>OZ012739.1:444092328-447083461 GCA_963859935.3 Lathyrus sativus | reverse complement strand
AGGTGTACCTGATTTAAGAATTTGTGACACTACAATTATATTAATGGATAATTCTATTTCTTTGAGGAAATATACACACAAATTATATTAATGGATCATTCTATTTCTTTGAGGAAATATACACACAAAATTGAGATTACTATATTGAAAATTTTCATATTAAAGAGTTTTTGATTGCGCAGTTTTATCAAAGTGAATCTTTAAGAAAAATGAAGAGAAACTAACAGGTGATTTTACCAAATCGTTTCATAGATTAAAGTTTAAACATCACTTGTATTTGGTCAAACGTTGAAGAGTTATTCAAGTTATGAAAAAAATACAATAAGATAGTTCATAGATAAATTAACGTCATAGTAAATTTTAGAGTCAAAATTGATAATTGTAGAGATTAACTCTAGAATCTCATAAAAATATATATGTTTTGAGAACACATTACATTAAGTGGAAATACAATTCTTTCAGTGTCTTTTTCAAAAACACAATGCATTTTGAACTTTTTTTTTTACGAGTGATATATGTGTGTCATTAGAGAGTTTTTTCTAAAGAAAAACTTATATAAACCGAAGGTAGAGATTCATATAAATCTTTTTTTTATGAATCAGAAGGTCTCTAAAAATATTTAAGGGGATTGAGAAATATTTTTAAATAATTTGTGTTTGTGTGACCCATATATTTAAAAAATGTAAGATTTAAAAATACTTGAGTAAAAAATAAGAGATGTTCCTATGAAATTAGAATGTTATTTTCTTATAGTTCATCTCGTTATATCTTTTGTAACAACTCTCAAAGTATAGTGGATCAGAGAATTTCTCTATTTTTCAACGTAGATCGATTTAATTCAACTAGATAACAAATTTTGTGTGTACTCATCATTTTATTTTATTTTTGTCCTTGTGTTGTGCTTATATTATTTGACAGATTAATTTTTTTTTAACTTTTTTTTTTGCCATTGTTCATCATCTCACACATCAAAATTATTGGTATATTTGAACTTGAGGCGGGTCTATGTATATTAGTAAACCCCTAAAAAACTATTTTGTTTAAAAATTATTATGTATTTTTCAATTTGCCTCCACAATAAAATAAAATAGCTTATTTTTTTATATAAGTGAATTTAATAATAAAAAACTAAATTTGGATTTTTACATAACTAATTATTATAATAAATTAGTGCTAATCATAAAATATTAATTATATTTTAAAATTAAAAAATATAAAAATATAAAATAATTATATTTTAAAATGAAAAATGACATATTATATATTATAAACTATTTAAAAATGTCTCATAAACGGCATATATTATATAAAAAGTTTAAATATTTTTTTATTAATATATTATAGATTGAGTTCAGTGGAGGAATTTGAAAAATATTTTTTTATCAATATATTAGAAGGTGGTTGCTTGATAATAATGACCAGAGAATAGGATATGGGTGTTCTATTCTATTTTGGATAAATCTTTACTTGGATAGTGTGTCTTTGAAGGAGACGTTTAGTAGGTTGTTTGATTTAGCGGAGAATAAAAGGGCGTCAGTGGTAGAAAGGAACGAATTGGGGTGGGGAAGAATGGAGAGGCGTGAAAGTGGCGTAGGAGGTTGTTTGCTTGGGAGAAGGAGTTAGTGGGATAGCGTATTGAGTGGCCAACCTTAGTTGTTTTGCAGGTGGAAGTAGAAGATTGTTGGGTGTGGATATTACATCCCTCCTCTTACTACACAGTTAGTAATGCTACAAATATATGTGTGAAGTTAATGTCATCAACAATCAGGTTAATTCCCAATTTTTAAATTTGAAGATTGTGTCGCTTAAGGTAATTATTTTTTGCCGGAGGTTGTTTCTATATCGTATACAAACGAAGGACAATCTGGTTAGGCGGTGAATTCTTGCTACAAATCATCATAGATGTGTGGCAATGTGTGGAGTGACTGAAGACAGATATCATTTTTTTGTAACATGTGATTTTTTTGATGGACTGTGGACTATTATTCTTAATTGGTTAGGATTCTCAACAGTATCTTAAGGAACTGTTCTAGACCATTGGTTACAGTTTAAAGGTTTTTGTGCGTTTTTGAAAAATAGCAAGTTGGCTTTTAATACTATTTGGTTCGTTGTGGTGTGGATTATTTGGAAAGAGCGCAATAGGTATTTTCTAGAATAAAACAAAGCAGTTTCAAGCGTTATTTGAAAGGGTGAAGCTTCATTCATATTGGTGGTTAAAGTCAAAATATGTTTCTTTCTATTAGAATTACCAGTTGTGGAAGTTAAAACATTTATCTTGTTTATTTTTTGTTGTGTAGTCCACTTTTTGTTTTTGTTAATTTTTTGTATTATATTCTTAGACTCTTTCTTATCATTTTTGGTACATCTTGTAATGGGGTGACTTATTTTGATTATTAATATATATCTCATTTTAACTTTTTCAAAAAAAAATTATACCATCAAAGTCAAATATTAATCTTAAATCAACGGTCATAGATGATACTGCAAAATATCTTTACATCATCCATGCATATAAATTATAGATTTTTTCCCTCTATAAAAAATTTCTAGGTCCGCCACTAATTTGAACCTTTAAATTTCACATGCTTCTATACCTTCAACAAAATTGACCCTTCGTGTATTTCAGAGCTTCAAAATAATCAGTCATATTCATCTTAACAATTTCTCTCTATTATTTCTTTGACGCCTAAATCTTGAGCTTGACTTTCAAATAAAAAATTCAGCAAGTTCTTCATACATGTCCTCACTTGTATAATCTATGAACATTTTTATAGTATGGGAAGGATTGGATAAATCCATATGAAGAGAAGTTTAACATTAAATCTATGATGATACCAAATTGTATAGAGGAATTGTGGTGATTATTGGGAATGTGGATAGTATTTTAACTACTAGTTTGAAAATTGAATGGATGGTTTTTTTTAACATATGAAAGACTTTTTCATTTTGGTGCGTGCAAACTCTAACATCAATTTCATTTGAATTGTTTAGCCATGAACGTTAACTTCCTCCTTCCGTTAAAATTTTGTTTTCTACATATTCACATTCGGTGTGGATGTTACTTTTTCCTCATAAGGATAATAGCTTTTAAGCAGCATTGATGCAAAGTTGTGGTATTTCACGCTCAAGCTAAGAGTGGCAAAAGAGGTCGTAACTCGCCGGATCACCCTGTGCACTCGTCAAAAGATGACGGATTGATTCTGGATTTTGTACTCGCCTACCCATTTAGACCACCGTCTCGCCTTAACCCCGCAAATAAAGAGCGGGTTGACCCGTCATCCTAATTATCAAACACTCAAAATATTTATTTTGATTCGTTAAAAGTTAATACTTAATTATAGTTTTAGAACTCTTGTTGATAGTTCTATTTTAGGAGAAATTTTTTGGTAGTTTTAGATTTTTAGTTGCTATTTTATACTTTCTAATTGTTAGTCTAATACTTTTTAATTAAAATGTAAAAAAAAACATTTTAATCTAATAAAAAATGAAGAAAAAATAAATTAAAAAAAAAAAAGCGGGCAGGTATGTCATTCGCCAATTCGTCACCTTAGCGGGGGCGAACTAGATTTTAAAACCTAATTTCACATGATGGACTTAAGGCGGAGCGGACGACCCATTTTGCCACCCCTTAATTTGATATATATATGTGTGTATATGTGTGTGTGTGTGTGTGTGTGTGTGTGTGTGTGTGTGTGTGTGTGTGTGTATATATATATATATATATATATATATATATATATATATATATATATATATATATATATATATATATATATATATATATATATATATATATATATATATATATATATATATATATATATATATATATATATATATATATATATATATATATATATAATAGTGACAGCTGATCAGAACCTGAAGTGGGTCAGAGACAATCGTCTGTAATGTTAGGTATGAGAGAGGATGAGGGGGTGTACCTGCAAGGCACTCTGATGCTAAAGTAAGAATCGGGAGAAAGAAGGCAATTACAGAATATGTGTGTATCAAGGTGAATATTGAATACATGACCCTCTCAAATGATAGATTTTTATAGTGCCCCCAACGCTTGGGCATTGGTACCTCTTTTCGGGGCGAGATAACTGTTTCCCAAAGAATAGGTAACTTCCAAAAATTAGTCGTTGGGACGTGCAAAAGTGCCTAGAACTAGTTGTTTCAACTAGCAGAGGCATAATAATAGGCACAAGTGTCGTGACTGTATTTGGATAGTAAAACCGTGCGTGACGGACACGAACTGACGAGGAGAAGTACTGACCTAGGGAAAACCGGTCAACCTCCTATGGTGGAGGGACAAAAAGGTAAATAATCCCCCAAATTGGTTGTACCTAAGCAGTTGGTTCATTCTGGGAGCAGAAGTGGATTGAGGCATGTCTAGCCATTGGGCCAGTCCAAAATAGTAGCCCCTCAAGTTGTTGCTCCCGAGCATGGGAGTGATAACTTAAGGATAGTTCGCACTCTGGGCAAGGTCGTCACTTGCTGCAAAGATGAGGCAGTTACTTGGTGCCCGAGGGAATTTGTGTCAGGGGACCTGTAACGATGTTGAGGATCTGGTCGAGCAGCTGAGAGTCGTTGCTGCCCCTGTCGAGGGTGAAAACGAGGATGTGAAGAAGCTGACTACTTGGGTGGAGCTGGTCGCACGCATTACTCAGACCGAGGATGATTGCCTGGCCATTGGCGAGGAATCCTTTCATAACATCGTGGAACAGTTGAAGATTGTGAATCCCGAGGTTGAGTTGTCCACTGAGGGAACCAGATTTCTCTATAGCATTGCAGGCGGTAGGATATTCGTTTCCGACTTCCTTCAGATCAGTGAGGAGCATACGCAGGCAGCCCGTGAGGATCCTCAGGAGGCGGAGCAGTGACCTTTCTTTTGTATGCACTTTTGGCCTACGTGTCATGTTTATTTGTAATTTATTTTTGTGTCGGGTTTGGCCCCCTTGTAATGTAACACGCACAATTGCGGTCCTTATGGGCATTTTATGTTAATATTTATTTTCGTGCATGTTTATACTTTGTTTAATTTTCCCTAAGTGTCATACGCTGCCCAATGCTCGTTGTATGAGTTACCTTAGTGAATGATTATTATGTTTCGGGATATGCTCGACAAATGATGTTCAATAGTGTGGGGAACTGGTCGAAAGGCCTGGGTAGCTTCCAGGCAAGGGAGCGGAGCTCAAGTCGCGTTTGTGACTTGAGTTCGCAATGTGAAGTTCACATCGCGAGTTGAGCGTTTTTCCTTTCATGGTACTTTGGTGATGGCGGGCTCGATCGATGGACCGCCGTCGGACATGTGTTTTGTTCTTTCTTGAATAAAACCTTGCCTAGATTTACGTTGGTAGTGCAGCGCCTGTACCTGGGTGCGCACCTATGGTCGGTATGTTATGTTCGTCGTGTGGACGAAGCATGCCGACACTGGTGCAATCGGTTTGCACTTGCATAGTGCAGAATGTATTTTTTGGCTTTGTGTTTGAGATTTTTTTGGTTCTTTCTTCTTCTTTTTCCATTTCCATTTGGTTTTTTTGCTTTGTAATACACTTTTAGAAGTCTTTTTCCTCTTTAAATTCATTGGACTTAGGGTGTAGATAAAGTTGGATAAACATTCATTAACTCAAATATATCTTTAAAGTGAATTGTTCAATTCATTTTAGGTGTTGTGAGTTAATGATATGTTTAGTGCTTTAATCCACCAAGATGAGTGGATGAACTTAAATATGGAATGACCTTGAAATTGTAATTCAATTTGGAATTTCATCTCCTCTTCTTTTTTTTTCTTTTGATCCATGAAAATCTCTGATGTCGTTTTAACTTATTTCAAGTTATTGATGAAGATGAGATCGTTACCTATTTTCTTTTCGTGCGGTCTTGTTTTAGGAGAGTGATCTACATATCACTCTCTAGCATGCATTAGCACTAACATTGTTATTGACCGACCTCAGATAGTCGTGGTTTCTACATAAACCCGGTTACGATTGCTTAACATAACACTAAATTGTCCCGTAATCGGAAAATGATCATTCGTGGCTCAAACTTATGTTTGAAAGTCCAAGTATGGTTGATTATTTGTCTTAGGTCTATTACCTATAAAACTTGTTATTTATGAGGCTTTGATTTTATCAATCCTCTAATGAGTTTTCATTAGCTTTGGCCTAAACTCATGAGTTAACCATCGTTGATCATTTTTTCTAGGTCGATGTAGTCGAAGCGGGGCAGCGACTTTGTCTCTTCGGCGCTGTTAGGCAGAGATGACCTGTTGGGAGTCTTTGGCCTGACGGCGATGGTGCTCAGCCCTTTAGAGGTTGTCTGGAAACATCTCATTGTCGCTTTAATGTTTTCGTGTAGAGTTTCCACAAGACCCTTTGAAGTGTAATACTTCATCTTCAGGTGACGGTGGAAGGCACGACTACCAATTTGGCCAGAGTTAGCTGCCCAAAAATGCATTGGTATAGAGATGGAAAGTCGATGACCAGAAACTGGATCTTGATAGACCTATCCGTTTCAGCGGACCTGAAAGTCACGATCAACTCTACGTAACCCCAAGGCTTCGTCACAGACCCATTGAAACTCTGCAGATCAGAGGCCACATAGGGAGTCAGGTGTGATTCGTCCAACTAGAGAGTGGAGAACAGTTGGGAATACATGATATCAACTGAGTTGCCCTGATCGACGAGGATTCTCCGGACATCAAAATTGGCCATCTAGACTCTCACGAGTAGAGGGATGCTGGCATTGTGGGCTCCGCCGAAGAGTTCCTCGCGGTAGAAGCAGATGGGAACAGACTCTCCCCGAACCCTGTCGAGGGTGGAGTTTCGGTTCGAGTTGTTATTGATAAGTTGCTCAAACTTTCTTTTGATGGACCCTACCGTAACCTTGTTGAAGCTCTCTCCGAAGATGACCATGACGGAGGGGAAGGTCTCCCATGGGCTGTGTGCAGCGAATTAGGGAGGGCGCTGAGCCCATTAAGGATGTAGAAGTCCTCAGGCCGTGAGATGCTCATAGCAACCTGAAGGCTGGTTTCTTTTGAGGAAGACACTCATTCCTCAACCTTCTTAGACTCTTGAGCGTCTTGGCGATGAACATCCTTCCTTTTGACAAACTGCTTTAAATGTTCATCCCTGATCAGTATCTCGATGGCATCCTTCAAGTGGATGCAATCGTCGGTCATATGGTTGTGGTTCTTGTGGAACCGACAATACTTCGACTTATCAGTGTTTGGCTTGGATGGTATTTATTTAGGGAACCGGACTCCCGCTTTCCAGAATTCTGAGTTGGCACACTCGAAAAGGATTTTTTCTCGAGAGACTACCAGGGAAGCATATTCATGGAACCGACCAGAATGCCCTTTGTTGTCTCGGGGATCCTAGGGGCGGTCTTCGCGTCTTCTATCCCCTCGACAAGATGTCGATGGTTCGTCGGGCTTGGAGGTTTGGGCACTCTCCCGGTACTTTGAATCCCAGGCGGAGCAGGAGGTCTCCTTCTCCTCGTACTGGATGTATGTTTGTACTTTGAGGAGGAAAGCGTCCAACATTGTTAAGGGCTGAATGCCCACAACTTTGGCAAATTCAGTACAGGGATGGAGCCAGCACTTGAGCAGAAATTTCTTCATGTCGTCATTCATGGAGACCTGGATAACTTCCTTGTTGAACCTTTTGATATAGGCTCGAAGAGGTTCATCCTTCCCTTGAATGATGGCCTTAAGGGAAGCTTCGGTCTTTGGGTGTCGGCGAGAAGCCGTGAAGTGTCTGGAGAACATTCTCCCCAATTGCCTCCATGATGTGATGGAATCGCCGAGGAGTCTCTTGTACCAAGTCATTGCTCTTTTCTTGAGCATGGTCGGGAACAATCTACATTTGATGGTGCCTCGGATGCCACGGTAATCGAGCAACGCATCGACATTTTTGATGTGCTCGTCAGGGTCCGTAGTACCATCGTATGTAACCAAAGAAGAGGGTTTCTCCAGTCCCTTCAGCAAGCGCATAGCCATAATCTCCTAGGACAACGGGGTCGTGAGGCTTGTCGTCTCCGCTGTTGCTGGACCATGACGGGGAGCGGGTGCCTCGTCTATAGGTAGGATGGTGATCTCGACAGGGAGATGAAGTTCGTGATCGGCCCTTGGATTTAGATGGAGGCGAACACTAGGACTCTACTCGTGGATCTCTTCTAGTCCTCTTGGGTCGCGGCGAATTCTGGTTCCGGGGAGAGATGTGGTCGCGCTTTCTGACAGTCTAGATTTCTGGCTCTATAGGTGCCTAGCGGTTCCTTTCACGTCAGGGAGGAGGACTTCGTGATCTCTGACATTTTTTCCTTGACGAAGGAGATTTTGGACGACTGGAATCCTCTAGGGCTCCAACCCTCACATTCTGATGGAGGATTATGAGTTTGGTCTAGTTTAGAGCCTCGATGAGGGTCGTCATGGTCGGGTCGCCGCTGGGAGGAATTGGAACTAGCAGGTGCTCCGGGATGAGCTGGACCTCATTATGATCAGCGCGAACGGGGGAAGGAGAAGCGGTGGCTCCATCCTTTTGTTGGTGAGCGTCGCCTTCAAGAGAGGTAGTTGCTCCGTTAGTATCAGTCTTGCTAACGGGGAGGAAGGCAGAGTTGCGAGCATCATGGATGTTGTCACGGCTGGCCATGATCGAAGTTTGGAAGAATTATTTTGGTCTCGAATCTACGATGGAAGAAAGACGGGGATAACAGAGTTTCTCATAGACGACACCACTGATCTTGACGGCTGATCAGAACCTGAAGTGGGTAAGAGACAATCGTCTGTGATGCTGAGTGTGATAGAGGATGAGCGGGTGTACCTGTAAGGCACTTTAATGCTAAAGTAAGAATCGGGAGAAAGAAGACAAGTACAAAATATATGTGTATCAAGGTGAATATTGAATACCTGACCCTCTCAAATGAGAGGGTTTTTATAGTGCCCCAAACGCTTGGCCACTGGTCCCTATTTTCAAGGTGAGATAATCGTTTCCCGAAGAATAGGTGATCGTACTTGACCATAGAGATTGATGGGCTGCCACTCGTCTGAGCTATCGAACTTGTTGACTTGATGGACAAAGGGGGATGTACCTGAAACACACTCTGATGTCAAAGTAAGTGATGAACAGAGTGATAACAAGTACAAAGAGAAGAGTAAGAAAGTTGAGTTACCCGACCCTCTAGTGGAAGAGAGTATTTATAATGAGCCTCCGGCGCAGAGCCAACGGTTACTCTGCGTTGGGCTGGGCTTCCAGGCCCAACGTTGGTAATTGCTAGGGCTGACGTGGCGTCGTGAAGACCAGCACGTGGTCTTCGCCCTAGGGTAACTGTTCTGCGCTATCCGGAAGGTGGAAGACCGAATCTCTAGAACGTGGGTAGTTACTTGATGACGTGTCCCTGCGTGGGGGACTCGTAGAGAACGTGGGAGAGGTCTGAGGAGCTCACCGGACAGGCTGGGATCTGCCCGACGACGGGGGAGAAAGAGGCTGGTCAGACACCTGCGAGGGTCCTGTCCGACAGCTTTGGCCTATGTCCGACGGAGGAAGATGTTGTGTCCGACAGATCTTCTGCCCGTTTGTGAGGTCTTATTAGGTCTAAATCCAGTGGGATTTGGGCCTGCTCGATTGTGGGGTAAATATCGGTCCAGTCCAGAACTATATATATATATATATATATATATATATATATATATATATATATATATATATATATATATATATATATATATATATATATATATATATATATATATATATATATATATATATATATATATATATATATATATATATATATATAAACATTTGTCTTCACCTCTAGTATTTGATACACTAGACCAATTAACCTGTTTTGATTTAGTTCATAGTTTTTTGAACATCCCTAATTATGTCCAAAAGTTTCTTTCACATATAACAAACTCATTTAAATAAACTCAATGCTCTCCTTCCAAACTAAATAGCTAAATCATTCTATAATTGTCAAAGAGATTTTGCCAAGCTAACTATGTATTGGAACTTGTTACACACTTAATTAGGATATCCAATCTCTTTGAAATGCTTGTATTTCCTACGAGTCAAGTAGAGATCTAAAATGAGATAAAGAAAAAGAGCATATGAGAAAATCATTTAATATGAAAAACAATTCAAACTCGTGACAAGTGTGCATGAGTATACACATTCATTCCTCTATAAGCAACCATTGTTCTTCTAAAAGTTGTAATTTTCATGCCTATAATGACCAGTCACTCCAATCATGAGTTGTTATCAACAATCACAACATCATATATTGATTACATGAAGTTAAAATGATTGAATGAAAATGAAAACTACAAGTATAGAACAATTCTATGTAATTTGTAGTGGTGGCAAAATAAATGGATTAGATGAATATGAATTGTTAATGGATGGATGAAAACAATTCATTAGTTTATTAATAATCCATTAAATTTTTTTTAAAATTATTCAATCAAATCCATCAGTTAAAAATAAAATTCATCAAATTCATCCATTAACATATTTTTAATGGATGAATATCCATCTATTTAACTTTTTTTTTATTTCAAAAAACAAATGTATTTTTCATTAAATTTTTGAAAATTTTATATTTTGTATTTTAAATAAAATTATTTTTTAATATATTCATACTTTTGTTTAAAGGAAAAAATTGTTTTTTGCATTTTAAAGAAAAATAGTTGATATTTTAATTTTTGAAAAAAATTATTTTTGGGAAATTTTGAATTTTCCAAAAAATTGATATTTTAATTTTTTTTAAATAGTTTTTTTTTCAGGAAGAAAATCTGTTTTTTTTTTATAAAAAAGTCGATTTTTTGTTTAAAAAAAATCGTTTTTTTTTCGAAAAAAATGAGTTTTTTATTTTAGAAAGAAATGTTTTTTTTTTGGAAAAAAATCAATTCTTTTTTTTTTTAAATTTATTTTTAATTATTTTTTAAAAAATAAATTTAAAAAACATAAAATAATTCATTGGATCATTAAAATATGTTGGATAAATTGAATTCATCATGCATATAAATGGATGGATTTAATCCAATCCATTAACTTATTTTTTATGTGGTGGATAAATTTGATAAATTTTTTATAGATGAATTGGATGGATTTTATTTTAATGAATCTAATTGCCACTCTCAAGTAATTAGTAGTCATACAAACCAAAATAAAAATGCTTTGTGTGATTATCAATAACAATATTTTAGTAGTCACATGTTGCACATATCTTTCTGACGTCATGAGACGTGTGGTATATTTCTTTATTTCTTTTTAGGACTAAAAATGTAGTAACTTTTTAGAGGAAAAAAAATCTCTTCATGATGTTTGACTCAGCTTATGAATACCCTCTCCATCAAGTTTCTTGCCAAGCAAGGTTTGTGCACGCTTCAAACATGAAAGATACTCATTCTTTATTTCAGGTGAATCACCAATGGACTTCTTATGTACAACAAACTGCAAAACAACCGGGGAGTTTTGATACTAAATATTCAAAAACACCATTGATTAAAAAAAAACATCTAAGTCAATCAAAAATAAGCACACTCCCTAGAAAAACTAGACTCAAAATAGTTTGTTCGTTCTTACCTCGTTGTAAGCAGCAATGCATTGTAGAAGTGCCTCTTTAGCCTTAAGGTTAATTTCCACTTCCTACTTGGCAAAATAGAAATATGAGTTAAGAAGAATTGCACTCATTCAGCTTTAAATTTAGTTGTGCCGCTACAATTCAAGTTTATTACAAAATCGGCTAGTAAAGTAAAAGATGCATCTCACCCACTAACAATATTTTCAAAGCCGACATATAAGGTGAAGAATGTTTGTCACTTATAAATTTGGTATTGTGTGCTTGCTGGAAACCCAGCAAGCACATACAAAAATACTAAGAGAAAAAAGCAGCCACACACACAAACAAAATGATTGTTGTATTAATTGATGAAATAGTGGAATTACAGAAAGGGAAATGACCTTAGATCTAACACAGAGCAAGCTCCTATAGGTGGTTAGAGTCTCCTATTCATGACTAAGCTAACAGAATATTTTCCAAGGTAATCCTCTCAACCTCTCACCCATTCCTTATATTGTGGAATCGTACAATCATTCTCTCTCTGCACCTCTAACAGAATTACTGCTCTTTCCCCTTTTTGCCCCTTCTAGAATACATTCTCCATACCTTAGGCCCATTGGGCTGATGATAAACCATAACCTCATTTGTCTCATTCCGTGTCACGTGGTCTCTATCAATACTCCCTTATGAAACTTCAACCTTGTCCTCAAGGTGAAATGTCGGGAACTGACTTCTAATGTCACAACATCCTCCCAAGTTGCTTCATTTGTGGTCTGACCCTTCCACTGCACTAACCACTGCTGCACTTCTTCGCTTTGTTTCGTAACCTTCCTAGACACTAACACCTTGTCAGGTTCTGGCATAACAGGTTCTTCACCTTCCACCTGGTCAGGCAATTCCTCGTCACCCTGATAATTTCCTACGGCTTTCTTAAGCAAAGACACATGAAAAACGGGGTGGATTTTTTACCCTTCAGGTAGCTTTAGCTTATATGCTACAACACCAACTCTGTCAATCATCGGGTATGGACCAAAATACCGTGCTGCTAACTTGGCATGAATACGGGAAACCACAGACTGTTGTCTATGTGCCGTGCCCTTAGTTTAACAAACACCCACTCTCCAATCTCAAAGGATTTTTCGACTCTGTTAGCATCTGCCTGCGCTTTCATTCTGCTTTGAGCCTTTAGCAACTGATCTTGCAATTGCCGCAAAGCCTCATCTCTGTCCTGTAACTCCCTTGAAACAACCTCAACACGTGTCTCGCCAATTCCCCAACGAACCAAAACAGGTGCCTTCCTTCCATATACAACCTCAAAAGGGGTCTGTTGGGTTGCGGAATGATACGTGGTATTGAACCAGAATTCTGCCCATGAAATCCAATTCATCCACACCTTGGGTTGATCGGCAGCAAAACAACGAAGATAGGTTTCGAGACAACGATTAACTACCTCGGTTTGTCCATCGGACTCGGGATGATAGGCTGAACTAAACTTCAAATGTGTTCCCTGTAATTTGAAGAGTTCTTTCTCTCCAAAAATGACTCATGAATATAGGGTCCCGATCGCTCACAATTGACATTGGGATACCGTGCAGCCTAATAATTTCTATGACAAATATCTCAGCAAGACTTCTGGCCGTATAAGGGTGTTTGAGGGGCACAAAGTGGGAATACTTAGATAGCCTATCGACTACCACCATCACCGCTTCATACCCTTTGGATTTAGGCAGCCCTGTTATGAAATCCATTGATAAGTCTTCCCACACCTTCGTTGGAATTGGTAGAGGTTGGAGAAGACCTCCTGGAGATGATGCTACATATTTATGTCTCTGATAAGTATCACACCCTTTTACAAATTCTTTCCCTGCCAATATACATTAGCAGTTATTCTTCTGCAAGTTCTCAAGAACCTTGAATGCCCTCCTTGAGGTGAACTATGAAATTCCTTCAGCATTCTCGGAATCAACGTAGACTGTGATGACATAACTAACCTCCCTTTGAATAGCAACGTGCCATGTTGTATATTGAACTTAGGATGTGTTGTAGGGTCCACTGATAAATCATGCCAAATTTTCTTAAGCTTCTCATCAGAATGTATCTCCTGCTGCACCTGCTGAAACTCTTCCCAAAATGGATAGGATACAAAATTATTGAATTCACCTTCTTCTTGAATTCGTGATAAAGCATCTGCTCCTTGATTCAATCTCCCAGGCTTGTAACGTATGTCAAAACTGAAACCCAACAACTTAGCTACCCAATTTTGTTGCTCACCAGTTATGATTTTTTGTTCTAACAAATCCTTAAGACTTCTTTGATCAGCCGACACCACAAATTTCCTTCCCAATAAATAGGGCCTCCAATGTTGGATCGCTAACACACAAGCCATCGATTCTTTCTCGTATGCAGATTTTGCAAAGTTTCTCACACCTAAAGTCTTACAAAAGTAAGCAATAGGACTTTTACCTTGTCGCAAAATAGCCCCAACGCCAATTCCCGATGCATCACACTCAATAACAAATTCCTTCTCAAAATCCGGCAAAACAAGCACCGGTGCCTCTATCAATTTCTTCTTCAACAATTCAAAAGCATGTTGTGCCTCTCGTCCCCATCCAAACGCATCCTTCTTGGTCAATTCCGTTAGGGGCTTCGCTATTTTTCCATAATCACGAATGAATTTTCTATAATAGCCGGTTAATCCCAAAAATCCTCTCACCCCTTTACATTCTTTGGTACCGGCCACTGCACCACGCTACTGTACTTGTTGGAATCCACTAAAAATCATAACTGGTAGTCTTCTGTGTCCTTATCCGCTAAAAATGCGACCGAAACAATTTCACAAAAGTAGAAGTTATCGTACTCGCTTATAGAACGAGAGACTCGTTCACGGTTTGAGTTGCAGGTATACTCCAGATACCCCTGGAGAAAAATTATACCAAATTCACTGATGATTGCACTGAGCGGTGGAACCTTTCCACAACATCCTAGCCAAATATTTCTATTGAAAACACTTAAATCACGCTCACTAGCTCGAAGCCACGAGGGACAGACGAAATTGAGTGAGCCTAAAGAAAGAGGAAAAGAAAATCTTGAGCGTAAAGAAAGATGAAATTCAGAGTCTCCCGGTAAAGCCAATTTTCTGATGTTTCTTCACGAGAATCTTGATTTACGGAAGATTCTTGTATTTCTTGAAGACAAACATCCAAAGGTATTAAGACGAATTTTCCATACACCTCTTCCGTCTCCTTATCTGCTAAAAATGCGACCGAAATAATTTCACAGAAGTAGAAGTTATCGTACTCGCTTATAGAACGAGAGACTTGTTCACAGTTTGATTTACAAGGTATGCTCCACTGGAGAAAAAGTATTCCAATTCACCGGTGATTGCACTGAATGGAACCCTTCCACAACATCCTAGCCAGATATTTCTATTGAAAACACTCAAATCACCCTCACTGGAACTAGAGTTCGAAGCCACGAGGGACACGCAAAATTGAGTGAGAGAGTTTGATTTACAAGGTATGCTCCACTGGAGAAAAAGTATTCCAATTCACCGGTGATTGCACTGAATGGAACCCTTCCACAACATCCTAGCCAGATATTTCTATTGAAAACACTCAAATCACCCTCACTGGAACTAGAGTTCGAAGCCACGAGGGACACGCAAAATTGAGTGAGAGAGCCGAAAGAAAGAGGAAACAGAGATAGAGGAAAAGAAAATCGTGAGCGTAAAGAAAGATGAAATTCAGAGTCTTCTGATAAAGCGAATTTTCTGCTGTTTCCTCACGAGAATCTTGATTTATGGAAGATTCTTGTATTTCTTGACGACAAACATCCAAATGTCTTAAGACGAATTTTCCATACACCTCTTTTTGTGTCTTTATCCGCTAAAAATGCGACCGAAACAATTTCACAATTCACACGAGTAGAAGTTGTTGTACTCGCTTATAGAACGAGAGACTTGTTCACAGTTTGAGTTGCAACAACTCAAACTGTTAACAAGTCTCTCGTTCTATAAGCGAGTACAACAACTTCTACTAGTGTGAATTGTGAAATTGTTTCGGTCGCATTTTTAGCGGATAAGGACAGGACACAAAAAAAAGGTGTATGGAAAATTAGAACTTTCATTGTTTGTCTTCAAAAAATACAAGAATCTTCTATAAATCAAGATTCTCGTGAGGAAACATCCGAAAGAATTTCATCTTTCGTTACGCTCACGATTTTCTTTTCCTCTATCTCTGTTTTCTCCTTCTTTAGACTCTCACTCAATTTTGCGTGTCCCTCATGGCTTAGAGCTCCAGTTCCAGTGAGTGTGATTTGAGTGTTTTCAATAGAAATATTTGGCTAGGATGCTGTGGAAGAATTCCATTCAATGCGATCACAGGTGAATTGGTATACTTTTTCTCCAGGGGTATCTGGAGCATACTGTAAATCAAACTGTGAACAAGTCTCTCGTTCTATAAGCGAGTACGATAACTTCTACTTCTGTGAAATTATTTCGGTCGCAATTTTAGCAGATAAGGAGACGGAAGAGGTATATGGAAAATTCGTCTTAAGACCTTTGGATGTTTGTCTTCAAGAAATACAAGAATCTTCCATAAATCAAGATTCTCAGCAGAAAATTGGCTTTACCGAAAAACTCTGAATTTCATCTTTCTTTACGCTCACGATTTTCTTTTCCTCTCTCTGTTTCCTCTTTCTTTAGGATCTCTCCCTCAATTTCACGTGTCCCTCATGACTTCGAGCTCTAGTTCCAGTGAGTGATTTGAGTGTTTTCATTAGAAATATTTGGCTAGGCTTCGAGCTCTAGTTCCAGTGATTTGAGTGTTTTCATTAGAAATATTTGGCTAGGATGTTATGGAAGATTCCATTCAGTGCAATCACCAGTAAATTCCATTCAGTGCAATCACCAGTAAATTGATATACTTTTCGCCAGGGTATAAGCGAGTACGATAACTTCTACTCCTGTGAAATTGTTCCGGTCACATTTTTAGCTGATAAGGACACAGAAGAGGTGTATAAAAAAGTTGTGATGTACAAATACCTTGTATAGTGAATGTTTCTTTTGCGTGACAACTTTGATTTAATAGCCTAAGAAATGACCCTTTATTGTGAAATCCGACCAAGCTACAACCTTACAAGCCCTTAGTGATCTTTTGATTCCATGATTTCATATATGATTGTTAGATGAATGTATGAAGTGAATTGTTGTTAGCATTGTTTTTCAGATGAGTGTAAATTGTCCTGCAGTTGCAAACGCGTAAATTTTTTCATCCTTATTTTGAAAAGGAGTGTTAGAGTGATTGAAGTATGAGAATTTAGTTGTTATTTGAATGCATTACATGATATTTGTTTAAGAACTAAATTCTTTATCCTTGTTTGATTATAGGAAGTAGTGAACATTGCTTGTGCGCATTCGTATGTTGAATTTGAACCGTTAATCCTTTCTTGGTTGAAGTTTATGCTTGAGCAAATCCTCTTATTTTCATGAGAGGCATACCTTTCTTGAGACAAACAAAGATCTAGTTGGAGAAAGTTTGTTGAATACTAAATATGCCTTAAATTGGACAACATTTGTTGGCATTTTTCAACTCTTTATTTGTGTTTTAATTGGATTATTCCATGAAAATGTATGAATCTTCAACTTAACTGCATATAACTTTGGATTCCTTGATTTGTGTGTTATTGTGTAGGAATTATGCTTGATTATCATAGAAAAAGACTCAAAAGAATGGAAAGGAAAGCCAAAGAAAAGTAGAAGATAATTTTTTGTGAAGTTTTGAAGTTGTAAGCTCGCTTAGCCTGGTTTTCAGTGCCTCTTTGAAGAGATGACAGTAGCTAAATGAACCAAATCACGCTTAGCCCGGTCATACTGCGCTTAGCGCGATCCTTGAGATTTTGCCTTGTTGGTTACTGACTATGCTAAGCGCACTCTACGTGGGCTTAGCGTGGTGTCACTTGAAGGCACTTTTTGACACTTGTATATAAAGCAACTTTGTAGATATTTTGGGAACTTTCACTTTTCCGATTTAGAGAAGATATTTTAGGTCAAGAAGCTTAGAAATTCAAAAAGGGGATAAAATCAAAGATTTGGAGCATCAGTCTTTGATCTTTCGACTTTGATGCTATTAAAGCTTTCTTTCTTACTTGTTGCTAAAGCTACCATGATGATGGGTGGCTAAACTCTTTTCTTACTTGTTGCTAAAGCTACCATGATGATGGGTGGCTAAACTCTTTTCTTACTTGTTGCTAAAGCTACCATGATGATGGGTGGCTAAACTCTTTTGTATCAAGAGTATATGTAGTCTTCCTGAATCTTGTATGTATTTTCTTTAATCTTTTGTATGTGAACAAGTTAATGATTAATATATGGTGAATATCTTTGTTCTTTATGATATATCTTTGATTTGATCACTTTAGACATAAATTTTCCAAACCTTGACCTAAGATATTCATCTATCAATGAACAAACGTAGATTTGTGAGTTGATATTTGCTTTGTATCAATCTTTATGTTTATTGTATTGATTGTTAGCATGAAACATCATCTAGTGATTGATATGATAATACTCACAAAACCACTTTAGACATAAACGGTATTGAGAGGATACACGATTATATTGATCGGAAACAAATTCACATGTTTGATTAAGAGAATATATGCAAGTTAGGTTGATGAAATCTATTCTTGATATTCTTTGTTAAACAAATATCTTTCAAACTTTACTCTTTGCTACTAAATCTTGGGAAAACTTATGATACCAAACAAAACAGCTTTGAAAATCTTACTTAAAACTCTTTGAACTATAGAACAACAAGTGATATTACTATAATAGACGATAAAATTATTATCCCTGTTTGAGAATGAGCATTCGGACCCATATTGTTACGAGCGTGACTCTCTTCTGGATCGAGGGTCTTTCTTGGATTTGCGCTCCTAAACCCCTCCTCTTGTTGCGTTGAAACCCTGAATTAAAGAACTATAATAGACGATAAAATTATTATCCCTGTTTGAGAATGAGCATTCGGACCCTTACGAGCGTGACTCTCTTCTGGATCGAGGGTCTTTCTTGGATTTGCGCTCCTAAACCCCTCCTCTTGTTGCGTTGAAACCCTGAATTAAAGAAAAAAACCCTAAATTCCTCCTAAAAAAACCAATCACACCACAAGGGACAACTCTCAGGGAAAGAATAAACCTCAGCCCTGATTTCCTTTTAGGGTGGTCTCTAATCCTAAGATTAGAACCTCAGCCCTGATTTTCTTTTAGGGTGGTCCCTAATCCTAAGATTAGAAGTTTAAACCACCATAAAGGAATGTCGTCCCGACAGAGCACACAACTTTCTGGAAAACTCAGAAACTCTAGCAGACGAACTAGACAATTAAATTTTAATCTTTGAACCATAGTAATATCACTTGTTGTTCTATAGTTCAAAGAGTTTTAAGTAAGATTTTCAAAGCTGTTTTGTTTGGTATCATAAGTTTTCACAAGATTAGTAGCAAAGAGTAAAGTTTGAAAGATATTTGTTTAACAAAGCATATCAAGAATAGATTTCATCAACCTAACTTGTACATATTCTCTTAATCAAGCATGTGAATTTGTTTCCGATCAATATAATCGTGCATCCTCTCAATATAAACATAAAGATTGATACAAAGCAAATATCAACTCACAAATCTACGTTTGTTCATTGATAGATGAATATCTTGCTGAGATATGTGTTCCCTGTAATTTGAAGAGTTCTCTCCAAAAATGACTCATGAATATAGGGTCCCGATCGCTCACAATTGACATTGGGATACCATGCAGCCTAATAATTTCTTTGACAAATATCTCAGCAAGACTTATGGCCGTATAAGGGTGTTTGAGGGGCACAAAGTGGGAATACTTAGATAGTCTATCGACTACCACCATCACCGCTTCATACCCTTTGGATTTAGGCAGCCCTGTTATGAAATCTATTGATAAGTCTTCCCACACCTTCGTTGGAATTGGTAGAGGTTGGAGAAGACCTCCTGGAGATGATGCTACATATTTATGTCTCTGACAAGTATCACACCCTTTTACAAATTCTTGAACAGTACTATTCATTCCCGGCCAATATGCATTAGCAGTTATTCTTCTGTAAGTTCTCAAGAACCCTGAATGCCCTCCTTGAGGTGAACTATGAAATTTCAACATTCTCGGAATCAACGTAGACTGTGATGACATAACTAACCTCCCTTTGTATAGCAACGTGCCATGGTTTATATTGAACTTAGGATGTGTTGTAGGGTCCACCGATAAATCCTGCCAAATTTTCTTAAGCTTCTCATCAGAATGTTTCTCCTGCTGAAACTCTTCCCAAAATGGATAGGACACAAAATTATTGAATTCACCTTCTTCTTGAATTCTTGATAAAGCATCTGCTCCTTGATTCAATCTCTCATGCTTGTAATGTATGTCAAAATTGAAACCCAACAACTTAGCTACCCAATTTTGTTGCTCACCAGTTATGATTTTTTGTTGTAACAAATCCTTAAGACTTCTTTGATCAACTGACACCACAAATTTCCTTCCCAATAAATAGGGCCTCCAATGTTGGATCGCTAACACACAAGCCATCGATTCTTTCTCGTATGCAGATTTTGCCAAGTTTCTCACACCTAAAGCCTTACTAAAGTAAGCAATAGGATTTTTACCTTGTCACAAAATAGCCCCAACGCCAAATCCCGATGCATCACACTCAATAACAAATTCCTTCTCAAAATCCGGCAAAGCAAGCACCGGTGCCTCTATCAATTTCTTCTTCAACAATTCAAAAGCATGTTGTGCATCTCGTCCCCCTCCAAACGCATCCTTCTTGGTCAATTCCGTTAGGGGCTTCGCTATTTTTCCATAATCGCGAATGAATTTTCTATAATAGTCGGTTAATCCCAAAAATCCTCTCACCCCCACTGCACCACGCTACTGTACTTGTTGGAATCTACAACAACTCTTTCTTCCGATATCATGTGCCCCAAATATTCTATCTTGATTTGCCCAAATTGGCATTTCTTCCTATTAGCCTTCAGACCATGTGTTTGCAGAATGTGAAGTACTTGGCTCAATTAATTCACATGATGCTGCCAGTCTTTAGTCTTTACTATATATGAGAATGTCGTCAAAAAACACCAACACCCCTTTTCTCAACATTGATTTAAACACTTCATTCATAAGCCCTTGAAAAGTTGATGGAGCATTCATCAAGCCAAACGGCATAACCAAGAATTCATAATGCCCCTCATGTGTCTGGAACGCCGTTTTGTGCACATCCTCACTCTTTACCCTAACTTGATGGTACCCGAATTTTAAATCTAATTTGGAGAAATACCGAGCGCCGTGTAACTCATCTAACAATTCTTCAATCACCGAAATTGGGAATTTATCCGGGATTGTCACCTTGTTAAGAGCACGATAGTCCACACACATACGCCATGTGTGATCCTTCTTCCTCACAAGTATGACGGGACTGGAATATGCACTTGAGTTGTGCCTAATGATTCCGGTTTCCAGCATCTCTTGAACTTGTCTCTCTATTTCATTTTTATGAAGGAGGTGGGGGTAGCGATAAGGCCTTACATTGACAGGACTTTCTCCTTCACGAATGTTAATCGCATGTTCCCTCCTCCGGTTAGGAGGTAACCCGACCACCTCTTCAAACACAGTTACACAGTTTTTCAACACCTTTTGTAGCTCCTTTTGTTGATCTGCAGACAATTGAGCTTCTGTCAAACCTTTGTGGGTCTTGTCAATGGACCACAACACTCCTTCATTTTTGCGTCTACTCCTGCTCAACAAACTTTGTAACGCTTCCTCCTTATCAACCTTGCTCCTCAGTCCCTGTAGTGTAACCCACTTCCCTCCACTCCAAAAATTCGTAGTCTGTTTGTTTCAGTTTACAATAGTGTCTCCAAGAGTCTTCAACCATTCAATTCCTAGGATTAAATCAGGACCCCCTAATTCAAACAAATGTGGGGTGCATTCAATCTTAACTTCTCCCATCTCCACTTCCACTTTCTTACAACGCCTTCTAGTCCTAGTTTGGAAGCCATCCCCTAATTTGACTGACATGTCGGGTGTGTCCACAATCTCCCATCCCATTCTTCGCACCAGTCTTTGATCAATAAAATTATGTGTCGCTCCACTATCGATTAAAATCAAAATCGGCATGCCTCGAATCTTCCCTTGGAACTTGATCGTTTGAGGTTGTTCGCGGCTGGGTGTGATGAAGGTATTCAAGCTCATAATATTCATCTCCCCATCAGTTTCGACATCGTCCTTTTCATTTACTTCCACCGCCAAAATATTCCCTTCTCGTGGATCTTCATCCTCATCTACTATTAACACCCTCAACTGCTTGTCTGGGCATTGATGCATAGGGTGAAAAGGTCCACCACATTTAAAGCATAATCCTTTTTGTTTCCTTTCCAATAATTGGGGATATGTGAGGTGTGAGAAACCTCTTTCACGTGGACCGGATCTCTTTCCTTCATTTGGGCCCAAACTATCTCTCTTTGGTCCCACCAGATTTTTTTCATTACTACTTGTTCCCCGTTCTTGGGGTCCTTTTATAAAAACCCAATCTGACCCTCTTTGACGACCCGTTCCACTATTGTTGGGCTTATAACCCGACCCATATGATTTGGATCCCCGGTTATAGCTCAAACCCATCTCTCCCTTAACCTCCTTCTCTACAGCGCGTGAAACTTGGAGAAGCTTTGCTCGTGTCATACCACCCACCACCATCAAGCTTCGTACCTTTCCACGAATTTCACCCTTCAAGCCATGTAAAAAGTATCCTTGGAATTGTTTGTCAGGTAATTTTGGGATCTGAGCAATTAAATACTCGAAATCTGTGATGTACTCCTCAACCGTACCCTTTTGACGTAGTTCTGAAAGTTGTTCGTAAACGTCACCATCTCCGTTTCCACCATAACGTAGAGAGCACTCTTCAACACTTTCCATGTTAAAACGTCATCTTCATCCATGAGAGAATTGAAGAAATGAATCGTTGAACCTTCCATACACAATGGTGCCAAGTTCACCTTTACCTCCAGTGAAGTGTCCTGCACCCGGAAGTAGACCTCCGCTCGTGAGATCCATCCTGCCGGATCCTCACCGTCAAACATCGGAAGTTCAACTTTCTTTACGGAGTGACGAAACTCCGTCAACGCATCTCCACGAAGGTTGTTGATAACGGTACTAGGTGGTTCACCATTTTTTGTCACCACCGGCGAGCCTCTAACAGAGCCACTCGTGTCTCCGTCATCTACCGTCAACGTCCTACCCAAACATTTTTCCAACATTGCTATCAAGTTAGCGTGGTTTGTTGTCACTGTCTTCTGCACCTCATCGAGAGCTGAACGTACCTCCGAAATCTCACTCTCTAAGACTTTGACCCTAGCTTCCATCTTCGTGAACGCTTAGGTGGCATTCGCCGGCTCTGTCGTCGAATATCCGGTAGGTCGGACCAATTTGTTGGAAACCCAGCAAGCACGAACAGAAATATTAAGAGAAAAAAGCAGCCACACACACAACCAAAATGATTGTTGTATTAATTGATGAAATAGTGGAATTACAAAAAGGGAAATGACCCTAGATCTGACACAGAGCAAGTTCCTATAGGTGGCTAGAACCTCCTATTTATGACTAAGCAAACAGAATATTTTCCAAGATAATCCTCTCAACCTCTCACCCACTCCTTATATTGTGGAATCTTACAATCATTCTCTCTCTACACCTCTAACGGAATTACTGCTCTTTCCCCTTTTTGCCCCTTCTAGAATACACTCTCCATACCTTAGGCCCATTGGCCTGATGATAAACCATAACCTCATTTGTCTCATTCCCTGTCACGTGGTCCCTATCAGTGCTAGAATTTGAGTTCGGTCTAACTCATCTTTAAAAAAACAACTTGTAAAGTGAGAGATGTCTCGTACTAATAAACGTTTTTTAAGCAGAATCACACCAAAAGTGGGATTCTCAGCAAAATCTAACCTGAATCTGCTGCAATTCTTGCTTAGCCAACTCCACCGATGATAGAGTGTTGAGTGATTGCAACTGCAAAATTACATGCCTACTTTAATAAACAAATCACGACTTTTATTTACAGAAGGGTACATATTGCAATTCTATTTTAATATACATGCATAAGAGAAAGCTAGTTATGGGGAAATAAACCAACCAATATGACAAGTGTTGCTTGGGCTTCCTTTCTAGAACGTACAAGCATACTGTTTTTCTTCAACTTGTCTTTTTGTTTCAATACCTTATCTAAACATTGTCGCGCGATCCTGAGATATGTAAAAGAGAAATTGGTGGATTGAATGTGTGTTTTAATAATCCGTGTTTGGCACATATTATAATATCCGGATACATAAATAAATAAGGAAAAAGACTTTAACGTGAAAACTGCACTGTATGAAGAAAAGAATAATCGGCACTTAAAAAATATGAAAAAACATGATAATTTGGTTTGTTCTTTATATGTAAAATAGTTATGGAAGACATAGGCGCGTCAAAGTAATAGATACCTTATGGAATTATGCAAATGATCCTTTGCTATATCAAGCTCAGCTTTAGCTTTAGAAACATCCGATTTTTTGTGTAGGCTGCAATCAAGCATTGCCACTCTTGCTAGATGAAGTAGGTTCGCACCAATCTGACCACAGGTAAAAAAAATGACGTTTTTATCGTATTTAACAAAAGCAACATATTCATCTCAAGCATTAGCATGCATATAATAAGAACAATACTATGTGTAAGTATCCCTTTTGCAATCAATTTTAGAGGGATTTGAAACCTAAATAAAATGCTAAATGCCAAAATCGTTATCAAGGAACAACAAACCTGAATATGATCGCTATGAAGTAAGGTTTTCCGGACGTCAAGACATCTGCAAGAGAAACAGATAGAGAGGATTTCATTTGCATAATGTCAAAGTTAAGTTCCCAAGTTTTGATGTACTAATAATATTAAGGTAACCTTTCAAGAAGCTCTTTGGACTGTTTTGTTTCGGAAGATGCTTGTAGTGTCAAGGCCAAAGATTCAGCTGCAATAACTGTGTCCAAAGAATTCCACCCCTGTATTACACAAATTGCATCATGTTTTTAACGATAATAATAGATTACGAAATATCTCTATTCTGGCAACATTTTCTTATTTCATTCACAAGATTATCACAGTTAATTCTGAATCAAAAGACAGAAGTTGGAACTCATCTGCCATTAAATTGTGCATGCACACATGCACCAATATTAAAGAAGAAATCCGATCTGAAAGCGGAAGAGGAGAAAGAAGTTCACAAAAAGAACCTTTGACAATTCCATTCTATTCAGGATCTTTCTCTGGACCATCTCAGCTTCATCAAGACGATGTGATTTCAAATACAACTGAAAAATTATAGCAAATAGCTCAATATCATTAAGAAAGTTAGGACAGAAAAGTGGGAACCGAACCCCTTTGAGGAGTGAACAATGCACTAACACATTTCGTCTTAAGCTGAAAAATTTAATCAAACTAAAAAAAAATTGGGGGAGACCAAGCTGGATCGAACTATTTTGCAATCAGTACAAGAGTCTCTCGAATACAATGCCAAAAACCAACTCTAACCAAAGTTTAAGTTGTTAGGTTAAGACCCAAAAAAATGGTTTCTGTATAAAATTTAGTTTTGTATCTAAAGCACAGCAGATACATAAACAACAACTAGTTTACCTCTCAAGTAAGGATTTTTCATTCTTATCAACATTTAAAAATTTTATGCATCCATTTATTCTCTAGTACAGTCACTATCTATCAAATAAATTTCACTATTTCAAGGGCCAAAAGGATTAAGAAAAACGACCTGTGAGAGGAAACGAAGTCTTTTAATGCATACAACTGACTCCCCTTCGGCACTTTTCTGCACAGGTAAACAAAATGGCTTATGAAAAAAAGTTCAAATTTACCAAACGCTACAGATGAGGGAATTGAATGTAAATAACAATCTATTACAACCTCTAGCATGCTTATTGAGTCCTTAATAATGGTCTCAGCCTCCTTTTCTTTTCCTTGAAGATACAGCACCTGAACATAAATGTCGTAGCTTAAGGTCCAATTGAGCCACACAAAATAAAAAAGAAAGAGAAGCATAAAAGAGAGAAGATTACAATGGAGTCACCAACAAGGAAATTACATACTGAGCAAAGAAATTACATAATCCCCTTAACTCTTAGAATTCTGAACCACTACCAAGCTAACACGGAACATTGCTTCGCGATGCAAACCAGACTAATACAAGTAAAGCAAATCAAGCTTCTTTATGTTAGTGTTTTTTCAGGCATTACCTTGATTCACACTTCTTAGTTTTAGAGGTTTGTTAAGAAAACATGAAAGAGAAATTAGAGGATAGAAATACTTTTTTATGTCGTATCAAGAAAAGATGGTTTGGGCATGTAAAGAAAAGTTGTAAAAATAGACTTAAGTGGTTTGGGCATGTAAAGAAAAGATTGTAAAAATAAACTCGAGATCTTTCTTAATAATTTCTCTTATAGTTTTCGAAACTATTATTGCAAACATATCTTAGAATTTGAGTTGAGCCTAATTCAACTCTAAAAACTGGATTTCAAGATGAGATGTGTCCCACTTATAAACACAATTTCATGTCATAGTTCATCCAATGTGGGACTCCTAAAACACACACACACACCTGTCATGCCCAGGATTGAACATCTTGAGCGTGACTTGAGTGGCCCAACAAATCTTAGATAGGCTCTGATACCTCTTAGAATTTGGGGCGAGTCAAATCAACATAGAAAACTGACTTGTAAGGTGAGAGATGTCTCCCACTTATTAGCACACTTTCATACAATATCGCATCAATGTGGAACTCTCAACAGTACCCTTTGAAAATGAAAATAGAAAATAAACAAAACACGCCATTTGTTTCATACCTTATATTGCCATCTTAAAATCAATTTATAGAGAATATTAGACGGTTTTACTAAACAAGGCAAACAAATGAGGAAAAGATTATAGTGAAAAGACAAACACTTACCATGCCAATTTGATACATCGTATCAGAACATTCTGAATGGCCATATCCCAAAACACGCTGTTTTATCTGAATAAATAGACATTAAGATTAAGAGAGCATGGCCTCGATCATCAAGCATTGGAATGATGTTAAGATATAGTAATGAATTATAAAGCAGTTACAGATGCTGATGAAAATATTTGTCTCTTCATGAGTATAATAGGTCTATACCTTCAAAGCGCGCTGTTAAAAACAAAATTAAAAAGAGAGAAGGTGGTTAGTATAATAGAATGAATGCAAGGAAATAGACTAACAACACTATAAAAATATGTTACTGTCACAAAAAAAAGATAGTGTAAAGTTGTAGAGTGAATGACCATAATTGTCCAACACAAACATCTTACTTAACTTACAAGATCCCAAAGTGATGATATTTGATTCTGCTAACATAATAATGCAAAATATATGCACAACAAAGTCTTTTTCGATTAGATGGGTTGTTAATTGTTATATGGATCAAACAACACCATAATATTGTCATGATGTAAATCCAAATCTTTCTTGATTGTTTGACCTATGGTTTATCTTGATCTTACTCTACTAATTATTGGACAATTATCTATCTAGTCTACTCTCCTCACTGGTACTTATACTGGTCTTTTCCAGTAAATACTCAAACCTCCTAACACAAGATTCTGTCATCTTTTCTACAATAAGTGCTACCCTAACTTTCTTCTGATACATTCCCTCATAATTCTAACTTGTCTTGAACAGTCACTTGTCCATTGTAACATTCTTTGCTTTGCAACGCTAAATTTGTTTTCTTGTTCGCTCTATATAGCCTGGTATTTAATCACATACAAAATAGCACGTCTATAAAAAAGTAATGACCTGAGGCTTAATTACCATACTTTTAAATACATTAGAGTTATCAGAAAATATGGTAAAGTTGACAAGTATTACTGTTTATTAGAATTGATGAATAAAGTTATCCTCTATGCAATATATAAAAACAATGCAGCACACACATCATCAAGATCCGGATAGTTAAATTCAACAAATTACCTCATAGCTAACTTGAGCTTTATCCAACATTCGCTGTCCAAGGTAGAACTGCCCTAGGTTGTGAACAGCAACCGCAACCCTGCACGATCACAGTTAGCCATAGGTTTTAGATTTTATTTGATATATCTTCACAGAACAAACACTAAAGTAAAAGGAAATTTATAATAGAGAAAAGAGGACAAATCAATTTCATTTTATATAAATTTTACTTTGATCCACTGCAAAAGCATAAGATTTTTCACCCTATTAATCAACAAATTGGTAATGCCTCATACTGAGCAGTAAAGTAGATGAAGCATCGCTTATGACGGTTTCACAGCAACTAAACCCTACCTTACATCATCAGGACCAAACGATTCTTCTAGGATCTTGATAGCTTCCACATACAGTGGTTCTGCTTTGTCAAATGCTTTCTTGACTCTGTACATCTCTGCCTGAAAAGACAATAATAGAAATTTGAGTTGTATAATAACACGCTCATTTATTTTCATAATTAACCTTAACAATAGTTGTGAATTCCAAGAACTAGAATATTGTATAGTTCCAAACCAATTATGAAAGAAACAACTAGCAAGCGCAGATAAAACAACCAGATTGTTGCATGCAGACGCAACATGCGGATCTTGCTCGCCAAAACCTTCTTTAGCTTCTTGTATGGCAGCAAGAAAGAGTCTTTCAGCATCTTCAAAATTTCCCTAGAAGAACGTAGAAAATAATACAATCAACAACAATCACAACATAACTGAAGAATCTTTAAAGCAAGGCAACACGAAGAAACCACAAACCTCTAGGAAAAACTCTCTTCCTTTATCGGTAAAAACTCTCCATTTTGCTGTATGTATATTTGACGCCACCGAACCATCCTCAATTTTTTTTAATCCACCAGTACTATCATCATAAGATGTTTTGGACATTACGTCCTCAGCAAACGCAACGTTGGCACTAATTCCAAGTGTTGCAACTACATCAAAATCAAACTAGTTCATGTAAACTATTTGAGAGTATTGAACTACTTTAACCAAAAGATAGTATAATCATAACAGAAATTACAGAGATTGCATCATTACATATTGTATCCAAAAACAGAAATAACAAAAGCATACCTACATGTCCAGATATAACAATCCACAAACAAGGATCCCTAAGATTTGTTCTCCAACCATATGCACCAGTTTGATACCAGTGGGAAACCCCCTTTCCTGAAAAATTGAAGCAATAATTTACTATTCTGTTTTCAATTCCAATAAGTTTGAATACACACAATTACACAAAAACACAAAAGATTGTACTAAGTAGAGAATGTAAAGAGTGGCATCAAAATCAAATCAGGAAAGTGATATTAGAAGAGTAAGTATGAATGGTACCGGAAAACGAAATGGGCAGTGGATTTTTGGTAACTGTAGAGGCGGAGAAAGTGAGAGAAGCAGGAAAGCGAAGTTTTTTGAGCAATTTTGACATTGACATGCGCAGAGACATCTGTTCCGATGAGGAACAGCAGCGGTAGGTGCAGTAGAGTTTTTGTGTGGGTTTATGTTACTTTAAACATTTTCTTTGTAAATTTTGGGAATTTGGTACTATTCAACTACCCACTCATTCAAATCAAATGCCACCATTCTTACTAATTTACCCTTCACTTGATTTTTATTTAAGACTAGACCAAACCCTTTTTCTTAATTTACAAAATACAACATAATTGACCATCAACTACCTACCCATTCAAATCAAATGTCATCATTCTTACTAATTTACCCTTCACTTGATTTTTACTGAAGATTAGACCAAGTCCTTTTTAGTAATTTACAAAATACAACATATCAACTACCTACCCATTCAAATCAAATGCCACCATTCTTACTAATTTACCCTTCACTTGATTTTTATTTAAGACTAGACCAAACCCTTTTTCTTAATTTACAAAATACAACATAATTGACCATCAACTACCTACCCATTCAAATCAAATGCCATCATTCTTACTAATTTACCCTTCACTTGATTTTTACTGAAGACTAGACCAACCCCTTTTTAGTAATTTACAAAATACAACATAATTGACCAATAGCATGGTCCAATTTTGCCAAGTGGCAGAATTTT
Source organism: Lathyrus sativus (assembly GCA_963859935.3). Lineage (NCBI taxonomy): Eukaryota > Viridiplantae > Streptophyta > Magnoliopsida > Fabales > Fabaceae > Lathyrus > Lathyrus sativus. The sequence goes on along the minus strand of OZ012739.1, from coordinate 447,053,706 downwards.
TTTGAAAACTCTACTCTTCCCTCTTTCCCTCACCTTTTCCCTCTTTCCAATTTTCTTCCTCCCTCTTTCTCGGTTACTCTTTCTTTCTCTTTCCACAGTTCTTCCATTTTCTCTCTACCCCTTTCTCTTTTCTTATCAAACCCTAGCGGGTTCATCACTCTCATTGGTGCTACACGATCGCAAAAGGTATGTTTTTTCCCTCTTCTATTGTTCTTTCTTTCATGTCCTCTTCTTCTTGTATTCATAGTAGATTTTGTTGAAAAAAATTTGTTGTTATGTTCTTTGATTTTTGTAGTGTTTCATTGAAATAAGTGGCTTGGAAGGAATGGTTACACGATTGTTGAATTTGTTAGATGGTGGTGAGTGTTTGAAGTGGTTTTTGACGGTTTGTGATTATGGACCGGGAAAGAAACAATGAAGAATAGTTTCTAAGTTTCTGGTTTATGGTTTTTCTGGTTTCTGGTTTTCTGTTTTAACTTTTAACATAGCTTTAGCTTTGTACATTTTTTTCTTATTTTAGGGTTTTGATTTTTCTGATATTTCTCTGTTCTGTCTTCTACAGTTTTGGTTTTGTGTTTTGGTTTACGACTTATAATTTACATCGCTTAATTTTTGTTTTGGTTTACGACTTACAATATACATAGCTTAATTTGTGTTTTGGTTTACGACTTACAATTGTTCAAGTTCTGATGTCACTGCGTGATCTATCTGCTAATTTTTTGATCAATTTTGTTTTTGTTGTTTTATGGTTACACTATTGGTTTATTTGTATGTTGTTGTGATTTGTTGAAGCCGATTTGATTGAGAATTTGGATATGATAAATCGTCGTATTGATGTGTTTGAATTTTGCTGAATGAAAACAGGTATCTGGACCTGTCGTGGTTGCAGATGGCATGAATGGGGATGCTATGTATGAATTGGTGCGTGTCGGTCATGATAATCTCATTGGTGAAATTATTCGTTTGGAAGGGGATTCTGCCACTATCCAAGGTTAACTTCTACACTATGATGATACAAATGCATTAATTGATAATTCATGATTTTCTAAGTTTTAATTGAAACAAATCTGTTTGTTGTATGAAAAAAAAGTTTATGAGGAAACTGTTGGGTTGACGGTTAATGATCCGGTGTTACGTACACACAAGGTTGGATTCTATATTCATTTTTCTCTTATTTTGATTGTGTTTGTTGTTGTGTGATTTGATTTGATATTAGATTGTGAATGTGCTTATCAAAAAATGTTGAAAAGTTTGGATTTTGGATCATAAGTCATAATATCTTCAATCATTACACATTCTTCTATTTTTTATTAAAGGTTTTTTGTTGTTGTAAATAACAATAAATATCTATGCAGTAGGTCACATTTAGATGATAACCTGCTTATTTATGATTCATTTGCAGATTGATACTTGCAATTCATTCTATTGTGATCAATTTACTCCTACTTCTCCAAACAGGCCCAAAATTTAGACTGAGAATTGGCCTGGATGGTATGTTGAATTCAATCTAAACCCTTTCTCACAACAGTCCATTATTCATATTTTGCGTGAAAATGATCATTTCTCCTTGTAATAATTTATCTATCATGGTTCGTGAGAGTATTTATAGTGAATGTATTATGATAATTCTCTTATTTTTGGACATAACTCAAAAATACTCTTCAGTCTTCACCCATTTTTCCCCGGAAGTAACGTCACAGATTTATGCTGGTTGTGATGCTGCATATAGATTAAACCCATATGGGAATATTAAGGTGCCGCCAGAGGCTACTGATTTTTTCTGTAGTGGACCATGTCTCGCTGAAACACAGCTAATGCTTGATTGTATTGACAACATACTCTCCAGTTTCATATTCAACAACAAAGCAACATTACAACAAATGAGATATGCACTCAACGCTGGCTGCAGTTACTCTAGACAACGAGGTTAGGATATTAGTAATTTAGTTTTCTGCAAACTGAAATTGAACTTCCCTTTCTTCCCATTTTTATCATAAATTTTTATGCTCGAACAAAATGTAACATGTATATAGGGAACTTCAATTTGGAAGACTACATTGGAGGAGAGATAAACACGGCTCCGGGTGTATCTATTTTGATTAGATGATATCTCTTCATCGTTGCAGTGGTACTGGTTTATTTAATGTGAGTGCGTGATATTGTGTGATAGTAGTAAGAAATAGATACTCGTTAAATTTCTGTAAGATTTTATCCGGAGAGCGACATGTTCCTATTAGTTTGGATGATGAATGAGTGTTTATCGTAATGTATTATGAAAGTCTGTATTATGGTACCATGCAATACAATCTGAAACAAAACTTTCATTTTTAATGAAATGTTTCACCCAAATATATAAATATGTTACATGGATTCATTTGATACATGGATTTCCCTTTATCTAAAGAGCACAAGATTTGGGTATCAATATGATAAATATTGTTGCATGATGCAGTGTATAGTGCGTTCTCAAGCCAATCACTACACACAAACTTTAATTTGACATGATCAAACTTCTGGTTCCTTTTCAATTCCAAATCATAAAATGTTAGAATTGTCAAGAAATGGCGTGACTGATATTTGTTAGAATTGCTGCTGTCACTGAACTTAATTTCAATATGATCGGTAAGAAAATAGACACTTTTTGTTGAAGTTTTGTTGAAGTCGTCAATTTTAGTTGTGGGAGCTGGAGGGCTGGGGGCTTCTGCATTGTTATATTTTGCAGCTTCTGGTGTTGGTAAAATATGACACTTTTTCTAATGATTTTTGCTTTGTTCTATAATCTATAATCTCATCAAAGCTTACATTTTGAAAATTGTACTCAGGTAAACTGGGTGTTCTTGATCATGACAAGGTTGAGTTGAATAATATGCATAGACAGGTACTTTTTGTTTCCTAAACTTGTGGTACGACCTATGCAACATGTAGTTTGTGTTGTTCATGTTTGTTGTATGGCGGTGTTTGCATTTTCGTGAGTACAAAATGTTCTTAGCATGTAACTTTGTTTTCTTTTATATGTGTTTATTTCCTGTTTGTAATTTTGATCTTATTTAGTTAAACTCATATTCGTGATGTTTTTAGATTATACACACCGAAGCATATATTGGTCAGCCAAGAGTGAAATTTGCCGCTGCTGCTTGTCACTCGTATGTTGCTCTCTTTAATCTCACAAGCTTGCCGTTGTTTATCCTTAATCAGGAGAATCACTTGTCATTTTCATAATCTTTCTAATATTAAGATGGAGTATGCAGCTGACTTGAAATTTGAATGATGTTGTTGTTGATTTTCATTGTGATAGTGATGGAGTATGCAGCTGGAGGTGAAGTCTTTGAGAGGATATGTAATGGTGCAATTTATCAAAAAATCTTGAGGGATCAGGAAAGTAAAAACAACTATCAGTAACAACAACTACATGTTCCTTATGTCAATAATCCTTTTTAAATTGTTCTAATGAATTTGTTGTTAATACCGCGGTTCTTACAAGGTGAGCTGATAAAATTCATGGGATGACAGTCCCAGCTGATGGAGATTATCATGTCCAGACATTGCATGAACCAATTGGTGTAGCAGGACAAATTATACCTTGGAATTTTCCTCTACTTATTTTCACTTGGAAAGTTGGACCAGCACTAGCATGTGGTAATACCATTGTCATGAAGACTTCTGAGCAAACACCGCTAACGGCTCTCATCGTGGCAAGACTACTTCACGAGGTCAGCTCATAACTAATAAGCCAGAAGCTCAAAAAAGAAATACAGAATGCTTTGATGTGTGATGCCATTTGTGAAACAATTATTCTAGCCTTTAGTTTTTTACCTCAAAAGTTAAACTCAATTTGTGTAATTTGCTATTTTTCTTTTTAAGATTTTTATGACTATTTTGGTTGCACTTGTATTTCCGACATTAAGTCTGGTCTTCCCTCAGATGTTATGAATATAGTTTCTGGCTATGGTCCAACTGCTGGTGCATCTCTTGCAAGTCATATGGATATGGACAAGGTATTTTTATGTCCATATCCTTTAGATTATGCCTTACAGATATTAATATACTTCATCCATTTATATTAATATATTGTTAGAAATTCATTTTATTTTCCTTCTAATTTTGCAGTAGGCATTCACTGGATCGACGGATACTAGAAAGACTGTACTTCAACTAGCTGCAAGAAGCAATCTTAAGCAAGTGACATTGGAACTTGGAGGAAAATTGTCTTTCATTGTTTGTGAGGATGCTGATGTTGACAAGGCTGTTGAAATTTCACACTTTGCTCTATTTATTAATCAGATACCTACCCATTCAAATCAAAGCCACCATTCTTACTAATTTACCCTTCACTTGATTTTTACTGAAGACTAGACCAAGCCCTTTTTAGTAATTTACAAAATACAACATAATTGACCAATAGCATGGTCCAATTTTGCCAAGTGGAAGAATTTTTTTGAAAACTCTACTCTTCCCTCTTTCCCTCACCTTTTCCCTCTTTCCAATTTTCTTCCTCTCTCTTTCTCGGTTACTCTTTCTTTCTCTTTCCACAGTTCTTCCATTTTCTCTCTACCCATTTCTCTTTTCTTATCAAACCCTAGCGGGTTCATCACTCTCATTGGTGCTACACGATCGCAAAAGGTATGTTTTTCCCCTCTTGTATTGTTCTTTCTTTCATGTCCTCTTCTTCTTGTATTCATAGTAGATTTTGTTGAAAAAAAATTTGTTGTTATGTTCTTTGATTTTTGTAGTGTTTCATTGAAATAAGTGGCTTGGAAGGAATGGTTACACGATTGTTGAATTTGTTAGATGGTGGTGAGTGTTTAAAGTGGTTTTTGACGGTTTCTGATTATGGATCGGGAAAGAAACAATGGAAGAATAGTTTCTAAGTTTCTGGTTTATGGTTTTTCTGGTTTCTGGTTTTCTGTTTTAACTTTTAACATAGCTTTAGCTTTGTACATTTTTTTTTCTATTTTAGGGTTTTGATTTTTCTGATATTTCTCTGTTCTGTCTTCTACAGTTTTGGTTTTGTGTTTTGGTTTACGACTTACAATTTACATCGTTTAATTTTTGTTTTAGTTTACGACTTACAATTTACATCGCTTAATTTGTGTTTTGGTTTACGACTTACAATTGTTCAAGTTCTGATGTCACTGCGTGATCTATCTGCTAATTTTTTGATCAATTTTTTTTGCTGTTTTATGGTTACACTATTGGTTTATTTGTATGCTGTTGTTGTGATTTGTTGAAGCTGATTTGATTGAGAATTTGGATATGATAAATTGTCGTATTGATGTGTTTGAATTTTGCTGAATGAAAACAGGTATCTGGACCTGTCGTGGTTGCAGATGGCATGAATGGGGATGCTATGTATGAATTGGTGCGTGTCGGTCATGATAATCTCATTGGTGAAATTATTCGTTTGGAAGGGGATTCTGCCACTATCCAAGGTTAACTTCTACACTATGATGATACAAATGCATTAATTGATAATTCATGATTTTCTAAGTTTTAATTGAAACAAATCTGTTTGTTGTATGCAATTTCAGTTTATGAGGAAACTGCTGGGTTGACGGTTAATGATCCGGTGTTACGTACACACAAGGTTGGATTCTATATTTAGTTTTCTCTTATTTTGATTGTGTTTACTGTTGTGTGATTTGATTTGATATTAGATTGTGAATGTGCTTATCAAAAGATGTTGAAAAGTTTGGATTTTGGATCATAAGTCCTAATATCTTCAATCATTACACATGCTTATATTTTTTATTAAAGGTTTTTTGTTGTTGTAAATAATAATAAATATCTATGCAGTAGGTCACATTTAGATGATAACCTGCTTATTTATGATTCATTTGCAGATTGATACTTGCAATTCATTCTATTGTGATCAATTTATTCATACTTCTCCAAACAGGCCCAAAATTTGGACTGAGAATTGGCCTGGATGGTATGTTGAATTCAATCTAAACCCTTTCTCACAACAGTCCATTATTCATATTTTGCGTGAAAATGATTATTTCTCCTTGTAATAATGTATCTATCATGGTTCATGAGAGTATTTATAGTGAATGTATTATGATAATTCTCTTATTTTTTGGACATAACTCAAAAATACTCTTCAATCTTCACCCATTTTCCCCCGGAAGTAACGTCACAGATTTATGCTGGTTGTGATGCTGCATATAGATTAAACCCATCTGGGAATATTAAGGTGCCGCCAGAGGCTACTGATTTTTTCTGTAGTGGACCATGTCTCGCTGAAACACAACTAATGCTTGATTGTATTGACAACATACTCTCCAGTTTCATATTCAACAACAAAGCAACATTGCAACAAATGAGATATGCACTCAACGCTGGCTGCAGTTACTCTAGACAACGAGGTTAGGATATTAGTAATTTAGTTTTCTGTAAACTGAAATTGAACTTCCCTTTCTTCCCATTTTTATCATAAGTTTTTATGCTCGAACAAAATGTAACATGTCTATAGGGAACTTCAATTTGGAAGGCTACATTGGAGGAGAGATAAACACGGCTCCGGGTGTATCTATTTTGATTAGATGATATCTCTTCATCGTTGCAGTGGTACTGGTTTATTTAATGTGAGTGCGTGATATTGTGTGATAGTAGTAAGAAATAGATACTCGTTAAATTTCTGTAAGATTTTATCCGGAGAGCGACATGTTCCTATTAGTTTGGATGATGAATGAGTGTTTATCGTAATGTATTATGAAAGTCTGTATTATGGTACCATGCAATACAATCTGAAACAAAACTTTCATTTTTAATGAAATACTTCACCCAAATATATAAATATGTTACATGGATTCATTTGATACATGGATTTCCCTTTATCTAAAGAGCACAGGATTTGGGTATCAATATGATAAATATTGTTGCATGATGCAGTGTATAGTGCGTTCTCAAGCCAATCACTACACACAAACTTTAATTTGACATGATCAAACTTCTGGTTCCTTTTCAATTCCAAATCATAAAATGTTAGAATTGTCAAGAAATGGCGTGACTGATATTTGTTAGAATTGTTGCTGTCACTGAACTTAATTTCAATATGATCGGTAAGAAAATAGACACTTTTTGTTGAAGTTTTGTTGAAGTCGTCAATTTTAGTTGTGGGAGCTGGAGGGCTGGGGGCTTCTGCATTGTTATATTTTGCAGCTTCTAGTGTTGGTAAAATATGACACTTTTTCTAATGATTTTTGCTTTGTTCTATAATCTATAATCTCATCAATGCTTACATTTTGAAAGTTGTACTCAGGTAAACTGGGTGTTCTTGATCATGACAAGGTTGAGTTGAATAATATGCATAGACAGGTACTTTTTGTTTCCTAAACTTGTGGTACGGCCTATGCAACATGTAGTTACTATTGTTCATGTTTGTTGTATGGCGGTGTTTGCATTTTTGTAAGTACAAGTTGTTCTTAGCATGTAACTTTGTTTTCTTTTATATGTGTTTATTTCCTGTTTGTAATTTTGATCTTATTTAGTAAAACTCATATTCGTGATGTTTTTAGATTATACACACTGAAGCATATATTGGTCAGCCAAGAGTGAAATATGCCGCGACTGCTTGTCGCTCGTATGTTGCTCTCTTTAATCTCACAAGCTTGCCGTTGTTTATCCTTAATCAGGAGAATCACTTGTCATTTTCATAATCTTTCTAATATCAAGATGGAGTATGCAACTGACTTGAAATTTGAATGATGTTGTTGTTGATTGTCATTGTGATAGTGATGGAGTATGCAGCTGGAGGTGATGTCTTTGAGAGGATATGTAATGGTGCAATTTATCAAAAAATCTTGAGGGATCAGGAAAGTAAAAACAACTATCAGTAACAACAACTACATACTCCTTACGTCAATAATCCTTTTTAAATTGTTCTAATGAATTTGTTGTTAATACCGCAGTTCTTACAGGGTGAGCTGATAAAATTCATGGGATGACAGTCCCAGCTGATGGAGATTATCATGTCCAGACATTGCATGAACCAATTGGTGTAGCAGGACAAATTATACCTTGGAATTTTCCTCTACTTATGTTCACTTGGAAAGTTGGACCAGCACTAGCATGTGGTAATACCATTGTCCTGAAGACTTCTGAGCAAACACCGCTAACGGCTCTCATCGTGGCAAGACTACTTCACGAGGTCAGCTCATAACTAATAAGCCAGAAGCTCAAAAAAGAAATACAGAATGCTTTGCTGTGTGATGCCATTTGTGAAACAATTATTCTAGCCTTTAGTTTTTTACCTCATAAGTTAAACTCAATTTGTGTAATTTGCTATTTTTCTTATTAAGATTTTTATGACTATTTTGGTTGCACTTGTATTTCCGACATTAAGTCTGGTCTTCCCCCAGGTGTTATGAATATAGTTTTTGGCTATGGTCCAACTGCTGGTGCATCTCTTGCAAGTCATATGGATATGGACAAGGTATTTTTATGTCCATATCCTTTAGATTATGCCTTACAGATATTAATATATTTCATCCATTTATATTAATATATTGTTAGAAATTCATTTTATTTTCCTTCTAATTTTGCAGTTAGCATTCACTGGATCGACGGATACTAGAAAGATTGTACTTCAACTAGCTGCAAGAAGCAATCTTAAGCAAGTGACATTGGAACTTGGAGGAAAATTGCCTTTCATTGTTTGTGAGGATGTTGATGTTGACAAGGCTGTTGAAATTTCACACTTTGCTCTATTTATTAATCAGATACCTATCCATTCAAATCAAATGCCACCATTCTTACTAATTTACCCTTCACTTGATTTTTACTGAAGACTAGACCAAGCCCTTTTTAGTAATTTAACAAATACAACATAATTGACCAATAGCATGGTCCAATTTTGCCAAGTGGCATAATTTTTTTGAAAACTCTACTCTTCCCTCTTTCCCTCACCTTTTCCCTCTTTCCAATTTTCTTCCTCTCTCTTTCTCGGTTACTCTTTCTTTCTCTTTCCACAGTTCTTCCATTTTCTCTCTACCCATTTCCCTTTTCTTATCAAACCCTAGCGGGTTCATCACTCTCATTGGTGCTACACGATCGCAAAAGGTATGTTTTTCCCCTCTTCTATTGTTCTTTCTTTCATGTCCTCTTCTTCTTGTATTCATAGTAGATTTTGTTGAAAACAAATTTGTTGTTATGTTCTTTGATTTTTGTAGTGTTTCATTGAAATAAGTGGCTTGGAAGGAATGGTTACACGATTGTTGAATTTGTTAGATGGTGGTGAGTGTTTGATGTGGTTTTTGACGGTTTCTGATTATGGACCGGGAAAGAAACAATGGAAGAATAGTTTCTAAGTTTCTGGTTTATGGTTTTTCTGGTTTCTGGTTTTCTATTTTAACTTTTAACATAGCTTTAGCTTTGTACATTTTTTTTTTCTATTTTAGGGTTTTGATTTTTCTGATATTTCTCTGTTCTGTCTTCTACAATTTTGGTTTTGTGTTTTGGTTTACGACTTACAATTTACATCGTTTAATTTTTGTTTTGGTTTACGACTTATAATTTACATTGCTTAATTTGTGTTTTGGTTTACGACTTACAATTGTTCAAGTTCTGATGTCACTGCGTGATCTATCTGCTAATTTTTTGATCAATTTTGTTTTTGCTGTTTTATGGTTACACTATTGGTTTATTTGTATGTTGTTGTTGTGATTTGTTGAAGCTGATTTGATTGAGAATTGTGATATGATAAATCTTCGTATTGATGTGTTTGAATTTTTCTGAATGAAAACAGGTATCTGGACCTGTCGTGGTTGCAGATGGCATGAATGGGGATGCTATGTATGAATTGGTGTGTGTCGGTCATGATAATCTCATTGGTAAAATTATTCGTTTGGAAGGGGATTCTGCCACTATCCAATGTTAACTTCTACATTATGATGATACAAATGCATTAGTTGATAATTCATGATTTTCTAAGTTTTAATTGAAACAAATCTGTTTGTTGTATGCAATTTCAGTTTATGAGGAAACTGTTGGGTTGACGGTTAATGATCCGGTGTTACGTACACACAAGGTTGGATTCTATATTCATTTTTCTCTTGTTTTGATTGTGTTTGTTGTTGTGTGATTTGATTTGATATTAGATTATGAATGTGTTTATCAAAAGATGTTGAAAAGTTTGGATTTTGGATCATAAGTCATAATATCTTCAATCATTACACATGCTTCTATTTTTTATCAAAGGTTTTTTGTTGTTGTAAATAACAATAAATATCTATGCAGTAGGTCACATTTAGATGATAACCTGCTTATTTATGATTCATTTGCAGATTGATACTTGCAATTCATTCTATTGTGATCAATTTACTCCTACTTCTCCAAACAGGCCCAAAATTTGGACTAAGAATTGGCCTGGATGATATGTTGAATTCAATCTAAACCCTTTCTAACAACAGTCCATTATTCATTGTTTATGAGACGCTGATGTTGACAAGGCTGTTGAAATTGCACACTTTGCTCTATTTATTAATCAGGTTTTGTATTACCTCAATATCTTTATAATGATGATGATATTTGATGACACCTTCAGGAAAGAAGTCGCATATTGTTGCGCTTTGCTGATTTGATTGAAAAGCATAATGATGAGATTGCAACTCTGGAGACATGGAACAATGGAAAGCTTTATAATCAGGCTGCCAAGACTGAAATACCTATGATACTATTTTCTGTTTAGAATTTCAACATGAAAGTGATTCATGTCATTTTAGTTTAGAATTTCAATGAAGTAACATGGATGGTGTTACTTTGATACTGTTTTCTGTTTAACTCAACAAATATAGATTTAGCATTATTTTTCTGAAAAACTGACATGCTGCTGAAAATTTTGTGTTGTTGTAAAGTGATTCAATGCTAAAAGGCGTGAAGATAATTTCATCTAAGAATATGCTTATTATTTTAGATGTATGATAAAGTATTAATTTTAGTTAATCAACCGTTATAATGTGGAACATTTTTCAATTAGATATTACCATTACTTGATTAAACATAATTGAAACAGCAACCACAAATAAATGTTATATGAAAGACACCATTTGGTAACATTGTTGACCTCTTACTTAATATTAGCATTACTTTAGAGAATCACCCATTTTCTTTTCACATATTTCAATTTTTAAGATTAAAATTTAATATAAATAATGGATCAAGACTTATTTGGTTTTTATTATCATATATGATCTAATATATACGATCTAATAGACTTCTTAAAAATATTTGTTTTATTTCAAATTAAATTGTAGTTTTAAAACTACATTTCATTATACTATTAAATTGCAAAAATAACATTTACCCGTGCGGATACACATATACTTTCGTTCTCCCCTTTTGATCTTTTTATTTCATACAAGCTTATGATAAAATTGTATGTTACTCTATTACTCTAAAAAATGAATCATGTATAAATATTACTTTAAAAAATTAAAAGTCTAAAATTTTAATTATGTATTTCAACCTTTTCACTATAATGTTTAAAATGTGATTGAATACTTCATAAAGTTACACGAGATACTATCAATTAGATACAAATAAATAAAAACCTGCATAAATATTACTCTTAATATACATTTGAATATACTTTTTCTTGTGAAATTTAAATTTGATAAGATTATACTTTTTCTCATACCCGTGCGGACGCACGGGTCTTCTACTAGTTTCTGACAAATGGTACTTTTGTTTTATTTAACCATTACATTTTTACATTTAGTTCTTATAAATAAATAAATAAATAATCTGTGTACAAAATAATAATAAATCCAACCAATTCGAAAATAATTTTAAATTAATTAAATTCGGTTCATGAATTAAATCGGCCAAAAAAAATTAAACTAATAAAATAAATTAATTAAATTTTGTTTGATTCATCAACAAACTTGATATAAATATTATATATGTTGGGTTTCATGGGTCAGGTTCTTGAATGAACTAGATTCTATTTGAACTTAATGAAATTCGCTCTGATTAATAATTTATTCAAAATGGCAAGATCGAGTTGAAATAGCTTATGAGTTAGGCAGATTATGTTGACCTAAATTCTGCATAGATTGATATCTGATTCAGATACGATAGAGAACACATATGTGACTAATTAAGGATATCATGATCTGAGATTTGGGCAATCAAGTATGATTCTCAATCATTGTTAAAATGTCATATGAATCAGAGACAATCAGTTGAAATGGTCTATCATCGACTTTCATGTAAGATGGTTCAGAGTAGATATATAAAAGGAAGAGCGCAAGAAGAAAATATATCCACAAATTCATAAGAGAATTCGATTATATCTTTACTGGTTCTCACTAGTAGAGTTTGTAAGACAAGTGACTTCAAGTAAGATGAGGAAGGTGAATTGTGGTATTTAAAATTTGTAATTAATTTAAATGTTTTCTTACTTAAAAACACTAATTTGTGTCAGTAGAAAGATAGAGATAGAAAATCAACGGAAATAATATAAAATAATAAAGTAAATGACATAATTTAAAGAGTTAGGGTTAGAGAGATGACATTGAGGTTTATATTGGTCCAACCGAATGTTGGATTACTTCTGTCCCCAAAAGATCTTCTTGACGGTTATCATAATAATCTTGAGTTTTTATAAGTTATATCCATGAAACTTCGGTACAAGTCATTCGAGAGATTTTACACTGCCTTATCCTTCAATCAAATGAGAGTTCTTCCACGGGATGAACTCACAAACCACGTAAAAAAATTATCCGCTAATCTTAATAACCAAACAGAACTTTTACAGACTGAGTTCTATAAGCAAACAAAAAAATTTCAATGGTTGATCTTAAGAACCAAGCTTAATCCTTCAAGAGTATTGAACTCTTGAAATAAAATAATGGCACAACACTAGTATAACAGTTTTAAACAGCTCGATTATGATAGCTTCATGGAAAAACCAATAAGCAATTAATCACTTCTTTTCATCATCTGCTGAAATATATATGAGTGAATTGAAAGAACAAGAAGCTGGAAAAAAGAAGAGGAAAAAGAGTATGTTGATTAGTGCTTGAATATAATAAACTTCGCCAAGATGGGGAGGACGACTTTTGTTATTTAGATTTTGTGACTAATTTAAATATTTTCTTACTTAAAAACACTAATTTGTGTTAGTAGAAAGATAAAGATAGAAAAGCAACGAAAATAGTATAAAATAATAAAGTAAATGACATGATTTAAAGAGTTGAGGTTAGAGAGATGACACTGAGATTTATATTGGTCCGACCGACTGTTGGATTACTTATGTCCCCAAAATATCTTCTTGATGGTTATAATAATCTTGAGTTTTTATAAGTTATATCCATGAAACTTCGGTACAAGCCAGTCGAGAGATTTTACATTGCCTTATTCCTCAATCAAATGAGAATTTTTCCATGGGATGAACTCACAAACCACGTAAAAAATTTATCCACTAATCTTAATAACCAAACAGAACTTTCCCAGACTAAGTTCTATAATCAAACAAAAAATTTTAATGGTTGATCTCAAGAACCAAACTTAATCCTTCAAGAGTACCGAACTCTTGAAATAAAACAATGGCACAACATTAGTATAACATTTTCCTATCAAGTATTTTTCACTCACAAGGCAGAGAGAGAGAGAGAGAGAGAGAGAGAGAGAGAGAGAGAGAGAGAGGGGGGGGGGGGGGAGGGAGGGGTGTGTGTGTGATAAAATGTTTAGAAATAGGAAAACTCTGAATTCTGGTGTGATTTCGAATTAGGAGAGACCTTCCAATTAAAGTAAATAATCTATAGGCCGAAATAAAGGGATAATCGATTAGGCACCCTAAATAATTTATTGTTAAGGCCCCCACTAGAAGGTTTTGATTCTCTTATTAAATTATCTAGAAAGAGATCTTTTATATGATTAGTAAAATCATTTTATTATCACTAAAATTCTATCTAGTCGCGTTAATAACAATAATCTTTGAATAGGAAGAAGTTTTCACACGAAGCCTTTTATTTTCGTTGCTTCGATATCATCGCCATTGATCAAGCCACCGGATGAAGGTGCATCTAAGCCTCGTAGACATTTATTCTGGGATATTCTCGCTAAAGTCCAATAAGCCAACATTATGAAGGAGAGAGTGGAACTTATTTAAAATGGACTTATGAAAGTCTCTCTTGAAGGATGAAACTGATTACTATCAAAGGTCACGATGGATGAGAAACTTTTTCAAGAACTATGCAATCATAGGAAGAAAGAGCTAGTCATTAAATTCCTTGTGAAGAATGTGAGTTATAATTTTATGAAGGATGTGTTGAAGAAGATGTGGAAACTTATTAGAGGTTTTGCGATCATGGACATTGAGAATGGTTTCTACATGGTCAAGTGTGAACTGCTCGCAGTTAGGGAAAAATTGAGTTAGAAGGCTCATGGATGTTGTTTGGCCATTATTTATAAGTGGCTCGATTGACTTCATACTTTGCATCTCTCATCACAAAGGTGGGGAAGACTCTGATTTGAATTTGATTTTCAGGGCTTAACTTATTGTATTATGATGAAAGTGTCCTTCTTGGTTTAGAATCTGTTGTGGGTGCTCCTGATAAGATAAATACTAACACCCTGAACATAGAGAAGGGGAGGTTTGTGAGAATTTGCATAGAGATTGATTTGACCTTTTTTATTGTCAGAAATGTCAACGTTAATGGCCACTGGTACAACATGCAATATGAAGATCTTCACATTAATTATTTAAGTTATGGTTGTTATAGACATCACACCCGTGATTGCAAGAAAACACCATATATCAGACACAGTTGGTCGTTCCTTCGGTGGCATAACTAAGAGGTCCTCTAGAAAACGATGTTGTCCACGAGTAAATACTAATGGAACTATATTAGGAAGTGGGGGATGATAGTGCTGAAATTGTAGCAAAAGAACTTGGAGAAACATACAGTTCATGGTGATTGGTTGGTGGTGCAGAGGAAAAAAATATTCATCCAATCATGCACCTAAAAATTTGGGGAGTTCTAAATTCAAGGGTGTCGCTACTGCAAAAAAAGGTGTCGGCAAAGACAGAAGAGTCGCCACCTATCGTTATTTATCCCAAAGGAGGGAAAGGAAACGATCAGGAAAAAACCTGGCGAAAAGGATAAGACAAGGTCATCGCAACCAAGTCTGGGTTCGGGAGTCGGTTACGCAAGGGAAAGGTATTAGCACCCTTCACGTCCGTTGTACTCAATGGGATCCATGCTAGTTGTGTTTATCTGACGGGTTATTTATCTATCTACCTATCAAGGCTGGCTCAAAAGAAAGAAAAGGAAAAAAATGACTCGGCAAAGCATCGCGCTCCGTGCCTACGTATTCTCGTCTGGAATGAGAAATCAGAGTCAACGTAGTTCGACTAACTACGGGTGATGGGGGAAGGTTGCTCGCCAAGACATCACGTCTTGTGCCTACGTACTTTCATCTGGTATGAAAGATCAAAGCAAACGTAGTTCGGGATAAAACGGAATACATGCTAGTTCACGTGTTTTTTACCCGAGTAAAGTTAAACTACAGTTCTAGCAGTTAGGAACAACGCCTGTTTGTGGTAGAACCAAAGCTTAACAACACTCTTTTCATCAGAAAAGGTTTTCCTTGAATTAAGAGCCCACGGGGCATAGAGAGTTTTGAATGTTGGTTTTTGAGTCTTTTACGAAAGAAGTGTTTTTTATTAGTGTTTGTAACTCATACTGCACTAGAGACTATGACTTAGAAACTAATGTGTCGCATATCGCCCTAAGGACGTATACTAAATACTCTAGGTAATTGAGGAGAGGCCCCCCAATCACCATTTCCCAAATGGCTTAAGGCTCGTTGATCGGGAAAATAGCAAGTGTACTATTTTTACCGATTGTAGTATTAAGGGAAAAGTCCCAAGTATCGATCTCGAGGATTGCGTAGTAATTAACGGGGTTTTTAGTATTCAAAGGAACAAAAAGTCTAGGGGGTTGTTTGGTAGCAGAGTAATATAACAAGTAAATATAGACTTATAAATCAATCTAAGAACAGTGTTAGGGGAGTGGACACGATGCGAGTAAAGACCATGTAGGATTATCCTGAGATAATAATTATTAACCTTAATTCATCAGTTCTCCAATTTAGTTTTCCTTAATTCCTTAATAAAAACCCTTTGATGAGTTTCATGTACACTCATTCCTCAGTGTCCATGAAAAGCATCAAGTAATAGTTCTGACAATAAACTACGTGATACAGGATATCCTCATTCCTAAGCAATATCGACCGTGATATTATTTTGCAAAAGTGTTAGGTTGACTTTCCAGACCAAAACCTAAGCATAAATCGAATTCTACTTTCCAATATGAATACGCATTAAGATTGATGCAAGATAAAATATATAAGGTGAATAACATAGTTCTCATAGAATAATCAAACAAAGGTCATTACATCGCAACTTAGGACCACCCCCTAACAAATGGGGGTTTAGCTGCTCATGTTCTTTGTAAACATAAATGCAATTAGAAATGAAAAGGAGAAAATCATTACAATTCAAGTTTTGTCACTTGGATCATCAATTGCTTCCGCTTTTGATCGATCCTTCGTTCTCCAGAAAAGCTCTCTCCTCAGTTGTCAATCCTAATCTTAATTCAAAAGTGTCCCCTTCTTTCTAAAAAATGGCTCTTATATCTAAATTCAAATTACATCGCGAAATGCCTCAAATGCCCTTCGAAATAGGTCTGACGGCATAAAATTCAGAAAAATAACAATTTCACTCTCAGTGGCCCTGACACGGGCCGTGTTGTGCAACACGGGTGGCCGTGTCAGGCTGCTGACTCCTCAGTGCGTGTTTTCTTCTACAGGAGCTGCAACACGGGCCGTGTTGCATGACACGGGCGCCCGTGTTGTATGTCTATTTCCCATTTTCCTCTGCTTCTCCTGCCCGTGTCTGCCACCCGTGTCCTCCCTGACATGGGCCGTGTTGTGCAACACGGGTACCCGTGTTGTGGCTCTGACTTCCCTTTTCTGACTTTTCTTTGCCTCCGAAAGCGGTGCGACTGTCATGCTATCCATTCCTGCCAAAAACACACTAAAAGAAACCGAATCAAACGCACCAGCGGCAAAAGTAATACACACTTCAAAATAAGACTTGAATAAAAACAACTGCAAGTAACTCAGATAACAACAACTAAAGCTTCGAAAACAAATAAAAACGGTGCGAAATTAACAACAAACAGCGTCTGAAAACACAAGTGAAATCCACCGATCAAACTCCCCCGAACTTGAACTTTTGCTTGTCCTCAAGCAACAAGCCCGTCAAATCGATTACAATATCTTTTTCCAGAACGGAACCGTCCATAAAACTGTGAGTTACGGTAATGATACTCATACTTTAACTGCTCGTTCCAAGTCCCCCTAGGATTAATATCGGCTTTTCCCTCAAAACAGGTAACATACAAACACTAGACTGCGGTAAATCACAGACCTCAGTTTCCCTATTGGTAACCTCTCCGACTATGCTTTGTACTTAAGTCTTCTTTTTCGATTTTTCTCCCTTTCATTCGGACAATCACTATAACGGTTCTTTTTTTTTCCTCGTGTGCACAAAATTTATCAACGACATTTTTCTTTTTTCTGGCACTGTTATTATTTTTGAATGGCTTTCAGGTCCGACCGCCGTTGGGATGAATAACCGGGTGAGGGTTACCCAACTTAGAAGGATTAGTCGTCTAATTGCCCTTTTTTTTTTCTCTGTGTCTTAGCTCAATATTTTTCGTTAACCTTGCACACACGATTCTTATTGATGAAAACTCGATTGTCAAAATAAACTACTCAGGGGTACTTCTCAGATCAAAGCACTATGGTACAAATCTACACGTCGAACTCGTTCTTATTCGGGAAACCCAGGGTATCTGCTTGTTACCTATCTCTCAAGATCGTTCCGATTTTATCCTCACGGTTCTTTTCTGAGCATTCTATATACTTTCTCCTCACCTCACTCACAGACATCTCTACCAACAGTTCCCAAACCACAATGTTATTAATTTTATTAGCTCAATGTCAGGGGTGTTTACTGGGGAATTTCTATCATGCTCTCAAACGACCATTTAAAAATAAATAACCAAATAAAGACAAACAAAAACAAAAACAAAAACAAAAACACATAAATAAAATAAAAACACACAAATAAAATACCCCCACACTAGGATTCAACAGTGTCCCCACTGTTGTCACACCAGTAGCCGGGGACTCACAGTGTTCATGGTTGCGGAGGTTGGTCGCGCAGCCTCATCTGCCGCATCCATTCGTACATTTCACCGATCAACCTGCCTTGGCGGATTTGTTCGTTTCCTTGCCTTGTCTGCTCCTCGCCTTGCCTTGTCTGCTCGCTTCGGAGATGACACATCTCATGCTCCATCCATTCCCATTCTTTTTTAGACAAGCTCCAAGAGCCGGAGCCAGACTCCTGATGGGGTGAGACTCGAGTGGTCGGGAGAGGCGCTTCTTCTACCTGATCTCCTTCATCATCAAAGAATTTTGTACCTGTACCATCATAAAATTGGTCTTCTTCATCCTGCATTGTGCTCTCATATAGCCAGTTATTCACATTTTGAATACTAATAAAGTCAGGTGCAGGTAAAGCGAGGAGATGACTGTTACGGCTTACCAAGGAGTAGTAACTATCAAAGATTCGAATCATACCTTGGGCAGTTAGGGTGGCTAAGTCTATCTTTGTCTTACCTGCAACAGTGGGTTCCTCCCTCAAGAGAGCATCGTGGCCAAAGTGATTGGCGATTTGAGTAATCATACCGCCTACACTGATTTCGCCGGAAGGTGCATTCGCAACCCTCTTCAGGTGGTCAGCTGCAAAGGCAACCACATTGATGAGCTCTTGATTCGCCATGCCATACATGAAGTACAGCTCCCTCTGAGTTGCAACACCTGTGCTGTCACCCCTGCTGAATAGTGTATAGGCCAACCCTTTTTGAGCATACCTGAAACACGGGTTATGAATACACGAAGCTTTTGCCGCCTTAGCGACATACTCAGTTCTGCCTGTGATGGCCCTCCAGAAGTCCCCTGCACTAAAAGTTCCCTGGGGAGCTCCCGGGCCAAAATTGGGGAGCTTCAGAATCTCTCCCAATTCGGCTACTGTCAGGCTATGGTCAGTATCAAATAGCCGAAACCTAAGCGTACCATAGTATTCCTCCTCGACACCTGTCCACCTGTGCTTCAACTGAAATTCTAAAGTACTTAAGAATTCAACAATTATGCGCTCATAAGTCGACGCTTCCAATTGCATAAATTCCAGCATACCTAGAGTGTGAAACATCCTATGGACTTCTACTCTCAGCCCTAGATTATCAAGCGTAGTGTTACAGATATACCTTGTTGGGGTGAGCTTACGCTTGATGATATTGGAATATTTCTTCTGATGATCCGGGTCTTCAAAGAGTATGCCATGAGGATTCGCCATTCGGTGTGCTCTCTTCCTGGGGCGCGACGTTTCCGCCACTGCTTTTCCTGTGTCTCTACGAGGAGGCATTGTTAATCCTGCAAAACACAAACAACCAGATAGTTCGAAAAATTTCGAAATCACTGTTAGTGAAAAATGCAACCGTAGAAATGAGCACAAGGATGAGGAGAACGTTTTTTGTGAATGGAGGAAGTGTTTCCGATGAGTGGGTGTGGTAGATATTGAAGCTTTTATGGAGAGAAGGCTATGGAGGTTAAGGGTTTTGTGAGGGAGAAGAAGGAGGGAGATGAAGTGATAGGGAAAAATGATATGAAATGGGTGGTTACTAATGATAAATGGGGAGTAAAGTGGTGGGCCCCACGGGGTAAAACTTGAAAAATCACTGCGCGCCTTGCAACACGGGCCGTGTTGCACAACACGGGCTGTGTTGCACAACACGGGCACCCGTGTTGCATCTACTGTATGTTTTTTTTCCCACAATCACGCACCTGCAACACGGGCCGTGTTGCACAACACGGGCACCCGTGTTGCACCCCTGACTCCACCTCTTTTCAGCCCTACTATGCTCAGCCTGACACGGCCCGTGTTGCACAACATGGCCACCCGTGTCAGGGTGCTGTTTTCCAAAAAAAAAATTTCTCTCCTCTGTTCTCCGACAATCTCCTTTCACCGATGAACCGCGAGTTAATCAAAACCTGTTGAAACATAAAAACAAAATGAAAGCGTGAGTGTAACATACGTGGGTTGCCTCCCACGAAGCGCTTCGTTTTACGTCGCCTGGCTCGATGGTCCTTCATCGTATCATGTGAGATGAACGACATTGTTTTGATCTTTCTGCTGTCCCTCATAGTAAGGTTTCAAACGTTGACCATTTACTTTAAAAATGTCTCCATTTGCTGGATTTTTCAGCTCGACTGCTCCGTGCGGAAACGCCTTATGTACTACAAATGGTCCTGACCATTTTGATTTAAGCTTTCCCGGAAAGAGTTTCAGCCGGGAGTTGTACAACAGTACTAATTGTCCTTCCCGAAATTCTTTCTTCTGAATTCGTCGATCATGCCATTTCTTTGCTTGATATTTGTAAATTTTGGCATTCTCATATGCCCGGTTCCGGAATTCCTATAGCTCATGGAGTTGGAGAGTTCTAGACTCTCCTGCTTTGGTGAGATCTAGGTTAAGGACTTTTGATGCCCATAATGCCTTGTGTTCTAATTCTAGAGGCAGATGGCAGGCTTTACCATAGACTAGTTGGTAAGGGGACATACCAATGGGTGTTTTGTACGCAGTGCGATACACCCAGAGAGCGTCGTCTAGCTTTACTGCCCAGTCCTTACGGGAGGCACGCACTGTTTTCTCTAATATCTGTTTGAGTTGTCTATTTGACACCTCGGCTTGCCCGTTAGTTTGAGGATGGTAAGGAGTAGCTATTTTGTGCTTCACATTATACTTAAGGAGTAACTTTTCCATGAGATGATTCAGGAAGTGAGTTCCTTCATCACTTATAAGGGCCCTTGGTACTCCAAACCGAAAAAATATGTTCTCCTTCAGAAACCTGACCACTACCTTAGCATCATTAGTTGGTAGTGCCACTGCTTCTACCCACTTCGAAACATAGTTAACTGCCACCAGTATATAGTGTTTTCCAAATGATGGTGGGAATGGTCCCATAAAGTTAAATCCCCCAAACATCAAACAACTCTACTTCTAACATGGAATTTTGCGGCATCTGGTTTCTTTTCGAGATATTTCTAGTCTGTTGACATCTGTCACATTCCTTAACGACGTCCTGGGCATCCTTGAACAAAGACAGCCAATACAACCTCGGTTGGAGGACTTTGGCTGCGGTGCGGTCACCACTGAAATGCCCTCCCTAATCTGAATTATGACATGCTTTGAGCACCTTCCTTTGCTCGTCTTCCGGAACGCATCTTCTGATCAGTCCATCCACCCCTTTCTTGTAAAGAAACGGATCGTCCCATAAGTAAAACCTGCAGTCATGAACAAACTTTTTCCGTTTGTTAGAATCAAAGTCGTCAGGTATTAGACCTCCGACCAAATAGTTGGCGTAATCCGCAAACCACGGGACACCATGAATAACTAGGATGTGTTCATCAGCAAACTCATCCTTTATCGGACGCTTTTCCTCGTTTTCTTCAATTGGTGCCATTCGCGAGAGGTGATCAGCTACAGTATTTTCACATCCTCTCTTATCACGAATCTCCACATCGAATTCTTGGAGAAGTAGGATCCATCTCAGTAGCCTGGGCTTTGACTCCTGCTTAGCAAAAAGATATTTTAACGCAGCATGGTCAGTATAAACAATCACTTTAGAACCCAACAGATATTGCCTAAATTTGTCAAAGGCATACACCACCGCTAGCAACTCCTTCTCGGTAGTTGCGTAATTCATCTGTGCAGGGTTCAAAACGTGACTAGCATAGTAAATAACATGCAAAAGCTTCTCTCTCCACTGCCCCAACACAGCCCCCACCGCGATGTCACTGGCGTCACACATGATCTCAAACGGCAGCGACCAATCGGGGGCTATCACAATTGTGCTGACACTAACTTAGTTTTCAGGTTTTCGAATGCGTCAGCACACTCCTTATTGAACACAAACGTTGTGTCCTTGACTAACAAGGATGTCAATGGTTTAGCTATCTTAGAGAAATCTCTTATGAACCTGCGGTAGAAGCCTGCGTGACCCAAGAAACTTTGAATACCTTTCTCGTTCACAGGTGGTGGTAACTTAGATATTACTTCCACTTTTGCTTGATCGACTTCAATCCCTTTGTGTGAGATTTTGTGACCAAGGACAATGCCCTCTCTTACCATGAAATGACATTTTTCCCAATTTAGGATCAAGTTACTTTCCTGACATCTCTGCAGAACAAGTGAAAGGTTAGTTAAACAATTATCAAATGATGATCCAAAAACCGAAAAATCATCCATGAAGACTTCCATATGTTTCTCAAGCATATCCGCAAAAATAGAAGTCATGCATATTTGAAATGTTGCTGGGGCATTACATAACCCGAAAGGCATCCTCCTATTAGCAAAAACTCCGTACGGGCATGTGAAAGCCGTCTTCTCTTGGTCCTCTGGCGCAACCGCGATTTGGTTGTACCCGGAGTATCCATCTAGAAAACAATAATAATCGTGCCCAGCCAATCTTTCTAGCATCTGATCAATAAATGGCAACGGAAAGTGATCTTTTCTGGTGGCCAAATTCAGTCTCCTATAATCAATGCATACCCTCCAACCAGTGACTGTATGCGTAGGAATCAACTCATTCTTGTCATTAGTCACCACAGTTGTACCTCCTTTCTTGGGCACCACGTGAACAGGGCTCACCCATGAACTGTCCGATATAGGATAGATAAGTCCAGCATCCAACAATTTCACCACTTCCTTTCTTACGACTTCCTTCATAACGGGGTTTAGTCTTCTCTGGGGCTGCACAACCAGTTTGTGGTCCTTCTCCATAAGGATTTTGTGCATGCAAACTGTAGGACTTATACCCTTGAGGTCTTCGATTTTCTAGCCAATAGCACTCTTAAATTGTTTAAGAACCCCAATCAGTTGTTTTTCTTGGACACTTTTCAAACTAGAGCTGATAATGGCGGGGCACTTTTCCTCGGTGTCTAGAAAAACATATTTGAGATTTCTTGGAAGTTGTTTCAATTCCAAACCTTTAGGCTTTTCGTCATTACCTTCCAGCGCTATCGGTTGCCTTAAGTCCTTCCATCGTTGTGGTCGGGATCCCCTTTGGAATGGTCGAGTTTCCAACATTTCAACGACTTCCTTGTCATTCTCATCCACTTCTTTATCTTCCTTAAAAATTGACATGCTTAACACTCTCTCAAGGGGCAGTTGGGTCACACTCTCCAGATGTTGGTTCTCTACAACTTGTTCTAGCACTTGTATGTTGCTACTTGTGCCAAAATCCTGTTTATGCTTCATGGTATTCTTAACATCAATCTTTAACTCCTCGTCATATACCTTCAAGGTCAGGGTGCCGCCTTCCATATCTATCATGACTCTCCCGGTTTCCAAGAATGGCCGGCCTAAAATTAACGGCATTTCTTCATCTTCTGGCATCTCTAGTATCACAAAATCAACCGGAAACACAAATTTATCTACCTTAACCAGAACATCTTGAACCACCCCATACGGCCGCTTAACTGAATGATCAGCAAATTGGAGAGTCATCCGAGTGTCTTGAACCGCACCGATATCCAACTTTTTGTAGATGGACAAGAGCATGAGGCTAATACTTGCTCCCAAATCGATTAGAGCTTTGGTGAATGACCTATCGCCAATAGTGCATGGAATAGTAACAGCCCCACTGTCTTTCTTCTTCACCGGAATCTTCAGACCCTGCAAAATAGCACTACAAGTTTCAGTTAGAATAACAGGTTCAGACTCACTAGTCCGCTTCTTAGCAATGATGTCTTTCATGAATTTGGCATAGGTGGGCATTTGTTCTAGTGCCTCCAACAACGGAATGTTCAGCTCTAACTTTTTAAACAGTTCAAGGAATTTCTCGAAATTCTTCTCTTGCTGTCCTTTCTTTTTATTTCGTGAGGGGTATGGCAGCTTGATCACCGGTTTCGGTTCTACCACTTTTTCTTTAGTTATCGGTACCGGTGTCACCACTTCTTCCTCAACCACTTCATTTTCTTTTATTTCCAGCTCAACTTCAATCATCTGATCATTTAGTTCAGTTTCCTCTTCTTCTACTTCCTTGGATTTTCCACTTCTTGTTACTACCGCCTTAATTTGGTGGTGATCCTTTGGATTTGGTACTGTGGCACTTGGAAGTGTACCCGGCGCTTGCGAACTCGCTAGCTGTTGAGCAATTTGACTCATTTGTACTTCAAGATTTTTAATGGATGCTCCAGCATTCCTGAAGTTGCTCCTTGTCTCTTCTTGAAATTGAGAACTTTGGGCGGCCATTTTCTCAATGACTACTTCCCAATCAGCTTTTCTAGGCGCTTGTTGTTGATATTGAGGTTGGTACGGTGGCTGCTGGTATTGTTGCTGCTGAGGTTGATACGGTTGTTGGCCCTGAACCGGTTTTTGTACATTTCCTTGTTGATCTTTCCATGAAAAATTGGGGTGATTTTTCCAACCAGGATTATATGTGTTGGCATATGGATTGTTCTGCCTCAATATATTAATTTGTTCCACCTGCTCTTGAGTTGCTACACAATGCACGGTAAAGTGTGGTCCACCGCATATTTCACAAGGTGCTGCTTGAACTGGTTCAACTTGTGCCACTGTTTGAGTTTCAATATTCATTTTCTTTAACCTTCTTTCTACCTCAGCGGTAATCTGATCCTCCATTTTAACCACTTGGTCTGCCAGCTTCAAATCAATCTTACCTTCCGGTTGGTTTACAGTGCGATCATACAACTCCAGGTGCTCGTTAGCGGCAATTGCTTCTATGATCCTTTTGATACCCGTGGCCATTGAGAAGTTGGTTGAGCCACCGACAGCAGTGTCTATGAGCTGTTTCGTTTGAGTCGTAATCCATTCACAAAGTTTTACATCTTCTCAGTGGCATCCATGTTATGAATAGGACATGCTGTCAGACACCTCTTAAACCGCTTATATGCGTCCCCTAAAGATTCTCCTTCTTTTTGCTTGAAGTTGACAATGTCATATCTTTTTCGGATAAACACCGACGCAGGGAAATACTCATTCAGAAACGCATTTTCCATCTCTTGCCATGTTGTGATACTCCCAGCTGGAAGCGAGTAAAACCATTCTTCCGCATCATCAGTGAGTGTGAACGGGAACATAACCAATCTCTTGGCCTCTTCGGAATGTCCTTCTATCTTCAAAGAGGTGGTAGTCGTAAGGAATCTCTGAAGATGTTTATTTGCATCTTCGTTGATTCTTCCAGTGAACGGCTTGCTCTCCAACTGACGGATGGTGGAAGGGTGTAGCTGAAAATGTGCAACATTCACCGGTTGATTCACAATGGTCATCCGGTTTGGTTGAGCATTGGCCCCTCCGTAGTCTCCTAGCAGTCTTTCAGGCTGAGGTGGATTTCCAGCCATTTGAACAGTTTCAGGTGTTGTCTCTCTCTCTCTCTCTCTCTCTCTCTCTCTCTCTCTCTCTCTCTCTTCGGAGTCGCTCTGCACATATATAATTTCCTCTATTTCTTCTAGTCTTTTAATTATAGCTTTTCTCCGTCTTTCGTGTAACGTTCGTTCTGGTTTTGTATCAAAAGAATATTTAGCTGAGGCCTGACCTCGCATACACAATTAGACGAATGTTAGATAATACAAGCAGAGAGAAATTGCTGTGAATAATAAAATTTTAGTCGCAGAGCAACAAAATTTCTTTTGGATTCTAAAAACAATGTTAATTTGGCAGTCCCCGGCAACGGCGCCAAAAACTTGATCGGGAAAATAACAAGTGTACTATTTTTACCGATTGTAGTATTAAGGGAAAAGTCCCAAGTATCGATCTCGAGGACTGCATAGTAATTAACGGGGTTTTTAGTATTCAAAGGAACAAAAGGTCTAGGGGGTTGTTTGGTAGCAGAGTAATATAACAAGTAAATAAAGACTTATAAATCAATCTAAGAACAGTGTTAGGGGAGTGGACACGATGCGAGTAAAGACCATGTAGGATTATCCTAAGATAATAGTTATTAACCTTAATTCATCAGTTCTCCGATTTAGTTTTCCTTAATTCCTTAATAAAAACCCTTTGATGAGTTTCATGTACACTCATTCCTCAATGTCCATGAAAAGCATCAAGCAATAGTTCTGACAACAAACTACGTGATACGGGATATCCTCATTCCTAAGCAATATCGACCGTGATATTATTTTGCAAAAGTGTTAGGTTGACTTTCCAGACCAAAACCTAAGCATAAATCGAATTCTACTTTCCAATATGAATACACATTAAGATTGATGCAAGATAAAATATATAAGGTGAATAACATAGTTCTCATAGAATAATCAAACAAAGGTCATTACATCGCAACTTAGGACCACCCCCTAACAAATGGGGGTTTAGCTGCTCATGTTCTTTGTAAACATAAATGCAATTAGAAATGAAAAGGAGAAAATCATTACAATTCAAGTTTTGTCACTTGGATCATCAATTGCTTCCGCTTTTGATCGATCCTTCGTTCTCCAGAAAAGCTCTCTCCTCAGTTGTCAATCCTAATCTTAATTCAAAAGTGTCCCCTTCTTTCTAAAAAATGGCTCTTATATCTAAATTCAAATTACATCGCGAAATGTCTCAAATGCCCTTCGAAATAGGTCTGACGGAATAAAAGTCAGAAAAATAACAATTTCACTCTCAGTGGCCCTGACACGGGCCGTGTTGTGCAACACGGGTGGCCGTGTCAGGATGCTGACTCCTCAGTGCGTGTTTTCTTCTACAGGAGCTGCAACACGGGCCGTGTTGCATGACACGGGCGCCCGTGTTGTACGTCTGTTTCCCATTTTCCTTTGCTTCTCCTGCCCGTGTCTGCCACCCGTGTCCTCCCTGACACGGGCCGTGTTGTGCAACACGGGCCGTGTTGTGCAACACGGGTACCCGTGTTGTGCAATACGGGTACCCGTGTTGTGGCTCTGACTTCCCTTTTCTGACTTTTCTTTGCCTCCGAAAGCGGTGCGACTGTCATGCTATCCATTCCTGCCAAAAATAAACTAAAAGAAACCGAATCAAACGCACCAGCGGTAAAAGTAATACACACTTCAAAATAAGACTTGAATAAAAACAACTGCAATTAACTCAGATAACAACAACTAAAGCTTCGAAAACAGATAAAAACGGTGGAAATTAACAACAAACAGCGTCTGAAAACACAAGTGAAATCCACCGATCACTCGTAGTGTACATTATTCATTAGCCTTTATTAGGTTTTTATTGTTGTTTGAAGATAAGAAAGATAAAAGACTCTATGGGGAGACTATCAAGCATCCTACTGTTGTCATACAATATGGCCCTAATGTTGAGTTTGAAAGGGGAAGCTACCCTATTGTTATCATGCATGGATTCATCCTAATGTCTATCATCGCTCCTTAAACAAAGCAGTGAGAGTCCTAAGGGAACATGCAAAGGGGAAAAAGGAAACACAGCTATCAAGCAGATGAAACATAAAGTAACTGGATGCAGATGCAATACAACAGTACAAGCAAAGGAGACAAGCTCAACCTTCTATGCAAACAGAGAAAGCACACAAGCAAAGGGATACAAGCTCAACCTTTAAATGCAAACATGATAAAAAGGAAAAGAAACAAACAAGAAAAAGGAGACAAGCTCAACCTTTAATACAGACATGCACCTAACAAAAGTATCTACTCATGCAAATCTATCCTAATACATCACAGTAAGCATGAAAATAGGGAAGAGATAAACTAGATGAGCAACAAGGAAATCATCCCCAGGCTACATCAGGTTTAGATGTGTATCAACACAAAAGTCCATCCCAGGTTCAACCTCTTGAGGAATGCACATAATTCAACCAAAGGAAGAATTAGGCTCTCACAAGAGGGATCCTAAGAATGTAGGACAAATGAGAATGGTGGAACCTAGATGTCAATCTAAGGTACCTGGTTAATGTGTATCAATACAGGATGTCCATCCAAGGCTCAACCTCTTGAGGAATGCACATAATTCAACCAAAGGAAGAATTAGGCTCTCATAAGAGGGATCCTAAGAATATAGGACTGGGAGAAGGAGGATAGTGTAAACCAAAGGAATACTCTATGCCATTGAATGTCTATCCAAGGCTCAACCTCTTGAGGAATGCACAAAATCCAACCAAAGGAAGGATTAGGCTCTCCCAAGAGGGATCCCCATCAGGACTTGGAAAAAAAAGATAGTATAAACCAAAGGAATATACTATGCCATTGAATGTCCATCCAAGGCTCAACCTCTTGAGGAATGCAAAGAATCTGACCAAAGGAAGGATTAGGCTCTCCCAAGAGGGATCCTCATCAGGACTAGTTGAATGAATGGACAGGGCAAAGCCAAGCAAAGAAGCCACACAGGGGAGAGAAATCATCACACACTTCTAAAGAAAACCTTCAATGTTTAGCTCTAAGGAAACCCAACATAAGGGAGCTTAATGGCATGTTAAGTGTTTGAGGATCACCTTAAAGATGTATCAACCTATGAACTAAGGTATAAAGGGGAAATTAGGTACCTAAAGTTGCAACAAAGTTCACTAAATGGGAAAGCTAGGTGGAAGGATCCCATAAGGCTACATTAATGCTAGTCAGAATGTAAAATAAGGTAAAAAAAATAGGAAATCTATCCTAAAATTCTAGTAAAAAATCCAGAGGTCCATAAGTATGTTATGAAGTCATGGTAAAAATTTCAGATCAAAGTTGGAACGCGGTAGGTCTTAATCGTGTGCGTTGGTGCAAAAGTCCACTCATCCAACGCGTGCTAGGCTGCCGCGACATCATCTTCTTGAATTTGAACGTGGAAAGAGAGGGAAAATGCAGAAAAATGCAGCACAGTGGCCGGAGATGCACCGTTCATCTTCCTCATGGATCCAAAACCCCAACTTCTTCGTTTCTTCACCAAACTTAACGATTCTTGAACCAAACTTGCATGATTTTTCGCGTAGAATCCAAATATGTCATTTATTTTCATTTTTATCCACTAGAACTCCAAAACGTGATCATCCATGGAAAATTCAAGAACCAAAAACTTGCACAATAACTCTCCAATTTATACCAGAATCTACCTACTATGCGTGGGGGTTCTAAAGGAGCAAAAATGGCGTGATAATCATGGCTATATCATGAGTTATAGTGAATTTAAATTACCTCTGAAAATGCTTATAGAGAACCTTCAAATAACCACCAATTCTTCTCTTTCTTGGACCAGAATCACTCCATGAATGTTGGTGAAGCTATTTGGATAGTTGAATTGCTCTGAAATGGTGTGAAACTCCAAATTCGATTTCCAATTTTTCTCCCACTTTTCTTCAACCGTTTTTCAGTTATTCTCCCTCCAAAATCCCTTTTTTCTGTTAGGAATCATCAAGGATATTATATACAATGGATATTGATCAAATTCAGGCCCAATGGAAGCCCATGGAGTCCAATTGCAAAAATCCAAATTGTCATGTTTGAAGTTTTGAGGTTATGGTGAAAACAGATCCATCAAGCTTGTAAATTGATCCATTTCACTTGCTTGATGTGTAAGGAATATGTATGGCTGAGATTGAAGCCTTGGAAATGCATCAATGGTAGATTTGCATTATGTTACTTCAAAGTGAAGTAACCTTGAATTTGGCCATGGAAGTGAGTTCAAACTTGATTTGTAATATTTCCATTGTTCTTAAAACATTATTTGGACTCAAAAAAAGCACAAATATGACATGAATTGGTTTAAATGGCATTAAATCCAAACTAGCCCTTTTTAAGCTTCCTTTCATGAAATCTTCTTCACACATTCTCCCATCCAAGCCATATCAATGGTTCCTTGATGAATGGTTGAGCAAATGATACCATTTTGAGCAACTTTCAAGTTGGAAATATTTTCATTTGAGGTATGCAAGGTGGTGAAATGGACCTATAATGAAAATGACCTGTAATCTTACTTTCCCAAAATACCCTTGACTTGCAAGTCTCATATCTTGAGTTATACAAATTCAAATGAGGACTTCTAGTACTCTTTAGAAAGCTAAGATCATGAGGAACAACATTCATGTTTGGGTCAAGATGAGGAGAGACATCCTTCTAGCTCAAAAATGTCTTGGAAGTTGGTTGACTTTCAAGTACCAAAATCACATTCATCTGATGACATGTAACTTGTCTGCTTCATAACTTGAGTTCTATAAATCTAATCAAGGACTTCTATTACTCAAAAGAAATCTAAGAGTATGCTCTACAAGTCTCATGTTTTTGTCAAGATGATATGAAACCTGTATCTTGAGTTATGTGGTCTTGAAGTTAGGCATTGAGATAGGGGATTTTACACTATTAAGCTTAGAAACCCTAGCTCAAAAAATTATCACACTCTTGAATATTGATGAATTGATCTTGAAATGATATATTAGGTGTCTCAACACAACATTCCATGATCATAGTTGCATGTAATTGAGTCTTAATCTCCTCCAATTTCACAGTTGACTGAGGGTTGACCAGGTGAAAACCTTAGTTGCACCAATCTTGGCTGTGGCCTCTTGTACCTTGCATAATGGTTTGAATAAGCTCCATAATGACTCTCAAGACATCCCATGAGCTATTCTGATGCTTTCCACCCAAATCCATGGACTTGCAACTCTCTGATGATTTTCAATTGATCCTCAAGATAGGAGATACAACCATTTCCACCATCCACTTCTTCCACAAGCTTTGACCCTCTCTGATGACTTGATGAGGATGATAATCCTTTACATGCTTGAATGAAGCTTCTTGATTTGGCTTAGGCCTTGGTAACCCTCTTCTTGATGATCACACACCCCTTGATCCCCTGTGAATGGATGATGGTATGCAAATGCTAATGCAATGTTAGTGCTACATGAATGCAATGAAACAAAACTATATGAAGAAAAAAAGTTAGGCAAATTTTGGGGTGCAACAAAGGGGATTGATGTTTTCTTAAAAGGAATAAGCTCTAACATCAAAACTATTGGACCCAATAAAATTGACACGATTTCCAAGAAACAATGACTTGATAAGAGTGAGTCCACCCCCAAACACGCGTCAGTCGACACGAATAAGGGACCCATGCTCCAAGGATAAGTCTTCCATTTTGTAACCACATCTTGCTATTAGTGGGTCTTCACACAAAACTAGACCAACTTTTAATTCCTGCCCAGCATAAAGGGTGTTCCTAGCACATTTAAATACACCTTCGTCGCTCCTATAGTAAATTTGGATTTGGAGACCATCACACGATATAATATTTCGCATTGTGAATCAACAGAAAGTCATGTAGGTGGAGATAACCAATGGGCTATGTATGAGGGTGATACTCAAAAAGAGGAAGTTATTCGTGAAACTTCCATGAATAGGAACGGACTACGTAAATTGTCACGTGCCTAGGACTTGCTTTGTCTCCTTCGTCAACTAGACTAGTTATGTTTGGTTTAATAAAATTTATTGTGCTCTCATGGAATAAATGGGAGCCTATAATAATAAGGCTAAAAGGCACGTGATAGATGTACTTCGAAAACACTTTCCAGCGTTTTTAATCGTTATCAAAACACATATTGGTTTTCATCAGACAAAATCTTTATGGGATAGAGGTGGATATGTGAGTGTTCACTACATGGATACGCGTGGTCAATCTATGGGTATTTGGGTGTTAAAGCATAATGGTAGTAACATTATAACTATCGTGCATGATGTTTTTATGGATAAAATTACTATCAAGCTATCATTGGGAACAATGTTTTAAAACCCAGACCGATCATCGATCCGGTCAAGCTATTGGGTCACTAGGTTACTGGTCGGACCAATGAGTCACTGGTTGGACTGCATGACTTCTAATTCACTTTATACAAATAAAATATATATATTCATAAAATATATTTCTTGATATAAATTCCATACCTATAAAATCTACAAAATAAAATTCTATAAATTTATGAATAACAATCTTAAATAAAATTTCAACTTTCAAACATAATAACTTGTTAATGCTTATAAATTAACAAAATTTGAAAAAGTAATTATATGATATAATAATATTATAAACTAATAAACTAATATTATATATAACCTAGTTAAGAACAAAAGATAGAGTAGAAAAATAGAAAATAATGTGAAAATTTAATTTTATCTTTCTTTGCTAACATAAAAATTCTTTTCAAATAATGAAATTTAAACTGAAAATAATGTGAAAATATAATTTTATTTTTCTTTGGTAACATGATTTTTTTTCCAAATATTTTGTTAATTTATAATATGAATATACTGTATAATTAATTTTATAACTTTTTAAATTTATTATAGTAATATGTATTTTATGATTAATAATAAATAAGTTTAATGAGAATGAATTAGAGAGAAAGGTTGTAATTATAGAATATATATTTCTCTTTTCTTTGATATCATCAAAGAAATTCGTAGTGTATTTGGTAAAATTACAATCTTAATAGTTTTGATAGGTTACATATCTGATTCTTAAAATTTGACAACTTTAGTTTTACAATTTTAAAATTATTCAGTTATTATAAATAATTAACATAATTATAAATATTAATAAAATCATATTTTAAAACAAGGACACCAAAATCTCAGAAATATAAAAGTAGGGAATCAAAATTATAATTAAGCTAAAAAATAAACATAAAAAGATCAACGCGCTGGATCAAGAAAACTACTGATTTACTGGTCTAACCAGTGAAGTGGACGGGTCACACCGGTTTTTACTGGGTCAATTACAACTATGGTCTGATGACCTTAGCGGACTACTCTACCTTTCGGTTCACGGTCTAACCGGTTCGACTAGTCGAAATGGTATGGGTTTTGAAACACAGATTGAGAATTTTCTCTTGGTATGTAACTGGAATTTATGCTAGTTCTATGTACACCTTCTGTCTTGACATGTGGCCCATGTCATCGATCGGAGGAACACTATTGATGGTCCTTGAATGTTGATTGAAGACCTTAACAATATCATTCATCAGAGTGAACAAAAAGAATGTAACTTTAATCATTTTATGGCAGCTATTTTATTAAATGTCATTGATAAATGTAATTTAGTTGAAGTACACATGATTGGTGAGAAATTCACATGGAATAGGCCTTGTACTAGTAATCGAATGGTTTATTGCAAGCTTGATAGGGCCCTGGTTGACGTTACTTGACGCATGACCTTCCCTAACACATATGATAAGGTGTTATGTAAATTTCATTATGATCGCAACCCTATTCTCTTTAGGTGTGGCCTTCCCCCTCTAAGGCCATAGTTTGCGTCCTTTTAGGTTTTATGCAACTTAAATCACTCACCCGAAATACTCCAATATAGTCCAAACTACTTAGTGGAAACCCCCAGATGGCATTGTAACTCGTCTCCAAAATATGCAGCATGATTCTATCCTTTTTCATAAGGAAACTTTTGGCAATATCAACAAATGGAAGTATAACATTGGAAAAAGACTCATGGTTATCCAACGCTCTTTGGAGAGAATAAATTTATCAAGACTAATTTCTCTCCAACAGAAGATTCAACAAGAGTATGATGATATCTTTACACAAGAGAATATTCATTGGTATCAAAAGGCTAGAAATTATTGGATTAAATTGGGAGATTGTAACACCAAATTTTTTCATACCAAAACGGTAATCAAACGGAAGAGAAATAAATTCCATGAATTTCATTTTTCCAATGATGTTTGGTGCAATTATGACAATATTCTCAGGAAAAAAATTGACTTTCTTTATATATTTTCTCTGCCCTATATCTCCTATACTCCATGTGAAGAAGTCCTACACTTTTTAACCTAATGGGTGACAAGGGAATAAGTTACTTATGGGTCGAATCAAATGCACCCTTTCAAGGCACCTGACCCTAGTGGATTCCAGGATATTTTCTTTAAACATTTTTGGCATAAAGTTAGATATAACGTTGCCCAACTTATATCAGATGTTTTTGTGACGAGTATCTTTTACTCCTTTCTTTCAGACATATTTATCGCATTAGTTCCTAAGGTAGATTACCCCCAAAATTTTAAGAAATTCAGGCCCATTAGCTTGTGCAACACTAATTACAAGCTTATTGCAAAGATTATGGTTAATAAATTATGTTCCCATCTAAATCAAATAGTTGGACCCTTCTAAAGTAGTTTTTTTTCCTGGTAAAGGGACAATTGACAATGTCATTATCCTCCAAAAAGCAATTCATTTTATGTGTAAATCTAAAAAGGAAAAAAAATATAAGATGGTGTTCAAAATAGATCTTGAAAAAGCCTATGTTCATGTTAATTGAGATTTTTTGAAATTTTTTTAAGTGAAGTGGGTTTCCTCCCATTACTATAAATTTTATCATGCATTGTGTAACTAGTTCCTTTGTGTATATTCTTTAGAACGGGAGACAATTACCAAATTTTGTTCTTACTAGAGAATTACAACAAGGTGACCCTCATTCACCTTATATCTTTGTCATGTGCATGGAATTTTTGTCGAAGACAATCATCAGGGAATCCAATGAAGGCCATTTGAAACCTGACAGGTTATCTCGTAACAGACCCTCTATATTGCATTTTTTTGCAGATGATGTTCTTATTTTCGCAAAGTTTTCTAACTCCCATGCATGGATCATTTCTGATATCTTGAATCATTTTTCCATGTTTTATGAGCTTAAAGTGAATATTGCTAAATCAAAGGTATCCTTCTCATCCACCAATAAGAGAAGTAAATTTTATTTAATTGTCTCCAACACAAGTATCAAGCAAACCCTTACTCTAGAGAAATACTTGGGTTTCTCTACATTGCATGTTCGTCTTCAAGAGGACTTTTAGTTTTTATATGAGAAAATCAGTCAGAGGTTAGCATTTTGGCAACATAAATTATTAAACAAGTCTAGTTGTTTGACTCTAGTTAGGTTTATCCTTAACTTTATCCCAAATTATTATATGCATCTGGCTTGAATACCTCAACCAACTTGCAATTGTATTAATATGATAGCTATGGACTTTTTATGGAAAGGTAATTCGAGCTATGGTGTGCATCTAGTTGGCTATGATAAAATCTTTAAACTCAAAATGTTGGGTGGTCTTTGGATCCAAAAAGCATGAGAGGCCAATACTTATATGTTAGGTAAGTTATTTTGGAGGCCGACAAGAATCAACAAGTTATAAGCTGTGAGTTATGCAAGGGAGACCATCATACCCGGTATTGTCCTCTGGTTGTAGAGGAAGCTAATTACATGGGAAACCAAAACCAAAATCAAGGCTATCAACCGAGACAACCTC
The DNA here is from genome assembly GCA_963859935.3 of Lathyrus sativus. Taxonomy (NCBI): domain Eukaryota; kingdom Viridiplantae; phylum Streptophyta; class Magnoliopsida; order Fabales; family Fabaceae; genus Lathyrus; species Lathyrus sativus. The sequence goes on along the minus strand of OZ012739.1, from coordinate 447,018,355 downwards.
TGTATCAACAAGGTAACTAAGGTTACCAACCAAGAGGTAATAACCAAGGTTATCAACATGGATGAAGGCAAGATGCCGACACTTCAAATCGTCAAAATCAATATCAAAAATACACTCAACATCCACAACCTCAATGTGGAACCTCAAAAATGGAAGATACACTCACTCAATTTATGCAAATGTCAATATCTAATAAAAAGAATACTGATGCGACTATAAAGAATCTTGAGACGCAAGTCGGGCAATTGTCTAAACAATTAGCCGACCAACACAAAAGGAATTTTCCAGCGAATACTCAAGTGAACTCAAAAGAGTATTACAAAGCTATTATTACTCGAAGTGGAAGAACAATTGATATAGACATTAGTGAGGAAGTTGTTGAAAAATAAAAATAAAAAGAGATTGATGAGAGCGAAGTAGAAAAAAATGTAGAGGAATACTTAGTTGAAAAGGAGAAAAGAGAGATGAAAGAAGTAGAAAATAAATTGAGAGAAGAGAATAAGAAAAAGAATAAAAAGGGGAAGGAAAAAGTGAGCAATATCCAAATTCAAAATATACCTTATCTGCATGGTCCGACCAAAAAGAATAATGCGAGGCATTATGCTCTGTTTTTGGATATTTTTAGTCAATTGCAAATCAATATTTCATTCTCCGAAGCATTAGAGCAAATGCCTACTTATGCTAAATTCATGAAGGATATTCTCACAAAAAAGAAACGGTGCATGAATCAAGAAATAATAATGGTTGATGCTAGTTATAGTACGATCATTCAACATACTCTTTGACGGAAAGAAAGTGATCCGGAAAGAGTTACCTTACCGGTGAAAATTGGAAATGTTTATGTTGGTGATGGGTTTATTGATTTGGGACCTATTATTAATTTAATACCGTTATCCATTGTGAAAATGTTGGGACACATGGAGTTGAGGGCAATAAGAATGACTTTGTAATTAGCTGATAAATCAACTACCCGTCTTCATGGTGTAGGGGAAGATGTTTTAGTGAAAGTTGATAAATTTTTGTTCCCCATTGACTTTGTGGTAATTGACATGGAGAAAGATGGTGATGCTCCTTTAATTCTTGGTTATCTTTTCATGAAGACTGCGAGAATGGCCATAGGTATGGATGATGGGTTCATGAAAGTAAAAGTGTAAGATGAAGATGTTTGCTTTAATCTATTAGAAGCCATGAAGCATTCTAAAGATACAAGTTATTATTTTTAACTTGATGCAACATATGAGGCGATAGAAGAGGTAAAAAGTCAAGTGCATGATTCTACCCCCATAGAAAAAGTTCTTACTAATGCTCTCCAAAGTATCAATAAGAACGATAAAAAAGAAATTGAGAAGTCTTTGCGAGAACTTCAGGAGTTGGAAGAAATTCCTCCATTGGAAGAACGAGTGGAAATTTTGAAAAAAGAAAAAAATGAAGAATCCAAACTTGAGTTGAAGTTGTTGTCCTCTCACTTAAAATATGTGTTTCTTGACGAGGGAGGAAACAAACAGGTTATCATAAGCAATGCGCTAATCAAGAATGAGGAAGAAAAGTTGATTGTTGTGTTGAAACAGAATCAAAGTGTTATGGATTGGACTCTTTATGACTTGAAAGGATTAAGTACGCCATATTATATGCATAGGATATTAATGGAGGACGAATTCAAACCGGTAGCTTAACGTCAACGCCGCTTGAATCCTACCATGTAAGAAGTGGTTAGAAAATAGGTGGTAAAGATTCTGGATGCCAGGATGATGTATCCTATTTTCGATAGTCCTTGGGTTAGTCTGATGCAAGTGGTACCAAAGAAAGGTAGAGTTAAAGTCATTTGAAATGAGAAGAATAAGTTAATACCGACTAGAATTATGACCGGGTGAAGGATGTGTATCGATTATAATAGGCTAAATCAAGCTACGCAGAAAGATCAATTTCCTCTACCTTTCATGGACCAAATGCTTGAAAGATTATCTGGTCAATAATTTTCTTATTTTGTAAATGGTTATTCAAGTTACAACCAAATAATTGTTAACCCGAAGGATCATGAGAAAACCATTTTTACATGCCCATTTGGAGTCTTTGCTTATAGAAGGACGCCCATTGGTTTGTGTAATGCACCAACTACTTTTCAGCGGTGTATGCAAGCAATCTTCTCTGACTTGATTGAGAAATCTATTGAAGTTTTTATGGATGACTTTTCGGTTTTTGGACTGTCATTTGATCTTTGTTTAAAGAATTTGTATTTTGTGTTGGGAAGGTGTGTGGAAACAAATTCGATGCTTAATTGGGAGAAATGCAACATTATTGTTACGGAGGGAATTGTGTTTGGACACAAAGTTTTCTCAAGGAGCCTAGAAGTTGATCAAGCTAAAGTGGACGTCATCGAGAAGTTTCCACTACCTTCGAACGTGAAAGGAATAATAAGTTTTCTTGGTTGTGCGGTATTTTATCGAAGGTTCTTTAAAGACTTCGTCAAAATTGCAAATTCTTTGAGCCACTTTCTCAACAAAGATAAGTCTTTCGAATTCGATAATTCTTACTTGATTGCTTTTAATTATTTGAAAGAAATTTTGACTACCACACCCATAATCATCATGCCCAATTGGAAACTAGATTTTGAACTAATGTGTGACGCGAGTGATTATGTCGTTGGTGCGGTACTTGGTCAAAGGAGGACAAATTTTTTTCACGTAATAGATTATGCTAGTAAAGTTTTGAACTAAACTCAAATCAATTATGCAACAACTGAAAAAGAGCTTCTTGCAATAGTATATGCGTTGGAAAAATTCTGGTCCTATCTCATTGGGTCAAAAGTGGTTATCTACACGGACCATATGGTGATAAAGTATCTGCTTACCAAACTTGATTCTAAGCAAAGACTTATTCGATGGGTCCTTTTGTTGCAAGAATTTGATCTTGAAATTCGCGACAAAAAAGGCTCTGGAAATGTGGTAGCGGATCACTTGTCCTGTCTTGTCAATGTATAGGTGGCCAAATGTGAAATTGAGGTTAAGGAAGAGTTCCCGAATGAAAAGTTGTTGATAGTTCAAGTTAGACCATGGTTTGCCAACATTGCAAATCACAAAGCCACCATATTGATACCGAAAGGTCTAACTTGGAATCAAAAAAAGAAATTTTTGTCAGATGTTGTTAAATGTCAAACTTTGCTTAATTGATCTATCAAATTTTGGCATCTTTCATACCTTTTTGTGGAAATATTGAATCAAAACCCTTAAATTTTGGATGTTATGCTTTATTGCTTGAAATTGCCTTGGTTGCTTTGATTGTGTGCTATTGTGCATTAATTAGGCACAAAAACAAGAAGTGTAAGACACAAGAACAATGACAAGGAAACCAAGACAGCATGAAGACAACATGAAGTTCGTTGTGCAAACTTCCAAGCGAATTTACCCAGAAAAAACATCAACAAGTTCACACAGCGAACTTGCCAGCAAATGCCTTGAAATGAGTACTATTCATAAAACAGAAGAGAAAGGCATCAAGGTTCTCTAGGCGAAGGAGCTAGCGAATGGTTCACTGGAGCGAAGCAAGGGTGAGATGCTAGCGAATAGCCCCATACTTGAGGCAGTAAGTATTTGGACCTAAGTTCGTTGTGTGAAGCTTACAGTGAAGACTTCGCAATGTGAAGGACTGCTTGCACAACGAAGATACAGAAATTTATCAGGGCGGTTTGACTGTTCAGTGGCACTTTAAGTGCCACTTATGGATGTTCGCTAGGCGAAGGATAACTTCGCAGTGCAAAGAAGACAGAAAACAACATGTCTATACATACTAGATGCCACATTTTGTACTTCTAACTTTTTACACTTCTCACCAACTTTCGTACTAGCTTCCATTTTTCATCAAGAAACCCTAGTTTCCTCGTTTTTCATTATCTCTTAATGTTGTACCCAAAAGTTTGACCAGCCCTTTTCTTGTACTTGGCTTATGTTTCATTTCATTTTAGCATTTGCATTTGCATAACATTGTTCTTAACAGGGGATCAATAGAGGTGTTCCATTCAAGATAAGAGTCTCTTTTGGTTTCAATCTCAAGCAAGAGTGGTTATTCAGGTCATCAAGTGTATGCCATCACCATGAGGTTGTCAAAGCTTCTTGAAAGGAAGGATTGATGTGTGTTGTTTGTCTCCTATCTTGGGGGTCAACAGAGGATCATCAGGGGTTCATAAGATCTTTGTTGAGGATAAGATGTGATTGAGAAGCTCATTGGGTACCTTGGAGGTCATTGTGGAGCTTGTCTAGGCTTTCACTTCATCTACTAAAGGGCACAGTTAAAAGATGTCAATCTAGGGTTTCATTTGGTCAACTCAAGGTCAACTATGGACTTGAGAGAGCTTGAGACTTAGTTCTAAGTCATTGAGGCTATGGGAAGTTATCTTGAGACATTTAGGATGTCATGTCAAGTTCAAATCAAGAATAATCAAGAGTTCAAGGAGTTACTAAATTAGGGTTTCAGAGGATCTTAGTGTAAAATCCCCTTCTTTAGTGCCTAACTTCAAGGACAATTTACCATATGATACAAGTTCAATCTCATTTTCTTGCAAACATGAAACTTGTAGGTCATATTCTTAAATTTCATTTAAGTACTAGAAATCATTCATTGAGTCTGTAGAGCTCAAGTTATGATGCCAACAAGTTAGAGGTCTCAGATGAACTTATTTTTGGTCAACTAAAAGTCAACTCACTTTCAAAGCATTTTTTACCTAGAAGCAAGTTTCTACTCAATTTTAGGTGTACATGAAAGTTGTTCTTCATGATCTTAGCTTTCCAAAAATTCCTAGAAGTCCTCTTTCTCATTTGTGAAGCTCAAGTTATGGTCTTGGCAAGGCATGGGTATTTTGGAAAAGGTTCATTATAGGTCATTTGCTTCATAAGTCATTTTCATGAACTTATCTACCTCAAATGCAATTCCAACCAACATGAAAGTTGTTCATAAAGACCTCATTTACATCATTGTACTCAATATTCTTAGAGATTATGGAATTATATGGCCATGTGGGAGGATTTTTAAAGGAAATTTTTGACTTTTGGTCATGGCATGGAATTGGTGCATTATAGGTCTTATTTTGCACAATTTTTGAACTTTTCTACACCAATGTATGGTCATAATCAAGATTACCACAATTAGACCAACACCAAATACATTGAGATGCCACTTTTTCAAGTTTCTTCATTAGAAAGTTTTCACTTCAAACTCGAGGTATGGATCAAATGTAAGGCCCAATTCAATTCAGATCAATTGTACATTCTATACACTTCCAATTGATGATCTCATGTGTTGCAAAAAGGGCAATACACGTATGCATGAAGAAGAATTTTCATTTTGAAAATTTCTTAAAATCACTCTAAACAACCAACATGAGCCTGCATGGAGTGTCAATATCCATCATATATAAGCTTTTTGTTTGCCCTAAACCATCATAAGAGCTTGCGTGCATGAAAGGAGAGAAGAGAGATCAAAATTTTTCCAAACACTTTCCATTTTCGAATATGGTTTTCTACCCAAAATCAAACTCAATTAAAGCTTGCATTCTTTTCCTGGGAGCATAAGGAATGATTTGGAAGCAATGACTTGGAGTTTGCGTGCTTGTGAAGAACCAACGGAGTTGCTCCGTTCAATAAGTTTTCACTTTCATTTCCTCTCATTCCAGGTACATATTTAGGGCATTTTTGGTTGCATTTGAAGCCCTACGTGAAGTAGGCCATGTTTGATATGATTTGGTATCTATTCCACTGAATTTCAGAATGTGCATCTCAAACGTTTTATCTTTGTTTCTCTTGATCCATGGATCCTTTTGATGTTTGAATGTTGGATTTGGAACCCTTGTAGGAAGATCTTTTGAATGGTACCATTTTCATGCCTGTTGGTTGAGGTTTTTCCCCTGAGCTCCGGCGTGCTCACTGGAGAAGACGACCGGAGCCCTACCTATGGCGTCTGGTTTGTTTTCAGGTCTAAGCTGAGTTGGCTTGGCTGACCTTTTGACTTGGCCAGCGTGTTTTTGCTTGATTGGCTTGACTGAGCTTGTGTGGCACGCTGACTCCACCTCAGATTAATGAAACGGTGCGTTTCATTAATATGGCTCAACTTTGGTTTAGGCTTAGCTGATGTGCTATCCTCACCCCCTTGTTTAAGGGCCCAATTGTGTTTTGCCTGCCTGCAGTTATTCTTGTTTTTACCAATGCACCTCCCTTCTTATTTTATTTTCTGTTTTGGTTTGCAATTATTAAAAATAGCTCCAATTGTCCAAAAATTCCATAAAAAATATTTTATATTATTTAAAACCTTATTTAATTTTTCATAATTTTTAATTATGATTTTAATTTATTTTGAAATTTAATTTGAATTATGCAATTGGAGAGGTTTTTAATTTTGTTTTCATTTGATCATCCATGCTTGAGCTACCATTTCATATCACCAATGAATGAGGTTTCCTCTCCATTTAAAGGATGGATTGAGGTACCTTTGAGGCTAATTTTGGTTTTGGTTTGATCATTTTTTTGTTTGACTTTGCTTTTATTTTGTTTGACCCTCGATTATAATTCAATAAGGTGGAGCACCCTAGTTGATCATATCATTTGGTGATGCTTTGAATTGAATTTGGTTTTGAAACTTTGGCCTCTGTTTGCCAACATACTTGGTTCATTTGTGTATTTTATTTGTGATTTATTGAACATTTCTTCTATTTTTGGTGAACCTTACAAGTCAAGTCACCCTAGATGAAGTTCATACAAACTAGTTGACCTAGTTTTATTGGGAAATGACTTTTATTGATCCCATATGCACCCTATGACTCTTGATTCTCATTCTTGACATGATTAAGGTGTTGGCTTTGAATTTATAGGTCACACACTTGTGTATTTTGTGTTACAAGTCACTTTGAATTAGGGCATTCAACTTGGTTATAAGTGTTGAATGTGGTTTGAACTTTGGTTCTTTCTCTTGCCCTGACTTGTAACTTGCTTGTGCCTTGGTTTCCATTTGGTTTTATCATCTTCTTCTTGTGTTTATGCTTCTGTCCTTTGGCTTTTGATACTCATTCAAAGCAATTTGGTATCCTTTGTTCATACTTTGAGTTTGCTTTGAATGAGGGATCACTTTGAGCACTTTTGCTCCTTTCTTTTGCATGATCAATATGTTGTGTTTGGTTGAGATATCTTTCATGTTGCTTGCTGCCAAAGACTATTATCTCATCTCCATTTTGATCATGGCTTCTCCCTTTGGCTTTGTTGTTTTTGTTTTTGTTTTAGTGATTGATGCATGAATGGTTGTAGGAGTTGTGACTTCTCCCATTTCATCTCACTTTTTCTTTGACTTGTTTAAGTCATTTTGCTTCATCTTTTATTCGTGTTGTATCTTGCATATCATGTTTTCTTTATTCCTTGACTTGTTTAGGTCAACTTCATCTCTTTCTTGCATCTCATTTGTGATTGATTTATCTTGTGTTTTCTTGGTCTTTTGCCATGATCCCTTAGGATTCCTAGTCCCTCTGTTTAGGATGGGAGTAGGAGAGACATTAAGTGTTCAATCCAAGCATGATAATATTAGGATAGTCTTTTCCCCTCTTAATCTCGATCTTAGGAGCACATTGCATGATAACATTAGGGTTGATTAGTTTCCCCTTAGAGTTGGTGTCCTTTCTTCTCATCTCAAAACTTCTTCAAGACATCTAATAAAGGATAATAAGTGTTGTACGCTACGAGCCTTAAGTACTTGGGGAATGATAGTTGGGGGCTTCCTCTCAACTGTCTAGAGTGTTTAGCGTATGCCCTTTGGGCGATATGTGACGCATTCGCTCTCAAGTTATAGTCTTTAGTGCAACATGAATTACAAATCTAATTCAATTCACTTCTTCATAAAAAATACAAAACAAAATATCAAATCTTTTTATCCTTTGGGATTAATTGGAAATCATTTTCAGAAAGAGTGTGTTAACTCTTGGTTCTACCGCAAACAGGTAATGCCTAAGTCTCTAATGGTCGAGCAACAATACACCTAATTGCTCGAACGAAGGTTTAACCCTACTTAGTTACACTTGAACCAGCCTGTGGTCGTGTCATCCCGAACTACATTTGCTCTGATTTCTCATACCAGATGAGGATATGTAGGCACAAGACGACGATGTCTTGGCGAGCAACCTTTCCCCACTTTCACCCGTAGTTTTTCGAACTACATTGACTCTGACATTCGCATTGCACGAGGGAGTACGTAGGCATAGAGCGGCGATGCTCTATCGAGTCTCTTTTCTCTTCTTTTGTCCCTGTAGCCAGGCTTATAAATTAACACCTTTTTTTATAGATAACAAGCGTGGATCCCGTTGAGTACAACGGACGTGAGGGGTGCTCATACCTTCCCCTTGCGTGACCGACTCCTGAACCCAAGATTTGGTTGCGATGACTTGTCTTTTCCCTTCTTCGTAGGTTTTCTCTGGTAGTTTCCTTTCCCTCACTTTGGGATAAATAACGAACGGTGCTGACTCTTCTATCCTTGTCGGACCCTCTTCGCATTGATGCGATGGCTGACGACTCTGTTGGGGAATCTTCTCATCCCCTATGCGAGTCAATCCTAGCGCTTGTGTGTTTTATTTTTGGGTGTGTATATATGTGCATTTGTGTTGTATCTGTATTTTATTGCATTTTCATTTTACTTTCAACATTTTTTATATCATATTATTGTGCTATTGGGTGGGAATGTTCCATTGTGTGGTAAGCCAAAACCCAGAAATGAGTATAACCCTAGAACTAGAAGTGAAAGTAGTGATGAACCTGTATGTTTGGCATGCACTAGTTCTCACGAAATTCGCGCTCAGACAAGATTCTCTTAGATGGCTACCTTTCCAGTCTGTTTCGGACAGTTGAGAGGATGTTGGATCTGAGGATTGTCGACTCTGGGAACCGATCATTTGGAAGTCAGCTAATTGAGGCTGCTTCGTTAGACTATAATGCCAAACCAGAAGTGGTGAACGTATCATCGTTTCTCGAAAGTCTATGACGCTGATGACCGCATAGGATGCCAGACCTTATCAGAGATAGGTTCATACCTGTGAGTGGGAGGATTATGCAGGAAACCTTGACCTTCAACCTACCTGGTTTTCTCGTCAGTATGAACTTTTGATCCTTGATATAGTGGGTTTCTTATGTCAGTGCTATGTTCTAGCCAAGGTGAAGCACCGGTTCATCTCCGTCAACAACACAACAATCTTGACCCCCTGTTGCATTTTCATTTGCATATTAACATTGACATGTATTTATGTTTCAGGTGTATATTCTCCTCTTGATTCTAGTAAACCAATTCCCTGCTGACATGGAGAGTTGTTTGAAGAAGACAGTTGTGTATAAGTTTCTAACACCATATATAGGGTCTCTACTCAGTTTGACTTATGTTGCTGATCACAGTATGATGGAAGATTTCAAGAAAGAGTATAGGAATCTTCTGGGTTATGTTTGCAAAGCTTTAGTGTTTGAGTTAAGAGGTCTTCACACCTTGCTTCAGTTCTATGATCCTCAGCTGAGATGTTTCACCTTTCCTAGTTATGTATTGATGCCTATTCTGGAGGAGTTTGCCATGTTGTTAGGAGTTCCTATTTTGGATCAGATGCCTTTTTATCATTCTAAAGTTGAGCCTAATATGACTAAGCTTGCCAATTCACTTCATCTAGATGCTTCTGAGTTAGAAGGAAAGATGGTTAGTAGGAATGAAATGTCTGGCTTCTCATTGCCTTTCTTGGTTGGTAGAGCTCAAAATTTTGCCAAAGAAGGTTGTTGGATTTTCTTTAATGCTATTTTGGCACTCTGCATATACAGCATAATTCTGTTCCCAAATATTCCAGACTTTATGGACTTGGATGCGTTCCATATATTTGTCTTGAAGAATCCTGTGACTACGCTCTTGGGAGATGTGTATCACTCTGTGCATTACAAGAATGAGAATAGGAGGGGGAAGAATGTCTCTTGTTGTGCACCTATTTTGTATAGATGGTTTAGGAGTCATCTTCCTAAGTTTGGTCCATTTGTAGACATCTCAGACACCGCTGATTGGTAAGAGAGGCTTATGGGGTTAACTTCTGAGGACATTGTATGGTTTAACCGAGACTTCCTGGGTATGGAGATAATCTTTAGTTGTGGTAATTTCCCTAATGTCACTTTGATTGGAAGGAAGGGTGGTATTAACTACAACCCAGCTCTTGCAGTAAGGCAATTTGGTTATGCTTTAAAGGTACCTCCGAGGAAGAAGAAATACATGAATCTCTGTATTTCACCGGCTTGATTGACAGTGAGACCCTGATCAGATTAGAGAAGGCTTAGAGTAAAATTCACCGTAGGGGTAAATCTTCTTTGGGAAAGAGCAATAGCAGAGCTTATGAGCCTTATGTGGTTTAGATTCAGGAAAGAGTGGAGAGAGTGTCGTTACTATTTCCAGCTCGAGAACCTTTGTATCCCCGAATGATTGAAGAACCAGCAATAGTTGATATTCAAAGATACAGTCAACTGTGGGCTGAAAAGGAGGAATTACGTAAGGTAAACGAGGAGTTGGAAAAGGAAATTATGCAGCTCAGAAGTGAAAAGAATCAAGCTACCTACTCATCTAAGAAGCAGACAGAGCTGGTGAACAAGATGAATAGAGAACTAACAGAGGAAATTCGCACCCGAGCGCGAGTGGGCCGAGACTTGAAGAGTGTTAGTGATATCCTCAAAGATAAGAAGAAGGATCTAGAAAGAGCACATCTAGAGATATCTAAATTCAATGCTCAATGGAACGCTATTCCGACTAACAACAAAGAACGAGAAGATGGATTGCGGCAACAAATTGTCAGGTTGAAAGCTCAACTCCAGGTGAAAGAGGAGAAAGATATAGTTGAATCCTCACGCTGATGCGAAAGGGACTGCAAGTTGAATGAAGCTCTTGCAACGTTGGAAGAGTACAAGTTACGAGCGGATTTGAAGAGGCCTAAGCTTGAAGAAGAATTTGGGGAAGGCGCCTGGGAAGATTACGCTCAGGGCTTGCAGGCTACCATTGGTCAGAGGGAGTTGCTCATCTAAGGATTAATTGCTAGGCCAGACCATCCTGATACGAAGGAGTTATTAGAGGAGTTCCAGACTCGCTGTCATACTTGATGTATTTTCTCCTTTAGTATTTGTTGTTATGTTGTATCTCGACCATCACCAGGATTGTTGGATGGGGTCGTGTTTGATTCCATTGTAGTTCCTCAGTGACATGATGCGTATTGACTTTGGCTCTCATTCTATTTATGAGATGATTATGTGACATTATCTGTTAGTTCTACATTGTCTTGCTGTTCTCGTGAAACTAGAATCAAGGGGAAAATTTCCTTGAAGCATATTTGTATGTCTGCATACTACATCATTTATCATTTTGCATCGCAGGTGTTCCAGGTTCCGTTAACCTTATCCTTTATGTGGTTTGTTCAGCTTGTTTCAGGATTGAAAACCAAGCGATTCATCGCTACTCTACCAGGGGAAATCAACGCAAAGCTATGAACCAGATTCAGCTCGAGTTGCAGGAGTTCCGTGACCGTATGGCCCAATTTATAGATATGATGCAAGGGGTCGCCAATGTCGCTACTGCGAAAAACACCCGGCGGAAAAAAGAAGAGTCACCACCTTTCATTATTTATCCCAAAGAGAGGGAAAGGAAACGATCGGAAAAACCTAATGAAAAAGGGAAAGACAAGGTCATCGCAACCAAGTCCTGGATTCAGGAGTCGGTTACGCAAGGGGAAGGTATTAGTACCCCTCACGTCCGTCGTACTCGACGGGATCCATGCATTGTTGTCTATCTAAAAGGGTGATCATCTATCTAGCTAAAGGTATTAGGGACAAAATAAAAGAAAAGAGACTTGACAGAGCATCGCCGCTCTGTACCTACGTATTCTCTCGTGCAATGGGAAAGTCAGAGTCGACGTAGTTCGACTAACTGCGGGTGAAAGGGGGGGAAGGTTGCTCGCCAAGACATCACGTCTTGTTCCTACGTACATTCATCTGGTATGAAAGATCAGAGCAAACTTAGTTCGGGCTAACTACGGGCAAACATGGTGTTCTCGATCACACGGAGGTGAGAGGAAAGGTTGACGATACTAGCGTACGCATTCTAGCAGTTAGGTGTATGCTGCTCGACCATTGGAGACTTAGGCGTTACATGTTTGCGGTAGAACGGACGCAGTATGTCATTGGTTTAACGGTACGGGAACCTACGGGTTCTAGAACTACGGTCTGGTCTCAATTGCGCTAGGGCAAGAGAAAGGGAAGATTAGTCGTCAGCGGGAAAGTATCGATCACACGGAAGCGAGAGAAAAAAGAAGTTAGTTGTTAGTGTGCTCGCTAGGATATCGCATCATATGCCTACGTACTCTCAACAAATATGAGAGACCAGAGCAGCCGTAGTTCGGCTAACTACGGAGAAACGATCTCAATTGCACGGAGGCAAGAGAAAAGAACACAATCTCCAGGACACGAGAGAAAAAGGGAAGTCTCAATCGCCAGGATGCGAGAGAAAAGGTTCGGAACGGGACGCACACGCGAAGTCCTTAGACGTAGGAGCGAATGCGTCGCATATCACCCAAAGGGTGTACACTAAACACTCTAGACGAGTGAGAGGAAGCCCCCCACTCATCATTTACCACGTATCTAACACTTACGGCTCTCAACACTCGACGGTTGAATAAAGAGATGAAAGAGATGAAATAAAAACAATGTTACCGAACGGAGTGGTTCCGTTGACCCTTGACTTTTGCGTGCAAGCTCCATTCCAAGCTTTTCCTCTTTTGATCCTTGATGAAGACGTTTCGAATCAGAACCAATGTGACGCTGAACCGTCGTAACTCGACTTATAAATGGAAGTCAAGCTATAAGAGGTAGCGTGTTGAATCGTGTCACACAGACCAAACCAGAAGAATGTCAAAAATAAAATCAGAAGGAGAAGAGAAAAGAGGAGATGAAAAGTGGTCTCATATCCTACATTATCCATCAACAATTTGATTAATAACGAATTACGGAGGTCTCATCATCGACCTACAAAATGAAAATGTGGAAAAAAGTCCAATAACAAATGGAAATAAGAATCAACTTCTAAAATTGAATAAACTTCTAATAAAAAAATAAAAGTTCTAAAAGAAATTTAAAAGAAAAAGGAATATAAAAATATCAAATAAATTCTATGTAATATATATTAACATATAATATTCTAAAGATATATAATACCAAAAAAATAGAAGTAAAAAATAATACAAAAAGAATTAATATATAACCTAATTATAAAATGTTATTAACAAAAAGTAAAATATATTTACATATATACAAAAGTATAATACAAACAAATAAAATAAAACAGAGGGGATGCAACAACAGTCAGGCAGGGTAAGGCAAGCAAATTCGGTTGGGCCTTAAAATCCAAGTCCATAAACAACAATTAGCAGACAGGGGGGAGTGCAATAAGGAATATGGGGGGTGTAAATCCAAAGAACGATTGGGCCAAAGGCCCACTAACCCATATCAGAAGATCCACGAAGCTTCCTCATTCTCTTCACTTCAGTCCTGTCAAAGATGAAACCCTAGCCTTCCTCTTATTCAAGTTCACCATCTCCGAAACCTAACTCCGCCCTGCCGACCAGAAAACCCTCCTTCGCACTTTCAAATTTGTTCCCTTCACCATCAGATACGCACCACCTACAAAAACGGACGACAACACAAACCCACCACAGTCCAATTTCTGTTGATTGTCGTGATAATAGGTGTGAGTTAGATGTTGCAGGAAGATGGTTGAAGCATCATCGTCGTTGAATCTGGGTTGAGCTTTGGATGTTGAAAGAGGTTGAACACGATGGTAAGTTGTTGGAGCCGCGCACGTTCTACCAAGATTTGGTAATGAAGGTGACAATGGCGTGTTTGCCGGATCTAGAATTTGGTTTAAATCTGGAAATGATGTAAGTTAAATGGGAGAACGATCAATGACGAAAACAGGTTTTGGAGTTCAGACGAAAGTTTTTGAAGATTTGTTGTTGTTGAGGTGAAGTAAGATCGAAAGGGCTTAATGCGCTTACGGATGGTGTTCGGTGGTGATTATGGTGGATCTGTAGTTTGCATGTTGAAATCTAGGGACGCGAAGGTGATTGGAGGTGAATGTTGATGAATTGTTGAAGGTTATAAACTCAGATCTGGAAAATTGCTTGAAGCTTGCTCGCTGAAGTTAACGAGTTTTCAGATCTAGACTTGATCTGAGGTTTAGATGGCGAAGATGGAAGTTTCGGATCTTGGTTGAGATGGATTTTCTGGAAAAAATGAATGAAGTTGGTATGAACATTGATGAGATCTGAAGTTGTCTGGAAAAAATTTGATGAAGGCGATGAAGGTTTGAAGTTGGATGAAGAAATTCTGGAAAAATGGTTATGAAGATATGATGAGTTCTTAAAGGTTTTTGGATATGTCCGAAGAACATGAAGAACACGATGAATGTTCATGAAGAAAACTGGGAAGTGTGTTTGAATGTGATGAATTTCGTATGGAAAAACTGGAGAATGTTGAAGAACATGATGAATTCTGGAAAATATGGATGAAGACGGATGAAAATGTATGAAGATTCCGGCGAGTGGTGAAGTTTCCGGCGAGTTTCCGGTGAGGGTTGGACGCCGCTGATTTTGCCGGCGAGGGTAGATTGGTTTTTGTCTTGGGATACGTGCCCACTCATGAGAGAGAGTGTGAACAGGACTACTTATAGTCCTGCGCATGACAAGTGGCCTGTGATTACCTGATCAATTAATTAATTAAGCTGGCAGATTAATAAAAGAAACAAATTAATTAAATGCTGCACAATGATGATGTTGGACCAAAATATTAATGCAAGCTAACTAACTAATATTAATTAAAAAAAACTGGTAAATAAATGCTAACAATTAAACTAACTCATAAAAGGCTGACTTAATGATGTTAACTAAATGATTACAGTTAAAATTGGTTTGATATTAAAAGCTGATGATTATGCAACGTTTTTTAAAACCTAGTCAATTAAAACCAATTAATTAAAACCTAATATTCCAATATTAAATTCTAATCTACTTCTAATCAAATTAATCGAGATTAATGAAACCTAATTAAAATCTAAGAATTAAATCTAAAATATTCTAAAAACAATTAAATTCTAGAAAATATTAGTTAAGATCTATTAAAAATAAAAATCTAAAATAGAGAAATAAATCTAAAAATCTATTTAAACCTATTAAAACTCTAATAATATTCTAAAAATAAAACATAAAATTATCTATTTAAAATCTAATGAGATAAAATCTTAGAAAATCAAGATAATTCTAATGAAAATCAATAAAAGCAATTAAATCAAAGAATAAAAATTCGAGAAAGTAACAAAATAAACGGTAAAAATACGGACACCGAAATATCCTAAAAAATAACAGCTTAGATCGAATCACCGGGCAGAGCACAAATCCCACAATAACCTGCTTATTTGAACTGGCTTGAAATGTCTGAAACGCAAGGAAAAGGCTGTAATCCCGATAAAATCAATTCGGCTGAAAAAATGCACAATATGCGATATGCAGATGCAAATGCAAAATAAATCGAAACATAAGCCAAATTACGAGAAACGGTTGGTCAAATTTTGGGGTGCAACAACTGCCCCTATTCAAATGGCTTGGACCTGAAGGGTTAAAAAGCGAACGACTTTCAAACGTTCAAGGTAAAAGACGGTTGAATACCAAAGAACCCGAAAATTTGCCAACCGCAAAAACAGAACTGCAAACTCAGATATAGTGGAACAAAGATCTCCGGAAGTAACTGAATGTGGTAGGTTGCAACGGCAACAAGCTGGTTGATTAAAAATTTTCAAATCATCGACACTAAGTCGGAAAGATCATCTGACATCACCGCCAGACATCAACATTAAATCGGAAGAACATCTGACATCACCATCAGGCATCGACATCAAGTCGGTAAAACATCTGACATCATCGTCAGGCATCTGACATCGCCGTCAGGCATCTGTTAAATGAAAACAGGCATGGATACTGAGTCGAACAAACATCTCAAAGTCGATAAGAAACATCTGACATCGCCGCCAGAAAACCACACAGTTGATAAACATCTGACGTCGCCGCCAGAAAACCTCCAAATCGATAAGCATCTGACATCACCTCCAGACAAACACAAATTTGATAAATATCTGATATCGCCGCCAGACAAACACCATGTTGAGAGACATCTGACGTCGCCGCCAGACAAACACAATGTTGAGAAACATCTGACATCGCCGTCAGACCTTCGCTAAATAAAAGCGAGCATCGAACCCGAAGGCCGGATTAACTGAGGCTGATTCATATACTGATAAACACAAAAATACTCCGCTGGGAATGAGAGAAGCTTAACCAAGCAACTCTGGCAGGGAGAAAAGAGAAATTTAACCGCATAACTCTTGTTAGGGAATACATAATAAGATAAACTCGTTCGTCAAAAACTGTGCCATGGTCTGGATACCATATAGGCTGAAGAATAACATTTCAAATTGTCGGAAATCTGGATATTCAACGAACAAAATGAGTCAACGAAATTTGTCGGAGTCTGGATACTCAACGTAATAAACCGGAGCCTAGATGCTCAATGAAATAAACCGGAGCCTGGATGCTCGACAAAACAACCGGAGTCTGACTACTAAACAGACGAAGGAAAATATGTTTGACATTATCATGGTCTGGATACCATATGTCAACTTGTTGGAGTCTGAACACTCAACGAAGGCGACCAGAGTCTAGATACTCAACGGACGAGGCAAAATATCATAAATATATTCATCAGGGTCTGGACACCCAACTGCCTTTACCGGAGTCTGGATACTCGACGGACAAAGCACAATAACAACAATTACCGTGGTCTGGATACCACAAAGAAATTGACCGAAGTCTGGATACTCGACGGACAAAACCATCTGACGCTGCCATGGTCTGGATACCATATCTGTCCTTTACCGGAGTTTGGATACTCGAAGGATATAGAAATACACCACCAAACTTATCAAGGTCTGAACACCCATCGGACTGTACCGGAGTCTGGATACTCGACGGATAAAGCAAATATACTCACCAGGGTCTGGATACTCAACTGACTTTACCGGAGTCTGAATACTTAACGGATAAAGCATAATAACACCCATTGTCGTGGTCTGGATACCACAAGGGCACAACAAAACACATAAGCTGCCATGGTCTGGATACCATAACGGTAAAGAGATCCTACTACTGTGGTCTGGATCCCACAAGGCAAAGAGATCAAACCTCCGGAGATACACCTGAAACAAAGAGATAACAACCTGGCTTATGTTTCATATGCATGTGTTTGAAAATGGCGTAATGCTCCATACGAAATGGAAATGCTACGCATTTGGAGGATGCTATGCACGATGCAGAATGCAAGGGAATCGCTCCAGCAAAATAAATGCTGGAGAGAAGAAAGCCAACTCTGCAGGGGATCAAATCAAACCCTGTTGAGGAAAACGCCCTGGATGGCCCACCAGAATACAACTCTTCTGGGAAAAATATGCTTCGGATGAGGGAAATACATCCACTCTATTGGGGGAATCAACAACTCTGAAGAGGAAACATAATCAACCACTGAAATTGAATCTCGCTTTATCGAGGAAAACAACCCTGAACGGCCTTCTAGGGCACCAAAGTCCTTCTAGGGTACAAAATACTCATCTGAAAGTGGCAACTTCACCGGGGAAGGAACAAAATCTAACCTGCCGTGGAAACTCAGCTGGGGATAATCTACCTCCGCTATAGATTGCTCAGTGAGGGAATCGGTACCGACCTATGCTTGGGGTATACTGAGAATAAAACTCAACAATATCAACCTCTGATTAGGGAATGAGTCAATGATCCAAATTCTGAGGGGAAAGAAACCAAAGACTTAGACTCTGTGAGGAATACAACATTGCATTCGTCCCACCACTGGGGAAATAAAACCAAGTCTGCTTGTCAGAGAACACTTCAATCTCAAACCACTAGAGATACACAATCAATCAATCCGCTGGGGATGGCCCTGCTCTGTCGGGGATATCAATCTTGACCCGCTGAGGATAATTTTGATCCTGCTCTGATAAGGGATAAGTGTCATCTCAACTTGCTGCAATCTTAAACTGCTGAGGAGAAACCATCTCAATCTGCACATCTCTACTGGCGAGATATTCCTGATTTAACAACATCAACATAGGGAATCTCAACATCTCTACTGAGGAGGACTGAAATCAACCGAGCCTCGTGTCGGGGAACGTGACAACACGTGTGTCACTGGGAATTATCATGCCAGGTATAGTTGGACATTTTCTGGTTTAGGGATGAGAATTGGTTTATGGTGATAGGGATTTATTTCTGGTTACCAATGCAATTGGATTTTAAAAGGGGAAATACTAGGCGAGAACTAGCATTCGAGGGTGGACTACCAGACGAGAACTGGTGTCAAAAAGGGGTTAAGTAGTCAGACGAGAACTGACTTCTGGGTTTTGGTATCAGACGGGAACTGATATCTGGTTTGCCAGACGAGAACTGGACTTTGAAACTGTGTTAGCCAGACAAGAACTGGTTAAACAGTAGGTTAAAGAAAGGGTGACTAGACGGGGACTGGTTTAAAAGCTGACACACACCAGACAAGAACTGGTGTTTATTGACGGGTTGACCAAACGGGAACTGGTTTTGAGGTTTGCCAGATGAGAACTGAGCTTTGAAGGTTTACCAGATGAGAACTGGGCTTTGGAAATGATTTCACGTTACAAGGTTTTGACAGGTAACAAGTTTAGGCTGTAGGATAGGGTAACGACACGGTTCCCCGACACTCAACTCTTACTGAAGAGAACAAACTTGCTTGAGAGACTGCCCCAGTGTAATTTAACTTGCCCCAGTCCAATCTTTGGGAAAGTTCATCCTGAGAAGAAAGTAGATTGCCATGAGATAACCTCGAGATGGCTTGCCCCAGAATCTGTACCATGAAAGGATTCGTCCTTGATTAACCAAATCTCAGCATGGTTGGTTTCAATATACTCTGGAAGTATCTTGCCCCTGAATGAGCATTGAAGCGACATAACTTGATATGATAGAACACTGGAGGGATCTGCCCTCAACTCAAAGAAACTCCGGGTGGCCTGCTCCTGATTGGTAGAGCCTCAAGCTGATTCACTTCTGATCAACTGATTCTTAAATGATCTTCCCCATAATCGACCGATGCTTCGGGACTTGTTTTCAAACTGACTGATTCCAAACTCTCTGGATGTCAATGCCCTAGATTCAGGGTTCAAAGTATACACAATTCTGATTCAGACCGCTGAACGATCTAGTCCTGTTTGATTATTCCCTGTTGGAATTTCCTCCATGTCGACTACTGACCTGCAATTAAAATTTTTTGTCCATGAATGGTAATTTTAATGCGGTGTTCATGCAGATTTTGAAAGAAATGTCACTTGTCAAGTGTCGTGACTGTGAGTGATGAATGAACCAAAAGTTCAAACGTAGTGCTGGTTTGATTAGTGAAATATACAACAAGGGTATGATTAGAAAATCATGTAGGAGTCAGGTTACTCAACCTCATTGAAGTATGCTTTCAGAATAAACCCTGCCTCAATTAGGTCTTTTAAGGGTTGTATCGTGGTTGGGTTCACGGTTATGAAACAAAGGATATTAGGCTCAAAGTATGATTTGTACCCACCCCTTCTCCGTGATGATCTTTAATCCTAAGTTCAGTTAACTTGGCTCAAGCGCTCACCTCTCCAAAAGGTTTATTGAATGGTAGGAGTGATGGTTAAAGAACCCACAAGGTTTCTCGGAGTGGCAGTTACCCCTTTTTGTCTTCTGTGTCTGTAGTCACATGACTTTGTCCTTGTTTGAGGAATTTTCTTTTGAGATCCTTTCTTTTTATTCTTTTATTCCCTAATTTTTGCCTGGACTGACTCTTTTTGAGTTCTTTTGATTTTGAAGTCCAGCGGGATGCCCTGATTTTGCCTAAGTATTTGCTTTCCAACTTTTCTTTTCTTTTTACTTAGCGGGCTTTCTCTTTTTAATTTTTCTTTTTCTTTTTCTTTTGAACAAGTCGTGTGACACTGGTTGTCTTGATTCCTCCGAAAGGGTTGTAACTGTCTCACTCCTGATTGGTGAGGTTTAACCATTGTGGTTGACGAGGTACGACCTCTTGAAAGGGATAAACTGTGATTGGTCCTCAAATGGGGACACTCCTCTATGAAGTTTGAATGCCCGGTCAAGCTAACTGACAACTACCCTGCCCCGGGTTAAGATGTGAGGGTTTGAAAAATCCAAAAGAAACTCCTACTTCTAGGCTCGAAGTGGTTAACTATGGACTAACTCCTTATATCTCCGGTGTTTAAGGGATTTGAAACAATGCATGTACGTCATCAGCAGGGTTTTATCCGAAAGCATACGATTATCAGTTATGAGTATTCAGTTTTCGTCATCCTCCCTCTAATCTTTGTTAATCAATATTGATAAAATGGAGTGGATAAAAGTGCATGTGTCTGTGCTGTGCAAAAGTAATACAAATGAGCGAAAGCGACATGATTAATTCAGAAAAATGCATAGTCAGTTCATTAATATTACCATTCAGAACACAATGTTTAAAAGCAAGTAGTAACTAACAGAAAAGAAACTACAAATGCAAATGATAAAAAGTCCGAGGACTGCCAATGTTGAGGACGTCTTCCTGTCTGGACCATTGGCTTCTGGAAATGATCTTCTGAATCTTCATTCTTAGACAGCTGAGAGGTTGACATGAACAACCAAAACTCCTTCTGGAAAGGAAATGCACCCTTTGTCAATCAACTGCTGCACTTTTGCCTGAAAAGCTTTGCAATCTTCGGTCGAATGCCCCATGGATCTGCCATGACATCCACACTGCTCATAGGGATTGTACCCGAGAGGGTAGGGTTCTGGCACAAGCTTAAGAGTCTTAGGCTCCACCAAAGAGTTCTGAATCAGATGTGGCAGAAGCTGGTTGTACGACACAGGAACTGGATGAAAAAGAGCATTCCTTCTTTCCAAATTGTTGCGAGGCCTGTTCTGATTCTGGCGCTGATTCAGATAACCTTGACCACGGGCTTGTTGACTTGCATGAGGAGAGACCCAAGGTTTCTGATGTGGTGCTCTAGGCACAGTTGTCTGTCCAGAATAACGAGACACAGAAGATACTGACCGCTGAGAAGATGAAGAACCAAAAGATTTCACTGATTCACCCCGAGAATAACCAACATCTGTCATGACTGTGTTGATCACATCTTCTTCTTCAGTTTGAGAGCTACAGAGAGATTCAGTTTCACTAGCCTGACTGTTCGAGACATCTTGAATTCTTCCAGTCTTAACGCCATTCTCAATGCTTTCTCCTGCTATTACCAATTCAGAGAAGTTTGGTGCAACTCCAAGCATTCTTTCAAAGTACGGGCTCTGCAAGGAGTTTACGAACATGTCTGCTAACTCTTGGTCTAGAAGCGGCGGTTGCACTTTGGAAGCAAATTCTCTCCATCTCTGAACATACCTCCTGAAGGGCTCATTATTCTCTTGAGACAATTCTTGCAGCTGCATGCGACTAGGAGCCATGTCCAGATTATACTCGTACTGTTTCAGAAAAGCCTTGGCTAAATCCACCCATGATCGGATTTGATTACTCTCCAACTGCATATACCAACTCAGAGATGCCCCAATCAGACTGTCTTGAAAACAGTGAATCATCAACTTGTCGGTGTGCACAAATGAAGTCATTCTTCTGCAAAACATCACCAAGTGTTACCTCGGGCAACTATCCCCTTTATACTTTTCAAACCTCGATGCTTTGAAATTAGGAGGTAACACTAGGTCGGAAACGAGGCACATGTCTGAAGCATTGAGACCAACAACATCTTTAACTTCCAAGGCTTTGGGTTTTTCCTCCAACACATGAAGCCTTTCAGCATACTCAAGAGCTCTCGGGTCCTAAATCTTCACTATCGGAACCACTCTTCTGGAATTCGACACAGAGAAAATAACATCATGATAATCTGTGGTATCAGGAGAAGAAGAACGCTCACTTCAAACAACAAACTGTTCATGTAAACCCTGGTCTTCGACAGACGACTGCACAGGTTGAGCTTCATTCAAGTTGTTCACTTGTGGAAGGTTTTCATTGGGCAGAGAACCATACAAAGGGTTGGACATCACAGTAAAACCTGACAAGGTATAAACATTATGGAAGTCATTCCCTAACATAGCTACCAACAACTTTCAACTTCACTGCTTGTCGCTGCTTGATTATGCTTCAACCACTTGGTCGTCTTCCAACAATCACCACTTTCTCAGAACAAACACCGGAGAATCACCTTCTGAATCAAAACAAAGGCTGGATAAGAGCTCTGGCCATCTGGAGAAAGACATGCAAAGATGATGCAAGGATGCTTATGCAAATGCAATGCAAGATGCAACAAACACGGGATCACAACCCCCACAAAGCTCTGAGAAATTGTTGCACCGCTGACTGGATAAGTTCGCTCTGAGGAGAAAACCAAATTACCGGGTTGGCTGGAAGTCAAGTTTCCTGCAAAAACCCTCTCACTCACAGGTATGGACCTAAATTGACAAGGTACGACATCCTATGCGTTCATCAGTGTCACAGACTTTCAAGAAATGATGATACGTTCACCATTTCTGGTTTGGCATCATCATCTCCCGAAGAGGCCTCACTTAGCTGAATCACAGATGATCGGTCCCCAGAGTCGGCAATCCTTAGATCCAAAATCCCTTCGAGCCCAAAGGGCCAGAAAAGAAATCATCAAAGAGAATCTCGTCCGAGCGCGAATTTCATGGTGAACTAGTATGAGCAAAGCAAGCACATCCACCACTACTCTCCACTACTAGTGCTAGGTATGTACTCAAGCCCAGGTTTTGGCTTATCTCTCAAAGGAATAACCACCCAACAACACAACAACAATAGATGATAATATAGTGCAGAAGATGTAAATACAACAATATACAAAATACAACACACAAATATACACCCACAAACCAAAACAGACAAGCGCTAGGATTGACTCGCATAGGGGATATTCTTGTCCCCAGCAGAGTCGCCAACTATAGCAACTGCGAAAAACACCCGGCGGAAAACAGAAGAGTCGCCACCTTTCGTTATTTATCCTAAAGAGAGAGAAAGGAAACGATCGGAAAAACCTAACGAGAAAGGGAAAGACAAGGTCATCGCAACCAAGTCCTGGATTCGGGAGTCGGTTACGCAAGGGGAAGGTATTAGCACCCCTCACGTCCTTCGTACTCGAAGGGATCCATGCATTTTTGTCTATCTAAAAGGGTGATCATCTATCTAGCTAAATGTCTCAGGGACAAAATAAAAGAAAAGATACTCGGCAGAGCATCGCCGCTCTGTGCCTACGTATTCCCTCGTGCAATGGGAAAGTCAGAGTCAACATAGTTCGGCTAACTACGGGTGAAAGGGGGGAAAGTTTGCTCGCCAAGACATCGCGTCTTGTGCCTACGTACTTTCATCTGGTATGAAAGATCAGAGCAAACGTGGTTCGGGCTAACTACGGACAAACATGGTGTTCTCGATTACGCGGGGGTGAGAGGAAAGGTTGACGATACTAGCGTACACATTCTAGCAGTTAGGTGTATACTGCTCGACCATTGGAGACTTAGGCGTTACTTGTTTGCGGTAGAACGGACGTAGTATGTCATTGGTTTAACGGTACAGGAACCTACGGGTTCTAGAACTACGGTCTGGTCTCATTTACGCTAGGGCAAGAGAAAGGGAAGATTAGTCGTCAGCGGGAAAGTATCGATCGCGCGGAAGCGAGAGAAAAGAGAAGTTAGTTGTTAGTGTGCTCGCTAGGATATCGCATCCTATGCCTACATACTCTCAACAGATATGAGAGATCAAAGCAGCCGTAGTTCGGCTAACTACGGAGAAATGGTCTTGATTGCACGGGGGCAAGAGAAAAGAACTCAATCTCCAGGACACGAGAGAAAAGGGGAAGTCTCAATCGCCAGGATGCGAGCGAAAAGGTTCGGAATGGGACGCACACGCGAAGTCCTAAGACGTAGGAGCGAATGCGTCGCATATCACCTAAAGGGTGTACACTAAACACTCTAGACGAGTGAGAGGAAGCCCCCCACTCATAATTTCCCCCGTATCTAACGCTTACGGCTCACAACACTCGACGGTTGAATAAGGAGATGAAAGGGATGAAATAAAATTAATGTTACCAAACGAAGTTGTTCCGTTGACCCTTGACTTTTGCGTGCAAGCTCCATTCCAAGATTTTCCTCTTTTGATCCTTGATGAATACGTTTTGAATCAGAACCAATGTGACACTGAACCGTTGTAACTCGACTTATAAATGGAAGTCAAGCTATAAGAGGTAGTGTGTTGATATCCGTGTCAAAGACAAGATAGAGAAATGATATTGAGAATTATTTTCCAATTGAGTCGTGTCACACGGACCAAACCAGAAGAAAGTCAAAAATAAAATCAGAAGGAGAAGAGAAAATAGGAGATGAAAAGTGGTCTCATATCCTACATTATCCATCAACAATTTGATTAATAACGAATTACGGAGGTCTCATCATCGACCTACAAAATGAAAATGAGGAGAAAAGTCCAATAACAAATGGAAATAAGAATCAACTTCTAAAATTGAATAAACTTCTAATAGAAAAAAAATAAAAGTTCTAAAAGAAATTTAAAAGAAAAAGGTATATAAAAATATCAAATAAATTCTATGTAATATATATTAACATATAATATTCTAAGGAAATATAATACCAAAAAAATAGAAGTAAAAAATAATACAAAAAGAATTAATGTATAACCTAATTATAAAATGTTATTAACAAAAAGTAAAATATATTTACATATATACAAAAGTATAATACAAACAAATAAAATAAAACAGAGGGGGATGCAACAGCAGTCAGGCAGGGTAAGGCAAGCAAATTCGGTTGGGCCTTAAAATCCAAGTCCATAAACAGCAATTAGCAGACAGGGGGGAGTGCAATAAGGAATATGGGGGGTGTAAATCCAAAAAACGGTTGGGCCAAAGACCCACTAACCCACATCAGAAGATCCATGGAGCTTCCTCATCCTTTTCACTTCAGTGCTGTCAAAGATGAAACCCTAGCCTTCCTATTCTTCAACGTCACCATCTCCGAAACCTAACTCCTCCGCCGCCGACCAGAAACCCTTCCTTCGCACTTTCAGATTCGTTCCCTTCACCATCAGATACACACCACTTACAACAACGGACGACAACACAAACCCACCACGATCCAATTTATGTTGATTGCCCTGATAATAGGTGTGAGTTAAATGTTGCAGGAAGATGGTTGGAGCGTCATCGTCGTTGAATCTGGGTTGAGTTTCAGATGTTGAAAGAGGTTGAACACGGTGGTAGGTTGTTGGAGCTGCACTCGTTCAATGAAGATTTGGTAATGAAGGTGACGATGGCGTGTTTGGCGGACCTAGAATTTGGTTAAAATCTGGAGATGGTGTAAGTCAAATGGGAGAACGATCAATGACGAAAACAGGTTTTGGAGTTCAGACGAAGGTTTGTGAAGATTTGCTGTTGCTGAGGTGAAGTAAGATCGAAAGGGCTTAATGCGCTTACGGATGGTGTTTGGTGGTGATTATGGTGGATCTGTAGTTTGCATGTTGAAATCTGGGGACTCGAAGGTGATTGAAGGTGAATGTTGATGAATTGTTGAAGGTTATGGCTCAGATCTGGAAAATTGCTTAAAGCTTGCTCGGTGAAGTTAACGAGTTTTCAGATCTAGACTTGATCTGAGATTTAGATGGCGAAGATGGAAGTTTTGGATCTAGGTTGAGATGGATTTTCTGGAAAAAAATGGATGAAGTTGGTATGAACATTGATGAAATCTGAAGTTGTCTGGAAAAAATTTGATGAAGGCGATAAAGGTTTGAAGTTGGATGAAGAAATTCTGGAAAAATGGTTATGAAGATATGATGAGTTCTTGAAGATTTCTGGATATGTCTGAAGAACATGAAGAACACGATGAATGTTCATGAAGAAAACTGGGAAAGTGTGTTTGAATGTGATGAATACGATGAATTTCGTATGGAGAAACTGGAGAATGTTGAAGAACATGATGAATTCTGGAAAATGTGGATGAAGACGGATGAACATGTATGAAGATTCCGGCGAGTGGTGAAGTTTCCGGCGAGTTTCCGGTGAGGGTTGGACGCCACTGATTTTGCCGGCGAGGGTAGATTAGTGTTTGTCTTGGGACATGTGCCCACTCATGAGAGGGAGTGTGAACAGGACTACTTATAGTCCTGCGCATGACAAGTGGCATGTGATTACCTGATCAATTAATTAATTAAGCTGACAGATTAATAAAAGAAACAAATTAATTAAATGCTACACAATGATGATGCTCGACCAAAATATTAATGCAAGCTAACTAACTAATATTAATTAAAAAAATTGGTAAATAAATGCTAACAATTAAACTAACTCATAAAAGGCTGACTTAATGATGTTAACTAAATGATTACAGTTAAAATTGGTTTGATATTAAAAGCTGATGATTATGCAACGTTTTTTAAAACCTAGTCAATTAAAACCAACTAATTAAAACCTAATATTCCAATATTAAATTCTAATCTACTTCTAATCAAATTAATCTAGATTAATGAAACCTAATTAAAATCTAAGAATTAATTCTAAAATATTCTAAAAACAATTAAATTCTAGAAAATATTAGTTAAGATCTATTAAAATTAAAAATCTAAAATAGAGAAATAAATCTAAAAATATATTTAAACCTATTAAAACTCTAATAATATTATAAAAATAAAACATAAAACTATCTATTTAAAATCTAATGAGATAAAATCCTAGAAAATCAAGATAATTCTAATGAAAATCAATAAAAGCAATTAAATCAAAGAATATAAATTCGAGAAAGTAACGAAATAAACGGTAAAAATATGGACACCGAAATATCCTCAAAAATAACAGCTTAGATCGAATCACCGGGTAGAGCACAAATCCCATAATAACTTGCTTATTTGAACTGGCTTGAAATGTCTGAAATGCAAGGAAAAGGCTGTAATCCCGATAAAATCAATCTGACTGAAAAAATGCACAGTATGCGATATGCAGATGCAAATGCAAAATGAATCGAAACATAAGTCAAATTACGAGAAACAGTTAGTCAAATTTTGGGATGCAACAACCAATGGCCAGGAGCAACTGAGAACATTGGTGCAACCTCTGATTGCAAGAGTTGACGAGAGTGGGGTTCTACATGGAGGAACTGCTGATATACGTCATACAGCTGGCAATGTCACCCCTCATGCTACTGTTATTCCAACTGTTGTTATCCATCCGGGCGGAGGAAATCAGACTAAAATCCCTATCCCTGCACCAACATGTGCTGTGCATGGGAATACTGGCCCTCAGTGGGAGGAGGATAACCAAGATGATGTTTTCTCTATGAGAGAGCTTGATGCTAGTCTGCAGTCTGACACAGACAGAAGGTTTAAGCTGATAGAGGAAAAGATGAAAAATTTTGAAAATCAAAACTCGCTAGGTCTAAATATATAAAATCTGGGGCTGATCCCATACCTGAAGATTCCTCCAAAGCTTAAGGTTCCAGACTTTGATAAGTATAAAGGGACGACTTGTCCTAGGGTGCATCTCCATTCTTATTATCGAAAGATGTCTGCATACTCCGACGATGAGAAGTTGCTCATGCATTTCTTCTAGGATAGTCTTTATGGTCCATCCCTGGAATGGTATATGGGTCTAGAGCCGGTCAACATCAGGAGTTGGAGAGATTTGGATGAAGCTTTTGTCAGGCATTATCAGTATAACAATGATTTAGCACCAAACAGGGTACAGTTGCAGAACCTGTCACAGAGAAGTAATGAAGGTTTCAAGGAATACGCCCAGAGATGGCGCGAGCTGGCAGCGAGAGTTCAACCTCCAATGGTGGAGAAAAAGCTTATTGACATGTTTGTTGCTACACTACCGGGAGTGTATTATGAGAAATTGATAGGCAATATGTCAGGTAGTTTTTCAGACTTGATCATTACAGGCGAGCGGGTTGAAAATGGAATCAAACTAGGGAAGATACAGGCCGGAGAAGGATCTTCAACTGGAGGAGGTAGGAAACGTTTTAGCAATAAGAAAAGAGAGGGGAAACAAATGCAGTATCAGGTTTCCGAAGTAGAAATAAGAACAGAAATCAACAATATCGTCAACAGCAACCTCAGGTTGCAAGCATTATAATTCCTGCTGCACCACAACAACAGCAACAACGTCCACAACCACAACAAAATTATACTATGTGACGATTCCGAGATCGGGGAAGAGCAACGAACAGAAAATTTGATGCACCGCCGATGCCTTACTCGGAGTTACTACAACATTTTATACAACTACAGTTGATCCAGAAAAGGATGCTAGCTCCTTTAACCGGCGCACCACCTCCAAGGTATGATGCCAATGCCAGGTGCGACTTTCATTCCGGTGCTCCCGATCATAACATTGATAATTGTAAAGCCTTCAAGCATAAGGTGCAAGACCTTATCGACAGTAAAGCTATCAATTTTTCACATGACGTGCCTAACATTGTGGAAAATCCTATGCCAAATCATGGAGCGATTGGGGTAAATGCCATTGTTGAGGAGGAAGGTTTGAATCTGGTGAACAATGTTGAAGAACTGAAAACTCCGTTGAGTTTTGTGAAGGATAAGTTGTTGAGCGGAGGAGTGTTTCCTGGTTGTGACAGAGACTGCGCAAGTTACTTAACCCATCCTGAGGGATGTGAGAAATTGAAGAGTCATGTTCAAAGGTTGATGGATGACGGTGTTCTACAGTTTGATAGAATTGGAGAAAGAGATAAAGTAGTTGGTAAAGAGAAGGATGAAGTGGCTACAATTTCCATTCCTTATAAGACAATCACTATTTCTGCACCGCCAAGGCCACCCACCATTATAATCACTAAAGCAGGGCCTGTACCCTACGAAAGCACCAAGGCGATCCCATGGAGCTATGAGGCTGAGGTCTATTGCAATGGTCATAAGCAAGAGCTGAAGAGTTTGCCATTGGATTCTGTTGATAATTTGGTAGAAACCGGGGGGATAACCATAAGTGGAAGAGTATTTTCACCTCCAGAAGCGAATGCTGAAAGGTCCGATAAGGGAAAAGGAAAAGCTGTGGTTAAAGAAAGTTCTCAGAGTGGTGAGAAAGAAACTTTGTTGAAAGATGCGGAAGAGTTTATGTGCTTGATCAGGAAAAGTGATTATAAGATTGTAGACCACTTAAAACAAACTCCGTCGAAGATTTCAATCTTATCTCTACTTCTGTGCTCTGAGGCACATCAGAATGCCTTATTAAGGATTCTGAATACTACGTACGTGCCACAAGAAATTTTTGTGAATCAACTAGAAGGAGTGGTGGCACACGTCAATGCCGAGAATAGGCTAGGATTTACAAATCTTAATTTGATGCACAAATGAAGAGACCATAATCACGCGCTACATATCTTCATTGAATGCAGAGGGGTTGTACTGTCGCATGTGCTGGTGGACACTGGGTCATCACTTAATGTGTTATCCAAGAAAGCTTTGATGAAGTTGGACACCCGAGGAGTAATATGCACCCCAAGTGATTTGGTTGTACGAGTATTTGATGGGACAAGAAGGTTTGTTTTCAGAGAAGTGACTCTTCCAATCTAGGTCGGGCCAGAGGTTTTCAATGCGGTGTTTTATATTATGGATATTCATTCGGCGTATAACTACTTGTTGGGACGACCTTGGATTCATTCGGAGGGAGCTGTAACGTCAACCCTACACCAAAAGTTGAAATATATGATGGGCGGTAACATTGTTACTGTTTGCGGTGAAGAGGATATTATGATAAGCAATTTGTCTTCATTCAAATATGTAGAGGTTGGCGGTGAGATTCACGAAACGCTGTGTCAAGCTTTCGAAACTGTGCAAATTAAGGAGAAGGCACCAGTTGTGGGCAGTGTGCCTGAGGTTGCTATGTCGTCTTTTAAGGAGGCACAAGCAGTGGTGAAGTCTGGAGCATCTCAGGGTTGGGGGCATGTTTTGAGCATCCCTAACAAGCAGGACAAGTTTGGACTTGGGTACAACCCATCTTCTTCTTCACAGAGCACTCCGCGCTATAGGGGACCAGTCCAATTCACTAGTGGTGGGGTGATTTTTTATCAGATCAACGCCATGTCTGACAAAGAAGGTGATAGCTTGAACAATTGGACCATCAAGGAAGTTATCCAAGTGACTCGTGAAGAGTAATTTTCCTGTTTTCTTGATTATGTGTAGCCCTATGTTCTACCCGGAGCATTGTGGTCTTTGTTTGAAGGGCCTTATCTTTTATGTTTGAACATTCATTTTATCATTAACCAAAGGGCGTTTTTCTTGCATTCAAATATTGTGATCCTTGTTTTTCTTGTTTTTATTTTTAACAGTAAAATGGAAATATGGTTTGTGTTGTTTGCATATCATTTTAAGCATCAAATCATCATCATTGCAGGTTTCACATTGCAAATACCACTGATTCAGACTCATCTATGACTCGGTATGACTTTGATAATCCAATCTTTCAAGCTGAAGAAGAGATTGAGGAGGATGAAGACCTGCCTGAAGAGCTGATCAGGCTGCTGAAACAAGAAGAGAAAGTTATTCTGCCTCATCAGGAAGAGATTGAGGTCATCAACTTGGACACCGAGGAAGCCAGACAGGAAGTCAGGATAGGGGCTGCATCGCAGAGTGACGTCAAACAAAGACAGGTTGAAATGCTTCGAGAGTATAAAGATGTCTTTGCTTGGTCATACGAAGATATGCCCGCTCTTGATACAGATATTGTGGTTCATCGCTTACCTCTTCGACAAGAGTGTCCAACTGTGAAATAGAAGCTGAGAAGAACCATACCAGACATGGCGGTAAAGATTAAAGAAGAGGTCCAGAAGCAGTTGGATGCAAGATTTCTCGCTGTGACGAATTACCCTTTGTGGGTCGCTAACATTATACTTGTACCTAAGAAGGATGGTAAGGTAAGAATGTGTGTAGATTAACGTGATCTCAATCGAGCGAGCCCGAAAGATAATTTCCCGCTCCCCCACATTGATGTACTTGTTGATAACATCGTGCAATATTCAATATTTTCCTTCATGGACATTTTCTCCGGATATAACCAGATCAAAATGGTGTCATAGGACATGGAGAAAACAACTTTTATAACGCCGCGGGGGATTTTTCGCTATAAGGTAATGCCCTTTGGATTGAAGAATGCAGGGGCAAGCTATCAGCGGGCAATGGTGACTTTGTTTCATGATATGATTCATCATGAGATTGAGGTCTATGTTGATGACATGATCGCGAAGTCGCAAACAGAGGAAGAGCATCTGGTGAATCTGTTGAAGCTGTTTGAAAGGCTAAGGAAGTCCAGACTAAGTTGAATCCGAACAAATGCACTTTTGGTGTACGGTCAGGAAAGTTACTGGGGTTCATAGTCAGTGAAAAGGAATCGAGGTCGATCCTGTAAAAATAAAAGCTATACAGGAAATTCCAGCACCGAAGACTGAGAAAGAAGTTCGTGATTTTCTTGGGTAGATTGAACTACATTGCAAGGTTCACATATCACCTCACAGCCACGTATGAACCAATGTTCAAATTGTTAAAGAAAGATCAAGCAGTGGTCTGGAATGAAAATTACCAAAGGGCATTTGAAAAAATAAAAGAGTATTTGCAGGATCCTCTGATACTGATGCCTCTAGTGGCTGGAAGACCATTAATAATGTATTTAACGGTTCTTGAGAATTCCATGGGTTGTGTTCTCGGTCAACACGACGAGACGGGAAGGAAAGAGCACGCCATTTATTACTTGAGTAAAAAGTTCACAAATTGTGAGTCCAGATACTCAATGTTGGAAAAGACGTGTTGTGCACTCGCTTGGGCTGCCAAATGCCTAAAGCAATACATGCTAAACCATACAACCATGCTGATTTTAAAGATGGATCCGATTAAGTATATGTTCGAAAAGCAAACACTTTCGGAAAGGATTTCCAGATGGAAGATGGTTTTGACAGAGTACGACATTCAATACGTCTCCCAAAAGTCTATTAAGGGGAGTGTTCTGTCTGAATATCTTGAAGAGCAACCGATTGGCGATTATCAACCGATGAAGTTTGAATTTCCTGATGAGGATATCATCTTCTTAAAGATGAAGGATTGTGATGAGCCGCTACCTGATGAAGGTCCTGAGCCAGGCTCCCAATGGCAAATGATTTTTGACGGTGCTGTTAACTCTTAGGGTAGTGGAATTGGGGCAATCATTACGACTCCCCATGGTCCTCATATCCCATTCACTGCCAGGTTAACGTTTCCCTGCACCAATAACAATGTTGAGTATGAAGCATGTATCATGGGTATTGAAGAAGTGATTGATTTGAGAATCAAAAACCTTGATATCTATGGTGATTCAGCTTTGGTGGTCAATCAGATCAAAGGAGAGTGGGAGACTCGGCAGCCTAATATAATCCCTTATATGAACTATGCAAGGAGGTTGTTACCTTTCTTTGACAGGGTAGAGTTTCACCATGTGCCAAGAGCGGAGAATCAGATGGCAGATGCCTTGGCTACATTATCCTCAATGTATAAAGTGAACTACTGGAACGATGCTTCGAGAATTGTCATCTCGCGCCTTGATAGGACGACATTCGTATTTGTAATAGAGGAAGCTTCAGATGGGAAGCCGTGGTATCATGACATCCAAAATTTTCTCAAGAACCAAGAATATCCACCCGGGGCTTCGGTCCGGGATAAGAAGACCTTAAGGAGGTTATCTGGAAATTTCTATCTGAACCAAGATGGTGTACTCTACCGGAGGAATTTTGACTTAGTGCTGCTAAGATGTGTGGACAAAAAAAGAAGCAGGCTTGCTTTTGGAAGAAGTCCACGAAGGTGCCTTTGGTACACATGCAGACGGGCATGCCATGTCTCAAAAACTGTTGAGGGCAGGTTATTATTGGTTGACTATGGAGTCTGATTGCTTCAAATATGCAAAGAAATACCATAAATGCCAAATTTATGCTGATAAGATTCATGTGCCTCCAAGTCCTTTGAATGTCATGGCGTCTCCTTGGCCATTTTCCATGTGGGGCATTGATATGATTGGCAAGATTGAGCAAACCGCATCTAATGGACATCGCTTCATCTTATTGGCAATTGATTACTTCACTAAGTGGGTTGAAGCAGCTTCCTATGCCAATGTCACCAAACAAGTGGTAGCCCGGTTTATCAAGAAAGACATCATCTGTCGTTACGGAGTGCCCGAGAGAATCATTACTGATAATGGTTCAAATTTGAATAACAAGATGATGAAGAAACTATGCCAGAGTTTCAAGATTGAGCATCACAATTCTTCTCTTTATCATTTGAAGATGAATGACGATGTTGAAGCGGCCAATAAGAATATAAAGAAGATTGTGCAGAAGATGGTTTCCCTTTGCATTACACGGATATCGTACTTTGGTACATACTTCAACTAGGGTAACTCCTTTCTCGCTAGTTTATGGTATGGAAGTTGTCCTGCCATTGGAAGTCAAGATTCCTTCTTTGAGAGTTCTGGTTGACTTCAAGCTTGATGAGGCAGAATGGGTGAGAAATAGATTGAATCAACTCAACTTGATGGATGAGAAAAGATTAGCGTCCATTGCATATGGTCGTTTGTAGCAGAGCAGGATGAAGAAAGCTTTTGATAAGAAGGTGCGTCCTTAGAGCTTTCAGGTAGGCGAGTTAGTGTTGAAGAAGATTCTCCCTCCACAGACAGATCATAGGGGCAAATGGACTCCCAACTATGAATGTCCATATGTCGTATGAAAGGTTTTCTCAGGAGGAGCCTTAATACTGTCAACCATGGATGGTGAAGATTTCACATCCCCTGTGAATGCAGACGCAGTTAAAAAATACTTTGCTTAAAAAGACCCGCTGGAAAGAAAAAGAATAACCAAGAAAAAATGGGGCATTCCGGCGAACCATAAAAAGATTGGGTTCAGGCAAAAATTAGGGAGAAAAATAAAAGATATAAATCTGCAAAGTTGAAAACCTGAAAAGGCGACTTTGACAAAAATGGGTATCCCAATGAATCGAAAACCCGCGAGGGCGATTCAGGCAAAAGTTAGGGATTTGAAAAGCAAATGACTGCGGTCTACGTTTTGATCTTCAGAGCATAGTGGATTATGGGAAGACCCGAGGGCCATCCATTCAAATCAGTCTCTACAGAGGACGAAGTATCGAAGTCATGCGAGTCATAGATGAATCGACACATGGTGGTAGTCTGTACCACATTGCCGACATTTTGTATATCTTTGTGCATTTCTATAAATTTTACGCAACGTTCTCTTTCCAGGAGTTGCATCTGTTATAAAATCTACCTATTTACAAGCCACTTATCAATGAAGTACATATTATTCAGTAAATTGTTATTCTTGTTTTAGCCTTTACTGTTTTTGTTTGTGGAAAAACGCCAGATGTTTTGATAAAACTTTGCATACATAAACTTGTGGGCTTTTGCTGATAATCATTAAAACTTTGATTTTCTTGAACGATGTTATGGATGATGACCGAGATAGTTTCCGTTGTGCAGAATATCTTGTTTTTTTAGTCATTTGTAGGTCGAGCATGTACACTTATCCCCAGCAGATCAAATGTATGCATTTATCCCCCGACAGGTTGAGATTGAAGTTCTCTTCACCCGGAAAATTTGGGATTATCCCCACCAATGGAGCAGATTCAGGGTTTCGGTTCCCCACAGAGTCCAAGTCTTTGACTCCTTTCCCCTTAGAGTTTAGGTCGTTGACTCATTTCTCAAGCAGAGGTCGATGTTGATTCCCTCATTGAGTAATCCTCGGCAGAGTTGTTGGAGTAGGTTGTTTCTCATCCTCAACAGAGAGAGTTTGGAACGGATTCCCAGTAAATCTTATTCGATTACGCCTAGCGGTTTGGATTTAATCTCCAACAGGTTGGAATCTATGGTAGAGTAGAAGTATGTCCCAGCAGTTTACTTCATACCCTAGAAGGTTTTCAATGTTCTAGGAGGCCATCCAGGGCTGATTTCCCTAGTAGAGTTGAGATGATCTCAGCAGTTGGGTGCCTTTTTCCCAGCCGAGTCTTTTGTTACCCAGGAGAGTTGTATTCTGGTAGGCCATTCAGGGCGCTTTCCTCAGCAGAATTTGGGTTGATTCCCAGCGGAGTAGAGTTTTGTTCTCGTCAGAGCAGTATTACCCAGGAGAGTTCTTTTCTTGGAGGCCGTCCAGGGCTTGTTGTTCCCAGCATAAGTCCAATTGTAATTGGCATATCTTATCTTTCCCCGGCAGGGTTGCTTTCGGAGCGGTTCTTTTGCATTTGCATTGTGCATAACATCCTCCCAAACGCATAGCATTTCCATTTCGTATGGAGCATTACGCCATATTCAAACATGTGCATTTGAAACATAGGCCAGGTTGTTACCTCTTGTTTTCAGATGTGTCTACAACAGACAATGACGGTTCGTTTAGCCTTTGTGGTATTCAGACCCCGAAAAGTATTGGTGTTTTTCTTGAGCCAGTATGGTATTCAGACCTCCAGCAAAATCATTGACAAATGTGTTTATCTTACCATTTGTTCCCCAACAGAGTTTGTTTGTTTAAGTTTCTCTTTCCCCAGCGGAGTTCTTTTTTGGATTATGAATCGGTAGATTCTCCTCTCAACTTCATGTTGAGCCAGCCTTCAGGTTCGATGCTCGCTTTTATTTAGCAAATGCCTACTGGTTAGCAAATGCTCTCAACTTCGTGTTGAACCAGCCTTCGGGTTCGATGCTCGCTTTTATTTAGCGGATGCCTGCTGGTTAGAAGATGCTCTCAACTTCGTGTTGAGCTGGCCTTCGGGTTCGATGCTCGCTTTTATTTAGCGAATGCCTGCTGGTTAGAAGATGCTCTCAACTTCGTGTTGAGCCGGCCTTCGGGTTCGATGCTCGCTTTTATTTAGCAAATACCTGCTGGTTAGAAGATGCTCTCAACTCCATGTTGAGTTGGACTTCGGGTTTGATGCTCGCTTTTATTTAGCGAATGCCTGCTGGTTAGCAGATGCTCTCAACTTCGTGTTGAGTCGGCCTTCGGGTTTGATACTCGCTTTTATTTAGCGAATGCCTGCTGGTTAGCAAATGCTCTCAACTTCGTGTTGATTCGGCCTTCGCGTTCGATGCTCGCTTTTATTTAGCGAATGCCTGCTGGTTAGCAGATGTTCTCAACTTCGTGTTGAGCCGACCTTCGGGTTCGATGCTCGCTTTTACTTAGCAAATGCCTGCTGGTTAGCAGATGTTTTCAACTTTGTATTGAGTCGGCCTTCGGGTTCGATGCTCGCTTTTATTTAGCGAATGCCTGCTGGTTAGCAGATGTTTTCAACTTCGTATTGAGCCAGACTTCGGGTTCGATGCTCGCTTTTAGTTAGCGAATGCCTGCTGGTTAGCAGATGTTCTCAACTTCGTATTGAGCCAGACTTCGGGTTCGATGCCTGGTTTGTTTAATAGATGCCTGAGGGTGGAATCAGATGATTTTTCCAACCTAGTATCGTTGCCTGTGCATTAGCAGATGTTTCTTTCGACTGCGTGTCGAGGTTTTCTGATTGGTTATCAGTTATCTTATTGCTGTTGCAACTATCAGATACAGTTATTTCCAGAGATTTTGTCCCAATAACAAGTTTGCAGTTCTATTTTTGCAGTTGGAAAATTTCTGAGTTCTTTGGTACTCAACCATATTTTACCTTTGATTGTGTGAAAGCCATTTGCTTTTCACCCATTCAGGTCCAAGTCGTTTAAATAGGGGCAGCTGTTGTACCCCAAAATTCTACCAACCTTTTTCTTGTACTTGGCTTATGTTTCATTTCATTTTAGCATTTGCATTTGCGTAGAATTGTTCTTAACATGGGATCAAGAGAGGTGTGCCATTCAAGAGAAGAGTCTCTTTTGGTTTCAAGCTCAAGCAAGAGTGTTTATTCAGGTCATCAAGTGTATGCCATCACCATGAGGTTGTCAAAGCTCCTTGAAAGGAAGGATTGATGTGTGTTGTTTGTCTCCTCTCTTAGGGGTCAACAGAGGATCATCAGGGGTCCATAAGATCTTTGTTATGGATAAGATGTGATTGAGAAGCTCATTGGGTACCTTGGAGGTAATTGTGGAGCTTGTTTAGGCTTTCACTTCATCTGCAAAAGGGCACAATCAAAGGATGTGAATCTAGGGTTTCATCTGGTCAACTCAAGGTCAATTGTGGACTTGAGAGAGTTTGAGACTTAGTTCTAAGTTATTGAGGCTATGGGAATTTATCTTGAGACATTTAGGATGTCATGTCAAGTTCAAATCAAGAAGAATCAAGAGTTCAAGGAGTTACTAAATTAGGGTTTCAGAGGATCTCAGTGTAAAATCCCCTTCTTTAGTGCCTAACTTCAAGGACAATTTACCATATGATACAAGTTCAATATCATTTTCTTACAAACATGAAACTTGTAGGGCATGTTCTTAGCTTTCTTTTTAGCACTAGACCTTATTCATTGAGTGTGTATAGCTCAAGTTATGATGCCAACAAGTTAAAGGTCTCAGATGAACTTATTTTTGGTCAACTAAAAGTCAACTCACTTCTAAAGAATTTTTGACCAAGAAGCAAGTTTCTCCTCAACTTTAGGTGAACATAAAAGTTGTTCTTCGTGATCTTAGCTTTCAAAAAAGTCCTAGAAGTCCTCTTTTTCATTTGTGGAGCTCAAGTTATGGTCTTAGCAAGACAAGGGTATTTTGGGAAAGTTTCATTATAGGTCATTTGCTTCATAAGTCATTTTCATGAACTTATCTACCTCAAATGCAATTCAAACCAACATGAAAGTTTTTCATAAAGACCTCATTTACATCATTGGACTCAAGATTCATGGAGATTATGGAATTATAGGGCCATGTGGGAGGATTTTTAAGGGAAATTTTGACTTTTGGTCAGGGCATGGAATTAGTGCATTATAGGTCTTATTTTGCACCATTTTTGAACTTTTCTACACCAATGTATGGTCATAATCAAGATTACCACAATTGGACCAACACCAAATACATTGAGATGCCACTTTTTCAAGTTTCTTTATTAGAAAGTTTTCACTTTAAACTCGACATATGGATCAAATGTAAGGCCCAATTCAATTCATATCAATTGTACATTCTATACACTTCCAATTGATGATCTCATGTGGTGCAAAAATAGCAATACGCGTATGCATGAATAAGAATTTTCATTTTGGACATTTCTTAAAATCACTCTAAACAACCAACATGGGCCTGCATGGAGTGTCAATACCCATCATATATAAGCTTTTTGTTTGCCTTAAACCATCAGAAGAGCTTGCATGCATGAAAGGAGAGAAGAGAGATAAAAAAATTTCCAAACACTTTCCATTTTCGAATATGGTTTTCTACCCAAAATCAACCTCAATTGAAGCTTGCATTATTTTCCTGGGAGCATAAGGAATGATTTGGAAGCAAGGACTTGGAGTTTGCGTGCTTGTAAAGAACCAACGGAGTTGCTCCATTCAGTAAGTTTTCACTTCCATTTCCTCTCATTTTAGGCACATATTTAGGGCATTTTGGGTTGCATCTGAAGCCCTACGTGAAGTAGGCCATGTTTGGTATGATTTGGTAGCTGTTCCACTGAATTTCAGAATGTGCATCTCAAACTTTTTATCTTCGTTTCTCTTGATCCATGGATCCTTTTGATGTTTGAATGCTGGATTTGGAACCCTTGTGGGAAGATCTTTTGCATGGTACCATTTTCATGCATGTTGGATGAGGTTTTTCCCCTGGGCTCCGACGTGCTCACCGGAGAAGACGACCGAAGCCCTAGCTCCGGCGTCTGGTTTGTTTTCAGGTCTAAACTGAGTTGGCTTGGCTGACCTTTTGACCTGGCTTGCGTGTTTTTGCTTGATTGACTTGACTGGGCTTGTGTTGCACGCTGACTCCATCTCAGATTAATGAAACAGTGTGTTTCATTAATCTTGCTCAGCTTTGGTTTGGGCTTAGCTAATGTGCTATCCTCACCCATTTGTTTAAGGGCCCAATTGTGTTTTGCCTGCATGCAGTTATTCTTGTTTTTACCAATGCACCTCCCTTCATTTCCATTTATTTTATTTTTCTTATTTTATTTTCTGTTTTGGTTTACAATTATTAAAAATAGCTCCAATTGTCCAAAAATTCCATAAAGAATATTTCCTATTATTTTAAAACTTTATTTAATTTTGGATAATTTTTAATTAGGATTTTAATTTATTTTGCAATTTAATTTGAATTTTGAATTTGGAGAGGTTTTTAATTTTGTTTTCATTTGATCATCCATACTTGAGCTGCCATTTGATATCACCAATGAATGAGGTTTCCTCTCCATTTAAAGGATGGATTGAGGTACCTTTGAGGCTGATTTTGGTCTTGGTTTGATCATTTTTTGTTTGACTTTGCTTTGATTTTGTTTGACCCTCGATTATAATTCAATAAGGTGGAGCACCCTAGTTGATCAGATCATTTGGTGATGCTTTGAATTGAATTTAGTTTTGAAACTTTGGCCTCTGTTTGCCAACATACTTGGTTGATTTGTGTATTTTATTTGATATTTATTGAACATTTATTCTATTTTTGGTGAACCTTGCAAGTCAAGTCACCCTAGATGAAGTTCATACAAACTAGGTCACACACTTGTGTAGTTTGTGTTACAAGTCACTTTGAATTAGGGCATTCAACTTGGTTATAAGTGTTGAATGTGGTTTGAACTTTGGTTCTTTCTCTTGCCCTGACTTGTAACTTGCTTGTGCCTTGGTTTCCATTTGGTTTTAACATCTTCTTCTTGTGTTTATGCTTCTGTCCTTTGGCTTTTGATACTCATTCAAAGCAATTTGGTATCCTTTGTTCATACTTTGAGTTTGCTTTGAATGAGGGATCACTTTGAGCACTTTTGCTCCTTTCTTTTGCATGATCAATATGTTGTGTTTGGTTGAGATATCTTTCATGTTGGTTGAGATATCTTTTATAGATAACAAACATGGATCTCATTGAGTACAATAGACGTGAGGGGCACTCATACCTTCCCCTTGCGTAATCGACTCCCGAACCCAATATTTGGTTGCGATGACCTGTCTTTTCCCTTCTTCGTAGGTTTTCTCTGATCGTTTCCTTTCCCTCACTTTGGGATGAATAACGAACGGTGGCGACTCTTCTGTCCTTGTCGTACCCTCTTCGCAGTGATGCGACAACTGGAGACTCTGCTGGGGAATCTTTCCATCCCTTATGCGAGTTAATCACCGGCTTGTGTGTTTTATTTTTGGGTGTGTATATACGTGCATTTGTATTGTATCTGTATTTTATTGCATTTGCATTTTACTTTCAACATTTTATATATCATATTATTGTGCTATTGGGTGGGAATGTTCCATTTGTGTGGTAAGCCAAAACCCAGAAATGAGTATAACCCTAGAACTAGAAGTGGAAAGTAGTGATGAACCTGTATGTTTGGCATGCACTAGTTCTCACGAAATTCGAGCTCAGACGAGATTCTCTTTGATGGCTACCTTTCCAATCTATTTCGGACAGTCGAGAGGATGTTGGATCTGAGGATTGTCGACTTTGGGGACCGATCATTTGGAAGTCACATTTTTCCCAATGGTCTCCTCTCGGTTCATAAAACCTTGTTGGATGCTATAGCGAGAGGTTCTTTGATGTCTAAAAGTGTCGATGAAGCAATTGCAGTCATTGATAAGATGGCGCTTAATGACCACCAAGGAAATCACAATCATGGTGTAACTCAAAGAAAACTCGGAGTGCTAGAGTTGGGTACCAATGATGTTATTCTTGCTCAGAACAAACTTCTATCACAATATGTGTAGCTTTTGACTCAACAAATGTCGAAGCTTCCACAACAAATTAAAGAGCTGCAAGAAGTTCCTACTAAAGCTCAAGTAGCAATTTGCGAGTTGTGTAAAGGTGATCATCCTACCGGGTATTGTCCTCCGGTAGTGGAAGAAGTTAACTATGCCAGAAATCAAAATCAAGGATGCCAACCTAGGCCGCCTTACCAACAAGCAAATCAAGGGTATCAACAACCTTGGAGACCTCAAGATGCCGGAACTTCAAATCGTCAACAATACCAAAACTACACTCAACCTCCAACAGCTCAAAATGCAACTTCAAAGATGGAAGAAGCTCTTACTCGATTTATGCAAACGTCAATGTCAAATAAGAAGAACACCGATGCGGCTATAAAGAATTTGGAGACACAAATGGGTCAATTATTAAAACAATTGGTCGACCAACAAAAAGGGCCATTTATGGCTACCGCTAGACCAAATCCTAAGGATAATTGCAAGGCGATTCTCACAGGAAGTGCTAGAGAAATTGGCATGGGTGTAAGTGAGGAGGTAGTAGAGGAAGAGGGTGTAGTTGAAAAGGAAAAAGAAAATGTTGAGAAATAAGTAGAAAAAAATGTTGCGGGAGAATTAGTTGAAAATGAAAGAGTGAAAAATAGTGAGGAAGAAGAGAAAAATAAGAGAGAAGAAAAAGTGAAAAAGTCTAGGAAAGGAAAAGAGGAAGTGAAAATTATCCCGATTCAAAAATTTCCATATCCACATGCTCCATCAAGGAAAGACAGTGTGAGGAATTATGCTCGGTTCATGGACATATTCAAGCAATTGCAAATCAATATTCCATTTTTCGAAGCATTGGAACAAATGCCCGAGTATGCGAAATTCATGAAGGATATTCTTACAAAGAAGAAGAGGTATATGAATCAAGAAACTATCATGGTGGATACTAGTTGTAGCGCAATCATTCAACGTACTCTCCCAAGGAAAGAAAGTGATTCGGGACGAGTCACTTTGCCGGTTACAATTGGAAACATTTATGTTGGCAATGGGTTGATCGATTTAGGATCTAGTATCAACTTGATACCCTTGTCTATTGTGAAGTGGTTGGGATACATGGAGTTAAGGTCCACTCAAATGACATTGCAACTTGCCGACAAATCTACCACTCACTCTCATGGTGTAGTGGAAGACGTGTTAGTGAAGGTTGACAAATTTTTGTTTCCAATCGACTTTATGGTGATTGACATGGAAGAAGATGAGTACGCCCCTTGATTCTTGGGCGACCTTCTATGAAGACCACGTGCATGACAATTAATATGGATGATGGTTTAATGAAAGTTAGAGTTCAAGATGAGGAGGTTAGTTTCAATCTTTTTGAAGCCATGAAGCATTCGAAGGACAAGACAGATTGTTTTAGAATCGATGCAACGAAAAAGGGGATTGAAGAAGTTAAAGAGTTACTACAAGTTCCCATACCATTACAACAAGTTCTTACCAATGCTATTTCAAACATAAATAAGAAAGAAGAAAAAGATATTGAAAATGTTTGCGGGAGCTTGAAGAGTTAGAAGAAATTCCCCCTTTGAATGAAAGGGTTGAAAATTTGAAAAAGGAAAACAATGAGGAAAGAAAACTTGAG
Organism: Lathyrus sativus; assembly: GCA_963859935.3. NCBI lineage: Eukaryota > Viridiplantae > Streptophyta > Magnoliopsida > Fabales > Fabaceae > Lathyrus > Lathyrus sativus. The sequence goes on along the minus strand of OZ012739.1, from coordinate 446,975,758 downwards.
TTGAAATTGTTACCATCTCATCTCAAGTATGTCTTTCTTGATAAATAGGAAAACAAGCCAGTGATCATTAGTTCAGAGCTAACCAAGAAGGAAGAGAAAAAATTAATTGGTGTTTTGAAAAAAAATTAAGAGGCAATGGGTTGGATTCTTTCCAACATGAAAGGGATAAGTCCATCCTATTGTATGCACCAAATTAGAAGATTGATTTTGAACTCATGTGCGATGCTAGTGATTATGTCGGTGGCACGGTGTTGGGCCAAAGATTTATGATTTATTTGGGCGGTGATTTTGAGTGGGACACCACCTCCGTGCCTTTTTGCGATCTATGATTACATTGGACTGTCGAGCTCAAACGACGTTAAACAAAGCCCTTGTTAGGAGGCACCCCAACATTGTAAGTATTTCCTGTTTTACTATTTTTTTAGTTAAGATGGTTTGTGCAAGATGTGGTAGTAACTTGGGAAAGAGAAGAAGAACAAATTTTCAAAAACCTGTCATGTTCGCCAGCAAGTTCGCTGTGTGAACATCTGGGTGAACCCCTTCGCTAGAAAGCTCGCAGTGCGAGTAAAACGAAACAGGGGAAAGTTGCTGCCACATCATTATTTTTATTAAGAGCCATTGGGCCACACTTTTGGGCCCACCATCCTATTTTGTTCAGAATTCTTCTATAGAGTTACATTTCCCTCTCACTTGCTTGCACCTTGTATCTCTCATTTGCACTCTCACTCTCATTCTCACGCATAATCCTCTGAACCCAAGAATTTATGTGAAACTCTCGTCAATCTTCAACAATCCAGGTTTGCTTTTTACTCTTTCATCTGAATTTGAATAGGGTTATGTTAGATTGTGAGTTACATTTCAACATTGGTTGGTTAGGGTTAATTTAGAATTGAAGAAAATCTTTTGCATGTTGATTGTTAGTTGTTACAAATGTTGCCCATCTCATTATTTCTCTGGATTGCATGTCAAAAATTGGATTGAATTGGCTGTGGACCAAAAATAGAGCTGCACTTTCAAAATTCGCAGCCTTCGCTGGCCACTTTGCACTGCGAACCTGAGGTGAGTTTTCGCCAGACCTTCGCACGACGAAGTTCCTAGCAAACATGACAGATTTTGTTTTTTTTAGTGATGCAGGGGTTACCTTGAATTTCTTGCTTATTGTTTTTGACTAATCTGTTATGTGTGGGGTGCTGTTTTTGTTTTCTGTTTGTTGGTGCAGATGGCTCCTAAGGTTATTGCATCCAAGAAGTGAAAGGTTGGAAGCACATCTCGTCTGCAACCAATTCAGTATGATAGTGACCAATTTGTTGGGCCAAAGCAGGCAACTTGATATGTGGCTTTGGAAAAAAAGAAGAATCTTGCCTGGGAAATGATTCATCATTAACCCAGAAGGCTCTTACAGAACGGTGGTTGCACTCATTCACAACAAGAAATTGGATACATTGGTAACACCAGCTGACATTTACAATATTGAGGTAGTGCGGGAGTTTTATGCCAATGCTCTTCCCAATGATGACGAGCCTTTTTCTTGGAAGACCAAAGTGTTAGGTAGAGAGGTAGCTTTTGACAGAGATACAATTAACAAAATTCTTGGCAGGCCCTTAACTCTTAGAGATGATGAGATTGATGAATACCATAGGGACCTAAGGCTGCATAGGGATACTAATCTTATCTCTGAAGCTTTGTCATTAGAAGGGAAATCAGTGGAGTTGAACCCATCTGGGGTTCCTAGGCGTTACCACCGAGAAGATATGAAGCCCCTTCCGCAATTGGTGCTTCTTATAGTTTTGATGGACATCAAACCTAAGTCGCACACTTTGAATGTGCGGATACTAGTGGCGTACCTTGTCAATAGTATCCTTACCAATGTTTAGATCAATGTGGCACAGATTATTACTGATGAAATGAAGTCCGTGGTTGAGAGTGGGTTGAAGGCTAGAGCTCGAGTGAATTGCCCACTTGCTTTTCCTTGCCTCATCATGGAATTATGTGTGTATGCGAGGGTTAAGCTACCCTCGTGAAGGCAAGTTACTATTCCAGCTACGATTGATGACCGTTGTGGACAAGTATTATCGTCCCAAGGGTGTGAAGGGAAGTTCCTCTACATCAGCTGCTACTGATGACAGGGCTACTGAAGGCCCCAGAGCTACATTATCGCAGGGTTTTGACCCCTTTCAGCAGACTATTTTCAATTACAATTGGGATTGGATGGCGGCTACGCAACGAGCTATGGTTGATATACATGATTCTATGCAGGTACTTCAGTTGCAGTACCGCGAACCCTTTGTTGTGCATAACATGATGTCTAGGGAGCAGTTCCTAGCACACGCTGGCTGGCCTGAGGCCAGGCCACAATTTGGAGAGGGGGTGGGTGCTTCTGGTCCTGATGATGATGATGCTGCTGACGCTGAGGATACTGAAGGATCCGAGGATGAGGAGATTGGTTCTGAAGGAGGTTCTGAGGACATGGAGGCCACTGAGTCTGAAGAGGATTGATTTTGTTTTGTTTCTATGTTGTTAAGCATGATCCTGAGCAACTTCCTTTGGTCTGCAAAGTGAAGTTTTCTTATGCTTAGATCATTGCTTTTATGTTGTTATTGTTTTTTTTTGTTGGATATTATTGATGTACTCTTTTGGGGTGTTTTTACACCAAAGCACATTTTGATTTATTTTCATTAATGCTATTTAGTTTTTATGTTAAAAAGTGGTGTGTATTTTGTGTAGTGTGAATTTGGGGTATAATTTTTGCGGTAATTAATAATTTTCTTGTGTGCTGGGCTCTAAATGATCTTCTAGATTGATTGCTCTATGTAAAGAAGTATCCAATGAAGTTTCATCCAAGTTTGGATGGCAATGATAGTATGAAACAAGTGAATGTTATCAAGGTACATGGTTACCTTTGTTAGAATTTTAGAATGCTTAAGAACATAAGTCTTTGTGCAAATAAAATTTGTTCTTTTAGCAACTTGTTTGAATGATTGTTTTACTTAGAACAAAAAAATCACAAATTGGCGAGAAAGCTTCCATTGTTTACTAAATGCAGGATTATTGATAAACTTTGTTGATTCGTTTAATTCATGTTTTGTCTTTTGATTACTGTGAATATGTGGAAGCATTATAAATGATCAAGGCACTTGTTTGTATTTAGCACAACCACTTCCAAATACAACTTACCCGTGATTAGAGAGAATTTGTTACCCCCTTTGAGCCTAAACATGAGAGTCTCACTCTGAATTTTGTGAGATTCTAAAAAAATTTCTTAAACCCTTGAAATTTGGTTTAACTGTCCTCTTTGTCATAAAAAGCATAGAGCATTCACTTGAGGGTTGAGTAAAAATCAAAGTTGGGGAGAATGAGAAAGAAGAATGGTAGGTTGATATAACTTTTGAAAAATTCAAGCAAACGTTGAAAAAAATAGTGAATGAAAATTTTGTGTAAATATGATGTGAAAAACAAAAGAAAAAGAACGCTTGCTTGGAAAGAAAAATAATGAATGAAAAATTGTGTGAAGGGAAGTTTGTGAAGGTTCACAATCAAGAAACAAATGGAGAATGAAGTTGGGATATGTAAATAATATGCACAGTGAATGTCTCTTTTGCATCGGCAATTTCGTTTCAATAGCCTTAGAAATATCCCTTGTTTGTGAACCCGACCAAGCTACAACCTCAAAGACCTTAGTGATCTTGTTGCTTCCATATTTTAATTTTTGATTGATAGATATTATATGAATTGGATTGATATTGACTTTGTTTGTTAGGTGAGTGAAATTTTCCCCGCGGTTGCAAATGCGTAATTTCTTCAATCCTTATTCGAAGAAGAGTAATAAAGTGATTCATTCATGAAAAACTTAGTTGTTGATTGATGCATGATTTAGTATTTGTTTTATGAATTTAGTTATTGTACATTATTTGATTCTCAACAATTGAAACATTGCTTGTGTACTTTCTTTGTGTTTGAGCCATTTTATCCATTCTTGGTTGAATCTTTGACTTGAGCAAATCCTCTTGTTTGAAATGAGAGACATACTTTGCTTGAGGGCAAACAAAAATCTAGTTGGGGAGAGTTGTTAGATGCGAAACTTTGCTTGACTGATCTATCAAATGTTGACATCTTTCATACCTTTTTGTGGAAATATTGAATCGAAACCCTTAAGTTTTGGATGTTATACTTTATTACTTGAAAATTCCTTGGTTGCTTTGATTGTGTGCTATTGTGCAGGAATTAGGCACAAAAGCAAGAAGATTAAGACACAAGAATAATGACAAGGAAACCAAGATAGCATGAAAACATCATGAAGTTCGCTGTGCGATCTTCCAAGTAAATTTACCCAGAAAAAACATCAACAAGTTTGCACAGCGAACTTGCCAGCAAATGCCTTGAAATAAGTACTATTCATAAAACAGAAGAGAAAGACACCAAAGTTCGCTAGGCGAAGGAGTTAGCGAATGGTTTGCTAGAGTGAAGCAAGGGCGAGATGCTAGCGAATAGCCCCAGACTTGAGGCAGTAAGTATTTGGACCTAAGTTTGTTGTGTGAAGCTTACAACGAAGATAAGGAAATTCCTCAGGGCGGTTTGACTGTTCAGTGGCACTTTAAGTGCCACTTATGGATGTTCTCTAGGCGAAGGATATCTTCACAGTGTGAAGAAGACAGAAAACAACATGTCTGTAAATACTAGATGCCACTTTTTATACTTCTAACGTTTGACACTTCTCACCAACTATTGTACTAGCTTCCATTTTTCAGCAAGAAATCCTAGTTTTCACATTTTTCATCATCTCTTAGCAATCTTTCACAAAAAGAAGGTGGATTCCCATCCAATGTCAATTTCTCGACTTGGGTGTTGATTAACCTTTTTCCGAAACTTGTTGCTCAGGTCATCATGGAAATGGGTGGCTAAACCCTCTTGTGTCAAGATTAGAGGTAGCTAGTTCTTATTCTATGTATTTATTTTAATCTCTTGTATGTGAACAAAGCTTTAATCAATGTAGATGAAGTTATTTGCTATCTTTTGTTGTATTTATGGTTTGGATTGCTTTAGACATAAAATATTCAAGTCTTGACCTAATTTCTTCATCTATCAACTAACAAACTCTAGACATAAACTTGGAAGTTGATATTCACATTGTATTGATCTTAACGATTATTGCTTCAGGTGTCATTTAGAGAGATCATTTAACGGTCGAAACAATAATATTTACGAAATTGCTTTAGAAATAAACTGTTTTGTGAGGATACACGATTACATCGGTTGAAACCAAGTTCACATATTTGATTGATCAGATGTGTAACACCCCAAATTTTAATTGGAATATTTATTTAATTTATTTAAATAATAATATTCGTATTTTGGTGATTTTCGGTGGTTTTGTGGAATATTGGGAATTAATGGAATTTGGGTTATTTATTTTGAATAATAATATATAATATGAATATATTAATATTATTATTAATTAAAATAAATTAAAGTGAAATAAGGGCAAATTAGACAATTAAGAGGAACTAGTGAGGATAATATGAGAAAAGCCCAATTGTGAGACCCAAGTCTAAGTTTGACAAAAAGGAAATTGTGATGGAATTAGGATTCATTCGTTAGACCGTGAAAAGAATTGAGGCCAGAGCTCTGAGGAGGAGAATTGGAGGTAAAAGCTTCGGAAGATTCCCGAAAAGATTTGTGAAGGCTTTGAATCGACAATTAAGGTATGAGGAGTATTTCCTTCATGATTTTCAATGTGTAAATTCAATGTATTTAAGGTCAATTTAAGGGTTTAAGGGATTTTGGGGTTGATTCTGAGAAAAAGGGATTTTGGCCTTCGTGGCCTAAATCTAGTATTGAGATGTTAACCATGGGAATTCATTGGAGTAAAAGGGAAACTAGGCCTTCGTAGCCAAAACTATGATTTGACATTGGTCTAATCCTGTATGGAAATTTGATAGTGAGAACTCTGATGATTGTGGTGTAGTGACAAGTATTCCTGAGAGTTAGAAGGTGGATATGAGAAAAAGTGATCTTTGGCCTTCGTGGCCAAAAACCATGAATTGTTATTTGTCTAACCTTGAAGGGATAAGAATATTAGATATTGAGTAATTCTAATGAGTATGGGAAATTGTAGGGAAATTTTTGATTTAGGGCGTGAATATGATACGGGATTGGCCTAAGAAACCGTAGATTTTGTGCCTTTATCTCCGTAAGACCTTAGGGATGATTTAGGGATGCTTTGGGGGAGTTTAGAAAGTGAATCGTGTAGACTTTTGGGTTGGATCAAGTTCTGGTGCGTAGCAGAATTTGCTGTCATCGCACTGTTCGCCTAACGAACAATGTTGTTCCCAGACTCGCCTAACGAAGAATCCTTCGCACAACGAGAAACTCGCCATAGACTCGCCTAGCGAACAGGCCAGTGAATGTAGCAGAGTTTTGCGAATGTTGATCGTGCGCAACGATGCTTTGATGTTTGATTCTGTGATTTCTTTGACGAATTAACATGAGTAGGACTATGAAGTTTATGTGATTAATAGGCGATAATATAAGGATTACCGCGAGTATAATTATGAATTAATATGTGATAATATGTGATAATATGATGAATTAATATGAGTATGACTATGAGCGCTATGTGATTTGTACATGACTATATGATGATTTCTATGATGTATGATGATGATTATTATGATGAGGTATGATGATATGATGTATGATGATGATTATTGTGATGAGTTATGATGACATGATGTATGGTGATGATTATTATGATGAGCTATGATGACATGATGTATGATGATGATTATGATGATGAGCTATGACGTTTGATGATGATGAATATGATGAATGATGATGCACCTATGATGTTATTATGAGGATGATTTGTGACGTGTGCATCATGCATTCATGTGCATCCGGACTTTGGTTCAGGACCTCGATTACTTTGGCTTCAATCCCATTGTATGGATTTGAAGTATTTTGATGTGCTCCGGTTCTCTAGTAGAATCGATCCTATTGATGGGGATCTATGGAGGGTTGATGGCCCAGTGTCCATCGCGCTGTGATGATTGGTACCACATGCATTGAGTCTTGTTGCATTTGCATTTATGAGATGATTGTGAGTAAATTATAATGTTGTGGCCTTTGATGTCCTTTGAGGAATATGAATGTGTTGAATATGCAAATGACGCCATTTATATGTTGATTTTCTACATTGATTATTATGAATCGTTTTACTCACCCTGCCTGTTCGAATGTTACCTCCAAGTGGGTAACGTGCAGATGACCAGGTTTAGCCGTGGACGCCGTCGAAGATTATTTTTGAAGTTTTGAGTTGTTAGCCTTTTTGGTTAACTTAGAGGGTGTTGCTCTGATATGTAACATCGGGTTGGGTTCTTTTGAGTTAACCTATGTTTTATTTGAGTTTATTTGGATTATCTTCCCGTATGAGAAAAACCTTGATTTATGCCTTTTGAGTTCCGCTGCTTTGTGCAATTTGATGTACTTTATTGTTTACGGAGCCTTGACCTATTTTGAAGATTTGGGAATTGTACACCCTTTTGTGGTTGCTTTTATTAAATTTAATAATTTACTCTGATATCTGTGCTATTTTGCCATAATAATTGTGGGGTAGAAAAGGGTGTTACATGATGCATTTAAAAATGATTAGTGAAACCTAATCTTGACATGCTTTTTATAAACAAAAACCAATTTTTATCTTATCTTTTTTCTTGCACACTTATGTTAATTGAAAGAAACCATTTGAAAACCCCTATCACTTAAGTCACTAAGATATTGAACGACAAGCATCAAGATATTCTCGATAATCCATGTGGATACGATAAAACACTCTCCAAAATACTTTCTAACAAATGCCAAGTATTTTGTGTGAGATGAATCTTATTTGTTTAAACTTGGTGTTGACAACATTTTGAGGAGATGTGTTACGAAGGAAGAATCACAAAGCATTTTTTGCATTGTCACAACTCACCTTACGGTGACCACTTTAATGGGTTAAGAATGACAACAAAAGTCCTTCAATCGGGCTTTTATTGGCCTTCTTGTTTAAAGATGTGAAATTATATGCTCAAAGTTGTGATAAGTTCCAAAGAAGTAGAGGAACTACAAAAACAAATGAGATTCCCTTACAAAACATGTTAGAAGCGAAAGTATTTGATTATTGGGGAATATACTTCTATTGGCCTATTTCCACCCTCAGTTTCTTGTGAATATATTTTGGTGGTTGTGGATTATGTGTCCAAATGGGTTGAAGAAATAGCATGTGCAAAAGTTGATGGGAAAACCATAATCAAATTTCTGAAGAAAAACATTTTTTTTCACATTTTAGAACTCTGAGAGTGTTGATAAGTGATGGAGGATCCCACTTTTGCAACTCTCGGTTCGAGAAAGCTTTAGAGCATTATGGTGTGAAGCACAAAGTTACAAGATCATACCACCCACAAGCCAATTGCCAGGCGGAAGTATCAAATCGTGAAATTAAAAGAATTCTTGAAAAAACTATTTCTTCTTCTAGAAAAGATTGGTCCAACAAGCTTGATGATGCATTGTGGGCTTATCGAACCATATTTAAGGCTCTTATTAGTCTCACATCTTTTAAAATGATCTACAGAAAAGCGTGTCACTTATCGATTGAGTGGGAGCATAAGGCTTTTTGGGCCTTAAAATTCTTGAACTTTGATCCTAAGTTAAGTGGAGAAAGAAGGAAAGTGAAACTTCATGAGATGGATGAACTGCGAGTTCAAGCTTATGACTCCAACAAAATCTACAAGGAAAAGGTAAAAAAAATTCATGATCAGAAAATTGTCCACAAAGATTCAAAGAAGGGCAATTGGTCTTAATGTTCAATTCAAGATTGAAATTGTTTCCAGGTAAGTTGAATTCCAAATGGTCTAGGCCATTATGAATTAAGGAAGTCAAGCATTACAGAGCAATTGTTCTTGAAGATCCCTTAACAAATGAAAGTTGGACAGTTAATGGTCGAAGACTCAAAATATACCTTGGAGGCGAAGTTGATCGAAGTGCAACAACAGTTCTATTTTCTGATCCGTTACGTTGCATTGGACCATCGAGCTCTAACGATGTTAAACAAAGTGCTAGTTGGGAGGCATCCTAACATTTTAAGTATTTATTGCTTTTTGTAGTTTAGGAATTAATCGAATGGTGAAAATTCGGCTCAATCCCAGTTTGGGGCCAAACTTGAGTGGCCATGTTCCATTGAGATCACTTAGCGATGTCCTGAGCCTGCTAAGTGCAATCAAATTTTCTAGCCATTTCAATTTGAGCCTGTGTGTGTGTGTGTGTGTGAAATGTTTTCCTTAGGACCACTCTGAATATGAGGGGTTGTTGTTCAGCCCCTTTTAAAAAATAATTCCCCTTATTTGATGGCACCAAAACACGTACAGTACATTGTTGGCTCCTCTTCACAACAAAGGCAAGAGCTTACTGCTTATAATGCACACAGATTTTTAGGACCAGAGCAAAAGTCTCATTACCTAGAGATAACATGATAAAGCATTTGGTCGGAGCGAATTTTCCAAATCAACATGCAAGGGAACTATATGGGCTTCCTTAATATCCTTGAGAACCATGGCTGGCAGAGGTTGCTAACACCTTCTACTAGGCTGAACTATGAGTTAGTTTGTGAGTTTTATGTGAATGTTATTCCAGTGGAGGGCCAACAATACTCTTTCATGACTTATGTGCATGGGAAACAAGTTATTTCACTCTAGATTCAATCAATACATACTTAGGCAACCTGTTGGTTTTAGCTGAGGGAGAACAATGTGCTTATTATCGGAGGGTGGCAAGAAAAGATTGAAACCTTGCGAATGTAAATGATGCATTGGTATATCCGGGGTGGGGATTCGAGCTTAACGTTGCAGGTAAGTGTCATACCTCCACCATCCCTCTTGATGTTGCTTGCATGTTGTATTAAATTTAGGATGAGAGGCAAGTCGATATGGCAAGGATCATCTCTGATGAGATCTGAGCCATTGCCTCTAGTGGTCACCGTCTAGGTACCAAAATTCCAACCATTACGTCTTTTCTGGGTTTGATCATGGGTCTTTCTGATACTTGATATGGTTTATAAGACCATTGATGGTGTTATGAATGACCTTTGGATAAATATCCATTGTATGCTGAGGGTTGTTGCACCTACACCACCATCACATCCAGTACCACCACAACAACCAGCAGAATCGCTAGCACGACAGAGATATGATGAGCGAGTAGCATGCAAGTATACTTGGGACATGCACCTGGCTCATTAATGAGCTTTTAAATATATTCACTCTTCTTTACGCACATTGTAGCTTCAGATCAGAGAGCCACATGTTGATCATGCCTTGCCCACTGGCGAGGAGTTTGATGAGTTCGTCGATTGGTCCGAGGATAAACCATTTCATTTTGTGAGGGAGTAGGCACATGTACCTCAGGCGGATGTGGCCCAGGCTGATGATGATGATGATAATGATAATGGAGAGACTATCTAGGAGGAGTGATAGGTTTGACTATTTATTTTTATTTTGTCTTTATTGTCATTATGCTTTATGTTTAGTTGTTGAGACTTATTTTGTTGAATTTATTTTGGATTGTACAACTACTTTTATTGGTGTTTACACCATTACATTATGTTTTATGAGTTGAATATTTCAGTTTTTGAATGTTTAATTAGTTATTTTTATGGTTATTAAGTTGTTTTTAGTTTTATGCTTTTACTTTGATGGTGATGGTAAGATTTTGAATGTGATGAATGCAAATAAGGTACATGGTTACCGCTTTCTAGAATGTTAGAATGACTAATAATTTTGTGCTTGTACAAATGTATATTCTTGTTTCATTTTTTAACTTATTTGAATGCTCGAGTTACTTATGTGTAAAAGCCACAAATTGTGAGAAACCTCCATTGTGCACTAAATGCTTGGATAATTGATAACTTTGTTTAACTCATTTAATTCATGCTTAATCTTTTGATTATTGTAATTTTGTGAAAGCTTAAAAATGATCAAGGCACTTTGTTAATATTAAGCATAATCATATCCAAAAAAGTAACTTACTCAGTGAGTAGTGAATATTCGTTAACCCCTTTGAACCTTAACAGATTAGATTCCATTTTGGTGATGAACTTTGTTTGTGTACATATAAAAACTTGAAAGTTAAATTCATCATTGAATTTTGTGGGATTCTAAAAAAAAATTGTTCTTGAAACCTTTGAACTTTGATCATTATTTTAAATTGATTTCCTTGCCATAAAAAGTAAGGAACATTCACTTAATGTTTGATTGTATTCAAGTAGGGAAGAATGAAAAGAAAATGGTAGGTTGCTATAAATTTTTAAAATTTTTGAACAAGTATGGAAAATTATGAATATGAATTGGAAAAAGAAAAGAAAAAAATGCTTGTTGGAAAGAGAACAAAATAGATGATGAAGAATAATTGTGCAAAGGAAGTTTGAAAGGGTGAGCAATAGAGAAAGAAATTGGTGAAAAAAAGTTGTGATGTGCAAATACCTTGTATAGTGAATGTTTCTTTTGTGTGACAACTTTGATTAAATAGCCTAAGAAATGACCCTTTATTGTGAAATCCGACCAAGCTACAACCTTACAAGCCCTTAGTGATCTTTTAATTCCATGATTTCATGTATGATTGTTAAATGAATGTATGAAGTGAATTGTTGTTAGCATTGTTTTTCAGATGAGTGTAAATTGTCCTGCGGTTGCAAACGCGTAAATTTTTTCATCTTTATTTTGAAAAGGAGTGTTAGAGTGATTCAAGTATGAGAATTTAATTGTTATTTGAATGCATTACATGATATTCGTTTAAGAACTAAATTCTTTATCATTGTTTGATTATAGGAAGTAGTGAACTCAGAAACTCTAGCAATCGAACTAGATAATTAAATTTTAATATTCGAAGTGTTATACGTGTACAATATTATTTATGTATATTTTATTTTATTGTAATTTTTTTTTCAAAATTTATTATTTTCAATTTAAACTAGTTGGATACGGGTTATATAGTTTGTTATGGCATAAATTATATTTATAAATATTTGAATAATTGGAATGTTTAATTAATTATAATATAATTTCAAGTATAATCGACAACCAAGTAAAATATCCTATAATGTTATATTCGATACATTAAATTATTACATTTGTGATTATGCTACGTAGACATAAAATAAGAGTTTAAAGGTAATACATTAAATTTTAAAATAATATTATACATATAATTAAATAAAAAATTTATATATGTTATATAAGTATTTTAAAAATACTTTAACCGAATATACATCTCTAAATAATTCACATTTTTTACGCTGCATATTTTATTTTTTCTATAAGATAGTTGATAAAATGTTATAAAATTAAAATAAATAAAAAAATAGACAGACGAAAAAACGGTTTAAAAAAATGAAAAAAAGTTAAGAATTTAATTATAAAAGAAATAAAAAATATATTTATTAATTAAAAAAACAAAAAACGTTACACTTCCAAATACTTTATTTTATAAATTCTCAGTTTATTTATTAAAACTTATGTTCATTAACTCGAGCCATTCTGAATTTCATCTTTCTTTATGTCGTAGAAGGATTCTATTCAGCGCAATTACCGGTGAATTGATATACTTTTTCCAGGGGATATCTGGAGCATACCTGCAATTCAAACTGTGAACAAGTCTCATATTTCTATGAAGAAGTTGTGATGTGCAAATTCATTGTATAGTCAATATTTCTTTTGCGTGACAACTTTGATTTAATAGCCTAAGAAATGACACTTTAGTGTGAAATTCGACCAAGCTATAACCTTACAAGCCCTTAGTGATCATTTGATTCCATGATTTCATGTATGATTGTTAGATGAATGTATGAAGTGAATTGTTGTTAGCATTGTTTTTCAGATGAGTGTAAATTGTCATGCGGTTGCAAACGTCTAAATTTTTTCATCCTTCCTTATTTTGAAGAGGAGTGTTAGAGTGATTCATGTATGAGAATTTAGTTGCTATTTGAATGCATTATATGATATTTGTTTAAGAACTAAATTCTTTATCATTGTTTGATTATAGGAAGTAGTGAACATTGCTTGTGTGCTTTCGTATGTTGAATTTGAACCGTTAATCCTTTCTTGGTTGAATTTTATGCTTGAACAAATCCTCTTATTTTCATGAGAGACATACCTTTCTTGAGGACAAACAAAGATCTAGTTGTGGAGAGTTTGTTGGATACCAAATATGCCTTAAATTGGAGCGTATTTGTTGGCATTTTTCAACTCTTTATTTGTGTTTTAATTGGATTATTCCATGAAAATGTATGAATCTTCAACATATTTGTTTATAGTTCCTTCATTTGTGTGTTATTGTGTTGAAATTAGGGTTGATCATCATAGAAAAAGACACAAAAGAATGGAAAGGAAGGCCAAAGAAAAGTAGAAGACAATTTTTTGTGAAGTTTTGAAGTTGTAAGCTCGCTTAGCCCGGTTTCCAGCGCGAGCTTGCTTAGCCTGGTTTTCAGTGCCTCTTTGAAGAGATGACAATAGCTAAATGAACCAAATCGCGCTTAGCCCGGTCATACTGCGCTTAGCGTGATTCTTGAGATTTTACCTTGTTGGTTACTGACTGTGCTAAGCGCACTCTACGTGGGCTTAGTGCGGTGTCACTTGGAGACATTTCTTGGCACTTGTATATAAAGGAACTTTGTACATATTTTGGGAACTTTCACTTTTTCGATTTAGAGAAGATATTTTAGGTCAAGAATCTTAGAAATTCAAAAAGGGTAAAATCAAAGATTTGGAACATCAATCTTTAATCTTTCGACTTTGATGCTATTAAAACTTTCTTTCTTACTTGTTGTTATAGCTACCATGATGATGGGTGGCTAAACTCTTTTGTATCAAGAATAGATGCAGTCTTCCTTGATCTTGTATGTATTTTCTTTAATCTTTTGTATGTGAACAAGTTAATGATTAATATATGGTGAATATCTTTGTTTTTTATGATATATCTTTGATTTGATCACTCTAGACATAAATTTTCCTAACCTTGACCTAAGATATTCATCTATCAATGTACAAACTCTAGACGTAGATTTGTGAGTTGATTTTTGCTTTGTATCAATATTTATGTTTATTGTATTGATTGTTAGCATGAGACATCATTTAGTGATTGATATGATGGTACTCACGAAACCACCTTAGACATAAACGTTATTGAGAGGATGCACGATTATATTGATCGGAAACAAATTCAATGATCGACTAAGAGAATATATGCAAGTTAGGTTGATGAAATCTATTCTTGATATGCTTTGTTAAACAAATATCTTTCAAACTTTACTCTTTGCTACTAAATCTTGTGAAAACTTATGATACCAAACAAAACACCTTTGAAAATCTTACTTATAACTCTTTGAACTGTAGAACGACAAGTGATATTACTATAATCCTCGTGGAGTGGATAAAATTATTATCTATGTTTTGAGAATGAGCATTCTCAAGATATTTGATCAGCTATTGATTTTTAAGTCCCATATTGTTACGAGCGTGACTCTCTTCTGGATCGAGAGTCTTTCTTGGATTTGCGCTCCTAAACCCCTCCTTGTAAGTATGCGAAGAATCTATATACCGCCGATCCAGAAGAGAAGGACAAGGCTGTCTGGGAACTCTGTCAAATTTGATATATCAAAAATCTGGAATGGAGATAAGATTCTACATGGTTAATTGCTGGGATATTCAAGCAGAAGCATTTGGGGGCAAATTGGGTTGATCAGACGATGTGTCAAAATTAATGAACTAAGCTGACTAAGCTGAGAACAAGTCAGTTTGCGGGAGGATTCTATTAGTTGCAGACTTTCCACCATGATTATCGGTTGTTGATATTAGAGATAGGAATATTAGATATAGGCATATTAGCATGAAGAATAGATAATCCTTTGCTTTAACTTTTAAAATTCAGCCATGAATGCTATGAAGATGCTTTAGTAGATCTCTCCTAGCTAGTATATAAAAAAAACAAAAAAACAAAAAAAGTTAGCTCCTACTTACTACTTACTACTCTGTTTCTGTTTGTTTGGATAATGTGTTTGTTGGCCAATTTTTAGATAATGTGTTTGCTTGTTGTAGTGCTTACTACTAATTACTACTACTTACTTATTTTGGTGCTTGATTGCTTTGCCAAAACCCCAGAACGTTAACAGAGGTAGAATGGAACCTTGGTTTAGTCCAGGACATGGATGACTTTAACCTAATGGAAGTTTAAGTAATAATTTTTCAGAAGCTTAAGTTTTTCTTTACTACAAAGAAAAATACGTGCCAGGGTAGTACAATGCATAATTGAAATCTTGCTATCGTGATGTTGTAAATTTAACTAGCTTATTCCATTCCATTTTATCCTATACCCCCAAGAACTAACATCGCAGACACAAAACAAGAGGCTAATTTTAAGTGTGCTTTGATTGAAGCGTCATTAATGCTCTTTTCCATTGAGCATCTTCAATTTTTCCAAGTTATGATTCTGATTTTGTATGTACTTGAAAGCATATTTCCTAATTAATTTTACTGTCACAACTCAAATGTGTTGATGAGTTCAATGGCTATTGCAACATCAACTTTGGATTCTCTGCTTGATCTGATGTCTGTTGGAATACCTTGGTACACTCAACTAGCAATGAAGAACGTACATATCTACCAGTATTCGATTGGAAAGCTGAGGGTTCAGCCAGTAGGCATAATTGTTTCCGCGGCTATCATGACCACACTTGGTGAGTCAAGTTCACTAGAATTATATTTGTAGCTTGTTTGAAGAGTTTCCCTCATGTGATGAAGCTATAAATCGATTTTGTTACAGGATTTCAGGTGCTGCTTACCCCCGTAGAGCAACTAATAAAAAACAGTCCTAGTGAAAAGATGACGGGGAACAACTAATATCGTTGTACTCTATCATGATATTTGCAACTGTGGTGAAGCTTATACTTTGGCTTTAGTGTAGAAGCTTGGGTAACCAGATTGTTCGTACCTACGCAGATGTAAGTGTGTTCTCTCTTACGATGTTTGCGCTCTTGAATTAAGTCAAGTACAATTGAACGATAAAAAAACATGCCAACGTGCAGGATCACCACTTTGATGTGGTAACAAATGTAGTTGGATTAGTTGCGGCTATTCTTGGTGATAAATTTTATTGGTGGATTGATCCGGTTGGAGCTATTTTACTTTCAATTTACACTATTAGCAATTGGTCTCGCACTGTCGTGGAAAATGCAGGCAAGGTTTCTCTATTTTAGTTGTATCAGGGCCAAAAAGGAGACTCTAAAAACCGTGCATACTTGACTGACTCTGTTTCAACTTTGATCTTCTTCCCTCTACTTTGTTCAAGGCTCTCACCTCTGGTGCAGCCTTTTCTCTTTCCTCTGCATTGATGGAGCAGTGGAGCTGAATTTATTATTTTCTGGGCATTATATCCACTGGCCTACCCTGCTGTCATCCTTGCTATCCTTAGTTTGTTCAGTGCACCATTTTACACCTCAATTGAAGCTATTATTTGGCACCACATCAGGTAAGCTTGTCATTCCCTTGCTTGGTGCTCCTGGTTTCTGTCTAGTTGTCCATTCATCATGATGTCTTTTGTCTGCCTTCTCCTCTATTGACGCCCTTACTTCGCCAGCACTTGCCCAAAGCCACTTTGATACCTTGAAGTTTAACTTTGGTTTTCGTAAACACTATGAAGGTAGTGTGACTCTTGTTATCAACCTAATTTGTTGTATCTTCAAGTTTTTATTTGGTGTCAAACAGTACCCTCGAGAGTGATTAGATATATTCAATATGTTATTTCACAATTAGCTATTATCTGGAGTGAAGTTAACCTTCTATACAACAAGAGGGAAATATAGATTCATTTCAATATGATTATAAACACAAAATGCAAATTAGTTTATTATATAACCTAAATACTATTCTATGCTTGATGACAGTTTGTATCAGGAACACTGATTATTATTATCCATAGTGCTCTACGATAAGGGTGTTATATAAACATAAAATCTTACCGAGTCAACTTTAGGATGCTTGTGTTAAATATAATTCATAGTGTAAACATATTTGATTTGATATGATTAAATTTGATTTGAATATTTTGGGCCTTTTATGTTTTGGGCTTTTGTAAACCTAAAACTATAAATAGGGTGCCCTGCTTTGTATTCTACACAACACAACATAGAACAAATTTCACAGTTGCAGTGTTTAGCAAGTGAAAGTTCTATAAGCAATAAGAAATCCCACAGTTGTGGGTAACACATTCTCTCCAAATATTTTCTTCTCTCATTCTTCTCTTTCTTGTGTGTTCTTCTTTTCTTTTGTTGTTCTTGATAATTACTTGTTATTACCATTACTATTATATTGTGGGTTTGTTCATCAATCTTGAGATCAAGATTGAAGGGAATTCTTCATAGGGCGTGAGGTGAATTTCCAACATCTGGTATCTAGAGCTCCGGTTGAGAGATTCAAGGAAGGAAGATAGTGATGGCGATGAACTATCCGAACGACAACTTTCCGGCGACCCTGCCAATTCTCAAGAAAGACAATTATGAGAATTGGTGCAAGCAGATTAAAGTGATTTTCTGTTATCAAGATCTTTGGAATCTTGTGAAGGACGGAGTAACATCGCTTGGGGAGAACGCAACGGAGGCAGAAAAGGTTGCGCACAAAGAATTGAAGAAGAAGGATTATAAAGCACTCTTTATAATTCATCAGTGTGTTGATCCTGATAACTTTGAAAAGGTTAGTGATGTTGATTCAGCAAAAGAAGCATGGGAGATTCTTGAAAAGTCGTTTGGAGGCGCAGAGAAGGTGAAAGAGGTGAGGTTACAAACTCACAAGAGAACCTATGAGTTGCTTCAGATGGAAGACAACGAAAGCATTACAAATTTCTTCACCAGAGTTACAAAGTTGGTGAATCAAATCAAAGTATGTGGAGAAGCGCTGACAATGAAAGCAGTTGTCTCAAAGATTTTGAGATCGTTGGCTCCAAAATTCGACCACGTGGTAGTTGCCATAGAAGAGTCGAAAAATCTGTCAGTGTTGACGAAGGAAGAGCTTCAAGGGACTCTTGAGTCTCATGAACAGAGGATGGCTGAGAGAGCTGCAGGAAAGTCGAAAGATATGGCTTTGCAGGCGCAGTCAAAAAAGGAAAGAAAAGGCAAAAGTAGCTAGAATGGCAACAAAGGAGGAAACCAGTCAAATAAGAAGAAACCTTGGAACCAAGGCAATCAAAGAGGTGTTGCAGGTAAAGGAAGAGGTGGTGGTCGAAAGCCAGACAAAAGCCACATTCAGTGTTTCAATTGCCAGAAGTATGGTCATTATGCTAGTGATTGTCCAGAAAGGAAGAAAAATCAAGAGACTGATGCAAAGCTGACGAAACATGAAGAAGAAGAAACGTTGCTAATGGTCACAACAAAAGATGAAGAAAGATTCCAAGATCAGTGGTACTTGGACTCAGGATGCTCATCACACATGACTGGAAGGAAATATTGGTTTGTCAACATGAAGCCCTCGTCGAAGAACACAGTGAAGTTTGCAAATGACAACACTCTAGCAGCCGAAGGTGTTGGTGATGTTCTGATTATGAGGAAAGATGGCAAAAGGTCAATAATTTCCAATGTGTTGTACATACCAGGCATGAAGAGTAATTTGGTCAGTATAGAGTAGCTTGTCGAAAAGAACTACAAGGTAGTTGTCGAAGACAAGATGATGAGAGTTCTCGACGCAGGTGGTAGATTAATCTTGAAGGCTCCAATGTCTCAGAATAGGACCTTCAAGATTGGACTCAATGTGATGGAGCATAGATGTCTAGCAACTGCAGCCAGCAGAGATGAGTGGTTATGGCATTTTCGACTAGGTCATCTCAACTTTAAAGACATCGGAGAACTGAAGAGAAGAAATATGGTTTCAGGATTACCAGAAATTGACATTCCAAGTGAAGTCTGTGAAGAGTGTGTTCAGTCGAAACAACACAAGAATAGCTTCAGCAAGGATGCAGGAAGGAAGTCGAAGGCAATACTTGAAGTCATACACTCTGATATATGTGGTCCAATCCAGGTGGATTCGATTGATGGCAATAGATACTTTGTCACGTTTATAGATGATTACAGTCGAAAGTTGTGGACTTACCTCATCAAGAAGAAAAGTGATGTGATTGAGGTATTTTCCAGATTCAAGTCCATGGTCGAAAGACACAGTGGCCGAAAGCTGAAAATTCTGAGGACTGATGGTGATGGAGAGTATGTGTCGAAAGAGTTCGATACACTATGTGTAAAAGAAGGGATTGTGCATGAGGTGGTGCCACCTTACACTCCACAGCAAAATGGGATTGCAGAACACAAGAACAGAACCATCATGAATATGGTGAGAAGTATGTTGAATGGAAAGCATCTACCTAAAGAATTATGGGGAGAAGCAGTTTCGACAGCAACATATATATTGAACAGATGTCCGACGAAGAAGCTTGAAGGAATCACACCAGAAGAATGTTGGTCTGGTGTCAAGCCTAGTCTCAGTCACTTGAAGGTGTTTGGATCTATAGCACATAGACATGTGCCAGATCAGTTGAGAAGGAAGCTTGATGATAAGTCGAATCAGATGATCTTGATAGGATATCATTCGACAGGAGGTTACAAGCTGTTCGACCCAGTGAATAAGCAGGTAGTGATCAGCAGAGACGTGATCATAAATGAGCTTAAAGAATGGGATTGGACTGAGAATGCCAAGAAGGATTCTGTGAGAATCTCTTGTGAAGAACCAGCCACTGTAGTCGAAATAGAAGTTCGACAGGAACCAGTTGCAGATGAAGCAGGTTCAAGCAGACCTCGACGAACAAGACACATGCCTGCAAGGTTGCAAGAATGTGTAATTACATCAGATGATGTAGTCGATGAAGAGGGTGAACTGGTGCATTATGCTTTCTATGCAGATGTCGAACCAGTCAATGCAGCCGAGGCATTGAAAGATTCGAAGTGGATGAAAGCAGTGATTGAAGAGTTAGAGTCCATCGAAGTCAATGATACCTGGTCACTTGTTGAATTGCCGCAAGGCAAGAAGACAATTGATGTGAAGTGGGTTTACAAGGTAAAGGTAAATCCTAAAGGAGAAGTAACTCAACACAAGGCGAGACTTGTGGTGAAAGGATTTCTTCAGAAGGAAGGAATCGACTTCGATGAAGTATTCGCACCTGTTGCTAGAATCGAAACAATCAGGTTGATTGTTGGTCTAGAAAATATGAACAACTGGCACACATGTCAGATGGACGTGAAGTGTGCATTCCTTAATGGCCCCATAAACGAAGAAGTTTATGTTGCACAACCAGCTGGGTTTGTGAAACATGGTCGAAGCAAGCACATTGAAATGAGGTTCCATTATCTTCGAGAGCAGGTAGCAGAAGGGAAGATGAAGTTGGAACACTGCAGAACTGAGAATCAGATTGCAGATATCATGACGAAGGGAGTGCAGGTCGAAGCCTTCAGAAGACTAAGAGCCATGGTGAATGTAGAGAGTTTAGACACAATGAATTAGGTGGTGTGTTAAATATAATTCATAGTGTAAACAGATTTGATTTGATATGATTAGATTTGATTTGAATATTTTGGGCCTTTTATGTTTTGGGCTTTTGTAAACCTAAAACTATAAATAGGGTGCCTTGCTTTGTATTCTACACAACACAACATAGAACAGATTTCACAGTTGCAGTGTTTAGCAAGTGAAAGTTCTATAAGCAATAAGAAATCCCACAGTTGTGGGTAACACATTCTCTCCAAATATTTTCTTCTCTCATTCTTCTCTTTCTTGTGTGTTCTTCTTTTCTTTTGTTGTTCTTGATAATTACTTGTTATTACCATTACTATCATATTGTGGGTTTGTTCATCAATCTTGAGATCAAGATTGAAGGGAATTCTTCATAGGGTGTGAGGTGAATTTCCAACAGCTTGGTGTTAAAGAACTTTCATTTAATCAACTCCATTTTCTTCATCTTATGTCACTTCAACAATAGATATCTTATTTTATAATAAGAATTTATGTCAACAATCATATATGCGAACTAACATGATATAATAGAGATAATTTTTTTTGATATATATAGAAATCATTGCACCAATGAAATAGTAATTCAAAGAAAAATGAATTGCATTGCAATTAAAAAGAACTTATTCAAAATTTCCAACGTATAAATAATATCATAGTTATGAACAAAACATAAGTGCAAATTCAGCATGTTTTGCAAACCTTAAAATATCAGCAAGACTTTTGCAGGCAATCCAACTTGAAAGGCATGTATATGTATTTTTAAAGGCATAAAGAATCAAACATTAAATGGCAAGTAGTGATGATGCATAATAGCTCGAAAAATGATTTGAAATGCTATATATGTTGTGGTATTTTAGCAATTTTTGAGGACCAATTTGTGAACTGAAAGTTAATAATAATATAAATACAATCCATAAAATAACAATGTCCGCAGAATTTGAATTATTCTCACATGAACCTTATTAAAACACCCAAGTTCGAATCAAATTACTTAGTTCAATTATTTCGTTGGGATAGTTTAAGGTCTGGCAGTTCATGAAGTACAGTAGTTAAATTGTTTATTTATTGTGTCTATTTCATAGAAAGGTACCACCAAAGCAAGTAATGCAAGTAAGCTAGGCATGTCAAAGCTCGTCTTTACTCATGCTTTATGGAATCTATCATTAAAATAGTATATATCCCTCATAGCCTATATCTTAAATTTTAAAACGGACTGCAATAAGCCTATTAAAATTGGTATCTATAGCTTGTTATACGGCCATAAGATGATCCACCTTGTATTCAAAAATGAATAAATTTGTGCAAGTTCTGACTGCAGGATATGAAATGAGAAAACATATAGCAGGCTGAATAAAATGTTGAGTTGACCAAAAGGTTAATATAACACTGCTTTTAAACATGAAGTAGGTAGTTTCTCAATAGCACACCAATAGATAGAGACATATCTAATTTGTAGGTTCTTAAATACAAAACACAAAAGTACACCGGTAGATAGACTAAGTTGTTGATGTACTTAACATTACATTAATGAAGTCAACAAAACATTAAAAAGCATAAAAAATGGAGGCCTGCATAAGATGATCACTCCTTCTTGATGTGCTTAACCTTAGTTGCAGATTGTCGTGGAGTCAAGACTTCATCTTGCAAAATGTCATCTAGAGTGGTTGGGACAACAACCCTCTTAGCAGGGGTGTTGCTAGAGCATGTCAACGGGCTGCAATGGCAGAAGTGGGCGGTACTACTAAAAAGCTTTGATCAACTGAATTACTTGGCTACAAATGACACAAGTAATTTGTAACTACATAATGAGTTATAATAAGCATACTCATATATAGTGCTGTTAAGGACATATGAGTAATAAGTTAGACATACAATAGATTCATTTTGAAGGCCGACTCCAACATCAGTGTCCATGATCGATAATGCTGCTTTTGAAGTTTGATGGTACCATATGAGTTACAAAATAGATTGAATAATAGATGATTATGACAGTAACTTAAGTCATGCTAAAAATACAACAAACCTTGTTGAGTTCACAAATTTGACGGATACTCTTGACCTTATTTGGTTGTGTCCATTTTGTGTTGATAGATTGTACAAATGAATTCGATGTTTGGGTGAGAGAATAAGACGGAGAATGGTTGATTAGGTAGCTGCTAACCTGTTGCATCATCTAAATGTAAAAGACATTAAGGTTGTACATGTAAACTGTGAAGTCATAAAGTACAGAAATAATGCATAGTGTAGATGAAATTATCATACTTCGATTTAAATGCGTGAACTTGGGGATGGTTTAAGTTAATGTGACGCTTCAATCCATTCCATGTGTTTGATAAGCTAGACAATCCAAATGATGCACCTTAGTTACATATGAGAACAAAATATGAGAACGAAATAAAATGCAAGCATTAGAGTTATTGTCAAATGTTAGTAATACATGGCTAACCTTGATTTTGCTTACACCATGCATGTGTTAGGATAAGGAGTGTTGGACCAGGAGAGGTGTTTAACACATTATAGTTCATGAATTGTTTACCGTAATCATCCCATAATGCAACCTCAATGACATTTTCTGCTTCATCACAAAGAGTTACATTGACACACAATTTCTTAACACCACCATCCGTTTGCGTCTTGACAACGTCTTGCAGAACACCTATAACGTCTTAAATTGCCAAGAATCCATAAAGTTGAAATGTAGTTAGGTGAGAACGCATAAACTGTAAAAGAATGTATAACACATAATACGTAAACATAATAAAAGCTCACCAATAAGAGATCATGGCTGAATTTTCCAGTAAGAAAATCGAGTATTAGCTTAAACTTGAATTGGTGTGGTGGTATTTTGGGAATTGCCATTTTAGAAACAGTGGTTCCTTCGTTGAACACAAGTTTAAGCTTGTTGGGGCATACTTTCAAAGTGTCATCATTAACCACAGGCTCTCCATTGTAAAGACAATATGTTTAATGTTACGTAAGTTGTTCCATCCAATCTTTAAACTCTCGATTCCTAGTTGTCACATGTATTTGATTACCATGCAATGTAATATTCTTTTAAAGGAAGCATTCGTAAAATATATACAAATATAGTTGTAAATGGTTATCTTCGCGTCTTGTATGACCATTTCGAGATGTTGCCGTCCACTCTTTTCTTTAACAATTCAAAGGTTAACAACACGAATTAACATGAACAGAGGAAAAACATGAACATGGAAAACATGAAAATGAAAAACATAGCAGTTTGAAAAAGAATGACAAAGGAAAACCATGAACATGGAAAACAAAAACAGAGGAAAAAATAGGGCAGTAGGTGTTGCACCCTAAAATTTTCTCAACCTTATTCACTTGGTTTATGTTTCAATATCATTAGCATTTGCATATAGAGTCATGTACATAGTCTACTCATATGCATGGCATAAGTATAGCAAGTCATCCAACAGGGACCAATCATTATTCTCCTCTCTATGAGCCTATCAAGAGGTTATTATTCTAATTCAATCTCATTCAAGTCACCAGAAAGAATTTGAAAGCTATCAAATCAATGGATCAAGCAGTTCATCTATCTCCTATCTAAGGGTATCTGGGGATCAACAAGTAAGTTGGGAGCTGTGAATGGAGCATGGAGAGTATATGGACATCATGGGAGACTTAGAAAGTCATTTGAAGAAGGAGACAAGTCCTTGATATGATCATAAGTATTGCAGTTGAAGACAGTCAACTAGGGTTTCATCTGGGTCAACCCTGGGTCAACTCTAGGTCAATTGACTGATTGAAAGGCATTAAGGGCTATTGGAGAGATGTGGGGTTCATCATTTGGCATGTAAAGAAGGATATGGTGATATGTCAAGAAGAATTCAGGAGAAATCAAGGAGAAGAGGAGTTTCTAAATTAGGGTTTCTGTGTAAAATCCCCTAATTTAGGTCAAATTTCCAAGCAAGATAAGTCAAAATGCAAGCTTCAAATGGATCCTTGGTCAACATGAAACTTGTAGAGGATCTCAATACCTTTAATTTGAGTGGTGGAAGACATCAAGGAGATTTATGGAACTCAAGTTATGGTCCTTGCAAGTTACAGGTCATCTGAGGTATCTGAAATTTTGTCTGTGAAAGTGACTTGACTTCCAAGAAATTTTTACCCCTCAAGGAGATTTCAAATGAATTTCTGGTCAACATAATAGTTGTTCCTCATTGTCTTAGCTTTCTAGAATGGTATAGTATGCCTTCATATGATTTGTGAAACTCAACTTATGGTCTTGGCAAGCAAAGGGTATTTTGGTCATCTGAGGATTACAGGTCATTCTTAGCCTATGCCTAAAACTCATACAAGGAAGCTTCAAATGAAAAACTTCACAACATAAAAGTTGCTCAAAATACCATTTTAAGTCAAGAAAAGAAGTCATGAAAGTTTGGAAATGCATAGAATGAGACTTGACCAAAGTTGGTGAAAAATGACCTAAAAAAGGCATATAAGTTGAAAAAGTTGAAATAAAAAATTGGTTTGAGAGATCTACAAATCCAATGGGGGTCATCCAATATACCAAATTGATTCCAAACATCATTTTAGAGACATTGGTTCAGCCACTTTTTTGAGTTAAGGGTTGATTTTTGGACTTGCTTTGTTATTTTGTTACTTGCATAATAAGATACACATGAGAAGTTCAACATAAAGCAAAATTAAAGGCATGTAAGCTCTCTTATTATTCCAATTTGTCATGCAAGGAGATATTCACTCATGGTTAAAGGGGTTGTTAAGAGATAAAGGAGAGATATCATGAGAATTCAAAGTATCATGAAAGTTCCACAAGTTTCTAGAATCCTCCAAGATCATTCTAGAAACTTCTCAAGCTGTTAGTAATCATCTATATAATGAAGTGAAGCCATTTGTGCAGTGGTTGGTGATTAAGAGTGCTTGTGTTACATAGTTTGATTCCATAACTCCATTTTGCATTTCACATTCAAACTCCATTAAAACTTCATCAATCATCATAATTCTTGATATCATCATCATCTACCATCATCATAGAGCAATTGGCAAACAAAATTGAGAGGAATTCGTGGCTGGTTCATGGGATCCAAAGTTTCACTCCAAGTTGCATGAAGAAGTGGATAGAGTGATTCAAGAGGTGTAAGCGAGAACCATTGCAAACAGTAGACCATACATCCATTGAAGAGCATCTGAGGCAAGCATCAAGGCTTGAATTGAAGGGGAACCACCATAGCCATCATCACTTGCAAGGTAGGCATTTCTCTTCGAATCGCCTTAATTATTCAGTTTTAGATCATGTGGTTAGGATAAATGTGATTAGAGACTCCTAGGGATGAATCATGATTAGTTTGAAGGCATTACATGAAGGTTGGTTCCATGGCAGTTTCTGTTTATTGATCAAGAACTTGCATGTTAGGGCACTATAATACTAGCTATCATGTTTAGAATGCTCACCATAACCTGTAGATCATTCTAGGGTAGTTTGAGCAAGAAAGATTGAGGTGCATATCAGGTGCAATCAATGGTGTTCAAAACTTCCAGTCATCGGGTTTTAATTTGGGTTGAGAATTAGGAGAAATTAAAAGCATGGTTGTGTAGAGGGGAGGAAATGGAGTGAGTTTGGTTTTTAAAGTGTGTGATTTCGTGGCCCGTGGAGGGAGAATGGTGAGCTCGAAAATGCTTGCATGGGAATCAAATTCTGAAACCCTAATGGCTGGAGGAAGAAGAAGATACGTGGACCCTTGGATTAGATGGAGAAATTTGACTTGACTTCACATCTCACGGTTGGCATTCAATCTGAAAATTGGTGGGAAAATTCAAATAATGAAACGCACCGTTTCATTTAGTAGGAGGAATTGGGCTCAGCTTCTATTGGCACCCCCACGCGCGTGAATGCCCAATAATTTGAACTGATGGCCTTGCTATTCTCACCCCTCCCCCTATTTCTTTATAATTCATTTTTTAATTTCTTTTCATTTTGCATTCATTTTCAAAAAATCATATCAAATTAAAAAAACATTATTTTTTGATAATTCTTTTTGCATAATTTTCTTTAAAGAGTCAAGAAAATTATAAAAAATAAAAATTGCATTTTATTTTTTATTTGATATTTTTCCCATATTTTCCAAATAAATGCCTATTTTAGGTGTTTCATTTCATACATGAATTTGTCAATTTTTTTCATGCACTTTCTAATTGATTTTGATCCCATTCTTTTTTGTGCCATCAAATATGAATGTGTAGATTCTCTGAATTTTGTACCATGATTTTTTAGAAGTTTATTTCTAGTAGTTAGCTTATGTGGCATTTAGGTGTTCAAAATTAGGGTTTCACTCAACTTAGGGGTACAATAGATTAATTCTCTTAGGAATTTTCATTTGATTTTTGGGGTATGGACTATAGGGGTTATGGGTATAGGATAGATTCCTTAGAAAATATTAGGATTCCCCTACTGCTATTAGTATTGTCTGTATTTGCTTGACTGGTGTGGTGTGCCCTTTCTGGGGATTATGATTTGTCTGTGTGGGTATTGGGATTGCTTGAAGATGGGAAAGCTGAAGACTTGTGATGATGAAGCCATTGAAGATCAGAGACTGAAGACCAACTTCTAAAGTTGATGAGGAGCATCCTTTGCTGGCAGCTCTTGAGGAGTCTAGGGTCTAGGAGTCAGGCAGAGCCCTAGAGTAGTCAACTTGATTCTCAAACATGGAAGGTCTTGACTGCCTCCATTCTTCTCTGTGATACAGAGTCTCTCTAAGACACTCACCCCCTTCCTTTGGAAGGCTTGGTGCTACTGTCTAGGGGATAGAACTCTTGAGAGAAAATATCTTATGTGTTAGTAGCAGTTGGTTTGCCACCCTTGGTAGTCAACTAATTGCTTAACACCTAATCCACTCTTGTGATTGATCCCTCATCCAGGAGGTTTGAGACTTGAAGAAAAGCCATTGCAGATGGAAGATTGATGATCAAGACCTTGCTGGAAGGCTGTAGAGATGGAGATTGATGCCTGTAGCTGATTGGAGATTACTTGAAGTCATGTGTTGATTCAGAGCTGTTGTGGCTGTTTATTTTTGCTGTATTTCATTTCTGATGTATTGATCGGTTTTCCTGGTTGTATTGTTTGCTATTTAACCTGCTGGGTTGAAAGTGAAGTTTGTTCACTTTTGCCTATTGTCTTCTAGGTTCGAGGTTGAGTAGGACTCCCTTGCCTCGCTTGTAGTGTTGCATCCATGCATTTTACTGCTTTACTGTATGTATCTGAGATTGTTTCTGTTTCCGTCTATTCCCTTAGGATCTCTGTTTCTCTCTGCGCAAGAGAGGAGCATGATAGACATTAGGACTTAACCCATGCATGATAACAGTAGGTTAGTTTGATTCCCTTCGCAACCATAGGTTAGAGTTCTGTCTCTTCTTTCTCTAAACAAACAGAAAAACACAATAAATATTTCGAATACAATAAAAGACGCTTCTTTCGTAAAAGCATGCGAACTCATCAAAACGTCCTTTTTGTCCGCTTGGACCAGTAACCAGAAAATCTTTTTCAGAAGGAATAAAATCAATCAAAACAGACTTGTGTCGCACGTGGCCCGAACTACGTTTGCTCTGATCTTTCATGCTGTATGAAAGTACGTAGGCATAGGATGCGATATCCTAGCGGGCAACCTTCCCCTCCTTTCCCGTAGGTAGGCGAACTACGTTGACTCTGATTTCTCGTTCCAGACGGGAATACGTAGGCATAAAGTGCGATACTTTGCCGAGTCATTTTCTTTTCTTTTAACCCTTGACCTGTAAAATAGATAGAAGTGCAATCCATACCCGAAAACAAGCGTGGATCCCGTCGAGTACGACGGACGTGAGGGGTGCTAATACCTTCCCCTTGCGTAACCG
The DNA here is from genome assembly GCA_963859935.3 of Lathyrus sativus. Lineage (NCBI taxonomy): Eukaryota > Viridiplantae > Streptophyta > Magnoliopsida > Fabales > Fabaceae > Lathyrus > Lathyrus sativus. The sequence continues at coordinate 446,947,322 of OZ012739.1, read as the reverse complement.
ACTCCCGAATCCAGGATTTGGTTGCGATGACCATTCCTTTCCCGTCTTTGCGGTAGGTTTACTCTGAGTGTTTCCTTTCCCTCCCGTGGGATAAATAGCGCGCGGTGGCGACTCTTCTGTTCAGCCGGCGCCGATTTTCGCAGTAGCGACAGCTGGCGACTCTGCTGGGGACCCAACGTCCCCTGGCTGCTAAGGACTGCGATAGTTCTTATGCATTTGGGATCCAACGTCCCTTAAGAGAGTCAATCCTAACGCTTGTTTTCCCGTCGAGGATTTTGTATGGATTTATATTTCTGACCTTTACTTTCAGCTTATTATCATTATTGCTGTATTTTGGGGTTGTGATGGGTGTTCTGATATTGAGTGAGAAGCCGGACCTGGGCTTGAGTGCACCTTAGACTTAGAGTAGAGATTAGTGGGCGCACGCTTGCTTTGCTTGCCTTGGTGTCCCGCGAAATCTACACTCAGACGAGGTTCCTCTGGTTGGCCTCCTGCCCTTTCCTTTGGTTGGCGTGGGTTGCTGGTTAGTTGAATTGTCGACTCTGGGGACCGATCATTTGGAAGTTGGCTAAGTGAGGCCTCTTCAGGATTTGATGATGCCACTCCTTCTGGGAATCGTATCATCAACCCTGAAAGTCTGTGACGCCGACGACCGCATAGGATACCATACCTTGGTCAGTTACTAGGACATCCACCTGTGAGAGGGTTTGGGGACATGCAGGTAACTAGACCTTCAGACACCGGTTATTTCTTGATCAGAGATCTTGAGTATTTATGGAGAGTTCTGAGGTCTGTCAGAGACCATTTGGAGAGTTCTGAGGTCTGTCAGAGACCAGTTCGAGATATGATTTGAGGTCTACCAGAGACCACTGGGAGTTTTTGTTTGAGGTTTGTCAGAGACCAGTGTGGGAGCTTTGTGATAGGTCTATCTGAGACCAGGGTTTGAGGACTTCTAGAGAGTCTATCTGAGACTTCTTGATATGGTTCAGGCTATTCAGCTACTGCATTTGGTCCCTGTTGCATGTCACTTGTATTGCATTTGTTTGCATACCCATCGTCATTGCATCCCACTAACGTGTGTCTGTGCTGCAGGTGCATTTGCATTTCCCTAGTTCTAGTGTCCGGATTTCTGAGTGATTGGTCATGGCCAGCTTAAAAAGGGAAGTTGCTTATAAATTGCCTACTCCTGATGTTGTTCCCCTGCTTGGGTTGATCTCTCTGGCTGATGAGGATGTTCGTAGGAGCTTCAGAATGAGCTATGGAAGACTATTGAGATTGGTGCACAAACCCACGGAGATGGAGCTAGATGGGTTGTACGCTTTGATGCAATTCTATGATCCCGCATTGAGATGTTTTACGTTTACTGATTTCATTCTGGGGCCTACCATTGAGGAGTATGTGGAGTTTACCGAGTTACCCGTGCAGAACCAGGTTCCATTCATTCATTCTGGCGCTAAGCCCAAGCCGGAGGACTTGGAGAAAGCTTTGCATGTGGATGCTTCTGAACTGTTGACTACTGTTTCCCGTGGAGTTCCAGGCTTCTCGCTCCAGTTCTTGATTGGTAAAGCCCAGGAGTACGCTAAGAGCGGGTGCTGGATTGCCTTCAATGCTGTGCTGGCTCTGTGCATTTACGGCATAGTATTGTTTCCCAATGTACCGGATTTTGTGGACTTCGATGCCTTCTACTTGTTTGCCGCTGGTAATCCTGTACCGACCTTGCTCGGAGATTTCTACCACTCACTGCATTACAAGAATGAGAAGGGAAGAGGAAAGAATGTTCATTTCTGTGTACCATTGCTGAGTACGTGGTTTGAGAGCCACCTTCCTAAGAGAAGATCTGTCATAAAGACTACAGTCCCAGTTGGCTGGCCGGAGCGCCTGATGAGGTTATCTTCCGAAGACGTCGAGTGGTTTGATCGAGACCTGCTGGGGTCTGAGCTTATATTCAGTTGTTCTGGGTACCCTAATGTTCCGTTGATAGGGAGAAAGGGGTGTATCAACTACAACCCGTCTCTGTTTGTCCGTCAGTTCGGATATGCGCTGAAGAACCCACCAAAGGAGGAAGAAGTACAGGAATCTCTATACTTCACCGGGGATTTGAGTGGAGAGTTGTTAGCCAAGCTGCAGCATGCCTGGACGCGTATTAACAAAAGAGGGAAGCCGTTGTTAGGGAAAAATGACTGTCAGGCTTATGCACCTTACAGGGTTTGGATTCAGGAGAGAGCAAGTCAGTTACTGATGCCATTTCCGGCTGCACCCGTCCCTGTTCATATTCCGGTAGAAGAGCCAACTACTGTTTCTAGGGAGGCCTACGAGCAAGTGGTGAAAGAAAAAGAAGTCTTGATGAAGATCAACGAAGGGTTAGAGCAGGAGCTAGCCCAGGTACGTAGTGGGAAAAACAAGGTCGTGCATGCTCTCCAACAGCAGATCGAGCTAGTAAACAGACTAGGGGCTGAGTTGACTGAGGAGAGGAAGAAGCGCGAACGTCTGGGGCAAGAGTTCAGAAGCTCCCATGACATGCTTGAATCCAAAAAGAAAGCACTTGACATCGCTCACCGAGAGATATCTTCTTGCAATAAGACCTGGAATGCCACGCTCACCAACAATAAGAAGAGGGAAGATAAGTTGAAGCAGCAAATTTCCGACCTTGAAGAGCAGTTGAAGTCCAGCATCAAGAAGTGTGAAGAAGAAGTGACGACCCGGTATAGTCTCCAGAATGCACTGAACAAGGCCGTCAAAGGCAGAGATGAAGCTGTGTCTCAGAAGCGTAAACTAGAGGATCGCTTCGGAGAAGGGGCATGGGAGGAAACTGCTGAAGACGTGCGACGTGTTCTTAAGAAAAGAAACCAACTTGTTGAAGGGCTGCTTACCAGACCAAGTCATCCGGAGACCAAGAAGTTGCTAGAAGAGTACCAGACTTATGGGAGTGTGTGATCATTTCATATAGTAGCTTGTATGCTTTATTTGCATAGTGCTGACCATCACCAGGATTGTTGGTTGAGGTCATGCCTTCTTATTGTACTCTCAGTGATATTGTATTCTTGGCTTATTGGTTTCTCCGCAATATACGAGGCTTTCTGTGATTCAACTCCGATCTTTGTATTACTAGCACCGTCACTGCACTGGCACCTTCACACTAGAATCGGGGAATGCTATCCCCTAACGCACAGACACACATTGCCTTGCATTCATATTCATATTGCATTATAGGTAATCATTGGATGGTATCTTATTTCCTGCTCTGTATCAGGTATAATCAGGATTGCAGATCAACGCCCGCACAGATATTCCACTCGCACCAACTGTCGAAGAATCATGGATCAAATACAGAACGAGATGCAAGATGTGCGCGAGAAGCTAGCTCTCTTTATGCAGACCATGGAAGCTATTGTAAAAGGTCAGGAGAATCTGCAAGCCATGGTGCAGCCCCTGTTGGTCAGAAATGCTGGTCACGATAATGAGGAGCATCAGTCGGTGCGAGTCGACACTGTTCATGGGGATGGCACTCCCACGCCAGTGGCTCCACCTGTAGTCAATATACCGACCGCTAATGTCAACAACGCTACCGCTGCTGGGAACGGTAACGTCGGAATTGGGAACGAGACTGCTGTCCATAACGTTGGGCTGGGTGATGTCAACTTGGGTGATAATATGGGAGGCAACGGCTTCGGTAATGCTGGATTCGGGTTCAACGATCAGGGATTCGATAACGCCGGGAAATATGGTTTCAATGCTCAAGGCTTTGGGCAAGATGGTTATGGTGTGGCCAATCAGGGTTACGGAGGTTTCGGAAATGGAAACGGCGCTGGATTAATGGCTTTTGGGCCTGCTGGAGGTGTTCAGGGATATGGCAATAGAGGCCGAGGCCCGGTGATGAACCAGATTAGGGCGGGCCACAATAATGGATATGATGGGTATGGAGCTGGGAATGGTATGTGGCAAGAAGATCAACAGGAGGACGCTTTCTCCGGCGGAGGTTTCGAAGGGCCGATGGATAACTCCCAGAAGATCAGAATGCTAGAAGAGCAGATGAGGGGGGTCCTGAACCAAAGTGCTGTGGGCTTAGTGTAACACGGTGGGAGAACTGACTTTAAACAATGTTGCGGATAGCAAGAGTCGCCACCGACTTTTATTTTATCCATAAGGAAAGGTTATAAAAGAACAGGAAAGACCTTAGAGAATATTTTGGGTCCGGGGGGTAGGTTATGAAAAGGGAAGGTGTTAGCACCCTTTTCATCCATGGTTATCCATGGGCTCTTAGGTACTTAAGCTCACTTTTGAATTGTTTTGAAAGTGTAGTGTGTGAATAGCAAAAAATTTCAGAATAGTTTAATAATAATCCGTGTATGGATGTGAAAAAAACTTGTTTGAAAATTTTGTTGGAAATTTGTTTAAGTGTGAAAAAGTTTTGAAGTGAGCAAGCACCTAGGAGTAACCTACCCTAATGTTTAAAGGTCTTTCTTATTCTTTATTCTTTCCTTTAGTAAGACTATCCCTACTATAATGGAGTAGGTAGTCCTTACTTTGGATGTTAAGGGATATGTGAGGGACAATTTGACTTTGAAGGCCATTGTGGGATGTAATAAGCACACTGGAGGGACTATCATCATTTTTCGAAAGGGACTCGATTCGTAAAGGCAGCCATAAGGGACTTTGATGATTTTCTTTTTGAGGGACTTGCTTTATACACCCCACTTAACCATTATTCGTAGGCAACTTGAGGGATATCCTTAGGAAGTGAGACGGCGATTAAAATCGACTTACGTGTGTGACGTGTTTATTTTAATTATCTTTATTTAAAAGTGATCTAAATGTATTTTAATATTACATACATGTTGTTACACTCCCTAATTACTACCCATAATAATAATTAAATAATTAAACAACTTTACATCCAAGAAACAATTACAAAATAATAAGCAAAATAATTAAATAGCAAAGATAAATAAAATAAGCAATAATAAATAATAAAGGGGGTTAATTCTAAGTTTACTCGGCAAGACATCGCATCTTGTGCCTACGTATCCTTACGGGAGTGGAATCAGAGTAATCGTAGTTCCCCTCAAAAGGGAGGTTAGAGACTTCTTGACTGTGGTCAAGGTCTCAAGGGGAATAAACGCATCTTAAGGACACGCTTACGTGGAGTGTAGAAACTCCAAATCTCTACGTTGAAATGTTAAGTTGTAATTAGGGTTAAATTAGGTTAGGGGTTCCACGGCGGGAAACCCTAAAATGAGCGCGGCGGCTCTTTGACCTAATGCTAGGGGTAAAATGGTAATTTTGCCTGCGGCGAGGCATTTTGTGAAAATTAGGGTTTGTAAGGTTGTAAGGGAGGAGCAGTTACAATTATGATACTTAAACTGAAAAAATAAATTGCGATAAACATATAAAGCTGCAAAAAAATGACAAACAGAAACCGTCAGTGTGGGTTAGGCGAAATGAGACTAAAATTGAACAAGGTAAGTATTGTACATCTTTTTTTGAGAAATTCTGGTTTATGAATTTCAATGATGGTTTAATTTTAGTAATAATATAAGAAAAAAGAGTTTTGAGGAATTTTCTTAAAAAAATTTATTACTATTGAAAAGTGAGAATTAATTATTTATTTTGAAAAAGATTTTCTGTTAATATTTTTAAAAAAAAGATTTTAATTATAGAAAAGGTTTTTGGTTTATTAATCCTTTTTAAAAAAAACAGGTTTGATTTACTTTAATTTTGAAAGGGGTTTAATCTAAATGAGAATGCTTGATTTTTTTCTAAAAAAAAATTAGTTTTGATATAAAAAAAAATGGTTTGATTATAAAAAAAAGGTTTTCAATTGTTAAACTAAAAATAAGATATAAAATTAAATAACAATAACATAAAGAATGAAAGAAAATTGAACTGGGTCAGGAAACTGGGCAGTGAACTCCCACCCGACTCGGTCAAGAGTCAAAACGCAGCCATGGTGAAACGAAACTTAGGGTTTAAACCCAACATCGCGTCGGCGGCGCCGTGCACGGTCTTTCTCCCGACCTTCGCTTTCCTGCATCACGTAAAGCAAACAACAGCAACAGCCATTAGCAGATTAATTACATTAAGACAGGTTTTTGTATGGTTTCATCGGTGTGGCGTCGAGGGCGATTTCCGGCGAGGATGCCCGATAACGAAAGAGATGGAAACTTCAATGCACTTCGATAGCAACGAAGATGAGTATCTCCCTTTCTCTATATTTAGGTTTTTTGAAATTAGGATTGTGGTTGAAATTGGGGTCTGGGGTTTTATGATAATCGTGTCCCCCCTCCTTTTGATTAGGGTTTCTGCTTCTTTTATATTACTCTCAAATTCGTGGGCTTGGACCTCCTTCCAATTTTACGTTATTTGAAAACTGATTTTTACTGATTGATTTCTTTCTGGATTGATTGGAGATTCATTTCAATTAATTTGTGGAATGCTGATTGGGGATTTTCCTATTTGATTATGATCTGATTTGAAAAACATTCCCTTTTCGGTGAGATTGTGTTAATGTTTGTTGATGAGAAAATCTCCTCCTATATGACCTGTCAATCACGTTTAAAAAATGCTTTGATTGTCTAGGTTTAATGCTTCGAAAAGAAATGCTAGCTGTCTTGAAGTGGATCTCCTTTTCAAACGGGTATCTTTTAATAGGTTACTAACTTTGTGAATTGTTATCTGGCAGGGGCAAATAGCAAATGATTTTTGGGTCAAGGACATCTAACAGCCTAGAGCAAATACGGTAACGGAACGAGCGTAAGTTGTTGCCTTTGAGTAGAATCGTTAGCACTATGAGTCGAAGATGGAGCTCCAACAGTAGAGGAAAGATTTTGAGTGATCCTCGGATGTGTTTTGCTGGAACCGATTATGTATCTTTGCTTGGTTTTCTGGATCGGGAGACAACTGGGATTGATTGAAACCATCGCCGTTGACCAAATGCTGAGGCTGTTGATGATGCAATTTTAACCAAAGTTGTAGCTGTGATTGTGTTTATTGGCCTAGCTGTTGAAATTGTTGGTGCTGATACCCTATTTTCTGCTGTTGTTGTACTGATTTTCTTCTCCTTCTTTCAGGACCTGATTTGGAGTATGAGAGCTGCCTGTTTCTTGCCGTTGGCCGAGGAAGGTTTGACGGTGATGATGACTCTAGGTCTGAACCAGAGAATTATTTAGGCATAAGGTTGCTTTTGAACATTGTTGGTTGTTCCCTAAATGCGTGAAGCCACCTGAGCCTGATTACTTATTGTCCAAAATTTGATTTTTCGATGTACGGTGAGGAGTTGGTGACAGCCTTGGCTGTTGCTCTCCCGGCCACTCGATTCGCCCAATGATAAGTTGAACTGAGGGTCGAAGTAAAACTTGATTCCTTTCTTCTTATTCTGCGATTCGTTTCTCTAACCATATGCGATTGTCAGTTAGCATCTGTTTTGGTTGTAGGTGACTTTTGGAGTGGTTAACCATGTCATTGGAAGGGCAATGTTCCAGTGGTCCAAATCCACTACTGACCGCTATGTTATGCACTAGAGGCCTTTATCCTTTAAACAGCTTTTATGGTAGTTTGAGGTTATCGTATGTGGCTCCTTTTAATGGTTGTTTCCTTGAACTGACTGTGACGCAGGTGGAAGAAAAAGCGTGTTCAACTCTCATCTGTTACGGGTTGGATTACCAATAGGTTTCTGTCTTCATACTCTAGATTTGAGTACTAATTCAATGTATATTGTGATGCAGGTTGTGACAAAGAAAATGCAGTTGAAGCACTACACCGAATACTAACTCGCGAATGTGACAAAACCCTGGAGGATGCGTTGGCCGTCTATGGGAACTCATAGGGTGCTTGATGCTCGGTTTTAGCGTTTACTATTTCATAGCTGGGAAAACATTAGTATTGACTACTTCGTGGTATGTTTGAGAGCTGCTCTCATTGCCGTGAAATGTCTTATCATGTGCCAGGTCATAGTGAGTCATCCTTTGGGAATTGGCTAGCCGGTTATGGGGCCGTGTCTGTATTTGGATGATTGTTGTAGTGATCCAACAGCTGATCCCAACTTCGATGTTGCGCCTGTTGTAATCAATTCCTGATTGGCTCATCTCTAGGTACCTTGTAAGTATATGCTCACCCTCCTCTTCGTTATCGATGTAAGTCGAAGTAGTTTCCTAATTGGCCTGTTTCAATTGATGAATTCTTCTTTGGGCGTGTTTGTAGAAATCATTGGAGAACCTTCGTATACAGCCAACACTGTCTCAAAGGGGTTTATTCTTAACGATGCGCCTTTTCCTGCTGCGTGTAACCCGGTGAACTGTTTCCAATTACCTCGGCTATGAGCATCAAAAAGCTACACATTTACTTGATAGTGCTGTCATATTTACTTGATGGTGTCCCTTCAGAATCCACATCTGCGCAAATCATTTCGGCTCGAAAAAGCTTCCTTTATCTCTCTCTCTTGGCTGTCCCGTACGATAAGAACGATAACCACCTGATCTGTCGCCAATGGCACAGATCGGTAACGGGGGTTGGACGCAGCTTCGGTTGTGCCACTCCCGACACTCGATGATGACATTGTTCTGAGAGTTTCGAACAACCTCTAACACTTTTCCATTCTGTGTTGTATTCTCTTTGTTATGCAGGTTAATGGAAGATTCGTGAAGAACATCGAAAGAGCATCGTGAAGATCCACTTAGACGTTTTAGGACTTAGAATTTCCTTAATATATGTACTTGTTGTAAATGGATCCTCTTGTAAACCAATGGCATTTCTTGAATAAAGTTTGAATTTACTTGTCCGTTTCAAATTGTAAACTAAATATTTATGAAATAAAGTTCAAAAAAATATTTATTCACTTCTTATTCGTAAATTTTAAATATCTATGAATAATAATTCAAAAATTATTTAAATTCACCCCTTAGATGTAAATTACAAATACTTATGAATAAAGCTTCAAAAATATTTAAACTCACTTCTTAGTTGTAAATTATAAATATTTACGAATGATATTCACAAATATTTAAACTCACTTCCCTTTTTGTATTGGACAATATTGTGAATGAGACCCACCCTCTTTATATTAACTGACCTTTTACCGTAACCTGATTAAATCTGACCAAAACTCAAACCGAGTTCCCGCTTTCAAAATAACCTTAGCAATATCCGCTTCCCCAAAATTACAAACCCCACGTGAAATGACCGAAATGCCCCTGGGACCAAATCTGAAGTCTTGGAAGTCCATTTAGCCTGATTAAAGTCAAAACCCTAGTTTTGGATGCACTGCTTAGGAGGTGCATTGTCTGAGGGAATTGTCAACTCTTCTGACCAATTATGAATTTTGTGAACCTTGTGAACCTTCTTGGAACACAAAGTCTTGTATTGTGAGGGCAAATTTTGGGGTGCAACAGCTGCCCCTGTTCAATTTTCTGAAACCTGAGGGGTTAGATTGGTATATTTGCCAGTCGTAACCTGGAAGGTTGAAGGGGATTGAACACAAAAGCCCAAAAATTTGCACTCACCAGTGCATGGAGTGATGTTGATGGTTGGTTGAACATGATTGAGTGGGCTTAAAGATGCCACTAGGGGAAAGTTCTTCAGTAGCATAATGAGAACTGTCAGGAGTCTGGAGTAATACTGATGTAACAGCATGTCTTCATGAGGATAGAGCAATCAATAGTGATAACCCTAAAGCAGTCTTGAAGCAATGATATGATTTCAGGAGGATAGAACAATGAATGGCTCTAAAGCAGTCTTGAAATAATAATGTGATATGTCTTCAGGAGGATAGAGCAATCAATAGCTCTAAAGCAGTCTTGAAGTAATAATGTGATATGTCTTCAGGAGGATAGAGCAATCAATAGCTCTAAAGCAGTCTTGAAATAATAATGTGATATGTCTTCAGGAGGATAGAGCAATCAATAGCTCTAAAGCAGTCTTGAAGTAATAATGTGATATGTCTTCAGGAGGATAGAGCAATCAATAGCTCTAAAGCAGTCTTGAAGTAATGATTTCAGGAGGATAGAGCAATGGATAGCTCTAAAGCAGTCTTGAAATAATAATGTAATTTCAGGAGGATAGAACAATGAATGGCTCTAAAGCAGTCTTGAAATAATAATGTGATATGTCTTCAGGAGGATAGAGCAATCAATAGCTCTAAAGCAGTCTTGAAGTAATAATGTGATATGTCTTCAGGAGGATAGAGCAATCAATAGCTCTAAAGCAGTCTTGAAGTAATGATTTCAGGAGGATAGAGCAATGGATAGCTCTAAAGCAGTCTTGAAATAATAATGTAATTTCAGGAGGATAGAGCAATGGATAACTCTAAAGCAGTCTTGAAATAATAATGTAATTTCAGGAGGATAGAGCAATGGGTAACTCTAAAGCAGTCTTGAAATAATTAGATGGCTTCAGGAGGATAGAGCAATGAATAGCTCTAAAGCAGTCTTGAAGTACTGATTTCAGGAGGATAGAGCAATGGATAGCTCTAAAGCAGTCTTGAAATAATAATGTAATATGTCTTCAGGAGGATAGAGCAATCAATAGCTCTAAAGCAGTCTTGAAGTAATGATTTCAGGAGGATAGAGCAATGGATAGCTCTAAAGCAGTCTTGAAATAATAATGTGATATGTCTTCAGGAGGATAGAGCAATCAATAGCTCTAAAGCAGTCTTGAAGTCATGAGAGGCTATCAGGAGGATAAAATAACCCTGAGGTTACAATAAAGCAGTCCCAAAGTAATAAGAAGCTCATCAGGAGGATAAAGTAACCCTGAGGTTACAATAAAGCAGTCCCGAAGATCATAAGCTTGTTTGTTGGATAATTAACCTGAAAACAAGGTAGCACTCTGTATAACAACATTAGTTTATGCTTTATGTATGCATGTGTGACATGATGCACTTAGGTAATGTACTATAGACATATATGTTATGGTATGATGTAAATGATGTATGTATGATATGACACTGCTGGAAGTGTCTGGATATCCTTGCATAACAACTGCTGGCCAAGGAAAATAAATCCCGATTCGTTGTTGAAGAATATATAACCCTCCGTCTGCTGGGAATAACAAGGTATAGATAACCTCCCGTTGTTGGGGATAACAAGGTATAGATAACCTCCCGTTGTTGGGGATAACAAGGTATAGATAACCTCCCGTTGTTGGGGATAGTAGGGTATAGATAACCTTCGTTTTCGTTTGATAGTAGGATAAGTATAACATCCCGTCTTCGTTCATCGTGCCCTTATTGGAAAGTAATTTCCCGTATATCTGTATGAGGATAAAAGAGATGGATATAAATTCCAGGGGAGATTAGACTTTGTGAAAATGGATTAGTCCTACTGATGGTTTGTAACTGCCTTGTAAAGATGAACCGGCGAAGCTTCGTTGAAATCCTTCCCTCGTTCGTCCTTAGTAAATACTATTACTGCATTTTCATGCATTTCTGGTAAACATCAATCATATTAGAAGCATACATGCATTTCTGGTAAACATCAATCATATTCAAAGGCATACATACATTCAAACACAACCAATGGACGTTTCGCTTATGTAAATAGGGTAAAAGTAAATCTGGATTCAAAAGATGGAATTTATTTATATCAAAAGTGACCCATACACGGGTAAGTTTGTACAAGGAGACATAAGCCCTAGTAAGAGAATTTTGTCATGAAGTTTTACAAAAAGAATCAGCTATGTGGGAAATAATCCTATTGAGTTTCAATTCTACTATTGCCACTCAAGTATCTCATCTTCTTGCTGTTGAGACGGAAACGATTGGATTGAGCTTTATCTGTTTGAGCTTGAGTAAGTAGTACAACTGGTTGCAGTTTCATGAGTGATCCAAACGAGACATAGTCATACGCTTTAATCCCTAACTTTTGCCTGGATTGCCCTTTCAGGTTTTCAATCCACCGGGATACCCTTTTTTGCCCAAGCCGCCTTTTCAGGTTTTCGACTTGCCGGGTGTACATCTCTTTATATATATATCCCTAATTTTTGCCCAAACCCTTTTGGTTTGCCGGGGTGCCCTTATTTTTGCCTAGGCCTGTCAACCTAGCGGGTCTCTTTTTATGCGTAGTATTTTTTAACTATGTCTGCGTTTACAGGTTGTGGGAAGTCTTCACCATCCATTGTAGTCAGTATCATGGCACCTCCTGAGAACACTGTCTTGACTACAAATGGTCCCTCATATGTTGGAGTCCACTTGCCCCTAGGATCACCCTGTGGTAATATGATACGCTTGATTACCAAGTCACCAGCCTGATATACCTTTGGCTTAACCTTCTTGTTAAAAGCTTTGATCATCCGTTTCTGGTACATCTGGCCATGACAAACTGCTGCTAACCTTTTCTCATCAATCAAATTTATCTGGTCAAGTCGAGTCTGAATCCACTCATCTTCATCCAAGCCTGCATCCCTCATAATTCTCAAGGAGGGGATCTGAACTTCGATAGGCAGAACTGCTTCCATACCATAGACTAAGGAGAATGGGGTTGCCCCTGTTGAAGTACGTATTGTAGTACGATAACCATGCAGAGCAAATGGTAACATCTCGTGCCAATCCTTGTAAGTAACAGTCATCTTCTGTACAATCTTCTTAATGTTCTTATTAGCAGCTTCAACTGCCCCATTCATCTTTGGACGATACGGAGAAGAGTTGTGATGCTTAATCTTGAACTGCATCTTCGAAATCAACAAGGTAGTATGGGTCAACATATACTGTCTTAGTCGGCGAGCAGCCCATGCCAAAGCGCCGCAAGTTTTCTCGAGCAGTGAGTATCTTGTTTCACAGTCGGTAAACTTTTTGCTAAGGTAGTATATTGCCTGCTCTTTTCGACCAGACTCGTCATGTTGCCCCAATACACACCCCATTGAGTTGTCTAATACTGTTAAATACATAATCAAGGGTCTTCCATCAACTGGTGGCATTAAAATTGGAGGTTCTAGCAAATATCTCTTGATTTCATCAAAGGCAGTCTGGCACTCATCATTCCATTCCATCACCTGATCTTTCTTTAACAACTTGAAGATTGGCTCACAGATGGTAGTTAGTTGGGAAATAAATCTTGCAATGTAGTTCAATCGTCCCAAGAAACCTCTAACCTCCTTCTCAGTACGGGGAGCTGGCATCTCTCGTATAGCTTTCACTTTTGCAGGATCCACTTCAATACCTTTTCCACTGACAATGAAACCCAGGAGCTTTCCAGATCTAACTCCAAAAGTACACTTGTTTGGATTTAATCTCAACCTGTATTTCTTCAACCTCTCAAACAACTTGTGCAGATGATCAAGATGTTGTTCTTCATTCCGAGACCTGGCTATATTCACAACTTCGGCTGGCTCTTCATGTGGCTGTATAGCTTTCTCTTCTTGTTGTAACAACCTAGCAAGCTCCACAGGTATTTCACAATCGTCCTCGCTTCCGTCTTCAGTTTGATAGATCGGATTCTCGAAATTGTAATTGGCAATAGTAGAACTGTTATCAACTGGATCCAGAGTGGATGAGGATCTGCATTTTAGTGACGTGGGTGTGTGTAAGAACACATAGCTGATAAAGCAAAAATAAAAGAAAAAGAAAGACAAGGAACACAATATTTACGAAAACGAAACATCCACTGATTTTATGGAATGAAGTATGCAAATGAAATGACAACCCGTAACAAGCACACCATTGTGCCCCGGGTAAGGCACAGGGCTTGAAAGTTTTAATTGTTCCAGAAATTATAAATTTAAAAACATAACACAGTAATAGTATTTACTCCTGACTAAAGGAGATAGGGATAACATCTTCAGCTGTCCAATTATTGAGTCCAGCACCCACAGTAGGAAAAATCCATGCCTCCAGGTTGTAGTCTTCATCTTGATCTCCCACAGCATTGATAACCCCTTGATTGGTGATACGAACAGCACGGGCACGACGGACAGCCTTCTGGGACTCTGCAGTGAAACCCAAACCAAACTTGTCAGACTTGTATGGAATATCAGGAAGCTGACCCCAAATAGTACAACCACCTTCTTCCACCATAGCTTTTGCATCATTGAGGGAGGCCATTGCCATTGTTGGAGGGTTTCTGATGACCACAGGAACCTTCTTCACAGCAGGAGGAGTCACACAATCCTTAACAGCCCAGGGAACCACTTCAAATGACTGACATGGAGTTTCAATGTATTCACCTTCTACTTCCAGATACTTGAAAGTGTTTACATGGCTGACAAAGTATTCTTCCTCTCCAAAGACAGTAACAACTTTTCCATTCACCGGATATCTCAACTTTTGATGTAATGTGGAGGTCACAGCACCTGCCCCATGGATCCAGGGACGACCAAGCAGACATGAGTACGAAGGACGAATATCCATCACATAGAATGTAGCAGTAAACACCTGAGAGCCAACCTTGATTGGAAGATCAATTTCCCCATGCACTACTCTTCTAGAACCATCAAAAGCCTTTACCACAATATTACTGGGCTTCAATACCGTATCTTCAGGACTCAGCTTGTTCAGGACTTCCTTAGGCAACACATTCAGAGAGGAACCATTGTCTATCAGCACATGAGACAGGGTAGTGCCCCTGCATTCAATTGAAATATGCAAGGCCCTGTTATGATCCCTCTTGGCAGGGGTCAAGTCAGCATCAGAAAATCCTAACCCGTTGTCATAGGTCAGGTGAGCAACACAATTCTCAAACTGGTCCACAGAAATTGCACTGGGTACATGAGCCATCTTTAGAAACTTGATCAATGACTTGGCATGAGCCTCAGAACATAATAACAGGGAGAGCATAGAAATCTTTGAGGGAGTATGCCCCAGCTGATCAACAATATCATAATCACTCTTGCGAATGATTTTCAATACTTCTTCCATCTGCTTAGAGAGGTCATCAGCAGCTGGCACATCAGTAGATACAGGCTCAATAACAGGACCCTTGCCCCGAGCATCAGTGGTGGAAGTAACAGCAGGAGTAACTGCACTCTTAGAAGCAACTGGAGGAGAGAATACTCTTCCACTACGAGTGATCTTGCTAGATCCAGCAATATTATCAATGTCAACAGGCATATCAGGTAAAGGCTCCTGCTTGACACCATGGATGTAAACATCAGACCCATAGTGCCAAGGCACAGCTTTGTCAGATGTATAAGGAATAGGACCAGGAGTGGTAATGATCAGAGGAGCTACCCTGGCTTCAGCAACAACTTTCACAGGACCTTCAGCAATAATCTTGATTGGGCCCTGATGAGTGATTTTAATGGGACCCTTTGAAGTGATTCTTAGTGGTACTTTGTCAACCATGTCAACCTCTTCAATCTTCTTACCCTGAGTCAGACGATCCACCATACTTTCTACAGATGCTGGTCTTCTTTCAAACACTATAGTATATTTATCCATGAGACGTTGAATCCCATCTCTCAAAATGAAGCAACTATCCGGCTTATAGGTACAATATAGACAATCTTCATGACAACCTGGAAAGATCCCAGCTTGTACTAACCTCTTTTTGATAACAGACAATGGTGTGCTCAACTCCATAACTGAATAGACATGCAGATCTTCATCAATATCTTCATCAATGGCGTTGACAGTCTTCTCGTGATTTGGCATTGGAGCTGTAATCACATTTGGAGTACCTGGTGGATCAAACTCAATTTCTCCAGCATCAATCATATCCTGAATTTTGTTCTTCAAGACCCAGCAGTTATTAGTATCATGTCCTGGACAGTTTGAATGATATGCACATCGTGCATTGGGATTGTACTTGGGAGAGGTAACATTGGGATTCTGAGGAGCCTCCCTCAGGGTAATAAGTTCAGCCTTCAACAAGTGTTGCAATGCCTGAGCCATTGACATGTTGATCTTCGTGAACTCTCTTCTAGCCCTCTGTTGGTTGCCTTGAGGCTGCTCTGTTGTTGCAGGAGTTGGATTTGAAATATGAACTGCACTAACAGACTGATGCCTTCTGTTACGATCAGGCTGACCATACACAGCATTAGATTCTTTCTTCCCAGTGGGAGGCTTCTTTGCAGCACCTGATGAAGAAGTGCCCACTTGGATCTTACCACTCTTGATACCATTCTCTACTCGCTCTCCTGTCATGATCAACTCAGTGAAGCCAGATGATGAGCTTCCAATGAGATGACTGTAAAATGGACCATTCAGCGTACACATGAACATATCAACCAACTCCCTATCAGTCAAAGGGGGTTGAACTCTTCCAGCTAAGTCTCTCCACTTCTGAGCATACTCCTTAAAGCTTTCTTTGGCACCCATAGACATGCTTTGAAGCTGCATGCGAGTGGGGGCTAAGTCAGCATTGTATTGATACTGCTTGTAGAAAGCTTCAGCAAGGTCATTCCAATCTCTGATGTTGACACTCTCCAACTGATAATACCACTCTAGCTGAGCTCCAGATAAACTCTCTTGAAAGAAATGGATCCACAACTTTTTATCAGCAGTGTGGGGTTGCATTCTTCTGACATAAGACCTCAGATGCAATTTGGGACAAGAGACCCCATCATAGACAACAAATGTAGGAACTTTGAACCCAATGGGTATGACCACCCCAGATATCAAGCTCAAATCCTCAAAATCCAGCCCAGATGATTTCTGTAATTCCATAGCATCCATTCTATCCACCAGCATCTTGAATTTGTCTTCGTTAGGCTCATGATAGTAGTTAGCCTCAGAATCAGAGTCCCCCATAGTGTTGTGGAGACTGCCTCTCTCCTGCTCAGATTCTTCAGATTCATAGTCTTCAACCTGTTCCTTGGTCTTGACAGGACCTTTGAACCTTCTTCCCATGTTGAGCAACCCAGCAGACCTTCTAGCCTTCTTAGTCTTCTTGGCCAGCAGTGTCTTCAATTCATCCTGCCCCTTGGATAGGTTCAGGATCAGCTCTTGGAACTGTGCATTCTGTGCCTGGAGATCCTTAACTGATTGTTCAAGAGCCATTGCTGAAATAAACAGCGAGAAGATGAGAAACCTGTGCACAATTATAAACCCTGTGATGCAATGATATGGGAATGCATATGCAATGTTTTCAAGGACCGCAGGATTTAAATTTGCTTAAACAAACAAGAAAGTAACTTTTTATTAGTAATAACTTGTTTTGCCTTTTAGGCTTACAAAAAATGAAAACGAAATAAGTACAAAAGATGGGGTTTTAGGTCTCCCATGGACGTTTCCTCTTTGTGTTGAGGTATGAGTTGAGGTTTCGTTCCTCATGAAGTAGCTTTGTTAGCTCTAGGATCCTTGCTTGGCTTGCTTTGTAATGAGCCTCGAAAGTATCCCTTTGCTCTTTCAGTTGGATCCATGATCTCTGCAAGTCTTCCATATCAGTAGGCATGTCTGGGTGAAGGACGGTATAAGCTGTGTCTCCTTCAGCAACAGGTTCCATGGTAACTGGTAGGATGGCAGGATATGGCATCATGAGTGTCTGAGCACGAAATCGTACCCATCTGAGATAAGCCTCCATAGGAATGGTGTACTTAGGCTCCAGTGTCTTGCTGTCAATCCTGCTTACCTTTCCCCAAGCTCGTATGAATCTCTGACGGTAACCCTGAAGATCGTTGTCGTAGTCAAACACAATGCCCTGAATCAACATGTCATGTGGACCATCGCTCCGGGCGTAACCAAACTGTCGTAAAGCTAGAGATGGGTTGTAGGTGATGCCTCCTCTTATGCCTAGAAGTGGCACATTAGGAAACTCCCCACAACGGTCAATGATGGTGACATTCTCCATAGATCTGGAGCACCAATGGATGTCTGAGTGAGAAAGTGACATGATCCTCTTGGACCATCTGAACCCTTGCTCATTCTTCATTACTGAGCGAGGAAGGTGAGAAATAAACCACCTAGAAAGTAAAGGTATGCAGCACATCAAAGTTCCTCTTGCCCTTGTAGTACGGGTGTGAAGAGAATGTAGGATGTCTCCAAGTAAGGTAGGCACTGGATTGTGACTCAGGAATATGTTGATGGCATGAACGTCTATGAACTGATCAGGATTGGGGAACAACACTAAGCCATAAATCAATAAGGCTAAGATCTCCTCAAAAGCATCGTAGCTCATAGCCTTCAAGAACATTTGAGCTTTATCCACTAATACCTTGGCAAGAATACCTTTAACTCCACTTCTCGTCTCTAGAACAATGTCAGACTTCTTCAGATGTAGAGTTGCAGCAATAACTTCTGGTTTAAGCTCCTTCTCTAAGCCTGTGAATGGCTTCTGATCAAGAACAGGTATACCCAGAAGTTTAGAGAACTCCTCCATGGTTGGAACCAGCTGATAATCAGGAAATGTAAAGCAATGGTGCTTAGGGTCAAAGAACTGAAACAGCACACTCATCATGTCTTCACTGACCCTGAAGTAACTAGATCCAATAAGTGACCATGTCTCTTGTTGAACTGGGAGTGATCAGGCACTAGGGAAACCAACTCCTTGAGCTTAGCAGGTATCCCTACAAAGTTGATCCTGATGGTGTTTCTACGAGCAGAAGCCATGACCTGCAACAAAGAACAAAGATAAATCCTTTGGTCCTTTAAATGGTTAGGGAAAATGATATGCTTATGATGCATGATGATGTCATGATGTCATGCTCAATCACAAACATGTGGCACACACAAACAAGTCACACCATAGCCCTAGGTTTAAAGGCTTGCATGAGGTTCAAAGGCAAGTACCCTCCCCTGAAGTTAGATGGTTCATCCTGTCCTACAAAAGTAACCAGGTTCTAAGGGATCTCAATATCATTGATCCTTCACAAGGGTGGTTGTTCAGAAGGCAACTTACTTGCCAACCAAAACCCTCCAAGTTTAAGATCTCAATGAGCGTAGTATCGAGTGTCAACCAACTTCAGTCTGCACCAAAGCCGGTTACCTCACTACTTTCTAAAGGCCAAGATGAGTTAACTAGGGTTCTAAAAGTCAGTTAGTGCATTGACAACATATGGCAGCCTCAATATTATCCTCAACTTGACTTAAGGAATATAAGCACCAACCAAGAAGTCGCACTAACTATGGCCACCAGATCAACCGTATCGATATACGTCGTACAGTTTCCTTGGTCTATTGCCATTTACCTAAGGTACACTAGATCCGGGTTAGGACCTTTCACACATAAGAGCACCCCAACAATATAATAATAAAGCAAACAAGGCAAACAATTTAAAGTGATCTTAATTCCTAAGGGTACCCCTCTTAAATAGATCCCCAGCAGAGTCGCCAGTTCTGTAACACGGTGGGAGAACTGACTTTAAACAATGTTGCGGATAGCAAGAGTCGCCGCCGACTTTTATTTTATCCATAAGGAAAGGTTATAAAAGAACAGGAAAGACCTTAGAGAATATTTTGGGTCCGGGGGGTAGGTTATGAAAAGGGAAGGTGTTAGCACCCTTTTCATCCATGGTTATCCATGGGCTCTTAGGTACTTAAGCTCACTTTTGAATTGTTTTGAAAGTGTAGTGTGTGAATAGCAAAAAATTTCAGAATAGTTTAATAATAATCCGTGTATGGATGTGAAAAAAACTTGTTTGAAAATTTTGTTGGAAATTTGTTTAAGTGTGAAAAAGTTTTGAAGTGAGCAAGCACCTAGGAGTAACCTACCCTAATGTTTAAAGGTCTTTCTTATTCTTTATTCTTTCCTTTAGTAAGACTATCCCTACTATAATGGAGTAGGTAGTCCTTACTTTGGATGTTAAGGGATATGTGAGGGACAATTTGACTTTGAAGGCCATTGTGGGATGTAATAAGCACACTGGAGGGACTATCATCATTTTTCGAAAGGGACTCGATTCGTAAAGGCAACCATAAGGGACTTTGATGATTTTCTTTTTGAGGGACTTGCTTTATACACCCCACTTAACCATTATTCGTAGGCAACTTGAGGGATATCCTTAGGAAGTGAGACGGCGATTAAAATCGACTTACGTGTGTGACGTGTTTATTTTAATTATCTTTATTTAAAAGTGATCTAAATGTATTTTAATATTACATACATGTTGTTACACTCCCTAATTACTACCCATAATAATAATTAAATAATTAAACAACTTTACATCCAAGAAACAATTACAAAATAATAAGCAAAATAATTAAATAGCAAAGATAAATAAAATAAGCAATAATAAATAATAAAGGGGGTTAATTCTAAGTTTACTCGGCAAGACATCGCATCTTGTGCCTACGTATCCTTACGGGAGTGGAATCAGAGTAATCGTAGTTCCCCTCAAAAGGGAGGTTAGAGACTTCTTGACTGTGGTCAAGGTCTCAAGGGGAATAAACGCATCTTAAGGACACGCTTACGTGGAGTGTAGAAACTCCAAATCTCTACGTTGAAATGTTAAGTTGTAATTAGGGTTAAATTAGGTTAGGGGTTCCACGGCGGGAAACCCTAAAATGAGCGCGGCGGCTCTTTGACCTAATGCTAGGGGTAAAATGGTAATTTTGCCTGCGGCGAGGCATTTTGTGAAAATTAGGGTTTGTAAGGTTGTAAGGGAGGAGCAGTTACAATTATGATACTTAAACTGAAAAAATAAATTGCGATAAACATATAAAGCTGCAAAAAAATGACAAACAGAAACCGTCAGTGTGGGTTAGGCGAAATGAGACTAAAATTGAACAAGGTAAGTATTGTACATCTTTTTTTGAGAAATTCTGGTTTATGAATTTCAATGATGGTTTAATTTTAGTAATAATATAAGAAAAAAGAGTTTTGAGGAATTTTCTTAAAAAAATTTATTACTATTGAAAAGTGAGAATTAATTATTTATTTTGAAAAAGATTTTCTGTTAATATTTTAAAAAAAAAGATTTTAATTATAGAAAAGGTTTTTGGTTTATTAATCCTTTTTAAAAAAAACAGGTTTGATTTACTTTAATTTTGAAAGGGGTTTAATCTAAATGAGAATGCTTGATTTTTTTCTAAAAAAAAATTAGTTTTGATATAAAAAAAAATGGTTTGATTATAAAAAAAAGGTTTTCAATTGTTAAACTAAAAATAAGATATAAAATTAAATAACAATAACATAAAGAATGAAAGAAAATTGAACTGGGTCAGGAAACTGGGCAGTGAACTCCCACCCGACTCGGTCAAGAGTCAAAACGCAGCCATGGTGAAACGAAACTTAGGGTTTAAACCCAACATCGCGTCGGCGGCGCCGTGCACGGTCTTTCTCCCGACCTTCGCTTTCCTGCATCACGTAAAGCAAACAACAGCAACAGCCATTAGCAGATTAATTACATTAAGACAGGTTTTTGTATGGTTTCATCGGTGTGGCGTCGAGGGCGATTTCCGGCGAGGATGCCCGATAACGAAAGAGATGGAAACTTCAATGCACTTCGATAGCAACGAAGATGAGTATCTCCCTTTCTCTATATTTAGGTTTTTTGAAATTAGGATTGTGGTTGAAATTGGGGTCTGGGGTTTTATGATAATCGTGTCCCCCCTCCTTTTGATTAGGGTTTCTGCTTCTTTTATATTACTCTCAAATTCGTGGGCTTGGACCTCCTTCCAATTTTACGTTATTTGAAAATTGATTTTTACTGATTGATTTCTTTCTGGATTGATTGGAGATTCATTTCAATTAATTTGTGGAATGCTGATTGGGGATTTTCCTATTTGATTATGATCTGATTTGAAAAACATTCCCTTTTCGGTGAGATTGTGTTAATGTTTGTTGATGAGAAAATCTCCTCCTATATGACCTGTCAATCACGTTTAAAAAATGCTTTGATTGTCTAGGTTTAATGCTTCGAAAAGAAATGCTAGCTGTCTTGAAGTGGATCTCCTTTTCAAACGGGTATCTTTTAATAGGTTACTAACTTTGTGAATTGTTATCTGGCAGGGGCAAATAGCAAATGATTTTTGGGTCAAGGACATCTAACAGCCTAGAGCAAATACGGTAACGGAACGAGCGTAAGTTGTTGCCTTTGAGTAGAATCGTTAGCACTATGAGTCGAAGATGGAGCTCCAACAGTAGAGGAAAGATTTTGAGTGATCCTCGGATGTGTTTTGCTGGAACCGATTATGTATCTTTGCTTGGTTTTCTGGATCGGGAGACAACTGGGATTGATTGAAACCATCGCCGTTGACCAAATGCTGAGGCTGTTGATGATGCAATTTTAACCGAAGTTGTAGCTGTGATTGTGTTTATTGGCCTAGCTGTTGAAATTGTTGGTGCTGATACCCTATTTTCTGCTGTTGTTGTACTGATTTTCTTCTCCTTCTTTCAGGACCTGATTTGGAGTATGAGAGCTGCCTGTTTCTTGCCGTTGGCCGAGGAAGGTTTGACGGTGATGATGACTCTAGGTCTGAACCAGAGAATTATTTAGGCATAAGGTTGCTTTTGAACATTGTTGGTTGTTCCCTAAATGCGTGAAGCCACCTGAGCCTGATTACTTATTGTCCAAAATTTGATTTTTCGATGTACGGTGAGGAGTTGGTGACAGCCTTGGCTGTTGCTCTCCCGGCCACTCGATTCGCCCAATGATAAGTTGAACTGAGGGTCGAAGTAAAACTTGATTCCTTTCTTCTTATTCTGCGATTCGTTTCTCTAACCATATGCGATTGTCAGTTAGCATCTGTTTTGGTTGTAGGTGACTTTTGGAGTGGTTAACCATGTCATTGGAAGGGCAATGTTCCAGTGGTCCAAATCCACTACTGACCGCTATGTTATGCACTAGAGGCCTTTATCCTTTAAACAGCTTTTATGGTAGTTTGAGGTTATCGTATGTGGCTCCTTTTAATGGTTGTTTCCTTGAACTGACTGTGACGCAGGTGGAAGAAAAAGCGTGTTCAACTCTCATCTGTTACGGGTTGGATTACCAATAGGTTTCTGTCTTCATACTCTAGATTTGAGTACTAATTCAATGTATATTGTGATGCAGGTTGTGACAAAGAAAATGCAGTTGAAGCACTACACCGAATACTAACTCGCGAATGTGACAAAACCCTGGAGGATGCGTTGGCCGTCTATGGGAACTCATA
Source organism: Lathyrus sativus (assembly GCA_963859935.3). Taxonomy (NCBI): domain Eukaryota; kingdom Viridiplantae; phylum Streptophyta; class Magnoliopsida; order Fabales; family Fabaceae; genus Lathyrus; species Lathyrus sativus. The sequence goes on along the minus strand of OZ012739.1, from coordinate 446,924,371 downwards.
GGGTGCTTGATGCTCGGTTTTAGCGTTTACTATTTCATAGCTGGGAAAACATTAGTATTGACTACTTCGTGGTATGTTTGAGAGCTGCTCTCATTGCCGTGAAATGTCTTATCATGTGCCAGGTCATAGTGAGTCATCCTTTGGGAATTGGCTAGCCGGTTATGGGGCCGTGTCTGTATTTGGATGATTGTTGTAGTGATCCAACAGCTGATCCCAACTTCGATGTTGCGCCTGTTGTAATCAATTCCTGATTGGCTCATCTCTAGGTACCTTGTAAGTATATGCTCACCCTCCTCTTCGTTATCGATGTAAGTCGAAGTAGTTTCCTAATTGGCCTGTTTCAATTGATGAATTCTTCTTTGGGCGTGTTTGTAGAAATCATTGGAGAACCTTCGTATACAGCCAACACTGTCTCAAAGGGGTTTATTCTTAACGATGCGCCTTTTCCTGCTGCGTGTAACCCGGTGAACTGTTTCCAATTACCTCGGCTATGAGCATCAAAAAGCTACACATTTACTTGATAGTGCTGTCATATTTACTTGATGGTGTCCCTTCAGAATCCACATCTGCGCAAATCATTTCGGCTCGAAAAAGCTTCCTTTATCTCTCTCTCTTGGCTGTCCCGTACGATAAGAACGATAACCACCTGATCTGTCGCCAATGGCACAGATCGGTAATGGGGGTTGGACGCAGCTTCGGTTGTGCCACTCCCGACACTCGATGATGACATTGTTCTGAGAGTTTCGAACAACCTCTAACACTTTTCCATTCTGTGTTGTATTCTCTTTGTTATGCAGGTTAATGGAAGATTCGTGAAGAACATCGAAAGAGCATCGTGAAGATCCACTTAGACGTTTTAGGACTTAGAATTTCCTTAATATATGTACTTGTTGTAAATGGATCCTCTTGTAAACCAATGGCATTTCTTGAATAAAGTTTGAATTTACTTGTCCGTTTCAAATTGTAAACTAAATATTTATGAAATAAAGTTCAAAAAAATATTTATTCACTTCTTATTCGTAAATTTTAAATATCTATGAATAATAATTCAAAAATTATTTAAATTCACCCCTTAGATGTAAATTACAAATACTTATGAATAAAGCTTCAAAAATATTTAAACTCACTTCTTAGTTGTAAATTATAAATATTTACGAATGATATTCACAAATATTTAAACTCACTTCCCTTTTTGTATTGGACAATATTGTGAATGAGACCCACCCTCTTTATATTAACTGACCTTTTACCGTAACCTGATTAAATCTGACCAAAACTCAAACCGAGTTCCCGCTTTCAAAATAACCTTAGCAATATCCGCTTCCCCAAAATTACAAACCCCACGTGAAATGACCGAAATGCCCCTGGGACCAAATCTGAAGTCTTGGAAGTCCATTTAGCCTGATTAAAGTCAAAACCCTAGTTTTGGATGCACTGCTTAGGAGGTGCATTGTCTGAGGGAATTGTCAACTCTTCTGACCAATTATGAATTTTGTGAACCTTGTGAACCTTCTTGGAACACAAAGTCTTGTATTGTGAGGGCAAATTTTGGGGTGCAACACTTAGACATGGCAACAATGGGCCTGGTACCTGGCTTGAGGGTGCCAATCAAATTCAAAGCTCCTACATTTGATAAGTATAAAGGAGATACCTGTCCGAAAGTGCACGTGCAGGCTTATTACAGAAAGATGTCTGCGTACTCAACCGATGAGAGAATGCTAATGCATTTCTTTCAAGATAGTTTGTCAGGCCCTTCCCTAGAGTGGTATATGGGATTGGAGCCGACGCATATAAAGACATGGAAGCAACTGGCAGAGGCATTTGTAGCTCACTATAAGTATAACAGCGACTTGGCACCTAACCGGGTCCAATTGGCAGGGATGTCTCAGAAAAAGGATGAGAGATTTAAAGAGTACGCGCAAAGATGGCGCGACATGGCTGCTAGGGTCCGTCCTCCTTTAGAAGACAAAGAAATGAATGACATGTTCGTCGGCACATTCACAGGCATGTTCCATGACAAGTTGTTTCATACATCTCTGGCCAGTTTCTCAGATTTAATTCTGATGGGAGAAAAGATTGAACGTAACATTAAGCAGGGAAAATTCCAAGTCGAGGAATCAACTGCATCTGGCAGTAATAGGAAGGCTTTTGGTGGGCGCCGTCAGGGCGAGGCAAGCGCAGTATTTGGAGGCCGAGGCCGAGGCCGAGGCAGAGGTCGGAACCAATATCATCAGCCGCAGCAGGTGGCGAGTGTTACGATTCCATATCAACAACAACCGTTTCAGCAGCAGCCAACGCAACAACAACAACATCAGCAGCAGCAGCCGCAACAGGGGGCTCAGCAGGCTCAGCGAAGATTCCAGGGTGGTAAACCAAGAAGAGTGTTTGAGAAGCCTCCCTCAACCTATGCAGATTTGTTGCAGACATTGTTGGGTTTGAACCTGGTAGAGAAGAGAACTCTGGCACCGATAACGGGAACTCCTCCGTATGGTTATGATGCGAGCAGGCACTGTGAGTTCCATTCTAGGGCTCCGGGCCACGATATAGAGGGTTGCCATGCTTTTAAGCACGTTGTGCAGGATCTTTTGGACAATAAGACTATCAATTTCGGAACGGCAGGTCCGAATATAGTGCAGAAACCCATGCCTAATCATAGGGCGAACGCCATTCTGACCGAGGAAGGGTTGAATCTGATTATGAATGTTGATGATTTGAAGACACCGCTGAGCGAGATAAAAAGCAGATTGTTACAAGAGGGTGTCTATCCAGGGTGTGACGAGTATTGCTTAGAATGCTGGACCCTGGCTGGGGGGGTGTGATGATTTGAAGAAAGGCATTCAGGCTTTAATTGATGACGACATATTGCAGTTTGACCGAGCAGCAATCAAAGAGCCCGCAGGGGCAGTAGCAGATAATCAGAGTGATGTGGCCACTGTAACGATTCCTCGAAAGACAATCACTATAACAGCACCGGCTCAACGACCACCAATCACCATAACTAAGGCCGAACCAATCCCGTACGAGAGCACCAAAGCGGTCCCATGGTCATATGGGTTGGAAGCATATTGTGACGGAATAAAGATTGATGTTAATAAGCAATCAGCCGAGACTGTAGAGAACGTGGTCGGTTCAGGAGGCATGACAAGGAGTGGTAGGATCTTCATATCGCCCGAGGTAGAGGCCGAAAGACTGGCAAAGGGGAAGGGAAAGACAGTTGAGAATGTCCCCGTGCAAGCAAGCGACAAAGCATCGGCATCGAAAGACGTAGAAGAGTTCATGCGCTTGATTCGAAAAAGTGATTATAAGATTGTGGAACATCTGCAGCAGACACCGTCAAAAATATCTATCTTGTCGTTGCTCTTATGTTCTGAAGCTCACAGAAATGCTTTGTTGAAAGTCCTAGATACTTCCTTCGTACCCCAAGACGTCTCCGTGAATCAGCTGGAAGGAGTATTGGCACATGTAAATGTAGGCCACAGCTTGGGCTTTACCGACTTCGATTTGACCCCGAAAGGGAGGGATCATAATATGGCGTTGCACATATCTGTCGAGTGTAGAGGATCAGTAATGTTGCATGTATTGGTCGATACCGGATCATCCTTAAATGTGCTGCCCAAGAAAGCGATGATGAAGCTGGATGTCAGAGGGATCTTGTGCACGCCCAGTGACTTGGTAGTTAGAGCGTTTGATGGCACGCGAAGAACAATCTTTGGATCAATAACATTGCCTCTACAGGTGGGGCCGGAGGTGTTTGCTACTGAATTCTATATCATGGACATCCAGCCTGCATATATTTGCCTGCTCGGAAGACCCTGGAATCATGGGGATGGGGCAGTCACGTCTACCCTGCATCAAAAGTTGAAATACATGGTCGGAGACAGCGTAGTCACCGTATGCGGAGAAGAAGACATCCTGGTCAGCCATCTGTCGTCATTTAAATATGTGAAGGTCGATGGAGAGATCCACGAAACGCCCTGCCAGGCATTTGAAGGGTTGCGTATCAAGGACAAAGGTCCCGGGCCGAGCAAAGTGTCAGAGATAGCCGTCTCGTCGTATAAAGAAGCTCAAGCTCTGGTGGAGGCAGGAGAAGCAAAGGGCTGGGCCAAAGTGCTGGATATTCCTATGAAGATGGACCGGTTCGGGCTGGGGTACCAACCGTCGTCGTCAACACCTGCTGTGGGGGCACCCCGTTTCAGAGGGCCAATAACCATCTCTGCCAGTGGAGTATGTCATGAAACCATCAATACTGCTTCAGAGTCTGACGAAGGAGACAGCGACAGCGATATGGATGCCTGGATTCAGCCAAGCATGCCAGGACAAGGACTGTGCAACTGGTCCATTCAGGAGCTTGTTCCTGTGACTCTTAAACAGTAATGCTTTGTTTTATTAATTGTTGAACAATCTGATGTCTTGCCTGGGGCATCGTGATTTGCTTAGGGTTGTGCTATTATGAACATTGCGTATTAATCATTAAATAAATGGCATTTTTCATGTGCAAACATTCCGATCTCTGTCTTTCTTGTCTTGTATTTTTCAATAAAATGGCAATGAGGTTATTCGCTTTATACGCTTTTTGAAGCATTTAACCATTCTTTTTGCAGGATAACATTTTCAGATGACATCCTTGAACCACCTATGACTCGTCCCGACTTTGAACATCCGGTATTTCAGGCCGAAGAAGAGGTTGTCGAAGATAGTGACGTTCCTGAAGAACTGTCTTGGTTGGTGAAGCAAGAGGAAAGAGTCATTCTGCCTCACAAAGAGATCATCGAAATTATCAACTTGGGGTCGGAAGGGGTTGAGAAGAATATTCGTATCGGAGCCGCACTGCAGAGCGATATCAAGCGAAGACTGGTTGAAATGCTTCGAGAGTATAGTGATGTATTCGCTTGGTCGTATGAAGATATGCCAGGGCTCGATACAGATATGGTTGTGCACCGTCTGCCACTGAAGGAAGAATGCCCACCGGTCAAACAAAAGCTTCGCAGAACCAGACCAGACATGGCAGTAAAGATCAAAGAGGAAGTTCAAAAACAGTGGGATGCTGGCTTCTTGGCTGTGACAAAATATCCCTCATGGGTTGCTAACATCGTACCAGTGCCAAAGAAAGATGGCAAGGTTCGAATGTGTGTGGATTATAGGGATTTGAATAAAGCAAGCCCAAAGGACGATTTTCCACTTCCTCATATCGACGTGCTAGTTGATAATACTGCTCAATACTCCGTATTCTCCTTCATGGATGGTTTTTCAGGCTATAATCAGATTAAAATGGCGCCAGAAGACATGGAGAAGACTACGTTTATAACGCCGTGGGGAACATTTTGCTACAAAGTGATGCCTTTTGGTTTGAAAAATGCTAGGGCAACGTATCAGCGTGCGATGACGACTCTTTTCCATGATATGATGCATAAAGAGATCGAAGTCTATGTCGACGATATGATTGCCAAATCCCAGACGGAGGAAGAGCATCTGGTAAATCTGCTGAAGTTATTTAAAAGGCTTAGGAAGTTCAGGCTGAGACTGAACCCTAACAAATGCACCTTTGGGGTAAGATCGGGTAAACTGCTGGGGTTTATTGTAAGCGAAAGAGGAATAGAGGTCGATCCTTCTAAAATAAAAGCGATCCAAGAAATGCCGACGCCTAAAACAGAGAAAGAGGTGCGCGGGTTTTTAGGTAGGTTGAACTATATCGCTCTGTTCATCTCTCACCTAACGGCCACGTGTGAACCATTGTTCAAGCTGTTGAAGAAAGATCAAGCTGTGGCGTGGAACGAAAATTGTCAAAAGGCGTTCGATAAGATAAAGCAGTATTTGCAGGAGCCTCCTATTTTGATACCCCCAGTGGCATGGAGACCCTTGATTATGTATTTGACAGTTCTTGAGGGAAGCATGGGTTGTGTTCTCGGTCAACACAACGAGACAGGAAGAAAAGAGCATGCAATTTATTACTTGAGTAAGAAATTTACAGACTGTGAATCTCGATACTCAATGCTCGAGAAAACTTGTTGCGCGCTAGCTTGGGCCGCCAAACGTTTGAGGCAATACATGCTGAATCATACAACCATGCTCATCTCGAAGATGGATCCTATCAAATATGTATTCGAAAAGCAGGCGTTGTCAGGGAGGATTGCCCGTTGGCAGATGGTCTTGACTGAATATGACATCCAATACGTCTCGCAAAAGGCTATAAAGGGGAGTATATTGTCTGAGTATCTGGCAGAGCAGCCTATTGAAGATTACCAATCGATGAGGTTTGATTTTCCTGACGAGGATATCATGTACCTAAAGATGAAAGATTGTGAAGAGCCGCCGCCAGACGAAGGACCAGAGTGGGGTTCCAAATGGAAGATGATATTTGATGGGGCTGTGAACGCTTACGGTAGCGGAATAGGGGCAATCATCACTACGCCGCACGGGTCGCACATCCCGTTTACTGCCCGATTGACCTTTGCCGTTACCAATAATGAAGCCGAATACGAAGCTTGTATAATGGGGCTTGAAGAAGCCATTTATTTGCGAATCAAACATCTGGACGTATACGGAGACTCAGCTCTGGTGGTGAATCAGATCAAAGGGGAATGGGAGACACGTCAGCCTAATTTGGTACATTACATGAATTATGCAAGGAGATTGTTGCCTTTCTTTGACAAGGTTGAGTTGCATCACGTACCGAGAGCAGAAAATCAGATGGCTGACGCCCTAGCCACTTTGTCTTCCATGTACAAAGTCAACTTCTGGAATGAGGCTCCCCGAATCATTATCTCTCGGCTTGACAGACCAGCTTTCGTATTTGCTATTGACGAAGCATCCGACGACAAACCGTGGTATTTTGATATCCTTAATTTCTTGAAAAACAAAGAGTATCCGGCTGGGGCATCCAGTCAAGATCAGAAGACTCTTAGGAGATTAGCGGGTAATTTCTATTTGAATCCGGACGGTGTCTTATATAGAAGAAACCACGACTTGGTGCTGTTGCGTTGCGTGGATGAAAGAGAGGCAAAGTTGCTCATGGAGGAGATACATGAAGGTACATTTGGTACGCATGCGGGTGGGCATGCTATGACGAGGAAGCTGCTACGGGCAGGTTATTTTTGGCTGACTATGGAAACTGATTGTTTCAAGTTTGCGAGGAAGTGCCACAAGTGCCAAATTTATGCTGATAAGATTCATGTGCCTCCGAGTCCTCTGAATGTAATGTCATCGCCATGCCCATTCTCAATGTGGGGAATCGATATGATTGGAAAGATCGAGCCGACAGCTTCTAACGGGCACCGGTTCATTCTAGTAGCAATCGATTATTTCACCAAGTGGGTGGAAGCGGCGTCATATGCAAATGTAACTAAGCAGGTGGTAGCCAGATTCATCAAGAGAGATATCATTTGCCGATATGGGATCCCCGAGCGGATAATCACGGACAACGGTTCAAACCTGAACAACAAAATGATGAAGGAGCTCTGTCAGAATTTCAAGATCGAACATCACAACTCCTCCCCTTACCGACCCAAGATGAATGGCGCTGTCGAAGCGGCTAATAAGAATATCAAGAAGATCGTTCAGAAGATGGTGGTGACCTATAAGGATTGGCATGAGATGCTACCTTTTGCTTTGCACGGTTATCGTACGACGGTACGCACATCAACTGGGGCAACCCCGTTCTCGTTAGTATACGGAATGGAAGCGGTATTACCATTGGAAGTTGAGATCCCTTCTCTGAGGGTATTGCGAGACGTTCAGCTAGACGAGGCAGAATGGGTGAAAGACAGGTTGAATCAACTAAGTTTGATGGATGAGAAGAGGCTAGCTTCTCTAGCATACGGTCGTTTGTACCAAAGCCGAATGAAGAAAGCATATGATAAGAAAATCCATCCGCGGAGCTTTCAGACGGGCGACCTTGTGCTGAAAAGGATTCTCCCGCCGCAAGCAGATCACAGGGGCAAGTGGACCCCCAATTACGAAGGGCCATATGTTGTCATGAAAGTCTTTTCAGGAGGAGCTTTATTGTTGTCTACTATGGACGGTGAAGACTTTACGTCGCCTGTGAATTCGGATGCAGTTAAAAAATACTTTGCTTAAAATTGACCCGCTGGACAAAAAAGGAGAGTCCAGGCAAAAATGGGGCATCCTGGCGAACCAAAAACAGAATGAAAGGTTCGGGCAAAAGTTAGGGATAAAATTGAAAAAATGTACACCCGCGAAGTTGAAAACCTACACTGGGCGGCTTCGGCAAAAAGGGGTATCCCGGTGAACTGAAAACCCGTAAAGGGCGGTTCACGCAAAAGTTAGGGATTTGAAAAGCAAATGACTGTGGTCCGAATTGGATACTGCATTGAGCATAGGTGCGGGAGAATATGCCTGAGGAGTCGATTATCAGATACAATCTTCGGAAGTATGGATACCGGGAAAGCATTAGAGTCGGACGAGTCATGGGAGGATCAGTTTGTGGTGTTCATCTACATCCCGCTGCCGACATGTGTACAAATTTAGTTTGTCAATATATTTATGCTTCTTGTGCATACTTGTATACTTGCTTTGCGTAGCTTCCTCTTTCAGGAGTTACATCCCGTGTACAAAACTCCGCCCATTCAGGGGCCCAATCAATAAAATATGTTATTCAGTACTTGATGCTGGTTCTTTACTGTTTTGTGCATGATAAAACGCCTAAGTTTACTGAAACTAGCATGTGTATAACATCACTGGCCCTTGCCAACAATTGCTAAAGCTTTGAATTAACTGAAAATAACGTCACCAACCTGAATAGATTTGGTTGCATAGGCTTGTCTTGTTTTGTTTGTGTTGTTGCAGGTTTCATAGCCGTACGAGGAAGGTGATCAAAAGATTGCAATAACGAAAGACTCGACCCCCGCGCAGGTCATGCATGTTCCCCCTGAAGAAGGATAGAATTCCCCAGCTGGCCGTAGCTTATCCAGAGGGCATGCTCCAACAAAGTTATTCATCCTCAGCCGAGTTGGCAATTCCAAGATTATAAGGCTGTATTCAGACAGTGCATCTCAAGCAGAATGGTTTAGCCACAGAAGATTAATGTTTTTGAGCTGTATTCAGATCAGTTTACATTTCCCCACGGGGTCATTTACCCTCCCCTAGCGGAGTCAGCGGATTTTTCCCAAGAGAATCGTCCCATCCCCAGTGGAGTTCTCTTTTCAGCAAGTGTTTTTCTCCCAGTGGAACTCGAAGATTAAGGCTCCCCGGCAGAGTTGGTGTGGCACATTGGCGTTTACTTTGTCAAAATACCGTGTGATATCCGTTCACTTTCCAGCAGAAGCCCAATCATACCAGGCGCATCTGTTATTCTCCAACAAAGTTATATTCCCCGGCAGGGTATTACTTCAACGAGGTGTTTGGTTCAAATTCCTAATTTCCTAGCTGAGTCGACTTCACTCTTCCAGCATTTATTTTGCTGGAAGAATTCTGTAGCCCCTGGCTATCCCCAACAGAGTTGGCATTATCTTCAGCATTTATTTTGCTGAAGCAGCTCCTGTATCTCAGCAGTTCGAGTCTACATTTGCATTGACATATAGTGTCATGTTCGCATCTAAAAGCGTAGCATTTCTATGTCGAATGGAGCATTGCATAGTTATCAAACATACGCATTTTTTGAAACATAAACCAGGTTGGCTAACCGTTTGCTTCAAGTATTGTTTCTCTTGCAGGTAGAGAGAGCTTTTGCTCAGATGAATCACCAAACAGTCAAGGTCTCGACGTGAAACATTCATTGAAGTGTCAGCTTCGGCATTAGTCCCCACAGAGTTATTTGTGAATTTCTCGTGTTTATCCCGCCAGAGGGGGTAGGTAAGATTTCTCCTCATTCTCAAGCAGAGTTATTGGTCATTAAAGGGTTTCCCGAACCAGAATTTCCAAGGCCACCGCCGGTTATCAGAACAGGCATCCTGTAGTTTGGTTTCCAAATATCCCCAGTAGAGTCCGCTTCAAAATCGCTGTCACGTCAGTGCTAAGAAGTTTTGTGGTTTGGACCAATGGAAGGATGAGTCCTGACGTGGACAGTTTTCTTGACCGGTTTTCTTTGTGCTAGAGAAGTGGAGTCCTAACGTGGACAGTTTTATTTCCTGGGCTGATAGGAGGTGCTAGTCCTAACGTGGACAGGTTCGATTTTTTAGAGTTGTTGGAATATGGAGTCCTAACGTGGACATTTCTTCCAGTTTACGGTAGGTGTTAGTCCTAACGTGGACAGATTCGAGTTCTCGGTGTTGATCGAAGGTGAAGTCCTGACGTGGACAAAAGTGGGTTACTCTTCGTGTTGGTGTCCTGACGTGGACAATTTATTTCTAGCAGATAGCTTTATTCGTGAGGGTGAAATGTGCGTCCTGACGTGGACAAGTTTATAGTTCTTTGTGTCATCAAGATGCGAGAGTCCTGACGTGGACAAATTTATCCTGCTCCGTGTTGTGAGCAAAATGTGAGTCCTGACGTGGACAAGTCTCACTTCCCCAGCAAGTCGAAGACGTGCAAGTCCTAACGTGGACAGGTTCTATTATTTCATCAGAGGAAGATGTGAGTCCTGACGTGGACAAGTTATTTCCCCAGCGGGTCGAAGATGCCTGAGTCCTGACATGGACAAATCAAGACAAAACACGGGTCCTGGCGTGGACGAGTTTATTCCTTACGTGGAAAGATTGAGTCCTTGCGTGGACGTATCAGATCGGTTTCCTTACGTGGAAAAAGAAGTATTCCTTACGTGGAAAGAGATGCATTCCTTACGTGGAAAGATGGATTGATTCCTTACGTGGAAAGGTAGAGGTGATTTCCTTACGTGGAAAGATTGTGATTCCTTACGTGGAAAGAAGTTGATTCCTTACGTGGAAAGAAGATATATTCCTTACGTGGAAAGGTGGGTCCTGACGTGGAACGATGTATTCCTTACGTGGAAAGATGCATTCCTTACGTGGAAAGATGTTATTCACAAAATGGAAAGAGGTTTATTCCTGACGCGGAAATTTTACTCCTGACGTGGACGATGTTATTCCTAACGTGGAAGAGTTTATCCCTAACGTGGACGATTTATTCCTGATGAAATGCAGACGAGTCATCCCCAGCACGGTCTCTAGTGGATCAGTTGGTTGCTGTAAGCCGTTAGTTTCAGTCGATGAATGTAATCCCCCAAGCAGTGGCGCAGTTTATTTCTGCGGTTGGCAAATTTCTGGGTTCTTAGTATTCAACCGTCTCGTACCTCGAATGTCTGAAGGCTCCGGGCTCTTCATCCAATCAGGTCCAAGTCGCTTGAATAGGGGCAGCTGTTGCACCCTAAAATTTGCTCAACCTTATTCACTTGGTTTATGTTTCAATATCATTAGCATTTGCATATAGAGTCATGTACATAGTCTACTCATATGCATGGCATAAGTATAGCAAGTCATCCAACAGGGACCAATCATTATTCTCCTCTCTATGAGCCTATCAAGAGGTTATTATTCTAATTCAATCTCATTCAAGTCATCAGAAAGAATTTGAAAGCTATCAAATTAATGGATCAAGCAGTTCATCTATCTCCTATCTAAGGGTATCTGGGGATCAACAAGTAAGTTGGGAGCTGTGAATGGAGCATGGAGAGTATCTGGACATCATGGGAGACTTAGAAAGTCATTTGAAGAAGGAGACAAGTCCTTGATATGATCATAAGTATTGCATTTGAAGACAGTCAACTAGGGTTTCATCTGGGTCAACCCTGGGTCAACTCTAGGTCAATTGACTAATTGAAAGGCATTAAGGGCTATTGGAGAGATGTGGGGTTCATCATTTGGCATGTAAAGAAGGATATGGTGATATGTCAAGAAGAATTCAGGAGAAATCAAGGAGAAGAGGAGTTTCTAAATTAGGGTTTCTGTGTAAAATCCCCTAATTTAGGTCAAATTTCCAAGCAAGATAAGTCAAAATGCAAGCTTCAAATGGATCCTTGGTCAACATGAAACTTGTAGAGGATCTCAATGCCTTTAATTTTAGTGGTGGAAGACATCAAGGAGATTTATGGAACTCAAGTTATGGTCCTTGCAAGTTACAGGTCATCTGAGGTATCTGAAATTTTATCTGTGAAAGTGACTTGACTTCCAAGCAATTTTTACCCCTCAAGGAGATTTCAAATGAATTTCTGGTCAACATAAGAGTTGTTCCTCATTGTCTTATCTTTCTAGAATGGTATAGTATACCTTCATATGATTTGTGGAACTCTACTTATGGTCTTGGAAAGCAAAGGGTATTTTGGTCATCTGAGGATTACAGGTCATTCTTAGCCTATGCCTAAAACTCATACAAGGAAGCTTCAAATGAAAAACTTCACAACATCAAAGTTGCTCAAAATGCCATTTTAAGTCAATAAAAGAAGTCATGAAAGTTTGGAAATGCATAGAATGAGACTTGACCAAAGTTGGTGAAAAATGACCTAAAAAAGGCATATAAGTTGAAAAAGTTGAAATAAAAAATTGGTTTGAGAGATCTACAAATCCAATGGGGGTCATCCAATATACCAAATTGATTCCAAACATCATTTTAGAGACATTGTTTCAGCCACTTTTTTGAGTTAAGGGTTGATTTTTGGACTTGCTTTGTTATTTTGTTACTTGCATAATAAGATACACATGAGAAGTTCAACATAAAGCAAAATTAAAGGCATGTAAGCTCTCTTATCATTCCAATTTGTCATGCAAGGAGATATTCACTCATGGTTAAAGGGGTTTTTAAGAGATAAAGGAGAGATATCATGAGAATTCAAAGTATCATGAAAGTTCCACAAGTTTCTAGAATCCTCCAAGATCATTCTAGAAACTTCTCAAGTTGTTAGTAATCATCTATATAATGAAGTGAAGCCATTTGTGCAGTGGTTGGTGATTAAGAGTGCTTGTGTTACATAGTTTGATTCCATAACTCCATTTTGCATTTCACATTCAAACTCCATTAAAACTTCATCAATCATCATAATTCTTGATATCATCATCATCTACCATCATCATAGAGCAATTGGCAAACAAAATTGAGAGGAATTCGTGGCTGGTTCATGAGATCCAAAGTTTCACTCCAAGTTGCATGAAGAAGTGGATAGAGTGATTCAAGAGGTGTAAGCGAGAACCATTGCAAACAGTAGACCATACATCCATTGAAGAGCATCTGAGGCAAGCATCAAGGCTTGAATTGAAGGGGAACCACCATAGCCATCATCACTTGCAAGGTAGGCATTTCTCTTCGAATCGCCTTAATTATTCAGTTTTAGATCATGTGGTTAGGATAAATGTGATTAGAGACTCCTAGGGATGAATCATGATTAGTTTGAAGGCATTACATGAAGGTTGGTTCCATGGCAGTTTCTGTTTATTGATCAAGAACTCGCATGTTAGGGCACTATAATACTAGCTATCATGTTTAGAATGCTCACCATAACCTGTAGATCATTCTAGGGTAGTTTGAGCAAGAAAGATTGAGGTGCATATCAGGTGCAATCAATGGTGTTCAAAACTTCCAGTCATCGGGTTTTAATTTGGGTTGAGAATTAGGAGAAATTAAAAGCATGGTTGTGTAGAGGGGAGGAAATGGAGTGAGTTTGGTTTTTAAAGTGTGTGATTTCGTGGCCCGTGGAGGGAGAATGGTGAGCTCGAAAATGCTTGCATGGGAATCAAATTCTGAAACCCTAATGGCTGGAGGAAGAAGAAGATACGTGGACCCTTGGATTAGATGGAGAAATTTGACTTGACTTCACATCTCACGGTTGGCATTCAATCTGAAAATTGGTGGGAAAATTCAAATAATGAAACGCACCGTTTCATTTAGTAGGAGGAATTGGGCTCAGCTTCTATTGGCACCCCCACGCGCGTGAAAGCCCAATAATTTGAACTGATGGCCTTGCTATTCTCACCCCTCCCCCTATTTCTTTATAATTCATTTTTTAATTTCTTTTCATTTTGCATTCATTTTCAAAAAATCATATCAAATTAAAAAAACATTATTTTTTGATAATTCTTTTTGCATAATTTTCTTTAAAGAGTCAAGAAAATTATAAAAAATAAAAATTGCATTTTATTTTTTATTTGATATTTTTCCCATATTTTCCAAATAAATGCCTATTTTAGGTGTTTCATTTCATACATGAATTTGTCAATTTTTGTTCATGCACTTTCTAATTGATTTTGATCCCATTCTTTTTTGTGCCATCAAATATGAATGTGTAGATTCTCTGAATTTTGTACCATGATTTTTTAGAAGTTTATTTCTAGTAGTTAGCTTATGTGGCATTTAGGTGTTCAAAATTAGGGTTTCACTCAACTTAGGGGTACAATAGATTAATTCTCTTAGGAATTTTCATTTGATTTTTGGGGTATGGACTATAGGGGTTATAGGTATAGGATAGATTCCTTAGAAAATATTAGGATTCCCCTACTGCTATTAGTATTGTCTGTATTTGCTTGACTGGTGTGGTGTGCCCTCTCTGGGGATTATGATTTGTCTGTGTGGGTATTGGGATTGCTTGAAGATGGGAAAGCTGAAGACTTGTGATGATGAAGCCATTGAAGATCAGAGACTGAAGACCAACTTCTAAAGTTGATGAGGAGCATCCTTTGTTGGCAGCTGTTGAGGAGTCTAGGGTCTAGGAGTCAGGCAGAGCCCTAGAGTAGTCAACTTGATTCTCAAACATGGAAGGTCTTGACTGCCTCCATTCTTCTCTGTGATACAGAGTCTCTCTAAGACACTCACCCCCTTCCTTTGGAAGGCTTGGTGCTACTGTCTAGGGGATAGAACTCTTGAGAGAAAATATCTTATGTGTTAGTAGCAGTTGGTTTGCCACCCTTGGTAGTCAACTAATTGCTTAACACCTAATCCACTCTTGTGATTGATCCCTCATCCAGGAGGTTTGAGACTTGAAGAAAAGCCATTGCAGATGGAAGATTGATGATCAAGACCTTGCTGGAAGGCTGTAGAGATGGAGATTGATGCCTGTAGCTGATTGGAGATTACTTGAAGTCATGTGTTGATTCAGAGCTGCTGTGGCTGTTTATTTTTGCTGTATTTCATTTCTGATGTATTGATCGGTTTTCCTGGCTGTATTGTTTGCTGTTTAACCTGCTGGGTTGAAAGTGAAGTCTGTTCACTTTTGCCTATTGTCTTCTAGGTTCGAGGTTGAGTAGGACTCCCTTGCCTCGCTTGTAGTGTTGCATCCATGCATTTTACTGCTTTACTGTATGTATCTGAGATTGTTTCTGTTTCCGTCTATTCCCTTAGGATCTCTGTTTCTCTCTGCGCAAGAGAGGAGCATGATAGATATTAGGTCTTAACCCATGCATGATAACAGTAGGTTAGTTTGATTCCCTTCGCAACCATAGGTTAGAGTTCTGTCTCTTCTTTCTCTAAACAAACAGAAAAACACAATAAATATTTCGAATACAATAAAAGACGCTTCTTTCGTAAAAGCATGCGAACTCATCAAAACGTCCTTTTTGTCCGCTTGGACCAGTAACCAGAAAATCTTTTTCAGAAGGAATAAAATCAATCAAAACAGACTTGTGTCGTACGTGGCCCGAACTACGTTTGCTCTGATCTTTCATGCTGTATGAAAGTACGTAGGCATAGGATGCGATATCCTAGCGAGCAACCTTCCCCTCCTTTCCCGTAGGTAGGTGAACTACGTTGACTCTGATTTCTCGTTCCAGTTGGGAATACGTAGGCATAAAGTGCAATACTTTGCCGAGTCATTTTCTTTTCTTTTAACCCTTGACCTGTAAAATAGATAGAAGTGCAATCCATACCCGAAAACAAGCGTGGATCCCGTCGAGTACGACGGACGTGAGGGGTGCTAATACCTTCCCCTTGCGTAACCGACTCCCGAATCCAGGATTTGGTTGCGATGACCATTCCATTCCCGTCTTTGCGGTAGGTTTACTCTGAGCGTTTCCTTTCCCTCCCGTGGGATAAATAACGCGCGGTGGCGACTCTTCTGTTCAGCCGGCGCCGATTTTCGCAGTAGCGACAGTAGGATTTACAGATCATGAGTTTATGTAATATGAACACAAACATCATATCAGTTACATATGAGAACTATGACAGAGAACAACTTGCAAAAAAATAGACTTGTATGTATACAAACTTCATATATGGACAGGAAAAAAAATTCATAGGATGTGCAAGAAAACAAACTTCAACAGATGTAAAGATATCATTTCTCATAATGTTATGTCAACAGAGAATGGAAGCGATTTTCATTAGGGTATGGAAGCGATTTTCATCAAAGAAAGCACATATCTGTCGGAACTATTGTGTTTGAGCGATGTCTTTTTGCGCCGGAGTATATTGATCAGTGTTTTAGTGGAACAGAGCTGGAGAAAAGATTTCAACCAATCTTCTTGTTTGAATGAGAGAGAAGAAGAGTTTAGTATAGAGTAGGAGTGTTGTGTAAAATGATGAAGCTGAGGCGTCTGAAATGGTTTTGGTTGGAAGGGGGAAAATTTTGTTTAAGAAAGCCAATCATTGATGGACATTTGACATCAAGATAGAGGGTTTAGTTAGAATTATTTAGGTGATTTGTTATTTACTATTTTGTCCAAAAGACAATGCAAATCAAATTGGTTGGAAGGGTATTTGTGTCAAAGCATGCAATTTCTTTTTGAAGGGTTGATAGTAGAATTGTTTACTGACTTATTCCTGGGTTTTGTGTATGTATCAAAAAGATTCTAATCAAATGAGCCATATCCATTGTGGGAACGGTTAAACAACACTCGTGTATCCTTATGGAGCTCCCTCGGTCAAATGTGCAATATGTCACTATATTACTAATGTCAGTGTAAGTATACATTGATGGAATTATATTAATTCGTGATTTCACTTTCTATTTCTCTATGTCGGACTCTCATTTGATATCATCATGACGTGAAATTTTAAAAATATGATGTGAATCTTTTGCATTTTATGTAATTTTCTGTTAAGCTGATTTCTTTTACCAATTCACCACTTGTGCTTCGTTGTCCTTCTATAGATGACCAATGGAAGGCCATCGGTTCCTGCACAAAGACCTAATGAAACAACCAGTTCCGACACGGTATCCTCTATTACATCATTATTGCTTCTGATTTTTCTTTCTGTTGGTTATTATTCACCGTACATACCATGGTTTATCGTTATGATATCTAACAAGTATACGTATGATTGTATTACCCTGCAGTCAAGACCTCGCTTTGAGAGCCAAACTGTAGTAGTAGAAAATCCCATGTCCGTTGATTCAAGTGTGAAATTGGTAATTACTATCTCTTTTCTTTCACTAATTTTTCTCCGATTTTTAAACAAAACAAGGTCTAAGTGTAAGAATGTGAATTGCCACAGGTAAGAAATGTTGTTGTCGGCGTTATAAAATGTTTCTTTATGATCAAGAAACTCACAAGGGTTAGGGTTAACAAAGAAAACAAGGTCAAACAACAAGGAGCAACAAGGATTGGTTATAAACCGTTATTCTTTCCTTTCTCTTAGAACAAGATTACAGTATACAAGAATAACAAAATAACCTATCTCTCTTGAAATTAGGATTTTATCTTCCTATTTTTCCTTATGCCAAGATTGAAAAACTAATATCCTATTTATAAGAAAAATAGCACACTAATCTAATGAGTTTTTTTTAACAATTATCCATTACAAGCTAACTTAGGGTACAAGCTAACTTATATTTGGGCTTACAAGTAAGGCCCAATTCAACATGCTAACAACCCTAGCAATATTGGATAATGCATGTTAGGACAAATTTCGACTACAACACGCATTACTTCGACAACAGCATGCAAACAGACTTCGACCTCATGCTTAATTCCCGTCGAACCAGAAGCTACCCTTTGACCATACTAGAGTTTGATCCAATATCTCACAAATCTCCACTTTGGATCTAACTCTATAACATCAAGAAACTAGGTTTCTTCATGCAACTTTATCAACTGCATAAAGTGGAAAAACTTACAATTGGGCAACGTCTTGGTGATCATATCAGCAACATTATAATATGTCGAAACCTTCAGCACTTGGACTTCTCCATACTCGATTACCCCTCTGAAAAAATGCAGCCTCACATCAATGTTCTTGGTTCGCTCATGATAGGCTGAATTCTTCGGCAGGTGTGTTGCACTTTGACTATCACATTTAACAGTGATAACTCGACCTTGAAGTTTCATCTCCTTTGCAAAACCTTCAAGCCACAATTCTTCCTTCACAACTTCAGTTAAGGCAATATATTCCGCTTCAGTGGTTGATAAGGCAACGAACTTTTGAAGTGTTGCTTTCCAACTGATTGTTATCCCAAACATAATGAACACATATTCAGAAATAGATTTTATTGAATCCATACAACCTGCATAATCAGAGTCGACATATCCTTCGATTGCTGCTTTACTATCTTCTTTCAATGCTCCACCATATATTAAGAATCTATTCAGAGACCCATTTATGTACCTTAGAATCCACTTTAATGCTTGCTAGTGAGCCTTTCCAGGATTCGCCATGTACCTGCTTACAAGACTTATTGCATATACTATGTCGGGTCTAGTATAGACCATAACATACATCAAAGAACCCACTATATTAGCATATGGAATGCTATTCATATAAGTTCTTTCAACATCAGTTTTGGGACACTGATCTATGCTCAGCTTTAATTGAGGGTTATCAGAGTCACAACAGGCTTTGAATTCGACATACCAAAATTTTCGAGAATCTTCCGTAGGTATGCCTATTGAGATAAGCATAATCTCGACTGCTTTCTATCTCTTCGGATGTCAATCCCAAGAATCCTGGATGCAACTCCCAGGTCCTTCATTTCAAACTCGTTATTGAGTTTAGCCTTTACCCTCATTACATCTTCGACATTGTTGCTTGTTATTAGAATGTAATCCACATAGAGCAACAATATAACAAATGAATTACCCGATCGAAATATAAAGTAAACACAGTGGTCGAACTGACTTCTGATGAAACTTATGCGTGCCATGAACTTGTTGAATCTCCTATTCCACTGTCGAGGAGATTGTTTCAGTCCATATAAAGATCTATTCAGTTTGCACATATAATATTTCTTCCCTTTTTTGACATACCCTTCAGGTTGCCACATCAGGATTGTTTCATCTAAATCACCATACAAGAATGCAGTCTTCACATCCATATGTTCTAGTTCAAGGTCGAACTGGGCCATCATGGAAAGCAACACTTGAATGGATATGTGCTTCACAACAGGAGAGAACACATCATTGAAGTCAACACCTTCTTTTTGAGTGAATCCCTTAGCAACCAATCTTGCCTTGTATCTCTTCGACGCTACTCTTTCGATTCCTTCCTTGACTTTGAAAATCCATTTACAACTGACTAACCTGGATCCAGCAAGTTTCTTGATCAGTTTTCAGATGTTTTTATCATAAAGAGATTGCATCTCATCATCCATGGCCTTCAGTCATTCAATCTTCTTTCGACCCCTCATAACTTCCTTATAGTCTCTAGGTTCTTCGTCTAGAACCTCACTTTCAGAGATTAAGGCATAAGCTATAAGATCTGCATACCCAAGTCTCTGAGGTGGCTTGATGAATCTCCTCAACTTACCTCTTGCTAGCAGGTAGTCATTTTCAGTCTCCTCATTTTGACAACATCTTCTGCATCTTCTTCAACTTCATCTGGGGTACGCAATTCAGCATCAACATGCTCCACCTCAGCAGGAATCTCTCTCTGTTCCAGCTCTTCGTCAGCATTATCAGTTTTCTTGAAAGCCATCTCTGTTTCATTGAAAACTACATCTCGACTGGTGACACACCTCCTGTGACCTGTCTCTAGGCACCATAGCCTATGAGCCTTGACTCCTTCAGGGTATCCCATGAACATGCATTTCAGAGCTTTAAGTTCGACATTGTCTTGCCTAATATGAGCATAGGCCACACAACCAAATACTCTCATTCTGTCGAGACTAGGTGGATGTCCCGATCAAACTTCTTCAGGTGTCTTCATTCCCAAGGAAGTCGAGGGACATCTATTTATAAGATAAGCTGTTGTCCAAACAGCATCCGCCTAAAACACCTTCTTCAATCCATCACTAACCAACATGCATCTAACCCTTTCAAGGATTGTTCGATTGAATCTCTCAGCTAAGCCATTTTGTTGAGGAGTACCTGCTACAGTCTTATACCTTGCAATCCCAGACTCAACACAGTAACTATCGAACGCTTCGTTGCAGAACTCAAGGCCATTGTCGGTTCTCAACCTTTTAACCTTTCTGTCAGTTTGAGTTTCAACTAGAATCTTCCAACTTTTAAAATTCTCAAAAGTTTCATCCTTCGTCTTTTAAATGAATACCCCTAGCTTTCTAGAATAGTCATCAGCGATGGATAGAAAATACCTTGCACCTGAGTGTGAAGGATTCCTTGCAGACCCCTAAAGATCAGCATGAGTGTAATCCAGGGATCCATGTGTTCTTTACTTGCCTTTGTTAAACTACGCTCTACAGGATTTACCAAATACACAAGATTCACAAAACTCTAACTTTTTGACTTTCTCACCTCCTAGCAGATTCTGCTTCCCCAATTCAACCAGGCCTCTTTCGCTGACATGGATCAATCTCATGTGCCATAATTATGTCTTCGACACAGGTTTCGTAGATGCAACATTTGTCGAACCACTTACAACCTCATCCTCAAGGATATACAAGCCTTATTCTTCACGCCTATCAAGAATTCTTTCGACCCCTTCAGGACTCTTAGGATAATTTTCTCTCATTGAAAAACATATCACTTTCTGTCGAATTCAACAAGAGAAATCAAATTTCTCTTTAAGTCAGGTACATACCTGACATCAGTCAATAACCTTATTGACTCATCATAGAGCTTGAATCTCACAGATCCAATACCTGCAATTTTGTAAGATTTGTTGTTTCCCAGCAGCACCAATCCACCATCTTGATCACATAGCTCCTCGAACAATTCTCTATTTTGTGTCATGTGCCAAGTGCAACCTGAACCCATAATCCACTTCTTTCTCGAGTCGCCACTTGAAATCACAAGAACCTCAGATGAGTCGAAGTCATCTTGAACAATGGTTGTGTTGCTATTACCTCAATGATCTTTCAAGCGTTCAGGGCACACTTTCTTGTATGACCCTTCTTCTTATAGTGATAACATCGAATACCAGATGTTTCGCCACTATAAGACTTCTGCTAACTTTTACCTTTCTTCTTGTCAAACTTACCATCCTTTCGCAAGAACTTTCCCTTAACGGCCAAACCTTCGCCCGCCGTCGAAGGTTTTTGCTCCTTTCATTCGTTCAAGTCCTTAGAATACAAGGCTGATTGAACTTCTTTAAAGGTCAGGGACTCCCTTCCATAGAAGAGAGTTTCTTTGAAGTGAGCATGTGTTCTAGGCAAAGCACACAACAAAACAATGCTTGATCTTCATCATCGATTTTCACATTAATATTTTCAAGATCAAGAATCAGCTTGTTGAACATATCCAACTGCTCAACCAACACTTTTTCTTCACTCATCTTAAATGAATACAAAGCTTGCTTCGGGTAGATTCGATTCACCAGAGATTTGATCATGTACAAACTTTCAAGTTTCACCCATAATCTCGATGTTGTAGTCTCCTTTGATACCTATCGAAGAACCTTATCACCAAGGCTCAACAATATTGCACTGTGGGCTTTCTCAATCATGCCCATCTTTTCTTTTACCGTTAACGCAACGTCCATTGCTACCTCTCTCTTCAACGCTTCCAAACAACCCTGTTGAACCAGTAGGACTTTCATCATCAAGCGCCACAGACCGAAGTCGTTCACTCTGGTGAACTTTTCAATCTCATACTTTGTTGAAGACATTTCTCCACGCTCACCGCACCAATTTATTGTGAATCAAATGTCTTTAAACAAAATATAAAAGGTTTCTTTTTGATCAAGAAACTCACAAGGGTTAGGGTTAACAAAAAAAACAAGATAAAACAACAAGGAATAACAAGGATTGGTTATAAACTGGTATCCTTTCCTTTATCTTAGAACAAGATTACAAGTATACAAGAAATACAAAATAACCTCTCTCTCTCTTGAAATTAGGATTTTATCTTCTATTTTTCCTTATGCCAAGATTGAGAAACTAATATCCTATTTATAAGAAAAATAGTACACTAACCTAATGGACTTTTTAACAATTACCCATTACAAGCTAACTTAGGGTACAAGTTAACTTATACAATTGGGCTTACAAACAAGGCCCAATTCAACATGCTAACATCCCTAGCAATATTGACTAATGCATATTAGAACAAACTTCAACTTCAACACGCATTACTCCGACAGCAGCATGCGAACAAACTTCGACCTCATGCTTAATTCCTGTCGAACTAGAAGCTACCATTCGACCATACTAGAGTTCGATTCAATATCTCACAATCATCTCTTTTATTTCACTGATTTTTCTCCGATTTTTGAACAAAACAAGGTATAATTGTAAGAATGTGAATTGCCACAGGTAAGCAATGTTGTTGTCGGCATTACAACAGAGAAGAAATGATGATACTTAAAAGTTGTTGGTTCCTTAAAATATTGTTGGTGCATGTGATGTTAGGCCTGCAATGTTTGAATTAAAGACTAGACTTTTCTCCATCAAAGGTTTTGTCTGACTTCATGTATTTGTATGTATTTTCTTTAAATAGGGTATAAACTTGTCAACATCCATGGTAAAATTTAGTGTAATATATCATGAATAGAGTGTAAATTTGCCAACATCCATGGTAAAACCGGGTGTAATATATTATATTTTTATACCCTATTTAAAGAAAATAGGGATGTAAAATTGCCAGTATTCAGAGTAAACATTGCTTATTTTACACTAGATTTCTATCAAAAATGGGAAGTAAATATGTTTAATTTAAAGGCAATTATTTAAGAATTTACACTCGTTTTCTAAAACAGAGTGTAATAATATATATTTATACACCCGTTTTAAACAAAAAAGATGTAATATATCATTTACAAATGTATACATGTAAACATTTATATCTGATTTCTATAAAACTGAGTGTAACATACCATCTCTAAATGTATATATGTAAACATTTACATATGATTTAAAAAAAAAGGTGTAATATAACATCTATTTTCACCTGTTTTAAAACGAGTGTAAATTCGTCAGACATTTCTCATCCGTTGAATCCACACCCTCTAATAATGGGTGTTAAATGTAAAAAAAAATGGATGTAAATTACTCTTTCTGCACTAGTGGCTGATCGAAGTTATCTAGACATGGCAAATCGAATGTTCTTGCCAGTAGGCTGAGTATAAGAATGGGCAGTGTTAATGAGGATTGTGATATTCTCGTCTAAGAATCCATAATAATGAATGAGGCATGCATCTTCCATACATCGTTAACACACCCTTTTAGCTCAACCTTTGTTCCTGGATGGTTAAAGTAAATATACTTTAATTATAGTATGTTTATCATGTTGGAGAAATTTCCAAAATATTAAATTGATAAATAATAATGGTTAAATTAATAAAATAAATGGACAAAAGTTACATCTGTCTAGAATCAAACCAGAGACCTTATTGTGATAAGGCGTGTGGTCATAAGGTGCCACTACCAGACCAAGATAACTTTTCATGAAATGCTTTGCTATTATTGATATGTAATGGTTCGTAAATGGTCATATTTAAACCATTGAAACATTGTTTCTCTTCACCAATTGGTACAAGTTTTTCTATAAATAGAGATACTTGTTAGACATAAAATATACACAAAAATTACTTGGTTCAAGTGCAAAAAATTATATCTAAGTCATTCTTTTATTTTTCTTGTGCACGAGCATAAATGAGAAAACTTTATTCAGTAAAATATCATTAATCAATATGCTTAATGTGAATGTGCGATTTATATTAAAGTTTTCAAAGTGTCCTGAAGGGGATTCTCTGGTTAACCCTTTTGTATCCAATTTGTATAAATTGGTGGGGGTGAATCGAACCTAAAACTTAGTGTAAACACACGTTTTGAAATTATTTTGTGCAACTTTCATTGTACTGTCTTCATATTCTTCTTATTCAAGTTTTGCAGCAGACCCCCAACACAAGATCTAACAATACTTAGGTTCGATTTTTGATTTTTGATTTTGATCCATACTTTATTAATTAAGTATGTAATTTTAAAAAATATAGTAACAACTTTCAATGTCGGTGAAAGATATAGAAAAATAAGTTATTGATAAAATTGATGCTTCTATTAGTTTACAGTAGTGTAAATATATACAAGTTTGATAGACCTAATTTGGAGTGAATCAAGGTAACTAATTTCCTATTGATTCTCACTAATTAATCTATTGATATTTGACTATATAATGAGTAAATAACAAATTTACAAATCTGAATAATTAAAGGAATTTTAAACTCTAATTATTATTGATATCCTCCCGCAAGTTGGATAACTTGGAAGAGAGATGCAACTTGGACAGTAGAAACTCGAACCGAGGGCGAAGCAGAGGCTTTGTTAGAATATCAGCTAGTTGATCATCAGTGGAGACAAAGGATACGCGAAACTTGCCGTGTTGAACATTTTCGCGGAGAAAGTGATAGGCTAAGGCTATATGTTTCATTCGAGAGTGAAAAACAGGATTAGCACTTAGATGTGTGGCACCGAGATTGTCTTAATATATAACTGGATTAGTAGTTGGAGTGTGACCAAGTTCTATAAATAAGTACAAGACCCATAGTAGTTCACTAGCTGTGTCAGCCAAGGCTTTATATTCTGCTTCTGTGGATGATCGAGCAACCGAACGTTGTTTGCGAGAGCTCCAAGAGATGGGAGTGCTTCCAAGATACAACAAATAACCAGTAGTTAAAACATAATCGTCCTTGTCACCTGCCCAATCCGCATCCGAGTATGCATGAAAATTCAGCGGAGCAGTTGCCGAGATGAAGATTCCTTTGTCAAATGTGCCAGCCAGATAGCGGAGCACTCTTTTGAGTGTAGACCAATGCACCGTTCTTGGATTCTGCATGAACTGTGCAAGTTTGTTGGTGTTGAAGGCGATGTCAGGTCGAGTAAGACTTAAGTATTGGAGACTTCCAATTAGCGCTCGGTACTCAGTTGGGGAAGGCAGAGGGTCACCAGAATCCTTGAGTAGTTGAACAGTTGCAGACAACGGAGTGGATGCTGGTTTCGCATCTGCCATGCCTGATTTATGTAGCAGATCAGTGATATATTTCCTTTGAGAAAGAAACATACCTGCAGCGGAAGGGATTACTTCGACACCCAGGAAATAGTTGAGGCATCCAAGATCTTTCAACGAGAAGCGAGCAGCAAGTGTGGCAATGAGGCTTAATAACTCTGTAGGAGAACTCCCAGTGATAATTATATCATCAACATATACTAATAAGTATAAAGTGACATCTGGTTTTTGGTGGATGAATAAAGATGCATCTGCAGTGGAATTAACGAAGCCAATGGAGAGCAGAAATACTCGAAGTTCCATATACCAGGCACGAGGTGCCTGCTTCAACCCATAAAGTGCCTTTTTGAGGCGGCAAACATGATTAGGAAAGTTTTTGTTGACAAAACCAGGTGGCTGTACCATAAAGACTTCCTCCTTAAGCGTCCCTTGAAGAAATGCATTATTGACATCAAGTTGACGGATGGACCACCCTTGACGAACTGCAAGTGTTAGAACAATTCGAATGGTCACCAGTTTAACAACGGGGCTGAATGTTTCCGTATAGTCACTACCAGGGCATTGGTGAAACCCTTTGGCAACTAACCGAGCCTTGTAACGATCAATCGATCCATCCGGATTCCATTTGATTCGAAAGACCCATTTACAACCAACCAAATTTTGAGCAGATGAGTTACTTACAAGATCCCAAGTGTTGTTTTGGTGTAAAGCATCAAATTCGGCTTGCATAGCCGTGCACCAATCAGGGTCACGTAGAGCCTGGGTGATGGTGTTGGGTTCAATGGGAGAGGAGGGTCGAACATGTAGGTTGAGTTTTTTAAGAGGTTTGACAATGTTGTTTTTAGACCGGGTGATGATACCACCACCATTGGTTTGCTGTCCCGGGTTTGGGTTGATGGTGGATGGGGGAGGATGGGATGGAGGAGGTTGAGGGGAGGGTGATGATGTAGTTTGAGTATTATTTGTGGGTTCATTTGAGGTTGATGGTTGAGCCAAGTCCGGTACGTGGGTGACGGATGGAGAGGGATGGGCAGCGGATAAATTTTCTGGTGTGTTTAAAGTGCTATTATCAGTGGGTTGAGCTACGGGCGGTAAAATAGAGATTTGAAGTGGGCTTGTTTGTTGTTCTACATGTAAGTTAGATTGGGCTACTAGAGAGCTGAATGGGAATTTAGATTCAACAAACTTCACATGGTGAGAGGTATAAATCCTTCCGGTTGTGGGATCGAGACACAGATACGCGTGTTGATCAGCTGAATAACCTACAAAAACACACATGGCAGACATTGGCGCAAGTTTATGGTTAGCATATGGTTTAATCCAGGGAAAACACAAACATCCAAAACATTTTAGTTTATGATAATCCGGACTAATGTGGAGTAATTTGGAATAAGGTGACTTGTACCCAATAATTGGAGTTGGGAGACGATTTATGAGGTAGGTTGCAGTAGTCATGGCGTGAGGCCAATAGGTGAGGGGAAAGCCCGAGTGATGAAGAAGAGAAAGACCGGTTTCGGTGATGTGACGATTCCGGCATTCAGAGATTCCATTGTGTTCAGGTGTATGAGGTGGGGTGGTATGATGACTTATACCATGAGTGCTTAAAAAAGGACGAAGTCTAATATATTCGCCACCATTATCTGTGTATAAGATTTTGATTTTGTGGTGATAGAAATTTTCAACTAGTGATTTAAATTTGGGAAATATATTTTGGACATCAGATTTGTGCTTTATTGGATATAACCAAATATAGCGAGTAAAATGATCAACAAACATGCAATAATAACGAAGACCGTCAATAGATAAAATAGGAGATGTCCATACATCTGAAAAAATTATTTCTAATGGATAAGAAGACTTAAGAGTGGATTCATGAAAAGGAAGTTTGTGGCTCTTGCTAATTTGACATGAATTACAATCAGATTGCTGGAATTTATTTGAACCCAAAAGAAAATGTTGTTGAATAAATTTGAAGATAGAGGATGAAGGGTGCCCAAGCCTATGGTGCCATGATGCAGAGGATTCCGCACGGACGGTATGAACGGATGGTGAAGTGGTGGGCCAGAGATAAAGTCCATCCACACATGAGACCTCATGGGTTTTTGGCTTGTCTGCAAGTTCTTTACATAAAAAAAGTTTGGTAGGAAAACAACAGCAGAGTGAGTTTGTTTGGTAAGTTTAGAGACAGAAATAATTTGTTGTTTCATGGAAGGAACACACAGAGCATTAGACAAGGATAAATCATGAAGTAAAAGTGTTCCAGAATGAGAGATGTTTAAACCTGAACCATTACCCATGAACAGCGAGTCAGGACCAGTATATGGATGATGAAGTGCCATATTTGCAAGATCATTGGTTATGTGATGTGTTGCTCCACTATCAACCAAGAAATCAGTATGGCATGGACCAGCAGCTGCAGTGTTGGCATGAGCCGGTTCAGTCTGAGCCAGAAAGTTTCAAGACGGTGGCATGATACCGGGATGTTGATGCTTGAAGATTTGGCACTGAGATAGAACATGTCCTTTGACATTACACCACTGACAGCGTCCGAGAAACGGTTTGCGATTGCCGGTGTGTTGATTAGACGGTGCAGGGAATTGAGCAGATCGAGACCTGTTGTTGTAGTTGGGTCGAGTCTGAGCATTCAAGGCTGTAACCGGAGCAGGAATTTGTCTCTGAGCAGCAACAATGGAGAGTTCCTAGATGAGTAGTTTCTCGAGGAGATCATCAAAGTTAATTGGGGTATCTCTTGCATTTATTCCATCGATGACTGCTCTGTAGCTGTCGTCGAGACCGCGCAAAACATGATCAGTCATGTCTTCAACCGAGACAGGAGATCCGAGTGAAGCGAGAAGATCTGTTGTTTGCTTCAGAGAGTGCATATAGGTTGTAATAGATTGGGTACCTTTGGAAGCCATTCGCAGACGCTCTTTGAGTTGCTTGAGATGGTTGCGAGATGCCTTGGAATATGTGTTCTTGAGGAGAGTCCATAGATTATGCAACGTCTTTGTTTGAGACACCAGAGAGGCCACTTCGTTGGAGAGAGTGGTGAGGATAGCGCCATAAATGAGTCGATCCTGTCGATGCCAAGTTTGATAAGCAGGATTTGTTGTCGTCACTGAAGGTGTTGCAGTGGTAGAGATTGTTTTTGGCGGTGCGGGGAAAGATCCATCTGGATATTTTAGGAGATCAAAGCCATCAAGAAAAGCTTCAACTTGGAGTTGCCAATTAAGATAATTGGTGGGAAGAAGCTTGGTGACACTGCTAAGAGTGATGCACGCAAAGGGTTTGGATGGCTCATAGGGGTTGGTGATGTAGTGGGAACTGTCGGTGGCCATGGAAGGCGAGTTTGACAGTAAAAATGAGAAACAACGTTCTAAATTAAAAGAATAGGGTTGGATCGTTTCCAACTGATACCATATAGAAAAATAAGTTATTGATAAAATTGATGCTTCTATTAGTTTACAGTAGTGTAAATATATACAAGTTTGATAGACCTAATTTGGAGTGAATCAAGGTAACTAATTTCCTATTGATTCTCACTAATTAAGCAATTGATATTTGACTATATAATGAGTAAATAACAGATTTACAAATCTGAATAATTAAAGGAATTTTAAACTCTAATTATTATTGATAAAAGATACACAGTTAATTCATATAATTTTTACAATTATGAAATTTTTGTGGATCTTTTTGTTTGTGGTTAGTTTGTGACTACAACGGAGAAATGAACATCCGTGTTTTCTTATTCATCAATATGGTGAAAGATACATAATCATATTAAATAAATATTTCATTTATATGATGTTTTAAGTTCATGTAAAATATGTTGAAAATAATATTTATTTATGTTAAGTTTAATATATGGAATAAATTTATATATGCATGATTTATAAATTATTCAAATATGTGAATTTAAATAATTAAGAATATTTTTGGTTTATGGTGTATACTTAAATATAAAATATATTTAAATATTATTTTTGGTGCAAGTAATTTGTTTTAATTAATAATGCATTAATTTTGGATAAAATTATTTTGTGAAGAAAAAGAACCATAAATTTGAATGTATGGTGCATGTATTGGTAATATGAAATGATGTAAATAAAATGTTAGAAATATCAAGCACATGTTTACATTGCATTTTAGTTTGTTCAAGAATTTATTAAATTTAATATAATTTATCTCATAATATATGTGTATCATAATATGAAAGATTTTTTCTTGTTCATCTTGATATTAAAAGTAATTTGGATATATTTTATCTTGTTGTAAGTTGATAAGTATTCATCAAGAAACGTTACAAGAAATATTAGTGATGTTGGTTTATTGTTCACTTTGTGATTTTTATTTAGATATATCATAAACATTTTTAAATATGAAATATGAATTTATCACATGGTATTGTATTTATATAGAGTTTATGAATTGCATGTTTAAACTCAATTTATGAAATAAAAGTTAGTCATGACAAACTTGTTTGATCGTTATTAATGTTTAATGCATTAAATGTATTTTGGATATAATTAAGTGGAAGTGAAATTTCAAATTAAAAAGGCTAGCAAATGAAGAATGACATAAAATTTATGTATATGACCAAATGAATGACAAAAGTGCCATGATGATAATTTGTCAAAGATATCAAGAATATCGAATATATTTTGTAGATTATAATTATACTTAGATGAAAAAAGTGTCACGGTTTGATGATAAATGATAAATACTATCAAGCGAACATAAAGTAATCATATAGATGATTAGCTAAAAGATTGAATATTCAAAGTCTATTAAAGTTTGGAAAATCTTGCAATTCTTTGACGAAAGAATTGACAAGGATACGATGTCTTTGAATATAATTGAATACAAGAAAGACGGCATTAGGGATGTGGAACAAGCCCATATCTAATTAATCATCAATAGTAAAAATTCAACTCACACTTGATTAACATTAAGTCTTGAGTTTAATAACGAAAGTATACTATTAGAGTGATTGAAGTGCTTAATGATATATACGTCCCAAGGGGTAAAAATACTTGGATCATAAGAATAAATGTGGTAGGATGAGATTTTCCTCTTAATAGACATATATCATGTGTTTTCTGGAATGCATAATTATGGGTGCATTTTTGATATAGTCTACCTTTATGAGAATGAAGTGGTGCCACTTCATAGAGTTCAAGGGCTTGACTCTTAAATTCTCATGAAAAGGATATGAGACACAAGGTCTTATTAAATGTGTCATATTAATAATTCGATCAACGGTACTAAGATTTCATGTGTGAGTTATGCACGCTTGTTCTAATGAATAATTGGTTTAAAGCTTCAAATCTATTCAGAGATGAGTGAAAACTTAACTTACTAAGTTTTGGTTCAAATCGTAAGATACCTTTATCTGAAACCATGAAATTTTTTGAATAATGGATTTAGATATATTTTGAAAATGGTGGAGGATTGTTGGATTTAGTTTAAATAACAAACCATTCGTATCTGAGGTAGCAAAAGATAGTCAATAAATCACTAAAAAAAAGGCTTGGATGAACAAAATCCCAATGCATGCCTTGTTAAACCCCTCCTTCTAGAATTTGAATTTCCTGTAGTCGGCAAAACCACGAAATCACACAGTCATAATGCTAATAACCGTTATATTAAAATTAAATGATAATGGGAGAACTGCTGAGGGTATTATTAACACTCCAGAATCGTGGGTCATGCTACCATCTTGGGCTTATTTGTAAGTTGGTTTGGCAAGACTTTCTTCTTCTCTGCTTTCATCAGACATGCTATCCACTTCAACCATGCCAACATCTCTTAATGTATCTTCATTAACAGAATCATCAATTCTTAACTCCAATGCAAGAACAAAATATTAGTTATAAGATTTTCAGTATTTGTGTGGTATATTCTACAAAAGTGTCTAGAAATTTGATCGATAACCTTAGAAGCCTGGATACATAATATGATACAGATACAACACGAAACAGATACGTGATATCACAAAAGTCCAAGGAATTCAAAGTACATTTTAGGATATTGTTTCCTACTCTTATATGAAACTTAGCAGAAGAAAAATCACATACCGCTTTTGCAATAATCCCAGTGCTTTGTTGAATTTCAGTTGTGACCTGAAATAGAACCTAACCCCATTTGTTACCGTTTCCATTTGCGTCTGCTGTGTAAGGAATGTCACTTTATTGAAACCTTGAAGCTTCCATCCAAGTTTTGCCTCCATCAAGAGACACATCCACTCTCTCAATGCCTCTACCGCCACCTGATGCTGCATATCCACTTATACTCACCTGAAGTGTAGGAATCATGTTAGAATTTCAGTTCATTTCTAATTGACTACCAAAGTGAACAGTTCATTTCTAACATACTACCAAAGTGAAATCAAAAGCATTAGTTACAAAATATATAAGTCAACCAAATTATACACGAAAGTAAATATATGAGAATAATTCTAAATGTTAAAGCTCAAAAGACTATGAAGGACACCTAATAAATGTTCAATAATAATCAAACAATGTGAGCAACCAGATAAGAAATATCTAAAGTTGCAAAAATCTACACACGCAGTCAAAAAGAGAAAGAAGTACCTCTTGAGCTTAAAAGGGACAACATATTCATTACATAACTGTGCTATGCTCTCCAAATCTGATGATAACTCCTTGGCTTTCTCCCGTGATACATTGACATCAATAGTTGAATTGGCCTCAGGGACATAGAAAACACCATAGAGAAATAAAAATCAAATCCAATTTCGGGATGCACCATACATAAAACCAAAACAGTATGGTTCTTCCATGCAACACTATATCATATTGATAAATAAATACTATTAGTAAACTTATATTGAACAAAACTGTAGTGTGGCAGTAATATTATACTTAGGAAGCATCTTGTAATAATCAAATAACAATGTCAAATTTTTGTTTAAACACAAGTTACTAGTATTAGAGTTTTATCTACATAAAAAACATTAGGCAGTAACTTTCTAGTTCTTACAATGACACATTCATATCTAACACGAAAATGGTCTTTTCTGAAGATGTGAGAAAACACATAAAAGGTGGGGGGTTGAATTGGGTTTTCAAAAATGAAAGCTTTTTGTGAAACTCAAACAAATATCACAAATAGACTAATCAAGAAAGAAAGACACACGATATATCCTGGTTCACTTGAAAACTATCAAGCTAATCCAGTCCACCCACCAAGGTGATTTTGCCTTATACACAAGGACTTAATCCATTATAATCAACATATTACAATACAATAGCAACCGTTGGTGACTAACAACACAGACAACCGTCTCTTCTTAAGGATTTTGACATAACTGGTCCCTTAAGGAATTACAATCTGCACAAGCAATCGCTAATGACTAACAATACCAACAACCGTATCTTCTTAAGGATTCAGACCTAACCGGTCCCTTAAGGAGTTACAAACAACATTTTGAACGAAGATGTTTACATTGAAATTTCTTCTAAACAAGCAGATATAAGCACTATTAATAACTCAAATGTCTTAAAGACTCTAATATAGTATGAACAATATTCTTTCTTTGTATTGTGCTGCTTCAATACTGTAGCTTCAGTTATTCATAGATTTCTTTCAATCAAAGTGTAACCTTTGTAAAGCTTCTTAATTTCTTCAAGTAATTAAGTCCTGATATAGCCAGAAAAAGATCCGCTGGAGGGAGATAAGGAATATCCTTTAGGTAGCTGGCGACTTGAAATAATATCGTTACGCATGTGTCATACCCCCAAATTTTGACCCATAGATTCTATTATCATTATAGATGCATCAAGCATATGTTATCTAACTTAACCTCTTTCAATTTTGTCTTTGTCAAGATGCAGATGAATTAGGGTTTCACATTGTCAAAATCAAGAATTTTGTGGACTGATCAGTCAAGGTTTTGGACTGATCTTCTACAAATCAAGTCTTCACATCATCAAGAGATCCATATCTTACAATTACAAAGAAAAAGTTCTATTTGAGGTTGTTACCAAAAGAATAGGAGCAGTGCAATGCAAAATCCTGATTAGGGTTTCTAGTTGAAAAAGTCAACTGTAGTTTGACTTTTGGCTTAGATGGTTTTCCAAAGCTTGAACTATGGTACATGATGTTACTATGACTTATGGAAGTCCCCTCAAGTAGTTTGAAAGACTCAAAGAATCCAGAACACTGAGGATCGATCCTGGAGATTTCAATTGTTCGGTTCGTTTGTTTGGAAAGTCAACTCTTTGACTTTTAGGATTTTTACCCCAAATTGAAGCAATCAAGTTTTACAACATCATTTTATACCTAAATAGTGATTTTGGTGAAGATTTAATTAAGAATTGATGGATAACTTGTAAATCAAGAAATTAGGATTAATGGAAAACCCTAATTTAAAGCTAACTTGAAATGGTCATAACTCTCAAACCATACATCCAAATTGAATGGTTCAAAGCTTGTTGAAAGCTATTGAGAAACCCTACAAAAGTATCTTACTAACCTATGGGCAAAAAATGAATGGATCTTGAGTTATGAGTTCATCAAGTTGTGAAGGATTTCCATACTTAGAAAATTTTCATGTTTATTAACTTGTAAGTCAAGTTTGCAGCCAACTTCATGAGGATTTTTTTACCTAGTTCCATTTTAAATTTGAACTTTGGCCCAACATGAATATTATAGATCATATTTGGGGATTTTAAAAAAGTACAAGAGCATTTTCTCAGCCTTTGTGGTTAGGGAGAATCGAAGAGAGCAAGTTGAGGGTTTTTCATGTCACAAAACCAAGTTCAGCACTTACACTTTAATACATAAACCACTCTAACCTCTTCCAATTACTTGTTTAAATCCTCCTCTGATGTTTAGGGACTTTATTAATGAGATTTCAAAGGATCACCACAAGCAAAAACCAGAGTTTTGATTAAATGAATTGTTTATTCATGCAAGTACAACCAAGTGGCAAGTGTAACACCCCATTTAAATTATTTAGTCGCTTTTGCTTTTTCTGTGATATGGTTGCGTTGTAATATCCTTAATTAGGGGTATGAGGTTAAGGGCGAGAGAGAGGGATGACCCTAGTTGAGGGTAAGGTGGACTTAGAATAATGGGTAATTTAATAATAAGATTAAGAGCATTATTATTAACATTATTATTTCAATTATTATTAATATTACTATTAATGAGGTTATCATTATTATTATTATTATTACTATTATTGGAATTAATAGTAATTAAAGTAAAGGAATTAAAATATGATTAAGAGGGTTTAGAGATTTTTAGTGGGTTTAGACAATTAACACGTGAAAGAGGAAAAATACTGAGGAAGGAGAGCTAGGGCAGAAGAACCAGTTTTCTCCATTGTTGTCAAGAAAGAGCTCAAATCCAACGTTAGGGGGAGAATGGATTTCAATATGGGTGATTTAACATGAGAGGATAATGAGAGGTCTTTTCTCTCGTAGGAATGTTGTCTGTTCTTGCCTTCTATTTAATTTTCGTGATATTATGATTTCCCTTTGATTACTGTTACTGTTGAGTGATCTTTGTATGCTGTTATATGTATGATTCTGGTATGAACATGAAATTCGTGTGGAAATTTCCTAGAACTGTGATAGAATGTTGTAGATGAATAGATCTGAAAACGAAGGGTTTAACCGAAATCTAAACTAAATCTAATAGATAGAATCTAGAAAGAATAGAAGATATGATTCATTGGAATCGATTAAAAATCTGAGTTTTAGGATGAAGGAGAAGGTAGAATGATGAATCTAGAGAGGGAACTCGTGAGAATGATGAGATCTGAGTTTTTTGACAGATCTGCTGGTCATACACGTATTGGGGGTGTCAATACGCGTATGGGGGAGTTCCCAAGGGGTTGTACGCGTGGCATACGTGCCCTGTCCCTAGTGCCAGCACGTCCATCTGGTGATACGCGTATGGTACGCGTATGAGGCTTGGCAATACATGTACGAGGGTAGCCATACGCGTAAGGGGTGACTATGATGGGGTTTTGGTCGTATGCATAAGGTAGGTCCGATACGCATATGATAGCAGGCAATACGCGTATGAACCATGTCGATATGCGTATGGGAAGCCTGGGGTGACTTTTCCCCAGTTCTTATGGTTTCTGTCCAAATTTCGCTTGGGACGCAATTCCGTTTAGACGGTAGGATTAATATGACTAAAATGAACCTAAGGAAGACTTGTAATGAATTTAATTGGAGAGAATGTGGAATTTAATGTGTGTGCCTTAAGGGTGTGTTTTGGTGGGTGTGAGCCTTGGTTATCGAATGTGGATAATCTTGTGCGATTGTGGTAATTCCCAAGAGGATTACGGTGAGAGAATGGCTCATGTGGATCTTTAATGATCGTGAATTATGCTTGAATTATTATATTGCATAATTGTGTTGTCATGCATTTCATGTCATGTGTCTTGTGGAGATGGCTAGGTGGGAATCCATGATGGGTGCCTAGTTTCATTTGGACTTCATATAGAAGTCGTTATGGAGATAAGTTGTAGTTAAGAGGAACGTGTACGATTTATCTGGATTCTGACGGGAATCGAGTTCTAGGGTGAACAGTATGTGATTGTGTTAGGACCACATGCATTGTGTCGAGTTAGTGAGTCACATTGCATCTTTGTATTTGAATTTGGGCTATTAATGTCGAGTCATTGAGGTGGCACGTGTATGTGCGTTGTATATGTATGATTGTATGTGTGGTGTGTAACTACTCCCTAGCATGTGTATTTCACCGTTTATTTATTGAATGTAGTTCTCACCCCTTTTCTATTTGTTGCATCTGTGCTCCTTGGGGAGTGCAGATGACCAGGTACCTGAGTAGTGCTTGGAGTGTGTTGCTATTTGATCGATTCCTAGGAGTCGCTTGATATGTAACATGGGATGAAGGGATTGCATTATATTTTGCTTATTTTCTTGATTTATTGTTACATATCTTTTATTTGTTGGATCAAGGATGTATGATCACCTTATGGTGGAGATTATGTTTACACAATTGAATTCATTCCAGTGTTTAATTGAAAGCTAGATAACATAGGTTTATTTATGAATAAATGAAGTGACTTAGTGTGACATCCTACTTGCTTGAGAACTCTGATGTATTTTTATGTGATATTTCCGTATATGTTTTATAATACGCGTACGGGGTAGAGTGGGGGTGTTACAGCAAGGAGAGAGAAACACTATAAGACAAGTGAGCTAGAATCGCTCACTATAAGAATCTAAGTGACAGAAGGGGCAAGCGAAGACATGAGAATACACCTTACTGTGCTCCGACTGATTAGGGAAAGAAGAAAGATGTTGCTGGGAAGAAACCAAGTGGGGGAGGAAATCCTTCCAATCCTCTCAAGTGTTTCAGATGTGGTGGCGTGGGTCACTGTGCGAATGAATGTTAGAATGAGGTGAAGAAGTGTTTTAAGTGTGGAAAGCCAGGTTATGTGGTCGCTTATTGTAGAACCAACATACCCACCTGTTACAACTGTGGTGAGCAAGGTCATATCAGCACCCACTGTCAGAATCCGAAGAAGTCTCAGACTAGTAGGAAGGTGTTTGCATTGGTGGGAACACAGCCTACCAGTGAGGGTCGTTTGGTCAAAGGTACGTGTTACATTCATAACACTCCCTTGATTGCTATTATTGATACGGGTGCAACTCACTCGTTTATTTCTATGGATTGTGTGAAGAGACTGGGGCTTGTGCCGTCTACTTTGAATAGAGGGATGTTGATTGATACTCCATTTATTGGATCATTTACTACATCTTTAGGGTGTTTGAATTGTCCTGTATCGATCTTTGGTAAAGATTTTGGAGTGGACTTGATTTGTCTACCACTCAGCGAGCTGGATGTTATTTTTGGGATGAATTGGCTCGAGAGCAACTATGTTTATATTGATTGTTATAGAAAGAGGGTGTTATTCCTGACTCCTGAAGAAGAGGAAGTGGCTAGTCTTATATCTACTAAGGATTTAAGAATCTTGGTAGAAGACAAGGCTAAAGTATTTGCAGTGTTCACTTCGTTATCTATGGAGGGTAAGTCGTCGATCGAGGAATTACTTGTTGTGAGAGAATTTCCTAAAGTGTTCCCAAAGGATGTTGCAGAGCTACCTCCAGAGAGGGAAGTAGAGTTTACAATTGATCTTGTCCTTGGTACCTGACCTATATCTATGGCACCATATAAAATTTCAACGTCAGAATTGACGGAGTTGAAATCTCAGTTGGGAGAATTATTGGACAAAAAGTTTATCAGACCCAGTGTGTCGCCATGGGGGGCGCCGGTGTTGTTAGTAAATAAGAAAGATGGCAGTATGCGCGTGTGCATCGATTATCGCCAGTTGAATAAAGTAACCATCAAGAATAAGTATCCACTTCCAAGAATTGACGATCTGATGGATCAACTCGTGGGAGCTCGTGTGTTCAGTAAAATTGATTTGAGGTCAGGCTATCATCAGATCCGTGTGAAAGAAGGTGATATCCAGAAAACAACTTTCAGAACTCGGTATGGGCATTATGAATATGCAGTGATGCCGTTTGGTGTGTCCAATGCACCGGGTGTGTTCATGGAGTACATGAATCGTATCTTCCATGCTTATTTGAACCAGTTTGTGGTAGTTTTCATTGATGACATTTTGATTTGCTCCAAGTCAGAAGCAGATCATGTAGAGCATTTGAGGGTTATGTTGTAAGTGTTGAAGGATAATAAATTGTTTGCAAAATTTTCGAAGTGTGAGTTTTGGTTGAGTGAAGTGAGTTTTCTTGGACATGTTATTTCTGGAGGAGGCATAGCAGCGAATCCATCGAAAGTGAATGTTGTGCTTCAGTGGGAGGATCCGAAGTCAGTGACGGAGATTAGAAGTTTCTTAGGCTTGGCAGGCTATTACCGTAAGTTCATCGAAGGGTTTTCTAATTTGGCTCTTCCGTTGACCCAGTTGACTAGAAAAGGCCAGGCATTTGTATGGGATATTTTGTGTGAAGAAAGTTTCCGAGAACTGAAGAAAAGGTTGACTACCACACCAGTGTTAACCTTAACAAATCTGAATGATCCTTTTGTGGTATATTGCGATGCATCTAAAATGGGATTAGGAGGTGTTTTGATGCAAGATGGCAAGGTTGTGGCTTATACTTCACGACAATTGAGGATTCATGTAAGGAATTATCCTACTCATGATCTTGAGTTAGCTGCAGTGGTTTTTGCATTAAAGGTCTGGAGGCATTATTTGAACAGGTCGAGATTCGAAGTGTTCGGCGACCATAAGAGTTTGAAATATCTGTTTGCCCAGAAGGAATTAAATATGAGGCAGCGAAGATGGCTGGAATTTATGAAAGACTATGACTTTAGTTTGAGTTACCATCCCGGTAAAGCTAACATCGTGGCAGATGCTTTAAGTCGGAAGATGATACATATTTCAAAGTTGATGATTAGAGAATTTGATTTGATTGAGCAGTTTAGATACTTGAGTAAAGTGTGTGAGTTAACTTCGGAAAGTGTAATGTTGGGGATGCTGAAAGTGAATAATGAGTTCCTTCGTGAAATAAGAGAAGGTCAGAAACTGGATTTGAAATTGGTAGACTTGATGACCGTAGGCGGAACGAGTAAGGAAGAAGACTTTAAAGTAGATGATTTTGGTGTGTTGAAATTCAGAGATAGAATTTGTGTGCCAGATAATCCTGATTTGAAAAAGGTAATTTTGCAAGAAAGCCACAGGAGTAGCTTAAGTATTCATCCAAGAGCTACGAAAATGTATCGAGACCTGAAGAAATTATTTTGGTGGCTG
This sequence comes from Lathyrus sativus, assembly GCA_963859935.3. Lineage (NCBI taxonomy): Eukaryota > Viridiplantae > Streptophyta > Magnoliopsida > Fabales > Fabaceae > Lathyrus > Lathyrus sativus. The sequence continues at coordinate 446,885,422 of OZ012739.1, read as the reverse complement.
GGTATTGATCGCGACTTTCTATATCTAATACAACCTAACTGCAAGTGCACAGTCTATCGCGTAGTAATAATAGATATCGATCCCACAGGGACTCGTAATCAAACTAGTGTTCTCGGGAGTTACTATGTTTAGCTAGGTAGAATATGTTTAAGGGAATAAGATTGTCACTAAAAGGGAACTAAGAATGTTACTTAGATTATAATTAATTGAATCGATATGCAGTAATTGTGTTCTTCGGGGATTTGACAAGTTACCGGTGGATGAAATAGTTTTCAGAGTTTATTTAAGCAGAAAATGGTGATTTGAAGACTCTCGCCTCACGATGGTTATTGACGCTAATCATAATCCTAAGGGCCAAACGTACACTTTCGTATCCCATTCGGGGTTAAAATTATTTTTTGGAAATCTCTAAGTTCTAATTCATTTTAAAGTGCTTTCGCTGTTATTAAAATGAATGACTAGTGTTTACTATCTGATCTTGCCGCAGATTTCGCTTGTTGGTTCGTATCTTAATTAATTTCCCACTTTCGTGGCAAAACTACTTTTAAATAAGTTCTCGCTTTCGCGACGAAGTTTATTCAGTAAATTAATTTTAAACACTCAGACCATAAATTACTTTTGAAAAGACAATTTTCAACCAGTTATTATCAAATCCCTTGCGAATTATTACTACATATCGATTACTTAAATTTAGCTAGACATGGATTTGGGAAAGATAAAACATAAATAAAAACAATAAATAATAGTATGCTTTATAATAAAACTGGAATTACGATTGAAATGAGAAACCTGTAAATATTCCAATTGGCCTTTGGGCAGATCCTCCACAGATGTTGGCAGGATTCTGGTCTTTATGCCAATTTGATCGTACAATGGAAATAGGAATTACAGAAAGAATAAAAGGAATGCAGAAAATGAAAGGAGAAACAAATAAGAATATAAAAACTGGAAAGGTATGCTCTGGAAATAAATTGAGCAGCACTTCGTTGTATGAATGCGGCTCCCTTTCTGAGGTCCCCTTCTTCCCTTTTTATAAAAATGGAATTCTAATGGTTATCATTGAAGATGGTGGACTTTGAGGCAGAAAAATCAGGGAGTAGTGGTCCACTCTTTGGGACTTGGAACTGCTTCTTTTACGTGAAACTGAAGTGGGGCGTTTTTGCCTGCATGACGGTCGTCACAAGGTGTGACGGTCGTCACCCGTGTGACGGTCGTCATGGAGCTGTGACGGTCGTCACAGCAGCAAAATCAGCATTCTGCGCTTTTCATGATATTTTCACCTAGTTTTCGTCCATATTTCATCTGAGATTGCTTCTTTTCTTCATATTGCCTTGTTTAGACGTGATCATCAAATACCTGCAAAACATCAGACAAATAACACGGAAATAACCCGAAATCGGATCGAAAACAGTTAAACTTTAGTTGAATTATGCATCAAAATATATATACGATTTCGTGTTATCAGGTATGAACAAAGACATAGCTCGGTTTGTGTATGCTTGTTTGACTTGTCAGAAGTCAAAGGTGGAACACCAGAAACCATCTGGTTTGATGCAACCGATGGAAATACCGGAGTGGAAATGGGATAGTATTGCAATGGATTTTGTGACTGGATTGCCAATTACGGCGAGAGGTTTTGACGCAATTTGGGTAATTGTGGATATATTGACAAAGTCGACGCATTTTATACTGATTAACATCAGTTTTCCTTTGACGAAGTTAGCACAAATTTATATCAGAGTGATAGTGAAGTTACACGGGGTTCCGTCGAGCATTGTATCTGACAAAGACCCGAGGTTTACTTCTGGATTTTGGAAAAGCTTGCAAGAAGCTTTGGGTTCTGCTTATCACCCGCAGACCGATGGCCAATCTGAGAGGACTATTCAGTCATTGGAAGATTTGTTGAGAGCTTGTATACTCAAGCGAGGAGGAGCTTGGGATACTCATTTACCGCTGATTGAATTTACTTACAACAACAGTTATCATTCTAGTATTGGAATGACACCTTTTAAAGCATTGTATGGTAGGAGGCGTAGGACACCTCTATGTTGGTATGAGTCGGGAGAGAGTACGGTACTCATACCCGAGATTATACAACAGACTACGGAGATAATCCAGATGATTAGAGAGAAAATGAAGACGGCCCAGAGTAGGCAGAAAAGCTACCATGATAATAGGAGGAAAGACTTAGAATTCAGCGAGGGTGACCATGTATTTCTTAGAGCCAGTCTGGTGACCGGTGTTGGTCGTGCGCTGAAATTAAAGAAATTGGATCCTAAGTTCATTGGACCATATCAGATTCTGCAGAGGGTTGGAGTTGTTTCCTATAGAGTGGCGTTGCCACCCGAACTTTTGAATTTGCATGACGTGTTTCATGTATCGCAACTTCGGAAGTATGTTGCTGATCCATCTCATGTGCTTCAGAGAGATGAAGTGCAAGTTCGAGATAACCTTACGGTGGACGCGATGCCACTGAGGATCAAAGACCGCAAGATGAAACAATTAAGAGGAAAAGATATTCTGTTGGTGAGAGTAGGTTAGGGAGGAGCTGCCAGAGGAAGTGTGACCTGGGAATTGGAGAGCAAGATGCGAGAGTCGTATCCGAAACTGTTCTCATCAGGTACATTTTCGAGAACGGAAATATTTTAAGTGGGGGAGAGTTGTAACACTCCATTTAAATTATTTAGTCGCTTTTGCTTTTTCTGTGATATGGTTGCATTGTAATGTCCTTAATTAGGGCTATGAGGTTAAGGGCGAGAGAGAGAGAGAGAGAGAGAGAGAGAGAGAGAGAGAGAGAGAGAGAGAGAGAGAGAGAGAGAGAGAGAGAGAGAGAGAGAGAGAGAGAGAGAGAGAGAGAGAGAGAGAGAGAGAGAGAGAGAGAGAGAGAGAGAGAGAGAGAGAGAGAGAGCTGACCCTAGTTGAGGGTAAGGTGGACTTAGAATAATGGGTAATTTAATAATAAGATTAAGAGCATTATTATTAACATTATTATTTCAATTATTATTAATATTACTATTAATGAGGTTATCATTATTATTATTATTACTATTATTATTATTATTATTGGAATTAATAGTAATTAAAGTAAAGGAATTAAAATATGATTAAGAGGGTTTAGAGATTTTTAGTGGGTTTAGACAGTTAACACGTGAAAGAGGAAAGAGACTGACGAAGGAGAGCTAGGGCAGAAGAACCAGTTTTCTCCATTGTTGTCAAGAAAGAGATCAAATCCAAGGTAAGGGGGAGAATGAATTTTAATATGGGTGATTTAACATGAGAGGATAGTGAGAGGTCCTTTCTCTCGTAGGAATATTATTTGTTCTTGCCTTCTATTTGATTTTCGTGATATTATGATTTCCCTGTGATTGTTGTTACTGTTGAGTGATCTTTGTATGCTATTATATGTATGATTCTGGTATGAACATGAAATTCGTGTGGAAATTTCCTGGAACTGTGATAGAATGTTGTAGATGAATAGATATGAAAATGAAGGGTTTAATCAAAATCGAAACTAGATCTAATAGATAGAATCTAGAAGGAATAGAAGATAGGATTCATTGGAATCGATTAAAAATCTGAGTTTTAGGATGAATGGGAAGGTATAATGATGAATCTAGAGATGGAACTCGTGAGAATGATGAGATATGAGTTTTTTGACAGATCTGCTGGTCATATATGTATTGGGGGTGTCAATACGCGTATGGGGGAGTTCCCAAGGGGCTGTACGCGTAGCATACATGCCTTGTCCTTAGTGCCAACACGTCCATCTGGCAATACGCGTATGGGGCTTGGCAATACGCGTATGGGGGTAACCATACGTGTAAGGGGTGATTATGATGGGGTTTTAGGAGGCAGAAGCCTCTGATCGTATGCGTAAGGCAGGTCTGATACACATATGACAGCAGGCAATACATGTATGGGCCCTGTCGGTACGCGTATGGGCAGCCTGGGGTGACTTTTCCCCAGTTCTTGTGGTTTCTGTCCAAATTTCGCTTGGGACGCAATTTTGTTTAGACGGTAGGATTAATGTGACTAAAATGAACCTAAGGAAGATTTGTAATGAATTTAATTGGAGAGAATGTGGAATTTAATGTGTGTGCCTTAAGGGTGTGCTTTGGTGGGTGTGAGCCTTGGTTATCGAATGTGGATAATCTTGTGCGATTGTGGTAATTCCCAAGAGGATTACGGTGAGCGAATGACTCATGTGGATCTTTAATGATCGTGAATTATGCTTGAATTATTATATTGCATAATTGTGTTGTCATGCATTTCATGTCATGTGTCTTGTGGAGATGGCTAGGTGGGAATCCATGATGGGTGCCTAGTTTCATCCGGGCTTCATGTAGAAGTCGTTGTGGAGATAAGTTGTAGTTCAGAGGAATGTATACGACTTATCCGGGTTCCGACAGGAATTGGGTTCTAGGGTGAACCGTATGTGATTGTGTTGGTACCACATGCATTGTGTCGAGTCAGTGAGTCACATTGCATCTTTGTATTTGAATTTGGGCTATTAATGCCGAGTGATTGAGGTGGCACGTGCATGTGCGTTGTATATGTATGATTGTATGTATGGTGTGTAACTACTCCTTAGCGTGTGTATTTCACAGTTTATTTATTGAATGTAGTTCTCACCCCTTTTCTGTTTGTTGCGTCTGTGCTCCTTAGGGAGTGCAGATGACCAGGTACCTGAGTAGTGCTTGGAGTGTGTTGCTATTTGATCGAGTCCTAGGAGTCGCTTGATACGTAACATGGGATGAAGGTATTGCATTATATTTTGCATATTTTTTTGATTTATTGTTACGTATCTTTTATTTGTTGGATCAAGGATGTATGATCACCTTGTGGTGGAGATTATGTTTAAACAATCGAATTCATTCCGCTGTTTAATTGAAAGCTAGATAACATTGGTTTATTTATGAATAAATGAAGTGACTTAGTGTAACATCTTACTTGCTTGAGAACTCTGATGTATTTTTATGTGATATTTCCATATATGTTTTATAATACGCGTACAGGGTAGAGTGGGGTGTTACAGTAAGGAGAGAGAAACGTTATGCAAAACCTGCTACAACTCAGCTACTCTCCTTCTTTCAATTCATGACAAATATTTGAAGGCTATTAGTGATGATGGAACACATTGGAAATGTGCTCATGCTCAGAAACAAGATCACAAGTTGGATTTGCTCACTTTTGCCTCCAAGAATGGAAAACTTGGCAAGATGGTGCAATCTGCCCATACCTCTCACTCTCCAAGCTTTCCTATTAATAGAACACATTTCTCACATCCAAACCATACAAGAATCAATTATAAACCAAGTTAAACCTCTCCCATTTCTCTGATCACAACCTTCTTGCAACTTGTGAAACTTGCTTCTTTATGAAAAACAAGACTGCTTTGCAAAACCTCTGCCAAAAATTCATACAACCATCAAACACCTCCACCAACAATTCAAACACATAACATATGATGTATTTAAGCTTTTCAAACACTCACATTCACTAAAAAACTTCTCATTCAAAAAGTCAACTCTCATACCATGAAATCTTGACTTTTTTGCAATTTCCTATCCAAAACACTGTCCAGCACTTTTCCAACCTTTCCAACATTTCAAGCACATTCCATATAAGTTGTTTAAACTATCCAGACCATTACAAAACTTCTGTAACATCATTTCATAGCATTTCACTTTGGAGCTCTTGTTGCTTTCTTGCATAAAAAAGTCATTCTATCAAGGAAGATGTTTTGAAGGAGCTTTGATCATTTGAACATATCATTTAAAGCATTTTGGAGCTGTTTGGATCTTCGTCCATCAACTAGACTTCTTATTTTGTGTATTGGCTTGAAGAGGCTACAAGAGGTAAATTCTCTAACTAGATACTTTTGAAATCATGCTGAGTTTTGATGAACATTGATTATGGACATGTTTGATATCATTTGTAGGTCATGTTTGAACCATTTCTTGCTCTTGAACTTGTGTACTCATGACTGTCTTGTTGTTCTTGCTTGTTAGCTTACTTTAAGCTTCATTTTCATAGTCAACTTGTAGTTTTTAGTTAGGAATAGGTGTTTGATGTTTGTAAACCTCATTTATATGTCTTATATTATGTGTTTGATCATTTACTTGATGTTGAAATGGTGCATTTATGACTGTCACATTGTTCTTGCTCAAACTTGTGATTTTGGCCACATCACATGCTATCTATTGTTTGAGACCCTCCTTTGATGTATGATTCTTGTAAGCACTCCTTATATGTCTCATATGATGTGTTTGAACCATTGATTGCTACTGAAAACGTGTACATTTGACAGTCACCTTGCTTTTGCTCATAACATTACCATTTCAATGTTGCTATCAAATTTTTTCATATAATGCATGATCTGAGAAATTCACCACCACCATTAGATTCCTTGTGAAAAAAATACACAATTTCATTTTTTATTTCACTCAATTTGGTTGAGTTTTGAGCAAGTTCGCATCCTTCTTGCAAATCTGCTTAAGCCTTGCCTTGATTTTTTGCCCTAGTTTGCCAAGTTTGGTACCTAGTTTTCAAATGTGCACAACTTCTTTGATTTTTATCATTTTGATATCATTATTTTTGCAAAATGCTCCTTAATATGTCTAGTTTAAATGTGTGAAGAAAGAATTTAAGAATTGTTATTCTTGAAACACTTTAGTCCACTTTAATGACATGACCTTTCTTAGGGTTTTTCTTGGTTTTCATGAAGTTCCTTGACTTCATACTTGATTTTTCTTGTAAGATCGATCTTGTGTGAATCATTTTTTAATTTTTAACATGTTTATATGTTTGAAAAAACTTGACTCCTTGCTTTACCATGATCATACTTGACTTTGTGAATGCTTGAATGTGAATGGTATGCCTTGAAACTTCTTTGTGAATCATAATATGTTTCTTGATGTTGTAACCTCATGAACATGATCCTTGGACCCCATCTTACTTTTTATGCGTATTATTAGAACCATAATATGTTTAGGTTTGTTCTTGCATTAAAAGATACCATGAATCTTGTTTATCTCTCCCTTTGTGAAGTTTGAATCCATGACTTGAACTGTTGGTACTATTCTTGCCTATCCATGATTGATTGTCATCAATATGTCTTGAATATGTTCGAATGTTGTTACATTTATCTTTTTTTGATTCATATATCATGTTTGATTCAAGTTATAACTTGTTTGTATGAGTTTTGTTTGAATATCATTGATTGAGACTGTTGTTGTTACACATATTTCATGTTTGCCCTTGTTGGTTGTTACCTTTATGATCTTTGAACATTGTAATGTTAGGTCATAATACTTTGGTTATTAGCATGACTTTTGTAATTCAATTTGTTAATTGATCCTACTTGTTTATATTTATCTTTATCAAGTTGTTTCCTCAATAATAGAACTTGTTAGTTCTCATCAAGTTGCATTATTATCATCTTTGTTTAATGTTGTCACGTACTTGCCTTATCTTTCTTGGTTGTTACTTTGTCTTTATATCTTCATCATGTTTGAATTAATGCATACGTGTGCTTAATCTTTGTTCAGTTTCCCCAAGTGATGGAACTTGTTAGTTCTCATCAAGTTGCCTTATTATCCTTTTTTCCAAAGGGAAGTCTCTCTATTGACTTCAAAGTCATAGATAGCTCATTACCCCTCCCCTTGACTTTTTGAGTCATTAGGTCCTCTAGCTTAGTTAAGTTAGAACCTATATCCATTATACCGTGCTTTAAGTATAAAGAAATACCCCTTGTTAGGAGTATCCTTCATTTAGAACTTTAAGATAGAGTTTGTTAATTCTATGTAAGGATCATTGTCATAATTACTTACTTCCCTCCTGGCTTTTGTCAAAATCAATCCCCCTGAGTGTTAAACTTAGATCTAGAGAGTTTTGTTAAACACACAGGCATTGTTATGTTTGTCCCCCTTCTGAACCTTGATCATAATCAAGTGTTCATCTATCCATAGGGAGGTGAACTACGGTAGCTCTAATTCCATCCTTGTAAGGATATGTAGGCACAAGATGTGATATCTTTGTTAGCAAACTTAGAATTATTCTTAGGTCTTGACCTTAATCTTGATCCATAACCCTAGAAAACAACACTTAGATAAATTAACATACACACACACACAAAAGGTTCTTGTAGGGTACTACAAATGTTTAGGATGTGAGATACCTACCCTAGGCATAACCAACCCCCGATCCTCGAAACACTAGTGTTGTTGTTACATCGCGCAAAAGGTTTTTATTTCTTTAACATTTCCTTTGGATAAATCAAATTTCAGTGGTGAATTTCAATGAATCAAGATTCAAGTTTGATCAATAGCTTGACATCCGATTCTCACCGCAGCAGAAATGACGACTTTATTGGGGACCAAAACTTGAGGGTTTAGCCCACTTTATGTGCTTGTATGCTATATCTTTGTATGTTTGCTTGTACATGTATATTTGTGAATATATAACTATATATTTTCATTGGATCATTTTTGTGATATATTAAGTGGTGAGATAAGTCTTAACCCGGACTTGAGTGTACACATATGATAGGATGTGGTATGATCAATAGTCGACTGTTGGGAGTAGTCCTAACATGTTTGATATATGATGTAACCCCGCTCAGTTAAGACCTCCTTGAGATAGTTAATGGTGTATGAGTAGTCATGCATTTCATTAGTTGTTTCAATCCGAGAGTCTGTGAAACTGAGGACCTTTAGTTACCCACTTACCCCACTTGACCTTTTTAGGACGTAGTGCAGAGACTATAAAGGAGTAGTCCTAAAATAGTTGTTACGCGATGCTACACTCAGACGAGTTTATCCCGATAATATTTTTGACCCACGTGAGTAGTCATGTTGGTTGATAATATCCGAGGGATTTATCTATGACTCTGGGAACTCTTGATAGAACCCGTTCTGCAGGTACATTGAACACCTTAGTACATGTCCTTTGGGAGGGTATACCCTGGCTTCATGCTCATAACCCCAAACCTAAAACCCTTGCTTGTTAGCATATGCATTTGTGCACTATGTATTTGTGAATACTTGTATGTGTGCTTTGTATGAATCATATCATCATAGCATCTCATCCTGTTGTAGTGGTTTTGTGAAACTCAATTATTATTTTTTTTGCAAAACCCTATTTATCATGGATTTTGGGAAAAGAAACACTAAGAAATACAACTTCAAGAAATGTGATACAACGAAGTTGAGAAATCTAGGAACAATGGTATCCGAAGACTTTGGGAAAACATACGGGATACTCATGAGTGTTGTGAAGACTAGAATGGAAGAAGGGGTTCTCAACACCTTGGTTCAGTTCTACGGTCCGCTATACCACTGCTTCACCTTCCCGAATTACCAATTGATTCCGACACTGGAAGAATACTCTTACTTTATTAGAAACCCTGTGAAAGATAAGAAACCATTCAGCGATTTAGAGAAGTTACCCTCGTTGAAGGAGATTGCTGATGCACTTCATCTAGAAGTATCCGAGATCAAAGCCAATTATGCTTCAAAGAATGGAGTTAAAGGTTTTCATTCTGATTACTTATTGGAGAAGGCTACTAACCTTGCCAATGAGGGTAATATGGACGCATTTGAAGCAGTGTTAGCTCTATTGATATATGGATTGGTGTTGTTCCCCGAGATAGAAGAATTTGTCAACTCAACTGCTATCATAATATTTTTGAATGGTAATCTAGTACCCACTTTGCTAGGTGATGCTTATCATTCCATTAATCATAGGATTCTTCAGGGAAGAGGAACCATTCTTTGTTGTGCACCCTTGTTATACATATGATTTGTTAATCATTTACCAAGGACGGACGCTTTCAAAGAAAATCCTAATGGTTAGAGATGGTCTCAAAGGATTATGTCTCTAACTCAAGAAGATATTCACTTGTACGATCCCATCTATGATCGAGGAGTCTACATTGATAGATGTGGTTCTTTTCCAAATGTACCACTCTTGGGAGTACGAGGGGGAATTAACTACAATCCTGCATTGGCCAGACGTCAATTTGGATTCCCAATGAAGGATAAGCCTAGCAACATCTTATTGTCTGATTTCTTCTACCTCAATGCTGAAGCAGAAGAGAGTTTAAGGAACATTATGGTTGATGCTTGGAAGAACATTTGGAAGAAAACTAAAGCTAACCTTGGGAAAAGGAAATGTGTAGCCTTTGAGCAATTCACTCAGTGGGTTCAATCTAGAGCTCGTGATCTAAAGATGCCTTACCTTCCTGAAAAGAGTATGCAGATTGTTATTGCGTCATCTTCCGCCATTTCTATTGAAAATATGGAAGAATACCAAGAGATCCTCGAGAGGACCAAGCTTGAAAGGGACACTTGGGAAGGCAAGTACCATACTCTTTATTCTGAGATGACAAAGTTGAAGACAGAGCTACAAGACAAGGATGAGTTGATTGGGTGGCTCAAAATATGCTTGATTGATGGAGATGTTGTTAGATGATGGCACAGATCTAGAAGAGGAGGGGGGTTGAATAGATCCCAATTAAAAAATCAGTCGGCTCTACCGATTAAAATTGGTTTTAAAAAATTGTTTAAAACTGCGGAAGCGGCCCTGGAAAAATATCGTCTATAACGAACCGTTATTAGAAGACCGGATATGCGTCTAGCCTTATGGAAATGATAATGAGCAAATAGAATCACCACACTAGTCACACTATCAATTGATTAATATCACTAATTAGTAAGACTAGTTCCAATGTTACACAATGCCAACAAAATATGTAAACAATACAAGTGAATTTTGGTGTAGACAATTTATCAAACACTTGGCGTGCGTAGCACTCCAAGTGAGTTTTGCCTTGAGTAAGTATCTCTAGCTTCCTTGTACAATACACTATTGTACTAGAGTTAAAAACAATGTTAAGCACTTACTCAAACCAATGCTAACTTTGATAAAATTCCTTATACTAAAATTACTCAATTATCAAGCAAAAATGAAAGTGCTGAAAAATAAAGGAGACAAAAATTTGTTGAGGCAGTTCCCCCGCCGTCCTCGCTTTGGGGTACGGCTACCCTCAATTCTAATAATAAAATTGAGCTCGATATAATATAGATATCACATGTTGTAGTTGAAACGTTTATACAAGGATAGACAAGCAAAATATACAAACAAATTCTCTGGTTGTTGATGATGCTTTCTCTCCTTGTTCCTTGATTCAAGTTGAATCAAGTCCTTTGATTGTTGTGGATAGACCTCTGATTATAACCCCTTTGTTAAATAACCTTGTGTTCTTTAAACCCCATCTCGGGTGATCTGAAACACAAACAAATTGAACCTGAATCCTACGCAATTCACTGATTGCCGCTACTAGATTGACGGAACCCACCGTATCTCAATCACCTTTGCTCAGCTGAATGTTGTAGAGACGATTCGTACCACAAACCCCCCAAATTTAAAGAATCTTGGAGGACAAAACCCTCAAGGTTTTATTCAAGAAAAACCTGCCATAAACTCAACCCGAACCGGATTCCCAATCGAAGGCTTCAGACGTTATCACCTTGAACAAACCACAATGTACAACAAGAATTGTTGTGTTATGAAATGTTGAAGATGAAGATGATGAGAACTATGGAACCTATTTCACTTTTCTTGTTTATGTGCAATTGACTCAATGTTTCAATTGTTGTTGAAGAAATGAATAAAAACTTCTATTTATAGTAACCCAAAAACCAACAGACTTAACCACTTTTCAAACAAAGTGGAAAGTCTTCAGAAACTGCAGAAATGAGCGAACGGTCGACCATAGCAGGACTATGCGTCGACACATAGCCTGCAATTTTAGACAGGTTCAAAATCTTAACAGTATGTGTCGACCATAGGTCAGCGTGCGCCGACCCGTGGGAATTTGCACTTTTCCATGCGCTGACCATGCGTCGACCTGTGGTCGACTCAAAACCTGTAGATTTGCAAAAATACTTATTTTTGTGGATTGTGTGCTTCTAGACATAACCAATGATCTTCCACATATATTGGACTCAATATGGCAAGTAGACAGACATGACATTCACTAAAGAGAGATATTTAAGAGGCATGATGCGCGTTTGCCTTGTGGTGGAAGAGCCGAAAAACCAATTCTTCCATTGATTGCGTTTTGCCATCATCGAAACCTTAGTATGTATGGTATATGAGAATTTGCCCTCACATACTCCCCCTTTTTGATGATGACAAAACGTGTGAAACCAACGTGTGCAACGTGCAATATTAGTAACCTCCCCCTTGCTTAATGCCCAATTCACAAAGTCTTCCTTTTGCAATTCTACCCCTTTGACAACATCAAAAATAAAGAGATATAGGTTAATAATTAGATGTTCAAATCATAAAAGTTCACAACAGGTAATAACCAATCATCAACGAATATTCACACAAAATACTGTCAATGAACAAGATATCTGTCATACCCCAAATTTGTCCTACATTCTCATTCTTGTTATGGATTCATTGTTTTTTTTGTCCTCTCTAGCTAGTCATTTAATTTCTTGCAATGACCCTTTAAGGTTTGGATTGTGGAGGCCTCATATGTATTTATTATGATTTAAATCCTTTTAAAGTCATGATAAATTCATATGAAGATGAAGGAAGGATATGACCTTTATAAATCATGATATGATACTATGGTTAGAAGTGCATTATTTTTTTGGCAAGTCACATTTTGAGATTTCAAGCCTTGTTCAAATTTTCCAAATCATGCCATGATTATTTTAGGGGATCCATGGTTAAATTGTTACAAGAATTAATAAGTCAAAAGGTGCTAAGTTTTTAACCAATTTGTGGCCAGGGGACGCTTCAGAAGTTTTTTTATATATATGGTTCAAGATTGCCAAGGTTATGAAATGGGTTCTTTTGTGGAGATTTTATTGACTTATTCAAATTGGTTTCTAGAGATGATTTTTAAGGAAAAACCTGGTTGAAGTTAAAATTTGTCGAGTTCAGAACCGCTGCTGTCAGTAGTTGTGTATTAATTCATAGCCAAAATGTGACTTAATATTGTGATGCAACAAAGCCAACAGACAAAAAATTCAAGTTACAATTTCAAATCATTTGAATCTAAACTAATACATTTCAAATTATTTCATGATAGAATGAGATTACATTTGGAAGCTGTAGGAAGACCCTAAACTACAAATCTAGCAAAATTCCCAAATGTCCAAACTTTAGGTTCAAAGACTCGAGAATATACGAAAGGAGGATGACCATAACCTCCTCCTTCGCTTGAGCTCTCAAAAAAAACACCTACAAATTCCACTGTAATGCCTTGTTATGTTTTCTTCAAAATACCAAGGCCATGGAGTGATTATGGATCTTCTCGCTTTCCTCGCGGTCAGCATAGCCTGAAACTTCAGCCCGTTCAATTTTCTTCTATACTCCTTCTGCACGTACAAAAACGGCATCAATAAATTTGGTTAAGAAGAAGCACATAAATGGGACATCCAAGTAAGAAGAATAAAATTCAAAATCTCTGTTAAAGAAATGAAGCCATAGAGTTGGAAGCAGGGCGTCAGTTGGCGGGATAGCATAGACATACTGCATATCTATTAATGTCTTGTTGCAGCAAAATGCTGAAGCATACAGACATATAAGATAATGTCATACCGTAGTCGTAAAGGTTGCGAAGATCACATCAGTAATAAAGCAGAAAGTGGTATAGATCATTGGTTGTAAACCTTCACAAAAAAGAGAGTTGCATTAGAAGATCCAAGAAGAGTCCTATCTTGTCTTTCAATGAAGCAATAAAGAGAATACACCAAGACTCAGAAATAATATCATTACCAAAGTGATGACCAAGCCGATTCACAACCTTGCCAATACCTTCAACCACCTTCAAGCTTCCCACTCCTATATCCTATAACCAAAACCTGCAGAAGTTCAAAGTGAATGAGTTATGGGAGAACAAACACAATAAGAGGTACCACAAATGATTCAATAACTACCTTTACCAAAATTATGCTTGCCTCATGTGTTGCAGCATAGGAATTGAAGAAGTAAACAATATTATGGTCACATGAGCCCAAAATTCTCAGCAGATGCCAGATGTTCCACTAAAATGTTGATGCTGCTCTTCATCTACATGCTCCAAACTCCTGCTAGGGTATCCTTAGAAGCCTAACTGCCCTTCACAATCGAGCTCACATTGATGTCCATTGCACAAGTTAAAGCCCTGGGCTCAATACCTTCAAAAAACAAGCTAGCCAGCAACATCATATCTACAAAATAATGTTAACACAGGATTATGAAACCTTACGTGCGGCAACAAATTTCATAAAACCAAGTCACTACAATGGAATACCGAGTTCTAAAGCTAAATCTCAAGCTTCTTCATTCACCCACGAACAGAGTGTGCATATGTGGTCGTATTTCCCAAAGCTTCGTTTTCGTACCAGGTGCATACATGAAAGGATGAGAGGTTAATCAGTATAAACAAATGAAAAGGAAATCCATGAGAAGATGTATGCAACATATATAACAATGATCTTAGACGACATACTCTTAAGACTAGCTTAGAAGGAGTTCAATAGGTATTAAATAAGTGCTTAAAGTGGCGGAAACTTGCCTATCAATAACTTCATGTCGTTACTCAAGTGGACGAAATTATCTGCTTCTTGATAACAAATGTTGCATTTTGTTTGAGTCCTCTGGAACAAGATGATGCTTTGAGAAGACTCAATATATGGGGTGATTGTAGGTTAACAAAAGGCCAATACCTGCATAATAATAAGATGAACGTGAGTAAGCTAAAATAACGGTTTCCATTTGAATTTTGAATGAGCTATTCACATGGAAATCTTTTGAAATTGAACCAAGGAGTTTGTTAAAAAATGCAGTGATACAACAAAGGTTTTCTTAGTAGGATTTTTGGGACCACAAAAAGTTAATTTTGCAAAAAGACAAACGAGGAAAAATACACAGCAGATACATAGCAGAGAGAATGGTTTGCACTGAGTATTATATCCCTAACGGAATTGTACTACCAAATACACCTCATCGTCCTACCTCACACGAATCAAGCGTTTTTCATCAGCAAATTTCGATTTCTCACACGTATCAAAAACCCTAAAAATCCCCTATAAATCTAACCCCAATCATTTTGCAAAGGACACGAAAAAAACCTCACTGTTACTCTGTCAAAAATTCACCATAAACACTCACCAAAGCTCAAATTTTTGAAGAACTTCTTAGAGCCTCACACTGAGACTCTAAGATAGTGAGTTTAGCCATATTTCTACGCACTCAGAATCCAACAGTTTAAGGAGAAGAAAAGCAAATAAAAGTAAATCGAACGAGGAACAGAAAAGCTAACGAGTCATAGAAATACGCACCTGAGGTAAACACCACTAAATCTTGAGATCTTCATTATAGGAGCATGTAGGCATTGAAATCCAGCTGTGTTTTCTGTTTATTTTGCTTGATGCTTGATCATTTTGGATTTGCGGTAGATTTAGTTTGTGTATGAGTTTTTTTCTCCGTCTTGTGTTCGAGAGAGAAAGGGGCGGAGTTTCGTTTTGAAGGTTCAATAGAAGGGTTTGTGTTGGCAGAAAGAAGTTGATTAGAGATTTGTTAGTTTGATCTGGGGGTAGAAGAAGAGAGGCTAGGGTTTTGTCTCTCCGGAGGAAGAGGAAGGAGATAGAATGGGAGGTAAGGACATGAGGAGAAAGAGTGAAGCAGTTGGGTATTTCAAGGAAGATGATTCATTTACCCTGGCTGGTTTTAATTCATTTTTCCGTTCGTTTTTTAAAATTTTTTAGAATCCCAACAGTCACACGCGGGTACTTGATAGGCAGCGTATTTATTGCTGTGTAGAAAAATGAAACGCATGAACGGTAGGAGTTCTGGCTGGCTTTTAGGCTGCCACGATTTGATAAAGCTGTTAGGCCTATAGGATTGCATTTAAGTTAATTAAGACTTGATAGATTTTAATAGGATCACACTTTATAAAATAATTACCTATAGTTTAAATTATTATTAGTAATATTAAGTAAATATTAGTTTTATCTTAGATTTTTTATTTATAAATTATGATAATTAATGTTTGCTTTGCCATATGAATTTATTTAAATTCTATTTAGGATTTTATCAAATTTATTTCTTATTTTTCTTTTATTAAATTTAAAATGTCTCTTATTTTATTAGAATAAATAAAAATCTTTTTTTTTTTTAAATTATATGGAAGTGGTGGATTTTTGGAATCTAGCATTCCTTGAATCCTTAAGCGACCGCTCTCGAGGTGCACACCTTGAGTTGTGGTCGTTTCATCTTCCATCATTTAAAACACCTCAACTTTGTTTAAACCTTTCAAAGTAGGCAAACCCTAATCCTAGCCATATGCCTACCCCAGTTTAATATACATACGTTAATATTTTCAAATTATTTTCTTAATTAAAATACGAAAGTGTCGAGTTCTTGGAGTCGCGCATTCTTTGAATTCGAGAGTGATTACTATTGGGGCGTACGCCTCGTATAGTATATCATTCGAACTTTCTTTCCTAAAATACTTCCAATTATTTGGACAAGTATTTTCACTGTCCAACAAACACTATTTCCTAATTTATGGAATGAAAAAGGTGTCGTTGGGATCTAGCATTCCAACGATATCCCGACTAGTTGATTACGAGGTTGACACCTCGTTTATCGAGTAGTCGTCATTTCTCCTAATTTTTCAAACCATCTAATCTCGTTCCTCACCTTCGTGCGATCGATTCAAAACTCTAGTTTGTTTCTAAACCATACATAAAATTCAAATTATTTTCTTAACTAAATTGCGAAAGAATGGAGTTCTTGGAGTCTCGCACTCCTTGAATTATTGAGTAAACACTCTTGGGGCGTACGCTTTAGGTTGTGGATTACTCGACCTTTCGTCTATAAAATATATGCCCTAACTATTTGGACAAATATCGTCATTGTCCATTCAAGTACAATTTCATAATTAATTGAATGAAGAAGGTGTCGTTGGGATCTAGCATTCCAATAATATCCCGATTAATTGATTGCGAGGCCGACGACTCGTTTATCGAATATTCGTCATTCTCCCTTAAAATATTCAATCCAATTCTCTTTTCTCGCCCTCGTGCGATTGAAACTTTCTCAAACATATTTCGAATTTAGTCGAATGAAAAAGGTGTCGTTGGAATCTAGCATTCCAATAATGTCCCGATTAATTGATTGCGAGGCTGACGTCTCGTTTATCGAATAGTCGTCATTCTCCATCAAATTTCCTAACCAAACTCCTCTTTCTCGCCCCCGTGCGATCGAAACCTTAAACCTATTCAAACCCATTCTCTTTCCTAAACCAAAACATCCAATACGATAAACACAGATTCCTTGCCCTCGTGCGATTTCTAACTCAAACACTTTTATCAAAGAACACTGTTTAGTCCCTTCTTCCGCGCATAACAAACTCGTGCTTCAGCCTCCCTTAGCGAGCAGACAAGCTAACATTTAGCAGTTAGAATGCGACTTAAACACTCGTTCGTTTACCGAACCCACAAACCGTAGTTAGCCGAACTACGGCTGCTCTAATTCTTCATTCCCTCTTGAATGTAAGATACGTAGGCACAAGATTGCGATGATCTTGGCGAGCACAATCCCCTCCTTTCTCCCGTAGTCCCCCGAACTACGAATGCTCTGATTTTCCACTTCCTACAAGTGAAGATACGTAGGCACAAGGGCCCCAGTCCTTGGCGAGCACCCTATCTTATAACCACCCATTCCCCCCTATATGAGAAACCTTAGAAGAAAACTAACAAGCGTAGATAACTTTACTCTCGAATCGATCAAGAGGTTCCCGTTGAGTACAACGGACGTAGAGGGTGCTAATACCTTCCCTCTGCGTAACCGACTCCCGAACCTAGAATATTGGTTGCGATGACCATGCTCTTATCTCCCTTAAAGGTTTTATCGATATTTTCCTATTCCATCCCTGGAATGAATAAAGTTCGGTGGCGACTCTGTTCGAACGTATTTTCCGCGTCCATCGCGAGGATCGTATTTTTCGAGGTACGACAGATGGCGACTCTGCTGGGGACACCGCATTCCCCTATGCAAGAGAGAGTCAAGCCTAATTTGACTCGATTTGAGAGTGTTGACCTTTTTTTTAACTGTTTTCTGTGTGCTTATGTTTTTTCTTTGTGCTTATGTTCTCCTGTTGTTTATTTATTACTTTCTCTTTCTATTATGTGTAATGTATTACATTTGCTTGTTGGATTCCGGGAAAATATCACAAGTAAAGCTCTACACCCGAGCTTTGGAAAAAGAAGAGAGAAAACATAGCTTAGAATCGGTAGTCGAGTAATGTTAGTCCCCGAGGATTCGCTCCTTGTGTGCCTAGCATGAAAGCTCCTCCATAATAGACCTTTTCGTAGATCTTATCGTAACGCAGCTAGCCTGTTGCACGATTTGATTCATGAAGGGTCCATGACTCTGGGAACCGCTCTTAGAATCAGTTTCTATATTGGTAGTCGTGTAGTGTTGGTCCCCGAGGACTCGCTTCTCGTGGGCCTGACATAAAGACTCCTCTCGAGAGAGATCCTTTGGTATTACCGTCGTAATACAGCTCGCCTGTTGCATGACGGTGATATCACTGGTATCTATGACCTTGAGAACCCCGTCCGTGAACGTAGAAACTATCCCGTGAGTGGGTCATTTTGGGTAAAGAATCTAAAACTATCTTTATACCTATTAAGAGGGTGGGAGATACTTGTGATAGCCTGGATCCCGCATTGTTGCATTCATAAAAATTTACATATGCATCATAACTTACACTAGTTTTTATTTTCAGGGAAGCGTTTATATTGATAGGTTGAAATACATTCACAAATGGCCGCAAGGTCAGAAAAAAGAAAGACTATTCAGCTTAAAGCACTCAAACCCGATGTTAGTGTGGTCATGAACTGTTTGAAAGAAATGCCTACAATCTTCAAGAAGACTCTGATGGGAAGGTTTGGCCAGGTGACCGATCTGCTAATGATTGAAGTACAGGTCCCTGCTATTACGGCTTTGGCATAATTTTACGATCCGCAAATGAGAAGCTTCTTATTTCAAGATTTCTACTTAACGCCTGCTATTGAAGAGTTTGAGGGGTTCCTAGGTTTCCCGGTCAAAGGTAGGGCACCTTATACTATGATAGGGCAGACTCCAGAAGTGGAAGAATTGGCCGATGCTCTCAAAATTTCAATTTCAATAGCCAAAGCTGGTTGGAAGAAAAGGGAAGATTTCTTTGGCTTTAGAAGCATTGTACTGGAGAAAGAAGCAATTAAGATGTTAAAGAACAAACAATGGGATGCTTTGGTGAATGTATTGGCTCTCCTCATCTATGGGCTAGTATTGTTTCCCACTTTCGAAGATTTCGTTGATTCTGCCGCTGTCAGCGTATTTTAGGCTGTTTGGAAGAAGGAGCAAAGTCCGGTACACCCTCTATTGGCTGATATTTTCTACACTTTACACCTTCACCATGAAAGAAAAGGTTCAGTGTTGACATTTTGTCTCCCTATTCTCTACAAATGGCTCACTTCTCACATACTCAAATGTCACGCCACCGTCCCTACTTTGAACAGTGGAGAATGGGCTCAATTTCTAGTATCTATCTCTGAAAAGAATATCACCTGGTACCCGAACAAGTTGGAAGTAAGTGAAATCATCATGAGTTGTGGTAGTTTTTACAACGTACCGTTGATCGGATCAAAAGGTTGTATAAGCTATAACCCTATACTAGCCATACGACAATTTGAGTACCCAATGTTAGGGAAACCTGAAGACAAAGAACTAGAAGAAATGATTCTCCATGAGAGAGGTGCCAAGGATCCCTCACTTCTCTGTCAGATTGTATGATCTTGGCAGAAAGTTCATACTAAAGGATCAGATTTGAGAAGAAGGGATGGTGTGGCCAGGATGCCTTTTCGGCAGTGGGTTCTAGAGAGGGTCTAAATAGTTAAGCTCCCCTTTTCTATTGAGGCACCTCCTAAACTCACCACTCCGCAACTGGTACCCGTATCAGTCGAAGAAGTGGAAGAGATGAGAGTCAAGATAGCCTAGCTAGGGAAAGAAAAAGAAGATTTACAAGTCAAGCTTCAAAATGTGACTAATGAAAAGAATCACATGAGGTATGAGATTGAGAGAAAGGATAAGCGAATTGAAGAGATGGGAAGCAAGATTAATGAAGAAAAGGGTAAAAGGAAAAGGACCAAAGTATGTATCAACCAGGCTGACAGTTGTTTAGAATCCCTCAAAGAGCAGTTGGATCACGCTCATAGAAAATGGCGAGAGAATGAACAGTGGTATCTTCTAGCCACTAAACAGAATAAGGAGATCAGGGAGACATTAGGAGCTGAAATCAAGACACTTGGTGCTGCACTACGTCAATCAAGAGCTGACGAGGATAGAGAACGTCAACTCAAGGAAGAAGCCCTAAATTCATCTTGGGTTAAACCAGAAGACTGGCGTAAGATATGTGTTGACATGGATGGGCTCAAGAGGTTTATTAAGTATCAAGAGAATCAGATAGGAGCTATCAAGGAAGACCAAGCAATTTGGTCTGCTGCAAGAGACCAGTTAGCTCGTGATGTTGCGGCATATGAGCAATCCATTCACATCATGAAGGATAACCGAGACACATACCGCAACAAGCTAAATGGGTTGGTGGAATTTTGTAACTGGTTGGCCAAAGATCTGATATGGAAACATAGAGATGCTATGGAAGCTATAGATGACTCTACCGCTCCGGCTATTTATGAGTTCATATGTGTGTGTAAGGAAATGCTGGCAAGATTCAAGGAAGAGCTCAAGGAGCGCGAAGCAAGAAGAAATGAAGCTTGAAGTTTTTTTGTTTTTCTATTATTTTTCGCAAATTTATATTCTTGGGTGGATTGTACTCTGTTTATGTTGGAACAATTTGAATGAATGAGGAGTAGTCTTTTTAATTTACTTGTTCTTGTGCTGTTTGAATGATTGATAAATAACCGTTGGTATAAATGCTTCCCTAAAAAATAAAAAAACGCAATCATAATCATAAGCATAAACATAAGCATTTTGCACCTTCACCCGACAGTACAACTCATCGGGCTTTTCCTTTCTACCTCCAGAATTTGAAAGCTGACTACTCGACATCGCTATGAGACCAGGCGCAACTTTCAAATGACGCTTGAACATATGGAAGAGACTCAGAACACCATGAGGGGTGGCATCGACGCTCTCAAGATGAAGATGGACTAGCTGCTGGAGACAATGCTGACGTTAGCCCAAAAAGAAAACAATGATGAGACTTTTGCTAATGCCAAGAAGGTGGCTGACAATATAGGAACTTCTGGGATTGTTAAAACTCCCCACGTGGACCTTGTCGACCGTTCCACATCCACGCGTCAGGGCTCTGAAGCAAACATGGATGAACAATGTGATGCTTTTTACCAACCTCCACCACCTCCTCCTCAACACAATATGGGGGTTACTAATGACCTTGCTGCAGATAGACTACGAACTGTTGAAGAGAAAATCAAGTCATTGGAAATCAAAAAGACTCCAGGGTTGGATGCTGTGGACATGTGCCTAGTTCCGGGATTGGTGATACCGAAGAAATTCAAAGTCCCAGATTTTGAGAAGTACAAGGGGGTCAGCTGCCCCAAAACCCATCTAAGAGCGTACTGTCGCAAGATGGCGGCTCACATTGATAACGACTTGATCTTAATACATTCCTTCCAAGATAGCCTCAGTGGGGCATCATTGGAATGGTATATGCAGTTAGAAAAAGGACAAATCAGTACATGGAGAGATCTAGCAGATGCGTTTTCACAACATTATCAGTATAATACTGATTTGGCACCGAATCGCACGCAGCTGCAAGATATGACTCAACGTAACAATGATTCGTTTAAATAGTATGCCCAAAGGTGGAGGGAGTTGGCTGCCCGTGTTCAACCACCATTGCTGACTAAGGAGTTAACTGACATGTTTATGGGGACTCTACAGCCTCAGTACTTGGATCGCATGCTTGGGTCCAGTTTCCTTAACTTTGCTGAAGTAGTGTCAGTAGGTGAAAAAATCGAGAGCACTTTGAAAAAGAACAAGGTTGCAGTCCCAATGAATGGAGGAAGAAAGCCTTTTATAAAGAAAAGGGAAGATGAGGCTAATGTCGTGATGAGAGGACAAAGGGGCAGAGCTCCGGTGGATATCCAGTATCAACAAGTAGCTGCAGTAGCCCAAGCTCCCTACCAACAACCAGCTCAACAACAGAATCAACAACAGAATTATCATAGAGTTCCTCCGCCGCAATATCAGAATGCTCCGGCTCAAAGACCACAAAGGCCGAGGCAGCCAAGAAGACAACTTGACTCGTTGCCTATGTCATACGGACAGATTTTTGCTCAGCTAAATCAGAGTGGACACTTAACATTGCGAGACCTACGTCCGGCAATCTTTCCATATCCTCTTGGGTACGATGCCAATGCCCATTGTGAGTTCCATAAGGGAGCCCCTGGACACTCCATAGACAACTGCTATGCGTTTCAGAACCGGGTGCAAGACTTGATAGAGTCCAAAGATCTCACTTTTACACCTAGAGGTGCCAATATTACGAAGGATCCGTTACCTAAACATGGAGGTCCTTCTGTCAATGTTGTGGAAGAGAGTAGTGGTTTGAGACTAATTACAAATGTTGAAGATGTCCGTACTCCAATGGCCGTTATTGGAGAACAATTGAAAAGAAGTGGGATGATTCCCCAAGAAGAAGTGGAGAATTTGACTGACGAAGTGGTGAAGAGACATTTACAAAGGTTCATAGAATATGGGATAATACAAATAGAACAAAGAGATTCGAACGTGTCTGCTATTGATATTCAGTATGACGAAACAAGTGCTTATCCGACGAGGCGACTTCGACCAGCGCCAGTATTCTTGCAGTATGATCCTTCGGAAGCCTTTCAACAGAGGCCTGCCCGACCAGCACCCGTGATTATGCAATATGATGAAGATGACGTCAATAGACAAAAAGCAGCACGACCAGCTCCGGTGGTAATAGAGTATTCTGTCAATGAACCTGAGCCCAAAGTTTTTAAACAGAGGCCAGAGAGACTAGTGATTGAGTATGACGCTGCCAAATACGATGCAGTTGTTGGGCCTAGTGGGATGACCCGTAGCGGTCGTCTATTTGCCGCCAAACCAGTGGAAGTGCCAGCTAGAAATAAAGAAAAAGCTACAGTTGAACTGCCAAGTGTTGAGCCACCTGTTGAGGTATCATCACCAAAGGCAGCGGTTATGCCAAAGGAAGCTGAGGAGTTTTTGAAGATCATCAGAAAAAGTGATTACAAAGTAATTGATCAATTAAACCAGACTCCAGCCAGAATTTCCATGCTCTCATTGTTACTTAGTTCAGAGGCCCACAGGTTATCTTTAATGAAGGTGTTGAGCGTCGCGCATATTGCTAAAGACATCACTGTAGCCCAGTTCGATGATGTGATAGCTAGCGTAACAAGCAGAAACTTTCTTGGGTTTAATGATGATGACCTGACCGCAGAGAAAAGAAATCACAATAAAGCTCTCCATATTTCAATCAAGTGCCAAGACACGTTGATATCCCGAGTCTTAGTGGATACAGGTTCCTCTTTAAATGTGCTTCCTAAGATCACCCTGGAGAGAATGCCAGTAAAAGGAGTTAGCATGAAGCCAAGTGCTCTGGTAGTCAAAGCTTTTGATGGTTCTAGGCGTGCTGTGATTGGCGATGTGGACTTGCCAATAAAAATCGGACCAACTGTCTTCACCATTACTTTCCAAGTAATGGATATTTATCCAGGGTACAACTGTCTATTAGGGAGACCCTGGATCCACTATGCAGGAGCTGTTACCTCCACCCTTCACCAAAAGCTAAAATTTGTCAGTAATGACAAGGTAGTTCAGATTGGAGGAGAGGAAGATATCTTGGTAAGCCACTTGACGTCCTTCAGGTACATTGAAGTTGAAGGGGAAATGGTGGAAACGCCTTTTCAGTCTTTTGAAATGGTGAATACATTAGCGGTGCAGCGAATTCCAGATAGTCAGAGTTCAAGATCAGCAATGGCCTCTTATGAAGAGGCTAAGATGGTTGTAGATGAAGGGAACGCCCAAGGATGGGGAAAGATGGTGGAAGTGGCTGAAAAGTTCGACAAATTTGGGCTAGGATACCATCCTTCGTCCAACACAGTGACGGTTGCATGTGACAAGAAGCAGATTCCTCCTGTAGCAGAAGTTTTCAAGAGCGCCGGGCATATCTTCGATCATACCTCCGCCATGGTAATTGAAGATGAGGCTGATGACAAAGGAGTCTCCGCAAGCTGGATCCGACAGGCTGAACCTGATGAAGAATTGAAGAACTGGAAGACCATCGAAATACCCCAATTTTTCCCTCTTCAAAAGTAAAGTTTTAATTAATTTTCAAAACCCTACGCTCTGCCCAAGGTGTAGTGGAGCTTTGTATCGGGCCTCCTGATGTTTCGAAACATGTTTTAACGTGAATAAATTTTGATTTGCATGCAATGATTTTGCTCATTTTCTTTTCTACTTTTTCATAATTAATGGCATTTCTCTCACGCACTCACTTTTCTAAATAAGCTGCATAAATCATAAACGTGCAGAGACACTACCGAGGTCCTTGATATCGACACTGCTATAGGCCTTTATGATTTTGATTGTCCAAAATACCGAGCGGATGAGGAAGACGAGGATGAGCTCCCCAACGAATTGGCTAGGTTGCTGCAGCAAGAAGAGAGGGTCATTATGCCGCATAAAGAGGATGTCGAGATTATCAACCTAGGTTCAGAAGAAAATAAAAGGGAGATAAGGGTTGGCGCGTCTCTTCAGGATACTGTCAAGGTAAAGTTGGTAGGGCTCCTTCGAGAATATGCTGATGTATTCGCATGGTCGTATCAGGACATGCCTGGTCTAGATACGAACATCGTTGTACACAAGTTGCCACTCAAAGAAGAGTGTCATGTCGTCAAGCAGAAGTTGAGAAGAACCCGTCCTGATATGGCTCTGAAAATCCGTGATGAAGTCCGAAAAAAATTCGATGCAGGGTTTTTAGCAGTGGCCAAATATCCGCAATGGGTTGCAAATATCGTTCCAGTGCCGAAGAAGGATGGAAAGGTCCGTATGTGTATGGATTACCGCGACTTAAACAGAGCAAGTCCTAAAGATGATTTTCCATTGCCTCATATTGATGTGTTGGTAGATAATACGGCTCAGTTCTCCGTTTTTTCCTTCATGGATGGATTCTCTGGTTACAATCAAATTAAGATGGATTCAGATGACATGGAAAAGACCACGTTCATTACACCATGGGGCACATTCTATTACAAGGTAATGCCATTTGGGTTGAAGAACGCTAGGGCAACGTACCAACGTGCAATGGTAACACTCTTTCATGATATGATTCATAAAGAGATCGAATTGTACGTTGACGACATGATTGCTAAGTCCCAGACTGAAGATGAACATTTGGTTAATTTGGAAAAGTTGTTCGCCAGACTGAGGAAGTTCAAGTTGAGACTTAATCCCAACAAATGTACGTTCGGGGTACGGTCTGGAAAGTTGTTGGGCTTTATCGTAAGCCAAAAAGGGATTGAGGTAGATCCTGATAAAGTAAGGGCGATTCAGGACATGCCTGCCCCAAAGACCGAAGAGGAGGTCCGTGGATTTCTAGGGAGGTTGAATTATATCGCAAGATTTATTTCACATCTCACAGCCACTTGCAAGCCAATCTTTAAGTTACTCAGGAAAGATCATCCGGTTGTATGGAATGATGAATGCCAAGGGGCATTTGATGCAATAAAAGAATATTTGCAAGAACCACCGATCTTGATACCACTAGTTCCTGGAAGGCCGCTCATTATGTACTTAACTGTGCTAGAAGAATCCATGGGTTGCGTATTAGGACAACAAGATGATTCATGCAAGAAAGAGCATGCTATATACTATCTCAGCAAAAAGTTTAACGACTGTGAGACTAGATACTCTTTGCTTGAGAAAACCTGTTGTGCACTTGCATGGGCTGCTGGACGCCTCAGACAATATATGCTGACACACACCACATAATTAATCTCTAAGATGGATCCAATCAAGTACATCTTTGAGAAGCCTGCTCTTACCGGTAGGATAGCCCGATGGCAAATGCTTTTGTCTGAATACGACATCCAGTATGTCGCTCAGAAGGCTATCAAAGGCTGTGTGCTAGCGGACCATTTGGCCCACCAACCCGTGGAAGATTATCAGCCGTTGAGGTTCGACTTTCCAGACGAGGATATCATGATGGCAAAAGACTACGAGGAGCCAGGGCCAGATGAAGGGCTAGAACCAGGAGAGCGATGGACTCTTATGTTCGATGGTGCTTCTAACTCTTATGGACACGGAATTGGGGCAGTGATTACATCTCCCAAAAATTTTCACTTGCCGTTTACGGCCAAACTCTGTTTCCCGTGCACTAACAATATAGCAGAGTACGAGGCATGTATACTAGGGCTAGAAGAGGCCATTAACTTGAGAATCAAAACTCTCGATGTGTTTGGAGATTTTGCTCTGGTAATTTACCAAATAAGAGGCGATTGGGATACAAAGCATGAAAATTTAATTCCATACCGGGATTATGTGGCCAAATTGCTTCCCTGATTCGATGATATCACTTTTGCTCACATACCTCGAGAAGAGAATCAAATGGCTGACGCTTTGGCAACTCTGGCATCCATGTACAAGTTGATATGGCCTAATCACTGACTGTCTATTGATTTACGACGCTTTGAAGAGCCCGCGCATTGCCTGACTGCTGATAAAGATGCAGATGAAAAGCCGTGGTTTTATGATATAAAGCGATATCTTGAAAAGCACGAATATCCCGAAGGAGCTCTGGGTATCGACAAAAGAACTTTGCGAAGATTGGCATCCAACTTCTTCCTCAACGGAAATGTATTGTACAAGCGCAACTATGACACTGCTTTGATTAGATGTGTGGAGAAACGTGAAGCTGAACAAATTCTAAAAGACATTCATGAGGGCTGCTTTAGAACTCATGCGAATGGACATACCATGGCAAAGAAAATATTGAGAGCGGGCTATTATTGGCTTACCATGGAAGCGGATTGTTATCATCATGCCCGAACTTGTCACAGGTGCCAAATATACTCTGATAAGATTCATGTACCCACCACTCCATTGAACGTCTTAACCTCACCATGGCCCTTCTCCATGTGGGGAATAGATATGATTGGGATGATTGAACCAAAAGCTTCAAACGTACATCGCTTCATACTTATGGTTATAGACTATTTCACCAAGTGGGTTGAAGTTGCTTCATATACCAACGTTACTAAGCAAGTAGTCGCTCGCTTCTTGAAACACAACATTATATGCAGATATGGAGTGCCTAACTGCATCATCACTGACAATGGGTCGAATCTCAACAACAAAATGATGGACGAGTTATGCGCCAGTTTTAAAATAGAACACCATAACTCAACACCATATAGACCCAAAATGAATGGAGCCGTGGAATCAGCCAATAAAAATATCAAGAAAATCATCCAGAAGATGGTGGTCACGTACAAAGATTGGCACGAGATGTTACCCTTTGCACTACACAGCTACCGTACTTCAGTACGAACTTCAACAGGGGCAACTCCCTACTCGTTGGTTTATGGCATGGAGGCAGTTCTTCCAATAGAGGTCGAAATCCCTTCGCTGAGGGTTTTAATGGAAGCTCAACTTGATGAAGCCGAATGGGTAAAGACGAGGTTTGAAGAACTTAATCTCATTGAGGAAAAGCGCTTGACAGCCATATGCCACGGCCAGCTTTATCAGAGAAGAATGAAGAGAGCCTTCGACAAAAGAGTGCATCCCAGGACATTCGCACAAGGAGACTTAGTACTCAAGAGGATCATGGCTATGTATAATGAATCTAGGGGCAAATGGACACCAAACTATGAAGGCCCATATGTGGTAACAGAAGCATTCTCTGGTGGTGCCCTAAAGCTCGCAACCATGGATGGGGAGGAGTTACCTTATCCAGTGAATGCAGATTTGGTCAAAGATACTTTGCCTAAAAAAGTGGAATAGTAGAGCCGCTAAGTCGAAAACCTGAAAGGGCGAATTAGGCAAAATTGGCTATCCCGGTGAACCGAAAACCCGAAAGGGCGGTTCAGGCAAAAATTAGGGATAAAATAAGAATAGGCCCGCTGAGTTGAAAACCTGAAAGGGTGGCTCAGGCAAAAAAGGGCATCCCGGTGGATTGAAAACCCGAAAGGGCGATCCAGGCAAAAGTTAGGGGCAAAATTCCAAGGCAAAGTATCCATTATGCATGATCACTTGACCCTAGTACATTTTCAAGAGACATGATTGATCCGGCCATTTTTATGAAGCAAGGTGTTGACGACTTCCAAAGTCATAGGGACTATAGCAGTGTCAAAACTCAAAGGAACTCTAATTTTTGCCATTATGTTTTTCTTGCACTGTAATCACCTCATTAAAGGATTACATCTTTGTATATTTACCCATTCAAGGGTCAAATCAATATAAAGAGAGATTTCTCAATTAAATTGTGCCCACTTTTTTACTTTATCTGATTGTTTGCAAATTAATTTTATTTTGATAATTTGTGTTCGAAACTTCAGTAAAAAATAAAAATATAACTTTTGACAAGGTATAGAACTTGTTTTGATGTTCGAAGATATTGGGGAAAATAGATGGTCTCCAAGAAAAATATCAACAGGTAGAAGCATTGAATTAGTCGTCAGCTGCCCAAGCTTGTCATCATGAAAAGCTTTACCTTTCTAAAGGGTTTATATGACGTAATTCCCTCCAGCATCGAGTTCAAGGGCTAAACTGGGGCAATCAACTCCCCCGGTCGTCATAGAGTATCTAAATCTGGGATGTCGAGTAGTCTAATCCTCTCACTACCCCACAGAAAGCCCAATCTTTTATTGGCAACATCAAAAAGCCACTCCAATTGGAACCTTCAATTCACCCTAAAAAGCCCAGTCTCCATTGGCAACCACTAAAAGTCCACCTCGATGGCATCCCCATAAAACCAAAATCCAATCCATTTGGCAACTACCAAACCCAGTCCCTGGTGATATCCCCGGCAGGAGTTTATCCCCTGCATAACTGGTCGCTGCATTATCATAAGCACGACATACAGCCTCATATCATAATCATATCAAGCATTCACATATCATTTGCATTCGCCTCGTGCACTCCCTAGCAGTTGCATCTTAGTTGCATGTTTGGGGCATCATAAAACATTGCATTGCATAGCAATATAGCAGGATCTAGGATCAGTTTGCAAGTATCTTGGTCAGTCCTCCAGTAAAGTTGGCAGCATGACTCTGAAAAGAGTTAAGACCCCACAAGTTCGGGGAATTCTACTCCCCAGCAAGTCATTCTTCAACCATGCAGTTAATGATGATAATCCCCAGCAACTATTGCTCTGGTGGCTCCCCGAGCAGAGGTCATCTTAGAGAGTTTATTGAAGATTTCTCCCCTGCAGAGTTCGGACAACATTGTTCCTCTAATAGGAATTTTAGCTCAATTATTCCTCAGCAAA
This sequence comes from Lathyrus sativus, assembly GCA_963859935.3. NCBI lineage: Eukaryota > Viridiplantae > Streptophyta > Magnoliopsida > Fabales > Fabaceae > Lathyrus > Lathyrus sativus. The sequence goes on along the minus strand of OZ012739.1, from coordinate 446,855,850 downwards.
ATTATCACTCGAGATACTGCTTTGGTATCATCGGAGAACCTTAATGGATAAGGTACTGCTTCGACCACCCGAAGAATCTCAAGTTTTGTTCGAGATATTGCTTTGGTATCATCGAAGAGCCTTAATGGATAAGGTACTGCTTCGACCACCCGAAGAATCTCAAGTTTTGTTCGAGATACTGCTTTGGTATCATCGAAGAGCCTTAATGGATAAGGTACTGCTTCAACCACCCGAAGAATCTCAAGTTTTGTTCGAGATACTGCTTTGGTATCATCGAAGAGCCTTAATGGATAAGGTACTGCTTCGACCACCCAAAGAATCTCAAGTTTTCTTCGAGATACTGCTTTGGTATCATCGAAGAACCTTAGTGGATAAGGTACTGCTTCGACCACCCGAAGAATCTCAAGTTTTTGTTCGAGATGCTGCTTTGGTATCATCGAAGAGCCTTAATGGATAAGGTACTGCTTCGACCACCCGAAGAATCTCATGTTTCGTTCGAGATGCTGCTTTGGTATCATCGAAGAGCCTTAATGGATAAGGTACTGCTTCGACCACCCGAAGAATCTCAAGTTTTTGTTCGAGATGCTGCTTTGGTATCGTCGAAGAGCCTTAATGGATAAGGTACTGCTTCGACCACCCGAAGAATCTCAAGTTTTTGTTCGAGATGCTGCTTTGGTATCATCGAAGAGCCTTAATGGATAAGGTACTGCTTCGACCACCCGAAGAATCTCAAGTTTTTGTTCGAGATGCTGCTTTGGTATCATCGAAGAGCCTTAATGGATAAGGTACTGCTTCGACCACCCGAAGAATCTCATGTTTCGTTCGAGATACTGCTTTGGTATCATCGAAGAGCCTTAATGGATAAGGTACTGCTTCGACCACCCGAAGAATCTCATGTTTCGTTCGAGATACTGCTTTGGTATCATCGAAGAATCTTATTGGATGAGGGACTGCTTCGACCACCCAGAGAAGGTCAGATTATCTTGTTCAGCTTTCGCATCCTGCTACCCCGTTCTAGTATATCTCACTGCAGTTTACTCACTTATCAGACAAATTTCGGGGCCTTTTTGTATCTAATTGACTTCCACCCTAAAAATGAACGCCATACAACGGTTCATTCTCTCAGGTTTAAGGCAATTAGATAGGGGCATCTGTCATACCCCAAATTTGTCCTACATTCTCATTCTTGTTATGGATTCATTGTTTTTTTGTCATCTCTACCTAGTCATTTAATTTCTAGCAATGACCCTTTAAGGTTTGGATTATGGAAGCCTCATATGTATTTATTATGATTTAAATCCTTTTAAAGTCACGATAAATTCATATGAAGATGAAGGAAGGATATGACCTTTATAAATCATGATATTATACTATGGTTAGAAGTGCATTATTTTTTTGGCAAGTCACATTTTGAGATTTCAAGCCTTGTTCAAATTTTCCAAATCATGCCATGATTATTTTAGGGGATCCATGGTTAAATTGTTACAAGAATTAATAAGTCAAAAGGTGCTAAGTTTTTAACCAATTTGTGGCCAGGGGACGCTTCAGAAGTTTTTTTATATATATGGTTCAAGATTGCCAAGGTTATGAAATGGGTTCTTTTGTGGAGATTTTATTGACTTATTCAAATTGGTTTCTAGAGATGATTTTTAAGGAAAAACCTGGTTGAAGTTAAAATCTGTCGAGTTCAGAACCGCTGCTGTCAGTAGTTGTGTATTAATTCATAGCCAAAATGTGACTTAATACTGTAATGCAACAAAGCCAACAGACAAAAAATTCAAGTTACAATTTCAAATCATTTGAATCTAAACTAATACATTTCAAATTATTTCATGATAGAATGAGATTACATTTGGAAGCTGTAGAAAGACCCTAAACTACAAATCTAGCAAAATTCCCAAATGTCCAAACTTTAGGTTCAAAGACTCGAGAATATACGAAAGGAGGATGACCATAACCTCCTCCTTCGCTTGAGCTCTCAAAAAAAACACCTACAAATTCCACTGTAATGCCTTGTTATGTTTTCTTCAAAATACCAAGGCCATGGAGTGATTACGGATCTTCTCGCTTTCCTCACGGTCAGCATAGCCTGAAACTTCAGCCCGTTCAATTTTCTTCTATACTCCTTCTGCACGTACAAAAACGGCATCAGTAAATTTGGTTAAGAAGAAGCACATAAATGGGACATCCAAGTAAGAAGAATAAAATTCAAAGTCTCTGTTAAAGAAATGAAGCCATAGAGTTGGAAGCAGGGCGTCAGTTGGCGGGATAGCATAGACATACTGCATATCTATTAATGTCTTGTTGCAGCAAAATGCTGAAGCATACAGACATATAAGATAATGTCATACCGTAGTCGTAAAGGTTGCGAAGATCACATCAGTAATAAAGCAGAAAGTGGTATAGATCATTGGTTGTAAACCTTCACAAAAAAGAGAGTTGCATTAGAAGATCCAAGAAGAGTCCTATCTTGTCTTTCAATGAAGCAATAAAGAGAATACACCAAGACTCGGAAATAATATCATTACCAAAGTGATGACCAAGCCGATTCACAACCTTGCCAATACCTTCAACCACCTTCAAGCTTCCCACTCCTATATCCTATAACCAAAACCTGCAGAAGTTCAAAGTGAATGAGTTATGGGAGAACAAACACAATAAGAGGTACCACAAATGATTCAATAACTACCTTTACCAAAATTATGCTTGCCTCACGTGTTGCAGCATAGGAATTGAAGAAGTAAACAATATTGTGGTCACATGAGCCCAAAATTTTCAGCAGATGCCAGATGTTCCACTAAAATGTTGATGCTGCTCTTCATCTACATGCTCCAAACTCCTGCTAGGGTATCCTTAGAAGCCTAACTTCCCTTCACAATCGAGCTCACATTGATGTCCATTGTACAAGTTAAAGCCCTGGGCTCAATACCTTCAAAAAACAAGCTAGCCAGCAGCGTCATATCTACAAAATAATGTTAACACAGGATTATGAAACCTTACGTGCGGCAACAAATTTCATAAAACCAAGTCACTACAATGGAATACCGAGTTCTAAAGCTAAATCTCAAGCTTCTTCATTCACCCACGAACAGAGTGTGCATATGTGGTCGTATTTCCCAAAGCTTTGTTTCCGTACCAGGTGCATACATGAAAGGATGAGAGGTTAATCAGTATAAACAAATGAAAAGGAAATCCATGAGAAGATGTATGCAACATATATAACAATGATCTTAGACATCATACTCTTAAGACTAGCTTAGAAGGAGTTCAATAGGTATTAAATAATTGCTTAAAGTGGCGGAAACTTGCCTATCAATAACTTCATGTCGTTACTCAAGTGGACGAAATTATCTGCTTCTTGTTAACAAATGTTGCATTTTGTTTGAGTCCTCTGGAACAAGATGATGCTTTGAGAAGACTCGATATATGTGGTGATTATAGGTTAACAAAAGGCCAATACCTGCATAATAATAAGATGAACGTGAGTAAGCTAAAATAACGGTTTCCATTTGAATTTTGAATGAGCTATTCACATGGAAATCTTTTGAAATTGAACCAAGGAGTTTGTTAAAAAATGTTGTGATACAACAAAGGTTTTCTTAGTAGGATTGTTGGGACCACAAAAAGTTAATTTTGCAAAAAGACAAACGAGGAAAAATACACAGCAGATACATAGCAGAGAGAATGGTTTGCACTGAGTATTATATCCCTAACGGAATTGTACTACCAAATACACCTCATCGTCCTACCTCACACGAATCAAGCGTTTTTCATCAGCAAATTTCGATTTCTCACACGTATCAAAAACCCTAAAAATCCCCTATAAATCTAACCCCAATCATTTTGCGAAGGACACGAAAAAAACCTCATTGTTACTCTGTCAAAAAGTCACCATAAACACTCACCAAAGCTCATATTTTTGAAGAACTTCTTAGAGCCTCACACTGAGACTCTAAGATAGTGAGTTTAGCCACATTTCTACGCACTCAGAATCCAACAGTTTAAGGAGAAGAAAAGCAAATAAAAGTAAATCGATTGAGGAACAGAAAAGCTAACGAGTCATAGAAATACGCACCTGAGGTAAACACCACTAAATCTTGAGATCTTCATTATAGGAGCATGTAGGCATTGAAATCCAGCTATGTTTTCTGTTTATTTTGCTTGATGCTTGATCATTTTAGATTTGCGGTAGATTTAGTTTGTGTATGAGTTTTTTTCTCCGTCTTGTGTTCGAGAGAGAAAGGGGCGGAGTTTCGTTTTGAAGGTTCAACAGAAGGGTTTGTGTTGGCAGAAAGAAGTTGATTAGAGATTTGTTAGTTTGATCTGGGGGTAGAAGAAGAGAGGCTAGGGTTTTGTCTCTCCGGAGGAAGAGGAAGGAGATAGAATGGGAGGTAAGGACATGAGGAGAAAGAGTGAAGCGGTTGGGTATTTCAAGGAAGATGATTCATTTACCCTGGCTAGTTTTAATTCATTTTTCCGTTCGTTTTTTTAAATTTTTTAGAATCCCAACAGTCACACGCGGGTACTTGATAGACAGCGTATTTATTGCTGTGTAGAAAAACGAAACGCATGAACGGTAGGAGTTCTGGCTGGCTTTTAGGCTGCCACGATTTGATAAAGCTGTTAGGCCTATAGGATTGCATTTAAGTTAATTAAGACTTGATAGATTTTAATAGGATCACACTTTATAAAATAATTACCTATAGTTCAAATTATTATTAGTAATATTAAGTAAATATTAGTTTTATCTTAGATTTTTTATTTATAAATTATGATAATTAATGTTTGCTTTGCCATATGAATTTATTTAAATTCTATTTAGGATTTTATCAAATTTATTTCTTATTTTTCTTTTATTAAATTTAAAATGTCTCTTATTTTATTAGAATAAATAAAAATCTTTTTGTTTTAAATTATATGGAAGTGGTGGATTTTTGGAATCTAGCATTCCTTGAATCCTTAAGCGACCGCTCTCGAGGTGCACACCTTGAGTTGTGGTCGTTTCGTCTTCCATCGTTTAAAACACCTCAACTTTGTTTAAACCTTTCAAAGTAGGCAAACCCTAATCCTAGCCATATGCCTACCCTAGTTTAATATACATACGTTAATATTTTCAAATAACTTTCTTAATTAAAATACGAAAGTGTCGAGTTCTTGGAGTCGCGCATTCTTTGAATTCGAGAGTGATTACTATTGGGGCGTACGCCTCGTATAGTATATCATTCGAACTTTCTTTCCTAAAATACTTCCAATTATTTGGACAAGTATTTTCACTGTCCAACAAACACTATTTCCTAATTTATGGAATGAAAAAGGTTTCGTTGGGATCTAGCATTCCAACGATATCCCGACTAGTTGATTACGAGGTTGACACCTCGTTTATCGAGTAGTCGTCATTTCTCCTAATTTTTCAAACCATCTAATCTCGTTCCTCACCTTCGTGCGATCGAGTCAAAACCCTAGTTTGTTTTTAAACCATACATAAAATTCAAATTATTTTCTTAACTAAATTGCGAAAGAATGGAGTTCTTGGAGTCTCACACTCCTTGAATTCTTGAGTAAACACTCTTGGGGCGTACGCTTTAGGTTGTGGATTACTCGACCTTTCGTCTATAAAATATATGCCCTAACTATTTGGACAAATATCGAAATTGTCCATTCAAGTACAATTTCATAATTAATTGAATGAAGAAGGTGTCGTTGGGATCTAGCATTCCAATAATATCCCGATTAATTGATTGCGAGGCCGACGCCTCGTTTATCAAATAGTCGTCATTCTCCCTTAAAATATTCAATCCAATTCTCTTTTCTCGCCCTCGTGCGATTGAAACTTTCTCAAACATATTTCGAATTTAGTCGAATGAAAAAGGTGTCGTTGGAATCTAGCATTCCAATAATGTCTCGGTTAATTGATTGCGAGGCTGACGTCTCGTTTATCGAATAGTCGTCATTCTCCATCAAATTTCCTAACCAAACTCCTCTTTCTCGCCCCCGTGCGATCGAAACCTTAAACCTATTCAAACCTATTCTCTTTCCTAAACCAAAACATCCAATACGATAAACACAGATTCCTTGCCCTCGTGCGATTTCTAACTCAAACACTTTTATCAAAGAACACTGTTTAGTCCCTTCTTCCACGCATAACAAACTCGTGCTTCAGCATCCCCTAGCGAGCAGACAAGCCAACGTTTAGCAGTTAGAATGCGACTTAAACACTCGTTCGTTTACCGAACCCAAAAACCGTAGTTAGCCGAACTACGGCTGCTCTGATTCTTCATTCCCTCTTGAATGTATGATACGTAGGCACAAGATTGCGATGATCTTGGCGAGCACAATCCCCTCCTTTCTCCCGTAGTCCTCCGAACTACGAATGCTCTGATTTTCCACTTCCTACAAGTGAAGATACGTAGGCACAAGGGCCCCAATCCTTGGCGAGCACCCTATCTTATAACCACCCATTCCCCCCTATAGGAGAAACCATAGAAGAAAACTAACAAGCGTAGATAACTTTACTCTCGAATCGATCAAGAGGTTCCTATTGAGTACAACGGACGTAGAGGGTGCTAATACCTTCCCTCTGTGTAACCGACTATCGAACCTAGAATATTGGTTGCGATGACCATGTTCTTATCTCCCTTAAAGGTTTTATCGATATTTTCCTATTCCATCCCTGGAATGAATAAAGTTCGGTGGCGACTCTGTTCGAACGTATTTTCCGCGTCCATCGCGAGGATCGTATTTTTCGAGGTACGACAATATCAAAGGATAAACATATCATATATTAATAACCAAAGTACAATAGAAGCTCAAAAATGGCATAAGACAATATAAAGTGCAAACATTTGGAACAAATACAAAATGAAGAAACATGACAGTAACAACAAAGATGATAAGATGCAAGCATGATTTAGTATCCCCGTCCCCTCCCATAAAAGTGTGGGTTGCGATATGGATTTGCCAAATCGATAAACTGCTCAACAATGCTATTTAGGTGATTGATGTTGTGGGAGATGGCCTGCCCCTGGTGTTCAGTGGATGCAACTAGAGCATCGAACCTTGTATTCATATCCGTTGAAAAAGTATTGAACCTTTCATTTTGTGTCTGGAGTTGGCTTTGGATTTGAGCAAACCGCTCGTCCTGAGCATGCATAAAATTGCGTTGTTCGAGTTACATAGATCGCATCATGTCGGTAAGCTCGAAAGATTATGGCTGGGGAGGAGACGGAGGCGCTTCATCACCCCATTGTTGAGGCTTATAATATTGACGTAGTGTAGTCCATCCAGTGTGTTGCCACTCACCCCAACCTTGATTATTTTCCTCTTCTGTTGAAGTTGTAGGTTGAACCCAATCTTCATTTACATACTCATCAATTTCCATTTGTTGATGAGTATGTTGTTCCTATTGATCTTCGTCTGTGTCTTCCTATTCTTCTTCTTCTGCATCTTCCTCACTTTCTTCCTCACTTTCATTGGATTCTACTTAATTCTAACGAGCAATTGCTTTACCGAAGAATTTGTACCTCATTTGCTCTTGTGACCAGAAGTAACCCATCATAGAAAGAGTTTTCTGACAAAACTCTTTGTCTGAAGTGATTGATGTGTACGAAAAATCTGGGAAGATAACTGCAGCACTCGTAAGTATCTCTTGGATGAATGAGCCATACGCGAGAGCGGTCCCCCTACCGGAATCTTTTAAGGCATACATCCTACTAGCAATATAGTAGGGCCAGTTGATCTTGATTCTGTTTTTCAAAAGATACATTAAATGAACTTCTGCTTGCTCTACACGAGAAAGTCCTCCTTTCTTGGGCCGCAGAATGCACGCCACGATCCATTATAGAATTCTATCTCCTGTTTTCAATTTTCCTATGGTAAGTGTTCTTGGGAACGCGTCACTAGCCACAATGTGAGGTGGATATGGCCTTTTCAACATTGAGTTTAAAGCAGTTTTAAAATCACAGCCAACCATTGTATGTGTATCAGTTACCTCATAAAGAGGTTTATCCTCATCAAGATCCAAATTGAAATACTTTCTCCAAACAGCAGAATTTAGACTAACCTTTGTAGTACCAACTTGAGAGTGGAAATGAGAGCCCCTGAATTTTTCATGAATGCATATGTAGAAGATACGCACAAGATCTTCACTATACTTCACATTACATTTTAAGAAATTGTTGATGCCTTGAAAATCCAGAAGAGAGATGATATGAGCAAGATGCATACGCTCCGCCGAGAGCTGATAGTATGCATGTTGCTTGACTACAACCCTTTTACTGAAGTTCTTGTTGAAATCCTCGGTGAATGACGGTGGAACTAACGACACAGCCGTCACCGGAATAGAGCCGGATGATGATGCTCTTGAGGTTCTCTTACTGGTGATTCTTCTAGAAGCCATGGATGATAATTTGGGGAGGATAAATAGAGAGATAGGATGAGAGAACGCAAGAGTTTGAGAGGATTTGAGGTGTGTGGAGAGAATGAGATTTTGCCCCTTTTTATATATGCTAATTAGGGTTTTGGGAAGAGGAGAGGACAAGATACATAGGCACGAGGTAGATGCAAGTAACAATGTGTCTAGATTAATGCACAATTAATGAGAAGACCAAATTTGAATTTAAAAGAGGTTTGAACGATTTTGAACCAAAATATCAGAATTTTTGTGCGATGCGTCGACCGCTTCTCTGTGTGCGTTGACACATACTGTTTGATAATTGAGAAATTTAAAAATTTACTTGTGTGCGTCGACCATACCCTGTTGCGGTCGACTCATGCAGGCAAAATTTGCATATTTTCATGTTTATGCACATATGAGCAACAATATAGACATAAATACAATGCCACACCACTATCAAGCAATCAAACAGACATGATACAGGCAGTAGGTCATATTGACAATTTTTAACATGTGATACAACTTGTAAACACGAGAAATTAGAGAGAGAGATAAGGAACAACATCACCTTTATGCCAAAGGTAGCTCGATGAATTATACAATTGTACTTACAACACCCTTAATTTGTTAGATGTACAATAATATAATCATAAATGATTAAAAATATATGCAAGTAATGTTATGAAACACGATCCGAAATATCGAGAATACCAAGTTCTCGTCAGATATAAAATAAAGGTTCAGTGGCTAGCGGTTTTGTGAAAATGTCCCCTAGTTGATTTTTAGTGTCAACATGTTCAAAAACAACATCCCTTTTCTCTACATGATCCCTAAGAAAATGGTGTCGAATTTCGATATGTTTGGTGCGTGAATGCAACACCGGATTTTTGGTAAGATTAATGGCACTTGTGTTGTCACAGAAAATAGGAATACATTCAAGTTTGAGGTTAAAATCCAACAATTGTTACTTAAGCCAAAAGACTTGAGCGCAACAACTGTCGGCGGCAACGTATTCCGCTTCAGCGGTTGACAAGGCAACAGAAACTTGTTTCTTGCTATCCCAACTGACCAAAGAGTTTGAAAATAGGTGACAAGTACCACTAGTAATTTTCCTATCCGATTTGCACCTGGCAAAGTCGGAATCGAAGAAGCCTACCAATGAACAATCATTTCCTTTGGAATAACATAGCCCATACTTCGAAGTACCGGATAGGTAGCAAAGTATACGCTTAACAACTTTTAAATGGGATTCCTTAGGAGCCGATTGATATCGAGCACACATGCACACACTAAACATAATGTCGGGTCTAGAGGCAGTAAGATAAAGAAGTGATCCAATCATACCTCGATATCTCTTTACCTCTACGTCCTTACCACTTTCATCTTTATTCAAGTTTGCGCATGTCGACATAGGTGTGTCTATGGCTTTGGAATTTGCCATGTCAAATCTCTTGAGAAATTCCAAACAATACTTTGTTTGACTCACGAACGTTCCTTCCTCAAGCTGTTTAATTTGCAATCCGAGAAAGTATGTGAGTTCCCCCATCATACTCATCTCGAACTCCCCCTGCATTAGGTTAGAAAACTCTCTCACGAGATTCATGTTAGTTGACCCAAATATGATATCATCAACATAAATTTGTACCAATATCAAATGCTTTCCTTGACGCTTAATGAAAAGGGTTGTGTCCACGTTGCCTCTTGAATACCCTTGATCAAGTAAAAACTTGCTTAAGCGCTCATACCAAGCCCTAGGGGCTTGCTTGAGTCCATACAAGGCTCTTTTTAATTTGTAAACATGATTGGGATATTCATGAGACTCTAAACCCGGAGGTTGTGCAACATAAACTTCTTCATTAATGTAACCATTAAGGAATGCACTCTTAACATCCATTTGAAATAGCTTAAAGTTTTCGCACAAGCGAAGGCAAGAAAAATGCGTATAGCCTCGAGTCGGGAAACCAGCGCATAAGTCTCCTCATAATCGATGCCTTCTTCTTGGTTATACCCTTGTACAACTAAACGCGCCTTGTTTCGGGTTATTACCCCGTTTTCGTCCAACTTGTTGCTAAACACCCATCGAGTGCCGATTACTTGATGACCTCGCGGAGGAGGGACAAGGTCTCAAACCTCATTTCTCTTGAATTGATTAAGTTCCTCTTGCATGGATAAAAACCAGTGCTCGTCGAGTAAGGCATCTTTAGGGTTTTTAGGTTCCATTTGTGAAACGAAAGCGAAGTGATAACAGAAATTACTTATCTTGGATCGAGTTGTAACTCCTTTTGAGATATCACCAAGGATTTTATCGATTGGATGGTCTTTGGAAGACTTCCAAGCTAGAGGGAGATCATCTTTTGTAGACGGGTGAGCTTCCTCGGTTTCCTCATGGCGGTCATCTTTCTCCTCCTCAATTTTGGCTTGGTCGGGTTGATCAATTCTCGGCTCGACACCTTTGAGTATTTCTTCTGTAGATGTACCTGCACCATGAACAACACTACCTTTTCCGATGTCTATTGGATAAGATTCATCAAAAGTTACATGTACAGACTCTTCGACGGTAAGTAATCTCTTATTGTAAATTCTATAAGCTTTACGTGACTGAGAGTATCCGAGGAAGATACCTTCGTCCGCCTTGGAATCAAACTTTCCTAAGTTTTCCTTTCCATTATTCAACACAAAACATTTGCAACCGAAAACATGTAGATGAGATATATTTGGCTTGCGCCCTTTCAAAAGTTCATACGGTGTTTTGTTTAAGATGGGGAGGATGAGCACCCTATTTAAAACATAACATGTCGTACTTATGGCGTCGGCCCAAAAATATTTAGGTAATCCGCTTTCATTGATCATTGTTCTCCCCAACTCTTCTAAAACACGATTTTTGCGCTCTACAACCCCATTTTGTTGAGGAGTATGTGGAACGGAGAAGTTGTGATCAATCCATGATTACCGCAATACTCTTCAAACAAACGGTTTTCAAACTCACCTCCATGGTCACTTCTAATTGATACAATGTTTGTGTTTAATTTATTTTGGGAAAGCTTAGAAAATCTTTCAAAGGCGGCGAATGTATCGCTCTTGCTAGCCAAAAGATAGTCCAACAGAATCTAGAGAAGTCATCCACTATTACGAAACCGTAATAGTTTCCACCTAGGCTATTAATTCTAGATGGCCCAAATAAGTCCATATGGGGAAGCTCGAGAGGTATCGTAGTTGAAACGATATTGTTGGATTTAAAAGAGATCCTCGTTTGCTTTCCCATTTGACAAGCATCACAAAGGTGATCCTTGGTAAACTTTATTTTGGGGAGACCTAGGACTAGATCTTTGGATACTACCTTGTTAAGCAAGTCAAAGTTAACATGTGTTAAACGTCTATGCCATAACCATGAGTCTTCACTCATTATCATGAGACATTTGTCACTTGTTAATGATACTTCATTCAAGTCTAGCATATAGACATTGTTTACTCTTAGGCCATTAAACATACTCTTCTTTTCATCATTATGCATAATTTTGCAACATTCTTTTGAAAATGATACATTGTATCCTTTGTCGCATAATTGGCTAATGCTAATTTAAATTATGTTTAAGACCCTCGACAAGCAATACGTCAGATATAGTAGTGGAAGAAGGGTTACCTACACTACCTTTACCAAGTATTGTATTGTGATTGTTATCTCCATAGGTTACATACCCCTTATTCTTTGCCACGAAGTCGATGAAGAGAGATATGTCTCCTGTCATGTGTCTTGAGCAGCCACTATCGAGAACCCATCTTCTCTCGGTGTTCTCAAGACATTGTACCTATGAAAAAGCAATTAACAAGAGGAGGTGCCCAATGGCTTATTGGGTCCTAAGTCGTGAGTAACAAAATGGTCGCATTTAGGCAACCATTGATAAATGCCTTTAGGAACTAGAAATCTCCTAAAATGGCACTTAGCAATGGAATGGCCTTTCTGGCAATAATATAGACAAGAAAAATTAACTTTTGAATCACCTTTGCTATCTTGATCCCTTATAACATATTTGTATTTTTGATATGGATTCACCATACTTTTTCTAAAATCAGATTTATCGATAGCAAAAATAATTTTGGGCTCAAGAGCCTTGTTAGGTTTGGCATTTAGGGTTCTAACTTCATATTGCCAAATGTAATAAGTGTCACGCTTAAAGTTAATTATTCTACTTCTAAGATCCTTACAACCTGTTTTAGTACTTTCCACTATGGAAGCTTTAAGTGCCTCGAGTTTTCTTTCGGACTCATGGATCTTTTGTTCTAAGTGAACAAAAATTTGCTTATTTGAGGCAAGCCTTTTAAAGGCTTCTTTAGCTTCATAATGGAAAGTATTAAATGCAGCTTGTAATTCAAAATGAGACATGTTAGAGGAATTATCATATTTAGCATGTCGTACCTGTTTTTTCTTGTTATTTTGGTGAGCGGAAAGACACAAATTTACGGATTCATCTTCATCACTGGAGCTCTCGTCCTCAGAGGAATCACTATCGCTCTCCCAAGCTATATATGCTCTCCTCGGCTTTGATTGCTTCTTATGTGATTTATTTGATTCTTTTTCTTTGCCCTTTTTGTTTAAGGGACAATCTGGTTTATAATGTCCGGTCTTTCTGCAGGTGTAACATGATCCTCTAGTTTTTCTCCCCTTGGTGTCATCATTTCTAGAGTACCTAGATTGCTTTCGGAAGTTGACAAGGTTCTTCTCGGAGTGTTGGATGCCATTCTTTCTCACGTAACAGTTGTAACGCTTTACGAACAGCCCCATGTCCTCACTCTTGTCATCTTCTTCTTCGTCACTCGACGTGTAATCACTATGCTCCTTAGATTGAGACTTTGAGGAGGAAGTCTTGAGAGAAATATATTTCTTTTCAACTATCTTTGTTTTGTCCTTCTTTTCTTTCTTTTCATGTTGCTCTAGGCTTAGGAGCACTTGTTCATGCTCTTGCAGCTTTCCAAACAATGTTGTTAGATCCAAAATTGTGAGGTCATTTGCTTCCTTGATGGAGGTTACCTTCGGCTGCCATTCCCCGTTAAGACATATCAAATTTTTTTAGTAGCAACATCATTGGCCACTGGCCTACCTAGTGAATGCAATCTATTGATGAGATGAGTGAATCTCTTTTGCATTTCCGCAATGGTTTCCCCTTACTCCATGTAAAAGAGATTGAACTCTTATGTTAGTGTGTTGATTCTAGTTAGCTTAACATCATTAGTCCCCTCATGGACGACTTGTAATGAGTCCCACATAGCTTTTGCCATAAGACAATGAGAAACCTGATAATATTCATCAACTCCTAATGAGGAGATCAGAATATTCTTGGCTTTCTAATCATAGTTATATTTCTTTTCATCATCATCAGTCCATTGTGCTTCGGGCTTAGGCACAATCTCATTATTCACATTTGTCATAGTTATTTCTATTGGACCATTGAGAATAACCTTTCATACTTTTCTATCTATGGAATTAATGTGTACCCGGATACAGTCCTTCCAATAACTGTAATTTTCTCCATTAAAAACGGGAGCTCTATTATAAGCCCCTTTAGGTTCATTAGCCAGTTTCTATCAAAGTTATATTTGAAGCACAGAATGAACTGGTGCTCCTGATACCACTTGTTAGACGATGGCACGGATCTAGAAGGGGGGGGGGGTTGAATAGATCCCAATTAAAAAATCAGTCGACGCTACCAATTAAAATTGGTTTTAAAAAATTGTTTAAAATTGCGAAAGCGGCCGTGGAAAAATACCGTCTATAACAAACTGTTATTAGAAGACCGGATATGCGTCTAGCCTTATGGAAATGATAATGAGCAAATAGAATCACCACACTAGTCACACTATCAATTGATTAATATCACTAATTAGTAAGACTAGTTCCAATGCTACACAATGCCAATAAAATATGTAAACAATACAAGTGAATTTTGGTGTAGACAATTTATCAAACACTTGGCGTGCGTAGCACTCTAAGTGAGTTTTGCCTTGAGTAAGTAACTCTAGCTTCCTTGTACAATACACTATTGTACTAGAGTTAAAAACAGTGTTAAGCACTTACTCAAACCAATGCTAACTTTGATAAAATTGCTTATACTAAAATTACTCAATTATCAAGCAAAAATGAAAGTGCTGAAAAATAAAGGAGACAAAGATTTGTTGAGGCAGTTCCCCCGTCGTCCTCATTCCGGGGTACGTATGCCCTCAATTCTAATAATAGAATTAAGCTCGATATAATATAGATATCACATGTTGTAGTTCAAACGTTTATACAAGAATAGACAAGCAAAATATGCAAACAAACTCTCTGGTTGTTAATGATGCTTTCTCTCCTTGTTCCTTGATTCAAGTTGATCAAGTCCTTCGATTGTTGTGGATAGACCTCTGATTACAGCCCCTTTGTTGAATAAACTTGCATTCTTCAAACCCCAACCCGACTGATCTCAAACGCAAACAAATGGAACCCGAATCTCTCCTACGTAATTCACCGATTGCCGCTACTAGATTGACGGAACCCACCGTTCCTCAATCACCTTTGCTCAGCTGAATGTTGTAGAGACGATTCATACCAAAAACCCCCCAAATTCGAAGAATCTTGGAGGACAAAACCCTCAAGGTTTTATTCAAGAAAAACCTGCCACAAACGCAACTCGAACCGGATTCCCAATTGACGGCTTCGGACGTTATCACCTTGAACAAACCACAATGTACATCAAGAATTGTTATGTGTAACTGTTGTGTTATGAAATGTTGAAGATGAAGATGATGAGAACTAGGGCACCTATTTCACTTTTCTTGTTTATCTGCAATTGACTCAATGTTTCAATTGTTGTTGAAGAAATGAACAAAAACTTCTATTTATAGTAACCCAAAAACTAACAGACTTAACCATTTTTCAAACAAAGTGGAAAGTCTTCAGAAACTGCAGAAACGAGTGAATGGTCGACAATAGCAGGGTTATGCATTGACGCATAGCCTGCAATTTTAGACAGATTCAAAATCTTAACAGCATGCGTCGACCATAGGTCAGCGTGCACTGATCCATGGGAATTTGCACTTTTCCATGCGCTGACCATGTGGCGACCTGTGGTCGACTCAAAAACCTGTAGATTTGCCAAAAATACTTATTTTTGTGGATTTTGTGCTTCTAGACATAACCAATGATCTTCCACATATATTGGACTCAATATGACAAGTAGATAGACATGACATTCACTAAAGAGAGATATTTAAGAGGTATGATGCGCATTTGCCTTGTGGTGGAAGAGCCGAAAAACCGATTCTCCCATTGATTGCATTTTGACATCATCGAAACCTAAGTATGTATGATATATGAGAATTTGCCCTCACAGATGTAACGGAAGAGAATTTATTTTTCTCTAGTCTCAAGCCTACGTAAAGTACTCATGAATATTCAAATATCCCACCAACTTCTGGCGCCTGGAAAGGAATAATAGATAAATTGGTGATGGAGAACACTGTGCTGAAAATACTGAAGAGGACACGCAGATAGGAATCTTGTTAGATTTCTTGACCATAGGGCCTAGTCTTATCCTTTGATGTAACCTCATGTTTCTTGTATAGTATTTCAAAAAGTTGTAACTTTTCCCAATATAAATGAAACAGGAGTTTTGCTTCAATTTATCTTCTGAGTTTTGTAAAACCATTTGTATCTAGCATCTTTGCATTACACTTTGCATCTTGCTAACCATTCAAGGAATTCATTTTTTTTCTTTACAGACATAGTAGTAGATCAAAGAAATATGATCACATTCCCAAGACTGCGGTTGGACAACCTAAGGATCTTAAGAGGCCTAGTTAGGAACTCTGCTGCTTTTGTCGCCAAGTATGGGGACCTGTTATCTCTATTGGATATGCAAGTAAATGAGGAAATGTTGCAAGCCCTCATAAATTTTTATGATCCTCTGTACCATTGCTTCAGGAGACTTTCAGTTACTGCCAACCTTGGAGGAATACTCCGCGCATCTGAAGATTCCTATGACTTTCACTCCTCACTATGGAAGGGAGAGAAGACCAAACATGAGAGATGTTGCTGAGGCTCTTCGCCTGGAACCCACTGGCCTTTCAACCAATTTGGATATAAGAGGTGAGTTTACTGGGATGGAAGCCAGACCATTTATGGAAAAGACTGAGTTTCATTATGACCATGGAGATATGGGAACCTGTGAAGCTATACTGGCTTTCTTAGTTTATGGCTTGTATCTGTTTCCCAGTAACCCTGAGTTCATCAGCTTGAAGGCCATCAAGTTATTTCTTGTTAGAAATCCTGCTCCCACTTTATTGGTTGATACCTATTACACCATTCATCGGTGGAGGGTATATGATCTTGGATAATTCTCTTGTTGCATAACACTCCTAAGAAAATGGTTTATTTCACATTTGCCTAGGACGTTCCCTCTATGGAATCTAGAAGACAATGATGTATGGGTTAGGAAACTGACTTCACTCTCCCACTATGATATCAATTGGTATGATATTTCCCACGGAGGAATAATGGCAATACATAGCTGTGGGGACTTCCTGAACGTACCACTGATCGGCACCAAAGGACATATCAGCTACAACCTTATCTTGGCTCGCCGCCAGTTAGGATATCCCACTGAGTAAGAACTAGATCCAGCCTTGTTAGAGACTTGCTTCTGTGAAAAAGATATTGACCCGAATTTCAAGGCACAAGTCATCTTTGACTGGCGTCACCCCAAATTACAAGGAATGAATGTCATGGAAAACCCGAGTTGCCTTGCTTCAGAGGCATATATGCTTTGGTCAAAGGAGATAGCACTGAAGATGTTCTACATCCACTCTTATGACATTTCTTCAGAACTGGAAGAACCTTTGTCTAGAGGAGAGTTAAGGTTCACTTTAGTCAAAGTCGAACGAGAAAATGAAGAACTTTGGGGGCTACTTTGTCAAAGCTAGAGGACAACAAGGTTGCAAGAAGGAGAATGATCATCTTGTTAGAGGATCTTGTCTTTTAATTTCCTTTTGTTTAGTTGTACCCTTAGCTTTTGGGAATGTGTAACCTTCATTTTGTAAAATGTTGTAAAAGTTTCATTCGTTAATGAAAACTTTATGTTGTAAAACTCCTTTTATTAATGAGAATTTGGTTAAGCTTTCATTTTTTAATGATAAGCATCGCGTTGTTACGCGTTGATCCATTAATTTTGTTCATAAACAAACTTTTTGGTTTTCCTTAAATGTGTGGTTTGCATTTGCATCTGCATCATGCATTTCATTTGCATCGATTCCCCAGATCATCATGTGCTCTATTGCTGTCAAAAATCATGCTGAATACCCACCGATACAATACCAGAGCCAGCGTTCAGAGAAGAATGGCCGGTCAAGACCAAAGAATTAACCAAATCGACAACGACCTCGAGGGGCTACGCGGTGCGTCAGCCAGATTATAAAAGTCTTTCAAGTGATTAAAGCAAAGATGGACAGACATACTACAGTGGTATCTAAGATTGATACAACATCGGGAAATCCTCCTCCGATAGTGACTTCAATGACTGAACATCCCTTTGGTATCGCCATGGATTTCATGCCACCGTTGAATAATGAACAACAATTCAACTTTAAACAGTTCTCTAATCCACAGAATGTTTCGCAAATGACGGGTTTCCAAAATCCTATCTATACTCAGACAGATGCCCAAGCACAGGTCCGACTAATCTTCAACAATCATCAGCAAATATTTGATATACCTGACGGGTCTGAGATTGAAGACGAGAAACATGAAAAATCAAGAGTCAAAATGGACATAATGGCAAGAAGAATGAGGGCCATAAAAGGAAACAATGTCTTTGGTTCTGATGCTAAGGACACGTGTTTGGTTTCAGGATTGGTATTTCCTCCTAAATTTATGATGCCCACGTTTGAGAAATATGAAGGAGCAACCTGCCCAAAAATTCACCTGATCATGTACTGTCGGCGTATGGCTGCGCACATTGAGAATGACAAATCGTTGATACATTGCTTCCAGGATAATCTCAATGGTGCCTCTTGAAGGTGAGAAAAACACTTAGAATGGGGGTTGAATAAGGGTTTTGAAATAAATATGGAAATAAAAACAACACAGTATTTTTTATCCTGGTTTGTTGAACTCAACTAATCCAGTCCACCCTACCAAGGTGATTTTCCTTTCTCAATAAGGACTTAATCCATTATATTCAAACAGATTACAATGTCAACCACTAAGAACAACTGTCTTAGTCTTCTCAAGAAATCCTGACCACAACTTGGTCTTCTTAAGGAACCTTTTACAAATAAATGTAAACTAACAAGTGTTTAAGTTGCTTCTAAAAAGATATATCACAAACTGTGATTTTTACACTTAGATTAAGAACGAATAAAAACTATTCAGCTTATGAAATAAATTGTATGAGAGCTTGAGAGTAGTTTTCAATTTGATTTCTCAATTGATTCGTCAACTTTGAAATGTTGTTGAAGACATCCTTTTATAGAGCAGAAAGTCCAATGCTTGAAGACTGTGCGTAGCAGAATAGCTGTAGCCTTTTTATCTTCTATTGACTTTAGCTTTCCCAGAAGAGGAATATTCAGACAAATCACTTTTGTCTGATTTCCTGTGCCATACATGAATAAGGAAGAGTCATTTGGAATATGCCAACGGATATATCTTTGAATAATATCTTCTTCAACAAGCTTTTGTCTCAAAGTTATCAACATCAGAGTCTTGAAGTGATCAGAGTATGATGGTTTCAGAGTCTTGATGTTATCAGAGTTTTGCAGCCAAAAGTGCTTCAGCGTGAATATCAATCAAAGCAGAGTTTGAATAGCAAAGCCTATGTACTTGCAGTGAACAGTACCTTCAGAGTCTTCTTGAAACTCTTCATACAAATACTTCAACTACGCTTCAGAGTCTTCTGCAACTTCTGGTTCAGAGTCTTCTGCAGCTTCTGCTTCAATGTCTCTTCTGGCAGCGCTCAGAGTCTTCTGATGACTTGCTTCTGATACTTCATAGCTTTGCATAGAGTAATGTTCAGATGCATTTTTGCTTCCATAAGAATATTTAATTTAATATCTGAAACAAAAACACTTGAATAAAATTAGAGTATATATTTTCTTAATACAAAATTTCATTAGAGTTATCATCAAAACATAGAGATAATATTAAACACCAATTCGTGTTCTAACAATCTCCCCCTTTTTGATGATGACAAAACATAGGAAATTTTGTTCAATAAAAAGGATAAATATATAACTCCCCCTGAGATAAAGAATCTCCCTCTGAAATGAATACTCTAATAGAAGAAAATATTTCCCTTTTTGCATGAGTATACTTTTCAGATTAAGAGCCTGGTTAGAATCCTGGTTAAAATATACTTTCCAGAATCAGAGCTTGATTCACTTTCCAGAATCAGAGCCTGGTAATAGCTTGATTTACTTTCAAGAATCAGAGCCTGGTTTACTTTTCAGGATCAGAGCCTGGTAATCAGAACCTGGTTTGAATTAAGATCTGGTTTGGGGATTCTCAAGGTAACTTCAATGAATTTTGTCAGATGATACGTTATAGTTCTGAAAGACTAAAATTCAATGTTAGTTATAATTCATTATGTCTGAATTCCATTTTAGTAACTGTTTATTTTTGAACAAACATAATTTCTTTTTCTCCCCCTTTTTGTCATAATAAAAAAGAAAAAAAATTTAAGACAGAAAAGAAGAACAGAGAAAAATAACAAAAAAACAGATAAGGAAACAGTCAACTTCATTGAAAAATAGAATCCATAAAACATTCAGATAAACAACAAAACAACAATAAATAGCAAACATGTGCACAAACATAACAGAAAAAGAACTAAGTTTGGCGAGAGGCTATCATCTTCAGAAGGTCTGTGATCTAGAGAGTAGATTCCTCTTGTCTATACATCTAAGTCTTAATCTCATCTGTGGTTTGTTCTTGCTTGACCATCCATGTTCTGATCTCTCTGTTGTTGGCTTCTAGCAGAGCAAACTTTTCTTCTAAATCTGGATTCTTTTTCTCGATTTCAGAAGAAGCAGGAGCAGATGCAGATTCAGAATCTGGAGCATTATCAATGACCATAGTAGATGCAGATGTAGTATCTTGAATCTCAGAAGTAGATGCTTGTTCCACAATCATCAAAGCTGACTGATTAGGCACAAAAGTTTTTTCAGTAACAGCCGCTTCTGGAGGAGTATCTTTAGACATAGGTTCTTCAGCAGGTGCATTTTCCAGAGGAAGAACTGGAGATCTACTCATGTTCAGAAAAGTTTGTCTGATAACTTTAGCAAATTTCACCTTTGCATCATCAGAGCAAATGGTGCAAAGATTTGAAACTACAGAGTTGAATCTTGAGATGAATCTGTTCCAAGTGACTTCAGAAGCATTTGGATTCACACTAGACAAACATTCCTTCTTTACATAAGATATCTACATGTTCATTTCCTTCTTGAATCCATCAAATAGCGTACTAACATCCATTCTAGGTTTTGGTTTAAGGAAGTTTTCTAGAGATGGTGTTTTGGTGGTTTTAGAGGAGTATGGTATGAAAAAGGTTGGGATAATGAACATAGGACGAGAGAAAGATGGAAAAGATGTTTGGCCAGATGATTTAGGAATAGCCTGACATTTTGGATAAAAGTGTTTAAGTTTGAGTCCAGAGGGAAGGTCATCAGATGGTAGAGGTTTTAATGAAGCAAAAGAAACAAAGTCAGATGATCTTGGTTCATAGCCACAGAGTGAGGGGTGATTTTATTTCTGGGGGTAAATCAGATTTAGATGAATTAGATGATTAAGAAGAATGACAAGATGTGGAAGAAATATCAAACAGAGTTGTCAAAGGTTGTACATCAAGAACCTCAGAATCAGATATGAATGATTCAGAAGGTTTAGGTTGTTCTGGTTGAGGTTCAGAGGGAATGGGTTGTTCTGGTTGTGGTTCAGTAGTTTATGTTTTTGGTGGGGGAATTTCAGAAGTTTGTTGTGGTGCAAAGGTTTGTTTGTCAGAGGGGGGAATAATATATGGTTGTTTTTCAGATGGAGTTGGTTGTTGTTGGGGTACAGAAGGAGTTGTTTCAGAAGTTTTCTTTGGTTTAGGTATAGAAGGAGATGGTTGAGATTGTGTTGGTTCATATGGAATTGGTTCATGAGGAGGAGAAGTTGAAGGTATGGGTTCATAGACAGGGGGATCAGATGTTGGTACCTCTTTGACAGTTTGCAAGATTGAATCTAAACTGGCCTCAGGAGGATTAGCTTTTTGCTTCTTGACCCTCTTGGGTTTAACAGAAGCAGCTTCACCAGAAGCCTTCCTCTTGGGTTTTGAAGATCCTTCTTCAGAAACTTTCCTCTTCTTCTTGTGTCTATCTCCATAAAAATCTGGTGCAGGTTCGCCTGCTTTCTGAATCAGATTTGCTGGTAGAGGAGTTCCATCTTTCAGACACATAGCTATATACTTCAAAATAATTTCCCTTGGTTCATCAGCATAGAACATAGGAAAATCATCCAGAGGTATCCTTCTTTTGCTAACTTCTTCAGAGTTTATCTGTTTTGGTGCAGAAGTGATTTCTTCTACAACCTTCATCCTCTGAAGACTTTTCCCATTAAGAGGTTTCCCTACCATAGAAGCTAACTCTTCCTTCAATCCAGCTTCTATCAGATGTCCAACCAGACCATTCTCAGTCAGAATGTCTGAAATGAGTCTTCCCATTGGAATCCAATTCCTCATCTTCTGATGTTTAGTTCTGACTTCTTCCCTTGACTGTTTCACGTGAGTCCATAAATGGTTGAAAAGTAGATAAGGCAGATCCACTTTTATGCTCTGACTCAGACAGTACATGAAGTACATCTAATCAGTATTTACATAATCAGGAGAGTTTGAAGACTTCCTGTGATGTATGCATCCCATAAAGATCTTAGCCCAGATCCTGTAGTTTGGCTTCAGATCTTTCACTTTGTTAGAAGCTTCTCCAGATGAGCAAACTTCATTATAGACCTCTGTCATGTCAACACGCCCAGCTGGAAGATTTGTAACACCATCAGTTTCTTCATAACCTATGAGCTTCTTGATTAGATCCTCAGTTATGATGATTTCCTTACCCAAAACATATGAAACAATGAACTTAGGGCATGTAGTAGCATGAATCTAAAATTCCTTCACTAAACATGGATAAACTGGTCCCATCAGCCTATCAAAGAACTTTGTCCAACATTGAGCATCAACAATGGGACGAAGATCAAACCCATTTTCAGCAATCGATTCAATGTTTACAATATATTCACACAATACTTCAAGTTTATCAACTGGTGTGAGTAAGGTTCTAACTGGTTCCTTGAAAGCAAC
Source organism: Lathyrus sativus (assembly GCA_963859935.3). NCBI lineage: Eukaryota > Viridiplantae > Streptophyta > Magnoliopsida > Fabales > Fabaceae > Lathyrus > Lathyrus sativus. Next base: position 446,833,107 of record OZ012739.1, on the reverse strand, counting down.
AACACCCATGTTGGAAGATGAAACAGCAGCCATAGATGATTGAAACTGAGAAGCAGTTGATGAAGAAATAGTCATTGTTGTTCTTGAGAGAGATTTAGGGTTATGAAAGGTTTTGGGTTTGGGAGAGAGATGAAAGCAGTGAAACAGACAGAAACGCATACAAGAGTGTGAGATAGTGAAAAGTGTGAGAAGTGAAGTGTTGTGGTATTTATGGAAGAAATTTGGGCACACATAGAGTCACACGTTCAGCACGTTTACACTTAGCATTTAATTACATTTAATAAAAAGAATATAATCATTTCAAGCAATTAATGATTCTGACAATTTGGGGGGAAAACGAGAAATTCAATATTCAAAACAGTACCTCAAACGTCATTTCAGTAGTGTGCACTCCACCTTTTCAGATTTAGAGTTACACGTGGTTGCTTGCATGTGCTTCTGAAACTTCTTTGAGAAATGAAACGTTAGCCAATGTTCAGATCCTTTGAGGCTTGCTAGTTCAGATACACACAATAAATAAAATATTAAACAATAAATAAATAGATGTAATACTTCAGAGTTAAAACATTTTTCATCTGAGGAAATTTTCTTTTGATAAACATTTTATTCTGGACAGAAATCCATACTTATATTTTTCAGAATAAATTTAAATCTATCTTCAGCAAGGGGTTTTGTAAAGATATCAGCCCATTGATGGTCTGTATCAACAAAATTTAAATTGATAATTCCCTTCTGAACATAGTCTCTGATGAAGTGATGTTTTATCTCTATATGCTTTGCCCTAGAGTGTAAAATTGGATATTTAGACAAGCATATAACAGAAGTATTATCACAGAAGATTGAAATGTTACTCTCATGGATCTGATAGTCTTCTAGTTGACTCTTCATCCAGAGCATCTGAGTGCTACAACCAGCAGCAGCAATGTATTTTGCTTCTGTTGTTGAAAGCGCAATAGTGGGTTGCTTCTTGCTGAACCAAGAGATCAGATGACTTCCAAGAAACTGGCAGCTTCCAGAAGTACTTTTTCTTTCAACTCTGTCTCCAGCATAGTCAGCATCACAAAATCCAACTAATTTATAATCATCAGATCTTCTGTAACACAAACCCACATTAGTAGCACCTTTCAGATACCTTAGAATCCTCTTAACAGCTGTTAAGTGAGATTCTCTAGGATCTGATTGGAATCTGGCACACAGACAAACACTGAATAGAATATCAGGTCTAGAAGTAGTCAAATACAAAAGAGATCCAATCATACCTTTGTAGAGCTTTTGATCTACCTTCTTACTTACCTCTTCCTTTCCAAGAGTGCTTGTAGGATGCATTGGAGTCTTTGCTGATTTTCTTTCAGTCATTTTAAACTTCTTCAGAAGCTCCTTCACATACTTAGTCTGATGTATGTAGGTGCATTCTGGAGTTTGATTGACTTGGATTCCCAGAAAAAATCTGAGTTCTCCCATCATGCTCATCTCAAATTCAGCCTGCATAGATAGAGCAAACTCCTTTCCCAGCGTAATATTGGTAGATCCAAATATAATATCATCTATATGAATTTGACAAATTAATATATCTTTCTTAAATGATTTACAGAAGAAAGTTGTATCCACTTTGCCTCTGATAAAATTCTTTTCCAGAAGAAAATTACTTAATCTCTCATACCAAGCTCTGGGAGTTTGTTTTAAACCATAGAGTGATTTTTTAAGTTTAAAAACATGTTCTGGAAATTTATCATTTTCAAAGCCAGGAGGTTGATGAACATAAACTTCCTCTTCTATAATACCATTTAAGAAGGCACTCTTAACATCCATCTGATATAGAGTGATGTTATTTTGTGCAGCAAAAGAAATGAGTAGGCGTATAGACTCTAACTTGACCACAGGAGCATAAGTCTCTGTGTAGTCAATTCCTTCTTGCTGGCTATATCCGTAAGCAACTAGCCTTGCTTTGTTTCTTACAACTTCTCCTCGCTCATTCAATTTGTTTCTGAAGACCCATTTTGTTCCAATAATATTGAATCCTTTTGGTCTTGGAACCAGATCCCAGACGTCATTTCTGGTGAATTGATTTAGCTCTTCTTGCATAGCAAGTATCCACTCATTATCGTTCAGAGCCTCATCCACAGAAGTTGGTTCAATGATAGACACCAACCCAAAAAGTGACGTTCCAGATGATCTGAGGAAAGACCTTGTTCTGATAGGGTCATCCTTTTTTCCAATTATCATATCCTCTGGGTGAGAGGCTTTGATTCTGGATGATGATCCTTTAACATTTGGTTCTTCAGACATATTCAAATTTTTCATCTGAGCAGCCAATGGAGTTGCATCTGGCGTTGCTTCTGGTTCTTTTACTTGAGCCTTTTCTGCCTCTGATTCTTCAGAGTCTGTGAGAATGACTTCTCTATCTGCAGAATTATCAAGCTGCTTTGGCTTTTGATTGCCAAGCTTATCATCAAATCTAACATGAATTCATTCCTCCATAATCTGTGTCTTAGTATTGTATATTTTGTAGCCTTTAGAGCGTTCAAAATACCCAAGCATGAAACACTTCTGTGCTTTAGAATCAAACTTGTTTAGATTCTCTTTAGTATTCAACATAAAACATACACATCCAAAAGGATGGAAATAAGAAATGTTGGGCTTTCTATTCCTCCACAATGTTAGACTATGGCACGGATCTAGAAGGGGGGTTGAATAGATCCCCAATTAAAATTTGAATCGGCGCTACCAATTTAAAATTGGTTTTAAAAATGTTTTAAGTGCGGAAGCGGCTGAGGAAAAATATAGTCTAAAACGAACGGTTATTGGAAAACCGGATACACGTAAGCCTTTGGATTAATGACAATTTGGAAAAATAGAATCACAACACTAATTCCACTTATCAATTATTTTGGTTCAAGCAATATGTCAAACACTTGGTGTGCAAAAACACTCCAAGTGATATTTATGTTGAGTAAGTGATTCCAACCAGCCTAGTACAATGTCTTGTTGTACTTTGGAGTCAAAAACAGAGTTTTAACCTCTTACTCAATTGATATCACAATTTTGACAATAGAGCTTACACAAAAATTACTTATTTTGAGCTATAACGTAAATGCTGAAAATAGAGAAGACAAGTAATTTGGTGAGGCAGTTCCCCCGTCGTCATCGCTTCGGGGTACGTCTGCCCTCAATTCTAAAACTAGAATTGAGATATATGTTATAGATATCACCTTTTTGAATGAACAGTTTATACAAGGATTGAGCAGCAAATATACAACAGAAATCTCAATGTATTGAAAGTTGCCTTCACTCCTTTCCCCTTGATTCAAGTTGAATCAAGTTCTTCGATTTGTGTTGATGGACCTCCGACTCCAGCCGCCTTATTGAAGAACACGTTGTTGTTCAAACCTTTGGCTCCGGCTGATCTCAACAGCACCAAATCGAACCCGAGATCTTCCCTTCAAAATCACTGAATCCGCTACTAGACTTGTGATGTGAAGACCACCTCTTCACAATCACCTTCGCTCGATTGACCGTTGATGAAGAATCTCGTCCCAAAACCCCCAAAATTCGAACCAATCTTGGAGGGTAAAACCCCAATGGTTTTATTCAAGAAAGAACCTGTCACAATCTTCAACCCGAGCTTGATTCTCCAATCTAAGCCTCGAACCTTATCACCTTGAATCTCTCATAAATGCATTTCAAAAATGATTGTGTGTAATTGAAATGTTGTGAGATGTTGAAGATGAAGATGATGAATCTTGAACACCTATTTCACTCTTTCTTGTTTTTGAACACATGAATCAAAAGAATATCAAATGTTAGTAGACACAAGTGTTTAAACAAGTATATATAGTGCCAACATAATTCTGGACATAACAGTATTTCAAATATGAGAGGGAAGTATTTTAAAACAGATTTTCCGCGCGAACGGTCGACCATAACAGGTCTGTGCGTCGACGCATGGCCTGTGCTGTTTTGGAAATCTGGAAAATTCATCAGTATGCGTCGACCATATAGTCGGCGTGCGCTGACCCGTTGAAATCTATTTCTATTATGCGCCGACCCTATGGTCGACTCATGCCTTTACGCGCTGACCCGCTGGAATGTTGTTCCTTCATGCGCTGACCCTATGGTCGACGCATGCTTTGTGCGCTGACTGGTTTAGACTTTATCTGATGCATACGTCGACCCTATGGTCGACCCATGTCCTGCAAGCCTACAAAAATTCATTAGTTTGAAGTCTTTCATGCCTTTGGTCATGATTGCATTTTGTCAACACAAAGTATATTCATTTCAGAAGTTTTAAGACAAGCGTAAAAGGATATGGTGGGTGATACGTTGCATCTGGTTTAGTAGATCTGGAATTCATAATTTCCAATCTATCCAGGGAATTTTTCATCATCGAAACCTGCATTAACCAATGTCTTGTAGACTTGTGTGATATGTGGCGATTTGCCTCCACACACAATTCATAGGGAGTCTTCTCCATAAGAGGTCTTACAGACACTCTGTTTTGAATGTAGCAAGCTGTGTTAATTGCTTCTGCCCAAAAATGTTTTGCCAAATTAGTCTCGTTGATCATGGTTCTGGCCATTTCTTGCAATGTTCTATTTTTCCTCTCTACAAATCCATTATGTTGAGGAGTTCTAGGGTAGGAGAAATCATGTGCAATGCCATTTTCATTAAAATATTTTTCAAAATATTTGTTTTCAAATTCACCATCATGATCACTTTTGACTTTAACAATTTTAAAATCTTTTTCATTCTGGACATGATTGCAGAAGTCAAAGAATACAGAATGTGACTCATCCTTGTGTTTTAGGAATTTTACCCATGCCATCTGCTGTAGTCATCAACAATGACTAATCCATACTTCTTGCCTCTAATGGATGCAGTTTTCACTGGTCCAAACAGATCAATATGAAGTAGCTCTAATGGTCTTGAGGTTGAAACAACATTTTTAGTTTTAAAAGAAGATTTTGAAAACTTTCCTTTCTGACATGCTTCACAAAAAGCATATGAGTTGAACTTCAACTTAGGAAGTCCTCTGACCAGATTGAGTTTATTAATCTGAGATATACGTCTCATACTAATATGCCTCAATCTTCTGTGCCAGACCCATTGCTCATCATTAACAGACATAAGGCATTTTACATTCTGAACCTTAAGTTCTGAAAGATTGCTTTTATAAATGTTGTTCTTCCTTTTTCCATTAAAGAGGATTGAGCCATCCTTTTGACTGACAGCCTTGCAACATTTTTTATTGAAGATTATGTCATAACCATTGTCACTTAATTGACTTATGGATAATAAGTTATATGTTAATCCTTCAACAAGTAAGACATTAGATATGGAAGGAAGATTACCATTGCGAATAGTTCCAGAGCCAACTATCTTGCCCCTCTGGTTCCCTCCAAACTTGACATCTCCTCCAGATCTAAGTTCCAGGCTTTGGAACATAGACCTTCTTCCCGTCATGTGACGTGAGCAGCCAGAGTCCAGGTACCAAGATTGGTGTTTTGACTTTGCTGCTAAATATATCTGCAACATATATTATTTTTTCTTTAGGTACCCAGATCTTTTTGGGTCCTTTAGGGTTAGTTGCCTTAAAGTTTTGTCTGAACTTTTGTCTTCTGACAGCAGGTTTGTTCTGACTAACTTTAGGTTTAAACACAGGAATGTTATGACCAGAACGTGTGTGTTTAATATCATTAAGATGACCATACTTAAAATGAGTATACAAAGGAGTATGCTTAATGATCAGTTTATCAACAGATGTTGGATTTAAATCCTTCTCAGAAGAAGATTCATATCCAATACCCTTCCTGTTATTTCTGCTTACACCATAGATCATTGAAGCCATCTCGCATATATCTAGGCTTCTTGACAGAAATCTCTGAAAACTATAGTCATATTCTTCTAAAATGTTTTTAGATTTTGACTTAGTTTCAACTTCATAATCTTGTTGAGCTTTTTGTAGTTCATTTTTAATTTTCAAATTGTTTGCTTTGAGCTCAGCAACTTCTGATTTCAGAAGATCATTCTTAGATACAAGATTGTTTTCATGCTTCTTGTACTTGAGCTTAATCTTACTATAGTTTTCCAACATTTCAGATAAACTCTCAATAAGTTCTGCTCTAGAAAGTTTAGAAAATACCTCCTCAGAATCTGATTCTGATTCTAATCCAGATGTTTCTGCATGGTCTTCTACGTCAGCCATGAGTGCCATGTTTGCATATTCTTCTTCTGACTCTGATGAAGAATCAGATGCATCTGAATCATCCCAGTTTTCCATCAGAACTTTCTTTTTATGATCAGACTTCCTTCTTGGCTTCTCCTTCTGAAGTTTTGGACATTCATTCTTATAATGCCCAGGTTCCTTGCATTCATAGAAGACAACCTCTTTCTTTCCAGATCTTCTGTGTCCAGAAGACTCTTTATGTTGATCTGGTTTCTTGAAGTTCCTAAACTTCTTCTGTTTATGCTTCCAGAGTTTGTTGATCCTTCTGGACAGCAGGGATAATTCATCTTCTTCTTCAGAACTTTCTTCTATAACCTGCAAAGCTTTGGCAGATTTGTTAGACTTTAAAGCAACAGACTTACCTTTCTTCTGAGGTTCGTCTTCTTCTAGTTCAATCTCATGACTCCTCAAAGAGCTGATCAGTTCCTCCAGCTGTGCTCTTGTATCTCTGCATCTGTGTCGTCTTCTACATCGTCTTCTTCACCTTCCTCTTCACTTTCTTCTTCACCTTGTTCTTCACTTTCTTCTTCACCCTGCTCTGCATTTTCTTCTTCATCAAAACGGTTACGAGGCACCGGAGGAATATTGGCCCGTCGGACAAATTTGTATGAACGTCGTTCAGCACACCAAAAATACCCCATCATTGCAAGGGTTTTGGTGCTAAATTCTTTATTCGAGGGGACTGAGACACACAGAAATGTTGGGTATACAACATTCGCAGCAGCAAGAATTTCCGAAATGAACGACCCATAGGCTAAAGTAGTGCCTCTACTTGAGTCTCTCAGAGCAACCATCCTGCTAGCAATATAGTATGGCCAGTTTATTTTGATCCTGTTTTTCAGTATATAGATGAGATGTACCTCAGCTTGTTCGACACGAGACAGTCCACCCTTTTTCGGTCGTAGTATACGAGCGACGATCCACTGAAGGATGCGCTCCCCTGTATTGAGTTTCCCGGCTGTGACCGATCGAGGAAAAGCATCGCTGTTGACAATTGCATCTGGATAGGGTCGTTTGAGCATGTCATTCAGAGCGCTCTTAAATTCATAACCTGGCACCGTACGAGTGTCAGTTACCTCATGAAGAGGTGGTGCATCAGCATCAACAGTCATATCAAAATATTTGTTCCATACTTCAGAATTTATATTAACCAGTCTATTTCCTACAGAAGTGTGAAAGTGCTGATCTTGAAAGTTACCTCGCAAATTTGTGTAGAACACCCTGACCAAATCCTCACTGTACTTTGTATTACACTCCAGGAAATTGACGAACCCTTGGAAGTCTAACAGGGACAGAATTCGGGTGAGATGCAAGCGCTCACCTGTTGCATGGTAGAAAGCATGTTGTGGAACTATGGCCCTTTTGCTGAGACTTTTGTTGAAGTTTTCAACAGTAGGAGGATGAACAAGTGAAACAGCAGTAACAGGAACTGAAGCAGAGGATGAAGAGGCTCTTGATCTCTTACCGGTAGTTTTGCAGAGAGAGGAAGCCATTGATGATGATTTTTGGAGGAGTTTGTAAAGATGAACTTTGAACTTTGAAGAGAGTGATTGGGAATAATGTTGGAGAAGAAGAAGACTTAGATCTTTAATAGAGAGAGGTTTTAGGGTTTTTGGGAAGAGGGAGGAGACAAGAAGACATACTAGGTGTCTAGATGCAATTTACAAGATAAATGCCATATCAAATCATCACAAGAGTTGACTGCACATTAAATGTAGGGGAGTGGGAACTTGGAACGTTTTTCAAAAGAGAAAAATTATGGGTTTTTAAGCGAGCCGTCGACCATAGCCCCTGCATGCGTCGACGCATACTGTACAGTTTTTGATAATTTTGAAAGTTTACAGCATGCGTCGACCATTGTCCTGTTTAGGTCGACTCAAACCTTCAAAAAACTCAAAATTTTCAGTTTTATGTTATGTAGAATGTCACACTTGCCTATTTATCATGCCTATTCATCTTTTCACAATATGACTTGCATTCAACACACATAGTATCAACCAGCAACAGTCATATACATATATAAGTACCATGATTGTAGAACGATATAGTTATTTTCAAGTCATGAATGTTAAGAGAGAGAGAAGAAAAAGAAGGAGAAAGGAGCAATATCACCTCTATACCGACCACTTTTGTTAATCACAGATTTGTGCTTGCAACAGGCTCAAAAAAAATTGTTAGTGGTACAAAATCACAGTTGTAAATACATTAAATTTGAACGTAGTAATTTTTAAACCCGATCAGAAATATCGAGAATACCAAGTTCTCGACGGATATGAAAGAAGGGATCATTGGCTAGCGGCTTTGTGAAAATGTCCGCTAGTTGGTTTTTAGTATCAACGTGTTCAAAGACAACGTCACCCTTCTCTACATGGTCCCTAAGAAAATGGTGTCGAATTTCTATGTGTTTGGTACGCGAGTGTAACACCGGATTCTTGGTAAGATTTATAGCATTGGTGTTGTCACAAAATATTGGAACACGTTCTAGTTTCAAATTGAAGTCCAATAGTTGTTGTTTAAGCCATAGGACTTGCGCGCAACAACTACCGGCGGCTACGTATTCCGCTTCGGCGGTTGACAGAGCAACAGACACTTGTTTCTTGCTGTGCCAACTAACCAAGGAATTTGAAAATAAGTGACACGTACCACTGGTGCTTTTCCTATCCGATTTGCAACCGGCAAAATCGGAATCAGAGAATCCTACCAATGAATAATCATTACCCTTAGAATACCACAATTCATACTTCGGAGTACCAGATAGGTATCGAAGTATGCGTTTGACAGATTTTAGGTGGGATTCCTTAGGACATGATTGGTATCTGGCGCACATACACACGCTAAACATAATGTCGGGACGCGAAGCAGTAAGATAGAGAAGCGAGCCAATCATACCTCTGTACCTTTTTACCTCAACATCTTTGCCACTTTCATCTTTACTCATATTTGTACATGTTGGCATAGGGGTGTCTATGGCTTTTGCATTTGCCATGTCAAATCTCTTGAGAAGATCCAAACAATATTTTGTTTGGCTCACGAATGTTCCTTCCTTCAGTTGCTTGATTTGTAAACCGAGAAAATATGTGAGTTCACCCATCATACTCATCTCGAATTCACCCTGCATAAGCTTAGCAAACTCTCTTACGAGATTCATGTTAGTGGATCCAAATATGATATCGTCAACATAAATTTGTACAAGAATTAAGTGTTTTCCTTGACGTTTAATGAAGAGAGTAGTATCAACCTTTCCTCTTGAGTAGCCTTGATCAAGTAAGAATTTGCTTAGTCTCTCATACCAAGCTCTAGGAGCTTGTTTGAGACCGTACAAAGCTCTTTTCAGTTTATAGACATGATCAGGATATTCATGAGACTCAAAACCAGGTGGTTGAGCAACATAGACTTCTTCATTTATAAACCTGTTAAGGAACGCACTTTTGACGTCCATTTGAAATAACTTAAAATCTTTCGCACAAGCGAAAGCAAGTAGAAGGCGTATAGCCTCGAGTCGGGCAACCGGCGCATAAGTTTCCTCATAGTCGATGCCTTCCTCTTGGTTATACCCTTGCACGACTAAACGCGCTTTGTTGCGAGTTATTACTCCGTTCTCGTCCAGTTTATTTCTAAACACCCATCGGGTGCCGATTACTCGATGACCTCGTGGAGGAGGGACAAGGTCCCAAACCTCATTTCTAGTAAACTGATTCAGTTCCTCCTGCATTGACAAATACCAATGTTCATCGAGTAGGGCTTCCTTAGGGTTTTTAGGTTCCATCTGTGACACGAAAGCGAAGTGATAACAGAAATTACTTAGCTTAGCTCGAGTTGTTACACCCTTTGTGATGTCTCCAATAATGTTTTCAATTGGATGGTCTTTAGATGACTTCCACTCTTGAGGAAGATCGTCGTTTGAAGGCGGATGAACTTCCTCTATTGCATCACGGTGTGCATCCTTATCCTCTTCAATTTTGGCTTTGTTAGGTTGATCAATCCCTGTCTCGCCACTTTTGAGTATGTCTTCAGTGGATGTACCGGCACCATGAACAACACTATCCTTTCTGACATTTCTCGGGTAGGACTCGTCAAAGGTAACATGCACAGACTCTTCTAGAGCAAGTAATCGTTTATTATATATTATATATGCTTTACTCGATTGAGAGTATCCGAGAAAGATACCTTCATCGGCTTTGGAATCAAATTTGCCCAAGTTTTCCTTTCCATTGTTTAATACAAAGCATTTGCATCCAAACACGTGCAAGTGAGAAACATTCGGCTTTCGCCCTTTTAAAAGTTCGTACGGTGTTTTGTTTAGAATGGGGTGAATAAGCACCCTATTCAAAACTTAGCACGCCGTACTAATGGCGTCAGCCCAAAAATATTTAGGTAAACCACTTTCGTTAATCATTGTTCTTCCCAATTCTTCTAAAATACAGTTTTTAGGCTCCACAACCCCGTTTTGTTGAGTGCATGGAGCGGAGAAGTTATGATCTATACCATGGTTACCGCAATATTCTTCAAATAAGTGATTTTCAAACTCACCTCCATGGTCGCTCCTAATGGACACTATGTTTGTATTTAACTTATTTTGGGAAAGCTTAGCAAACTTTTCAAAAGCGGCGAATGTATCACTTTTACTTACTAAGAAGATGGTCCAACAAAACCTAGAAAAGTCGTCCACTATTACGAACCCGTAATAGTTTCCTCCTAGACTTTTGATCCTAGAAGGCCCAAACAAGTCCATGTGTAGAAGTTCAAGAGGTCTCGTTGTTGAAATTATCTTTTTGGACTTAAATGAGATCCTCGTTTGCTTCCCTTTTTGACAAGCATCACAAAGGTGATCCTTGGTGAACTTTATTTTGGGAAGTCCTAAGACTAGGTCTTTTGAGACTACCTTATTGAGTAAGTCAAAATTAACATGCGCTAAATGCCTATGCCATAGCCATGAGTCTTCACTCATAGTTATGAGGCATTTGTCGCTTGTTAATGATACTTCATTTAAGTCAAGCATATATACATTGTTTACTCTAAAACCATTAAACATACTCTTCTTATCATTTTCATGCACAATTTTGCAACAATCTTTTTAAAAGGATACATTGTATCCTTTGTCGCACAATTGGCTAATGCTAAGCAGGTTATGTTTAAGGTTTTCGACAAGCAATACGTCGGAAATCATAGTAGAGGCGGGATTACCTACACTACCTTTACCTAGTATTGCTCCGCGGTTGTTATCACCATAAGTTACATACCCTTTCTTCTTAGCCACAAAGTCTATGAATAAAGATATGTCTCCAGACATGTGTCTTGAGCACCCACTATCGAGAACCCATCTTCTCTCGGTGGTCTCGACACATTTCACCTGTCAAAACATAATTAGCACAAGGAGGTACCCAATGGCATATTGGGTCCTAATAGGTTAGCGACAAAATGGTTGCGTTTGGGCAACCATTGGTAGATGCCTTTAGGAACAAGAAATCTCCTAAACCGGCATTTACTAATGGAGTGGCCTTTCTTGCAACAATATAAGCAAGCGAAATCAACTTTAGAGACACTTTCACTTGCTTGATCCCTAATTACATATGCATATTTTTGGTATGGGTTAATCATACTTTTTCTAAAATCCTTTTTATCAATAGCAAATGTAACTTTAGGCTCAAGTGCCTTGTTTAATTTGACCTTGAGGTTTCTAACCTCACCTTGCCAAATATGACAAGTATCACACCCGAAGTTGAAAGGATTTCTATTGTCTTTACAATCCGATTCATTGCCTTTCACAATGGAAGCCTTAAGGTTCTCTAATTTCTTTTCGGACTCTTTAACTTTGTGCTCTAAATACGTAAAAAAATTCTTATTAGAAGCAAGTTTCTTGAAGGCTTCAACTGCTTCATTATGTAAGGCATTAAATGCGGTTTGTAATTCTGAATGCGACATATTTGAGGACTTATCATATTTAGAGTGACGTACCTGTTTTTTCTTATTTTTCTGATTGGCGGAGAGGCATAGATTTACGGACTCTTCTTCATCACTAGAACTTTCATCAGAGGAGGAAGAGTCGCTGTCACTTTCCCACGCTATGTACGCTCTCCTAGGCTTTGATGATTTCTTGTGTGACTTTGATGATTTGTCCTTTCCCTTTTTATTCATTGGACAGTCCGGTTTGTAGTGACCGGGCTTTCCACACTGGTAGCACGTCCCTCTAGTCTTTTTACCTTTCGAGTCATCATCCTTGGAGTACCTCGATTGTTTCCGGAAGTTTACCAAGTTCTTCTCGGAATGTTGGATGTCGTTCTTTCTCACGTAACGGTTATACCGTTTAACAAACAACCCCATATCTTCGCTTTTATCCTCTTCTTCGTCGCTTGAGGAATAATCACTTTGCTCTTTTGCTTGAGACTTCGAGGAGGAAGTCTTGAGAGCTATTGATTTCTTTTCACTCACCTTCGTTTTGTCTTTCTTTTCCATCTTTTCGCGTTGGTCTAAGCTCAAGAGTACCTGTTCATGCTCTTGTAGTTTGCCAAACAATGTTGTTAAATCTAATAAGGTAAGATCATGTGCTTCTTTGATGGCGGTCACTTTAGGCTGCCATTCCCTGTTTAGACATCTTAAGATCTTATTAGTAGCAATATCATTGGAAACAGGCCTACCTAATGAATGTAAACGATTGATGAGATGAGTAAATCTCTTTTGCATGTCAGCAATGGTTTCCCCTTGCTCCATGAAAACGAGATCAAACTCTTGTGTTAATGTATTGATTCTAGCCAACTTAACATTGTTTGTCCCCTCATGGGCTATTTGTAGTGAATCCCACATGGCCTTAGCGGTAGGACAATGGGATACACGATAGTATTCATCTACTCCTAATGAGGAGATTAAGATGTTTTTAGCTTTCCAATCATAATTGTATTTTTTTCTCATCGTCATCGGTCCATTGTGCTTCAGGCTTTGGCACAACTACGTTATCCGCATTGGTCATAGTAATTTCTATTGGACCATTAAGGATAACATTCCATATTTTTCTGTCTATGGAGTTTATATGCACACGCATACATTCTTTCCAATAATTATAATTTTCACCGTTGAAAACGGGAGCCCTATTGTACGCCCCTTTTGGTTCGTTAGCCATTTTCTATCTACGTTGTATTTGAAGCACCGAATAACCGGAGCTCTAGATATCACTTGTTAGACTATGGCACGAATCTAGAAAGGGGGGTTGAATAGATCCCCAATTAAAATTTGAGTCGGCGCTACCAATTTAAAATTGGTTTTAAAAATGTTTTAAGTGCGGAAGCGGCCGAGGAAAAATATAGTCTAAAACGAACGGTTATTGGAAAACCAGATATACGTAAGCCTTTGGATTAATGACAATTTGGAAAAATAGAATCACAACACTAATTCCACTTATCAATTATTTACTTCAGTTGTAAGGATTCCTAGTTCCAATGATTCAAAATAAAGCCAAAACTAGATACACAAGTAAGATAATTTTGGTTCAAGCAATATGTCAAACACTTGGTGTGCAAAAACATTCCAAGTTATATTTATGTTGAGTAAGTGATTCCAACCAGCCTAGTACAATGTCTTGTTGTACTTTGGAGTCAAAAACAGAGTTTTAACCTCTTACTCAATTGATATCACAATTTTGACAATAGAGCTTACACAAAAATTACTTATTTTGAGCTATAACGTAAATGCTGAAAATAGAGAAGACAAGTAATTTGGTGAGGCAGTTCCCCCGTCGTCCTCGCTTCGGGGTACGTCTGCCCTCAATTCTAACACTAGAATTGAGATATATTTTATAGATATCACCTGTTTGAATGAATAGTTTATACAAGGATTGAGCAGCAAATATACAACAGAAATCTCAATGTGTTGAAAGTTGCCTTCACTCCTTGCCCCTTGATTCAAGCTGAATCAAGTTCTTCGATTTGTGTTGATGGACCTCCGACTCCAGCCACCTTATTGAAGAACACGTTGTTGTTCAAACCTTTGGCTCCGGCTGATCTCAACAGCACCAAATCGAACCCTAGATCTTCCCTTCAAAATCACCGAATCCGCTACTAGACTTGTGAAGACCACCTCTTCACAATCACCTTCGCTCGATTGACCGTTGGTGAAGAATCTCGTCCAAAAACCCCCAAAATTCGAACCAATCTTGGAGGGTAAAACCCTAATGGTTTTATTCAAGAAAGAACCTGTCACAATCTTCAACCCGAGCTTGATTCTCCAATCTAAGCCTCGAACCTTATCACCTTGAATCTCTCACAAATGAATTTCAAAAATGATTGTGTGTAATTGAAATGTTGTGAGATGTTGAAGATGAAGATGATGAATCTTGAACACCTATTTCACTCTTTCTTGTTTTTGAACACATGAATCAAAAGAATATCAAATGTTAGTAGACACAAGTGTTTAAACAAGTATATATAGTGCCAACATAATTTTGGACATAACAGTATTTCAAATATGAGAGGGAAGTATTTTAAAACAGATTTTCCGCGCGAACGGTCGACCATAACAGGTCTGTGCGTCGACGCATGGCCTGTGCTGTTTTGGAAATCTGGAAAATTCATCAGTATGCGTCGACCATATAGTCGGCGTGCACTGACCCGTTGAAATCTATTTCCATTATGCGCCGACCCTATGGTCGACTCATGCCTTTACGCGCTGACCCGCTGGAATGTTGTTCCTTCATGCGCTGACCCTATGGTCGACGCATGCTTTGTGCGCTGACTGGTTTAGACTTTTTCTGATGCATACGCCGACCCTATGGTCGACCCATGTCCTGCAAGCCTGCAAAAATTCATTAGTTTGAAGTCTTTCATGCCTTTGGTCATGATTGCATTTTGTCAACACAAAGTATATTCATTTCAGAAGTTTTAAGACAAGCATAAAAGGATATGGTGGGTGATACGTTGCATCTGGTTTAGTAGATCTGGAAGTCATAATTTCCAATCTATCCAGGGAATTTGTCATCATCGAAACCTGCATTAACCAATGTCTTGCAGACTTGTGTGATATACGGCGATTTGCCTCCACACACAATTCATAGGGAGTCTTCTCCAGAAGGGGTCTTACAGACACTCTGTTTTGAATGTACCAAGCTGTGTTAATTGCTTCTGCCCAAAAATGTTTTGCCAAATTAGTCTCGTTGATCATGGTTCTGGCCATTTCTTGCAATGTTCTATTTTTCCTCTCTACAAATCCATTATGTTGAGGAGTTCTAGGGTAGGAGAAATCATGTGCAATGCCATTTTCATTAAAATATTTTTCAAAATATTTGTTTTCAAATTCACCATCATGATCCCTTCTGACTTTAACAATTTTAAAATCTTTTTCATTCTGGACTTGATTGCAGAAGTCAAAGAATACAGAATGTGACTCATCCTTGTGTTTTAGGAATTTTACCCATGTCCATCTGCTGTAGTCATCAACAATGACTAATCCATACTTCTTGCCTCTAATGGATGCAGTTTTCACTGGTCCAAACAGATCAATATGAAGTAGCTCTAATGGTCTTGAGGTTGAAACAACATTTTTAGTTTTAAAAGAAGATTTTGAAAACTTTCCTTTCTGACATGCTTCACAAAAAGCATATGAGTTGAACTTCAACTTAGGAAGTCCTCTGACCAGATCGAGTTTATTAATCTGAGATATACGTCTCATACTAATATGCCCCAATCTTCTGTGCCAGACCCATTGCTCATCATTAACAGACATAAGGCATTTTACATTCTGAACCTTAAGTTCTGAAATATTGATTTTATAAATGTTGTTCTTCCTTTTTCCATTAAAGAGGATTGAGCCATCCTTTTGACTAACAGCCTTGCAACATTTTTGATTGAAGATTATGTCATAACCATTGTCACTTAATTGACTTATGGATAATAAGTTATATGTTAATCCTTCAACAAGTAAGACATTAGATATGGAAGGAAGATTACCATTGCCAATAGTTCCAGAGCCAACTATCTTGCCCCTCTGGTTCCCTCCAAACTTGACATCTCCTCCAGATCTAAGTTCCAGGCTTTGGAACATAGACCTTCTTCCCGTCATGTGACGTGAGCAGCCAGAGTCCAGGTACCAAGATTGGTGTTTTGACTTTGCTGCTAAATATATCTGCAACATATATTATTTTTTCTTTAGGTACCCAGATCTTTTTGGGTCCTTTAGGGTTAGTTGCCTTAAAGTTTTGTCTGAACTTTTGTCTTCTGACAGCAGGTTTGTTCTGACTAACTTTAGGTTTAAACACAAGAATGTTCTGACCAGAACGTGTGTGTTTAATATCATTAAGATGACCATACTTAAAATGAGTATACAAAGGAGTATGCTTAATGATCAGTTTATCAACAGATGTTGGATTTAAATCCTTCTCAGAAGAAGATTCATATCCAATACCCTTCCTGTTATTTCTACTTACACCATAGATCATTGAAGCCATCTTGCATATATCTAGGCTTCTTGGCAGAAATCTCTGAAAACTATAGTCATATTCTTCTAAAATGTTTTTAGATTTTGACTTAGTTTCAACTTCATAATCTTGTTGAGCTTTTTCTAGTTCATTTTTAATTTTCAAATTGTTTGCTTTGAGCTCAGCAACTTCTGATTTCAGAAGATCATTCTTAGATACAAGATTGTTTTCATGCTTCTTGTACTTGAGCTTAATCTTACTATAGTTTTCCAACATTTCAGATAAACTCTCAATAAGTTCTGCTCTAGAAAGTTTAGAAAATACCTCCTTAGAATCTGATTCTGATTCTAATCCAGATGTTTCTGCATGGTCTTCTACGTCAGCCATGAGTGCCATGTTTGCATATTCTTCTTCTGACTCTGATGAAGAATCAGATGCATCTGAATCATCCCAGTTTTCCATCAGAACTTTCTTTTTATGATCAGACTTCCTTCTTGGCTTCTCCTTCTGAAGTTTTGGACATTCATTCTTATAATGCCCAGGTTCCTTGCATTCATAGCAGACAACCTCTTTCTTTCTAGATCTTCTGTGTCCAGAAGACTCTTTACGTTGATCTGGTTTCTTGAAGTTCCTAAACTTCTTCTGTTTATGCTTCCAGAGTTTGTTGATCCTTCTGGACAGCAGGGACAATTCATCTTCTTCTTCAGAAGAAGATTCTTCAGAACTTTCTTCTATAACCTGCAAAGCTTTAGCAGATTTGTTAGACTTTAAAGCAACAAACTTACCTTTCTTATGAGGTTCGTCTTCTTCTAGTTCAATCTCATGACTCCTCAAAGAGCTGATCATTTCCTCCAGCATGATCTTGTTCAGATCCTTTGCTATCTTCAGAGTTGTGACCATTGGTCTCCATCTGGTTGGCAAACTTCTGATGATCTTTTTGACATGATCAGCTGTGGAGTAACCCTTGTCCAGAACTTTCAAGCCAGCTGTGAGAATCTGGAATCTAGAGAATATAACTTCTACAGATTCAAATTCCTCCATTTTGAAGGTTTCATATTTCTGGATCAGCGCCAGAGCCTTGGTCTCCTTTACTTGAGAATTCCCTTCATGAGTCATCTTCAAAGATTCAAACATACCAAATGATGTTTCTCTATTAGTAATTTAATCATACTCAGTATGAGATATAGCATTTAGTAGTATGGTTCTTGCTTTATGATGATTCCTGAATTCTTTCTTCTGAACTTCAGTCATTGACTTTCTGTCAATCTTTTTGCCATTCCCATTAGTGGGGTGAACATAGCCATCAATGACTAAATCCCAAAGGTCAACATCATATCCTAGAAAGAAGCTTTCAATTCTATATTTCCAGTAGTCAAACTTCTCACCATCAAACATGGGAGGTTTGGTGCTTATTCTGTCTTTATCATCGTATCTGATATTGTATGAAGTTGAAGTAGAAGCTTCAGCAGCCATGATGAATAAAGAACAATATATATGGAGTTTTTCTCAACTGGATCTTTTCTGTTCATGGTGAAGTGAGAGCACTAACAAAACCGGAGCTCTGTTGCTAACTGAAGGTGAGAAAACACTTAGAAGGGGGTTTGAATAAGGGTTTTGAAATAAATATGGCAATAAAAACAACACAGTATTTTTATCCTGGTTCATTGAACTCAACTAATCCAGTCCACCCTACCAAGGTGATTTGCCTTTCTCAACAAAGACTTAATCCACTATATTCAAACAGATTACAGTGTCAACCACTAAGAACAACTCTCTTAGTCTTCTCAAGAAATCCTGACCACAACTTAGTCTTCTTAAGGAACCTTTTACAAATAAATGTAAACTAACAAGTGTTTAAGTTGCTTCTAAAAAGCTATATCACAAACTGTGATTTTTACACTTAGATTAAGAACGAATAAAAATTATTCAGCTTATGAAATAAATTGTATGAGAGCTTGAGAGTAGTTTTCAATTTGATTTCTCAATATTTCGTCAACATTGAAATGTTGTTGAAGACATCCTTTTATAGAGCAGAAAGTCCAATGCTTGAAGACTGTGCATAGCAGAATAGTTGTAGCCTTTTTGTCTTCTATTGACTTTAGCTTTCCCAGAAGAGGAATGTTCAGACAAATCCCTTTTGTCTGATTTCCTGTGCCATACATGAATAAGGAAAGAGTCGTTTGGAATATGCCAACGGATATATCTTTGAATAATATCTTCTTCAACAAGCTTCTGTCTCAAAGTTATCAACATTAGAGTCTTGAAGTGATCAGAGTATGATGGTTTCAGAGTCTTGATGTTATTAGAGTTTTGCAGCCAAAAGTGCTTCAGCGTGAATATCAATCAGAGCAGAGTTTGAATAGCAAAGCCTCTATACTTGCAGCGAACAATACCTTCAGAGTCTTCTTGAAACAATGCTTGAAACTCTTCATATAAATACTTCAACTACACTTCAGAGTCTTCTGCAGCTTCTACTTCAGAGTCTTCTGATGACTTGCTTCTGATACTTAAGAGTTTTGCGTAGAGTAATGTTCAGATGCATTTTTGCTTCCATAAGAATATTTAATTTAATATCTGAAACAAAAACACTTGAACAAAATTAGAGTATATATTTTCTTAATACAAAATTTCATTAGAGTTATCATCAAAACATAGAGATAATATTAAACACCAATTTGTGTTATAATACCTCTGCCAAATGGTACCTAAGTCTGGACCAATAAAAAATCCACTTCTTCCAAGACATGTCCGATGCATTTATTCAACAATACAAATACAACATGTACTTAGTGTCGGACAGTCGTCAGCTCCTCAGCATGACACAAAAGAAATTTGAATCTTTCAAAGAGTACGCGCAGAGATGGCACGAGATTGCCGCTCAGGTGGAACCTCCCCTGACAGAAAAAGAATTGGCCGATTGGTTCATAGATATGGTCACACCCGAATTCTATGAAAGAATGATTAGTAGCGTCACTGCAAATTTTTTCGATATTGTGGCAGTTGGCGAAAAAGTGGAGGCCGATTTAAAAAATGGTAAAGTAACAAGCTCGGCTGGCAGTACCAGCACTAGCACAATGAAGAATCCACTGAGCAATTTTCACAAGAAAAAATAAGGGAAGACTAATGTTATAATGTATGATGAGAGGGTTCAGAACATAAGGAATCACCCACAAAATCAACGATTACCTTGTCTACAACCATAATGAAATTATCAGCAGTACCAATAACAGCAGTATGTGGCTGCAGTCATGCCGGTTTTTCAACCTCGGCCAAATCAACCAAACTTTCAACAACAAACGCCCAACGTCTACCAACAAAATCATAATCAACAAGCACGACAGTAGCAAAGAGCACCAACTTCGAGACCTGCTTTCCAGAATAGAAGGCCAGGGATTCAGCCTATTCTTATGAGTTACACCGAGTTGTACCCCTTAATGGTGCAACAAGGCCTAATTCAGACAAGGAAATTGGGTCTTCCTCCAACTCCGTTGCCACATTACTACAACCCGAAAACACGTTGTGCCTTCCATGAAAATTCTGTGGGACACGACCTTAAGGATTGTATAGTACTTCAGCACATTGTGCGCGAGCTAATTGAAAAGAAGATTCTCTCCTTCGAGGATAATTAGCCCAATGTGGAAAATTGTCCTTTACCAAATCATGGTGGCGTCAATTCCATAGAAGATTCTAATATGAAAGTGATCTCCAGGGTTTCTGAAGTTAAGACTCCACTGACCGAGTTACACAGGAAATTGATAAAGGCGGGTCTGATCAAAGACCCTCATGAAGACTGTAGTGATTATTATCATGATCCACAAGGTTGTGACCTAGTGCGGAGGAATATTCAGTTAATGATTGACGAGGGTTTGCTACAAATATGTGGCAAAACGAGAAATGAGGATGTCTCGGTGATTGAGCCTATATTTAATTTACCAAAGAAGTCTGAAAAAAGGTCAATATTCAACACTGAAAATAGCTAGCTGCTTCTCCTACGGCTGTAAGGCCTGTATTCCACAACAACCCCGCGCCATGTGTTGGCTAGCGTAGGCCAAGTTTTAATCCAAGAAGATGACCATGTCCCAATCCAAAAGTTGTATCCTGGAAATATGATTATTTCTGGTATGATATGAAAGCTGGGAGAAAGCAGGAGGATGTAACAAACATTGCCAGGGCAAGCAAAATAACCCGCAGTGGTCGTATATATCAATCCAAAGCAACTGTCACTGTTCCCAAAGCAACGGTTACCATTCCTAAGGAAGTTGTGCCTAAGGAAACCATATCAAAGGAGCCTATCATTACTGAGAAGTCAAAAAGGAAAGAAGTCGCAAAGGAATACAAAGAAGATTTCTTGAGAATAATCTGTCGGAACGACTACAAGGTGGTAGGCAACTCAATCAGACACCATCAAAAATATCGGTCATGTCTCTCCTGCTAAGTTATCTCACCGACAAGCTCTGCTGAAGATACTGACACATGCCTATGTAACAAAAGACATCACTGTAAGGCAGTTTGACTCTGTTATTGCTAACATCATGGTGTGCAATACGCTGAGCTTCAACAATGATGACTTGACCACTGAGGGTCGCAAGCACAATCGTGCTTTTCTCGTATCTGTTAAGTATGAAAAGGATACTCTCGCCAGGGTGCTTGTTGATACTGGGTTAGCTCTCAATGTGATGTCTAAGAGAACGTTGGCCAAATTGGCATATAAGGGAGCTGAGATGAGAGCCACATCTTTGATCGTGAAAGCCTTTGATGGATCGAGGAGAACAGTAATTAGAGAAGTCGATTTACCAATCATGGTGGGACCCCAGGTCTTTGAAGTCACTTTCCAAGTAATGGACATAAATCCGGCATACAATTGTTTACTGGGAAGGCCATGGATACATGCAACAGTCGCTGTCACAATCACATTACATCAAAAGATGAAGTTAATTACTGAAGATTAGTTGATCATGGTACACGGTGAAGAGGACTTAATGTTAAGCAATTTATCATCCTTCTGGTACATTGAAGCCGATGACGATGCATTGGAAACAACTTTCCAAGCATTAGAAATTGCACATGTTGTGTTGATTAAGGACGTTGTTATCACACGCGGTCCATATTTCGTCTCTGCCTAGAGTATCAAAGATGCCATGAAGGAAGGTCTTCCTCAAGGTTGGGGAGAAGTAATCGAGGTCAACGCTCGGGCGAAGAAAAATTGACAAGGGTTGGGTTACAAACCAACTCTGGATAAAGAATCAGAGATCAACAACAAGCACCTAAAGACCCTGAAAGAGACCTTCGTAAGCGGCAACATTCAAATAAACTCCATCGAAGAAGACGCCGAAGTGAGCTACATTGTCGACCTGGTATTCTGAGATGAAGGCATTCTGTGCAGTTGGGAGGCCGTCAAAGTTCCCATCCTGTCACCAATCTTAGAGTAATTTGTTTGTCTTGATTGTTAGCATTTTCTTTCTTTAAAATCCATGGTCATGCCTAAGGCCAGTGGATCATTTTGTATGGGCCACACTTTTGCAATTAAAGATCAATTAATGAACGAATGTTTTGTTAAACTTTCATTTGTTGTTCATTTGTTTTTTATTATTTTCACTTTTTTGTAAAAAGGAAAATGACAATCTTTTTGAAAACCTAAAAAGAACTCATCATATGCATCTTTTTGTGTGTGTTTGATCATTTGAACCTGTTAACACATGCAGAGAACCTCCATCACTTGTTAAATTCGATGATCATCCAATTCTTTCTGACTTTGGTTCACTAGTATTCCAAGCTGAAGAAGAAAGCGATGAGGACTTTGAAGTTCCTAAAGAACTGACAAAGATGACTGAGTGCGAGGATGCCTATCTTCAACCTTACAAAGAATAGATCAACATCATCAACTTGGGCTTTGATGAAGTAAAAAGAGAGTTCAATATTGGGGCATCGCTTGGGGCAGAGGTTAAGAACAGATTGGTAATGCTTCTCAAAGATTACGCGAATGTGTTTGCTTGGTCCTACCAAGATATGCCCGGGTTGGATACCAACATTGTAGTTCAAAAGCTCCCTCTTAAACCTAAGTGTCCTCCGGTTAAGTAGAAACTTTAAAGATCCATACCCAACATGCCTCTCAAAATCAGAGATGAGGTTAAAAAATAGATTGATGGATGCTTTCTGGCAGTTTCTAAATACCCTGAGTGGGTGGCTAATATTGTACCAGTACCTAAGAAGGATGTTAAAGTTAGAATGTGCCCCTCTTAACAAAGCTAGTCTGAAGGATGATTTCCCTCTACCACATATCGACACTTTGGTGGATAATACGACCAACTATATAGTATTTTCATTCAGATGGTTTCTCCGGCTATAACCAAATAAGGATGGACCCAAATGATATGGAAAAGATAACATTTATCACACCATGAGGCACTTATTGTTATAAAGTTATGCCTTTTGGTTTGAAGAATGCTAGGATCACATACCAACGATCCATGATGGTATTATTTCATGACAAGATGCACCAAGAAATTGAGGTTTATGTTGATGATATGATTACCAAGTCTCAGAGCAAGGAAGATCACCTTGATCATTTGTTGAAGCTATTTCAAAGACTCGGGAAGTATCAATTCAGACAAAATCATGCCAAATGTACCTTCGGAGTCAGATCTGGCAAATTACTCAGCTTCATTGTTAGTCAACATGGAACCGAAGTAGATCCTGACAAGGTACGAGCCATCTAGGAAATGCCTTCCCCACAAACTGATAAGCATATCAGAAGTTTCCTTGGCATATTGAATTATATCTCCAGGTTTACTCCAATTTGACTCCCACATGCACGCCAATCTTTAAGTTGTTAAGGAAAGATCAAGCAGTTGTACAAAACGAAGATTGCCAGTTAGCATTTGAAAAGATCAAAGGATACCTTCAGAAGCCTCCAGTATTTATCCTTCATGTGTCGGGAAGACCTCTATTCATGTACATGACTGTGCTCGAGTAATTGATGGGTTGTGTCTTAGGCCAAATGGATGAGTCGGGGAAGAAAGAGCATGCGATTTACTACTTGAGCAAGAAATTCACCGATTGTGAAAGTCGTTACTCTCCTTTGGAAAAAGCTTGTTGCGCTCTGGCTTGGGCAGCCAAATATCTGAGACAGTACATGATTTGTCACACTACTCTGTTGATATCAAAAATGGATCTGATAAAGTACATATTTGAAAAAGCTGCTCAGACGGGAAGACTTGCAAGATGGCACATGCTCTTGTCAGAGTATGACATTCAATATGTTGCTAAAAAATTAATAAAAGGAAGCATCTTATTAGACTACCTTGCTGATCAACCTGTTGAAGATTATCATCCGCTCAAATTTAACTTCCCCGACGAAGATGTCATGCTTCTTTACAAAGCTAAAGAAGAACCTGGTCCTGAGGAGGGTCCTGAACCTGGTTCCCGTTGAAAAATGATGTTCGACAGTGAATCCAACTAAAGAGGCCCTGACGTTGGTGCTGTTTTGGAAAATCCGATTGGTGGCTACAATATTATTACTGCAAGGTTGTGCTTCAAATGTATGAACAACATAGCCGAGTATGAAGCCTGCATCCTGGGTCTTGAAGCTACCATTGACCTTTGTATTAAGATTCTAGAAGTATTTGGAAACTCTGCCTTGGTAATTTATCAACTCAAGGGTGAATGGGAGATCCAAGACGAAAAACTGATTCCTTACAAAGACTACATTTTGAAGATGATCGAGTATTTTGACGAGATCACTTTCAAACACGTCCCAAGATCCAAAACCACATAGCAGATGCTCTGGCTATGATGGCTGATATGTGGAAGGTTCAATTTGTCAACAAAGCTCCCCTAATTAGTATTGAAAGAAAGACTGCGCCAATGTACGTCATGATGGCTGAAGAAGAGTCTAATGGAAAACCATGGTATCATGATATCAAAAATTACTTTCAGTGCCAAGAATATCCGGCTGACGCCTCTAAACTTGACAAAAGAGATTTGCGAAGATTGTCATCCAAGTTCTTCATTAGCAATACTGTTCTGGCATAATATGCATAATAGTTAGTATGTGTTGCCATATACCAACTTCTGCTATTAACCAAAAACTATACGAGAGCAAAAAAACTCAGGACCCACAAATGTCACTTGCATCACAGTGAACAATAAATCCACTACAACAATTCCACTACAAATCCATACACACAACATATGACCTGCGTCTTGCACGAAAATGACCTCAGTAACAAACCAAAACGGCAATGTATGAATCCCCATTCTAACCCCTAAACCTGATCCTATAAATCTCATCTTCCCTCACTTTAAAGAAAAGAAAAAGAACCAAAGAAAAACTCTTGCAAAGACAAACTTCCGCCACCAACCAACCTCAAAACTCTCCATCAACCACTCATAAACCTTTCTTTAATCTCCACCATCGCTCCTAAATTGTAACCACCTCCCACTTTAAATCATCACTGTCACACCCTAATTTTTGACCATAAGGTCCCACTTTCCTTGCGTTTTGTATTATTGTATGTTATCTTTTGCTTTCGTGTATGACTAACAAGTTTGTGCAGGAATTTTTGCTCCAAGTATAGATAATATTCATTCTCTTATTAAAGTACTTTGAGACGTGATCGTTGGATCCTAATTCGAAGAGTGTTAAAGTTTTCTAATGGACATTTGCCTCAGAATTTCTCAGGAGTTTCAGAGTATACCCCAAAGAATCAGGGTTCGCTTTCCACTTGATGTTGAGTATGGTTTGGGGCTCTAGAACTTCAAGTTTGGTTGCAATACAGTGTTATCCTGGGAATATCATTCTTTGGAGAGACTTGGCCATTGTTGAGAGTTTCCATGATTTCGAGTCTAGAATTTTGGTTTAATAGCATGATCATGAGGCAGTTACCACACAAACGTCCAGGTTTGAAGATTTGTTTTGTCATAATAGCGCTTTCAGGAAGGGAGCTATTCATTTTCAAAAATCATGATCCAGATTGATTTCGAGATTCGGGTCGTGTTCATAAATCCATCTTTGAAATATCAACTTCAAGTCCTTGACTTTACTCAAGAAGATTTAAAGTTTTAGGCTCATTTTGAATTTTGTGTCACCATACAAGAGATACGTGAGTTTAGAATCTCTTTGCAATTCAAGATCAAATCCCTTTCTTTTAGGATTCCTCAACAAATCATTAAAGATAAATTCAGTTGATGGATCGTCCAAGCCACATTGTTGGGGAATCAAGCAGTGCATTTTAGCTCCACTAATTCTTTGAGATCATTGTTCTAAATTCAACACTTTTCAAACAAAACTCCAGAGCATTTCACAATGCTAGTCGATTAATCCCAACAGAGGACCAAACACACTAATTCATCTTCCTCATAACTTTGAGGTGAAAATGATAAAGACCAAATTCAAATGAGAGTTAAGAAATGCAATATTTATACTCATTCATCACCATTCAAAGAGTTTTTACAAGACTATCTACTTTGAAAGTAAAATACATCCACTTTATCAAGTTTTTACATAAAGCAAAAGCTACACTAGATGGAATTATGATCCTCACGGCTAAGTATCATACAACAAATCTGATATCATGTTTACATTGGGAAAGCCGAGGTTAGAAGGCCAAATGGTGAAGGAACTTGGTCTGAACTAAGTAAGGCGGATACATCATCTGAGAGTACATCCTTGACAAGAGGTTGTAGGACTTTTAGTGTGCTTTTCCCCTGTAACTTCTTTTAGACTCCGTGGCCGGTCTTCGCATTGTGAGAAGATCATGTTCGTCGCACCTACAATATCTTCACCTGCAAAACACAACCGATAATCAGAAATGCCATTAAAAGAAATAAATTGAAGGTTAAGAATTGAGAAGAAATGAATTAGGTTCAGCCCTCAGGTTTCAAATCATCATCGGGCAAACTCGAGCAGCTAGAAGGGCAACAACCGGAGTCGCCGCCGACTTCCAACAAAGCATCGTAAAACAGTTTCAGACAAAGAAACTTTCGGACAACCGTCAACATAAGCGTCAAAAGACACCAAACGATATCAAAGGCAACATCGGCAATCTCAAGCCCTCATGGTTCAAACTATTATGTCGTAATCACCGAGCAACGAACCCTTCCTCGACCGCGAGATAGGCAATATCTAAAATTACAGCCATTTCCTGAAAGAAGAATAAGGAATGCTAATATGGTTTAGAACAAGAATCCAAGATTCATCAAAGGAATCCACAAACGCTGCTAGGCAAAGGACTCCGCACGCGAGCAAAGCTGCATTTCAATTTTGAACAAGCACAACCTGACATATTCAAATGAGAACGTTTCAAACACAACTAAGGCAACTTTATTGTATTTCCAAAACAGAACCATGAGCATGTTTCTTTGAAGTGGGAAAGGCACGTGTAGGACAAAGGTCATACCAAACCTTGTTTTTAAAACCGTTTCTCGGCAAGTTCAAAACATGTTTCAATCAGATACCACATATTTCTAAAATTAAAACAACATGTATCAGACAAGATTAAACAAGTAGTAACTTTCTTTCCAAAATAAACAAATATGTTTCAACCACATTTGGAAAGTCTTAAAGCCCTCATTTTAATTCGTTTTTCGAAATCAATTATAAGAAGGGGTTCAGGAGTTGAGATGAGGAGGGGATTCAAAAACCCAGATTCAAATACACAGAAAATCGAAAAGCATACAAAGTCCATTAGATAAACCTCAAAGTTCAACAATAAATTGCAAGACACATCGAAATTCGCAGATCCGCAAAGAACCACAAACATCCGAAATGAAATTCGAAAAACATCCAAAAATCCCCAAATCAGAACCCTAAAGATCGTGAAAGAGGAGACTTAGCTTTTAAGATCTGTCACCCTCACTTCACTGTTGAACCACCCCTCATCAATTCGACCGCATGTGTCATTGGAAAAGCCGTGAATCCTCATCGGAAACCTCCGCCAGGAATCGCCATCCGCTCTCCACTTTCGAAAACCTACGAAACTCATTGTAAAACGTGAGTATATTTACTAATATTTGTTCTCTTGTTTTGTTGATGCAGGAAATAGGAAAGAAGATGGAGAAAGAGGGAGTGAATCGCGGAAGGAGGTTGGCGAAGGAAGAAGAAGGCGGGAGTATGGAAGAAGAGAGGGAGAGCTAGGAAAAGAAATGAAGAGGGAGAGAGAAATGGGTCTCACAGTGGAAGAGAGGGGATGTGAGGGGTCTAGGGTTTTTCTTTTATTTTTGTATATTGTATGTTGTAATCGCCTGTGTGCACGTCCACGGTAGTGACATGAGCCATCACCATGCAATCACACGATCTCCACTAATCACACACCTATGCACCACACGCCGCAGCCCCACGATAACTCCCTGCAACGACCCTCACCTAATCAATCCGCCCATTAACTTTTAATTAACCAACTAATCATTTCACTTATTATTTAATTAATTAATCAACCTATTAATATTTTTTAATCAGTTTTTTATTTATTTAAACAAACTAAAATCTATTTTATTTAAAATTAACCTACCCTTTTTATTAATTAACCAATATTTAAATCATTTATTAATCAGCCCTTTTATTAAAATAACTAATAATCCATTTGTTTAATTAACCCTTTTTTTCTAATTAACTCTTATTTAATTTATCAATCCTTTATTAAATAATCCATTTTATTTTATTCACCCTTTATTAAATAACATAATTGCTCACAAAATCTTCTTCTAAATAACTTGAATTTTAATAATAACCTTTTTATAATGACTAATAAATTATTTATATCTAAGAGTTTTTTTTTTATATAGATCATTTATCATTTTAATCTATTTTCTATCAAATCTAATTGATTTATAACCCATTTAAACTCACTAAAAATACAATTCATCTAATCTAATTTCACCAAAATAATGTAATTTTCTCATAAAAAATCAATTCACCTAATCTAATAAATCATTTCTTAAAATCAATCTCACCTAAAATTAATCAACACGCGCTCTGTTTTCATCCGTCTAACACCGATTTCTAACTTAATATTCGCATCTTCGCCCCCGCGCTTGTCTGTCTTTTAGCACTTTTCTCTGTTTGTATGGATTTATTTATTTGCTTTTACTTTACCGTTATTTAATTTATTCTATCGCATTTGTAATGTCCAAAGGAAGAATCTGCGCATGACTTAATACTTGTGCGTATGCATCTCATCTTGCATCATTTTCCCCACTCGATCCTTGCTTTTCAAGTTGATCGCTTAAGTTTAGATCCTACACCATAAGGAGGACCTTTTTCGTTTACAACATAGAAACAAACACATTCAACTCAAATCAAACTATTTTCCTATTAGAGAATAAGATGTTAGTCATCTTGACAGTCGAGAAATAAATCTCCTGCCCCATAACAATACAATTGAGATATAAGATCTTTTCCATTTGAGAGTGATAGTGGCATATTCATCGATTAGAATCCGAGTTTCTAAACCCTTCTCTCAAGACGATGCAAAGACCATCTCCTACAAGTTGTGGTGGTTAAGTCGAGTGTTCTCCCTCGAGATGACGACTCGTCTTTTCTCCTAGAATTAATCAATCAACAAACCTTTTTCCCTTGGGAACTTTGACCAACAGTCAATAATTCCTCAAACCCTTTAGGAGAACTGCAAATACTCTGATTCCATTTCTGCCAGGATATGTAGGCACAAGATGCGACATCTTGGCGAGTATACTTAAAATTAAACCACTAGGTCTTTCGTCCTTAAGCAAATAACCCTTAGCAATAAACAACAGTAAAACAAGAGGTTCTTGTAGAGTACTACAGAAACTTATGATGCTAGCACCTTCCCTAAGTTTAACCAACCCCCGAATCTATAACTCTCTAGCTTTTGCATTTGCATTGCATTGTGGGTAATTCGATCTTTTTCCCTTCCTTTGGACAAATTAAAAACCGATGGTGAACCAATGAATTAAGATTCAAGTTAATTAATAATTTGACATCCAATTCTCACCGCGACAATCACTAATACTCTTTTCAAAACTGAACATAACACAAAAAGAGATTTGAATATCTCTGAGCCAGATCCAAACCAGAAATAGAACAGAATTAGAGAAGAAGAAGGAGTGAATCAAAATGCAAACCAGAATCTTAGAGACCAAACAAAGTGAGTGAAGGATATGATTGAGACGAGTTGAAGGTGGGATTCGAAATTGAGGATTGAGGTCCTATTATTCCTTTTTGTTGTGACGTTGTTATTCCATACCTGTTCTTGCTTCAATTTGTTTTTGATGTTCTCAAAAGAAAGATGGATCTGATGTTGTTTTTCAATACCTGATGTTGTCGTTTTATATGTTTCGGTTTTGTTCTTAATGAGACCTGATGTTGCTTTATGGCTATATATATATATATATATATATATATATATATATATATATATATATATATATATATATATATATATATATATATATATATATATATATATATATATATATATATATATATATATATATATATATATATATATATATATATATATATATATATATATATATATATATATATATATATATATATATATATATATATATATATATATATATATATATATATATATATATATATATATATATATATATATATATATATATATATATATATATATATATATATATATATATATATATATATATATATATATATATATATATATATATATATATATATATATATATATATATATATATATATATATATATATATATATATATATATATATATATATATATATATATATATATATATATATATATATATATATATATATATATATATATATATATATATATATATATATATATATATATATATATATATATATATATATATATATATATATATATATATATATATATATATATATATATATATATATATATATATATATATATATATATATATATATATATATTTCCCTTTGACCAAGAATCAAATGATCACCAAGCATGTTATGGCCTTAACCCGCGGGGATTTTAGGCTTAAGACCCACCTTTTTCTTTTAATCATTCTCTTGTTGTAAGGAGGTGATGGGCTTTTGAGCCCCAGTGATCCTCTCCCATTTTCACACACCACCCCTCCAAATCGGACACCCCCTTTTTCTTTTCTTTTTTTAATGTTAACTTTCTAGTTTTTTAAATAAGATTTTTTAGATGAAGTTTTAATGTTTTTAGCCTTGATTCTACTTCTCATTTCATATTTAATTTAATTTTCAATTTCTTTTGGATCGATGACGAGACCTCAAAAAGTCACAGTTGGTCAAACTATTGATAAATGGTGACTAATCCGAGATCACCTTCTTTTTTCTCTTTTCATTTTCTTATCCATCTCGATTTTATCTTTATTTTCAATCGATCAAGTCTTTGGATTCATGAACGTTAGTTTTCAAGGTTGTTAACCTTCATTATTTCAAATTTGTAGAAAATGATCATTTGAATCATTTTTCTATACTTTGGGATCGTGAGAGGTTACCCTCGATTAATTAACATAGAGTTTGTGATTAAGATGGGATCTCATCCTTCTTTTTGTCCGTGTGACACGATTATATTGGAAAATGATCCTCAATATCATTCTTCCATCGTGTTTTTAGCACGGATATCAACTTGTGCGACCTCCTATAGTTTGAATTTCGTCATAAGTCGAGTTACGACGGTTTAGCGCTACATTTCGTCCCGATTCAATTCAAACAAACTAATGACTAACTTTACTTTCCGTCAATATACAAATGCTTTATTTTTCAGTCAATATTATCTTGTTCATATACTTTTTAATATTGTCTCGATTATACTATTTTGAATATTATCCTGGTTATATTGTTATATATCTCATTATATTATTCATATTGTTCATACTCATATCATATTCATCTTGTTCTTCTCTTATTCACACTGATTCAAAAATACCTAACAAATATCGAAACAATAAAATCCTAAATTGGTGGACTGTTGGTTGCTTGTCCGAGTGATAGATCATTGGACTTTTTCAAAAACCCTAGATTGGAGTTTTGTCCGACTTTTTCTCAAGGCTTAGTTTAGGACACTTTGCACACACATGTCTTCCTCTTGGGCTACCTGACAATGAGACCTTTTATTTCGTGCAATCCCATGTAACTTACATGTACCCCTCTCCCATTCCGATGTATGTTTTCATATTTCTTTGATTATGGTTTATTTTCTAGGAGTAACCTTAGGGACTAGTGTAGATTAAACTGTTTTCAAACTAATTTTTGATTCGTCATCAAGCCATTTTCAAACACCCTCTGTAAGTCGAGTGCTCGTCTGCATTCGCCATCAACCTATTGCACACATTTTCATATTTCATCGTGGTTTCATTATTAGGAGCACCCTCAGGGACTAGTATCGTTTCTCACAACCTAACCCTTGACTCATCCTCAAGTTGCTTCCGTTTTCAAACAAATCCTCGACTCGTCGTTGAGCAATTTTCAAACCATTTCCATACTAGCACATTTTGCACGCAAATATAAGTCAAACCCTTGATCCAACGTCAAACGGATTTTCACAATCAACTATCAATTAATTAACAACTATATAACTCATTTTCAAGGTGGAAAGAGAGGGATCGAGCCTTTGGTCTCTCTTTCGGTTGTTTGGATGCGGGTTATCTTACTCGTGTGTGAGTAATTGACGCCTCTAAAACATTTCCAACTCGACAACCTTTACTTATCTTCCAAACACTTACCATTTCAAACACAACCATCTTTTCAAGATGAAAAAGAGAGAGAGAGTCAAGTCTTTGACTCGCTTTCCCGATTGCTTGGGCCCGAGGAGCCTTTCTTAAGCTTCGAGTAATCGTCATCCGATTTAAACTTCAAACCTTTCTACCCATCTTTTCGTGGTCGTCTCCACGAACTACAATTGACCTGATTCTTTATTCTCGTCTGAATGTAAGATACGTAGGCACAAGATTATGATGATCTTGGTGAGCTACCCCCCATCCATCTCTCGTTTCCCCCCATCCTTTCCCGTAGTCGAACTATGACAACTCTGATTTCTCATTCTCGTCTGAATAAGCATACGTAGGCACAAGGGCCCCAATCCCTGTCGAGCCACCTTATCCTTTGACCATCCCTCTCCCTTAGCATTTTTATCTCATCTTATCTTTATCCCTTTATCGTACCGTTTAACATTTAATTTTGAGAAGAAAACTACTAAGCATAGCTAACGTTCATCATAATTCGAATTAAGAGGTTCACGTTGAGTACAACGGACGTGGGGGGTGCTAATACCTTCCCCTTACGTAACTGACTCTTGAACCCGGAACATTAGGTTGCGACCTTGTTCCTGTCCTTTCATTCTTTAAAAGGTTTTCTCGATATTTTCCTTTCTCGTCTATTCGGGATGAATAGAGTTCGGCGGCGACTCTGTCAAACTGTATTCCGCGCCTTTTGCACGAGGGTTATTTCTCATTGATTTTTTTGAGGTGCGACAACTGTCTATCTGGAATCAACCTTCACTGTCCCAGACATGCTGACACGACCGGTCGTGTTAGCCCTCTGGAATCTCCCTTTCTGTTCCAAGCATACTGGCACGACCGTGTCAGCTAATACGGGCGTTCGTGTCAGCCCCCTGGAATCTCTTTCTTGGTCACACATATCCTCAGTATAATTCATCTGAGACTGCTGCTTCTCTAGAATCTCCTGATGAGCAGGTCTTGGCGGATCTCCTGGAGTAGTCGGCTCCATGTACGAATGTGAGACCCTGAATAACTACCTGATGTTTCCGTTGACGTAACTCCAATCATTCGGTGCTATGGTAGTGTTAGCTGTTAATTTCGATGCATGAATGAACCTAAAAGCAAGAAATGAGAAATCCTGAAGAAATTTGATTATTTTGATCAGAGCTATATTTTTGGATTGGGTGTCAAAGACATCAAGTCGACAGGAAAGTCTGTATCGAGGACTTAGAAATATTTTTCAATAATTGGAGGATTTGGTTCGACAGAGCTATTAATAAGGGGATTTTCGACAAAGATCATTTTGAATTCAAATAAAAGAGGGAAAGACGGTTTTCGTTAAAGCAGATACGTGGGGCACTTTGAAGATGTGAGACCGTACATATCGACATTTGTCTTAATTTCGTCCGTTAGATGGCAATAGCGGTTATTTTCTATTATTATAAATAGAAGGTCTTAGTGTTAAGATAGAAGTGTTTAATTGTGTATAAAATTCTTCAGTATGCTCCTAGTACCTGTGTGTTGAGAGAAACGAGTTTTTGCAAGAATGTACGTTGATGAAACACCAGTATTTCATTTCAATGCAGTTTAATGAATTTGTTCTTTAAGAGTTTTGTCTTTTCCTTATGCAAATTCCTATTTTAATTATTTACCAGCACTCCAATTTTATTTCTTGCCATTCGAATCTATTTACATTTGAAACAACTTGCTTTATAATGAACTTTGTCGAAGTGTTAATAGTTTCTGTGAACTTTGGTTGAGATCAATTAGCACATGTTCTAGGATTTGTATGGTCGATCCTGCAAGTAAAACAAATCTTTCTTGATTTGTCAGACCAGCGGTTGTTCGCCATTTTTCACGGCGAACAAATTGGCACGCCAAGTGGGACAGTGCTAAGTGATCGTAAAAAATTATTACTTCAAATATTTTATTATTTGGGAATTTACTTCAAATATTTTATTGTTTGGGAACTTATCAGTTTGTTGTTCATTTTTTTAGAAAACTTCGTTGTATGTTATTAAGAAGTGGTAAATTAGTCACTGCTAACGAAGGTAGAACAAAAAGAGGATATAGGAGGAAAATGGAAACAAATTCAAACCAGTCAAACATTCCTTAGGAGGTTCTGAATAACAATGTAGAACAACTCATAGGTCTTCGTCAGAAAGACCAACAGTCTCAGGGCTTGTCTCTGAATCAATACCTTCCATGGGAAGTTTGGTACTCACGCACTCGATTTCCCATATGTAACCTATTCTAACTTATATGGGCCCAATGGGTCTTCCACGGACCCACCGCCGATGGACATTTTGACAGTTAGAACCATTCCTCCCCCTGGGTTTTCAATGCCTTTGCCTCAAGACCCCCATATGGAATGCCAACTTCAATGATGGCAAACCTACAAAATACCCCCTCTTTATATTCAGAACCAGTAATGACTTCGCCATTACAAGGATCTGACTCTTGGGTAAATGTGGGTTGAAATAGTCAAAATTTAGGAATAAGGTATTTAGCCCAGATGCTAAGTTTTTTTTACATCCATGATTCCAGCATTCCACATCAGCCAAATTCTCCCATTGGAATGGTGGGAATAGTTGTCCAACCAGTCCCAATTATGTGTAAAAGTCCTTTTAATTTTATTTGCATTATTCCTCTTTACCCTAGTTTCCAACAAGGCCACACAAGACATATGTACCTTCTTGAGATGGCTCCTATCTCAATATGCTTGGCTCTTTTATTTAAGCCCCTTACATTCCATGGCAAAATCATGGCACTTTGTCATAAGAAGTTAAAGGACTATCTCCAATCCTAAGAGCCTAAAATCTATTTTGACATCCAACTGTACTATACCCAACTTTCTCCACTTTATTATTTTCTACCCTGATTTCTTTTCCTTTATGTATAATGTAAGACCCCACTTTTAGTTGTTTTGTAATCATTGTCTACTTGTCATTTTGTACTCATATATTAATATTCTGCCCTGACCCAACTTGGTTGTTCAACTATTGTGATTCAGAATTCTGCTTGGCTATCCATCCACGTTTGTGTTTGTTGCTTCTTTGAATTAACAATTTTTTTTCAGTGCACAATCATGTCAAACCTTGTTACATACCTTACAATATGGTGGCTTTCATTCATACTCCACCAGTTGAATGAGTTTGTTCCACTTCTGAACATTGATGATAATATGACTTCTCAACTAAGTTGTAATAACAATCTCAATTAGTACTCGAGCATATGAAACTCCTAAGTTTTTTGCCCCGCATTCATTTGTCATCATAGGTTTCCCAATAACACTCACAATTTTTCCAATACACTTTTCTCCCCAATGGAAGTTGTGGAAAGATAATCCAAATAAGTAGTACATGAAACATATCATCCTTGAGGGTAAAATATGTAGTCCATTGTAATACATGGGTTTGCGATAAATATTATAAGGGCCACACATGAGAACTACATCTCTATCCGTTTTCGATCGTAAACAAATGATGAAATAACCTTCCTCGTTGTAATGCAACTCAAGGAGTGAGACAAAGTTCCATACCATAGTCATAAAACGCTTAACCACATTCACCGATAATTCCTCACCTAATGCATACATAATAAACGCATTCTCCCAAAATTTTATTTCAAATTCAACATCCTTCTTATCAACAGTCACCTTAGTTTTTCCATCCACAATAATTAGAGGTGTATAAACAATTTCAATACCATTAGAAGGTAATCAATTACCTCGGATGACATCCATCCATGGTGCTTTTTTGGGTTTGTTCCTCCTTGCTTTTATTATCAAATTTCTCAACAGTAGGAGCCAGTTCCGATTTAGTCTCTTCTTCGATGATATCTAAATCAGCCTTCGATGGATTCATCATTGAGATCAGACTAGTTGTCGGTGTTCACCCCCTTTCAACTTCCTTTGCCATTTTCCACCGAGTTATCCATTAGATCCATGCAATCGAGTATTAGATTGTTGCGAACAAACTCTCACCACCGCCGAAGGTGTCATCACTGCCTTTTTCCTCGGCCGACCATGACCTCGTGCCATTTAGAGAGTTGTCCTCTAGATTATTTTTTATGCAAATAATTTGTTTTAATATTTAATTCATAAATTAATTTTAAATGTAATGTGTAAATTTACCGTGGATATAATTTTGAAATAAATTTAGTGTGAGAAAGAAATTAGTTTTTGTTAAATAAATAATAAAATGTAAATATAAATTATTAAAATAACTTAAATTTTGGCACAAAAATAATTTATGTTTTTATCCAACTTTTTATCATCAGTTAAATTCTAGAGAGACTAATTAATTAAATAAAACATAATTTAAGAATATATTAATTGTTTAAAGATTAAATAAATTGATAAAATAATGATAGTTTAAATACTAATAAATTGATTTTTTTTATAAAAAATAATATATGTTAAAATTCAAAATCCAGGGAAATTCTAATTTCAGGTTATTGTATACCAGATTCTGCCACATGTGCTGTGTGCTCTAAAAAATTAGGTTAAAACACTCGTCAATCCAAAAACGCAGAAGCCTTTGTGTTGCTTCAGTTTCTGCCGTCGTCCTTAGCCCTGCCGCTCTGTTGACCTGTGTGAAGCCGTCGAGCT
Organism: Lathyrus sativus; assembly: GCA_963859935.3. Classification (NCBI taxonomy): domain Eukaryota; kingdom Viridiplantae; phylum Streptophyta; class Magnoliopsida; order Fabales; family Fabaceae; genus Lathyrus; species Lathyrus sativus. The sequence continues at coordinate 446,796,167 of OZ012739.1, read as the reverse complement.
ATACTTCTCCGTCAAACCGCAAACTATAGGTTGGTTGTCGATCTGTGCTTCTCCGTCAAACCGCAAACCATAGGTGGGTGATCGAGAGATTCTAGCCGCTATATCGTAAGGTTTTTGTTTATTTATTTATCAGTTTGGTTGTTTTTGAGTTGCAGCAAAATTGATAGAAGATGAAAACGCGAAGACGAAATTATGATAAAGACAGACTCAGTGATTTACCTGATTGTCTTTTACTTCAAATATTGTCGCATTTGAATATCATGCAAGCTGTTCAAATATCAATCCTCTCCACAAGATGGAAGAATCTCTGGAAACATATTTCTGTTCTTTCTATAAATTATAGTCACTCCTTCCAAACTCTCGAGAGTTTCACTAATTTCGTCTATCAATTTTTGTCTCATCGCAATGGCAAAACCTGCCTGCAAGCTCTGAATTTCGACTGCGACGAATATATTGAGTCTCGGTTGCTCAAAAGGATCATGAACTACGTATTTTCACACAATGTCCAACGATTAGATATCACCGTGGCTTGTAATATTGAACCATTTCCACTTTGCAGCTTTCCATATCACACTTTAACCTCTCTTAGACTTTTTTCATGCAGGGAATTTTCTTGTTCAAACCCATCATTTCCAAATTCTCTTAAATTACTACCTGCATTAACCTACTTGTGTATTGAGTTCTTTACATTTCGCGATGATTACTATGCTGAGCCCTTTTCTGTATTTAAAAGTTTGAATACTTTGCTCATTCAATTTTGTGATGTTTTTAACGAAAACAACTTTCTTCACATATCAAGTGTCTCCCTTGTTAATTTAACAATAGCGTTGCCTTCCCACGCTTACAAATTCAAGTTATCTACCCCCAATCTTTCTACCTTTGATTTTTTGGGTGATCCCTTACAAAATCTCTGTGGGAGCACTAACAATAACTGTTGCAATTTCTCTTTTGTTAAACATGCAAAGATTGCTTTACCAGTGACCGGTGTCGAAAATTTTCCTTCTATATTATTCAATTGGCTGGTTGAACTTGCTCTTGTGGAATCATTGACAATCTCTCCAAGGGCTCTTGAGGTATTTTAATTTGGTGCTTTCATTCTTTTTTTATTTATTTCCTTGCATTTTTTTATTGACTTGCCTTAAATTGATCTTAATTCACCTTCATTCCTCGTTACATAGATTCTCAACTTAATTCCTGAATCATGGAAGATTGATTTTCCTTATTTACATAACTTGAAGTTACTGAAAATAGAATCATACTATCCTACACCAATACCCAATGGAACATGGGAATTTTTGCTTCAAAATGCACCTTCAGCAAAGAAAGTTAGAGTCATCAAAAGGTAAATATGCATTCAACTTTTAAATTCAATTGTTTAATTTACCTTTTGCTTTCTTTGTTTCTTTTTCCCTTTTTATAAGTGGATAAATTACAAGTCATGTTACAATGGATACCCTAATAGGATTAATACTCCTACGAATTTGGTGTTACAAGATTAAAGATTTATGAATTAAGCTTAATAGTGTTATATACTCCTTCGGGTCGTAAATATAAACAAAACTCATCTATCATTATTACATCCAATGTCATTATTTCAAATATACTTTTATTTTTTATTCACATTTCTATTTCTATGTTTTTAACTATATCCAAAGGAAAAAGCGGATAAGACTTAAATGTATTTAGACATTTTTTTTTTAAAGGGTGAGTTTTTTTTTATTTATAAATTTGCTTATAATTGAGATCGAAGAGAGTACTCTGTAGTGTTATATTTTTATTGATATCCGCCTTAATTTTCTGCCATATTTATAACATACATTGCCTCTATATTTTACAGAACCACCTAGAGGACTTTTATTTCAAAGAGATCAGAATAAGCGCGGATGGCCATGACTACGGCAATCTTTCCAAAAGAGATCTTTTCATATTCATAGCTAAAGAACATTATTAAGATTTATTTATTTTCCATGCAACTTACTGAATTATTGTTTTTATTATGTTTATCAAGAGGATTTATATATTTCAACATTTTTGTGGCATCTGTTTTATCCTTATTTGTTGAATTTGGACCATTCAGCTATGCTGTCACTCTCTGATAGAGGCAAGGCATAGCCAACCCCAAAAATGGAACGGATCATCTAGGAAGTTAGTTAGGGATCTTCTTCCCTGCTCCATCAGTCCATTGTCTACATGATCTGTATCATAATAGGAGATTGTTGCTTCCAAATAGTGTCTCTATTTTTATAGAAATGTCCTCAATTCAATATACTCCTACTTTACTTGGTCTATAGGTTTGTAAAATCTGATCCATGTTCACACAATGAAAAATATTGATAGGCACTGAATGATAAGAGATGAGAGTTTATGGGGGCAAGGGAAACTAAGAAATCAGAACATCGTTTCTTAGATAATTGGTCATAAATAGGTGATGACTCATTTCTTGTTATTGAATTAAGGTGGCTCTCAAATTCACTGTCATTCATTATACTCTATCTTAGATGATTATTTACATTATTTCTCTGGTTCTTATCATTTTCTAGTCAATCAATAACCAGTATCGAATATGTTATAAAAAATTAAGCCAATTACTTCCAAAACAATCCATTTTGTATTCTGATAAACTCACTTTATAGGAATTTAGGAGGGAATTTATCCTATTTTCATTTGATGATTTTGATCTCTTTAATGTGTTTATACTTCAGTTTTGCAAAATTGGCTTGTGTTAGAAAAGTTCAAATTGATGACAGCTATGTTATGGATAAAAAATGTCTTGGCTGCAAAATATATAACATCTATGTTATGGATATTTAACTTTGTGTAAATTAAAATTATGTTATATATTATATTATCTTTAAATGTTTGCAAAATGTATAATTTTTTTAATAATCTACTGGAAAAGTTATGTTATGATTCAAAAGACAGTTTATCTAAATACACAGAATCTAGATCAAGCGGTTTTTGTCTAATGGGCCCTTACAATAAGATACAAATTAAGAGAATTTCTTATTATACTCTGAGTTTCTTTTTTACTGTGCGTTTTTTTTTATAAATGTTTTTAGATTTTGGAGATATATCTTCGGATGTGTCTTATGGCTTAATAAAATTTTAGAGATATATCTCTGGAGCAATTTAAATCTTAAATAGTAACAATATATCTCCCATAGCCCATTTTCATTTGAATTTGTCTAGAGATGCATTTACGGTAATTTTTCGGAGATATACCTTTGAAGTATTTCAGAATAATTTTTGCATTATGCATATGTTCGAAAATGAATTATAAAATAACACACACCAAAATAGCATAACAATATTGTAATAGGATGTCATATGTCATGTAAAATCCAAAATATAATAATAATGTTAGAAAAACGAACAAACTATAGTACTAAAACAAAATAAATACTACGATACTAAAACAAAATAAATACAGACAACTACTGGATGTACCTGACAACCACTCCTGTGCCTCATTTGCCTGGTCTGCCTCCTCGACCATCGACCCCCCTGTCCTCGCGCGATGTCTGTGGTACAAAAGTGACCCACGTGCCTCCACAATAATGTCATCTAGTACTCGTATGACACCATATCTCTTAGGGAAGATACCCTTGATAATGCCTACCCGTGCCATCTTCACTATGTGACGACAATGATCGGAAAAATAGCAAGTGTACTATTTTGTCAATGTAGTAATAAGGAAAGTTTTCCCGAATATCGATCTCGAGGACTGCATAGGAAATACAAGTTCTATAATAATTCAGTTGAACAAAAGTACTTGGAATTTTGGATATTTAATTGAAAAATAATAAAATACAGAGATAAAATAGAGTAAAATAGGTTTCTGACAGATATGAGAAGCATGCTAGGGATGATGTATGAATTGCCTTGTAACAACCTTAATCCTTATTCACAAAACATGACTTAAAACAAACCTTTCCTGATCCTCAGGTATATTTTTTTCCTAAGGCCTTAGAAAAAAAAATATTTAATATTCATCTCAAACCCTAAGTCCTTAGAGATTTAGGATGAAATCAAGCATTATATTTTATCAAGAATGTTACGGTTATTATAGGATATCTCTAGTCCTAGGTGATATATACTATAGTATTATTGCACAAAAAAACATTAACAGTGGTTTGTCCGACCTAAGGTTAACCGTAAATCAATTTCCACTTGTCCGATAGAAAAAGCATTAAACACATTGCACAATAAAATTGATTATGAAAAAAAGCACTTATTTCATAAAATAAAGGAAATCAGATTTATTACAAAAGCAATTCAGAGACACCCCCTAGCATTGGGGGGTTTAGCTACTAATAATATTTAAAGTAAATTTAACAATTAGATTGAACATTACAAGATAATAGGATTGCCTTGATCTTCAATTGCTTCCGCTCATGAAAACCTTCCGTTTTTCAATCACCTTGATCTCTCCAATTTTTGACCGTGTAATTCTTTTTCTGTCAAAAGTCCCTTTTTCATTCTCAAAATGCGTTTTAAATACTCTCATGTCCAACCCAGCAATAGAAAAATACCCAAAATACCCTCATGGGTCACACATGTCAAAAATCCAAGAAAATTAGAAGATGAAGCGTTTCAGCCAACACGAGTCGTGTCAGTTGATACTGGCGGCTGTGTTGGCTCATTGTCTATATGGAATCATCCTTCTCTATCCCATGCATGTTGATACGGCCGTGTCAGCCCCCTGGAATCTCCCTTTCTGTTCCAGGCATGCCGACACGGCTGTGTCAGCCCCCTGAAATCTCCCTTTCTGTTCCAGGCATGCCAACACGGTCGTGTCAGCCCCCTGGAATATATTTCTTGCATCTTTTCTTGGTCACACATATCCTCCTGACACGACTCGTGTAAGAAAACACGGGTGGCCGTGCCAGGCCTTATGTAGCTTGCCAATTTCACTCCCGAACATACTATATTATCCGCTTTTTCGCTCTGATTCTTCCTTATTGCTTACCTGAACCTAAAAACAATGGAAATACGAAACCAACACATAAAATGCGATAAAAGAAAATAAAATGCAACTAAACATATAAGAAGACTAACTCAAATTATTGGTAAAATAACGCATAAAAACCACTGATCAAACTCCCCCAAATTTAAACCATTGCTTGATCTCAAGCAACAAGCTTGGATAAACATTTTTTAGATCAAACGGTACACATCAAATAAAAGACTTGTGAAAGTAAGGTGTGTCGATACTCATACGTGAGCCTTTGTTCTGATCGGCTAAAACTAGTTCTCTTGATAATCATTCGTTAACTAAGGTATTACACAAACACATACCGCGGTAAATCCACGAACCTAAGTCCTCCTTTAGGTCACCTCTCCAACTATGATTTGGGCTTAAGTCTTTTCTTCGATTTTTTACCCCTTTCATTCGGATAATCAGATTAAGGCATTTTTATCGCTTTTTCTCACATGTATAAAATTTGATCGATACTTTTTCGAGGCACCTTTATTTTTTTTCTCGTGAATTTGCGTTTATTAGTATCCTTTGGGGCGACTATAGAGATTCAACCACCGTTAGGCTAAGTAACCGGGTGAGGGTTGTAACACCCTTTTCTACCCCACAATTATTAAGGCAAAATCACACAGATAACAAAGTAAATTATTTAACTCGATAAAAATCACCTCAAAGGGTGTACATTTCTCAATAGCTAAAAATAAGTCAATGCTCCGTGTACAACGGGTTTTCTCAAAACACATCAAATTGCACAAAGCAGCGGAACTCAAAAGGTGTAAATCAAGGTTTTCCTCATACGGGAAGATAAGAAAAATAACTCAACAGTATATAGTTTAACTCAAAAGAACCCAACCCGATGTTACATATCAGAGCAAGACCCTCTAAGTTAACCAAAAAGGATAACAACTCAAAGAGTTCAAAAATCCTCAACAGCGTCCACGGCTAAACCTGATCATCTGCATGTTACCCACGTGGAGGTAACATTCAAACAGGCAGGGTGAGTAAAACAATTCATAGTAATCAATGTATAAAAATCAACATATAAATGGCATCATAATCATATTCAAAACATTCATATCCTTCAATATGCCTCAAAGGCCACAACGTCATACTTCATACAAAAAGACCCATAAATGCAATGCAACAAGATTCAATGTATGTGGTACCAATCATCACAACACGATGGACACTGGGCCATCAACCCTCCATAGATCCCCATCAATAGGATCGATTCTACTTGAGAATCGGAGCACATCAAAACACTTCACATCCACACAATGGGATTGAAGACAAAGTAATCGAGGTCCTGAACCGAAGTCTGGATGCACATGAATGCATGATGCACACGTCACAAATCATCCTCATAACAACATCATAGGTGCATCATCATTCATCATATTCATCATCATCAAACGTCATAACCCATCATCATACATCATATCATCATAACTCATCATAATAATCATCATCATACATCATGTCATCATAATAATCATCATCACATAGAGCTCACAACCATACTCATATTAATTCATCATATTATCACATATTATCACATATTAATTCATAATTATACTCGCGGTAATCCTCATACTATCGCCTATTAATCACATAAACTTCACAGTCCCACTCATGTTAATCTGTCACAGAAATCGCAGAATCAAACATCAAAGCATCGCTGCACACGATCAACATACGTGAAACTCTGCTACGTTCGCTGGCATGTTCGTTAGGTGAGTCTGGGGCGAGTTTCTTCGCTAGGCGAAGCATTCTTCGCTAGGCGAGTCTGGGAACAACACTGTTCGCTAGGCAAAGCATTCTTCACTAGGCGAACTGTGCGATGACAACAAATTCTGCTACGCACCAGAACTTAAATCCACCCAAATGTCCATACAATTCACTTCCCCAATGCTTCCAAAACATCCCTAAGGTCTTACTGCGATAAAGGCACAAAACCTACGGTTTACTAGACCAATCCTGTAACATATTCACATCCTAAATCACAATTTTTCCTTCAATTACACCTTAAGGCATCAGAGTTACTCACTATCCAATATCCCTATCCCTTCAGGGTCAAAGATATAACAACTCAAGGTTTTGGCCACGAAGGCCTGCCTTTCCCTTTTCCCCAATGGATTCCATGGTTAGATCCACACTAACAGATTTAGGCCACGAAGGCCAAAAGTCACTATTTCTCATATCTATGCTCTAACAGTCAGGAATACTTACCACTACACCACAATCCTCAGAGTTCTCCCTATCAAATTTCCCTACAGGGTTAGACCAATGTCAAATCATAGTTTTTGGCCACGAAGGCCTAGTTTCCCTTTTCCCCAAATAAATCCCTATGGTTAAAATTCTCAATAATCAATTTAGGCCACGAAGGCCAAAAATCCCTTTTTCTCATTATTCGCCTCAAAACTCTTAAATCCTTAAATCAACCTTAAATACACTGAAAGTCACACATGGAAAATCATGAAAGGCTATACTCCTCATACCTTAGTTGTCGATCAAAGCCTTCTCAATCTTTCAGGGAATCTCTCGAAGCTTCTGCCTCCAATCTTCTCCTCAGAGCTCTGGCCTTAATACTTTTCACGGTTAACAAAATGAATCCCAATTCCCTTCAAAATTCCTTTTTGTCAAACCTAGTCTTGGGCCACACAATTGGGTTTTTCCCATAACACCCTTACTGACTCTTCTTAATGCCCAAATTACTCTTATTTCACTTATATTTATTTTAACTAATAATAATACTAATATTTCCATATTGTATACTATTAATTAAATAAATAATCCAAAAATGCATAATTCCCAATAATCCACAAAACCACCGAAAACCACCAAAATACGAATATTCTCAATTAAATAAATAAATTAAAATATTCCAATTAAATTTGGGGTGTTACAACTCTCCTCCACTTAAAAGAATTTTCGCCCTCGAAAATTATCTCAAGGAAACAGAGTCGGATACGACTCCCTCATATGATCCTCACGCCCCCAAGTCCAACTTCCTCTAGCTGGTCCTTCCAAAACTACCTTTACCAAGACAATCTCTTTACCTCAAAGTTGCTTCTCGTTCATCAATCCAAACTAAAAATCCCTCAACAGTCAAATCATCTCTCACTTGTACATCATCCATCTGAATCACCTGCGAAGGATCTGGAATGTACTTCCTCAACTGAGACACATGAAACACATCATGCAAATTCACAAGCGACATCGGTAAAACATTCTAAAATGCTACTTCTCCCACGCTTCCGCTGCGTCACTCTGATACAAACCAACAAAACACGGTGTGAGCTTCCGAGACTTCAAAGCTCGACCGACACCAATTACCGGCATAAATCTCAAAACACACGATCTCCCCCTTGAAATTCAAGTGCTTTCCTCCTCTTATCATGGTAACTCTTCTGACGACCCTGCGAAACATCCATCTTTTCTTGGATCCTCTTAATCTTCTCAGTCGTCTCTTACACAATCTCAGGTCCGAGCACAACACTCTCGTTTGACTCATACCAACACAAAGGAGTTCTACACCTCCTACCATACAAAGCCTCATACGATGCCATTTCGATACTAGAACGAGAACTGTTATCGTAGGTAAACTCAACCAACGACAAATAAATATCCCTCGATCCATCTTGATCCAACACACAAGCTCTTAATAAATCCTCTAAAGACTGGATAGTTCTCTCTGTCTGTTCATCCGTCAGCGGATGATAGGCAGAGTTCAACTTCAACACGATATTCAAAGCGTCTGCAAACTCTCCCAAAATCTCGATGAAGATCTCAGATCTCTATCAGACGCAATACTCGACGGTATCTCATACAACTTCATAACTTCCTCAATATACATCTCATCTAGTTTCAGCATAGAATGATTAATCCTCATTGGTAAGAAATGAGCTGATCTAGTCAATCTATCCACAATCACCCAAATCAAATCATATCCCTCTCACAGTCTTCGGCAAACCCAACACAAAATCCATGGAAATACTATCCCATTCCCACTCTGGAATATTAACGGTTGCATCAGATATGATGTTCAATCTTCGACTTTCGACAAGTCTAACTAGCATATACAAACTCAACCACTTCTTTCTTCATCCTTGGCCACTAAAATAATTTCCTCAAATCCGGGTACCTCTTCATAGCACCGGGATGGATACCCAATCTACTTCAATGTCCTTCTTCAAGAATACTCTTATTCCACTCAACAATATCTATAACACAAACTCTATCACGACATCTCATGATACCATTTCCATTAATTCGAAAATCAACTCTTCGACTTTGATCCATTAAATTCAACCGATCTACCAACTCGAATCAAATTTCTGACCTTCTCGAATCTCATCAAGAATACCACTAGTAAGGTCCAACATACTAAGCTTAACCCCATAAGAAGTCTCTTCACAAACCAAGCTCATATCACGAAATTTCTCAATCAGTTCTAACTCTTTTACCATCATCATCGGTATATGCAAAGATTTCCAAATCAATGCACCAGCTACCACGTCTGCTTTACCTGAATGGTAATTCAACCCAAAAACATCATCCTTCAGAAGTCCCAATCATCTCTTCTTCCTCACAGTCAACTCATTCTGATCAAAGAAGTACTTCGAACTCTTATGATCACTAAACACCTCAAAGCTCGAACCAAACAAATAATGCTTCCAAAGCTTCAACACAAACACAACAACAACCAACTTTAAATCCTGTGTTAGGTAATTCCTCTCGTTCACTTTAAGTTGCCTTGAAGCATAAGCTAAAACTTGTTGATGTTTCATTAACACACCTCCCCATCCCATTAACGAAGCATCACAATATACAACAATTTTGAAAGTTAAAACAAAAAGTATTGACTCTAAACTAGAACGAGTCGATACAAGACCCAAAGGAGTCGATACATTGAAGGAAGTCAACAACTATTTAAAAAATGTTTCAGAATGAGCCAACTCCAAACACGGGGGAGTTGACTCATTTGATGAATGTATTGACCCATTCCTTCAATGTATTGATACATTGAGGGTAGGGACTACCGGGTAAAAAATCTCTTCAGATGGAGTCCGCTCTAACTATAAAGGAGTCGACCCATTCTCTGGGTATTGGCCTATTTTCCTTATGTATTTATATATTATGTGAAAAACCATTTTCTTTGAAAACCAACTCAGTATGTATCAATACATACCTAGGATGTATCGACCTATTGGCAACTTTTTCATGAAAGGCACGTGGCATTTGTTTTTAAAAAAGGTAAAAGATTGAGTTTGAATTGTAATGAAAGAGGTGAGTTTTCAAAATCTAAAACCTTAGGTATTTATACATGAATTATATCTGATGGAATGAGTATAATACCATGAATACCTGCCTTGATTGGTAGAGAGAATTTAGAATCCATTAGAATCCGATTTTCTGCCAAAAAATGCCATTCCTTTAGTGCTAACCGACTAACACATAATCATAACTGGTTACACCTAAAGTATTTTATGAAAATTGAGTTTTTCAAAGGTGTAATTGGTTACATGTATTGGTAACCGGTTACACTTGATTTCATTTTGAAAAATAGTTAAAATTTCGTTTGTGTAACCGGTTAAGAACATAGTGTAACCAATTACACCTGATGCAGAATTGAAAAAAAGTTTAAAAACAATTAAGATGTAAAACCATTTGATATCAAAATTTATTTTATGCATTATGATGATTTGTTAGTTATCTTACTGAGCACTACGATAAACACATAAACAATTTTAACTTGTACCTTCAATGAAGTGCTCATTCTCTTAAGTTTCAAGAATGTCTTGATAGTGACGCTTGAGATACAAGTCTTGAGTCATGGGATTTTTCTCAACTTTTGATAATGCACATGAACTAGAGATAGTATACTTGTCTTCATTAAAATACAATGTTGAAGAAGCTTGACTTCACAGTTAATGTTGTAGAAGACGAAGTAGTTGATGTTGTTAATAATGTTGGTGTTAATATTGAGGAAGAGGGTGGTGTTAATGATGATGGTAGTGTTAATGTTGAGGATGAAAGCTCTGTTAATAATGATGATGGTGTTGTTAATTATGAGAATACTGGTGTTGCTAATGTTCAAGTAGATGAGGTAGAGCATGGTGGAAATAATATTGAAGTATATGATGTAGAGCACGAGGATAGTGGTGACAATAATGATAGTGACTTTGAAGCTGATGGTATATCATTTGATAATAGTGAGGATGGAAGGGCTCTTGGGTTGAACGATGGCTTTGATTTAATTGATAAAGAAGTTGAGGTTGGGGGAAAGAAGGAAGGGTAAAGCTTATAGCAAAGAAGCACAAGAACACTCCAAAGAAATTAAGAATTGGTGGTGATAAAATAGGTTCATCTAGTGGTGTGGATTATGAGATGAACATTAATTATGCTAGTTATGAAATTGGTAGCAGTGACCCTAATGCATAGAGATTAAGGATTAAATGATGGTAGCAACAAAGGCAACATATATTTAAGCATGGGAAGATAAGATGAAAGAATTAAAGGAGTTTAATGTGGAGGCTTGGGAAGATAAGACGAAATTCATAGAGTGCTTGTTAGAGGGACGAAAAACAAAACAAAAATACGTGAACATTCAAATGATAATCACCTCCATTTGTGGTAAGCAATGAACAAACACCATGATACAATCAACATAAGTTTGAACAAATTTGACTTTTTTCTTTCATTTTCCAACTTCATCTTCATCTTCTCTTTTTTCTTAGCCTTAGGGTCTTTAGTAATGCAACCTAAATCCTTCACAATCTTTGATCAATTGGATTCACTTGAATTTTTGGATTCACTTGATATGTTTCGTTCAAGTTCATCATCCCATATGAACAACTTGCAATTTGACATTAACCTCGAATTTTGACATTTCCAATATCACCATTTAGGATTTTTAATGGAGTTTGAGATGGACATTTTCATTGATCTATTACAACCACAAATTAAGATTTGAAACAGATTAAAGTTACCAATTGAAGAAATAGCTATAGATAAATGGATGCATGTGCAGAGGAAGAAGGAAACAATATTGAAGAGAAGGAGAAGAGGTTGCAAAATCAAATAAATTTTGAATTTCATCTCTCTTTTTAAAACCCTCCTGTTGCATTTCCACTTAATTAATCTGTGTCAGAATGAAAAATTAAAAATAAAATACAACTCAACAATATTTATCATCTAAATTTTTTTAATAGAAGTTTGATGTCGGGGACTAACATGAAAAAGTAAACATGTAGATGTTGGTGCAAAGGTAGAATAAATGATGAAAGGTAGAAATATTCTATTAAGAATGACGGCAGAAAAACATGATAAAAGTTACAATAATTGTCACCCTATTTATAAGCTAAAACTAGGGTTACTAGAATAAGATAAAATACTAAAATACCCTCTAACAAACTTAAGGGCTAAGAAAATAGTACAACTAAATAAATATGAATTATTATTAATATTCTAATACCATCCCTTAATTCATATTCCATCAAAACTTGTAACACCAATTCCATCCCTTAGTCTGAGAAATTGATCAGTCTTGATAGCTTTCGTCAGAACATCTGCCAACTGCTTCTGAGTGATGCAGTGTACAACTTCTAACACTCCACTCTGAACTTGATGTCTCAGAAAATGATACTTGGTCTCAATATGCTTGCTTCTCCCATGCAACACTGGGTTTCTGGCAAGATTGATTGCAGACTTGTTGTCAATCATCAACTTCAGAGGTTTGTTTACTTTAATCTTCAGATCCTGCAACAGATTCAGAATCCACACAGCTTGGCATGCAGTAACAGCACCTGCAATGTATTCAGCTTCACAGGTTGACAAGGCCACAACAGGTTGCTTCTTGGAACACCAAGAAATGGAACCTCCCAGAAATTTGAACAAGTACCCAGATGTACTTCTTCTGTCAACTCTGTCTCCACACCAATCAGAGTCTGAATAACTCAGAAGTTCTGACTCATTATTTCCTCCAGAGGGAAATAACACTCCATACTTCAGAGTTCCTTTGATATACCTCAGAATCCTGACAGCAGCTTGGTAATGGGACCACTTAGGTTTACTCATGAACCTACTAACCATCCCAACTGAGTAGCAGATATCAGGTCTGGTATTGCACAGATACCTCAGAGAACCAACCAACTGTTTGAAGGTTGTAGCGTCCACATCCTTTCCTTCAGAGTCTGAATCCAGTTTCTGATTTGTATCAGAAGGTGTGACAGCCATCTTACAATTCTTCAGATCGAATCTCTTCAGAAGTTCTAATTCATACTTGAGCTGATGCAAAATGATACCTTTCTCAGAATATCTGAACTCCATCCCTAGAAAGTATGTCATTTTGCCTAGATCAGTCATTTCAAATTCATTCATCAGAACTTTCTTGAACTTGGCTATCTCCTGTTCAGAACTTCCAGTCAGCAGTATATCATCAACATATAAACATACCAGAATCATATTGCCTTCAGAAGTATGCTGAACATAGACACCGTACTCCATCTCACATTTCTGAAAGCCTTGCTTCTTGAAAAATGAATCAATCTTCTGATTCCAAGCTCTGGGCGCTTGTTTCAATCCATATAGAGCTTTGTATAATCTGTACACCATCCCTTCCTGATTCTTTTTCACAAATCCAGGAGGTTGTGACACGTAAACTTCTTCTTCTAATGGACCGTTCAAAAATGCAGATTTTACATCTAAATGCATCAGAGGCCAATTCCTGTTAGCAGCTATTGCAATCACCATTCTGATTGTTTCATGTCTTGCTACAGGTGCAAACACTTCAGAGTAATCCAGCCCAGGTTTCTGTAGAAATCCTCTGGCTACCAACCTTGCTTTATGTTTGCCAATTGAGCCATCTGGCTTTAACTTCTGCTTGAAAACCCATCTGACGCTGATGGCTTTCTTGTCTTTTGGAAGTTCTGTCAGCTTCCAAGTCTTGTTTCTCTCTATAGCATCAAGTTCTTCTTTCATGGCCTTCAGCCAGAGCTTATGTTTAAGAGCCTCCTCTGTACTTATAGGTTCAGAGTCTACTAACATGGCACACTGAATAACTTCTCCTTCAGAGTCTACTTCAGTGTCTTGCAGCATGTCAAATTCTGCAAATCTTCTGGGAACGCTTCTGATTCTTTGTGGTCTCTGAACTTGTTCAGAGTCTTGGGCTTCAGATGATTGACTTTCTCCAGAGCTTTGACCAACTTCAGGATCTGGCATATTTCCAGAGTCTTGAACTTTAGAATTTCTAGCTTCAGAGGCTTGACTTCCTCCAGAGCCTTGGCCATCTTCAGAGTCTGAATTTCCACCAGAATTTGGATTACCATCAGAGTCTGGATCATCAGAGTCACCTTCATCTTCTGAGTCTTCTCCAGAGTCAGAATCACTATCAGAGTCAGAATCAACGTCAGAGTTTACTTCAACTTCAGAAATTCTTAACTCTGACCTTTCTTCAGAAGTTCTAATATCATAATCAGATTGAGACTTATCCCAATTCCAAACTTCTGATTCCTTCACAATCACATCTCTTCTGAATTCAATTTTATTGGTTTCTGGACAATAGAGCTTGTATGCACCTGTACTGTGGTACCCTATCAGAATCATCACTTTGCTTCTATCATCCAGCTTCTGTCTTCTGGCTTTTGGAACATGTTTATAGCAAACAGAACCAAACACCTTCAGATGACTAACACTTTGCTTGTCTCCAGTCCACTTCTGCATAGGAACTATTTCCTTCAACTTCTTCGTAGGACATCTGTTGAGTACATACGTTGCAGTGGCAACAACTTCTCCCCAGAGCTTCTGAGGAAGCTTCTTCTCCTTTAGCATGCTTCTCACCATATCAAGCAAAGTACGGTTTCTTCTTTCAGTAAGACCATTGTGTTGAGGGGTATAAGGAGCAGTGACCTCATGCTCAATTCCATTCTCCTCACAGAACTTCTGGAACTCTTTGGAGTTATACTCACCTCCACCATCAGTTCTAAGAATCTTCAACTTCTGACCACTCTGATTCTCAGCCTTCATTCTGAACTTCTTGAATTCATCAAACACCTCATGTTTAAATTTAATAAGGGATACCCATGTCATTCTTGTGAATTCATCAACAAACAACACAAAGTACTTATTCCCTCCAATTGATGCTACTGGAAATGGACCACACACATCAGAATGTACAACTCCCAAGGCATGTTTTGCTCTTGGAGCAACTTCTGATGCAAATGGCAATCTTGGTTGTTTTCCTTCCATGCAAACTTTGCATGACTTTTCAGGCTTCTTAATTGCAGGAATTCCATGTACCAATTTCTTTGAATTCAGATGTTGTAAGCTTCTGAAATTCAAATGACCAAATCTTCTGTGCCACAGCTCACTCTCCTTCTCAGTACTTGTTGCACTAAGACACTCTGAGTCTGCAGTTCTGACATTCACCTTGAATGTTCTATTCCTTCCCTGTTCTGACTCCATAATCAGCTTCTGATTACAGTCATACAGCTTCAGAAGATTGTCCTTCATGGTAACTGAGAAACCTTTCTCAATTAATTGTCCCACACTCATCAGATTGCTTCTGATGCCAGGTACATACCACACATTCTGAATCAATGCTATTTTCCCATTGTTCAGAGTCACTCTGACATTTCCCATACCTTCTGCATTAAGATATTTGTCATCAGCACATCTGATCTTTGTCCTCTTTTCAGAGTCAAAGTCAACCAGCCATTTCTTGTTTCCAGTAAGATGATTTGAACAGCCAGTGTCCATATACCACCAGTCTGTCAGATCATCAGATTCAAAGGCCATCAATAGCACATATTCGTCATCAGAACTTCTGGCTATATTTGCTTCTTCTGATTTTCTTTCCTTGTTTGACCAACAATCTCTAGCAAAGTGACCAAACTTCTTACAACAGTAACATTGGATCTTCTTCTTGTCATACTTCTCTTTTCCCTTCTGAGCATTCTTTTGTCTATCAAAGGTTGAGCTTTCTGACTTCTGACCACCATCAGATCTTCTCCTGGCTTCTGACTGCTTCTGATACCTCCTATCAGAAGTTGCTTTCAGAGCCTGCTGTTCTACTTCCTTTTCAGAGTTTCTCTCAGTCAGACGCAACTCTTGCGCTTCTAGACTGCTCTGCAGCTCTTCAATTCTCATTGTGCTCAGATCTTTGGAATGTTCTATTGCTACCACAATGTAATCAAATTGAGGAGTAAGGGATCTCAACACTTTCTCCATGATTGTTTCTTCAGAAAGAGTTTCTCCACATGCCTTCATCTCATTAGTGATCAGAATCACTCTGGAGATGTATTCAGAAACTTTCTCATTATTCTTCATGTTGAGATTCTCATATTGCTTTCTCAAGGACTGAAGCTTCACCTTCTTCACTGATGCGTCACCACCATAACATCTCACCAGAGTGTCCCATGCAGCCTTTGCTGTTGTAGAGTCTGCAATCTTCTCAAACACGTTTACATCCACACATTGATGAATGAAGAACAATGCTTTCTGATCCTTCTTCCTTACTTCCTTCTGCGCGTTTTTCTGTTCATCAGTCGCATCTGCTGCTACCGGAACATAACCATCAGTGACAAGATCCCGAACATCTTGAGCACCAAACAGTACACGCATTTGGATCATCCAACGATTCCAATTTTTACCGTCAAATACTGGAAGTTTGGTGTTCATGTTGCCGTTTCCGTTCATCTTCTACTTTGCACAATACACTCAGAGTTTTCTCACACAGTGTTTCCCAACCCACAGAATTAAAAAAAAATCTGATCAGATTTTGTTCAAGATTCAACAAGAATCTGAGAAACAAAATCAAACACACAAGACCTCACGTTCACTCGTGTTTCCCGTGTTTCCCAATGAATCTGAACCGGAGCTCTGATACTAATTGTTGGTGCAAAGGTAGAATAAATGATGAAAGGTAGAAATATTCTATTAAGAATGACGGCAGAAAAACATGATAAAAGTTACAATAATTGTCACCCTATTTATAAGCTAAAACTAGGGTTACTAGAATAAGATAAAATACTAAAATACCCTCTAACAAACTTAGGGACTAAGAAAATAGTACAACTAAATAAATATGAATTATTATTAATATTCTAATAGTAGAGACTTCATAAAAAAAATCAGGGACTAAAAATAAAAAATTCGTCAATTTACTCTGTCAAAAAGAATATATATATATATATATATATATATATATATATATATATTCCATGTTTAATATGTTTTAATATTTTTAATGTCAATGTCCGAGTGTTTATATGGTGTTGTGTCTTGGTATTCCGAGAATGTGCATAATAAAATATATGTAAACCTCTTATCTCCTAACAAACAGGTCGAACACATTAATTAAACAAAAACAAGTATTCAAGCATAGTTATACAGCGAATAGCACAACTGTATTAGTGCAGATATTTTGAGATATGACACGTTTAAGAAAAATAATTATGATATATATAATACCACTCTAAAATAACTTCATCATCGTCTTAATGAGTTACATATCCACATAGTCAGAATTCTTTAAATTTGAGTTTTGTTTGAATAGTATTATCATAAAATCGTTGTAACTTTCAAAAATTCTTTACAAATTTGTCCCAAAAATATTATTCAAAGAAATGCATAAGATGAGTCTGAAGTATACTATATAAACTCTGCAAAATGTATTTTTGAAAAATTATATAATTTAAATTAAATAGATACGATATAAACAACAATCTCTTAAATAAATGGTGGTATACTCGAACCAACAGCCCTTCCAATCTAACGTTCTCATCATAGCACAATTAATGGTGTATGGGTGATAGGACCCAACATTTTGTTTTGTTTTGATATACTTTTGAAAAAGATGTTCCCATAAAAAGAAAAAGAAAAATATTGCATCCACCTATTATCTAATTTTTTTTCACCTCACCTCTAATACATTTATATCAAACCCATAGATTAAAAAAAACTTATTTAAGTTCTGAAAAATATCAATTTCTATTCAAAATGTTTTAAATATTTATCATTCTAATCTCTGATGAAATACATTGTTTTTTATACTGTTTGTTTGTTTCAAGCACCTACATCACATATATTGGTATGTTTGATTTAGCTTTTTAAAAATGAATTTTGTAAAACTGTTTTTTAAAATATTACAAATTCTTTTATATTCATATTTTCTAAATTGTAAGATTAATTTTGATATCGTACAACATAAATATATATTATTGAAGATCAAAACTTAGTCGAAATTACAATTTTTAAAAAATAAATTGTATCTCAAAAATAATTTTTATGAAAATTTATTTGAAATAACTTTAAAATTAAATGGTTCTTTAAAATTTTGATATCCAAACTTTGTTCGATAAAATGATGAAATATCTAAAATAACATTTTAAAAATAACTATTCAAATCAAATTTTTATTTAAAATTTTTATGAAAATTTTTTTTATAATTTTTTCCCACAAAATTATATTACAATATAAAAATTATTTTTAAAAAAAGACAAAACAAACGGGCTCATATTATCTAGTAAAATCTTCATACATGACATGTACAGTGATGAAATCAGATGTAAAAAATTGTTGTATGAGTTTTCACTCTTAGAGTGTGTTTGGATAAAATATTTAATGAGAAAAATATTTTTTGAGAGAATTTAAAATAATTTAACCAAAATTTATTGTTTGGATAAAAAAAATAGAGTATTATTAAAATGATATGAATTTATGAAGTATTTTACTCAAGTTAAATTTAAGAAATTTTAAATGACATCAAAAAGTAAGAAATTTGAAATTACTCCTTCACTTTATATCATATAATTGTTAAATTGTTTATTATTATTTTTTTCAAAATTTGCAAGATGGTCCTCATATCTTAAGAAAATTCTAAATTCACCCCTAAAATTTTCTAAAAATTGCAAATAAGTCCCTAAAATTTTTCAAAATTTTCAAATTAGTTCCTTCAATTTTCAAAAATTGCAAATTGGTTTCTATTTTTTATATTTTAAATTTGGCTTCAAAGTTGTAAAATTTATGAAAATGACTCAAAATTTAACAATGAATCATTTTAATACTCCATCCACACACAAAATTTTTAAAATGAATGGATTCCAATTGAATTATTTAGATTGCTTAGAATTTTGAATTCTTTAAAAATTCTCAATTACCTCATCCAAACACACTCTTAGAAAATGGCATATGAATTGAATGTCAACACAAACCAATTCACTTATCAACAATTCCCTGTAAGAAATCACAACAGGCATAAAAGTTCTTTCAAGTCAAACAAACATAAACCGCAACGAACCATAATTGAGAAATCTTAAGTCCCCCAAAGTGGCGTCAAAAGAAAGAAGTTGAAAAGATTTTTCACTTATATGCTACAGAGACAATTTATCAGATTCTAAGCATTAGAGCCTGAGATGCTTCAGAGGCTACTATTTATCAAAAGCTAATTCAAAGTCTTTGATCATAGTGGCTTCTAATCATCTTCAAACTCTGGTCCACCCTTTAGAAGCAAGCATTACTCTCTTATAAAATGCATGCTCATATTCTTTTTAATAAAATCAAATCTTTTGTAGCAAGAGTGAAGCTAGCGGGATTATACCTGAGTGAATTGCACACTCAAAGATACAACAGAGTCGCCACCAAACTTTATTTAGTCCTAAAGGACATGGAAAATATAGATAAAACTCAAGGGGAAGAGAAATGGGTAAGGGAGTCGGTTATGCGAGAGGAAGGTATTAGCACCTCACGCATTCGTCATACTCGACGGGAACCGTTCTGCTTGCTTCTAGGCTCGAATGGGTTATCTATCTAAAGGCTGCTAGCTAAAGAGGGAAGGGAAATGGAAAAAGAAATATGCTCTCAGAGGATTGGGTTCCTCGTGCTGATGTATTCTAATAGTATAATGAGGAGTTCGTAGCTCTATAGTTCATGGAACTAGGGAAGAAAAGGGGAAAAGAGGAAGAAGAATGGAAGAAGGTTGTGGAAGAAGGGTGGAAGAAGGTAGGAAGAAGGTTGGAAGAAGGTTTCTCGCCAAGATCTCGCGATCTTGTGCCTACGTATCCTTGCAGAGTAACGAGAAAGTCAGAGCTCCGTAGTTCGGAGAACCAAGACGGAGAAAGAAAGGGAAATGGTGTCAAAACCATGAGCGAAAAGCAAAGGAATGGTGTCGAAACTAAGAGAAGAAAATAAGCAAGAAAGTTAAATCGAGACAAGGTGAGACTCACTGGGGGTTTGGTACTTTAACTGACAGACGGTAGCTAACCGAAGAAAAAGAAGAGATTGCGACCCTAATGGGGAAGAAGGAAATTTGTGCTCAACCGACGAACGATGATCAACCAAAGAAATGGGTATTAACCAAGAGGTGATTAACCCAACAAGGAGAGGATAAATTGGTTTTAATAGACAAACTGTGATTAACCAAAAGGATGAGCATGAAACCAAGCGAAGGTTGTGACCCAAGATAATGGGTGTGGAATTAGACGAAGGTTGTGACCCAAGAGAATGGGTGTGGAACCAAGAGAAGGTTGCTAACCCAAAGGGTTTGGTACATTAACTAACAAGCAGTACTTGCCCGAGGAGAGGGTATTAGAATCAAGATAAGGTTATTAACCCAAAGAAGCGGGTGTTCAAACCAAAAGAAGGTTGCTAACCCACAGGGTTATTAGTTTTAACATATGGACTATGATCAACCAAATGACGGGTGATGAACCAAAAGGTGATTAACCCACGAAAAGATTGGTTTTAACAGGCGAACTGTGATCAACCAAAGAACGGGCGATGAACCAAGAGGAGGTGATTAACTCACGAAAAGATTTGGTTTTAACGGACGGACTATGATTAATCAAAGAATGGATGATGAACCAAGAGAAGGTGATTAACTCAAGAGAAACTCAGTATATTAAAAGACGGACTGTGGTTAACTGAGGGAAAGAAGACATTGATCTTGAACCAAGGAAACAGTGATTGATCAAAGGAAGGATTAAAGGGCGTGAGTGATCAAGGATCAACTCTGGTGAGGATTAGGAGACACTATAGTCTGGATATAGAGACAATTATTTCAGGCACAAGGTCATTCATCCCCTATCCAAAATAACCAGAATGAGTGTAGGAATTCTCCATTTTCATCCCTTCTCTAGCACCCAAAGTATGGTATGGAAATTAAAACCGACAGAGTAACAATGTGATTTGTGCAGTGCTCCAGTTTGTTGTGCAGACGCCTAACGCAACAGGGGACCAAGAAAGAGAGGCTCTAAAGAGATCCTAAAGAGAAGAGCAAAAGACAATTAGTTAATCGAAACAAGGTTTCGATCAACTAATAAAAGGGAGGAAATTGCCAATATTCTTTCAAATAAGTCAAAATATTATCAAAGCAAGTGTGAGAATACTATTTGAACAAGATTAAATTTGCTCAATGAAGAACAAATCTAATGCATCAAGTTGAATTGCAAAGCATTAACAAGAACAACCTAGCATGCATTTATTAACACATAAGCAAAATATGAACAAAAGTGTTTCAAACATTGAGGAAATTTCAAAATAATCAAAAAAAATTATGCTATTAATTGAGAAAAAATTATTGTAAGCATGTGTTGAACTAAAACAGTAGCATCTACATGAATACAAGCATGGGAAGCCACACAAAAAAACTATGCAAAATAACCCTCAAAAGCAAGATTTTTGCAAAACGTACCAGTGGTAACCGGTTACTTCATGAGGTAACCAGTTACCTAAGGAAAAACATGATTTCCAAGGGCGCAAACTGGGTGAACTAACTGGTTACATGCATAGGTAAGCAGTTACCTCAAATAAAAATAGCAAAAAACATAATTTTAAAAGCACTTTTCAGAATCCCTTTTCACATGTAGTCGCAAGGTAACATAGCATAAAAGTAAATGCACAATTCATGTTAATTTACAACAATTAGGAATCAATAAAATCAAGCATGCAAAGCAATCGTTCAAACAACGGAAAGTAATTTAGCGCTACATTATGAAAACGCGAAATAGTTCGAAAACGGTAAATTAAGCAAAAATTCACCAACCTACAAGGCTGAGATTTGCCTTGGTAATTGTTAAGCGAAAATGTGATGCAAATAAGCAACGAAAACCAGAGAACTCCAAGATATAGAGCAATTGTAGCAAAAAAGTCGGAGAAAACGCGATAAATGCTTCAAATCTGAATTTACATTGAAACTATTACAATGATCAACTTCCAAAACTTGAACTGAAGTAGAACTTGTTGTTTTTGAAGAATTCAAAGAAGAAATGTATTGGAATAGAGGTCTAGCTCAAAGAATAGCAAATTCAATGTGAAGCTTGTTAAGCTTTAATGGTGGAAAAGAGCTCTAGTGAGGTTTGGTGAAGATGGTTGAGAGAGAAATTTCGTAAGGGATTGATTATAGAGGCTTTGTTAATTCTCTGTGGGATTATAGTGATAAGATTATTTATATAAGGCATCAAACATTAACAATAGAGAAATAGGGGATTCAATGCACAACTTGACCGCTTTTATAATTCTGTTTAAACACTTCTTTACTTTTTCGCATTGCAAACTTGAAACCACCCCCCCCCCCCCCCCAATTCACTATTTTCTATACATTTCACAAATTTGTCTTGTTCAAAAGCAGTCACTGTGGATTCGATCTTAAGTACTACTTTGACATTATCGATACACTTGTCGAGAAGTAATCGGTTCTCAAGTGGAATCCGTGACTCTAGGAACCTTTGAAACCTAGAGCCACCCTAATAAATGTGTGAAAGGAAATATTGAGAATTTATACATGGACTTGTTTAGAATTATCAGGTTAAATAAACCAAAACATGCATACCATGGCACTGCATTCATGCATATCAAAAATGAAAATTCATGCATCTACATTCATCCGTATGCATATCATTTCCATAAAAGACAACAAAATACATTGCATCCCACATTTTGTCCATAACCAGCCACAAATTTCCTGGTACCTATATTGAACCCGTGGTAGCTGTTGAAGGACAATAAAGTATTTGAAGCAGGATCAAGCGGATTTTAAGGTACATAAATGGGTCTCTGAATAGAGTCTTAATTTATGGTGGAGCCTTGGGTGAAGATAGTAAAGCAGCAATCGAAGGATATGTCGACTCTGATTATGCAGGTTGTATGGATTCCAGAAAATCTATCTCTGGATATGTGTTCACTATGTTTGGGACAACAATTAGTTGGAAAGCAACACTTCAGAAGGTCGTTGCCTTATCAACCACTGAAGCGGAGTATATTGCCCTAACTGAAGCTGTGAAGGAAGCATTGTGGCTTGAAGGTTTTGCAAAGGAGTTAAAACTTCAAGGTCGAGTGATCACTGTTAAATGTGATAGTCAAAGTGCAATACGCCTGTCGAAGAATTCAGCCTATCATGAGCGAACCAAGCACATTGATGTGAGGCTGCATTTCATCAGAGGGGTAATCGAGCGTGGAGAAGTCCAAGTGCTGAAGGTTTTGACAGATCATAATGCTGCTGATATGATCACCAAGACGTTGCCCAGTTGCAAGTTTTTCCACTGTATGCAGTTAATAAAGCTGCATGAGGAAAGCTAGTTTCTTGATGTTATAGAGTTAGATCCAAGGTGGAGATTTGTGAGATGTTGGATCGAACTCTAGTA
Source organism: Lathyrus sativus (assembly GCA_963859935.3). Taxonomy (NCBI): domain Eukaryota; kingdom Viridiplantae; phylum Streptophyta; class Magnoliopsida; order Fabales; family Fabaceae; genus Lathyrus; species Lathyrus sativus. Next base: position 446,772,551 of record OZ012739.1, on the reverse strand, counting down.
TAGTCGAAGTCTGTTTGCAAGTAATGCGTGTTGTAGTCGAAGTTTGTTCTAACATGCATTAGTCAATATTGCTAGGGTTGTTAGCATGTTGAATTGGGCCTTGCTTGTAAGCCCAATTGTTTAAGTTAGCTTGTACCCTAAGTTGGCTTGTAATGGGTAATTGTTAAAAAACCCATTAGGTTAGTGTGCTATTTTTCTTATAAATAGGATGCTAGTTTCTCAATCTTGAAATAAGGAAAAATAGGAAGATAAAATCCTAATTTCAAGGGAGAAAGGTTATTTTGTTATTCTTGTATACTTGTAATCTTGTTTTAAGAGAAAGTAAAGAATAGCAGTTTAATAACCAATCCTTGTTGTTCCTTGTTGTTTTACCTTGTCTTTTTTATTAACCCTAACCCTTGTGTGTTTCTTAATTATTAAGAAACCGTTTATACTTTGTTTAAAGGTATCCGATTCACAACATATATAATCTGAAAAATTAAACTATTCTTGAAAACCAACTTACACAAACCACTATTTTCCAAATTGCATGTGTTTCATCATTCATTTCCCGCTCTTTAACATATAGAATGTGGTTTAAGGTCCAAGTCCTTCATGACATCAATTCCTTCTATTATAGTTTAATTTGAATAATATCAATAAATTTTTGTTATTCAAATTAAACTATAAGAGAAGATATGGACTTAATGAAGGAATCAAGTCACTGAACCACATTTTAAATGTTAAACATCGTGAGATGAATAGTGAAACAGATGGAATTCAGAAAATATTGACTGATATAAGTTGGTTTTCAAATACAACTTAATTTTCAGATTATAAGTTTCTCTGTCAATTTAAATGAAATGTATTTTTCAATGAAGGGTTAGTGAAACAAACAATCTACATAGCATATAATAAACTCAACTTCATCTATATAGCATATAAGAATTCAAAGAGAAAAACATTGCTAAATCACAAGAAGCTTATTTCTTTTGACTTGGCAATATTTTGTTCTTGTTCTAAAAACATTAATCAACAACAATAACATACAACAACAATTATCAACAAGAACAAAACATTTATCAATGTTTTCAGAACAAGCACAAATCATTTCTAAGCTACAAGAAGCTTCTTTCTTGTGACTTACCAATGTTTTGTTCTTGTTCTGAAAACATTAATCAACAACAACGTACAACAACATTTATCGACAAAATAACAACATACAACAAAATAAAAAGAAGGTTCAAGAACGCAAGATATAATAATAAAAAACAACAACAAATTATGAAGTTCTAGGAATATTAATCAACAACAACAACAACATACAACAACACAAAATATTATGTAATGTTTCAAGAACGCATCTTTTTAAAACTAATTGTGGATCTGGAACAAATTATGAAGTTCATCTAGTTTATGAAGCTATGAAGAAGAAATACAAGGTGAATGAAGTTTGCACAATAGCTGCATACTTTTTTATTTTTCTTCTTAGCTAAACAAGCCATATGTATCCTAGCTAGGGCTGGAAATGAACCGAACCAACTCGAAAATAGTTCGGAATTCAATTCGACAATTAAATCATTGAACTAGGTTCATGAATCAAATGAGTTGAGTATGAGCGAAAAATTAAGTTCGTTAACTAAATGAGCTGAACTTGAACTATACATAGTTCGACTCGTTAGGTTCATGAGTCAACTCGATTACATATCAGAAGAATTATACTGTCTTTAAGATTAGGTTTAAATATTTACTCCAAATCTTAGACAAATTTAATCTTCAATTTAGTAGTTTTTGAATTAGACTCTCAAATGTATCTCTTGAAAGTTGTGTAGGTTTTGAATTAGTAGATTTCGAAGATTTAAATTTCAATATGATAACTTTTATTTTATTTTAATATTTTATTTAAAATATATATATTTATTTAAAATGTCAAATATACTAAAAACATAAATATTTAAAAAAAAATAGTTTTTAAGTCCGTGAATCATGTGAGCTGAACCTAATGAGATGAACCTAACGAGTTGAACCGAACTATTCGTGAACTTATAACGAGTCGAGTTTGAGCTTAAAAAAAAGTTCGTGTTAAACTCGAACTCGAATAATTCTTAACGAGTCGAGCCGAGCTGAGGTGAGTTCGACTCGACTCATTTCCAGCCCTAATCCTAGCCAAAGTATGTGCTTTGTTAAGGTGGTGAAGATGAATCTGGAAAAATGAGAACCCATTTTTAACAAGAAATGTAAAGGAAATTGAAGCATAAGTTTAATGAACGAATCTCAAGTTAGCAATTGTTGAAGACAAATCTGAAGCTTGAAGTATATTTAAAGAGTGATATGGATGTTAGGGTTATTTTATGAGAGAGAATAGTGAAATATGTTAGGATTTTCTTTTGAGAGAAACGCTTGTTATATACTGAACAATAGATAATTTTGCTTATATACTAAAAAATATCACTTTTCATCACGGTTAGAAAGAAAAACCGCGATGCAATTTTTAAATTTTACAACGCCTGTGTTGTAAAACCGTGGTTAAATAACTTTCAATATTTTATTTATTTATAAATGCAATAGTGAGAGAGTTATTAATTGTTATTATTGTTATTCTTCATTACTATTGTTATTATTGTTGTTATTTCTGTTGGCTCGTACTATTTTTTTGTAAAGAGGAAAGAGTATATAAAGGCAAGAGTATATAAAACAATACTAATAAATAATTTCATTAAGAGGCACAAAAGGGAAGAGTATATAAAACATAATTTTTTTATTACATAATTTTGTCAAGATCGGAACAATATCCCTTAGTACTAAAGTAATTTTCATAATCTATGACTCGTTTCTCACTACCCTCATCATTATAGTCGTCTCTCTCTTTTGAGAAGAGTGTTTCTTTCTTTTAGGAAGAAAAAAGGTTGTACGGATCATATTACAACGGTTGAATATTAAAACTCTGATTAAATAATTTCCAATTATTTATTTATTTATGAAATTAAGTGACACACGCTTTTTGTAATAGGAAAAATGAAAAAATATAGTTGTCAGGATTCGAATCTTGTACCACTCATTTTATCACCACGATTGTTTATATCAACTGTGATTAAATAACTTTAAAAAAAAAGCATTAGGTGCTTCCAGTTTGCGATATTACAACGGTGGAAGGCAATCGTAGTAGTATTATGTTATCGAAGGTGTATTTTGTAGTAGTCTGGTTACAACACTTGAATTATTGGTTTTTCATAACAGAGAGAATGGTTGCTTAAGGGGTTTTTAAAATCAAGGAATTGAATTCATCTCTCCTGGATAAATGGTGTTAGACAAAGTTGTCAAACTTGAGTTTTTGCGTCAACTCATTTTATCTAGGTGAATCAACTCGATGGGGGCTCCATTTACTCCCACACATGTAAGGTATAGGGGTGGAACGCCTATTCCCACTCAAGTCTACTTAAGAGCTATTACATATTTGACATTTCATCTCGACGGTTGGATATGATCTTTGATCTTCAGATGAATCTGGGTCATTGAACTTGGTGCATTTTGTGTCTATAACTTTGGGAACTTGAGCTTCAAAGCCATATTCAACTTCTTCTTTATTCTTGAGGGTTGCCATAGCAAGTGTTTTACTTGCGAGTTCTTTGGTTGGTTTTAAAATTTTATGGATTTTAGATTCTGTTGCTCGAATCAAGTTACACTCCTCTCGACACTTTAGAAATTTGTATTTAGAAACATAATATACTTTCTTTCTCCCCCCCCTTTGGTCATCTCTAATTTTTGCTAGTTCTCAAAAATGGAATAATTAGGGAACCCATATTTAGGTATCCCTGATGTTGACCTTAGTAGTGACATGGAGATTAGTGAATTGGAGAGGAGATTTGTGACCATGATGATGATGATGATACCTCTCTGATAACTCTTGCACTCTTGATGGTTGTGAGATACTGTCGACAACAACATTCTTATGAGCAGTTACAGAGTGACCTTGTTGCAACACCTCTTGTTGAGGTTGCTATCTAAGTTGGAATTTTTTGTTGATTTTCTTTGACGCGAAGAAGCCTCACATGCTACTATAAATAGTTGAAATGGTAAAAATGAGTTAGTTTGCATTTGGTACTCTTATCGAAGCTTATAAATATTGAAATCCATGTGATGGTGGCAGAACCGAAGATTGATAGGGAGATAATGTTGAAACCCAGTAATTGGTTGAGAATCTTGAATAATTGAGTTAGGAATTACGATTGGTTGAGGAATTGTGACCGGGTGAGGAATTTCAATCAAAGCATGTAGATTTTGGTGGTTGAAGAAGTTCCTTGTGGGTTATAGCGAAAACTGGTGAACTATTATCTTGAAGAATGTGAATTGTTGATCAAACATCGATAGTGATATTGCGACTGTGAGTTGCTTTTGAACCGGCCATCGGAAGAGGTGGCAAAAAATGTGTTTATGAAACAGTTAAGCTTGTTGGGACAGTAAAATAAAACGGTTGTGGAGGCACAACGATGGAGGTCGAAGAAATTTGGTGGATAGTTCAAATGAATTAGAAGACGATTCTCACATATGGCACCACTTTTTCGTGTTGGAACATAATTAGATGAGAGATTGAAGATGGCCATTGTGGCAAAGCTTTTGATATTGTGGTCATGGTCTCCTATGATCGTAAGGGGTACCTACAAAAAGTTGGCACTTAAACGCTTAAGTCAATATTTAAAAGATGTAAAACTTACAAGTTTGAACGAAAGTAGTATCTAGGTGTGACACAAAGTCACACTTATATAAATTGCACAGTTAGGACCATTCTTGTTCGATGTAGAGTGCGGATGGTCGTTGGATGTAATAAACAGTTGAGATGAGATGTAGATTGTCCTCTTATCCAATGTCAAGAAGTGAAGGTCCACATGTGGTCATTGAATGAAGCATCATTTGTTGGATTTAACATATAAGTTGAGTTAGTTTTGATGGATCTTTGGCCAACTCAGAACAAAATATATCTAAAATTTTTGTAGTTAGCCTTATATTCACCTATCTCAAAATAAATTGAAATTTTTTCTAAAAATAAGTCACTTTAATATTCAATAAATTATTTATTTTTATCTTTTAATTTGAATTGTACCAATAATTAATAAGAATAATTTACTAAAATTATTGTTTTTTTTTCATTAACACAATTTCTTAATTCCCGCAAAAGTATAAATATGACACGTATATTTTATATAATAGAAATCAACTAAAACATCTAAATATATTCAATATAATGTATTTTCATGTAATTTTCAATTTATCAATTTGCAAATTTTGAAAATGTGATAAACCAAAAACAGCCATGAAATGCATGACTTTAGATCAACTTTATCGTGGCAGAGGTGATTGCTAAAATTTAGGATAATGGAAAAGTTTGTACTCCTTAATTGTTTGACTATAGTTAATGTAATAACGTGCGCCACCAAACAAATGACATTAAATATTTTTAACTCACCATAATTAGTGTGTTTACTTTTTAAATAAATCCCAACTGCAGATTCGATCTTCATTATGAAAAGCAGTAAAACGCGTGACAAGTTCCTAAGTTCGAGACACTGACCACAAAAATTAGCTGCAAATGGAAGAAAAAAATCAAAGAATACAACAAAGTAAGAACAATTAAATTTGTGATGAAATCAATACACAATTTCTTAAGAAAAAGTTTCCACGTGTTATTATTTTTTAAAAATCGTATTAAGTCATTCATGCGAGAAAAATACACACAAAACCTGATTCAATATCGTGGGCATTTTTATTAATAAACACAATCAACAATAATTATTTTACTGATAAACATTACATTATTATTGTGACACTTAAGTAAAACAACAGAAAGAAACAAACAACGTGTGAACCATTACAAGAACACAAAGCCATGTCCTAGAAAAACCAATAACGAAATTCTAACGAGAAACCAACAACAATGACTTTCAAAGGTTGCAATACAATGTATAAGTTTTTTGTGGTAAAGTGGTAGCTTATGGTTTCCAGAGGATGGTAGTGTCTGCAATCATGGAAGTAACAACATATGGGTCCATGTTAGATGCTGGCCTCCTGTCCTCAAAATAACCCTTCCCTTCTTTCTCTGTGTCCCTTCCAACCCTAATCGAAGCCCCGCGGTTTGCAACACCCTTCAAAATAAACCAAACCATGTCAACAATTAGAAGCCAAAGCCAAAATGTGCTTGAGATTTGGCAAAAGAATTATTTTTTCCTTACCCATGAGAAGGTATGAATGTCAGCTGTTTCGTGTTTCCCTGTCAAACGACGCTCGTTGCCTTCTCCATAAGCAGCGATGTGCTCAGGGTGCCTCTTCCCCAGCTTCTCGATGGCTTTCTTGATGATTTCGTATCCACCATCTTCTCTCATAGACTTGGTGCTGTAATTTGTGTGAGCACCAGCACCATTCCAATCACCCTAGTTTTTTTTATCCAAATAACAAAGTCAACATGAACACCAATTCAAGAGACATAAATAAATCAACTGTTAAAGAGTTGAAAATAGCAAACCTTAATTGGTTTAGGGTCAAAGGTAAGAACCACACCAGCAACCTCAGTGATCCTCTATTGGAACAGACACAAAGAAAGTTAGTTGGAGAAGGTAACCTCCATTCAATAGGTCAAAAAGAGGTGTTGGTGAATGGTGAATGGTGACTGGTGAAAACAACACTAATCAATAGTCATGTGCCACCTACCTCCAAAATGTAACGAGCAACCCATATCTCATCACCAGCAGAGATACCAACTGAGGGACCAACTTGGAATTCCCACTACATTAAAAAACAAAACAATAGGTTAAACTCATAAATTCAACAACCACATATGTATAATTAAAATATCAAATGCAAAAATAAGGGCATAATATACTACAAGGGTTGGCCTAGTGGTGGAGGATTGGGTCCTGAGATTGCGCTACAGGTTCGGATCCCGCTAATGGATGGTGGGATCGATCCTCTTAGTTTAATCGGTCGCAAGGCCGGATACCAAGATTTAAAAAAAACTGCATAGTTTTCTCCGACTTACTTGACCAGGCATAACTTCTCCATTGATTCCACTGATGTTGATGCCGGCAAAAAGACAGGCTTTGTAATGTGCCTCAACAATGTCACGGCCAAAAGCCTTGTCAGCACCAACACTACAATAATATGGTCCCTATTGAGCAAAATAATAATATTAGAACTGATGTAACCAATAGCAATAGAAAAATCACCAAAAGACAAGTATAAAGTAGGAATCTTAGATAAAATAAAAAACAGTAATGATGAATGAAAGTGAGGTTTTACCTGAGGTCCAGGATAACCACCAGCTGGCCAACCAAGAGGCCAATTGATGTCTTTCTGCAACAAGGTGTATTCCTGCTCTATACCATACCTAATCACAAATCACACACCAACAATTGATCAGAATAAAATAAATAACTGGCACAATGAGTAAAAATGAACAAAAAGTTACCATGTTTCTTCAGCAACAACATCAGGATGGCTGAAAACCTTGGCAGCTGCGTGTCTTTTGTTAGTAGGAATTGGTTCTCCAGCAGGAGTGTATGCATCACACATAACCTAAATTCAATTAAATCAACAATAAATAAAGTTAAATTAAATGGCATAAACTAAACAAAAGCATTCATGATTCAGTGAAAAAAATTATAAAAAATACTTACCAAGATATGGTTACCCCTTCTGAATGGATCCTTAAAAATGGCTTGTGGGCTGTTTTTAATCAAATCCCAAATAAGTAAGTTTCAAAAAATCCAAGAAAACATTGAACAAAATTTTAAAATAATTTAGACAATGGTGGTAAAAATTAAAAAATAAATAGGAGTTAAAGAAAAACATACTATAAAATAACTTCACTATCTTCTCCAGGAGCTTGTCCTGTGCTGGAACCATCATAGTTCCATTTGGGGAGCTTTGAAGGGTCAGTAACTGGTCCTGGAAGAGTCTGTAAAAACAGAAAGAAAAAAAATCATTTCATCTTTCAATAATTAAAATAAAAAGAAAAAGAAAAAAAATATATTTTCTTTTTTAGATAGCTAAAAGTAGAAATAAATTACCCTTGCTTTGCACCTCAAGTCCAAACCAGAACCACCAATCCTGTCATAATGAAAATAAAATTGTTAGGAAATTTTTTTAATTTTGATATTAAAAAAATCATTTTCTACGCAATAATAATTTAATGTGATAATTTGGTAGTGGCGTAGTGAATATAGTTAATGATGCGTTTGAATTTGTATAAACAGCTAAACAAAGCAACAAACAAACAGACAAATGAAAGAAAAAATGTCTTCCTCTTTCTTTCCAATTTAATCACAGACAAAAAAACCGGTAATTTTTCAGAATGAAAATATACTAAAATTAAACTGAATCACCAAAAAAACATCATAGATTATAGATCACACAAAGAACAATGAATCACGTTCATGACGTAAATTAATGCACGGACAGAAACAGAAACAACAGACAAAAAAAACTAGTATTGAGTAGTGTTTTTCGTACGTATGGAAGAAGCAAAAGCAACATCTTGAGAGTGTGTTTTATTACATGCGTTTGTTAATTTGCGTGTGAAAGAAAGAAGAAAAAAATAGAAAGAGGGAAGGAAGTGAGTAACGAACCATATGTATTCAGCGATGATTTTCTCGGTGGTTTCTGAGAGATCAAGGTTGATGAGATCTGAAAGAAGAGACATGGTTTTGAAAAAGTGAAGAAAAAACTTGAAATGGAATCACTGTTAATCGTCGGAGGATGAATCCTCAGATTCGATGCGGTTGGATTCGTTTGAACAGAGAAATGAGGAGATATGTGGTTTTATTTATAGCTGGTTTTCTTGTTCCTAGTCGTCTTTCAATAGTCTACTCTAATTTTTTTATAATATTTTTATTTTTTATTAGGAGTAGTAATCACGATTAATTAACAATACTATTATTAACAATACTATTAAGAACACCAAAAACATCGTTTTTAAAATTGGTTTGCCAACTTAGCATTGAAATTGTCAACAAAAAGTTGTTCCAGCTGGTGAACGTTACAAACATAAACAATAAACAATGGTTCTTCATTTTTTTTTATTATTAAAATAATCATTTAGCAGTTGTGCAACGACTTTATTTATTTATTTTTAACTTTTTTTATTTATTATAAATATAGGTTTGTTGAAAAAATTGTATATCAATCTTATTTTCTATCACTTTTATTTACTCTTTAATTTTAATTATTATTTTCAATTTTATGTTTAATTTTAATTTTATGTTTAATTTATATTTATATTAATTAAAATTTAAATATTTAAATTATAATTTTAAATAAAATAAATTTAATATAAATAATATATTTTAAGTAAAGTGGTGGGACTCAATATGAGTTCTTTGGAATTACATCATTGGAGTGAAAATTAAATGAATTGCTTTAAAAGAGTGGGTCCCATAAAAAACCTAAAAATGGGTTGCACCATTGAAGGTGTTTAAGGTTAAAAATCTCAAAAATTACCATTTTTAAAATGAAATTTTACAACTACACTCTCTCCCATAATGATGTTTGTAAAAATAATTGGTTTTTTTTTATATTTTTAATAATATTAAATTATTTATATTAATTTTATAACAATTAAAATATATTAATAGGTGATATAAATAATTGAGTACAATTAAAAAATATATTATTATACTTATGCAATATAAAAAACTATAATTTTTTGTAAACATTAGTTACACTTAATTAACTTTTTATTAATAAGTAAAGTTTTTTTTTTTTTTAATTATAGTAGGAGAAAGTATGAAATAGTTAAGTGAAATAATATTGAGACAAAAGACTAACTTTTTTATGATTACAAAGTGGAAAATATTTAAATGGTTTTTTCATTGATGAAAACAATAACATTGGATTGCATTGAATAAAATGACAGCTAAGAAATCCCTTGGTGGAGCACCTTCTATTTTGGTAGGATTCTTAAAATGTATTCAAGGATAAGATAATATTCAAGGATAAGAAAAATGGGATAGAATAAATTATTTTAGTATACCATGTATTGAACTCTTTCTGTTTTGAGGTTGGAATTGTTTTGGATTTTAATTATCTATATTTTTAAAAAATTAGTGTTTTTATTTTTAGATTTTTTATATTAATTTCTGTTTGTTTAATATCATAAAAAAAATTTAAAGCTCATAAATTTAAGTTGTTGCTTAATTTTTTTTTTGAAAAGGCTATTAGAGTTATATTTTTTATTTTAAGGTTAAAATTATTTTTTTAACAAAATGATTTTCTTTAAATCTTAAACAAATACTACTAAAATGAAGGAAAAAAAGATTTTTAATTTAAAAAAATATATTATCCTTAAAAATATTTATAACAAACACACCATTAAAGACTTTAGGTCTATTGATGGTTGTAGGACTGTTTATAAGATCATCTCCAAGGTACTCACAATCAGGCTGGCCAGAGTTATTGGTAGTATTTTGGGTCCTAGCCGGACTGCCTTCATTCTTTGTCAGTAAATTCACAACCATATCCTACTTGCCTATGAGTTGATTAAAGACTATTCTAAGAAAATGGACACCCCCAGATGTATGGTTCAGTTGGACTTGTAAAAAGCACATGACATGCTTGCCTAATTTATTAGGTGGATAATGTTGGTTGTCACCAATGTTTCCTATAGGTTTAACATCAATGACTCTAACACTTCGGTGATGCAGGCTAGAAGGGGGTTTAGGCAAGGGGACCCCTTGTCACCCTTACTCTTTGTTATCCTCATGGAGTATATGAATATACTCTTGTTCAGAATGCAAACTAATCCTGATTTTAACCACCATTCTAAATGTGAAAATTTGAGTATTACTGATTTGGCATTTGCAGATGATGTTTTGCTATTTTCTAGAGGAGATTATAGGTTTGTGGAGCTCTTGATAGAGACCTTTGGTCAATTCTCCAAGATGACTGGCCTGATTGTTAATCCCATAAAGTGTAAAGTGTACTTTGGTGGAGTAGATAACAACACTAGGGGCAAGATTCTTAGGTTGACCAGGTTTGAGTAGGGAGTCCCTCTAACTAGTAAAAGACTGAATATTTATTATTATATGAGCTCGGTGGATAAAATTGTTGGAAAAATCAGACATTGGAGGAGGAGCCTACTGAGATATGTAGGTAGAATTCAACTCATCTAAATAGTGTCCTTTGTTGTTGCCAATTATTGGTTACAATGATTTCCCCTCCCCAAATTTGTGATCCATAAGATTAATGTTATCCTTAGAACTGTCTTGTGGACTGGTAATTCAGATATTAGTAGAAAAATTCATGTTGCTTGGGATAAAGTTTGTAGTCCAAAGAAGTATAATGGCCTCAACATAATTGAGCTAGATACTTAGAATGATGTAACTATGTTGAAGTTGCTATGGAATCTCTGTAGAAAAGTTGATAACCTATGGGTAAAATGGATGCATAATTATTATATTAAAGGTGTTGCGTTGATGGACATGAACGACAATGTTTGCTACTCGTGAATTATGAGGGAAATCCTCAAGCAAAGAGATAATGTTCAGCATTTGCAAACATTACGGCAGCAACTGCTTCATGGTTCCAGGTTTTGTACTAAACAAGTTTACATGAAGATGAAAAGCATTGGAAAGGACAAAGTTCATTAAAGCCATGTTTTGTATGGTAATCTTGTTAGACCTAGGGCAGTGATTACTCTTTGGATGACTTGTCATGGTAGATTGCCTACTAAGTCGAGAACTAACTGGTTTGGTATGTTGGATAATAGTAGCTGTAATTTTTGCCCTCATGAGGAAACATTATATCACCTATTTTATGGCTGCATTGAAACTAATACAATTTGGAGAAAAATTCAGGACTAGATTTAAATGACTCATGAGCCTCGGGAGTGGAGTGATGAGTTGAATCGAATTATTTCTCATAGTAAGGGAAAAGGATGGAAGGCTGATATCCTTAAATTGGCTGCTGTAGAGATTAAATATGAGGTAGGGCGGTTTCAGAATGACAAGTGCTTTAGTAATAGTGCAGATAACACCAAAATAGTTGATAGTATTATTTATATGATAATGTATAGAAAGTGTTATAGGAAGAGACTTAGACCTCATATGGCAAGGCTTATGGTGTAATATTTTCTCTTTTTGTGAATGTCTTATTCGTTTTGATGGGTTGTGATCTGACCTGATCAGGAAGGGATCACGGACTGGCCACACTCCGTTAGGCTGCTATCTGTTCGCCGGGGTGAGAAAGAGGAGGGGGTGTACCTGCAAAGCACTCCGACGCCCAAGTAAGAAGTTGGACAGAGAGGAAGCAATAGTACAGAAAAGGGGGCAAGAAGAGTTACCTGACCCTCTTGAAGAAGAGGGTATTTATGGAGAGACCCCAGCGCTGGGCCAACGGTCATTCGAGGTGGGCCGGACGACCAGGCCCAACCCTAATGACTGCTAGGGCTTACGTGGCGTAGTGAAGACCAGGACGTGGTCTTCGCCCTAGTTCAACCGCTCCTAGATCTCCGGGAAGTGGGTTTGACCTGCTCTTTCGGAGGTGGGCAGTTGGCCGATGACGTGTCCCCGCGAAGGGGAGCACGTGGAGAACGTGCGCCGAGCACGTTATTCTCCCCGCGGAGGGGAGCCCGGGTGGTTCCGCCCGTCCGGCGTGGTGGACGCCAAAAGAGGATGTGGAGATGTAGCTTGTGCTCGGCGGCCAGCTCCTGCTCGTTCCGAAGGGCGTGTGCCAGGCGTGCTCGGCTCGCTTGTTGGGCCGCATGTGGTATTGGGCCTGCCGAGGAGAGGCCCATACCGGAACAGGAGCCCCCCAAGTCGAAGCTCTGGGGAAGAGCGAGGACTTAAGGTCGTCGTGTCTGGAGCGGGCACTCGCACGAAGGACTCCGGTCGTCGGCAGAACGGGGAGGAGGCAGGTGAAGGGACGCGACTGTCAGGTTGCCGCCACGTGTCTTGTGTTAAGCGGTCGTAGGGGCGACTACCCTATGTCATTAATGAGCCTAGGGTCGCTTCGAGTCCCGCGTCGGGTTATAAATACGGAGGTCCCCGCTCATTCTGTTACTTTTCTCCCTGCTAATCTTTTATCGTCTCTGCTCGTCCGCCGCTTGCCGCCGATCGCCGCCGTACCGTTTGCTTTTTTCTTCCGTCCGCCGCCGTTGCAAGTGAGTTCCTCTTTTCCCTCCCTTTTTATTTTCGTCGTCTAACAAGAACGTGTGGTCGGGCGTGATGAACGCCCCGAGGAGGGACGCGAGTTCCGCCGCGTCTGGCGAGTTTTCTGATGAATGTCCCGGGGACGGTAGGCTAGTTCCGATGAATGCCCCGAGGACGGGAGCTTTTTCTGATGAATGCCCCGAGGACGGGAGCTCTTTCTGATGAATGCCCCGAGGACGGGGGCTTTCTCTGATGAATGCCCCGGGGAGAAGTACCTTCTCCGACGGCCGTCCCGAAAGGGGTGAGGGGTCGTTCTTTGATCCCCGAGGAGGGTAGACGGGGAGCGAGTGTCTGCTCGTCGCTTCTCGGCCTTTGTCGCCCTTTCACTTGACTTGCGGCGGAAGGGTGGATTTGATCCTGGCTATCGAATTCACCAATGTCCTCTGCTTTCAGGTGTAGATGTCGGCTCTGGTGCCGGGGATAATGGTTGAAGATAATGAACCTGAGGTCCCGGAGTATGACGACGAGCGTATCGCCCCGTCCGAGGAGTGGGCGGCCGAGGAGCCACTTTCCATACCCTCTTGCTTTGTGGCCGACTCGTCCGACGTGTACGCCACGGTCGAGGACACGCCGATAGGGGAAACACAACACTGGCAGGTGTACCGGCCAAAAGAGCATCACCGAATCTGTTCGCGATATGGGCGGAAGATGTTCCCGATGTATGAATTTTATTTTAAAGAAGCTCGGCTCCGGTTACTGTTTTCCGCCTTCCATCTGGGGCTTTTTGACTGGCTGCGTCTTGCCCCGTCTCAGCTGCACCCTAACGCTTTGGCTTTCATCCGGGCTTTCGAGGTGGTGTGTTTCTGCCTCTCGGTGGAGCCGACGGTGCCGTTATTTTTCCGCATCTTTCATTTGCAGCGGCAGACGGTGCGAGGTCGCCACAGATGGGTCTCCTTCAAACAATCGACCAAAATTTTCAAAGCGTATAGCGATTCTGTCAAAGACTTCAAAGGTCGGTTCTACCTCGTCAAACCGATCACGCAGCACGGCTCAGACACTCTCTTCGACGAGGGCGAGCGTACGGTAGATGGCCAGCGGTTCCGCGCGTGGCTTCCTAAGATACATCTACTGTGGACTGCGGAGCATTTCAGCCGAGGGACAGATAGGTATATCGTCCGGGCGGGGACCCTCGAGGAGAAGGACATGGCCGCCTATTTGAAAATAATTGCCTTTGTGCGGTCTCTCCCCCCGTCGAAGCTGGTGACGCCCGACGGTCGGTATATCCTCGATGCCCAGGGGAACATACGCACCAAGAAGTGTTTGATAAATACTAAGACTTTGCTCGGTTATGCGACCGGGGCGGCCGCTCTGGATTATCTAGGTAGGGATGTTCGTTTTCCCTCGTGGTCGGGGTTTTTGATCGTCGCTAACCCATTTCTTTGTTTTTGCAGCGAACATGTCTACTGTCGACGAGCGGGTGAAGCAGTTGCGCGCTGCTAGGAATGCCGTGGCCCCGAGGACGAGGGTGAGTCAGCTGGTCGGTCAGGAGGTCGCGACGCAAGGGGGGCAAACTTCGTCCTCGTCGCCTCAAGAGAGCCAATCCCCTGTGTCTCAGGGAGTGTCGAAGAGGCAAAGGTCCGAGGAGCCTCGGGTGGTGGATCTGACGGTCGGCGCCGTCGAGGAAGGTTATGTCGTCCCTCCCTGCCACCAGCATCCGGGATATTTTCATGGTGCCCGTTCCCCCACTGTTTCCGCCGGGGAGGTGAAGGCTGTTCGTCAGGCTGATCGGGAGACCCGTCGACGTGTCCTGGCTGAGGACTTGGCCGCAATGATGCGGACGTTTACGACGGCTCTCGTGCTGAACGAGGAGGGCTGCTCCGCTGCTGAGCTGTCCAAACTGCAAGGGGATCTTACTTTCACGCAGTCGCGGTTGGCCAAGCTCACTGAGGAGTTGGAGAAGAGCCAGAAGGATGTCGCCGAGCAGCGGAAACGGGCAGAGGGTGCTGAGGGGAAGGTGACTTCGCTGGAGGAGAAGCTGGGGACAGCGACGGTCGAGGTGCAGGCGTTGAAGGTTCGCACGGAGGTTTTGGACAGCGCTGTTCGTCCTGCCGAGGACGAGACTGATGGGGATCGGCGGTTAATCACCCGTGCTGACTTGATCGCCCGTATCCGGGTGTTGGAGAGCGATTGTTTGGAGGCCGTTGAGGTCGGGTTCAAGAACGCGGTCGAGCAGATTCAGGTCGCCAACCCTGGTGTCGTGCTGGTCGTGGACGGGATAGGGCCGTACCACGAGATTGTTGATGGGAGGGTGATCGATCCCTATCTTGTTATCCCCGAGGAGGAACCCGTGGCTGCTGACCGGGCGGACGAGGAAGCATAGGTTGCCGGGCCTGCGTGCTCGTTGTTTTTGTGGCCTGCGTGCCGATGTTTGTTATCTTTTTCTTTGGGCCTGCGTGCTCTGTGTTTGTATCATTGACTACTGGGCTGGTGCCCGCTTTTGTTAAATATATTTATCGTGGATTTTCTAAGTGTGCGCTCGTTATTTGCATGTTGTTTTATGCTCGTTTTTCGTATTTGTTTGAATGCCTCTGATGTGTATGACATTTCTTGTAAATTTTCTAAGTGTGCGTTCGGTGTGTTTAGCTCGACAATTTGTTACCGGTAGTGCAGGGAACTGGCCGGTTTGGCCGGGGATGTAGCCGGGCCGTTTCGGGGGTAGTTTTCCCCGGGGCGTGGACGGCCCATCGCGAGCTGGGTGTCCTGCCTGTTTTGGTACGGCGGCGAGGAGCCTCGGTCGAGGTATTCCCTGCCGAGCAAGGCCTTCTGCCCGCGCACACTAGAGGCAGGGCTTGCTTTTCTTTGGTCGCTGGTGGACGTGGGGGTGTGCGGTGGTACCATGTCGCCCCCCCAGTGGTCGGGACGATGGGTCGTCGCAGGCAATGTGTTAACTGTAGTACCGCTTAAGCTTCGCGGCGTTCCACGGTCGAGCTAGTTGTTCACCGTGCAGGTTTTCGAGGTAATAGGCCCCGTGCTCCGTTTTGTCCCGGACTCGGTACGGGCCTTCCCAGTTCGCAGCCAGTTTGCCCTCGTGGGAGTCTTTCTGGTTTCTGCGTAGGACTAAGTCGCCTGTTTGAAAATCGCGTTTTATGACTTTGTTGTTATGGCGAAGTGTGACTTGTTGCTTCAGCCGGGCTTCCCGGAGAGCTGCTCCTGAGCGGATTTCTTCGACGAGGTCGAGCTCTTCTCGGAGGGAGTCGTCGTTGTCGTCGGTGTCCAGGGGAGCTTCCGTTCGTCTGGACGGTTCGCGGATTTCGACCGGTATTACGGCCTCGGTTCCGTATGTGAGGCGAAATGGGGTCTCCCCCGTGGTTGAGTGGGGGGTAGTACGGTATGCCCAGAGGACGCTGTGGAGTTCTTCGACCCATGCTCGTTTGGCGTCTCCGAGGCGTCGTCTGAGTCCTCTGAGTATAACTCTGTTCGCCGACTCTGCCTGGCCGTTTGTCTGAGGATGTTCGACCGAGGCGAAGTGATGTTTGGTCCCGAGTTTGGTGACGAAGTCGCGGAAGTTTTTGTCTGTGAATTGTGTGCCGTTGTCGGTGACGATGGCGAGCGGCACCCCGAATCTGGCGAGGATGTTGCGTTTGTAGAATCGGAGTATATTGTGGGCGGTGATTTTGGCCAGAACTTCAGCCTCGATCCACTTGGTGAAGTAGTCGACTCCCACGATGAGGTACTTGTTCTGGTATGAACCGAGGGGGAAGGGCCCGAGGATGTCCAGCCCCCACCAGGCGAACGGCCACGGAGATGAGACGGGCGTGAGGTCGGTTGGGGGGGGGGCGAGGTGCATGTCTCCGTGTCGTTGACACTTATCACACCGTTTGACATGTTCTTTCGCGTCGGACTGCATTGACGGTCAGTAGTAGCCTGCGCGTAGGGCCTTGCGCGTTAGGGATCTGCCGCCGAGGTGCTGCGCGTTGATACCTTCGTGGATTTCTGCTAGAACGGTCGTACTCTGGGATTTATCTATGCATTTGAGGAGTGGGATTGCGAAGCCTCGGCGGTACAGTCGTCCCTCGAGGAGGACGTACGAGCAGGCCCGTCGTTTCGTTGCGTTGGCCTCGCTAGAGTTGGCCGGCAGACGGCCGGTGCTGAGATAGGTGTGGAGGGGGGTCATCCAGCAGTCCGCGTCTCCAATGGCGTTGATGTCGAGGGGTGTGGTGGTCGGGCTGGTACTTGGTTGGGACAAGATTTCCTGAATGACCGATTTGTGGCCGCCTCGTTTTTTGGTGCTTGCTAGTTTGGAGAGGATGTCGGCGCGGGCGTTCTGCTCCCGCGGAACGTGTTGAATTTCTGCTGAGTCGAACCCTCTTAGTTTTTCATTGATGAGCGCGAGGTATCTGGCGAGGGTGTCGTTTTTTGCTTGGTATTCGCCTCGGACTTGCGAAGCGACCAGCTGGGAATCCGTGTAGATTCGGATGTCCCTGGCTCCCAGGTCGGATGCTAGGCGAAGGCCGGCGAGAAATGCTTCGTATTCGGCCTGGTTGTTAGTCGTTGGAAAAGCTAGCGTGAGGGAGACTTCGATGACCGTACCCTCGGCGTTATCGAGGACGATGCCGGCGCCGCTCCCCGTAGAGTTGGAGGAGCCGTCCACAAAGATGGTCCAGAGGTGGTTCCCGGTGGTAGGGTCGGGGGGCGTGGTCATCTCGGCGACGAAGTCGACCAAAGCTTGAGCCTTGATGGCGTGCCGGCTCTCGTATGTGATGTCGAATTCGGAGAGCTCTAGCGACCATTTCAGCATGCGCCCAGCCATGTCGGGGCGGCCGAGTAGCTGTCGGACGGGTTGGTCGGTGCGGACCACGATGGTGTGTGCTAAAAAATAATGTCGGAGTCGGCGTGCCGCTGTTACGAGGGCCAGGGCGACTTTCTCGATCAGCTGGTATCGGGCCTCCGGGCCGTGGAGGGCTTTACTAGTAAAGTAAATGGGCTTTTGTCCTTCCCCGGCTTCGCTCACGAGGACGGCGCTGACGACTTCGTTGGAGACGGCCAGATACAAATACAGGGTTTCGCCCGTCGCGGGGCGCGTCAGCACTGGCGGTTCGGATAGGACGCGTTTGAGGTGGCGAAGGGCTTTCTCACACTCGTCCGTCCATTCGAACTTGGTCTCTTTCCTGAGCAGTTTGAAGAACGGGAGGGCGTGTTGGGCCGATCTCGCGATGAATCGCGAGAGGGAGGCTAGTACGCCGTTGAGGGACTGGATGGCACGCTTCGTGGTCGGTGTGGTTATATTGGAGAAGGCGTGGCATTTGTCCGGATTGGCTTCGATCCCCCGTTCGGTCAAGTAGTAGCCGAGGAATTTACCGGCGCAGACGCCGAAAGTGCATTTCTCCGGGTTAAAACGCATGCAACATGATCTCGCGGTCTCGAAGACCTTCTGGAGGTGTGCCGCGTGGTCGTCCTCCGTGCCGGATTTGACGATCACGTCGTCCATATATACTTCGAGCATGTCCCCGATCTCGTCGCGGAAGACGTGGTTCATCATCCGCTGGTACGTGGCCCCGGCGTTTTTGAGGCCGAAGGGCATCACGTTGTAATAGTAATTGCCCGACGCTGTCATGAAGGCCGTGGCTTGTTTGTCGTGTTCGGCCATCGGGATCTGGTTGTATCCCGAGTATGCGTCCATGAAGGATAAAAGTTTGAAGCCCGCCGAGTTGTCGACGAGCTTGTCGATATTGGGGAGGGGGTAGGCGTCCTTAGGACATGCCCGGTTGATGTCAGTGTAGTCAACACACATGCGCCATTTTCCATTACTCTTTTTAACAAGTACAACGTTGGACAGCCAGGTGGAATACCGGGCTTCCGAAATAAAATTTGCCTCTAAGAGGTCTGTTACAGCTTGTTCGGCTGCTGCCGATTTTTCGGGGGACTGGCGACGTCGGCGTTGTACCACGGCCTTTGCGGTTGGGTTGATGGACAGCTGGTGGCAGGCGACCTCAGGGTCGAGTCCCGGCATTTCCGCGGCGCTCCAGGCAAAGAGGTCGGCATTCTCGCGGAGGCAGGCTTGGAGCTGTCGTTTCGCGAGGTCTGGGAGTCCTGCGCCTATCCTCACGGTTCTGGTCGTGTCTTCCCCGAGGGGAATGAGCTCGAATTCGCCATCCGGGATGGGGCGCGCTGGGTGTGGGGGCTGCCCGCTGGCTTCGTCGGTCTTTTTATTGTCGAGCTCGTCGGTGAAGCGACTGTCGAGCTCAACGGAGCCGACCAGCTCTGTTGGTTTGTCCTTTGGTGTAGCGCTTGGCGCGTTCTTTTTGGTCGGTGGAGCGATGGAGTCGAGGCCTTTCAGCGCGGCTTCGAAACACCTTCGGGCAGCTTCGATGTCGCCGTTGAGGGTGACCACGGCTCCCCTTCTCGTGTAATATTTCATCTTCAGGTGGACGGTGGAGGGTACCGCGGTGAGTTCTGCTATCGTCGTCCTGCCCAGGATGCAGTTATAGAGGGACGGGCATTCGATGACTAAGAAGCGGACGCTGATGTCTCTGGCCGTTTCCTCTTCCCCAAAGGTGACTTTCAATTCCACGTATCCCCAGGGTCTCGTCGTCGTCCCGTTGAACCCCTGGAGGTCGGAGCCTACGTAGGGGGAGAGGTTGGATTCGTCGAGCTGGAGAGTTGTGAACAGATGTGAGTACATTATGTCAACCGAGCTCCCGCCGTCGACGAGGAGGCGCCTGACGTCGAAGTTTGCCATTCGGGCACGTATGAGCAAGGGTATGTTGGAATTGGGAGATCCCCCGGGTAGTTCCTCGAGGTAGAATGTGATCGGGTTGGAGCGGCCCCGGAATTTGTCGAGCGTGCTCATCTTGCCGGAGTTGCTCGCGATGAGTTCGTCGAATTTCCTTTTCACAGATCCTATGGACAGACTCCTCGTGGCTCCATCAGAGATGACCATGGCTCTGGGGAAGTATTCCCATCGGCTGGTTGGTCGGATTGGCTCGTCGACTAGGCTGGGTCCTTCGGGGATGCCGAATCCTCTGCTCGCGAACCAATCCTCGGGGCGGCTGACGCACAGCGCGACCTGGAGTCTACCGCTGTCCTCTGGAGAGGGGAGTTCCTCGATTTTCTTAGCCTCCGGAGCCTCTGACCTGGGTGGTTCACCTCCTCGGGTGTATCGCTTTAGGTGTCCGTCTTTGATTAGGATTTCGATCGCATCTTTGAGATGGATGCAGTCTTCCGTTACGTGCCCGTGGGTCCTGTGGAATCGGCAGTACTTTGACTTGTCCACGTTGGGTTTGGGCGGCGTTGGTCGTGGAAAACGAACACCTCCCTACACAAACTCGGTTTTAGCGCATTCGGCCAGTATGCGTTCGCGTGAAGCGACCAAGGCGGTGTACTCTATGAATCTTCCTGCCGGGCCGCGTGGTTCGCGCTGTTCGCGGGGTTCGCGGGGGCGGTCTTCCCGACGGCGGTCCCCTCCTCGTCGATGGCTCGAAGCTCCGTCGTCTCGGTGCCCGCGGGGGGCCTCCCTGTCTCGGGTGTCGCGAGCGGAGTTGGCCGCTTGTGTTTCCTCGAACCGGATGTAATGCGCGGCCCTGTCGAGGAAATCTTGGAGGGACGTGGGCCGGTGTATGCCTACGGCCTCGTAGAATTTGGAGTCGTGGCGCAGGCCTTGTTCCATTAAGTAGCGTTTCATTTCGTCGGAAGTTGTCACCTGCACGGCTTCCCGAGTAAATCTTTCAATGTATTTCCGGAGAGGTTCGTCGGGGCCTTGGATGATTGCCCCGAGGACTGCTTCCGTCTTCGGGTGACGCCGGGACGCCGTGAAGTGTTTGGAGAATAGGTCCTTCAAGACCCTCCACGACGTAACTGATTCGGGCTCCAGACTTTTGTACCAGGTCATAGCGCCTTTCCTCAGAGTCGTCGGGAAGAGTCTGCATTTAATAGCTCCCAGGACGTTTCGGTAGTCGAGCATAGCCTCGATATCTTCCAGATGATCGTCCGGGTCGGAGGTGTCGTCGTACGTTGACAGCGTCGGTGGTTTCTCCATTCCCTGGGGTATGGGGGCTGCCATGATCTCCCGGGATAGCGGGGTGCGGTAGTCATCCTCGTCGCTGTGCGCCGGGGATCTTAGGGGAGATGAGTCGTTCGCGGTGTGTCCCGGGTTTCGGGTCCTCGATCTTCGGCCTGAGTTCCCGCCCCGGGGTTCCTCGGTTGGGATCGCCGCGGCGTTCTGGTTCCTCCCGCGACCGTGTCTCGCCGGGGATCTGGTGCGCTCCCGCGTCGCCTGCGGGCGGTGTCTCTCCAGCCGTGGCCGGCGGTTCCTGAGTCGAGGTGAGGGGCTCCTCGAACCTCCGTTCTGGTCTTCCCGCTGGGGGTACCTCGGGGGGCCGACGCGTTACAATGCTCAAATTCTAGCATTTTGTTGGAACAACAGCTGGTTCGTTTGGTTGATGGCTGTAAAGAGAGCGGCTACCGTTGGGTCTGCTCCCGCCGAGATGGGAACGAGGTTGAATGCTGGCGGGCTCGGGGGGCGGTGGTCGGCCTGTGGGGGCCGTTCCTCGGATGATGGTGAAGCAGTTCGCCCGTCCCTTTCGTCGGCTTCCGTCAGGCGTTCCGTTCCTGTCTGCTTCCCGTTGGTGGCGGTGTTGAGCGCAAGATCGTGCGGAGTGTCATCGCGGCGTGGGCTGGCCATGACCGTGGAGGTTAGGTGAAACTTTTGGTTTTCTGCTCGGAGTAACGGGGAAGTTTCAATTCCCACAGACGGCGCCACTGATCTGACCTGATCAGGAAGGGATCACGGACTGGCCACACTCCGTTGGGCTGCTATCTGTTCGCCGGGGTGAGAAAGAGGAGGGGGGTGTACCTGCAAAGCACTCCGACGCCCAAGTAAGAAGTTGGACAGAGAGGAAGCAATAGTACAGAAAAGGGGGCAAGAAGAGTTACCTGACCCTCTTGAAGAAGAGGGTATTTATGGAGAGACCCCAGCGCTGGGCCAACGGTCATTCGAGGTGGGCCGGACGACCAGGCCCAACCCTAATGACTGCTAGGGCTTACGTGGCGTAGTGAAGACCAGGACGTGGTCTTCGCCCTAGTTCAACCGCTCCTAGATCTCCGGGAAGTGGGTTTGACCTGCTCTTTCGGAGGTGGGCAGTTGGCCGATGACGTGTCCCCGCGGAGGGGAGCACGTGGAGAACGTGCGTCGAGCACGTTATTCTCCCCGCGGAGGGGAGCCCGGGTGGTTCCGCCCGTCCGGCGTGGTGGACGCCAAAAGAGGATGTGGAGATGTAGCTTGTGCTCGGCGGCCAGCTCCTGCTCGTTCCGAAGGGCGTGTGCCAGGCGTGCTCGGCTCGCTTGTTGGGACGCATGTGGTATTGGACCTGCCGAGGAGAGGCCCATACCGGAACAGGTTGAATCCTAGCGACTGCCTTGTATTTTTTCTGATTTTTGAATTAATACATTCGTTTCTTTGATTAAAAAAAAGCACCCTATTTTTAAATATTTGTTTTAATCTTTACAGCAAAATCTTTATTTAATTTATTTTTTTCAACTATTTTTTATTAATATCCATAAAATTGGATACAAAATACTATGATAATACATTGATGACTTGATAAGATATAATATCGGATGTATCATTAAGATTCCTTATAAAAATTGTATGATTCTTAAAAAATTTGACTAGTTTATGTTAGTTTGTATGTTAATTTTTTTAAATTAGTTTTTTTTAGTCATGAATGAACTCTCCAATGTATTTTTTTATGTTATATATATTATTGTATCCTTTTTAAAATGACTGTCATTTAAGTTTGTACGCATAAATTCACAAATATAATAATATTATTATAAAATATTACATTTTTATTAAATTAACCTTATTAAAATATTGAAAATTGTGTATATAAGATATTATACTTTTATTAAATTAACCTTATTAAAGTATTAAAAATTGTGTAAGAAATAATAATTAAATTATACAATTAAAAAAGTTGTAATTATTACTATATTGAAAAGTGAAATAATAGTTATTTTAAAATAAATTTTATTTGTTAAAACGACAGTCATTTTAAAATAAAATGAGTATATATAAGAGACATTTAAAGTCATATTTTAATTTTTTGGAATAATTTGGTCCCTTTAATTTTTTAAATAAAATATTTGTTAAATATTTATGAAAAATGTATCAAAAGTTACATTTTGGAATTTTTAAGAGATCAAATTGACATTTATTTTGTCTCATAAAAATTGTAATTCAAATTAATCTTTGAGAAAAAAATTATATTTAATCTCTTATAAAATTCAATTAGACTATGTTAGTCCATATATTTATATACATTATAGTACCATTACATTAAAACTAGAGATTAAAAGTTCTATCTAAATACATTACATACCATGCACATTATGAAATCATCAAATCCAAAACATAATTGTACTCACAATTATTTAAAAATTTAAAATGGTATACTACCATCAAATTTCAAAGATTATTGCACCGACACTTACAACTTCAAAATTCAAAATATTTGGCACCATTAAAATAAAATCAATAAAACCAAACAAAATAAAGTACCATAAAATTCCAAAGAACTGTACCAACATTTACAACTTGAAAACCAAACATCATAATCTCATTAAATCCAAAAGAAAAATTAATTAAAATAAAATGAAATGTTAAATAGACCGTTATTTTGTAAATTCAAGAATTGACATGAGTTCTAGACTATTATATCTACTATTTAAAGGTTAAGATGAATGTCGAGGGTAAAATGGAGATGTTGGTGGTTAGATTGATGAAGTTCCAAGTTTCAAAGAACGTGGAATGAAAAGATGCGGTGATGGCCTAACATGAACAGTCGATGGCCTAACATGAGGTTGCAGTGATGGCCTAACATGAAGTAAACCTTATAAGACGAGGTCTTATAGATGGCAGTTGTGGTGATTCCTGTTACATAAAGATTAACATAACATTAAATTAAAATAAAATACATATAAAAGTAGAAGTGACATACTATTACCTATGACAAACTCATTGATTGAGGTTGAGATTGTGATAAACTCTCCATAGTGATTATTTTTTTCCTACCTTTTCTTTTTCTTTTTCACATATTCTAATTTGGAAAGTTCTTTAAATATCTTTCTATAATGATCAACTTCACTACACTTTGAGTAAATCACTTCATATCTTCTTTTAATCTTGCATTGTCCACCCCGAGTATATCTTCTAAAATTGAATCTTTCTTTTTATGCTTTTTTTGTCTGTCAATATGTCCTTTAAGCTTGAGTGGTTCTAGCTTAGGATGTTTTCAAATTGACCAAAATTCTTAGTTGTTATATAGCTAGTGATCATAAGTAGCTTTCACACCATTCTTAAAATACTTTAATTTTATTAATTTTATCTCAACTTCTAGCCTAACTTTATTGAAAACAACCTAAAAGTTAAAAATAAAATATTTAAACTTTGAACTTCCCTCATCATCTAAAGACTCTAGAGTCCTCGTATGCTCATAATATGATGTATACTTAACAGATTTAAATAAAGCTTTGTCACTATCTTTCCTGTGTGACTCAGCCATCTTTCCAAAAATCGTTACTTGATTTAATTTACATAATCATCTTCATCACTTTTATTGTCTGACTCAAACTCATCATTATCAAAATCACTTTTAGAATCACTTACAAACGCTTATGCACATCAACACAATAGAACAACAACACAACTACACTTTTTCTCCCATAATAATTTGGACGTTTGTAAAAAAAAATTGTCACTTTTAATTTGTAATAGTATTAATTTATTTTTTATTGCATTTTTTATAAAAATTTATAACAATTGAAATATATTAATAGTTAATATAAATAATTAAGTAAAATTATAAAAGAAATCATAATATTTTTTTAATACATTAATTACACTTACACTTGATTAACTTTCTTAATAAATATAAAATTAGTTTTTTCAAAAAAATGATAGCGGGAAATAATTAGGTGAAATAAATATTGTGAGACGAAAGACTAACCTTTTTATGATTACAAAGTGGAAAATATTTAAATGGTTTTTTCATTGATAAAAACAATACATTGGTTTGCATCGAATAAAGTGACAGCTAAGAAGTCCCTCTGTAGCACCTTCTATTTTGGTAGGGTTCTTAAAATGTTAAGTACTCCATATCATGTTTTGAACTCTTTTTATTTTAAGGTTGAAATTGTTTTTGATTTTAATAATTCTTCATTTAAAAATATTTGAGTTTTTATATACAGGTATTTAAAAATTTTGGAACTATTTTCTGTTTGTTTAATATCTTAATTTTTTTTAAAATTTATAGCTTTTAAATTTAAGTTCTGATTTTAAAATTAAAAAAATTGAAAAAGCAATTTGAATTAGCTTGTTATTTTAAGGTCAAAAATAATGTTTTAACAATTTTTTTAGAATTTTAAATAAATACTATCAAAATGAAAACAAAAATTATTATTTTAAAAGTAGATTGTCTCTTTAAAAAATATATAACAAACACGCCATTATAAAGTATTTATTTTAATCTTAATGAAGATTTAAATATTTATTTAAGATTTCAAATTTTTAGATATATTTTTATATCAATGGATTCTAAAAAATATTATACTATTTATTTATTATGGCAATGGATTTTTTTTAAAATTATCTAAAATTATTTAATTGATATTACTTTTTTCATCGTTTACTTATTTATTAATATTAACAATATTTTGAAATTAACTTTAAAAAATTATTAATTGTATGGGTAATTTACTAATTTTTGAATGCAAATATATTTACATTGAATGTTCGGATTGAATTAAAATTTATGTTATTCCAACTATAAAGTTTTGTTCGCTTTAGATGTGAAAATCATGACAATTATTTTTAAAGAAAAAATATATTTCTATTTCATTAAATTGAATTGTATGAGTGCTATATATAAATTATTTATATTTTACTCTCAATCAATGTAAGACTATTTTGATTAGAGAATTGTTATTCTTACATTAAAAGTTCTGCATTGTATACCTATACCATCTAAAATACAACATGTACAAATAATTTATAAAATGCAAAATAATTTTTAAATATATTTTAAAAAATAAAATGGTATAAAACTACCATATTAGATTTCACTTTTAGTATAAGAATATTACTTCTCTTTTGATTAACATAGCATATTTTCAATTTTATATTTATGTTAAAATAAATATACAAATATTTGATTATGGTATAACATCATAATTTTTTTACCTTAATATCCATATTTTACAATTTTATTTCCCTAATACTCAACTTTCCCATATATTTCAAACTACCAGTGTTAAAAAAATATCAAAGTATAAACAATGCGCCAATCTAGTTGGCGCATCTCCTACACATTTCACATGCCAGATACATACATTATGTGTTATAAGAATACGCCAATTTAATTGGTGAAACTTTTTTGAGGTTCAAAAGGCGCGCAAGTTTATGTAACACATGTTTTTATTGTAATGTTTATTCTTTATTTTATATAATAAAATTTTATTATAAAGTATTTTATATTATATTTTAATAGGATGTGCCAATTAAATTGGAGCGTATTTATGAAGAAATTTTATATAAATTGGATCGTTGATCCTCGTCAAATGCTTTATCCACATCCCCACTTGAATGTTATCCACCCACTTTAAAGTCTCTCTATTTGATAATCTTATTTTCTCGGGGTAGTGTGTGAATGGTGGATAGTTTAAAGTATACCATGCGTTTAGAACTTTTTTTCAAAGATTTTTGTCTTTGATTTTTCGTATGAAGTTTTGTGCAAATGTGTCTTTTGTAGTAGACATGTGTAGACAGATTATTTCGTCAACCTTTACCTGGATTATTCTACGCACTCTTAATATATGTGTGTCTATCTAAAATCAAATAGAGGTTGGATTGCGAAGCAAGATGTGTTTTGAGATTCTTAAGAAAGAAACTCCAACACCACTTGTCTCGCCTTCAACCAGAGCAAAAGCAATTGGAAAGATATTATTGTTAGCATCTTGTGCCACTGCCATAAGCATTGTACCCTTGTATTTCACATACAACCATGTTCCGCAATTTTGAATAATAGGTTTGTAGAATGAAAACGTTTGATGCATGGTGAAACACCTAAATGAGTCAATGGAAAATTCTAGTTCCATTAACACAATTTATGTCATTTGTATATATTGGTAGTGTCTCCATAATTATAATTATTCCATGAACATAGTTCTGAAGTGCCACCAAATATTGTGGAAATTCGTTGTACAATGTTTCCTAATTTTTCGTAGACCTGTTCAACTGACTTAGTCCTCGAAAGGATATGCGAGATTATGGAGCTTACCTTCAGTGACGAATCATTGCCTACAAGAGATAAAATATCTTGGCATATTATTTTAGAGTTTAGTTTATGATGATTCTGTAGAAGATTGGTTGTAGTGAAACTGTGAGGTGGATCCATAGAACTTATCTTCCAGTTATCACTTTTCTTCTTTTAAGACGCTTCCAGAAGAAACATGCAAAGCTCATTACGAAAAATAACCACACGCCTAGATGCAATCTACAATATAAATATTTCATAATCACTCCATTTTTACTCATCAACTTCATTATAAATATTACTCTTACTCACTTCATTTTCACACATAAAAATACTATACTCTTACCACTTATTTTTATTCACTTACTACCATTAAACTATTCATTTCATAATAGTTTATTTTTAATATTAACATTTACTAAATTAACAAAAACATTTTCTACAACAGTTTATTTGGAGGTCATACATGGATCTAGAAGTTCATCATGAAAGGAATAAAATGAAGAAGTTGTTTGAACCGCAATAACATCGATTATCATGTTCACTATAGTGGAGATGCACCATAGCGATCGTGTGAAACTAGAGTTCGATATGCATTAATACATGTCAGGTCCCATGAGTTGCTTCAAAAATACCACAATAATAAAATCTTGACCAATGAACCTAGGCTAATTGGAAATACTATACCAAAGTTGAGTGTCGTTAATGGGAGCACCGTCATAACCTTGTCTTGACTGACAGTGCAATTCCAATTGAATCTAAACCAACTCCTCATTACATGTATTAGTATAAATCGATTATAATTGGGTTTCTGTCCGAACTTAGATTTTAGTTGATCCACGTCAACAAGCATCATCTTCTAACATGCCCAGCAAAACTAACAACACACTTACAGTTAACTCCAAACCCATATCAATATATGACACACACAATAACAAAACAAGAAGCATACTCGGTACTGCCAACAACAATCACAAGACTTTTATAAATCTCAACACCAACAAAGACCACCTACCAACCTATCATACATATAACAAAGCACCTAACAATCAACTCAAACAAACATAGACTATAAGAACAAGTTTGGTTCTATATTTACATACCTTTATGTTTTGATGATAACAAAGTGTAAAAGAATAATTATGTGCACTAAATGTTTGTCAAGTGTGCAAAACCTCAAATATCATAACAAAATCTAAGTGGAAAAAGAAAATGCTGATTCAAGCTGATTCTAGTCAAGGAACTTCAAATTGTTATGTCTGGAGACAACTTTGATAGTTGAAGACTTTGAAAGAAGTCAACTATGATTATCAACTCAGAAGAAAACAAAGGTTAAATGAAATCAAACTTCAAATTAAAGTAAAGTCTGAACAACATCAAATTATGAAAGTCAGACTTTGAAGAAAGCTACCATTGAAGAAATTAATCTGAATGCAGACAAAGTCTAAAGAAAAATGAAAGCAGATTAAAGAATATTAAACACATGTTGAAAAAAGGAAAATCACAAATATGTGTTTAAAGTAAGTCAGGCTTCAAGATTATCAAGTCAACGCTTTTGGAAAAAAAACATCTAGACAATCTCTGATGAAGCTTTAACTATAAAGTTTGTGTTAGTATCAGAACTCAGTACTCCAAGGAATCTAAAGTCTCACCAAGTTCTGAAGACAACTTCTGAAAACTCTACTCAAGCTTCATAAATATTATATTTCAAGCCTTTGACTAGAAGTTAGTAAGCAAAGGAAATATTCTCTTACAGTCAACACTTATGATTTGAAAAAACTATTAAATGCTTATGCATTTCTTGTTCACATTCACTTGGGATTGTAGTACTTTCAAGCCTCACTTTGAATAGACTTTGAAGTCTAAATTATCTAGGATTTAGACTCTAATCAAGTTTCACTTCATCTTTTATATAAAACCTTTGATTATGACGAGTTTTATACTCAAAGGAAAATACAATCAAAAAGAGATTTTCTTATGAAGACAGATTCTGATCTATACTCAAGCTTCAAACAACTTTTATAAGAAGCCTGTGACTAGTAGATTTGAATTAAAGGTCATTAGTATTTGATGTGACAGAAGTTCAAAAGCAACTATACTTTCAAAAGTAAAGAGACTTCTCATGTCTCCTAATCAACAACTCTCTACTACAAGCATTGTTCAACTGTTGTCCATGAAACAACCTTCATACAACAGATACTTCAAAGGTTAATTCCTTTTCTATACTTCAACGGATCTCACTACTACAAATAATTCTTATAATGTCGCACGCGAAAGAAATGTAGCATCAGCAACCAAGCCGACGTAACAAACAGCGACATGAAAAGTTTCCACTTAACAAACCGATTAATAAAAAACCGAGGGGTAAAGTTATATGATCTTGGGTTTGAACTCCAGAATCTGCATTTTTATTATTTATGCAAACAGTGTCCCAAACCTCTCGGTTTATTTAAAAACTAAGGGGTTAGATAATTTATTTTTTTATAAATAAATTAATTACATTGTTTACATAGAAAATTAATAAATTAATTTGTATACAAACTATATTGTTTACATAGAATATTACATCGTTTACACAAAATATTAAAATAAAAATATTGTTCTTCATCATTATCATTGTCGGTGAAGAACAAATGTTGTATATCTTGGAGAAGAGAAAATTTTGGGGATCCTGGTTTCATAGACCAAATGCAATATATTCTCAATGACTTGCATTCATTTGTTTCTGATATAAAACAAAAATAGAGGTTAGCTAAATAAAATAGATTTAGTTATATGATTATTTAAGAATACAAACCTTGAATTCAAGATAATTTTATGTACTTGCAATCCATCACATAAATCCTTGGCAAAGTAAATACACTCTCACCAGCAACATATTAAATAAACCTAACTTTTTTTTTTCTCTTGCAATCTATCACAATGATATTTTTACTTTGTAAAATCTCATGGTGCTCTAACTAAACAAAGAGTTTGACAACTATTATCTAATTTTAATATTCATAATGCTTTTATAATGAGAATTTCAGGTTTCACAAGGATCACTAACGATAATGTCTTAAACGTTGATAGCCATTAAATAGACGGTGAATATTTGTTTAAGGACAGTGAAGAAACTGAAAAAACACGCTAATATGTTATCTCAGTTATTACTCAAACCCAATGTGAATTTTTTCTTCTATATTTACATTATTTACAAAGAATATTAAAATAAATCACTTAAACAAATCAAGAGTTTGACAATGGATTCTTGGAGAACAGCCTAGAGGAGTTATCTGTTTCAAACAAGAGAAATTTTTTTATATTTACATTATTTTCAAATTTCTGAGAAGTTATCTCTTCCAACTAAGAAAAACTTTTTTTGTACTTGCAATCCATCCCATATTATATTGAGCAAATTTTTTCATGGCAAATATTTCACATGAAAAAAAATGAAAGAGAAATGGATGCGCGTGTTTAGTAATAAATTTCTCAATGGTTTCAATCGAGAAAAATAATAGATTTCTCAATGTTTTCTTTGATTGACAACATAAGAATGTTACTACATAAATACAACAATAACATCAACATTATTATGTGATATAGATTGCAAGGGCAGAAAAATTATTTTGTTAGAGATAAAAGAATATTGAAGATTTTTTCTGTTTTGCAATCCATCCCAAAGAATGATTCTTAAGGAGACTTCATATTAGTAAGGATTAAGGTAAAATTCGTTTAACAAGTGCTTTTATAATAAAATCTTATTATTGTATGCCTCAGTTAAATAGAAAACTGAAGGGTTATAACATTTTGTTTACACTTATAAACAAATAAAATTATAAACTGCGATAGTTGAGAATCGAAGCTTGTACTGAGTTGTTTTTTCACCACGATTTTTAAAATCGAGGAAAATTATGATTTTTTTAAATATTTTTTTAAATAATAAAAAATAACGCGTCTTGCCTTTTATACCTCAGTTTTCTATTGTTCGAGGTGAAAGTTTCATCATCAAAAGTGTTATTTATTGTAGGGTCTATTCATCTCCTATATATTTTAAAGAATATGAAAGGTGTGTAAGATCTCTGAGAGTTAGAGAAAACAGAGAAAGCAAGAGAGAAGAACGCAGAAAGGAAAAACAGAGAAAAGCCATGTAGGTGTAGGTGTGTGTGTGTGTTAATAGAAATTAAGCTACAATTACCACCACACAACAAAGAGATAAACACTTTAAACTTTCATTGTATATCTTTTAAGTGTAATCATCTAAACTTCGTCTTGTGTAAACTGCTTAACAGAGAAGCACTCTATAAATACAAAATACTATAATCCAGTTTGGTTATGTTCCTCAAATGACCAGGCTGGTTAGGCTCTTGAGAAGTCAGCGACGAGTAGTCATTGATGGAGAAATCTTCTTAAGCGACCGTAAGTTATGGTCTTAAGGAGTCAATGGTCATTGTTGTTTCTCAAGTGATTGGATATGGCAGACTCTTGAGGAATCAATGGCATATTGTCATTGCACTTATAATCATAATTTGATTATTGGATTAAGTCCTTGGCTGAGGCAAATCACCCATGTAGGTGGACTGGAAGTAGCCTAGTTAACGGTAAACAAGGATAAAATATTTTTGTCTTTTATCATTGTACTCATTATTATTGTTGCTATTATTGTGTTTGTTTTGGGAACCAAAAAGTTATCAAACAGAAATCCAATTCACCTTTATTTCTTGTGTTTCCTACACCTTCGTAGACTTCCAAACACCATAACAATAATTTCATTTTTACCCCAATAAAACATTCACATCAATGTCACCATTCAATCGACATGGTTATCGCCCAACCATGACCAAGTCAACTCAAACAACACAATTGCGCTATAAAAATATATGCATTGAACTCAGTTATGACAACACCGACATGGAGGCACGAAGCTTACAAGAATTATTAGAATTACTTTTGGTTGATTTAAACTCGAGAACTTTGTATCAAGCACACAAGGAGAATCGAAGGAGACATATACGAAAGATATAATCTCTTTTATGCAGAAGCAATGGCCACTTTGATCAATTATGTCGTAAGCAATAATGTAAAAAAATATTCCCGCATGTGTAATATGGCTATAATAATATAATATTAGTGTTTAATTTTTTATTTCTATTAATTAATAATTTTTTAAAATATATTATATTAATTAATTTTTAAAAATAATAAATTAATAATTAAATAATTTAAACTCCATAAAATATATTTCTTCTATCTCATAAAAAGTGTCTTATTTGCAATTTTTCGCTGTCTTAAAATAATTGTCTATTTAAAATAACAATGCAATATTTATTATTTTTTTCACTACTATACTTTTATTTATTTTCTTTCATTATATTAAACTATTTCATTAATTATATAATTAATAAGAATATTTTAGTTGATAAAACTAATTTTATCATTAAAGTTTAGACATCTAATTATTTTTTTAAAGAGTCGTGCATAATTTAAATAAAATTCTTATTACGAGACACAGAGAGTAGGACATTTACTACTCTTTAACGCAACTTATTAAAATGTGAGGATAGGTCAATTGATTTGATGTATCTTCTTTCATACGTGAAGTCTATCTCCATTTGTTTGGCGTGTTTTTTTTTTGTAATTTTAGAGAAGAAGAAAAAGTTAAAAAATATGAATATTGAAGTAAAGCATTTACAACGACTAAATTTTATAATACTTAGGATCCGTTTGGTTTAATCGTGGGAGGATAAATGATAGATTTTTATTAACAAGAAGGGAGAGAAGGGGAAAGGTTTGATTTATATATATATATATATATATATATATATATATATATATATATATATATATATATATATATATATATATATATATATATATATATATATGTTTAGGTCAAAACATGAAAGAAGAGGAAAGATGAGAAATTATAATAAAACACATAAAAAATATATAGTATTATAATAAAAATAATAAAGTTTATATAAAAAGATAAAAGTCAAATTGATGTTAATTTGAAAATAAAAATGAAAGCAACCATAATTATAACATATGAGATTATCTTAAGCGAATAACAGTTTTTTTTTTTTTAAAAACTTTAACATAAAAAAGGAGAAAAATTTGATAGAAAACATAATCTTTTAATATTTTATAAAGAATAAATTATAATTTTTACAAAAAAATTAAGGTTAATTTCGTCAATAAATTAAATTATATTTTAATTTTTTCGTCTCACCTCCCATTCTCTCAAAAAAAAAATCTCAATTCGAGAGAAATAAAAAATTACTTTGGGAGAAATTTTGATCTTTTTCTCTTCTCTCTTTCTTAAAATATTAAATCAAACACATTTTATTTAAAATATTTTATTCCCTATCCCTCTAAAAACCCTAAATCAAAGAGATTATTAGACTGTATTTAAAACAAGAGACAGAATTACAAGAGAAGTTGCGAAGAGAAAACTACTCTTAATTGATAATATAAAAAAAAATTTTTAAACAAATAACATTGATAATAGAATACAAAACTAAAGACTCTTAATTGATAATGTAAAAAAAAAAAATTTTAAAAACAAACAACATTGATAATAGAATACAAAAGTATTCTAACAGAATAGAAAACTAAAGAACAAAAGAGTAAAATTCTCTACCAACACTAAAGTTAATCTAAACAACCCAAAAGGTTATTATAAAAATTAAGAAAACTAATGCAAAGAAACGCTAAAGAGAGAAAGAGTATAGGTGGATTCCACCCTATTTTGCTTTCTTTTCATTATAGCGAAGAAAGAGAAGAGAAAGGTCTAACTTTTTTCTCCCAATCAATACCCTTATCTTGTACGTTTTGTTTCTTTTTCTAAGAGTAATACTTAAACAAAATCAATTTAATACCTAAAATTTACTCTAATTAAATTTCTTGTCCAATAAGAGTGTGTTGGTGAACGGTAATTGTCTGTACGGTAACAGGACGGATACAGTGGCCGAGCCCGAGGGTTATGGCTGACACGTGTCTGTAAAAAGCATCCAACACAATTATATTGTTTTTGACGATGGACCCACTCGACTGTTTTTCAAGCTTGTCACCTACTCCTCGGAATCTCGGTCCGGGTTAATACACCTACCCACCATACAGCACTGACGCTGCTATTAACATTTTTATATTGCTAATTAATGAAACACAGTAAACATAGATGTGTCATATGTAAACAGTTATGCGACATCTTTTGTAAATATATTAGTACTGCCAAAAATATGTCACGTGTGTGGTGTGGGTACAGTTTTAAAAATTAATGAGTTTAATTGTTATTTCATTATAAAATTGTTGAACAATTGTCATTGTATATAAGCAGTTTTATTTATTTTCCCCCACTATTAATGAAAGCGGTTCTATGACGGACAAATGAAGTTCATGAATTCAATTGATTTCTTTTGTAGTATATATGCATAATTTTAACGTTTTATATTTTAAAATAAAATACTATTGATATGTAGTTAAACAATATTTTACTAATATAAATTCTCTGTTTCCTTCTTCCTGCAAATTTTTATTTTGGTATTGGTTTTTAGTGTTACATGTTTTAATTTATTGTTTTGTAAAAGGTTAGTATTCGACTATATCCAAGTAATTAGTGGAAGAAGTAGGAGACAATTGTATTTGACATAGTCAAATATTATAATATATAATTTTTATGTCGAAGCAAAATATGATTTCGTATATTTTGGACTTGAGTTTTGGTTGTCTATATATAGGTATACATTTGTATTTTTCAATAACAACTTTATTATAATCACTTCAGTTTTACTAAATAATACTATTTTCTCTCTTCTTTTTCTTTTTCTTAAAGTCCTAACTGTTCAATCAGTTCCAACAAATTGGTATTAACGAGTCTGGTTGCGATTCAGAGAGAATCTGTAATAGCAAACGAAAACACAACATCAATACAATTTTCAGCAAATCTATCGATTTTCAAAAGGGATTACTACGAGAGATGGGTTGCGCAGATGAAGGTCATATTTGGATTTCAAGATGTGGCTGAAATCGTGAACGATGGAGTACCTGCATTAGAAGAGAATGTGAATGTTGTTCAACAAACTGCGCACAAGGAACGCAGAAAGAAAGATGAAAAGGCTCTGTTCTTGATCCATCAATGTGTGGATCCTAACGTGTTTGAGAAAATTATTGAAGAAGAAACAATAAAATGAGTGTGAGACAAGTTAAAGAACTTGTATAAAGGAGATGAAAAATTGAATAGGGCAAAGTTGCAGATGTTGATAAAGCAATTTGAGATTACTCAAATGAAAGAAAATGAGTCAGCTTCAGAATTACTTACGCGTGTGGTATCGCTAACAAACTAGATGAAGGCAAATGGGGAATCAATCACTGATCTGCAGAAGATTGAGAAAGTATTGTGATCTTTGACTGCAAACTTTGATTACATTGTCATATCCATTGAAGAGTCCAATAATCTAGCTAAGATGAAGGTGCAAGAACTTCAAGCTTCATTGGAGGCTCATGAGATGATATTGAAGTAGAGGAAATTAGAGAGGGAGAAAATGGATAAATAGGCAATGCAAGCAAGATTCACCAAGAAACTTGGGAAAGAAAAGGTGAAATAGATAAAGAATCTTGCTAATGATGATAAGTCAAACAAGAACTCAAAGAATTACTCTAATTCAATCAAGAAAGTCGTGGGCAACAAGTAATCGGGGGAGAAAGTTGACATGGACGGGGTGCAATGTTACAACTGTCAAGGATTTGATCATTATGCTAGAGATTGTAGAAGAAAGAAGGGATCTAGAGCAAACGATGATGACAAAGTACAATATGCACATGCTAGAGAAAGTGACTCTGACGATATGTGATATCTGAATTCAAGATGCAGGAACCACATGATTGAAAATAAAAACTGGTTTACCAAGTAAGATGAATCAGTCAAGAAGGTGATCAAGTTTGCAGATGGCAGACATGTTACATCATAAGGAAGAGGAAATATAGGTGTGACGAGAAGGAATGGTCGAAGGTCCAGTATTACTGGCGTATTATATATACCTTCAATGACAAGTAACTTGATAAGGTATGTCAATTACTTGCCTAAGGGTATAACATGAAGTTGGATGAAAATCTGATCAAGGTGTATAATGGTGAAGGACGGATGATCTTAAAGGCACCATTGGTAGATAAGAAAACCTTCAAGATTGAGATCAACGGGGTTGATCATCAGCGTCTTCCTTCGATTATTGTCGAAGACAAGAACTAGCTATGGCATCACAGGTATGAACACTTAAATTTCAAAGTATATGTACGTTTAACCAAAATAAGATGGTGTATGACTTACCTCGAATAAAAGAGTCAAGTTAAGTATGTGAGGAATGCTGGAAAGCAAAGTAGGCTAGGAAGACATTCAAACATGAGTTGTCCATGAAATCGAGAGAAAAGCTGGAGCTTGTTCACTATGATGTGTGTAAACATTTTTAAGTAAAGTCGAAGGGAGGTAATTGTTACTTCCTAACTTTCATAAATAAATTCACTAGATATATGTGGATTTACCTTGTCAAAAGGTAGAGTGGGGTATTCCCATAATTCGAGAAGTTTAAATTGCACTTTGAGAAGAAAAGTTAATGCAAGTTAAAAACACTAAGACCTGATGGTGGTGGTGAATAAACCTCTAGAAAATTTACAAGATTTTGCATGGATGAAAGTATAGAGCATGAGGTCATTGCACCCTATACAGCTCCGCATAATGGTATAGTTGAGAGGAGAAATAGAAGTATACTGAACATGACTAGAAACATATTGAAATCTAAAGAAGTGCCAAAGAGATTTTGGGAAGCCGCTTCGACAATAATATGCATTCTAAGTAGATGCCCAACAAAGAAGATGTTCGAGAAGCCACCTTATGAGGCTAGGACAGAACAAAAGGCAAATGTGAGTCATCTTAGAGTTTTTGGAACAATTTGTTTCAAGCATGTACCTGAACAACTGAGGAAGAAACTAGATGATCGAATTCAAGCTATGGTGCTCATAGGTTATCATTTGACTGGTGCATACAAACTATATTCACCAAATGATGATAAACTTATGATCAATCGAGATGTTCTCGTGGCTGAAATCAAAGGGTGGTATGAGAGTCAAAGGTCAGTTCGACAAGAGGAAGAAACTATCCCAATTATGCTTGATGAAGACCAACAGACTGAAGTCACAACCAAGTCGACAAGGATATATATATATATGTGTGTGTGTGTGTGTGTGTGTGTGTGTGTGTGTGTGTGTGTGTGTGTGTGTGTGTGTGTGTGTGTGTGTGTGTGTGTGTGTGTGTGTGTGTGTGTGTGTGTGTGTGTGTGTGTGTGTGTGTGTGTGTAGGTGTGTGTGTATACACACACACGCACGCACACACACCCGCACACAAATATATATATATATATATATATATATATATATATATATATATATATATATATATATATATATATATATATGTGTGTGTGTGTGTGTGTGTGTGTGTGTGTGTGTGTGTTTGTGTGTGTGTGTGTGTGTATACAGACACACGCACACGCGTACACACACACACACACACATATATATAAGCAGTTGATGCAGATGGTGACTTAATATAAGAGGTAATGATAATGGTTGAATCAGAACCAATCGATTTGGATCAAGCAATGAATGATTCAAATTGGTTAGCAGTTATGCAAGAAAAACTCAGGGAAATCGAGAAGAATAAGACTTGAGTACTTGTCGAGAAAGCAACCAAGAAGCCAATTGATGGGGATTCGGTATACAAGTTGAAGTTAAGCCCGAATGGTGAGATTACTAAGCACAAGGCAAGACCGGTGGCAAGAGGTTTTATGCAAAAATAGGGTATTGATTCTGAAAAAGTTTATTCACCTGTGGCAAGGCTAGAATCCATCAGAAATGTTGTATCGAATGCAACATACAAAGGATGGAAGATACATTAACTATATATAGTTAAACAATATTTTACTAATAGAAATTCTCGGTTTCCTTCTTCCCTGCAAATTTTAATGTTGGTATTGGTTTTTAGTGTTAGATGTTTTAATTTATCATTTTATAAAAGGCTAGTACTCGACTACATCAAAGTAAGTAATCAAAGAAGTAGGAGTCAACTGTATTCGACATAGTCAAATACTATAACATATAATTTTTATGTCGAAGAAAAATATAATTTCGTATATTTTGGACTTGAGCTTTGGTTGTCTATATATAGGCATACATTTGTGTTTTTCAATAACAACTTTATTATAATCACTTCAGTTTTACTAAATAATACTACATTCTCTCTTCTTTTTCTTTGTCTTAAAGTCCTAATTGTTCAATCAATTCCAACAAATTGGTATTAACGAGCTTGGTTGCAATTCAGAGAGAATCTGTAATGGAAAACAAAAACACAACATCAATACAATTTCTAGCAAATCTACCGATTTTCAAAAGGGATTACTACGAGAGGTGGGTTGCGCAGATGAAGGTCATATTCAGATTTCAAGATGTGGCTGAAATCGTGAACGATGGAGTACCTGCATTAGAAGAGAATGTGAATGTTGTTTAACAAACTGCGCACAAGGAACGCAGAAAGAAAGATGAAAAGGCTCTGTTCTTGATCCATCAACGTGTGGATCCTAATGTGTTTGAGAAAATTATTGAAGAAGAAACAATAAAAAAGAGTGTTGGACAAATTAAAGAACTTGTATGAAGGAGATGAAAAATTGAATAGGGTGAAGTTGCAGACGCTGATAAAGCAATTTGAGATTACTCAAATGAAAGAAAATGAGTCAGCTTCAAAACTCTTTACGTGTGTGGTATCGCTAACAAACTAGATGAAGGCAAATGGGGAATCAATCACTGATCTGCAGAAGATTGAGAAAGTATTGTGATCTTTGACTGTAAACTTTGATTACATTGTCATATCCATTGAAGAGTCCAATAATCTAGCTAAGATGAAGGTGCAAGAACTTCACGCTTCATTGGAGGCTCATGAGATGATATTGAAGTAAAGGAACTTAGAGAGGGAGAAAATGGATAAATAGGCAATGCAAGCAAGATTCACCAAGAAACTTGGGAAAGAAAAGGCGAAATAGATAAAGAATCTTGCTAATGATGATAAGTCAAACAAGAACTCAAATAATTACTCTAATTCAATCAAGAAAGTCGTGGGTGTCGCTACTCGAAAAATGCATCGCGCAACGACGGGGAGGCGAAAAAGATAGACAGAAGAGTCGCCACCGAACTTTATTTATCCCATGAGGGGAAAGGAAAATATCGAGAAAACCTTAAGAAAGAAATGGATAAGATGGTCTCGCAACCATGAACGGGTTCGGAAGCCGGTTATGCGAAGGGAAGGTATTAGCACCCCTCGCATCCATCGTACTCGATGGGAACCTTTTGTTTGTCGACGTGTGATTATATTTGCTAAAATATTATGCTATAAAAGTGTGTTCCAAAAGATAGGGAGAAAAGGGGTTAGAAACAGGAAAATGAGAGGTTAGGAGGAAAGAGAGAACGGGGAAGAAAAGAGAAAGAACAGACTCGGTAGGACTTCGCAGTCCTATGCCTACGTATTCTCAATAGATGTGAGAAAGTCAGAGTCGACGTAGTTCGAGGAACTATAGATATAGGGGGGAATGTGCTCGGCAAGGATTGTGGCCCTTGTGCCTACGTATCTTTACTTAAAAGAAGTAAAGAATCAGAGCATCCGTAGTTCGGCCTACGGTGTGCGGGGGGAGTGCTGGTAGACGATGCTATCGTGCGCATTCTAGCAGTTAGGCGTATTGCTGCTCGCTCGTTGGAGACTTAGGCGTTACCTGTTTGCGGTAGAACGGACGTAGCATGCCTTTCTGGGAAAGGGTGGAAAAAGAAAAGGGTGCTCGCTAGGATATCGCAATCTTATGCCTACGTATTCCCATTATGCATGAGAAATCAGAGCAACGTAGTTCGTACCTACGATGCGGATAACCGGTGTGTTTGGGGATGATGTTATCGTGCGCGTTCTAGCATTTTAGGTGTTTTGCTGCTCGCTCATTTGGAGACTTACGCTTACCTGTTTGCGGTAGAACGAACGTAACATATCCTTTGGGAGACTGGTTTTCGCCATGCGAGGCAAGGTGTCACGTTTGATTGGCTGAATTGTTTTTTAGGGGCGAGATAGGTCCTCGGATAGTAACCCATACGGGTAGTACCCAATTCTTTATCTCAAAGTTTTTGTTATAAAAGGGTGTGGCGAACGAGGCGTCTTCGTATTGAAAGACGAGCGTCGAAACCACCCTCACTATAGTGGGCATCCCTACGTTCGGAGAAGAAGAGGTCTACACCCAATCCTCTCTCTTTAATTCAATGCAAAGAGAACTTCATTCTCTTATTAAAGATGTTTTTGGTTTTGAATGGTAAGTGCTTTGCGACAGAGAACCCTACGGTAAACGTCAGCACTCGGGATAGGAGAAGGCCTACGCCTAACCACTCCACAACCATTCAAGTTTTATTGTGAAAAGAAGTTTGAAAATACACTCGGTACGAGACCGAGGTTTTAGGTGGGAAAGGTTTCGGAAAGGAGTTGTGATAGGAGATGGTGGATAAAGTCGCGTCTTCGTATTGAAAGACGAGTATCGAGACCACCCTCACTACAGTGGGCATCCCAACATTCGAAGAAGAAGAGGTCTACACCCAATCCTCTCTCTTTAATTCAATACAAAGAGAAATCAATTTATTATGGTTTGAAAATGGACTCGGTACGAGACCGAGGTTTTAGGAGAGATGGTATGGAAACGTCTTCGTATTGAAAGACGAGCGTCGAAACCACCCTCACTACAGTGGGTATCCCAACGCTCGAAGAAGAAGAGGTCTACACCCAATCCTCTATTTTTAATTCAATACAAAGAATTGACTTTAAGGAGATGAGATTTGAAAATGGATGGGAAGCGTATTCGTATTGAAAGACGAGTGTCGAAACCACCCTCACTACAGTGGGCATCCCAACACTCGAAGAAGAAGAGGTCTACACCCAATCCTCCCTTTTTAATTCAATACAAAGAATTTGATTTGAAAATGTTTTCGAAGATACACTCGGTACGGGACCGAGGTCTTAGGAGAAAAAGCGTTGAAAAGAAATGGTCTCAGATCCAACGTCATTTATCAATAGTTTGACTTAATAACGGTTTACGGAGGTCTCGTCATCGACCTAAACAAATAAAAATGGGACAAAAAGCCCAATAACAAAAGAGAAATGAAATTCAACTTCTAAAAAGTAAAATGAATATAAAGTAGAACTCTAAAGAAAAATATAATTCTAACCATAATATAATATACACATATTAACTAATATATATTTACAAAGCTCTAAGAAAAAAGTAAAATATAAAATATATAATACAAATAATAGTATATTTATATACTAATAAACTAAATCAATATATACATAACAAAGAAAGAAAAAAACGTTTTAGAAAATAAGTATAGAAATTAAATACGATCAGAATAATAATAATAATAATAATAATAAAAAGACTGAAATAAATATATAAAATAAAAGTAAAAGTGAAACGGAAATGCTCAGTCTGGAAACAGGGTAACGCCTCAAAAAAATAGGGGAAGGGCATGATTAACCTAATATCAACGGCGAGATTCTCAGAAACGAAGGCACTTCATTGCACACATCGACCGCGAAATGGAAACATAACGCCCTCGTGAACCCAATCCCCTTCTCTCTTTCATTCTTGCCTCAGTTCACCGCTTCGATTCATCTCAGATTGAGGTAGGTTCTCACTTTACATCTCTTCAATCTTGATTTAGATTCTTGACTCTTTCTTCTCATTCTTTTTCTGGTTTATGGATTTTAGATTGAAGAATGGCGGATGGAAGTCGTGGGATTGTTAGCTGTGAGGACAGTTTTGGTTTGGAAGAATGTTGAGAAACAACAACGAAGATTAATGGAAGAATGTGACGTAAAAAATCACCCACCACATGTTCGATGAAAGAACTGTTATGGCTTTGAGAGTTTGATGATGAAGGTGACACGGTTAGGTTTTCGAAGGTTAATTTGTTATGAAGAAGACGGTTGGTGAAAGTTGGTTACGGGCTTGCTCGTAGGTTTTGAAGGAATTTTCGGTTCAGAGGTTGAAGCTTGAAGGAAGTTGTAGCTTTATCTGGATAGTATGGAGATGGTTTTCTGAAGGTGTTTCGTGGAGGTTTACGTGGTTTTGTTGGAGAGGAATAAGTTAGTTTTGTTTTTGTTGTTAATGATACATGAAGGTGTTATTATGGTTGCATAGGTCGGAGGGAGTTCAAACAAGGTTGATGGCGGTCGAGTTCATCAGGTGTTGTATAGTTTGTATAATGAAGATAGAGGAGGTGAGTTCTGAAACAGAAACGTGTTGTTCTGTTGTTGTGGTAAACGGAGGAGTTGAAGCGGAGTTTGGTGTTTACGGTTTTGGTGAACTGAGTTGAGAGATGATGTGAGCCGCAGTTGGGTTCTGCGTGAGTTTCCATGGAGTTTTCTTGAAGCTTTCTGAACATGGTGGTAGTGAGAGCTTTTGAGTTGTGAAGGCGGATTTACGGTGAAGACTCATGGATTTCTTCAGTGTCTGTTTTGGACGGTTAACAGGGTGAAAGTTCGGTAATGTGAAACGTAGTTTTCTGGGCTTCGGTTTGAACAAGTTGGAAGATGAGTTAATGGTGTGTTGGAATATGAATGTTGTTTGAAGTTGATGATGGGGAGGTAGCGATGGCTTGCTGGCAGCGTTGTAAGGAGGTTGTGGTTGTTTGAGTTTGTTGTTACTCGTTGTTGAGAAAATGATGAATGGAGAAGAAAAGTTGGTTGAATGGTGAAGGGAGTTGAAAAGGGGGTTTTATGAGATTGTTGCTAATGGTGGTTTGAAGTCTGGGTTGTTGAAGAAAGGAATTTTTGTGGATAGTTTCAGAAAGATGTTGTTAGTGTTGAGAGGAGGTTTTTGGGTGTTCGGTCCTGTTGAAGAAGTTTTGGAGGATCCTTTTGAATGCTTTCACTCTTCCCCTCAAAGAGACTTTTTTTGTGGTTTTTCATATGTTCTAGTGGCTAGCTGTGAGGTTTGTCTGGCGGTACGGTTTTGTGTTTTCTGCAGGGTTTGTCTGGTGTGGGAGGAGCATAGCAGGTGGTGGTACGGTTTTGATGCAGAATTGTGGTTTTTGTTGGTTTGTCTTCACTTGCAGGTTGTGTAGCAGAGTTTTACTTTGTGAAAGTTGTTTTCATTCCCTGTTGCAGGTCTT
This sequence comes from Lathyrus sativus, assembly GCA_963859935.3. Lineage (NCBI taxonomy): Eukaryota > Viridiplantae > Streptophyta > Magnoliopsida > Fabales > Fabaceae > Lathyrus > Lathyrus sativus. The sequence continues at coordinate 446,728,909 of OZ012739.1, read as the reverse complement.
GTTTAGCATAGCAGGCTTTGGTTTATGTGTTGGCTTCAGAAGAATCATTGAAAGGGAAGGTGGTTGGTCTTTTCAACTGGTTTGAGGAAAAGTGTGGATAAAGGAGCTGTTTTAGAAGGGTTGTGGTAGTCTGTCAAACTTCTTGACGTGCCTAGTGAGCTTCCACGACTAATTCATCGGCCAGGCCTCAAGAGTTGGAAGGTATATGACAAGAGCAGTTGGTTGAGTGGTGATTTTCGGAGGTGAATGATGAAGGAGGTGGGAGTTGCGGTTTGCATTCGGTGAGTTCTGGAAGGTTGATTGTGAAGAATAACAAAAAAAGGTTGTAGGTACCTTACCGTTTCCATCCCTTTTCTCTCAATCTCTCCTGGTTATGTCTTCTTTGTGTTTCTGTTTTTTTTTTTGAGAGATTATGGTGAGTAATTTCGGTTATCCTTATGGGTTGAAGCCTGAAGAAAAGTTTTTAAACTGAGTTTTTTCTTTGAGTCTTTTTCAATGACATGGTTTTTGTTGTTTTCATAATGCAGAGGTCGGTTCCTTTTTGCTTGTACTATTGTTGACAGGCTTGTGATAATAACCAAAACAAATGCAATTCGATGCCTACTAAAGTGCTTTGACAGGCTGTTTGGTTGTAGGAAGGGTAGCAGTTTCGGTACATTTGGAGGGTAGTGTTGGCTGCTGTTCGCAGGTTTTGTCTGGTGTGTTGAATGCAGTAGTGTGGGCCGGTTGCTTACCAAAATCTGCTTTTGTTTTATTTACAGGTAGTGGCTTGTTGGAGGAGTGTGGCAATTGGTATCACAATGGTATGAATTTGCAGGTCCTGGCATATTGTGGCGGTATGGTTTCGCAGGCCTATCTGTTGAAGCAGTATGTATTGGTTTTGTAGCATTTTTCCTGCCATGTAATTTCGAATTCTGTTACTGTGGAGCTAGCAAGAATCTCCGAGCTAGATGGAAAAATCTATTCACTGTTTAACTCAACGGCTGCTACACCACATCAACCAAGATTGGTTGGTCCGCTAATTTGCTGATTGGTCCGCTAATTTGCCACGCAACGACGAGGCTTAAGATTCAGAGCTGAGGTTTGCACCTTAATTGAGGTTGAGATTTTGGTGTATTTCATTGCAACTGGCCAGGAGTTATTTAACGGTCATGACCGACTTTGCTTTTGCTCCCCTTTTTTTGGATTTATGTAAACTGAAACAGATGAATTTCCTCCTGAGTTATAATGGATTTTCATAAATTGTTATTCATTGTTGATGTAACGCTTAATGCCTTTAAGGTCTCAATCTGATGAATTAACGAATTAACTTTGTGATACATATTTCTTAGTCACAACTTGGAGTGGTAATTTAGAAACAAACACAACCTGTCCTACTCATAAATTGTTATTCAATTCGGGCCTAGTGCTCATGTTTTATCAATGGTTAATGTCTCACCTCTTCAATCTAACCATTTCATCCCCTTTCTCAAAATTCAAATTAACTAAGGACATTTCTCCCATGATTTTGAAAGTGAATTAATCATGATGATCTTTTTCTATAACTCTTGAACATGGTTTTGGATTAGTTGGCATTACCACCTCACATATCACCACCTAAGAACATGGCCTATGGTCACCAAAAATCGATTGAAGTGCACCAGTCACATAATTTTGGGATATCAACCCTGCTTCGAAGTCCGGTCATAAAACTTAAAGGAGTCTCTTTGAACCAATACTTCTAACAACAACCCACACCTCCTAATACGCATTCCAAAAATTTAAGGACCAAATCAGGTGATCATGTCTTAAAATAAAAAACCTTGTTATACCCAACTCTTTAGTCAGTATAACACAAACAACTTTTGGTTCCCCCCTTTAGAAAACTTCTTTAATAAGTTGGCCTAATTGCTTGAAAATGAAATTCTTCGCAAGGTAGGACAAATTTTGGGTATGACAGATGCCCCTATCTATTTGGCTTAGACCGAGGGAAATAAACGGCTACAATATTCTTTCTCCCGAGGTAGAAGTCAATTAGATATGAAGAAGACCCTGAATTTGTCCGCAAAGGAGAAAACTGCTTGGGAATGAAATACTGGATACCTTGCAAAGGTCGCTAACACAAAAAGGATGTTAACAAAGAAAACCTGACACCCAAAGGATGACAAACCTATCACCCAAAAGGATGACAGTAAACTCACACACACTGCTCTAAAATCAAAAGAAAGCAAGGGATCCACTACCAAAAGGATGGCGGAAAACACGCTAGTCATGACACCAAAAAGGACGTCAGACCCATCACCAAAAAGTAAGATGAAGAGGAGACGCTAGTCATGACACCAAACAGGATGTCAGACCCATCACCAAAAAGGATGATGAAGCGAAACAAAATCAACATTAACACCAAAAAGGATGTAAGGGATCCATTACCAAAAAGGATAATGGAGAACAAACGCTAGTCATGACACCAAACAAGGATGTCAGACCCATCACCAAAAAGGATGATGGAGCGGAGACGAAATCAACCCTAACACCAAAAAGGATGATAGATGGATAAGCTTCTCCCAAGAGATTGCCACTTATCGCTGAAGATGGATAAGCTTCTCCCAAGAGATTGCCACTTATCGCTGATGAAGGATAAGCTTCTCCCAAGAGATTGCCACTTATCGCTGAAGATGGATAAGCTTCTCTGAAGAGATTGCCACTTATCGCTGATGAAGGATAAGCTTCTCCCAAGAGATTTCCACTTATCACTGAAGATGGATAAGCTAGTCTGCTGGAGACAAACCACTGGGGATCGCCCATAGCTTTACTGAAGATGACCCTGTCTGGGCTAAATATTGATTTGAAGATCTTGATTAACCACGAGGTTGAAATACATCATGCGATACACCCATGGTCTTGAAAAGATGCCCCTGACTGAGCTGAATTTTGCTTTGATATTCTTAAATTTCGTGGGAGGACCCACGGTCTTTGCAGATAATGCCCCTGACTGGGCTGCTGATTGCATTGAAGCTCTTGAATTTTCCCAATAAATGTTGAACAAATTCGTGGGGAACGCCCACGGTCTTGCGGAAGATGCCCCTGACTGGGCTGATTATGATCTTGATATCCTCTGACTCTCGTGGGAGAAAACCACGATCTTGCAAGGGATGCCCCTGACTGGGCTGATGATGATCTTGGGAATCTTCAAGATTGATCTTGGATCTGATCTCGCACATGCTAATGCTGAATGATAAATATGTTCCATAAATGGAAACGCAAATGCAAATGCGCGGAGATGCAAGAGCTGGGGAAAATATGATATGATCATAGGTATGCATATGATGCAAGATGCTTATGAAGTCGAATGCGATGCGTATGATGCATATGACTGCACATGATCGTAGGCAGGTGACCGGAAATGCAAGTGCCGACGTGGAGGTCTTTTGGTGGTTGGAAGTACCAGATGAGGGCTGGCATTCAGAGGATAGACCAAATGCGTTTGGTTGGCGAAAGGTTAAGCTGTCAAAGGATGACTGATTTCATGGTTTGCCAGATGGGAGCTGGACTTTGGAGTGAGGTTTACCAGACGAGAACTGGTGAAATGGTAGGCTAAAAGGAAGGGTGGCCAGATGGGAGCTGGTTTAAAAGCTGACATATACCAAGCGGGAATTGGTATTCAGCGAAGGATTAACCAGATGGGACTGGTTTGAAAGCTGACATATACCGGACGGGAACTGGTATTTAGCGAAAGGTTGACCAGATGGGACTGGTTTAAAGGTTTAAAGGTTTGACCAGATGGGACTGGTATTTAGTGAAAGGCTAACCAGATGGGACTGGTATTTAGGCTTGCCAGACGAGAACTGGACTTTGGAGGTTTGAAGGTTATAAGGTTTTGACAGGTTTAGGCTGTGGGATGAAGGATCCAATGACAGCAAGGCATTTTCGGAAGGTTAAGGTTATTGGGTGAGGTGACGGTACAATTCCCTGACACTCATTTTGAACTCAACAGTTGCTGATGAGGATGAACTTGCTTGAGTAGCTTGCCATGAGAAGACCTCGAGATGGCTTGCCCCAGAGTTTGTACCACGAAAGGGTTTAACATTGTTCAACCGGTTCTTGTGGTGATTGGCTTCAATATACTATTGGGAGTAGCTTGCTCTTGAAAGAGCGTTGAAGCGACTTAACTTATCCTGATTGAACATTGGAGGGATCTATCTTCAAGTCAAAGAAACTTTGGGTGGCCTGCCCCTGCTTGGTATGATTCATCTTTGATCAACCGCTTCTTGAATGATTTGCCCCATAATCAACTGATGTTTGGGGATTTGCCTCAGACTGACTGATTCCAAATTCTCGGGATGACAATGCCCCAGCTCCATAGGGACTACAAAGCATGCTCGATTCTGATCCAGACTGCTGAAATGGTCAAGTCCTGTTTGATTGCTTTCTGTTGGAATTTCCTTGATGCCAACTACTGACTTGCAATTAAAATTTCTTGTTCACGAATGGTAATTTTAATGCAAAGTTCATGCAAGTTTTTTGAAAGAAGTGTCGTTTATTAAGTGTCGTGATAGTGAAACGAATGGACCATTAATCCAAACGTTGTGCTAACTTGATTAGTGCGAAAGATATAGCAAAGATATTGACACCAATACTGATGATTAGCAAATATGCGAGGAGTCAGTTTACGCAACCTTGCGATAATATGCTTTCCGAATAATCCTCGCCTCAATTAGGTCTTTCGAGGGTTGTAACGTGGTCTGGTTCACGGTTATAAAACAAAGGATGTTAGGCTCAAAGTATGATTTGTACCCACCCCTTCTTCTTGATGATCTCCATACCTACGTTCAGTTAATTTTGCACATGATTACCTTGACAGTGTAAGTTTGATGGTTCAAGGTTTGCTTGAAATGGCAGCCACCTTATTTTGACGGATGTCAGTAGCCCCTTGATTTGGGTGGCCACTGAATCTTATTTTGTTTTTGTTGATGGTTTAAGGACCTCTTTTGCTTTTGTTTTCGATCCCTAACTTTTGCATGGACTGATTTGGCTTGTCAGATCCATCGGGATAGCCTTGATTTTTTCCTAAGTCTCCTTTTAAGGTGTTTGACTTAGCAGGCTTTTGATTTTTTTTTTGGATTTTGTTGGAGGGTTGTGACTGCCATGTCATCGGTCATTGATGAACAACCGTCTTTTGGTTTTTTGAATTTTTCTTTATTGATTTGAATGCGGGATTAGATTAACTGAACAACTACCCTGCCCTAGGTTGAGTGTAAGGGTTTTGAATATCCTAAGGAAACTCCTACTTCTAGGCTCGAAGTGGTTGACTAGGGATTAACTCCTTATAACTCCAGTGTTTAGGGGAATTGAAACAATGCCTGTACATCATTGACGAGATTCTTTCTGAAAGCATATGATTTACAATTATGGGTATTTCGTTTTCGTCATCCTCCCTTCAATCTTTGCTAAAACAACAGTGATAAAGTGGAGTGGATAAAAAGTGTATGTGTTTGTGCTAAGTGGAAATAATGAGTGAATATGACGTGACTGATTCAGAAAATGCATAATCACTTCATTAATACTACCATTCAAAACAACAATGTTTAAAAAACAAGTAGCAATTAACAGGAAATAAACTACAAGATGCAAATGATAAAAGTGCCCAAGGACTGCCAATGTTGAGGACGTCTGCCTGTCTGGACCACTGGCTTTTGGAGATGACCCTTAGAATCTTCAAGCTTAGTTGGCTGAAAGGTTGACATGAACGACCAAACTCCCTTTGGGAAAAGATATGTACCCCTTGTCAATCAGTTGTTGCACTTTGGCTTGGAAGGCTTTGCATCCTTCAGTCGAGTGCCCCATGGATCCACCATGATATCCACACTGAACATTGGGATTGTACTCCGGCGGGTAAGGTTCTGGCACAGGCTTAAGAGTCTTAGGCTCCACCAATGAGTTTTGAATCAGATGTGGGAGAAGCTGACTGTGCGACATAGGGACCGGATGAAGAGGAGCAGTCCTTCTTTCCAAGTTGTTACTGGGCCTATGCTGATTTCGGCGCTGATTTTGATAACTTCGGCCATGGGCTTGTTGATTTTCATGAGGAGCGACCCATGGCTTATGGGATGAAGCTTTAGGCATGACCGATTGTCCATGAGGATAACATGGCACTGGTAATGATGCCTGTTGAGCAGACGAGGGATCATAGAGTTTTGTTGGTACATTGCGAGAATACTCAACATTTGCTATGAGTGCGCTGGTTTCATCCTTGTATTCCTCATGGAAATCATCGAAAGATTCAATCTCACTGGCCTGGCTGCCTGATGCGTCCTGGATTTGTCCACTTTTGAGGTAACTTTCGAGGCGCTCTCCTACAATCACAAGGTCAGAGAAGCTTGATGGCGTACAACCAGCCATTCTTTCAAAATAAAAGCCCTGCAAACTGTTGATGAACATGTCAATCAGCTCCTTGTCCGAGAGTGGTGGTTGCACTCTTGCTGCGAATTCTCTCCACCGCTGTGCATATCCCTTAAAAGGTTCGTCTTCATTCTGAGATAGGCTTTGCAACTGCATGCGGGTGGGAGGAGTGTCTAGATTAAACTGGTAAAAATTTAGAAAAGCATTGGCTAGGTCCCTCCATGATTGGATATGACTCCTTACTAAATCTGTGTACCAACTTAATGATGCCCCACTCAGACTTTCTTGAAAACAGTGGATCATCAACTTATCGTCATGAGTGTAAGGGGTCATTTTTCGACAGTACATCACCAAATGACGCCTCGGGCAACTAAAGCCGGTGTACTTCTCGAAGTTGGGTATCTTGAATCTCGGAGGAATCACCAAGTCTAGCACTAGACACATATCAGCAGCATCGAGGCCGGGCATGTCAGACACTCTCATAGCTTGAATTGTCTCCTCAAGGGCGCGAAGCTTTTCTTCCATGGGATCAATCGTTGGCATCCTCTGGGGTCGAGTAGGAACGTTTACTTGCGGAGGATGGTCGTCAAGCGGAAGATCATACAGTGGATTATTTGTCACAGTAAATCCTTGTGGGGGATCAACATTCTGGCGGTCATTCTCTGGCATAGCTACCTCAACTTGCGTTGTCCAACTGACTCTTCAAGTCGTTTATGCTCCTCTTGCTTCAAACTCTTCACAGCTCTCACGAGTTCAACGGGAGTGTCGGGAAATCAACTGCAGGTTATGGACAGAGGACGAGTAAGGTCTTGGTATCTAGCTAGAGAAAATGCAAAATGATGCAGAAATGCTTATGCAAATGCAATGTTATGAGTGCATACGAGAACAGATCCACAACAAGGATTAAAGTCACAAATCCTGCAAGACAAAACAAAAAGATATCTCTCCCATCGGGTGGGTAGTCTATTGGTTTATAAGAGGGTATCCCAAAAGGCTTTAAAACAAAGTCCCATGCACTAACCCTCAAAAGTTTTCCATCAGAACGACTACTCGTAAGACGGTAATCCTTTCAAAGGATGAACACAGAGTCATGTTTTAGCAACCTTTGGAATAAGGTTCTAAAAGGTTCTCAGAGTCACGGACTCCCAAGTCGGAAATAAAGATGCCATTACGACTACACGTAAGACATAATTATCCCAAAGGGGTCTCATCTGAGCGGTGGAATTCAATCCAACTCAACGAGTCCTAAGTCTCGCAAATCAGAAAGAAACCACCTCCTAATCTTAGTGTATACTCGAAAGCTCGGGTAGAAAGCTTTTATCCTTACAAACCAATTCAATAAACCCAACAGGTTAGTGAACACAACATAAAAAAAACAGATAAAAGCAAACAAAATCACACACGCGACAAACAAATTAGGCTTGGCTCGCTAGGAGTCCCCAGCAGAGTCGCCAGCTGTCGCTACTCGAAAAATGCATCGCGCAACGACGGGGAGGCGAAAAAGATAGACAGAAGAGTCGCCACCGAACTTTATTTATCCCATGAGGGGAAAGGAAAATATCGAGAAAACCTTAAGAAAGAAATGGATAAGATGGTCTCGCAACCATGAACGGGTTCGGAAGCCGGTTATGCGAAGGGAAGGTATTAGCACCCCTCGCATCCATCGTACTCGATGGGAACCTTTTGTTTGTCGACGTGTGATTATATTTGCTAAAATATTATGCTATAAAAGTGTGTTCCAAAAGATAGGGAGAAAAGGGATTAGAAACAGGAAAATGAGAGGTTAGGAAGAAAGAGAGAACGAGGAAGAAAAGAGAAAGAACAGACTCGGTAGGACTTCGCAGTCCTATGCCTACGTATTCTCAATAGATGTGAGAAAGTCAGAGTCGACGTAGTTCGGGGAACTACAGATATAGGGGGAATGTGCTCGGCAAGGATTGTGGCCCTTGTGCCTACGTATCTTTACTTAAAAGAAGTAAAGAATCAGAGCAGCCGTAGTTCGGCCTACGGTGTGCGGGGGGAGTGCTGGTAGACGATGCTATCATGCGCATTCTAGCAGTTAGGTGTATTGTTGCTCGCTCTTTGGAGACTTAGGCGTTACCTGTTTGCGGTAGAACGGACGTAGCATGCCTTTCTGGGAAAGGGTGGAAAAAGAAAAGGGTGCTCGCTAGGATATCGCAATCCTATGCCTACGTATTCCCATTATGCATGAGAAATCAGAGCAACGTAGTTCGTACCTACGGTGCGGATAACCGGTGTGTTTGGGGATGATGTTATCGTGCACGTTCTAGCATTTTAGGTGTTTTGCTGCTCGCTCATTTGGAGACTTACGCGTACCTGTTTGCGGTAGAACGAACGTAACATATCCTTTGGGAGACTGGTTTTCGCCATGCGAGGCAAGGTGTCACGTTTGATTGGCTGAATTGTTTTTTAGGGGCGAGATAGGTCCTCGGATAGTAACCCCTATGGGTAGTACCCAATTCTTTATCTCAAAGTTTTTGTTATAAAAGGGTGTGGCGAACGAGGCGTCTTCGTATTGAAAGACGAGCGTCGAAACCACCCTCACTACAGTGGGCATCCCTACGCTCGGAGAAGAAGAGGTCTACACCCAATCCTCTCTCTTTAATTCAATGCAAAGAGAACTTCATTCTCTTATTAAAGATGTTTTTGGTTTTGAATGGTAAGTGCTTTGTGACAGAGAACCCTACGGTAAACGTCAGCACTCGGGATAGGAGAAGGCCTACGCCTAACCACTCCACGACCATTCAAGTTTTATTGTGAAAAGAAGTTTGAAAATGCACTCGGTACGAGGCCGAGGTTTTAGGTGGGAAAGGTTTCAGAAAGGAGTTGTGATAGGAGATGGTGGATAAAGTCGCGTCTTCGTATTGAAAGACGAGTATCGAGACCACCCTCACTACAGTGGGCATCCCAACATTCGAAGAAGAAGAGGTCTACACCCAATCCTCTCTCTTTAATTCAATACAAAGAGAAATCAATTTATTATGGTTTGAAAATGGACTCGGTACGAGACCGAGGTTTTAGGAGAGATGGTATGGAAACGTCTTCGTATTGAAAGACGAGCGTCGAAACCACCCTCACTACAGTGGGTATCCCAACGCTCGAAGAAGAAGAGGTCTACACCCAATCCTCTATTTTTAATTCAATACAAAGAATTGACTTTAAGGATATGAGATTTGAAAATGGATGGGAAGCGTCTTCGTATTGAAAGACGAGTGTCGAAACCACCCTCACTACAGTGGGCATCCCAACACTCGAAGAAGAAGAGGTCTACACCCAATCCTCCCTTTTTAATTCAATACAAAGAATTTGATTTGAAAATGTTTTCGAAGATACACTCGGTACGGGACCGAGGTCTTAGGAGAAAAAGCGTTGAAAAGAAATGGTCTCAGATCCAACGTCATTTATCAATAGTTTGACTTAATAACGGTTTACGGAGGTCTCGTCATCGACCTAAACAAATAAAAATGGGACAAAAAGCCCAATAACAAAAGAGAAATGAAATTCAACTTCTAAAAAGTAAAATGAATATAAAGTAGAACTCTAAAGAAAAATATAATTCTAACCATAATATAATATACACATATTAACTAATATATATTTACAAAGCTCTAAGAAAAAAGTAAAATATAAAATATATAATACAAATAATAGTATATTTATATACTAATAAACTAAATCAATATATACATAACAAAGAAAGAAAAAAACGTTTTAGAAAATAAGTATAGAAATTAAATACGATCAGAATAATAATAATAATAATAATAATAAAAAGACTGAAATAAATATATAAAATAAAAGTAAAAGTGAAACGGAAATGCTCAGTCTGGAAACAGGGTAACGCCTCAAAAAAATAGGGGAAGGGCATGATTAACCTAATATCAACGGCGAGATTCTCAGAAACGAAGGCACTTCATTGCACACATCGACCGCGAAATGGAAACATAACGCCCTCGTGAACCCAATCCCCTTCTCTCTTTCATTCTTGCCTCAGTTCACCGCTTCGATTCATCTCAGATTGAGGTAGGTTCTCACTTTACATCTCTTCAATCTTGATTTAGATTCTTGACTCTTTCTTCTCATTCTTTTTCTGGTTTATGGATTTTAGATTGAAGAATGGCGGATGGAAGTCGTGGGATTGTTAGCTGTGAGGACAGTTTTGGTTTGGAAGAATAGGTTTGGAAGAATGTTGAGAAACAACAACGAAGATTAATGGAAGAATGTGACGTAAAAAATCACCCACCACATGTTCGATGAAAGAACTGTTATGGCTTTGAGAGTTTGATGATGAAGGTGACGCGGTTAGGTTTTCGAAGGTTAATTTGTTATGAAGAAGACGGTTGGTGAAGGTTGGTTACGGGTTTGCTCGTAGGTTTTGAAGGAATTTTCGGTTCAGAGGTTGAAGCTTGAAGGAAGTTGTAGCTTTATCTGGATAGTATGGAGATGGTTTTCTGAAGGTGTTTCGTGGAGGTTTACGTGGTTTTGTTGGAGAGGAATAAGTTAGTTTTGTTTTTGTTGTTAATGATACATGAAGGTGTTATTATGGTTGCATAGGTCGGAGGGAGTTCAAACAAGGTTGATGGCGGTCGAGTTCATCAGGTGTTGTATAGTTTGTATAATGAAGATGGAGGAGGTGAGTTCTGAAACAGAAACGTGTTGTTCTGTTGTTGTGGTAAACGGAGGAGTTGAAGCGGAGTTTGGTGTTTACGGTTTTGGTGAACTGAGTTGAGAGATGATGTGAGCTGCAGTTGGGTTCTGCGTGAGTTTCCATGGAGTTTGCTTGAAGATTTATGAACATGGTGGTAGTGAGAGCTTTTGAGTTGTGAAGGCGGATTTACAGTGAAGACTCATGGATTTCTTCAGTGTCTGTTTTGGACGGTTAACAGGGTGAAAGTTCGGTAATGTGAAACGTAGTTTTCTGGGCTTCGGTTTGAACAAGTTGGAAGATGAGTTAATGGTGTGTTGGAAGATGAATGTTGTTTGAAGTTGATGATGGGGAGGTAGTGATGGCTTGCTGGCAGCGTTGTAAGGAGGTTGTGGTTGTTTGAGTTTGTTGTTACTCGTTGTTGAGAAAATGATGAATGGAGAAGAAAAGTTGGTTGAATGGTGAAGGGAGTTGAAAAGGGGGTTTTATGAGATTGTTGCTAATGGTGGTTTGAAGTCTGGGTTGTTGAAGAAAGGAATTTTTGTGGATAGTTTCAGAAAGATGTTGTTAGTGTTGAGAGGAGGTTTTTGGGTGTTCGGTCCTGTTGAAGAAGTTTTGGAGGATCCTTTTGAATGCTTTCACTCTTCCCCTCAAAGAGACTTTTTCTGTGGTTTTTCATATGTTCTAGTGGCTAGCTGTGAGGTTTGTCTGGCGGTACGGTTTTGTGTTTTCTGTAGGGTTTGTCTGGTGTGGGAGGAGCATAGCAGGTGGTGGTACGGTTTTGATGCAGAATTATGGTTTTTGTTGGTTTGTCTTCACTTGCAGGTTGTGTAGCAGAGTTTTACTTTGTGAAAGTTGTTTTCATTCCCTGTTGCAGGTCTTGTTTAGCATAGCAGGCTTTGGTTTATGTGTTGGCTTCAGAAGAATCATTGAAAGGGAAGGTGGTTGGTCTTTTCAACTGGTTTGAGGAAAAATGTGGATGAAGGAGCTGTTTTAGAAGGGTTGTGGTAGTCTGTCAAACTTCTTGACGTGCCTAGTGAGCTTCCACGACTAATTCATCGGCCAGGCCTCAAGAGTTGGAAGGTATATGACAAGAGCAGTTGGTTGAGTGGTGATTTTCGGAGGTGAATGATGAAGGAGGTGGGAGTTGCGGTTTGCATTCGGTGAGTTCTGGAAGGTTGATTGATGAAGAATAACAAAAAAAGGTTGTAGGTACCTTACCGTTTCCATCCCTTTTCTCTCAATCTCTCCTGGTTATGTCTTCTTTGTGTTTCTGTTTTTTTTTTGAGAGATTATGGTGAGTGATTTCGGTTATCCTTATGGGTTGAAGCCTGAAGAAAAGTTTTTAAACTGAGTTTTTTCTTTGAGTCTTTTTCAATGACATGGTTTTTGTTGTTTTCATAATGCAGAGGTCGGTTCCTTTTTGCTTGTACTATTGTTGACAGGCTTGTGATAATAACCAAAACAAATGCAATTCGATGCCTACTAAAGTGCTTTGACAGGCTGTTTGGTTGTACGAAGGGTAGCAGTTTTGGTACATTTAGAGGGTAGTGTTGGCTGCTGTTCGCAGGTTTTGTCTGGTGTGTTGAATGCAGTAGTGTGGGCTGGTTGCTTACCAAAATCTGCTTTTGTTTTATTTACAGGTAGTGGCTTGTTGGAGGAGTGTGGCAATTGGTATCACAATGGTATGAATTTGCAGGTCCTGGCATATTGTGGCGGTACGGTTTCGCAGGCCTATCTGTTGAAGCAGTATGTATTGGTTTTGTAGCATTTTTCCTGCCATGTAATTTCGAATTCTGTTAATGTGGAGCTAGCAAGGATCTCCGAGCTAGATGGAAAAATCTATTCACTGTTTAACTCAACGGCCGCTACACCACATCAGCCAAGATTGATTGGTCCGCTAATTTGCTGATTGGTCTGCTAATTTGCCACGCAACGGCGAGGCTTAAGATTCAGAGCTGAGGTTTGCACCTTAATTGAGGTTGAAATTTTGGTGTATTTCATTGCAACTGGCCAGGAGTTATTTAACGGTCATGACCGACTTTGCTTTTGCTCCCTTTTTTTTGGATTTATGTAAACTGAAACAGATGAATTTCCTCCTGAGTTATAATGTATTTTCATAAATTGTTATTCATTGTTGATGTAACGCTTAATGCCTTTAAGGTCTCAATCTGATGAATTAACGAATTAACTTTGTGATACATATTTCTTAGTCACAACTTGGAGTGGTAATTTAGAAACAAACACAACCTGTCCCACTCATAAATTGTTATTCAATTCGGGCCTAGTGCTCATGTTTTATCAATGGTTAATGTCTCACCTCTTCAATCTAACCATTTCATCCCCTTTCTCAAAATTCAAATTAACTAAGGACATTTCTCCCATGATTTTGAAAGTGAATTAATCATGATGATCTTTTTCTATAACTCTTGAACATGGTTTTGGATTAGTTGGCATTACCACCTCACATATCACCACCTAAGAACATGGCCTATGGTCACCAAAAATCGATTGAAGTGCACCAGTCACATAATTTTGGGATATCAACCCTGCTTCGAAGTCCGGTCATAAAACTTAAAGGAGTCTCTTTGAACCAATACTTCTAACAACAACCCACACCTCCTAATACGCATTCCAAAAATTTAAGGACCAAATCAGGTGATCATGTCTTAAAATAAAAAACCTTGTTATACCCAACTCTTTAGTCAGTATAACACAAACAACTTTTGGTTCCCCCCTTTAGAAAACTTCTTTAATAAGTTGGCCTAATTGCTTGAAAATGAAATTCTTCGCAAGGTAGGAAAATTTTTGGGTATGACAGTGGGCAGCAAGTAATCGGGGGAGAAAGTTGACATGGACGGGGTGCAATGTTACAACTGTCAAGGATTTGATCATTATGCTAGAGATTGTAGAAGAAAGAAGGAATCTAGAGCAAACGATGATGACAAAGTGCAATATACACATGCTAGAGAAAGTGACTCTGACGATATGTGATATCTGAATTCAAGATGCAACAACCACATGATTGAAAATAAAAACTGGTTTACCAAGTAAGATGAATCAGTCAAGAAGGTGATCAAGTTTGTAGATGGCAGACATGTTACATCATAAAGAAGAGGAAATATAGGTGTGATGAGAAGGAATGGTCGAAGTTCCAGTATTACTGGCGTATTATATATACCTTCAATGACAAGTAACTTGATAAGGTATGTCAATTACTTGCCTAAGGGTATAACATGAAGTTGGATGAAAATCTGATGAAGGTGTATAATGGTGATGGAAGGATGATCTTAAAGGCACCATTGGTAGATAAGAAAACCTTCAAGATTGAGATCAACGTGGTTGATCATCAGCGTCTTGCTTCGATTATTGTCGAAGACAAGAACTAGCTATGGCATCACAGGTATGAACACTTAAATTTCAAAGTATATGTACGTTTAACCAAAATAAGATGGTTATGACTTACCTCGAATAAAAGAGTCAAGTTAAGTATGTGAGGAATGCTGGAAAGCAAAGTAGGCTAGGAAGGCATTCAAACATGAGTTGTCCATGAAGTCGAGAGAAAAGCTGGAGCTTGTTCACTATGATGTGTGTAAACATTTTTAAGTAAAGTCGAAGGGAGGTAATTGTTACTTCCTAACTTTCATAAATAAATTCACTAGATATATGTGGATTTATCTTGTCAAAAGGTAGAGTGAGGTATTCCCATAATTTAAGAAGTTTAAATTGCACTTTGAGAAGAAAAGTTAATGCAAGTTAAAAACACTAAGACCTGATGGTGGTGTTGAATAAACCTCTAGAAAATGTACAAGATTTTGCATGGATGAGAGTATAGAGCATGAGGTCATTGCACCCTATACAGCTCCGCATAATGGTATAGTTAAGAGGAGAAATAGAAGTATACTGAACATGACTAGAAACATATTGAAATCTAAAGAAGTGCCAAAGAGATTTTGGGAAGCCGCTTCGACAATAATATGCATTCTAAGTAGATGACCAACAAAGAAGATGTTCGAGAAGCCACCTTATGAGGCTAGGACAGGACAAAAGGCAAATGTGAGTCATCTTAGAGTTTTTGGAACAATTTGTTTCAAGCATGTATCTGAACAACTGAGGAAGAAACTAGATGATCGAATTCAAGCTATGATGCTTATAGGTTATCATTTGACTGGTGCATGCAAACTATATTCACCAAATGATGATAAACTTATGATCAATCGAGATGTTCTCGTGGCTGAAATCAAAGGGTGGTATGAGAGTCAAAGGTCAGTTCGACAAGAGGAAGAAACTATCCCAATTATGCTTGATGAAGACCAACAGACTGAAGTCACAACCAAGTCGACAAGGATATATATATATATATATATATGTGTGTGTGTGTGTGTGTGTGTGTGTGTGTGTGTGTGTGTGTGTGTGTTTGTGTGTGTGTGTGTGTGTGTGTGTGTGTGTGTGTGTGTGTGTGTGTGTGTGTGTGTGTGTGTGTGTGTGTGTGTGTGTGTAGGTGTGTGTGTATACACACACGCGCGCGCG
This sequence comes from Lathyrus sativus, assembly GCA_963859935.3. Lineage (NCBI taxonomy): Eukaryota > Viridiplantae > Streptophyta > Magnoliopsida > Fabales > Fabaceae > Lathyrus > Lathyrus sativus. The sequence goes on along the minus strand of OZ012739.1, from coordinate 446,713,335 downwards.
CACACACACCCACACACAAATATATTTATATATATATATATATTTGTGCGTGTATGTGTGTGTGTGTGTGTACAGACACACACACACACACAGATATATATATATATATATATATATATATATATATATATATATATATATATATATATATATATATATATATATATATATATATATATATATATATATATATATATATATATATATATATATATATATATATATATATATATATATATATATAAGCAGTTGATGCAGATGGTGACTTAATATAAGAGGTAATGATAATGGTTGAATCAGAACCAATCGATTTGGATCAAGCAATCAATGATTCGAATTGGTTAGCCGTTATGCAAGAAAAACTCAGGGAAATCGAGAAGAATAAGACTTGAGTACTTGTCGAGAAAGCAACCAAGAAGCCAATTGATGGGGATTCGGTATACAAGTTGAAGTTAAGCCCGAATGGTGAGATTACTAAGCACAAGGCAAGACCGGTGGCAAGAGGTTTTATGCAAAAACAGGGTATTGATTCTGAAAAAGTTTATTCACATGTGGCAAGGCTAGAATCCATCAGAAATGTTTTATCGAATGCAACATACAAAGGATGGAAGATACATTAACTATATATAGTTAAACAATATTTTACTAATAGAAATTCTCTGTTTCCTTCTTCCCTGCAAATTTTAATGTTGGTATTGGTTTTTAGTGTTAGATGTTTTAATTTATCGTTTTATAAAAGGCTAGTACTCGACTACATCAAAGTAAGTAATCAAAGAAGTAGGAGTCAACTGTATTCGACATAGTCAAATACTGTAACATATAATTTTTATGTCGAAGCAAAATATAATTTCGTATATTTTGGACTTGAGCTTTGGTTGTCTATATATAGGCATACATTTGTGTTTTTCAATAACAACTTTATTATAATCACTTCAGTTTTACTAAATAATACTACTTTCTCTCTTCTTTTTCTTTGTCTTAAAGTCCTAATTGTTCAATCAATTCCAACAAATTGGTATTAACGAGCTTGGTTGCGATTCAGAGAGAATCTGTAATGGAAAACGAAAACACAACATCAATACAATTTCTAGCAAATCTACCGATTTTCAAAAGGGATTACTACGAGAGGTGGGTTGCGCAGATGAAGGTCATATTCGGATTTCAAGATGTGGCTGGAATTGTGAACGATGGAGTACCTGCATTAGAAGAGAATGTGAATGTTGTTCAACAAACTGCACATAAGGAATGCAGAAAGAAATATGAAAAGGCTCTGTTCTAGATCCATCAATGTGTGGATCCTAACGTGTTTGAGAAAATTATTGAAGAAGAAACAATAAAAGGAGTGTGGGACAAGTTAAAGAACTTGAATGAAGGATATGAAAAATTGAATAGGGTGAAGTTGCAGACGCTGATAAAGCAATTTGAGATTACTCAAATGAAAGAAAATGAGTCAGCTTCAAAATTCTTTACGCGTGTGGTATCGCTAACAAAATAGATGAAGGCAAATGGGGAATCAATGTCTGATCTGCAGAAGATTGGGAAAGTACTGAGATCTCTGACTGCAAATTTTGATTGCATTGTCATATCCATTGAAGAGTCCAATTACCTAGCTAAGATGAAGGTGCAAGAACTTCAAGCTTCATTGGAGGCTCATGAGATGAGATTGAAGTAGAGGAACTTAGATAGGGAGAAAATGGCTAAACAGGAAATGCAAGCAAGATTCACCAAGAAACCTGGGAAACAAAAGGAGAAATAGATAAAGAATCTTGCTAATGATGATAAGTCAAACAAGAACTCAAAGAATTACTCTAATTCAATCAAGAAAGTCATGGGCAGCAGGTAATCGGGGAAGAAAGTTGACATGGACGGGGTGCAATGTTACAACTGTCAAGGATTTGATTATTATGCTAGAGATTGTAGAAGAAAGAAGGAATCTAGAGCAAATGATGATGACAAAGTGCAATATGCACATGCTAGAGAAAGTGACTCTGACGATATATGATATCTGAATTCATGATTCATCAACCACGTGACTGGAAATAAAAACTTGTTTACCAAGTTTGATGAATCAGTCAAGAAGGTGATCAAGTTTGCAGATGGCAGACATGTTACATCATAGGGAAGAGGAAATATAGTTGTGATGAGAAAGAATGGTCGAAGGTCCAGCATTACTGGCGTATTATATATACCTTCAATGACAAGTAACTTGATAAGGTAGGTCAATTACTTGCCTAAGGGTATAACATGAAGTTGGAAGAAAATCTGATGAAGGTGTATAATGGTGAAGGTCGGATGATCTTAAAGGCACCATTGGCAGATAATAAAACCTTTAAGATTGAGATCAACATGGTTGATTATCAGTGTCTTACTTCGATTATTGTCGAAGACAAGAACTAGCTATGGCACAGGTATGAACACTTAAATTTCAAAGTATATGTACGCTTAACCAAAATAAGATGGTGTATGACTTACCTCGAATAAAAGAGTCAAGTTAAGTATGTGAGGAATGCTGGAAAGCAAAGTAGGCTAGGAAGGCATTCAAACATGAGTTGTCCATGAAGTCGAGATAAAAGATGGAGCTTGTTCACTATGATGTGTGTAAACATTTTGAAGTAAAGTCAAATGGAGGTAATTGTTACTTCCTAACTTTCATTGATAAATTCACTAAATATATGTGGATTTACCTTGTCAAAAGGAAAAGTGGGGTATTCCTACAATTCAAGAAGTTTAAATTGCACTTTGAGAAGAAAAGTTAATGCAAGTTAAAAACACTAAGACCTGATGGTGGCGGTGAATAAACCTCTAGAAAATTTACAAGATTTTGCATGGATGAAAGTATAGAGCATGAGGTCATTGCACCCTATACAGCTCCGCATAATGGTATAGTTGAGAGGAGAAATAGAAGTATACTGAACATGACTAGAAACATATTGAAATCTAAAGAAGTGCCAAAGAGATTTTGGGAAGTTGCTTTGACAACAATATATATTCTAAATGGATGCCCAACAAAGAAGATGTTCGAGAAGCCACCTTATGAGGCTAGGACAAGACAAAAGCCAAATGTGAGTCATCTTAGAGTTTTTGGAACAATTTGTTTCAAGCATGTACCTGAACAACCGAGGAAGAAACTAGATGAACAAATTCAAGCTATGGTCCTTATAGGTTATCATTTGACTGGCGCATACAAACTATATACATCAAATGATGATAAACTTATGATTAATCGAGATGTTCTCGTGGCTGAAATCAAAGGGTGGTATGAGAGTCAAAGGTCAGTTCGACAAGAGCAAGAAATTATCCCAATTATGCTTGATGAAGACCGAGACTGAAGTCACAACCAAGTCGAGATGTGTGTATCTGTGTGTGTGTGTGTGCGTGTGTGTGTTTGTGTGTATATACACACACACACGCACACACACGCAGATACACACATCGCATATCACACACACACACACACACACACACACACACACACACACACACACACACACACACACACACACACACACACACACACACACACACACACACACACACACACACACACACACACACACACACACACACACACACACACACACACACACACACACACACACACACACATATATATATATATATATATATATATATATATATATATATATATATATATATATATATATATATATATATATATATAAGCAGTTGATACAGATGGTGACTTAATAGAAGAGGAAATTGTAATGGTTGAATCAGAACCAACTGATTTGGGTCAACAGTTATGCAAGAAGAAATCAAGGAAATCGAGAAGAATAAGACTTGAGTACTTGTAGAGGAAGCAACCAAGAAGCCAATTGATGGGAATTGGTATACAAGTTGAAGTTAAGCCTGAATGGTGAGATTACTAAGCACAAGGCAAAACCGGTGGTAAGAGGTTTTATGCAAAAACATGGTATTGATTCTGAAAAAATTTATTCACCTATGGCAAGGCTAGAATCCATCATAATTGTAGTATCAAATGCAACATACAAAGGATGGAAGAAACATTAACTATATGTAAAGTCAGCATTTCTGAATGGACCTTTAGAAGAATAAGTTTAGGTCAGTCAACTACCAGGATTTAGAAATCAAAAGACAAGAGTTGAAGGTATATAGATTGAAGAAGGCTTTCAATGGTTTGAAGCAAGCCCTAAGGGCTTGGAATAAAATAATAGATAGCTTCGATATCAAAGTAGGTTTCTCAAAATGTGTCTCAAAACATGGAGTTTATGTCAGTAATGCGAGCAAGCTTAGTTGAGTCATTGTATGCTTGTATGTGGATGATTTGTTAATTACAGGTGTAGATGAAGCAGAAATAAGAAAAAAGTCAAGTCGAAACTAATGCAGGAGTTTAAAGTGTCTGACCTAAGGAACTTGTCATATTTCTTAAGGATGGAGTTTAAAGACACAAGTGAAGGAGTGTTTCTGATCAGACGAAGTATGCTCAAGACATCTTGAAGAGATTAGAGATAAGTAACTATAAAGCAATTATTACCGTAGTTGCATGTCCCTACTTCACTCAGGGGGAGTATTTATATCTGGTTATTTTGTTGCTTGTCTTATCACTTTTATCTTTGATTTTATTTTGATTCGTTGAGTCTCTTTCATGATTTCACTCCTCGGAATCAAGTTTGAAAATATACTTTTTAGCGTGCATAAAAATTTGATTAGATTTGATCTTGATCATGATGTTCTTTGATTAATTGTAGGTGCAAGTGGAATGAAAACATTTTATGTCTTTGGTTTAATTTTGGTTCAAAGTAAAATCTCAAATTGCCTTTAAAAATTTGAAAAACTGAGATTTTACATGTTTAATTCGAATCATTGAGTTTACACTAAATTTTTATTCTGATTAAATCGAACAAAAGTAAAACCTAGTCATTTGATTCGAATCAGTATTTGCATTTGATCTGCATCATTTTCATGGTGGGCAATTATGTTTGATTTGATTCCAATCAAACTTTGTACATGATTCAAATCATTCATTTTTCCAATAAATTCTGTGTCAGGGCTATGTCATTTGATTCAAATCAATATTTGCATATGATTCTAATCAATATTTGCATATGATTCTAATCACATGGCTCTTGATTCAATTCACCCTTTCCTTGATTCGAATCAACTGGCAATTTTTCATAATTCTGATTTTCTTTTTATTCCACTACACTTTCTAATTTGATTTAAATCATAGATTGGTCTTGATTCGAATTTAACTGACTTTTTTTTAACTATTTTGTGTGCTTAATCTCAAGCACATAAAGCTTTTTGTCATCTTTTCTCAACATATCATCTATCATTCTGTTCATAATTTTTCAGCGTGATTCAAGTGAAAAATCAACTTCCTCTATTTTGAGTGCTCAAAGTCTTGCGATGAAATTCTTGCCTCTTCAACTTCATTGAGTCCAGATCTTGATAAAGAGATTTATGTAATTGATTGAAGGAGGTACGTCTTTGAAACTAACCGTTCTTGGAGATCTTGCTGAGTTTTTCAAGTTGTTAGCAAGATTGAGGTGATATGCATTAGTGGTGACAAATTCCATTGAAAGAAGTATGTTTTTCTCTCCATAATTACCTTAGTAGTGACTCTGTGGAAGACTATGGATAAGGCAGAGTTCTTCTCAGATCTTCGGACAATTTCACCGCTCAAAGAATCAATAGGATAAAGGGATTGAGTTGATTGTAACACACGAAGGCTTTGAGTAGAATTGGTGTTATTGGAAGATTCAAGAAACGCAACTTAAGTAAAGATTATGTGGGAGAGTTTAGAAAGTGTGTTGTATACAAGTCAAGATCTAAATAAGAGATTTATTTTCTCAGTTGTATTGTAGATTGGTGATTGTATGAACTCTTGGAAATATCTATCAAATGACAAGGAACTACGCAAGTTCCAATGGGAAACCATTAAAGAGTGCATATAGGCAAAGTGAGGACGAACACCAAAGCACTACAAATCTTTATGTCATCTCTCTCTTACTCTTTTATTTAATTTCATAGTGATTGCGTGCTTATGTTTTTTCAATTCCATCATATTATATTGTTTGTTCATTGATAGCGATTTATTACGTAAGATGATCAGTGCATCTTAATGCATATTCTCTTATGTTTTTACTTAGGCATTTCCTTATTTTTTTTGTTTTTTTTTACTGTTTTATTATGTTTTTCAGCTTTAGCGGTTATTTGATATTTGTTCACTGTTTGAATCATAACTGAAGCTACAAGAATCAGATTTGAGTGTTCTAATAGGAGTTGGAAAGTTAAGACAAAGAAATACAACTTTCATGTTTGAGGCAAAAGCTGATTCGGAGTGTAGCAGGCTCAAATAATTCATGTTTGGGCCGGGTCTTTTATGTTTTTCGACCCAGTTGGGTTAGAACCGGATTTTGTGATGCTTCCCTATACTTAGTAGTAGCCATGCTACTGTCCATGACTTTCTTTTCACTAATTTTACTTTTTTCTTTTGTACGATTACAATGAAGAACTAATCATTCGGAGTCGATCTACTGTAATCGCGTTTCCAACACTTTGAGGTTTTTATTCTACCAATTAAATTTTGTTTCTCTTTCAATTATATTATATGAAATTTCATTTGCTTAATCTGTTATTTCGTGGAATAGTTTGATTTAATTCATATGATTGTATTCCTAACTTTTAATCGCTTTTTACGTCGCTTAGTCGTTAAATCGTGTTTCTATATCGTGTTTGCTTAATTTGCGATTGTGTTTATCCGTTTTGTTAATTTGGAATATAGGAATGTCAATCTGTTTAATATTTAGTGCGCTTGTCATTTGATATTGAATTCGAATAGAGATCAAAGTCGCTTAGGGAATTGGTAAGGAAAAAAACCAGTGATTAGCCGGAAACCAAAACAGTAGATCAACTTATTTTTATAATCACTTATTTGCATTATTTTATAAATCGAACTTAAAACTCCCATAAACCTTTTCTTTAGTTGGTTGAAATAATACAAGAATCCTTGAGATATGACTCGAGTCATTGTCACTTTACTACTTTTTCAAAAATACTCGTTTTTAGTCCGTGCGCGACAGCGGATCAAATTGGCACAATTGCGGGGGATTCTTGTTGATTTTAGTCAATTTTAAAAGTTGCTTAGGTTTTTGTTTTTTTTGCTTTTATGTGTTAATTTTCAGGGTTGCAGTGCAGCGGTAAGCGTTTCAGCCTATCATGTAAGTTTAAAGCTACTATTTCGATTTGCTCTGAATTTTTTCCAGAAAATCAAAGAAAAATCAACGAACAGTACTCCTTTAGAATAGAATTCAAAAAGATTTTGACCTTGAAAATTGAAAATTCCTTTTTTTCCTATTTTATTTGATTTATTTTCTATTTTTCTATTTTTAAAAAAATTCAAAATTTTTTGTAAAGATTTATTATGATTTTATTTGATTTTTAGTAATATTTTGATAATTTTTAGATTTTATTTTATTCGCTTTTTTATTCTTCCTTTATTTTTCTTAATAAGGACATTGACGGTATTTTCTTAATTGTTGTTGTATTGCTGAATTAGTTTTGTATTTTCTCATTCTTTGTTAATTTTTTTTATTTTTTGAAAACATGGCTGAACAAAGAACATTAAGAGAGCTTGATGCTCCTTATTTTCATTATAATGGTTTAAGTATTGAATATACTGATGTTGTTGTTCCTTTCGAATTAAAATCTGATTTAATACACTTGTTGTCAAGGTTTAATGGACTTGCAGGTGAGGATCCGAATAAGCATATGAAGGAATTCCAATTTGTGTGCTATACATCTTCCGAACCTTCACAAGAGAACCTTGTCAAGCAAATGGCTATAAATGGTCTCTAGTTTCAACAACGAACAAATCCCAGTATTCAGGATTTGCACACACAGATTGGACAACTTGCCACTATAGTGAATGTCATGCAGCAACTTTAAGAATTAAATCAATTACCTGCCCAAAAAGTAGTGAATCCAAAAGAGTTACTGTCTAATTTAGTTGATGATACTTATCCTGAGTTGTTACTTGATTTACCATCTTTATTAGATTATGATGATACTTACTCTTGTGATTTATGTACTGACACTAACGTTTGCTCTGTTTGTGCTGAGATTAATGTTGCCTTGCAGAGTGATGCTTTTCATGATGTCGTTTATGCATCTGAAGCTCTTGATATCCTTGCTTCCTCGATCATACCATCCATTCAACCACCTTCTCCCTTAGAGATTAAACCACTTTCTTATAATCCGAAATATGCTTATTTAGAAAGGGATGAAAAACTTCCAATTATAATTTCTTCTAACCTTGATTTTGATCAAGAAAATAAGCTTTTGCAGGTTTTGAAGAAACATAAGAAGGGAATTGGATGGACCTAGAAGGAAGATGGAAGAAAAGCAGTGATGCAACTCCTTAATCCTTTGATCTCTGATGTTGTAGAAAAGAATATCACATTCACGTGCCCATTCGACACTTTTATTTATCGAAGATTCTTTTTTGATCCTGGAATAAAAGGAGAAGGCAATAATAAATATTTCAAGGTCAATGGATGCTACCCAAAGTTACTTTATGACATCTCCACTTTGGAAGAGGAGCCTGCAGAAGATCTCTCTTTGGAATAGACTGCTTATGTGATCACCTATCCACCTTGACTACTCGGGTGTGTTATTTCCTTTCTCTCACTCTTATTTTATATTTATGTTATTTCATTGAGCATAATGTATATTTTAAGTATGGGGGAGGGAACCATTTTTTTATTTTGTTTTCTTTGTTTTGTTTTGGCTTTATTCTTAAATAATTTTTTTTTTACTTTTGAAACACAATGCATATTTTGAAATTTTTAGACTATAGATTAATTTGAGGTTAGATTTTAGAAACTTGGGAAAAATTCATAATATCGGTATCGTTTTAACACCTTAAGTCTCTCGAATATGGAAATCAATTTAAATACTTGTTATGACATAGCCTTGAGTTCTCATCCTTTAATAGCTCTTAAGTAGTTTATCTAGCAGTCGACACCATTTAGAAATCACACACTAAGTAATTAAGCTGATACAAATAAGTGAATAATCACGTTCTTAATAAGAAATCTAAATAGGAATCCTCCTTTTAAGTTAAGTAACCCTCACCCAGTCACTTAGGCTAAAGGTTGTGAAACCTTCAAAAAAAAAAAGGAAAAAAACTATTGTTGTTTCTATTTTATTGGTTAATTTGGAATTGTTGACAAGATATGGATCATAGTCACTAACAGGCTTATTTACCATGTGTGTGAATAGATAACGGGGTTAATGTGATTGCATCAGAATGAAAGAGAGCAAAAAGGAGGATGGGTAAGTTAGGCTTAAGCATAATAACATGATTCAGATTGGTTTATACAGGAGGGAGGTTTATGACTACATAATTGCAAATTTGTGTTCATAAAATATCCTTAGTGTACAAAATTAGTACCTATCGATGCAATCTTGACCAAAGAAGAGTTTGCAGCGTAGAATGAGTATCTGGATGCTATTGTTTTTCATGAGTCTTGATACTATTTCGCTCGGAGTGCAAAAGTTCAAGTGTGGGCGAATTTGATCAGTGCATCTTAATGTACATTCTCTTATGTTTTTACTTAGGCATTTCCTTAGTTTTTTTTGTTTATTTTACTGTTTTATTATGTTTTTATAATTAAGTCTTTGTTTGCCTTTAATCTATTTTCACAGTTTATTTTCAGCTTTAGCGATTATTTGATATTTTTTCACTATTTGAATCATAACTGAAGCTACGAGAATCGGATTCGAGTGTTCTAATAGGAGTTAGAAAGTTAAGACAGAGAACTACAACTTTCATGTTTGAGGAAAAAGCTGATTCGGAGTGTAGCAGGCTCAAATAATTCGTTGAAGTCAGGACCCGAAATCTGCCATTAGAAATATTTAGTTTTGGGTTGGGTCTTTTATGTTTTTCGACCCAGTTTGGTTAGAACCGGATTTTGTGATGCTTCCCTATACTCAATAGCAGCCGTGCTACTGTTCATGACTTTCTTTTCACTAATTTTACTTTTTTCTTTTGTACGATTATGATGAAGAACTAATCATCTGGAGTCGATCTACTATAATCGCATTTCTAACGCTTTAAGGTTTTTACTCTATCAATTCAATTTTGTTTCTCTTTCAATTCTATTATATGAAATTACATTTGCTTAATCTGTTATTTCATGGAATGGTTTGATTTAATTCGTATGATTGTATTCCTGACTTTTAATCGCTTTTTACGTCGCTTAGTCGTTAAATCGCGTTTCTATATCGCATTTACTTAATTTGTGATTGTATTTATCCGTTTGGTTAATTTGGAATATAGGAATGTCAATCTGTTTAATATTTTATTGCTCTTGTCATTTGATACTGAATTCGAATAGAGATCGAAGCCGCTTAGGGAATTGGTAAGGAAAAAAACCAGTGATTAGCCGTAAACCGAAACAGTAGATCAACTTATTTTTATAATCACTTATTTTAATCACTTATTTGCATTATTTTATAAATCAAACTTAAAACTCCCATAAACCTTTTCTTTAGTTGGTTGAAATAATACAAGAATCCTTGAGATACGACTCGAGTCATTGTCGCTTTACTATTTTTTCAAAAATACTCGTTTTTGATCCGTGCGCGACAACAGATCATAGCATTAGGTTTTGTTGGGATTAAATAGCTAGTTAAGCTAGTTGTGTGATTAATAAATATGAAAATGAATTGAACTTATAACTCCATTAATTGAATCATTGTGTAAACACTTCTTGTGCATTACACAAATCGAATTAATACATACCAATCATTTCATTATTATAATCTTTGATATTTGTGAAATAATTTGTGTTGACTTGATCAATATTCAAACTATATAATTTTCATTTTCATATCAAACCTTCTGCTCGCAACTCATTTTTGAAAACACTCTTATTTAGAAAACGACAGTTGAACTTTTTAATTTGGGTTTATTCACCCTTTCTAGACAGTTTTTCTACTTCCATATTCACACCCAACAATTGGCATCAAAAGCTGGTCTTTTGATTGTGTTTAATCGACATCCAAAAGTTTATGAATATGTCAGAAGATGACGATCCTAAGGGAGCGTATAATAGAGCACATGTTTTCAAAGGCAAAAATTATACTTATTGGAATTTTATCATGTATGTGCACTTGTTATCAGTTGACAAAAATCCGCGGTGTGCCGTCACCGAGGGACCATTTACTCCCAAGGGCAATGACGACGTTGTTTAGCATCCAAAAGATTGGGATGTTTCTAAAACCAAAAAGGCTTCATATTATTTGAAAGCAAGGAACATACTTATTTTTCACTTAGTACTAAAGTGTTCTATTTGATTTTACATCATAAGAGTGCTAAAAGTGTGTGGGATGCTCTCCAAAATCTCTATGACGTAACCAAGGGCACTAAGGATTCTAAAATCAATATGTTTACAGAGGAGTTTGAACTATTTCTTATGGAACCCATAGAATCTGTGGATTCCATACAAACTAGATTCCTCCATTTACTCAACAAACCGCAAGACTTAGGTAAAACCTTTTTCGATAAAGATTGTCTAACAAAATATTAAGATCCATGTGCAAGAAGTGGCAACCAAAATTCACTTCTATAAAAGAAGAAAATGATTTTAGTACTTTGGATATTATAAAAATATTTGGGAATTTAGACGAGCATGAGACTGAGTTAAAACGAATCACTGATAGCGAAGTAAATTCGAAAAAGAAAGAGAAAGAAAAAGAAGAGAAACGAGATATTTATTTGAAAGCTTTATCTTCTAAAAGGAAGAAGTCATAGAAATAAAGTGACAACTATTACGAATAAGTTTCCAAAAAGGAAGAAATGGGTTTATTTGTTAAACGTTACAATAGATATCTTAAAAGAAACAAGCTCAAGCATAACGATAAAGGTCTAGTGAATTTCAGAAATACTTATCTACCCAAGAAGGCTCACAATAAAGATGATGATAAGATAACATGTTACAAATATGGTGAATTGGGACATTATAGAATTACATGTCCAAATCTCACCAGACATCATAAAAGTAAAGACAAGGCTTTCTACAAGACAAAGGAAAATCTTGCAAAGGTCTTAGAGCCTACATCGCGTAGGAAGAAGAGGTTGAGATCTCCTCCTCCAATTCTTGCTCGAGTTTAGATGACGAGTGTGCCAACTTTTGCTTGATGACACGTAAGAAAGGTGGAACTTCAAAGGTATATAATTCTAATTCTGAAAATGAGTATACATATAGTGAATTGTCTAATTCTTTCAATGACATGTATGGTGATTCCATTAAAGCGTTTAAGAAAACTTCTCTCTAAAATGAAATGATTATAACACTTGAAAATGAGATAAATAATCTTAATTGTACTTTAGATTATCTCATGGAAGCTCATATATCTCTTATGGATGAGCATTATAATGTTTCAGATACTTTAGTTGAAAAGATAAAAGTTGGAGAATATGTTGAGTGTCCACTTTTAAAAATTGAAATTGAATCTCTTAAGGGACAATTAACATTTGCTCTCTCACTATCTAATATTTCTTCTAGTTATTCAAGTGAAAGAGGGAGGGTTTTTAACCTCATGTCACTAGGAAAAATAGATAAGTGTTTCATCTAAAGTTTTTTGCCATTATTGTGGAGATAAGGGTCACACTAGGCCTCTTTGTCATGTTAGGAACGTTCAAGTTCCCAGTGGTAAAATGGCATGGATTCCTAAATGTAACTCAACCAACCCCAAAGGACCCAACTAAAATAGGATACCTAGTTCTTTCTATTGTTGTTTTGTGTAGGTGTGTCTAAGAATCTTTATGGCTTCTCAATACAAGTGAAGGAAGACATATCCAATCATATTTTTAATTTATTACATTATTTTTGTTGTATTTGTGTTGTTACTTGCTAATGTTATTTGTGCAAAAAGTTTAGTCTTAGATCATCGTAATTGGTATGATCCTTTCATTCTCTTTTATCTTTGTGTAGTTGCACTTTATTTATTTTTATTTATTGTTTTTATTACATCGTAAGCATTCAACCAATTTTCATTAACATCAAAACTATTTTTCAAATGCCTCAAAATTATTTTACATATGCATTAAAGTTATTTTTCATTTCATCAAACTAATATTTTAGTTGCATTAAAATATTTTTCATTAATAAATTCTCATTGCATTAAACGTTTTTTGCATTAAGCTTTTTGCACTGGAAGAGTCAATTCATGTTGCTTTTGATGAATCGTCACCCCAAAAGATAGGAAAAGGCATATGTTTTGATATTTCAGGTTTGATAACAGATAAGTTGATTAACGAGACAGTTTCAAAGAGGATCCTTCACCTTCAATAAAGGACAAGGACATTACGGAAGATATAAATGAAAGCTTACATGAGTATGAAAAATAATAGACCTTGAATCAACTGCCTTAAGATTGGACAACCGTAAAAGATCATTCGTTGGATCAAATTCTGGGAGATACCAAAAAAGGAAGTTTGCAAAATAAAGCCATTAGTGCATAAGTATGATGTTTACTTTAAATGTTCTTATTGACAAAGATGAAAGAGGAGTGGATGTTGACGTAACCAAGCATAGAGATATAATCGGATCCTTACTCTATTTAAGCACAAGTTAGCCAAATATCATGTTTAGTGTGTGTATGTGTGCTAGATGTCAAGCATCTCCTAAGGATTCCCAATTTAAGATTGTTAAATGTATTTTGAGGTATCTTTATGAAACCTCCAATCATGATCTTTGGTATTCTAAAGGAAATTCTTGTAACTTAGTAGGATATTATGATTCCAATTTTGTGGGGTGCAAGTCGGATGGGAAAAGTACTAGTGGTACATGTCACTTATCTGTAATCTATTTAGTTTCTTGGCATAGTAAGAAGCAACATAGTGTTTCTTTTTCTACCTCGAGGCTGAATATGTATCTACCATTAGTTTATATGCATAAGTCTTATGGCTAAAGTAACAATTATTGGACTATAATTTAAATCTTGGTTGTGTTCCGATTAAGTGCGATAGTATTAGTGCTATAAGTCTTACTAAAAAACTGGTACTACATTCACGGACCAAACACATTAAGATCTGGCACCATTTCCTAAGAGATCATGTGTAAAAAGGAGATGTTGTTTTTGATTACATTGACAATACAAGTCAACTTGTTGACATTTTTACAAAACCGTTGTCATCGGAATCCTTCGACAAGATTTATAGGAATTTGGGAGACTTCGACTCTTCCTGCCTTAAATAGAATGTGGATTTTGTTTTATTTTCATTGGCTATATATATGTTTTATTATGACTAACACTATTTTGTAGCTAATTGTAACTTTTACCGGACTACAATGGCATGTCTCTATAATCTTTGTATGGTTTACATCATTCTATGTATTTGTTCTAGAGTTATGCATTGGTTTACTTATTTCCTCCATATCTTCCTCATTTATCTCTAGCTTATGTCTTTGATTGTTCTTATATGCTTCTTAGCTATTTAGCTCTTATGTTCATTAGAGTTATTTGTTAATGGTTGTTTTCTTGGTTTTAGACGCATTTCAAACTATTTCTTTTTGATGTTGTGAAAGGGGGAGAAGTTTTGATGAGTTTAGAATTGTTTTATGCATTTTTATGCTGGGAGTAGCTTATGTGCAATGTTTCAGGGAGAGCATACACATTATACTCAAAGGTCGACTCAATTCTAAGTGACATCTTGCCTAGCATCAAAAAGGGGGAATTATAGTTTCATGTTCCTACTTTACTCAGGGGGAGCATCTATATCCGGTTATTTTGTTGCTTGTCTTATCGCTTTCATCTTTGATTTTATTTCGATTTGTTAAGTCTCCTTCTTGATTGCACTTTTTCGAATCAAGTTTGAAAAGATTGATTTTTAGCATGCATAAAATTTTGGTTAGATTTGACCTTGACCATGATGTTCTTTGATCAATTACATGTCTTTTTGGTTTAAGTTTAACTCAAAGTAAAATTACATTTACATGTTTGATTCGAATCATTGAGTTTACACCAAAATTTTGATTATGATCAAATTGGACATAAGTAAACCTATTCATTTTATTTAAATCAACATTTGCACTTGATCAGAATCATTTTCATGGTGGCCAATTCTGATCGATTTGATTAAAAAAAAACTTTGTACATGATTCAAATCAATATTTTCACATGATTCAAATCACGCGGCTCTTGATTTGAGTCACCCTTTCCTTGATTCTAATCATCTGGCATTTTTTCAAAATTCTGGTTTTCTTTTTATTCAACTACAATCGCTCATTTGATTCAAATCATAGATTGCTTTCTACTCGAATCTAACTTACTTTTTCAACCGTTTTGTATGATTAATCTCAAGCACATATAAAAGATTTTTGTCATCTTTTATCAACACATCGTTTATCATTCTGATCATAATTTTTCAGTGTATTCAAGTGAAAAATCAATTTCCTCTATGTTAAGTGCTCAAAGTCTTGCAACAAAATTCTTGCATCTTAAACTTCAATTGAGTTCAGATTTTGATAACGAGAGTTCTATAATTGATTGAAGGAAGACCGTCCTTGAAACTAACCATTCTGGGAGATCTTGTTGAGTTTTACAGTTTGTTAGCATGATTGAGGCGATTGTAAATGATGGTGGAAAGTTCCAATGAAAAGAAGTAGGTTCTTCTCTCTAGAATTTCCTTAGTAGTGATTGTGTGGAAGGCTACGGATAAGGCGGAATTCTTCTCAGATCTTTGGACAATTTCATTGCTTAAGGAATCGGTAGGATCATGGGGTTGATTACTACACACGAAAGCTTGGAGTAATTGGTGTTATTTGAATATTCAATAAACATAATTCGAGTAAAGATTACGTGGAAGAGTTTAGTAAGTGTGTTGTATACAAGTTAAGATTCAAATAGGAGATTTATTTTCTCAAATGTATTATACATTGATAATTGTATGAACCCATGCAAATATTTCTCAAATAACAAGGAACTATGTAGGTTCCAACGGAAAACCATTTAAGAGTGCACGCAGGCAAAGCGAGGACAAACACCAAAGCACGAAAAATCTCGGTGTCATCTCTCTCTCTCTCTCTCTCTCTCTCTCTCTCTCTCTCTCTCTCTCTCTCTCTCTCTCTCTCTCTCTCTCTCTCTCTCTCTCTCTCTGGCATTTAATTTCACAGTGATTGCATGCTTAAGTTTTTTCTATTCCATCGTATTTGATTGTTTGTTCATTGATATCGATTTATTACGTAAGCATTAGGTTTTGTTGGAATTGGATAACTGGTTAAGTTAGTTATGTGATTAATAATCTGAAAATGAATTAAACTTAGAACTTCGTCAATTGAATCATTATATAAAGACTTTTTGTAAATTACATAAATCGAATCAATCCATACCAAGCATTTCATCATTATAATCTTTGATATTTGTAAAACGATCTGTGTTGACTTGATCAATACTCAAACTGTATAATTTTCATTTTTGCATCAAACCTTCTGCTCGCAACTCAATTTTGAAAATACTATGATTTGGAAAACAGAGATTGAACTTTTTAATTTGGGTTTATTCACCCCCTATAGACCGTTTTTCTACTTCCATATTCACACCCAATAGTTACACCATTAGAAACTATAGAAAAATAAAGAAAGGAAACAAATGATGAGTTTGTAAGTGCAACATTGTACAAGCAAATAATTGGATCCTTGAGATATATTTGCAATACCAGACCCAATATTTGTCAAAGTATCAGATTATTGAGAAGATTCATGGAGAAAACCCAAGAATGTCATCTAATAGCAGTCAAGAGATTGCTGAGATGCATTAAACGTACGATTAATCATGTAGCGTTGTTGCTGAGGGAAAATAAGACCAATATAGATGTAGAGGTATATGGCTACACTGATTCAGATTTTAGTGGAGATCAAGACGAGAAGAAGGGTACTACATGCTACATATTTATGATTATAGGTGCTCCAATCTCATGGAGTACATGAAAGCAAATCATTGTGGCTTTGTCATCTTGTGAAGCTAAGTACGCGGCTGCATCAAATGCAACATGTCAAATAACATGGATATAGATGATGATCGAAGAGCTCAAGATAATGGAACCTAAGAAAATGAAGTTGTTTGTCGATAACAAGTCAGCTACGGACCTGTCGAATCATCCCGTGTGTCATGGTCGAAGTAAGCACATAGAGAGGAGGTATCATTTTCTGAGGGATCAAGTTAACAAAGGAAATCTTGAACTTGGGCATTGTAAGACATAATGGCAAGTAGCTGACATACTCACCAAACTCTTAAGAAAGTAAGGTTCGATGAGTTGAAGAGAAGCATCGGAAGGAGAAGTCTCGAAAACATGAATTAGGTGGTGGGTTAGAAGTTGTAATTCATTATTTTGTAGAAAGCTAGTATTCAACTGTGTCGAAGTAGCTAGTCGAAGTAGCAGGAGTCATCTGTATTCGACAAAGTCGAATACAATATATAGTTGTTATGTCTAAGCAAAATATAAATTTGTATATTTTAGGCTTGGGACTTGCTTCCCTATATATAGGCATAACTTTGTAGTTTTCAATAACAACTTCATTGTAATCACTTCAGTTTTACTAAATAATAATCTTTTCTCTCTTATTCTTCTTCTTCTTGAAACTCTAATTGTCCAATCAACTCCAACACCTAGCTAGTAATTATCGTGGTAGAAAAATCTGAATTAATATTCGTAGATAAGTCTGCAAAAAACATCCATACAAAAATCTGCAAATAATTTTGTAAGTAAGACCGTAGGACATACCTACAAATAAATCCTCAGATAAGTTCACACATAATTCAATAAGTAACTGAATAATCCACATAAAACATTGCAGTAAATCTTAAATTCGAAGGTTAACTAACGAATAATATCTTTCTCAACTGTTGAATAAAATTATTAAATAGCTTATTTATTTTTTTAAAAATAAATTATCATCAATATTAAGTATTAAAATAATTATAATATAAAAATAATAATTTAAAGTATTTTAAATTCAAACAAGATAATTCAAAAGTAATTACATTCAAAATCTAAGAGCAACCAAATTACTAATAACTGCTAGAAAATCAGTAACAAGTACTTACAGAATCAAATTACTAAAAATGGTTAACACAACACAACCAAGTTAATAATAATTACTTGCACAAGATAACAATAAGTATTTCTATAACCAAGTTAACAAACAAAAAACAATCCAAATCAAAATTCACTTATTATGTCTTCATTTGATTAATTGGTACCATCATCCTCATTTATGTAATCGATTTCGTCACTGGGTTATGGTTGATGAGAAAAAGACTCAATAAATTCTAAATGATTCACTAATAATGTTAGTTTATGGTTTGTTTGGATCATATCTTTTTCTTGTTGTTGTAATTGTTGCCTCATCTCCAACTTTTCTTATTCTTGTCTGTGCGATGTCACATTTAGAGCATGAACTTGACTTCTCAAAGCATCAACCTCTTTAGAGTTAGTCGGAAGATTTGTTGGTTGAGTTGATAATGGAACCAAAATCTTGGAAATGGTTCCAAGACCAAATAACACTTTTCAAAGGACTTACATAAGCAAATTCAGCAGGAATGCCTACACAACTTTGATCCTTTTTTCAATAGATACGAAAATAAAACTCAATCAATGATGGATATGTCCCCCTTTTCTTTTTCTATAAATTACAAAAGATAGTATCATTTATTATAAATACTAATTTATGAAATATAATGAAAAAATTATAATACCATTATTTCTAATGCAAATGACGAGGAATCGGTGCTCATATCCATCATTGGTAACTAGATCATGGGCTTCATCTATCCTTTACAGGAGGGAATGTGTCTTGTTTTTGTTGGTTATGTTGCTGTTTTTTTTTTTTGCTATGCCTTAGAAGGGACATGTCTCTGAATCTTTGTGTGTGTATTGATCATGAATGTACGTTGTCCTAAGTATATTTTTTGTTTTAGGCCTTTATTAGAGGTGACCTATGGGTATTCTTTTCGCTATACGAAGAATTTAAGAAGGCTTAAAAGTAACCAATTTCATTGATGATTTAGTCATAACAGAAATTTTTTTAAAACTAAATGACTAAGAAAATAATAGTTATAAGCATTATTTACCATGCTGGTGGTGACATATCTTTAAAGCGTTTACTTTACAACTCTCTTTGGCTGGTATCCCCTTTTCATTGTCTTGTTATGACTTGTCGATCCACACATGTCTTCGTTGAGTCTAGCCCATAAGGGTATGAGGTTAACATTTAGATTATGATGTCGTCTCTTCCTTCTTTGGAATTTTTTGGTAATCTGCACGAGTAAAATCCCCCTTTTAAGATCTTTTGGTCTTTAAATGGATTTTTCCTAGTGAAGTTTTAAAGATGCTAGGAAATATGAATCACATTTTTCTAATTCAATGTTAATAGTGGCCACCACGTCCCTTTATGAGTGATATTTTATTTTGAGGTGGATTGTTGATGACATGACTCCTAAAGTGGCCAATGTGAGTTTTCCAATGATACAACTAAAAACTAATTTACAATCAATCACCTAAAATTATATTCTTGTAGTCTTCCTCAACATTTTCCGATCAAATGGCACCATTAACTTTACAAACCCCCAAGGTTAGGTTGGCCTACTAAGTTCCTGTAGGTAAATCCCTCTATAAGGTATCAAATATTTGTAAATCTATCATAGGACGTCTAGTAGTCCTGCATACTTGATGTCACATGAGTTTCCTTGGTCATCTAAGACTTGACGCAGATCGTAGTTCACCATCATTACTTTTACTAGTATATGAATGTTATAATTTAAGTTTCGTTCATCAATTTTTCATTAAAAAAATTGTATCGTGCAATAACTTTTTTTCCGACCTTAAGTCTTTCTTTGTAATCGACCTCATCATCTCCCATAACTTTCTCTTTATTGAATTACAGGAGGCTTCCTCAAAATTAAGAAAACCATGTCACACTATCTCCACAATCATTGTTAAACTTCATCTTGTTACCCTGCCTTTGTTTTTTTTGTCTACATGTGGTTGTGTCTTGTAATTACTTCTTTATCTATTTCAACTTTTACTCTCCACATTCATTATAATGGAAAGTTTCTCCTATTCTGAAAACATACCTCCAAAGATGACATAAGCCACAAGCAGTTCATTTTCTTATTCTTCTTCTTTATACTACTTTTGTTTCGCAACCCTTACACTTTTGATAATCTTTTTTGGGGACTCATGTCCCCATACCTACTATCTCTTGTATTTCTTTTTCCTTAGACACTGTGCTGGATTAAACCTTCGATAATAACTTTCAATTAGATGCATTCCTTTGTATTATAATCGTCGCTCTAGTGAAAACGACAATACTTTAATTTGTCTAGATTAGGGTGCTCATTGAACTTCTTAAAAAATTCAACCTCTTTTTTTCGTAGAACTCTGTGTCAACGCACTCTTGCATGATATGTTTCTTGAATGTATTCAAGCGTGTATAGTCTCAACATTTAGAGAGGGTGCCCCCATATATTTTTATGGTCCCTTCTGCCATCTTTGTTGACCTTTTTATCTTTGTTTTTTTTGTCTTTTCAATTTTCTACTTCCTTTGGCATTTCATGTCCGCCTCTATATACAGAACTATTTTCTATCAACCTATCCTTAAATTGTATGTATCTCTTTTCTCTATCCAATAAATAATTATAGTTGATCGACTTCTATATCCCCACATTTAATGTGAACTTTGATTCCTTGCAAATCCAAGGCTTAATAGATATTTTTTAATTTTGTCATCGACATATTTTACTAAGACGGTCACGCAATTAAACCTTTCTTTATAGAATCTTAAGAGTTTATCCTTATCCTTCCTAATTGATCTCAAGTTTTCTATCGATTTTATTTGTTTTATGGATGTGATGAAGTGGGCTTTAAAGGACCGATATAATTCACTACACGAATAAATGTATTTGAACTAAACCACTCCTGCTTTTAGCGTGAAGGTGAACATTTTACACTTCTCCAATCTTCTTTTACCGTGGAAAATGAGAAGTACATCTACAAGTTCGATATAGTATTCATAATCCTACGTATGTTCTCAATCTTAAAAGATTTTTGAGCTCTCTTCAGACAAGATAATCATTTATCATCTTGTTGAACATGTTCCTATTTAAAGCGTCTTCTTCATTCCTAGATCTATTGGACGAGACATGGTGATTAATTTCTATAATTCATTTTGTGGTGTGCAACCATAGCAAAGTATACAAGTAACATGATATAACTCATGTTATACTTCTTTTTTGTAACTATTTAGTTATTTTTATGGTGATATTTTTATCAATATTAAAAAAGATTAACTATTTTTAGAATATTCAGTTCAAAAAAATAATAATTATAAATAATTAAAACCACAATTATATATTCTATCTGTTTAAAATTTCGGAATCCATCTCAAAATTGGATTTATCTAGAAATGAAAATAAAATTTTTGACAAAAAAAATAAAATAAAGTTGTAGAAAAAATTTCTCTTCAAAGTAGACCTCACGAGAGGGTCTCAATCAACTAGAAAATAGCATAAGCGCACGCCCATCTAGTTTTCATACTACTTTTCTCCGGTGACTAGCAAAAGTCACTAAGAAATTATAGGCCTCACTTTTTATTCTTGTTTGCCTTGACTTTGTCACCAACGTATAAGATATGGTATATTAAGTTTGAATTGTAAAATGGTACCATCTCATAGAATTATACAAAAAATATTAAAAATTCCAACCTAGTTGTGAAAACCACCCAACTTAGGTTTATAAAGAAAATAGTCTAATAGGAGTATATAATAGAAAGTTTTAAAAAATAATAAATATCCTTTCTAAAGGTACCGGTACCTTTTTTCCTTTTCTTTCTGATAAAGGTTCATTAAATTAGTAATTATTTTTATCACATTCACATTTAAATATACTATACTCTTCAATAAAACTTCAAATTATTATTATTATTATTATTATTATTATTATTATTATTATTATTATTATTATTATTATTATTGAAGTAAGGATAGCCATGCAAATTTTATCTGTTTTCTTAACCACTCAGACATATTGGCATGTTCATTTAATTATAACATTTTTTATTATATTTTCCTTTTAATAGAGACTAACTTATATGAGATCAATAAGGAAAAGAAATCTATATAAGATCAATAAATATATTAGGTCTATATAAATGCTCAAATTTTATAATTTTAATAAGAATCCAAAAATGTAGGGTAATGATTGATTAGAGAGTTATTTAACAATAAAATAGAAGAAATTATAGTGTTGAAAATTAATTTTACGTTTATATATATATATATATATATATATATATATATATATATATATATATATATATATATATATATATATATATATATATATATATATATATATATATATATATATATATATATATATATATATATATATATATATATATATATAAAGTTTATGTCGTCAAGTACAAACTAAAATATGAAATAAAAGATTAAATTTCTTGAACAAACATAAAAAATCCTATTATGTTTTACAAAAGATAGAAGAAAAAGAAAGAAAAAGGATAAGAATTGGTTAAAACTGTGTGACTATTTACTTACTCAATAAGGTTCAAAGATTACCAGTTAATACTAATAATTAACCTCTCTCAACAATATGAGAGAATTATCTTATTTATAGACTACTAAGCTAACTTTAACAATAAACAAACTTAAACAATTGAGCTTATAATAAGTAAGACTCAATTCAACATGTTAACTTAAACACTAAACTAACATATTTCGACAACATTATATATATATATATATATATATATATATATATATATATATATATATATATATATATATATATATATATATATATATATATATATATATATATATATATATATATATATATATATATATATATATATATATATATATATATATATATATATATATATATATATATATATATATATATATATATATATATATATATATATATATATATATATATATATATATATATATATATATATATATATATATATATATATATATATATATATATATATATATATATATATATATATATATATATATATATATATATATATATATATATATATATATATATATATATATATATATATATATATATATATATATATATATATATATATATATATATATATATATATATATATATATATATATATATATATATATATATATATTGTTCCGGTATGGGCCCAACCTCTGCAGGCCCAATACCGCGTGCGGCCCAACAAGCAAATCGAGCACGTCGGGCACGTGCGTCCCTCAAGACGAGCAGGGCAGGCCGCCGAACACAAGCGACGTCCCAACAACCTTTCATCAGCCACCACGCCAGACGAGCAGAACCGTCCCCGGCTCACCACAGCGCGGCCATGGTTCCTCCCCTCCGCGGGGAGAACAACGCGCTCCGATGCATCTCGCGAGCTCCCCTCCGCGGGGAGAACAACGTGCCCGGCGCACGTTCTCCACGTGCTCCCCTCCGCAGGGACACGTCACCAGCCAACTGCCCACCTCCGAAAGAGCAGGTCAAACCCACTTTCCGGAGATCTAGGAGCGGTTGAACTAGGGCGAAGACCACGTCCTGGTCTTCACTACGCCACATAAGCCCTAACAGTCATTAGGGTTGGGCCTGGTCGTCCAGTCCATCTCAAATGACCATTGGCCCAGCGCTGGGGTCTCTCTATAAATACCCTCTTCCTCAAGAGGGTCAGGTAACTCTTCTGGCCCCTTTTCTGTACTATTGCTTCCACTCTGCCCAACTTCTTACTTTGGCATCGGAGTGTCTTGCAGGTACACCCCCCTCCTTCTTCTCACCCCGGTGAACAGGTAGCAGCCCAGCAGTGTGTGGCCAGCCCGTGATCCCCTCCTGATCAGGTCAGATCAGTGGCACCGTCTGTGGGAACCTGAAACTTCCCCGTTACTCCGAGCAGAAAACCAAAAGTTTCACCAAACCTCCACGATCATGGCTAGTCCACACCGCGACGACACTCCGCACGACCTTGCGCCCAACGTCGCCACCAACGGGAAGCAGACAGGAACGACACGTCCGACGGAAGCCGGCGAAAGGGACGGGCAAACTGCTTCACCATCGTCCGCAGAACGGCCCCTTCAGGCCGATCACCGCCCCTCGAGCCCACCAGCATTCCACCCCGTTCCCATCCCGGCGGGAGCAGATCCGACGGTGACCGCTCTCTTTACGGCCATCAACCAGACGAACCAGCTGCTGTTCCAACAAAACGCGAGAATTGGAGCATTAGAACGCATCGGCCCTCCGAGGTACCCCCAGCGGGAAGACCAGAACGGAGGTTCGAGGAGTCCGTCACCTCGACCCAGAAACCGCCGACCGCGGTTGGAGAGACACCGCCCGCAGGCGACACGGGAACGCACCAGATCCCCGACGAGACACGTTCGCGGGAGGAACCAGAACGTCGCGGCGATCCCAACCGAGGAACCCCGAGGCGAGAACTCAGGCAGGAGATCGAGAACTCGAAACCAGGGGCACACCTTGAACGACTCGTCTCCCCACAGATCCCCGGCGCACAGCGACGAGGACGACTACCGCACCCCGCTATCCCGGGAGATCATGGCTGCCCCCATACCCCAGGGGATGGAGAAACCACCGACGCTGTCGACATACGACGGCACCTCCGACCCGGACGATCACCTGGAAGATATCGAGGCTATGCTCGACTACCGAAACGTCCGGGGAGCTACCAAGTGCAGGCTCTTCCCGACGACTCTGAGGAAAGGCGCTATGACTTGGTACAAAAGTCTGGAGCCCGAATCAGTTACGTCATGGAGGGTCTTGAAGGACCTGTTCTCCAAACACTTTACGGCATCCCGGCGTCACCCGAAGACGGAAGCAGTCCTCGGGGCAATCATCCAAGGCCCCGACGAACCTCTCCGGAAATACATCGAAAGGTTTACCCGAGAAGCCGTGCAGGTGACAACTTCCGACGAAATGAAACGCTACTTAATGGAACAAGGCCTGCGCCACGACTCCAAATTCTACGAGGCCGTAGGCATACACCGGCCCACGTCCCTCCAAGATTTCCTCGACAGAGTCGCGCATTACATCCGATTCGAGGAAACACAGGCGGCCAACTCCTCTCGCGACACTCGAGACAGAGAGGCCCCCCGCGGGCACCGAGACGACGGAGCTTCGAGCCATCGACGAGGAGGAGACCGCCGTCGGGAAGACCGCCCCCGCGAACCCCGCGAACAACGCGAACCGCGCGGTCCGGCAGGAAGATTCACAGAGTACACAGCCTTGGTCGCTTCACGCGAATGCATACTGGCCGAATGCGCTAAAACCGAGTTCGTTCAGGGAGGTGTCCGTTTTCCGCGACCAACGCCGCCCAAACCCAACGTGGACAAGTCAAAATATTGCCGATTCCACAGGACCCACGGGCACGTGACGGAAGACTGCATCCATCTCAAAGATGCGATCGAAATCCTAATCAAAGACGGGCACCTGAAGCGATACACCCGAGGAGGTGAACCACCAAGGCCAGAGGCTCCGGAAGCTAAGAAAATCGAGGAACTCCCCTCTCCAGAGGACAACGGCAGGCTCCAGGTCGCGTTATGCGTCGGCCGCCCCGAGGATTGGTTTGCGAGCAGAGAATTCGGCATCCCCGAAGGACCCAACCTAATCGACGAGCCAATCCGAACAACCAGCCGATGGGAATACTTCCCCAGAGCCATGGTCATCTCTGATGGGGCCACGAGGAGTCTATCCATAGGATCTGTGAAAAGGAAATTCGACGAGCTCATCGCGAACAACTCCGGCAAAATGAGCACGCTCGACAAATTCCGAGGCCGCTCCAACCCGATCACATTTTACCTCGAGGAACTACCCGGGGGATCCCCCAATTCCAACATACCCTTGCTCATACGGGCCCGGATGACAAACTTCGACGTCAGGCGCCTCCTCGTCGACGGCGGGAGCTCGGTTGACATCATGTACTCACATCTGTTCACAACTCTCCAGCTCGACGAATCCAACCTCTCTCCCTACGACGACGAGACCTTGGGGATACGTGGAATTGAAAGTCACCTTCGGAGAAGAGGAAACAACTAGGGACATCAGCATCCGTTTCTTAGTCATCGAATGCCCGTCCCTCTATAACTGCATCCTAGGCAGGACGACGATAGCATAACTCACCGCGGTACCCTCCACCGTCCACCTGAAGATGAAGTACTACACGAGAAGAGGAGCCGTGGTAACCCTCAACGGAGACATCGAAGCCGCTCGAAGATGTTTCGAAGCCGCGCTGAAAGGCCTAGACTCCATCGCTCCATTGACCAAAAAGAAAGCGTCGAGCACTACGCCAAAGGACAAACCAACAGAGCTGGTCGGATCCGTTGAGCTCGACAGTCGCTTCACCGACGAGCTCGACAATAAAACAAAGACCGACGAAGTCAATGGGCAGCCCTCACACCCAGCGCGCCCCATCCCGGATGGAGAATTCGAACTCATTCCCCTCGGGGAAGACACGAGCAGAACCGTGAGGATAGGCGCAGGACTCCTAGACCTCGCGAAACGTCAGCTCCAAGCCTGCCTCCGTGAGAATGCCGACCTCTTCGCCTGGAGCGCCGCGGAAATGCCGGGGCTCGACCCCGAGATCGCCCGCCACCAACTGTCCATCAACCCAACCGCAAAGGCCGTTGTACAACGCCGACGTCGACAGTCCCCCGAAAAATCGGCAGCGGCCGAACAAGCTGTAAAAGATCTCTTAGAGGCAAATTTTATTTCGGAAGCCCAGTATTCAACCTGGCTGTCCAACGTTGTACTCTTTAAAAAGAATAATGGAAAATGGCGCATGTGTGTTGACTACACTGACCTCAACCGGGCATGTCCTAAGGACGCCTACCCCCTCCCCAATATCGACAAGCTCGTCGACAACTCTGCGGGCTTCAAGCACTTGTCCTTCATGGACGCGTACTCGGGATACAACCAGATCCCGATGGCCGAACACGATAAACAAGCCACGGCCTTCATGACGGCGTCGGGCAATTACTATTACAACGTGATGCCCTTCAGCCTCAAAAACGCCGGAGCCACATACCAGCGGATGATGAACCGTGTCTTCCGCGACGAAATCGGGGACATGCTCGAAGTGTATATGGACGACATGATCGTCAAATCCGGCGCGGAGGACGACCACGCGGCATACCTCCAGAAGGTCTTCAAGACCGCGAGGTCATGTCGCATGCGTTTTAACCCGGAAAAGTGCACCTTCGGCGTCTGCGCCGGTAAATTTCTCGGCTACTACTTGACCGAACGGGGGATCGAAGCCAATCCGGACAAATGCCACGCCTTCTCCAATATCACCACGCCGACCACGAAGAGGGCCATCCAGTCCCTCAACGGCGTGCTCACCTCCCTCTCGCGATTCATCGCGAGGTCGGCCCAACACGCCCTCCCATT
This sequence comes from Lathyrus sativus, assembly GCA_963859935.3. Taxonomy (NCBI): domain Eukaryota; kingdom Viridiplantae; phylum Streptophyta; class Magnoliopsida; order Fabales; family Fabaceae; genus Lathyrus; species Lathyrus sativus. The sequence continues at coordinate 446,685,851 of OZ012739.1, read as the reverse complement.
CTTCAAACTGCTCAGGAAGGAGACCAAATTCGAATGGACGGACGAATGTGAGAAAGCCCTTTGCCACCTCAAACGCGTCCTATCTGAACCACCAGTGCTGACGCGCCCCGCGACGGGCGAAACCCTATACTTATATCTGGCCGTGTCCAACGAAGCCGTCAGCGCCGTCCTCGTGAGCGAAGCCGGAGAAGGACAAAAGCCCATTTACTTTACTAGCAAAGCTCTCCACGGCCCTGAAGTCCGATACCAGCTGATCGAAAAAGTCGCCCTGGCCCTCGTGACAGCGGCACGCCGACTCCGACATTATTTTCTCGCACACACCATCGTGCTCCGCACCGATCAGCCCATCCGCCAGCTACTCGGCCGCCCCGACATGGCCGGACGCATGCTGAAATGGTCGCTAGAACTCTCCGAGTTCGACATTACCTACGAGAGCCGACACGCCATCAAGGCTCAAGCTTTGGCCGATTTCGTCGCCGAGATGACCACACCCCCCGACCCTACCGCCGGGAACCACCTCTGGACCATCTTTGTGGATGGCTCCTCCAACTCCACGGGAAGCGGCGCCGGCATCGTCCTCGATAACGACGAGGGTACGGTCATCGAAGTCTCCCTCACACTGGCTTTTCCAACGACTAACAACCAGGCCGAATACGAAGTGTTCCTCGCCGGCCTTCGCCTGGCATCCGACCTGGGAGCCAGGGACATCCGAATCTACACGGATTCCCAGCTGGTCGCTTCGCAAGTCCGAGGCGAATATCAAGCAAAAAACGACACCATGGCCGGTTACCTGGCGCTCATCACCGAAAAACTGAGAGGTTTCGACTCAGCGGAGATTCAACACGTCCCCCGCGAGCAGAACACCCGCGCCGACATCCTCTCCAAACTGGCAAGCACCAAAAGGCGAGGCGGCCACAAATCGGTCATTCAAGAAATCTTGTCGCAACCAAGTACCAGCGCGACCACCACGACCCTCGACATCAACGCCGTCGGAGACGCTGACTGCTGGATGACCCCGCTCCACACCTATCTCAGCACCAGCCACCTTCCGGCCAACTCTGGCGAGGCCAGCGCGACGAAACGACGGGCCTGCTCGTACGTCCTCCTCGAGGGACGACTATACCGCCGAGGCTTCGCAATCCCACTCCTCAAGTGTTTAGATAAGTCCCAAAGTACAGCCGTTCTAGAAGAAATCCACGAAGGCATCAACGCGCAGCACCTCGGCGGAAGATCCCTAGCACGCAAGGCCCTACGCGCCGGCTACTACTGGCCATCAATGCAGTCCGACGCGAAGGAACACGTCAAACGATGTGATAAATGTCAACGACACGGGGACATGCACCTCGCCCCCCCGACCGACCTCATGTCCCTCTCATCTCCGTGGCCGTTCGCCTGGTGGGGGATGGACATCCTCGGGCCCTTCCCCCTAGGTTCATACCAGAACAAGTACCTCATCGTGGGAGTCGATTACTTCACCAAGTGGATTGAGGCCGAAGCTCTGGCCAAAATCACCGCCCACAACATACTCCGATTCTACAAACGCAACATCCTCGCCAGATTCGGGGTCCCGCTCGCCATCGTCACCGACAACGGCACACAATTCACAGACAAAAACTTTCGCGACTTCATCACCAAACTCGGAACCAAACACCACTTCGCCTCGGTCGAACACCCTCAGACAAACGGCCAGGTGGAGTCGGCGAACAGAGTTATACTCAGAGGACGGCTCGGCGACGCCAAACGAGCATGGGTCGAAGAACTCCATAGCGTCCTCTGGGCATACCGCACCACTCCCCACTCAACCACGGGGGAAACCCCATTTCGCCTCACGTACGGAACCGAGGCCGTGATACCGGTCGAAGTTCGCGAACCGTCTCGACGAACGGAAGCTCCCCTGGACACCGACGACAACGACGACGCCCTCCGAGAAGAGCTCGACCTCGTCGAAGAAATCCGCTCAGGGGCAGCCCTCCGGGAAGCCCGGCTGAAGCAACAAGTCACACTTCGCCATAACAACAAAGTCATAAAACACGATTTTCAAACAGGCGACTTAGTCCTACGCAGAAACCAGAAAGACTCCCACGAGGGAAAACTGGCTGCGAACTGGGAAGGCCCGTACTGAGTCTGAGACAAAACGGAGCACGGGGCCTATTACCTCGAAAACCTACATGGTGAACAACTAGCTCGACCATGGAACACCGCGAAACTTAAGCGGTACTACAGTTAAAACACTGCCCGCGACGACCCATCGTCCCGACCACTGGGGGGCGACATGGTACCACCGCACACCCCCGCGTCCACTAGCGACCAAAGAAAAGCAAGCCCTGCCTCTCGTGTGCGCGGGCAGAATGCCTTGCTCGGCAGGGAATACCTCGACCGAGGCTCCTCGCCGTCGTACCAAAAGAGGCAGGACACCCAGCTCGCGATGGGACGTCCACGCCCCGGGGAGAACTACCCCCGAAACGGCCCGGCCACATCGCCGGCCAAACCGGCCAGTTCCCTGCACTACCGGTGACAAATTATCGAGCTAAACACACCGAGCGCACACTTAGAAAATTTACAAGAAATGTCATACACATCAGAGGCATTCAAACAAATACGAAAAACGAGCATAAAACGACATGCAAATAACGAGCGCACACTTAGAAAATCCACGATAAATATATTAAACAAAAGCGGGCACCAGCCTAGTAGTCAATGGTACAAATGCAGAGCACGCAGGCCTAAAGAAAGAGATAACAAACATCGGCACGCAGGCCATAAAAACAACGAGCACGCAGGCCCGGCAACCTATGCTTCCTCGTCCGCCCGGTCAGCAGCCGCGGGTTCCTCCTCGGGAATAACAAGATAGGGATCGATCACCTTCCCGTTAACAATCTCGTGGTACGGCCCTATCCCGTCCACGACCAGCACGACACCAGGGTCGGCGACCTGAACCTGCTCGACAGCACTCTTGAACCCGACCTCAACAGCCTCCAGACAGTCGCTTTCCAACACCCGGATACGAGCGATCAGGTCAGCACGAGTGATTAACCGATGATCCCCGTCTGTCTCGTCCTCGGCCGGACGAACCGCGCTGTCCAAAAATTCCGTGCGGACCTTCAGCGCCTGCACCTCGGCCGTCGCTGTCCCCAGTTTTTCCTCCAGCGAAGTCACCTTCCCCTCAGCACCCTCTGCCCGTTTCCGCTGCTCAGCAACATCCTTCTGGCTCTTCTCCAACTCCTCAGTGAGCTTGGCCAACCGCGACTGCGTGAAAGTGAGATCCCCTTGCAGTTTGGACAGCTCAACAGCGGAGCAGCCCTCCTCGCTCAGCACAAGAGCCGTCGTGAACGTCCGCATCATTGCGGCCAAGTCCTCAGCCAGGACACGTCGACGAGTCTCTCGATTGGCCTGACGAACAGCCTTCACCTCCCCAGCGGAGACAGTGGGAGAACGGGCACCATGAAAATATCCCGGATACTGGTGGCAGGGCGGGACGACATAACCTTCCTCGGCGGCGCCGACCGTCAGATCCACCACTCGGGGCTCCTCGGACCTCTGCCTCTTCGACGCTCCTTGAGACGCAGGAGATTGGCTCTCTTGAGGCGAAGAGGACGAACTTTGCCCCCCCGGCGTCGCGACCTCCTGTCCGACCAGCTGGCTCACCCTCGTCCTCGGGACCGCGGCAGTCCTGGCAGCATGCAACTGCTTCACCCGCTCCTCGACGGAAGACATGTTCGCTGCAAAACAAAGAAAAGAGTTAGCGACGGTCAAAAGCCCCGACCACGGGGAGCAAAACAAACATCCCTACCTAGGTAATCCAGAGCGGCCGCCCCGGTCGCACAACCGAGCAGGGTCTTAGTATTTATCAAACGCTTCTTGGTGCGTACATTCCCCTGCGCGTCAAGGATATACCGACCGTCGGGCGTCACCAGCTTCGACGGAGGGAGGGACCGCACAAAAGCAACTATTTTCAAATAGGCGGCCATGTCCTTCTCCTCGAGGGTCCCCGCCCGGAAGATATACCTATCCGTCCCTCGGCTGAAATGCTCCGCGGTCCACAGTAAATGTATCTTAGGAAGCCACGCGCGGAATCGCTGGCCATCTACCGTTCGCTCGCCCTCGTCGAAGAGAGTGTCCGAGCCGTGCTGCGTGATCGGCTTGACGAGATAGAACCGGTTCTTGAAATCTTTGACAGAATCGCTATACGCTTTGAAGAGTTTGGTTGATTGCTTAAAAGAAACCCACCCGTGGCGGCCGTTCACCGTCTGCCGCTGCAGGTGGAAGATGCGGAAAAATAACGGTACCGTCGGCTCCACCGAGAGGTAGAAACACACCACCTCGAAAGCCCGGATGAACGCCAAGGCATTGGGGTGCAGTTGGGACGGGGCCAGGCGCAACCAGTCAAAAAGCCCCAGATGAAAGGCGGAGAACGGTAACCGGAGCCGCGCTTCTTTAAAATAAAATTCATGCATCGGGAACATCCGCCGCCCATAGCGCGAGCAGATACGGTGATGTCCTTTTAGTCGGTACACCTGCCAGTGCTGTGGCTCTCCTATAGGCGTGTCCTCAACCGTGGCGTACACGTCGGATGCATCGGCCACGAAACAAGGAGTAGAAAGCGGCTCCTCGGCCGCCCACTCCTCGGACGGGGCGATGCACTCATCGTCATACTCCGGGATCTCAGGTTCATTGTCTTCGACCATTATCCCCGGCACCAGAGCCGACATCTACACCTGAAAGCAGAGGACAACGGTGAATTCGATAGCTAGGATCAAATCCATCCTTCCACCGCAAGTCAAGTGAAACGGCGACCAAGGCCGGGAAGCGACGAGCAAACACTCGCTCCTCGTCTACGCTCCTCGGGGGATCAAAGGCCGATCCCCCATTCCCCTCGGGACAGCCATCGGAGAAGGTACTTATCCCCGGGGCATTCATCGGAGAAAGCCCCCGTCCTCGGGGCATTCATCAGAAAAAGCTCCCGTCCTCGGGACATTCATCGGAACTAGCCTATCCTCCCCGGGACACTCATCAGAAAATTCGCCAGACACGGTGGGTCTCGCGTCCCTCCTCGGGGCATTCACCATGCCCCGACCACACCTTCCAATTGAACGACGGAAATAAAAAGGAAGGGAAAAGAAAAACTCACTTGTAACGGCGGCGGACGGAAGGAAAGATCAAACGGTGCGGCGGCGATCGGCGGCAAGCGGCGGACGAGCAGAAATGACAAAGCTTAGCAGACACAACGGCAGAGTGAAAAGTAGCAGAATGAGCGGGGACCCCCATATTTATAACCCGGCGCGGGACTCGAAGCGACCCTAGGCTCATTAATGACATAGGGTAGCCGCCCCTACGACCGCTTAACGCGAGACACGTGGCGGCAACCTGACAGTCGCGTCCCCTCACCTGCCTTCTCCCCGCTCTGCCGACGACCGGAGATCTTCGCACGAGTGCCCGTTCCAGACGCAGCGACCTTAAGTCCTCGCTCTCTCCCCAGAGCTTCGACTTGGGGGGCTCCTGTTCCGGTATGGGCCCAACCTCGGCAGGCCCAATACCGCGTGCGGCCCAACAAGCAAATCGAGCACGCCGGGCACGTGCGTCCCTCAAGACGAGCAGGGCAGGCCGCCGAACACAAGCGACGTCCCAACAACCTTTCATCAGCCACCACGCCAGACGAGCAGAACCGTCCCCGGCTCACCACAGCGCGGCCATGGTTCCTCCCCTCCGCGGGGAGAACAACGCGCTCCGATGCATCTCGCGAGCTCCCCTCCGCGGGGAGAACAACGTGCCCGGCGCACGTTCTCCACGTGCTCCCCTCCGCGGGGACACGTCACCAGCCAACTGCCCACCTCCGAAAGAGCAGGTCAAACCCACTTTCCGGAGATCTAGGAGCGGTTGAACTAGGGCGAAGACCACGTCCTGGTCTTCACTATGCCACGTAAGCCCTAGCAGTCATTAGGGTTGGGCCTGGTCGTCCAGTCCATCTCAAATGACCGTTGGCCCAGCGCTGGGGTCTCTCTATAAATACCCTCTTCCTCAAGAGGGTCAGGTAACTCTTCTGGCCCCTTTTCTGTACTATTGCTTCCACTCTGCCCAACTTCTTACTTTGGCATCGGAGTGTCTTGCAGGTACACCCCCCTCCTTCTTCTCACCCCGGTGAACAGGTAGCAGCCCAGCAGTGTGTGGCCAGCCCGTGATCCCCTTCTGATCAGGTCAGATCATATATATATATATATATATATATATATATATATATATATATATATATATATATATATATATATATATATATATATATATATATATATATATATATATATATATATATATATATATATATATATATATATATATATATATATATATATATATATATATATATATATATATATATATATATATATATATATATATATATATATATATATATATATATATATATATATATATATATATATATATATATATATATATACATATATATACATATATATATACATATATATACATATATATATACATATATATACATATATATATACATATATATATATATATATATATATATATATATATATATATATATATATATATATATATATATATATATATATATATATATATATATATATATATATATATATATTAACAATTAATAATTTTGAGTGTGTTCCAAAATGACAAGAAAATATTCAATTGAAGATTAATTTTTAAATTCGGAAATAGGCAACACTTGTGAAGTCTTGCGGTAGGTTTGAATTCTAAAATAGGCAACACCTGTGAAGTGTTGCAATAGTTTTGATTTCGAAAATAGAAATTATTGTAGAATGCAAGGCATTGCCACCTTTGAAAACTGTTGTTTTAGGCAAAAAAGTGCAACATTCGGTAAAGTGTTGTTGTAGGCAAAATAGTGTAACGTTTGAAAAGTGTTGTTCTAGATGAAACAATGCAACATTTTGAAAAAGTGTTGTTGAAAGTGTGTGTTTCATCAAGAGTCGCAACCTTATGAAACAACACTACTTTGTCCTATAAATTAAGCATTTTGGATTCAGATAAATACATTAGAAAATACTATCCTCTTCACACAATTCCGGATTTCATCTTCCTATATTCGAGTTTTCACCAGTCTTGTGCAAACTCGAGTATAGGTTGAGTTATCCTACGTATTTCTGCGAAAAAACTCTAAGACAATTTGAGAGTGTTTGAAATATTATAAGAAAAGTGATTTGTTCACGATTCTAATCTCGATCCATTTATTTAAATTAATAAAAATTGTGTCGCTAAATCCTATAAGATCTTTTGAGTAGTGACGTCAAATCACGTCGCTAAATTCTATAAGATCTTTTGAGTAGTGACATGAAATCCAAGTCAATATATGACTTACTTAAACAAGCATGCACCGCTATCTCAATTACCTCTACATTATTACATAAAAATTAAAAAAACAGAAGTAACTTTCCTCCTCCTTCTGACTCACTGCATTTTATCTCCTTCCTTTTCCCCTTTCTCCTTTCTCGTCACAAGCTGTAATTATCATCATAAAAAATTTATATTTTCTTAATTTATTTTCTCTTCTCCATTATAAAAGGTATAAGGTATGTGTTTAAGTTTTTTTTCACATATATTGGGTTGTGGTTATTTAGTGATAATTTTTGTTGATATTTTTTCATATTTTTCTTTTTCACAAGCTCTCCTCTTTTATGGTCATAAAAATCAATATTTTTTCAATTTATTTTCTCCTCTCCATTATAAAAGATAAGTATTTAAGTTTTTTTAATTCACATTTATTGGATTGTGGCTGTATCGTAAAAAAAAAATTGTTGATATTTTTTTCTATATTTGATAGCTTTTCATATATGTTTGTTTAAATAATATTTTTGTTACATATATATGGTAAATAAAACATATATAAATAGGTATAGTAAATAAACCATAACTTTTTTAATGTTTAAAATAAAATTTTCTTTAGGCAAAAACATAATATTTTTAGTTTTAATTTTTATTTATCAAAATAATTATTTAATCCGAATGAAACAATATAAAATAGAACTTTTTTTAGGATATAAAGAACATAAGTTTTAGTTAAAACCATTTTTTTATCTTTAAAATATTTTTTTAATTTAAAAATATAATAGTTTTAGTTATAAATTTTATTTCTTCAAATGATTATATATATATATATATATATATATATATATATATATATATATATATATATATATATATATATATATATATATATATATATATATATATATATATATGAATATATATATATATATATATATATATATATATATATATATATATATATATATATATATATATATATATATATATATATATATATATATATATATATATATATATATATATATATATATATATATATATATATATATATATATATATATATATATATATATATAAAGTAGACCCATTTGTTTTTATGAAGACTTATTTTAACAACATCCACCTTAGGGTGCATTTAATAATTTTTTAGTTAAAACTTATTAAAGCACACATTCGTAAAAATAAATGGGTGTATTATAGTAATTCTCTGTGAAATTTGCTACAATATGCTTATTTGATATGATGAAAGTGTGTTTTAGTAACATGCAGATTAAAATGCATTTAAGAATTTTTTAATTAAAGCTTATTAAAATAGGCTTTTATAAAAATAATTGGTTCTATGTTGGCATATTATATATATATATATATATATATATATATATATATATATATATATATATATATATATATATATATATATATATATATATATATATATATATATATATATATATATATATATATATATATATATATATATATATATATATATATATATATATATATATATATATATATATATATATATATATATATATATATATATATATATATATAGTTAATTAAGTAAACGTAACTGATCAAAATTAAATTTTGCATAATAAGTAAACATTTAATAAAATTAAATGAAGTGAATTTAGAACAATAAAATTAATTTGTATAAAATGTAGTATGTAGTTAATATATGTTTTTGTTTAAAATAACTTGTAAAAATGATTAAGTATTTAGTTTAAATTTATTAAAATTTCTATATATGTTTTAATAAATTTCTATATATGTTTGACAAAATTGATGATAGATTAAAATTCTTTTTATCATTAAAATGATAATAATTTTGTAAATATGCATTATGAAATATTTTTTGTATTATTTGTAACATCTCAATTTTGTCCTAATTTTTGAAAATTTTTTTCAAGCAATCGACTTTATTTTGTTTTGTCCAAAATAAAATTTCACTTTTACAGATTGATGGTTGAATCCATTTCTTAACCACACATAAAATCATTGAAGAGTGTTTTCTGGCTTGAGCCTACAACTGTCTGTTTATTGAACTACATTATGCTTAGTTTAATCTGGTGTGTTCATTTTATTTTTTCTCATTTGTACGCGTTCGTATTTTGATCAGTTTGAGTATTTTCATCAGAGTATTTTTTTCACTTCAATATTTGATCCACGATTGTTTGTTTTATTGAGCTTTATTGCGTGTAGATTATTTTAGTGCATTCATTTATTTTTTTCCCATCATTGCGCGTTCACATTTTCTCGATTTAATTCATTTTTATTTCATTTTTAATTAAAATAATTAAGGAGCATAAATAGAGATGAAAATAAATAATTGAGTTGATTTATTAATTTTTTGTTGATTTTATTTCATCAATTTAAAACTCATTTTATCATACAATAGTATCCAAGGATATTGTTGGGATTAACAAAATTATAAACCCTAATATTACTAGTATATATTCTTAAAGAGGATGCCTATTCAAATCACCAGCCGCATATCATACTCATCATCCCACTTTTAATATGCCAAAATAAGAAGAAGAAAAAAGTTAAAATGGAAGGGAAAAAGAGCAAAAACAGAAGAAGCACTTTTCTTCTTCTTCATAGAGCACCACTCATTTCTTCTCACTGTAAGATCACTCCCTCTGCATGCGTATCACTATCCCAACCAATACCACCGTCATTATCGCCCTTCAAGGTGAAGGTAACGATGTAGCGTTCTGGCAGTCAGTTTGGATTAGTGACCTTCCGTTTAAAGTCATATTTAACGGCTTGTTTCAGTGTTGCTCTATGAAGACAGTGTTCGTCCGTGATATGGGATACTGGGAGGAAGGGCAGTGGAATTGGAAACTGAGAGATTCGTTGATCGATTCAGACATCTCTCTTGAACCAGACTGGTCTGATTGTTGTAAATTGTTGGAAAATGTCTCAGTTATCCCCGACGAGTCCGACAAATGGCGGTGGCTTCTTCATGATTCTTTGTCTTTCAAGGTTAGTTCTTTTCATTCAGTTTTGTATTCCCCCTTATCTGAATAAGATATTGGTTCAGGTTGTGCATCCCATCTTGAGTCTCTCTGGAAGACGGTTCTTCCGGCGAAAGTGCAAACTCTCAGTTGGAGATTGGCGCTTGATAGATTGCCTACGAGATCTAATTTATTGAAAAGAAGGGTGTTTGATTCCGAGCAAGACTTGGATTACGTTTTTTGTTCTAGTAGCCTCGAGGACGTATCCCACCTCTTCTTCTCGTGCATTAAATCAACTCAGGTTTGGAACAAGATTTGCGAATGAGCGGATATAGACATAATTTCTGAAAATTGCTGTTATTCTCACGCGAAGGTGTGGAACTCGAGCCTTAGTGGTCGGTGTCAAGCGAATAGAGTATATTCGATTTGGTTTATTACTTGTTGGAGTATTTGGAGGTCTAGAAATGAATGTATTTTCAATAATGTAGTTACTGAGGTCGACAATATTGTTTTCGACATTAAACTTTATTCTTGGAATTTGTTGATCCTATGTAAGAAGGGGAGCAAGAAGTGTTGTTTGTATGGTTAGTTCAAATTTCCTTTTAACTTTTTGTAATTTGTCTCTTGGTTTGAGATTTCCTTAATCTCCTATTAATAGATTTTGCTTATAAAAAAAAAATAGAACCATCAAACCTCTCATTTCTCTCTCTCGATCTGCTCCCTCACCTCTCATTATCACTTTTAATCAACATCAGTCATTCAACATAGTAACCACACCTCCTTCTCACTTTCTCCCTCCACCGTTCAACTCATTCTCTCTCGTCGTACTCCATAAACTTCGGCCAATCACCCTTTCTTTCTTTTCGCCACCACCAACACTAAACAACTCCACCTCACGCTGACAAACCAACGTATCACCTTCCAACCGTTCTTCATCCACGACGTGTCGCTGGAAACAACAAGAAGTTCACTCCGTCCAATTTCCTAACCTCCACCACACCATAAATATCCACTTCAAAATTTCACTATGAACGAACACCATCACTTAACTACCTTTCCACTCTATCTCCACCTTCAATTTCACCATCTCACCACTGTCAAACAACATCCTTCCACACTCACCACCATTCACAACTAAGGACGTACACGGGTCGATTTGGGTTATGTTTGGCCAAAAATAAAACTCAAATCACATAGAGTATACTGATTTATGTGAGGTAAAATAGCCATCCACAATATTATTGAGTCAGTTTGGATAAATCTATAAATTTTTGGGTTGAGTAGTAGGTCGCCCAATTATTTTTCTTTTTTTTCTTGTATAATCATAAATGACGTGTCATCTTCTTTTTTTAAAAATACCCCAACTATTTTTTCTTGAAGATAATTTAACCATTTTATTTTAACATCAAATGTCTAGACATTTTATAAATTAATAATAAAAATATTTGCAAAAATCAAAGTTGTATTGTTATAATATATATAATTAGAATTACATAAATTACTTAAAACTTACTAGTATTAGCAACAAAACTATCAAAGTGCAATATCCTAAATAGTTCAAAATCATGAATCACAAAATAAGATACTAAAATTAGAGCAACCAAATATGAATACATCAAAGTCATCATTCATCAATTACAATATAAATGATAATTCATATATAAATTCGTTAAGAGACCTAAAATAAAAATATATAGTACTTAATGGTAAAATTTGTGGATTAAGTAGATTGAGTGGGTTTTATCTTTTGGTTTTGGGTTTACCTAAAACCCAATTATTTTGAACGGTTTTTTTATTTATGAAAACCATATTGACCCACTTACCCGTTCAAATCCATTTTTTTTGGATCAGTTTGGGTGGATTTAACCGGGTTCGGTGGGTTTACCCAACCCATGTACACCCCTACTCACCATGATTTCTCTTCGCCAATATTACAATGTTGACCACTGTTTACCACCATTAACCTCTGCTTTGTCTGATTTAGCTTCTTTTAACAGATTGTGTTGTTTGTCGTTTGTAGAGTGTTTTGGTCAAGATTTGTTGTTTCGTTGATTCTGTGTTCTAGTGTTGTCAGTTTGGTATTTCGATTACATGTATTTTTTGTGTCGAATTCGATGTTGGACTCTACGCTGGACTTTTGTCAGTTTTTATCATTTAATGACTCTGTAATCATGTAAGTATTTTGTATATGTGCTTCTGTTTGTTGTTTATTTGATGAGTTGAAATCAAATCTGAACATTATGCACATTTAACATGATTCAATGTTGGACTCTATGTTGGACTTTTGTTAGTTATGATCATGTAATGACTATGTAATCATGTAAATATTTTGTATGCGTGTTGTTGGTTGTTTCTTATTTGTTGCATTGAAATCATATTTGAGTGTTCTACACATTCAACATGATTTGTATATTGTGACTCTTCTGGGTTTTTATTTTGATGTAATGATGTAATCTGTGATGTGTATGCATGTTGTTGGGTCGCGTTCGGCATTATGTTCAGCATGATACATTGCACTACATTACATCATCACGTACATTAACTTTTGTGTCACCATGTTACATTTCGTTATGTTAAGTTAACTTTTGTTTCGTTATGTTAACTCAATATGCGCGTGAAATTTTATACTTTTCGATTCAATTTCGGTAAACGCGTGCTAGTTATGATGGTTGTATGCACTTTAATTTCTTGCGTTTCGTACGATTTATAGCGTTAAGTTACTCTCACGAGTTAAGTTCTATGACCTCATGTTAGAACTTTCAACCTTGCGTTAGAACTTGTGCCTTTATGTTAGAACTTGTGTCCTCGCATTACAAATTGCAACGTCTTGTGAGAAGTCACGACCTCGCGTTAGAATTTGCGACCTCGTGTTATAATTCGTGTGTTGACTTTCTTGATGTTAGAATAAGTTGAAAATTAAATTTAAGGTTGAAACTTCACTCTGATCCTCACACCAATATTGGGACACCTTTAAATAGGCTAATCTCACCAGTGTAGTTAAGAAGGGGAAACTCTTAAGCGGTTTAACAGTTCCATTTCAAAGTCATTGGTGGAGTGCTTAAATCCTATTCTAAAAAATAAAAACTAATGGAAATGCATAGAGCATCCATCAAAGGAACTACACATCCTCTTGAAGCATTCAATATGAGAGACTGACCAATCAGAAAACAGTCCCCTATCATGGTGAACACTTTCCAATCTACTACCGTTGCCAAACACGAAAGATATCCTTTCAAACCATATGTTTCCCACTGTCAACAAAAAGAAAATGCCCATCAAGAGTTCTAGAATATGTAACACCCCACTCTAAACTATCGCGGAAATAAGATAAACAACAGAAACAATTCAGAGTGCAGTAAATAAAATCTCATGACGACCGTCATGGATGTCACGACCGTCACGGTCATGACGAGCGTCATGGAGCTATGACGACCGTCACGCTCCCAAATTCTCAGACGCGGCAGAGGTGTCACATTCTACACTTAACCAAAACATATACACCTGCAAAAGCTCATTTACTAACACACGTAGCACAAAATTCGGATGAACAAACAACGGTAACTTGTTTAACATTTTAATCATAAACGCCATGTTATAATACACTTCCAACGATTCGTACTAATTAAATTCCATTAAAATTCAGCAAGTAATTATCTTGCATCAATTCGCTAAAACAACTATGCATCCAAGCAACATTTGGCATTATCAGAAACAACCAATCTATTTGTCATAGTACTTAATAAAATTCAGCAACAAGGAATTCAATTAAAACAATAACATTAATCGTTCATTCCCCCCAGAGTGCTACGTATCAGAGCGACCAACGACCTTAAACATAAAGCGACACTTTCTTCCGAGTTACCTGCAAATTACCACCAACGGAGGTAACATACAACATAAAGGGTGAGATATCAACAATATAACATAAGGCATGATAAAAGTCATGTCAGAATATTATCACAGTATTATAATTCCAGTAGTCCGCATAAATATTAGTAATAATTAAACTGCAACAATTCATTATTCATAACCACAACAATTATCATCATATCTCAGCAACTCATCAAAACAACTCAACAACGCAACTCAACAATGCGACTCATCAATGCGACTCAACTGTGCATATGCATGCGGTACCATTTAGGAGCCAACACTCCAAAACTCGGGACAGGGCCAACACCCCGAACCCATCTAGGAGCCAACACTCCAAAACTCGGGACAGGGCCAACACCCCGAACCCATCTAGGAGCCAACACTCCAAAACTCGGGACAGGGCCAACACGCCGAACCCATCTAGGAGCCAACACTCCAAATAACGCCAATACATGCACAACCGTCGCCAATCCAGGCCAAATGCTATGCTATGAGATGCAACTATTATGGACTATAACACAACAACAACAACAACTGTGCAACAACCGTGCAACAAGGCATCACGCCTACAACCAATTATCCATAACAGAAACATCACATTTTGCATATATTATGGACTCACCATTTCAATCTGTTCATATCAGAGAACTACCAACAGTATCGTTCCTACGAATAAGACTTTAACACATTTTCACAGAGAACAATTAGAAACAACCTCGTCTCTACAATCGAGAACTCAACAGCATTTTCATGTCAGAGAACAACTGACAACGTCATTACTACAAATAAAAACTCAACACATTTTCATATACCTTCATACGGGTAATATAACTACAACTTATCCACGTAATCCAAGGAGAAAATTATAATAACATTTCCTCAACAAATGGGAAATTAGCGCGTGTCGGCGTCGATTCCCAACATTACTACACAAACTAACGACATAAACATTAATGCAGGCATAGACAACCATTAACCCTTAATATCTCTCAACCTACTGGAACATTTACCCTTAATATTCCTTTAATATTTCTCAACCTACGGGAACATTACTACGGTAACGTTACTACGGGGACATCACTACAGGAACATTACTACGGGAACATTACCACGGGAACATTAATCTTTAATATTTTTTTCTTCAACTTACGGGAACATTACTACGGTAACGTTACTACGGGAACATCACTATGGGAATATTAATCTTAATATTTCTTCAAGTTACGGGAACATTTACTACGTATTTGCCCCATTAGGGAAACCTTAGAGCATCGTATATAACATATTCATTCTTACATAAAATCTTGTCCCATTAGGGAAACCTTTTCCTTAATATTTATCGATTAACGAAAACTATACCTATGACTCGATTCCCCACATGAATTCGATCATACCCACAGTTATAGAATTGAACCCCACCCTTACCTTAGAATAGAGGCCAATTCCAAGCTTCCGGTTCTGGTTCTGCTCTCCGGCGGCTTTTCTGCAACTATCTTCCAATTCTCTGATGGATGATTCTCTGCTCTCCATTTCTCTCAACAGCCACGTTCCTCCTTCTCTTCAACCTTTTTCCTCAAATTTGATTTTCTGAGCAGTTTGTCGTGATAACCCTCTTTCTCCCCCCAACTTCTCTAATAACTCCCTAATTCCCTTTATTTTATCTAATAATAATAATAATAATAATAATAATGATAATAATAATAATAATAATAATAATAATAATAATATTACTACTAGTTATTAAATTATCATCATTATTAATTATATTATATTATTATCAATCTCAATGATTTAATAAATGGTTTCCTATACTTTAAGGATACCCACCAACGCTCTCAAACACACTCCCACGTAAAGGCACACCGACAATTCATAAATAATTTAATTAAAATGAACGGGCGTTACAACTCTCCCCTACTTAAAAGAATTTCGTCCTCGAAATTACCTCAATCAAACAACTCCCAACCATACCACTTTCACCAAAGCAATTTCTTCACCTCGAAGTTGCTTCTCTTTCATCCACCCGAACTAGCAACGCCTCAACAGTCAAATTACCTTTCACTTGTATACCATCCATCCGAATTAATGTACTTCTTCAACCTAGGCACATACCACATCATGTAAATTCCAACGAGTGACAGCGGTAAAACAGTCTAACCTGCTATTTTTCCCACGCTTCCGCTGCGCCACCCTGATACAGATCACAAAACACAGTGTGCTCCCGAGACCTCAAGCTCGACCAACACCAGTTACTATCGTAACTCTCAAAACACATCTTTCTTGGATCCTTTGGATCTTTTCAGTCGTCTCTTGCACAATCTCAGTTAGCTTCAACATAGAATGATTAATCTCACTTGTTAGGAAAAGAGCCAAATTAGTCATTCTATCCAAAATCACCCAAGTAAAATCATATCCCTCAAATTCTCCGGAAAATCCAACACAAAATCCATGGGAATACTATCTGATCTCCACTCTAGAATATTCAACGGTTGCATCGGACCCAACGGTCTCTGGCGTTTATTCTTCGACTTCCAACAAGTCTAATCAGCACATACAAACTCAACCACTTATCTCTTCAACTATGGCCCTCAAAATAATTTCCTCAAATCCGGTTACATCCTCATAGCACCGGGATGGATACTCCATCTACCTCAATACTCTTATTCCACTCAATAATATCTAGAACACAAACTCTATCACGACATCTCATGATACCATTTCCATTAATATGAAAATCATCCCTTCGACTTTAATTCCTCAGATTCAACCAAGCTACCAACTCAAACTAGAATTCTGACCTTATCGAATCTCGTCAAGAATACCCTTAGTAAGGTCTAACATACTAAGATAAACTTCATAAGAAGTCTCTTCACAAACCAAACTCATATCACAAAAATTGCTCAATTCGTCCTAACTCTTTTCACCACCATCATCGGCATATGCAAGGATTTCCAAGTCAATGCGTAAGCTACCACGTTTTGATTTCCCCGAATGGTAATTCAATCCGAAACCACAATCCATTCCGGAGTCCCAATTATTTTCTCTGCCTCATATTCAACTATTCCAAATCAAATAAATACCTTAAGCTTTTGAGATCACCAGACATTTCAAGTCTCACACTAACTAATTGAAGCTTCCAACTCCGGCATAACCACAACAACAACCAACTCTAAATCACTTATCAGATGATTCCTCGTATGTACTTCAAGTTTTCTTAAAGCATAACCAAAACTCGCTGAAGTTTCACTTAGCATATCAACAGGGCATCATAAACACAACAAATGGTCCTGTCGGGTTCGGCAAAAATCAACACACGATACATTTTCAGTTTTCTGCTATAATTAAACCAGGTACAGGCCTCAAAACAATTTTTCCTAGAAAGAGCATCTCGTTAGCTTTCCAACGCTTCGAACAGGGGTCAAAACGGACATACGGTTCAAGAGTTATGAATTTTCGAAGTTTTTCCAAAACAAAATTTTTCTGCATAAAGACTGCTACGGGTTTAAGCATTTTCGCCCGAAAATCCGACCAATTCAATTATTTTATTTGAAACAACCACATACTCATTCACACCAAACATATATTAGTGATTTAGAACCATCAAACGTGAAATCTACGACTTTCAATTTCAATCCGGATCTTAAACCCTCAAATCTCCAAAAATGCAAAAACTTACAAAAATCCATCAAATTGATAAAACAAGTATACTCGATCACGGCCTAACATTACCCGACATAACGGTGTAATCTATTCCAACTTTCGTCCGTAAAAACATTGATTCCGTAAGAAGCTACGATCTCGAAATTCGACGTACGACAACAATTTCACACTTAGAAGATCATTCAACACATCTTACTCTTTACTAATCATCCGGAGTCACTGCCCACCTTTTATATACTCAAAAATTCCCATCAAATTAAACACTTCAACACCGTCCTACGCCGACTCGTCAAAACAATTCTTAAGCACTTAGCTTAACTCAAGACAATTCGCTGCTCACGCCATCTAAGCTTGCAAGACATGTCTATCCCATCTAACATGACTCCGCCCACTATCAGCAAGAGATTAAGGGTGATCAGTTCCTCAATTTGTCAATAGACAGCAGAAAATCATGATAGGATACAAACCATGTTTACCAAACTATAAGAGCGTTCAACCACACACCGAGCTACAACTCCACACTTGCAGCATTCTGGAGAAGCACAAGCTTCTCCCCCACTTGAATCATCCTCACTCCTGCAGACAAAGGTTCTACAAACAACTTGGCCGGACGGACCGACCTGCTCTGATACCAATTGTAACACCCCACTCTAAACTATCGCGGAAATAAGATAAACAACAGAAACAATTCAGAGTGCAGTAAATAAAATCTCATGACGACCGTCATGGATGTCACGACCGTCACGGTCATGACGAGCGTCATGGAGCTACGACGACCGTCATGCTCCCAAATTCTCAGACGTGGCAGAGGTGTCACATTCTACACTTAACCAAAACATATACACCTGCAAAAGCTCATTTACTAACACACGTAGCACAAAATTCGGATGAACAAACAACGGTAACTTGTTTAACATTTTAATCATAAACGCCATGTTATAATACACTTCCAACGATTCGTACTAATTAAATTCCATTAAAATTCAGCAAGTAATTATCTTGCATCAATTCGCTAAAACAACTATGCATCCAAGCAACATTTGGCATTATCAGAAACAACCAATCTATTTGTCATAGTACTTAATAAAATTCAGCAACAAGGAATTCAATTAAAACAATAACATTAATCGTTCATTCCCCCCAGAGTGCTACGTATCAGAGCGACCAACGACCTTAAACATAAAGCGACACTTTCTTCCGAGTTACCTGCAAATTACCACCAACGGAGGTAACATACAACATAAAGGGTGAGATATCAACAATATAACATAAGGCATGATAAAAGTCATGTCAGAATATTATCACAGTATTATAATTCCAGTAGTCCGCATAAATATTAGTAATAATTAAACTGCAACAATTCATTATTCATAACCACAACAATTATCATCATATCTCAGCAACTCATCAAAACAACTCAACAACGCAACTCAACAATGCGACTCATCAATGCGACTCAACTGTGCATATGCATGCGGTACCATTTAGGAGCCAACACTCCAAAACTCGGGACAGGGCCAACACCCCGAACCCATCTAGGAGCCAACACTCCAAAACTCGGGACAGGGCCAACACGCCGAACCCATCTAGGAGCCAACACTCCAAATAACGCCAATACATGCACGACCGTCGCCAATCCAGGCCAAATGCTATGCTATGAGATGCAACTATTATGGACTATAACACAACAACAACAACAACTGTGCAACAACCGTGCAACAAGGCATCACGCCTACAACCAATTATCCATAACAGAAACATCACATTTTGCATATATTATGGACTCACCATTTCAATCTGTTCATATCAGAGAACTACCAACAGTATCGTTCCTACGAATAAGACTTTAACACATTTTCACAGAGAACAATTAGAAACAACCTCGTCTCTACAATCGAGAACTCAACAGCATTTTCATGTCAGAGAACAACTGACAACGTCATTACTACAAATAAAAACTCAACACATTTTCATATACCTTCATACGGGTAATATAACTACAACTTATCCACGTAATCCAAGGAGAAAATTATAATAACATTTCCTCAACAAATGGGAAATTAGCGCGTGTCGGCGCCGATTCCCAACATTACTACACAAACTAACGACATAAACATTAATGCAGGCATAGACAACCATTAACCATTAATATTTCTCAACCTACGGGAACATTTACCCTTAATATTCCTTTAATATTTCTCAACCTACGGGAACATTACTACGGTAACGTTACTACGGGGACATCACTACAGGAACATTACTACGGGAACATTACCACGGGAACATTAATCTTTAATATTTCTTTCTTCAACTTACGGGAACATTACTACGGTAACGTTACTACGGGAACATCACTACGGGAATATTAATCTTAATATTTCTTCAAGTTACGGGAACATTTACTACGTATTTGCCCCATTAGGGAAACCTTAGAGCATCGTATATAACATATTCATTCTTACATAAAATCTTGTCCCATTAGGGAAACCTTTTCCTTAATATTTATCGATTAACGAAAACTATACCTATGACTCGATTCCCCACATGAATTCGATCATACCCACAGTTATAGAATTGAACCCCACGCTTACCTTAGAATAGAGGCCAATTCCAAGCTTCCGGTTCTGGTTCTGCTCTCCGGCGGCTTTTCTGCAACTATCTTCCAATTCTCTGATGGATGATTCTCTGCTCTCCATTTCTCTCAACAGCCACGTTCCTCCTTCTCTTCAACCTTTTTCCTCAAATTTGATTTTCTGAGCAGTTTATCGTGATAACCCTCTTTCTCCCCCCAACTTCTCTAATAACTCCCTAATTCCCTTTATTCTATCTAATAATAATAATAATATTAATAATAATAATAATGATAATAATAATAATAATAATAATAATAATAATAATATTACTACTAGTTATTAAATTATCATCATTATTAATTATATTATATTATTATCAATCTCAATGATTTAATAAATGGTTTCCTATACTTTAAGGATACCCACCAACGCTCTCAGACACACTCCCACGTAAAGGCACACCGACAATTCATAAATAATTTAATTAAAATGAACGGGCGTTACGAATACCCCTTAGAAATCGAGATAATACCTAACTTTCATATCAATGAATTCAAATAACGGAAAGCTTGATATAGGTACAAGCCAGCAGATCAACCCAGTATGCCTCAGTAAACTCTGGGTCCACAATGTGAGATTCAGAAAAGGGTAAGCCATGGCCAATTCCGTATGTTTTGGGATGAACCAAATTCACCTTCCTCCTTATTTTATAAGTCCATCTGCATTTCTATTAGAATGGGGTTTAGGGGGGCCTACTATCACTTTTGACACAATCCCTTAGACTCAGAGTTATCACTAAGTACTATGAGATTTTCAAGGGGATGAATAACCGCCAAAAGAGCAACATTCAGTACCTATGGGTCTACTACTCTTCTACAAGATGAGGTTTCACTTATGTCATTGCTACTAGATATATCTATAAAGTTTGCAAGTCCATCTCCTAAGTTATCTATTTCTAAGAGGAAAGATCATAAAATAACAACGGTAACAGAGAGAAATAAAAATGGTGCATGAAAAACTAAAGAGATGAAGTTAAAGCAATGATGAAGGAACCACCCACAAATGCAAGATATTGAAATGAATTGCAAAATCTGGAAGAAAGAAAAATTGATGAGACAAAGTCTCATTGGAGCTCAAGAAAGGAGAATTCGAACTAGTGAAAGAGAAAAAAATGATTTACGAAAAGAGTGTGAACGTAACATGAAAGGATAAACAACCTTTATATAATTGAGCGAGGTAGGAAAATCCACAGTCCAAATGAAATTGAGATAGGTAGACAAATATAAATAGATAGAATTAAATCGAAATTGCAAGGGCACTCGAGTGCACTTGAGCACCTTAAAATGCATAACCATGTTATACCTAGAGGTCGATGGATACATTTATAAGAGATTAAATGAAATGATTCAGTGATAAGACTGTTAATTATGTGCGTGTTCCCAAGGTCACTTGCTCTCACTCGTCAAGCATGTCTCATTACTACTAGCCAAGAGTCTGTTTTGATTATTATGGTAAAGGGTGATAGTGAACTGGTAATTTTAGGTTTTCACATTGCTACATAATGGAAAACCTTGGGGGAAACTATTCGGGTCGGCCTTAGTCCCAAAGGGGGATATGCCTAATTACAAGAATTCCTTATCCAAAGGCACGTACTCTGAGTCACTGAAGGTTGAGTGATCCCACGATCAAGAGGCCAACACCCAATCTTTTCCCTTAGTTGAATGACCGCTATTAGATTTAATCTAAGGGTCACCATATTCCACTCCATATGATCTGAGGTGGTTATAACTGCATTCCATCTATAAACTCTTTATACATCAAGACTCATGTATTCTACCTATTCTCACACCCAGACTACTTCTCATTCATTCACTGACTTTGACATTAAAATGCTAATTTTACATATCTACCCCACTCTGCCATACCAGAAGAACGCTCCACTGTACCCGTAATTTTGTGAAAAACGATACCTTGAAACAAAGTATAAACAATTTCTTTATGATCAAGAAACACACAAGGGTTAGAGTTAATGGGAAAAAACAAGAAGAACAACAAGGATTGGTTATAACTGTTATTCTTTACTTTCTCTTTAAATCAGATTACAAGTACTCAAGAATAATAAATAACCCTCTCACCCTAATTAGGATTTTCCACACTTAAGATGAGAGAAGTGTATGCTATTTATAATAAAACCTAACATACTAAATTAATGGTTTTTTTTAACAATTATCCATTACAAGCTAACTTAGGGTACAAGCTAAATTAAACAATTGGACACAACAAATAGGCCCAATTCGACAACTGCATACTAGAACACATTTCGACAAGAGCTATGATAGTCTGAATTTTTTGACAGGTTTGTATTGCACTTTGACTATCACATTTAACAGTGATAACTCGACCTTGAAGTTTCATCTCCTTTGCAAAACCTTCAAGCCACAATGCTTCCTTCACAGCTTCATTTAGGCCAATATATTCCGCTTAAGTGGTTTATAAGGCAACAACCTTATGTAGTGTTTCTTTCCAACTGATTGTTATGCCAAACATAGTGAATACATGTCTAGAAATAGATTTTCCGGAATCCATACAAATTGCATAATCAGAGTCGACCTATCATCCGATTACTGTTTTACTATCTTCATCCAAGGCTCTACCATAAATTAGGACTCTATTCAAAGACCTATTTATGTACTTTATAATGCACTTTAATGCTTGCTAGTGAGTCTTTCCAGGATTCGTCATGTATTTGCTTACAAGACTTACTGCATATGATATGTCGGGTCTTGTACATACCATATCATACATCAAAGAAACCACTATATTAGCATATAGGATAATATTCATATAAGCTCTTTCGACATTAGTACTGGGACACTTATCTATACTCAGCTTGAATTAAGGGTTTGTTAGAGTCACAACAGGTTTTAAATTCGACATACCAAACTTTTTGAGAATCTTTTGTAGGTATGCCTCTTGAGATTAGCATAATTTTGACTGCTTTCTATCTCTTCGGATGTCAATCCCAAGAATTCTGGATGCAGCTTCTAGATCCTTAATTTCGAACTTCTTGTTGAGTTCAACCTTCATCCTCATTACATCTTCGACATTGTTGCTTACTATTAGAATATCATCCACATAAAGTAACAAAATAACAAATGAATTACCAGGTCAGAATCTGAAGTAAACACAGTGTTCGAAATGACTTCTAATGAAACTTATACATTCCATTAACTTGTCGAATCTCCTATTCTACTGTCGATGAGATTGTTTCAGTCCATATAAATATCTCTTCAGCTTGCACACATAATCTTCCTTCCCCTTTTGACATACCTTTTAGGTTATTTCATCAGGATTGTTTTATCTAGATCACCATACAAGAACGCAGTCTTCACATCCATCTATTCTAGTTCAAGGTTGAACCATGCCACCGTGGCAAGAAACCTTCGAATGGAACTGTGCTTCACAACAAGAGAGAACACATCATTAAAGTCGACACCTTCTTTCTGAGTGAAACCCATAGCGACCAATCTTTCCTTGTATCTCTTCGACGCCACTCATTTGGTTCCTTCCTTAACTTTGAAAATAAGTTTACAACTGACTAGCATGGCTCTAGCAGGTTTCTTGACCAGTTCCCAGATGTTGTTATCATGAAGAGATTTCATCTTATCATCCATAGCCTTTACCCATTCAGTCTTCTTTCGAATACTCATAACTTTCCTATAGTCTATAGGTTCTTCGTCTAGAACCTCACTTGTAGAGATTAAGGTATAGGCTATAAGATCTGCATACCCATGTTCTGAGGTGGCTTGATGAGAATGTTCGACCTGTATCTTGCTAGCAGGTAGTCATTATTAGGCTCCTCATCTTCGACATCAACTTTTGCTTCTTCTTTGACTTTATTTGGGGTATGCATTACAACATCAACATGCTCTACCTCAATAGGAATCTCTCCCTATTTCAGCTCTTCGACAACATCATCAGTTTTCTTGAAGGCCATCTCAGCTTCATTGAAAACTACATCTTGACTAGTGATACACCTCCTCTGACCTGGCTCTAGGAACCATAGCCTATAAGCTTTGACTCCTTCAGAGTATCCCATGAACATGCATTTCATAGCTCTATGTTCGACCTTGTCTTGCCTAATGTGAGCAAATGCCACACAACCAAATACTCTCATTTTTTTTAGATCTGGTGGATGTCCCGTCCAAACTTCTTCAGGTGTCTTAATATCTAACACAATCGAAGGACATCTGTTTATCAGATATATTGTTGTCGAAACAGCCTCAGCCCAAACCATTTTCTTTAACACAACACTAGTCAACATGCATCTAACTCTTTCCAAAATAGTTCGATTAAACCTTTCCACCAAACCATTTTGTTGTGGAGTACTTGCAGTGGTTTTCTGCCTTGCAATACCTGAGGCAACATAAAATTTGTCGAACACCTCATTGCAAAATTCAAGGCAATTGTTGGTTTTCAACCTCTTGACCTTTTTGCCAGTCTGATTTTTGACCAAAGTCTTCCAACCTTTGAAATTTTCAAACGTTTCATCCTTAGTCTTCTAGATGAATACCCATAACTTTCTAGAATAATCATCAATTATGGATAAGAAATACCTTGCTCTTGAATGTGATGGACACCTTGCAGCCCCCCATAGATCAACATGGATGTAATCAAGGGATCCATGTGTTTTTTGTTTGCCTTTGTCGAACTTTACTCTGCAAGTTTTCAAAGTACACAGGGTTCACAAAATTTCAGCTTGTCGACTTTGTCTCCACCAAGCAAATTTTGTTTCCCCAATTCAACCAGACCCCTTTCACTGACATGGCCCAATCTCATGTGCCAAATTTCTGTCTTTGACAAATATTTCATGGTTTTAACATTTGTCGAACCACTTACAACTTCAGCCTCAAGGGTATACAAGCCTTGTTTCCTCGCACCTCTCAATACTTTCTTTGACCCCTTCATGACTCTTAGGATACTTTTCTCTCCTTGAAGAACATATCTATTCTTGTCGAATTCACCAAGAGAAATAAAATTTCTCTTCAAATCAGGTACATACTTGACTTCAGCCAATAGCCTTATTGACTCATCATGGAGCTTGAATTTCACAGATCCAATACCTGCAATTTTGCAAGCTTTGTTGTTTCCCAACAGCTCTGGTCCACCATCTTAATCACATGGCTTCTCGAACAATTCTTTGTTTGGAGTCATGTGCCAAGTGCAACCTGAATCCATAATCCACTCTTTTTTTAGTCGCTGCTTAAAACCACAAGGACATCAGATGAGTCGAAGTCATCTTGAACAATGGTTGTGTTGCCATTATCCTTACCTCTATGATCTTTCAAGCACTCATGGCACACCTTTCTTGTGTGACCCTTCTTCTTACATTAATAGCATCAAATATTAGATGTCTTGCCACTATAAGACTTCTGCTGACTTTTACCTTTCTTCTTGTCGAACTTACCATCATTTCTCAAGAATTTTCCCCTAACGTCCAAACCTTCACCAACCGTCAAAGATTTATGCTTATTTCGTTTGTTCAAGTCTTTAGAGTACAAGGCTGATTGAACTTCTTTAAAGCTCAGGGACTCCCTTCTATATAGGAGAGTTTCTTTGAAGTGAGCATGTGATATGGGTAAAGCACACAACTATAACAGGGCTTGATCTTCACCATCGATCTTCACATCAATATTTTCAAGATCAAGAATCAGCTTGTTGAACATATCCAACTGCTTAGCCAACACATTCTCTTCAGTTATCTTGAATGAATACAAAGCTTACTTCAGGTAGAGTCTATTCACCAGAGATTTGGTCATGTACAAACTTTCAAGTTTTAACCATAACTCTGATTTCGTGGTCTCCTTTGATATATGTCGGAGAACCTTATCACCAAGTCTCAATAATATTATGTTGTGAGCTTTCTCTATCATAACCGTTTTTTCTTTTTCCGCTAACGCAACGTCCATGCTCACCGCACCATTTTTTTATGAAAAATGATACCTTGAAACAAAGTATAAACAATTTCTTTATGATTAAGAAATACACAAGAATTAGGATTAATGGAAAAAAAAACAAGAATAACAATAATGATTGGTTATAACTGTTATTCTTTACTTTCTCTTTGAATCAAATTACAAGTACTCAAGAAGAACAAACAACCCTTTCACCCTAATTAGGATTTGCCACACTTAAGATGAGAGACTAGTATGTTATTTTTAATAAAACTTAACATACTAAACTAATTAGCTTTTTAACAATTACCCATTAGAAGATAACTTAAACAATTGGACATAACAAACAGGCTTAATTCGACAACTACATACTAGAACACATTTTGACTACAACATGTAGGTCTTCAACAACAGCATGTGAGCAGACTTTGACGACATGCTAAACCTCTGCCAATAATACTAGAGTTTGATCCAATATCTTACATGAAGAATGCTCTATCACAACTTAGTCCTTTCACACATTGTCATTAACTATTTATTTGTTCTTGAATGAAACAATTATTATACACACTTAGTTTACAAAAATTAGACTTAAGTAGTTAATTTGTCCCTGTGTTGGCATGCTTTTGATTTTGTTCTTGTATCTTTTTTTATAGAAAAAATTCCTTAAATATTGATATCCATTTGGATTTAGTCTCTGATGTCAACTTTCTATTACAAAATTGCTTAAATGGAATATTTTTTGCTAATGTGGCCTAGGGGGACGAAACTTTAAAAAATTGATTTTTCAAACCCATCTTCTTCTTCCTCAATCCTTATCCAACCTCCAACCTCTATTTTTTTCCTCATCTCCAATCTCCAACCACCATTTTTTCTCATATTAAACCTCTAACCTCCATTTGAAGCTTTTAAACTCTGTGTTAAGTTCTACTATGGAGTTTCAATCAACTTCAGTGCTCATAACTATGTGTTATATAAGTTCAGCTATCGAGTTTCAATCATCATTTACACTGCTAAGATCCTCCAAATGAATGAGTCCATTAAAAGGGGAGACTTTGTAGGTAAACTTGAGTCTTACTTCAATTCTTGCATTCTCAAAGGTTGGAAAGAAGGAGAAAAAAAGAGAGAAACAGAAGCAATATTTGTCTGCAATTTAGCGTCAGTTATTTAATCAAATATCCTGGTTAATCTCCCATAATGGGAAGATTGGAGTAAACATGTTCATTTCAGGAGGAGAAATTCCAATATTACATCTAATCAAATGAAAGTAAAATTATTGCACTAACAGTAGGTTATGAAAGAAAATATCTAGATTGGTCAATTATGCATTCCGACATCATTTAGATTCCAACATTCTTCTGTTAGTTAAGTTTAGACACTGCAACTTTAGGGACCAAAAAAAGAGATTTGGAAGTCTCATATTAATAATCTCTTAAGAATGATTGATGAATGAATACAAATTGAATCTTTTTCAAGAAAAGATTGTTTGCTAAATAAATATATCTTTAAAAATGACCATAGTTTCAAACCATATTATGCATAGTTGAAGTGGTAAACTGTGAGATATTGGATCGAACTCTAGAATGGTCGAAGTCGGTTCGTAAGTAATGCGTGTTGTAGTCGAAGTTTGTTCTGACATGCATTAGTCAATATTTCTAGGTTTATTAGCATGTTGAATTGGGCCTTGCTTGTAAGCCCAATTGTTTAAGTTAGCTTGTACCCTAAGTTAGCTTGTAATAGGTAAATGTTAAAAATCCCATTAGGTTAGTGCGTTAGTTTTCTTATAAATAGCATGCTAGTCTCTCATCTTGGCATAAGGAAAAATAGGAAGATAAAATACTAATTCAAGAGAGAGAGGTTATTTGTTATTCTTGTATACTTGTAATCGTGTTTGAAAGAGAAAGGAAATAATAGCTTTTTATAACCAATCCTTGTTGTTTCTTGTTATTTTCCCTTGTTTTCTTTGTTAACCCTAACCCTTGTATGTTTCTTGTCTATAAAGAAACCTTTTATATTTTGTTTCAAGACATCTGATTCACAACAAATTGGTGCGGTGAGCATGGAGAAGATGCCTTCAAAAAAGTATGAGATTGAAAAGTTCACCGGAGTGAATGACTTTGGTCTATGGTGCTTGAAGATGAAAGCCCTACTGGTTCAACAAGGTTGTTTGGAAGCGTTGAAGGGAGAGGCAGCCATGGACGTTGCGTTAACGACAAAAGAAAAGACGACCATGATTGAGAAAGCCCACAACGTAATATTGTTGAGCCTTGGTGATAAGATTCTTCAACAGGTATCAAAGGAGACTACAACATCGGGGTTATAGGTGAAACTTGAAAGTTTGTACATGACCAAATCCCTAGTGAATCGACTCTACCTGAAGCAAGCTTTGTATTCATTCAAGATGAGTGAAGACAAAGTGTTGGCTGAGTAGTTGGATATGTTTAACAAGCTGATTCTTGATCTTGAAAATATTAATGTGAAGATCGATGATGAAGATCTAGCATTTTTGTTATTATGCGCTTTGCCCAAAACATATGCTCACTTTAAAGAAACTCTCTTGTATGGAAGGGAGTCCCTGAGCTTTGAAGAAGTTCAACCAGCCTTGTATTCTAAGGACTTGAACGAACGAAAGGAGCATAAACCTTCGACGGTGGGTGAAGGTTTTCTAGCAAAGGAAAATTCTTACAAAAGGATGGTAAGTTCGATAAGAAGAAAGGTAAAAGTCAGCAGAAGTCTTATAGTGGTAAAACATCTGGTATTCAATGTTATCACTGTAAGAAGGAGGGTCACACAAGAAAGGTGTGCCCTGAACGCCTGAAAGATCATGAAGGTAAGGATAATGGCAATGCAACCATTGTTCAAGATGACTTCAACTCATCTAATGTTCTTGTGGTTTCAAGTGGCGACTCAAGAAAAGAGTGGATTATAGATTCAGGTTGCACTTGACACATGACTCCAAACAGAGAATTGTTTGAGGAGTTATGTGATCAAGATAATGAATAGGTGCTGCTGGGAAACAACAAATATGGAAAATATGCAGGTATTGGGTATGTGAGATTCAAGCTCCATGATGAGTCAATAAGGTTATTGACTTAAGTCAGGTATGTACCTGATTTGAAGAGAAATTTGATTTCTCTTGGTATATTTGACAAAAAGGGCTATGTTTTCTAAGGAGAGAAAATTATCCTAAGAGTCATGAAGGGGTCGAAGGAAGTCTTCAGAGGCGTGAAGAAACAAGGCCTGTATACTCTTGAGGCCGAGGTTGTAAGTGGTTCGACAAATGTTGTATCCACGAAACCTGTGTTGAATATAAAATTATGGCACATGAGATTGGGCCATGTCAGTTAAAGAGGCATGGTAGAATTGAGGAAGTAGAACCTGCTAGGAGGTGACAAAGTCGAAAAGTTGAAGTTTTGTGAACCTTATATATTTTGTAAATCCTGTAGGGCGAAGTTTAATAAAGGCAAGCAAAGAACATATGGATCCCTGGATTACTTTATGCTGACCTTTGGGGGCCTGCAAGAAATCCTTCACACTCAGGTGCAAGGTATTTTCTGTCCATCGTTGATGACTATTCTAGAAAGATATGGGTATTCATCCAGAAGACGAATGATGAAACTTTTGAGAATTTTAAAAGTTGGAAGATTCTGGTCGAAACTCAAACTAGCAAAAAGGTTAAGAGGTTGAGAGCCGACAATAGTCTTGAGTTCTGCAACAAAACATTCGACAGTTACTGTGTTGAGTCTGTAATTTCAAGGCATAAGACTGTAGCAGGTACTCCTCAACAAAATGGCTTAGCTGAGAGATTCAATCGAACAGTCCTTGAAAGGGTTAGATGCATGTTGGTTAGTGCTAGATTGAATAAGGTGTTTTGGGCAGAGGCTGTTTTGAAAGCAACTTATATGATAAATAGATGTCCCTCGACTGCCTTAGGAATGAAGACACCTGAAGAAGTTTGGTCAGGATATCCACCTAGTCTCAACAGAACGAGAGTATTTGGCTGTGTGGCTTATGCTCATATTAGGCAAGACAAGGTCGAACCTAGAGCTCTAAAATACATGTTCATGGGATACCCTGAAGGAGTTAAAACTTATAAGCTATGATGCTTAGAGCCAGGTCACGTGAGGTGTATCACCAGCCGAGATGTAGTTTTCAATGAAGCAGAGATGGCTTTCAAGAAAACTGATGATGTTGATGAAGAGCTAGAATAGGGAGAGATTGCTGTTGAGGTGGAGCATGTTGATGTTGAATAACATATCCCATATGAAGTTGAAGAAGACGCAGAAGATGTTGTCGAAGATGAGGAGACTGATAATGACTACCTGCTAGCAAGAGACAGGTTGAAGAGAGTCATCAAGCTACCTCAGAGACTTGGGTATGTAGATCTTATAGCTTATGCCTTAATCTCTGCAAGTGAGGTTCTAGACGAAGAACCTAGAGACTATAAGGAAGCTATGAGGAGTCGAAAGAAGACTGAATGGGTGAAGGTCATGGATGATGAGATGAAATCTCGTAATGCTAGCAACACCTGAAAATTGATCAAGAAAACTGCTGGAGCTAGGTTAGTCAGCTGTAAATGGATTTTCAAAGTTAAGGAAGGAATAGAAGGAGTGGCGTCGAAGAGATATAAGGAAAGATCAGCCGCTAGAGGGTTCACTTAGAAATAAGGTGTCGACTTTAATGATGTGTTCTCTTCTGTTGTGAAGCACATATCCATTTGAATGTTGCTTGCCACGGTGGCCCAGTTCGACCTTGAATTGGACTAGATGGATGTGAAAACCGCGTTCTTGTATGGTGATCTAGATTAAACAATCCTTATGAGGCAACCTGAAGGGTATGTCGAAAAAGGGAAATAAGATTATGTGTGCAAACTGAATAGATCCTTATATGAACTGAAATAATATCCTCGATAGTGGAATAGGAGATTCGACAAGTTCATGGCACGCATAAGTTTCATTAAAAGTCAGTCCAACCATTGTGTTTACTTCATATTTTGACCTGGTAACTCATTTGTTATTCTGTTGTTTTATGTGGATGATATTCTAATAACAAGCAATAATGTCAAAGATGTAATGAGGGTGAAGGCTGAACTCAATAAGGAGTTCAACATGAAGGATCTGGGAGTTGTGTCTAGGATTCTTAGGATTGACATCCGAAGAGATAGAAAACAGTCGAAGTTATGCTTATCTTAAGAGGCATACCTACGGAAGATTCTCGAAAAGTATGGTATGTTGAATTCAAAGCCTGTTGTGACTCCGACAAACCCTTAATTCAAGCTGAGTATAAATCAGTGTCCCAATACTGATGTCGAAAGAGCTTATATGAATAGCATTCCATATGCTAATATAATGGGTTATTTGATGTATGTTATGGTATGTACTAGACCCGACATAGAATATACGGTAAGTCTTGTAAGCAGGTACATGACGAATCCTGGAAAGGTTCACTGGAAAGCATTGAAGTGGATTCTAAGGTACATAAATACGTCTCTAAATAGAGTTCTAATTTATGGTAGAGCCTTGGGTGAAGATAGTAAAGCAACAGTTTTTGGATATGTGTTCACTATGTTTGGGATAACAATCAGTTGGAAAGCAACATTTCAGAAGGTCGTTGCCTTATTAACCACTGAAGCATAATATATCGCCCTAACTGAAGCTGTGAAGGAAGCATTGTGGCTAGAAGGTTTTGCAAAGGAGCTGAAACTTCAAGGTTGAGTTATCACTGTTAAATGTGATAGTCAAAGTGCAATACACCTATCGAAGAATTCAACCTATCATGTGCAAACCAGGCACATTGATGTGAGGCTGCATTTCACCAAAGGGGTAATCGAGCCTGGAGAAGTCCAAGTGCTGAAGGTTTCGACAGATCATAATGCTGCTGATATGATCACCAAGATGTTGCCTAGTTGCAAGTTTTTCCATTGTATGCAGATGATAAAGCTGCATGAAGAAAGCTAGTTTCTTGATGTTATAGAGTTAGATCCAAGATAGAGATTTGTAAGATATTGGATCGAACTCTAGACTGGTCGAAGTCAAAGTTTGTTCTGACATGCATTAATCAATATTTCTAGGTTTGTTAGCATGTTGAATTGGACCTTGCTTGTAAGTCCAATTGTTTAAGTTATCTTGTAATGGGTAATTGTTAAAAAGCCCATTAGGTTAGTCTGTTAGTTTTCTTATAAATAGCATGCTAGTCTCTCATCTTGACATAAGGAAAAATAGGAAGATAAAATTCTAATGCAAGAGAGAGAGATAGAGAGAGAAAGGCCATCTGTTATTTTGTGTACTTGTAATCTTGTTTGATAGAGAAAAGAAATAATAGCAGTTTATTACCAATCCTTGTTATTTATTTTTTTTTTATCTTGTTTTATTTGTTAACCCTAACCCTCGTGTGTTATTTGTCTATAAAGAAACCGTTTATATTTTGTTTCAAGACATCTTATTCAAAATATAAACCATGTAATGAACCAACTCCCTCCAATAGCTTAAGATGTGTTGAAGGCATATGAATGATTTTATATCAAACACACCACAAAAGGGAACATATACTTTCACATTTAGTATATAAGATATTCTAACTCCACCTGTGTTGCACTACAAAACTGGTCGCAAGCATAGAAAAAAGAGGAGGGGTGTGTTAGAAAATCAATAACAAATGTAACACTTTATTGAAGGACCATGTGTTTTTCCTCAGATGTGAATTTCAACATGCCACCACCATTACCAAATATTTTAAAAGGGTTATCATGAACATGGCTCCTGGCATTGCTACTAAAAAAATCCTCATATTACTCAAAAATGAAACAAGTGCACCCCTGTAACAACTGCTTTTATGCTTGAAACGTTGCACAAAGGCAACAGAAAAAGAAGAGAAAGTATCACTTGATGTGTACTTATAAACTAAGAAGCAACTAAAACAAAGCAAAATTCCTAAATAGCATTTAGAAAAATAATACTATAGATAACCATGGTGATCTTTCTATGATCGTTGACCAAGTATATACGTTTTCTATTTTGGAATAGTTTTTTGATATTTTAGGTTGAAGGAACAATCGAAGACCAAGATTGTCTGCCTTCTGACCTAAGATAACACCAAGATGCATACATTTACTTTAGCTTCCACAATTGTAAGTTTCTTAGACATTGTTCCAGTTCACTGTTATAATGAGTCCACTTAACTTCCTTTCATTATTAAACTTTAGAAATCTCTAACCGAACATAGATATAAAGAGACATTTTTACACTTTTTTTTTGTTAGTGATGATCCTTCGTTCATTTAAATTGTCTGGTTTCAAGAAGTAGCAAAGACAGTGGGTGAGATCATTGCAATATCCTGTCTGGGGAAGGGACTCACAACAGTGGCTTTTAATCGTGGTGGTTACCCATACCATGAGCATGGCCTGGAGTACTAAAATGAGCACTCTCTTTGTATGCGCTCTAGATAAAATTGGAACATAAGTATTTTAAATCATCCATTTTAAGGCTATTTTGAAGGCCACCTGTTTCATTCTCTCCTAATGCAGATGCAACTATCTTTCACTTATCTTTTATGCAAATATATCAAACATCTTCAAGTGTCCACAACCATAAATATTGCCATAGGAAATACATTAAAATTGACAAGGAGCCCTCAAACTTCAATGGTGGAAAAACTCATAATTTTAATGGAGGAAGAAAGTAATTGAGCCAAATTTTTTCTCTCTCTATAAAAGCTACGTGTCAGTTTTATTGGAGAGACATAATTTTGAGTTAATTTTTTTATTCCATATTAGCACTGTTAGTTCCATTTCGTCAACGTTAATGCCAAATATGCTTTTTTAGAACAAAATCTTTAAAAAAAGGGCAACGGTGTAGACGTTAGGTAACTTAAAGGAACGATTTGTAACAAAAAAACATAAAGAACCAATTTTTTACAATTAAATAACTTAAAGGACCTTCGGCATAATTTTTTCAAATATAGTGGAATTAAGCTTATGTATCCAATTAAGCTTAAATAGTACATTCATCCTTGTAAGTTTGCGAGTTTTTATTTTTCGTCAGTGTATCTTTTTTCGTCCCTCTATCTATCTTGTTTTTTTTCGTCCCTGTATATTTTTTGTCATTGTATCTTTTTGTGGATCTATGTGCTTGTAGGTTGTGAAGGTAGAAGTTTTGCAGACGACTCATATAAAATTTTGATGACGACAATGCATGACAATAGCTTTTAACCTCAACGATGATAGTATACCCAAAAGAAAGCATCTTATGACTCATAAACTAAACGATGCAAGATCAAAGTGCCTATATAATAAGAAACTACCTAGCAAAAATATTGAAGTTTTGAGGAAAGGTGTGAAAGCTTGGTAGGTCATGTATGTCTCTCTGTCTGAATGACCCGAGTATTGTAAAAGTAAGGGAGTAGCTTATGTTAGACGAAGGCGACTTATCTAGAGGAGGTGAATAGATTCCAAGTTAAAAATTGCTTTATAAAAGTTATTTTGAAAATTTAACGACTAACAGAAGTGACCCAGATCGAATTGTCTAAATCGAACCGCTATCAAAAACCTCAGATATGCGTATATGAAAACCAATTGATGATAATAATAAACAAATCAATCAATATGTTTATAACAAAAATCACTTGAATGCTACTCAACAAGTAAATATATTTCCAATGATAAAATACACAAAAATGTAATTGAGGAAAATTATCAAACACCTTGTGTGCAATCAATTTCGTTTAGAATTTTATGGTTTTCTTGATTTGTAAATCCAACCACAATTTAATAGATTTTGAACAACTAAAAAAAACCTTTTTAAAAAGTTTTCAAGAAACTTAACCAAAGTAGTTTTGGCAGTTCCTCAATCGGCCTCGCTATGGGAAAGTCTGCATTCAATTTGAACTCGAATTGAGATAATGAAATTAAGCTTACTTTGCAAAAGTAGCTTACAAGAGAAATGTAGCAATGAAATCCTAAAAACCCTATGTTTAACATGGGTTCTACTACTATCTCTTCCCTTGATCTGCACTTGATCAAGTCACTCAACAATACCAATTTGATTCATCATCTCACGGTACTCCTTTGCAAGAAATCTCGTTCTTTAAAGCTTTCACTTGATCAAATCAAATTGTAAATTATTATTATCCAGTAGTACTAATTTGATCCACCATCTTACTCTACTCCTTTGCAAGAAACCCCATTCTTCAAAGCTTTCACTCGATTGAATCGAAATTGAGAACTATTGTCACCCAAGATTTTTCAAGATGATCCACCTTCTCACGCTATTTCTTTGCAAGAAACCCACTGCTCTTCAAAGCTTTCACTCGATCGAATCCAACTTATGTAATCTTGTCCAAACCTTCAAATCATCAATTGATATTAAAGGAAAACCCCACCTTGGTTTTCTTATTTGAAACCCTGAAATATCTTAACCCAATTTATAATTCAACAACCTAAATTGGACGTTATCAACTCTAACTCTAGATGGCACCCAAACAAAAAATATTTATGTGTAGTTTGTTTGTGTGTATTCATGAATTTTTGGAAAAATATGTTGCATAGGTCAACCTATGTAAGTCATGCGTCGACCTATTCGATGCATGTGTTGACCTATATAAGCCATGTGTCAACCTATGCAGTCAACACATCGAACATATGCTATAAGTTTTAAAAATGAGTTACATAGGTCAACCTGTAACTCATATATGTCGACCTGTAGAGGCATGTGTCAACCTATGCAGTCAATACATCAAACAAAGGCTACAACCTTTAAAAGTGAGTTACATGTGTCGACCTGTAACTCGTATGTGTCGACACATAAACTTGTTTTTCACATAAAAACCTATTTTTAATGCATGAAACCTTTCCTAAATCATTTTTAATGCATGAAACCTTTTATATATCATTTCCAAAAAAAATTATGCTTCCTAATGTTAAGATGCGCATTAAGACTCAGAGGATACCATCAAATATATATAAACACTAAAGTATTCTAGTTTTGACATCATACAAAATACATCTAACAGAAAGTTGTACTCACATACTCCCCCTTTTTTATGATAGAAAAAGTTGAGACAATGTGTTTCGTGTCTTCATGAAAGCTCCCCCTGAATGTATGTATCCCAACTACATCTTACAGATGCTTCTTCTCCTTTGACAACATCAAAAAAATACAAAGCAATTCATGAGAAGTATCTTATATCATACATATACTAATATAACACATAGAGGCATTTGCAAAGATAAGGTCATAATAAAACATCACTCACACTGAATGACGTAAATATTGAAAATGCCTAAACATAAATAAAAGCACTTAAAGCAACAATATAACATGGTTGCCAAAAATCATGCCAAATAATCATAAATAATATACATGAAAGATGAAGGATTCAATATAACCCAAAACTCTCGAGTTGCTTCAAAAGCGACACATTTATGTGACATATACTTTTAGTGCTCCTGAGTGCTACACACGCATGTGCTATAGTAAGGCGGTTATTTAGATTTATCATCACTCAAACAAAAAAAGAAATGTCATCATAACAATGATACACATCAAGAATTTTGTTATCATTTTAACATGTTCAAACATATTTCATGCCGGAATAGATAAACAACAACCTCACATATATCATGTAAAAGTTAACAATAAATACGATATTGATACACAAAGAATAAATTTCAAGTATGGAAGAAGAATAACATGAAGTCATTATAAGCATATAAATTGAAAGACATCAATTTGATATTTTTGGAAGTGAACAATCATTACATATTTCATACATCAAGTATATCAAACATTTGAAACATAAATACCATTCAAAAGTAAGAGGCTTACTCTCAAGGAAAGAAAATGGAACAATATTACCTTGCATATGAAATGATGAAGGATGCACTTGTATGTGATTGAACTTCCAAGGAAGTCTAAAGCAAAAGTATATATAAAATGCATGCAACAAATCATATTTAGGAAAGATTAACGATATCAAGTATGCCCAATTTCCTTCGAATATTGAAAAATAGTTTTGTTGTAAGAGGTTTTGTAAAAATATCTGCAAGTTGATGTTTGATATCAATATGCTCGAATACAACATCTCTTTTTTCAACATGGTCACGTAGGAAGTGGTAACGTATCTCAATATGTTTAGTGCGAGAGTGTAACACTGAATTTTTGGTTAGACTAATAGCCCTAGTGTTGTCACACATAATAGGAATACGTTGTAGTTTAATATCAAAATCAAGTAGTTGTTGATTGAGGCACATTATTTGAGCATAACAACTATTGATTGTGACGTATTCCACCTCGGCAATTTACAAAGCACCAGAAAGTCATTTCTTGCTATGCCAACTCACTAAAGAGTTTGAAATATTTGGCAAGTTGCACTAGTACTTTTCCTATCCAGTTTGCAATCGACAAAATTGGAATCAGTATAACCAACCAAATTACAACCGCTTCCATTGGAATATCGAAGTCCATACTTAGATGTACCATGAAGGTATCTAAGGATGCGCTTTGCGACTTTTAAATGTGATTCCTTATGAGCATATTGATAACGAGCGCATATAAACACGCTAAACATAATGTCCGACCTAGATGCAGTAAGATATAGAAGAGAACCAATCATACATTTATACTTCTTGACATCAACATCCTTACCATTTTGTCTATTTCCTATGTTTCTTGGATAGGAAGCATTAAAAGAAATCTACAAACTTTTTCTAATTAATGAACACTAGTTGTTAACTTCCTTGGTCACACAATCCTTTTTCCTTGCCACAAAGTAATGAAATAGGGAGATGTCACCCGCCATATGTCTTGACCACCCACAAAAGATCACATACTCTCTTCACAGAGGCAAGACGTTTATCCTACAAGATCAACAAAAAGTTCTAGATACCCAATCTTCATTGGGTTCTTGAGGGTCAATGAAACCAAGGTTCTAAATTATCGTCATCACTTGTTTCACAATCACTATGCTCATTGGTTGAGGACTTTGAACTTGAAGCCTTTAGAGTAATAGACTTATTTTCTACCTCATTGTCCTTGCCTTTCTCCTTCTTTATCTTCTTCTCATGCTTTTTCTCATGTTTTTCCAAGCAAGTGAGTTCTTGCTCATATTCTGCTAACTTACCAAATTAAGTTGTGAGATCAACTGTTCTAAGATCATTCACTTCTTTGATTGTAATGACCTTAGGTTGCCATTTCCTATTAAGACACATTAAAAATTTATTACTAGCAATATCATTGGAAATAGGCTTACCTAGAGAATTCAAACGATTTATAAGATGTTTGAACCTCTTTTGCATGTCAGCAATGGTTTCCTCATGCTCTATGCGGAATAGTTCAAAATATTGATTTAAGGTATTGATCCTAGCTTGTTTGAGGTCATTAGTTCCCTCATGGGCAACTTCTAATGCATCCCACATAGCTTTAGAAGTTTTACAATGAGCAACATGATAATATTCATCAACACCAAGTGTAAATATGAGAATATGTTATGCCTTCCAATCATGTGACCACAATTTCTTATCATTGTCATTCCATTGTGCTTCTGGTTTTAGTACGACGACATGTTCACCATTGGTCGTTGTAATTTGATTAGGAATATTGATGATGCTGTCCCATACACCCTTATCAACTGAGTTGATATAGATAGACATACAAGCTTTCCAATAGCCATAGTTTTACCTGATAAAAATGTGCGCTTTATTGTACACCCCTTTAGGTTCGGTAGCTATTTTCTAATAAACGAATATTGAAGCATGAAATTAACCAGAGCTTGTGATACGAATTTTTAGATGAAGGAGACTTATCTAGAGGGGGTGAATAGCTCCCAAGTTAAAAATTGCTTTATAAAAATTATTTTGAAAATTTAACGGCTAGCGGAAGTGACTTGGACCGAATCGTCTAAACCAGACCGCTATAAAAAGCTCGGATATGCATATATGGAAACCAATTAATGATAATGATAAAAAATCAATCAATATGATTATAACCATAATCACTTGAATACTACTCAACAAGTAAATTTATTTCCAATTATAAAATAGATAAAAACGTAATTGAGGAAAATTATCAAACACCTTGTGTACAATCAATTTGTTTAGTATTTTGTATGGTTTTATTGATTTGAAAATCCAACCACAATCTAATAGATTTTAATCAACTCAACAAAACATTTTTCAAAGGTTTTTAAGAAGTTTAACCAAACGTATTGGTCACACAATCGAAGAATTCAACAATTTACAAATGAAAAATAAAGAGATAGATAGATAGATAGATAGATAGATAGATAGATAGATAGATAGATAGATAGATAGATAGATAGATAGATAGATAGATAGATAGATAGATAGATAGATAGATAGATAGATAGATAGATAGATAGATAGATAGATAGATAGATAGATAGATAGATAGATAGATAGATAAATAGATAGATAGATAGATAGATAGATAGATAGATAGATAGATAGATAGATAGATAGATAGATAGATAGATAGATAGATAGAGAGATAGATAGATAGATAGAGAGAGATAGATAGATATATAGATAGATAGATAGATAGATAGATAGATAGAGATAGATAGATAGATAGATAGATAGATAGATAGATAGAGAGAGAGAGAGAGAGAGAGAGAGAGAGAGAGAGAGAGAGAGAGAGAGAGAGAGAGAGAGAGAGAGAGAGAGAGAGAGAGAGAGAGAGAGAGAGAGAGTACACAAGTATTTGTTTAGGAAGTTCCCCAATCGGCCCCTCTATGGGTGCTTCTGCCCTCAATTCGAACACGAATTGAGATAATGAAATTAGCCTTACTTTGGAAAGTAGTTTACAAGAGAAATGTAGAAATTCAACCCCACAAACTCTATGTTTAATGTTTATTCTAACACTTTATCTTCCCTTGATCTGAACTTGATCAAGTCACCCAACAATACCAATTTGATTCACCATCCCACACTAATCCTTTACAAGAAACTTCTTTCTTCAAATATTTCACTCAATCAAATCCAAATTGCAAACTATTGTCACCCAAGATTTACCAAGATGATCCATCGTTTCACGATACTCCTCTACAAAAAACCCACCATTCTTCAAATATTTCACTCGATCAAATCCAAATTGCAAACTATTGTCACCCAAGATTTACCAAGATGATCCATCGTTTCACGATACTCCTCTACAAAAAACCCACCATTCTTCAAAGCTTTCACTCGATCAAATCCAACTTGCATAATCTTGTCCAAAATCTTAAAATCACCAATTGATATTGAAGGAAAACCCCACATTGGTTTTCTTATTTGAAACCCTCAAAGATCTCAACAAAATTTATAGTCCTACAACCTAAATTGGACGTTATCAACTCTAATTCTAGATGACACCCAAACAAAAAATGATTATATGTAGTTGGTTTGTGTGTATCCATAGAATTAAGGTTGAATATGAAGAGCACTCTTTGAAATATCAAGTTCGTTTTTGATTTTCTCAAAATTATTGAAAAGAAAAGATACATGTATGAGGAATATATGTGTGTAAGTTAGATGCAAAAAGGAATGTAAGAGATTTGAAAAAGTCATGAAGTTTTGGAAAAATGTGTTGTATAGGTTGACCTATGTAAGTCATGTGTCAACCTGTATAGGTCATGAGTTCACCTGTATAGGTGATGTGTTGACCTATGTAGTCAGCACATTAAACAGAGGCTACAGGCTTTAAAAATGTGCTACATAGGTTGATCTATAGCTCGTACGTGCCGACCTGTATAGGTCATGTGTCAACCTATGCAATTAGCATATCAAAAAAGGCTACATGCTTTAAAATTGAGTTATATGTTACCATACCCTAATTTTTCCCCTAAAAGTCCACATATCATATTCATTTGCATCTTATTACAATCACAAGCATGGATCCTCCTAGCTCTCATCTCTAGGGATTTACTTTTGTGTAGGAGGTCACCAAACACTCATTTTGTATCTTTTTTATTTTATTTATTTATGTTCACTAACCCTATTCAAAATACAAAAATTTTCTTTGTTTCCTTTTCTTGTTTTGCGAGGTAGGGCTTGAATCAAGAAGATCAAATGTGCTTGTTTGATTAGGATTCCTCAAGGTAAAAGGTGGTCAAGAAATGGTTCTCACAAGCTTATTCTTCAAGGGATGACCTATAATTTTAGGCCATATTCATAACAAGCTTCACTTAATTTCATTTGGTCAAGAGAAGTTCAAGTTTGGTGCATGAAATTCAAATTTGGTTCAAGTATGGTTGAAATGTGTATTTCTACGCCCATTTTCACTTAAGTTTCTCAATAAATCTTCAAAATTCCCCAAGGGACAAAAAAGATTCAACCTTTTATGTTTAAATGGTCATTATAGAGCTCTTTTGTGCAAGGGAAAGTCAAAAGATTCAAGTTGGTGCAAGGTGTTTTGACCTAAAAATCAAATTTGGCATGCCTTTAGTCCAAAGACCATAACTCTCTCAATTTTCAACTTTTATGGGCACTTCTTTGAGCCAAATGTTCCTTTTGATGTCGTCTACAACTTTGTTTCAGAAGTAAAACATCAATTCAATCTCTAAGTCCCTCAAATTTTGAAGTTTCTCAAGTTCCATTTTGTGCACACAAGTAGGCCATGGCTTGTTAGACCTAATGCCTAACCTGATTTTTAGTGATTATCCCTCAACTTTGCAAGCTTTCCATTTTAACATCAAGCATACTTTTGAGTTGGTTCTTTTTGCATTGTTTTCTACTCCATGAAAGGATCATTTGGCTTAAGAAAAATCAAGAAACGCATGACTAAAAATCATTTGGCCTAAGCTTGAACATGGTGCCTTGAACTCTGCTTTGCACGGATGACCTATAATTGGAAATGACCTAAAAATCACATGGGACAACTTTGCACATGTGAAAACCTCTTTGTCACGATGAAACGTGTTTGGTACAACACAAAAGGACCTGAATTGCTCAGCA
Organism: Lathyrus sativus; assembly: GCA_963859935.3. Lineage (NCBI taxonomy): Eukaryota > Viridiplantae > Streptophyta > Magnoliopsida > Fabales > Fabaceae > Lathyrus > Lathyrus sativus. Next base: position 446,643,550 of record OZ012739.1, on the reverse strand, counting down.
AATCATACATTCCACACCTTACTTCACATGGATTCAAAAGTGAAAATTCTAAACCTAATTCCCACGAATCCGCATCCATTTCACAAGCGTGAGCTTCTCATTTCATTTCATATAAATAGGGTAAGCTTTTACCTTCATTGACAAGTAGCCATAGAAACTTCACCTCTTTCTTAATAAACATTGACTTTGTCAAGTGATCCAGAAAATCTTTTCTCAATAAATGCTAAGACACTTAAGCATATTCAAACTCATTTCAAAACTCTAAAAAACACTAACATCATCAAACTCTTTTTGTGCCTTTGTGCACCTTTTTTCTTTAAGATCCTATTTTCATAAAGATTAGATATTGGCATAATTCTTGCAGTGATGCAAACCATTATACTTCTACAATATGCTGGCAAATGAATAACATTTTCCACTTGAATGTTGAGATGTACTTGTCGATGAAATCCAAGTAAATTTTCTCCATATCAAGATGACGCAAATGCTCATTTTCTCATACTTGTAGGTAGTAAGTTGAGTTTTCCACTCGAATATGCCAAATATATTTTCACTTAAAATCGATCAACAAACAACAATAATCTTTTTTCACAACAAATAAGCAAGTGGTCTCCGTTGAGAAAAACATATTTGAGGGGAGCTAATACCTTCCCCTTGCATAACCAACCCTCGTATCGAGATCTGTCTTTTCAGCTTTTTTTAGCTTTTTGTGGGTTTTGTTCGATCTTTTCTTATTCCTTTAGAAACAATAAATTTTGGTGGCGGCTCTAGCCTTTCTGAGTTAAGTTAATAAATAAGTTAATCTCAAATTTTTCCCTCCGCGACACATGTATCGATCTGTAACTCGTATGTGTTGACAAATAGACTTGTTTTTCACATAAAAACCTGATTTTAGTGCATGGAACATTTTCTAAATCATTTTTAATGCATTAAACTTTTTCTAAATCATTTCTAAAATGTTTTTATACTTCCTAATGCTAAGATGCACATTAAAAATCAGAGGATATCATCCAATATACCTAAACACTAAAGTATCTTAGTTTTAACATCATATAAAATACATGTAACAAAAAGTTGTGCTTACAGCTTAAAAGTACTAAGAAAACTCACATACACGTGAACAAAGTTTCTCAAATATGTTTAAACATAAAAATCATATTCTAAGTAAAGACAAGTGATTAAAAACTTGTCCGAGCCTTTTCAAACCATTTTTTAACTAAACTAATTGATTGGTAAGTTGTATCAATCGATTGGAAAAACATTTCTTAGCTAGCTAATCGATTAGAACACTATGCTAATTAATTAACCAAATAACATGGACATCACATTAATGACTTGCAACAACTATATAACTATATAACTATATAACTATATATATATATATATATATATATATATATATATATATATATATATATATATATATATATATATATATATATATATATATATATATATATATATATATATATATATATATATATATATATATATATATATATATATATATATATATATATATATATATATATATATATATATATATATATATATATATATATATATATATATATATATATATATATATATATATATATATATATATATATATATATATATATATATATATATATATATATATATATATATATCAGAATGAATTAACAACTAAGATGTGAACATAATAATAAGAACAAGCTCGGCAAAATGTTCAGAGAAACCGTCAGTTTTTTTTCAAGACAAAACAAAAGCTTGAAATGAAGTTCGTAAATCATGCAAAACCAGAACATCACGCAACATACCAAATCTAGAAAGGAAAGAAGATAACCACATAAAGAAAGCTTTCAAATCCAAGTCATCTTCATTCTGCAACAACATATTACGACATGTCAGCACAATTTTGAAAACGACAAATTCAGAAGGAAATCAGGATGTGTCTCAGTACAATCTGAACATAATCAATGAAAGAAGGAAAGTCAAACATGTTTGGGACAGGTTTGCGCCGAAATGGAAAGCCATTGAATCATATGATCCTAAGAGATGGTGAAGACAGGGTAAGGAATCGCAAATCATAAACAACTCTATTTTCCTACCAAAACAAGAACCGACAGCCTAATCATCACCATTCAACTCAAATCAATACTACGAGTCTTCTGAGGCCTATAAAAGAAGAAGAAAACTCGATTGTCAAAAGGGGGGGAAATCCACGGGGGTTCACAAGAAAATATCATAAAATCACAACAATCAGAAATTCACAACACACATCACAGAAAATCCCCAATCAAAATCCTAAAAAACGAAAGAGAACTTATCTTTTCCTAAATTCCGCCGCAAATCGCCGGAAAACTGCAACCCATCGCAAACCTTCAACAAAGTACCTTCGCCAAAAAATCCCAAAATCGCATCCGCACCTTCAAACTCTGTCTTTCACACAAGCCTCTGATCAAAACCGCAACTACTGTCGAAACCTGTAAAAAAAACCACTTTAAATCTGAGTGTTCGGCTAACCCTTGATATGTTCTTCTATTTATTTCAGGTGGGATACCGGTTAAGATTCGAGGACAGAGGAGGAAGAAGATTCGTAAGAATTGAAGGGAAAAGAGGAATGATTACGAACGGGGAAGAAGGAGGACGAAATCAAAGATTGAAGGAGAGGAGGGAGAATGGCGCGGAAGATTTGGGAGAAAATGAATTAGGGTTTACGTTCTGTTTTATTAATATAATCATGTATGTACACCCTACTATAGTTATGATGCACCCCACGACACATACCCACACGATCTGTCCTCAGATCATATCATACGATCCACAACACGGAACACGGTACCCCTCGTATCACATTACCACATTGGGTCCAACGCCCTGCTTCCTAATCACAACCTAATCCCTAATTAAACCACTAACCTGCAGTTAATCATTTTTCTTTTTCTGTTAACTTAATTATTAATTATTTTAATTAACCTCCTAAGCTAATCCTTTTAATTAATTAGTTTTAATCTAAACCAACTAAAATTCATTTATTTAAAATTAGCCCACTAAACAACCATTTAAATTAATCTATTTAATCTACTATTTATCTAATAACTTATTATTATTAATTTATTTTCTTTATCTCATTAACCCTTTTTTTAATAATATAGTTTATCCATCTTTTTGTGATAAACATGGAATCATCTATGAGTTCTCTTCTCCATTAACTCCATAACAAAATATGGTTATAGAAATAAAGAACAGATTATTACAAGAAATGGCTAGAACCATGATCCATGAGAATCATCTTCCTAAATACTTGTGGGTAGAAGCTGTCAATACTTCTTGTTATATTCAGAATAGGATCTATATCATACAAATTCTTAACAAAACATCATATGAATTGTTTAAAGGAAGAAATCCAAGCATATCTTAATTTCATCAGTTTGGTTGTACTTGTTGGATTCTGAACAATAAAGGCCCAATGACAAAGCTTCAATTCTGATGTGTTGGCAAGGGATCTGTCTGGATGCTCGGACGACTATCCGTAAAATCAAGTATTCCGGCTCTAATCAGTTCACGCACCCTAGCTTTCAATGCAAAACAATGCTCTAAGTCGTGGCCTAAGGCACCCTCATGAAAAGCACACTTTAGATCAGCCCTAAATCCAACTGGAGGATTAAGAGGAGGTGGTAAAGCCTTTGTAGTGATCAGCCCTTGCCGGACTAAGTCAGGATATAGCTCTGTGTAAGTCATGAGAATAGGATCAAAGTGACTCCTGTTCCGTTTCTGGTCTGATATCTGTGTCGAGGAATCAGCTTGACGACTCAAAGGTACACTAGAAGACGAGAGAACCGAGAATGAGAAACCGGGGGACAAATGCAATGCAAAAATGTGATGCTAATGCCATGCAATGGTCTCAAGAATTTCAACGGTCGATTGCAAACATTCCCTTTTAGGAAAGCGAGAAAAGCTGTTAGACTTTAAAATGTAGGACTTCTTGAATTTGCAAAGGACTTTTGAATTCCTTGAAACTAGAAATGATATGATGCTTTATGGATGCAAAGCACAAACGCACATAAGCAAACAAAGGTCCTAATTTTAGAGGAACAATGAATGGAGTCAAGGTCTACCCTTCCCAAAGTGGTGTGTACTATAGGTTAATTGTACCTGCAGAACAAGGGTTCTAAATCAGTGCCCAAAGTCATCAGTCCATCTTTCGGATATTATCGACTTCCCGACTGACTCGAGGGTCGATAATATTCTCAAGAGAACCTCGTTCGAGCGTAGTATCGCGTAGTAACCATTGTAGGACTACTCCCACATAGTTCCCGCACTACGTCCTATATAAGGTCAAGATGGTGTAAAGGTACTACGGTTCCCAATATCACAGACTCCAATCGATAACGGTAAAAGTTTTCACGACTACACTCGATCAACCGAACCATTTTCGAAAGTGTCTCAACTGAGCGGTGATTCTCGATTTAGCTTAGTCGGGACTCACTCCCTGTAAGCCTCGTCGAATATATCATCCATCCTATCATAAGGTCGCTCAAGTCCGGGTGTAGGACTTATCTCACAACACAGTAACTCCAAGTAAGATACCCCAATATATACACACAAGTGAGCAAAATATATAATAAAACAAATATATAAAGAAAAATAAACAAAATAGGGATAACCCTCAATAGTTAGGACTCCCCAGTGAAGTCGCCATTTTCTGTTGCGGTGAAATTTGGATGTCAAGCTATTGATTAACTTGAATCTTAATTCATTTACAACCGGTCTTTGATTTATCCGAAGGAAAGGTTAAAGAAAGGAAAAACCTAAAAGGGAGAGATCTAAGGTTCGGGGGTTGGTTAAATTTAGGGAAGGTATTAGCACCCTAAACTTCCGTAGTACTCTACGGGAACCTTTTGTTTATTTTTTTATTTATTTCATTAATTATTTTGCTTTAGGGTATATACAAAGGATTGAAAATTAAAAAATACCTAGGGGTTAATTCTAAGTTTACTCGGCAAGACATCGCATCTTGTGCCTACATATCCTTCCCAAAGTGGTGTGTACTATAGATTAATTGTACCTGCAGAACAAGGGCTCTAAAAAGTGCCTAAAGTCATCAGCCCATCTTTTGGATATTATCAACTTCTCGACTGACTCAAGGGTCGATAATATTTTCAAGAGAACCTCGTTCGAGTGTAGTATCGCGTAGCAACCATTGTAGGACTACTCCCACATAGTTCCCACACTACGTCCTAGATAAGGCCAATATGGTGTAAAGGTACTACGGTTCCCAGTATCACAGACTCCAATCGATAATGGTAAAAGTTTTCATGACTACACTCGATCAACTGAACCATTTTCAAAAGGGTCTCAACTGAGCGGTGATTCTCAATTTAGCTTAGTCGGGACTCACTCCCTATAAGCCTCGTCGAATATATCGCCATCCTATAATAATGTCACTCAAGTCCGGGTGTAGGACTTATCTCACAACACAGTAATTCCCAAGCAAGGTACCCCTGAACAATATATATACAAATGAGCAAAAATATTAATGAAACAAATATATAATGAAAAATAAACAAAATGGGGATAACCCTCAAAAGTTAGGGTTCCCCAGTGAAGTCGCCATTTTCTGTTGCGGTGAAATTTGGATGTCAAGCTATTGATTAACTTGAATCTTAATTCATTTACAACCGGTCTTTGATTTATCCGAAGGAAAGGTTAAAGAAAGGAAAAACCTAAAAGGGAGAGATCTAAGGTTCGGGGGTTGGTTAAATTTAGGGAAGGTATTAGCACCCTAAACTTCCGTAGTACTCTACGGGAACCTTTTGTTTATTTTTCTTATTTATTTCATTAATTATTTTGCTTTAGGGTATATACAAAGGATTGAAAATTAAAAAAGACCTAGGGGTTAATTCTAAGTTTACTCGGCAAGACATCGCATCTTGTGCCTACATATCCTTACGGGAATGGAATCAGAGTAACTGTAGTTCCCCACAAAAGGGAGGTTAGAAACGTCTTGACTGTGGCCAAGGTTTGTTCGGAGACTCCAATCTCTATGTTAAAAAAATGTTAATTAAAATTAAAATAGGGTTAAATTAGGGATTCCACGGCGGAAAACCTTAAAACAGAGTACGGCGACTCTTTTGGCCTAACACTAGGATAAAAGCAATTTTGCCCACGGCGGGACACCTAGGCTAAACAGGGTTTGATCCATTAAAGGGGTAAGGCTATTGACTCGGCGGCCAAAAGGTTGGACCTAATCCTTCGGAAGGATAAAACTGTAAAAAATGTGAAAATATGACAAATCATTATATGGAGGAATAATTAAGGTACAGAAATAAGAAAAGTAATAAATGCAGAGGGTATAAAGAAACAAAGAAACATTTCTGAAAATATGAAGAATATGAAAATATGTAATGACACTTAGAATGAAGTGAGGGAGGAAAATAGTGTGGGGCTGTGGCCACCACAAGCACATCTCAACCTCGAGCATGCACATGAAATGCCAAAAGAAAGAAAAGTAATAAAAGGGTACATAAAATGACACGACAAACATCAAACATCAGGAGTTCCTTACAAAAAGGTTTTAATTTTTTAATATTTTAATTATAAAAAAAAGGTTTTAATTTTTTAATAAAAAATATTTAAGTTAAAATTATAAAAAAAAATTAAGTTTAAATTATAAAAAAAAAAGTTTTGGGGGGAAAAGTCTTTTCAGTTTTTTTAGAACAAAAAAGGCTTTTCATCCCAAAAAAGGGCTTTTCAGTTTTTTGGGAAAAGGCTTTTCAGTTTTTTGGGAAAAGGTTTTTTCAGTTTTTTTGGGAACAAAAAGGTTTTTTTTTTCTTCGGAACAAAAAGGCTTTTCAGTTTTTAAAAAAGGTCTTACTAAAAAAAAGTTTTAATAATAAAAAAAAAAGGGTTTTGATTTTAAAAAAGGTTTTGTTAAAAAAGGGTTTTGATATTAAAATCTACGGACCTAAATACACATGGAGATTAACATGGCAAAATATGCACATAAATATGAAAAAGCAAAAGGTTTAGTAATTTAACGGACCTAAACACATTAACATGGCAAAATATGCACATAAACAGGAAAAGACAAAAGGTTTAGTAATTTAACCTACGAAGCGGAGGTTTGCTTCGGTAAATGTGAAAAAGGTTTGAATAAGGGAACACTGGAGAGCTCCAATCCTTCTGACGAGTTGTGGGAACGACCACCTTTCTTCTCTGGGGATCTCCTTTGTTTCTCCCTTTCTCTCTCCTCTTTTCTGAAGAAAACCTTCTGACCCCCTTTTCAACAAGGCAACACATGTATATATAGGGAACAAATTAGGGTTAACACCAAATTGTCAATAATGTCCCTAAAGCCCATTTTAAAGCCCAAACTAAATAATTAGTTAAAAAAAAATAAAATTTAAATAATTTAAAATAATTAAAATAAACTTAAAATAAAAACTAATAATCCTATTGATTCCTAAAATCAAAAATATTATAAAAAGAACAAAATTTTTTCTAATATTTTTTATTTTATGATTTTTTGGATATTTTTATGAATAATTTAGAAAAAAGTAAAAAAAAATATATATATATATTTTAAAAAATGATTTAATTAAAATACGAAAATAATAATTAAATAATAATAAAAAACTATTTTTGTTATTTTTTAATGAGAGATAGAAACATTTAGAGTAAAAATAATAAAAAACAAAAAGTGACTAAGGTGAGATTCGAACTCTCAACCTCTCACACTCACAACTCCTTACACATGTCCTCTTGCCAATTGTGCCATTTTTACTTTTTAGAAAAAAAATACATGCCATATGATATTTACCTGCAAAAAGTCAAACGACTACACAAATTTGTTAGTAATTGATTAAATGCAATGAAATGCGACGACAAATCTTAGGGCAAAATTTGGGGTATTACACATTATTAATCTCACTTTCAAATATGTGTACAAGGAGAAAAGTGGTAAGAGCATTTTGGTTTCTTTTGTGTTGTATGGTACATTTTGTATTCATTTCAAATTTTGTTCGAGAGTTCCTCGTGGAATACAAGTACTTCCTCCGTCATTCGTAGGGTGAGGTAATATCGTTTCAATATTTTTCTTATTTTATAAGTAAGTATTTATTTTACCTATTTATTTCTTGAAGGTATATGTGATGTATTATGTGTATGATGTTTGTGATATACATTCACTTCCAAAAATTTCGAATATGACCATTGTGTGTTGCATTTTATATGTTTATAGTGATTTTGTTCTAAATGTCTTCATGTTTGATATATACCTTGTACCATTTCATGCTTACATTTTCATGTTTGCACGATTTTAGCTAACAAACCATAGAATATCATCATATGCACGTGTTTTTCATCAAGTAATCATCCATGAGTCAAGTTGAATCTCTCAAGGCCATTACAAATCCAATTGAGTCAAAATTTTGGGAGTTGAACAGTACAAGTCGAGACATTTTCGTACAGCTCGACACACAATAATTGACTTTGGTATTTTTCAGAAAAGCAATAGTATAGGTCAACGTATCCTTGTACAGGTCAATGCATAACTTAATTTTCTAAATTCTTTTGGTTTCGCTTCAGTAAGTGTCAACATGTAACCTGGCTAGGTCGACGCATTTGTGATGAGGTCGACTCATAAGTGCAGAATTGAGTCATTTATATTCATTCTCTTCACTCCCTTGCATGCACAAACTCTCCAAATTTTATTAACTTTATCTTACAACTTGAAAATCATCAAATCTTCATTACATCCTTCCTAATTCATCTATTTTACATCTTTTCCCCTTAAAATTAGTTCAATCAAATTTCTCTCTTTTCCCTTTCAAAACCTCATTTCACCAAAATTCATCAAACCTTCAAAATTCTCACTTGTTTATGGCCAATCTTTCCTTCTTTGTGTATTTTTGTGATTGTTTGTCCTGTTTGAGTGTGTGGGTATTCAAAAATCTCTCATAATCACTTATTTCTCATTCAAACATTTCATAAACACTTAGTGTGCATACATCTTTTTAGCATTTCCATGGCTTCTAAGTCCAAGAGTAGTGCTAAAGGAAAGAACAAAGCCACTACCTCTATAATTGTTGCTCAGAATCCATTTACTTTAGTTTCCGAGAAGTATGTCAAAGATTTTGAGATAAAGCATAAGACCCATCTTGTTGTGAAGTAGTCCATGTGGAAGTCTGATACTGTTTCGGGCTTGTATCTACTTGATATTGTGAAGCTAATTGAGCATCAACAAATTGACTATTTTCTACAATTGGCTCAAGATTACAATGAGGATCTTGTTCTTGTATTTTACTCAGGGCTACATGAAATGGAAGGTTCTTGCTTCAGGTTCTCGATATGTAACAAAGTTTATCAGTTTACTAATGAGTTGTGGAAAACCTTATTTAGTATTACTATTGGTGGTGTTGATCTAGATAAATAAGTTGATCCGTTTGTAACTGATACTTACACTCATGCAAATTTTGATTAAAACCTTCACGTGAATGAGATACTTAAAGCTCCTCGTCCCACAGATTGTTATGATCCCATTTCCACTGGGAAATTCAATATGGTGCCTAGAATTCTGATGTGGATTGTGTCTCACATATTATGCCCAAAGAATGACGGTTTCTCGATAATTAACTTTCTTGATATTCATTTCGTGTATGTTCTGCTACACAAGGTCAAAATAAATTGCCCTCATTACTTTGTGTCTCATATGTTCTCTATCAAGACATGCAACTGAGGGACATCTTTCTGCTATCCATCGATGATTGCTAAAATTCTAAACTATTTGAACATTGATATGTCAAATCTTATCTACAAATCTCCTTGCTTATCTCAAGAATCTTCATAACATACCCTTACAAACATGAACTATTTTTGGTATATCGAGCGTCGGGCTTACTATCTTCGTTTAGGAAAGCATGGCAAGAAAATCTATAATTTTGATGATCTTATGGAGTTTGGTGATGATGCATAGAAACATTACATAGATGATGAGAAACCCATGGATGCTCATAATGTTGATGAGGGAGATGCTACTATGCACGATGCGCATCATGGAATTGATCATAGTGTTAATTTTTGTACTAGTTCTGATGATGCTTCCTCTATAATGACAATACTTCAGAATTTGCAAGTTAAGCAAGATGAAAGGTATGAAGAGGAGTGTAAATGACGAGAAACCTTTAAAGTTACACAAACGAAGCATTTTCGTTTAATGTGGGAACATATGGCCACTCAGGATGTTGACTTTCAGATTTTTGTTGCGTATACGAAGGAAAATGTTTTGTCCATACAAAATAATGTGAATGTAAATCATGTAGCTTCTATGGACGTGATTAATCACATGATTATAGCTCAAGAAATAGACGCTTCTCATTATGATTTCTTTTAGTGTGAGATATTTAAGGCTACAACCATGGAAGGAAGACCAAGGCCAATGCCGAGAGGCCATGGAGGGCGATGAAGTGTCTTGATGTTGTGTTGTGTATTTTTTAGTCTTGAGCCTTAGTGTACTTTGTCTTTTGAGTCTTGCTTGGAGTCTTTATGAATTTTCATTATTGTTTGGTTTGTTATTTGCTCTTTGGTTATGTATGAACAATGTTTCTAAGATGTTTCAATGGTTGTACTTGGTGTGTGACTTGGATGACTCTTATGTATGTTGTTATGTTTATTAAGTTTGTGTGTTTCCATATATATAATATATTGTATATGTCTAATGTGTATCTATGTGATACCATTTATCTTTGCAAATTGCCTATGTATAGTATATTGTTTATGTCTAATGTGATACTACTAATGGATTGCTTGTCTCTTTTTGATATTGTCAAAGGGGGAGAAGAATATGAAGAATATAATGCACACATTCAGGGGGAGCTATTCATGTATCAAGAAGCACATTGTCTCAAATATCAAGTTTTGCCATCATAAAAAAGGGAGGAGTATGTGAGTGCATCTTTTCGTTTAGTTATGTTTTGAATGATGTCAAAACTAGGAGAAATTTTAGCATTTTTGTACATTCGACGGTATAAACCAAATTCTAGATGTGCATTGATCATCTTAGCATTAGGGTGTATATAAATATGTTTGTAAATTATTGGAAATGTCTTAGGTAAGATCCATGCATCAAAATGGAGATTTTAGGGTGAAAATACTGAATAGGCCGACACATACGTGTTAAGGTCAACCTATAAAAGTTTTTGCCTCAGTATAGGTCGACACACAACTTTTTCAAGTCGACCCACACGCCTCAATAACGAATGTTGTAGCTACTTTCCATAGGTCGCCTCAAATAGGTTGACCTAAGACCTTTGTAGGTTGACATAACTGCTTTCATAGGTCAACCTATAGATTTCAAATCTTAAAATTTTGTTTTTCCTTTCAATTTCACATGCATGCGCTTTGCTTCATACCTCTGATACATGTATATATTGTTACATGCATCTTTTCTTAAGTAAGGTTCTAGTGTAAAACCTATACGAAACCAAAATTTCATAGCATACTCATCATCTTTAACCTATCTTCTATGCATACACACAATCAAATTACACATAATCTTTTTTTAATTGGGTGACCATCTAGATTAGGATTGATAACGTCCAATTAGGTTGTTGTACCGAGAATATTGGGTTAAGTTCTTCAAGTTTTTCAAATAAGAAAACCGAGTTGGGGTTTTCCTTCAAGATCGTTGAGGATTTGAAGGTTTTGGACAAGATTATGTAATTTGGATCCGGTCGAGTGAAGGCCTTGGGACAAGGTAGTTCCTTGCAAGGGAGTAACGTGAGATGGTGGACCGTGTTCATAAATCTTGGGTTTAACAAGTACCTACTTGGGATTAATTCGACCGAGTGAAAACCTTGAGAAGGGGAGGTCTTGCAAGGTAGTAACAAGAACTGGTGGGTTTAAGCAACATTATTGGTGACTTGATCAATCTTTGATCAAAGATTTTGGAGGTGGTAGATTCAATAACAAATCATAGGGTTTGTAGGGTTAGATTTCTTCATCACTTGTATATACACCTTTTGCAAAGTAACTTTAATTGCAATTATCTCAATTCAAATTCGAATTAAGGAAAGACATACCCATAGCGAGGCCGATTTAATAATTGCCTAAACAAATCCTCGTCTCAGACATGTTGGTAAGTAGGAGACACGTTGGGTTTGTGAAGAAGGGTATGAAGAAACTTTGAAGTAATGAGTTTCAAAATTAATGGCTAAAGAAGGACTGATATGAGTTTGTTGAGGAAAGGAGGACTGAGTTTGAAGAAATGGCTAAAAAAATGGCTGAAGAAATGGGTTCGTCTTCGTGTGTTAAGGGTTTTATAAGATTGAACTTAATTTCCTGAAAAATGAAATCAAAAAAATAAATGACATGGAAATGATATTTGGTGAATAAGACAATTTTAAAATGACATGGAAATGCTACATCTTCATTCAACGCGCCACATCATTAAAAACATGACTTAAAATGGCAAGGGGACTAATATCAAACTCAAAACTTAAAATGGGGACCTAAATGGTGGTTTTTAAAATGGGGGGATCAAAACCCAAAAAAATATAAAATAGGGGGACCAAAGTTGCAATTAAGTCTTTTTTATATTTATATGTGATTTTACTTAATAACTTTTTATTTATAAAAAAAATCTTTAAATTATGTTATATTTCAGTTAAATAATAACTTCTATATATATATATATATATATATATATATATATATATATATATATATATATATATATATATATATATATATATATATATATATATATATATATATATATATATATATATATATATATATATATATATATATATAAAATTTGATTTATTAAATTAAAAATCACATATATACATAATAAAATTTTGAATTTTTTAACATAGTAGGAGATTTGATATCTATTATTTTATTTTATTTTTCAATTATAATTTTTAAATAATAAAAAGAGGTATTTAGATGAGTTAATTTTATTATCAATTAAAATAAAATAAATTATAATAATTTAATAGTTTTGCATCCTAAAGCATCTAAAAATATATTAATAAAAAAAATATTTTTATTATATTAAAATATTTAATTTTAAATTTCAAATTAGACCTCAAGATGTGTTGGATAGACTCTAATAATAATATTTTATTTATAATATCAACTTAAAATAATAATATAAATTATTACATATATGTAATAATTGTAATTCTAATAGTATAAATATCCTCCTTGATTCATGTAAAAATATACAATTTTCTTTGAAAAAATATAAGAGATATATCATTATAATTTCTTCTATCTTTATTCATTAGTTTGATATATCCTAGAGTGTAATTTATATCATTCTATTAATTCACAGATATCATTAAAATTATATATTCAAATTATCGATTTACTTAACAATTTGCACCATATTCCATAGAAAAAGTAAACATAAAAACAAAAGTGATGTAAATATACAATTTGTCGACGCAATAAGCCAAGTTTTTCGTTGGCTACATCAGCACTGTAGGACCCCATTACCATGCATCATTTACTTTGTCTCATGCTACTAGTCGCTAGAAGATGATGGATGCTAAATTTGGAGTGTAATGTTCTACACCTATTATGATTTTAATTTAAATTTTGAATTAATTAAGCTTCTTTTTAGTTGTTGTCTTAATGTTATTTATTGTAAATATAATAACTTTAATATTTTTGATGAGTTTATTTATATTTTTTTGATAATTCTCTTAACTATTTATTACTTTATTTGTTTTTATTTATGTTTATTTTTAAGAAAATATTAAAATGGTATAAGTTATTTTATTATACCAATAAAATATTATGTTTTTTAATTATATTTTTGTGTTTATTATTTTATATTTTTCAAAATTAAAATTAATTTATATTTTTATATAATTAATAAATGATCATTTTATAAAATAATAAATAATAACTTATCTTTTTCGCACAAAATTCATTAACTTTTTTAGTATATATGAAACTGGCGAATTGAAATATAATAAAAAGTAAGAAGCATTATGTTGTTTTATTTAATTCTATACTAAAAGTTATTTCTTTGAGAATCAAAACTAAATATAATTTATATACAATATTCACTTTTCAATTTAACGAAGAGTCTTTTTTAAGTGACAAAACAGTGAGATCTTTCATTCTCAAAATAAACCACAAAAAACTATAATGAGTTTCCACAACCAAAGTCTCATAGACAAAGTGCTTTAATTTATTCAAATTAAGTACTCTACTTACAAGTAATTGTGCTAAAATTATTGACATTTTCAATTTAATATTAATATTTTTTAACTCTTTAATTAATATTAATTTTATTATGCTTAATATATATATATATATATATATATATATATATATATATATATATATATATATATATATATATATATATATATATATATATATATATATATATATATATATATATATATATATATATATATATATATATATATATATATATATATATATATATTATGATTAAAAAAAAACATATATATATATATATATATATATATATATATATATATATATATATATATATATATATATATATATATATATATATATATATTATGATTAAAAAAAACATATATATATATATATATATATATATATATATATATATATATATATATATATATATATATATATATATATATATATATATATATATATATATATATATATATATATATATATATATATATATATATATATATATATATAACACATAATAATTTTTTTTAAAACATAACGAGTAGTAAATGTTAAATGAAAATTTAAAATGATAAGCAAAGTTTTTTTCATAAGGCAAAAACTAAAAATGAATTATGTGATTTGCGTTTTTTTTTTTAGAAGTTCGATCGGTGTGGATTTTAGAATATCAAGAATATTTAGGAGAGCTATGAGGAGTGAAGCCAATAGATAGGTTGAAGTGAAGCAGAGAAGTAGGAAAAATCTTAAACTCGGGAGTTCATCTTGGATGGATAGAAGAGGAAAGGCATTGGAAACGAATGAAGAAATCACCTCTTTCTTCTTCGCTGAGTTCCCAGAAGAATATGGAGCTAAGGAGATGTTTGAGGTGTTTAAGGATTATGGTTTGGTTTGAGAGAGGTTTTTCTGCCGAGTAGAAGAGATGTTAGAGGGAAAAGATTTGGATTTCCAAGATTTAGAAACGTAGAAGATGTGAGAATCATGGTTGCCAGATTGGACAATATTCAAATTAATGACAAAAAGATTTTTGTCAATCTACCAAAATCCAACAAAAGGGTTATTTTGAATCGTCATGTAGGTAATGTACCTATTAAGCCTCTGGCATCAAAGTTTTAAAGGAAGCAAACGACATATGACATCAATGGTAGAACGTATGCTAGTGTAGCGGGTGGACAGAATCAAAGGTCTTTTGTTGAGGAAAAGTCAAGGTTTGCCCATCTTCAATTCAAAATCAATGAAGCTGAAATGGATTGTTTTGAGAAAGCTTTTGTTGGAGTTGTGTGTAAAACTGGTAATACGTACAATATACAAGAGACCTTGAATATGGAAGGATACTTCATAATTAAAGCAACCCCCTTAGGGGCCAATTTGTGTTTATCAGAAGAAAGTAACCCTGGGGACATATCAGAATTAGTTAGGAGGGATGGGGAGTGGGTTGAAAAGTGGTTTGACAATATTCATCCATGGTCTCCAGTGGATATTCATAGAGAAAGGTTGATATGGTTGAAATGTTATGGATTTCCATGTCATGCATGGAATCCTAAGTTCTTCAATTTCTTGTGTGGGAGAGTCGGTGAATACATTTCATCTGATATGGATACAGAAAAGCACAAATGTTTTGACGTAGCAAGAATCCTTATTAAAATGAAGTTTGTCGTTGATCTTAACTGTTGGAAATTCACCTCACACCCTATGAAGAATTCCCTTCAATCTTGATCTCAAGATTGATGAACAAACCCACAATATGATAATGATGGTAATAACAAGTAATTATCAAGAACAACAAAAGAGAAGAAGAATAACAAACAAGAAAGAGAAGAATGAGAGAAGAAGTATTTGGAGAGAATGTGTTACCCACAACTGTGAGATTTCTTATTGAACTTTCACTTGCTAACTGCAACTGTGAAATCTGTTCTGTTGTGATGTAGAATACAAAGCAAGGTACCCTATTTATAGTTTTAGGTTTACACTAGCCCAAAACATAAAAGGCCCAAAATATTAAAATCAAATCTAATCATATCAAATTAAATCAAAACAATGAATTACATTTAACACATCACCTAATTCATTGTGTCTAAACTGTCTACATTCATCATGGCTCTTAGTCTTCTGAAGGCTTCGACCGACACTCCCTTCGTCATGATATCTGCAATCTGATTCTCAGTTCTGCAGTGTTCCAACTTCATCTTCCCTTCTGCTACCTGCTCTCGAAGATAATGGAACCTCATTTCGATGTGCTTGCTTCGACCATGAGCTATTGGATTCTTCGCCAAGTTGATAGCTGACATGCTGTCTATCTTCATGGTAATTACTCCATGATTCTTCCCTGTGATTTCTTCGACCAAGTTCACCATCCAAGTTGCTTGACATGCACAAAGAGAAGCAGCTATATATTCTGCTTCACATGATGACAATGCCACTACTGGTTCCTTTCTCGAATTCCAAGCAACTGGTGCACCACCTAACATAAACACATACCCAGTTGTGGATTTTCGATCCTCAGCGTCACTACACCAACTGGAGTCTGTGTATCCCACTAACTTGCATTCTTTTCCTTCATCAGCTGCTGGAAATAAAATGCCATAGTCGAGAGTTCCTTTCAGATACCTCAGTATCCTCTTCGCTGCTGCTAGGTGTGATACCTTTGGCTTCTGCATGAATCTACTTACCATACCAACACTGTATGCTAAGTCAGGCCTTGTGTGACAAAGGTATCTAAGTGACCCAATAAGTCTTCTGTATTGGGTTGGGTCGACATCATCTTCATCTGAATCCTTCGACAGTTGCAATCTGGGGTCAGCTGCATTGACTGGTTCGATGGACTCCAACTCTTCAATCATTGCTTTCATCCACTTCGAATCTTTCAATGCCTCAGCTGCATTGACTGGTTCGACATCTGCATAGAAAGCATAATGCACCAGCTCACCCTCTTCATCGACTACATCATCTGATGTAATTACACATTCTTGCAACCTTGCAAGCATGTGTCTTGTTCGTCGAGGTCTGCTTGAACCTGCTTCATCTGCAACTGGTTCCTGTCGAACTTCTATTTCGACTTCAGTGGCTGGTTCTTCACAAGAGATTCTCACAGAATCCTTCTTGGAATTCTCATTCCAATCCCATTCTTTAAGCTCATCTATGATCACGTCCCTGCTGATCACTACCTGCTTATTCACTGGGTCGAACAGCTTGTAACCTCCTGTCGAATGATATCCTATCAAGATCATCTGATTCGACTTATCATCAAGCTTCCTTCTCAACTGATCTGGCACATGTCTATGTGCTATAGATCCAAATACCTTCAAGTGACTGAGACTAGGCTTGACACCAGACCAACACTCTTCTGGTGTGATTCCTTCAAGCTTCTTCATCAGACATCTGTTCAATATATATGTTGCTGTCGAAACTGCTTCTCCCCATAATTCTTTAGGTAGATGCTTTCCATTCAACATACTTCTCACCATATTCATGATGGTTCTGTTCTTGCGTTCTGCAATCCCATTTTGCTGTGGAGTGTAAGGTGGCACTACCTCATGCACAATCCCTTCTTTTACACATAGTGTATCGAACTCTTTCGACACATACTCTCCACCACCATCAGTCCTCAGAATTTTCAGCTTTCGACCACTTTGTCTTTCGACCATGGACTTGAATCTAGAAAATACCTCAATCACATCACTTTTCTTCTTGACGAGGTAAGTCCACAGCTTTCGATTGTAATCATCTATAAACGTGACAAAGTATCTA
Organism: Lathyrus sativus; assembly: GCA_963859935.3. Classification (NCBI taxonomy): domain Eukaryota; kingdom Viridiplantae; phylum Streptophyta; class Magnoliopsida; order Fabales; family Fabaceae; genus Lathyrus; species Lathyrus sativus. Next base: position 446,625,604 of record OZ012739.1, on the reverse strand, counting down.
TTGACACCAATCGAATCCACCTGGATTGAACCACATACATCAGAGTATATGACTTCAAGTATTGCCTTCGACTTCCTTCCTGCATCCTTGCTGAAGCTATTCTTGTGTTGTTTCGACTGAACACACTCCTCACAGACTTCACTTGGAATGTCGATTTCTGGTAATCCTGAAACCATATTTCTTCTCTTTAGTTCTCTGATGTCATTAAAGTTGAGATGACCTAGTCGAAAATGCCATAACCACTCATCTCTACTGGCTGCAGTTGCTAGACATCTGTGCTCCATCACATTGAGTCTAATCTTGAAGGTCCTATTCTGAGACATTGGAGCCTTCAAGATTAATCTACCACCTGCGTCGAGAACTCTCATCATCTTGTCTTAGACAACTACCTTGTAGTTCTTTTCGACAAGCTGCCCTATACTGAGCAAATTACTCTTCATGCTTGGTATGTACAACACATTGGAAATTGTTGACCTTTTGCCATATTTTCTCATAATCAGAACATCACCAACACCTTCAGCTGCTAGAGTGTTGTCATTTGCAAACTTCACCGTATTCTTCAACGAGGGCTTCATGTTGACAAACCAATCTTTCCTTCCAGTCATGTGTGATGAGCATCCTGAGTCCAAGTACCACTGATCTTGGAATCTTTCTTCATCGTTTGTTGTGACCATTAGCAACTTTTCTTCTTCTTCATGTTTCGCCAGCTTTGCATCAGTCTCTTGATTTTTCTTCCTTTCTGGACAATCACTAGCATAATGACCATACTTCTGGCAATTGAAACACTGAATGTGGCTTTTGTCTGACTTTTGACCGCCACCTCTTCCTTTACCTGCAGCACCACCTCTTTGGTTGCCTTGGTTCCAAGGTTTCTTTTGATTCGACTGGTTTCCTCCTTTGTTACCATTCCAGCTACCTTTGCCTTTTCTTTCCTTTTCTGACTGCGCCTGTAAAGCCATATCTTTCGACTTTCCTACAGCTCTCTCAATCATCCTCTGTTCATGAGACTCAAGAGTCCCTTGAAGCTCTTCCTTCGTCAATACTGACAGATCTTTCGACTCTTCTATGGCAACTACCACGTGGTCGAATTTTGGAGCCAACGATCTCAAAATCTTTGAGACAACTACTTTCGTCGTTAGCGCTTCTCCACATACTTTGATTTGATTCACCAACTTCGTAACTCTGGTGAAGAAATCTGTAATGCTTTCGTTGTCTTCCATTTGAAGCAACTCATAGGTTCTCTTGTGAGTTTGTAACCTCACCTCTTTCACCTTCTCTGCGCCTCCAAACGACTTTCCAATAATCTCCCATGCTTCTTTTGCTGAATCAACATCACTAACCTTTTCAAAGTTATCAAGATCGACACACTGATGAATTATAAAGAGCACTTTATAATCCTTCTTCTTCAATTCTTTGTGTGCAGCCTTTTCCGCCTCCGTTGCATTCTCCCCAAGCGATGTTACTCCATCTTTCACAAGATCCCAAAGATCTTGATAACAGAAGATCACCTTAATCGGCTTGCACCAATTCTCATAATTGTCTTTCTTGAGAATTGGCAGGGTCGCCGGAAAGTTGCCGTTCGGATAGTTCATCACCATCATTATCTTCCTTCCTTGAATCTCTCAACCGGAGCTCTGATACCACTGTTGGACTTTCAACTAGGGAGCATTGAACATAGTGGGACTTTTTTCTAGAGCAACCTTTGTGAGAGACACACCACATACTCACCCAAAACCTTAAGGTGATAGGTGTATGGGTTCTCTCACTTATAAATGCTCAAGTCACCACATTTCTATCCAATGTGGGACTATTATCCACCCTACTCACACTTTTTAATACTTAACACTCTCCCTCAAGTGTGAGTCTATCCCAATGCTCTCCCTTAAGCGGAAACTTTTAACTGTGCAACTGCACCCTTGTACCGCCATTGACATTCTTCAATGAGACACTCAACCCATGACCTATGGGGATACTTTCGATACAAGTAATTTGTTCCCTTTTACTCGAACCAGGCTCTGATACCAGATGTTGGAAATTCACCTCACACCCTATGAATAATTCCCTTCAATCTTGATATCAAGATTGATGAACAAACCCACAATATGATAATGATGGTAATAACAAGTAATTATCAAGAACAACAAAAGAGAAGAAGAATAACAAACAAGAAAGATAAGAATGAGAGAAGAAGTATTTGGAGAGAATGTGTTACCCACAACTGTGGGATTTCTTATTGAACTTTCACTTGCTAACTGCAACTGTGAAATCTGTTCTGTTGTGATGTAGAATACAAAGCAAGGCACCCTATTTATAGTTTTAGATTTACACTAGCCCAAAACATAAAAGGCCCAAAATATTAAAATCAAATCTAATCATATCAAATCAAATCAAAACAATGAATTACATTTAACATTAACGAGGTGTTCAACGTAGAAATCAACAATTGTATCTATTGTATTATGTTGCTAGAGGATTTCCATGGGCCAAACTAGATGACCATCGTATGAAGAAAGATGAGCATAGTTGGTCTGGCGATGAAGGTGATTCAGATGAAAATGATTCAGATGAAGATCATGGAGTCTCTGAAACTGCATCATTGGAGGTAGAAGATAATGATGCTTTGTCTACACACACAAGCCAAGATGACAAAAATGAGGTACGCTTAGAGAATAGTAGTAATTATGAACATAGGGAACAGGTGCAGCAGACTAGGAATATAGGGAAGGGTAAGGCATACAGTGGGAAGGAATACGAGGTTCATCATCATGAAAATACAAAAGATCTGGTAGGTGAAAAGGTGGCAGGCGTTGCTTTGCATTGTGCAAATGTAGTATGTGGGTCCCCTTTGCAGAACAAACATATTGTGGAAAAAGAACTAGTTGCGGTTAACAAGACTAACCAACTGTTAGAGTTTGGTTATGGACCTAGCTTTCGTCCTATTGATATGGGCCTTGTGGTATTAAGCCCGTTGAGAGAAATTTCTAGGTAAGATCCAATTGAATCTTATCCTTTTGGGCCAGAGATAATGGTTTTGGGGTCTAAGGAAAAAAGAACAAAAACTTTAAAGGATATCTATGAAAACATACAAATTTCCTTTGCTCCATCTTACTTCTCAGCTTTAATCAATGCAAATAGTAAGAAGGTTAAAGATCTGGTTGCAGGGGCAAAGGTTAGTACACAAATCAATAATGAATCATTAAGTAGTGAAAATAGCTCAAGTTTTACTGGTGGGTTTGTACTTTGTTGTGATTCTTTAAGTGATGGAGACATGATCAAAGGAAATTCGTGAACCAAGAAGTCTATGAAGGATGTGTCATCTAGGGTATGGCAAATGATAAAAGAAATGGGTGTGGAAGGAAATGAAGATGATGACTTATTTGAAGGAGTAGTAAGAGAGTTGGAAGGAAGAAATATAAGGTGTTTTGAGGCAAGGAAAGAGAATCAATTCGTGGTTCCATGAATATATTGTCATTAAATATCAGAGGGTGTGGATCTTCCATCAAAAAGCAAAGAATCTGTCATATGATAGCAGAAGGCAAAGTTGACTTTTGTTTTATTTAGGAAACTAAAATCCAGTACATGGAAGAACATATGGTGAGGAATATTTGGGGAAACAAAAATTGTGGATGGTATATTATTAATTCCACAGGGATGTCAGGAGGGATATTATTTGTTTGGAATATGAGGAATACTTTTATGGAAAGCATTTTTAGAGGAACTGGTTTTTTGGGCATTGTGTGCAAATGGAATGACTCAATATGTTATTTGGTGAATATCTACTCACCTTGTAGATTGGTAGAGAAGAGGAGATTGTGAACCGAATTGATTAAGTTCAAGACCAATTTTCCAGAAAGAGAATGGTTACTAGGCGGTGACTTCAATGCAGTCAGGTTTATAGAGGAAAGGAGGGAAAATAGGGTTGATTGTGAGGTGGAAAGGAACAATTTCTCAGCTTTTATTGAGGCAATGGATCTCATTGGTCCTCCTGCTGTTGGCAACAAATTCACATGGCATAATTCTGTAGGTGGTTACCGAAGTAGGCTAGACCGTTTTCTTTTAACTGAAGGCTTGGTTCATAAGTGGAAGGTGGTGGCTTAACATGTAGGGGTGCGAGATATATCAGACCATAGGCCAATATGGCTGAAGTTCAACCATTAAAACTAGGGCCCGAAACCATTTAAAGTATTTTCAAGCTGGTTTAAACATCTGGGTTTCCTTAAGTTTATAAAAGAGACTTGGAATTCAGGTAAGGGGCTATGAGGCAAGGATACTCAGTTGGCTCTGAAACTTAGATATCTAAGACAGACAATTCTTTAGTGGAATAAGAATGTATTTGGTTGGATGAACCTGAATATAGATGCTAGTGTGAAGATCTTAAATGACATTGAAGATAATTGGCCGAATCATGAGGATGTTTTGCAGCAAGATCAAATGTTATTAAGAAAAGAAGCAATTTTAGAGATGTGGAGTAACCTGAGAGTTAAAGAGAGCATGATATAGCAAAAGTCAAGATCTAGATGGATCAAGGAGGGAGAAGCCAACTCAAGGTTCTTTCATGTTGTTATAAAGAAAAGACTAAGGAGTAACGATATTTCTTCTATTAAGGTAGGTGATGAAGCGGTAAAGCAGCAAGCAAAAATATTATTTTCGGAAGAATTTCCTTCGGGATTTATCGTCTCCACAGGGATCAGTGTGAGGGAAAGAATGTCGTTCGACAATCTCTACGTCTCTAAGCTTGGGTTTGAATGGTTTGAGATAAAAATTAAAAAGGAAAAACATAAAACAAGAAAATAAGTACATTCTTAAGAAATGAGAAAACTCGTCAGGAGTTGTATTTTGTTCTACCCATCATGTACTAAAAAATATATGGATCAAATGCACGCAACCTAATTCGCTCGTCAATATCATCACGTATCACTCACAACAGAGTTTATCTCTAACACAAAGTCGAGAAATCAACCGTATAGTCTCATTGTTGATCTCTCACACAACTCGACAACACGGAGCATTAAGAATCGATACCCACGTGAATATTAGTCCTAAATCTATCTCTAGCATTTAAAATCTAACAGATGTTCATCTTAGATTGAGTTTGAACCGTATATCTCTATAGCAATCCAAACCCATTAAGTAAAAAATCAAGATAACCATCAATAAAGAGTTGTAAAAGAGATTTTATACAAAGATCCATAAATATACATACAATCAAGATAAAATTACATACAAAACCCCAACAAATGGAAAATACATAGAGAGGAAGGAAGAAGAACACAAATCTCACGATCTGTCAACTCCGATTGAAGTGGATTCGACTCTGGGTCGTCAAGATGCACCCTCCAATGTTGTTTCTAAGCTAAATCTACTGAAGAATGTGTTTGATGAAGTTGGGGTAAAAAGTTCCCAAACAGCATGCCCTAAAAAATGATGAAAAGTCACTTAAATAGACAAAAAAAAAGGTCCCAGTATTCGCCTGGCGAAGTCCCGTTCGCCTGGCGAACATATGCAACTCTTGCTACTGCCAAAACAGTGTTTTTCACGCGTTTTAGAATTTTCGGTTCTCCTGGCGAACTTTGGCGAACATGACAGCAAACCAGCACTTGTTTCGATCATAACTTCTGAACCGTAACTCCGTTTTACGCGCGGTCGGAAGTGTTGGAAAGCTTATTCAATGCTCTACAAGATAATGACAAAATATCATTGCTTATATACCTACAGAAAATGAGAAAAAAATCAATTAAACTCAATGGAATTTACGCGACACTCAATATATACACTATAATTTAAACTATACAACATATGCACAAAAGTTGAGGTTTATTTGTTGAATCAAGTCAATAAGTGCCAATTATTTACACTCTAAATCAGTACATTTTAGCACTTATCAGTAGGGTCAGTGCGGGTATAAGAGGTTGAAGAAGTTAAGGGAGCCATTAAAGATGTTTTTGCAGCAAGGTTTAATAAGGATAGAAGTAGAAGGCCAACAATGAATTTTGGAGACCTTCCTAAGCTATCAGTTGAGGATAGAGATTGGTTGCAGGAGGAGTTTAGCAATGAAATTTTTTTATGCTATTTGTTGTGGTGATGGTTATAAAAGCCCCGGTCCTGACGATTTTAACTTGGACTTTTTTAAAAGATGTTGGAGCATAGTAGGTTCAAATGTGATGGAATGTATTCAAGAGTTTTTTGAAACAGAAACATTTCCTAAACCTCTATTATCTTATTTTATTTCACTTATTCCAAAAGTCTGTAAACCCTCAAAGTATTGATGAAATTCGTCCAATTAGCCTTATAGAAAGCATTTATAAGATTATCTCAACAATGTTAGCATCGAGGTTGAGTAAGGTGATTGGGAAGCTTACATCCAAATGTTAAACTGCCTTCATACCATGGAAATAACTTCTATATGGGGTCTTAGTCACGAATGAGATACTTGATCTTGCAAAGAGGAGGAATCATCCATGCTTAATATTCAAGGTAGACTTTGCGCAGGCGTATGACAGTGTGGAGTGGGATTTCTTGGTGGATATGCTGGTAGCAATGAACTTTGGAACCAAGTGGGTGGAGTGGATTCATGGAGGGGTGCTCAAGAATTATTTTTCAGTGCTTGTCAATGGAGGTACCACATCAGAATTCCAAGGCACAAGAGGGTTAAGGCAAGGTGATCCCTTGTCACCCTATTTTTTTACGATTGTGGCTGAAGGATTGGAATGTCTAGTGAGGAGGGCTACAATTGTTGGTCTATTAGTGGAATATCAATTGCTAATAAGGTCGAGGTGAGTATCATACAATTTGCAAGTGACACCATACTATTTTGTGAGGCTAATTAGGAAAAGTTTTGGGGAGTCAAGGCAATACTGAGGGCTTTTGAACTGATATCAGGTTTACGCATTAACTTCTTGAAAAGTTGTATATTTGGTGTAGGGGTAGATGGGAGTTTCTTGTTGGCTAAATCTCAATTCCTGGCTTGTAACTGTGGTCGAATATCGTTTCTCTTTCTGGGCCTGCAGGTGGGAGGGAACCATAGAAGATATGGTTTTTGGAAATCGATGGTGGAATGTGTTAAGTCTAGGTTATCATCATGGCAAGGCAAACTTCTATCAATGGGTGATCGGGTAACACTCATTAATTAGGTTCTTACAAGTATGCCAATTCATTATCGATCATTTTATAAAGCTCTAGTCAGAGTGTTAATGGAGTTGAAATCAATACAGAAACGCTTCTTATGGGTTGATTGTGCTGATAAACCTTCAATGAATTGGGTTAGTTGGAGTAAAATTTGCAAGACCAAGGAAATTAGAGGTTTAGGGATTAAGGATTTATCTATGCTCAATGATTCCCTTATTAGCAAATGGATATGGAGAATTATTCAGGATGAATGGGCCATTTGGAAGCCAATACTGGAACACAAATATGGTTCTTGTGATGCGAGTTTTTTTTCTTTTGCAGGTAAACAATCAGGTCAAAAGCCAAACCTTGTGGTGGAGATATCTGGTCAAGTTAGGGCACTCAGCCGAGGTTGACTCTTTCTTGAACCAAATCAACTGTAAATTGGGAAATGGATCACGTATAGCGTTATGGCATTCTAGGTGGATTAATTATGTTCCTTTGTATCTTATCTTCCCATAATTATATTAGGTTTCAAATCTCAAAAAGGGATAAATTGTAGATCAGGGATATTGGGATCAGGCAGGATGAAAATGGAATGTGGGGGTCGAGAATCAGGATGTTGGGGAGGTAATTATACAACAACTTAGTGAACTGCTGCAACTGTTATTTGAGTGGAAACCTATAGCAGACCAGCAGGACAGGTTCTTGTGGCCAGGAACATCCAATAACTATTTTTCTGTTAAGTCTTGCTACTCACAGATTCTTAAAAGTAGCAGTGTTGATGAGATGGACATTATATCCAAGGCATCTTTAGATATCTTGTGGCATTCGACGATTCTGCAGAAGGTAAAATTGTTCGTGTGGCGTTTGATACTGAATAGATTGCCAATAAGATCAAATCTTGTTGCTAGGGAGGTAATATCCAATCCCCACGATATTGTTTGCGTATTTTGTTTTATGGAGGTTGAATCCTTAGATCGCGTTTTCTTCAATTGTACAAAAACGTGTATGGTGTGGAATATCATTATAAATTGGGTTGGGGTGGACTCCATGGTGCAACATAACTGTAATGAACATTTATTGGAATAGTTCGTGAAATTGAATGGAAGAAGCTCGAAAAAAATGGAAAATTTAATTTGGTTTTGCACGTGTTGGAGTATATGGTGGATGCGAAATCAAATTATCTTCAATGACGATTTCTTTGGTATGGGTGATATAGTGGATAAAATCAAACATTCATCTTGATTGTGGGTTGCAAATTCCATCATAAAACCTTTTACATGTACTTATTATGATTGGATGAAGCACCCAACTAATTTTTTGTAAAGGTTGGAGTCACTTTTTTTCCTTGGGATGTTTCTAGTGTTACATGATGTGATCAACTGATGTAGATGGTTAGTGTTGGTGTATTGTTGAGTAATACTCTATACTTTTGTTGTTTTTAATGAAAAATGTCTGATTATCAAAAGAAAAAAAAAACAAAAATGAACAGAGACATATGATGGAAAGAAAAATTGTGCCTTAAAGTTTTATATATCAGTGCTCTATCAGCAAAAGTAATTTAAATAAATTTATTTTAAAATAGTTAACTATAAACAAATAGATATTAAATAAATAATAAATATTTATCATTAAATTTTTCACCAAAAATCTAATACACATTTTTTATTTTCTAAAAATCTTGAGGCAATATTTCCCCCTATATTTATATATGAAATAACAAATATCATATAAAATTTACATATAATTATGGAGCCCTAGATTTAGACTCAAATATTGGCATTACTAATTCAACTTAAAAGATGTCGATATTATTAAATTGATTATGTGTAAGTTTTTAGTTACTATTATTATTTTTTATTTTATTTTATTATGTGTGTGTGAATTTTTAGTTATTATTAACATATGAAACATATTTAGTGATAGTAAATAAATCTATCTCAATGAATAATAAATTGACATGATGTTTTTTACTCAAGTATATACATTAATTATTAATATAATCATGTTAAAATATTATGTTGACATTGGCTCTTGGCCATTGTTGTTTGGTTGTTTTCAAAGGACAGGTTGGTTAATCGTTAGCTCGTCTTTTATGTAAGCTATGCAGTTGCTAATGTTCTGATATTGATGTTTGACAATAACCATACCATATATCATAAGATGGATATTTAAATTGTTTTTAAATGAAAATTATATATATAATATAATTACCGTTTCTAGTCGTCACATAAGTTATTTCATTCAATTATTAAATTCTTATGGCAAGATATTTCATTCATAACTAAATATTAAATTAATTGTTTAATTAAAATCAGTTGCTTTAATAATATAACTGCTCTTTCTGTTTTTAACGTCGCATGACTTATTTAATAGTCACTTAAATAAAAATATTACTCAATTGTCAAATTTTTGACAATAATAATAATAATAATAATAATAATAATAATAATAATAATAATAATAATAATAATAATAATGATTATATATATATATATATATATATATATATATATATATATATATATATATATATATATATATATATATATATATATAATTCCTTGACATCAAGTATTAAATTTAGTATATTTATAAAGTTAACAGTTTTTTTAGATGATCCATTAAATATATTTAACTGTTATATTATTTTTTATATAGCGACAAAAGAAAAAGTTTTTTTTATATGCAACTGACTTTGTTTGGGATGAACTGTATTTGTTCAAAATTGAGACGGATAACTTGTTGAGAAGATGTGTGACTAAAAATGAAGTAAGGAGAATATTGTGGCATTGTCACAATTCTCCTTATGGAAAATTATTATAATGGAGAAACAACCACAACAAAAGTCTTACAATCTAGGTTCTTTTGGCCATCATTATTCAAAGATTCTTATGAGCATGCAAAAAATTGTGACAATTGCCAAAGGACGGGGAGGAATATTCAAATGCAATGAAATGCCACTACAAAGTATGTTGGAAGTAGAGGTTTTTGATTGTTGGGGTATAGAATTTGTTGGACCATTCCCATCATCTTTCTCAAATCAGTATATCTTGGTCGCAGTTGATTATGTGTCAAAGTGGGTTGAGGCGATAGCGTCACCAAAAGTGGATGGTAAGACGATTATCAAATTTCTGAAGAAGCACATTTTTACAAGGTTTAGGGCATCAAGCGTGCTAATTAGTGATGGTGGATCACATTTTTGCAATGTTCAGCTTGCAAAAGCTCTGGAGCATTATAGTGTCAGGCACAAAATTGCAACATCATATCACCTTCAAACTAACAGACAAGCTGAAGTTTCAAATTGGGAAGTCAAGAGGATATTAGAAAAAATGGTGTCATCATCAAGGAAGGATTGGTCTTTGAAACTGGACGATGCATTGTGGGCTTATCGTACAACCTATAAATCATTGATAAGCCTTACTCTGTTTCAAATGGTGTACGGAAAGGCTTGTCATTTGCCAGTTGAATTTGAAGGCAAGGCCTTGTGGGCGTTGAAATTTTTAAACTTTGATAAAAATCAAGTCAGGTTGAAAAGAAAGGAGAAATTGAATGGCTTGAGGATTTGAGATCGAAAGCTTATGAATCCTCTAAGCTTTACAAAGTAAAGACCAAGAAGTATCTGATAGCAAGATCATTCCAAAGGAATTCTAAGTGGTACAAATGATGTTACTATTCAATTCTCGATTACAGTTGTTTCCCGGAAACTTGAAATCAAAATGGTCCGGACCATTCAAAATTAAAGAGGTCAAACCATATGGTGCACTTGAATTAGAGGATCTTGCTTCTCAAACAACTTGGATTGTCAACGGGTGAAAAATTATTGGGGCAGTGATGTTGACCGATTAGCAGCAGCAGTTTATCTTCAACATTCGTGAGGGTCTTGGACCGTCGAGCTAACTGACGTTAAACATGCTCTTGTTGGAAGACACTCCAACATTGTAAGTATTTTATGTTTTGATGTTAATATTATAGATAAGTTTGGATAAAATAGGGTCAGGGTGCAGGCTTGGCCAAAACTGAAAAAACCAGGTTCCTCTGCTACCGCTTAGCGTGGTCATGGCGCACTTAGTGCGTTGCTACTTATGGTGAAAAAAATTACTTTGTTCAGTTGGGTCAGTTTGACCCAGACCCACCAAAACAGGCTATGGTGCGACCTAACACTTGTTTTCAGTCACAAAGCCTTACAGAATTTAGTTTATTTCACTCTTCTCCCTTTGAAAACCCTAGCACTCTATTTCTTCACTCTTGCTTGCTTTTTCTCACCAATTTCTATGCACACACTCTGTAATCTCTGCTCCCTACTCTTTCTTCAACCAATCCAAGGTATGCATGTTTACATTTCAATTTTTTGTTGTCATTAGGTTGTTTAGTTTAACTTTTCTAAGTTGCATGTTAGATTTGGTTAGGATTGCTTATTTAAACCCTAGGTTAGGAATATGTAAATTTGTGTGAAATTGGTTGTGGTAACTAAGGTGGATTGTAAATATTAGATGTTTAATTTATTGGGTTGTATGTTGTTAATTTTTGTGTGGCTAGAACTGTTGAAAAGCTAGAATTTTTCTACAGGTTTGAGAGCACGCTTAACGAGCTTCCATTGAGCTTAGCACGCTCTGTGTTATGTTGAAATTTTTTCTGTCATAATTGGTTATGTGGTGCATGTTGTGAGTGTAGAGAGAGTCCATAGGGTTATTTTAGATTGGTATACTTATGTTTGCTGGTTGTATGTTGGTTTTTTTTTTGTTGTTTTATAGATCAGTCCAAGAGCTCTTTCTTCAAAGAGGCCTAAAATAAATGTTGGCTCCTCATCTCAGCAGAGCATTACTAAATTCAATCGGACAAAAATTTTAGGGGTTAAGCATGAGGCACAGTACACTGAGTTGGCTAATAGGAACATATGGTTGGAGAGGACTTTTGAAATCAACTCTCAAGGGAATTACAGAGGATGTCTTGCTTTGGCAGAAGGCAAGAACAAGGACAAGCTGTTGACCCCTCCCACATATTTGAACTATGATATTGTGAGGGAATTATATGCTAATGTGCTTCTAGTTGAAGGTGTGAGGTATCCTTTCACCACCGTTGTGAGGGAAAAAGAGGTTCCCTTCACGAGGTATGCCATTAATGACTATCTGGATAACCCTATTCCTTTAGTGGAGGGTGAAGAGTGTGCTTACTACAAGAGGGCGTGTCGTGGTGATTGTAACATTGAGTTTGTCAAAGAGGCGTTGGTTTTTCCTGGAAGGTCTTATGTTACAAATGTTGCGGGGGCTCCCTTCAAGTTTCTCAAGAAGGATATGAATATGATAGCTCAGGTACTTTTGACCCTGCTCCTTTACAATATAAGGCTCAGTAGTCACACCTTCTCCATTCCTTTAGACACCACTTGTTTGATGTATTACATTCTTGATGAAAGGTGGGTGGATGCCGCTCAGTTTATTTCTAATGAGATCAGAATGATAGCATCGAGTGGTCGTAGGTTAGGTACCCAAACTCCGGATACCTTAGCTTTTCCAAGACTTATTATGGGATTATGCAGGCGAGTATTTGCTTCAATTCTTCGATGGTTCATGGAACCATTGAAGGAGTTGTGAATGATTGGTACATTCAGAGGCATTGTAGGCTTAGAGAGGGCGTTCTTGAAGATGCATCAGCACCAACACCACCTCCTCTTGTGTAGCAGCAGTATGATGAGAGAGTCGCTTGCATGTACACTTGGCATATGCTCTAGGCCCCCCAGATAGCTTTTACTTACATGCATGATTCCATGCACAGGTTGCAGTTGCAGAATTAAGAGCCTCATGTTGACCACCCTTTACCTACCAGAGAGGAGTTTGCTTCTTTTGTTGATTGGCCTAGGGACATGCCATTTCATTTGGTAAGGCAGCTCGAGGTGGAACTATTGAGGATGTTGAGGATGAGTCTAGTGGAGAGACCATTGGCTTAGAGGAGGCAAGCGATAATGATGATGATTGAGCGGTTTGATCGTGGTTTTTAGTAATTTTTATTTTATTTTGAGTAGTGTTTTTTATGTTGATGTAAAAGTTTATCTTTTATGTTGTTTTATGTTGAATGGGTTTGTGTTGTACCATCCTTTTAAGGATGAGGATTTATGAAAACCCTAGGGGCATTACATGTCGCCTAGAATTTTGGGTACACCATGTTTTGGTGGTTTGTGTTTAATATATTAAGTTGTTAATTTAAGTTTTATAGTCTATTTGGTGTAGTTTAATTTAAATTCTAGTTTCAATTTTTAGAGAAAAGCAAATTTTTTTACAAAGTTAAATATTTTGTTACACGATAGGCTTCAATCTAGAGGGGGTGTGAATAGATCATAAATTTTACAATCAAAATTTTTTGGCAAAAATCTGTTTTTAAAATATGGTGCAGCAGAAAAATTATATGAATTGAATCGTCTAACCGAACATACTATCGAAAAGCAATATACATATCGCAAACCAAATGGAGTGATAACAAACATAAATGTTTAACAATGATCAAGCTATAAATCAATTAAATGTAATGCTAATCATAACTCGTATATCCAATGAACCAAAACGCAAACAAAATACACACAAACAATTTATCGAACACTTGATGTGCGATCGATAACAATTGGAAAGATAGTTTGTTTTGTTGATGTTAAAACCTATCACAACCAAAGTGATTGTGATTATACCAACAACAACACCTTTAAAAGATAGTAGAAAACAATTTCTAATCGAATTGATCAAAGAACGACGGACTTGATAAATTGCATAATCAACAATAAAAGAGATAAAAATATGAAGAGAGAGAGAGAGAGACCAAGATTTGTTTAGGCAGTTCCTCAATCGGCCTCACTATGGATACGTCTGCCCTCAATTCAAATTCGAATTGAGATAGTGCTATTAACCTTTTCTTTGCAAAAAAAATTATACAAGAGATGAAGAATGCAAACCCCAAAAAACATATTGTTTTATGTTAATTCTTCCACCTCCAAACCCTTTTATCAAAGCATGATCAAGTGACCAACCATGCAGCTACAATCCTCTGATTATCTTGAGCATGCAACTTGTTGAAACCCAAGATTCCCAAATATAATTCACCGTCTCGCACTACTCCCTTGCAAGGAAACCAACTTGTCCCAAGGATTTCACTCGGTTGAATATGTGTTGACGTGATCTTGTCCAAAACCTTAAAATCAACTCGATCTTGAAGGAAAACCCCACCTTGGTTTTCTTATTTAAAACACACAAAGCCCCTAACACAATATTCTTAGTTACATCAAACTTAATTGGATGTTATCAACCATAATCTAGATGGTCACCTAATCGAAAAATGATTATGTGTAGCTCAATTGTGTCTATGCATAGAAGAAGGGACGAAGATGATGGGCAACTTTGTAATCTAGTTTTGTTTAGGTTTTACTCACTAGGAAATCTTACCTAGAAGAGGATGCATGTATGAGTATATTTAGGTATGTGAATGAATGGGCAAAAGGAATGCAAAAAGTTAGAGCAAAATTGAAATTTTTGTATGGGAAAAATGTAACACCCTTCTAAACCCCACGGATAATATATGAATAATCAGAGTAAATTTCCATGCATTTACAAAAGGGCATTACACATAACTTTCAAAATATCAAAACCACCTGTCATGCTCATTACTATTTCAATATAAAATTATGCTTTACAAAACTTCACTTTGCATGTAGCAGTGGATTCAATTATACCACAATTTTCATAAAAGAAACATTTGTTTTTATCACATAAAACAACATCACTTAGGCACTAAAGCCAACATCATAATATTCCAATGGATATAAACACGTTTATAGAGTACACAATGTATATCTTAAACACAACCCAAGCGATCCCAGTGTTACATGACCAGAGCATGACTCGACCCAACATAATTAAATCACTAAACGGCTACACCAAAAGCGACCTCGTAACTACGAGCAATACTACTCCTTGATACCTGCACGATGTCATGTAGGAAATCATTCCAGCAGAAGGGTGAGAAATATTATCATAATAATAATGCATATAATTATATATACACAAATACACAAGCACAAAATACATATATTCCACATTTTCTCACCACAATTCATTATAACTCATCATGTACAATACAACATATATATATAATCAAATATGGATAATCACCAAGCATATTCATCATGCACGTATCCATAAATCTCAACATTCCACATGAACATACACATATTATGTTTACTCACTAATTCCCAATTACACATTCACAATTCTCAAATCAACAATTCATGTTCATAAGCATACTTTCATACAATGATCACATATTCACAACTCTCAATTACACAAGTAATGCACATACGCATATTCCACCATTTTCACCATACTTCATCATAACTCATCATATACTTCACAAAGCATATATATATATATATATATATATATATATATATATATATATATATATATATATATATATATATATATATATATATATATATATATATATATATATATATATATATATATATATATATATATATATATATATATATATATATATATATATAGGCAAATATGGACAATCATCAAACATATCCATAGTTCACAATTACACAAGTCATGTACATACACCTATGCATAACTTCATACAACAATCATATATTCATTCCATGAGACTCAATGCAACTCATGCCATGTGGTACCAACACTTGTTATCATTTTTCAGTTTTTACACTTAAACCGGGTCCGTTCCCTAGACCGATAACAACAAAAGCCCGTTCCCTAAGCTTTCAAACCCCGCTCTAGGTTTGGGACAAGTCACTAGCCTCCACGAAACTAGCAAACATTGCCTCTTGACTAAATGATGCATATGCAATCAACAACAAAATGCACTTAAGACCGATCACACGTCTTAATCCCATGCATTCACATAATTCCTCCCTTCAAGAATTAAACAAGATTGCACATACAACATATCATATAATCAAGTATTCATACTTTTCATCAATATATTTGTCAAACAATGTACACATATCTACAATATGTTCTCATGCATTATTCACACACAATCACAAGCAATGCACACATATTCACAATATGTTCTCATGCATTCTTCACATACAAACACAAGCGATGCACACATATCTACAAATACGTTCTCATGCATTCACAATATCGCATACAATCAATATGCATTTACACTTCAATATCATTACCACATTTATCAAGCAATACACACATATTCACAATATGTTCTCATGCATTCTTCACATACAAACAATATGCATATATTTGTCAAAAGACTATATTTCATAATCGATTCCACCATCTAGGATTCACGCCATACGGCTACCCACAACATATCATATCACAACATGCACAAGCTATACGTTATATAACAAAAGTATTCTGCACAATAACACATCAATCACACACATTCGCGACGGTAAAAATCAACACAACAATATGTTTTCAATTTTCTGCTATAATTGAACCAGGTACAGGCCTCAAAGCCATATTTTCTAGAAATATAATCTCGTTAACTTACCAACGCTTCGAACGGGGGTCAAAACCGACTTACGGTTCAAGAGTTATGAATTTTTGAAATTTTCCGAAAAACCAGAATTTTGCCTAAACACGGCTACGGGATTTTGCATTTTCGCCCGAAAATCCGACCGATTCAATTCTTTTTTTTCGAAACAAACACATACTCATACTCACCTAACATATAGCAATGAATTAGAACCATTAAACATGATTTCTACGACGTCCGATTTTCACTCAAATCTCAAACCCTCAATTATCCAAAAATGTCAAAACTCACAAACTCAACCAAATTCAATCAAACGAAATCCAATAATCACGGATAAACATTACCCGACTAAACTATGCAATTTATTTTGAATTCTAACCGTTCAAAACTCAATTCTATCGATTTAACTCATTTGCCCTAGAAATGGAAAATAGAGAAAAACACTCAACAAATCCAACACAACTCATACATAATCATACACATTGATCAAATAATAATGTTTCTCACCCTTACCTTGATTGGATTGAAGCTTGAAGTTGATTCTTGATGATTTCTCCAAGTTTCCCTCTTCTCTTCTCTTTTCTCCTCTTTCTCTATTCTTTCTCTCCTTTTCTTTCTTTCTTTCTCTTATGTTTCTATCTCTTTTCTTTTCTCTCCAATTTCCCTTATATATCCTTCTATTTTCTTTCCATCATAATTCTTCTCTAAAAAATACCTATCAATTCATTTCTCACAAAATATCTCATCTTATCATTAATTAGAGAATATCTAATAAATCCACATTATTCTACCAAGTAGAATAAATTAATTAAATCCATTAACTCATTTAAATAAATCCAATAATTTATTTAAATCAGATAAATCACATAAACCAATTAATTAGCACAATTAATCACTTATTGAAAAATTGGGCTGTTACAAAAAACACATAGGTTGGCCTATGTAAGAAATGGGTCTCCCTATGTGTGTTTTTCAGGTCGGCATGTGAAGGTCATAGGTCGGCCTATCAGGCAGCTTGTGGGGAGACCTGTGGGAAGATTCTACAAGCTTTAATACTGCTCCATGGTAGCCGACCTGAAAAATCCATGTGTCGGCCTATATTGAAGCCGAGGCTCGTATAGGTCGGCCTGAAATGGATTTGAATGTCCAAAAACATGGTTTTCAATGTACATGTGATGTTGACTCATTTTCAAACTTATCTAAATGCTTCCTAATGACAAGATGCATATCTAGAATGAGATGATACCATATAATATACATAACGCTATACTTTCCTAATTTTGACATCACTTAAAATATACAAGCACTCACGTACTCCCTTTTTTATGATGGCAAAACATGAGATAATGCATTTAGTGTTGTTGTTGTCTTTTTGAAGACCCCCTGAATATATGCATCATTTTCCTTTATCTTGTATACTTCTTCCCCTTTGACAACATCAAAAAGAGAACAAGCAAACAATTAGAAGTATCAATAATCACAAACAAACACAAAATACCATACAAAGACAATTTGTAAACAGAAGAACATCAATATGAAAGCACTCACATAGAATGATATGCATATTGATTTAGAATGCTTAAACATAAATACAATCACACTAAAGAACAATAGAAAATAATTTCCACTCATAGTGTTAAATAGAATAAAGGAACATGAACAATGAAGGATATAACATAACAACGAACTTTTGAACTGCTACAAAAGTGACACGATTATGTGACATATGCTTTTGGAGCTCCCGAAATGCTACACGCGCATATACTCTAGCAAGGCGATTAACAAATTCATCACCACTTAAACCAAAAACATAGATGTAACCATAATGATGACACACAACAAGAATCCATTTAACATCATAACATGTTCAACCAAAGTTCATGAAAAATGCATAACAAGCCAAATGCACTAAAGGAAATGTTTCGAGTATATATAAGGAATAGCACAACATCACTATAATCATATAATTAATAAGGATCAATGGTGATTTTTGGAAGTGAGAGTTGATAAACTACTTCATTCATCAAGGATATTAGTCAATTGGGGTATTAGTAACAACAAGAAAACTTACTAAGCAAGAGAAAGAAAAGGAACAATATTACCTATCATGTAGATTAATCAACTATGCACTCTTATGAGATAAAAATTCTAATGACGATTAGAGTAAGAGTAGATAAAGTGTATGCGATAAAATGATATGCTAGGAAAGATTAGAGATATCAAGTATCCACAATTCCCTTCGGATGTTGAAAAATGGTTCGGTCGCAAGTGGTTTTGTGAAAATATCCACAAGTTGATGTTTACCATCAATATACTCGAATACAACATCCCATTTTTCAACATGATCACATAGGAAATGATGGTGAATCTCAATATGCTTAGTGCGTGAATGTAGAACTGGATTCTTGGTTAGATTTGTAGCGCTATTGTTGTTGCACATAATGGGAATATGTTGCAAGTTTATTCAAAATC
Organism: Lathyrus sativus; assembly: GCA_963859935.3. Lineage (NCBI taxonomy): Eukaryota > Viridiplantae > Streptophyta > Magnoliopsida > Fabales > Fabaceae > Lathyrus > Lathyrus sativus. Next base: position 446,606,515 of record OZ012739.1, on the reverse strand, counting down.
AAGTAATTATTGGTTGAGGCACAAGATTTGGGCACAACAACTACTGGCCGCAACATATTTCTCCTTGGCAGTTGACAAAGCAATGAAAACTTACTTCTTGGTATGCCAGCTGTCGCTACCACAAAAATAAGGTGCCGACAAAACAGAAGAGTCGCCACCTTTCGTTATTTATCCCACAGAACAGGAAAGGAAACGATCGGAAAAACCTGACGAAAAGGTATAAGACAAGGTCATCGCAACCAATGTTTGGATTCGAGAGTCGGTTACGCAAGGGGAAGGTATTAGCACCCCTCATGTCCGTTGTACTCAACGGGATCCATGCTTGTTGTGTTTATCTGACGGGTTGGTTTTATCTATCTACCTATCAAGGCTGGTCTGAAAAGAAAAAAAAATGACTCGGCAAAGCGTCGCGCTTTATGCCTACGTATTCTCATCAGAGAATGAAAAATCAGAGTCGACGTAGTTCGGCTAACTACGGGTTACGGGGAAGGTGGCTCGCCAATACGTCAGTATTGTGCCTACGTATTCTCAATAGGCATGAGAGATCAGAGCTTACATAGTTCGGGATAATATAGATTACGGGGATTCAGATTCATCTGTTTTTCCGAGTAGGGTTAACAGGCAGTTCCAGCAGTTTGGTGTACGCAGCTCGACCCTTGGAGACTTAGGCGTTACCGTTTGCAGTAGAACTGGGAGTTAACGACACTCTTTTCTTCAGAAAAGCTTCCTTTGAATTATGGGCCCACGGGGCAAAAAGGTTTGAAGTCTGTTTTCTGTCTTTTACGGAAGAAGTGTTTTTTATGGTTGTTTGTAGTTTGTACAGCACTAGAGACTATGACTTTGGAGCGAATGCGTCGCATATCGTCCAAAGGAAATATACTAAACACTCTAGATGATTGAGAGGAGACCTCTCAATTATCATTTCCCAAGTAGTTTAAGGCTCGTAATGCGCTTATACTAACTTGCCTTTATTACGTTTTTTACTGTTGTTTTGAGATGAGAAGAGAACAAACTCTACGGGGAAACTGTCAAGTCCTAACGTTGTCATGCCAAGGATTCATCCTATGGTGGAGGTTTGAAACAGGGAACTCCTAGAAGTTATCATGCATAGGTTTCAACCTAAAGTTCTAATCATCACTTCCTTATCAAAGGAAGTGAGATTCCTAGAGGATCATGTCAATGGGATACAGAAACAGATAAAGCATCAGCTTAAACAGATAAACAGTAAACAGTAGGAATGCACATGCAATGCAGCAATACAAGCAGAGGGAGACTCACTCAACCTCTTAGCAATCAAGCAAAGAAAAACAGTCAAAACAGACAAGCAGAGGGAGCTCACTCAACCTCTATTATACAAATACGTCAATTAGAAAAAGAAAAACAACACACAAGCAAGGGGAGGATCACCTCAACCCTTAAGGCAAACAAGCAGAGGGAGACCCACTCAACCTCTTAATGCAGTCATGCACCTATGCTTAAACTATCCTAAACATGAACTATCCTAATGCAACACACCACTCAATCATGAATGAGGAAAAAGACTTATGGCAAATAAGGAAATCATTCCACAAGTAATCATTCAAGGCTTCTATCCTAAGGAAAGAAATTGGGTGTTGGGAGGCAAAGGTAAGGTCCATAGTAACTTATCCCAAGCACTCAACCAACTAACAGAGATTTGGGGGAATCCTAGTGGTTTGGCTCCTTCAAGAGATGTACAACATTCCCCCCACATGAGGGACTATGCTACCCCAAGAAGGTTCCTAAAAAGAATTGAATGAGAGAATATTAGGAGAATGGAGATGAGAAGCAAGGTAAGTTCCACAGGAACTTACCACAGACACTCAACCAACTCCACATCCTTAGAGAGAGAGAGAGATTTCATATACTCAACTCCCTTATGATAATGCAATGTATTCCTCCACAGGAGGAAACATGCTCACAAGGAGGATTCCAATCAGGCAAGGAAAATTGAAGAGGAAACTACCCCTATAGGAAGAATCATCCACCTACTGGAACTTCTAAAGAACCTCAAAGATTTCCTTCTAAGGATCACCTATACTAAGGATTCAAGGGCTCTAAAGGAGGTATCTACCTAATTACCAATCTATCAAGAAAGGAATGGGACCTAGAATCATCTAATGGTCATTTACAAGACTAATTTATGCACTTAACCTAGTTAGGATCACCTAAACTAAGGCCAATTGGTAAAAAGGGGAACTAATAGGAAATCATTCCTAAAAATTCCAAGGAAAATACTACATCATCCTACATGTGTTAACAAGCTATGGTAGAAAACTCAGGGGCTAAACCTAAATCAAAAGGCTCAAACAAAATCCAAATCCAAAGAGTACACCAAAGAGATCCAACAAGGAATACTCCTAAACACTTATCTCAAAATCCTATTTAGAATCATCTAAAAATCCTGACAAAATAGTACAATATTATTCCATGTGTCAACACTCACCATACAAAAAATCAGAGGCTAATATGAATTATTGAAAGAGAAATAAAATCATAAAGCTCAACATACAATTATCCAATTATTAAAAACACGCTAAAATAGAAAATATGCAATTAATTGAAAATGCATGAAAATAGAAATTAAAAAAATGTGAAAAAGTTCTAAACATATCAAAGTGTTCACATGATTTATTTCAATATTTATTGAGAATCTTTTCTATTTTTATATGAATTAAAACTAACAAGTATAAACTAAAACAAAATAGAAAAAAAAAAGAAATTAAAATGGAACAGGTGGGAGGTGCAGCTAGTAACTAAGCTATATGTAATCTACATTGGGCCACGCACGAGGGGTGTAAACAGCGAGCTTGTCTTGGGCCCCAGCTGAGGGCTACACTCAGCTTTATTAATTAAATGGAAATAAGCCAGGGGGTGCGCTAAGCAACGTTTTCATGTGTTATTTTGGTTTGGGCTTCGCAAGTAGGGGTGTTAACAGCGAGCTTGTCTTGGACCCCAGCTGAGTTAAGAAACTCAACTTTCATATGTGAGTAAAAGCCAAACGCAGCGTTTGGTTAAGTGGAGGCTACACGCAGGAGGTATCCAAGCCTTGAGATTAGAATGCCAAGTCAACTATGTGGTGCGATCGGACGGTGATAAATGAAGCTGGCAATTTAAAAGATTGAAACAGAGTGAACAGTGCACGGTGGTGACTGGGGCGGCCGGAGAAGATCCGGTCATCTTCTCCGGCGAGAATGAACAGTACCAGAAACTCAAACTCAACGAAACTTCAATTTCTTTACACGGTTTTGCTCGTCTCACTCCCTAGGTTCCAATTATCATGTTCTTTCTCATTTTTAACCAACGTCTAGAGAGATATGCGAATAACAAGCAATGGCGCCATTCCAACAATTGCCATAAAACTTCACCAAATCAATTCTAAATCAATCTAAGGTTCAATACTAACCTAACCGCATGTTCAAACTAACTTAATTATGCTTAAATTAAGAGGAATTTTGAGAATCAATAACCTGATCGGAAGCTTCGAATTTGGTGTTCTTGAGGGTGAATTCTTCCTCCAAAAGGTGCAGATTCGCTCAGAGAATGCTACTTGATAGATCTTGACGCTCAATTGCTATGGAAATGGCCTCCAATTCCAAAATCAAAAATCAATTCTTCAAGCTTCTTCTCAACTGACTCCAACTATTTCTCAACTAAAAATGGCACTAGAAGCTTCCAAAAATGATCCACAATCTATTTATATTTTGTTTTGATCCATTGGGGGCCCATTCATGGCCCAATTTCTCAATTCCAAGTTTCAACTTTCTTCCAAAATTTTCACTTATGGTATGCACGAATTGGCTCTGTTCTTGCTCTCAATCCACTTTAGTTCAATTACTTGAGAGTTGTGGAGTGTAAATGAATGAGTTTTCAGCTTTGATTTCAACCAAAGATGTGTGTTTGATTTGTAACTTCATCATGAAGTAATCCACCAAAATGCCATGAAAGGAGTCTCAAATCAAAAATGTAATAATTCCAAAGTGTTTAGAACTTCTTTTCCAATAAAAATGAGTACCAATTTGGTTTGAAATCATTCAATTACCAATTATTTTGAATTTTTCCATTTTAATTCATTAAAATGGCCTCTTTGAGAAATTTCTTCAACCAATGCTTGCTCTAATCCATATCAATGGACTCTTGATACTTGGTTGGACTAAAAACATCATTTTGAGCAACTTTCTAGTTTAACAAAACTCCATTTGAAGCTTGCAAGATAGTGAAATGGACCCATAATTCAAAATGACCTATAATTCTAAATGCCCAAAATACCCTTGACTTGTCAAAGCCATATCTTGCGTTCTACAAATCCAATCATGGACTTCTAGTACTCTATAGAAAGCTAAGAGAATAAGGAACAACATTAATGTTGACCAAAAGTTCATAGGAATCATCCTTCTAGGGAAAAAGTTTCATGCAAGTTGGGTAACTTTCAAGCTCTAAATTCACATGCCTCAGATGACTTGTAACTTTTCTGGCTCATAACTTGAGTTCTATAAATCCCATCAAGGACTTCTAGTACTCAAATTAAATCTAAGATCATGCCTAACAACAATCATGTTGAGGTTAATATGATATGAAAATCACATCTTTAGTTAAGTGGTCTTGAAGTCAGGGGTTAAGCTAGGGGATTTTACACTGTCAAGCCTTAGAAACCCTAGCCTAAAACTTCTTAAACTCTTCAATCATGATGAGTTAACATTGTAATCATCCTTAGAACATCTCAATGTATCAATCCGTGATCACATGACTCTTGGATTAGGTCTCAAACTTCTTCAAATCATCAGTTATCCTGGGGTTGTCCAGATGAAACCCTAGTTGCACCAATCTTGGTTATATCTTCATATCCTTTGCACAATGACCTGTCTAGGCTTCAAAATGAACTTCAACATTTCTCATGAGCTCTCTCAAGACCTCAAGTCCAACTTCATGGCTTTAGAATAATTTGATGGCTTCCCACAACTCTCAAGTTAGGAGACATACACTCTTGGTTTTAACCACTCTTTCTGAGGATCTTAGACTTCTCTGGTGAGGATATCAACCCTTGAACACTTGGATAAATCTCTTAGCTAGCTTCATAGTCTTGTATAGCTCTTGATTGGTAATCATACCTCTTGATCTCCTGTACACATGTCAATGAAATGCAAATGATAATGCTAATGTGAATGAACTGAAACATAAGCTAGGTAAAGAAAGGTTGGGCAAATTTTGGGGTGCAACACCAACTTACTAAGGCATTTGAAAACATGTGGCAAGTTCCACTAGTGCTTTTCTTATCTGATTTGAAACCGGAAAAATAGAAGTCAGTGTTTCCAACCAAGTTACAATTGCTTCCTTTAGAATATCATAGCCCATATTGAGAAGTACCATGAAGATACCTAAGAATACACTTAACGACTTTTAGGTGAGATTCTTTAAGAGCCGATTGATAACAGGCACACATGCATATGCTAAACATAATATCTAGCCTAGATACATTAAGATATAGAAGAAGTCCATTCATACCTCTATATTTCTTCACATCTACATCCTTACCATTTGAGTCCTTTTCCAAATTACCATGTATGGCCATAAGTATATCGATAGACTTTGCATCTTCCATGCCAAAGTGATTTAGCAATTCTTTGTTTGACACACCAATGTACCATCTTTCAATTGCTTGATTTGAAGCCCAAGGAACTAATTAAACTCCCCAACGAGGCTCATCTCAAACTCTTCATGCATAAGCTAAGAGAACTATTATACAAGTTGCATATTAGTTGATCCAAATATAATATCATCAACGTAAACTTGAACTAGAAAGGTGTAATTCGTTTTGCTTTTAATGAATAGAATGATATCTACATTTCCCCTTGAGCACCCTTGGTTAATTAAAGTTTTGCTTAGTTGCTCATATCAAGCCATAGAGGCTTGTTTGAGACCATACAAAGCTCTTTTGAGCTTGTACACATAGTTTGGATACTCATGACTTTTAAACCTGGGGGGTTGAGCTGCATATACTTCTTCATTAATAAAGCCATTTAGAAACACACTTTTCACATCCATTTAATATAACTTGAAATTCTTAGTGCAAGCATAGGCTAGTGGAAGACGTATAGCCTCAAGTTGAGCCACTGGAGCATAAGTTTCCTCATAATTGATGCTCTCCTCTTGGTTATAACCTTGTGCCACTAGTAGAGCCTTATTGCGGTTTATCACCCATTTTTCATCAAGTTTGTTCCTAAAAACCCATCGGGTGCCAATTACTTGATGATCTTTAGGACGAGGGACAAGGTCCCAAACGTCGTTTCTTTTAAATTGACTTAGTTCATCTTGCTTGGCCATAAGCCCATGCTCATCAAGCAATGCATCTTTAGCATTTTTAGGCTCTACTTGAGACACAAAAGCAAAGTGATAACAAAAATTATTTATCTTAGAGCAAGTAGTTATTCCCTTTGTGATGTCTCCAGATATATTGTTGATCGGGTGATACTTTGATGTCTTCCAAGTCAAAGGTAGACCTTCCACTCCAGCAGAACTTTCTCCCTTTTTCTCTTCATTATTGTCATCTTCTTTCTTCTCATTATCCACTGCTTTAGATTGATCAATTCCTTGTTCGGTTCCATTGAGAATATCTTGAGAAGACACACTTATATCATGAAAAACAACACCTTTCCCAACATATTTTGGATGAGACACATCAAGGGTAACATGTACGGACTTCTCAACTATAAGCAATCTCTTATTATAAACCTTATATGCCTTACTATATTGTGAGTATCTGAGGAAGATACCCTCATCGGATTTTGCATTGAGTTTGCTAAGATTATCTCTATTATGGTTCAAAACATAACATTTACATCCGAAGACATGTAAGTGAGAAACATTATACTTTCTACCTCTAAGTCGTTCATAGGGGGTCTTATCTAGAATAGGACGTATTAGTACCCTATTCATGACCTAGCAAGTCGTGTTAACGGCGTCCGCCCAAAAATACTTAGGCAAATTGCCCTCGTTAAGCATAGTTCTTGCTAGATCCTCAAGGATTCTATTTTTATGTTCCACAACACCATTTTATTGTGGAGTTCTAAGAGCGAAAAAGTTATGATTAATCCCATGTTTGTCACAATAATTTTCAAAGAGGTGATTTTGAAACTCTCCTCCATGATCAATTCGAATGGAAATTATTTTCAAACTCATTTTGTTTTGAAATAACCTAGAAATTGCTTAAAACTCAAGTAGGTACCATCTTTACTTGACAAGAACAAGACCCAATAAAATATCGAGTAATCATATACAATAACAAAGTCATAGTAATTTCCACCTATGCTTTTGGTCCTATAGAGGATCAAAAAGGTCCATGTGAAGAAGCTAAAGAGGTCTCGAGGTAGAAACAAGGTTTTTAGATTTAAAAGAGATTCATTTTTGCTTCCCCATTTGATAACCTTCACACAGGTGGTCTTTAGTGAACTTTATTTTAGGTAAACCAATCACCAAATTCTTTGAGGATACTTTGTTCTATAAACCAAAGTTAAGATGAGATACGCGTCTATGCCATAACCAAGAGTTCTCACTTATGATGGCAAGACACTTAGCACCTCCTATGGATACATCATCTAGGCTTAGCATATAAGTATTATTTACCCTCAAGCCTGTAAACATACATTCCTTATTTTCATCATGCACAAACAAGCAACAAGATTTTGTAAAGGTAACTTTGAAACCCTTGTCGCAAAGTTGGCTTATTCTTAGAAGATTATGTTTAAGGCCATCAACTAGCATAACATCAGAGATAGTAGTAGATAAGGGATTACCTACACTACCTTTTCCAAGTATAGAACCTTTGTTGTTATCTTCATATGTGACTAATACCTTCCTTTTTGGCACGAAGTCAATGAAAAGAGATATGTCACCCGTCATATGCCTTGAACATCCACTATCAAGATACCACATATTTTTAGTAGATTCAAGATATTCAACCTGAAATTTTAAACAAAGGCAATGTGTGCCCAATTTTCATTGGGTCCTTGAAAGTGAGTGAGATTAAAGTTTCTCTTAGGAAACCATTGAACAACTCCTTTAGAAACAAATAACTTTCTAAATTTTCATTTTTCAATGGTGTGTCCTTTTTTTCAACAATAGTGACAAGATAGGTTTTTATGAGACATGACCTAGTTGTTAGAACACAGATTGATGTTCAATATATCTCATTGTTTTGATGATAACATTAATGAAATTTTGTATAGAGAATTTATATACACTAATTTTTGTTCAAGTGTTTATTTGTTTCAGATATCAAAATTAATATTATTCTGGAAGCAAGAACGCCTCTGAACACCACAGAACAAAAAAGCTTTGAGCGTCAGAAGCAACACATCAGAAGACTCTGATCTGCTACAATGACTCTGAGCGAAGCTAAGAAGAACTTGAGCAAAGAACATACGTAAAGCTTCAGAAGACTCTGAAAGTACTCAACGCTGCAAGTACAGAAGTTCTGATAAGCAAGTATGCTCTGATAAGGATTTCACGCTTAAAGCACTTTGCTGCAAACTCTGATAGAGAAACTCTGATTGAGTTAACTCTGACCTAAACAACTAAGAACATCATCAGAAGTTCTGATGCAAGGCATTCCAAAGTTGTTGAAGAAGATGATGTTCAAATAAAGATCCGTTGGTATATTCATGTCTTATCCTAAATGGCTCTTTCCCCATTCGTGCATGACACAGGATTTCAGACAAAAAGGATGTGTTAGAACATTCCTCTTTTGAGAAAGGAAAAGTGAATAGAAGACAAAAAGATCAGAATGCACAGATTGCACAATCTTTGAGAAATGGATTTCAAAGTACTATAAAAGCAAGTCTTAGCATCACTTCAAAAAAAACAAACTTGAAACAAATTCTTGACAAAGTTATTCAACAAGCTCTCATTCAAACTTTCTTCAAGCTAGAATAGTTTTACTTTTCGTTCTATAACTTGTGTAAAAGTCACTGTTGTGATATAGCTTTTTAGAAGCACATATTAAACACATTTGTTAGTTTATCTTTGTAAAAGATTTCCTTAAGAAGACCAAGTTGTGGTCAGAATTTCTTGAGAAGACTAAGGCAGTTGTCTTAGTGGTTGACACTGTAATCAAGTTTGATATAGTGGATTAAGTCCTTGTTGAGAAAGGCAAATCACCTTGGTATGGTGGTCTGGATTAGTTTGAGTTCAAACGAACCAGGATAAAAATACTGTGTTATTTTTCTATCATCCAAATTGTTTTAAAACCCTTATTCAACCCCCCCCCCCCCCTTCTAAATGTTTTTCTCACCTTCAGTTGGCATCAGAGCTCCGGTTCTGTAAGTGCTCTCACTTAACCGTGATAGAAAAAGATCCTGTTGGGAAAAACTCTTAATATATTGTTCTTTATTCATCATGGCTGCTGAAGCTTCAACTTCAACTTCATACAACAACAAATACGATGATAGAGACAAAATAAGCATCAAACCTCCCATGTTTGATGGTGAGAAGTTTGATTACTGGAAAGATAGAATAGAAAGTTTCTTTCTAGGCTATGACGCTGACTTATGAGATTTGGTTACTGATGGTTTTATTCATCCTACAAATGATGAAGGTAAAAAGGTTGACAGAAAATCTATGTCTGATCAACAGAAGAAGGAGTTTAGAAACCATCACAAAGCAAGAACCATTCTATTAAATGCAATATCTCATACTGAGTATGAAAAAATAACAAATAGAGATACTGCATTTGATATGTTTGAATCTCTAAAAATGACGCATTAAGGAAACTCCCAAGTAAAGGAGACAAAAGCCTTGGCGCTTATTCAGAAATACGAGGCCTTCAAGATGGAGGAATATGAATCTGTAGAAGCTATGTTCTCAAGGTTTCAGATTCTAACTGTTGGTCTGAAAGTTATGGACAAAGGTTACTCTACTGCTGATCATGTCAAGAAGATCATTAGAAGCTTTCCAACAAGGTGGAGACCAATGGTGACAGCGCTAAAGCTTGCAAAGGATCTGAATAAGATCACTCTGGAGGAACTGATCAGTTCCTTAAGGAGTCACGAGATTGAGCTAGAAGAAGACGAACCTTATAAGAAAGGTAAGTTTGTTGCACTAAAATCTAACAAATCTGCTAAATCTTTGCAGGTTATTGGAGAAAGCTTTGAAGAATCTTCCTCTGAAGAAGATGATCAGCATGGCGAATCTTCTAGACATAAGAAATCTGGAAAGAAAGATGTGGTGTATTACGAGTGCAAGGAGGCAAGCCACTATAAAAATGAATGTCCCAAACTTCTGAAGGAGAAACCCAGAAGGAAGTTTGATAAGAAGAAGAAGGTTCTAATGGCCACATGGGATGATTCAGATGCTTCTGAATCTTCATCAGAATCAGAAGATGAATGTGTTAATGTCGCACTGATGGATGACGTGGAGGACCACGAAGAAACTGCTGAGTCTGGATCAGAATCAGATTCTGAGGAGGTATTCTCTGAACTTTCTAGAGTTGAACTTGCTGAGAGTTTATCTGAAATTCTTGAAAGATACAGCAAAATCAAACTCAAATACAAGAAGCTTAAAAGATGTCTTGCATCTGAGAATGATCAGCTGAGATCAGAAGTTGCTGAGCTTAAAGCAAACAATCTTAAAATGAAAAATGATTTAGAAAAAGCTCAGAAATCTGACTCAGATCCTATATCATGCTCTAAAAACATTTTAGAAGAGTATGATTATAGCTTTCAGAAGTTTCTAGCCAGAGGCCTAGATAGAAGCAAGATGGCTTCAATGATCTATGGCATAAGCAGAAACAACAGAAAGAGAATTGGATATGAATCACCCTCTGGGAAGGATTTAAATCCAAAACATGTTGATAAAATGATCATTAAGTATTCTCCTATATATACTCATTTCAAATATGGTAATTTAAATGATATTAAGCACACATGTTCTGATCTGAACAAACCTGTGTTTAATAAACCAAAATTCCATCAGAACAAGGATGCTTTTAAGGGAAAGAAATTCAGAAAGAATTTCAAACCTACTAACCCCAAAGGACCCAAGAAAATATGGGTACCTAAGGACAAAATGATTTTTGTTACAGACATCCTTAGCAGCAAAGTTGAAACACCAATCATGGTACCCGGACTCTAGCTGTTCGCGTCACATGACGGGAAGAAGGTCTATGTTCCAAAGCCTGGAACTTAGATCTGGAGGTGACGTGAAGTTTGGAGGGAACTAGAAGGGCAAAATAATAGGCTCTGGAACTATTGGTAATGGTAACCTCCCTTCCATATCTAATGTCTTACTTGTTGAAGGATTAACACATAATCTATTGTCCATAAGTCAATTAAGTGACAATGGTTATGACATAATCTTCAATCAAAAATGTTGTAAAGCTGTCAGTCAAAAAGATGGCTCAATCCTATTTAATGGAAAAAGGAAGAACAACATCTACAAAATCAATCTTTCAGAACTTAAAGTTCAGAATGTAAAATTCCTTCTATCTGTTAACGATGAGCAATGGGTCTGGCACAGAAGATTGGGTCATATTAGCATGAGACGTATATCTCAGATTAATAAGCTCAATCTAGTCAGAGGACTTCCTCAGTTCAAGTTCAACTCAGATGCTTTTTGTGAAGCATGTCAGAAAGGAAAATTTTCAAAATGTTGTTTCAACCTCTAGACAATTAGAGTTGCTTCATATTGATCTATTTGGACCAGTGAAAACTGCATCCATCAGAGGCAAGAAGTATGGACTAGTCATTCTTGATGACTACAGTAGATGGACATGGGTAAAATTCCTGAAACACAAGGATGAGTCTCATTCTGAATTCATTCACTTCTGCAAACAAGTCCAAAACGAAAAAAAAATTAAAATTGTTAAAGTCAGAAGTGATCATGGTGGAGAATTTGAAAACAAATACTTTGAAATTTTTTTAAATAAAATGGCATTGCACATGATTATTCTTGTCCTAGAACTCCTCAACAGAATAGAGTTGTAGAAAGGAAAAATAGAACATTGCAAGAAATGGCCAGAACCATGATCAACGAGACTAACATGGCAAAACATTTTTGGGCAGAAGCAGTGAATACAACTTGTTATATTCTGAACAGAGTGTCTGTAAGACCTCTTCTGGAGAAGACTCCTTATGAACTATGGAGGAATAGGAAGCCCAACATTTCTTATTTACATCCTTTTGGATGTGTATGTTTTATGTTGAATACTAAGGAATATCAGAACAAGTTTGATTCTAAAGCTCAGAAGTGTTTCATGCTTGGATATTCTGAATGCTCTAAAGGCTACAAAGTATACAATACTGAGACACAGATTGTAAAGGAATCAATTCATGTTAGATTTGATGATAAGCTTGGCAATCAAAAGCCAAAGCAGCTTGAAATTTCTGCAGATAAAGAAGTCCTTCTCACAGACTCTGAAGAATCAGAGGCAGACAAAGCTCAAGCAAAAGCACCAAAAGCAATGTCAGATGCTACTCCCTTGACTACACAGATGGATAGCTTGACAATTTCTGAAGAACCAAATGTTAAAGGATCATCCATAATCAAAGCCTCACATCCAGAGGAAATGATAATTGGAAAGAAGGATGACCCTATCAGAACAAGGTCATTTCTCAGATCTTCTAGAACGTCACTGTTTGGGTTGGTGTCCATCATTAAACCTACTTCTGTGGATGAAGCTCTGAACGATAATGATTGGATACTTGCTATGCAAGAAGAGCTAAATCAATTCACCAGAAATGACGTCTAGGATCTGGTTCCAAGACCAAATAGGTTCAACATCATTGGAACTAAATGGGTCTTCAGAAACAAGCTGAACGAGCAAGGAGAAGTTATCAGAAACAAGGCTAGGCTGGTTGCTCAAGGATACAGTCATCAAGAAGGTATAGATTACACAAAGACTTATGCTCATGTGGCAAGGTTAGAATCTATTCTCTTGCTTATTTCCTTTGCTGCACAGAATAACATCACTCTGTATCAGATGGATGTTAAAAGTGCCTTCTTAAATGGTTTCATAGAAGAGGAAGTGTATGTTCATCAACCTCCAGGTTTTGAAAATGAAAAATTTCCAGAACATGTTTTCAAACTTAAGAAATCACTCTATGGCTTAAAACAAGCTCCCAGAGCTTGGTATGAAAGGCTGAGTAATTTCCTTCTGGAAAACAACTTTATCAGAGGAAAAGTTGACACTACTCTCATCCATAAATCAATTAAGAAAAACATTTTAGTCTGTCAGATTTATGTTGATGATATTATATTTGGAACTACCAATATTAAGCTTGGAAAGGAGTTTGCTCAATCTATGCAGGTAGAATTCGAGATGAGCATGATGGGAGAACTCAGATTCTTTATGGGAATTCAAGTGAATCAGACTCCAAAAGGTACCTACATACATCAGACAAAGTATGTAAAGGACTTATGAAGAAATTCAACATGTCAGAAAGCAAGGTAGCAAAGACTCCAATGCATCCTACAAGCACACTAGGTAAAGAAGAGGTAAGCAAAAAGGTAGATCATAAGCTTTACAGAGGTATGATTGGTTCTCTTATGTACTTGACTGCTTCTAGACTTGATATCCTCTTTAGTGTCTGTCTATGTGCTAGATTCTAATCAGATCCTAGAGAATCCCACTTAACAGCTGTTAAGAGGATTCTGAGGTATCTGAAATGTACTACTAACGTGGGTTTGTGTTACAGAAAATCTGATGATTACAAATTAGTTGGATTCTGTGATGTTGACTATGCTGGAGACAGAATAGAGTGTAAGAGTACTTCTGGAAGTTGTCATTTTCTGGGAAATCATATGATCTCTTGGTTCAGCAAGAAGCAACCCATAATAGCGCTTTCAACAATAGAAGCAGAATACATTGTTGCTGCTGGTTGTAGTACACAGATGCTCTGGATGAAGAGTCAACTAGAAGACTATCAGATTCATGAGAGTAACATTTCTATTTTCTGTGATAATACTTCTGCTATTTGCCTTTCAAAGAATTCAATTTTGCATTCTAAGGCAAAGCACATAGAAATTAAGCATCATTTTATCAGAGGCTATGTTCAGAAGGGAATTATTAGTTTGAACTTTGTTGATACAGACCATCAATGGACTGATATCTTCACAAAACCCCTTGCTGGAGATAGGTTTAAGTTTATTCTGAAGAATATTAGTATAGATTTTTGTCCAGAAGAAAATTTATTCTGATAAAATATGAATAATGTCTATGCTCTGAAGTAATTCTTCTGATTATTTCTTTTAGTACATTATTTTGTGAAACTCTGATCTAACAAGTCTCAGAAGATCTGAGTGTTGGTTAACGTTTCTTATTCTTAAGAGATTCAGAGGCACATCAACATCAACCACGTGTCACATGATATCTGAAAAGGTGGAATGTACTCAATGAGACGCCGTTCTGAGGTACTGTTTGTATTCTCAATTTCTCGTTTTCCTCCCCACGCTTGTCAGAATCATTAATTGCTTTTAATTATTATTCTTTTTTATGTGACCTTTTGTTTTCTTTTTAATTTATTAAATGTTGAACGTGTGTAAGTGTGCCCTAATTGTTGCCCTATAAATGCCACAACACAACACCTTTTCACACTTTACACTCTCTCTCTCACGTTTATGCATTTCTGTTTACTCCATTGTTTCTTCATCTCCTCCAAACCCAAAACCCAAAAAAGCTTTCATTATCTCACTTATTCAACAATGGCAACTTCATCTTCAACCTCTCAACAGTTTGAATCAACTATGGTTGATGTTTCTACTTCTATAATGGGTCCTACTCCATTTACAGCTCCTGAAAGAACTCTCATTACTCCCGTTGATCAACTGGAAGTTCTTTGTGAATTTTTTATTGATTTTGAAAGTGTTGCTGAGAATGGATTTGATTTACGTCCAACTATGTCATCACAAGGATGGAAAAAATACTTTGATAGACTGGTTGGTCCAGTTTACCCTTGCTTGGTCAAAGAATTCTGGATTCATGCAAGAGTTTTCCCCAAATTCATCATGTCTTCTGTTCTGGGCAAGGAAATCATTATCACTGGAGATCTGATTCGCAAGCTGATAGGTTATCAAGAATCAAATGGTGTTACTCATCTGCCAGCTAATCGTGTGGATATGGATGAGGTATACAATGAGGTGTTTACCTCTGGGGAAGCCTCCAGCAAGATAAAAGATCTGAAAGTTCAATACAAGATCTGGGCTAAGATCTTCTTAGGCTGCATCCATCATAGAAAATCAACAAATTCACCTGACTACATGAAGTCTGATCAGATGTACTTCATGTATTGTCTGGGAAAAGGCATTAAGGTGGATCTGCCTTACTTGCTCTTCACCCATCTGTGGACTCGTGTTAAGCAATCTAGAGAAGAAATCAGAACCAAGAACTAGAAGATGAGAAACTGGACCCCTATGGGACGACTCATCTAAGATATTCTGACTAAGAATGGCTTGGTTGGTCACCTGATAGAAGCTGGTATGAAAGAGGAAGTAGCTTCAGTTGTTGGAAAACCTCTGAATGGCAAGAGTTTGTAGAGGATGAGGATTGTAGAAGAACTTACTTCTGCACTAGATCAGATCAACTCTGAAGAAGTCAGCAAGAGAAGGATTCCAGAGGATGATTTCCCTCTCTTCTACGCTAATGAACCCAAAGAGATTATTCTGGCTTACATAGCAGAATGTTTAGCAGATGGAACTCCTATTCCAGAACATCTAATTCAAAGAGCAGATGAACTTGGATTTGATTTTCATGGGGAGAGACAGAGGAAGAAAAGGAAGGTTTCAGAAGAAGGATCTTCTAAGCCCAAGAGAAAAGCTTCTGGCGAAGCATCTGCTGCAAAGCCAAAGTGTGTCAAGAAACAGAAAGGTAACCCTGCTTCTGCTAGTTTAGATTCTATTTTAGAAACAGTAAAAGAAGTACTAGCATCTGAACCTCCTCCTTATGAACCTATTCCCTCACCTTCTCCTTCTCACGACTCTGAACCCATTTCTTCTGAACCAGAAAGATTTCAACAACTTCCTTCTACACCCAAACCACATAAAACTTCTGAACACCAACAACCTCAACCATCTGAACCACAATCTTCTGTACCATTCACACCTTCATTCAACATACATCAGAAAACTACCCCTGATAAAACCTCAACTTCTGCTCCACATACATCGGAACCACACCCATCTGAAAACCAAACTTCTGAAATTCCCCCACTTGAAAAACAAGCTTCTCGATAACAAACAGAAACCATTCCATCTGATCCTGAACCAATGGTTCTTGATCTTCAACCTCTTATGATTGTCTATCCAGTTCCCTCTGGATCATCTGAATCTTTTGAATCGTCTGATTCTTCAAATTCATCTGATTCCACTGATTCTAATAGATCTGATTTCATTTCATCTATTCTTAAAACTTTTGTTTCCATCCCTTCTGACCCTGATAATGAAACTTTACCATCTGAACCTCAGATTGCTAAACCTTCATCTGTTCATACTCCTTCTTCATACCCACCTGTTATCTATATCCCTTATTTTTCCATCCCCTCCACTTCTAAATCCACCAAAACACCTTCACTAGAAAACTATCTGAAACCTAAACCTAGGTTGGATGTTAGTACTTTATTTGCTGGGTTTGAAAAATAATTAAACATGTGGCTATCTACTGTCAAGAAGGAATGCATGTCCAGTTTGAATTATGATGATTCTGAGGCTATCTGGCAAAGATTCAGATCCAGATTTGACTCTGTAGCTTCCAATCTTCAAGAGATTTGCACTGACGATGCCAAAGTTAGATTTGCTGAGGTTGTTAGACAAACTCTTCTGAGAGTCAGCAGAAACCCAACATTGCTTCTGGAAAACACACCTACAAAGGACGCGTGTATTCCTTCTGAAGCCTTGGTTGCTTCTGAGACTGCTGCAGTAGTTAGTTCTGAAGTAGTAGCTCCAGATGTTTCTGTTCCTGCTTCTGAGACTCTTGACTCTACTCAACCTGCTAATATGGTCGTTCAGAATGCTTCTGCATCCTTAGTTGTTCATGATGCCTCTGCTTCATCATTTGCTCCAGATTCATCTGAAGTGAAGAAAGAAGATGAAGATCTGCAGGCTCAGATTGCTGAACTCAAGGCTATCAACATTGAGATGAAATCTTGGATGATTAAGCAAGAAAATACAACTGATGAAATCATGACTTGGATGGCAAAACAAGACGAATCCACATCTGAGATAACGAATCTTCTGAGGATGTTGGCTTCTCGTCCTTCTTAGTTTTTCTATGTTGTTTTGTGTTATCTGTCTGTTTATTGTTTGTCTTGGATATTGTATATCAATGCATCTGGATGTTATGCTTTTCTGAATGAATTTATGTTATGTTTTTCTGGCTGAATTTATCTTATGCTTTATTGTTTTTCCTCTGTTATTTTTTTTCTGTCTTAAAAGATTTTCTTTTTGATATGACAAAAAGGGGGAGAAAATGGTAATTTTGATAATTCACATAAACAGTTACCTAAGGCAACTCATACATGATTTTTTTTATCTAATCATATCTTTGAGTGTTTCAGAGCAAATAATTCTCATCTGATAAATTCTAAGAATTAACTCTGAACTGAACGTCTGAGATTCTGCAAGTTTCCTCTGAAGCTGAAAAGAATACAGAAGCTGAAAAGGAAGTATTTAATCTTTTCAGAAGTATTCATTTCAGGGGGAGATTAATATTCTCAGGGGGAGTGATATTTCTTTTCTATTTAAACAAAATTTCCCATAGTTTTTGTCATCATCAAAAAGGGGGAGTTTGTTAGAACACAGATTGATGTTCAATATATCTCATTATTTTGATGATAACATTAATGAAATTTTGTATAGAGAATTTATATACACTAATTTTTGTTCATGTGTTTATTTGTTTCAGATATCAAAATTAATATTATTCTGGAAGCAAGAATGCCTCTGAACACCACAGAACGAAAAAGCTCTGAGCGTTAGAAGCAACACATTAGAAGACTCTGATCTGCTACAATGACTCTGAGCGAAGCTTAGAAGAACTTGAGCAAAGAACATACGTAAAGCTTCAGAAGACTTTGAAAGTACTCAACGCTGCAAGTACAGAAGTTATGATAAGCAAGTATGCTCTGATAAGGATTTCACGCTTAAAGCACTTTGCTGCAAACTCTGATAGAGAAACTCTGATTGAGTTAACTCTGACCTGAACAACTAAGAACATCATCAGAAGTTCTGATGCAAGGCATTCCAAAGTTGTTGAAGAAGATGATGTTCAAATAAAGATTCGTTGGTATATTCTTGTCTTATCCTAAATGGCTCTTTCCTCATTCGTGCATGACACAGGATTTCAGACAAAAAGGATGTGTTAGAACATTCCTCTTCTGAGAAAGGAAAAGTCAATAGAAGACAAAAAGATCAGAATGCACAGATTGCACAATCTTTGAGAAATGGATTTCAAAGTACTATAAAAGCAAGTCTTAGCATCACTTCAAAAAAAAAAAACTGAAACAAATTCTTGACAAAGTTATTCAACAAGCTCTCATTCAAACTTTATTCAAGCTAGAGTAGTTTTACTTTTCGTTCTATAACTTGTGTAAAAGTCACTGTTGTGATATAGCTTTTTAGAAGCACATATTAAACACATTTGTTAGTTTATCTTTGTAAAAGATTTCCTTAAGAAGACCAAGTTGTGGTCAGAATTTCTTGAGAAGACTAAGGCAGTTGTCTTAGTGGTTGACACTGTAATCAAGTTTGATATAGTGGATTAAGTCCTTGTTGAGAAAGGCAAATCACCTTGGTAGGGTGGTCTGGATTAGTTTGATTTCAAACGAACCAGGATAAAAATACTGTGTTATTTTTCTATCATCCAAATTGTTTTAAAACCCTTATTCAACCCCCATTCTAAGTGTTTTTCTCACCTTCACTAGCTATTAGCATCCTTATGCATGTTTATGTTTCTTTTTAGAATAATTTAAAGGCTTTTCAACTTTCTAAGGATCAATAGCAAACAGAATCTTAGGTTCTAAGGCATCATCTAATTTGACATGAAGAGATTTGACTTCCTCTTATCTATTATGACAATACTTATAACCAAACCTATGGGGTATTATGTCCTCTGTCTTGTCACTTTGAATTTCTATCATAGATTTCATAATGGCCTCAAACTTCCTTTTGGATTCTAACACTTTAACTTCTAAATTTAAAATCACTTTTTCATGTGAAGCTAACTTGTTAAAGGCTCTTAAGGCTTCTCTATGTAGATTTTAAAAGGTCTCGTGTAACTGAAAATAGTATAAATCATTAGTGGATTCAAGTTTAGAGGAACTTACATTCTTATTTTTCTTCCCTTTAACCATGAGACAAATTTGATCCAATTCCACACTTGAAGTTGTGCTTTCATCACTAGAAGAATAACTAGCACTTTCCCAAGCGGCATTAGCTTTTCAAGACTTTCTAGAAGATTTTTGATGGCTCATTTCTTTATCTTTATTCTCATGGGACATTCCGGTCTATAATTACCGATATCACCACAATGATAGCAAGACCTTCTAAGTTTTATCTTTCTATCTTCATCATCCTTGGAGGAACTTGTCAACCTTCCAAACTTGCCTATGTTCTTGTCAGAATTGTTAACATCGTTCTTCCCTATGTACTGTTGGTATCTCCTTACTAACAACCCCACATCTTCCTCACAAGAGTTCTAGTCATCATCACTCTCAATACTACAATTCTCACAATATGAAGGCTTTAAGCTAGAAGTATTTAAAGCTATATACTTTTTCTCTTCATCTTTGTCTTTCCCTTTTTCACTCTTTGATCGCTTTTTGTATTCCTTCTCATATTTTGCCAAGCAAGTAAGCTCTTGCTCATGCTCTTCCAACTTAACAAAAAAAGTCGTAAGATTAAGCGACTTAAGATCATTTTCTTATTTAATAGCAGTGACTTTTGGTTTCCATTCCCTACTTAAACACTTCAAAACTTTGTTAGTAGAAAGTTCGTTGAAAATAAGATTACCTAGTGCATTTAATCGACTTATAAGATGAGTGAACTATTTTCATATATCCACAATGGTTTCACCATGCTCAATACGGAACAACTCAAACTCTTGATTCAATATGTTAATCTTAGCTTGTTTGACATCATTAGTACCCTCATGGGCAATCTCTAATGTGTCCCACATAGTTTTGGCGGTCTCACAATGAGAAACGCGATAAAAATCATCAAGTCCCAAGGCATAAGTGAGGATGTTTTTCACTTTCCAATCATGTTACCGCAATTTCCTATCATTATCGTCCCATCATGCATCTGGTTTAGGTATTGTGACACCATCTTCATTTATCATAGTTATTTCATTTGGAGCTTTTGGGTTGCATCCTAAATACCTTTGTCAACGGAGTTGACATGAATACGCATAAGTGTTTTCCAATAGCCATATTTTTTACCGGTGAAAATTAGTGCTTTATTGTACGCACCCTTAGGTTCAGTATCCATTCTTCTAAGAAATGTATCTCAAGCACAGAATGAACCAGAGCTCTTAATGCCACTTGTTAGACGATAGGTTTCGATCTATAAGGGGTGAATAGATCACAAATTTTACAACCAAAAACTTTTGGAAGAAAATTATTTTCAAAATATGGTGCAGCGGAAAAACGACCTGGATTAAATTGTCTAACCAAACCTACTATCAAAAAGTATTATACGTATCGCAAACCAGACGGAGTGATAATGATCATAAATGTTCAATAATGATCAAGCTACGAATCAATTAAATGCAATACTTATCATAAATTGTATATCCAATGAACCAAAACGCAAACAAAATACACACAAACAATTTATCGAACACTTGATGTGCAATCGATAACAATTGGAAAGATAGTTTGTTTCGTTGATGTTAAAACCTATCAAAATAAAAGTGATTGTGGTTATATCAACAACAAAAACACCTTTAAAAGATAGTAGAAAACAATTTCCAATCGAATTGATCAAACAACGACGAACTCGATAAATTGCATAATCAACAATAAAAGAGATAAAGATATATATATATATATATATATATATATATATATATATATATATATATATATATATATATATATATATATATATATATATATATATATATATATATATATATATATATATATATATATATATATATATATATATATATATATATATATATATATATATATATATATATATATATATATATATATATATATATATATATATATATATATATATATATATATATATATATATATATATATATATATATATATATATATATATATATATATATATATATATATATAGAGAGAGAGAGAGAGAGAGAGAGAGAGAGAGAGAGAGAGAGAGATGCCAGGATTTGTTTAGGAAGTTCCCCAATTGGCCTCGCAATGACTATGTTTGTCCTCAATTCAAATTCGAATTGGGATAGTGATATTAATCTTTTCTTTGTAAAAATGTTTATACAAGAGATGAAGAATGCAAACCCCAAAAAACCTATTTTTTGTATTGATTTTTCCACCTCCAAACCCTTGATAAAGTGACCAACAATGTGGCTACAATCCTCTGATTATCCCGAGCATGCAACTTGTTAAAACACAAGATTTTCCCGAACACAATTCACTGTCTCGCGTTACTCTTTTGCAAGGAAACTACCTTGTCCCAAGGCATTCACTCGGCCGAATCTGTGTTGACGTGATCTTGTCCAAAACCTTCAAATCATCCCGATCTTGAAGGAAAACCCCACCTTGGTTTTCTTATTTGAAACATGCAAAGCCCTCAACCCAATATTCTTGGTTACACCAAACCTAATTGGATGTTATCAACTCTAATCTAGATGGTCACCCAATTGAAAAATGATTATGTGTAGTTCAGTTCTGTGTATGCATAGAAGAAGGGATAAAGATGATGGGCGACTTTATAATCTCGTTTCGTTTAGGTTTAACTCACTAGGAAACCTTACCTATAAGAAGATGTATGTATGAGTATATTTAGGTATGTGAATGAATGGGCAAAAGGAATGCAAAAAGTTGGAGCAAAATTGAAATTTTTGGATGGGAAAAACACATAAGTCGGCCTATGTAAGCAATGGGTCAGTCTATGCTTTTTTTTAGGCTGACCTGTGAAGGTCATAGGTCGGCCTAAGAAGGTCTTATATCGGTCTATAAGGCAGCCTATGGGAAGAACCTATAGGCTTTAATACTGCTCTATGGGAGCCGACCTGAAAAATCCATGTGTCGACCTATACTGAAGTTGAGGCTCGTATAGGCCGGCCTGTTCTTGCATAGGTCGGCTTGAATTGACTTTGAATGTCCAAAAACATGTTTTTAAATGCACATATGATGTTGATTCCTTTTCAAACTGATCTAAATGCTTTTTAATGACAAGATGCATATCTAGAATGGGAGGATATCATCCAATATACATAACGCTATACTTTCCTAGTTTTGACATCACTCAAAATATGCAAGCACTCACATATTTTGTGTTTGTTCCTAAGTTTTAATAACTTGAAGGAACCATGTGATAATTTCAAGATCGAATGGATCAACATGCAATTGAGTGGTGATGATAAGTGCTTAAAATAAGTAACAAGTATAAGGTACACGTTTATCGCTTTCTAAACTTAGCATGAATTTGAAACTTGTGATTTATGAAAACATCATACCATAAATTCTTTTGCAATGCATGTTCATAAATGAATTGCTTTAGATTCTAAACAAGTTTGAGGAAGTAGTTTATTGTATACTAAATGCAGAAGAACAATATTCCTTGTTTTAACTCGATCTTATTATGTTTAATCATGCATTTGTGTTGATTTGTTTAATAGCATGAAAGTGATCAGGGCATTTGTTTTTAATTGAGCATAACCACTTCGCCTAGAAAAATCATCAACCCACCTTGTAAGTGAGTGAGTGAGAATTTGTTTAACCCCTTTGAACTTTTGTGTCAAGATCCATATTGATGATTGAATTATGAAATCTTTACATGAAAAATAAGTTCATCATTGAGTTTTGAAATTGATCTTGATTTTTTTTTGAAGAAACACTTTTACCCTTAACCACAAATTGTGGTTGCATTTTTCCTTGCCTTAGAAAGTAAGGGAGCATTCATGGGTTGTATTCAAAGTTGGGAAGAAAGAGGTTGGTTGATAAGTTATGAAAAAGAAAGTGATTGAAAAAGAAGAAAAGAAAAAGTTTCTGAAAAGAAAAGAAATAATGAAAAGAAGAGCTTTGAAAGAGAAATAAAAATGGCAAGAATTCTATGTCAACAAGTGAGCTCAAAGTTGTAAAATTTAATTAAAGAAAATTGGACAACGCAATGTGATTGTCTAATAATGTGGGGTGTTAATTCTCTCATAAGGTTAGGCAATTTCGTTTCAATAACTTAAGAAATGATCCTTCCTTGTTACCCAAGCCAAGTTACAACCATTGAAAGTCTTTAGTGATTTATGCTTTTGTGCTTTCGATATAATTTATTGATGAATGCATAATTTGATCAGGATGTTAGCATGATTTTTGGATGAAATTAAAAGTCCCTCATGTTTGTTTCTAATCCAATGATGAATGTGTGTTTAGGTGTGATTCATTTTTGAATTTGCAATGCTTTAGAAATTTTGATATGAAGTGTGCACTTAGCATTTGTTTCATAGGCATGGTTTGTTTTGGATAATGGTAAGCTTTAATTTGTTTGTGCTTTTGAATTTGAACCATGAAATTATTTTCGTTCTTAAAAACTTATTGTTTCCAATTTCTTATAGGTTGCTTTTGTTTCCTTTGGTTTGAAAGACTTTTGTTTGGGGACAAACAAAGCTCTAAGTTTTGGAGAGTTGTTAAGGGCCAATTTATGTAAATAATCCATAGTATTTTGTGGCCTTTTCACTTGATCTCAATGGAATGTCTTGTTAAAATCTTATTTTTAAGTCTAAATATGTATTTTTTAACATTATCATGTAAATAGCTTTTGTTTGATCATTTTTGTGCAATTTTGTAGGTCTCAAAGCCTATTGGAAGCATGGGGAACCTAAAGGCACAAAGCAAGACCCAAAGTTGCATTTTTGAAGAATCCAAGTTTTGCAAAGAGGGCTAAGTGTGGTCTTAGCACACTTAGAGAATTTCAAAGAGGGCAAATTGAACTTTTCGCACTACGGGTGTGCTTTGAGCGCGCTAAGCGCGAATCATGACAGTTTAAGTTTTATTTTAGTGATCATGCTAAGCAGACTCTAATGTGGCTTAGCGCAATTTCACTTTATGGTCCATGCTATATATACTTGATGTTAGATATTTAGGATCATTATTCATTCCAACTTTATTCCAAGAGCATTTTCAGACCAAAAATCATCAAGAACTCATAATCAAGATTTTGAAGCATAAGTCTTCGAGTTTTTCGATGGTGATTCTTGTGAATCTCTTCTATTACTTATTGAAGAAGCTACCATGGTTATAGGTAGCTAAACCCATTTGTGTAAATATTAGAGGTAGTTAATCATAAATAAGTATGTATTTATTTTGATTTTTTTATGTGAACAAGTTGATGATTAATATAAATGATTCTCTTTACTTTTATTCTTTATCTTTAATTTGAATCATTATTGAGAAATATATTTCATCTCTTGGCCTAAGATTATTTTTACAGTGAGAATAGGATATCAAATTATTAATTAATTTGAATCACGTCTTTAGTTCACAACCGGTCTTTAATTTATCCGAAGGAAAGGTCAAAGAAAGGAAAAACCTAATTTTGCATCGTAAACACAATGCGGGGAGAGATCTAGGGTTCGGGGGTTGGTTAAGCTTAGGAAAGGTATTAACACTCTAAACTTCTGTAGTACTATATAGGAACCTCTTGTTTTAATGTTGCTATTTTGCTATATTATTTGCTTAAGGGTATATGCTAAGGGTTAAAGGTGAAAAGAAAGACCTAAGGGTTAGTCCTAAGTTTACTCGCCAAGATTCACATCTTGTGCCTACGTATCTGAGGTAGGGGATGGAATCAGAGTAATCGTAGTTCCCCTTGAAAGGGAGGAATTGAGACTTCTTGACTGTGGTCAAGGTTTCATGGGGATGCAAACATTCTTAAGGAAGCGCTTGCTTGGAGTGCGGCGACTCCTATTTCTACGTTGAAGTTGAATTGAAATTGTAAAATATTCCACAGTGAGAAACCTAACATGGAGTGCGGCGACTCCTTATCCTAATGCTAGGGTAAAGGGTAAAACTATCCACAATGGGACACCTCTACATTTAGGGTTTGAAAGGGGAGAGAGTCAAGGGTAAGGACTATTGACGCGGCGGTCAAACGACTGGACCTATTCCTTCGGAGGGGATCTTATCGGTAAATAATACAATGAAAATAATTATCAAGCGGCAGTATTGAAAAATGGGAATATGAAAGAATAACGAAATAAAAGCGACGATGCCCTCGCATAAATTACAACCATGAAAAATGCAAGAATAATAACAAAATAAAAGTGCCGATATCCTCGCATAAATTACAACCATGAAAATGAAATACGAAACAGTAAAGTATTATAACTATACAACGGAGAAAGCAATGAAAAAACGCCACAAGCGTTAGACAAAATTAACGGGGCAATAAACGGGCAAAAAATAATTCCAAACTGAAAAGCGAAATGTTCAAAACTTTGGTTAAGCAGGTTTTTTAAGAAAAAGTTGTGAAATAAAAATATTAAACCTTATTTTAGAAGTTTTAGTGTTAATTTATAAAAAGCTTTAATTTACATAAGGAGTTAATTTTTAAGTTAATTTTTAATTAGGTTAAGTTGTATTTAAAAAATATTAGCTTTAAAAAGTTATTTTTTTTAATAAGTCTTAATTTGAATTTTAAAAAAATAAGTTTTTACAAAAGTTTTAATGTAAAAGTGGTTTTTATTAAAAGTTCTTAAAAAATGGAATTAATGTTAAGTTTTTAAAATAGAGGTTTAATTAAAACAACTTATTAAAATTTACATTTATTCTTTAGAGTTATAATTAGCTCAATTAAACTATATAAAATATATAGAGAAAAAAAACCAAATAAAAAGGGGAAAGGGGTGTCCGTGAAACATGTTAGGGTTTTTTTGACCCTCTCTTATCTTCTTCTAGCGACGGCGCCCCATTTGTTCTTTGAAGCTTTTTTCTTTCCATTTCTTTTGCGTGTTTCGTCCGCCATTCCTTCCTCTTCTGATGAACAGACCATGTTCTTGCTCCTCTTTTCTTCTTTTCTGATGATGATCTGATGAGCTCTTTTTCTTTCGTCCGATGAACTCCCCCTTTTCATGAACTTATGATGATCTCTTTTATATTATGCTTGATCTGATTTTATGGGCTTGGATCCATCAATTATTGTTACGATTTTTCTTCACGATTTTGTGGTTGTTTTTTTACAATTTTTTAATTTAATTTGTTGTGATGGTTTTAAGCCAGAGGAACTTGTGGAAAAAATTTTGCCCTTTTTTATGATGAATTTGTTTCGATGATTTTGCAGCAGAGAGGTTCGCGGATTCACGGTTTTACTTGATTTTGTTCTAACTGAGGGATTTTCGGATGAACTTGTTATGGTTTTGGCTATTTTGGATGTCTACTGTAACACCCATTTTAATTATTTAGTCTTTTGTGTTATTTTATTTTGGTGTGTCCTTTGTGGGGGAGTGTATCGGAGCGCGTGGATGGGTGTCCTTGAGTTATAAGAGTTATTTAATAAAATATAGAGTTAATAATAATATAATATAATCAATAATGATGATAATCTAATAATTAGTAATATTATTATTATTATTATTGTTATTACTATTATGATTATTATTATTATTATTTGTATTATTATTATTATTATTAATAAAATAAGGATTAAGGGGTATTAGAAGAGGTGGAGGGAAAGGAGAGAGTTAGAACACGATAAGTCAGTTTTAGATAGAAGAGGAAAGAGGAAGAACAAGGAGGAAGAGAAGAAGGCTAGGGCTAAGAGTTCTTCAGAGTTCTTCGTCAATCGGAGCATTAATCGAGGTAAGGGGGAGAAACCGATTGGGATTGGTATTTGCATGAAATTGGGTAGTGGGGATTCCTTAACCCCGTAGGGATTTTGATGAATATGTTGGTTATGGTGATATGTGATTGATTGTTGTTGTTATGATGAAATTGGTGTGCATATTGATGTGTTTATGACTTTTGTTGCCATTTATGACCTTGGGTATGTGTTGTTGGGAGATTGGTGAGGTTCTGAGTAACTTCTGTAGTTTTGATGATGAACATAGGTGTGGGTTATGGAGTTAAAATTGATAGAAAATGATAGAGTAGTGTTTATTAGTTGTAGTATTGATACGATTGAAGATAGAAGTAGAATGATAGGCTTGAATTGGAGCAAGATGACAGTTCTGGACTGTGAGGGTTTTGAGAAATCGCAGAACTCGCTAAGCGAGTAGCTAGCGAGCGATTCGCTAAGGAGTTCGCTAGGCGAGCTCGTAGCGAGTGTTTGTTATGGCTTCGCTAGGCGAGATGGGTAGCGAAGGCTTCCAGTAGCCACTGTCTGCCTTCGCTAGGGAGTTCGCTAGGCGAGCAGCTAGCAAGCGTTCGCTAAGTGAATGAGCCAGCGAGCGTGACAGAATGTGTGTTATGCTGTATTGCATTGTGATTCGTTTTGTAGGATCCCTTGGGCTGGGACAGGTACAGATGTGGTGTTTATTGGTGAAGAGTATGTACTTGGTGTTGATAGGTGGAATTAAGTAGTATTGAATTTAATCAAAATAATGAAATTGATGTGTGAGATGTGTATGGGGTATGGTGAGGTGATCAAGGGGGATCGGGTGGCTTTATTTAAAATAATTAATTGATGAACAATGCGTATGTATGATGTATGGTGATGTGATCAGGGGATCGTGTGCACCATGTGTGCTTGAGTTCATTTGTTGTGCATTTGGTGTTGTGCATATCATGGTGTTGGTGGGACGAATCATTGCTCAAGAGTAGGTGATTCATCCGTACTCCATTGCGGAGAATGGTGGGGATAGATCATGGCCAAGGATGGGTGTACGTGATCTATTCGGGGTTCGATTGAATGAACCAATGAGTCGGTACCGCATGCATGGTTTTGAGTTGCATATTTGCATTATGGTGTGTTGTATTGTTGTCGGACAGTAGGTCGTTTTTGATGAATGTTGGGTGTAATTTTATATGATTTCTACCTTTATTTCATGTATTGTATTACCGATAATTTTGATCATGTTTTCTCACTCCTTTGTTGTTGTTGTGGTCTGTGCTTCTTCGGAAGTACAGATAATCCAGGTACTTAGCTAGCTTGGATAGTGGTGTGCGAGTTGATAACGCGAAATCATATCGTTTATTTGGCTTGATTTACATGCATTTATTTGTGACTATTATTAATTTATCTTGATTTATGTTCTATTATATGATTAATTTACTTCGTTTTGCAGATTGGGGAGAATTTGGATTAAAGAAAGAAAAGAAGAAGAAATGGAAGGAAAAGAGAGAAGAAAAACAAAAAAATGGATTTTGCTGATATGACAGTCGTCACAGGTCCATTACGACCGTCATGCGTATGACGACCGTCACGCAGACAAAATATCAGTATGTTCAAATCAGAAGCAGCCACGATCAATCTCAACCTAATTTCTTCCTACACTTTCTCCACTCACTGCCCACTACTGGAAGTTACTCCCACTCCCTCCATAACTCACCCATGACCTATGGAAGTTGAAGAGTGAATTATCTCCTATAAATAGGCCTTAGATTCACAGTTTTAAGGGAGGCTTTAACGTATCGAAGTGCTGCCAAAATTCCCATTAAAGCCATTTTCCCCATTTTTATTGTTTTTATTTCCTTTCCATTTTTCCTTTAGTTCAGAGCTTTGTATTTCTTTCTGCAAATTTTATTTGGCCAATTGGCCAAAGTAGAATCCTGCCGACATTGTGGAGGACTACTCTTCAATATCAGTACTATTTTACAGGTTCTTATTAATTGAATTACTACTTTATTTCTGTCACAATGCATGTTTTATTATTCTGTTGTTTATATTTATTCATGTTTGCATTAATTATCATGTCTAGCTAAATTAGTTTTATCGGTATGTAACCGAATTAGTAGGACAAGATTCGATAGTAATCGGAATCTTCCCTTTTTACAAACAACCTTTCTGGTCGTAGTTTTCAATCAAAATTCTAAATAAACCTTTGTCACGACAGTGAGAAGCTATTTACGGTGGTTTTGCCACGACAGTGGGAAACCATATTAAGGTACGAACCAACAAGCGACAGCTGAGGCTAGAACCAGATAGTAAAAACTAGGCATTGATTTTAGACACAGCGAAAGCGCTTTAAAAGAAATTAGAATCTATTTGTTTACAAAAAGTAGTTTTAACCCCGAATGGGACAGTGAAAGTGTACATTCGGCCCTTAGAATTATGACCCGGGTCAACAACCATCATGAGACGAAGGTCTTTAAACGAGTAAGTTCTCCTGAAAAATGTTTGCAATAGACAAAAAGGCACCGGTAACCTGCTGAATTCCCGATAGCTAAAGCGTTACATACCGATATTCCTTTACCGCATTTCTTTAAACCAAAAAATCTTTATTTCTTGTGCATTTAATTTCATCCGCATTTAACTTTCCAAATTCCATTAGCCTTAGCTTTATGTCGTAGCAATAGATAACGGTAGATTGACATTGGTCTCTGTGGGTTCGACAATCTTTTATATTACTTCGATATTTCCGTACACTTGCGGACGCATCACGAGTCGAGTCTTAGGATGCTCTGATACGTAGCACGGTACTTGGGTGTTTATTTGTTTTTATGCTAAACTTGTTTTATTTCCTGTGACGTATCATGTTGATGAACATTTTAATGAAATCTTTTTATGTAATTCGGCGGATGGCCGAGGATGATGAATTAAATATTATTCCGCCATTTTGTTTGAAAACCTTCTAATGAAGAGTATTATGGATGATGTGATGTGATATCCCACTTGATGAGGGGAGACTCTGATGTTTATTTGGATTAATTGCATTTTATTTTAATTTTGGGAAGTGGGGTGTTACAATTGGTATCAGAGCAGGTTGGCCCGTCCGTCCAGTGTAGTTGTTGAGTCTATCCTTAGGATAGAGATTGTGTATCTTTTAACCTGGTGTTGTTATTGTTGATCAGTATGGCAGGAAGGAATGATGCTGCTTTGGCTGCTGCTATGCAAGTGATGGCGCAGGTGGTTGCTAATCAGAACGAAACTGCAGGTGCGCAATTTGGGGATTTGGCACAGTTTCGAAGTAACAAGCCGCCGACGTTTGAAGGAGGAGTTTTGGATCCTGAAGCTGCGTGGAAGTGGCTGAAGGCGTTTGAGAAACTTTTCAGGACGATGGGTTGTAGCGATGAGCAAAAGGTGAGGTTTGGTACTCACATGCTAGATGGTGAAACTGAGGCTTAGTGGGACAACAGTCGCCAGAGATGGGTGACTGCAGGAACTGCGATCACTTGGGATGTAGTTCGAAAGGGTTTTCTGGAGAAGTACTTTCTGGAAGACATACGAAGTGCTAAAGAGATAGAGTTCCTAGAGCTGAAGCAGGGTGATCTGACCGTAGCGGAGTATGCTGCGAAACTTGAATCGCTGGTGCAGTATTATCCTCATTACAATACTGAAGATGTGATGACCTCTAAGTGTTTGAAATTTGAGAATGGGCTGCGTCCGGAAGTTAAGTTAGGGATTGCTTGTCAGAAGATCAGGAACTATCCTGAGCTGGTAAGCAGAAGCAGGATCTATGATAATGATAACCGGGCCAGGATTGCACATTATAAGGTTGTGAATGACCGTAAAGGTAAGCAGAGATTTGGTGGTACTCCTTATAGTGTTCCTGCTGATAAGGGAAAGCATAAAGCTGCTTCTGATAAGAAGTCTAGAGAAGGGAAGACATCTACTGATTTGAAATGTTTCCGGTGTGGTGGCGCGGGTCACCGTGCTAACGAATGTCCTAAGGAGGTGAAGAAGTGCTTCAGGTGTGGTAAGCCAGGACATGTAATAGCTTATTGCGGAGCCACTATGCCTACCTGTTATGACTGTGGTGAGAAAGGGCATATCAGTACGCATTACGAGAAGCCAAAGAAGTCTCAGGCGTCTCAGGCCAGCGGTAAAGTGTTTGCTGTAGTGGGAACTCAAGCTGCCAGTGAAGAGCATTCTATCAAAGGTACTTGTTTTATCAATAATATTCCTTTGACTGCTATTGTTGATACAAGTGCAACCCACTCGTTCATTTCTGTTGATTGTGTAAAAAGGTTAGGATTGGTGCCGTCTAATCTTGATCGACGGATGACTATTGAAACTCCCTCTATTGGTTCAGTGACTACTTCTTTAGTGTGCTTGAAGTGTCCACTGACTATTTTCGGTAGAGACTTTGGGGAAGATCTGATTTATCTACCACTTGGTAATTTGGATGTTATTCTGGGTATGAGCTGGTTGGAGTTCAACCGAGTCTACATTGATTGTTTTCGGAAGGTGTTGTTGTTCCTTACTCCAGAAGAGGAAGCATTGGCGGATTGCTTGTCTAATAAGGAATTGAGGACCCTGTTGGAGGACGAAGCTAAGATGTTTGCTTTATTTGCGTCATTGTCTGTTGACAGCAAGACATCAGTGAAAGAGTTGGCTGCGGTGAATGAATTTCCTGAAGTGTTTCCTGATGACATTACGGAATTACCTCCGACGAAAGAAGTTGAATTTAGCATTGATCTTGTTCCTGGTACAAGACCTATATCTATGGCGCCGTACAGGATGTCGACAATGGAATTGGCTGAATTAAAATCTCAGATTGGAGAATTGTTGGATAGAAAGTTTATCAGACCAAGTGTGTCGTCGTGGGGAGCTCCAGTGTTGTTGGTAAAGAAGAAGGATGGCAGTATGCGTTTGTGTATCGATTACCGTCAGTTGAATAAAGTGACCATTAAGAATAAATATCCTCTTCCAAGGATTGACGATTTAATGGATCAATTGGTGGGAGCTAGGGTGTTCAGTAAAACTGACTTGAGATTGGGTTACCATCAGATTAGAGTGAAAGAAGGTGATATTCAGAAGACGGCATTTAGGACTCAATATGGACATTACGAATATGCTGTGATGCCTTTCGGAGTGTCTAATGCGCCAGGAGTGTTTATGGAGTATATGAACCAAATTTTCCATTCTTACTTAGATCAGTTCATTGTTGTGTTTATTGATGACATACTGATTTATTCCAAGTCTGATGAAGAGCATGTAGGACATTTGAGAATTGCGTTACAGGTACTGAAAGATAATAAGTTGTTTGCTAAGCTATCAAAGTGTGAGTTCTGGTTGAAGACAGTGAGTTTCTTGGGGCATGTAATATCTGGTGATGGTATATCGGTAGACCCATCGAAGGTGAGTGCAGTGTTGCAGTGGGAACCGCCGAAGACAGCGACAGAAATTAGAAGCTTTCTGGGTTTGGCAGGTTATTACCGAAGATTTATTGAAGGATTTTATAATTTAGCGTTGCCATTGACGCAGTTGACGAGAAAGAATCAAGTTTTCGTATGGGACGCTGCTTGTGAAGAAAGCTTTGAGGAACTGAAAAGGTAATTGACTACGGGACCGGTGTTAGTGTTGCCAGCTCCGAGTGAACCTTTTGTGGTGTACTGTGATGCGTCTGAGATGAGATTGGGCGGAGTTCTTATGCAAGATGGTAAGGTGGTAGCGTATGCTTCACGATAACTGAGGGTGCATGAAAGGAATTACCCTACTCATGACCTTGAGTTGGCTGTGGTAGTTTTCGTGTTGAAGATCTGGAGGCATTACTTGTATGGTTCGAGATTTAAGGTATTCAGTGAACATAAGAGTCTGAAATATCTGTTTGAACAAAAAGAGCTAAATATGAGACAGAGAAGATGGTTGGAATTCTTGAAATATTATGATTTCAACTTAAGTTATCATCCAGGAAAGGTGAATGTCGTAGCAGATGCCTTGAGCAGGAAAGCAATTCATATGTCGGCTTTAATGGTGAAAGAGATGGAACTAATTGAGCAGTTCAGAGATCTGAGCATGGTTTGTGAGTCTACGGCCGATGGTGTGATGTTGGGCAAGTTGCAAGTGAATAATGATTTCTTGGATTTGATTAACGAAAGCCAAAAGCTAGATGTGAAGTTAGTAGATTTGATGCTTGGGGTGGAGAGAGACCCCAACAGTGATTTTAAGTTGAATAGTACAGGTGTGTTGAGATTCAGAGGCAGGATTTGTGTGCCGGATAATGAAGAACTGAAGAATTCAATTTTGAATGAGGGACATCGTAGTAGTCTGAGTATCCATCTGGGAGCTACGGAGATGTACCATGATTTAAGGAACTTATTTTGGTGGTCCGGTATGAAAAGAGATATAGCTCAATTTGTTTATGCCTGTTTGACGTGTCAGAAGTCGAAGGTAGAGCATCAGAGACCTTCTGGATTTATACAACCGTTGGAAGTTCCAGTTTGGAAATGGGATTGTATCACTATGGATTTTATTACGGGTTTGCCGAACACGGCGAGAGGATTTGATGCTATTTGGGTAATTGTGGATCGACTTACGAAGTCTGCACATTTTGTGCCGATCAATATCAGCTTTCCATTGGTGAAGTTAGCAGAGATTTATATTCGTGTGATTGTGAAGCTACATGGTGTTCCATCGAGTATCGTGTCGGATAGAGATCCGAGATTTACTTCAGAGTTTTGGAGGAGTTTGCAGAAAGCTTTGGGTACTAAGTTGAAGTTGAGTTCAGCGTACCATCTGCAAACTGATGGTTAGTCAGAGAGGACTATTCAGTCGCTGGAAGATTTGTTGAGAGCTTGTGTGTTGGAAAAGGGTGGTGCGTGGGATACTCATTTACCGTTGATAGAGTTCACGTACAATAATAGTTACCATTCTAGTATCGGAATGGCACCGTTTGAGGCTTTATATGGTAGGAGGTGCAGAACTCCTCTGTGTTGGTATGAAACAGGTGAGAATGTGGTATTGGGGTCAGAGATGGTGCAGCAGACTACTGAGACCATTCAGATGATTCGTGAGAAAATGAAAGTGTCTCATAGTAGGCAGAAAAGTTATCATGATAACCGAAGGAAAGAATTGGAATTCAGTGAAGGTGATCACGTGTTCCTAAGGGTTAACCCAGTGACTGGTGTGGGTCGTGCATTGAAGACCAAGAAGCTGGATCCTAAGTTTATTGGACCGTACCAGATTTTGCAGAGAATTGGTGATGTAGCTTATAAAGTGGCGTTACCGTCTGAATTGTCGAATTTGCATGACGTGTTTCATGTGTCGCAACTTTGAAAGTATGTCTCGGACCCATCTCATGTGATTCCAAGAGAAGAAGTTCAAGTCCGGGAGAATCTTACTATTGAGACGATGCCATTGAGGATGGAAGATCGTAAAATGAAACAACTCTGAGGAAAGAAGATATCTTTGGTGAAAGTAGCTTGGGGAGGTGCTGCAGGAGGCAGTGTGACCTGGGAATTGGAAAGCAGGATGCCAGTAGTGTATCCGGAATTGTTTCCATCAGGTAATTTTCGAGGACGAAAATAATTAAAGTGGGGGAGAGTTGTAACACCCATTTTAATTATTTAGTCTTTTGGTGTTATTTTATTTTGGTGTGTCCTTTGTGGGGGAGTGTATCGGAGCGCGTGGATGGGTGTCCTTGAGTTATAGGAGTTATTTAATAAAATGTAGAGTTAATAATAATATAATATAATCAATAATTATGATAATCTAATAATTAGTAATATTATTATTATTATTATTGTTATTATTATTATTATTATTATTATTATTATTATTATTATTAAAATAAGGATTAAAGGGGTATTAGAAGAGGTGGAGGGAAAGGAGAGAGTTAGAACACGATAAGTCAGTTTTAGAGAGAAGAGGAAAGACGAAGAATAAGGAGGAAGAGAAGAAGGCTAGGGCTAAGAGTTCTTCAGAGTTCTTTGTCAATCGGAGCATTAATCGAGGTAAGGGGGAGAAACCGATTGGGATTGGTATTTGCATGAAATTGGGTAGTGGGGATTCCTTAACCCCGTAGGGATTTTGATGAATATGTTGGTTATGGTGATATATGATTGATTGTTGTTGTTATGATGAAATTGGTGTGCATATTGATGTGTTTATGACTTTTGTTGCCATTGATGACCTTGGGTATGTGTTGTGGGAGATCGGTGAGGTTCTGAGTAACTTCTGTAGTTCTGATGATGAACATAGGTGTGGGTTCTGGAGTTAAAATTGATAGAAAATGATAGAGTAGTGTTTGTTGTTTGTAGTATTGATACGATTTAAGATAGAAGTAGAATGATAGGCCCGAATTGGAGCAAGATGACAGTTCTGGACTGTGAGGGTTTTGAGAAATCGCAGAACTCGCTAAGCGAGTAGCTAGCGAGTGATTCGCTAGGGAGTTTGCTAGGCGAGCTCGTAGCGAGTGTTTGCTATGGCTTCGCTAGGCGAGATGGGTAGCGAAGGCTTCCAGTAGCCACTGTCTGCCTTTGCTAGGGAGTTCTCTAGGGCTTCGCTAAGCGAATGAGCCAGCGAGCGTGACAAAATGTGTGTTATGTTGTATTGCATTGTGATTCGTTTTGTAGGATCCCTTGGGCTGGGACAGGTACAGATGTGGTGTTTATTGGTGAAGAGTATGTACTTGGTGCTGATAGGTGGAATTAGGTAGTATTGAATTTAATCAAAATAATGAAATTGATGTGTGAGATGTGTATGGGGTATGGTGAGGTGATCAAGGGGGATCGGGTAGCTTTATTTAAAATAATTAATTGATGAACAATGCGTATGTATGATGTATGGTGATGTGATCAGGGGATCGTGTGCACCTTGTGTGCTTGAGTTCATTTGTTGTGCATTTGGTGTTGTGCATATCATGGTGTTGGTGGGACGAATCATTGCTCAAGAGGAGTGTAGATGATTCACCCGTACTCCATTGCGGAGAATGGTGGGGATAGATCATGGCCACGAATGGGTGTATGTGATCTATCCGAGGTTCGATTGAATGAACCAATGAGTCAGTATCGCATGCATGGTGTTAGTTGCATATTTGCATTATGGTGTGTTGTGTTGTTGTCGGACAGTAGGTCGTTTTTGATGAATGTTGGGTGCAATTTTATATGATTGCTACCTTTATTTCATGTAAAGTATTACCGATAATTTTGATCATGTTTTCTCCCCCCTTTGTTGTTGTTGTGGTCTGTGCTTCTTCGGAAGTATAGATAATCCAGGTACTTAGCTAGCTTGGATAGTGGTGTGCGAGTCGAGTCTTAGGATGCTCAGATACGTAGCATGGGACTTGGGTGTTTATTTGTTTTTATGCCGAACTTGTTTTATTTATTGTGACGTATCATGTTGATGAACATTTTAATGAAATCTTTTTATGTAATTCGGCGGATGGCCGAGGATGATGAATTAAATATTATTCCGTTGTTTTGTTTGAAAACCTTATAATGTAGAGTATTATGGATAATGTGATGTGATATCCCACTTAATGAGGGGAGACTCTGATGTTTATTTGTATTAATCGCATTTTATTTTAATTTTGGGAAGTAGGGTGTTACATCTACATTGTTTTGGATCTGGATATGGGCTTTCTGACTTGTTTGGATATCCATATTGTTTTGGATATGCTGGATTTTTCTAAGTCTTGTTTGGGGGGACGCAAAAACTCATTTTTCCGCAAAACTCTTTTTCTCAAAACTGTTTCTCTCTCTCTGGATGCCTTGAGCAGATATTGTCGATTTGTGCCGGGGTCGAAATTAAAAGTCGGGAGCTGGCGACGGCCTCGTCGTTGTTGCCCTCCCGACATACCTGATGATGAAAATTAACTGAGGGCATCGGGATAATCAGTAAACAAACCATTTTTATTGATTCTAACCACTATTTCCATCTGCTGTCGGTATTTTTTGCAGGTCCGAAAAAAAGCCGAAGATGAAGATCGGCACGAAGACCCTCTTAGAAAAATTAGGACTTTTTAGGAATGGATCTAAAATTGTAATCATTCTTGTATGTTGTAATAAAGAATGTATAGAATTTAAATAAATAAATTCCATTTTTCCTTAATAAACTGAATTTAATTCCTAGTCAAATTTCTCCGCGTAAATTCATCCGATTAAACTCAAGCAACTAAATTCATTCGATTCCAACTAAATGGGTAACACCCCGTTTCCCCAAAATAAAATAAAACGATTAAAATAAGCACATATCAGAGTTCTCCCACAACGGGATGTCACAATTTTCAACAAAATTCCACGAATCATTTTTCAAAATAATATTCAGCAAAATTGCAGCGGAAAAGGAACTAGTCTGTCATAACACATATCATATGTACATCATCCATATCATCAACATCGTCATATACCACAATCGGTCATCTGCCCAAAATATACATAATGTCATTGCATATCCCACAAAAATCAGATACGCCACGGGGGCACACATAATCAACAAGAAACAATAAAACTCCAAAAAAGCCCAGGTGTTACGTATCAGAGCAATCCTACGACGACGCCATAATCCAAACTAGCTAAACACCTGAATTGTCTGTACTTCCGAAGAAGCACAGACCACAACAACAACAAAGGGGTGAGAATTCACGATCAAATATTAATGGTATAAATGTACATGAAATAAAAGGCAGAAAACAATAAATCTTTATTTCACATACAACATATCCGGACCTATTGTCCCATCATCAACAATCACAACACACACAAACAACAATGCAACACATGCACTCGACTCGACAATATGTGGTACCGACTCAACTCAGGATAGATCGC
Organism: Lathyrus sativus; assembly: GCA_963859935.3. Classification (NCBI taxonomy): domain Eukaryota; kingdom Viridiplantae; phylum Streptophyta; class Magnoliopsida; order Fabales; family Fabaceae; genus Lathyrus; species Lathyrus sativus. Next base: position 446,568,716 of record OZ012739.1, on the reverse strand, counting down.
ATACACTCCATCCGAGCAACGATCTATCCCTACCACGCTCCTCCTGAGCCCCTATAATCAAATCTCAGGATAGATCGCATACACTCCATCCGAGCAACGATCTATCCCTACCAACGTTTCCCACTTGGAACATGGGTGGTCGCATACACTCCATCCGAGCAACGATACAAATCTCGTCCATGCTCCCCACTTGGAGCACGTGAGTGTATCACACACCACGTCCACATGCTATGCAAGACACTATGCATAACCACACAGCACACATAGTGCACACGATCCTACTGATCCACCGCATCATATAATGCATATACACACAAGCACACAAAGTGCATCGATCCTACTGATCCAATCATCACATAACAGTATATAATCACAACGCATATAAAGTGTATCGATCCTACGGATCCACTCATCACAACACATCACCACAACGCACTCGATGCGTAACGATCCTACTAATCCACTCGTCACATAACAGTATATAATCACAACCCATATAAAGCGTATCGATCCTACTGATCACAATTTATCATATATCAAGGATATCTCACTTATCATCACAGTCATCCATCATAACATACACCCATGAAATATCATAACCACGCGGATATCACGGAATCACGTTCCGACACCATACATACATTCACCACAGCTCACCAATAAGTCTGTCATCAAGCATGACCAACAAGGGTCCAAAACCACAAGGAAAGTCAACACAGAACAACAGCAAAACCCAAACTGTTGTCGAGCTCGCGGGCATATTCACCTGGCGAAGTCCCGCAGCAAACACTCGCTGACCCTTCGCCCGACGAACCCAAACAGAGGCTACTGGCAGCATTCGATGCCTAGTTCGCCTGGCGAAGGCTCGCCCCCCTCATTTGCCCAGCGAATACCTGCGTATTCAGAAAAATCCCGCACACCAGAAACAACAACCTTCCCCGATTTCGCCCGATTTTACCAACAATCAGCTGTTAACATGACTACCCAACCTAATCCGACTTAACTACGAAATCTATATCGAATTCCACCTGATATCAACCTAGTCTTACTGTTCGGACCAACTTCGACCTTAAACTGTAATCTACCAAAACCCCCAAATTCATCCGAACAACGCATGCAACGATCTTAACAGAACAACAACCATATTCAGAATCAAACTTTCATATCAATATCATCAACCTATGTTCTACTTAATTAACTCAATTCCGATTTAATATCGTAACTACCAAAATTCCCAATTTCTCCAACCATCACTCTACATCGCATGCAATGAATTCTATCACAAAAACAACACCCATAGCATAATTAACAACAAACAAACAACACCAATTCATCATCGATCATGGGGATTAGGGAATTTCCCCTTTCCACCAATTACTCATGCAAATACCAATTTTACCGATCATTCCCCCCCCCCCCCCTTACCTCGAATGCAATTCTGATGATGATGGAGCTCCACGAATCTACACCTTTGCTCTTCTTCTTGCTCCTGATCGCTCACTTTGATCGTGTTCTGCTCTCTCCTCTTCTTTTCCCAACCGTGCGTGTTCTCCCTCCTTCTTCACTTTCTATTTTCCAAATATCCCAACATTACCCTTAATACCCCCAAAAATCACTTTTATTCCAAAAATCCAATAATTATATTATTATTCCAATAATATTATTTAATATGATAATAACAACAATAATATTAATAATAGTAACACCTTACTAATTATCATATTATTATCATCATTAATCATATTTTCTAGTATTATGGAACTTACTCCTTAACCAAAAATCCACGCAAGCACGCCAAAAATGAAAATAACACTGAAAATAAAAATAATTAAAATGGGCGTTACAACTCTCCCCCACTTTAATTATTTTCGTCCCCGAAAATACCTGATGGAAACAAATTTGGATACGCTTCCTGCATCCTGCTCTCCAATTCCCAGGTCACACTGCCTCCTGCAGCACCTCCCCAAGCCACTCTCACCAAAGGTATCTCTTTTCCTCTGAGTCACTTCATCTTGCGATCCTCGATCCTCAACGGCAACGTCTCCACAGTTAGATTCTCTCTAACTTGGACTTCATCCCTCTGAATCACATGTGACGGATCGGGTACATACTTCCGAAGTTGCGACACATGAAACACGTCATACAAATTCGAAAGCTCCGGCGGCAACGCCACCCTATACGCCACAACACCAACCCTCTGCAAAATCTGATACGGCCGATAAACTTCGGATCCAACTTCTTGGACTTCAATGCATGTCCTATACCAGTCACTAGGTTAACCCTCAAAAATACATGGTCACCCTCACTGAATTCCAACTCTTTCCTGCGATTATCATAATAACTCTTCTGTCGATCCTGAGATGCTTTCATCTTCTCGCGGATCATCTGAACTGTCTCATTAGTCTGCTGCACTAACTCTGGTCCCAACACAACACTCTCACCTGACTCATACCAACACAGAGGAGTTCTACACCTCCTACCATAAAGAGCTTCAAACGGTGGCATCCCGATACTGGAATGGTAACTGTTGTTGTACATGAACTCTACCAAAGGAAAATGAGTATCCCACGTATAACCTTTTTCTAATACACAAGCCCGCAACAAATCCTCTAAAGTCTGAATAGTCCTCTCTGACTGTCCATCCGTCTGCGGATGATAAGCTAAACTCAGCTTCAACTCGGTACCCAAAGCTTCTTGCAAACTCTTCCAAAATACAGAAGTGAACCTCGAATCTCTATCCGACACAATACTCAACGGCACACCATGCAACTTTACAATCACCCGAATATAGGTCTCTGCGAGCTTCTCCAACGGAAAACTGATACTAATCGACACAAAGTGTGCAGACTTTGTAAGCCGATCCACAATCACCCAAATCGCATCAAATCCTCTCGTCGTATTCGGCAATCCTGTAACAAAACCCATGGTGATACTATCCCACTTCCAAACCGGAATCTCTAACGGTTGCATCATCCCAGAAGGTCTCTGATTCTCCACCTTCAATTTCTGACATACCAAACAAGCATAAACATAACGAGCAATATCTCTCTTCATGCCCGACCACCAAAACAACTTCTTCAAGTCCTGATACATCTTTGTAGCTCCTGGATGAACACTCAGGCTACTACGATGTCCTTCGTCCAAAATCGACCTCTTCAGCTCATCATTATCCGGCACACAAATTCTGCCCCGAAACCTCAACACACCCGCATCATCCAACTTGAAACCACTACCAAAGTCACTTCCGGCTCCTCGCATCAAATCCACAAGTTTCACATCCAATTTTTGGTGTTCTCTGATCATATCCAAGAAATCATTCTTCACTTGCAACTTGCCCAACATCACACCATCTATAGTAAACTCGCAACCATGCTCAAATCTCGGAACTGCTCAATAAGCTCCATCTCTTTCACCATCAAAGCCAACATATGAATCGCTTTCCTGCTCAAGGCATCTGCAACAACATTCGCTTTTCCTGGGTGATAACTCAAACTGAAATTATAATCTTTCAAGAATTCCAACCATCTTCTCTGCCTCATATTCAACTCTTTCTGATCAAACAGATACTTCAAACTCTTGTGATCGCTGAACATCTCAAATCTTGAACCATACAAATAATGTCTCCAGATCTTCAAAACAAAAACCACCGCAGCCAATTCTAGGTCATGAGTAGGATAATTCTGTTCATGCACCCTCAATTTCCGCGAAGCATAAGCTACCACTTTTCCATTCTGCATTAGAACTCCGCCTAATCCCATCTTAGACGCATCATAATATACCACAAAAGGCTCACTCAGATTCGGTAACACCAACACCGGCGCTGAAGTCAATCTCTTTTTCAGCCCTTCAAAGCTCTCTTCACAAGCAGCATCCCACACAAACACTTGATCTTTCCTTGTCAACTGAGTCAATGGCAACGCCAAACTGGAAAAGCCTTCAATAAATCTTCGGTAATAACCAGCTAAACCCAAGAAGCTTCTAACCTCTGTTATCGTCTTCGGTGGTTCCCACTGTAACACCGGACTCACCTTATATGGGTCTACCGAAACACCATCACCAGAAATAACATGCCCCAAGAAACTCACAGTCTTCAACCAGAACTCACACTTCGATAACTTAGCAAACAACTTGTTGTCCTTCAACACTTGCAAAGCAATCCTCAAATGTTCTGCATGCTCTTCCTCAGACTTAGAATAAATCAGTATATCATCAATGAACACGACAATAAATTGATCCAAATAAGAATGGAAGATACGGTTCATATACTCCATAAACACTCCTAGCGCATTAGACACTCCGAAAGGCATTACTGCATATTCGTAATGTCCATATCGAGTCCTAAACATCGTCTTCTGAATATCACCTTCCTTAACTCTTATCTGATGATAACCCGACCTCAAGTCAATCTTACTGAACACACGAGCTCCCACCAACTGATCCATCAAATCATCAATCCTTGGAAGTGGATACTTGTTCTTGATGGTTACTTTGTTCAACTGACGGTAATTGATGCACAACTGCATGCTACCGTCCTTCTTCTTCACTAACAACACTGGAGCTCCCCACGGCGACACACTTGGTCTGATAAACTTTCTATCCAGCAACTCTCCAATCTGAGATTTCAACTCGGCCAATTCCGTTGCTGACATCCTGTACGGCGCCATAGAAATAGGCCTCGTACCAGGAACAAGGTCAATGCTAAACTCAACTTCTCTCTTCGGAGGCAACTCTGTAATATCATCAGGGAACACCTCCAGAAACTCATTCACAATAGCTAACTCATCCAACAACGCCTTGTTGTCAACAGACAGTGATGCAAATAAAGCAAACACCTGAGCTTCATCTTCCAACGAAGTCCTCAATTTCTTACCAGACAAGGAATCTGCCAACGCTTCCTCTTCTGGGGTCAAAAACAATAACACTTTCCGAAAACAATCGATGTACACTCGGTTGAACTCCAACCAGTTCATACCAAGTATAACATCCAAACTACCAAGTGGCAAACAAATCAGATCCACACTAAAGTCTCGGCCAAAAATAGTCAGTGGACACTTCAAACACACTAACAAAGTAGTCACTGAACCAATCGAGGGAGTTTCAATAGTCATCCGCCGTTCAAGAGTAGACAGCACCAATCCTGACCTCTTCACACAATCAACAGAGATAAACTAGTGGGTTACGCTCGTGTCAATCATAGCAGTCAAAGGAATGTTATTGATAAAACAAATACCTTTGATCGAACGTTCCTCGTCCGCCGACTGAGTTCCCACCACTGCAAACACTTTACCGCTAACTTGAGGCGCTTGAGCCCTCCTCGGCTTCTCACAATGAGTGCTAATATGGCCTTTCTCTCTGCAGTTATAGCAGGTAGGCATATTAGTCCTACAATCCGCCATCACATGGCCTGGCTTCCCACACTTGAAGCACTTCTTCGCTTCATGAGGACAATCACTAGCATGATGCCCTGCGACACCGCACCGATAACATTTCAAATCCATCGACGCTTTCCTCTCTCAGAACCTCTTATCAGTCATAACCTTCTGCTTTCCCTTATTGGTCGGCACACTGTAAGGTGTACCACCAAACCTTTGCTTACCCTTGCGGTCATTCACCACCTTATAGTGTGTGATCCTCGCACGGTTATCATTATCATAAATCCAGCTTCTACTCACCAACTCAGGATAACTCCTGATCTTCTGACACGCGATCCCCATCTTGATCTCCGGCCTCAGCTCATTCTCAAATTTCAAGCACTTAGAAGTCATAGCCTCCTCAGTATTGTAATGGGGACAATACTGAGCCAATTCCTCAAACTTAGCCGCATACTCGGCTACCGACATACTGCCCTGCTTTAGCTCTAAAAATTCCACCTCTTTAGCACTTTTGATATCTTCTGGGAAATACTTCTCCAGAAAACCAGATCGAACCATCTCCCAAGTAATCGGAGTCCCCGAAGCCTCCATCCTCTGACGACAATTGTCCCACCAAGCCTCGGCTTCGCCCTTTAACATGTGAGTGCCAAACCTCACTTTCTGCTCGTCACTGCACCCCATGGTCCTGAAGATCTTCTCTATTGCCTTCAACCATTTCTGTGCAGCTACCGGATTCAGGATCCCACCTTCAAACTTTGGTGGCTTGTTGCTCTGGAACTGCGTCAAGTCTCTGAACTGAGCACCCACAGCCAGATTCTGATTGGCCACCACTTGTGCCATTGCTTGCATAGCCGCAGTAAACGTCGTGTCATTCCTCCCAGCCATACTGCTCAACAACCACAACAACAGTTTAACAGAAAACAACCAAGCTCTATCCTACAGACAGACTCAAAACACTACACTGGCCGGACGGACCGACCTGCTCTGATACCAACTTGTAACACCCCGTTTCCCCAAAATAAAATAAAACGATTAAAATAAGCACATATCAGAGTTCTCCCACAATGGGATGTCATAATTTCAACAAAATTCCACGAATCATTTTTCAAAATAATATTCAGCAAAATTGCAGCGGAAAAAGAACTAGTTTGTCATAACACATATCATATGTACATCATCCATATCATCAACATCGTCATATACCACAATCGGCCATTTGCCCAAAATATACATAATGTCATTGCATATCCCACAAAAATCAGATACGCCACGGGGGCACACATAATCAACAAGAAACAATAAAACTCCCAAAAAGCCCTGGTGTTACGTATCAGAGCAATCCTACGATGACGCCAGAATCCAAACTAGCTAAACACCTGGATTGTCTGTACTTCCGAAGAAGCACAGACCACAACAACAACAAAGGGGTGAGAATTCACGATCAAATATTAATGGTATAAATGTACATGAAATAAAAGGCAGAAAACAATAAATCATTATTTCACATACAACATATCCGGACCTACTGTCCCATCATCAACAATCACAACACATACAAACAACAATGCAACACATGCACTCGACTCGACAATATGCGGTACCGACTCAACTCAGGATAGATCGCATATACTCCATCCGAGCAACGATCTATCCCTACCACGCTCCTCATGAGCCCCTATAATCAAATCTCAAGATAGATCGCATACACTCCATCCGAGCAATGATTTATCCCTACCAACGTTTCCCACTTGGAACACGGGTGGTCGCATACACTCCATCCGAGCAACGATCCAAATCCCGTCCATGCTCCCCACTTGGAGCATATGAGTGTATCACACACCACGTCCACATGATATGCAAGACACTATGCATAACCACACAGCACACACAGTGCACACGATCCTACTGATCCACCGCATCATATAATGCATATACACACAAGCACACAAAGTGCATCGATCCTACTGATCCAATCATCACATAACAATATATAATTACAACGCATATAAAGCGTATCGATCCTACGGATCCACTGATCACAACACATCACCACAACACACTCGATGCGTAACGATCCTACTGATCCACTCATCACATAACAGTATATAATCACAACCCATATAAAGCGTATCGATCCTACTGATCACAATTTATCATATATCAAGGATATCTCACTCATCATCATAGTCATCCATCATAACATACACCCATGAAATATCATAACCACGCGGATATCAAGGAATCACGTTCCGACACCATACATACACTCACCACAGCTTACCAATAAGTCAGTCATCAAGCATGACCAACAAGGGTCCAAAACCACAAGGAAAGTCAACACAGAACAGCAGTAAAACACAAACTGCTGTCGAGCTCGCTAGCATATTCGCCTGGCGAAGCCTCGCAGCGAACACTCGCTGACCCTTCGCCCGACAAACCCCTGGCAAACCCAAACAGAGGCTACTGGCAGCATTCGCTGCCTAGTTCTCCGGACGAAGGCTCGCCCCCTCATTCGCCCAGCGAATACCTGCGTATTCAGAAAAATCCCGCACAGCAGAAACAACAACCTTCCTCGATTTCGCCTGATTTTACCAACAATCAGCTGTTAACATGACTACCCAACCTAATCCGACTTAACTACGAAATCTGTACCGAATTCCACCTGATATCAACCTAGTCTTACTGTTCAGACCAACTTCGACCTTAAACGGTAATCTACCAAAACCCCAAATTCATCTGAACAACGCATGCAACGATCTTAACAGAACAACAACCATATTCAGAATCAAACTTTCATATCAGTATCATCAACCTATGTTCTACTTAATTAACTCAATTCCGGTTTAACATTGTAACTACCGAAATTCCCAATTTCTCCAACCATCACTCTACATCGCATGCAATGAATTCTATCACAAAAACAACACCCATAGCAAAATTAACAACAAACAAACAACACCAATTCATCATCGATCATGGGGATTAGGGAATTTCCCCTTTCCACCAATTACTCATGCAAATACCAATTTTACCGATTATTCCCCCCCCCCCTTACCTCGAATGCAATTCTGATGATGATGGAGCTCCACGAATCTACACCTTTGCTCTTCTTCTTGCTCCTGATCGCTCACTTTGATCGTGTTCTGCTCTCTCCTCTTCTTTTCCCAACCGTGGGTGTTCTCCCTCCTTCTTCACTTTCTATTTTCCAAATATCCCAACATTACCCTTAATACCCCCAAAAATCACTTTTATTCCAAAAATCCAATAATTATATTATTATTCCAATAATATTATTTAATATGATAATAATAACAATAATATTAATAATAGTAACACCTTACTAATTATCATATTATTATCATCATTAATCATATTTTCTAGTATTATGGAACTTACTCCTTAACCAAAAATCCACGCAAGCACGCCGAAAATGAAAATAACACCGAAAATAAAAATAATTAAAATGGGTGTTACAGAATGCCCGTGATCAGTCCAACTGATATTCATTAGAAATTCAACGCAAACCGAAATTCCACTGTTCCACTAAAATTTGACTGATAGCCAGTAGCAGTAAACTGTAAATTAATGACCCTTTTGCCCTTCATGAATTAAAGCGCATCCGGTGTTATTTCCTGCAAAACCAACAGACTGAGCAAACTGGTTAGCGGTAAATGCAATGCAGAATGAAATGAAATGCGAAATAAACCTAATAATCTAAGGGTAAAATTTGGGGTGTGACAATTATCATCTATCAATAACCAAATACTAGACATAGATTTGAAGTTGATATTCACTTGTATCAAATATTAATGTTATTATATTGTCTAATAGAGTGAGAGATCATCGATTAAACAATACGGTAAAACTCGTGACATTGACTAGACATAGCGGTGTAAATGAGTGATACGTATTATTTAGGTTAACAAAACCTAATCTTGACATGCTTTTTAGACCGTTAAAAACCTCAACTCTTTACAATTGTTTATTACTTTTCATGCAATCGAAACTTTTCGTAACCAAAACCATTTTAAAACCCTTGCTTAAAACTTATTAAACTGTAGAACAGCGTAATATCACATAAATCCTTGTGGAGACGATAAAATAAATACCCACTGAAAACACTTTCAACATATAGCAACACAAAACATTTATGGACCACACCCATGGTATGGGGTTTCTTGAGTTAATTTTTTTCATTCATCTTTCCTACCTACAAGTCAAAATGTATTAGAATGACATTGTAATTATAACAGATGAAGAAAGTTCACTTCTATAATCCATAAATCATCATAAATTTCACTCATGTTAAGTTATACATGTCATATTATCCTACAAACAACATGAAAGAAGCTATTGAAATCTAAAAAACATAGTTGACTTCTTAGGATATACATTCACTCATATTAAGTTAACTTCTAAACAAATTTGGAAACATAAACTATAGAACCATGTAAGAATCTATAATATATATTGTGAAAACTAACCTATAACGTAACCATTTTCTAAGAAAGGTAATCATTAAAAGAAGACGATGTAGCAAAGGTAACTTCTAAACATATTTGAAAATATTCTATAAGCTTTGATGTAACAAAGGTAACCATTCGAAGAAGACGAATTTGTTGCATGAGTTTGGTGTTTCCATTTTGCATGTTTGTGAACGAAGTTTGTCGAAACATTAATGGAGATTAGGATGTATGAGAGAGACGGGTGAGAGAGATGTTATGATTTTGTTTTGAAAGAGACGACTATTATGTAATAAAGCGAGATAACTTCGCTTATATATATATCACTACGATTGATAATAATAACCGTGCTAAAATATTAGCACCTTATACCACGCTTGATAATATGAATCGTGATGAAATATAAACACAAGCTCTTTATGTTATGAAAAAAATAAAAAAATTGATCGTGCTGAGATTCGAACCCTTACATTCCAACTACATTTTATCATGGTTGTTAACATTGACCGTAGTGAAATATATTTTAATAAATAAATAAAATAAAATGTGTCCAAAAATAAATTATTATTACGGTTATCAGAACAACCATAATAATATGATGTTACAAAAGATATATAAAATCATACAAATACATGATATAGTTACAATTCATAAAAAATAAAAATAAAGTTTATTAGGACTAATTATATAATTTGAAGGATAATGTTGCACAAATTAAAAGATAAATATAGTGAAATTTTATTAAAACTTATATATTAAAATTAATATAAAATTAAAATTAATGATTTTATTGCTCTTCTCAATACGAAATTTCTATTTATTGATCTTTGTTTACATTTTTTTTTCATTTGATTTGTTGATGGCATAGGGTGAGAATTGTGAACATTGGAATTGTTTGCAACTTTATCTCATTTAATTTTATTACAAATGTTTCGGTTGAGTCTCACATAATTTTTAAGAAAATTATTAAATTTAAATGTATTTTTTAATTTGTTTTTATCAAAGTTAAAGTTTAATTCTTTTATATTTATAATTTTTTTTGGTTAGATTGTTTAATGGTTAAATTTCATATTTTCTAATGATTAATAAGATATCATAGGTTGAAACTTGCGGTCTATTTCTGTATAACTATCAATTGGGCTCTTATACTTTTTTTTTTCAATTTTTTCATTTTCTTAGAGGCAAACTTGCGGTCTATTTTTTTTTCCAATTTTTGATTATATGATCTCATTATTAGTTGATAGTGATCTGATGATCTCAAAGCCAAACTATGTTGCCTAAGCGATTTCTATTTTCTTAGACTTAATAACTATGAAATCTTAAAGTCAAATTACATTTTGTTATGGATATATTACATTTTCTTATGAATATAAGACAAATAATTTAATGGATATCCATATTTAAAATAATAAATATTTAAATATTTGATATTAATAAATATTTATTTATTAATAGATATGGATGAAGTTTAATAATATACGTGTTTACGAATATCTATATTTGTTAATATATTTATAAAAAATTATTTAAATATTATTAGTTTATTACACAATGTCTTTTCATCTTTTAAAAAAAATAGTCTTCTTATATTTTATTTTATTTTTGATTTTTTTGTTGAAGAAAACATTTTTCATTTATTTGGCCATTTCATATATAAGTTTCTTTAATACTTAATACCTCACTTTAATAATTTTATCGTTTAACCAATTAGTACTGTAACTTCTCTATCTAATCAGTGTCTCTCTTCCTACAACTTTGCCGTATGTTCTTCCACCATAATTCACAATCACAATATCTTTTATTTATTTTTGTTGAAAAATGAAATGTATGAATATTATGTTTACATGTTATTATGTTTTGGTGAAAAAGAAGAAAATTAATGTGATGAAATTTTATTATTAAATTGAGAACAATTTGTATTAATGTTATGTGATAATTGTTGGAACAAAGAATAATTCTATTGGGTTAACAATGGTGAAAATTAGAATTTAGGGATTTGAAATTGAGAGAGAAATAATAAAGAGATATTGAGGATGAGAATTATAATTGACATTAACCTTAAAATGAGAGGACAAAAGACTATTTATACAACATGTACAAAAATTAAAAAAATACAAAACAACTTTAAAAAAAAAGCTAAAAACACAAAAAAAAAAACAGTCTAGTGTAACCAATTACCATATTTTGAGTAACCGGTTACTACAAAACCTACTAGCCACTTTCTCTAGTGTAAAAAGTATATAACCTGTTACTATATATCCAGTAACCAATTACACCAATTTAGCAGAAAAATGCTTTTTAACAATAATAATTTTCTACCTCTTTAAAAGAAGCTGAAAATATATATTTTTTAAATTAATTTAAAAAAAAAATATTTAACCACAAATATCTATAAATATTTTCAATTATCTTAAAACTCACAAATTATCCACTTGACAGATATCTACATAAATATACAACAGATAAAAATATTATATTTATTCAAGAGAAGACAAATACATATGTCATAATATCTACACATTCCTAACTATACTCCTAGTAATATATTTTGTTTATAAAAGAAAGTAAATCCAGTAACATTAATGTCTTTTTATAGATTTATACTTCTACTTTGTTGTACTTATGGCAATAACGGATATACAAATACTTGAAATAGTTAATTTGGTATAAGTACAATTCTTTTTTTCAATGTATATAATCTTTCTACGTGTAAAAATCAAGTGTGTGTCACACTTCACTTTGTGATCCAAATAGGGATGCTTAAATAAACCGGTTATTTAAATAATTCACATTCATATTCAAATTCGATTATTAAAAACCGGTTAATTATTAGTATAGTTTTAATCAAATCCATATTTTGGATATAATTTTAAAATAGTTTTAACCAAATTCATAATTTGGACATCCATATCCAAAATAAAAACCAAATTAGTCAAAATTTTAATAAAAAAAAAACTTTGAAAATATTTTTCAAAAGAAAAATATTTTTATTTTGAAAAAAAAATATTGTTTTAATTTTTTCAGTAAATAAATTATTTTCAAAAAAAATTTTAAAAATGATTTTTTTAAAAAAATTTAAAATAATTATTTTTTTTTACATCAATATTTTTTTTAAAAAAATATTATGTTTTTGAAAAAATAATTATAAAGTTTAATTTAATTTTTAAAAATTATTAACACAGCTTTAGTTATTGAAAAAAAAAGGGATTTTTTTACATTTTGTTTGATTGATGAAAAAAATATAGAAGAGTGAAAATAAATGGAAAAAGAAAAAAATATTAAAATATAAGTAAATTGTCAAATAATTTTAAAAAAATCATTATTAGTTTATAAATATCAACAATTACTCATATTAATACATAAATAAATATAAAATATTATCACTAAAGATCAAAATCTAAATCAATCATTCACACTCATTTAACTCAAAACAATTGAGTTATATCACTCACTTTAATTATTTAATTTGATACATAAGAAAATAAAATTAATTATAATAGATAAAAAAAAAGTGAAATTATAAAATAACTTATATGTCTTTTAAACAAAAATTATATATGATAAAATATAATAAAATATATATTTCATTACAATCAATAAAAAATTACAAAATATAAAAGTTAGTATAAATTTATTAACTAACGATAAATAATTAAAAATTAACATTCTTTTTATAAATTTACATACTACCTAGGATAAAGATTAAAAGAAAAAAATGTTAGTAGATAACATATGATTTTTTTTACGGGTTAATAAATTGCTATGTTTAAAAACAACCTTAATTATTTTTTAATAGATAATTAGAACTGACGTTATTATGAAAAATGCAGGTGTAGACAAAAACAAAGTTTAAAGTATTAGTCACTGAACGAGTAAAAACTCACAAGGGTCAATGATATAATGGATATTATATTTTTGAAAAAATCAATTTTAAAATAAAATTCAATCAAAATTAATTATAAAATTGGTTATGGATATAACCGGTTTATAACCATTTTAAAAAATAAAAACCGATTATTAGAATTGGTTTTAATAACCGATTATAACATATGGATTATTTATGGTTATGGATTGATTATAGAAATTCACCATCCATGAGCATCCCTAGATCCAAAGTGAATTGTTAATTTGTCTCAAGTTTTTGATATTAGGTCAACTTTGAGAATGACGCCATGGTACAAATATTGGTTATGTTTGTCACGCTTCATATGGAAGCTTCTTCATTGGACGGCTTATACAAGTTACAAATGCGAATTTTTTTCAATTCTAGTATTGAAAAAAATATACCATATTGTTATAAGTCTCAAATGATATACTATAGTGTTATAGTTTTAAAAAAAATCAAACTTTTAATATAAAAGAGTCGCACTTTGAGTAGGCAAAAGAGTGAATTTTAATTATGTACCGCCCTTTCAATGGACGCAGTGTCCACAAATTTTTGTTTTATTTTTTTATTTAATTTATTTGTTTCATTAAATTTTAATATATTATTTATAATATTATTTTTATAAATAATAATTATGAATAATATATTTAAAAAATTAAATTAAATTATTATAAATTATAGTTATGAATAATATATTTAAAAAATTAAACTAAATTGTTATAAATAATTAATAATAATAATAATAATAATAATAATAATAATAATATTAAAAATTAATAATAATAAACATAAAATAATGAATAATAATTATGAAAATAATAATTATTATTAAATTATAAATAATAATTATGAAATGGATAATAGTAATAATAAAAATTAATAATTCTATATACAATAAAAAATAAAATAGTAATAAAATAAAATAAAATAAATGAATTGAAATAAATATTTATTTATTCATGAAATTAAAAAAGTACATTAAATTTCTATCCACCCTTAATTTTGACCCGGTCGACGTAAGCGTTGGTGGGTTCCACAGGCAAGAGCTTGTACATTTCTTGTGGACCATCTACGATCAACATCAACGTTTTGGGGCTGTGTAGAAGGTCCTGCATCATTGTTAGGGTTCATGAATTCAGCGACCATATCATCACTCAAATCGTCCATAGTTGGTATCGTCGTCGCACTGCCATAACTTAACTTTGTTCTCTCATTACTCCAACTTGGTAGGTTCGAAGGTGGCATTGTGTTAGTCATGTAGGGGTGTATGGATGTTGTTCTTGAGATAAATTAAGGGTGAAGGTTTGTGAGGGATAAAAAGGAACTTGTGGTTGGGGTGTTTGGTAGCTCTGTTCTTGTGGGGTAGGTTGAGAGAATGAGTATTGGTTATATTGGGTGTATGAAGAGGTTGAGTTTTTTTGTTGGGTGTTGAAGGGGTTTGGGTTAAATGATAGGTAAGGTTGATGGTAGTGTTGGCTTGGGGTATAAGGTTGTTGTGTTGGGTTGAAAGGTTGTTGGGTGTTAAATATTTGTTGTGGGGTGTTAAATATTTGTTGAGGGGTGTTGAATGTTTGTGGTTGGGCGTTACAAGGTTGTTTGGTGTTTTGGAAGTTTGAAAAAATGGGTTAGTTACGAGGGTCCCGTAAGTATCTATTTTGTGATAGATACAAAATGGTCACAGATCTATACCAATTCATGTATTCCCTATTGGTTTACATTTGGTATCCATGACATTTCTTTATAGAACAGTTCGACGACGATTTATCCAGTGTTGACGTTCTTGTCTGTTATGGTCTCTCCAACTTTTGAATTTCCATTGCTCGTTCGTTGTACTCTTGTGGTACCTCTCCATGCATGTAGGTGGACCAGGAATGTCTTGTTGAATTCTGAATTGGAGTTTCACCCTATCTGAATGATGCATTTCAACATAAGTGAAACAAAATATGAATGTTATAGAACTCCACATGTTGCTTTCAGTTGGATCCTCATCTTCATGTTTAAGATAGGGCATCTATAGAAACTATAATATAGTTAAAAAGGGATTAACATTAAAAAAAATGTTAATGATAGTAGTATAAGTGTTAGAGACAATACATTATCTTCCTCAAAATGATCGAAAAACATTCGATATCTAGGAGCACAATGATGAGGGGGTTTTTTTCGTAATTCATCCCATACGCAGACCACCTATGTGTCGCACCTCGAAAAATCACGGAGACAATGCCTTTTTTTTATAGAAAAAAATGAAATTAATATTAACAAAAAACTCACAAAATATTGAATAAAGGTGATAAAAAATAAAAACTAGTGTGGACAAATTAAAATTAAATGCTAAATAATTTAAAATAAGATGAAAAGAATTAGCTAACAATAACTAAATTGACCGTACAGAAAATGATTAACGTAAAAATAAATGATTCGAAGAAATAACATTATGTCGAACTGATTGAATATCTTTGGGAAATAATTCGACAAGTCTGTCTGCGTATCTGAATATTCATTCTAGTTAACTAGTTCTCTGAGTTTTATTCAGGGTAAAAGACATGATATTATGCAGGCAATGCAAATGCTAGAAATAAAATCGAATGCGAAAATATTTTGAAAAAAGGTAGGACAAATTTAGGGTATGATACTATGAAATAAATAGTTAGTAAAAATTATAGATGAAAAGTATATATACATAAACTTTGTATACTTACCTGGTTGCATATGGAAAGTGGTATGGATTGGGGTTTACTGGCGCCAGTCTGCGCATTCTGGACCATCCCCAAGCTTGAGGCACAGGTTGATGATTTATATACTATTTTGTTTGAGGAAGGAAACGGTGTCAACAAAGTCAACAGAGATGAACAACACATTCCAATTGGGAATGCATTCTTCCTACCGGCCCATATGACAAACTTGTCGCTAAATGTAGAAGGAACATCATTTGAATGGCCACAAAATCCTCATATTCCAATGGAGGGTGACATAGAAGTCGGTAACCAATTTAAAAATAAAGTTGACTGTGTGCTTGCCATTAAGTGATATCACATGAAACACTGCATGGATTATAAGGTGACGGATTTCGACAAGAAGAGATACATAATTTGTTGCAAAAATGATTCCTGCAAGTTTCGTCTATTGGTGTCCTACCGAAAAAGAAGTGACTTGTGGGAGATAGACATTATGAACCCACCACATAGTTGTTCAACAACTATGTTTAACCAGGATCATTGAAAACTAACCTCGCAGTTAATGTCTCAAGTATTAATGTCATTTGTAGACAAGGATCCTTCTATTAATGTTAGTGTTTGCATAAGCAAAATTTTTTATGAATACAATTTTACTCTGTCTTACAAAAAGACATGGATTTCAAGAATAAGGCAATTGAACAAGTATACGGTAACTGGGAGAACTCGTGCAATGAACTTCCACATTTTCTGTTAGCACTTTAAAAAATTGTTCCGGTCACTGTGCTGGAAATAGAAACACTACCCATGTATACAGATGACAGAACAATTGTTAAAGGGAAACACATCTTCCACCGGCTATTCTGGGAATTCCAACCATGCATCAGAGGTTATGCATATTGCAAACCTATACTTCAAATTGATGGAACCTGGTTATACAGTAAGTACAAGGGCACACTGATTATGGCGGTGACACAAGATGGAAACAACAATATTTTCTCTGTTGCTTTTGCCCTTGTGGGAGGTGAAACAGCTGAAGGTTGGGGTTTTTTCTACGAAACTTAAGGAGGCATGTTGCGCCATAACCAAACCTATGTTTGATTTCAGACCGGCATGCATCAATTGAAAGTGCATACAACAATACAGAAAATGGTTGGCATAATCCCCCATCGGTGCATGTTTATTGTATCTGACACATTGCGCAAAATTTTATGAGAGAAATCAAGGACAGGAACCTACAAAAAAAAGTAATTAACATGGGTAACTATATTTGATAACATTCATTAAATTTTGTCAACAACATATATTATATTTTTGTCCATTGTTGATATTTTAATTTATTTATTTATTTAGGGTATGCTTTAAATTAACCAACATTTCATTACTATCGGTCTGAGATTGGTATGGCAAATGCTGATGCTTTGAGGTAGGTTGACAATATTCCAACCGAAAAATGGACGAGGGCATTTGACGGAAGTCGATGTTGGGATCATATGACTACTAACCTTGTTGAGTCATTGAATGTTGTCTTTAAAGGCACACGTAATTTTCCCATTACAGCATTAGTAAGTGCAACATATTATAGACTGGGATCTTTATTTGCTGAAAGGGGTGCAAAGTGGAGTGTTGTGTTGAATTCTGGCCAAACATTTACAGACAACTGCCTCAAGGTGATGAAAGAAGAAACAACAAAATCTAGCATACATCAAGTCAAAATTTTTTACTACACTAACAATGCTTCCAGTGTGAAGGAGACAATGGACCATGGTTAGGGGAAGCCTATGGGACATTATAAGGTCAACCTCTTAAACGGGTGGTATGACTGCAGAAAGTTGCAAGCATATCGTGTCCCTTGCTCACATGTTATCACTGCATGTTCTAATGTGTGTCACAGCGCTTACGCTCTTTTATCCGACGTTTATAGCGTTACAAACCTGTTTGAGGTTTACAGCACAAGCTTTCCGGTGCTGCCTTACGATGAATATTGGCACGTTTATGAAGGAGATCAAATTTTCCATAACCCAAGAATGCGGAGGAACAAGAAAGGTCGCCCAGTGAGTACACGTATTAGAATGGAAATGAATAACTTTGATAAGCTTGAGAGAAAATGTTCCATGTGTTGTCAAACAGACCACAATCGAACCCGGTGTCCCAATGTGGGAACAAGTAATCATTAGTGTTTTAATTAATTATCATGTATTGTTTTCAGATTAATATCTAACTTCTAGCACAAACCACACAACTTTATGTTTCATTAAATGACACAACACATACATAAATAAGCATACCTAAAAATACTAAAAAGCAACATTTAACATAACATTTGGTACAATTTCTCTAACTAGTTACAATTAGCAGTCTGATCTCATTTTGCCCAAACATCATTTTCCCTAGCTTCCTTATCATTATTGACTCGCGCCCACCACGTCGGGCATCATACCTCTCAATACTTCTAATTTTTCCCCTTCTGATATGTCTCCTTCTAACCAATGCTTTAATTTCCTATGTAGTTGCTCTAAACTACATATGTTATAGAAAAGCATATCCATAGGCGGTTTTTCTCTCGAAAAAATCACTTTTCCCCAACGGCGAAGATACATCTTCAAAACAGATGTGATGAATATGTCACACCACACCTCTATTTGTATCAGTGTCGGCACTGTACAAAAATATTAAAATATTAAAATGTTTTGCTCATTCAGGTGCCGGTATTGTACAAAAACATTAAAATATTAAAAGGTTTCGTCCATTCAGGTGTCGGTACTGTACAAAAACATTTAAATATTAAAAGGTTCCGCCCATTCAAGTGCCGACACTGTACAAAAATAATAAAATACTAAAAGGTTCCGTTCATTCAGGTGTCGGCACTGTACGAAAACATTAAAATATAAAAAGATTTCGCCCATTCAGGTGCCGACATTGTACAAAAATAAAAAAAATACTTGTTTATTTATTGTTAATTACATTAAAGATTAATTATAATTATCTATATATATATATATATATATATATATATATATATATATATATATATATATATATATATATATATATATATATATATATATATATATATATATATATATATATATATATATATATATATATATATATATATATATATATATATATATATATATATATATATATATATATATATATATATATATATATATATATATATATATATATATATATATATATATATATATATATATATATATATATATATATATATATATATATATATATATATATATATATATATATATATATATATATATATATATATATATATATATATATATATAATAAAATTAATTGTTAATATACTATTAATAATTATATTAGCATAATTATCTCTTACTAAATAATATTAATTATTTTTATCAACATATATTAATATTAATAATATTAATTAATAAAAGTTAATATTAAAATTATATTAATATTAATATTTAAGTTGTATTAATATTATTATATATTAACTAATTGTATTAATATTAACATTATTAATATCGGTAATTGATCTGACCTGACCAGAAGGGGATCACTGACTGGTCGCGCCCTGCTGGATTTATGCCTGTTCAACGGTGTATAGAAGGAGATGGGGGTGTACATGCAAGACACTCTGATGCCAAAGTAAGAAGTTGGACAGAGTGATCACAAGTACAGAAAAGGGTAAGAAGAGAATACCTGACCCTCTTGGAAAAGAGGGTATTTATAGAGAGACTCCAACGCAGGGCCAACGGTCATTTGAGTTGGGCTAGATGGCCAGGCCCAACCCAAGTGACTGCTAGGGCTTACGTGGCGGAGTGAAGACTAGAACATGGTCTTCGCCCTAGTTCAACTGCTCCGTGAACTCCGGAAAGTGGGTTGACCTGCTCTTTTGGAGGTGGGCAGTTGGTGGATGATGTGTCCCCGTTGTCGCTACTGCGAAAATAAGGTGCCGGAAAAACAGAAGAGTCGCCACCTTTTGTTATTTATCCCACAGAAAGGAAAAGGAAACGATCGGAAAAACCCGACGAAAAGGTATAAGACAAGGTCATCGCAACCATGTATGGGTTCGGGAGTTGGTTACGCAAGGGGAAGGTATTAGCACCCCTCACGTCCATCGTACTCGATAGGATCCACGCTTGTTGTGTTTATCTGACGGGTTGGTTTTAGCTATCTACCTATCAAGGATGGCTCAAAAGAAAAAGAAAATTGACTCGGCAAAGCATCGCGCTTCGTGCCTGCGTATTCTCATCGGAGAACGAGAAATCAGAGTCAACGTAGTTCGGCTAACTACGGGTAACTGATGGGGGAAGGTTGCTCGCTAATACGTCAGTATTGTGCCTACGTACTTTCATCTGGTATGAAAGATCAGAGCGAACTTAGTTCGGGCTACTATGGCTTACAGGTTTAGATTCATCTGTTTTTCTGAGTAGGGTTAACAAACAGTTCCAGCAGTTTGGTGTATGCAGCTCGCTCGTCGGAGACTCGTGCGTTACCGTTTGCGGTAGAACTGAGAGTTAACGATACTATTTTCATCATAAAAGTTTTCCTTGAGTTATGGGCCCACGGGGCAAAAAGAGGTTTGAAGTTTGTTTTTTGTCTTTTACGGAAGAAGTGCTTTTTATGGACGTTTGTGGTTCGTACAACACTAGAGACTATGACTTAGGAGTGAATGCGTCGCATGTCACCCAAAGGGTACCATACTAAACATCCTGATTATTGGAAGGAAACCCTCCAACAACCATTTCCTAAGTGGCTTAAGGCTCGTAACGTACTGTACTAACTCACCTTTATTACGTATTTTACTGTTGTTTTGGAGACGAGAAGAGAATAAACTCTACAGGGGAAACTGCCAAGATTCCTACTGTTGTCATGCAATGGACTCATCCTATTGTTGAGTTTGAAACAGGGAACTCCTAGATGTTATCATGCATAGGTTTCAACCTAAAAAGTCTATCATCACTTCCTTAAACAAGGAAGTGAGAATCCTAAGGGATCATGTCAATGGTAAACAAAAAACAACTGCAAGAATCATCAAAGCAGATAAACAGAAAAAGTAAATAGTAGAGATGCAAATGGAATGCAGCAATACAAGTAGAGGGAGACACTCAACCTCTAAGCAATCAAGCAAAGAAAACAATCAAAAACAGGCAAGCAAAGGGAGGGTCACCTCAACCTTTTAATGCAAATACATCAGATAGAAAGAGAAAAACAACACACAAGCAAGGGGAGGATCACCTCAACCCTTAAAGCAAGCAAGCAGAGGGAGACACTCAACATCTAAGCAATCATGCCCCTATACTTAAACTATCCTAAACATGAGCTACCCTAATGCAACACGCCACTCAATCATGAATGAAGGACAGGAATTATGACAAATAAGGAATTCATTCCACAAGTAATCAAACAAGGCATCTAATCCTAGAGAGAAGATTGATGGATGGATGCATGCATGATGTACACCAAAGGTATCCATCATGACATTCAACCAAGGATGAAGTTTTATAAAGGGAGACATGATGTATACCAAAGGTATCCATCATGACACTCAACCATTCATGGAAGAATTGAATCATTCATGGGAAGCATGATGTATACCAAAGGTATCCATCATGACACTCTACCATTCATGGGAGATTCAACTGAAGGGAAGCATGGTGTATACCAAAGGCATCCACCATGACACTCAAACATTCATGGGAGATTTGAAATGAAGGGAAGTATGGTGTATGCCAAAGACATCCACCATGACACTCAACCATTCATGGGAGAATCATCTTCCTAAGAGGCTTCAGGAGAAACCCTAAGGATCAGTTAAGGATCACCTAAACTAAAAGGAATTAAAGGCTCTATCAAGGCCTGATCTAGGTTCTTAGTAGGTCTCAACCTAAGCTTGATCCTATCAAGGAGCAATTAAAGGCCTAAAATTAGCTAAAGGTTCACCTTTAAGTCTAAACTAAGGGAAAAGCTAGATTACGATCACCTAAACATCATCAACTTGTAAAATGGGGGAATAATAGAAAATCAATTCTAAAAATCCTAAGAAAAATCCTAGATGATCCTAAATGTGTTAAGAATCTATGGTAGAAAATTCAGGGGCCAAACCTCAATCTAAAGGTCCTAAAAAAAATTTACATCTCAAGGTGTGCTAGAAGGAATCCATAAGGGGAAAGTTCTAAAACCTATCTCAAACTCAAACTTAGAACCATCTAAAAAATACAAGAAAAACCACACAAACCTATCAAGGAGTCTAGAACAAGTATGCAAAATTTCAACACTAAATTCTAATCCAAGCAATAGCACAAAAATTAGAAAGTAAACTAGTCATTTTGAACATTTTTAATCATGTAATAAAAATGGGAAAATAGACAATAAATGGGAATTTTATCAAAAATGAAATTAAATGCTATGCAAAAATCAGGGACATGCCAAAGATTAATCAAGATTTTTTTCATATTTTTCCAAGCATTATTTCTATTTTTAATGAGTTAAAAATGATTAAAACAATAAAAGAAATTCACAAAATGAATTAAAGAAATTAAAAGAATTAAAAAAACTAAGAAATAACCAGGACCATCAGATCCCTAGACCGGTCCATTCATCTAAAGGGCCAGCGCGCGCCACGTAGCTCAAAACCCCTTTAATGAAATGAACTGTTTCACTAACTAATCATGTGCTCTCCATTGACTTCAGCACACGGTAGTCTCTAATCAGGAACGCTCATACCAAAAGTATTACAATCCAATGTCTATTAGCGTGCCATATCAGCGGTCAAGGTCAACAACTCTCAAGATTGAACCACATGCGTCAGATCCTAATACTAAGTCAAGTCAGTCAATACGATCCAATGGCTCACACTTCATCTTCTACCTTTTGAACTGCACGTGGAAGGGGGGAAACTCAGGGCGGCCGGAGAAGACTCCGGTCGTCTTCTCCGGCGAGTTCACGGTGGCCAAACCATCAGATGGCACCAAACTTCATGAAAACATCCAGACCCACTCGTCTTCTCACGAGGATCATCATGACAACCTTCATTTTTCCATCTTCTCAAAGAATAACCATATACGATCGTGAACAGAAAAATCACATCTAAGCAAATCATCACCAAACTCTACCAAAAGCGCACAGATCTCTTCTACACTCATCATTAATCAAGAATCAACTAATAAAACATGCTATCCATCAAGATTAAGCTCAATCTGAATCCCTAAACATTTCATCCATGATCAAGAACCTTCACCAATGGCTTCCAAACTTTGCCTAAATCCATCTATGGTTCATACTCTACCTAACCACATGCAATATTTATCCTAATTCAATCTCATTAGAGCTTAATTATGAAAAGAAAGAAACCTGGTTTAAGCTTCCACGGAGAGTGCTACAGCCTCCAAACCTTGATCAAACTTGCTCAGAAACGATCAGTGATGCTTGCTGAAGATTCTTGGAGCTTCAATTCCTTCTGCAATGGCCTCCAAGATGAAAAACGATTTTCACTTTGTAACTAACTTTTTCAAGTGCTTATTACCTCATTCAAACTCTTCCAATCACCAAACTTGTTCTGAAATCCATCATGGCAATATATAGAATTGTTGTGGATCATTATCTGGCCCAGTTATGGCCCAATTCATCCAATTCCATTTTCTGATTTTTTCTTCAAAACTCCTTCATGACAGTCACGATTTCCTCTCTGTTTCAGCTTCAATCCAACTTAAATCCATTGCTGGTGTGTTAGTGAGGATGAAGGGCCAGGATTTGTTCCTTGAATCCAACCAATGGTGGATCTTTATTATGTAACTTCAACCTTAAGAAACTTGGAATTATGCTATGAACCAAACTTCAACTTGAAAATGTAACAATTCCAATTCACTCCAAATGTCATTTACCTTCAAAAAATGCACATACTTGTAATGTTTTGCACAAAAATGAATTATTTAAGATTTTTCTCTTTTTATGCCTTTTAATTATTCCTCCATGAAAATTACTTCATTCACTTCCATATTTAATCCATATCTATGAATCTTTGGGTCATGGTTGGACAAATAACACCATTTTGAACAACTTTCAAGTTGATCAAAAGTCCATTTGAGATGTCTAAGTTGATGAAATTGACCCATAATAAAAAATGACCTATAATTCCAAATTCCCAAAATACTCTTGTCTTGCAAAGCTCATAACTTGAGTTCTACAAATCCAATCATGGACTTCTAGTACTTTCTAGAAAGCTAAGAAGATAAGGAATAACATTCATGTTGGTCAAAAGTTCATGAGAATCATCTTTATAGGGAAAAAGTGTCATGCAAGTTGGTTGACTTTCAAGCTCCAAATTCACGTTGATCTGATGACCTATAACTTGTCTGGCTCATAACTTGAGTTCTATAAACCATATAAAGGACTTCTAGTACTCAAATTAAAGCTATGATCATGCTCTACAACAATAATGTTGGGGTCAAGGTGATATGAAAATCACATCTTGAGTTAGGTGGTCTTGAAGTTAGGAACTAAACTAGGGGATTTTACACTGTCAAGCATAGCAACCCTAGCCTAGCAACTCCTCACACTCTTGATTCATGATGAGGTGACCTTGGAATCATCCCTTGGGAATCTTAATACATCAATCCATGATCACATGGCCTTGAAATTAGATCTCAACCTTCTTCAAATCATCTGTTATCATAGGGTTGATCAAATGAAACACTAGTTGTACCAATCTTAGTGGTAACTTCATATACTTCACATGATAACTTGTCTAGGCTCCAAAATGAACTTCAATACTTCTCATGAGCTCTCTAAAGGATTCAAGTCCAACCCATTGGCTTCAGAATCATCTGATGACCTCTCACAACCTTCAAGTTAGGAGATATACACACTTGGCTTCAACCCCTTCTCTGAGGATCTGTAACTTCTTTGATGAGGATATCAACCCTTGAACACTTGAATAAACCTCTTAGCTAGCTTCATAGTCTTGTGTAGCCCTTGGTTGGTAGTCATACCTCTTGATCTCCTGCACACATGTCAATGTAATGCAAATGATAATGCTAAAATGAATGCAATGAAACACAAGCTAGGTAAAGAAAGGTTAGGCAAATTTTGGGGTGCAACACCCGCGGAGGAGAGCACGTGGAGAACGCGTGAAGGACGCGTTTGTTCTGCTCGACAGGGGGAGAAGGTCCAGCCCGCAGAGAGTATTCTTTACCCAACGGGGACCTTGTGCTCGACGGCAGTGGGCCAAGCCAGATTGGGCCTACTGTACATTACTGGGTTGGGCCTGCTCGGTCAAGTCGGGGCCCAGGCCAGAACAGGAACCCCCCAAGTCGTATCTCCAAGGGAAGGAGAGAGGACTTGAAAACATTGTGTCGGGGAGGAGAGAATCCCTCGGCTTGCGGTGAGTAGGGACGCGTGTACGCGGGTCCTTCCTCGTCATCGGGTGTCCGGGGATAATAGGTGCGTGTTGGCGGGGAGATGTGAAGGGACGCGACTGTCAGTCTTCGCCACGTGTCATGTGCTGGATGGATGCTAGGGCGGCTACCCTAGGGTACTCGAATGCCTAGTGACGCTTCGAGTCTTGTGCTGGGGTATAAGTAGGTGAGCCCCCGCCCATTCTCCACTTTTCGCCTTCTTGCTTCCAACCACTAGGATCTGCCGCTCCGCTTCCGTCTGATATCTCCATCGTGACAGTCGCCGCGTATTTTGCCGTAGATCGCAATATAGTAAGTTTTTCTTCTCCTTTCTTTTGTTTTTCTCGTTTGTTTTAGGATCATGGTCGGGGCGTGTTGAATGCCCCGAGGAAGGGTATGGGTCTCCGCCGCTATAGGCGGAGCTTTCTAGGGTTTTTGAATGAGCTCCCCGAGGATAAACGCTTATTCCGATGAATGCCCCGGGAACATATGTTTATTCCGATGAATGCCTCGGGGACAGATGCTTATTCCGATGAATACCCCCGAGATAGATGCTTATTCTGATGAAGGTCCCGGGGAGAGTGTGTAGATTAGTCGGGTAGGTGTCCCGGGGAGACGATAGGATTTTGGATTGAGCCACCGAGGATGATACTCGGGCTGTCCTCGTCGCCCTTTCACTTGACTTGCGGTGGAAGGGTGAATTTGATCTTTGTCATCGAATTCACGGTTACCTTCTGTTTTTCAGGTGTTCATGACTACGTTGGTCCCGGGGACAATAGTCGAGGATAACGAGTCGGATGTCCCTCATTTCGACGAGCGAGTCCTCCCCCTCGAGGAGTGGGTGGCCGACGAGCCCCAGTCCATGCCCTCTTGTTTTGCTTCTGACCCAGTGGGAGCTTATGCCACCGTGGAGGATCGGGAGGAATGTGATCCCCAAAACTAGAAGGTTTACCGTCCTCGAGAACATCATCGTATATGTTCGAAGTACGGGAGGATGCGGTTTCTGATGTACGAGTTCTACTTTAAGGAGGCCAGACTCAGGTTGCCGTTCTCAGATTTTCACCTAGGCCTCTTCGCCTGGTTGCGGTTGGCCCCCTCGCAATTGCATCCGAACGCCTTAGCCTTTATTCGGGAATTCAAGGTCGTGTGTCATTTCCTTGAGGTCGGTGTCACGTTGCCGCTGTTTTTCCGTGTCTTCCATCTGCAGCGGCAGACAGTGGACGACAGGCATGGATGGGTGTCTTTTAAACAACCGAACAGGCTCTTCAAGACGTATATGGATTCTGTTCGAGATTTCAAGGGTCGCTTCTTCTTCGTCAGCCCAATCATGCATGCGAGGGTCGACTCTATATACTCTGAAGGGGAACGAATAGTGAACGGCCAACGGGAAACCGTTATGCTTCCGAGGGTGCACGTGGAATGGTCCCCGAAACATTTCTCCAGGGGGACTGACCGATATATAGTGCGTGCGGGGTCCCTCGACGAGGAGGAAATGGTTGGCTATTTGAAGATAGTCGCGTTTGTGCATAGCCTGCCACCGTTAAAGTTGGTGACACCCGACGGCCGGTATATCCTCGATAGTCAAGGGAATGTCTGCAAGAAGGTGAGGTTGATCAACACGAAACCCTGCTCGAGTGTTCCTCGGAGGCGGAGGCCCTTATCTATCTCGGTGGTGGACGCCTCTTTCTTCTCTTGATTTGTTATTTTTTATCTGTTATTGACTTATTTACTTTGTTTTGCAGGAAACATGTCTCCTGTCGAGGAGAGGGTGAAGAAGTTGCGTGCGTCGAAGGTCACGGCTATCCCGAATATGCGGCTTGGCCAGGTGGTCGGGCAAGCTGCCGTTGATCAGGATGGAAAGGGTTCTTCGTCTCCTCAAAGCAGTCAGTCCCCCATATCTCAGGGGGGCCCGAAGAGGCCCAGAGTTCAGGAGGTGGAGAGCATGGTTGACTTGTTGACGGGCTCTGTTGAGGAGGGTTACTCAATCGTGCCCTGCCATCAGCATCCTGGTTACTTCCACGGGGCTAGGTTGCCTAGCATTCCGGCTGGGGAGGCGAAGATGGTCCTAAGTGCGGACCGAGCTTCTTGTAGGCAGGTCCTGACGGAGGATTTGGATGCTTTGATGCAGACCTTCACCATGACGATGGTTCTGAGCGAGGAAAGCTGCTCAGCTATCGAGTTGTCTAAGCTGCAAGGGGATCTCGCCTTCGCGCAGTCGCGTTTGAACAAATTCGTCAAGGATCTGGAGAAGAGCCGGAGGGAGGTGACCCAACTCATCGAGAAGCTGGAGAAGAGTCGGGGGAAACCGCCGGCGAGCGTAAAAGGGGGGATAGTGCTGAGGAGAAATGGAAGGCTGCTAAAGAGGAGGTGCGAGCACTGAAGGCTCGTGTGGAAAAGCTGGGGAGTGCCCTTCGTCCTGCCGATGATGAGACCGAAGAAGACAGGCAGATGGTCACTCGGGCAAATCTGCTAGCCAGGATCCGGGTGTTGGAGAGTGATTGCTTGGAAACCTTCTCAGTGGATTTTAGTGGCGCGGTTGCACAGCTTAAGGCGGTTAACCCTGGCGTCGCCCTGGTCGAGGATGGCATCGGGCCTTTCCACGAGATAGTCGATGGTCGGGTGGTCGACCCCAGCGTCGAGGAAGCTGGCCCAGATGCCCGTCCCGCCGAGCCTGAAGTGGAGAAGGATGAGGGAGCGTAGATTAGTTTCGGGACTGCGTGCCCGCGGATTCTAGGCTTGCGTGCCAAATATTTTGTATTTTTTTCCTAAGTGTTTGCTTAGTCGGGCCTGCGTGCCCTTTTTGGCGTTGTAACCTTAACTATTGGGCTGGTGCCCGTCTGTATATGGTGAAATTTTTGCGACTTGTTTAAGTGTGCGCTGTCTTGTTTTTGCATGGTGTTATGCTCGGATTGTATGTTTGTATGTTTGAAGTGCATGTGTCATGCCTTTGAGCCTGTTCGGGGTAGGTAGCTCGACGGTATTTGTCTCTGGCAGTGAGGACAACTGGTCGGTCAACCGGTTTGATTTCCCAGTCCATTCGGGGGTAGTTTGTCCCCGGGGCGTGGACATCCCATCGCGAGCTGGGTGTCCTGCCAATTCTGGTACAGCGACGGGGAGCCTCGGTTGAGGTATTCACCATCGAGCAGAGCCTTCTACCCGAGCATACAGAGGCAGGGCTTGCTATTTTTTTGGTCTCTAGGAGACGCGAGGAGGTGCGGTGGTACCAAATCTCTCCCCCCCCCCCTTGGTCGCAGCGCGTGGGTGCCGCGAGCAGTGCTTAACTGTAGTACCTTTTCAGCTTCTCAGTGTTCCATGGTCGAGTTAGTTGACTCCCGTGTAGGTTTTCAAGGTAGTAGGCCCCGTGCTTCATCTTGTCGCGAACACGGTATGGGCCTTCCTAATTTGCGGCTAGTTTGCCCTCATGAGAGTCCTTCTGGTTTCTCCGCAGGACTAAGGTGACGATGGCGAGTGGGACACCGAATCTTGCAAGGATATTCCTTTTGTAGAATCGGAGTATGTTATGGGTCGTGATTTTGGCAAGGGCTTCGGCCTCGACCCATTTGGTGAAGTAGTCGACGCCCATGATCAGGTACTTGTTCTGATATGAACCTAAGATGAAGGGACCAAGGATATCCATCCCCCACCAGGCAAACGGCCAAGGGGAGGAAAGGGATTTGAGCTCACCCGGTGGGGCGAGGTGCATGTCCCCGTGTCGTTGACATCTGTCGCATTTCGTGACGTGCTCTCTCGCATCCTCTTGCATCGATGGCCAGTAGTATCTTGATCGCAGGGCCTTTCTTGCCAGGGATCTTCCCCCGAGGTGCTGCGCGTTGATGCCCTCGTGGATTTCTTCCAGAACGGCAGCGTCCTGAGAGTTGTCAATGGATTTGAGGAGGGGAACCGCGAAGCCTCTGCGATACAATTTGTCTTCGAGAAGGACGTACGAGCAGGATCTTCGTTTGATCGTGCTGGCCTCTTTCGGGTCGGCGGGGAGGTGACCTGCGCTGAGGTAGGCGTGCAACGGCGTCATCCAACAGTTGTTATCCCCTATGGCATTGACGTCGAGCGGTGCTTTGGCCTTTTTCGTGCTCGGTTGTGATAGGATCTCTTGGATGACCAACTTGTGTCCGCCCCTCTTTTTGGTGCTTGCTAGTTTTGAGAGAATATCTGCTCGAGTGTTCTGTTCGCGTGGAACGTGTTGAACTTCTGCGGAGTCAAAACTTTGCATTGTTTCCGTAATGAGAGCCAGGTACTCGGCAAGGTTATCATTTTTCGCCTGATATTCCCCCCCGTACTTGCGAGGCGACCAGCTGGGAATCCGTGAAGATTCTTATTTCCTTGGCCCCGAGGTCTGATGCTAAGCGAAGCCCGACCATGAACACCTCGTACTCGACCTGGTTGTTCTTCGTTGGGAAGGCTAGCGTTAGAGAAACCTCGATACGGGTGTCTTCTCCGTTTTCGAGGATAATGCCCGCGCCGCTGCCCGAGGAGTTTGAGGAGCCATCGACGAAGATAGTCCACGTGTGATTACCTGGGGTAGGCTCCGGGGCGGGGGTCATCTCGGTGACGAAGTCGGCCAGGACCTGAGCTTTGAAGGCTTTCCTTCCTTCGTAGACGATGTCGAACTCAGATAGTTCCAACAACCACTTTAGCATCCGTCCAGCCATGTCTGGTCGACGGAGAAGCTGCTTGATGGGCTGCTCGGTTCTGAGCACAATGGTGTGGGCCAAGAAGTAATGTCAGAGGCGTTGTGCGGCAGTGATGAGGGCCAAAGCGACCTTTTTGATCTGCTGGTATCTCACTTCGGGACTGTGGAGGGCTTTGCTCGTGAAGTAGATTGGCTTTTGTCCCTCGGGAGTTTCCCTGATCAGTACGACGCTGACGGCCTCGTTTGCCACGAACAGGTATATGTATAGGGTTTCTCCAACTTCGGGCCTCCTCAGCACGGGTGGTTTGGACAGGATGCGTTTGAGGTGATGGAGGGCTTGCTCGCATTCATATGTCCATTCGAGCGTGGCTTCCTTTCTCAGCAACTTGAAGAAAGGGAGGGTGTGTTGTGCGAACTTGGCGATGAATCGGGAAAGCGAGGCGAGTACGCCGTTGAGGGATTGTATGGATTTCTTTGAGGTGGGCGTGGTGATTTCCGAAAAAGCTCGGCACTTGTCCGGATTTGCTTCAATCCCACGCTTGGTCAAGTAAAAACCGAGGAATTTCCCTGCTCGGACCCAGAAGGTACATTTCTCCGGGTTAAAGCGCATTCTGCATTTCCTCGCTGTGTCGAAGACCTTTTTGAGATGAGCAGTGTGATCAACTTCCGTGCAGGACTTGACAATCATGTCGTCCATATACACCTCGAGCATGTCGCCAATCTCTCCCCGGAAGACTTTGTTCATCATCCATTGGTATGTGGCGCCGACGTTCTTTAGGCCGAAGGGAATTACGTTGTAGTAATAGTTTCCCGACTCCGTCATGAAGGTCGTGCTTTATTTGTTGCGTTCGTCCATGGGGATCTGGTTGTATCCCGAGTACGCGTCCATAAAGGACAAGAGTTTCAAGCCCCCCGAGTTTTCGATGAGTTTGTCAATGTTAGGGAAGGGGTAGGCGTCCTTAGGACATGCCCGATTGAGATCGGTGTAATCAACACACATGCGCCATTTTCCATTACTCTTTTTAACAAGTACAACATTGGACAACCAGGTTGAGTACCGGGATTCCGAAATAAAATTTGCCTCTATGAGGTCTTTTGCAGCTTTTTCAGCAGCCGCCGACTTTTCGGGGAACTGCCTACGCCTACGTTGTACTACGGCCTTGGTGGTTGGGTTGATGGATAGCTGATGGCAAGCGGCCTCAAGGGTCGAGTCCAGGCATCTCCGCGGCGCTCCAGGCAAAGAGATCAGGGTTCTCGCAGAGGCAGGCCTTTAGTTGTTTCCTCGCAAGGTCGGGCAGTCCTGCCCCGATCTTCACGGATCTCGTCTCGTCGTCCTCGAGGGTCACAATCTCAAAGTCACCATCTGGGATGGGGCGCACTGGGTGGATGGGCTACCCGTTGGATGGAGGGGTGTCGTTGGCCTCGTCTTCACGGTCGGACTCTTCGCTGAAGCGGCTGTCGAGGTCTACCGATTCGACGAGGTCCTTGGGTTTGCTCTTCGGAGTAATGGTGGGCGCTGTTTTTTTGATCGTTGGGGCGGTCGTGCTTAGGCCTTTCAGTGCGGCCTCGAAGCATCTTCGGGAAGCCTCAATGTCGCCGTTTAGGGTGACAACGGCTCCTCGCCTTGTGTAGTACTTCATTTTTAGGTGGACGGTGGAGGGCACCGCGGTGAGCTCAGTCATCATCGTCCTGCCCAGGATACAGTTGTAGAGGGACGGGCATTCAATGACCAGGAAGCGGACATTGACCTCCCTGGCCGTCTCTTTTCCCCCGAAGGTAAACTTTAACTCCACGTACCCCCACGGCCTTGTTGTCGTCCCGTTGAACCCCTGAAGGTCAGACCCCACGTAGGGGGACAGGTTGGACTCGTCGAGTTGGAGGGTTGTGAAAAGGTGGGTGTACATGATGTCCACCGAGCTTCCTCCATCGACTAGGATGCGTCTGACGTCGAAGTTTGCCATCTGTGACCGTATTAAGAGGGGGATGTTTGAGTTGGGGGAGCCCTCGGGAAGCTCCTCGAGGTAGAAAGTGATCGGGTTGGACTGGCCACAAAACTTGTTGAGGGTGCTCATTTTGCCGGAGTTGCTGGTGATGAGTTCCTCGAACTTCCTTTTTACCGATCCCATGGATAGGTTCCTCGGGGATCCGCCGAAGATGACCATGGCCTTCGGAAAATACTTTCATCGGCTGGAGGGACGTACAGGCTCGTCGGGCAGATTAGGCTCGGACGGGAGGCCGAATTTTCTGAGCACGAACCAATCCTCAGGCCGGCTGACACTGAGGGCAACCTGTAGACTGTTGTCACCGTCGGGAGAAGGGAGGTCCTCGACTCTCTTGGCCTCGGAAGCATCTTGTCGTGGGGCTTCTCCTCCCCGGGTGTACCTTTTCAGGTGCCCATCCTTGATCAAGATTTCGATCGCGTCCTTGAGGTGGATGCAGTCTTCCGTAACGTGCCCGTGTCTTTTGTGGAAGCGGCAGAACTTCGATTTGTACACGTTGGGTTTGGGGGGTGTCGGCCTGGGGAAGCGGACGCCCGCCTGGACAAACTCTGTTTTGGCGCACTCGGCCAATATGCGCTCGCGGGAAGCGACTAGAGCTGTATACTCTGTGAATCGACTGGAAGTACCGCGCTGCTCGCGAGGACGATCCTCCCGTCGACGATCTCCTTCACACCGGCGGCTCGAGGCTCCGTCCTCTCGGGACCTGCGGGGGGTCTCTCGGTCTCGAGTGTCCCGGGCGGAGTTGGCCGCTTGAGTCTCCTCGAATCGGATGTAATGCACGGCTCTGTCAAGGAAGTCTTGTAGAGAGGCTGGTCGGTGTATGGCCACAGCCTCGTAGAATTTGGAGTCGCGGTGCAGGCCTTGCTCCAGCAGGTAACGTTTCATCTCGTCTAACGTCGTCACCTGTACTGCCTCTCGTGTGAACCTTTCGATGTACTTCCGAAGGGGTTCGTCGGGGGCCTGGATTATGGCGCCCAACGCGGCCTCTGTCTTTGGGTGGCGCCGGGATGCTGTGAAGTGCCTCGAAAAGAGATCCTTCAGGACCCTCCACGACGTGACTGATTCCAGCTCCAGACTTTTGTACCACGTCATGACACCCTTCCTCAACGTTGTCGGGAAGAGTCTGCATTTGATAGCTCCTCAGACATTCCGGTAGTCGAGCATGGCCTCAATATCTTCCAGGTGGTCGTCTGGGTCGGAGGTACCGTCATACGTCGAGAGTGATGGGGGCTTCTCCTTCCCGTGGGGGATGGGAGCCGCCATGATCTCTCGGGACAAGGGGGTTGTAACACCCATTTTAATTATTTAGTCACTTTATTATTATTTTAAAAATTATATGTTGGTGTGCCCTTTGGTGGGGGGTGTATTTGATGATGTTTGGTGGGTGTCCCTAATGTGGGAGGACTATTGGTGATATTTTGGTGTGAAATATAGTAATATAAAAATAATAGTAACATTGGTGGGGGTGTTATTATTATTATTATATTTATTATATTTGTTACTATTATTAATATTATTATTATTTTGATGAAATAATAATATTAGTATTATTATATTATTATTATATTATTTTTATTAATATTATTATTATTATTGGTGTGATAATATTATTATTATTATAATTATAATTATTGTTGGGTGTATCACTATTATTATTATTATGTTGAATATTACTATAATATTATAATAGTATTATATTATATTATTATTATTATTATTATTATAATGATTATTATAATTATTATTATTAGAATTATTATTGGGAAATATTAGTGGTTGGAATAAGTAAAATAAGAGATGAAAGGGTTATTGGGAAGTTAGAATGGAAATATGAAAAGTCACGATAGAAACCGTGAGGAAGGAAATATGAAGGGGTAGCAAGGAGATATTAGAAAAGTTGGAATGGAGAGGAAAGGGATTACCATAGGCGTGGGATATTGGTGTGATAATAATAATAGTATTATTATTATTATTATTATTACTATTATTATTATTGGTGTTATTATTATTATTATTAAAAGTATTATTATGATTATTGGAGAGATAATAATATTATTATTATTGTTATTATTAATAGTATTATTATTATTAAGATTATTATTATTATTATCATTATTATTATTATTATTAAAATTATTAATATTATTATTATTATTTTGGTGAGATAATAATATTATTATTATTATTATTATTATTATTATTATTATTATTATTATTATTATTATTAATATGTGGTATTATTAATATTAGTAAGATTATATTAGTATTATTATTATTATTAAGATTATTAATATTATATTATTTTATTAGTTATTATTATTGGGATTAGAATAATTAAAAAGGGAAATAGAATATGAGGGGTTAGGAGAGTTACGATACATTTTAGAAAATTGAGAAAAAAGAGCGATAGAAAGAGAGAAGAGGAAAGAACGAGGAAAGTGAAAAAGAACGAAGGAAAAAGGGAACGAAGAACGGAAGAGGAAGGAGAAGGCCAAGAGACCAATTCTAGGAGGAATTCTATCGATCGACCAATTGTCAAGGTAAGGGGGGAGAAATTTGATTGGGAATGGTATATGCATGTATAGGATAGTGGGGAGTCCTTAACCCCGTAGGAATTGATAGATATATGATTTTATATATTATATGTGGTGATTGTTGTTGATTGTTGATGGTTGGATAGTAATCGTTAATGAATTGTTGTTTTTGGTTGATTTGGCCAATTTGGCATATAGGTGATTTTACGGTTTTTAGGGAAAGCCTTATATGGTTTTGAGGTATCGATAAAGTGCTTAGGTGATGATTTTGGGATTGGGATTATGAACCGTTTAGGCTGAATTACATAAAATGTTGGTACTGGTGTTAAGGTGTGAATTAGGATAGAAGATTAGAGTTATTTGGCCTAAAATAGCACTGCAGAATTTGTGAGGTTTTGGCCTTGAGCTTGAGTTTGTGTGATCCCTTTGGCCTTGATGCATTGTAAGGTGATGAGTGCGAGATATAACTCGTGTACTTGGTGATAGTACGCGTTCCCTTAATAATAATTGGTGAGCAATTAGTTAATGTATATGGGTGTAGTGATCAGTAGGATCGTGTATTCCCCGAGCGGTGGGATGTGTTTATAGTTGGTGTCAGAGAGTGAGACTACTCACGGTGTGATTGAATTATATGATGTTGGTGTATGTTATATCTGTACATATATGCATTGATGTATGATGATATGATCAGGAGGATCGTGTGCACTTAGTGTGCCTACATATAATAGTTATGCATTGGTGTGTGCTTATCATGGTGTTTTGGTGGGATGAATCATGTCTCAGGAGGAGCGTAAGTGATTCATCCGTACTCCTTTGTGGAGAATGGTGGGGGATAGATCATGTCTCAGGAGGAGCGTAAGTGATCTATCCAGGTTCGATTAAATGAACCAATGAGTCGGTACCGCATGCATGGTGTTGTGTTGCATAATTGCATTATAATATGTTATATTGTAATTTGAACAGTAGGTTCGCTATATGGTGATTGTTGGGGTGAATAATTGATGTGTTGGTGTGTTTTACTGCCTTATTTACATGTATTATATTACCATTATAGTTTTGATCATGATTTCTCACCCCCCTTGTTGTTGTTGTGGTCTGTGCTTCTTCGGAAGTACAGATAATCCAGGTGCTTAGCTAGCTTGGATATTGGTGTGACTGTCGAGTCTAGGATGCTCTGATACGTAGCACGGGACTTGGGCATTTTTATTGTTTCATGTTGAACTCATATTTTTTTTCCTGCGAACGTATCAAAATTTTTATTTAATTGTATTATTTAAATATTCCGTTGTATTTGGAGAAAAACCTTTTTATAAGGAAACGTGATTTTTATGTGATATCCCACTTGGGAAGGAAACTCTGATTTTTATTATGTTATTCATATTTTATTTGTTTTGGGAAGTGGGGTGTTACAATTGGTATCAGAGCAGGTCGGTCCGTCCGGCCAGTGTTGTTGAGTCGAGTTAAGTCTGTCCTTTAGAATGGAGTTGAATATCTTTTAACCTGGTGTTGTTATGTTTTGAGCAGTATGGCAGGAAGGAACGATGCTGCATTAGCTGCTGCTATGCAAGCAATGGCGCAAGCTGTTGCTAATCAGAATCAAACTGCAGATGCCCAATTCAGGAGTTTGGCGCAGTTTCGGAGCAACAAGCCGCCAACGTTCGAAGGAGGAATTCTGGACCCTGAAGCTGCTCAGAAGTGGCTGAAGGCAATTGAGAAAATCTTCAGAACTATGGATTGTACTGATGAGCAGAAGGTGAGGTTTGGTACTCACATGCTGGAGGGTGAGGCTGAAGCTTGGTGGGACAATAGTCGCCAAAGATTGGAAGCTGCTGGAACTGCCATTACTTGGGAGGTAGTTCGGAAGGGTTTTCTGGAGAAGTATTTTCCGGAAGATATTCAGAGTGCTAAGGAAATTGAATTCTTAGAGTTGAAGCAGGGTAGTATGACTGTAGCAGAGTATGCTGCTAAGTTTGAGGAGCTGGTGCAGTATTCTCCTCACTATAATGTGGAAGGGGCAATGACTTCTAAGTGCTTAAAGTTTGAGAATGGACTGCGTCCAGAGATTAAGCTGGGGATTGCTTGTCAGAAGATCAGGAGCTATCCTGAGCTGGTAAGCAGGAGCAGGATCTATGATAACGATAACCGGGCAAGGATTGCACACTACAAAGCTGTTAATGACCGTAAGGGTAAGCAGAGGTTTAGTGGTACTCCTTATGGTGTTGCTGCTGATAAGGGAAAACGTAAAGCTGTTGTTGATAAGAAGCCTAGAGATGGGAGAGCATCTGCTGAAGGGAAATGTTTTCGGTGCGGTGGTATGGGACACCGTGCTAATGATTGTCCTAATGAATCCAAAAAGTGTTTTAAGTGTGGAAAACCAGGTCATGTGATAGCTGACTGCAGAGCAACTATGCCGACCTGTTATAACTGTGGTGAGAAGGGTCACATCAGTACCCATTGTGAGAAGCCGAAGAAGCCTCAGACGTCTCCGGCTGGTGGAAAAGTGTTTGCTTTGGCAGGAACTCAAGCTGCCAGTGATGAGCGTGTTATCAAAGGTACTTGTATTATCAATAATATTCCTTTAACTGCTATTATTGATACGGGTGCAACACACTCGTTTATTTCTGTGGATTGTGTGGAGAGGATAGGATTGGTGCCGTCTACTCTGGAGAGACGAATGACTATTGAGACACCCTCTATAGGTTCAGTGACTACTTCTTTGGTATGCCTGAAGTGTCCGCTGACTATTTTCGGTAGGGAATTTGGAGTGGATCTGATCTGTCTACCACTTGGTAAGTTGGATGTTATTCTGGGTATGAACTGGTTAGAGTTCAACCGAGTCTACATCGACTGTTTTCGGAAGGAATTGTTGTTCCTGACCCCTGAAGAGGAAGCTGTGGCAAGTTCTTTGTCTACTAAAGAATTGAGAGCATTGTTGGAAGATGAAACTAGAGTGTTTGCTTTATTTGCAACTTTATCGGTGGATAGCAAAGTGTCAATGGAGGAATTGGCAGTGGTGAATGAATTTCCGGAAGTGTTTCCTGACGACATTACGGAATTGCCTCCGACGCGAGAAGTGGAATTTGGTATTGATCTTGTTCCTGGTACGAGGCCTATTTCTATGGCGCCGTACAGGATGTCTGCAGTGCAATTGGCTGAGTTGAAGTCTCAGATTGGAGAATTGTTGGGTAGAAAGTTTATTAGGCCAAGTGTATCGCCGTGGGGAGCTCCAGTGTTGTTGGTGAAGAAGAAGGATGGTAGTATGCGTTTGTGCATCGATTACCGTCAGTTGAATAAAGTGACGATTAAGAATAAGTATCCTCTCCCGAGGATTGATGATTTGATGGACCAGCTGGTGGGAGCTCGTGTGTTTAGTAAGATTGACTTAAGGTCGGGTTATCATCAAATAAGAGTAAAAGAAGGTGATATTCAGAAGACTGCTTTTAGAACTCGATATGGACATTATGAATATGCTGTAATGCCGTTTGGAGTGACTAATGCGCCGGGAGTGTTTATGGAGTATATGAACAGAATTTTCCATTCTTATTTGGATCAATTCATTGTAGTGTTTATTGATGATATATTAATTTATTCTAAATCTGATGAAGAACATGCAGGACATTTGAGAATTGCCTTGCAAGTGTTGAAGGAAAATAAATTATTTGCTAAACTGTCAAAGTGTGACTTCTGGTTGAAGAGAGTGAGTTTCTTGGGGCATGTAATATCTGAAGAGGGAATAGCGGTGGATCCGTCAAAAGTAAGTGCAGTATTGCTGTGGGAACCGCCGAAGACAGCGACGGAAATTAGAAGCTTTTTGGGTTTAGCTGGTTATTACCGCAGGTTTATTGAAGGGTTCTCTAATTTGGCGTTGCCATTAACTCAGTTGACGAGAAAGAACCAAGTTTTCGTATGGGACGCTGCTTGTGAAGAAAGTTTTGAAGAGTTGAAAAAGAGATTGACTACGACACCGGTGTTAGTGTTACCGACTCCGAGTGAACCGTTTGTGGTGTACTGTGATGCGTCTAAGATGGGATTAGGAGGAGTTCTTATGCAGAATGGTAAGGTAGTAGCATATGCTTCGCGGCAACTGAGAGTGCATGAGCGAAATTATCCTACTCATGATCTTGAGTTAGCTGCGGTTGTTTTTGTGTTGAAAATTTGGAGGCATTACCTGTATGGTTCAAGATTTGAAGTGTTTAGTGATCATAAGAGTCTGAGATACCTGTTTGATCAGAAAGAGCTGAATATGAGGCAGAGAAGATGGTTAGAATTTTTGAAGGATTATGACTTCAGTTTGAGTTATCATCCGGGAAAGGCCAATGTAGTGGCAGACGCTTTGAGTAGAAAGGCAATTCATATGGCAGCTCTGATGGTGAAAGAAATTGAGTTAATTGAACAATTCAGAGATTTGAGCATGGTTTGTGAAACTACTGCAAAGAGTGTAATGTTGGGTATGTTGCAGGTAAATAATGACTTCTTGGATATGATTAGAGAGAATCAGAAGTTGGATGTGAAATTGGTAGATTTGATGCCTGGAGTAGGAAGTGACTCCGATAGTGACTGTAAATTGGATAGTACAGGTGTGTTGAGATTTAGAGGCAGGATTTGTGTACCAGATGATGAGGAATTGAAAAAGCTGATTTTGAGTGAAGGACACCGTAGTAATCTGAGTATTCATCCCGGAGCTACGAAGATGTATCATGATTTAAAGAAATTATTTTGGTGGTCTGGTATGAAAAGAGACATTGCTCAATTTGTTTATGCCTGTTTGACGTGTCAGAAATCGAAGGTAGAACACCATAGACCTTCTGGATTTATGCAACCGTTGGAAATTCCGGTTTGGAAATGGGATTGCATTTCTATGGACTTTGTTACAGGATTGCCAAATACGGCGAGAGGTTTTGATGCTATATGGGTGATTGTGGATCGGTTAACGAAGTCTGCACACTTTGTGCCAATTAATATTAGTTTTCCATTGACGAAGCTGGCGGAGATTTATATTCGGGTAATTGTGAAGTTACATGGTGTTCCGTCCAGTATTGTGTCGGATAGAGATCCGAGGTTTACTTCAGAATTTTGGAAGAGCTTGCAAGAAGCTTTGGGTACTAAGTTGAAATTAAGTTCAGCTTATCATCCACAAACTGATGGTCAATCGGAAAGGACTATTCAGTCGCTTGAGGATTTATTGAGAGCTTGTGTATTGGAAAAGGGTGGTGCGTGGGATACTCATTTATCATTGATTGAATTCACGTACAATAATAGTTACCATTCGAGTATTGGAATGGCACCCTTTGAAGCTTTGTATGGGAGGAGGTGTAGGACTCCTCTGTGTTGGTATGAGTCCGGTGAGAGTGTGGTGCTTGGACCAGAAATTGTTCAGCAGACTACTGAGACGATTCAGATGATTCGTGAGAAAATGAAAGTGTCTCAGAGTAGGCAGAAGAGTTATCATGATAATCGGAGGAAAGAGTTGGAATTCTGTGTAGGTGATCACGTATTCCTAAGAGTTAACCCGATGACTGGTGTGGGTCGGGCGTTGAAGTCCAAGAAGCCGGATCCTAAGTTTATTGGACCTTATGAAATTTTGCAAAGAGTT
This sequence comes from Lathyrus sativus, assembly GCA_963859935.3. NCBI lineage: Eukaryota > Viridiplantae > Streptophyta > Magnoliopsida > Fabales > Fabaceae > Lathyrus > Lathyrus sativus. The sequence continues at coordinate 446,528,156 of OZ012739.1, read as the reverse complement.
GGTGCTGTGGCCTATAGGGTGGCGTTGCCGCCGGAGTTGTCGAATCTACATGATGTGTTTCATGTGTCGCAATTGCGAAAATATGTTTCTGATCCATCTCATGTGATTCAGAGAGATGATGTTCAGGTTCGGGAGAATCTTACTGTTGAGACGATGCCGTTGAGGATCGAAGACCGTAAGATGAAACAGCTCCGAGGGAAGGAAATACCTTTGGTGAAGGTAGTTTGGGGAGGTGCTGCAGGAGGCAGTGTGACCTGGGAGTTGGAAAGCAGGATGCGAGAAGCGTATCCGGAGCTATTTCCATCAGGTAATTTTCGAGGACGAAAATAATTAAAGTGGGGGAGAGTTGTAACACCCATTTTAATTATTTAGTCACTTTATTATTATTTTAAAAATTATATGTTGGTGTGCCCTTTGGTGGGGGGTGTATTTGATGATGTTTGGTGGGTGTCCCTAATGTGGGAGGACTATTGGTGATATTTTGGTGTGAAATATAGTAATATAAAAATAATAGTAACATTGGTGGGGGTGTTATTATTATTATTATATTTATTATATTTGTTACTATTATTAATATTATTATTATTTTGATGAAATAATAATATTAGTATTATTATATTATTATTATATTATTTTTATTAATATTATTATTATTATTGGTGTGATAATATTATTATTATTATAATTATAATTATTGTTGGGTGTATCACTATTATTATTATTATGTTGAATATTACTATAATATTATAATAGTATTATATTATATTATATTATTATTATTATTATAATGATTATTATAATTATTATTATTAGAATTATTATTGGGAAATATTAGTGGTTGGAATAAGTAAAATAAGAGATGAAAGGGTTATTGGGAAGTTAGAATGGAAATATGAAAAGTCACGATAGAAACGGTGAGGAAGGAAATATGAAGGGGTAGCAAGGAGATATTAGAAAAGTTGGAATGGAGAGGAAAGGGATTACCATAGGCGTGGGATATTGGTGTGATAATAATAATAGTATTATTATTATTATTATTATTACTATTATTATTATTGGTGTTATTATTATTATTATTAAAAGTATTATTATGATTATTGGAGAGATAATAATATTATTATTATTGTTATTATTAATAGTATTATTATTATTAAGATTATTATTATTATTATCATTATTATTATTATTATTAAAATTATTAATATTATTATTATTATTTTGGTGAGATAATAATAATAATAATATTATTATTATTATTATTATTATTATTATTATTATTATTATTATTATTAATATGTGGTATTATTAATATTAGTAAGATTATATTAGTATTATTATTATTATTAAGATTATTAATATTATATTATTTTATTAGTTATTATTATTGGGATTAGAATAATTAAAAAGGGAAATAGAATATGAGGGGTTAAGAGAGTTACGATACATTTTAGAAAATTGAGAAAAAAGAGCGATAGAAAGAGAGAAGAGGAAAGAACGAGGAAAGTGAAAAAGAACGAAGGAAAAAGGGAACGAAGAACGGAAGAGGAAGGAGAAGGCCAAGAGACCAATTCTAGGAGGAATTCTATCGATCGACCAATTGTCAAGGTAAGGGGGGAGAAATTTGATTGGGAATGGTATATGCATGTATAGGGTAGTGGGGAGTCCTTAACCCCGTAGGAATTGATAGATATATGATTTTATATATTATATGTGGTGATTGTTGTTGATTGTTGATGGTTGGATAGTAATCGTTAATGAATTGTTGTTTTTGGTTGATTTGGCCAATTTGGCATATAGGTGATTTTACGGTTTTTAGGGAAAGCCTTATATGGTTTTGAGGTATCGATAAAGTGCTTAGGTGATGATTTTGGGATTGGGATTATGAACCGTTTAGGCTGAATTACATAAAATGTTGGTACTGATGTTAAGGTGTGAATTAGGATAGAAGATTAGAGTTATTTGGCCTAAAATAGCACTGCAGAATTTGTGAGGTTTTGGCCTTGAGCTTGAGTTTGTGTGATCCCTTTGGCCTTGATGCATTGTAAGGTGATGAGTGCGAGATATAACTCGTGTACTTGGTGATAGTACGCGTTCCCTTAATAATAATTGGTGAGCAATTAGTTAATGTATATGGGTGTAGTGATCAGTAGGATCGTGTATTCCCCGAGCGGTGGGATGTGTTTATAGTTGGTGTCAGAGAGTGAGACTACTCACGGTGTGATTGAATTATATGATGTTGGTGTATGTTATATCTGTACATATATGCATTGATGTATGATGATATGATCAGGAGGATCGTGTACACTTAGTGTGCCTACATATAATAGTTATGCATTGGTGTGTGCTTATCATGGTGTTTTGGTGGGATGAATCATGTCTCAGGAGGAGCGTAAGTGATTCATCCGTACTCCTTTGTGGAGAATGGTGGGGGATAGATCATGTCTCAGGAGGAGCGTAAGTGATCTATCCAGGTTCGATTAAATGAACCAATGAGTCGGTACCGCATGCATGGTGTTGTGTTGCATAATTGCATTATAATATGTTATATTGTAATTTGAACAGTAGGTTCGCTATATGGTGATTGTTGGGGTGAATAATTGATGTGTTGGTGTGTTTTACTGCCTTATTTACATGTATTATATTACCATTATAGTTTTGATCATGATTTCTCACCCCCCTTGTTGTTGTTGTGGTCTGTGCTTCTTCGGAAGTACAGATAATCCAGGTGCTTAGCTAGCTTGGATATTGGTGTGACTGTCGAGTCTAGGATGCTCTGATACGTAGCACGGGACTTGGGCATTTTTATTGTTTCATGTTGAACTCATATTTTTTTTCCTGCGAACGTATCAAAATTTTTATTTAATTGTATTATTTAAATATTCCGTTGTATTTGGAGAAAAACCTTTTTATAAGGAAACGTGATTTTTATGTGATATCCCACTTGGGAAGGAAACTCTGATTTTTATTATGTTATTCATATTTTATTTGTTTTGGGAAGTGGGGTGTTACAGGGGTCCTGTAGTCGTCCTCGTCGCTGAGGGGGAGATGACCCTGGTGGCGGAGGCGCTTGATTTCGCGTCCTCGGCCTCCTGACCGGAGGTTTGACCTGCGGCGGTCTGGTCGGGGGATCTCCCCTGGCTGGCCGTTGCTCCGGACTTGTCTCCTAGGCGACCTGGTCCGTTCCCGCACTACTTCGGGTTGGGGCCTTTCTAGTCGGGGTCGATGATTCCTTGGGGGAGGGGAAGGACTCCTCGAATTCCGTTCTGGTCTTCCCGCGGAGGGGACCTCAACGGGACTTCGTGCTCTAGTGCGTCAATCCGTGCGTTCTGTTGGAACAACAACTGATTCGTCTGGTTGATGGCCGCGAAGAGGGAGGCCACTGTCGGGTCTGCTCCGACTGTGACAAGGATGGGCTGTAACGCTGCCGGGCTCCGTGGTCGAAGAACAGGCTGGTGTGCAGCTTCCGCGAAAGATGGAGAGGCAGTCTGGCCGTCCCTCTTGTCGGTTTCCGAAGGTTGGGATGCTTTTGTTTGCTTACCGCCGTTCGCGGCGGGAGCTTGGGTGAGGCCGTGAACGGCATCGTCGTGGTGTGGGCTAGCCATGATCGCGGAATGTTGATGAAACTTTGGTTTTCTGCTCGGAGGAACGGGGATGTTTTATGTTTCCACAGACGGTGCCACTCATCTGACCTGACCAGAAGGGGATCACTGACTGGTCGCGCCCTGCTGGATTTATGCTTGTTCAACGGTGTATAGAAGGAGATGGGGGGTGTACCTGCAAGACACTCCGATGCCAAAGTAAGAAGTTGGACAGAGTGATCACAAGTACAAAAAAGGGTAAGAAGAGAATACCTGATCCTCTTGGAGAAGAGGGTATTCATAGAGAGACCCCAGCGCAGGGCCAACGGTCATTTGAGTTGGGCTAGATGGTCAGGTCCAACCCAAGTGACTGCTAGGGCTTACGTGGCGTAGTGAAGACCAGAACGTGGTCTTCGCCCTAGTTCAACTGCTCCGTGAACTCCGGAAAGTAGGTTGACCTGCTATTTCGGAGGTGGGCAGTTGGTGAATGACGTGTCCCCGCGGATGGGGAGCACATGGAGAACGCGTGAATGACACGTTTGTTCTACTCGACAGGGGGAGAAGGTCCTGCCCGCGGAGGATATTCTTTGCCCGACGGGAACCTTGTGCTCGACGGCAGTGGCCCAAGACAGATTGAGCCTACTGCACATTACTGGACTGAGCCTGCTCGGTCAAGCCAGGACTCAGGCCAGAACAGTAATATTAATATTAATATTATTAATATTATTAATATATATATATATATATATATATATATATATATATATATATATTAATAATAATATATATATATATATATATATATATATATATATATATTAATAATATATATATATATATATATATATATATATATATATATATATATATATATATATATATAATATTATTAATATATATATATACTATTAACAATATATATTTCGTAAAAAAGAAAAGGAAAAAAAAACCACAACTTTAACATTGCCGCTTTTCAACAGGCGGTAGAGACTATTTTAAAAGAGTTTCATCCTTTAATTTAAGGGTTTATTTTTTTATTTGAAACTATGACAAAATAATATATATATAATTAATCTATATAGCATATTGGAAATTACAAGCCAATAGTATGACATGTTAAAAAAATTCTACAAATGCTGTCTTTCTTATGCCAATGCCAGTAGGAGTATAGTGATACAGATACAGACTTTTTATATAAAATAAGTAATGGGGGAAATTAATTCTCTTAATTTCATAATACTAACTTGAAAAATTCAAAAACAAAACAAGTCAATCAAATAAAATAGAAGCAATCGAAATCGAACGACACTAGTTTCTGCATAAACCGGGGTGTTGATGTTTACATATTTCATTGTCAAAAAATTAAAATTATACAAATGTCTATGTATGTGACGTGAAAACCTTTGACAAACTATTTTATACGAAATAAAGGACCATCAAAACAACTAGTTAAAAAATGTATTAACAGTCATCATATAACATATATGTATGATGACTTTTAATTTGGCAAAAATTAAAACTCCATGGTCTCATAAGCAAGTAACTTCACAAACTTTAAATTTTAACATCCATTGTAAGAATAATCCCCACCCAATTATATATATATATATATATATATATATATATATATATATATATATATATATATATATATATATATATATATATATATATATATATATATATATATATATATATATATATATATATATATATATATATATATATATATATATATATATATATATATATATATATATATATATATATATATATATATATATATATATATATATATATATATATATATATATATATATATATATATATATTACATTTCGAAATTTTCGAAGTCGAGTTATAAAGTCAATAAGGCCAAGTATGAGAGCCAATATGCTGAGTACTTAAGAAAATGCCGAGTTGTCATAGATAGATAGAGCAAGTCGGAGCTCGGGTTATAGGAGACGTACTGACATGTGACCTGTAAGGATCAACGTAATGGCTATGGGGCAGCCACAAGGTCTCAGGAAAGTTATAGAAAATCATCAAGAAAATATTACATGATAGTAATGAGAGCGTCAGACGTTGTGACTATCATATACATGGAATTTGAGGAGTCACTTAATGATTTTGGAGATTGAAAATTAGTATAAAAAGGCTTCTCACCGAAAAAAGAAGGGAAGGACAACAAATACCACTCCTAATACAGTGTGTTTGTGATATCACCTAACTCGCCTCAGGGAGATTAACTAAATAGTGTTTATCAGGAACATTTGGCACCCACCGTCGAGTCTTAGTAAAACTTTTCAAGGCCTCACAAAATAATATATTTCACCATAGCATCATGTATGGATCATCTCCTAGAAGGAATGAACCTCGCACTCCACCAGACATGGCACAACTTCTTACAATTATGGAGAATTTGTGCCATCAGAACAAAATTTTGCAAGAAAGTGTCCATGCACTTCTGCAGTCGCAAAACACTAAGGAATAGAAGGAATAGGGGGAGCTTCTTGATCCTCAACCTCTTGCGGGAGCAATCTGAGGCGATCAAGTCCCAGAAAATTTTAAACCACCACATTTTCCATCCTTCGATGAAAAAAGTGATCTGCATGAGATTATAATCTCAATTAACAATATAATGGCAATAGTCCGGGCTTCTGATTCCTTAAAATGCAAGCTTATGGCGGGAACATTCAAGGAAGTGGCATTACGCTGGTACATGAGCTTGTCCAAATTATCAATTGCCAGTTACTATGATCTAACTAGGAAGATGATGCAACATTTCTTTGCTAGCAGACATAGAAATGTGACCACTACCAGCTTATCCAACGTCCTCCAAGGGACCTCCGAATCCCCTGAGAATGTATGACATGATTCAATGAAGAAAATATAAAAGTCTCTCATCCAAATCAGGAAATGTTCGTGGGAGCTTCCCAAAATGGTCTAAAAGCCGATAATTTCAATGAAACATTGACACAAAAGCCGACCACTAGCATGGAAGATGTAATGAATATAACGTAATGTTATATCAAGGAGGAAGAAAGCAATATGGATAAAAGATCCTGAGAGGCTAAAGAAAAGGCACAATATATGCCTGATGGATCTGGGCCCTAAAAGGAGCACCACGAGTAGGGTTCGAGGGAAAGGTTGACGATAAAACCTTCCCGTAGTCCATATGATAACTTCACCTAGAACTTTAACCCACTTAATGCAAAACGTGTTGATATTCTGCTAGAAGTATACCATCTCAAGCTAATATCGAAACCCAAGAGGGTCAACGTTATGCTAGGAAAAGTTGGGGATGCATGGTGTGCATATCATCGTCTGCGCGGTGTGACTATCATCAATTAGAAATGGATATAAAAATCCTAATCCAAAGAGGCCGATTGGTGTCGTATGTAAAAGAGGTAGAAGGGTCAGTAGGAAAGAGAAATTATTCTATGAGAGATCTAAACTTAGAGAACCTTTCTACCAAGAAGGGAAAAAACATCAAGGAAGTATGTGAGATCTGTATAGCATATCACACGCTTAGCACCATCTTGGGAGGTTTCGCTAGTGGATGAGAAACAGGCTCGGTCAAAAGGAGATACGCCTGATCAGTAATGCATGTGTCACATAATTTGTTTTAAAAAAAAAAAGAAATAAAGGTTTGTCGTTGTAGATTTTTCAAGATAGGATTCAGAAGGTGTGCTGGAATATGAGAAGGACCCAATGGTATAAAAGTATAAATTCATGATTAAAGTGTCAAACAAGTGTTGATCAACCCTCATAACTCAATCGAATATTATATTAGGATGCTTTCAAAGGAATGAACATGGATATGTTCGAGCTGCTACCCTTCAAAGGTACCATGGTCGGTTTCTCTAGGGAACAAGTCCAGGTACTAAGGAATCTACCTATCATGGCCGTCTTTGGACATGGAAGCAAAACCAAAGGCATCAAAGTTAGATACCTGATAGTAAACGCGTCATCACTATCGCTGTGAGAATCAGAGACCATAGCTATTGAGTTAGCTAGGTTTCACAAAACTTAAGATATCACCACCGATCTTTAATTTATCCAAGGGAAGGGGTAAAGAAAGAATAACCCATAAATATGCAATTAAAAAACAAAGTAATAAATAGATATAAAGTTTGGGGGTGATTATACTAAGGGAAGGTATTAACACCTTAAGTATCTATAATACTATATATGAACCTCTTGTTGAATTTGTGTTATAAGTTTGAGTTTGCTATTTGGGATTGATTGGGGAGATGAGAAGAGAATTTTTTTTATTTTTTTAAGGGAGAAAAGAAAAAGGGTAAAAAAAAGAAAAAGGCAACTCGTTAGGATCTCGCAATCCTATGCCTACGTATCCTATATAGGAAGTCAGAGCAATCGTGTAACACCCTTCTAAACCCAACGGATAATATATGAATAATCAGAGTAAATTTCCATGCATTTACAAAAGGGCATTACACATAACTTTCAAAATATCAAAATCACCTGTCATGCTCATTACTATTTCAATATAAAATTATGCTTTACAAAACTTTACTTTGCATGTAGCAGCGGATTCAATTATACCACAATTTTCATAAAAGAAACATTTGTTTTTATCACATAAAACAACATCACTTAGGCACTAAGGCCAACATCATAATATTCCAATGGATATAAACACGTTTATAGAGTACATAATGTATATCTTAAACACAACCCAAGCGATCCCAGTGTTACATGACCAGAGCATGACTCGACCCAACATAATTAAATCACTAAACGGCTACACCAAAAGCGACCTCGTAACTACGAGCAATATTACTCCTTGATACCTGCACGATGTCATGTAGGACATCATTCCAGCAGAAGGGTGAGAAATATTATCATAATAACAATGCATATAATTATATATACACAAATACACAAGCGCAAAATACATATATTCCACATTTTCTCACCACAATTCATTATAACTCATCATGTACAATACAACATATATATAATCAAATATGGATAATCACCAAGCATATTCATCATGCACGTATCCATAAATCTCAACATTCCACATGAACATACACATATTATGTTTACTCACTAATTCACAATTACACATTCACAAGTCTCAAATCAATAATTCATGTTCATAAGCATACTTTCATACAATGATCACATATTCACAACTCTCAATTACACAAGTAATGCACATACGCATATTCCACCATTCTCACCATACTTCATCATAACTCATCATATACTTCACAAAGCATATATATATATATATATATATATATATATATATATATATATATATATATATATATATATATATATATATATATATATATATATATATATATATATATATATATATATATATATATATATATATATATATATATATATATATATATATATATATATATATATATATATATATATATATATATATATATATATATATATATATATATATATATATATATATATAAGCAGGATCGGAATAGTTTGTATAAAAGAGAAGTATAGAAAGTGAATGGTAGAGACAATGTTATAAGAAACTTCAAAGTTGTTATTCAAAGGTGTTCCAAGGTGTAATTACAAATGAAACTTAAATCCCTTTATATAGGGAAGAAAAGGCTTACTATTTAAGCCGGTAACTAAAACTTACAATAGCCGGTAACTTGTATAATTATTGTCGGGTACACTTGGGGCCCCATCGTCACAACAATTAACAAGAAACTACAAAAATCACATGCATGCCTAGAAATTATTAAAGACAAGATAAGATTCTTTTTCCCTTGTCTTTTACAAAGATAGAAAATGCATGTAATTATGCCTAGAAATTATTAAAGACAAGATAAGATAAGATTCTTATCTCCTTGTCTTTTACAAAAGATAGAAAATGCATGCAATTATGCCTAGAAATTATTAAAGATAAGATAAGATTCCTTTGTCCTTTTACTTTTGGAAAGATTCTTCTTCTATTATTTCTTGTCCTTTAACCTTTGTCTATTGATTCTTACTTCATTATATTTAGACAAGATAGCAAATTAATTCTTTGCTTTTCTTTTTTCTTTCAAAGATTGAATCATCGCATCCCAGAAATCTTCTGCAGTAGCTTCATCTGCTTGACCTTCTCCTGCTACACCTTCAAAATTATGGGAATCCATTGATCCCATGGAAGAGCTTGTCTTCATAGATGAATCCTCATCTTTTGATGCTTTTGATGGAAAAGTAGAGAAGAATTGGTTCTTCATATGATCCAAAATTGTGACCATAATTTCGTCTTCTGATTCATTAGGATATTTTCTCTTGAAGAAGTTCTTCAAGTTTTCCATTGACATTTGTTTGGAGCTTTGTTCCTTGACCTTTTTGTTCTGGTCTTCAGCTATTGCTTCTTCAATTAATTTAATTTTGTTCTGGACATCCTCTGAACTCATCTTATTCCACCATTTATAAAAGAAATTTCTTTCTAAAATGGGAATGTTAAATTTGTTTCTTGATATGGTGATTGTCCATCTCCATATCCATGGAATCTGAAATTTAATAAAGAACAATAATGGACATTGTCCAGTGATTAAATTATCAGATAAAATTTTTACAATAAGTGGACTATTATCACACCATGGATTATATAAGTTAAGAATTTCTTTAGGAAGAATTTCCAAAGATGGACCAAATTTAGCCCACCATTCATAAAACCAATTTGGTATGGGTTTATTAACCATCTCTTCATTAATAGAGAAAAACCAAGAATGCTTGTTCTTGGGATTTTGGTAATAAAAGGCTTGAGTGAAAGCCTGAACATAGTCCCAATAATTAAAGTAAATATACTTTCCTTCCGCAATTCTTATTGCCTTTTCAGCATTTGGGTTGAGACCCCATTCTCTTGGTAACAAAATTTTATTAATGTGACATTTGCTGAAGTTTATAAAACTTTCAGGATTATTGTTTTGGTAATGGTGAGTAATTGTTACCGATTTGGTAACAGTCAAGAGAATTTCTAGGTTGGGCCTAGATTTTCCATGAAGACCTGGATATCCTCTTGATTCGAGGTATCTAGTTTTGATAGACCATCCATCATTTGGATTTATCTTTATATCTTCATCATCAATATACATGATTTTCTCAGTTACTGGATTTTCAAAATAATCCATTTGTTCTTGAGGTGGGTTATTAACCGCAACTTCCTTGTAGGATGTAGTTTTATTGGAGGAAGAGGAAGCAATATCTTCCCTTTTTGCTGAAGGTGCAGGTAATTGCTGCATTTTTCTACCTTTGTAGACAGTAGTCCAATCCCCTATTAGAGGAATGTTTGATTCTGGCTGGGGTAACATATTGTTACTCCCTCTCCCACCACGGCCATAACCGCGGCCTCTACCCCTATATGGGGTCATCATTTTTTCCCTGCAAAAATTCACGAGTTAAATAATCAGCAAGTGAATTATTTTCACCTTTAATGTGTTGAATATCAAATTCAAACATAGATAATTGTGATTGCCAACTAGCAAAAATTTGCTTAGCAACAAGATTTTTAACATCTTTTTCAATAATTGATTTAGCTGAGCTACAATCAATTTTTAATAAAAATTTTTTATTAAGAAGATCATCTTGAAATTTTGAAATGCATTTTATAATAGAAAGCATCTCTTTCTTGATAATTGAATATTTTGCTTGTGTTGGATTCCATTTTCCAGAAGTAAATCTAACCAAAACTTCTTTTGAGGTTTCAGGTATTATTTGTTTAAGGATTCCTCCATAGCCTAAGTCTGAAGCATCAGTTTCAACAATTTTGAAATACTTAGGATTAGCAAGAGATAAACAAGGCAAACATTTCACCTTATTTTTAATTCTTTGGACTGCCTGAGAATGTTTTTCAGTCCAAGGGTCAGGATTCTTTTTAAGCCTAGCATGTAATATTGTCGTATCTTTAGCTAGATTTTCATAATAATCTGCTATGTAATTAAGGCTACCAAGAAACCTTTGTAATTGTTTCTTATCTGTAATAATATTAGGGAATTTAGAAGCAAATTCAATACTTCTTTGTATAGGAATTATAGTTCCTTGGTCAATTTCATGTCCTAAAAATCTAACCTTTGTTTGAAAAAGTTTCATCTTAGGCCCAGATATTACTAATCCATTATGCTTAATTAATCCTTTGAATATTTTCAAATGTTTCATATGTTGATCTATAGTTTTTGAAAAAACTAAAACATCATCAATATAAACAATTATAAATTCTGTATAAGGATTAAAAATATCATTCATAATATTTTGAAATTCAGAAGGGGCATTTTTAAGGCCAAAAGGAAGGACATTCCATTCATAATGTCCAAAAGGTACGGTAAAGGCTGTTTTATACTTATCAGATTCATTAATCTGAATTTGCCAATAACCAGATTTCATATCAAATTTAGAGAAGATTAAAGCATTGTTTAATCTATCTAAAAGATCTTTTTTATTAGGAATAGGATATCTAATCCATTTTAACACTTTATTAAGTGGTTTGTAATTAATAACGAGTCTAGGAACTCCACGTTCCTTTTCTGCAGCATTATTGACATAAAAGACTGTGCAACTCCAAGGAGATTTGGATTTTCTTATTAATTTTTTCTCCAAAAGAGATTCTATCTCTTTTTTGCATAAATCCAAATACTCATGATTCATTTGAGCAGGCCTAGCTTTAGTGGGAATTTGACTTTCATTAAAGTCATCAAGATAAGGTAAGGAAATAACATGTTTCTTTCTATCCCAAAAGGCATTAGGCAAATCATTGCATATTTCTTCTCTAAACTGTTGATCAATTAATTTAATTTGATTTTGAATTTCAGGATTTTTAAGTTGATAAGTGATGTTTAATAAACCCATTTCTTCTTTAAGAAAACAAATTTGTTTTTCTTTTTTAAGAAGAATATCTTTAACTTCATTAATCATCCTAGTATGAGGATCAGTAATAAATTCAAAAGTAATTCTTTTATTATTAATAATGGAGGTAATTCCCTTTTGATCAACATTAATTAGAGGCATAATTTTATGCAGAAAGGGAGTTCCTAATATAATTCTATGAGTTAAGTTTTTCACAAGAATAAAGTGAGTGGGTAAACAAATATCTTTGTTACAAACATAAGCATTAGACAGTTTATAATTAACCGTGAGTTTATCTCCTCCAGCTTGTGTAAGAGATTGAGTAGTTTTATCAAAATACTTAGTGGAAATAATTCCCTCTTGAAGGCAGTTTAAATCAGCGCCACTATCAATAAGGGCAACTTCATTTTCTAATATGAAATTTCTATTAATCACTAAAGTTATTCTAACAAACCATTTTTGGGAGGTCACTCTATCAATGAGGGAAAGGAAATCATTACTAGGTGAATGATTACTAGTTGAAGCTATTTCTTCAACCCTTGAATTATTGGACTCTAAAAAAGTGAGCCTTTGAGATAAACCATAGTTTTCTTTTTTAATTTGAGCTATCTCATTTTTTAAGAGATTTATTTCTCTATTTAAATCCATAATAGAAACAGGAGTTTCACGAATGTTAGACTGTCTAAATCTAGACAAAACCTCACTTAATTGGTAAGGTGCTTCTGTAATAATAGGAGATTCTCTTTTAGAGTTTTCTTGGATTAGAACCTCAAGCATTTTTCTTTTAAGATTTTTATCAGAAATGGACTCTATAGCCTTTATAGCTCCATCCTGTTCTGAGGTTAAAACATTTAACCCATTCATATCCACTATTGATTTCCAGTAATCTAATTGATTACATTGACAATTATTATTGTTAGAAGATTCAGATGAGTAATCAGAAGACGATTCATAAATCATATTAATATCTTCTTCAGAAGAGTATTCTTCAGAATCAGATTTGAGAAGTAAAACTTTCTCTAATTGAGAACATAATTGTTCATCTTCTATCTCATTAAGAGTTTTTTTAGTCCAACATTGGTTGGCATAATGGCCAGGTTTGCCACATTTATGACATGTTATGTCAAGCTTTTTGGCTTTTCTTTTACCTTTAGGGTCAAAAGATTTTTCTTTAGGTCTACTCTTATTGTAGTGACCCCTTTTCTTATTCTTATAAGAATTTTTATAAGAATTTTTTGGCTTCTCCCTATAAGGTTTATTGCGGAAAATTTTTCCTTTTTTCTTTTTATTATCTGGAGATTTTCAAAGATCAAAAGCAAATTGCTCACAAAATTCACCAATTTGGTGTTTTTCAGAGAGCTTTTGCTTTTTGAGTTGATTTCTAAGCTTTATATCATTACATAAAGTTAATCCTTCATTAACACAAGTGCTAATTATATGACCATAAGTAAGATCTGAATAATTTATATTTATCCCATCATTTTTCTGTCTTAAGGATTGTCTAACTTTCTCTGAAAAGAAATGAGGTAATCCATCAATAAATTTTGCTTTCCAATGCAAAGAATTGGGATTGTTTAATTGATAAACTCTTGAAAGAAAAGTATCCTTATACCATCTAAAGTGGGTGAGAGAAGGACACCTAAGGTTTTGGAGAAGTGTCTGGATTTTTTCTCCAATGGGGACATTGGTTCCTACAAAATGTTGTAAGATGGAGAGACACAGTGTATACACTGCATCTTCTTCTCCTGTGGTGGTTGTAGCCACAATAGTGCTCGTACTAGTTCTTGGTTCGCTCTTAACGATTTTTTTATGATTAAGAATCTCTAATTTTTGAGATTCAGTGAGATAATGATCCCACCAGCCTCTAAGTTGGCCAACAAATCCTGTTGTTATAAAGGATGCTATTGAAGCATCAGAATTTCCATGTTGCTTACAAACAATAGAGTACATGATCATCCTATGGATAGTATCTATAATTTGTTTGTCATTAAGACCATCAACATTCCATTCATAAATGGCTTTTCCTGAAATGATAAATGCTTTGCTTTAGGATTAAGCGTAGTAAGAACCTTATAGTAGATTCTATAGCATATTGCTATAATTTCACTTCCCGGTTTAAAATTATAACCATTAGTATGAACTGTTAATTGCATAGCATCTAATAAATTTTTATCAGATAAAGATAGATTTAAATTAGGTGAGACATCAAAGTAAACTGGTCCATGACACAGACTTGTCTCAACCATAGCAGCTAAAGATTGTTTGAAATCTTTACATCTACCATCTCTAACATAAGTCATTATGCTAGAATTTAAACCCAATAATGTTAAAGGTTTTAAAGCAATTTGAACCAATCCAATATGGATAAAATTATAATTTTTAAAAGGTTTCAAATCTTTTTTAGTTAACAGTTTTATTGTCTGAGTTTCTTTAGAAATTTGAATCGTTTGTTCTAAAGTTTTAACAGCAAAACGAGCAAAAACATCTATCTTACCAAATCTATAAATTTGATTAGAAGGAACTGAGGGTATAACCCATCTGTTGAGTTTATCCATATTTTTTGGATATTCAATTAATTCTTCATTTTTTATTAAATTATTTTGATGATTATCATCATCAGAATCCATAGGGCAATAGGCTATATATATATAGACAAATATGGACAATCATCAAACATATCCATAGTTCACAATTACACAAGTCATGTACATACACCTATGCATAACTTCATACAACAATCATATATTCATACCATGAGACTCAATGCAACTCATGCCATGTGGTACCAACACTTGTTATCATTTTTCGGTTTTTACACTTAAACCGGGTCCACCCTTCTAGACCGATAACAACAAAAGCCCGTTCCCTAAGCTTTCAAACTCATCCTTCTAGGTTTGGCACAAGCCACTAGTCTCCACGAAACTAGCAAACATTGCCTCTTGACTAAATGATGCATATGCAATCAACAACAAAATGCACTTAAAACCGATCACACGTCTTAATCCCATGCATTCACATAATTCCTCCCTTCAAGAATTAAACAAGATTGCACACACAACATATCATATAATCAAGTATTCATACTTTTCATCAACATTTTTGTCAAACAATGCACGCAAATCTTACAATATGCTCCCATGCATTAATTCACAATAATCGGATACAACAAATATGCATTCATAATTCAACTTCATTACCTTTTCAAACAATGCACACATATTCACAATATGTTCTCATGCATTCACAATATCACATACAATCAATATGCATTTACACTTCAATATCATTACCACATTTATCAAGCAATGCACACATATTCACAATATGTTCTCATGCATTCTTCACATACAAACAATATGCATATATTTGTCAAAAGACTATATTTCATAATCGATTCCACCATCTAGGATTCACGCCATACGGCTACCCATAGCATATCATATCACAACATGCACAAGCTATACGTTATATAACAAAAGTATTCTGCACAATAACACATCAATCACACACGTTCGCGACGGTAAAAATCAACACAACAATATATTTTCAATTTTATGCTATAATTGAACCAGGTACAGGCCTCAAAGCCATTTTTTCTAGAAAGATAATCTCGTTAACTTACAAACACTTCGAACGGGGGTCAAAACCGACTTACGGTTCAAAAGTTATGAATTTTCGAAGTTTTCCGAAAAACCAGAATTTTGCCTAAACACGGCTACGGGATTTTGCATTTTCGTCCGAAAATCCGACCGATTCAATTCTTTTTTTCGAAACAAACATATACTCATACTCACCTAACATATAGCAGTGAATTAGAACCATTAAACACGATTTCTACGACGTTCGATTTTCACTCAAAGCTCAAACCCTCAATTATCCAAAAATGTCAAAACTCACAAACTCAACCAAATTCAATCAAACGAAATCCAATAATCACGGCTAAACATTACCCGACTAAACTATGCAATTTATTTTGAATTCTAACCGTTCAAGACTCGATTCTATCGATTTAACTCATTTGCCCTAGAAATGGAAAATAGAGAAAACTACCAACAAATCCAACATAACTCATACATAACCATACACATTGATCAAATAATAATGTTTCTCACCCTTACCTTGATTGGATTGAAGCTTGAAGTTGATTCTTGATGATTTCTCCAAGTTTCCCTCTTCTCTTCTCTTTTCTCCTCTTTCTCTATTCTTTCTCTCCTTTTCTTTCTTTCTTTCTCTTATGTTTCTATCTCTTTTCTTTTCTCTCCAATTTCCCTTATATATCCTTCTATTTTCTTTCCATCATAATTCTTCTCTCACAAATATCTATCAATTCATTTCTCACAAAATATCTCATCTTATCATTAATTAGAGAATATCTAATAAATCCATATTATTCTACCAAGTAGAATAAATTAATTAAATCCATTAACTCATTTAAATAAATCCAATAATTTATTTAAATCAGATAAATCACATAAATTAATTAATTAGCACAATTAATCACTTATTAAAAAATTGGGCTGTTACAAATCGTAGTTCGGCTAACTACGAGTGAAAACAATGTTTGTTGGTTGGTCTTAGGAGAAGAGACAAGTTGTCATCTTAAGGAGAATACTCAACTAATCCACCACAAACATGTGGAATATGGATTTTTGCTTCATATTAAAAGAAGAGCTCCAACCCGGATATAGAATCAACTAGTATGTCACATACCTCCCTCAAATGGAAAAGAGTCAACATCTTTCTTAACAATGTCATGCGGTAGTAGAATTACATCTCAACTAAGGATGACTAATGTCTAATCTCTTTGGAGAAAAAAGAACCTAATTGTAGTTTATCTAAAGTTGAAATATCCTAAAGTAAGAGGGTCACAACCTAAAATAATCAGTCTAAAGTCAACAATCTAAGTATATACAACCTAAAGGGAAACAAGGATAGTACAATGGGTGACAGACGCGAAAGAAAAATGCAGTGCACATGACGACAAAGTCAACCACAAACCCTTCCATTGGATTCAAACATGAGCAATCATAAAGATTCAAGAGGCAAAAGCAAATATCAAACAAAAGGCATCATGACAATAATATCCAAATAGGACAAAACAAAGCCTCAAACAACAAAGTTAAGCTCATGAACAAATCACAACATGTGTAAAAAGCAAGGATCAAGGCATGTGATCAACTAACAAGGCATGACATCAAGAATAAACATCATCAATTAATCAGAACAACGCATCAAGAATAAATCGAGAAAAAGTATGTCAAAATAGAGGAAGCAAATGAACCACCAAAATAAATTTGGACCATGAGTAAATTATTAATCAATTTAAATATAAATATTTAATAAGATTAATTAGTAATTTAATTAATCAATATTAAATAAAAGTATTTAAATTAACTAATAATTATACAAATTTTACATTTTTTATATAACTTAAATTAACTAATAAAAACTCAAAAAAGAATCAAACATATAAATTTGGGGTTTTTTTATATTAAGTCATGAAAAAAAATTAAAACAAAAAATAATTAAAAGAGTGGATCATCTAATAAAAAACAAATGATGGGCCTGAGGAAAATATTGAGATGGCCCAATAACAAATTATCACATAAAAACCTAATAATAATTAATTAAGTAAAAAAAACTGTAATGGGGAGAACCACCCCCTTTGATCCCAAACTTGATTTCACAACAACTAAGTAATGAAATATCCATCATAAAAAAACAAAATGATTTTGACTTTTTCAACAAAAGGGTAAGTGCTTATTTCCAGAAAACCAAACCAAATTTCATGAAATGCAAATATTCTTTCATTCTTCTCTTAAACTTAAACACCAGTGCAGACTCTTTCAAAGCCATAAACAGAAAATGATAAAAGTGAGAGATTACCGAACAACCGCAGACCTCGTGAGCGGTGGTGTTGCAAAGTGTGGATGGTAATGACGGAGGTGACTTCAAGGTTATTATGGAGTGATGAAGGAAATGGTTCTTGAGTTATGTTTTCTTGAGCCGTGGGAAAAAATGGCTTCTGAAGATAAATATGAAGCTTTATTTTCAAAATACCAGTGGTGATATCACCATCTTTTAAGAGAAAACATGAAGCATCCCTTTTGTTCTTTGCTTCTTGCGCCTTCCAGCATATGCGTTTTTGTATCAACAATGAGAATGAAACATGATGTATGAAGGCTCAATATTGGCTCGTGGTTGTTGGGTTACTGAAGTTGTTGTTGCTTGTCGAAAATCGCGATAATGAGCGAAGGGCTGCGTGTGGAGTTTTAACGGTTTGGTGTGTTGGAAGAAAGTGATGAAGTGAAATGAGATGAGGCAAGTGTATTTAGTGATGATGAAAAGTGAGCATGTTTTTATGAAGATGAAGTATATTTATTTTAGTTATGGATGGCTTCATGAAATGATTATGGTTGTAGCATGTATTTTTCATGGTGGGAGAAGCGAAAGTGGTTTCATGCGTTTGGCTTTGGTTTTGTTATGGTATTTTCTTTTCTCACCTATCACGCTGAGAGAGAGCAGGTTATGTGTGTCAAAGTAGAGTGAGGTTTGTGTGCTAAGTGTGTACTTGTATAGGTTTACTAATATTAAGCAAAAGTAAAAGTAACTTTTCAAAACTTACTAAACAAGATTTCTAAAAAATTAATAAAACAAAATTTCCATATTATTTTTAAAAAATATATAAAATAAAATAAAATAAAATGTAAAATAAACTATTTTAAGATAAAAAACTAAATTAAAGAAATTGATTAATAAAAATAACTATTTAATTAAAAGTTAAAAAAAATCAATTAAAGAGTGAATAATTGGACTGCTATCGAAGTGCTCGAAAAAATAAAGTGAATATACCAAAATGATCAGCTCAAAATAAACGTATTGGAAAAATACAGTGTTTGGTCAAATTTCGAAATAAATTTTACCCGGTTAAAAGGCTTAAACTAATAAAAAATGAGACCGAAAAGTATTCAAAAAATTAAAATGAGCACGCTGGGTTAAACCACGCGAAACATAGATTAATATCACTGGCGTTTGCAGACTCGATTCTAAAATTTTTCATCCACTGATTTTACGCACAATTGACTTTTAGTTTGACTGAAACGACTGTACATATCCAACAAATTCATTTTGGATGATAATTCGGGCATTATGAATTATGAAATACATGATATGATATGCATATGATGCAAAGCGAAAATATAGTCAGATGAACAAAAACAAAAATGCATGGTCAAAATTTTAGGTATGACAATCACCATACAACATCATCATCAAAAGACTGATGTTCGACGCTTTAGAGTCTACTTTGTCCACTATTTATCTGACCATGAATTACCCCTTAGAAGGTGGACAAGTCGAAGTAATCAAAGACGATCAGGGGCTGGCTAGGAAATGCTACAAAGATAACCTAAAATTGAAAAAGAAGACCCAGTAGGATCGTCCTACGATAAAAAAATACTTTGAAGGTGAATTTGGTTGACCTCGATCATCAGGGGGATCCAGCAGATGATAGCTTGACCCCCATTGGAGAATTAAAGAAGGTGCAAATCAATGATGAAGATTTTAAGGTCACACATATAGGTTTAGGGTTATCTTAAGAAGAGAAAGCAGACATTATCAAGGTATTAAGAGATAACATCGAAGATGCATCTTTGAAATATCCTCAATATTCATTTATGGTGTTTTTATTCACTTAGCTGATTTAATTAACAACTTAATGATATTTTTAGAGATGCATATCCGAAAATGTCAAGCAAGAAATTGTTTCCCAACATGTTCCGGAGAAGAAGGAATTTGTATCGGACATGACATTGAACACGGTGGCGCCAAAAAATATAACCGCATATTTGAAATGAAAAAGACCAATAAATGTTTCAAATATCAAGCAAATATACGACGTGTATGATCGAAACAACAAGATCGTAAGAGGACCAAGATCTAAGATGCAATAACTATTAAAGCTTTTGAAAGATGACGCATATGTTTCTTAGTATAGAGTTTGTGAGGATAAAATCACAGTTCCAGATATATTTTGGAGTCATCTCGATTTCATTAAGTTGTTCAACATATTTCCCACTGTGTTCATAATTGACTCAACATACAAAGCAAACAAGTATAAACTTCTAATCATTGAAAACATACCATAAGTAATAATCACGGATCATGACACCGCATTGATGAATTCAATTGCAATGATGTTTTCCACATCATCCACATTACTTTGCAAGTATCACATAACTACACATGTGAAAAGTCGAGTAAAAATTGCGGTAGGCACCAAAGTCAAACTTAAAGATGGAATAATGGCCAAATCTAGTGTGGTCGTGGAAAATATAATGGATGCATTAAATGGTACCATAAGTTCTTCCTCGAAAGAATTATATGCCGAATCTCTAATATGTTCCAGGAGTGTGTGTGCGAATATCTAAATTTGCATAAATATGTTGATGACACTATTTTGGACCAGGTTAAAGAGAAAATTATTTATGCTTGGACCGATCAAGTTCGACACTTTGGCAATACAACTAACAAAGTTGAATATGGACATGCTAGGCTGAAGAATTGGTTGAGAAATAGTAAATAAGATTTTTGTCGAGATTGAGAACTTGTTAAGCAAATGCTCCAAAAACCAACACAATGAGATACATAAATATGCGAGAACAAAGAAAATTACAATGCAATTCTCAATGCTCTTGATCCTTATCTTAGTGGTCCGACTCCATTTGAAAAATGGTTGCACTTCCCGAAAATGAGACATCTTATAGAAAATGCTTATGGCAGGGTGTGTATTGATTTAACACAACATGGTTTCTTGGAAACATTCTTTCCACCTCAAAGTAAGCCACGTTAAAATCCATCCGAACACATCATGTTTATTGGTTGGCTATAAAAAAACAACATTTTGTTCAGGTTTATCTGAAATCGAGATGTCTTATACCAAAGACATTACTGAAGTGGATGACACATTTCATACAAGATGTTAAAAATTGGATGGATCACTTTTTGGAAAGGATGGAAGTGTTCACCAAGTTGAGCGGCATTGAAAGAGAAATAAATAAGGAAATGTCAAAGAAGGAACCACCAATAAATTTAGGTAGTGAGATACTCCCTCTGGTCTTTATTATAAGAAAAAATTTACTTTTTAGATTCATGGAATGATTGATGTATTTGATATATATGGACCAAATACATTAATTATTGAATGAATCAAAAAAGTGGTTTTTTCTTATAATAAGGACCAGATGGAGTATCTTTTAATGCATTTTAATTTTAATATAACAATGTAACTCATTTTTTTGTAGGTAATGCACCGTATAATATTGTAGGTAACTCATTTTTACACAATTTTTTGTGCTTCTAATGCCTCTACTACATAATACACTAGTTTTGTGTGAGTAGTAGGTTGGGTGAGTTCGGAGATGCATCTCTGAATACACATTTAAATTAAAAAACAATACAAGAGACTTTACAGATGTACATCTCCATAAATTCTCTTATTAATGAAAAACCATGGCGTATCCGGAGATGCATCTCCGAACACACCTTTAAATTATAAAAAAATTGAAACATGGAACTATAGAGACGTGCATCTCCGTAAAGCATCCTGATGATATGATATGGTTTGTAAGGTCCTCATTAATTTACAATTTCTATAAATAGGGTCTCCCATTCCATTTTCTTTACACAAACCAGAACGAATATTGTTGGTGCAACAATCGGGGGGGGGGGGGGGGGCGTTAAGCGAGGAGCATTCTTAAACGATGGGACATCCTTCTTAGAGCAACACACCTTTCTGAGAGATACACCACATATTCACACAAAACCATAAGGTGATAGGTGTGCGGGTTCTCTCACTTATAAATGCTCAACTCTCCATATTTATAACCAATGTGGGACTCCAAATCACACTTGAATTTATTATTCTCAACACTCACCCTCAAGTGTGAATTAACAATGCTTCCCCTTAAGTGGAAACTCTTTTGTCCATATTTATTTGTACCATCGTTGACACCTTTTTCTTGGGCATTTCGACACACCTCTTCCTAGGCATTTCAATTTCAACGGGACACCAATTCCTGAGCATTTCGATACATATAACCCGATCCCTTTACTCGAATCAAAAGCTCATGATACCATTTGTTGGGGTATGAGGAGGATCATAAACATTGAGCCAAGAGCAACACAAGTGAGAGAGACACCACATATTCATCCAAAATCTTAAGGTGATACGTATGCGGGTTCTTCCACTTATAAATGCTCAACTCTCCACATTTATAATTAATGTGGAACTCAAAATCACACTTGAATTTATTCTCATCACTCCCCCTCAAGTGTGAGTACACAATGTTCCCCCTCAAGTGGAAAATCTTTTGTCCATATTTATTTGTACCACCGTTGACACTTTTTTTTCCTGGGCATGTCGATACATATAGGCTGATCCCTTTACTCGAACCAAATGCTATGATACTATTTGTTGGTGCAATAATAAGGGGGGAGGGGGGGTCAAGCGATGAGCATTCTTAAATGGTGACGCATCCTTCTTAGAGCAACACACCTTTGTGAGAGACACACCAC
The DNA here is from genome assembly GCA_963859935.3 of Lathyrus sativus. Lineage (NCBI taxonomy): Eukaryota > Viridiplantae > Streptophyta > Magnoliopsida > Fabales > Fabaceae > Lathyrus > Lathyrus sativus. Next base: position 446,505,153 of record OZ012739.1, on the reverse strand, counting down.
ATATTCACCCAAAACTTTAAGGTGATAGGTGTGTGGGTTCTCCCACTTATAAATGCTCAACTCTCCATATTTATAACCAATGCGAGACTCCAAATCACACTTGATTTTATTATTCTCAACAAATACATATCCCTATCTTGCATTTGTGAATTTTAATGGCACAAAATCCCCACTTCAATTTCAAATCTCAGAGGACATACTTCTCATTGATTTGAAAAGCAAACTGAATACACTCCTGCGATAACTAGAAAATTAAAGAGTTATCAAGCTAGAGTACCATTCATCCTTGATTGACAACGAATGAAAGATACACTTCATCGTGCTTAAATTGAAGACCGATGATGATTTGAAGATTATGTGAAGTACCTTTTACCGTTACTCAAAAGGGTCCAATTGAAGTGAACGCAATGTCAGAAAGATATTCTAAGGATGTTGCAACGTTTTTGAACCACCAGTTTATAATTAAATGTAATATTAAATTTATGTTAACGTTACCATTTATCTATGTAATGTTTATTTTGAAGTTAATTTATGTTGCTTTTCTATTATTTTGCCATTGTTTTTGGTTGTATATGATTTGAATTAACATGACGTATTATAGAATTGCATCTCCAAAAAGCTCAATATTGAACTAAGTTGGGTGACAAAGATGCATCTTCAAATTAATCTTTTATGTATACGAAGATGCATATCCGAATTAAATTTTAACATAGTAAACAGATCTTAGCAATTTTTTCTACAATATATATAAAAAAGATACGTGCATCTCGAACACTAGGGACAATTGTGACTTTTTACGGTGTAAAAACACATACAAGGGTGGAAACAACATTTCCAAAATAAAATCTTACATTTAATGGAACACAAAGACGGTTTCAGTTAGTACAGCCCAATATTTAAGCCCCAAACCAGCTAAACTAACATCCCGCTCAAATTCAAAATTTAAAACAATCACGATTGAGATTCAAACTCACTTTTTTCAAGCTCCCATTTAATTTTTGTCGTTTTCCTAACCACCGATCATGGAGGAAAACAACTCCGATCAAGAGAAGCGATTATCGCAAAAAATTGCCGCAATTCTCGACGAGGTTCGAACCTCATACGCCACACACAACCGGAAACTCAAGGAACTATCTCTCCTCCGGTCCAAATCCACCTCACCGTCTGACTTCTTCTCCGCATTTTCCAAAGCCCTAATTTCTCTCTTCAAATTTCAAAGACGAATTGCCTCTGCTGACCGTGTTGTTTCCTTCGTCGCCTCTTTCACTGCTGCTCGTAATCCTTCAGATGCTGCAGATTGCGATGAGTTTCTCGACCATTTCCTTCATTTCCTCCTTGTTGCTATGGCGGCCGCAGATAAGACTGTTAGATTCAGAGCCTGCCATATTGCCTCCGAGGTAACGAATTTAGCTAAATTCAACTAAATCAATTTTGTGCTTTTTTTCAGTGTGTTAGGGTTTACATATGAAAATTAGAGCAAAATTTGATTTCTCCAATTAATGTGTTTGTCTATTAATTGGTGAGTTCGAAAGAAATTTAGTATGATAGACTAGCCGGTTTTCTAATCAGTTATTTTGGTTATGATTTTGTAGATAATATTGCGGTTGCCAGATGATGCAGAAGTGAGCAATGACCTATGGGATGAGGTAATAGAGGGCATGAAGGTTAGGGTACGAGACAAGATCCATTTGGTGCGTACTTTTGCGGTTAGGGCACTTTCACGTTTTGTGAATGACTCTTCGAACACTGACATTCTTGATTTATTCCTTGAGACGCTTCCTTTGGAGCAAAATGCGGTGAGTGTTCCAATTGGATCAATCAATTTTGTTTTATTTTTAATTTCTCCAATGCCTGTGTCAACTGTGCTGTTTTCTGTATATTGCAATACTGTATAAAGTTTTTAAAAGATTATATTATAAGATTAGATGCAAGTTCATGTGAGGGTTTGACATTACAGTTACTGGTGTTAATTTTGATATTCTAGCCTGGCTTTACATTGCAATATCATTTCTTCTGTAGCTAATGGTTATATGGCTACTTGAAGTTTTAATACCAGGTTGCTTGACCAAAAGATAGACACAATTGACTAAAACCATATGCTCTGTTACTATAAATAAAAATATAGTGTGCTGAAATTCTATATCATTTAGTCAATAGTGGCCGTAGCAGACTAGCAGTTCTTATGCCCTATATGAAGCCTTATTGCAGTGTCGTTTCAAGTTATTACTGTAGCGCAACCATTAACAGCTGCTACGGTAAAACTCCTATAGAATTACAAAATTTTGGGCATTTATACACTTTATTTTCACCTCATAGTAGCAGTTTTTCGCACTCAACTTATGGTTATCGCCTCCGCCTCTGTCTGAAATTTTGGTCATTTCACTAAAATTCTAAATGACAACGAAATGAGCTCTCCTGTCTAGTTATTTCCTACTCTGAAAAACTTCATCTCCTCACCATGCGCACCTTTCCAGAGGTCCTTTACGGTGTTATCAAATTGCTGCGCCATGGCCGCTATGGCGGATATACATGGTGGTTTTTGGGCTCGCCGCAATGGAGAATATCAACTGATATAGCGGCCCCGCAAAGCGACCGGTATGGCAGGATTTTGGCTAACTGCCATGAATCGCCATCCGCCATCAACAACACTGGTCCTTTTAAGTTTATGCAACCTTCCAATGGCCCTTTCTGTGGCTTACTAGCAGCCATCATCATATTGGATTAGTTGTCCCATTAAAGGAATCACTTGTATATGTTTTAAATGCTTAGATGAGTTATTCGAAGTCTTGGCGGCCAAAGCTTATTTACTTTATTCTAGTAGGTGTGAATATTGATAGCAATGAACTCTAATCATTAGTAATGAATATGTATTTATTGTTGTGCGTAGAATGGTAAATTAAGTTTCTTATATTACTTCTCTAATCTTCAATGTAGCGGCCTTATTGTTACCCTCCATATTGTAGTGTTTCAGGGGTTTGCTGTTTTGCTTCTGTATTCACCATTAACTACCTAGCTTAATCTCACTGTTTCCCCCCTTATTAATTAACCTGGTTACTGAGTTTTAAATCTTATGTATAGTCATATTATTGAAATTGGAATATCTGCATGGTTCATTTTAGGATTTCTAGTACCACTACATCTTAATGCTACATGCGTATGCAGAGATCTAGTATTCATGCTATCAAACCTGAAAATATCTGCAGGATGTTCGTAAGATGATTGTGTTGTCTTTGCCTGCTTCCGGTGCAACCTCTCAAGTTATCATTGATTGTACCTTGGATGTGAGTGAAACTGTTCGCAAAGCAGCATACTGTGTTCTAGCTAATAAATTTCCTCTTCAAAGTTTAAGGTAAATGCGGTATGGTAAAAGAATAATAATTCTATTCCTTTCTTCTCAAATTGCGTGAGTTTTTACCCCCCTAAAAATCAGATCTTCGAATTTGTAAGGGTTCACCATGGAGTGTAAATAAAGTGCCACTAGTCTACTGTTGAAAAAGAATCAAATCAACGGTCTATAATTTTTTAAATACGATGGATAATGGTTAGTAAATGATTGCTATATGATAATCACTCCATTGATTTTCTCATTACTGTTTGCTGTTAGTATTTTAGTCCCTTAAGTGCACACTACAATGCAAAGGATCTCAATATTTCCTTTGATTTGAAAATGAATAATACTTTCCATGTCCACTGTCCATACCTCTTCTAAGTCATTTAATCTTTCGGCAAGTTGGTAATAAATTGAAGTATCAAACTTGTAATTCATATAATATCTTTGCATGTCCTTTTTAATTAATTTGAAATTATGTGGTCACAGAATCTTATAAGTACAATCGCCATGGGTGGATTTCCTTCTAGCAATCTTCTCAAACATCTTTTCCAATATAACTTTACTTAAGTGCCTTTTTTACAACTTTTGCTCTTTTGTTTTCCTGGTTTCTGCAGCATTAAGCACAGGACAATAATTCTTCGGAGAGGACTTGCTGACCGATCTGTTGGTGTCTCAAAAGAATGTTTCAAACTATTGAAAGACGAATGGCTTATAAAATGCTGTCATGGTGATCCTTTACAACTTTTGAAGTATCTCGATGTTGAAACTTATGAATCAGTGAGTGAGTCTGTCATGGAGGCACTTTTAAAAGCTGGTTTAGTAAAACTAAAGAATGGTGCAAGTCTCCAGCAGTATATATCATTAAATGGTGATGCAGCAGAAGGTAAGACACGGTGATTAGTTTAATGTTGAATACTTTTATTTGTTTCAGCTTTCAGTGTTGGTACGTGTTGCTTAATTAAATCTTTCAAAAACAAATTTAAAGTCCTGTTTGATATATCATGTTTGTTATGAATACAAATTTAAAACAAATTTAAAGTCCTGTTTGATATATCATGTTTGTTATGAATACAAATTTAAAACAAATTCAAAGTCCTGTTTGATATATAATGTTTGTTATGAATAATGATTCCGAGGATACATACATGCACATACTCACACACATTGCACCTTTAATAACTTTTTTCTCATTGAGTAGATTAAGTCTACAAATTTTATAATATTCAAAAGCTTTTCAAAGCTTTATTGATTTACTTTATTTTGAAGGCAAATATGCCATTCACGTAAATATCTACTATTACATTCTATATACGCATAGATGTCCAAATGACCTATAATGTTTATAAACAATCACCAAGATGAAGTTTAAGTTTAAACAATTGATTTGATTGAATGCACCTTTTACAAAAAGTTATTCATGGGGGTAAGTATGTCAATTGTGATGCTTGGCGGGCACGAGCTGATCAAACAATTTTTATGTTCACGGGCTCAAATTTTGTGAGAAGATTTATGGAAATGGTCAAGTTTGGCGGAATGATTCAGGCTGTGCCCTTAAACAATCTTGCACTTGTAAACCTTCAGCCATTTTCTTGCCTCGTTGAATGTAGTTTCCTGAATGCCAGGGTGACAACTCACCCGTTATTTTTTAGCTAGTAGGTTGAGATTAGGATTTAACCTTGCTGGTTCTTATTTAGTTATTTACGATATTTTATTGCTTTGCATACTAATTGTAGGGGAAGTGGTTCATTGTCCTCCAAGCATTGTATTGATGGAAGCAGAGGCTGCTCTTTATTGGAGAATTGTTTGCAAGCATTTGCAGTCAGAAGCACATGTGAGTCAAAAGGAACATATAGCCATTTTTTTTCGTATTTACTGCACACTTTGAAAAAAAACAAAAATCAATGTTGTCAAATAGAAGGAATACGGGCACTATAGCGCTATTCTTAGCAGATTTTACTAAAACAATATCTTTATCAGTTAATATAAGAGTATTTATGCACATAATTTGGGTAAATGTTTTATATCCAAAAAGAGAAAGTCTAATAGCCAATACTCAGTGTTAATCATGCTCTTTTAGTTTATGTTTTTGCTATCATTTTAGTGCATAGGTTACTTGTTGCTATATTTGTTATTAATATATTTTGAAATAAAATCAGAATACATCTATGTGCTTCATAACTGTCTTTCTTGTTTACTCCCTGTTTATTTACTTTTGGAATATAATTATTATTAAAAGTGTAATTATAACTATTAGGACTTACATTTCTCCCCCAACTTACCGAGGTTTATGATTTGTGCCCCTATAGGCCTTAGGCTCTGATGCTGCAGCCACAGGGGGTACCGAAGCAGAAGTATATGCTGCAGAAGCATCAGATAAAAACGATCTTCTAGAAAAAATTCTTCCTGCTACAGTTGATGATTACATAGAGTTGGTCAGAGCTAATATCAATGCTGGTACATATAAGTTTATTTGGATGGTGCTTCTATGCCCAACTGTAATGCATACTTAAGCCGTTCAGTCTAATATCTGCAGGATCGAACCATCGATTTACATGCCGGCAGCTGCTTTTGCTTGGTGCTATGTTTGACTTTTCTGACACTTCATATAGAAAAGCTGCTAGTGCATTTCTGCAGGAACTGATGAGCAAGCCTCCTGAGCATGAGGTTGATAATGAAGGGAATATTGTTGTCATTGGGGATGGCTTAAGTTTTGGTGGAGATACTCATTGGGCAGAGGCCATAGCCAAATTTGCAAGGAAAGTCCATGCTGCTCCTGGTGAATTTGAAGAAGTCGTTCTTGCAATCATAGAAAAGCTAGCTCAACCTTGCAGAGAGAGAACAGCAGATTGTGTGCAGTGGATACACACCCTTTCCCTTATTGGCCTTTTACTGAAAAATGCCGTGTCCATGCGCTTTCTTCAGGGCAAGGCTATAGAACCAGATGAACTACTCCAATCTTTACTTCTTCCTGGGGTACAAATTGTTGCAAATTTTTTTATTGCTTTTTAAATCTACATTTATTGATTTGTAAATCTGCAAAACATACATTACTATAGTTATTTAAACTGACAAAAATGTTATGCATGCAGTGTGTTCTAGTTTACAACAATTGGAAATGATTCCTGCATCATCGAAACTTTCTTCTGGATTTTTTGATTGATCTTTTGCAAGAATTAAACGTTTTTAAAATTTAGAAAAGTATGTTGAATGTTGATACAAATACTACAAAATAAATCGACATCTTCCAATCTTAAAAAAATCGTTTACTTCAGTTCCTCATGCCTGAGTGAACAATGATAATAATACTCATTGTTGATATGAAGTTTACCGAAACAAAAGTTATGAAATAATGTATGAGATACAAAACACATACACAGTATATACATTGTATTAAGAAATTAACTTTCAGATGAACATGGTCATGCGATTTGATAATTTGCTTGAGGGCTGAATCAGTTTATACTTATATATTTTGTTTGATGGCATTGCTTACTAACTATTTACTGGTCTGGACATTGAAATGCACAGGCAAAACAATCTCACTTGGACGTGCAAAGGATTGCTGTAAGATGTCTTGGCCTCTATGGGCTTTTGGAGAGGAAACCAAATGCTGAACTTTTGAAACAGCTAAGAGTTTCATACATTAAGGGGCCACATATAATTAGTATAGAGGCTGCTAAAGCATTAATGGATCTTGTGATGTGGCATGGTCCTCAAGAAGTTGACAGGGTTTTAAATCACGAAATTCCAAGCCAATTAAACTGTGATAAAAAGTGTTTTTGTCCTGTGAACTTTTCTGATTTTGAAGGGGATTCAAATTCAAACGTTGACATACTTGATCTTTTATACGGTGGCTTTGAAAATGAAGACTGGGCTAATCCTTTAACTAGCAATGAAGATGAATGCATTTATGCTATACTTGGGGAGGGCTTTGCGAAAATTCTTCTCCTAAGTGACAACTATCCAAGCATACCACCTTCTTTGCACCCTATGCTTTTATCTAAACTCATTTACTTGTACTTCAGTGACATATCAGAAAATCTGCACAGGTGGTATCTAATTTTCTCCTTTTGTACCACTCTTGCCCTGTATGATGAGCTAATTTAGATGGAATATTTCTCCCCTGCCAGGTTGAAGCAATGCCTATCTGTTTTCTTTGAGCACTACTCGTGTCTCTCAATAAAAAACAAGGCAAGCATTATTTTTCACTGTTTTAAGTTATCCATTATTCTTATTTTTTTCTTATTTGAATGCCATATCTTACTCCGGCCTTAATTGGTTTATTTCTTAATAACTACAGAGGTGTATATTGAAGGCTTTCATTCCAGTTATGCGTTCAATGTGGCCAGGAATTTTTGGCAATTCCGGGGGTTCTCCTATTATGGTGTCTCAGTTACGTAAGCGTGCAGTTCAAGCTTCACGTTTTATGTTGCAGATGGTGCAGATTCCTTTATTTGTTAGAGAGACTGAAGCAGTGTGTGAAAACTCTAGTATAGAAACCCCAGAAGTTATAGATAGTTGTGCTGAAGTTCCATTTGAGTGTGGTGAGGAGGGGCTCGCACTACACATAGCCATAGAGGTAAATCATCCACAAATTGAACTTGTTCTTCTATTCACCTAACTTGGTATGCTAAGACGTACACCTTCACCTTAATATGGATTGGCAGGATTTAAATTTAATTAGTCAACATAAATCTTCTTTATTTGCTCCTACGGCTTTGTTTGGGAGTTTGGATGAGAGGGCAAGGGAGGGGTTTGGGGGAGGGGATTTGTAAAAAAAATAGAGATCTTTAACATTTTTTGAAATTCTGCCTATGTATAGAATGATAAATGGATGTTTATTATTAGGCAAAATATCATTTTGACCCCTTAACTATACCCTTAGGTTCAGATTGGTCTATTATTTTTTTGTGTCAGATTGGTCCTTTAACTATTTAAAACGTTTCATATTGGTCATTTTGTCTAATTAGCGACGGATTTTTGAATTTTTTTCGTCGCTAATTAGACGAAAAAGATCAATATGACACGTTTTAAAGAGTCAAGGGACCAATCTGACACAAAAAATAATTAAGGGACCAATCTGAACCTAAGGATATAGTTAAGGGACCAAAAAGGATATTTAGCCTTATTATTACTATATTTTTTAATTTTCAGAATATTATAACAACAAAATATATATTTGAAGAATTTATGTAAGCCCTCTCAAACCCTCCTCAAATACAAATTAGGATTTTTTGTGTTATGAATAAAATCAAACCCTCCAAAATCCTTCAATTCTTTTCACTCTATCCTTCCCATTTTTTAAAACCCTCCCCTAGCTTCCCCAAAACTCCCAAACAAAACCTAAAGGTTTTATTTTATTTACTTATTATTTCTTTTTTGTCAATGTTGAGATATATCATAAGATGATATCTATATATGTATATATCTATATATTATTGCTTTAGAAAGACTTAATTTTATTTATTTGCAACTTAAATTGAACAGCTAACTTAAAGCAGCACTTTTGGTTTTTAAATAAAAACTTATTTTAAGCTCTTATATTGTTGCACAGTGCACTCAAATTACAATGGCACACTGTAGTACAGCCTTTTCCTGAAGATATTAAACACAGAAAAACTGAAAAAAATTTGTTAGCCATGTTTGTAATCCTATCTGCATTGCATAAAAAAGTTGAATTGATTTGAAACTATGATTTTGGACTTAATTAATGCCTAGTGAATAAAGTTACTTATGACGATAATTCTGAGATAGATCCACATGTAAGACACATTTTCTTCAAGTTAAATCAAATTATGAATCTTTTGGTTGTAGATTCTTGGAAGTTCTTCCACCTGTTTGAAACTAGAATCTTTTGGTCGTATACTGCAAGAAACTGGCTTGTGCATGTTATATATGGAATATTGAAACTATTGTGAAATGGGTGTTGATTTTAATTGTGTGCTTGTTGAAGCTGGGCATGCAACTGCCACTATATTGCATAAATTAAAGCTGGTGGATGTCCCATAGACACATTATACTGAGGAATTTATATGTTAACTGTTACTTAGGGAAGAAAAAGAAATGTCTTATATGAACTTCATGTCCATGGCTGAATGAAAATGTTGTACGATTCAAAATTTAAATAATGTTTATTAGTTGTTAGTCTTCTTACTTTCTACTTTGTTAAGGTCGCTAGCTTTCACTCAAAGAAGACAGCTGCTGAGAAGGCATATGTATCGGCATTATGTAGAATACTTGTCTCTCTTCATTTTCGGTTATCAGAACAAGGGCCCATTAAAGTTATGAGGAAGCTTTTAAATCGTCTGACTGAATGTGTATCTTCAGAGAAGGACATTGTTAAAGAATTAAAGCGCATGGCTGATCATCTAATGACAGTTGACAGACAACAAGATCAGGAGTTGTTGCAAGATGAAGTTAATCTCATTTTCGGTAATGCAATTCGTTTTCTTCTGAGAATGTCAGAAAGTATTACATGCTTAGACCACGGTTCTATTCTTTTGTCATCTTATCAAAGCCTTATATGGTGATCAAGCTTTGTACTGAATTTTTTTGTAGTCTTATATGGGTACAAGAAGGTTGTCCAGCAAGCAAAAGAAACAGACTATATTTAAATTTAATCAGTAACAAGTATCATGAAAGACCACTTTTTAAGATTTGACACAGCTATATTTGTGCAGTGTTAGCAAGCAGTTTTAATCTTAATCTTTATCAATTATTTATATCTGTCATTTCATTTGCAATCTAATTTGGGCTGTATTTATGTAGTTTTACTGCCCTTACATATCCATTTTGAAAACCTTTTTTACTGCTGACATTTTTCTCCCCCTCCCTATTTTTGAAGGGAAACTAGAACTTGAGTTCAACCTGGATTTGGATGCTTCTGTTGCAATTCCACAAACACCAGCTGTACAGACAACGAGAGCCACACGTACAAGGAGAAAGGTAAGGATTGAGAAAGATAGTTCTGATTCTGAAGATGATGAAGTTTTACTTGCTTCTGTGGTTCCTACCACCATTAATACGGTAATAGGTCGCTCACAAAGAGCAAGCAAAACTGCAGCCATGAACAAGATGTCGTCTACTTGTAGAACACTTGAAATTGATGAATTTGATGAGCTAGAGGAAGAAGAGTCGAATGTGACATCTGAAGATTCTGAAGAATCCGACGAGAATAGTTAAATACACAGTTGACATGATATATTTGTTGGTCATTGCTTTTGAATTTTATTAAACATATATGTTGTATTGTTAGATTTAGATTACAGGTTTTGTGTAGGAATACTCAATAGTTCGTCTTTCACCTTCTTGTGCAAGTCGTAGGCTATTGGCTATTGCATTTAGTTGGAGTGAATGAAATTCATGCGATCAGTAACTCATTAGTTAGTTATCTATTGTACAAGACAATTTGTAATTGTATCTCTAAAATGCATTCTCTGTTCTACTGATAAATATGAATGTAAAATTGCTTAACTAATGTGTTTGAGAATTGAGGCCTTGCAAATGACTCTGTTTCCAAGTATATTTTTTATAATCTTCTTCAATGATTAACTATTTTATTAGAATTTAATTATTTTACTCTAAACTCATTTCGAGTACATTTTATTGGTAGTTTAGTTCTGTGGCTAAAAAAGAATCTAAGATATGTAGTACTAAATGTTGTCTGTTAGGTCAAAGCATATATCATGTTTGTGATTGTTGGGTTCCTTATTTTTAGTTTAGGTAGATAAAAGACCCTATATTATTAATCATTGTGCCATAAAATATGCAGGAAAAATAAAATGAAGAAGATTTGCAGTGTAACTGAATCCAATACAAAACAAATAATCTTCTACTATATGAAAATTTATTATCTCCACCAACACCCAAATTAATATAAACTGAAACTTGAATGGACCGAATTGAAGCTCCCATGCCTGATGATATGTCATGCATCCTTTCATGGTCCTATATAAATTACATTAAAATATAATTTATAAATATTTTTAATTGTTTATATAAATTATTATGAAGAATTTATAAAATTATACTTAAATAATGACATAATTATCAATTTCTATACAAGATTATTAAGTCGGCCAAATAAAATCCTTAAATAACATTGTCCTTAAGCCTTAAATAGTGCTCTATGTCATGGATAACACGTCCAAATCCCATAATATAAAAAGGAAAAACCCTCCCAACCATTTGTGGACACACTATGCACATGATAGGTGAAAATTTTCTTTTTCATTTTCATATTGCATTTTGCGAGCCTAAAAAGTTGAAAAGAAAAAGACAAATTATTGAATACAAAAACAAAAGAAAGTGAAGTCTCTAGTCTTTTTAAAATAGACATTAATGAATTATCATGCAATTATTTAACTATAGAGGCATGACATTGACTCTACCTAAGTCTTTCAAATGTTTAGTTAGCTTCTTTACACTATTCATGGTCCCCATGGATTTACCTTTCGTTTTCATCTTTAATTAGATGACTCAAATAAAGTTGATAGATGATACAAAAATGAGTTCAATATTGTATTAAATTTTTAAGTAAATAAAGAAACTCAACTTCAATATCCTCTAACTTACTAAGGAATAGTAGTATCCTATGCGTGTAAGCAAGAATTCTATGTTACTATCATTGAACAAAATTTCGTATCTTATATTAATATTGTAATAACAGAACAAAATGATTTCCTTTTTTGTCAAGAAATGAACAAAATGATTTCCCCTTTGAAAGAAAAAATAAATATTTTTGCTTAATATATGTAATAAAATATCAGACGTTCAATTGTTTTTATAATTATAATGTAGGAGAATTGTGGAGAAGGTGATATAATTAATTTAAAAAGAAACATATGGATCATATATTCATTTTTTTATTAGTTGGTCAAATACCAATAAATTAAAAATTTATAATATGCAAATTAGCGAGAATGCATGTGCTGCGACCATGGTGCGAGGCATGCAATTAAAGCATACACATGGGGTGTTATTGACTACCAGTTATTTTATAAAAAATATAATTTCCTTTGAATAAAACAAGTTTCCATAAACAAAATTAACTTATTTATATGCAAAACAATATTGTAGAATCAAAGCTAGGAATCACTCATAAAACTATATGATATATCATCATCGGTTTTATGATATCGAATTAGAATAAACTATAACCCTTAATATATATATATATATATATATATATATATATATATATATATATATATATATATATATATATATATATATATATATATATATATATATATATATATATATATATATATATATATATATATATATATATATATATATATATATAAATATAATTATTTTGTTAATATATGAGAAAAATATCAGAGTCGTCTCAAATTTTTTAGAGGTCCTGTGTAAAAATTTAAAGTTAACTTTATTTGAGTCGTAAGGTATTTTTAAGAGACCTACTTAACTGTGAATAATGTGTAAGACCATTTTTGTCATAGTTTATTCATGAAAAAAAAATGTGAGACTCTATGTTATAGGTCGCCTTGCATGCCTTTAAAGATATTTACTATGTGGGGAGGCAGTTCTCATGATCAAGGTTAGATGGATCTTTTATGAGCAAGTTGGTTAGGTTTCTATTATTAGCTGAGTGATTGCAACGCTTTACTCAACAAGTATTGGTCTGAGGGGGTGTTTCTTTGATCATTGTTCGATCATTTAAGTGTTAATTCTCCTAGTTCTCACATATTTGTCAAAAAAACAGTGACAAATGTTGAATGTCTCTGGATGAGGAATTTGTATTGAAAGAAAAATTTAAGGCCTTAAAAGAGAAATTGAGAGATTGACATAACAATCATAGGAACAATTTAGATACTCAATTCAAATTGGTTAAGGAAAGACTTAATTCTTTGGATTTGAAAGGTGAAGAGATCGAACTTGTTGAAAATGAGGTGGTGGAAAGAAAAGTAGTTTCTACTAATATTTTATCCTTGTATCGAGTTCAGTGTAGCATTTAGTGGCAAAAAGCTTGCTTATTTTGACTTCAGAAGGAGGATGATAATTTCAGATTTTTCCATGACATAGTGAGTAGTAAGATTCGTAGCGTGCGAGAGGATGGAATAGAGGAATTCATAGTTCACTATTTAACCACTTTACTAATCACTTCATTTCAGTTGGAACTCCTAGAGCTAATTTGAAAAACTTTCATTTCAATGTCCTTAACTACCTTAAGACTACTTTTTTGGTGAATTCGTTTCGTGAAGTCGAAGTGAGAAAGGAAGTGATGGTGTCAATTTTTGGGTTTTTGAAAGAGTTTTAGGAAGTTATTAAAGGTGACTTTATGATATTCTTGCATTAGTTTCATATAAACGGTAAACTTGTGAAAGGATCAAACAATACTTTTATATCTTAGATATCAAAAAAATTCAATCCTCATAATCTTTTAGATTACCGCACTATTTCTATGGTTGGGTGTATGCCCAAAGTTCTTGCAAAGGTTTTAGTAAAAAAATTGAAGCTGGTAATTAGTAATCTCATCTAAGATACACAATCTATTTTGATGAATGGTCAACAAATCCTAGATGGTGCTTTTACTGCTAATGAAGTGGTTGATGATGCTAAAAGCCTAAGAAATAACTTATTATGTTTAAGGTAGACTTCAAAAAGGCTTATAACTCTAAAGTGATGTTATATAGACAAAGTTATGGTTATGATGCACTTTATTTATAATTGGAGATGTTGGATTAAAGATAAGTTCATCTTTAGCATTAGTTCTTCTAAATAGTTGTCCAACAAAAGAATTTAGGTTGAAAAGAAGATTGAGGCAAGGTTGTGATCCTCTTTCTAATTTATTATTTCATATTTCTGTTGAAGGTCTTAACTCGATGTTGAAAGCTTCTGTTAGCAATGGATTATACTCTAAGAATTAGGTTGGGGCAGCCAATTAACTTAGGATATCACATTTATAATTTGCAGATGATACCTTGATCTTGGGTGAGAAGAGTCGGACAAACATAAGAGCAATCAAATCCAACTTAAGATTTTTTGAGCTATATTTAGTACTCAACATCAATTTTTATAAAAGTCTTTTTCTAGGTGTTAATGTTACTCAGTCTTGGCTAGTTGAAGCGACACATGTTCTTAATTGTAAGATTGAGAATTTATCTTTTACTTATCTTGGCCTCCAAATTGGAGAAAATTATCTTAAATTATCTCTTTGAATTTCCATTATTTATATAATTAGAAAAAGGCTCCCATGGTGTAAATGTCGTCAGTCAACTATGAGTGGTAGGGTTATATTACTCAAATTTGTCTTGTCTTCTCTTTCAATTTCCTTCTTTAAGGCTCCAACATGTATTATTTTTAAAATAATTTTTTTATTTAAATCTTTTTTCTTATTGGGAAAAAGGGGGGGGGGGGGGGGAGTGAATAAGCTAGAAAGGTTCATTGGGACAAAGTTTTGAGACAAATGAGGTTTGGGGGTGAGCAGGTTACGAGATTTAAGTTATTCTTTTCTAAGAAAATGTTGGAGGCTGAGAACAAATCAGAAGAGTTTATGGTTTATGCTGTTAATGCATACATATGGTGGTGTGAAAGATGAGGTGTACGATGATGGAGAAAGGCGCCAGGGTGGTGAAAAGATTTGGATTTTATTAAGGAATAAGTAGACTTGTCTAGGAATAAGGGGTTTGAAGAGTCTATTTTTAGGGATGTGAGAAATAGTGAAAGAAATTACTTTTGATATGATCCTTGGATAGTATAACACTGTTGAGAGATGATTTCATTAGGTTGTATAAACTTTCTAAAGTTAAAGAGATATTAGTGGCTGATGTGTATAGATGAGGATGAGATGAATGGTGGTTGTTAGAGGTGGAGACACCGTCTATTTGAATGGAGGGAATAATTACTTAGATTTTTGTACTCTCTTGGAGAATATTTTTTTACATGATATCAAAGTAGATAAATAGACATGGGTGTTTACCTCTCATGGTGAATATTCATTTCAAAGATATTTATCAAAAACTTACTTAGAATTTTAAGGCTGATTCTATAGTCTCTGTTGACAATGTTTAGAACGAGTTAGTTCCGTTAAAGGTTTTCTTGTTCACATAGAGACTATTTCTTAAGAGACTTTTGATGAAGAAAGACAACTTGAATCGACATGAGATCATTAACAACAATTCTTTTGATGCTTAAAAGGTTGTGGATAAAATAAAATTTTAAGTCACCTATTTTTCATGTGCTTTCTTCAAGGGGATATGGTAAACGTTTTGAAGTGGCTGTGTATTTGTTGTGCTTATCTTAATGACCCAAGAGTTCACACATCCCTCTTTTGTGGTCTTACCTTTGATGAATGTTAGAATTTTATGGAAAAATGAAATAAGAGGTTATTTGGTGAAAAGAAATGATCAGTTTTAAATATTTTAGATTAAATCAAACTTACGATTTAGTGATAGCTCATATCAAATAAGAAATACTTTCGATATGTTTTGAACTTTTAGTGGTTCAACTGCTTAGGATACAACAACTTCTGATGTCTTTTATCGGTTTATTTCCGTCTTTAAATTTTATATGTTGTAAATTGATTTTTTGTGAGTACTACCTTTTATACTACTTATGCCAAAATCATCTCTTTTTATTAGTAATATATTTATTGGTTTTTAAAAATAATTTTGTCTTATATCTTATATATTAATATTTATTCTATTCAGACCCAATCTTATATCTTATATATTAATAAGATATCTTATATATTAATATTTATTCCATTCATACTCTATCTTTTATCTTATATATCAATAATTATACTCTAATTCATTCACACTTTGATTTTCTTAAAGTCAAAATGAAAACAAAAATATGGTATAAACGGAATAAATTTGGTCTTTTTATTCCAAAACTTTGAATGCTTTAGAATTTTACAACATATTTGATATTTTTCTTTCAAATAAAATATTTTGTCAAAATTAAATTTGAATCATTTAAAACACACCTAGTAATTATTTTAATATTTACTATTTAAATTTTAGAATATTAATCTAAAATTAATCCTTAAATCTTATAATATATATATATATATATATATATATATATATATATATATATATATATATATATATATATATATATATATATATATATATATATATATATATATATATATATATATATATATATATATATATATATATATATATATATATTAGTCCCTATTAGTTTTTTTTTAAAGTTTTTGAATTGGTTCTTGTATTTTTCTAATTTAGTAAAATTGTTTTTTTTTTTTAATTTAAAAAAAATTGCAGAGTGACCGCTAAACCCTAAATTATGTTTTGAAGTTTGATTCAACTAAATTTCTAATTTAAAGAAAAAATAATTTCATTATTCTATTTAAACATAAACAAATAACACTTACTAAAGAAACATACTACTTTTAACTTTAGTACAAGTATTAAAAAAAAAAAAAAACAAACTAGTAATAGAATTTTGAAATGCTGAAGTAACCAAAACCACTAAAATGATGGAGTACTGTATTTGTTGAGGTTGTCGGGGGAACTCATTAGTTGCATCAAACTTTATATACAATGGTGCTGTCTGACTGGAAATATAGTGACATTATTGCATCACGAAATTAGAATTTAGAAGGAAATAGAAAAAGAAGAGAATCCTCCAATTTCAAGAAAATCTTCATTTTTCTGTTTTTCCTATTCATTCTCAACTCATTCATTTGTCAAGTATATTGGTATCTGCGTAACTGTGGTGTAATGCACTAACAACATTTTGAACTGTGGCCAATGGCTACAAACCTTTTATAGGAACATGGTGGAATCCACATAAATTAAAATCTCCAATGGCTAATTTTGAATGACATTCTAAATTTTCGTACTTCTCAATCTTTTGCAATCTAATTGTATGGGCAAAGTTTCTTTTATTATTATTATTATTATTATTATTATTATTATTATTATTATTATTATTATTATTATTATTATTATTATTATTATTATTATTATTATTATTATTATTATTATTATTATTATTATTATTGAATGGTGTATACTTTTTTGTGGGGGATTATTTAAATTTATAATTGCGACAATATTTGCCCCATTCCGAAATGTATATGCAACACCTAATTATTATAAATGATAATTTTGTAAGAACTTGTTTTATTTTGACACTTTTAAATTCTTAATGTAAAATATTATGGACCAAATGTAAAATCTTCAGTGAAAAGTAAGTAGAGTTTATTTAAACTTGTTAGAATGTCCAAAGTTTTTGATCTTGAACTCATGGTGCAGAACTGTTTTAATTATGTCAAATTCCTCTAATGAATTGCCAACAATGTTTATGTCATCTATACTCACTAAAAGGAAAGTGAAGGATTTTATGTCTTTCTTGATGAATAATGAATAGTCAGCATTGGACTGAATGAAGTCACGGTGAATAAGACTTGAGGTCAATTTTTCATACCACTCCCTACTAGTTTGTTTGAGGTCATATAGGGGTTTTCTGAGTTTGCATATTTGGTTTGGTTCGGAAGTTTTGATGCCGGGAGGAATGATCATGTAGACATCCTCTTGAAGTTCACCATGGAGGAATGCATTGTTAACATCTAATTGATGTATGTGCCAATAATAAGTTGAGGTAAGAGCTATATCCAGTCAAACAATTGTGAGCTTGGCCACATGTGAGTATGTATCAAAATTATCCAAGCCTTCAATTTGATTATAGCCTTTAGCTATTAGTCTTGCCTTAAATCTCTCCATTGAATCATCTACATGAAGTTTTATTTTGAAGATCCACCTACGATCTATAGGTTTGACATTTTGTGACAAATCCATAATGTCTCATGTAGGTGTTCTCTTAAAAGATGTGATCTTAGTTTGCATTGCTTGCTAATAGCATTCAAACTTATTTTCCTCAGTAAATAATTTTGGTTCAGTTAATGTATTAAGAAACATGACATAATGAGAGTATAAGGGAGATAATTGAGAATAAGACATCAAATGAGAGAGGGGATAAGTTTTACCTAAAGGTGAATGATGAGGTGCTTCAATGAATGAATTGCAAAAATAATCTTTGAGGTATGTAGGAGGATTTTTGGGTCTGACAGTGTGAGTAGCTGAGAGAGATGATGAATTAGATGATGCATTATGGTTTTGATAATAATCATCAAAATAGAGGGATTAATGAGGGAATGAAGATGATGATGAAATGGATTGTGGTATTGGTGAATGTTGTGAAATGGTTGGCTCTACGTGTGGTGTAGGGGGGGGGGGAGGGGTCAATAGAAGCAATATGTGATAAAGGTGTTGTAACAAAGTTGGGATGACTATTACTATTGGAATTGGTGTTCTTGGATGTAAATGGTATAATATGCTCATGGAAAGTAATATTGATGGATATGAACACTTCGTTAGAGTGTAAGTCAATGATAACAAAGCATTTGTGATCTGCATTGTATCCCAAGCAAATAGACTTTCTAGCCCTTGTATCAAGTTTGGATCCGTGAGATTGCAAGGTTGCTGCAAAAGTAAGACAACCAAACACTTTGAAAGATTGAAGGTCAGGTTCTTTGTTAAATAAAGTGAAGTAACGTGACTTATTTGAGGGGATTGGAGTGGTAACCCTGTTAACAAGAAAAATAACATGGTTAATGGCATATGACCAATAAATAATATTTAGGAAGCTTGGATTGGTACAATAAGGCTCTCCCAACATTTAAAATGTGTTGTGTTATACTATTTATATGTACAAGTATACACAATCAAATAGTAACAAGTGATGTAAAGTAAGAGTATCGATATCACAAAGATTGTAATAACTTAAGTTAATTCTCAATGCAAAAATTTGTTAATAGCCATGAGAAGAGGATAACAATAATGGTTGTCACATATTCAGGTTGAGTAGTAATATATAATAGTAAAGAATTTAAATTAATTATGAGAGGCATATTAGGCAATGATCCAAAATGAGTTTCATATCTTATGTATATATGATGAGATCTGTCGTGACAAATGAGGTAGAAAGTGATTTAGTGGTGTATGTCTATATATCAAATCATGAGTATTATGTTAGGGGAACGAATATCTAGGTATCATAATAACATTAAATCATATATTAGTTAATTTATGATTTCCCTTATGGTTGTAGTCCTTCTTGTCTAAAGTGACTAATATAGTGAATCTGTATATCCTATTGTTTCCAACCATATTTACCATGAGTACCACTAGTTAATAGATCTCTCAATCATGAATCATATTTTACCTACTTCTAAGATGATCAAGCAGAGAAAAAAAAATATAACATTATTTCACATGATAAAATGCATCACTTTAAATCACATCATCTAACATAATATATTATTTTTTATTAAACTTCACATTGCTCAACATAAAGAGTTTACCTCATCGTGAGCAAAATATATGCATCAAAATAAGCTCTCAGTTAACATTTGTGAGATATTGGATTGAACTCTAGTTTAGCATGTCATCGAAGTCTGCTCACATACTATTTCGAAGATCTACATGCTGTAGTCGAAATATGTTCTAGTATTTAGTTGTTGAATTGAGCCTTATGTTAAGGATCCAATTGTTTAAGTTAGCTTGTACCCTAAGTTATCTTGTAATGGATAATTGTTAAAAAGCCTATTAGTTTAGTATGTTATATTTTATTATAAATAGCGTACTAGTCTCTCATCTTAAGAGTGACAAATCCTAATTAGGGTGAAAGGGTTATTTGTTATTCTTTAGTACTTGTAATCTGATTCAAAGAGAAAGTAAAGAATAATAGTTATAACCAATCCTTGTTGTTGTTCTTCTTGTTTTTCCATTAACCATAATCCTTGTGTGTTTCTTGATCATAAAAGAACTGTTTATACTTTGTTTCAAGACATCGTTTTTCACAACAAATTAGTGCGGTGAGCGTGAAGGAGATGCCTTCAACAAATTATAAGATTGAAAAGTTCACCAGAGTGAACGACTTTGGTCTGTGGCGCTTGAAGATGAAAGCCCTACTGGTTCAGTAGTGGTGTTTGGAAGCGTTGAAGGGAGAGGCAGCCATGGGCAATGCGTTAACAGAAAAAGAAAAGAGGGCCATGAAATAGAAATCTCATAACGCAATATTGTTGAGCCTTGGTGATAAGGTTCTCTAACAGGTATCAAAGGAGACTATGACATCGGGGTTATGGTTGAAACTTGAAAGTTTGTACATGACCAAATCTCTGGTGAATTGACTCTACCTGAAGCAAGCTTTGTATTCGTTCAAGATGAGTGAAGACGAGGTGTTAGCTGAGCTGTTGGATATGTTCAACAAGCTGATTCTTGATCTTGAAAATATTGATGTGAAGATCGATAATAAAGATTAAGCTTTGTTGTTGTTGTTGTGCGCTTTGCCCAGATCACATGCTTACTTCAAAGAAACTCTCCTATATGGAAGGGAGTCCCTGAGCTTTGAAGAAGTTCAATCAGCCTTGTACTCTAAGGACTTGAACGAACGGAAGAAGTATAAACCTTTGACAGCTGGTGAAGGTTTGGCCGTTAGAGGAAAATTCTTGCGAAAGGATGGTAAGTTTAACAAGAAGAAAGGGAAAAGTCAGCAGAAGTCTTATAGTGGTGAGACATCTAGTATTCGATGCTATCACTGTAAGAAGGAGGGTCACACAAACAAGGTGTGCCCTGAGCTAGGGATGTAAATGGATATCCATGGGGACGAATATTATGATATCCATATCTGCACCGTTGGATAAATATGATATCCATATCCGCCACATATCTATGCAAATATCCGTTAAGTGGGTAATTCACAGGTTTTACGATATCCGTGGATATTTACAAATATCCATGGGTAATATTTTTTTTATAAAACTTATTTAAAAAAATATATTTTAAACTTCTTTTAAAGACACAAAATTATTATCACATAACATCCATACAATTCGCTCTTAATTTAAGAATAAAATTTCATCACATTAATTTTCTTCTTATTCACCAAAATATAATTAGATCCAAACATAATATCCATACATATCATTTTAACCAAACAAATAAAAGATTGTGATTGTGAGTTATGGTGGAAGAGAGAACGACAAAGGAGTAGGCAGAGAGTCACTAGTTCGACAGAGGAATGACAACACTAGTTGGTTGGACTATAAAATTATTCAAGTGGGATATAAAGTATTTAAGAGTTTAAATATGAAATGAGTAATAAAATTTGAATGAAATGTGAAAGGTTTTCTTCAAAGAAAATTTAAAAAAAGAAAGAAAGAAATATAATAAGACTATTTATTTTAGAAGATGAAAAGATAAGGTATAATAAACCAATGATATTTAAATGATTTTTATAATTTATTAACGAATATGGATATCCGCAGACACGTATATTATTAAACCCATATCCATATCCATTAACAAACAGATATTTAAATATCCATTTATTTTATTCGTGGATATCCATTAAACTACCCGCCCCATATTCTTGACATATTTTATTCGTGGATATCCGCGGATACGAATATTTTTTCCATCCCTACCCTGAGCACCTGAAAGATCATGGAGGTAAGGATAATGGCAACACAAGAAAAGAGTGGATTATGGATTCAGGTTGCACTTGGCACATGATTCCAAACAGAGAATTATTTGAGGAGCTATGTGATCAAGATGGTGGATCAGTGCTGCTGGGAAACAACAAAGCTTGCAAATTTGTAGGTATTAGATCTGTGAGTTTCAAGCTCCATGATGAGTCAATAAGGCTATTGATTGAAGTCAGGTATGTTCCTGATTTGGAGAGAAATTTGACTTCTCTTGGTGAATTCGACAAGAAGGGATATATTTTTCAAGGAGTTCAACATGAAGGATTTGGGAGCTGCCTTTAGAATTCTTGGGTTTGACATCCGGAGAGATAGAAAGCAGTCGGTATTATGCTTACCTCAAGAGGCATACCTGAATAAGATTCTAGACAAGTTTTGTATGTCTAATTCAAAGCCTCTTTTAACTCTAAACAACTTTCAATTCAAGCTAAGTGCAGATCAGTGTCCCAGAACTGAGGTCTAAAAAGCTTATATGAATAATATCACATATGCTAACATAGTAGGCTCTTTGATGTATGTTATGGTATGTACTAGACCCTACATAGCATATGCAATCTTGTAAGCAGGTACATGGAAAATCTTGAAAAACCTCACTGGCAAGCATCGAAGTGAATTCTAAGGTACATAAATGAGTCTCTGAATAAAATACTGATTTATGGTAGAGCATGTAATGAAAATAGTAAAGTTGAAATCGAAGGGTATGTCGACTCTAATTATGCAGGTTGTACGAATTCCAGAAAATCTATTTATGGATATGTGTTCACTATGTTTGTCACAACAATCAGTTGGAAAACATTACTTCAAAAGGTTGTTTCCTTATCAACTACTGAAGCCGAATATATCACTTTCACTGAAGCTGTGAAAGAAGCATTGTGGCTTGAAGGTTTTCCTAAGGATCTGAAACTTCAAGGTTGAGTTATCACTGTTAAATGTGATAGTTAAAGTGTTATACACATGTCGAAGAATTTAGCCTGTTATGAGCAAACCAAACACATTGATGTGAGGCTGCATTTCGTCGAATGGGTAATCAAGCGTGGAAAAGTCCAAGTGATGAAGGTTTCGACATATCACAATGCTGCTGATATGATCATCAAGATATTACCCATTTGCCAGTTTTTCCACTGTATGCATTTGATAAAGCTGCATGAAGAAAGCTAGTTTATTCCCTTGATGTTATAGAGTTTGTTCTAAGGTGGAGATTTGTGAGATATTGGATCAAACTCTAGTATGGTCAAAGGGTAGCGTATTGGTTCGTCAATTTGAGAGGATCTTAGAATGTCGAAGTCAGTTTACATGTTGTATCTAAGTATGCTAGGAGTGTTAGCATGTTGAATTGAGCTTGTTTGTTATGCCCAATTGTTTAATTAGTTTGTTTCCTAAGTTAGCTTGTGTAATGAGTCTGTGTGTAAAAGCCTATTAGGTTAGTATGTTAGTTTTCTTATAAATAACATGCTAGTCTCTCATCTTTGACCTATGGTGCAAATCCTAATTAGGGAGAGAGAGATTATTTGCTATTCTGTAACACTTGTAATCTTGTTTCAAAGAAAAAGTAAAGAATAACATTTTATAACCAATTTCGTTGTGTTTTTCTTACTTTCGCTACCCTTGTGGGTTTCTTGCTGATCAAGAAATCGATTATAACTTGTTATTATGGTATCGTTTTTCATAACAACTATGACAATTGGTTAGTATAATGTTGGATTAACGTGTGTTACTGAAGCTTTGTTAAATTAAAGAAGGAGATTAGTTGTTAACGACAAGCTTGGAAGTTTAACTATTACCTAACCTTTGTTTTTATTACTATTCTCAAACTCTTTTCATACATTAAATTCCGTGTGGATTAAAACAAATTTTATGTTTTAAATAATTTGAATCTGACAGTCATAGATTTTTACAATTCTGTATGGATTTAAACGAAATTCCGATTCAGAGGTGGATTTTTAGTATCTTTTTAAAATTTAAACTCATTTCTATGTTCTTGGAATAAAAAAAATGTTAACCACTGTCAGATTCCTTGTGGTTGGTTTGTTTTTCTACCTACCCTTGAAATTCTAAAGATAGTTATGGATTGGTTGCCAATTTTTCGTACAATTAACTTTGGTTCAATTATGTTCAAAATTTGACTACGGATTGTATTTTTATACAGAAATTTAACCTTTGTAAGTAAGTAGTTGCAATGAAAAAGTCACTAAAGTGACGTCTTTTATAGAAATTGGTTACGAAAAATGTTTAAAAAAATTTATGGTTTGTGTGTATGTTTGTCCATGCGAGTATCAATTGACCCAAATGACAATTGGTGGTTGGCCGATTTTCATACGCGTCTGTGATGGTAAACACATGATAATTATAAGGTTTCACATGTGAATAATATTCAATCCAAAGAAGGGTTTATTATTCGACATTTTTTTATCATCAATGTTTGATCATTACAACAAGAGTACCACTACCAGTTAATATTATGGTCCAAAGACTCAAATGGTGCACTAGGTATCTTGAGATGAGTTATGTCTTTATTTGAACAAATTGATAATTCATTTTTATTTTATTTTGTTTTTTATGTGAGTATATTTATAGTAATTATTATGCTCTATTTTTTAGCTACAATTGCTTCAATATCTACTAATATGAATAAGGTTCAGGTCCTTAATGAGATAAATTTTAAGGATTGGAATGAAAACATGAAAATTGTTCTTGGCTGCATGGATCTTGACCTTGCATTAGGGATGAATCAACCACCTTCTCCTACAGAATCTAGTACCTCTAAATAGAGAAAAATTATGAGAAATGGGATCGCTCGAATTGCATGAGTCATGGTTTGTTCTATTTTGAGGTCAATTTAGCTTTAGTTCCTGGAAACACTAGGTGGTTAGACTCTGGTGTAACTACTAACATCAGTGTTTCAATGAAGGGTTGCCTGAATTACCAAAAGCCAAATGATGTTGAAAGATACATCTATATGCGAAATGGAAAGTCGGTGGAGAGGGAAGCTATATGGAATATTAGATTATTGGTGTATACCAGATTTTATTTAGATTTGAAAGACACTTTTGTGGTTCCGTCATTTAGATAAAATTTAATGTCGGTTTCTTATTTGGACAAATCAAGCTATTTTTGTTCATTTAGAAACAATATGTTCAAGTCATCTTTCAATTCAAATATTGTTGGAAATAGTTAACTTATGGGTCATGATAATCTATATTTGCTTGACACAATAGCTACATATGGCGAATCCTTGAATGTTGAATCACGTGGTACTAAGCGTTAAATTGATGATAATACTTTAAGAGCACTATGACAATATTGCCTAGGTCACATCTCTAAAACTAGAGTTGAGCGACTATTGTTTGATGGAATTTTGGATTCCATTGAACTCACAAATTTTGATGTTTGTGTTGAGTGCGTTAAAGGTAAATATGCCAAAACAGAGAAATTTGGTGCATATAGAGCTACAAATGTCTTAGAATTGATACATACAGATATTTGTGGACCATTTCCGACACCTTCTTGAAATGGTCAACAATATTTTATATCATTCATAGACGATTATTCTAGATATGTGTACATATTTCTTATACATGAAAAGTCTCAGTCATTGGATGTGTTCAAATGTTTTAAGGCCAAAGTTGAGAATCAACTCAATAAAAGAATTAAGAATGTCAAATATGACAGTGGCAGTGAATATTACGGTAGATATGATAGTTTAAGTGAACAATGTCTATGGCCTTTTGCCAAATACCTGAAGGAATGTGGAATTGTCCCACAGTACACCATGCATGAATTTCCTAGCATGGACGATGTTTCTAAAAGATGAAACCAGACTCTTAAGTATATGGTAAGGAATATGATTTGTCATTCTACCTTGACAGAGTCACTCCGGGGAGAGATACTAAAGACTGCAACTTTTATTCTAAATAGAGTACCAACAAAAGCAGCTTCTAAAACACCTTATAAACTTTGGACTGCGAGAAAGCCTAGTCAAACATTTTCATGTGTGGGGATGTCCAGCTGAGGCAAGGCCTTATATGCCAAATAAAAAGAAATTAGACTCCCGAACAATGAACAACTACTTTGTTGGAAAATCAGAAAGATTTAGGGGCTACAAATTTTACGATCCAAAATTAAATTCAATCTTTGAGACGTGAAAATCCACATTCTTTGAGGATACTGAGTTTGGGGGGGGGGGGGGGGGGAGAATAAGGTTAGAGACTTTTTCTTAAAAGAAGAACCGATAACAATTCCAAAACTGATTCATATAGCTGCTTTTGATCAAGCAAGAACGAAACTTCCACAAGACATTGTTGAAATTCCTCCAACTCAAGATGATTTAGTAATCTATGAAGAACAAACTCAAGATCCTTAAGAACAAATGTTACAAGAACCAATACCTTTGCGGAGATCCTCTAGAGAAAAGAGAAATGTTATTTCTGATGATTACATAGTCTTTATCCAAGAACACGGGGAAAATAATGGTATGATGGAAGATGATCCAATCAACTTTCGTCAAGCCATGTAAGATTCCAAATCAAAAAAGTGGATTGAAGCAATGAAGGAGGAGTATAAGTCCATGCAAGATAATAAAGTTTGGGAACTTGTCCCGTTACCAGAAGGTGTGAAACCGAATGGTTGCAAATGGATTTTTAAGATCAAGCGGGATTCTAACGATAATGTTGAGAGGTATAAAGCTCTTCTTAAGGCTAAAGATTATACTCAAAAAGAAGGGATTGACTTTAAAGAGACTTTCTCTCCAGTTTCATGAAAAGAGTCTTTTAGGACAATTATGGCTCTTGTTACACATTATGATTTGGAACTTCATAAAATGGATGTCAAGACGACTATCCTCAATGGCAATGTTGATGAAATGATCTATATGGTGCAACTAGAAAACTTTGTGACGAGAGACTCAAAGAATATGGTTTAAAAATTAACAAAATTCATTTATAGATTAAAACAAGCATCTCCTCAGTGGTACCACATGTTTCATGAAGTAACTCTCTCATTTGGGTTTAAGGTAAATCTTGTTGAAGATCGTGTGTATCATAAATTCAGTGGGAACAAATACAATTTCTTGGTCCTATATGTTGATGACATATTGCTTGTCGCCAATGATATAGGCATGATGCATGAAACCAAGCAATTCCTATCAAGAATATTCGAGATGAAATATCTTGGTGACGCCTCATTTGTATTAGGAATTCAAATACATCAAAATCGATCTCGAGGTATTCTAGAATTTTCACAAAGGAGCTATATTGAAAAGGTACTTAAAAGGTTTGACATGCAAGAATGTAAGTTAGGAGATACTCCAATTGCTAAGGGGAGAAAAGTTCAGTCCCAGACAGTGCCCTAATGAAAACTTAGAAATTTAAGAAATACAAAAGATTCTTCACGTGTTAGCAGTAGGGAGCTTGATGTATACCCAAATGTGTATGCGTTCAGACATTGCGTTCATATATAGTTGGGATGTTAGGAAGATATTTGAGCAATCCAGGAATGAATCATCGGAAAGTAGCCAAAAAGGTTATAAGGTCTTTAAAGAAAACAAAAGACCATATGCTCACAAATAGGATGTCAGACCAGTTAGAGATTACTGGATACTCTGACTCAGATTTTGCTGGATGCCAAGGCAGTAAAAGATCCACTTCAGGCTATATATATCTACATGTTGGCTGGTGGTGCAGTTTCTTGGTGTAGTGCTAAGAAAACTCTTACGGCTTCATCCACCATGGAGGTGGAGTTTATAGCTTGTTATGAGGCATCTAACCATGAGATTTAGCTAAGGAATATTGTCACTGGACTGCAAATTATGAAAGGATATGAAAGGCCACTTAAATTATACTGTGACAACAAATCAACCGTCCTGTATTCCAACAATAATAGGAGCTCGACCAAGTAAAAACATATTGACATCAAGTTCGTAGTTGTTAAGGAAAGAGTACAAAGTGGACAAATTTCCATGGAACACTTGGGGACAAACTCCATGATAGTAGACCCTCTTACAAAAGGTCTTTCACCCAAGGTCTTTCATGAGCACACTGCTCGCATGAGTGTTTTATCATTAGAGGAGTCTTTGGTTTAGTGGGAGTTAATAGATCATGAATTTTATGTTCTGTGTTTGGTATTAGCGTATGCATGCTATAATTTTGGATATTTTCCAATTAATAAAGTTTGATATTCAACAGTTTACATTTTGTACAATAAAGTTTTTGAATTATCTCACTAAAATAAAGTAGGGCCAGTTGAAAATTGACATATACAAACCAACTTCATGTGATTTTCATGTTGCACATTTCATGATGGATCTATGTCATTTAGTTGTGTCATTATTGGTGATCATTGATGAGTTTAGTTATGATTGATATAACAAAAATCACCTTGATTATGTATATTGGTATGACTAATGGACGAAATACTTTGGATATGTTTAAAGAATATAATGGAAAATTTTGAGCTCATAAAGTCTAATACATGTGAAAAGTTACATACGTGACCAGTATGAGATTGTTAGAATTTTTGGGTCATAAATGTAATATTGCATGTGTTAGAACCATTATTTAATTCACAAAAACTACAGTGGTATAATTAATATTAAGTGTGTGGCTAAAAGCATAAATGTCATGAAATATGAAATTATTGTGTAGATACCATTAACTAATATCTAATTTGATGAGAGGACAAATTAAAATATTGAAAACTAAGGAATAACCCTAAGGTTATTTATAGGGGTTATGATTCTGTTGGAATTATATTAATTAGAGTGGGAATTGGAAAGATTTATTGACAATTAATGGACAATAAATGAACACAAGTAAGAACTAATATATAAGTGAATTTGAAAAGATTCATTTTAGTCCCACATTGAAGGGAATGGAAATATTAGTAGTGTTTATATATATTCCAACTTGGTCAATTGGGTTGGGCCCTAAAGGGCACCCAATTTTGTGAAAGGAGTGAGGACACACCCATGACCATCAAGACACATACGCGCGCGCGCCGCCGCCGTCCGGCTCGGTTCGGTTCGGTTCGGTCCGGTCTAGATGAATTATTTTTTGGACCCGAATTTATAGAATTTAATTATCATTAATTAATTAATATAATTCGGTTTTTCCATTCTCCCACGATTTTCTCCATTTACCACGAATTTCTCCCTACTCAGCCTTACTAGCTGCCTATAAATACAGGGTAGAAGTTCAGTAGTGACGTAGCGGATTTTAAAAAAAATTCACACGAATTTTGATTTCCATCTTCTCTCCCTTAATTCTCTTCGTCTACAAATCCTTCTTTTCTTGTTCTTTCTTGTTTTTTCGACTGACTATTTTCGCCAGATACTGTGACTTAGAAAGGTGTATTTCTAGAGCGATTTATCAATCGTACGTTATTGAACGGGCTGTTTTATCCTGGAGACGTCGTCGTAAATCGACTGCTTTGCATATTCTGGCAGTATGGCGAAACGTCTTAAAGAAAGAGACCTAGTACGCGACTCGTCCCGATGATTTCCTTGTGCCAAACTCAATTTTTCAAATCCGAAAACAACAATTTTAAGACGTTTTAATAACTGCCATGGCAACTGAGGAAATTATCGGTACTACTGCGACCGCTTCGGTCTCTGACAAACCTTTCAGGTTTGAGGGTTCCAATTTCAAACGTTGGCAAACTAAGATGAAGTTTTTCTTAACTCTGAAAAAGGTAGCCCACGTTCTGACTAAGGATATCCCGGTTGTCCCTTCTGCATCATATGAACTACCTAATGATAACTCACTTGCAGATTCAGACGGAACTTCCAAAATGTCTGACTCAGATGCTGCAAAAGCTAAGGCTGCAGCAGATGATCTACAGCTCTGAAAAGAAATCGCCTTATGGCACGAGAATGATTATCTGTGCAAAAATCACATTCTGAACAACCTTGCTAATGATCTGTACGACTACTACAATAGCTACAGGACTGCTAAACAGGTATGAGAGGCTCTGCAAAGAAAATATGATACTGAAGAAACATGTGCGAAGAAATTTGCTGTCAGCCACTACTTGAACTACAAGATGGTGGATGAGAAGTCGGTGGAAGCTCAAAGCCATGAAATTCAGAAGATTGCTCATGAGATTATTACAGAAGGTATGCCCCTCAACGAAAAATTTCAAATTGCTGTAATTATTGACAAACTGCCCCCTGGTTGGAAAGATTTCAAAAATGTGTTTCATCACAAAACAAAAGAATTTTCAATCGAGAGTCTGATTACTCGCCTCCGAATTAAAGAGGAGGCTCAGAAACAAGATTAGAAAGAAGAAGTCTTAGTTGTGTCTAACAACAAAAAGAAATTCGGTGCGGTTCTGAAGCCTACGGGCAAACCTTTAAAGAATCAGAACCGCAATGCTATGAACCGAACTAAGAATGGGAATTCCTCTAGAGCCCCATCGGCTCTATTTTCTAGGCAACAACCACCACCTCAAATAAATGATGCTCCAGTTTTCTCTTGCTACAACTGTGGGAAACCGGGCCATATGGCAAAGAAATGTAGGAGCAGGCCTAAACCTGCAGCTGGCTCAAATGCTCAGGTTAACCTGACTGATGAGCAACTCATTGCCATGATCACTGAAATCAACATGGTTGGTGGAAGTGATGGTTGGTGGATAGACACTGGCGCCACTCGTCATGTCTGCTATGATCGTGCTATGTTCAAGACATACATGAATGTTGAAGATAAGAAAGTTCTGTTGGGAGATGCTCACACCACTAATGTTGCTGGAATTGGAGATGTTGAGCTGAAGTTCACTTCAGGAAAGACCTTGATCTTGAAGGACGTCACGCATGTTCCTGAAATTAGGAAGAATCTTGTTTCTGGTTTTCTTTTGAATAAGGCTGGGTTTAGTCAAACTTTAGGGGCAGATTTGTACACCATCACTAAGAATGGTATTTTTGTAGGAAAAGGGTACGTCACTGATGGCATGTTTAAGTTGAATGTTGATTTGAATAAAATTTCTCCTTCTGTTTACTCTTTGTGTGACTTTAATATTTGGCATGGTAGACTTTGTCACGTTAATAAACGAATCATTTCTAATGCAAGCAACATAGGCCTAATCCCTAAACTAAATGTCAATGATTCCAATAAATGTGAATTTTGCAGTCAAGCAAAAATAACAAAGACTTCACATAAATCAATTATAAAAGAATCTGATCCCCTAGATCTTATACACTCTGATATATGTGAATTAGATGAAAGTTTAACTAGAAATAATAAACGTTATTTTATCACTTTTATTGACGATTGCTCTGATTATACTTATGTATATCTAATGAAGAATAAAAGTGAAGCGCTGACATGTTTAAGGTGTATGTAACTGAAATTGAGAATCAATTTAACAAGAAGATTAAGAGACTTCGCAGTGATAGGGGAACCGAATATGACTCTAGCTTGTTTAATGATTTTTATGCTGAACATGGTATTATACATGAAACGACTGCTCCATACTCTCCTGAAATGAATGGTAAAGCAGAAAGAAAGAATAAGACTCTTACTGAACTTGTAGTCGCAATCATGTTAAATTCTGGTGCTGCACCTCACTGGTGGGGGGAAATTTTATTGACTGTTTGCTATGTCCTGAATAAAGTTCCCAAGTCAAAAAGTAAGATCTCACCTCATGAGATATTAAAGAAAAGACAACCAAATTTGTCCTATTTGAGAACTTGGGGCTGTCTGGCTTATGTCAGAATTCCGGATCCGAAACGAGTTAAACTCGCTAGTAGAGCCTATGAATGCGTATTCATTGGGTATGCAGCAAACAGTAAGGCATACAGGTTTTATGACCTAAATGCCAGAGTAGTCATAGAATCAAACGATGTTGAATTCTATGAAGACAAATTTCCTTTCAGATCGAGAAATAGTTGGGGCTCACAATCGAGTCACATTCCTGTGATAAAAGCACTGAAAGCAGCGACAATGTAGAAACAGAACTTCGAAGAAGTAAAAGAGCAAGAGTTGCTAAAGAATATGGGGCCAATTATACGGCCTATAATGTAGAAGAAGATCCAATAAATCTTCAAGAAGCACTATCATCTATGGATGCAGACTTATGGCAAGAAGCCATTAATGATGAGATAGATTCTCTAGAATCTAACAAGACCTGGTACTTAGTAGACTTACCCCCGGGTTGCAAACCAATTAGTTGCAAATGGGTTTTGAAAAAGAAACTAAAACCTGATGGACCGATTGAGAAATACAAGGCTCGCCTTGTAGCTAAGGGTTTTAGACAAAGAGAAAATATAGATTTCTTCGACACCTTTTCTCCGGTCACTAGAATTACATCCATTAGGGTGCTCATTTCAATAGTAGCCATTTATAACTTAATAGTACACCAAATGGATGTTAAAACAACTTTTTTAAACGGTGACTTAGAAGAAGAAATCTATATGGAACAACCAGAAGGGTTTGTAGTCCAAGGACAAGAAAGCAAGGTCTGTAAGTTAGATAAGTCTCTGTATGGACTAAAACAAGCCCCTAAACAATGGCATGAAAAGTTTGATAACTTAATGATAATTAATGGGTACAAAGTGAATGAAAGTGACAAGTGCGTTTATTACAAATCTGAGAATCGCATTTGTACTATCATATGCCTATATGTAGATGATCTACTTATATTTGGATCAAATGTTCAGGCCATTAATGATATGAAATCATTGTTATGCAATAACTTTGATATGAAAGACCTCAGAGAAGCAAGCGTGATCCTGGGTATCAAGATCACGAGATCCGACCAAGGAATTTCTTTGGATCAATCTCACTATATGGAGAAGATCTTAAAGAAATATAAATACTTTGATTGTAAACCTGCATGCACTCTGTATGATCCAAGTGTGAAACTGTTTAAGAACACTAGAGAAAGTGTCAAACAAGCAGAATATGCGAGCATCATTAGCAGTCTTAGGTATGCCACTGATTGTACTAGACCCGACATTACATATGTCGTAGGATTATTGTGCATATTTACAAGTAGGCCGAGTAACGAACATTGGCAAGCTATTGAGCGAGTGTTCGCTGTGTTTTCTGGCGAACAACCTCTGGTTAACCAATTTCTTCAGAAAATTGGGTTACTTGCAGGACCAACCATACAAGTCCTAGGATACATGTGCATTTGGTTCTGTCGAAATACTCTTAGACTTTTGGTGACTAATTTGTGGTTTGTTTTATCAATGTTGTCAAAGTACTAAGGACTTTGATTTTGTAAGTAACGAAAGTTTTAACTTAAAGGTGAAATAAGGTTAAAAGTTTAAACAAGAACAAAGAAATGTCGAAAGGCTAAAACTTGCAGAAAAGTAAATGAAATGTAAAATGACATGAACTTGAAGAATAAACAAGTAATGAACTTGGAGAATAAACAAGTAATGAACTTGAAGAATAAACAAGTAATTTTAAAATGACTTTGAAATATAACTGGTGTTTAAACGTACATTGTTCCAAATACTAGACTCATTTTCTCTCACACTGGGTACTTAGAGTTTTTACAGGAATTTTGTACAAATTTTCACACACACATTCTAACCACAAACTATCCTATTTATACACAAACAGAATAACTGCTTAGAACGGAAAAACTATAACTAAACGACAAGTGTCAGCCTGCATGTAAATTTCTTCTCTGAAACCTCCATGTGTCCAACTGCCAAAGGTTACAACCTTTTGAAATTTGAATCTCTTCCTTGGTGACGAAACCTTGTAACTCTTCAAAACTGTCGAAACCCTTTTAAAAAAAACTCTTCAGCACTTGCCAACCTTATCTTTTATTAACAAACTTCTTCTGTCGAAGCCCTTAGTCACAAACTCTCCAAACTATTCTGCCAGAACATTATATCTATTTCTGGTCGAAACAATGAAACTTTAAAACCTTGTCAGCAATTCTTGGATTCTTCTCCTGATGCTATCCTTCGACAAAGATGACCTTAAAGCCTGAATCTTAATCTTGTCGAAATTATGGTCTTGTCGAAATTATGGGTTTACAAATTGCCCCCCAGCAAAGATATTTTCGACTATCAAAGGAGAAATGTCTTTTGCTGTCGAAGTGATCTTTGACTTCCAGTTGCATTCATTGTGAAATGACTCTTTTTTTTTTTTTTTTTTTTTTATTGAGTCCCAAGGAAACACAATGATTTCCACTTTATGAAACGTCACATCTAGCCCACGTTTCACACAATCTCCCATGACCCTATATTGTAGGTAAATCATGGCTTACTACCAACCGCCACTTTCAATCTCCACCAATGGATTAACATGCATGTTTCCCTTTTCCCAACTGAAAAAGTCTTTTCATTTTCTTTCTTTTTTTATTATTCATTTATTTCAAAACTCTATAAATACCACTTTCAATAACACTTCACACTTTCCATTCTCTCTAATCTTCTCTTACCCAAGCGTGAAAACTCCATTTCCAAGTCTTTCAGAGCTCTTGTTTCTTCACCATCTTCAACAAATCAATGGCTCCTCCCAAGACTACCACTGGACAGAGTGCAAAGAAGGCAAAGAAAACCAAGGATCTTCCTCCTGCTCACGTATTATCTGGGCCTACCCAAACTCAGCATCAACAGTACTTCCCAGAACCCCCAAATGAAAGGGAAAAGGCAAGCATTTACAGGTCACAGGTAATAATTCCTATCTCTGTTTCTGGAATCCATCATGCTATGTTAGGCCCCATTTTTGATCCTACTATGGACCCTAAGCGTTTAAAAGAATTTTACCCTTGCTATTCTGCTTCCAAACCCATAGCTGCTAATAAAAACCCTAAACCTGTCGAAACCTCATCAAAAGAACCTGAAGTCCCTATGGCTTCGACAGAGATAGATCTGTCTTATCTAAATCAAAATAGGATTTTTAGGAGTCCCCCTTTGACAAAGGATCCCTCTGAGTACCAAACATGGTTAACTAGGGTTGAAAAAGCCAAAGAAAAATTTTGGAAGAAAACTGGAATTTATAACTTAATCCAGTTGTCGAAAGAAGGTCCCCGTTATTGCCAAAACATGCTGTTGGCCTCCTTGTACTTTTGGGATAGTACTTACAACACTTTCCACTTACCTTGTGGAATGATGACTCCCACCCTATTCGACATAGCAGCCATAACTGGCCTTAGTCCTTTAGGGGAAATATTTAACCCTGAACATCTGAACAAGGATCCCATAGGCTTCGACACCAAGCATGCTGGGTATTCTGTTTTTATAGCCCATCACCAAGGCGAAAGTCATGAAGAAGTCTCTGATGAAGAGCACATTGCCTTTCTCAGCCTATGGTTGTCCAAATTTGTCTTTTGTACAAGGTCCCTTCAGGTGGCTAGAAGTTTCATCATTATGGCTAATCAGCTTCATAATGGAGTTGCATTCTGCCTGAGTGAGTTGCTTCTAGCAAACCTTTATGAATCTCTAAGTGAAAGTGTCAGCAATCTCAAATCCCTCAAAGAAAAGGGTAACATCAGTCTCACAGGCCCCTTTTGGCTTCTACAACTATGGCTGAATGCCACTTTTGAAAACTTCATCCCTAACAAAATGCCTGTTGTCGAAGAAACAGTCAAAGAAAGGCGTGTCGAATGGCCTAGGCTGGTTCAACTGACCCCCACTGATGAGAATGTAAGCCTTCGACAAGCATTTACTGGCTACATCATGATGTTCGCAAAACGCTATAAATTTTCTCCTTCAATGGCACCCTTCGCCAATAGACAAGTAGGTCCAAGATGGTTCACCAGAAGACTCCCAGTGGAGGACCAGAAAGATGAAGACTCCTACATCTCCATTTGGGAAGCTTTTCTCATGCCCAGACACTTCTTTTCTCATCATAGCCTCAACAATACAAAGGTATCTCTCATTGTATATCAACCCAATCTGGTAGCCAGGCAGTTTGGATTAATCCAGACGAAGACAAAGCCCATCTACCACAAGAAAGGTGCTATCATTTTCTACAACTCATTTCACCATTTCGACAAGAGCTTAGAACTGTACAACAAATATTTCGACCCAACTCTGGAGGTCTATCCCACCATCTTTGTACCAAACTTCCTCTGCACTGCAGAGTTCGACGTTTGGTGGAAGGAATACTACATCAACAACTTTTTCGACGTAGCAACTTTCACTGCTCTTCTGACAAATGCTTTTTCCTTTGTGCAGGACAAAAAGAAAAAAGGTACAGACCAACATATAAAAGAAATTCAAAAGTTTCAAAAGTATTTTGAAACTATTTACAGGCCTGATGATCTTCGTCGAACCATAGCTGAAGCAGCAAGATCTTTAAAATTCAAACTCACAGAGAAATTAGACCAATTGTGGTTTCCTTCATCCCTTCCACCACATGCACACTACGACTTTGCATTCACAACCTTTCCTCCAAAATTCCCTCCACTTCCTTCTGCAGAATTTGGAGTGGCCTTGTGTCCTCCATTTCCAGATTGGTTTGTATGTGGATCAGCCTTAAAACTGCTTCGTGAAAGCAACAAAAAACTTGCCAAACGCGTGGTTGCGACGAAGTATCATCTGCACAACTTCACTGGGCACCTTCATATTGGGATTGAACACGTTACTATAGACGAACCCATTCTTGAAGGTGTCGAAGAGACCATATTTCTCTTTTTTTTTTCTAACTCCTTTTATTATTATATCAATGTTCATGCAACTTTTCTTTTTCAGCTGTTAGAATTGTCAGGAAGATTACTGGCGAAGGAACTTCTTCAAAAGCAGTCGAAAAAACCCCTTCAACAACAAAAAAGGTTTCGACACAAACAGAACATCCCTCCTTATTTGTATACTTCATATTTTCTTATACTAACACTTCTTCTCTTTCTCTTATAGGCAACTCGTACCCCAGCAAAGAAAAGGAAAACAGAAGAAAAAGAAATAAGCGTCGAAGAATCCGAGGACGAATCCCCTGAACCCCAGCCTTTGAAAAGAAACAAAGGTTTAAAAATTAAAACAGTGGCGTCCCAAAGATCTCTGGTCCAAAGACGAACCCCACCTGCCAGTCCAGTCAACAAAGTTCCTTCAAGGAGCGAAAGAAGTGGGGACTCAAGTGCCCATACTGAAATTCCTCAGGTAATCATTTCGACAATCACCAATCCAGCCTTGACTGAATGTATCTTTATCTTCCAGTTCTTCTTTTGTGTTTTTTGCTTGTAGGTTGTTATTGATGTCGAAGAGATCTCTGCAATCCAGGAAGAGCATGCTCCCTCTAATTCTGAGAGGACTCTGGCTGAAAGACTCCGGGATGATGCCACTCCAGATGCAGGGATCCATGGGCCTCAAACCTTGGATGAATTCGACCTTAGTGACTCTGAGTCTTCCGACAACAACTCTCCCTTTCGACCAGACCCCACTGCCGAAAAAATTATTTCAGATCAAGATGTACCACTTCCAACAACCGCTGCTATACCAAACACTGATGATAATGCCACTTCTCAGGATGTACAAACTCCAGATCCAACTAACACCATCATGGCTAACAAAGACAATGTTGAAGAAGTTGTTACTCTGTCGAACCAGCCAGAAGTTAATTTGAGCATTGGAGGAACCTCTCAACACATTCCCCCTTCATCAAAGGCTCCTGTCGAAACCTCTTTGGGCACTGCTTCGACGAGTTTATCCCATGAAGAAATTGAGAGTTTGAAGGCTAGAAAACCCTTTGAATACTTAAAAGCTTTACTCGACACCAGGCATAACTTCCACGATTCTTCTGCCAGTGGTTCGACAGCTTCAGGGGCCACTTCCGACCTTCAACCAATTAATGTCATCATGGATGAGATCAAGGCAAGGATCCTTGGAGTTGACCTGTTTGAGGTCTTGGCTGAGAATACTTCTGCTCAATATGATCTGAAGAAGCTCCTAAAAAGTGCCAACTTGCTGGAGGCTTCGACTGAGGAAAGCCATCTGGTGATGGATTTGATATCTTTGATTGATTCTGCCAGCGCTGATCTGATTCGACAAAAAGAATTCTCCCGAAAGATCACAGCCAAGTCTGAGGAGCAAGTTTCAGCATGGAACACAGTGGCTTCTTCGACAGAAAGGATTTCAGAGCTGAATAAGCTTTCTGACGAATACACCAAAGCTGCTGCTGATTGTGAAAGCAATATTCAAGCCTACCAAGCCCAAATTGCTGATCTCCAAAGAAAAATCCTCCAAGAAAAAGAACGCCAGGCCTCTCTTCAAAAACCAAATCAGGAAGCAATAGACAGTGAGCTCCAGAAGGGGCTACAACATGCAGAAACAGCCCAGCGACTTCACAGGGAGCTTGACGAAATGACTGTCAGCAAAAGCCTTTGTGAGCGTCGAATTCAACTCCAAAAGAAAAAATTCGACGAGCTCAAAACCACATTCCTTCGACAGTGATTTTGTAATAGGACTTAGGAATTTTACTTGTTTTGGGATATTTTCTTTTAGCACTTTTTATATGTAATGCTATTTTACGCCATTTGTTTGGCGAAGACAAGTTTCCTTTGTATTTTAGTTTGTTCTTATTTTTATTTCGTGCAGTGTTGGTTTATACTTTTTTAAGTACTTCCCATTTACTTTCATCACTCTTCTATCTTTTTCTATTTCTTCGACTTCGTATGCACCATTGGAAAAAACTCTTAAAATTTTGAAAGGTCCTTCCCACTTAGGGGACCATTTTCCCATCACTCTGTCTTTCTTCTCCATGGGCAAGATCACTTTCCAGACTAAATCATTTACTAAAAAGGCTTTGAGTTTTACTTTTTTGTTATAAAACTTTTCAACTCTCGCTTTCTGCCTTCTTATTAATTCTAAAGCACGCAACCTTTCTTCGTCTAAATCAACCAATTCATCCATCATCATACTCCAATAGATTTCAGATGGAATCTCATGATGTCTTTGGATTCGTATTGACTGTAAACAGATTTCGACAGGCAATACTGCATCATGTCCATAGGTTAATTTAAATGGGGTGGAGTTAGTTGCTTCCTTAGGAGAGGTTCGACAAGCCCAAAGGATTTGATCCAGGGTCTTATGCCAATTTCTGGGTTTTTTACCCACATGTTTCTTTATCAAGTTTATTACCACTTTGTTGGCTGCTTCGACCTGGCCATTTGCTTGGGCATAATAAGGTGTCGAAGTCAACAACTTAAAACCTGTCTCTCTTGCAAATGCTTGCATATTTCTGCCAGTAAACACAGATCCTTGATCAGTGGTTATAGTCTCTGGTATTCCAAATCTATACACTATGTGTTTCTGGATGAAATCTATGACTGCTTCCTGATCTACATTTGTCAAAGGTATGGCTTCAATCCATTTAGTGACATAGTCTACTCCTACTAAAATGTACTTCTGCCCTTTTGAAGAAGCTGGTCGAATCTCACCAATCAAATCTAAAGCCCATCCTCTGAATGGCCAAGGCTTTATAATAGAATGTAACTCACTTGCTGGCACATGAGGTATGCCTGCATGGATTTGACATTCCTGACAACCCTTTGCGAATTCGACGCAATCTTTCAACATGGTTGGCCAATACATTCCTTGTCGAAATAATAGCCATTTCATTTTATGTCCTGCTTGGTGGGCACCACATGCACCACTGTGTACATTCGACAAAGCTATGTACGCTTCAGTCTCTCCAAGGCATTTTAGTAGAACTCCTTCTGCAGTCTTTTTAAACAGTTCATTTCCAAAGAGCACATAACTTAAGGCTCTGTACTTTATCTTCCTTTCGACTGTTTGATTTGGATTTTGCAAATAATCTTTAATGGGTTTTCTCCAATCTCCATCCTCTAGATTACCCACATTGAAAATCTCAAAGTTTTCTTGATCACCATATCCCAATCTTATTGTCTCCAAATCAGATGGGGACAGCTTAGTAGATAAAACTTTTCCTCTCACTTCGACAAACTTCAACAGATTTTCTTTCGACACTTTATACCCTGAAGCCAGCTGGGCTAAGTCATTTGCTTCCTGATTTTCTAATCTGGGGATGTGTCTAAAAACTACACTGTCGAATCTCTTGAGGAGTCTGTTGGCTATCACAAAGTACATGATCAAATTTTCTTTGACACATTTGTACTCTTTCGTCAATTGTTTTATCACCAATTCAGAGTCACCCATTATTTCGACCTCTGTTGCCCCCAGTTCCAACAAGATTTCAAGTCCAACAATTAAGGCTTCATATTCTGCCTCATTGTTTGAACAGAATCCTTCTATTTTGTACTTGAACTTTGTTGGAACTTTATTGGGAGAAATAATTAACACCCCAACACCTGTTCCATTTTTATGACTGGAACCATCAAAATATAACCTCCAAGGCTCTTTTTCGACATAATTTGTCTCCTCTCCAAGTATGGAGTGGTCAGCTATAAAGTCAGCAACTACTTGCCCTTTAACAGCTTTTAGAGGCATATATTTTAAAGAATATTCAGTTAAGGCTAAAGCCCATTTTCCAATTCGACTATGTAAAATAGACTTAGACAACATATGCTTTATTACGTCGAAATGAGAAGATATATGTACATCAACGGGTTTTATATAATGCTTTAATTTCATACAAGAGAAATATACACATAAACATAATTTTTCTATCATGCTATACCTAGTTTCAGCATCATTCAAGACCCTGCTGAGATAGTAAATGGCTCTTTCGACGCCATGTTCATCTTCTTGACAAAGCATACTTCCTAATGTTCTGTCAGATGCTGATATGTAGAGCCTCATGCTTCTTTTTCGGCAAGGAGATATTAAGACTGGGGGATTTGCCAAATACTCCTTGATCTTGTCGAAAGCAGCTTGTTGCTCTTGCCCCCAAGTGAAACCCTCTTTCTTCAGTCGAAGCAAGGGTGAGAAGGCCTGAGTCTTTCCACTAAGGTTGGAGATAAATCTTCTGAGGAAGTTGATTTTCCCTAGTAGAGACTGCAATTCCTTCTTTGTCGATGGCGCTTTTGCCTCCATTATTGCTTTAGCTTTGTTTTCATTGATTTCAATCCCCTTTTTGTGGACCACAAAGCCTAAGAAATCCCCAGCCTGCACACCAAAAGCACATTTAAGAGGATTCATTTTCAAACCAAACTTCCTCATCCTTTCAAAGGACTGTCGAAGATGGTTAATATGGTCGAAGCCTGAAGCAGATTTAATCACAATGTCATCTATATAAATTTGCATAAACGTTTCAATGAAATCGTGAAAAATAGAATTCATAGCCCTTTGGTAAGTAGCTCCAGCATTTTTCAAACCAAAGGGCATTACTACCCATTCATATGTTCCTATTGCTCCTGGACAACGAAAAGCTGTTTTTGGAACGTCTTCTTCAGCAATAAAAATCTGGTTATAACCAGAATAGCCATCAAGCATACTTAAATACTCATGACCTGCTGCAGAATCTACTAGCATTTCTGCTACTGGCATAGGATACTCATCCTTAGGGGTGGCTGAGTTTAGATCTCTAAAATCAATACACACCCTTAGCGTGCCATTTTTCTTAATCACAGGAACAATATTAGCAATCCATTCGACATACCTTGTTGTACGGATGAATTTGCATTTTAGAAGTCTTTCGACCTCTTCTTTGATCTTCGACAGAATTTCAGGTGCAAAGCGTCTGGGGGTCTGTTTTATTGGCTTCTTCCCTTCCAGAATTGGCAACTTCAATTCCACTAAACTTCTGTCTAAACCAGGCATTTCGTCATAATCCCATGCGAAGCAGTCTTTAAACTCATTCAGCAGCTGGATTATTTCGATTCTGAGTTGAGGATTCAACTTGGCACTGATGTAAGTGGGCCTTTTCTCTGCCCCCAGTCCTAGATTAATCTCCTCTAAGGGATCCTGTGCCACCATTTTCATATTGGTGGAGTTTGGATCCTTTTCGAACCCCAAAGGTTCGTCATCATAAATGGCATCAAGTCTTTGGTTCTGCCATTCACCATTTGAGTCTTCTTCAAAACTCTGATTTGCATGTTGCTCCTCAATATTTTCTTGAGGGTGTTGTCCTTCGACAACCTGAGTGCTGGCTTCGACAGCCATATTTCCTACTTCAGCCTCAAGGGCCGCTTTGTGTTGTTTTTCGGCTATATAAGCCGAAATCCTTTCCATTGCTGAAATTTCAGTCATTTTCACTGAATTCACTCCCCCATCCAGTTGGGTTGACGTGGGCAGTTCCCCAAGTGTAATTTGTTTCCCCAATTATTTCTTTATCCCACTGGAAACCATGTGTAGGATGGAGGTACATGGAACAGTAAGCGTTGTCGGAAGCTGTCAGGTCGAAAGCCGCAGGATTGCATGGTGCTATATGGGCTAGGTTCTTGTCGAAGTTACGACTAGTGATATTGTTCACATCAGCTGTGAAGTAACTCTGATCTGCTTCAATGTTTTCGACAATCCCATCTGGCCTCCAGATTGCTATTCTTTGATGCATGGAGGATGGCACAGCCCCAATCCCATGGATCCATTCTCTTCCCAACAGCAAGTTGTAATTTGCTTTTGATGCTATCACCACAAACATTGTAGGCCTGGTGATGGATCCCACAGTCAAGTTCAATTGTATTACTCCCAGTGTTGTTCCCACTTTACCTTCATAGTTGGACAACACCATATTGTGAGGTTTAGTGTCGGAGTCATCTTTTCCAACTCTCCTTATCATGTAATGAGGAATTAAATTTACAGCTGCTCCGCCATCTATCAGAATTTTGTTGACACCTACACCTTCTACCTTTCCTTTTATGAAGAGAGGCTTTAAGTGAGCCTTCATTGCATCATCTGGCCTTTCGAAGAAGGCATTTTGCTCTTCGACACAGCCATTGTTCATTATGTAGTAGCATACAGGCTTCAAGCTTATGCTATCATCTATCATGTCATCCTCTTCGTCTTCGACTTCCATTATCCTGTCGAAGTCTCTGGGTAGTACAGAAACCACATTGCAAGTTACGTCGAAAGAAGCATCTGATTCTGAACCAAATTCATCTGTGACTTCTTCGTCCACTGGCATTCTATTGTTTGTTTTCTGCACCTCTGTGGTGTCACCAGATCTATTCTTCTGAATGATTTCTTTTTCTGCCAGGGGCATTCCCTTGTTCGTAATCTGCACACATTTGCTTGATTCAGCTTCCTTCTGCCCAACCTTTTGGTATTCTACAGTTTTCTTTTCAATTTTCTTCTGCCTTTGGAATCTTCTCCATTGGGATCTGGACATAGGATTCTTCCCTTTGTAGTTTTCAGAGACGTATTTTGGCTTTGCCTCCTTTTTAACTTCCATGGAAGGACCCCTGTTCACTTCAAAACTCTTCCATCTCTTCTGACCTTGGACATCCCTTATAGGCTGAACCCATTTGTCATCATTTGGCCTGTTGGATGGTTTGTAAGTGTTGAAACGTCTTTCTCCGACCCCTTGACTGTGATGCTCCCCTCTCCTTGGGTCGAATCTTTCGTTTCTGGTTGGTGGGACTGTTCCCCAATTTCTTTTCCTCTGGGTCTTTACTGCTGCTTCTAAGTCATCAGCTGCTTTCTTGTCGAACACAGCACTGCATCTTGGGCAAAGCATGACTTCTGCATTCTTCCTTTGACACCTCTGGATGAATTCAACCAGACTCTCGTTCTCTTCTGGGTAAACCAGCTTCTGATGCTCCTCTTGACGCTTCTTTCCCTTGTCGATGTCTGGTCCTCCCTTTTGAGTGATTTCCACCATATGAATCCCAGCACTCTGTTCAGTTGTAATTTTCAATTTGTTCATTTTTTCGACTAGCATGATTTCCTCTGGGATGTCCTCCTTTGACTGACTAACATTGCCTTTTGGGTGTAAGCCCTTATAGATGTATTTGCAGCAATGTGCAACCCTTTCGACAGGATGTTCTTCATTTTTGGTGGTATCACTGTTCATTTGTTTGACAGTGAGGGAATTGTCATCAGTCCCTGGTGTTTTAATCTCCTCTTGGTCAGGGCCTTCAGTGACCTCTGTTCGGGCAGCGAGGGTTTTGCTATCCTCCTCTTCGTCATCCCTTTTGAAAGAATCTCCCCATCCTGTGGGTTTGATTTCGTTGGCATCTGTTTCGGAGCTTGGTGGTGCTGAATATTTCACCATGAAGTCGAATTTCCCCTTTGACTCTCCCAAAGTGTCCCAGATCACCCCTTGCTCAGCATCTCTTTCACGGTTTTTCTTGTCGAAGCTTCTTCCCACTTTGACTGCATTTCTTCCGTTGAAACCTTCAGTAGTTTCAGTGGCATTCTCACTGTCGAAGTCTTCAGAAACTTTGACTTCTTTTGCCTCAGCCTGGCCAGCAGAATTATCACCTTCTTCCACCACATTGACATGGGTGTCGAAACCTTCAGCAGCTTCTATCATGGTGAAGTTGGTGTCGAAACTTTCAGTAACTCCTACCATTTCAGAATTTTCTTCTGCCATGATCTCCATTTCGACTACGTTTACCATT
This sequence comes from Lathyrus sativus, assembly GCA_963859935.3. Lineage (NCBI taxonomy): Eukaryota > Viridiplantae > Streptophyta > Magnoliopsida > Fabales > Fabaceae > Lathyrus > Lathyrus sativus. The sequence continues at coordinate 446,460,901 of OZ012739.1, read as the reverse complement.
TCTGGCTCAGCATAATTTGCCTCCACAATCTGCATGGGATTGGAGTCAATCTTCATCTGCTGCTTGCCTTTGTCTCCAAACTTCAACCTTCCACTTTGGATTGCATTTTGGACAAGATCCCTGAAAAGGTAACATTGAGAAGTTTTATGACCCAAGAAATTATGGTATTTGCAAAAACCTCTCTTTTTCTGTTGGTCTATAGGAGGCTCTTTAGTGCCTGCTGGTTTTATTAACTGACCATCTTTGACTAGTAAATCAAATATCTCATCACACTTGGTGATGTCGAATGTATAGGTTCTTTTAGGGAACCTGTCATTCTTTTCCATTTCGACTGGACTTTTTCCATTCGACGGGGCTAAAACTTTACAAGAATATGGAGGGCCTTGCTTTAATTCTGCAAGATCAATTTCTTGCTGGTCGAAAATGACTGGTTCGTTTTCGTCGTAATCATCTTGAACCATTCCTACATAGGCCACTCTTTCCTTCTTGTTTTTATTTGATCTAAATTTCTCATTTTTTAGTCTTTCTATCTGCCTTACTCTGTCTGCCAACTGTGCCATGTCTCTCAGATATTGGGTATCCAGTTTTTTCCTTATGGAATAATCAAGACCTCCTGCAGCCATTTCGACTAGTTCTTGTTCCGGCACTTGCGTAAAGCATCTGGCTTTTAATAATCTAAACCTATTCAAATAGTCATCTATGGGTTCAGAAAATTTTCTTTTGACACTTGCCAACTCTTTCAAACTTATCTTGGTTTGTCCCATATAAAATTGTTCATGGAACAATCTCTCTAACTGGGCCCAAGTAAAAATTGAAGTTGGAGGAAGTGACGTAAACCAAGTGAAAGCGTTTTTTGTCAAAGAACTTGGGAAATACTTCACCCTTAAGTTCTCGTTATTAGCAATCTCTCCCGCTTCTATCAAATAACGTGCCACGTGTTCTATGGTGGATTCACTAGTATCCCCTGAAAATTTTGTGAATTTGGGGACTTTCCACCTTGGTGGTAACTCTTGTTGTAAGATAAATTCAGACAAGGGGGAAGTATAACTAGGCCTTTGTAATCCTACGTTTACTCCGTTTTGTGCCATTATTCTCTCCACCATGGTGGCAATATTATTTTCGACAGGCATGTTATTGTAACGCATTCTCTGCTGTAACACTTCGTCAGCATTTTGGTTTCTCTGGACTATTATCCTTCTTGGTTCCTGTCGAATAGGCTCTTCTACATTAGGCTGTTCGACCATCACCTCTTGCCCCCTGGGATTTTCCTGAGGGTTCCCTAAGGGCCTTTGGTTTATAGTGAGTTCCTCTTCGACAGCCCTATTGGCAGGATTCTGGTTTAATTGCATTCTTTGTTGTGCTTGTGGGACTCCAAAAAAATCAGCAATGCGTGCCATCTGTTCTGCCAATATTTGGTTTGTTTGGGTAGTGTTTTGTATTAAGGGATTGAACACTTCTCCCATTTGTTGTGTCAAAGCCTGCACCATATCATGATTGCTTTCATCCATCTGTTGACGGATTACTTGTGCAGAATGGTTTGTCATAGCGGGCATATGAAAACCTGGTGGAATTTGATTCATTCTATTTCCATTTCCACCATATCCTGATCCCTGCAATGGTGATGACACTTGAACCATGGCATCAGAGAATAATGGTGACGAATTATGTAGGCTTGCCATCATTGAAGTTGGCATTCCGTACGGTTGTTCTCTCCCAACCAAAGGCTGAGAATAATTCAGATATGGCCTGAATGTATTTCCTCCAGGGGGAGGGGTTCCCAAGGGTCTGGCGTGTCCCATGGTGGAAGAACTAGGCGCATTCTGGGATCCTGAACCCGTTGGTATGGAATCCCCCAAAGGAGGCCTAATCTGTTCTAAAACAGGGCCAGACACTGGTATTGTTCCTGACGAAGGGATAGGATTGGAAACTGGAATGGTTTCGTCAGAAATATTTGAAGCATTTGGCAAGTTAGCCATGTTTCTTCTTCTTGTTCTCTTTGGTCTCTCTACGTCGGTTACGGCTAATTTACCGCTTCTAAGAATCATACAACGTAGCAAGGAACAATTTGTCTAAAAATTTCTATTAGATTTTATCAAATACACTAGTCCCACCAGGTGTGCCAATTTGTTCGCTGTGTTTTCTGGCGAACAACCTCTGGTTAACCAATTTCTTCAGAAAATTGGGTTACTTGCAGGACCAACCATACAAGTCCTAGGATACATGTGCATTTGGTTCTGTCGAAATACTCTTAGACTTTTGGTGACTAATTTGTGGTTTGTTTTATCAATGTTGTCAAAGTACTAAGGACTTTGATTTTGTAAGTAACGAAAGTTTTAACTTAAAGGTGAAATAAGGTTAAAAGTTTAAACAAGAACAAAGAAATGTCGAAAGGCTAAAACTTGCAGAAAAGTAAATGAAATGTAAAATGACATGAACTTGAAGAATAAACAAGTAATGAACTTGGAGAATAAACAAGTAATGAACTTGAAGAATAAACAAGTAATTTTAAAATGACTTTGAAATATAACTGGTGTTTAAACGTACATTGTTCCAAATACTAGACTCATTTTCTCTCACACTGGGTACTTAGAGTTTTTACAGGAATTTTGTACAAATTTTCACACACACATTCTAACCACAAACTATCCTATTTATACACAAACAGAATAACTGCTTAGAACGGAAAAACTATAACTAAACGACAAGTGTCAGCCTGCATGTAAATTTCTTCTCTGAAACCTCCATGTGTCCAACTGCCAAAGGTTACAACCTTTTGAAATTTGAATCTCTTCCTTGGTGACGAAACCTTGTAACTCTTCAAAACTGTCGAAACCCTTTTAAAAAAAACTCTTCAGCACTTGCCAACCTTATCTTTTATTAACAAACTTCTTCTGTCGAAGCCCTTAGTCACAAACTCTCCAAACTATTCTGCCAGAACATTATATCTATTTCTGGTCGAAACAATGAAACTTTAAAACCTTGTCAGCAATTCTTGGATTCTTCTCCTGATGCTATCCTTCGACAAAGATGACCTTAAAGCCTGAATCTTAATCTTGTCGAAATTATGGTCTTGTCGAAATTATGGGTTTACAGCGAGTAATGAGGTACCTTAAAAGGACTATGGACCTCGGCCTACGCTATCAGAAATTTCCTGCTGTACTAGAAGGGTATAGTGGTGCAGATTGGAACACCTTATCGGATGATTCCAAAGCTACTAGTGGTTATATATTTAGTATAGCCGGAGGAGTTGTATCTTAGAAATCAAAGAAACAGACCATTCTGGCACAGTCCACAATGGAGTCTGAGATGATAGCATTAGCTACAGCTAGTGAAGAAGCAAGTTGGTTAAGATGCTTGCTAGCTGAGATTCCTCTATGGGAAAAACCTATACCAGCTATGTTGATCCACTGCGATAGTACCGCGGCTATTGCAAAAGTTGAGAACCATTATTATAATGGTAAAAGACGTCAAATTAGAAGAAAACATAGCACTGTTAGAGATTGTATCTCTAAAGGAGCTGTGAGAGTGGATCATGTACGCACTGATGAGAATTTAACAGATCCTTTGACGAAAGGATTAGCTAGAGAGAAGTCCATAATACTTCCAAAAAGATGGGACTAATGCCTATAAAGCAATTAGTTACTCATGATGGTAACCCGACCTAAATGACTGGAGATCCCAAGACTTAGGTTCAATGGGTAATAACAAGTTGTGAGTAATATGAAAATGATCATGCAAGTAAAGCATGAATCCTGAAGTAATGAGAGGATGAGATAATAGAAACTCTTAATGAGATCTATACTCTGTATGAGGGAGTACCTAGGCTACAGGAGCACTCTTGATAGATTCACCTATGTGACTGTGGAACTGAGGCTGGTTCCTATGGAATTTCGAGGCAGAATTCCTAGAGCATTCACTAAACCGGGATACACGTGCAGGGCCACTAAAGCACGGGCTACAAGAATACACCTTACGGAAAGGTTGTATGCAGGTATGATGTCCGAGATAGAGTTCAAGACAATGGTGTCACTCTTGTTGAATCAGAATCCTACTCGCTACGCTAAGGTTCAAGTCGTAGACACCTTTGCTTATACTCAATCTTAGAAACGTCTGACGTACTTCTAAAATCTCTTTTAAATTCAAGTGGGGGAATGTTGGAATTATATTAATTAGAGTGGGAATTGGAAATATTTATTGACAATTAATGGGTAATAAATGAACACTAGTAAGAACTAATATATAAATGAATTTGAAAAGATTCATTTTAGTCCCACATTGAAGGGAATGAAAATATTAGTAGTGTTTATATATTCCTACTTGGCCAATTGGGTTGGGCCCTAAAGGGCACCCAATTTTGTGAAAGGAGTGAGGACACACCCATGACCATCAAGACACACGCGCGCGCGCCGCCGCCTTCCGGCCGGCTCGGTTCGGTCCGATCTAGATGAATTATTTTTTGGACCCGAATTTATAGAATTTAATTATCATTAATTAATTAATATAATTCGGTGGAAAATTAATTAATAATAAATATTAATTAATTAAGAAAATAATTGGTCAGTAACTGCCATATTGACTAGATCCAGTATTTTTCCATTCTCCCACGATTTTCTCCATTCACCACGAATTTCTCCCTACTCAGCCTTACTAGCTGCCTATAACTACAGGGTAGAAGTTCAGTAGTGACGTAGCGGATTTTAAAAAAAATTCACACGGATTTTGATTTCCATCTTCTCTCCCTTAATTCTCTTCGTCTACAAATCCTTCTTTTCTTGTTCTTTCTTGTTTTTTCGACTGACTATTTTCGCCAGATACTGTGACTATAGAAAGGTGTATTTCTAGAGCGATTTATCAACCGTACATTATTGAACGGGTTGTTTTATCCTTGAGACGTCGTCGTAAATCGACTGCTTTGCATATTTTGGCAGTACGGCGAAACGTCTTAAAGAAAGCGACCTAGTACGCGACTCGTCCCGATAATTTCCTTGTGACAAACTCAATTTTTCAAATCCGAAAACAACAGATTCTCATTTGTAGAGAAATTATAAAATACGGCTCATCAGAAAAAAAAATTCTCTCTTCATCCCCATCCGAGGAGATTCAAGAAGTTATAATAAACTCTACAATTATGGAAGATCACATACCCAACAACTTTCAACAATTTCTAATGACAAATTCAAATACGCTCCCGCTTTTATTTTCTGATTGAATATATTCTAACATGAATTTAAGAGATTCAAGTTTATGAATTATTGACTCGTAGGAATTAGTTTAATGTTCAGTTATTGATTTTTATATAAATAAAAATTATAAGATTATTTAACATTGATGCCTCCCGCGATATTGTCTTCCATTCTGAATTCTTCACTTCATTGATGTTTAAATTTCCAACACAAATTAGAATATTGAAAACTAAGAAATAACCCTAAAGTTATTTATAGGGGTTATGATCCTCATTTGTAAAGAAATTATAAAATACGGTTCATCAGAAATTTTTTTCTCTCTTCATCCCCATCAGAGGAGATTCAAGATGTTATAATGAATTCTACAATTATGGAAGATCACATATCCGACAACCTTCAACAATTTCTAATAACAAATTCAAATATGCTCCCGCTTTTATTTTCTGATTGAATTCTAATATTGATTTAAGGAATTCAAGTTCATGAATTATTGACTCGTAAGGATTAGTTTAAAGTTCGGTTATTAATTTTTACATAAATAAAAATTATAAGATTATTTAACATTGATACCTCCCGCGATATTGTCTTCCATTCTGAATTCTTCACTTCATTGATGTTTAAATTTCATGCTGACATGATACTCACTTGAATAATTCTTTCGAGAATTGTTGATGAATTTACTGATTAGCATTTGGGTAAATGAACGTTTAGAGAGGACAAAGCTTCTCTCTAACATTTTTAGTTCGTTAGTTTATAACATCATATTTTTATTTCAATAATGCATATTTAAGCAATTCATAAAATATAGTAGCTTTATTATTATTATTATTATCATTTATTGATTCCTAGCATAATTAATTATATATGAGACAACAAATTAACTAAGATATTCTACAATTTTTTGTGGATTTGAATTATCAAGTAGATATGCTTCATTGAAAACAAAAGTTATGGCGTGGCTTTATAAATTTTATACATCTTGATGAAATCTTTATTAGAGATGTTCTAATAGAAGAAGTACTTTCTCTCTCCCCGTAATTATAGTAATCATAAAATTCTATTTTATATTTTTAGTCCTAATATAAAAAGACTCTCTTTAAATATATAAAAGTAATGCATACTTTTTAAATTTTATCGTCAAAATTTTTATAGCTATGAAATTTGTTGTTTTGTCATAATAATGGTGGGCATGAGTATTGGGTCACCAAGAATTTTTTAGAATTATGTGATGAATTTGCAAAATTTTCTACTTGAACGTTTGTGCGCATGCTTTTTGCTTTCGGTTCAGGCTTGCTTGAGAGTCGTGAATCTGACCATTTCCAATCCTATAAAATAAAACTCAAAGTCCTAAGCATGTGAATTGTATATATTTTTTTTATAATACTATTATTTTCTATTTTCTCCTTTCTACATTAAAGTGGGGTTTACAACTTTTTATTTATCATAACTAATTAATCAACAATAATGTATAAGGCAAATTTGATCAAATTACACATTAAAAAAAATAATTTATTTTTCTATTTTTATCTACTTTAAAATCACTCATTTTTTTATTCCTCTTTCAAACATGTATTTTATTACACAATTTAGTGTTTTAATAATAAGGCAATTCAAGATGAAAAATACACAAGAAAAAGACGGGAATCAAGTCAATCACAAATACCAAATGTTAAAATTGAAAAGAAAGAGAGATTGGCATACGGAATTTATTTTAGTTTTTTCTCTAACTCTAAGTTACGTCTAGTTCCTTAATACTTGATACATTTTCACTATAACCTAACTCATTACAATATTCTCATGTGACTTTGTTTTTCATCTCTTTCAGTAGAGTTGTCACCCTTTAGTAAAAAGTGTATATCATTTCTAATTTCTCACTGAGTTTATCCCTCTTGGAAGATTTTTGCTTTATCTTTCCTTTCCATCCTTGGATAGGGTAAATCCCCAATCGAGTTCGTTTCTCATTGGGTGGAGTATTGCTTGGCCGTTTCTCTCCAGTTCATTCTTGCACTGAACCTTGATCTCTGACAATTATGATTTTGAATCTCTCTAAATCGTTAAATCTAGATCGAGAGTGCACTTATTTTACACCTATTCCCCCAGGAAAATTCTGTTTATGGATCCCCATTGAAGACAAATCTCCATTCCACAACAGTGTTGTTGTAACACTTTCTTGAAAATTTTGCCAGATAACAAGTGGCAGTCTCTTTATTTGAGCAGCTTGTTATGTTCTCGAACTTTCTATTAGATGACGAATGACAGTCTCTTTTCAAGATAGTTTGTCTATCCCCAGTGAAATTATCAAAATTATCAATTGGTCTTTCCTCAAAATGACATCTCTCCGGAAGTCCTGTCATAAAAGTTTGTTGAAGACTTTTACAATTGTTTTTCTCTTTATTTGAGACATCCTGCTACCAGAATTCCAATCTTCAAACTACAGTTAACAATGCTCCCCAATGAGCTCATTATCAAAATTTGCTTCCATTCCATTAAATGTCATATCTCTGAGAAGTTTGGTGAAGATTCTTACAGATGATCTTTCTCTTTATTTGAGAAATTTGTTTTGCAAGTCAACCGGCATGCATCCTTTTAGAGATCCCCGGTGAAGTTATAAACCTCCAGTGAAATCCCTAACCCCCTGTGAAGATACTTTCTCACAAGTAATTACTTCCTCATGAGTTTATTTTAACATTTTCAAGAGAAAGACTTGATAAGAAGAAACTGAGACCTGTTTGTGGCCTACAACCTCGAAACAGTGGGGAAGTTTGTTTTAACCTTTCAAGAGAAAGACTTGATAAGAAGAAACTGAGACTTGTTCGTGGCCTACAACCTCGAAATGGTGGGGAAGATTATTTTAACTTTTTCAAGAGAAATACTTGATAAGAAGAAACTGAGACCTATTTGTGACCTACAACCTCGAAATGGTGGGGAAGTTTATTTTAACCTTTTCAAGAGAAAGACTTGATAAAAGGAAATTGAGACCTATTTGAGGCCTACAACCTTGAAATGGTGGGGAATTTTACTTTAACCTTTTCAAGTGGAATATTTGATAAGAAGAAACTGAGCCTTGTTCATGGTTTACAACCTCGAAATGGTGGAGAAGTTTATTGCTACCCTTTTCAAGTGGAAGACTTGATTAAAGAAGAGATTGATACCCGTTCGTGGCTTATGACCTGAGGGGTGGGGGATTTATTATATTTTCATACACATTGTTTAATTATTCAAATTTGAATCCTTTTCCAGATACAAGAACTTGTCATTATTTCAATTGTTAGAGTTGTCAATCTTTCCCCAATGGAGTTGCAATCTCTTCCCAGTATATTTATCTTATGTGGCTTCATTCCCCATAAAATCCTTGTCTTGCATTCATATCATATCATAATCATCTTTGTGGTATTTTAGGGCCAAAAATCGTGCATGTTTGTATTTAAGTCTCTCCTATCACGTCGAGACGAAGATTTCAATCTCCATATCTCCGGATAGAAGAAACTTAAATAGAGACATATGTCACACCATAATTTTTAACCCTAAGATTCTACCTTCATTTTCATCATTTTGGCATAACATCAATCATCTAACGTGTATGTTTTATGCATTGTTAACCCCTTAAGATTACAAGAGTATGTGCTTTGGTTTACTTTGACTACAACTAGGGGTTTGGCACAAAGAGCTCAAGAAAGTTGACCAATCAAGGACTTGTGTGATCCTTAACTCTTCAAAATTATCAAAGGTCTCCTTCCATCAACAATCAAGTGCAAAGTCTGATAGACTCAAGATCAACAAGCTCCAAGTCATCTGATGCGCCAAATTAGGGTTTTGACCTAATTCAACCCTGAGTTGACTTTTTGAGCAAGACATGATCTCACACCTCAAGAAATTGTTTAAAGGCCTTAATTATATCATCTTAGTCCATTCATATGCTTTGATTGATTAAAGGAGCTTGATTTATTAAAAATTGAAGAATTCTAGTTTAATTGAGAAAAGTCAATTGTGGGTCAACGTCAAAGTTTGACTTTTGAGTTTTTTTTGTCAAACATGGACTCCACAAGTCAAGGATCATGAAAATAGGTGAATTTGATCATGAATAATCAATAAAATCAAAGAAAACATCCAAAGATCATGATTTGTGCAAATTAGGATTTTGAAGATTTTTCTAAGGTACAAAATTTTATGATCAAGTGCCCTACTTTCCAAGACCATAACTTCTTCCTTAAACAACCAATGGCAACACTTGAGGACTAATTTTAAATATGGAATCACATACTTCAAATTGGTGAAAGAATGGACCCAACAACATTTACTAGTTGAAAGTTATGATTGATCAAAGTTGGAATTTTTTAAGATATGAAAGTGCCAATACTTAGAATTCTTTCTAGGTATAAAACAATGAAAAATCCAATTTTGATGGCCAATCATCTTAATGATCCAATTTGATTCTTTTCAAGTGATCAACATAAAAGTTGTAGTATGTGATCTCATCTTTCCTATGGTACCAAAAACATGAAATTATCTTGCTTGAGCATGAAGTTATGAATTCACAAAGTGACCATGGTGAGGCAATTTGAACCAAGACAAATTTGCACAAAGTCCACAACCAGATTTCACACGATTTGGATGATGCTTTTTGCCAAGTTGAAAGCATTTTCAGAGTATGTGATCTACTAGGAACTTGTTCCTCTCCATGAAATCTTTACAATGGTACTAAAGTTATGCAGAATTGATCCTCATTCATTGAAGAAAAGCATCATCCAATGTGTTATGTTGCATTGCATTGTGGGCAAATGTTGGAAAGATGCTTTTGACTTTTGCTTGTTCCTTAAGTTAGGGAACATGACCTGCACATCACCAACAACTTGTACAAGTTGAAGATCACTCAAAGATAAGTCAACTTGCCGACACACTAGAAAGTAAAGTCTAGTTGTACTTGTATCAACTTTATGCAAAAGTTGAAATATCCATTGGTTCATGATCCAAATTTGTCCAAAACCATTGCCACTTGATCAAATCACATTTCCTATAAATAACACCTCAGCAAAACACACACCAATTGAACCAAAAATCCCTCCAAACCTTAGCAACCAAACACATTGCACTTGGGTTCATCATTTTTTTACCAAAAACACCAAAACCTGTCAAAACACACTGCAACCACAAAACCTTCAAACCATTCATCCCAACACACCATAAATCTTCCATTGAACTTGTCCAAACCCTCCAAAACACCATAAAACTTCTAGAACCAAAAGTCAACCCTCTATTAGTCACATTTTTGACCGAAGAGCCAAAACCTCCAAACATTCAATCCTTGGCATATCTATCCATCCTACCATTTCAAACACTTCATAAATACTTCATAGAAGCTATCCAAATCATCAAACACTAAATGTAACCTCTCCATCACAGAAATCATTTTTCACTTATTGACCATTTGCAAAAGGAATCGAGCTGAGGAGCTGGAAGCTTTTTGAAGTAAGCCAGGAATTCAAACACACTTCTGGGGGTCTAGTGGAGCTAAATGGATCACCATCTTGTATTTGGAGCAACATTTGAAGGTACATTGGGCACACTCCAATAGGTAAGTTTTTTTAGCTCTTCAAACTATATGATTTGAGCATCATTTACATCCATTCTAGCTACCATTCTGCTTGTCGTGATGTGAGGAACATAACCCCTATGCTTGTGTTCATTGATTGTTCATATTTGGAATTTAATTTTAGTTTAAAAAACTAGGGTTCTTCTTGGTTTTGTTCATAACTCTTGAGCTAGAGTGAAAATAAATGACTTTAGTTGACATATTTGGATTCCTCATGAAATTCTGAGTGAAATGCTATATTGGATTGTCGTGTTTGGTTCTGAATCAAAGGTTTCACAAATTTGAAAAATGGTGTCATGAGGTTGAAGATGATCAAAATGCGCGCACTTTCTATTTTTCAAACTAAAACTTAATATTTATTTTTTTGGAGCGAGCATTGTGCAATGGCCTGGTGGCAAGTGCATTTTATTGGTTGGTCCAAAGTGTGGGTTCAAATCATGGGTGTACCACCCTTAGTTTTTTGCTACCATTTTTTTCTTCTCCTTTTCCTTCACGTTTTTTCCTTATTTTAATTCTTTAATTATTATCATTTATTTTATGTATTCCATTTAAATTTCCCTTTTCATTTTGTTTCAATATCAAAATACCAAAAAAAAATATTTTATTTATTTTATTTTTACTTATTTATTTTATTTGCATTAACGTTTTTAAATAAATATTATTTAGTATTAATTTTTTTCTTATTTTAATTAAAACCTTTAAAAATTACAAAAACATTTTAGTCTCCTTTTCTTATTTTGTGTATCTCTCATTTTTAATACCTTAAAATATTGTCTCTTATTCACTCATTAATTTCCATGTTTATATACTTTTATTTTGCTTAATTGTTTAAAATATTTATGTTATTAAAAGGTGACATTCTTGCTTTGGCTAGCCCTTTAGAGTTTTTGATTGCTCATTGATGATCCATGCCTTTAATTTTTGCTCATGTGTGAATTTTGTCTTGTGTGATATACTTGTCCTTGATGACATCTTATTTCCATTGTCTTGAGTACTTTAGATGGTGAATATTTATTCATGTTTGTTTCAAAGTGTGTCCATGCATTTAGACTTTGTGTTGATATTTGTCATTTATATACACATGTTGTAAATAATGATGATGAACCATGTTTACTTGATAATGCATGTTTAATTTTGCCCTCGTTTGAACCATGTCTTTGATGCCATTTTGTTGAAGCATATCTTGATGAATAATGTATCTATGTTTTGTTTATTTTGAGAATGTTAGCTTATATCTAAGCATGCCTTGATCAAATATTTTATTTGTAAACTTTGTACATGTTTGTTGATCCATGATTAACCTCACTTATACCATGTTCCTCATGTTTACATACTTTATTGAATGTTTGTTTACACTTGTATACATGTTGCCTAATTCAAGAGAGGGAGTTATTGTTCACATCATTGCCATTTTTGCATATGCATATTTACATCTTCTTGTACATATTTTACGTATTGTAATCTTTAACTTGCTATCACTTAGAAAGTTTTCCTTTAGGTTTATTTCAACTTAGAAAACTCAATTAGGGTTTCCTCTTTCATAAACTAAAAATCTCTTTCAATAGAAACCTTGACATTAAGTCATTGACTTTTTTCAAACTTTTTCTTAAATGCTTCAAGACATTTTAAGCACATTTAAACTCTTTCATAAGACTAAAAGGCACAAACCTTCAATTCAAACCTTTTGCCATTTTGGCTTTTCAATTTAAAACCTTTTCAAATAGATTAGACATTAGTCATCCTTAGTTGAGATGTAATTCTCCTACCCCATGACATTGTTAAGAAATATGTTGATTCTTTTCCACACGAGAGAGGTATGTGGCATACTTGTTGATTCTATGTCCAAGTTGTAGTCATTCTCTCAATGTGAAGCAAAGGTCCCTCTTCCATATGTTTGTGGTGGATAAGTTGAATATTCTCCTTAAGATGACAACTTGTCTCTTCTTCATTAAAATCCACCTTAACAAACCCATTTCAATTTATACCCCGAACTACGAGGTTTTGATCCTTTATTGGTACATAAACACAAGAATTTGTGTCTTACCAAACACAAAAATAATAAAAAAAAACATTTCTCTTCTCATCTCATCAATCACTCCAAGTAGCAAACAATTTAACCATAACACAAATACAACAAGAAGTTCCTATAGGATATTATAGATACTTAGAGTCCTAATAACTTTCCTTAGTATAACCAACCCCCGAACCTTAGATCTCTTTATTGCGTTGTTTTACATTGCATATTTATGTGTTATTCTTTCTTTCTTTCCCCCTTCCCTTGGATAAATTAAAGATTGGTGGTGATATCTTAAGATTTATGAAACCTAACTAACTCAATAGCCATGGTCTCTAATTCTCACTGTGACACCACGCTACACCATTGGATCCATACTTCATCTTTTTACCTTTCTTTTCTTCCTCCTTCATATTGAATCTAGGGATATTTTCACGTATTTTTTAATTTTCCATCTATTGATGAAGATGTTGTCCAACTTTATTGTTAGCAACCTTTCATACTTAATATTTAAAAATCTTGCAAATCGATATCGTCTTTCTCTTTTGTCTCGTTTTGGAGGAATAACCACTTCATCAATCTCTTCAAAGTCCTTGAAGATTCGGTACACCTATCCAGCTCTGTGAGGATTTGAAAATTCAATGATAAAGATACTTGACATCTTATCCATTTCCTTCCTTCTTCCATCCGGTCCCCTTTGTGTCATCTCATTTTGCATGAACACTCATTTACTTTGATGCCTTACGCGATATTGTCTTCCATTTTGGATTTTTATCTTCTTTAGTGATTAGATTTCTAACTGAATTATTAATACTCACTTGAATAATTCTTCTGCTTTTAAGAATTGTTGATGAATTTATTGATTAGCATTTGAATAAATGAACGTTTAGAGAGAGGGTAAAGCTTCTCTCTAACATTTTTAATTCATTATATTTTTATTTCAATAATGTATATTTAAGCAATTCATAAAATATAATTGTTTAATTATTATTTTTTATTGATTCCAAGCATAATTAATTATATATGAGACAACAGGTTAACTAAGATATTCTACAATTTACTGATTAGCATTCTCCCTGATTATAAGAAGAAGAAAAAATATTCTACAATTTGTTTGTGGAACTTGAATTGTCACGTGGATATATGTTTCATTAAAAACAAAAGTTATGGGGTGGTTCTATAAATTTTAAACATTTTGATGTAATCTTTATTAGAGATGTTCTAATAAGAGAAGTACTCTCTCCCCCCTTAATTATAGCAATCATAAAATTCAGTTTTTATATTTTTAGTTCTAATATAAAGACTCTCTTTAAATATTCACATGCATTAAATTTATAGTTGGAAACAAAAAAGATTTTTCTCGTTAATTATATTATTAATTATTAAAGTAATTATATAAAAGTATTGTATACTTTTTAAAATTTACCGTCAAATTTTTTTATACCTATGAAATTTGTTGTTTTGTCGTAATAATGGTCGGCATGAGTATAAGTTACAAATTAAAAAATGATTTTTTAAGTGGGTTACCAAGAATTTTTTAGAGTTATGTGATGGATTTGCAAAATTTTCTACTTGAACGTTGTGTGAATGGGTGGATGAAAGTGAATCTCACCATTTCCAATCCTATAAAATAAAAACTAAAACTCATAAGCATATGAATTATATATATATATATATATATATATATATATATATATATATATATATATATATATATATATATATATATATATATATATATATATATATATATATATATATATATATATATATCTTTAATATAAAAAGGAGAAAATATAAAATAATAGTATTATATAATATATATATATATATATATATATATATATATATATATATATATATATATATATATATATATATATATATATATATATATATATATATATATATATATATATATATATATATATATATATATATATATATTATATATAATACTATTATTTTATATTTTCTCCTTTTTATATTAAAGTGGGGTTTACAACTTTTTATTTATCAAAACTAATTAATCAATAATAATGTATAAGTTAAATTTGATCAAATTACACATTTAAAAGGTATAATTTTATTCTCCTATTTTTAGCTACCTTAAAATCACTCATTTTTTTATTCCTTTTTCAAACATGCATTTTATTACACAATTTAGTGTTTTAATAATAAGGCAATTGAAGATGAAAAATACACAAGAAGAAGAGGGGGATTAGGTCAATCATAAATCCTTAATGTTAATGTTAAAAAGAGAAAAGAAAGAGACATTAACATAGATAATTTATATTAGTTTTTTTCTCTGATTCAAAGTTATGTTCAGTCCCTTAACATTTGAGATATTTTCACTATAACCTAACTCATTATAATATTAATACTAATATATTTTCTTACCCAACTGAACTATATTTTAAATATCTCAAATACAAAGTACTGGTCCGAACTAGATCTCTTTGTCTTTCCAAAGAATATGGCTAGCACTTATACCTTTGAGAAAATACAGTCAAATAAATATACATTTCATAGAGTGTTTGAATTGTTCAACAATAAAAATATATATATTAAAATCATTTGCTTCTTTCTTTCTTCAAGTAGAGATTCCTCTCTAAATATTCTTTCTTTGAAAATTCTTTTCTATTCTCATAACGATTTTAAAATATTTATCAAAAGTATTGTTTCAATTTTGTGCAGTGATCTAAATAAAATAGTTAAAGTTTAGTATTTATATAATTTCTTTTTTATTGATAGTCCTTTCTTTCTTTCTTTCAGTAGAGCTTCTTCCCTAGACATTCTTAGAAATGCTTAAGATAGCCTCGATACTCCATATTACGTATTTGATTTCCTAAAATTGATGAAGTATAAGAAGATTTTGTGAGTCCAAAGATCGATTTTTAGCGAATCAACAAAGGCATAAAAGGGGAGACTCGGTGAGTTATCATCGAACATATCATGTCCAAGAATCAAGCAATGAAATACTTGCAATAAAAATTTACAAGTAATTTCCAAATATTTTGAAGTTTCTTCGCCAAATATATGGTCCTTTATTCGTACCTTCGAAGTTGTTTTTCGTGGTTTAGGCATAGAAATCTCTTTGGGGGTTTTCTTTTCCTTTTATTATGCAAAATTACTGTGGAAGGATACCTAGGTGTCTCTGAGGGGAAAAGCTAGTCATGTTCAATTTTCCCCTTTCAGTCACCATATAAATATTTACAAACCAGCTTCTTTCGTGTTATGAAATCTCTGAGTTGTTCGGAGGTGATATATGACGAGGTTGGGGAGTATAGGTTTCCTTGTATCAACAAGGAACCCTTCACTTATTAAGGATTGTGATTTTCATACCTTGACTGAGTTTCAAAGGTGCATTCTTATGTTTTTGGACAATTTTGCTAAGATGTATCACATGAATATTTTTTAAAAAGAGAAAAATGATGTTTACCTTCTTAGTTACTTAAGCAATTATTTGTTTTCTTTTGACTTGTTATGTCTTGGTGATGGGATCTTCTACATACAAGAAAGCAACATCAATTAGCGAGCTTGAAAAGTAATTATGAAAGGTCTCTAAAACTTATTTGAAGTACTCATCCCACCAAACTTCAAAGCTAAGTGTAGAATAAAAACCAAATATTTAAGGGTAAATGGCATAAATTAGGATTATATTTAGTTTCTCATGTTTTATCTGATCATAAGTTGTCCAAACATTTTTTTCCAAAAGGGGAAAAGACTTTTCATCATCAACGATCATAAAAGGTAGCATTTGAACCAAAATAACTTTTTTAGATACTAATTGGGGTTTAATAAGGAAATACTCTACCCTATTTACTAGAAATACCTGAACGAATCATTTGACCTAACAAATGCTCTTTCCAAATATTAGCATATTCATTTTGGGTTTAGATTCTTGAACAAGGGAATTTCAGGGTGAACCAACTAACTCGACCCCATAACTTGATTAAAAAAGGGAACTACATTAGTAATGTGACGCTCTAAAGGGAAGAAATAATTGAAATCTTATTTAAAGTTGGTTTCAGGTTCATCTAAATTGTCATTATAATGGAGATGAATGAGTCTCCCTTGATAATGAATCTCAATAGGAAGATGTATTGTGAAATTTTTAAACCTACACATGGAAATATCATTCAACCACAACTGCAAAATTCAAACATGAATTCCTATGTTCGAAAGAGAATAAGGGTTATTCGAAAGAGAATCATACATTCCATATAAAGATTCATATAGATTAGGTAATAATAATCAGCTAAAGCTAAAATTATGACCCTCATGAAGCAACCTAGTCAAAGGAAGAAGTGATTTTTAAATCAAAATAGATTTAAAACAAATGAGAGAATGATAAAGACAAAATCGAAGAAAAACATTATGTTCATTATCTGAAATATCTAAATAGTTATTTTGGTTATGGTGAATATATTGCATGTAACTAGTAGAAATTAGGCTAGGCTCAGTGGTATTTGAAACCACATCATGAGTTACGACTTGACCTACGTGCTTAATACAATTGTTAGCAACTAAGTTAAACCAGGTGATGATAAACATGTCATAAGTAACATGGACGATAAAAATGTAATCATGATGAATGCCAATCATGACTAACTTTGCATTTTTTAGCTCTATTTGGCGTTTTCGATCATTAAATTCCCCGACTTTGCATAAAATGTCATATAATTTGCATTTAGCTTTGCTATCATTGATATGTGTGTTAGTATGAAGAAATTATTGCAAGAAATAAAAAATGAAGGCAAATCAAATAAGAAAGAGCAATGCCAAGAATGAAATTTTTTAGCAAGCTCGCCCAGTGGCAAAGAAAGGGTGAGCTCGCCCAGCGAGCATTGGCGAGTCAAAGGCGAAGCAAAACTAATAAGTGCTAAATTGTATTGATTTTTGAGTGTGAATATTTGACACTTATTCGCTTGATTCGTTGGTTTTTCGTTAATAATCACCCATTTTTGTGTATATTTTGTGTAGTTTACATTATAGGGTGTAATATGCGTTTTTCTGTACATATTGTTGAGTTTGACATTTTTCATCTATTTATATAGGTAATAATGCATGGTTGAAGTATAGACCCGTTTGAGCCAAGAGGGATGCTTCAAATGCAGAATTTTGGAGTCAAAATATTGTTATTCGCGCTTAGCGCAAATTTTAGCGCGCTAGGAGCTGGATGGAAGTAGCTGGAGTGATTTTTTTTCTTGAACGCGCTTAGCGCGAGCATGATCGTACTTAGCGCTCTTTAAGGAACTTTAACAGTATTTTAAGTGAGACTGCGCTTAGCACGATCTGAGGGCACTAAGCGCGGTTGTAATAAATTTCATTCTTTTTAGTTTTATTTTATCTTATTTTTTCAGGTATTCAAACAAGGATATTTTTTCATTGTTCTATAGAGGATTGAATAAGTTTTCCAACGCTTCCGACCGTGCATCAATCGGAGTTACGGTTAGAAAGTTATGAAGAATATAAGAATTGAGATTTTGCTGATGGCACTAAGCGCCCTCATAGCGCAGTTCGCGTTATTTCAGCCCTTATTTAAGTCACTTTTCAACCTTTTTTAGATTATGTTGTTGGGAACTTTTAACCTCAACTTAATCAAAAACATTATGTGAGTAGGGTAGCTTAGAAACATCATTAGAGTGTACATCTTGACGATTCAGAGTTGAATCCACTTCAATCGGAGTTGATAAACCCTGAGATTTGTGTTCTTCGTCTCACTTTTCTTTGTACCCTTTATTTGTTGGGGTTTTGTATGTAAGTTTATCTTGATTGTATGTGTATTTATGGATCTTTGTATAAAATCTCTTTTACAACTCTTTATGGATGTCATCTTTGATTTAATCTCTATCTTAATGGGTTTGATTTCCTATAGACATATACTTTTCGAACTCGATCTAAGATGAATGTCTATTGGCTATGGGAATCGGTCTAATATTCACATGTGTGTCGGATCTTAATGCTTCGTGTTGTTTAGTTGCATGAGAAATCACCTCCGAGAGAATGCAGTTGATCTCTCGAAGTCTGAGTTAGATATCACCTCTTGCTGTGAGCGATACATGGGTATTTTGATGAGTGATTTAAATTGCGTGCAGATTTTATTTGGTATCTATCAGTGAGCGAAGCAGCATGAAGGATCTTGTACGTAAATAAGGCGTTGAGCTAACAACGTGAAACAATCGCTTGTTGGGAGGAAACCCAACGATTCTTGAGTTTGTAGAGTTTTATGTTTAGTAGTATAGTCAATATAAAATGACAATGGATGGATTGAATGAGAGAAAGAACCAATTCTGAAAAACAAAGTTTTCCTGCTTGCGCTTAGCGCGTGTAGAGGGCGCTTAACGCGTCTTGTTTTGCAAAGAAAAATCTCTCATTTTCCATCCACTTTCACCAATATAGGTCTTTGTGTTTAGTTAGATTTAATTCAATTTTGTTAGGTTGTTTGCATACATTTTTTTGTTTTCTCTCAAGTTTGTTTTTGATTAGCTTGAGGATGCATTTTGTGATTTTCTAAGTTTGACCGTTTCAACTTGCGAATGTATGGTAATGATATTGTTTGAAGTTGGTACATTGCAAGGTAATCGTTTATCGCTTTCTAGAATGTAGCATGATATGAGACTTTTCATTTGTATAATTTTCATGTCTTTCATTCTTTTTCCTTACTTGTTCAGTTTTGAATCACTTTAGAACAAAACTCTTTTTGTGAGGAGCTTTCCATTATTTACTATAAGTTGGAGACCAAAATTCTTGTTTAACTCGATTTTATTATATTTAATCTTGTATTTGTATTGATTTGTATGATAGAATTAAAATGATCAAGACATTTTACTTAATTTTGAGCATAACCACTTGACCAAATAGTCAATCTACCTTGTGAGTGAGCGAGAATTAGCTTACCCTTCTTGAGCCTTTGTTAGATTCCATGTTGGTGTTAAGTTCATTTTTGTATGGATTCTAATAATTTTTCTTAAACTATAACCATGACTTGTTATTTGAGTTTTTTTACCCTTGCCTAATAAGATTGAGAGCATTCATGTCACTATGTGTGGTTGTATTCAAGTTGGGGAGAAGAGGTTGGTTGTTAAGAGGTTGAGAAAAAGAAAAAGTTTGAGAAAGAAAGAAAAGAAAAAAGTGAAAGAGAAAAAGAAAAAATAGGAAAAAAATTGAAAAAAGAAAAAATAGGAAAAAAATTGAAAAAAGAAAAAAAATTGAATAATATTGTGCTAATAAGTTGTGTGAAGTGGTGTAACAATATGGAAAAGATAAAAAGGTGATTGGAATTTGTGAGTGCTTGAGATTGTGAGAAATGATCACTCTCATTTGATTACGCAAGTTTTTGTTTCTTTTAAGTTGAGAAAAACAATTGTTCGTTACCCAAACAACATTACAACCCTTAAAGCCCTTGTGACTTTTTCTTTTATATTGTTCAATATAATTTTTTTTCTTGATGAATGCATAATTTAACTTGTTGTTAGCTTGATTGTTGGGTGAGAGTTAAGCTCCTCATGTTTTTGTAATTCATCTACCGATGAAGTGTGTGCTAGGTGTGATTCATTTTTGAACATTGTATTGTCGTAGATTTTTTGATATGTGTTTTTTACTTAAAAGTTATTTCGTTTTCATGTTATGGTTATAGTTTAGTGGTAAGTTTTGCTTTGCATGTACATTTTTGTGTTGAACCATACATTTGTTTTTGTTTTAGAAACTTGTTGAGTCGTGATTGCTTGGTTGTTACTTTTGTTTCTTTGAGTTGTTTGATTCTTGTTTGAGGATAAACACGTTTAGGTTAGGGAGAGTTGATAAGTGCTAAATTGTACTGATTTTGAGTGTGAATAGTTGATACTTATTGGCTTGACTCATTGGTTTTTTGTTAATAAACCCTCATTTTTGTGTATATTTTTTATAGTTTACATTTTAGTGTGTAACATGCGTTTTTGTGTACATATTGTTGAGTTCGACAGTTTTTCATTTGTTTTGATAGGTAATAATGCATGGTTGAAGCATGGACCCGTTTGAGCCAAGTGGGATGCTTCAAATGCATATCTTTGGAGTCAAAATACTATAATTCGCGCTTAGCACGATTTTTAGCAAGCTGGGAACTGGATGGCAGTAGCTGGAGTATTTTTGTTTTCTTGACCACGCTTAGCGCAAGTAGGACCGTGTTTAGCGCGCTTTAAGGGTATTTTAAGTGAGATTGCGCTTAGCGCGATTTGAGGGCGCTTAGCACGGTTGTAATAAATTTCATTCTTTTTAATTTTAGTTTATCTCAATTTTCTATGTATTCAAGTAAGGATATTTTGCCATTGTTGTATTGAACATTGAATAAGCTTTCCAACACTTTCGACCGTGTGTCAATCGGAGTTACGATTATAAAGTCATGCAGAAAATAAGAATTGTGATTTTGCTGATGGTGCTAAGCGCTCTAATAGCGTGCGTAACGTGATTTGCCTCATTTCATCCCCTATTTAAGTAATTTTCCAGCATTTTTTAGGTTATACTATTGGGAAATTTTAACCCCAACTTCATCAAAAGTATTATGTAAGTAGAGTAGCTTAGAAATATCATTAGAGTGTACATCATGACGATCCGGAGTCGAATCCACTTCAACCAGAGTTGACAAACCGTGAGATTTGTGTTCTTTTTTTCTCTTCTCTTTGTACCATCTATTTTTTGGGGTTTTGTATGTAAATTTATCTTGATTGTATGTGTATTTATGGATATTTGTATAAAATCTCTTTTACAACTCTTTATCGATGTCATCTTTGATTTAAGCTCTATCTTAATGGATTTGATTAGCTATAGACATATACTTTTCGAACTCGATCTAAGATGAATGTCTATTGGTTATGGTAAACGGTATAATATTCACATGTATGTCGGATCTTAATGCTCCGTGTTGTTTTGTTGCGTGAGAAATCACCTCCGAGAGGATGCGGTTGATCACTCGACGTTTGCGTTAGACATAACCCTCTTGTTGTGAGCGATACGCGAGGATTTTGACGAGTGATTTAGGTTGCGTGTATTTGATCCATAGATGTTTTAGTGCTTGATGGGTAGATTGAAATACAATACCTAATGAGTTTGCTCATATCTTAAGGATGTATTTATTTTCTTGTTTTATGTTTTTTCTTTTTGCACTTTTTTCCCAAACCATTTAAACCCAGACTTAGAGATGTAGAGATTATTCAACAATATTCTTTCTCTCGCACCGATCCCTGTGTAGACGACATAAATCCCAGAGCGAATTTTTCCGAAAATAATATTTTTGCTTTCCACTTTATCGTTCTAACAAAATGGCGTCGTAGCCGGGGTATGGTTTTGATATTGAATTGCATTGCGATAGTTTTTATGTTTTAAGTTTTGTATATACTTATTTATAGTTTTTTTCATAAGTAAATGTATATATGTGTTTTCCATCATGTTTATGTGTGTGTACGTATTTTTGTTTTTGATTTACGTTTGCTCAAGTGTTGTAGATTTTTTTTGGTATCTACCGGTGAGCGAAGAAGCATGGAGGATCTTGTACGTAAATAAGGCGTCGCACTAACGACGTGAAACAATCGCTTGTGGGGAGGAAACCCAACGATTCTTGAGTTTGTAGAGTTTTATGTTTAGTAGTATAGTTAATATAAAGTGACAATGGATGGATTGAATGAGATAAAGAACCAATTTTGAAAAACGGCGTTTTCCTGCCTGCGCTTAGCACGTGTAGAGGGCGCTTAACACGTCTTGTTTTGCAAAGAAAAATCTCTCATTTTCCATCCACTTTCACCAATATTTCTCTTTGTGTTTAGTTAATTTTAATTCAATTTTGTTAGGTTGTTAGAATAAAATTTTGTGTTTTCTCTCAAGTTTGTTTTTGATTCGCTTGAGGATGCATTTTGTGATTTTCCAAGTTTGACCGTTTCAACTTGTGAATGTATGGTAATGATATTGTTTGAAGTTGGTACATTGCAAGGTAATTGTTTATCCCTTTCTAGAACGTAGCATGATTATGAGACTTTTCATTTGTATAATTTTCATGTCTTTCATTCTTTTTCCTTACTTGTTCAGTTTTGAATCACTTTAGAAAAAAACTCTTTTTATGAGGAGCTTTCCATTATTTACTATAAGCTGGAGACCAACATTCTTGTTTAACTCGGTTTTATTATGTTTAATCTTGTATTTGTATTGACTTGTATGATAGAATTAAAATGATCAAGATATTTTATTTAATTTTGAGCATAACCACTTGACCAAATAGTCAATCTACCTTGTGAATGAACGAGAATTAGCTTACCCTTTTTTGAGCCTTTGTTAGATTCCATGTATGTGTTAAGTTCATTTTTGTATGTATTCTAATAATGTTTCTTGAACTATAACCATGACTTGTTATTTGAGTTTTTTACCCTTACCTAATAAGTTTGGGAGCATTCATGTCACTATGTGTGGTTGTATACAAGTTGGGGAGAAGAGGTTGGTTGTTAAGAGGTTGAGAAAAAGAAAAAGTTTGAGAAAGAAAGAAAAGAAAAAAGTGAAATAGAAAAAGAAAAAAACAGGAAAAAAAAATTGAATAATGTTGTGCTAATGAGTTGTGTGGAATGGTGTAACAATATGGAAAAGATAAAAAGGTGATTGGAGTTTGTGAGTGCTTGAGATTGTGAGAAATGATCACTCTCATTTGATTAGGCAAGTTTTTGTTTCTTTTACCTTGAGAAAAACAATTGTTCGTTACCTAAGCAACATTACAACCCTTAAAGCCCTTGTGGTTTTTGCTTTTATACTGTTCAATATGATTTTTTTTTCTTGATGAATGCATAATCTAACTTGTTGTTAGCTTGATTGTTGGGTGAGAGTTAAGCCCCTCATGTTTTTGTTATTCATCTACCGATGAAGTGTGTGCTAGGTGTGATTCATTTTTTATCATTGTATTGTCTTAGATTTTTTGACATGTGTTTTATACTTAAAAGTTGTTTCGTTTTCATGTTATTATTGTACTTTAGTTGTAAGTTTTGCTTTGCATGTACATTTTTGTGTTGAACCATACATTTGTTTTTGTTTTCGAAACTTGTAGAGTCGTGAATGCGTGGTTGTTACTTTTATTTCTTTGAGTTGTTTGAGGACAAATAAGTTTAAGTTAGGGAGAGTTGATAAGTGCTAAGTTTTACTGATTTTGAGTGTGAATAATTTGCACTTATTGGCTTGACTCGTTGGTTTTTCGTTAATAATCCCCCATTTTTGTGAATATTTTGTATTGTTTACATTTTAGTGTGTAATATGTGTTTTTGTTATAACACATATGGGTTCTGAATATATTTCTATGTTTTGATGATAACATTAATGAAATTTTGTATGAAGTAAATATATACTCTAATCGTATTTAAGTGTTTTTGTTTCAGATGTTAAAATTAATATTCCTTTGGAAGCAAAAACTCCTCTGAAAGTTAAGAATCAGAAGACTCTGAACGATGCCTGAAAGAGACTCTGAGCAAAGCTGCAGAAGACTCTGAGCGAAGCTGCAGAAGACTCTGAGCGAAAGAGCATACGTAAAGAATCAGAAGACTCTGAAAGTACTTAACGCTGCAAGTACAGAAGTTCTGATATTCATGTCTACTCTGATAAAGTTGACTCACACTAAAGCACATGGCTGCAAATACTCTGGATAGAGTAACTCTGATCTGAAGAACAAGGAACATCATCAGAAGATCTGATGCAAGACTGTTCCAGATTCGTTGAAGAAAATATTGTTGAAATAAAGATCCGTTGGCATATTCCCTGTCCTTTTCTGAATGGATCTTTCCTCATTCAAGCATGACACAAGAATTCAGACAAAAAGGATTTGTCTGAACATTCCTCTTCTGGGAAAGAAAAGTCAAAGAAGACAGAATGTCAGCTGCACGCTCTTTAAGAAATGAAAGTGAAGTTCTATTTAAACAAGACTTCTACATCATTTCAACCAACGACGAATTGAAAAATTATTGAACAATCAAAGAAAAATATCCAAACATCTCTCAACTTCATTCTAAAATTTAATTCGTTCTTCATTTGTGTAAAATCACAATTGTGATATAGCTTTTTAGAAGCAACTCTTAAACACATTGTATTTTACTTGTTTGTAAAAGATTCCTTAAGAGACCAAGTGTGGTCAGTTCTCTTGAGAAGACTAAGACTGTTTATCTTAGTGGTTAACACTGTAATCAGTTTGATTTAGTGGATTAAGTCCTTGTTGAGAAAGGCAAATCATCTGGGTAGGATGGAATGGAGTAGTTTGAGTTGAAACGAACCAGGATAAAAATACCTTGTTATTTTTACTATTGTCATAGTTGTTATTTGAAACCCTTATTCAAACCCACCCCCCCCTTCTAAGTATTTTTCCTACCTTCAATTAGTATCAGAGCTCCGCCTCTGTAGTGTTATCACTTTACAGTGAAAGGGAAAGATCTAGTTGGGAAAAACTCTTGAGTTATTACTTTTTATTTATCATGGCTGAAACTTCAACTTCATACAACAACAAATATGATGATAGAGATAGAATCAGCACCAAACCTCCCATGTTTGATGGAGAGAAGTTTGACTATTGGAAAGATAGAATATAAAGTTTCTTTCTAGGCTATGATACTGATCTATGGGATTTGGTCACTGATGGTTACATTCACCCCACTGATGGTAAGGGTAAAAAGGTTGACAGAAAGTCAATGAGCGACCAACAGAAAAAGGATTTCAGAAATCATCATAAAGCTAGAACCATTATATTAAATGTTATATCTCATACTGAGTATGAGAAAATTACAAATAGAGAAACAACATTTGATATGTTTGAGTCATTAAAAATGACACATGAAGGAAACTCCCAAGTAAAGGAGACAAAGGTCTTGGCGCTTATCCAAAAGTACGAAGCTTTCAAAATAGAGGAGTCTGAATCTGTGGAAACTATGTTCTCAAGGTTCCAGATCCTAACTGCTGGTTTGAAGGTTCTGGATAAAGGTTACTCCACTTCTGATCATGTCAAGAAGATCATCAGAAGCTTACCAACAAGGTGGAGACCAATGGTTACAACGCTGAAGCTGTCAAAGGATCTGAATAAGATCACTATGGAGGAAGTGACATTTCCTTAAGAAGTCACGAGATTGAGCTAGAAGAAGACGAGCCTCAAAAGAAAGGTAAGTCTATTGCGTCAAAATCTAACAAATCTGCTAAAGCTTTGCAGGTAATTGAAGAAAGCTCTGAAGAATCTTCCTCAGAAGAAGATGAACTGTCTTTGTTGTACAGAAGGATAAATCAACTCTAGAAGCATAAACAAAAGAAGTTCAGAAACTTTAAGAGATCTGATCAACATGGAGAATTTTCTGAACATAGAAGATCTGGTAAGAAAGAAGTGGTATGCTTTGAGTGCAAGGAGCCAGGTCATTACAAAAATGAATGTCCCAAACTTCAGAAGGACAAGCCCATAAAGAAGTTTGAAAATAAGAAGAAGGTTCTGATGGCCACGTGGGATGATTCAGATGCTTATGAATCCTCATCAGAGTCAGACGAAGAATGTGCAAATATGGCACTGATGGGTGACGTAGAGGACCACGAAGAAACAGCTGAATCTGGATCATAATCAGATTCAGAAGAGGTATTTTCTAAACTTACCAGAGCTGAACTTATTGAAAGTTTATCTGAAATGCTTGGAAACTACAGTAAGATCAAACTCAAATACAAGAAGCTTCAGAGCTATCTTGCATATGAGAATGATCACCTGAGATCATAAGTTGTTGAGCTAAAAGCAAATAATCTTAAAATAAAAAATGATTTAGAAAAAGCTCAACAAATGTCTGACTCAGATACTAGGTCATGCTCTAAAAACATTTTAGAAGAGTATGATTATAGTTTTCAGAAGTTTCTGTCCAGAGGCCTAGATAGAAGCAAAATGGCTTCCATGATCTATGGTGTAAGCAGAAACAATAGAAAAGGAATTGGATATGAATCACTCTCTGGGAAGGATTTAAATCCAAAACCTGTTGATAAACTAATCATCAAGTATTCTCCTCTGTACACCCATTTTAAATATGGTCACCTGAATGATATAAATCACACACGTGCAGATCAGAACACTAAAGCTTTTGTTAAACCCAAATTTCGTCAGAACAAAGATGCTTTTAAGGGAAAGAAATTCAGACAGAATTTCAAACCTACTAACCCTAGAGGACCCAAGAAAATATGGGTACCTAAAGATAAAATAATCTTTGTTGCAGATGTCCTTAGCAGCAAGGTTGAGACACCAATCATGGTACCTGGACTCTGGCTGCTCACGAAATATGACGGGAAGAAAGTCTATGTTCCAAAGCCTGGAACTTAGATCTGGAGGTGATGTGAAGTTTGGAGGGAATCAGAAGGGCAAAATCATTGGCTCTGGAACTATTGGTAATGGTAACCTCCCTTCCATATCTAATGTTTTACTTGTTAAAGGATTAACACATAATCTATTGTCCATAAGTCAATTAAGTGACAATGGTTATGATATAATCTTTAATCAAAAATGTTGTAAAGCTGTGAGTCAAAAAGATGGTTCAATCCTCTTTAATGGAAAAAGGAAGAACAACATTTACAAAATTAATCTTTCATAACTAAAAGTTCAAAATGTAAAATGCCTTATGTCTGTTAACGATGAGCAATGGGTCTGGCATAAAAGATTGGGTCATATTAGTATGAGACGCATATCTCAGATTAATAAGCTCAATCTAGTCAAAGGACTTCCTTAGTTGAAGTTCAACTCAGATGCTTTTTGTGAAGCATGTCAGAAAGGAAAATTTTCAAAATCCTCTTTCAAAGCTAAAAATGTTGTCTCTACCTCTAGACCATTAGAGCTACTTCATATTAATCTGTTTGGACCAGTAAAAACTGCATCCATCAGAGGCAAGAAGTATGGATTAGTCATAGTTGATGACTACAACAGATGGACATGGGTAAAATTCCTGAAACACAAGGATGAGCCACATTCTGTATTCTTTGACTTCTGCAAACAAGTCCAAAACGAAAAAGAATTTAAAATTGTTAAAGTCAGAAGTGATCATGGTGGAGAATTTGAAAATAAATATTTTGAAAAATATTTTAAAGAAAATGGCATTGCACATGATTTTTCTTGTCCTAGAACTCCTCAACAGAATGGAGTTGTAGAAAGGAAAAATAGAACATTGCAAGAAATGGCCAGAACCATGATCAACGAGACAAACATGGGAAAACATTTTTGGGCAGAGGCAGTCAATACAACATGTTATATTCAGAACAGAGTGTCTGTAAGACCTCTTCTAGAGAAGACTCCTTATGAATTATGGAGGAATAGAAAGCCCAAAATTTCTCATTTCCATCATTTTGGATGTGTTTGTTTTATTTTGAATACTAAAGACAATCTGAACAAGTTTGATTCTAAAGCACAGAAGTGTTTCATGCTTGGATATTCTGAACGCTCTAAAGGCTACAGATTATACAATACTGAGACACAGATTGTAGAGGAATCAATTCATGTTATATTTGATGATAAGCTTGGCAATCAAAAGCCAAAGCAACTTGAAATTTCTGTAGATAGAGAAGTGCTTCTCACAGACTCTGAAGATTCAGAGGCAGACAAAGCTCAAGTAAAAGCACCAGAAGCAACGTCAGATGCTACTCCTTTGACTGCTCAGATGGAAAACTTGACCATTTCTAAAGAATCCCCTCTGAAAGGATCCTCCATAATCAAAGCCTCTCATCTAGAGGAAATGATAATTGGAAAGAAGGATGACCCTATCAGAACAAGATCCTTTCTCAGATCATCTGGAACATCATTATTTGGTTTGATATCAATCATTGAACCTACCTCTATGGATGAAGCTCTGCAAGATAATGATTGGATACTTGCTGTGCAAGAGGAGCTTAACCAATTCACAAGGAATGATGTTTGGGATCTGGTTCCAAGACCAAAAGGATTCAATATTATTGAAACTAAATGGGTTTTCAGAAACAAGCTGAATGAGCAAGGAGAAGTTGTCAGAAACAAAGCAAGACTGGTTGCTCAAGGATATAGTCAGCAAGAAGGAATTGATTACACATAGACTTATGCTCCTGTGGCAAGGTTAGAATCTATTCGTTTATTAATTTCCTTTACTGCACAGAATAACATCACTCTGTATCAGATGGATGTTAAAAGTGCTTTCTTAAATGGTTTAATTGAAGAAGAAGTTTATGTTCATCAACCTCCTGGTTTTGAAAATGAAAAATTTCGAGAACATGTTTTTAAACTAAAGAAATCACTCTATGGTCTAAAACAAGATCCCAGAGCTTGGTATGAGAGGCTGAGTAATTTCCTTCTAGAAAACAATTTTATCAGAGGAAAGGTGGATACAACTCTATTTCATAAATCAATTAGGAAAGACATTTTAATCTGTCAGATTTATGTAGATGATATTATTTTTGGTATAACAAATATTACGCTTGGAAATGAGTTTTCTCAATCTATGCAGGCAAATTTTGAAATGAGCCTGATGGGAGAACTAAGATTCTTTCTGGGAATTCAAGTCAATCAAACTCTAGAAGGCACCTACATACATCAGACAAAGTATGTAAAGGAGCTTCTGAAGAAGTTTAACATGACAGAAAGTAAGTTGGCTAAAACTCCAATGCATCCAACAAGCACTTTAGGAAAATAAGAGGTAAGTAAGAAAGTAGATCAAAAGCTCTACAGAGGTATGATTGGATCTCTTCTGTATTTGACTGCTTCTAGACCTGATATTCTTTTCAGTGTTTGTCTATGTGCTAGATTCCAATCAGATCCTAGAGAATCTCACTTAACAGCTGTTAAGAGGATTCTGAGGTATCTGAAAGGTACTACTAACGTGGGTTTGTGTTACAGAAGATCTGATGAATACAAACTAGTAGGATTCTGTGATGCTGATTATGCTGGAGACAGAGTAGAACGTAAAAGTACTTCTGAAAGCTGTCAGTTTCTGGGAAGTCATCTGATCTCATGGTTTAGCAAGAAGCAACCCACAATAGCGCTTTCAACAACAGAAGCAAAATATATTGCTTCTTCTGGTTGTAGTACACAGATGCTCTGGATGAAGAGTCAGCTAGAAGATTATCAGATATATGAGAGTAACATTTCTATTTTCTGTGATAATACTTCTGCTATTTGCCTTTCTAAGAATCCCATTTTACATTCTAAGGCAAAGCATATAGAAATTAAGCATCATTTCATCAAAGACTATGCTTAGAAGGGAATTATAAGTTTAAACTTTGTTGATACAGACTATCAATGGGCTGACATTTTTACAAAACCCCTTGCTGAAGATAGGTTTAAATTTATTCTGAAGAATATTAGTATGGATTTTTGTCCAGAATAACACTATTATTCCGAAGCAAATTTACTCAGATGAAAATTGATTAATGTCTATACTCTGGAGTATTCTCTTCTGTATTTCATTTGTTACATTATTTATTTTGAAACTCTGAACTAACAACCTTCAGAGGATCTGAACGCTGCTAACGTTTCATTTCCTTAAGAAGTTTCAGAGACACCCAAACAGTAAACACGTGTCACACAGAATCTGAAAAGGTGAAGTGTAAACAATGAGATGTCATTTAGAGGTACTGTTTAAACAATTAATTTTCTCGTTTTCCTCCCCACGCTTGTCAGAATCATTAAATGCTTTTTCATCATTATTCTTTTGATGTGATTTAATGTCTTAATTAATTGTGAGTAAATGTTGAACGTGTAATTGTGTGCCCTAATTTTTGCCCCTATATATTCCACAACACAACACTCTTCACACTTTTCAGTCTCGTTCACAACCTTTATGCATTTTTGCTTGCTTCATTGTCTTCATCTTTACAAACCAAAATCTTCAAGAAGATCAAGTTATCTCTCAAGTTCTTCAATGGCAACCTCATCATTATCAACTCAGAAGCTTGCATCCACAATAGTTGGATCTTCATCTGAAACGAGTAATCTCATCTACAAAGAACCTGAAAGAACCCTTCTCACTCTTGTTGAAGAGTTGGAAGTTCTTTGCGAATTCATGGTTGATTTTGACTGCATTGTAAAGAATGGGTTTTATTTGCGAGCGATTGTTTCTGCACAAGGATGGACCAAGTACTTTGATAGACTGTTTGGTCCAGTTTTCCCTCTTTTGGTGAAATAATTCTGGATTCATGCAAAGGTATACCCAAAGTTCATCGTTTCGTATGTGCTGGGTAAAGAGATAATCATAACTGAAGATTTGATTCGCAAATTAATTGGTTATGAAGAAGTGGATGATGTTCACAATCTCTCTGCTGGACGTGTAAACATGGATGTTGTCTACAGAGAAGTTTTTACAACTGGGCTGGCCTCAAGCAAAATAAAAGATCTGAAAGTGCACTACAAGATCTGGGCGAAGATCTTTCTGGGTTGTATTCACCATAGGAAATCAACCAACTCTCCAGATTACATCAACACTGAACAACTGTACTTTCTGTACTGCTTGGGAAATAACATCAAGGTGGATCTACCACACTTGTTATTTGCTCATCTATGGAGCCATGTAACACAGTCCAGAGAGGAAATCAGAACAAAGCATCAGAAGATCAGAAACTGGATCCCAATGGGCAAATTGATTTCTGATATTCTGACAGAAAATGGTCTAGTGGCATATCTGACAGAAGCAGGTCAGACAGAAGAATCGGTTCTAATTCTGGGAAAACCTTTGAATGGGAAAAGTCTACTGAGGATGAGACTTGTAGAGGAACTTCAATCAGAGCCAGTCAAGATGGACTCTGATGTTGTACACAAAAGAAGAATTTCTGTGGATGATTTTCCTCTCTTCACTACTGAAGAACCAAGGGAGATTCTTCTGAGCTACATTGTTACATGCTTAGCAGATGGAACCCCCATGCCACCAGACTTGATAAAAAGAGCAAATGAACCTGAACCATATTTCTTTGTAGAGAAAAAGAGAAAGAAGAGAAAGGTCTCAGAGGAAGGATCTACAAAGCCTTAGAGGAAAGCTTCTGGAGAAGCATCTTTTGTAAAGCCCAAACGCTTAAAGAAGAAAGGTAACCCTTCTGTAAATTTATCTATTATTTTGGAACAAATAACTGAACCACCAACATCTGAACATCCTCCTCCTTATGACCAAATTCCTACTCTTTCTCCTCCTCACACTTCTGAATACATTCCTTCTGAACCTGAACCTCAAAAATCATCTGAACCAAACTCTTCCATAAACCAACCATCTGAATATCAATCATCTGAACCACCAAAATCTCAACCACTACCCTCTGAACCTCAACAACATCAACCTTCTAAACCACAACAAGCACAATCATCTGAACACATCACATTTATACCATCAACACCTTCCTTCAACATCCATCAGTAAAAAACCTCTGCTAAAACCCCATCCTCTATTCCTCAACCAGATGAACCAAACCCCTATAAACCAAACCCCTCTGAACCTCACCCCCTCTGACCCTGAGCCAGAGATACTTGACATTCAACCTCTGATGACCATACACCCTATATCATCTGGATCACTTAGCTCATCTGATTCCTCAGACTCATCAGAAGCTACCTCACCACTTAATAACTCCCCAATCCATTCTTCTGATAATCCTTCAACCTTCCAACCAGTTATCCCCTCTGAACCTAAGGTTGTTTCTACCTCATTTGTCCATATTCCATCTTTACCTTATTCTCCTGTAATCATTATTCATACTTTTTCTATACCTTCAACCTCTGCTCCCATTAAAACATCACCTTTAGAAGCCTACCTAAAACCCAAACCTAGGCTGGATGTTGGTGCACTGTTTTCTGGTTTTGAAAAAGAGATAAATATGTGGTTATCTTCTGTTAAGAAGGAGTGCTTCTCAAGATTCAATCCTGCTGATTCTGAAACCATCTGGACAAGATTCAAAACTAGATTCAACTCTGTGGCTTAAAATCTTCAAGATATTTACTTTGACGATGCAAAGGTGAGATTTGCTGAAGCTGTCAGACTCACTCTTCTGAGAGTTAGTAGAACTCCAACTCTTCTTCTGGAAAATACACCTCCAAAAGTTGTATGTTCCTCTTTTGAAGAAGCTGCTACACTTCAGATGACTGAGGATTCTCAGATTGAGAAAGTCATCTCAGAAGCTTCCATTTTTGAAGACGTTTCTGCATCTTCTCAACCTTCTCCTATGGAAATAGAGAATGAAGCTGCAATGGTCATTGGCAATGCATTTTCTTCTGTGAGTGTTCCAGAATCTTCTCAGGTGAAGACAGAAGAAGTGGACGATCTGAAGATTAAGGTTGAAAAGCAAGAGGCTGAGAACGCTGAGTTCAGAACATGGATGATCAAACAAGAGAAAACAACAGATGAAATAAAAGACTGGATGGCTAAACAAGATGAATCTACATCTGAGATCAAGACTTGGATAGTGAAGCAAGAAGAGTCAACCTCTGAGACAACAAATTTTCTGAAGATTTTGGCTTCTCGTTCTTCTTCATAGTTGTTTTGTTTTGTGCACTTCTGTGTTGTTTTGCTTGTCTTGTTTTCTTCTGAATGTCTTATCAATGCATCTGCGACTATTTGGTTTTTTCATCTGATTCTATGAAATGCTTTATCTTTTTTCCTCTGTTATTTTTTTGTCTTAAAGTTTTTTTCTTTTTGATATGACAAAAAGGGGGAGAAAATGAAAATTTTGATTGTTCACATAAACAGTTACTAAAGTGGAACTCAGACATGTTTAAATCTAACTAACATTGAACTCAGTATTTCAGAGCTCAAATTTTTTTATCAGATAAATTGATTAGAGTAACTCTGAACAAACTCTGAGAATCTCCAAAGTTTGCTCTGATTCTGGAAAGAATACTTGTGCTGAAAGGGAAGTATTTTTTTATCAGTATTCAATTCAGGGGGAGATTCATAATCTTAGGGGGAAAGATATTTTTTTATTTTGCTCTGAACAAAATTTCTCATAGTTTTTGTCATCATCAAAAAGGGGGAGATTGTTAGAACACAGATTGGTTCTGAATATATCTCTATGTTTTGATGATAACATTAATGAAATTTTGTATGAAGTAAATATATACTCTAATCATATTCAAGTGTTTTTGTTTCAGATATTAAAATTAATATTCCTCTGAAAGTTAAGAATCAGAAGACTCTGAACACTGCCTGAAAGATACTCTGAGCGAAGCATCAAAAGACTCTGAGCGAAGCTACAGAAGACTTTGAGCGAAGCTGCAGAAGACTTTGAGCGAAAGAGCATACGTAAAGAATCAGAAGACTCTGAAAGTACTTAACGTTGCAAGTACAGAAGTTCTGATATTCATGTCTGCTCTGATAAAGTTGATTCACACTAAAGCGCATGGCTGCAAATACTCTGGATAGAGTAACTCTAATATGAAGAACAAGGAACATCATCAGAAGATCTGATGCAAGACTGTTCCAGATTCGTTGAAGAAGATATTATTGAAATAAAGATCCGTTGGCATATTCCTTGTCCTTTTCTGAACGACTCTTTCCTCATTCGTGCATGCCACAAGAATTCAGACAAAAAGGATTTGTCTGAACATTCCTCTTCTGGGAAAGAAAAGTCAAAGAAGACAGAATGTCAGCTGCATGCTCTTTAAGAAATGAAAGTGAAGTTCTATTTAAACAAGACTTCTACATCATTTCAACCAACGACGAATTGAAAAATTATTGAACAATCAAAGAACAATATCCAAACATCTCTCAACTTCATTCTAAGATGTAATTCGTTCTTCATTTGTGTAAAATCAAATTTGTGATATAGCTTTTTAGAAGCAACTCTTAAACACATTGTATTTTACTTGTTTGTAAAAGATTCCTTAAGAGACCAAGTGTGGTCAGTTTTCTTGAGAAGACTAAGATTGTTTGTCTTAGTGGTTAACATTGTAATCAGTTTGATTTAGTGGATTAAGTCCTTGTTGAGAAAGGAAAATACCTGGGTAGGGTGGACTGGAGTAGTTTGAGTTCAAACGAATCAGGATAAAAATACCTTGTTATTTTTACCATTGTCATAGTTGTTATTTGAAACCCTTATTCAACCTCCCCCTTTCTAAGTGTTTTTCCTACCTTCAGTTTTTGTGTACGTATTTTTGAGTTTGACTATTTTTCATCTGTTTTGATAGGTAACAATGCATGGTTGAAGCATGGACCCGTTTGAGCCAAGTGGGATGCTTGAAATGCATATCTTTGGAGCCAAAATACTATCATTCGCGCTTAGTGCAATTTTCAGCGTGCTGGGAGCTGGATGGCAGTAGCTGGAGTATTTTTGTTTTCTTGATCGTACTTAGCGCGAGCAGGACCGTGTTTAGCGCGCTTTAAGGTGGTTTAAGGGTATTTTAAGTGAGATTGTGCTTAGTGTAATCTGAGGGTGCTTAGCACGGTTGTAATAAATTTCATTCTTTTTAATTTTAGTTTATCTCATTTTTGTAGGTATTCAAGTAAGGATATTTTGTCATTGTTGTATAGTGCATTGAATAAGCTTTCTAACACTTCCGACCGTGTGTCAATCGAAGTTACGGTTAGAAAGTCATGAAGAAAATAAGAATTGTGATTTTGCTGATGGCACTAAGCGATCTCATAGCGCGGATCGCGTCATTTCTGGCCCTATTTAAGTCACCTTTTTTCAGCATTTTTTAGGTTATGTTATTGGGAACTTTTAACCCCAACTTCATCGAAAACTTTCTATGAGTAGAGTAGCTTAGAAATATCATTAGATTATACATCTTGACGATTCGGAGTCGAATCCACTTCAATGAGAGTTGTCAAACCGTGAGATTTGTGTTCTTCTTCTCTCTTCTCTTTGTACCCTGTATTTGTTGGGGTTTTGTATGTAAGTTTATCTTGATTGTATGTGTATTTTTGGATCTTTGTATAAAATCTCTTTTACAACTCTTTATCGATGTCATCTTTGACTTAATCTCTATCTTAATGGGTTTGATTCGCTATAGATATATACTTTTCGAACTTGATCTAAGATGAATGTCTGTTGGCTGTAGGAAGAGGTCTAATATTCACATGTGTGTCGGATCTTAATGCTCCGTGTTGTTTATTTGCGTGAGAAATCACCTCCTAGAGAATGCGGTTGATCTCTCGACGTCTGCGTTAGACATAACCTCTTGTTGTAAGCGATACGTGGGGATTTTGACGAGTGATTTAGGTTGTACGCATTTGATCCATAGATTTTTTAGTGCTTAATGGGTAGATTTAGGTTGCGTGAATTTGATTCATATCTTAAGGATGCATTTATTTTCTTGTTTACGTTTTTCCTTTTGCACTTTTATCCCAAACCATTTAAATCCAAACTTAGAGATGTAGAGATTGTCGAACGACATTCTTTTTCTCGCACAATCCCTATGGAGACGACCTAAATTCTGGAGGATATTCTTCCGAAAATAATATTTTTGCTCGCCGCTTTACCGCTTTGACAAAAACAGAGAAGTTCTCGTAGAAAAAATGGTCATGGTCGCCCCGACGAGGGTTTGTTAGTTTGAGTTCGTCGGTCGACATTGAGGTCGCCGGGCAAGATGAGATATTTGGCTGAGGGCGGTTTGATCTTTTCTGACAGAAGGATGGACCAAAAAGTAATTTTCACCAGGCGAGACCCTACTCACCGGGTGAGACAAGAAAATTGCAACTTTGTATAAATAGGTTCCAAAGTTGATTTTTTAAGACGGGGACATCTTAGGGGACTCTTTTTGATCTAGAGACAATATTTTCTGAGAGAGAGAGAAAGTAATATAGAAAACAACAAGAGTGGGCACTTATTGAAGATCTGGAATTGGGTTTGCTTCATCATTTGGAAATCGCGATGGATGCTTATTCATCTTCATTTTTCTCTTTGTATCTAGCTACTATTGGTAGCTAAATCCCTTTCTTGTTGGGATTGGATGTAAGTTCTCTGTAAAATTAGGTATTTTTATTGATCATGGCATTATGTATAATCTATTTATAAATCTATATCGATGTTATCCTTGTTTACTTTTTTTACATATTGATTTGAACTGCTATTGAGAAATACTATTTGAATCTCGATCTAGGATAATCATCTGTTAGACTCTAAATTCTAGACATATATTTATATTTAACATTCACTTGAGTATCTAGTCTTAATGCTACCATATTGTTCAATAGGTTGAGAGGTCTTCGATTAGATAATACGATTGTACCCTCGTCAGAAGTTTAGACATGAACACTGTCGGTGACCGTACGTGATGATATTGATAAATTTTTAGAATGTGCATAACTGATTGGTAAATTATATATTCTATTGGTGGATGAAATTCAATCCTGATAAGCTCTCATCTCTCTAAAACTTTATTCATCATTCATTCGTTTTACATTTTATAGCTTTAAACCACCAACCATTTTGCAAACTTACACTTAAAGTCATAGTAACTATTGAACGACATTGATATCGTGTCAATCCCTGTGGATACAACAAATCAAATACTCACCCTTGATGGTAGTAATACTCCAATCAACAAAATGGCAACGTTGTCAGGGATTAGTTTTTAGATATTAAAAGCATAACAAGTGTTTCTATCTTTTTAAGCTTTTTAAATTTGCATATATTATTTATATAGATATATACCATCAAGTGCTCAAGTGTTGGTTAGGGGTAAGTGCTACTGAAGGAACGACAACAACACCAGAAAGCGCAAACAACTAGCCAAGCATAAGAAGCAGCAGGAGGGAATGTCTAATTGATAAAGGAGTCGAGTTAACAACGTAAAGCAAGCTCTTGTTGGGAGGCAACCCAACTTTGTAAGTATTTAATAGCTT
Organism: Lathyrus sativus; assembly: GCA_963859935.3. NCBI lineage: Eukaryota > Viridiplantae > Streptophyta > Magnoliopsida > Fabales > Fabaceae > Lathyrus > Lathyrus sativus. The sequence continues at coordinate 446,423,335 of OZ012739.1, read as the reverse complement.
TGTATTAAGTAGTTTAAGCCTTAAGCCTCAAAGTAGATAGTATAGTAGTTTAGTTTAATTTAAAGAGTTTTAGAAAAAAAATGAGTTTGTTCTCAAAGTTTGTTTTTGAATGGCTTGAAAAAGTATTGAGTGATTATTCCAAGTTTGAGCGTTTCAACAAGAAAATGTTACAGTAATGACAAAAGTTCGAAGGGAAGGTACATTGTCAAGGTACATGTTTAATGCGTCCTAGAACATAGCATGAATATGAAACTTATATTTGTAAAAATATCATGCCATTCATTATTTTGAAATACATGTTCAAAATTGAATCACTTTAGATAATAACCAAAGGTGAGAACGCTTCCATTGTTTACTAAATTGCACAGGAGACCAACAATTCTTGTTTTAACTCGTTTGACTTATATTTAATTTTGCAATTATGACCAAAAGTAACCTACCTTGTGAGTGAGCGAGAATTCGTTAACCCCTTTGAGTCTTAGAGTCAACATTTATATCAATTTTGAGTTGTGGAATTTTTTCTTTGCATGCAAAGTGTAGTTCATAATTAATTTTAGAATGAATTTTGAATTTTGAATTTTTTTTGAACCTTAAACCATGATGTGATTGTGTAGTTTCGTCCCTTGCCTTATAAATTGAGGAGCATTCTTGTATAATTCTAGTTGTATTCAATTTGGGGAGAAAAAAAAGAAGAAAGAAATGGTGGGTTGTTAAGAATTTGAGAAAGAAAGAGAAATGTGAAAAAGACTTGAAACAGAAGTGGATTTGTTGAAAGAAAAAGTGGCAAATAAGTTTTGTTCAAGGGCCTAGCAATTGAGCAATGAGAAAAAGGTAAATGAAGTCGTGAATGCTTGAAAATTTGAGAATAGATCGCTTGATTTGCTTAGGAAATTTTTTGTTTCAATTACCTTGAGATATGACCCTTCTTTGTTAACCAGGCTGCATTACAACCCTTGAAAGCCTTCTGTGATTTGTGCTTTTATGCTTTCAATATGAATTTTTTTGGATGAATGTATAATTTAATTAAGATGTTAGCAAGATTGTTGGGTGTGATTCAAGTCCCTCATGTTTATTCTTCATCCATTGATGAAGTTGGGTGTTGGGTGTGATTCATCGTTGAGAATGTGTGGCTTTAGAATTTTTGACATTTGTTTTGTGCTTAGAATTTGTCTCATGATCATGGTGTCATTGTATTATAATGGTAAGCATCATTTTGCTTGTACTTTTACAATTTGAGCCATACATTTGTTTTCGTTTTTAAAAAAAACTTGTTTGATCATGATTTCTTGGTAGTTGCTCTTTTTTCTTTAGGTTTGTAAGACTCTTGTTTGAGGACAAACAAAGAATTGAGTTGAGGAGATTTTGATGAATGCCAATCATGACTAATTTTGCACATAAAACTTGACATTTTCAGCTCTATTTTGCATTTTTGGTAATTAAATTCCCCAAATTTGCATAGAGTGTCATATAATTTGCATTTAGCTTTGGTATCCTTGATATTAGAACACGATTTGGTTATGCATATGTATATCTAAGTTTTGATGATAACAAGTCAGTATTTATGTGAGAACAATTTTGGTACCCTAACGGTTTGTTATTGTGTATCTTTAGCAAATAAATTTGATTCTGACTCTTGAACGTGAAACGTTATAAGTTTCTAAATATATTAATATAAATCGCTTCTGCTCAAACTCACGGATGAGAAGCTTCTAAGAAAATTGTATGTTGTTGCTGAAATGTTCTCTTAGATCTTGCTTCTGACGTCTGACTCTGATCAATTCACTTCTGAAGACTGCTCAAGCTTTCGAAGATTAAACACCGAAGGTTCTAAAAACTCTGAAGAATCTTAAGTCAGATATTGATGTGATCAAGCTTCTGATTGATGATTGAAGTTTTTGAACTCAAGCAAAATCAACTCTTTTAACTCATGCTTCAAACAATGATTTATCCAAAAGCCACTAAACAAAAGAACATAAGAACGAGTTTATACGTGGGAAAAAAATAGTACATGGTATAAACCAATATTCCTTCCACTAAGCGGATTTTGTGGAGTAAGGAAATTGAGGTAGTACGATTCTTGTCCCCTCCGTATCAAACTGTTACTCAAGTTGCCAAATCATTCATGAAGAATATCAGATCTACCCTTCAACTGATCTTTTTTAATGGCTATATAAAGACTTGAAGAGTTGAAGAATTACATCATGAAAATAAGCAAGAAAGAAAACAAAGTAACAAAGAAAATTTCTTATGTTTTTAACTTGTTTATACCTGCTTGTGTAGAAGCAATCTTTGTAAACACAACTTTATAATCAAAATGTTGTTTGTATTTCCTTAAGGGACCAATTAGGTCAGAATCCTTGAGAAGACATAGACTGTGTATCTTTGTGGTTGTTGGTCACCAGCGGTTGCTAGTGCAGTTGTAATCAGTTGATTATAGTTGATTAAGTCCTTGGGTATAAGGTGAAATCACCTTGGCGGGTGAACTGGATTAACTTTGAGATTTTCAAGTGAACCAGTATAAAAATCAAAGTGTATTTTCTCTTTATTGTTTATTAGCGGTGATTTTTATTGAGTGAGTAAAAAGCTTTTGTTTTTGAAAACCACAATTCAAACCCCATTTTCTTGTGTTTTTCTCACCTTCAAATTACATCAGAGCTCCGGTTCTGATTGTGATAAAATTTTATCAAACAATTAATCGAGTTCAGTGCCGATCCAGTGTGTATGTGTGTGTGTGAGAAACAATGGCGGCCGCCACTATTCTAGTAGAGAAAGATCACTACAGTGCCAAACCACCAGTATTTGACAATGACAAGTTTTACTATTAGAAAGATAGAATAGAAAGTTTCATTCTTAGCTATGATATAGATCTTTGGGATCTTGTTGTTGATGGCCACAGTCATCCTGTTAATGTTGTAGGAGAAAAAGTGTCAAGAAGTGCTATGACTGATCAACAAAAGAAAGATTATAAGAATCATCATAAGGCAAGAACTATACTACTAAATGTTATCTCTTATACTGAGTATGAGAAGATAACAAACAGAGATACTGCCAAGTCCATTTTTTATTCTCTAAGAATGACTCATGAAAGAAACACTCAAGCTAAGGAGACAAAGGTGCTTGCTCTAATCCAGAAATATAAGGCATTCAAAATGGAGGATGATGAAACAGTGGAAACTATGTTTTCAAGGTTTCAAATGCTAGTCCCAGGACTCAAGGTTCTGGACAAAGAATACTCAACTGCTAACCATGTCAAAACGATCATCATAAGGCTTCCTAAAAAGTGAAGACCTATGGTAACTGCCTTGAAGCTATCTAAAGATTTGAACAATATCAGTCTTGAAGAACTTGTTAGTTCTTTAAGAAGTCATGAGATAGAGTTTGAGGTAGATGAACCTCAAAGGAAAGGAAAGTCAGTTGCTTTGAAATCCAACTCTGAAAACTCAAGGGCTTATCAAGCTGAGGAATTCTCAGAAGATTCTGATGAAGACTCAGAAGATGATGAACTTTCATTAATTTTCAGAAGGGGCAACAGACTCTAGAAGGACTGCCGATCTTTCTAACTCAACATCTGGATAAAGGAAGTCGAGTTCTGGAAAATAAGTTATTTTCTATGAATGCAAAGAGTCAGGTCATTACAAGAATGAATGACCCATGCTCAAGAAAGACATAAAGCATAAAAAGAATTTTGTCAAAGGCAAGAAAGGACTCATGGCTACCTGGGACGACTCTGATTCAGAAGAAGAAGATTCAGAATAAGAACAAGCAAATGTTGCATTCATGGCATCAACCTCTGATGCTGAAGTCTCTGGAAAACCCGAAGACAAAGTATCATTAGACTCAGAAGCATAATCATGATTCTAAAGAGGTATTTTATAATCTCTCTCGTTCTGATTTAGAATCATATATTTCTGAAATAGTGGAGAAGTATCAAAGTCTTCAAAGAAAATACAAAGACCTTAAACAAGTCCAAGTAATTGCTTTTGAAACTTATGAGAAGCATGAATAGAATATTTCCTCTTTAAATGAAAAAGATCTTTTCTTTAGAAAGTACAAACTCTACTTTGAGAAGTCAAATCTCAAAATTATAAGAAGAAATAGGTCCAGATGCTTCCGGTACCAACTGTGTATTTAGATATGACATAATTTTTCAGCACTTTCTGACTAAAAGCATAGATAGAAGAAACATTGCTCCCTTAATCTATGGAGTTAATAGAAATGGCAAGAAATATTTAGGTTGTACAAATACCTCTAATATTTATGAAAATATCATGGTAAAACCAAAACCTCTCTATAAGCACTTTGCACCTGCTGGCACAGAACCTGTTTATTTTGAGCTTGCACAGAAACCTCCACTGACACAGAAATCTATTTCTATACCTAAATATCATGCACAAATTCCACTTGATTATCCTGTAACACATAAACCCAAAATTGCTAAACACTCTGGGAAAACTAACAAAAAAGAACCTAGAAAATGGGTACCTAAGGAAAAGATAGTTTATGTTACAGACATCCTTAGCAGCTCAATTGAAACACCAATCATGGTACCTAGACAGTGGTTGCTCGTGACACATGAAGGAAAGAAGACATATGTTCCAAATTTTGGAACATAAGCCTGAAGGCTTCGTTGGTTTTGGAGGAAACCAGAAAGAAAAAATCATTGGCTCTGGAACTATTGGTAATGGTAAACTTCCCTATATTAATGAAGAGAAATGGGTAGGGCATAGACGCTTGGGCCATGTTAGCATGAGAAGGATTTCTCAGCTAAATAAGCTTGAACTGGTCAGGGGCTTGCCAAACCTGAAGTTTGGTTCAGATGCTCTTGGTGAAGCATGTCAGAAAGGCAAGTTCTCTAAAACTTCCTTCAAAGAAAAAATTGTTGTCTCCACCTCTAGACATTAGAACTTCCACACATTGATTTGTTTGAACCAGTGAAAATTGCTTCAACAAGTGGAAAGAAGTATGGATTAGTTATTGTTGATGACTATAGTCGTTGGACATGGGTAAAGTTCTTGATACACAAGGATGAGTCGTATTTTGTGTTCTCTAACTTTTTCTCTCAAGTGCAAACAGAGAAGAATTGCAAAATAGTCAAAATCATAAATGATCATGGCAGAGAATTTGAGAACATATACTTTGAGGATGTATTTAATTCTCATGGCATTTCCCATGATTTCTCTTGTCCTAGAACTCCACAACAAAATGGAGTTGTAGAAAGGAAGAATAGGACTTTGTAAGAAATGGCTCGTTCCACGATCTAAGAAACCGATATGGCTAGGCATTTCTGGGCAGAGGCAGTAAACACAATATGTTACATTTAGAACAGGGTTTCTGTTAGACATATTCTGGGAAAGACTCCTTATGAATTGTGGAAGAACAGAAATCCCAACATATCTTATTTTCATCCTTTTGGTTGTACATGTTTTATGTTAAACACTAAGGAGAATCTTGGCAAGTTTGATTATAAGGCTCAAAAGTGTTTGTTGTTAGGATATTCTGAATGCTCAAAAGGCTACAAAATCTATAACACAGAAACACGAACTGTTGAAGAATCAACTCATGTTAGATTTGATGATAAGCTTGACTTTGAGAAGTCAAAGCTAGTTGAGAAACTTGCAGATTTATAAATCACCTTCTCAGAACCTAAGGATAAAGACTCTAGAGATAAAGACACAATTGTTGAAACTAAAGACTCATAAACAACTCAATTAGAAACTGTTGTTGGTTCATCTCATCAGAAGAAAAGCAGACCAAGAACTTCCCATTCTAAAGAATTTATTCTGGGAGATAAAGACGCATAAGTCAGAACCAGATCATCATTCAAACCTTCTGAAGAAACTCTTCTTGACTCAGTCTCTCTCATCGAACCAACCTCTATAGATGAAGCTCTTCAAGGCAACAACTGGATTCTGGATATGGAAGAATAACTAAATCAATTCCCCAAAAATGATTTTTGGTATTTTGTTCAGAAACTAAAAGGTGTCCACATTGTTGAAACCATATGGGTATTCAGAAACAAAGCTCAATGAAAAAGGAATTTTCTAAGTTAATACAGGCTGAATTTAAAATGAGCTTTATGGGAGAAGTGAAGTTCTTTCTGGGAATTCAAATTGATCAACAAACTGAAGGAACACATATTCCTCAAAGCAAATATACCAAGGAACTTCTGAAGAAGTTCAACATGTCAAAATGCAAGCCAGCAAAAACTCCAATGCATCCTACATGTATTCTAGAGAAATAAAAGGTAAGTGGTAAGGTAAAATATAAGCTATTCAGAGGTATGATTGAATCTCTCCTTTATTTGACTACTTCTAGATCAGACATCTTCTTTAGTGTGTGCCTATGTGCTTGTTTCCATTCAGATCCTAGAGAAACTCAATTAACATTTGTTATGAAAATATTTAAGTATTTGAAAGGTACTTCTAACCTTGGGCTATTCTATAAAAAATCATCTGAGTACAAACTGGTAGGCTATTGTGATGCTGATTATGTTGGAGACAGAATAGAAAGAAAAAGTGCTTTTGGAAGTTGTCAATTTCTGAGACATAATCTGATCTCATGGTATAGCAAAAGACAATCCACAATTTCTTTATCAACTACTGAAGTTGAATATATTGTAGCTTCCGGATGTAGCACACATATTCTTTGGATGAAAAGTCAGTTAGAAGATTACCGGATTTCTGAGAGTAACATTCCTATCTTCTGTGATAATACTTCTGCTATTTGTCTATCCAAGAATCTTATTCTGCATTCTAAGGCTAAACATATTGAAATAAAACATCATTTTTTACGTGACTATATTCAGAAGGAAAATTTTCATTTAAAATTTGTAGATACAGACCACCAGTCGGTTGATATTTTCACAAAAACCCCTTGCTGAAGATAGATTCGTATTCATTCTGAAGATTTTATTTATAAAACCGTGTCCAGAATGAGTTGATGCAATTTCAACGTGTCAAGTTACCAGAATTTCTGAAATAAGATTCTGATGAATTTACTTGTTTATTTGTTTATTTTATTTTTTAAATTTTGCGTTTGATTCTGAAACATGAGATTTCTGAAGTGAAGGAGTTTCATGAATTAGAATGTTTCTTTTCAAAAGAAAATCCTTTGATTTTTCTTATGGGTTGTGAACAGTTACAACATTAATTGTTGCCTTTTCATCTGAGAACGTGTGAATTCTAGTGGTGACAACTGTCCCATTTGATGAACATACGTAATCATGATTTGACGCATTGGGTTTCGTAACCTACTTGAGAATAGGTTAAATCTTTATGTTTTCCCCATATAATTGTGCATTCATCAGACTTATGTGAGTTAAAGATTTCTTGAGACTAAGTATTTCTCTTCTCAATCTTTATTCCATGTAAGATTTCCTTTGCCACCTTTGAGAAACTCATGGTCATTCATGATGATTCTATTCCTATATATGAATCCAAGAGTCCTGAAGGGCTCCTTCCCACTGCTAGAATGTGGTTTCAACTCCTACTAACCAACCTTCGTCCTCAAGGAGTGGCCAAAGATGTTTTGTCTCGTGATGATAAACTATTTATCTATTTCCTGATGTACAACATCCGGATCAACCTGCCTCAAACTATCTTTAATCATCTAAAGTATTCTGTTAAAGTTTCCAGAATTCAGCATAAGTCCTTCATTCCTTATGGAAGAATTCTGTCTGAGCCGTTCTTCAAGGCTAAAATGATTGGATTAGCCAAAAGGCTTGGACTAGACAATGTTGCGTTCAAAGAAAGATGTGAAATAGTTGATAAGGTGCAAGATTTTTGATGCTTGTTGGGCGTGTGTCCTTGTTGTAGTATCAGAATTGGTTATCTTAGTTTATGTGTTTTACTAACCATCTTATTTTTGTGTCTTGTCTGTCTTTTGTTTGATCATATCCTTGTAACTCGGTTGAACTTTGTTAATCTTAAAATAACTTCTTTTCGGTTGGATATGATTGATGTGGCTTATGATACACTAAGTCTCAGAATCTTTAGATCCACATATTATCTTTTTGTTGCATCTGATTGCATGTTATTAGATATTTTCTTTTCGATTACTGACAAAAAGGGGGAGAAAGTATTGATTTTGATATACCTAATTTCTCTTGAATCAAACCCAAACTTTCAAATTTTTGCACTAACCCTTGTTTAAAAGGATATTATGTTAGTTGTTTTCTTTCAGGAAAAACATATTATATATCAGAAACACCTGAAAAATCAGAACATAACGTATGAAGCCCAAACTCTGAAGATATGTTAGCTTCTTAGAGTTCTAAATCATCTTGAGTGAGAAAAGACTTCAAAAATTATTCAAGTTTATCTAACTGATCAGAAGTAAAACTCATCAGAAGTTGATATGCGTTGCTGTGTCTTAAATCCTTGTTAAAATGCTTAATAACAGTATGGACAAGTTCAAGAAACTTTTGAAAGATAAACCAATTCTTTTGAACAGAAGGTTCATCTACTCTAACAAAAAGGCTAATTAGAGAAGTGTTCTTTCATTCTGATTATCTTTTTAGAGTTTCTCATCTCGGGGGGGGGGGGGGGGGGGGGAGCTTTGTGCTTCTTTCTGATATATGTTTTGGTGATTATCCAACAAAAATTGTTCATCAAAATACAGTGTTTTATCATCATCAAAAGGGGGAGATTGTTAGAACAATATTTGGTTCTGCAGATGTATCTCTATGTTTTGATGATAACAAGTCAGTATTTTTGTAAGAACAATTTTGGTACGCTAACGTTTTATTATTGTGTATCTTTAGCAAACAACTTTGATTCTGACTCTTGAACGTGAAACGTTACAAGTTTCTGAATATATTGATCTAAATCGCTTCTGCTCAAACTCACAGATGAGAAGCTTCTAAGAAAACTGTATGTTGTTGCTGCAACATTCTCTTGGCTCTTGCTTCTAATGCGTGACTCTGATCAATTCACTTCTGAAGACTACTCAAGCTTCCGAAGATTAAACGCTGAAGGCTCAAAAAACTCTGAAGAATCTCAAGTCAGATATTGATGTGATCAAGCTTCTGATTGATGATTGAAGTTTCTGAACTCAAGCAAAATCAACTCTTCTAACTCATGCTTCAAACAACGATTTATCCAGAAGCCACTGAAGAATAGAAGATAAGAACGAGTTTATACGTGGGAAAAAATAGTACATGATACAAATGAATATTCCTTCTACTAAGCGGATTTCTTGGAGTAAGGAAATTGAGGTAGTACGATTCTTATCCCCTCTGTATCAAACCGTTACATAAGTCGCCAGCTCATTCATGAAGAATACCAAATCTACTCTTCAAAGGATCTTTTTTACTGGCTATATAAAGACTTGAAGACTTGAAGACTTGAATAATTACAGCATGAAAATAAGCATGCAAGCAAGCGAAATAATGAAGAAATTTTCTTTAAGTGTATTTTGTTTTTAACTTGTTTATACCTGCTTGTCTATAAGAAATCTTTGTAAACATAACTTTGTAATCAAACTGCTGTTTGTATTTCTTTAAGGGACTAGAATCCTTGAGAAGACATACATTGTGTGTCTTTGTGATTTGTTAGTCACTAGCGGTTTCTAGTGTCGTTGTAATCAGTTGGTTATAGTAGATTAAGTCCTTAGGTATAAGGCAAAATCACCTTGGTGAGTGGACTTAATTAACTTTGAGATTCTCTAGTGAACCAGTATAAAAGTTGAAGTGTATTCTCTCTTTGTTGTTTATTAGCGGTGATTTTTATTGAGTGAGTAAAATACTTTTGTTTTTGAAAACCCCAATTCAAACCCCCCATTTCTTGTGTTTTTCTCACCTTCACTTGATATGTGTGTTAGTATGCATAAGTTGTTGCAAGAAACCAAAAATGAAAGCAAGAAGAAGGAGAAAAGCCATGAATGGAAAATTTATGCGTGCTCGCCCAACGAGCCTTGGCAAAGAAAGAGCGAGCTCACCCAACGAGCATTGGCGAGTCAGGGGAGAAGCAAAACAGAGAAGTTCTAGTAGCAAAAATGGTCATGGTCTCCCGAAGAGGTTTTGTTAGTTTGAGTTCGGCGGGGGAGACTGAGGTCGTCGAGCGAGATGAATATGTGGCTGAGGGCGGTTTGATCTTTTCTGACAAAAGGATGGGCCAAAAAGCAATTTTTTTCCTGGCGAGACCTTGTTCGCCGAGCGAGACAGGAAAATTGCAAGTTTATATAAATAGGTTTCAAAGCTAATTTTTGAAAAGGGGGACTTCTTGAGGGACTCTTCTTGATCTAGAGACACCATTTGGGGGGGGGGGGAGAGAGAGAGAGAGAGAGAGAGAGAGAGAGAGAGAGAGAGAGACATAGAAAACAACAAGAGTGGGTACTTCTTGAAGATCCGGAGTTGGGTTCGGTTCTATCATTGGGAAATCGCGATGGATGCTTGTTCATCTTCATTTTTCCCTCTGTATCTAGCTACCATGGGTAGCTAAATCCCTTTCTTTGGGATTGGACGTAAGTTCACTGTAAAAGCATGTATTTTTATTGATAATGGCGTTATGTATAATCTATTTATGAATTTATATCGATGTTATCCTTGTTTACTTGTTTTATATATTGATTTGGATTGTTATTGCGAAATACTCTTTGAATCTTGAGCTAGGATAATCATCTGTTGGATTCTAAATTCTAGACATAAATTTAGATTTAACATTCACTTGAGTATCTAGTCTTAATGCTACTGTATTATTCAATTTGATGAGATATCGTCGATTAGACAATACGGTTGAATTCTCGTCAGGAGTTTAGACATGAACACTGTCGGTGAGCGATACATGATGATATTGATAAATATTTAGATTGTGCATAACTGATTACTAAACTATATATTCTATTGGTAGATAAAATTCAATCCTGACAAGCTCTCATCTCTCTGAAACTTTATTTACCATTCATCCGTTTTATATTTTATAGCTTTAAACCATCAACCATCTTGCAAACTTACGCTTAAAATCATAGTAACGGTTGAACAACATTGATATCGCACCAATTCCTGTAGATACGACAAAAACAAGTACTCACCTTTAATAACAACAATACTCTAATAAACAAAGCATGATAAAAGTAAATAGCACTCAGGATTTCAAAAAAATTCATATTTCTCATCCACTTAGTTCAACTAGGATAAATATAAAGACCTAACAATGAATTTATTAGTGTATGGTGGCTTGAAATGAATGGGCATAAATCTAAATACATTGGAAGTTATCTCAAGAAAATGAGGTTTAATGGGAGCTCTAAAAGTATGTAGATGATACATATGATGATTTGGAAGAAACAATTTGGCATGTTTTAAAAAAAACTTGAAGACGTAAAAAGACAAATAAACACCAAACTTCGATGGTTGAAAGTGAAGGGGATGGAAACCCGTGATTTCCAGATTATTTTTTATGCTTCATCTTCATCGGGATTAAGAAAATATTTCAAATCATCTTTGACAACTATAATAGAATTGTGTTCAAATCATCGGGATTAAGAAAATATTTTATAGGATTTCTATTGTTGTATGTAAAATATAAAATTTATAATTTAAAGTGCAAGACCTCTTAAAGGTTAGTAAAATGTTATAAATTATATAAAATGTTATAAATTATATTAATTTTTTTAAAAAACTATATTTATTTTAATAATATCTATTCAATACAAAATTATTTATAAGTACCGAAATTTGTAATGGAAAAAAAAAGTTGAATGTATGATCTTACTTAATTATATGTTTGTATATTTCTAAATATTACTTTAAAAATAAATACATATTATCACACTCTTTGATCATAATAAGTTAGAATCTCAATTATTTTTATTAAAAATTCTACACGAATAATATGACTTAAACGATTCTTTTAAGTGAGAATAATCATCTTCCTACCGACTGACTTTGTTGAAATGAATTAGATTCAATCACATTTTCTAATAGAATATTAAAATTTCGTCTAAAATCTGGTAAATTATCTGCTAACAAATTTCCACTACCAGATAATTTATATTTTATTTTCATGTTTCATATGTTCAATCTCGAACATGAAAGAGTGTATTAAAAGTTTTAGGAACAATATATAATATGAACATGCTTTTATAATCGCGAACAATCTTCATCTTTACAAGTTAATTTCGTAGAGTTGAATTAAGTTCAATCATGTTCTTTTAACAAATTTAAATCTTTAAAAAAATTTTATAAAAACTTTTTTTCTTCATAAAAGTACTGCATTTTAATACATAAAAATGAAGAATAATTTGTTTCTAGAGTTTAACATACTCTTCTCGAAAAATCGAGAATACAAAACTTGCAAGATTACTATTTGTTTTTACCCATAATTTTTTATGAAACAATTATAATCAAAATAGTGAAAATAAAAATGTAAAATTGGAACATGCTATTTTTATATCATATCCAGAGCTTTCTATCACAGTTTTTTTACATCATCCTCTTAAGTTCTTATTGGAATTTAATAAAATAATAATTAAAATTGATGGCATTCTTTCAGTTTAATTAATTGTGAATATTTGTTTTGAAAGCTTTCAACGATCATGCCATACTAAACATTCCAATAACGTATATATAATAAAACCAAATTAATTACTCGTTCCAAATAATGTATTAAAATTTAATACATATTAAGATCAATATAAGTTACTTATTCAAAATAAATTTATTTGAATTTAAACTTGTCATTAGCAATTATTCACAGAATAAATGACACTTTAATATTGTTGAATATTAATGTAAATAATATTTTGATAATGATTAATTACTATAATTTTAAAATAAATAATATGATATAATTGATTTGTTATGATATAATAATTTTTAAATAAGTAACAACTACAACAATCCTCCACATATATAAAATATATTTTTATAAAGTTCAAGAAAAGTTTTTAAAATTTGTTTTGGTTAACATTTTAGATGTAATGCATCAAATTGGTGTAGCAAGATATATGAACTAGTCCTAGAATGATAAAACATAACATAAAGTGATATTGGTGTAACAAGTTATATGAACCAATTACACTTAGTATATGCTAGAGGTTTACCATTCGCATCACACCCCCACAATTCTTGCTGTTGACGTTGTGGTGCGTTATTAGGCCGTGCGCGTGCTTGATTTTTCTTATGAGTGCTCTAGAGATTTTGGCAAGATCTCATACAAGCGGCTCCACTTGACACTCATGTAGGTGATTTCATCAAATGTATGCTGGAAAATTATACATCACCCGTAAGGGATATGAAATTCATTAAAAGCTACAAAAGTTTATCCTCTCTTTAATGCAGTTTCTAGCACTTCCTCATTCACACCATAAGAAAGAGACGAAATAAAAAATTAATTTAATTTTTTTTTTGTACTAGCAGAACTAACAAGTAACTTGTTATTATCCATATGAACCTTCTTCATGAGATCTCCAATCACAAAGGTTGGGTTCCCATCACTTGTTAATTACAATTAGCTTAAGTCTCATTCCCCTCGATGTGTCACAAATTACTTTTCTCCCCAGGGGCTTTGTCAGAGGGTCAGCTAAGTTAACTTCTGAATTCACATAATCGATTGATATTGTTCCATCCTTTAATAGCTGCTTTACTACATTATGTGTCAATTAAATATTTCTATTTTTACCATTGAATGACTTGTTCTTTGCCACGGCTATTACCGATTGGAAATCAAAATGCAACAACACTGATGGAGTTGGTTTTATTCCTAAAAGAATATTAGCTAAGAGGTTTCTTAACCACTCAGCTTCAGTACCAGCCAATTCAAGAGCTATGAACTCTGATTCCATAGTTGATCTAACAATAATGGATTGTTTGACTGATCTTTATATAACTGCACCTCCACCGAGTGTAAAAACATAACTACTAGTAAATTGTGTCTCGTCTAAATCAGATATCCAATTAGCATCGCGATATCCTTCTAATACAACAAAAAATCCACTATACCCAATACCATAATTCATGGTACCTGTCAAATATTTGAGAACTCTTAAAAGAACCTCCCAATGATCCTGATTGAGGTTATGTGTATATCTACTCAATTGAGGTTATGTGTATATCTACTCAATCTACCTACTACATATGCAATATCATGTCAAGAAAAATTCATTAAATGCAGTAAGTTCCCAATAATTTAAGCATATTGAGTTTGATCAATAGGATCATCTTTATTCTTCTTTAATTGAGAGTTAACATCATAAGGGGTACTCACTAACTTTGAATCATAATGACCAAACTTCTTTAAAAGTTTCTCAACATAATGTTCTTCAGATAGTATTATACTATCATTCTTCCTTATGATTTTAACTTCCAATATTACACTTGCTTCACCCGTATCTTTTATTTCAAATTTGGAAGCAAAATTTTTTTTAGTTTTAATTACTATATAAATATAAGTACCAAAAATAAGTATGTCATCAACATACAAACATATAATCACACATTCATTATTCATAGATTTAGTGTACACACATTTATCAACTTCAATTGATGAAAAACCATCACTAATCAAAATTTGATTAAAATTTTCATGCCATTGTTTTGTTGCTTGCTTTAAACCATATAATGCTTTAAGAAGTTTACAAACTTTATTTTCTTGACCAGAAACTACACATCCTTCGGGTTGTGACATATAAATTTCTTCTTCTAAATCTCCATTTAAAAAAAAAGTTGTTTTTACATCCATCTGATGAAATAATTAGTTTATAAATTGAAGCAAGAGCTATTAAAACACGAATTGATGAAATTCGGGTTGCTGGAGCAAAAGTATCAAAATAATCAATATTTTGTTTTTGAGTGAAACCTTTTGCAATTAATCTACCTTTATATTTTTCATGAACCATTAGGAAAATATTTTTTCTTGAAAATCCATTTACAACCAATTGGTTTTACTCCTTTCGATAAATCAACAAAAATCCAAGTATGATTTTTCGAAATTGAACCCATTTCAATTTTAATAGCTTCTTCCCAAAATTTTGCATCAGGAGAAGAAATTGCTTCATAAAATGTTTGAGGTTCATTTTCAACAAGATATGTATAAAAATCACTTCCAAAGGATGTCTCTTTTCTTTTTCTTTTACTTCTTCTTAAATCATCACTTGAATTTTCATTTGAAATATCTAAAGAAGGTTTATCAACAACATTTTAAATTTTAAGAGGAAAAACATTTTTCAAAAATTCAACATTTTTAGTTTCAACAATAGTGTTATTAGCAAACACATCACTTTTAAGAACAAGAAATCAATATGCAGCACTATATTCAACATAACCAATAAATAAACAATCAGATGTCTTAGAATCTATTTTCCTTTTCTTTGGATCAGGCAACATGACTTTTGTCAAACACCCCCACACTTTTAAATATTTCAAAGTTGGCTTATAAACTTTCCATAATTCATATGGTGTTTTACCGGTAACTATATAGAATTCTATTTTGCAAAAAATATGCAGTTAACAAAGCTTCACCCCTAAAGGTTTTCAGGTGCATGTGAACTAACAAGCATAACATTCATCATTTATTTTAAAGTCCTGTTTTTTCTTTCAGCTACTCCATTTGATTGAAGAGAATAAATGGGAGTTACTTCATGAATTATTCCTTCTTTTTCACAAAAATCATTAAAAAAAATATACTCTACTCCTCTATTAGATCTAACTCTTTGATTTTCTACCTCAGCTTTATATAAAATAAACTTATCGAACGCTTCATCTTTATGTTTTAACAAATAAACTTTAGTGAATCTTGAAAAATCATCTATAAAAGTTATATAATAGTTATTTCCTCCTCTAGATGTAATTTGTTTTAAGTCTCCTAGATTGGTATGAATAAGACTAAGAAGATCAGATTCACGTTGCACAGACATACATTTTTTCTTTGTTAATTTTGATTCTAAACAAATATCACATTTATTAGATTGCTTATTATTTAATGTAATCATATCAAGACTTTGTATTCTATTAATATAAGAATAATTAACATGTCATAATCTAGCATGCCATATATCATAAGAGTCAATCAAATAAAAGTTTTATTACTCATAACTTCATAAATGTTCAATACAAAGAGTCCATGGTCACTATAACCTTTTTTCACAAATACATTATTCTTTGTCATTACAATCTTGTCAGATTCAAATGACATTTTAACCCCACCCTTGCTCAAAAGAGTCACAAATTAAATTAAGTCCTAATATTAGAAACATGTAATAATTCAGTTAAAGCCAGGTCTTTCCTTATGTAAATGACATTTTAACCCTACCCTTGCTCAAAAGAGTCACAAAAATTAAATTAGTCCTAATATTAGGAACATGTAATACTTCACTTAAAGCCAAGTCTTTCCTTATGTAAGTTTTAACATAACTTTGCCTTTTCCTGAAACTGAACAGTTCGAGAATCACCAAGATAAACTTGTTCTTCTCCATTCTCCACAGTAGTGTAGGAGATAAAAGCAACTTTATTAGCACAAATGTGTCTAGTAGCCCCAAAGTATACTACTCATTTGTTCACATCAGTCACAATATTTTCTAGAGCAATGACAACAACAATAATATAATCTCCTTCAACCAAGTTAGTTTTAGGAGGCTTGTCATTCCCCTTCCGATGTCTGCACTAAGGTGCATGATGACCAGGCTTACCACAAATATAACATTCTCCTCTTTTTTTAAAAGTGGAATTAGTAACACGTGGAATAAAATTATTACGATTATTATGACCGTACCTCTTTTTGTGAAACTTATTCTGAGTATTATTTTGGACTAGATTTGCTCCAGAAATAAAACTTTTTGCCTTTGCAGCCTTGCTCTTCTTTCTGTTAGTATCCTCGATAATGATGTGTGTGATCAAATCTGCCAACAGTAATTGATTTTGCTTGTGTTTGAGTTGATTTTTGTAATCCTTGCATGATTCTGGCAACTTCTCAATGAGAATTCCAGCAACAAATTGGTCTGGCAGAGTAATGTTTTCAGCTTGCGATTCTTCCAACAACTTATGGTACTCATTGATCTGCATCTTGATGTCTTTATCTTCAGTGTTTGAGTTAATTTTTGCAATCCTTGCATGATTCGGGCAACTTCTCAATGAGAATTCCAGCAACAAATTGGTCTGGCAGAGTAATATTTTCAGCTTTCAATTCTTCCAGCAACTTATGGTACTCATTGATCTGCATCTTGATGTCTTTATCTTCGGACATTTTCCAGTGGTAGTAATTTCCAATCACAAGTTTTTGTTTTCTTGCATCTTCAGCGATATACTTTAGATTCATCGAATCCCATGTCTTATTTGATTCCTTGTAAGAGCAGTAGACATCGAACAAATCTTTAGAAAGTGTACTTAATATTGTGTGTCGACATACCTTATTTGCATGTGTCCATTGATCGATAACTTTTTGAGTTGCGGACGTTGTTGGTTTAAGTTCTGAGAGAGCAGATGAAACACCATGCATGTCAAAGATGGATTGAACACGCTCATACCACTTGCGAAAGTTCTGATCGTTAAAAACTTCAATTTTTGACACAATGAATGGTTTAGCGTAATTGACCGTCGGCACAACAAGAGTTGGTTGCTGTTAAATAGTTTCAACATCATTGATTTGAGGCTGACGATTGGAGTCATCACTCGAATTGTCTTAGATAACCATTAAAGAAAATCCTTGAGATTGTTGAATAATTTTTTACGAATACCTGCAAAATTAAAATCGATGAGATAGTTTGAGACGTGCTGATAGCATTGTCCTCAAGGATTTTCTGCATATTATGCTAATCCTCCAGAATAGACTCTTCGCGAAAAATCGAGGATATACCGATCTTGCAAGATTACTATTTTTTTTACCCATAATTTTTTATGGAAAAAAATTATAATCAAAATAGTAAAAATAAAAATGTAAAATTGGAACACTTTGTGTTACTGTACGTGCTATTTTTATTTTTATATCATATCACTACGCCAGAATTGATTTTTAGCAGCGCACAAAAGACAGCGCTTTTAAAAAAAGCGCTGCTAAATAGTCAGTAACAAAAAAAGAAAAAAATTACCTACCAAAGACAGCGCTTTTTTAAAAAGCGCTGCTAAAAGGGGACCCTTAGAAAGCGCTTTTTAAAAGCGCTGCTAAAAGGGGATCCTACGAGAGCGCTTTTTTTATAAAGCGCTGCTATATGTCATTGCTAATGCACCCTATGAAAGCGCTTTTAAAAGCGCTGCTAAAGGCCTTTAAAAAGCTCTGCTAAAGATATTAGTATAATAATTTTTATATACCCTCCAGAATTGTAAACGAAACAGAACACGCGTTTTTTCATTTTCTTCTTCGTTTCTTCATTTCTCCATTGCCCTATCTTCCATTTTCGCCCTCCGTTGAAGCTTTCGTCGTCGTCCGTTTGCGCCGCCGTCTTCCATTTGTTTTCGCCGCCGTTCGCCGTTCCCTTTCGCCGCCGTTCACCGTTCGTTCTCCTCCACCGTTACGGTAAATCCGCGACTGTTACGGCATTTTTATGGATTATTGTCTTAGTATTGCATTTTTCTGGATTAGATGATGTTAGTGCTACTTCTTTCTGAGTTATTGACTTGTTTTTGTTGATACCATTGATGAGCATTACTCTTTTGATATTGGCTTGAGTTTTGTATGCAAGGTGTTTGTTGAAATGCCACAATGAATTTTGAGCATTATAAATTAGTTTAGAATAATTTAGTCCATTACCAAAATTTTTGAGAGTATGCTTTAATAATTTAGAATAGTTTAAAATCATATTAATGCAATAGTTTAGAATAGTTTAGAATAGTTTAGAATAATTTAGTCCATTTCCATCATTTTTGAGAGTATGATTTAATAGTTTAGAATAGTTTAAAATCATATTAATGAAATAGTTTAGAATAGTTTAGAATAATTTAGTCCATTTCCACCATTTATGAGAGTATGCTTTAATTTAGTCCATGTCATTTTGAGCATTATAAAATAGTTTAGAATAGTTTAAAATCATATTAATGAAAGTATGCTTTAATAGTAGAATAGTTTATTATAGTATATCTACTTTTTTTTAATATGATTTGTTTTGTTGGATTATCTAGTTTTTTTGTTTTGGTTAATTATTAATATGATTTTAATAAAATGTATATATTGTCTGTTATAGGGGTTAACTGAGAAGAGCAAGGTTGTGATTGTTTCCAAGCATCCTACTGTACAACTTTCTTAGAAGTAGTGATTTCTTTACAGGTATTCTCTGTTTTTGCCTAACTTTCATAGTATGGATAAAAATTGGATGTCTGTTAATCGATTGTCAAAAGAGTACGAGAATGGGGTATCGAACTTCGTTAAGTTTGCTGTTGAACACGCCAAAGACCCCAGTAGGATCACATGTCCTTGCTTAGGTTGCTGTTATGGACGTCGAATTGACGCGGTTCAGTTGGAATCTCATTTAATGAGACATGGAATTGATCGAAGTTACACATGTTGGACATTACACGGTGAGATAAGTAACGAGAATGTTGAACCCCAGAACAATACGACCTTTACTTCAAAGGACAATGGTAGGGATACATACGATTGTGATCGAGTCGAAGATATTGCAGAAGCACTTGAAGAAGATCTTAAAGATTGTCCAAAGATGTTTGAGAGGTTGGTAAGCGATGCAGAGAAGCCGTTGTATAAAGGTTGCACTACTTGCACAAGATTGTCTGCGGTATTAAAGTTGTACAACTTAAAGGCGGGTAATGGATGGTCGGATAAAAGTTTCACAGAGTTGTTAGCCCTACTTCAAGAGATGCTTCCGGAGGATAATGTTCTTCCCAATCGAACCTATGAAGCTAAAAAAATGTTATGCTCTATTGGTATGAGCTATGATAAGATACATGCTTGTCCAAATGATTGCATTTTGTTTCGAAATGAGTATGCATCATTAAACGAGTGTCCTAAATGCGGTGTATCTCGGTATAAGAAGAAGTTGTCACCAGCAAAAGTCTTATGGTATTTTCCTATAATTCCGAGATTCAGACGCATGTTTCGTAGTGAAACAGATGCGAAACACCTTACTTGGCATGCAGATGATAGAATTATAGATGGGAAGTATCGACATCCGGCAGATTCACCACAGTGGATGAAAATTGATAATGATTATCCTGATTTTGGAGAAGAAGCTAGAAACCTTCGCTTGGCATTATCGACTGATGGAATGAATCCGCATGGTCTGCAAAGTATCTCCCATTCCACCTGGCCTGTAATTCTTATGATTTATAACCTACCTCCATGGCTATGTATGAAGCGTAAGTACATGATGTTATCTATGTTAATTTCTGGCCCTAAACAACCAGGAAACGACATAGACGTATACCTGACACCTTTAATCGAAGACTTAAAAAGTTTGTGGGAGAACGGTGTGGAGGTTTATGATGGATATAGGAAAGAAAGTTTTAATTTGAGGGCCATGTTGTTTGGCACAATTAATGATTTCCCAGCATACGGAAATCTATCGGGGTATAGCATTAAAGGTCAATGTGCGTGTCCTATCTGTGAAGAAAACACAGATTGGACGCGGTTGGAATTTGGTCAGAAGAATGTCTTTCTTGGTCATCGTAGATTCTTAAGTTCTAATCATCAGTACCGTGGGTGGAGACAAGAATTCAATGGAAATTCAGAACAACATAGAGCACCACCTACATTGACCGGTGATCAAATTTTTGCAAAGGTGAAAGATGTGAGTACTCAGTTTGGCAAGCCTTTTGCTCATACGCTTACCACGCGTGGGTGGAAGAAGAGGTCAATTTTGTTTGAGTTGCCGTATTGGAAGTCGTTGTATGTACGACATTTTCTTGATGTTATGCATATTGAAAAAAATGTATTTGAAAGTGTTATTGGTACGTTACTCAATATACAAGGAAAGTCTAAGGATGACCTTAAAGCAAGAAAAGACTTGGTAGCAATGGGAATAAGAAATGAATTAGGACCCCAGAAGAAAGGAAATCGCACTTATCTACCACCTGCTGCATATACTTTGTCTAGAAAGGAGAAAAAGATAATGTGTAAGTTTCTTAGTGAAGTTAAAGTTCCAGAAGGATACTCTTCAGATATTAGAAGACTTGTTTCTATGAAAGACCTAAAGTTAAAGAGTTTAAAGACACATGATTGCCATGTTCTTATGGAACACTTTCTACCAATAGGTATACGTTCTATTTTGCCAGAAAAAGTGAGAGGCGCAATAACAAAATTTGTTTCTTTTTCAGATCTATTTGTAGTAAGGTGATCGATCCTGCGATCTTACCAACATTGCAAAAAGATATAATTATTACTTTGTGTGAGCTTGAAATGTATTTTCCTCCGTCATTCTTTGACATAATGGTACATCTAGTTGTGCATCTCGTGAAAGAGACACAACTGTGTGGACCTGCATATATGAGATGGATGTATCCAGTTGAACGTTATATGAAAATATTGAAAGGGTATGTGAAAAACCGAAGTCGACCAGAGGGATGTATTGTTGAACGATACATTGTTGAAGAAGCTATTGAGTTTTGTACTGAATATTTGTCCAACGTTCAATCCATTGGCCTCCCAAAATCTGATGTTGTTGAAAAAGTAGTAGGTAAACAGTTAATTGGAAATAAAGTTGTGACAGTTTCAAGGGATGAACGGGAGCAAGTGCATTTATATGTTCTGCACAATGACATTGAGGTTGAGCAGTACGTTAAATTGCACAAGGACGTTCTCCGAGGTTTAAATCTGAATAGAAATGAAAATTGGATAGTACGTGAGCACAATCGAAGTTTTATAACATGGTTCAAAGAGCATATTTATTCAAAGTTTTATTCTGATCCCGCTTCAATAACAGAAAGGTTGAGATGTTTAGCATATGGTCCAACTTTGCATGTGTTTTCTTATAGAGCATACGCAATTAATGGATACACATTTTATACCAAGGAGCAAGATGATAAAAGTACAATGCAAAATAGTGGTGTCACTGTGCTTGCCGAATCAATGCACATTTCCTCGTATTTTGGGGTAATCGAGCGCATTTGGGTGTTTGATTATGAGAAGTTTCAGATTGCTATCTTTGGATGCAAGTAGGTTGAAAGTAATAGTGGCATACGTATGGATAAGTCAGGTTTTTTGCAAGTGGATCTTAATAAGGTGGGGTACAAAGATGAGCCTTTTATTCTAGCCACGCAAGCTAAACAAGTGTTCTATGTCACTGATCCGAAAAGTACGAAATGGTCTATAGTTCTTTTTTCCAACAAAGTAATCAACGATAACATTGGAGAAAAGGGGGAGGTTGATGTTGAGAATGAATCTTATGTTAGGGATGATCCAGATGAGAATATTATAGCAGACGAATCATATATTAGAAATGATCATAGCGAGGGAATTTGGATCAATCCATCCGTCCGTGTTGTTAAGAGACAAGTAAAGCACCTTCGAACTAAAAAAAGAAAAAGATGTTAAAGGTACTTGTAAAATTACATATTGTCTCATTCAATAAAATAACATATTATTTCTTATTTATACGTTTCTTATGTGTGTGTGTATATATATATATATATATATATATATATATATATATATATATATATATATATATATATATATATATATATATATATATATATATATATATATATATATATATATATATATATATATATATATATATATATATATATATATATATATATATATATATATATATATATATATATATATATATATATATATATATATATATATATATATATTTCTTATTTACATATTTGAATGTCATTCATTTGATACTTTAGTTTTCCTGAATTACAGGTATATTATGGCCAGCAATGAAGATTGGAAGAAATTAAAGTAGAATTGTATAATTTGTGATGTTGAATTTCGAGTTGAGAATTGTATATAATTTGTGATGTTGAATTGTGAAGCTTTTGAATTATATATATTAAAGTGGAATTGTATATAATTTGTGATGTTGAATTGTGCATATAATGCCAAAGTGTTGAATTGTGCACATAATGCCAAAGTGTTGAATTGTGTATATAAAGCCAAAGTGCTGAAATAAAGGGCTAAATTATATAAGCAGGTATTGTAATATAAGCAGGTTTATTGAAAAATATATAAAAAATGTCATTAATCAGGAATTTTTTTTTTTTAAAACGTGCACATAAGACAGCGCTTTTATGTATAAGCGCTGCTAAAGGGGATAGAGAAACTGCTAAAAAAGCGCTGCTATAGGTGGGGAAAGAGGGGTCTAAGACAGCGCTTTCATAAAGCGCTGCTATAGGGGGGGTCTAAGACAGCGCTTTAATAAAGCGCTGCTAAAGGGGGGGAGGGGGGGGGGGGGAGATTAGGCAGCGCTTTAAAAAGCGCTGCTAAAGGGGTAAAAAAGCGCTGCTAAAGGTGATGTCTTTAGCAGCGCTTTTTTCAAAAAAAAAGCGCTGCCTTTACCTTTAGCAGCGCCACTTTAGGTAGCGCTTTAAAGCGCTGCTAAAGGTCAAAAAAAGCGCTGCTAAAAGTCTTTTTTGGCATAGTGTATCAAAGCTTTCCATCAAATTTTTTTATATCATCCTCCTATGTTCTTATTGAAATTTAATAAAATAATAATTAAAATTGATGACATTCTTTCAATTTAATTAAAAGCTTTCAACGATCTATGCCGTACCAAAGAGTCCAATAAGGTATATACAATAAAATAAAATTAATTACTCGTTCCAAATAATGCATTAAAATTTAATACATATTAAGACCAATATAAGTTACTTATTCAACATAAATTTATTTAAATTTAAACTTGCCATTAGCAATTATTTACAGAATAAATGAAACTCTAATATTGTTGAATATTAATGTAAATAATACTTTGGTAATGATTAATTAATATAATTTTAAAATAAATAATATGATATAATTTATTTGTCAAGATATAATTATTTTCTAAATAAGTAACAACTGCAAGAGAAACACATCAACATCTTAAACACATGACTTTACTTGTTTCTTTCCTACTAATAAGTTGGTGTCATATTTGAGTTAGTTACGTAGCTTTATATTTAGAATTGGTCAATTTCATATTTCTTAAAAAGAGTTGATTCATATGAATTGCTTCACCGTCCAACCATCCATGGTTGTGCAAATCATGTGTTGGTTAATGGTTGACTTCAGTTTTTTCACCTTTAATGGCTCCTACTTTTCAAATTTCTAGAAAAACATGTATGTTATTATGATTGTTAAATGATTCTTTGGTAAATTTCCAGTGTTGATGGAAGAAATAATGATCTAATTAATTGCACATTTATCTCATCCTTATTCATGTCAACCATGCGAAATGGATAAGACGTAAAAGTTGAATTGAGCTTTCATAGGTAAAAAAGTCATCTATTTATCTATATTAGAAATTGTAAACTTGGGTATTCTAGAGAATGTGAAAAGCATCGAGTTTTGAAAATGTTCTTCAGATTCATTTGGTTGATTATTATTACATTAGGGGATGGATCTATGTCAGCGGATTTCACTCTCTAACTTAGTGTTTGCACAAAAAAAATAATTTAACTTGTTAATTGAGAATCACTTATAAATGAATTAGGTTTAGCTCATGTTCAAGTTGCCGCATGAAGATTAGTTAAATTTTAAAAAAATAAATTTGGTTGGAGTTTAACAATGAATCTTCATTAATAATATATAAGAATGAAGGAGATGATGAGCAGATGCAGTTGTAGAGAATTGAGAAGAGAAGAGAGAGAATTGTGTAACTAATTTTCTAATATAAAAAAAATACAAAATTCAAAAAATCTTTACAAATTCATTTTCTTGGACTTATATAGATTCACCCAAACTCAAATGCACATTAAATTCAAACTCAAATTCAAATGTAAATGAAATTCAAAATTAAACTAGAATGTTGAATTGCATTCAACACCATCACTTAATTCACATTCAAATTTAAAATCAACAACACCAATTTTATTTCTCAAATTAATGAAGTGTTCAGTTTTGATTGTCTTGATCAACACATCTGCGAGTTTCTTTTTAGTGCTGACATGAACAACGTCAAGTACTGCATTTTGAACCTGGTTACACAGAAGATGGTACTTGGTATCAATGTGCTTGCTTCTTCCATGTAGTATTGGATTCCTAGCAAGAGTTATAGCAGATTTGTTGTCTATCACCAACTTGACTAATTTGCTCACCTTGAACTTCAGTTTCTATAGCAAATTCATCAGCCTGACAAAGCGCGAACTATATATTCTACTTCATAGGTTGACAATGCAACCACTGGTTGCTTCTTGGAACACTGAAATGAGAGGCTCCTAGATACATAAACATGTATCATGTAGTGCTTCTTTTGTCCACTATATCACCAAACTAGTCAGAGTGTTAATAACATATCAGCTTAAAAGCATCTGACACTCCGAATAGAAACAAAATTCCATGCATAAGAGTCCTTTTGATATACCTCATAATCCTAACTGCAACTTCGTAATGTGACCACTTTGGTTTACTCATAAACCTATTCACTATTCCAACTACATAACATATGTCAGGCCTGGTGTTAGAGAGGTATCCCAGACAACTACCCAACTGTTTGAAGGTTGTGGCATCTACATCCTCACCATTAGAATCAGAGTCCAACTTATGATTTGTCTCAGCTGATGTGACTGTTGACTTATAATTCATCAACTCAAATCTCTTCAACATCTCAAGTTCATACTCCAATTGGTGCATAATAATTCCCTTATCAGAATGTAGAATCTCCATCCTTAAAAAATATATCATATTTTCAAGGTCAGACATCTCAAATGCATTCATCAGAACCTTCTTAAACTTGTTTATCTCAGAAGTAAGTATCTTTGTCAGAAGTATGTCATCCACATAAAGATATACCAGAGTCACATTGCCTTCAGAAGTATGCTGCACATACACACCATATTCCATTTCACATATTTTGAAACCAAGATGCTTAAAAAATGAATCAATATTCAGATTCCAAACCCTTAGAGCTTGTTTCAGCTCTTACAAGACTTTATGCAACTTGTACACCATCCATTCTTTGTTATCTTCCACAAAATTAGGAGGTTGTAACACATAAACTTCTTCTTGCAATTGACCATTTATAAAAATTGACTTTACATTTATAAAAATTGACTTTACATCTAAATATATAAGTGGTCAATTCCTATTGCGACTATAACAATAACCAACCTTATGGTTTCATGTCTAGCTACAGGTGTAATCATTTCAATGTAGTTTAAACCAGACTTTTGTAGGAATCCTCTAGCCATTAACCTTGCTTTATGCTTGGCAACTTAACCATATAACTTTAACTTTATCTTGAAAACAATCTCACACTGATGGCAGTCAATTCCCATGTCTTGTTTCTTTCAATGGACTCAAGCTCTTCCTTTATAGCATTCACCCACACCTTCTTCTTGAGAGCCTCATTGATGCAGATAGGTTTAGAGTCTACCATCATGGAACTCTGTATAACTTCTCCTTCAGAATCAATCTCAATATCTTGCAATAACTCAAAGTCTCCAAGTCTCCTTGGTATTTGTCTAACTATTTGTGGTATCTAAAAACCTTCA
The DNA here is from genome assembly GCA_963859935.3 of Lathyrus sativus. Taxonomy (NCBI): domain Eukaryota; kingdom Viridiplantae; phylum Streptophyta; class Magnoliopsida; order Fabales; family Fabaceae; genus Lathyrus; species Lathyrus sativus. Next base: position 446,396,808 of record OZ012739.1, on the reverse strand, counting down.
GAAGCAGGACCACTTTCAGAAGCTCTACCTTCAAAAGTTCCACCTTCAGAGGCTGGATCACCTTCAGAGTCAGACTCACCTTAGAGTCAAAGTCACCTTCAGATTCAGACTCACTTTTAAAGTCAAAGTCATCTTCATCTTCAAACTCTTCTTCAGAGGCAGAATCAGACTCTAGTGTTGACACTCCACTAGAGTTTGATTGAGACTTGCTCCAGTCCCATGTTTCTGATTCTTTCACAACAACATCTCTGCTGACTTCAACTTGGTTGGCGACTTGGAAATAAAGCTTATAAGCACCTATACTATGATAACTTATAAGCAACATGACCTTGTTTCTGCCATCCAATTTCCATCTAGTGGAATCTAGTATATGTTTGTAACATAATGAACCAAGAACCTTGAAATGGCTAACACTTTGCTTTCTTCCAGTCCACTTCTCAATAGGAACTACTTCCTTTAACTTCTTTGTTGGACATCTGTTTAGCACATATGTTGAAGTAGCAATTACTTCACCCCACAATTTCTTAGGCAGATTCTTCTCCTTCCGCGTGCTACTTGTCATGTTAAGTAAAGTTCTATTTCTTCTTTCAACAAGACCATTATGTTATGGAATGTATGAAGCTTCTTCACACAACTTCTTAAACTCTATTGAGTTGAACTCACCTCCACCATTAGTTCTGAGGATCTTCAACCTTCGCCCTCTTTGGTTTTCATCCTTCACTTTGAACTTCTAAAGCTCAGCAAACACCTCATGTTTGAAATTAATGAGTGCTACCCATGTCATCCTTGTGAACTCATCCAAAAATGACACAAAGTACTTGTTCCCCCAACTAAAGGTACCTCAAATGGACCACACACATCAAAATGCACCACACCTAAAGTATGAGTTTATCTTTGAGGCATTTATGATGAGAATTACAATCTAAGTTTCTTGCCTTTCATGCATACATCACATGATTTTTCTAGTGCCACAATCTTAAGAATTCCATGTACTAAATTCTTTAAACTCATATGTCATAAGCTTATGAAGTTCAGATGCCCCAATGTCTTATGCCACAACTCACTTTCCTCGTTAGCACTTCTTGCACTAAGGCATTGAGTGTCTATTGTTGCAACATTCACTTTAAATGTTATGTTTCTTCCCAGTTCAGACTGTATAATAAGCTTCTGATTACAATCATACAACTTCAAGAGATTGTCCTTCATGGTTACTGAAAAACCTTTTTCAATCAGTTGACCTACACTCATCAGATTGCTATTCATGTCAGGAACATACCATACATTCTTAATCAATACACTTTTTCATTATTCAAATTAACTCTGATATTTCCCACTTCTTTAGCATTCAGATACTCATCATCAACACATCTGATCTTTGTTCTTTTACCAGAGTCAAAATCAATCAGCCATTGCTTTTTCTAGTTAGGTAATTTGAGAAGCTAGTGTACATATACCACCAGTCTACCATTGATACACCTACATTTTTCAAATGCCATTAATAACATAGGCTCATCATCAAAATCTTCTCTAGCTATTTTGGCTTCTCCGCCCTTGCTAACCTTGTTTGACTAGCAATTAACAAAAAAATGACCAAACTTGTTGCAAAATGTAGCACATAACTTTTCTCTTGTTACACTTCTTCTTTCCCTTTTGGATATTATGATGTATCTTATCAAAATTGGATGGTTATGACTTCTAAACACCACCACCATACTTCTTCTTATTCTCTAGCGATGCTTGCTTCTGGTTCTTCTTGCCATAAGAAGCTTTCAGAGTCTGAGCTTTCAAACCCTATTCTAACTCTTGTTAAGAGTTTCTTTCAGTCAGACACAACTCTTGAGCCTCTAAACTACTATGGAGCTCTCCTATTCTCATGGTGCTAGTATCTATAGAGTGTTCTATGGCTACAAATATGTAATCAAACTAAGGAATAAGTGATCTTAGTACCTTTTCAATGATTACTTGTTCTTAGAGCGTTTCTCCATACTACTTCATCTCATTAGTAACCACAATTACTCTAGATATGTAATCAAGTACCTTCTCATTGTACTTCATGCTGAGATTCTCATATTGCTTATATAGGGACAGAAGCTTGACCTTCTTCACTTAAGCTTAACCTTCGTATCCACACACCGATGGATATAGAACAACGCCTTCTGATCCATCTTCATCATTTCACGTTGCACACTTCTTTGCGCTTATGTTGCATTTTCTGCAATCAGCATGTAACCTTCATTGACGGGATTAAAAACATCTTAAGCTCTAAACAGCACACACACATCTGAATTGACCATCGATTCCAATTCTTTTCTTCGAATAGTGGAAGCTTAGTGTTTAAGCTATTATTTCCTCAACTTATCTTTGTTTTTGTGCAAATCACTCAGTTCTCACCATCACTCGTATTTCCCAAACCCCGAGAATAATTATATGTGATTCTCTTCAATTGCAAACTGCAATTTAGCGTGGATTTTAGAATCGAAATCAATCACATACCTCACTACACTCATGTTTCCCCGTGAATCGAACTGGAGCTGTGGATACCAGTTGTTGGAGTTTAACAATGAACTTCTATTAACAATGCACAAGAATGAAGAAGATGATGAACAATTGCAAATAATTGATAAGAAAAGGAGAGAGAATTGTGTAACTAACTTTCTAATCTTAAAAAATGCAAAATTCAAAAAATCTATTACAAATTCACTTTTTTGGGATTATATAGATTCACTCAAACTCAAATGAATATTAAATTCAAACTCAAATTCAAATGTAGATGAAACTCAAAATTAAACTAACTTGAATGTTGAATTACATTCAACAAATTTGAGTAATACAAATTTTTTTCAAGTACCCAAAATCTCATAAAAGTTTTAAAAGTGTCATAATCGGTCAAACGTATGTGAAACTTAACAATTATTTTCAACTAGAAGACTTGTGTTACATGTTGTTAACTATTTGAATTGTAATGACTATTAATCATGAGTAGAACTGAAAATACATGTGTCGATAAAGAAAATAGAAATATCACGAAACTTGAAAAAATCAATATAGTCATGAGCGTCATATACTAGTAAAAAAAATAAAACACATACTCCCTCCATTCTCTTTTATAAGCAACTTTTACTTTTTAAATTTATTAAATAGTTGATGTATCTAGTCTATATGTAATCCAAATACATTATTTATTCAATGAACCTAAAAAGTAAATTATGTTTATAAAAGAGAATGAAAGAAGTACTATTTTTTTATCATAGACAAACAAAACAAATCAAGACTAGATTTTATAGGCCACAATACTTAGAATAATAAAATTTAGCTTTTAATTAAAATATTTAATGTATATTTATTGTAGCTTATCTAACAGAAGTTAAGCATTTTTTTTCCTTCAATCCAAGTTCATCACTGTAACCTTTCCCGTTAATCAAACTATGTATCATGTTAACTTCATCATTAGGTTGAGTGACTTTAACATGAATATTTCCATATATACCTTTGTTCCATTTCTTAAGAATATATTTAAGAGATCTCAACTTAGCAGATAAAACAAACATAGGGCAACCAACCACACCCGTGTTTCAATTTTCAGTAATAAGTTGTCTGCATCTATCATTTCTAGTCCAAACCTTCATAAATTGAATGGCTTAGCCGAATCAAAACTAACTTTGTCACAATGGAGAAGAATTTAGTTATGCTCTGAGCGATTTCTGATCAAAGTGGAACAATTGTATGTGTTCCAATTATCTAGCCAATTCTGATAAAAAATGGCTATGTCAAGCTAACAAAAGAGTAAGTGCTACATGTCCTCCCATTGATCCAAGCGTAATAGCTCAAATTAGTGTCAAGATGCATAAGCTCATTTTGATTTTTCTAACTAAGAAAATTGTCAGTGAAATTTTGTTTGGAGGGCATCTACCAAGTTTCTCATGGGAACCAATAATTTAATTGAAATCACCTACCATTCACCAAGGGGCGGGATTGGATTGTTGAAGATTGGTAAGTTCATTCCATAATTGTCTTTGAGTCACATGAGAGCTAATTGCATATATGGCTGCAATGAAGAATTTAGTTTGATCCATTTTTATAAATAAAAAAAAAAGTTACATGTTGTTCATATAAACTCAATACTGTGGGATTCATATATATATTTCACCAAAAAAAAACCATAGGCTTTTGTTAATCATAGAGATTTTTATTATCCCACCTAGTCTCAAGGTTTCCAATTCCTTTAGCCTTCAAATAAATGGATTTCATTGAGTGGTGTTGTGTTTATGCCTTCTCTTACCCTTTTTCTTGACCATAGTAAAATTTTCCTGATGTGACTCAGAAGAATCTCTCGCTGAATTCTTACCACTATTTTCTGTAACCACAATATCAATATTAGATTCCTCCCTTCTATCATCAGTTATCTCTTTCTTAATCACCAAATTGTCATTCAAATCATTAGTAGTCTTTAATACCATTTCTTCCTTATCCAAATAGCTTGTTTATGATAAATTATCTTCATTAGCATTAACCTCATTCTTTGGCTGAATGGGCACAATAAAGCCATCCTTCTATATGTCATTCTCAAGAGTATGATTTCCCGCCTTATTCAAATATATTGATTCGTCATTCACTATTTTATTCACTATGACATTTACAAATTCATCATTCTTTATCTCTTTCACAGTGTCATTAATTGGTATAGTCTGTTTTGACTCTTTAGGTGTGTATCTTAAAGATTCTTTAATCAGTGGCTTTTTAACACTTTTTCCTTTCAACTTTTAACATTTGTAAATATTATGACCAACATACACAGTGATCACAAAAAGAGGTAAACTCTCGAATTCAAATTCAACAAAGAACTCATAACCATCTCATTCCATCTAAATATGATCATGGAGAGTATCTGACATGTTAAGGTCTATCTGCACATACGCAAAATTCTCCAAAGTTCTTTTCTTGTAATTCCATCATTTGATAAAGGAGTGTTAATACCATAAGAAATTGCAACAACACTCTAATGGCAAACAATGAATCCTCAGTCACACTTGAGCATGTGTAATCTTCAAATTTTTAGGTCTAAAATCTGGCATCCACGCAGATAAATGTAAGAATAGAGGCTTAACAATCCATGTCCCTACACTCCAAATTTTGTTGAGATCCTCCCTTAATTTTAATGAACATCCAAAATAGCCACATTTCAAATGAGTTAAATTTTATTTAGTAACTAAAATCCATAATTTCATGAGTTTATCACGTAATTCAAATGTCTTCAATGACACATTATCTTTATTAGTGATAAATCTCACATGCAAATTATTCCTTCAATGTTCAAGTCTTACTTTGTAAGTCTCTTCAGGTATCTTGATCGAGAAACAATTACCTTTTAGGCAAGGTTTGGAAAAATTAGAAATCTGTATGTCACCCACATTATAAAGAGCTTGAACAAAGAATATCTTTTATGCTTAGGGTTGGGCTGGAGACATAGGAGTCATTCGAGGAATACGAGTCAACCATAGTAGGTATCCATGTTGATGGCCTGCCCCAAACAAGCACATGCCGATTAGGTTCTCTTTCAAATCCTAGGAGAGAGCATCTAAAAAAAAACCTAGTTCCGTGTGAACACAATGTCTCTTTTTTAGGCTTTATTTCGACAATCCAAACAGTGAAGTGTAACATTATGTCTTTTAAATGTTGTGTTCAAAAATCAGCTCGATCAAATAGTTAACTAATTATAAAATCGTTAATTTTCTAAAACTCAATTGTTTGTGTAATTTGACTTGCACTAATGGAAAAATATGCTACTAAATATATATAATACAATACATGAATTAAAAAAAAGTGCACCATATTATGCGTTACTAGGGCTGTAAATGAGTCGAGTCGAACTCGCCTCAGCTCGCCTCGACTCATTAAGATCTGGTTCAACTCAAATCTCGGTTCTTGTACGACACAAATTTTTTTAAGCTCAAACTCGACTCGTTATAAATTCACGAACAATTCGATTTAGCTCGTTAGGTTCATCTTACTAGGTTCAGTTCGCTTGCTTCATGGACTTAAAAGCCATTTTTTAAATATATATATATATATATATATATATATATATATATATATATATATATATATATATATATATATATATATATATATATATATATATATATATATATATATATATATATATATATATTTGACATTTTAAATTAATATTCTTTTCAAAAAGAAAATATTAAAATAAAATAAAAAATTTCATATTGGAATTTAACTTTATCTCAAAAATTTATTAATTCAAAAACTAAACAACTTTTAAAATGAATCAATAACTCTCCCTTCGGTGCTAAAAATTGACTTCAAAGCCACAATAAATATTGAAATGACAAGAACATCTGCTATCATATGGGATATCACTCTATGTTTTTTACCGTTAGATTAAAAGAAAATACAGGGTTAAGATTTGGAGTAAATCTTTAAATCTACTCTTAAAGACAATGTAATCATTCTCATATATAATCGAGTTGACTCATGAACGTATCGAGTCGAACTATTTATAGTTCAAGTTCAGCTCATTTAGTTAACGAACTAAATGTTTTGCTTATATTAAGTTTATTTGTTTAATGAACCTAATTCAACGATTTAATTATAAAACTAAACTTCAAACTATTTTCGAGTTAGTTCAATTCATTGCTGACTCTATACATTCTTATCTTTATGTCATGTATTATATTAATAATTTGATTTTTAAAATAAATAAATTTATCAAAATCTAAAGTATAATTATAAAAATTTTGTTCTTAATTTACAAGTTACTTTACGATTTTAACAAAATATTAATATTTATTTTTCATCATACTATTTTTTATATTTTATTTTCTCTTCTTTCAATAGAGCCGTAAAGGGAACTTTTTTCAAAGTGATCAGCATTTCATAATAAAGAAAGTATATTAATTATGTGAGTCACACCCTTTGTTTCATTCCCATCCATTGTTTTATAGGTACTCATTTTGGAAAAACAACTTTCTGTGTGCTTGTTCTAACAAACCTAAAAATGGTTCACCCTTTATTTACATGAAACATCACGTTTTTTAAGCTCTTTGAAATTTCAATTGAAAGCAATACTTTTGTAGCTATAATACATGTCATAGTCAATATAATCAGCTCATAATTGAGGCCAATGGCCATACATAAATTTGTTTACTAGGAAAGTGATTCTTGAAGTGTATATTAGTCCTAATATTACTGCTACTAAATATAACAACAACAATAGTAACATGTTTAACTCATTTATATTTGGTATTTCTATGTGCGAGCCAAAAAAAATGCCTATTTTAAGTCAATAGAATTGTTGTAAATAGAGGTTTAGAATTAATCATGTTTTGGTAATGAAACTACATGTAGCTTTTCAAGCTTCTTGTAAGCATTTTGGTTTCAACATGAAATATTGTGGGTTGGCCTATGACTTTTTTAAACAACAAAAGGATATTATTAAAAAATAGAAAACATAAATATATATATATATATATATATATATATATATATATATATATATATATATATATATATATATATATATATATATATATATATATATATATATATATATATATACACACCAAAACTAGTCGCAACTAGGCGCTGACGTAGGTAGAATTTTCCGAAATACGTAATCAAATGATCTTGTTCATTGTTTACTATCGACATTTCTATTTTCTCTGCTATTAAAGGTTGTTATTCTAACAATTGACATATTAATGCTAGAGCAAAATTAAAAACAAAAAAGTTCGATGAGAGTTAACTTGCAAATTGGTTAAGAAAATATGGTAAATGATAGTTAAGAAAATGTTCCCTTAACAAGTTTGACACATGGCATTGTATAAAGCAAAATGGATAAAAATGATGGATGCCAATTGGTTAGAACTACTTGAGAAGATTACAAGAATGATATGTTTATGGATAAGATATCATATCCTAAACTTAACGTCTTTAAAGGTTGTTTAAAATAACTTGAAAAATTAGTACATGTCTAAGAGACTAATGAACAAACTGTTCGTGAAGTAACAAATATATCTAAAAAATGTAGGAGGGATCTAACTTGCCACAACATGAAAATACATTTAACACCATAATCATTGATCTAGTGAGATTTAGGGTGAAGGTCAATGACAAATATAAGAAAATTATCTTTTGTGCTCGTTACTAGTTCTTACGATCACCTGGTGACTACTTTTACCTACATAAAAAACACTAGCATTCTTGATGTAATTACTACTATACTCATGTATTATCTTCAAAGTAGAAAAAATTTAGTGGAAGGAACTCAATGTGGAGGTATGTGTGTGAAAGGGAGTAGAAATCATGGGTGATACGCACAAAAAACATGTTTTTGAAAGAAAACGTCTAAATTCAAGAAAAAAAATAACATAGTGCTAAACTTGCAAATAGATCAGACATTAAAAGAGGTACTGTCCAAATAGAAAGCAAAACCCATAAAGTTCTATGAATATGGTTCAAACTTACGACTCATGCAATGAAGGAGATATACTTTGTATTTCATCTAACAAGTGCACATAAGAGTATATTATTGACACTGAAGGTTCTTAGCACATGATTTTACATAGGGAGTGGTTCACCATATTTATGTTTGGTAGTTTGGGATGGGTCTATTTGAGTTATGATAAAGATGTTAGTAAAAACAAAGGTATAGAGAAAAGGAGAAACACAATAAAAACATAGAAATTTACATGGAAATTCAAAAATCGAAAGAAAAAAACCACGACCGTTATCAATTAACAATAAAAAAAGTAACACTATGTGAAATTAGCACAATACATAGACAACCCTCAACCAGCTCCAAGACCCCAATACACCCACACTCTTAAAGTAAAATATTTAACTACCCCTCACAACACTCTAACACAAGATTATAATAGAAAAATAAAAATAAAATACAAGTTTAAAGTGTTTTTGATTGGTGCATTTTGTTATGAAGAACTTGAAACCGTTATATAACCTTGGACTCCCTCTTCCTTATTAAAACTAAACGGCGTAGGACTTTTTTAACATATATATTTTCAACCAAAACCAACAATCTCCACCTTGATTGAAGATAATACATCAACTTATATTATCTTCACCGACTGAAATTGTTCTAAAGAACTATCATACTCCACTATAAAGAATATAACCACTTGAAGCTACACCACTTCAAGAATTTTCACATTGTCTTCACCGACAACCGTAGTTAAAAAACTATTATACTCAATCATAAAGAGTATAATCACTTGAAGCTACATAACTTCAATAACTTTAACATTGTCTTCACCAAGGATCATAGTTGAAAACTATTTTACTCCACTAGAAGAGTCAAATCACTTGAAGCTAAACCACTTTAAGAATTTTCACATGTCTGAAAAAACGTTGAAGACTTATGGTGTAACTTCCATGTTGGTAGGAAGTTTTTCAAGCACCGACATAATCTCACAAAACACTTTACATCAATGTCAACCAATTCCCATGTGCTAACCACTAACAAACACCTTGTGCAATCCTGATTGCATATCAACACATCTTTGATTTGAACTTTCCACAAGTTAAAAATAAATCTTCCATCAATTTTCTCTAGCCTAAACTGCACAACGAAACTTGTGATTGCGGTTCAACAACTCTTTCACAACACCACCCTTATTTCCTGATGTGGAAGATCATACAAGCTATAATCCATGAACATGGTAAGAACTCCTACACCTAGATCAGACTAAAAGCTCTGATATCAATTGTTAGGAAAAACTAATGCATAAAGAAAAACAAAAGCACAACCACAATATAAAGACATAACGTGAAAAATCCAAAACCAAAGAAAACACCTCAGTTATTTTCGAATAACAAACATAGAATAACATTACCTGAAAACTGTTACAACTTATATATTATCCTTAATCAGCCTAAGACCCCAATATATTTGTACTCTCAAAAGTAAATATTTAACAACCTCTCACAACACTTTAACACAAGAATATAAGTGAAAAATAAAAACCAAATACAATATTAAAGTTTTATTGATTGGTTCTGTTGTGAATCGGATACCTTTAACAAAGTATAAACGGTTTCTTAATGATCAAGAAACACACAAGGGTTAGGGTTAACAAAGAAAACAAGGTAAAACAACAAGGAACAACAAGGATTGATTATTAAATTGTTATTCTTTCCTTTCTCTTAGAACAAGATTACAAGTATACAAGAATAACAAAATAACCTCTCTCCCTTGAAATTAGGAATTTATCTTTCTATTTTTCCTTATCTCAAAATTGAGAAACTAGAATCCTATTTATAATAAAATAGCACACTAACCTAATGGGCTTTTTAACAATTATCCATTACAAGCTAACTTAGGGTACAAGCTAACTTAAACAATTGGGCTTACAAGCAAGACCCAATTCAACATGCTAACAACCCTAGCAATATTTACTCATGCTAACAACCTTAGCAATATTTACTCATGCTAACAATCTTAGCAATATTTACTCATGCTAACAATCTTAGCAATATTTACTCATGCTAACAACCTTAGCAATATTTACTCATGCATGTTAGAACAAACTTCGACTACAACACGCATTACTTGCGAACAGACTTCGACCACACTAGAGTTCGATCCAATGTCTCACAAATCTCCACCTTGGATCTAACTCTATACCATCAAGAAACTAGCTTTCTTCATGCAGATTTATTAACTGCATACAGTGGAAAAACTTGCAACTGGGCAACGTCTTTTCTTTTTCCGTTAACACAGCGTCCATGGCTGCCTCACCCTTCAACGCTTCCAAACAACCCTGCTGAACCAACAGGGCTTTCATCTTCAAGCGCCACAGACCGAAGTCGTTCACTCCGGTGAACTTTTCAATCTCATACTTTGTTGAAGACATCTTTTCCACGCTCACCGCACTAATTTGTTGTGAATCGGATACCTTTAACAAAGTATAAACGGTTTCTTAATGATCAAGAAACACACAAGGGTTAGGGTTAACAAAGAAAACAAGGTAAAACAACAAGGAACAACAAGGATTGATTATTAAACTGTTATTCTTTCCTTTCTCTTAGAACAAGATTACAAGTATACAAGAATAACAAAATAACCTCTCTCCCTTGAAATTAGGAATTTATCTTCCTATTTTTCCTTATCTCAAAATTGAGAAACTAGCATCCTATTTATAATAAAATAGCACACTAACCTAATGGGCTTTTTAACAATTACCCATTACAAGCTAACTTAGGGTACAAGCTAACTTAAACAATTGGGCTTACAAGCAAGACCCAATTCAACATGCTAACAACCCTAGCAATATTTACTCATGCTAACAACCTTAGCAATATTTACTCATGCTAACAATCTTAGCAATATTTACTCATGCTAACAATCTTAGCAATATTTACTCATGCTAACAACCTTAGCAATATTTACTCATGCATGTTAGAACAAACTTCGACTACAACACGCATTACTTGCGAACAGACTTCGACCACACTAGAGTTCGATCCAATGTCTCACAGGTTCATTTTTTAATGAAAAACGTGAATCCATTATATAACCTTTGATTCTTTTTTCTTTTACAAAACTAAACTATGTAGGAGTTCTTCAACATATATAGTTTCACCCAACACCAACAAGAGCATGTGGTATAACCAAAATTAAAATTTCTATAGACCATGTTGACGTGCAAACATTGAATGATGTCACATATACTCTATAATTTTGAAATAATTTAATTTTCCTAGGTATTATACAGGAAAATGCTTTCACTTACACTAATGATGGAGATATGGACATTATGAAGGTCTGAAAAGGTGCTTTGATGATAATAAGAGAAAAAATGGTTTTAGGTAACATGTATAGGAAAGTATTTTTGTTAGTGATGTAGTGCCATGTGAGTATGATAATGATACAACTAATATGTGTCTGAGTTATCTCAGTGAGCGTGAGATTATAGAGTTTCATAAGAGGAATATATCAAAAAGTATTATAATTGCAAGATGGATTTGTGCATGTATTATATGTTTAGGCAACATATTCATTTTTAAGTCTAGGAAGCACAAAACACAAAGAATATTAGACTATATGCATTTTGATGTGTGTGGGTAGGGGTGGGGTCTATAAGGTAGCCCTCCATGAAAGGTTACAAGTATTTTGTGACATGTTTTATCTTAGACTATTTGTCATAATTTTTGACATGTTTTATCTTAGACTATCTGTGGAGTGCCAGGTAAACATAATAATATGTAAAATTATAACCACCCGCGAAAATAGTCGAATAAGGAAACTCAAAGCTAGATTTTGTAAGTCACGATGGTCTGGTTAATAAGAACTTTTTTATCTATCAATACTCATTGTATATTTTATTCTCGACACATGCAATCAATAAAATCTATCATTTTCTATCAGCTTATCTTTTATCTTTATTTTTTTTTTATAATTTACTTATGCTTTCATTATTTTGATTAGTTAAAAAAACTCAATTTCAATACTTAACATATTTTTAAGGAGTTAATAAACACAGCCAAAAGGCAAGAGATATAGTTTCTTATTTGGGGTAATTACTTGAAGTAAAAAATTCATAGTTCATAGTGTTAAGTATAACAAGTGTGATTAGTATGTGTACTTGTCCCACATTGGATAGAAATGTGGATACTTGAGCATTTATGAGTGGAAGAATCCACACACCTATCACCTTAAGGTTTTGAGTGAATATGTGGTGTGTCTCTCACGAAGGCATTTCTCCAGAAAAGAAGTTTCACAATGTTCAATGCTCCCAAGTAAAAAACTTCCCTCAACAGTGGTATCATGAGCCTTTAGTTCGAGTGTGGGACCGACTCACTTGTATCGAAAGTACTCCCCATAGGTGGTGGTTAGGAGATGTCCTGTTGAAGAGTGTCAACGGCGGTACAAGTGTATGTGGATGAAAAGAGCTTTCGCTTATGGGGGAGCATTATGGATAGACTCACACTTGAGGGAGAGTGTTAAGTATAATAAGTGTGATTGGTATGTGTAATAGTCCCATATTGGATAGAAATGTAGAGACTTAAGCATTTATAAGTGGGAGAACCCACACACCTATCACCTTAAGGTTTTGGGTGAATATGTGTTATGCCTCTCACAAAGGTATTGCTCTAGAAAAGAAGTCTCACAATTCTCAATGTTCCCTAGTTGAAAAACTTCCCCAACACAAATTTGTTTGTGTTGGGGATTTTAGGAAATGTGAGAGCAACAACGAACACTCAATTGATGCTTCAATCCAACATTTTTTTCATAAGTGTGAGCCTTATATATATATATATATAATAATAATAAGATCGAACATATGATCTAGCTCACGTTCTTGCACTAAGTCAAACTATGACTCTGATATCATTTGCTGGGGAATCTGAAAAAAGTGGGAGAACAACAAGTTGAATGCTCCAAGACTATAAGAGAGAAAAACGTCACATTTTCATCCAAAACCTTAATGCATTAGGTATATGAGTCTTCTCTATTATAAATTCAACATTCCACTAATTTATAAGCAATGTGGGGATTAACCATTCATACATGCACCTCAACTATTGTGAAAAACAATGTCTTTAAACAAAGGGTAAATAGTTTCTTTATCGGCAAGAAACACACAAGGGTTAGGATTAACGAAAAACAAGAAGAACAACAAGGATTGGTTATAACTGATATTCTTTACTTTCTCTATGGATCAGATTACAAGTACTTAAGAATAACATATAACCCTATCACCCTAATTAGGATTTGCCACACTTAAGATAAGAGACTAGTATGTTATTTATAATAAAACCTAAAATACTAAACTAATGGGCATTTTAACAATTATCCATTATAAGCTAACTTAGGGTACAACCTAACTTAAACAACTAGATCCTTAACACAAGGTCTAATTCGATAACTACATACAAGAACACATTTCGACTACAGCGTGTAGGTCTTTGATAACAACATATGAACAGACTTCGACGACATGCTAAACCTCTATCTACAATACTAAAGTTCGATCCAATATCTCACAAATCTCCACCTTGGAAAAAATCTATAAACTCAAGAAACAAACTAGCTTTCTTCATGTAGGTTTATCAACTGCATACAGTGGAAAAACTTGCAACTGGGAAATGTCTTGGTGATCATATCAGCAGTATTATGATATGTCGATACCTTCAGCACTTGGACTTCTGCATGCTCGAATACCCCTCATATAAAATGAAGCCTCACATCAATGTGCTTGGTTTGCTAATGATAAGTTGAATTCTTTGACAGGTGTATTACACTTTGACTATCACATTTAACAGTGATAACTCGACCTCGAAGTTTCAACTCTTTTGCAAAACCTTCAAGCCACAATGTTTCCTTCACAGCTTCAGTAAGGTCGATATATTCCGCTTCAGTGGTTGATAAGACAACAACCTTCTGAATTGTTGCTTTCCAACTGATTGTTGTGCCAAACATAGTGAACACATATCCAGAAATAGATTTTCAAGAACCCATACAACCTGCATAATCAGAGTTGACATATCCTTAGATTGCTGCTTTATTATCTTCACTCAAGGTTCCATCATAAATTAGAACTCTATTCAGATACCCATTTATGTACCTTAGAATCCACTTCAATGTTTTCCTGTGAGCATTTCCAGGATTCGACATGTACCTACTTACAAGACTTATTGCATATGCTATGTTAGGTCTAGTACAGACGATAGCATACATCAAAGAACCCAATATATTAGCATATGAAATGTTATTCATATAAGCTCTTTCGACATCAGTACTGGGACACTGATTTATACTCAGATTTGGATTCGACATACCAAACTTTTCGAGAATCTTCCATAGGTACACCTCTTGAGATAAGCATAATTTCGACTGTTTTCTATCTCTTCGAATGTCAATCCCAAGAATCCTGGACGCAACTCCCAAATCCTTCATGTAGAAATCCTTATTGAGTTCAACCTTCAACCTCATTATATCTTCGAAGTAAACATAGTGGTCGAACTGACTTCTAATGAAACTTATGCGTGCCATGAACTTTTCGAATCTCCTATTCCACTGTTGAGGAGATTATTTTTGTCCATAAAAACATCTCTTCAGCTTTCACACATAATCTTCTTTCCCCCTTTCGACATACCCTTTAGGTTGCCTCATCGGGATTGTTTCATCTAGATCACCATACAAGAACGTAGTCTTCACATCCATATGATCTAATTCAAGGTCGAACTATACCACCGTGGCAGGTAACATTCGAATGAATATGTGCTTCATAACAGGAAAGCACACATCATTGAATTCGACACCTTCTTTCTAAGTGAAACCCTTAGCAATAAATCTTTCCTTGTATCTCTTCAACACCACTTCTTTGATTCCTTCATTAACTTTGAAAATCCACTTACAATTGACTAACCTGGCTCCAGCAGGTTTCTTGATCAGTTCTCAGGTGTTGTTATCATGAAGAGATTTAATCTCATCATCCATGGACTTCAGCCATTCAGTCTTATTTTGACTCCTTATAGCTTCCTTATAGTCTCTAGGTTTTACGTCTAGAACCTCACTTGCAGAGATTAAGGAATAAGCCATAAGATCTACATACCCAAGTCTCTGAGATGGCTTGATGACTCTCCTTGACCTGTATCTTGCTAGCAGATAGTCATTATCAGTCTCCTTATCTTCGACAGCAGCTTCTGCTTCTTCTTCGACTTCATCTGGGATACGTAATTAAGTATCAACATGCTCCACCTCAACAAGAATCTCTCCCTGTTCCAGCTCTTCATCAGCATCATCAGTTTTCTTGAAGGTCATCTCAACTTCATTGTAAACTACCTCTCGACTGGTGATACATCTCTTGTGACCTGGCTCTAGGCACCAGAGCCTATAAGCTTTGACTCCTTCAGGGTATCCCATGAACATGCATTTTAGAGTTGTATGTCCGACCTTGTCGTGCCTAATATGAGTATAGGCCACACAGCCAAGTACTCTCAGTTTGTCGAGATCTGGTGGATGACCTGGCCAAACTTCTTCAGGTGTCTTCATATCTAACACAGTCAAAGGACATCTGTTTATTAGATATGTTGTTGTCGAAACAACTTTAGCCCAAAACACCTTCTTTAATCCAACACTAGTCAACATACATCTAACTCTTTCCAAAATAGTTCAATTAAACCTTTTTGTCAAACCATTTTGTTGTGAAGTACCTGTAGTAGTTTTGTGCCTTGCAATACCTGAGGCAGCACAAAAGCCGTCGAACGCCTCATTGTAAAATTCAAGTCCATTGTTAGTTCTCAACCTCTTGAGCTTTCTGCCAGTCTGATTTTCGACAAGAGTCTTCCAATGTTTGAAATCCTCAAAAGTTTTATCCTTAGTCTTCTAGATGAATACCTATGACTTTTTGGAATAATAATCAACTATGGATAGAAAATGCCTTGCGCTTGAATATGATGGACACCTTGCAGGCCCCAAAGATCAGCATGGATGTAATCAAAGGATCCATGTGTTCTTTGTTTGCCTTTGTTGAACTTCACTCTCCAAGTTTTTACAAGTACACAAGGTTCACAAAATTTCAGCCTTTCGAATTTGTCTATACCGAGCAGATTTTGTTTTCCCCAATTCGACCAGACCCCTTTCGCTGACATAGCCCAATCTCATGTGCCAAATTTATGTCTTCAACAAAGGTTCGTGGATGCAACATTTGTCGAACCACTTACAACTTCAGCCTCAAGGGTATACAAGTCTTGTTTCTTCACGCCTCTCAAGACTTCCTTCGACCCCTTCATGACTCTTAGGATATTTTTCTCTCCTTGAAAAACATATCCCTTCTTGTCAAATTCACCAAGAGAAATCAAATTTCTCTTCAAATCAGGTACATACCTAACTTCAGTCAATAACCTTATTGACTCATCATGGAATTTGAATCTCATAGATCCAATACCTGCAATTTTGTAAACTTTGTTGTTTCCCAACAACACTAATCAACCATATTGATCACATAGCTCCTCAAACAATTCTCTGTTTGGAGTCATGTTCCAAGTAGGGGTGGACAACGATTCGATTTGGTCGGTGACGGAAAAATAATAACAAACCGTAGAATAACTGCGGATTGAAAAATCCAACCCATTTTTGTCCATCAATGTCAATGGTTTGATCGATAATCAGTTTAAGTGGATAGTCGGTTGTGCGGTTCAGTTGTAACGATTTAGAAGTATGTTTAAGATTCAAAGAGATGAACAATTTTTTTTAGAAAACTGAAGCTTTATCATTTATTTCATATAGAAGATAAGAATTATCCTTGTTTTGTCTTGAAATAGAAATAAACATTTAATTTTATTTAATACGATCGATTGAAAATAGAATAATATACACTATCTTTATGCTTCATATGAAACACAACAAACAAATTTAATAATAAAAAACAATTAACTTTGAACAACAAATGTGTAGTTCACAAGTTATGTTTTAGATTTAACACAGTTTAACAAACAATCTGCTACTGTAGATTTGTGAGGAGTATTTCAAGCTTTCAATAGTGATATGACTTTAGATCTGGGTTAGATAGAAGAAGGAAAGAGGGGAAGAATGAAGGAAAAAATTGAGTGATAGAAGTGATAGTGAGATGTGAGTGTGAGAAGTGAGAGTCATATCTGGGTTAGATAGAAGAAGAAAAAAAGGGCAAAAATGAAGGAAAAAATTGAGTTAGAGAAGTGAGAGTGAGATGTGAGTGTGAGAAGTTAGAGTGGCTGGTGATTAGAGAGAGAGAGAGAGAGAGAGAGAGAGAGAGAGAGAGAGAGAGAGAGAGAGAGAGAGAGAGAGAGAGAGAGAGAGAGAGAGAGAGAGAGAGAGAGAGAGAGAGAGAGAGAGAGAGAGAGAGAGAGAGAGAGAAGAGAGAGAGAGAGAGAGAGAGAGAGAGAGAGAGAGAGGTGAGTGAGATGTGAGAAAATAAAAATGTTTTATTGCCATTATACCTATTTTGTCAAATGGCCACATTATTAAATGAATATAATTAATAAACTTTTCATTATGTCGGTCGGTTTTGGATTTCAGTGGATTTATTTTTGACATCCGGAACCGTCCGCCACACCCATTACAAACTGTATGTATTTTATTTATTAACCTAATACCCACACATACCCTTCTGAAAGTTGCAAATATTTAACGGGCCTATCGATTTCGGATCGAAATGGATAATTTGTCCAGCCCTAGTTCCAAGTGCAACCTGAATCCATAATCCACTTTTTACTTGAGTCGTCGCTTGAAACCACAAGAACATCAGATGAGTCGATGTCATCTTGAACAATGGTTGCATTGCCATTATCCTTACCTTCATGATCTTTCAAATGTTCAGGGCACACCTTTCTTGTGTGACCCTCATTCTTACAGTGATAGTATCGAATATCAGATGTCTCGCCACTATAAGAGTTCTGCTGACTTTTACCTTTCTTCTCGTCGAACTTACCATCCTTTCGCAAGAATTTTCCCCTAACGGTCAAACCTTCACCAACCGTTGAAGGTTTATGCTCCTTTTATTCGTTCAGGTCCTTAGAATACAAGGTTGATTGAACTTCTTCAAAGCTCAGGGACTCCCTTCCATACAGGAGAGTTTCTTTGAAGTGAGCATGAGTTCTAGGCAAAACGCACAACAACAAGAGTGCTTGATCTTCATCATCGATCTTCACATCAATATTTTCAAGATCAAGAATCAGCTTGTTGAACATATCCAACTGCTCAGCCAACACTTTGTCTTCACTCATCTTGAATGAATACAAAGTTTGCTTCAGGTATAGTCGATTCACCAAAGATTTGGTCATGTACAAACTTTTAAGTTTCAACCATAACCGCGATGTCGTAGTCTCTTTTGATACATGTCGGAGAACCTTATCACCAAGGTTCAACAATATTGCGTTGTGGGATTTCCCTATCATGGTCGTCTTTCCAATTTTTGTTAACGCAACGTTGATGGTTGCCTCTCCCTTCAACACTTTAAAAAAACCTTGTTGAATCAGTAGGAATTTCATCTTCAAGCGCCACATATCGAAGTCGTTCACTCTGGTGAACTTTTTACTCTCATACTTTGTTGAAGGAATCTTTCTCCACGCGCACTCCACCAATTTGTTGTGAAAAACGATGTCTTGAAACAAAGTATAAACAATTTTTTTTATTGGTGAGAAACACACAAAGGTTAGGGTTAACGAAAAACTATAAGAACAACAAGGATTGGTTATAGCTGTTATTCTTTATTTTCTCTTTAAATCAGATTACAAGTACTCAAGAATAACAAATAACCTTCTCACCCTAATTAGCATTTTCCGCACTTAAGATGAGAGACTAGTATGTTATTTATAATAAAACCTAACATACTAAACTAATAAGTTTTTAACAATTACCCATTACAAGCTAACTTAGGGTACAAGCTAACTTAAACAATTGGATCCTTAAAACAAGACTCAATTCGACAACTACATACTAGAACACATTTCGACTACAGTATGTAGATTTTCGACAACAGCATGTGAGAAGACTTCGACAGTATGCAAAACCTTTGTCTATAATACTAGAGTTCGATACAATAGATAAATTTTTTAGAAATCAAGTGCGAGTGGTTATATCTCACATCGACTAGAAATAAAAGAAATAATAAGTATATAAGATAAATGATCAATACTCCTATTTCTTTAATATTTTGGATGAACACATAATATCAAAATCTCTTGGATTATGAACATTTAGCTCATTGACGTTCTCAGAATTCATCGAACTCCCCAACATTTTCTAGTTAATTTTTTAATTTAAACTATTATTATTTTTTTCTATAAAAATTTAATCCAATCAAATTTGATTGAATCCAAATTTCCATCAAACATGATTCGACCAAGCTCACATGATCACCCCTACTAGTACTAGTTATAAATAGAATTCTATTGAGACATTAGGTATCCAATATTTTTTGGTACATTAGGTATGCAAATTTATTGCCACATTACTTAAACAGAACATTATTTATTGCCACACTACTTAAACAGAACATTATTGAAAACTCTACCAAAAAAGTATAAGTATGTATTTAATTTGAAGGAGAAAAATAAAAGCATAGAGTTGAGATTTTCTTGGTGGTTGGCTTTTTTATTGAAATATATTAGTTCACATATAATATAATAACCATAATTTAAGTCATGTACCTTCTTCTCAAACTCTTATGATGTTCTAGCTCACACAATTTTCTTGGTCGTTGATTTTATTGGTAGGAGGAGTACACTCTATCTATAAATAAAATGATGGAGTAATGAATTTTATAATAGAGGATTGAATTGGATGTTGGCAAGACAACGACACATATGTAGATTCTAGATTTAAATTTAATGTCAACTATATTAGACTTGTTCATACTTTATACGCAAATCAAGCAATGAATAATCTTCTATTTTTTTCTATGCAAATTTTAGCATCACAAGTGCATGATGTGCCGCATCTTTAACTGCACCTCCATGTGATTGAGTGGTCCCTATGTTTCTTAGTGTCATCTAGTTTTGCTCTTAAAGGGACCCCTCTCTAGTACATGTTTGAATTACATTGGGTTTGTCATAATCAATAATCAAAATGGTTTATTGTGATTTTATAAAAGATGCAATAAGTAGCTTTTGTAACATTACAATATATCGTTGTAATTTTCTTTTAACATAGAGTAAATGATAACAAATATTTATTATCATTAGAAACTCATTCACATAATTAGGAGTTTCAAGGTTCAAATCATGATAATGGTGTTTAACGTAATAATATTTATTATGTTATTTGAGATAAGATTTGCAGACAAATTATTGGAATTTTAGCAATTTATGATTATACTATATTAGAATATGGAAAAAGTTCTCTTATGATATTACTAAATAATGATCTTATATACGAATAGAGATAGTTTGCATATCAAGTAATCACACTATGTTAACTAATTATTATATAATTAACTTCAAATTAGTTATATAATCATCCAATGATTTCCTAACATACATTTCCCTAATTTGAAAATAATCAACAAACATATTATAACATGATAAAATCATTGGATTAATACACTCTATCTACATAGAGTCAAACAACATATACTCTAAGCTTTGCCTAGATCTAGCATAAAGATTCGAGCTTCAATGACTTTGTTAACACATTTGCAAGTTGTTCTTTAATGTTGCAATGGTTCATTTAAATTATTTCGTCTTTGATTAGGTCTCTGAGAAATTGAAACCTTACATATATATGCTTGCATCTTCGATGCATGAAAAGATTCTTTGACAACTTAATTGTGGAATTGTTGTCACACATTATGAATGTACCATAATTTTGAGTCTGACCAAGTTAGAAAAGAATGTCTTGAAGCCATAACCCTTGACAAGCACATGAAGTTGCAGCAACAAGCTAAGTTTCAAGGCTTTTAAGAGTCACAATAGGTTGTTTCTTTGAAGACTATGATATGGTACATGATCCATGTTTGAAGACATGCTATGATGCTTTTTTGTCATCACTAGCTCTTGCATAGTTTGAGTTTGGACACCCTTGCAGTACAATTTTATTATTCCTCTTGTACAAGATTCTCATGTTTACAGTCCCTTTTAGATACCTTAGGATCCTTTTTGATGTAGTTAAATGGACTTCAGTTTGTCTCCATGTATCTGGCCACCATGCATATTGAATAGGCAAGATCAGGCTTAGTAGCAAGCATGCACATTAAGCTTTCCACCATCTGCTTGTAGCTTGTGGCATCATTTGGCTTTCCATTCTCATCCTTTATCAATCCACAAACTGACACAATAGGATTGCATATCTTATTGCATTGATCCATGCCAAATCTTGTGAGAATCTCATTGGCATACTTCTATTGGTATATGAAGATTCCCGTGTTTTCTTGCTATACTTTCACCCCTAGGAAATATCTCATTTTGCCTATATTTTTTTATAGCAAATATCTTCCTCATTGATTCTTTGAATCTTTCAAACATCTGCTCAGTTTTGTCTATGTAGATTAGATAATCTACATACAGACCGACTATCAAAATCATTCTCTCACTATGTTTCACAAACAATGTATGTTCATGAGGGAGTTTTTCAAATTTCTCTTGATTGAAGTATGCTTAGGTCTTGCTATACCAGGCCTTTGGTGCCTACCTAACGCCATAAAGGGCCTTCCTCATCTTGTAGATATTTTCTATTCCTCCTTTCTTATAACCTAAGGGTTGATGCACATAGACATCTTCCATCTACACACCATCCAGGAAATAACTCTTGACATCAATTTGATACACATGTCAATTGTTGCATGCTGCAAGTGATAGAACACTTATGATAGTATCCCATGTTGCCACATGAGCAATAAATTCATTGTAATATATGTCATATTATTATGTGTACCCTTTGGATACAAGTCTTTCTTTGTACTTCTCCATTTCCCCTTTTTCATTTCATTTTGTCTTATAGATCCACTTGACACCAATCCTGTTGGCTCCTAATGGTAGGTTGACTAGGTTCTAAGTTTCATTCTTTTCAATAGATTGAATCTCTAAGTCTATATTCTTTCTCCACTTCTCATTCTTGATTGCTTCATCATAATTAAGGGGATCATTGTTGTTACAAAACACTACTAAGTTGTGTAGTTGTTCTTCTTCTTCACTTTCTATGTTTGTTACATAGTCATCTAAGAAACTTTGTTTTCTTCTTTGTTGTACTGCAGACTCTCCTTGCTCTTATCTTTGAGGAATGATTTATTCTTCAGTTGCATTATCCTCACTTGCACTTTCTACATTGTTTTCTTCATGCTAAGAATCATCATTTCCAATATGCATTTCACCATTAACTACTTAAACTTCATCATCATTATCCATGTCTTCTTCTTCACCATCAATATTGCTAGTTGATTGATTCCTCTCTTCTTTATCATTCTTGTTCCATTCATAACCTTTGGACTCTCCAAATATCACATAACTACTTATCATAATCTTATTCTCAACAGGGTCATAGAGTTTGTAAGCCTTGGATTCTTCACTTACTCTCAGGTAAACACATTTTGTACTTTTGACATTCACATTTTTTCTATGCACATCAGGAATTTGCACATAAGCTACACATCCAAAAACCTTAAAGCGGTGTATTGAGGGATTTACACCAGTCTATGCTTATTTTGGAGTCAATTTATTCACACATAATGTGGGACTTCTGTTGAATATATATGTTGCCCATTTAGTTGCTTCGAGCCAAAAACTCTTCAGAATTTTTCTACTTGACATCATGTTTCTAATCATACTCATCAAAGTTTTATTCTTTCTTTCAAATACTCCATTTTGTTGTGGGGTATACGGAGTTATCAATTGCCTCTTTATGCCATGGAGGCTACAAAATTCAGAAAAAATATTTGATGTAAACTCTCATCCTCTATTTATCCTAAGACATTTGATGTAGTGACCTGGCTCTTTTTTAATTAATGCCTTGAATTGTTTGAAAATCTCAAAAACACCCGCCTTCTCATGCAGAAAGAAAATCCAATTTTTCCTACTAAAGTCATTTGTGAATGTAATAAAGTACCTATTTCCACCATTTGATGCATCCTTGATAGGTCCACACACATCTGAGTGGATCACCTCAAGCTTCTCTTTGGCTCTCTGTGAGGCATGCTTTTGTATGTCTTCTCTATATGACATCTCCATCAAGCAATCTGAACAAGTATCATGCCCTTCAAACTAGGAATTCCATTTACCATATCATTCTTTATGAGTGTGTCGAGTCCTTTGAAGCTCAAATGACAATATTTGTAATGCCACAAGTTTGTGGCATTGTTTTTAGTAACCTTCATGCACATGGAAAGCATCATAGGTGTATAAAATACAAATATCCTATTGGAAGAGATTTATGTGCTCATAATCAAACCTTTGTTCCCATGAAGCACTTTGAAGCCTCCATCCTTGAACATTATTGTTAGATCTTTTTCCATTAGTTGACCAACACTCAGAAGATTGTTCTTCAGGTCTGGAAAGTAATATACATAAGTGACCGGTTAAAGGATATCATTCATGTGATACTTCAAATTTTCCTTTCCTATCATCTGCATTTTGGAGTCATCTCCTAGCTTGACAAATTCTCAAAAATATTTCATCAAAATTAAATAGATATTGCTTTGTTTCCACCATGTGATTGCTACATCCTGAATCAAGAAACCACACTTGATTGTTGGTTTTTATGACTTCTTGTTGTGCCATGAGAAGTAGCTCATCACATTCATCAAATTAAGAAAATTTGGCATCATTCTCCTGCCAAGTTGGACACACATTTTGATAGTGTCCTATATTGTGGCACTTATATCATTGAATCTAATCTTTGATTGGCCTTCATCTAAAATGACCATGAAAGCCACCACACCCCCTACTTCGATTGTTGTTACCACCATAACCATAGTTTATAATCTTTAACACTTGCTCTTCTTCTTTCTCTTGATTAATCTTCATCCTTTGCTTGTTCATAAGAAGTCTACTTTGAAGATCATCAATGGATAAGGTTATAATATCATTCAATTATTCTACGGAGCACACTACATAATTGAATTTTGTGGTCATAGATCATAACACTTTCTCTGCGTTGTTTTTTCACTTTGTGCATTCATCTTGTTTGCAACTTCCAGGGTCCTTGCAAAATATTCATCAATCGTTTCTTATCCTTCATGCAAAACACTTCAAATTCACAATCTAAGGTATGCAATTAAGTCCTCTTCATCTTTCGTAGAACCTTGATACTTCCTACACATAGAATCCCAAATATACTTTGTTGTGCCACAAATTAATATTTGTTTCAAGAATTGTCCGATCAATTACTTGAAACAAGTCATTATTGGCTTTAAGATCTTTTAGTTTGATCTCTTTTCCTATTTTTATTTGTTCTGGTGTTGCATTTTGCGCTACAACGGTTACGCCATTCTCAACCAATTCACAATACTCTTTAGATCGAAGAAGATTCTCCATGAGCATATCTCAATGATCATATAATCCATCGAATTTGAGAATTGATTGAGTCAAGAACTTAGAGAAATCAATCATGGAAGGGGGTCAGAAGGTGAGACACAAAGAGGAAGAAGATAATCGAATCAATTGTTTTTCTCGCCTTAAAATCAGAAACTGCGTTTTTGAAATGAAGGAAACAACCCAGAATCAGGAACTAGTGCTCTTGATACCACTTTTTAGAATATGGAGAAAAAATCTCCCATAATATAACCAAATAATAGCCTTATATATACAAAGAGAGGGATAACTTGCATAGCAAGTAATCGCACTATGCTAACTAATGATCATATAACTAACTCTAAGTTAGTTATATAACCATCCAATGATTTCCTAACATACTAAGCATACTTTGTATTTTTCCGAGTGGCCCTAAACATATTATATATTTTTATTTATAGAAGATAAATGTTAGTATTATATTATAGATGAATATCAAATCCATAATTTTTTTATCACTCAATGATACAAATCACTTCAACCAAATTGCATCTAGATGAGTGGCTTGGATAGAGACATGGTGGTTGGAGATGTTATGAGTTGGAATCGGCATAAATGATACTTAGAGACACTTTAATACTCAAGTTAGTTAAGGAAGAAATAGTGAGAGATTTTAAGATTAAAAAAAATTACACTTCACAATCTTTTTGGTTTAGTTTTTGGAGATGATGACTTAACCTCAACTTCATACTTATTATTTCTTACTGGTAATTACTATTTGGTCTATTGACCTGTTTTTAGATCATGGAATAGATTTAGCCCATAACAAAATAATTAGTATTTTTTTTTTACTTTTTCAAATCCAACAATCAAACCAACATAATATTTGAGAATTTCTTTTTCCACCCTGTGTATTTCTTGCGCACCGTGTGGATTTCCACTTATGCCCCCAAGTTCCGGAGATACATCTCTGGACGCACCCCACTTTTAAGTAAATATTAACATATTTTGAAGATATATCTCCGGAACTATTTTAAACATTAAACGCTCAGTATTTCTCTCATAAGCCTTTTTCATTTGAATATTTTCGGAGATGCATCTACGAGAATTTTTCAGAGATACATCTCCGAAGTGTATCCGAATAGCTTTTTTTATAACGCGATATGTACTTGTTTTTGGGGGAATTATGAAGCACGATCTCGCATAAAATAAAAGACATACAAAAATAATATAGCAATATAATAGTAAAATGTCGTACATCACGGAATCGAAAAAGTAGTAACAATGTCAGAAAAAAGTACAAACTATAGTACTACCTCAAAATAATAATAGGTTCCTACTGGGTGTGTCTAACAACCTCTCTTCTACCTCATGTTCCTCATCCGCCTGGCCTGCTTCCTCGTCCATCGATACCCCATCCTCGCGTGATATATGTGGTATAATAGTGCCTCATGTGCCTCCGCAAGAATGACATTCAGTACTCATTTGACAGCAGACCCCTCAGGGAAGATACTCTTGTCAATTCCTGTCCGCGCAATCTCCACTAAGCTGCAAAAATGAGGCAAGACATCCTCAGTATGACCTAGCTGAGCCTCCTGCTCTTCTATAATATCCTAATGAGCTGGTCTCGGTGGATATCCTAGAGCAGTCGGCACCATGTAAGGATATGAGACCCTGAAGAACCACTTGATATATCTGTCGATATAGCTTCAGTCATTTGTCACTATGGTAGCTCGAGCCTCCTCCAGTACCAGATGACTCTGATAATCAACAAACATCTCCTATATCTGTATACGAGTCAAGGCAGGAGGAGCATAGATAATAGGGTGTCAGGGGATGGTCTGGGTGTACCCAAACTACCACATGACGCGCTCAGGAAGACGAGGAGAATTGATACATGATCCGCAGGCCAACCATCCGGAGTATAGAGATATATCGTCAAATGGACACGTCTGACGGTGATCCACGTAGCAGTTGACGTGCATGTCCTCAACAACCAAGCGATCAAGATAGACTCTGAAAGGCTCGAACGCGTGGTTCCCTCTCAGTGGGATAAAAGCATAAGCACGAGGCATCTCTTTAGTGTACTCATCCTTACATGCTCGTCCAGCGATGCACGGGAAGTGTTGGAGGATCCAAGCCTAAAATGAAAATAAAAAACATTCAGGGATTAAGAATTATCGCAAATATGAAATGAAAAATATTAAAAAATATTCAAGGATAAAAAATTATTACCATCGGTAGTGTCGTGATGCATGTGACCTGCTTCGTCCTCCATTGACATCCATCTCACAATTTCGAATACATATAGGTCAGACAAGCCTCCCCTCAGTTGTGCTCATGGATCCATGTGAGATCCAAGAAGTACTATATGTATACAACGTCAATATAGGTGGCACTCGTGTCCACATAAATGCAAGTTCCAACTAAAAAAAGAAAAATATGCTCTCAAAGCACGAGTCATGTGTAAGGCCACCTGCTCGGAATCACCATCAGCCTGCTATGCAGCAACGATCTCATCATAATATCTTTTTTAGGAACTCAAACCTAGCATGAGCACCCCTAGTCCTATCCACCTCCTCAATCGCATCCCTTGGATCAGTCCTCAGATGCACCACCATCATCTTGATTGCCTCGTCTTTGGTCATCCTACCATGATCAAGGAATCTCCCCTGATCGAAAGATGCAGCAAAGACGAGATATATTCCAGTGCGATAAACATCTCGCCATGCGAGAGATGAAAAGAAGACGTCTCAGAATGCCATCTCTCCACGAATGCATTAAGCATCTCGTGGTTGACCAGATTGTAACCGGTAATGCATAGGTCAGTCAACCCAGAAGCGGTCATAACCGACTAAAACCACTGCTCATCTGGCTGATGCAATGCTAAAATATTCCTCCCATGGTTCAGAAACTTCTGGGAATCATGCACCTGTAATTTTTCAGAAATAATCAATATTAGAAATAATCAATGTCAGCAATTTAAATTAGCATAAAAAAATAATTCTAAAATCAGACTAATGCTACCTCTTTGTCTCATATATGTCTAGTAGTATGGTCTGGATACAGAGGAAGTACGAACATATCAAATGGACCCTCTCCGGATCCCTCTGGCTCGGCATCAGCAGGATCATTAGTGGGAGGTGGCACTTGATCAACAAGAGGTGACACCAGATCAACAGGGGGTGGCATTGGTGCATTCCGACGCCTGAGGGGGGATGAGGAAAGTGACATGTCAGCTGGTGCATCCCATCTCCTATGGGAAGAAGAAGAAGAAGGTGTAGTTTCCTGAGATGAAGATGGAGTAGCCTGAGATGAAGGTGGAGTGACCTGAGATGAAGTTCGAGCCCCTGGAGTAGAATGAGCCCCAGGAGTAGACTGAGCTCTAATAGTAGATTGCGCCCTAGAAGTCGACGCCTCTATCTGAACAGATGTACCTGCTACCTCCAAAACCTGTTGGCTCTGTTTCCGTCCAACGGATGTGTACTGAGAAACCCATCTAAGTCTTAGTCTGTCGATTTTGTCAGCCATTATGCCTGCCAGGTAAAATTAGACATATAATTAGTTTACGCAAAAGAACAACACAAACAAGAAAATTATAAAAAAGAAAAAAAACAGACTGAGGAAATTCTTGAGATATATCTACGAAAATACCTATACACTATTCTAGAGATGCATCTCTGGAATTTCTCAAAGCATATGAAACATTGAACTTTTCTGGAGATGTATCTCCGTAATGTTCTGAAATCAGAGGCGCGACAATGGCGTCCTCTGCTTCTTGGAATGTGAAAAATAACAACTTGATCGTCCATTTTAGCCAACAAACAATGCATACAATTACTCTAAACTATGTTTCATGTAATTTCTAAATATTTCTACACCTAACAATTGATTCTAACTCGTTTACAACAATACTCGAATATTTACCGAAAACTCAAAAAACTTACCGAAATTTATGATTTGAAAGATGTTGAATGATGAAATGGATTATGCTTGATGTTTTCTTGAGCCTGTTATTGATGAAATCTGATTTGGTGAAGTCGGAGAATATTAAGAATGAGAGAGTGGAAGAGTTTGTTTGAATGAAAAGTGTGGAAAGAGAGGAGTCTGGCGCAGTTTTAACCTCCAAAATATTTCGAAGATATATGTCTGGAATATTTTAACGTTCATTTGAGTTTTGATGCGTCTGGAGATAATCTCTAAAATCAATAGACATATGTGAAAATTCACATGGTGTGAAAGAAGTCTATAAAGTGGAAAAATAAATTCTCTTATATTTCCTATTCTAATTTGCATGATATTTTCTCTTGAACTTAAGGTCAG
The DNA here is from genome assembly GCA_963859935.3 of Lathyrus sativus. NCBI lineage: Eukaryota > Viridiplantae > Streptophyta > Magnoliopsida > Fabales > Fabaceae > Lathyrus > Lathyrus sativus. Next base: position 446,367,516 of record OZ012739.1, on the reverse strand, counting down.
TTATGATTTCATTTTACTTTTAAATTTGAGATTGTTTCTTTTTTTTTTTTAATTATTATTATATTAGTCTATTTTACACCAACCAACCGAATTTAATCTCTTAATTAAAAGATAAAGTCAATAGAAAAAATTAAATTCGGAGATAGCATTTTTAGACTCAAAAATAAAAAAGAATGAACTAATATAACAATTTTATAACATTGAACCATTGTTGATTGTTAAAAATTGTAATAAATGTATAGTGAAACAAAGTGATTTTAAAATTTTATGCACAATATTAATTTAGGAATATAGTTGGAATTTATTAATTAATGTTATATTAAAAAAGTAATATATAATTCATTTTGATACACACGCTATTTATACTTTTCTTCATTTCATAATAACTTACCTAGTTGATTATTTCTAAGGACTTCAATTTGCATCGTTAACAATGTGGATTTTCATGGGGACATTTTTAAAAAAAAATTATATCAACTCTTTTTTCAAGAGTTATTTTTTGAAAAAGTGAAATTTTAAAAAAATTTAAAAAATAAATTAATAATAAAACAAAAATAATTTTCAGAAACAAAGTTACTCAAAACACTACACATATTGTTCTTAGGTCTTTTCTAAGAAAAATGTTATTGGAAAATCATTACCTTGTATTTTCAAGAATTTACGTGGAACATATTAGACAACACAATTTATTTTCTCTAATTAATTTTCTAGAATATTTTATTACAAAACTTTTATTGTTTTTTTTTTATAAAGAAACTAAGTTTTTGAGAAAAATTAATCAATTTTTTTTTTGGAATTTAGTTATTGACTAAAATTTTACCCTTAAAAATCAATAAATTAAATGTTATATATTCAAACTCATTTTTTATAGTAAAATATTTCTGCACAATTATTAGTTCAATTAATTTAATAGTCTGTCGTTTTAATATATATATATATATATATATATATATATATATATATATATATATATATATATATATATATATATATATATATATATATATATATATATATATATATATATATATATATATATATATATATATATATATATTTGAAACACCAGCATTAGACGACTTTAATCTAAGAAATTCCATATCATTTTTTAATGATTTATTTTTGTCAACGATTTGTCGGTTTCTCTTTCTTTGCTCAGCAAATTTCTTCATACTTTAACGACTAATTTACTTCCAGATCAGTTTGAAATGAGGCGTAGTTTTAATTACTTTTCACATTACTAGTTAGTTTGACATTTGCAAGTTATAATTTAAATTATATTAACATTATTAGTCCTACCAAAAATATAATAATTCACATTATTAGTTAGTTTGACATTAATTAAAATCTATAATTAAAAAAGGTCAATGATTTTCTATTTTCACATGGCACCAGCCATTATGGTATACCCCTCGAGAGCTCAAAGACTTCCATGATATTTTTATTAGTAATAATGCAGATAAATTGTTAAGTGTTTGAACTTAACGGGTATGAATTATTAGTGTGCTATCTAAGATCATAATTGGTCAGTTGGTTTTAACAATTTATAAAATAAGGTTTTGGGATTTTTCTTTTAAAAAGCCAATGATATTAATTATACAAACTAATAAAAAACATTTTCAACCAACACTACTCTAGAGATCTGCAGAGGGTTCGTACAAAAGTTTAAGAAGGTGGAGTTGGAGTAAGGAATCTTTTCTAAACAACTCTATTTTCAAGCTAAAAATTTTATGCTCCAACAAACATTATTTACAGAATAAAAAATAGATTTAAATATGAAGTTGTTTCTTTCTAACCATAAGGACCAAATCGTTGCCAACCATAAAGCTCCTCTTGTTAACTTGTTGTTTAATGGAAAAATTGTAAACAACTGTTGTTCTTTCCGATTAAAAGAGATTGAGTTACATATAGGATCGACAACACAAATCCTAAGACATGTGCTAGCAATTTTTAATTAAAAGTTTGGAGAATAATAAAGATTTCAATATTTTCCATGGTCTAACAACTAAAACTTCGAATTTTAGAAGAAGTAAAGTGCAGAAACTTAATAAAAAAACAATAAAATAATTTGAATACTAAAGAGATAGACTTTGTGTTTAAAAGATAAAATTGGCATTAAAAACATAAAAATATGGTGTAATCAAACGTACATTTTCTTTGACATACTCTTTTTCTCTACACGCGGATACTTTGAGTAATTTCAGAAATTTTGTACAAACTTTGGAACACCCCTCTCCTAACACTAAAACCTTCTATTTATAATGATAGAAAATAACCGACCCTAATGGTTACACTACAAACAAATGACAAATGGCGCTCGACATAACTCTCTTTCGTAGAAAAACTTCATGTGTCCTTCTTCATAAATCTGGATAAGAACGAAAAATCCCTCCTTTATTTGAATTCAAATCACACGTCGAAGTATCATCTCTGTCGAACCATCTTCAATGTATTTTTTTCTTCACTTCTTATTCATAGTTTCCCTTTCACGCAAAGGATTGTTTCGACTAATAGCCCTGTCGAAACACTATCATCATTTTACGTAATTCTCTTTATTATTTCTTTAATAAAAAAACCCAGGAGTCGAATTTGGAAGCTAACACTTGCTAGGACCAACCCCACTCCAATGTGAAAAAAACATCTCGAAATTTCCTTCAAACTGAGCAAGAATACTGCTCCACTCTCCAATAAGATGCCACACCTTCTTAGAAAAAGAGCAAGAGAAGAGAAGATGTAAATAGTCCCTATCTTCCATACCGCACAGAATACAATTAGTTTCAACCTCTATTCCTCTTATTAATAATGCATCTCACGTCGGAGTTCTATTCCAAAGCACTTTCCAACCAAAAACTTTGATTTTAACTGGCACTTTTAATTTCCAAACCCAAACAAAGGATCTATAAAGATCTGTCTGCATCGAAGATTCTTCTAAATTAGAAATCAGCCTGTCATAAACAGATCTAACAACAAATCCCTTAGACTCTGCACCATCCCAAGAAACCTTATCTTGTTTATCCAAAGCCATTCTTTCAACTTCCAATAATTCTCGCAGAACTCCTTTGCTGCTAACTAGTGAATCTTGCCCCGCATCAGCAACTCTCATGTCTCCCCACACTCATCTTCCGTTATTCCGCAATCCCATATGCGCAAGAAAAGCATCCTTTAATTTGCTATCGCCGTATAAGTTTTGGAATGCACCTGCTAAAGAACCGGGACTGCACCACAAACCATGCCAAAATGGGGGGTTTTTCTCCATTTTCGACAGAAAAGTGAATATTATCAGCAAAGTTAAATTTATTAGGATCAATAATAATACCAGTATTCAACACTTCTTTCCACCAAAAGGATGAATACTTTTTCCTTCCATGGTTAGAGGCCAACACCCAATGTTCCGCATTACCGTAGCGAGCCTTGATAACCCAATTGGGACTTTGATTTCCATCCTTGACTCACTCCTATTAGTTCTAGTTTTCTAAAAGTTGAGAGTACATGTTTTGTAAAAAGTAAAAGATAAAATTGATAATACCTCTTTTTAGTGGCGAATCATCTTGTTTGAGACTAACAAATTATTTACTTTTGCAGAGTTATTTGTTCATTTTAAAATCCTTTAAGTTTGAATATTTTTCAAAAGGTTTATCTCGGTTAAACCAAGTGCACTTTTGTAGCGTAACCAATTGTTTAGTATTTTTAGTTTAAATATTAATTATACTCTTTTAATATATGTATTGATATCTATGTATATCTTTACTTTCATAAAGATATACAAATCTCGTTAATGAAGAAAAATGAACCACATGCATACAACTCTCGTTATCCTTATTTTTACAGAGAACCTACATGAGGTATACCATTTGACAGTCATCGTGGTCTTAAATTCAACGGTAACTATTCAGACATGATTAAGGTAAAAGCATGCATTTTTTATTTTAAAGACATATGCTACTATAAATAATACATTTTATGACAAAGCTTTCAGCTCAGCCAACTAAAAACCTAAGTCAAATGCCCTGGAACCTTCCATTTTAATTTTTTTTCAAAATTATTTCTTATCCCTAGGTTTTTTTAGAAGATCGACAAAAGTGTAGCTTAGAGTTTGAGCTTCGATTCTCACCTCCTGCAACTTTGTGTTTAAATCATTTTTCCCTCGATTTTTTAGAAAACCGACATGAAATGTTACTTAATATTTTATTTAATTAAATTGAACTTAGCTTTTACCTCAGTTGTTTTTCCTTAGTTTTTTCTACATAGCTAGATATAATCTCCAAACAATATTATATTTCAACAACAGAATGTTAAGTCTCATTCACTTTTGCATTATTTCTCATTAACTTTGTATGCCCTAGCGAACGAACAGAACATTATTCTTCATTTTCTCCACCTAACGAACGAAACACAATTCTTCATCTTCTCCATCTAACAAATTGAAACACCATTCTTCAGCTTCTCCAAGTCAAACAAAGTAAACAAAGGAGGAACAAAAATCGAATAAGGAAACTTGAACCTCAAACCAACACATTTGTTTGACTCTCTCATTATGTTTCTTGTATGTAAAACTTTCTCTACGATTGTACCAGTAATGTTATCGTTGTTTTCGTTGTTGTTGTTATTGTCATTGTCGCTGTCATTTTTGTTGTTGTTGTTGTCATTGTTGTTGTTGTTATGGTTTTTGATACTTAGGATATAATTTTATGTTGTTTTTTTAGGTATTTGTAGTTGTTGTTGTTTAGTGTTATTGTTATTTTATTGAGATGGAATGTTCATTGTTGTTGGTTGTGTACGATTTTTATTATATTTTCAGAAGCTGTATGTGATTATGGACCGTAATTGAACGAAAACCAATAGATTAAGTAAAGAGTATTATAATGGAGTGATTTAATTTCTTGAATTCGCAGAAAAATATATTCCTGATAATAACGGGATTTTTATTATCCTTGTAAGAAATCTCAAAATACACAAAAATATCTAAAGGAAGATATATTCAATTAGTTTAGTTGTGATAAAATTATTCAAAATTATATGAAATGGGTATGGCATGGTGAACTGACAAAATAAAAAGATCTGTGTCACATATAATTAAAGTTGATGAATATATGAATGATACCATAGAATATATGATTAGTGATATTGGAGCAGATTCTTTTAAGAAAGTTCATGTAGATGATAATATACAAAGTGACATGGAATGGTGTTAAGAATATTTAATCTTAAGACAAGAGGTGGGTAGACGGAGAGAAGTTTCACTGAATTGCTTGAATTGTTACAAGAAATGCTTCCAAAAGGTAACACATTGTCAAACCGTAGTTATGAGGCCAAGAAGATATTGTGTCCAATGGGTTTGGACTATGTCAATATACATGCATGTCGTAATAATTGCATATTATGTAGGAAAGAGTGTGAAAACTTGAACGAGTGTCCGAGGTGTGGGGAGTCACATACAAGTTAAAGTACAATGGTGCTAAAGATGATGATGGTGTAACCAGAAAGGGCGTTCCTGTTTAGGTGATGTGGTACCTATCAATAATTCAAAGGTTTAATAGACTGTTTTCTAATGTAAATGCATAAAGAATACTAGATGGCATGCAGATGAAAGAATATGTGATAGAAAAATTTTCCATGTAGAATTTTCATTGCAATGGAAGGAAATTGATTCGTTGTTTCCAGATTTTTCCCTTGAGTCAAGAAACCTTAAGCTTGGACTTACCACCGAAGAAATGAACTTGTTTGGTAATATGAGAACTAACCATACTTTATGACATGTTCTTCTCATGATTTACATCCTATATATGTGGTTGTGTATGAAACACAAATATATGATGTTATCAATGATGATCATGGTTCTAAAACAACCAGAGAATGACATAGATGTTTATTTAACTCCATTGGTTGTAGATTTAAGAGTTTTGTGGAATGAAGGAGTTGATGTTGATGATGCGTATATGAATGATAACTTTAAGATGCATGTCATGTTGTTTTTCACAATCAATGAATTTTCTATATACTGTAATTTGTCTAGGTACAACGTTTAGGGACATAAAATGTGTCTTATATGTGAAGATGATTCATGCTCCCGCCAACTGCAAAAATGAAATATAAAAAAGGCTACTCATTCATATTGTGGATTGTAGAAGGCTTTTATTGGAGAGCATGCGTATTATATTTCTCAAAATTCCTTTACCTAAAAGGAAGTTTATAAAAGACAACAACACACTAATTTGTCTTTGGAAAGAAACAAAAAAATATTGTGGAGAAAAATATTTGAAAAACGAGGTCGGTGTTCTTTGATCTTACATATTGGTCTAGCCTCAATGTAAGACATTGTATTATTGTGATGCACGTGGAGAAAAATATATGTGATAGTTTGATTGGAAAATTTCTCAACTTGATAATTATCATGGCTTGATGCAACAACCTCTACCAGTGGCTATGCGTAGCATTTTACCAAAAAATGTAAGGGTAACTATAACCAAATTGTGTTTATTCTTCAATGTTATATGTAGTTAAGTCATTGTTCTTGGAAATTTATATGAGTTGGAACATGAGATTACATTCATCTTGTGTCAATTAAAGATGTATTTCCCTCCATCATTTTTGACATTATGGTTCACTTAATTGTTCATATAGTAAGAAAGATTAGATTTTATGGTCCTATTTATTTAAGGTGGATGTATCTAGTAGAGAGAGATACATGAATATATTTAAAAGGTATATAAAGTATCATCATCATCCCTAAGCTTCAACGTTGAATGGTACATCACAAAAGAATCTACTAAGATTTGTACAAACTATTTGTCAAAAGCAAACTCTATAGGAATTCCCGAGTCTCGTCATGATGGAAGATATGGAGATAGTGGTACTCAAGGTTTAAATGTTAAGACAACGAACCAAGATGTAGTTTTTCAAGCACATATTTATATATTGAATAACGTTGATGAAGTTAAACCTTACTTGTTTGCTCACAAAAGTCTTATCAAGGATAAATTTCTCAAGTTGTGTGAAAAATTGGTGTTGATAGAGCATAACAAAACTTTCATAAATTGGTTTGATGTAAGGGTTTCTAAAGATATCATTGCATTCGAGACAATTAAATGGATGTCATATATGCCTAATTTTAATGTAATAACTTTGAGTGCATATAATATTACTAAATTTTTATTCTATATAAAATCAAAGGATGATCGTAGTACCATAAAAAATAGTGGAGTTATGGTTGGAGTTGAATCCATGTACTTCTATAGTACTAAAGATGGCAATATTGTAATGGCATCTAGAGTGTACTTTAGGGTCGTCGAGGATATGTGGGATATTAATTATGTTACTTTTAAATTACCTTTATTTAAATGCAAGTAGATTGATAATAATATCGGTGAATAAATAGATGAATTATGGTTCACGCGGGTTGATCTTCGAAAGACAGCTTATATGAATGAACCATTCATCATGGCATCCTAAGAAAAACAAATTTTTATGTCATTGATCCTTTTAACACTAGATTGCCAATTTTTCTACAAGGAAAACATATTTATGATAGTTATGAAAATCAAGACTTAAATCTTGAGGCCCCTTCTCTTGAAACACATGTATGTCTCTCATCTGAAGAAAATGATTCAAATTATGTGCATGCTATTCGTTATGATTATCAAGAGGGGATATGAGAAAAATACTAAGTAAATATTTTGTATATGACTTAGCAATATATAATTATTTTTTTTACATTTTTATTTTTTTACTAATATTTATTTATTTTTTCGAACATGTAGAGATGTTGAAGGATGTCATATGTTTCATGGTTTCAGAAGTAAAATTCTAAAAACTAAAAACCCCTAAAGTAAGTGTTATCATTTATGATTATAAATTATTTATATTAGTTGTAGTTATTGATGCATGTTGTTGATATTTGAAGTTTGAATGTTGTTGTTGTTGTTGTTATTGTTGTTATTGTTGTTGAGATTAAAGTTTGAATGTTGTTGTTGTTATTGTTGTTGTTGTTGTTGTTGTTGTTGTTGTTATTGTTGTTATTGTTATTGAGATTAATGATTTAAAGGTTTAATGTTATTGTTGTTGATAACCATAATTGGTTTCAAATGTTGTTAAATTATAAGTGCTTGGCAATCGATCACAAAGGTCACAGAAGAAAACTTTTGGACGACCGTTCAAGAATTTGCATTTTGTTTTTTTTTCTTTTGTTGGTTGACCATTTGGGTTAATTTTTTTGTAACAGTATAAGGTGTGTAGCATTATGGCTTTACAATTGATGTAAACAATGAATATTTTTGGTTCAATATTTTTGTTTCAGAAATGGGGAAAAGTTACAATGTTTATATTTCAGAAATGGAAAAAATAGATTTTGTAATACTGATTAAAACAAAAAAAATATAGAAAAATAAAAACTAAATAAAAATGTTTTCCCCTCGGTTATTTTAATAAACCGAGGTAAGAAGACTGACTCTATTGCCTTGGTTTTTCTTATAATCGAGAGAAAACGTGAGGTGCGCCATCCAGATCTAAAAATAATAAAAATGTAATTCTTGGGGTAAACCCCATGACCAATAATTTTTTCCTCTCAGTGGAATTTCTTATGAGGGAAAAAATGACGTACATTTTATTACGTCTTTCATTACCTCGCATATGAAAGCGAGGTTAACCTCCATTTCTAACCGAGGTAAAAGAAGTTTTTTATGGTAGCGATAAACACGATAATGGATAGTAACAATGTCATTATAAATAAAACAATATGATTAAACTTGAATTGAAGTATCAGATGAGATACATAGGACTATATGTTCCTAAGAGACTTCTAAAAACTTCAAAGCAGAAAGAAATTAGAAAACAAAATTGCAGAAAATTTAAAGTAATGAAAATTTTAAAGTAGTGTAGCATTTCATAAATTACAAAGGTCTTATATGGGATTAAAGTTTTAAACTTATGTTTAACTTCACATTAAGGGGCCTTAAACATGAAGAAAAAACTGAGAAGTATAAAATATAAAAGTCTCCAAAAAAACGTCAGAATTTCAAAATTCCCAACTGTTGCTGGACCACTACGACTGTAGTAGGCATTACAACATGGTCGTAACTTTCCTAGAGAATTTGTAATAGAGGGATACCTGAGGCCATTATGGGTGTAACAGGAATTATAGCCTGACCAATAATCTCAGTTTTGTAGAGTGGAGGAAGTTCCTTTGTGCAGTATCCTTTAGATTTTGCTCCAACTTGTTATATCTTGACTTTGTACTTTTGAAACACATGAAACATAGAATCACAATAATAAATTGAATAAAAATGGAAAGAAAATACTAGAAATAACATAAAATAAAACACTTTAAAGCGATAAAAATACTACTTATCAAGGACGAGCGAAGTAAGGCAAATTCTCGTGAAAAATGGCATCTTTAAAATTAAACTACTTACAACTGAGAGGATGATAATATTTGTACCCTCTTCTGTTAGGAGGATAACCCACAAAAACACTTCTAAGTGCACGAGAATCTCACTTAATTATGTGTTGTTTTGGAATATGTACAAAAGCAACACACCCAAATATTCGAGACCTAAGATTCTGTATGATAGAAACATAAGGAAAAAAGGAGGTTCTAAAGTGAACAAGAGTAATATTACCTATAATACGAGATGACACAAGATTAGTTAGATAGGAAATGGCCAAAGTTACCTCACCTAATTATAATTTTGGGAGAAACATTTGGAATACAAGATTGTTAGATGCCCAACTTTTCTTATTTGATCTATCGAATGTGGACATCTTTCACTTCTTCTTGTCAAGAAAGTGTTCAAAATCACTCTTGCTTTGGTTGTTTTTGTAACATTATGTGAAAATGTCTTGGTACCTTTGATTTGTATGTTATTGTGCAGGAATTAGGCATAAAAGAGTGGAAATTAAGACACAAGAAATATGGCAAAGAAACCAAGACAGCATGCAAACAATAACAAGTTCGCTAGGCGAACTTACTAATGAAGCTGCCACCAAAACTTCACAAAGTTCGCTCAGCGAACTATGTAGCGAAGGCCAAGAATCCAAAACAGTAAAAAAAAAATGGGCCATAAACTCACTAGGCGAAGAAGGAAGCGAAGAGCTCGTTAGGCGAAGAGGTAGCGAACAGTCCCAGACTTAAAACAGGAAGGAAAGGGCCACAAACTCGTGTGAAGTGTGCAGTGAAGGCTTCGCTAGACGAAGGTTTGTTCGCACAACGAACTTTTGGAAACTTGTCTAGGGAGAGTTCATAGGACACAAGCACTTCAGGTGGCATTTTTGGTGTTCGCTAGGCAAATCATTTGTTCGCCTAGCGAACGTGACAGCTCAGCAGACCCTTCTATAAGTAGTATGAGCTACTTTTTGTAAAAATATCTAATTTCTTGTAATTGCATTTGAGAGGATTTTTCTGACCTAAAAAACCATTCCTTCATTTCTCATCATCTCTTAGCAATATTTCACAAAAAGAAGGTGGATTCTCATCCAATCTCGATTATTCGACTCGGATGTTGATCAACCTTCTTCCGAAACTTGTTGCTCAAGCTATCATGGAAATGGTTGGCTAAATCCCTCTCTTGTCAAGGTTAGAAGTATTTAGTTCATAATTTATGTATTCTTCTTGATCTTTTATATGTGAACAAATGTTGTGATCAATATAGATGAAGTTATTTGCTACTCTTTGTACATTTATGGTTTAGATTGGTTTAGACATGAACTCTCCAAGTCTTGACCTAATTTATTCATCTATCAACTATACAAATGCTAGACATAGATTTGAAAGTTGATATCCGCTTTGTATTGATCTTAACGCTTATTGTTTTGATTGTTACTTAGAGAGATCATTTAACGGTCGAAATAATAGCATTCACGAAATCGCTTTAGAGATGAATGTTTTTGCGAGGATACGCGGTTATGTTGGTTAAAACTTTGTTCACATATTTAATTGATTGGATACATTTAAAACGGACTAGCGAACCCTAATCTTGACATGTTTTTATCAAACTTAGACCGAATTTTATTCTGCTTTCTTTCTTGCAAACTTTTATTATGAAATTGAAACCATTCTAAAAACCCCCTTTCTTAAATCATTAAACCGTTGAACGGCAAGCATCTATATTCTCATCAATCCCTGTGAATACGATAAAACACTACCCCAAAATACTTTCTAACAAATTGGCGCCGTTGCTGGGGATTGTTAGTAGAATATTGCAAGCATTGCAATAGTTTAGTGATTTTAAGATTTTTGTATTGTGAATCTCTTATCTTTGTAATTCTTTGTGATTTTTAATCTGTTTGGTTCGTGTGCAGAATTCGTTTATGCGAGGACAGGTTCGGCCTGAAAACCTTCTTTTCGATCCTGAGACTGAGAGAACTGCTCGCCGCACTAATAGTCGCACAAGGCAAAGACGACAACAAGCTATTCAGAGACAAGAACACGGAGAATCTTCTTCATCCATTCCACCTAATTCACCAATTATGGCAGCACCACCTCCACCTCCAGTTTCCGCTCCATGTACGAACAGTCCAAGACACACCACTTAATTCGCGCGTAATCTTCAAAATGGAAAACAAGCCGAGATGAAGATGGGAATACTTGCACTTATCTATCAAAATCCTTTCACAGGATTAGATCATGAGGATCCGTTCACACATCTTACAAAATTTTATGAGATTGCGGGTGCAACGGGAGCAACCGAAGCTAACGAAGAGTCACTATTCAGAAGGCTATTTCCCCATTCCTTGATTGGGAAAGCAAAGGAATGGTATCTTGATCAATCTACAACAATCATGACGAATTGGAATATATTGAAAGAGAAGTTTCTTGAACGGTTCTTTCCACATAACCGTTTCATGGAAGCAAAAATTGCGATAGCTGCGTTTTCACAAGGAGCAAGTGAATCCCTCAACAAAGCTTGGGAGAGATTCAATTTTATGTTGAGAAAATGCAAAGGACACGATTTTGATGAACTTACTCAAGTTCACATTTTCCGCAATGGTCTCCTTTCGGTTCACAAGACCTTATTAGATGCTACGGCGGGGGGTTCTTTGATGTCAAAAAGTGCCGAAGATGCAATTACAATTATTGACAAGATGGCACTTAATGATCACCAAGGGAATCATAACCGTGGAGTAGCTCAACGAAAACCAGGCATGCTCGAGTTAGGTACAAATGATGTTATTCTTGCTCAAAATAAACTTCTTACGCAACAAGTGGAGCTTTTGACCCAACAAATGTCGAAGCTTCCACAATAAACCAAAGAGATGCAAGAAGTTCCTACTCAAGTTCAAGTGGCGAGTTGCGAATTATGTAAAGGTGACCATTCTATCGGATATTATCCTCCTGTTTTAGAAGAAGTCAATTATGCCAAAGATCAAAATCAAGGATACCAACAAAGACACCTTATCAACAAGCAAATCAAGGTTATCAAAGACCTAATCAAGGGTACCAACAACCTTGGAGGCCGCAAGAAGCCGGAACTTCAAACCGTCAACAATATCAAAATTACACTCAACCTCCACAAACTCAAAGTGCATCATCAAAGATGGAGGAAACTCTTACTCAATTCATGCAAATATCAATGTCAAATCAAAAAAACACCGATGCGGATATTAAGAATTTGGAGACACAAGTGGGCCAATTATCAACAGAATTGGCCAATCAACAAAAAGGGCCTTTCACGACTACCGCTACTCCAAATCCTAAGGAGCATTGCAAGGCGATTCTCACAAGAAGTGGTAGAGAAATTGACATGGGCATAGGTGAGGAGATAGTGGCGGAGGAAGTGGTAGTTGAAAAAGAAATTGAAAATGTTGAGAAAGAAGTAGAAAAAATGTTGAGGGAGATTTAGTTGAAAATGAGAAAGTGAAAAAAGTGAGGAAGGAGAGAGAAGTAAGACAGAAGAAAGAGTGAAAAAGTTGAGAAAAGGAAAAAGAGCAAGTGAACACTATATCGATTCAAAATTTGCCTTATCTGCATGCTCCGACAAGGAAAGACAATACTAGACACTATGCTCGGTTTATGGACATATTCAAACAATTGCAAATTAATATTCCATTTTCCGAAACATTGGAGCAAATGCCAAAGTATGCTAAATTCATGAAGGACATTCTCACGAAGAAGAAGCGGTATACGGATCAAGAAATGATCATGGTGGATGCTAGTTGTAGCGCAATCATTCAACATACTCTCCCGAGGAAAGAAAGTGATCCGGGACGAGTCACTTTGCCCATTACAATTAGAAATACTTACGTTGGCAAGGGGTTGATTGATTTGGGTTCTAGTATCAATTTGATACCCTTATCTATTGTAAAGAGGTTGGGATACATGGAGTTGAAATCTACTCAAATGACGTTGCAACTTGCCGACAAATCTACCACTCGCCCTCATGGTGGAGCCGAAGATGTGTTGGTGAAGGTTGATAAATTTTTGTTCCCAATTGACTTTGTAGTAATTGATATGGAAGAAGATGAAGACTCTCCCTTGATTCTTGGTCGACCTTTTATGAAGACCGTGCACATGACGATTGATATGGACGATGGTTTAATGAAAGTGAGAGTTCTTGATGAGGAGATTTGCTTCAATATTTTTGAAGCCATGAAGCTTTCTAAGGACAAAACAGATTGTTTTAGAATTGATGCAACGAAAGTGGCAATTGAAGAAGTCAAAGAGTTATTGCAAGTTCCCACACCATTACAACAAGTTCTTACCAATGCTCTTTCAAAAGTAAATGAAGAAGAAGAAAGAGAAATTGAAAAGTGTTTGCGGGAACTTGAAGAACTAGAGGAAATTCCACCTTTGAAAGAAAGGGTGGAAAATTTGAAAAAAAGAGAACAATGAGGAAGGCAAGTTTGATTTGAAGTTATTACCATCTCATCTTAAGTATGTTTTCCTTAATGAAGAGAAGAACAAGTCGGTGATCATAAGTTCGGAGTTAACCATGGATGAAGAAAGGAAATTAATTGTCGTGTTGAAGAAAAATCAAGAGGAAATAGATTAGATTCTTTCCGACTTGAAAGTTATAAGTCCTTCCTATTGTATGCATCGAATATTCATGGAGGAAGATTTCAAGCCGGTATCTCAACCACAAAGAAGATTGAATCCTACTATGAAAGAAGTGGTGAGGAAAGAAGTTGTCAAAATGTTGGATGTCGGCATGATTTATCCTATTTCCGATAGTTCGTGGGTTAGTCCAGTTCAAGTGGTGCCAAAAAAAGGTGGAATCACGGTTGTCCGTGATTAGAAGAATGAGTTGATTCCAACAAAAACTGTAACGGGATGGAGAATGTGTATCGACTACCGTAGGCTCAATCAAGCTACAAGAAAAGATCACTTTCCTCTTCCTTTCATGGATCAAATGCTCGAGAGACTTTCCGGTCAAGAATATTATTGCTTTTTGGATGGATACTCCGGGTATAATCAAATCATTGTCAACCCGGAAGATTATGAAAAAAACGGCTTTCACTTGTTCTTTCAGAATCTTTGCTTATAGGAGGATACCGTTTGGTTTGTGTAATGCACCGGCGACTTTTTAAAGGTGTATGCAAGCTATATTCTCAGACTTGATTGAGAAGACGATCGAGGTGTTTATGGATGATTTCTCAGTTTTTGGACCGTCATTTGAACTTTGTTTGAAAAATCTTGATGTTGTCTTGGAGAGGTGTGTGGATACTAATCTGGTGCTTAATTGGGAGAAATGCAACTTCATGGTAATGGAAGGCATTGTGCTCGGGCACAAAGTTTCTTCAAAGGGACTTAAAGTTGACAAGGCTAAGGTGGAAGTGATTGAAAATTTGCCGCCACTTCTGAATGTGAAGGGAATTCGAAGATTTCTGGGTCATGCAGGATTCTACCGAAGATTCATCAAAGACTTCGCGAAGATAACAAAACCATTGAGCAACCTGCTCAATAAGTCTTTTCTTTTTTATGATTCTTATATGACAACTTTTGATTCTTTGAAACAAAGCCTAATAACTACACCCATAATCGTTGCACAGAACTGGAAAAATTATTTTGGACTTATGTGCGACGTGAGTGATTATGCGGTTGGTGCAGTGTTAGGCCAAAGAAAGACCAAAATTAATGATGCAAGAAAGGTTCCTAATGATGCTCAAATTAATTATTCAACAACTGAAAAGGAGTTGCTTGCTATAATGTACGCATTAGAAAAATTTAGGTCATATTTGATTGGATCCAAAGTTGTGGTGTACACCGATCATGCGGCGATCAAGTATCTGCTTACCAAACCGGATTCCAAGTAACGATTAATTTGTTAGATTCTTTTACTTCAAGAATTTGATCTTGAAATTCGTGATTAAAAAAAGGGTCCGAGAATTTGGTAGCAGATCACTTGTCCCGACTTGTGAATGATGAAGTCACAAAACATGAGAAAGAGGTGAGGGAAGAGTTCCCTGATGAAAAATTGTATATGGTGAAGTTTAAACCTTGGTTCGCCGATATGGCTAACCACAAAGCCACCGGATTGATGCCGGAAGGTCTAACTAGTCACCAGAGAAAAAAAATTCTGACGCCAAGTACTTTGTGTGGGATGAGCCACATCTTTTCAAACTTGGTGTCGATAACATTCTGCGGAGATGTGTTTCTGAGGATGAAGCCAAAGATATCCTATGGAATTGTCACAACTCTCCATATGGAGGTCATTTTAACAATACAAGAACGATCGCTAAAGTCCTCCAATCGAGATTTTATTGGCGGTCCTTGTTCAAAGATGCGTACGCGCACACAAAAAGTTGTGACAAATGTCAGAGGATCGGTGGAATAACGCAACAAAATGAAATGCCACTGCAAAGCATGATAGAAGTCGAGTTTTTCGGTTGTTGGGGCATTGATTTTGTTGGTCCATTCCCACCATCATTTGGAAATGAATACATTCTTATTACGGTGGACTACATCTTCAAATGAGTGGAAGCCATAACTAGCGCTAAGGCAGACGGGAAAACCGTAGTAAATTTTTTGAAAAAGAACATATTTTCTCGCTTCGGTACTCTGAGAATGTTAATAAGTGACGGAGGTTCGCACTTTTGTAACACTCAGTTAGCCAAAGCTTTGGAACAGTATGGTGTGAGGCACAAAGTTGTGACATCGTACCATCCACAAGCTAACGGACAGGCGGAGGTATCGAACCGAGAGATTAAAAAAAATTTGGAAAAAATCGTGTCTACCTCAAGGAAAGATTGGTCAAGCAAGCTTGACGATGCCTTGTGGGCCTATCGGATATCTTTCAAATCCCCGATTGGTTTCGCACCGTTTAAAATGGTCTACAGAAAAAAAACTGCCACATTCCGGTTGAATTGGAGCATAAAGCCTTTTGGGAATTGGAGTTTCTAAATTTTAATCATAACTTGAGTGGCGACAAAAGAAAAACCCAACTTCATGAGTTGGAAGAAATTCGCCTTCAAGCTTCTGAGTCGAACAAAATCTACAAAGACTGAGTGAAGGGGTATCATGACAAAAATATTGTGACCAAGAAATTTGAGGTGAGGCAGATGGTGTTACTATTCAATTCTAGGTTGAGACTGTTTCCCGAAAAGTTAAAGTCCAATTGGTCGGGTCCGTTTCGGATTCGTGACATTTTGAGTTATGGGGCTATTATCATTGAAGACATCAAAACCAAAGAGAATTGGACTGTCAACAGCCAAAGGTTGAAGATTTATCTAGGTGGTGATTTCGAGCGGGACACTACCTCTGTGCCTTTTTGTGATCCGTGATCGCAATGGACCGTCGAGCTTCAACGATGTTAAACAAAGCGCTTGTTGGGAGGCACCCCAACATTGTAAGTATTTATTGCTTTTTGTTGTATAAATATTGTGCTTGATGTGGTGGACCTTGGCTGAAATGTGTTGTGCATTGATTGATTAAAAAACCAAAATCTGTCATGTTCGCTAGCACCTTCGCAAGGCGAAGAAAGTAGCGAACATGTTCGCTAGGCGAATAGAGCGAAACAGGCAGTTTTAGTTTTTTTCAGTGGGCCACCTAATTGGGCCCAAAACTGTTTCTTGTTAGTTTGAAGTTTTTTTAGGGTCTCCACTGCACTCTCACACTTACCACACTTCACTCTCACTCACATCAATTGTGCCTCCTTGCAAACCGTAGTTCCCTTCTCACTGCCTCAGGCAACCCAATCACTCTCTTCAATTAGGTATGTCTCTGTTTCTATTCTTTTTTTCTCTTTGTTTAGGATGTTTTACTTTGCATGAGAACAAGTCATTTGGGTTGTCATGGGTGAGTAGCAGATCTGTAATTTAGGGTTGCATGTTTGTGTAAAACTATTCTTAACATGGCAAATATTGTGGTTCATGAATTGGGATAGGAAGAAAATGGATTGTCTGGATTTTGATTAAAAACAGTGGGAGAATTCAAAAACCCGCAGCCTATGCTAGCACCTTCGCTAGGCAAACCTGGAGCGAGTATTCGCTGGGCCTTGAACACCTAAAAGATCATGGAGGTAAGGATAATGGAAACGCAACCATTGTTCAAGATGACTTCGACTCATCTGATGTTCTTGTGGTTTCAAGTGGCAACTCAAGAAAAGACTAGATTATGGATTCAGGTTGCACTTGGCACATGACTCAAAACTGATAATTGTTCGAGGAGCTATGTGATCAATACGGTGGATCAGTGCTGCTGGGAAACAACAAATCTTGCAAAGTTGCAGGTATTAGATCTGTGAGATTCAAGCTCCATGATGAGTCAATAAGGTTATTGACTGAAGTCAGGTATGTACCTAATATAAAGAGAAATTTGATTTCTCTTGGTGAATTCAATAGGAAGGGATATTTTTTTCAATGAGAGAAAAGTATCCTAAGAGTCATGAAGGGATCGAAGGAAGTCTTGAGAGGCGTGAAGAAACAAGGCTTTTATACCCTTGAGGATGAGGTTGTAAGTGGTTCGACAAATGTTGCATCCATGAAACCTATGTCAAAGACAGAATTATGGCACATGAGATTGGGTCATTTCAGTGAAAGAGGCCTGGTCGAATTGAGGAAGCAGAACCTGCTAGAAGGTGACAAAGTCAAAAAGTTAGAGTTTTATGAATCTTGTGTATTTGGTAAATCCTGTAGGGAGGAGTTTAACAAAGGCAAGCAAAGAATACATGGATCCCTGGATTACATTCATGTTGATCTTTGGGGGCCTGCAAGGAATTCTTCACACTCAGGTGCAAAGTATTTTGTATCCATCGTTGATGACTATTTCAGAAAGCTATGGGTTTTCATCCAGAAGATGAAGGATGAAACTTTTAAGAATTTCAAAAGTTGGAAGGATCTGGTCGAAACTCAAACTGGCAGAAAGGCTAAGAGGTTGAGAACTGACAATGACCTTGAGTTCTACAATGAAGCGTTCGATAGTTATTGTGTTGAGTTTGGGATTGCAAGGCATAAGACTGTAGCAGGTACTCTTCAACAAAATGGCTTAGCTGAGAGATTCAATCGAACAATCCTTTTAGATGCATGTTGGTTAGTGCTGGATTGAAGAAGGTGTTTTAGGCGGAGGCTATTTCAACGGCAGCTTATCTGATAAATATATGTCTCTCGACTTCCTTGGGAATGAAGACACTTGAAGAAGTTTGGTCAGGACATCCACCTAGTCTCGACAGACTGAGAGTATTTGGCTGCATGGCCTATGCTTATATTAGACAAGACAAGGTCGACCCTAGAGCTCTGAAATGCATGTTAATGGGATACCCTGAAGGAGTCAAAGCTTATAGGATATGGTGCCTAGATCCAGGTCACAGGAGGTATATAACCAGTCGAGATGTAGTTTTCAATGAAGCAGAGATGGATTTCAAGAAAACTAATGATGCTGACAAAGAGCTGGAACAAGGAGAAATTCCTGTTGAGGTGGAGCATATTGGTGCTGAATAGCGTATCCCAGATGAAGTCAAAGAAGATGCAGAAGATGTTGTCGAAGATGAGGAGACTGATAATGACTACTGTTGTACCCCAAAATTTTCCCAACCTTTTCTTTACCTGGTTTATGATTCATTGCATTTTCATAGCATTAGCATTTGCATACCATTGTTCATTTACAGGGGATCAATAGAGGTGTGCCTAGCAAGAGGAGATCACCAAAGGTTCCAAGCCTAAGCAAGAGGTCTTATTCAAGCAATCAAGTGTTTATCATCATCAGAAGAAAGTCAAAGTTCCTTGAAAGAGCAGATGAATGAATATGGTTCATCCCCTATCTTAGAGGCCATGTGAAGGTCATCTAAGTCCATGGTTATGGATGGAGAATATTGTGGGAGCTCATTGAGTGCCTTGAAGGTCATGGTGGAGCTTATCCAATTCATTATGCCAAGTGCAAGAAACCACAATCAAAGGTGGTGCATTTAAGGTTTTCATCTGGTCAACCCTAAGTCAACTGTGAATTTGAAGGAGATTAAGACTTAATTCCAAGTCATTATGATCATGGAAGGTTATGTTGAGGCATCTAAGATGTTATTACAAGATCAAATCAAGAAGAATCAAGAGTGTGAGAAGTTGCTAAACTAGGGTTTCTAAGCTTGGCAGTGTAAAATCCTTTATTTAGTGCCTAACTTCAAGACCATATAACTTAAGATACAAGTTCCACCTCATCTTGACTCCAACGTGAAACTTATAGATCATGTTTCTAGCTTTCGTTTTAGTATTAGAACTCATCCATTGGGTTTCTAGAGCTCAAGTTATGATGCTGACAAGTTATGGGTCCTCAGATGAATGTGATTTTTGTCAACAAAAGTCAACCAACTGCCAAGACATTTTTGAGCCAGAAGGATATTTCTCCTCACTTTGACCCAGACATGAGAGTTGTTCCTTATGATCTTAGCTTTCCAAAAAGTACTAGAAGTCCTTCATCTGATTTGTAGAGTTCAAGATATGAAGCTTGCAAGGCAGGGGTATTTTGGGAAACTTTGATTATAGGTCATTTTGGTTATAGGTCATTTTCATGACTTTGCACACTCCAAATGGAACTTTGTCCAACATCAAACTTGCATCAAATGAGCTCAATTTCATCACTAAACATTCACTTATCATGGATTTGGCTTGAATTAGAAGATTGGTCAAGGAATTTCCATGAAAAAGCACTTAAAAGCCATGATTTGGATTGGATCCATCTTTAATCATTTCATGACATGTTTATGCATTTTTTGAGTCACTTGAACATACCAAACACAATGCACAATTCAGAATTGGTCTATGAGGAGCAAAGCTATGTCAAATTCCAAGTTACTTCACAATGAAGTTACATATGCAAGATCCACCATAGGATCTTTTCAAGGGGTTAATTCTAACCATTGGATCACTCTACATCATAAGCAAGTGGTTTGAACTAAATTCAGAGCCATTAGAGCCAAAAACACACGTGAAATTTCAAGGCAAAAAACTCAAAATTGGATTTTCTCAATTCCCCTTAACATGCCATAATTGGGCCTCCAATTGAGCTCAGATCCATCACATAAAATTATCTAATGAAGAACAAAGGCTGAGAGGTGGAAATTGATCAGAATTGGAACAGAATTCAGTTGCAAAAGTGAAGGAAAAAGTGAGATCGTGATTTCAAGAATCAAGCAGTTTCAAGCCAATTGAAGATTACCAAGAGCTCCATTGAAGATCATTGAAGCTTTCTGGATCGTTTCCCACAAGTTCAAGCTTCAATTCAAGACCCAACGGAGGAGCTCCGTTAGGTAAGCTTTCTTTCACAAATTCTCTATGCTCAGGCATTCATTCATCGCCATTTTTGATGCATATTGAAGCCCTGCACTTGTAGGCCATTTCTGGATTGTTTTTGTTCATGTTCTTGATCATTTGTGAATTATGCTTGAAACTTGTTTGTTTCGTTTTGCTTTATTTATTGATGAAAAATGAAAAAGAACCATAGATTAGTGACCTACGTAATGAGAGGATTAGATTGGTTTAAAAAATTACACGTTTTAGTTCAGTCTTGATCTTCTTCTCCGGCAAGCCCACCGGAGAAGACAATCGGCGCCACCGTCTGGTTTTAGTCTTTAGGAGCCTACGTGTATGGCCATGTCACTCTTGACCTTTTGACCAAACCTCATCCAACGGCCATGATTCATCCTGAGCACGCTTTGACCTTAATTGACTTGCCACATTACCATTAAAACGAACCGTTTCATTAATTATGAATTGAGTTGTGGATTAGTTCCTATTCGAACCGTTTCATTAATTCTGAATTGCCACACATATTTTCTTATTTTCTTTTCTTTATTTCTTTTTTTCATTTTATTTGTCTGTTTGATTTTAATGCAAATAAAATACCTCAAATAATGTAAAAATCTTATAAAAAATATTTTCATACAGTTTAGGATATTAATTGATTTTACAAATTTTTCACTTATTTTTCTAAGTCATTTTTCAATTAAAAATAGACTTTTACATTTGAGGTATTTTGAATGGATTAAAATTGTTACCTCCATGTGTTTGATTTTATTTCTTGATCATTTCTTCATGTTAATGGTTGATTCTTGTTTCTCATGATGATAACATGTTAGATGTTTTTTCAATACCATTTTGCCCCTGTTTTGATTAAATTTGGGTAGGGTTTTAGGCTAGTCTTTATGACCCTCGATTCACCCTTGCATTTGGGGTATCCATTTGGTTTTCACTTCTGTTTGCATAGTTTTGTTTGAACTTTGTCTCCATACTTTTGACCCCTGGTTCCTAACACCTCAGGGGTCATCTAGGATTTTATTTGGCATTTATTTTTGGATATGTCTCCTATTTTTTGTGTAATTTCCAATTTATACTATCCTTGTGTGATGTTTACACTAGTTAGTGAGCTAGTTTGCTTTGTAAATGATTTTTGTGCATTAATTGAGCCTCTAATTCTTGTGGATTCATGCTATAGACATGTTGAGGTGTTTGTATATTGGATTATAGGTCCTAATTTTTTTTGTAACTTGTTCAAGCATGCTTATCTTTTAGGCCTTTCATTTAGGGTATAACTTGTGTACATATGTGAATGTTTCCCATCTTTTGACATGATTTGCTGTATTCTTTGTGCATTTATTTTCATATACTTTGAGCACACTCTGCCTTCATCTCTATCTCTGTCCAAGGACTTTGGAGCACCATTTGGGTTTGCTTAATCCCTCCTTTGGAGGTATTTGGAGCATGACCTAAATGGTGAACCATGAGGACAATTTTGGTGCATTCTTTTGCCCAAATCATAATGATACCATGGTTGAATTATATTTTAACACCTTTCCTGGTCTCATTTCATCCCTTATCTCCTCTTTGTTTTAGGTCCTCATTTTCTTTCATTTGGTTTGCCTTAGGGTTCATTTGGTTGATGTATGAATGGTGTAAGACTAGTCTTCCCATTTTATCCCTTTTGTGTGATTGTTTGCATTTTGTTTTGTGCATTATTTCTCTTCCTTTCTCTTTGCATTGCATATGCATGCTTGAGGTTGATATGAGCTTGTGGAGGCCTTTTCCCCACACATTTTCCTCCCTCACTATCATTCTAAATGTGCATAAGATGTTTGCATGTTTACATATTACATATTGCATTTGGTTTATGCTTTCCTTCTTCTTCTCTTTTCATTACCATGCTCCCTTAGGATCTCTGATCTCCTTGTTTAAGGAAGATTATGATAGACTTTAGGATTTCAAACCATGTATTTGAACATTAATTAGTATTCCCCTAACCTCAACAATAGGTTCATCTTGCATGACAACTACTAGGTTTGAGCTAGTTTCCCGTTAGTTTGTCCTCTCTCTTTCTCATCTCAAAACAACTCTAAAATACTTAATAAAGGCTAATAAATGTTGTGCGTTACGAGCCTTAAGTACTTGAGAAATGGTGATTGGGGGGCTTCCTCTCAATGGCCTAGAGTGTTTAGCGTACACCCTTTGGGTGATATGCGACACATTCGCTCCTAAGTCATAGTCTTTAGTGCAACATGAATTACAAACAATAATCAATTCATTTATTCTCTTAAAAGGCTTCAAAAAAATGATAGAACTTCATTTTGTCCTTTGGGACCCCTTAATAATGGAAAACATTTTCATAAAAAAGAGTTTCGTTAACTCTTAGTTCTATCATAAACAGGTAACGCATAAGTCTCCAATGGTCGAGCCGCATACACCTAACTGCTAGAACTATTTGTTAACCCTACTCGGGTAAAACATTTTGAACCAACCAGTGTTCTTATTGGCCCGAACTACGTTTTCTCTAATTTCTCATACCAGATGAGAATACGTAGGCACAAGACGGCAATGTCTTGGCGAGCAACCTTTCCCCTCTTTCATCCGTAGTTAGTCGAACTACGTTGACTCTGACTTTCCCATTGCACGAGGGAATACGTAGGCACGGAGCGGTGATGCTCTGCCGAATCACTTTTCTTTTCTTTTGTCCCTGAGACCTTTAGCTAGATAGATAAACACCCTCCTAGATAAACAACAAGTGTGGATCCCGTCGAGTACGATGGACATGAGGGGTGCTAATACCTTCCCCTTGCGTAACCGACTCCCGAACCCGAGATATGGTTGCGATGACCTGTCTTCTCCTGTTTTCATCAGGTTTTCTCTGCTTGTTTCCTTTCCCTCGTTGGGATGAATAACAAACAGTGGCAACTCTTCTGTCATTATCGGTACCTTTTTTCGCAGTAGTGACAACTACCTGCTAGCAAGAGATGGGTCGAGAAGAGTCATCAAGCCACCTCAGAGACTTGGGTATGCATATCTTATAGCTTATGCCTTAATTTCTGCAAGTGAGGTTCTAGACGAAGAACCTGTAGACTATAAGGAAGTTATGAGGAGTCGAAAGAAGACTGAATGGCTGAAGGCCATGGATGATGAGATGAAATATCTTCA
Organism: Lathyrus sativus; assembly: GCA_963859935.3. Lineage (NCBI taxonomy): Eukaryota > Viridiplantae > Streptophyta > Magnoliopsida > Fabales > Fabaceae > Lathyrus > Lathyrus sativus. The sequence continues at coordinate 446,343,699 of OZ012739.1, read as the reverse complement.
TGATAACAACACCTGGGAACTGATCAAGAAACCTGCTAGAGCCAGGTTAGTTAGCTGTAAATGGATTTTCAAAGTTAAGGAAGGGATCGAAGGAGTAACGTCAAAGAGATACAAGGCAAGATTGGTCTCTAGGGGGTTCAATCAAAAAGAAGGTGTCAACTCCGATGATGTGTTCTCTCTTATTGTGAAGCACAAATCCATTCGGATGTTGCTTGCTATGGTGGCTCAGTTCGACCTTGAATTGGAACAGATGGATGTGAAGATTGCGTTCTTGTATGGTGATCTAGATAAAACAATTCTTATGAGGAAACCTGAAGGGTATGTTAAAAAAAGGAAAGAAGATTATGTGTGCAAACTGAATACATCTTTATATGGATTGAAGCAATCTCCTCGACAGTGGAATAGGAGATTCGACAAGTTCATGACACGTATAAGTTTCATTAGAAGTCAATTCGACCACTGTGTTTACTTCCAATTTTGACTTGGTAATTCATTTGTTATTATGTTGCTTTATTTGGATGATATTCTAATAGCAAGCAACAATGTCGAAAATGTAATGAGGGTGAAGGTTGAACTTAATAAGGAGTTTGACATAAAGGATCTGGGAGCTGCGTCTAGGGTTCTTGGGATTGACATTCAAAGAGATAGAAAGCAGTCGAAATTATGCTTATATCAAGAGGCATACCTACGGAAGATTCTCAAAAAGTTTGGTATGTCGAATTCAAAGCCTGTTGTGACTCTGAAAAATCCTCAATTCAAATTGAGTATAGATCAGTGTTCCAGTACTAATGTCGAAAGAGCTTATATGAATAGCATTCCATATGCTAATATAATGGGTTCTTTGATGTATGTTATGGTATGTACTAGACCTGACAAAGCATATGCAGTAAGTCTTGTAAGCAGGTACATGGTGAATCCTGGAAAGGCTCATTAGTAAGCATTGAAGTGGATTCTAAGGTATATCAATGGGTATCAAAATAGAGTCCTAATTTATGGTGGAGTCTTGGGTGAAGATAGTAAAGCCTGAATCGAAGGATATGTCGACTCTGATTATGTAGGTTGTATGGATTCCAGAAAATCTATTTCAGGATATGTGTCCATTATGTTTGGGACAACAATTAGTTGGAAAGCTATACTTCAGAAGGTCATTGCCTTATCAACCATTGAACCAGAATATATCGCCCTAACTGAAGTTGTGAAATAAGCATTGTGGCTTGAAGGTTTTGCAAAGGAGTTGAAACTTCAAGGTCGAGTTATCATTGTTAAATGTGATAGTCAAAGTGCCATACACCTGTCGAAGAATTCATCCTATCATGAGCGAAGCAAACACATTGATGTGAGGCTGCATTTTATTAAAGGGATAATCGAGCAAGGAAAAGTCCAAGTGCTTAAGGTTTTGACAAATCATAATGATGTTGATATGATCACCAAGGCGTTGCCCAGTTACAAGTGTTTCCACTGTATGCAGTTGATAAAGCTGCATGAAGAAAGCTAGTTTCTTGAGGTTATAGAGTTAGATCCAAGGTGGAGATTTGTGAGATATTGGATCGAACTCTAGAATGGTTGAAGTCTGTTCGCGAGTAATGTGTGTTGTATTCAAAGTTTGTTCTAACATGTATTAGTCAATATTGCTAGGTTTGTTAGCGTGTTGAATTGGGTCTTGCTTGTAATTCTAATTGTTTAAGTTAGCTTGTACCCTAAGTTAGCTTGTAATGGATAATTGTTAAAAAGCCCATTAGGTTAGTGTGCTATTTTTCTTATAAATAGCATGCTAGTCTCTCATCTTATATAAGGAAAAATAGGAAGATAAAATCCTAATTCAAGAGAGAGAGGTTATTTGTTATTCTTGTATACTTGTCATCTTGTTGGAAGAGAAAGGAAAGAATATCAGTTTATAATCAATCCTTGTTGTTTCTTGTTGTTTTATTTATTAATCTTAACCCTTGTGTGTTTCTTGATCTTAAAGAAACCGTTTATATTTTGTTTCAAGACATCCTATTCACAACATATGCTATGACGCCGTTTTCAACACAGTTATGTGAAAGACCATTGTGACATCTTAAAAATCAGGCGGTTTCATTTTATTTATTTTTAAATTAAACATAATTTACATTTTACCATGGTTGAATATAACAACCATGGGGAAATCTTGTAATGGTCATGAGCTTGAATCCCAGCGCTTGCAAATTTGTGATTTATTTAATATTATAATAGCGTTTTTCTTTTTAATTTGTTTATACACTAAATACAATCCATTTTTCCCCACGGTTAGAATTTCTAATTGTGATGAAATGATTCCCTTTTTTAATTTTTAATTGTGAAAAAAACTGAAATTTTGCTCAAATTAAAATAAATAAATAGGATTTCACCACTGTTAGAATTTCTAATCATGGTGAAATGTATTACTCTTATTTAAGAAATAGAGTTTACCTTGTCATGTCTCTTTAGTTTCCCTTATCTTACGAAAACCACATTCAGCGCTTACAAAAACTATTTTGAGCTCAAACATGTTTATTATCTCCATTAACTACGAGAGCACTAATCACATACCATTTCCAATCCGTTCATCATCGTATCATTTCCATTTTTTACTGTCATATCTTCTCAATATAGTTCTTTAATAAACATGGCCAAACTCCATCAGTATCGTTTCAGGTTATACAAAGCAACGAAATAAGAAGAAAAACATGAATGAGGAACATGAACGATACTTGCAAGAAGGAAAGATGAAACTCTTACGATATTTAGATTTTTGACTTCTTCATCACATTTCTGGTATGTAAAGTATCTCTATCATTCATAATGTTGTTGAGATATGTTAGGTTTATGTTGTTGTTGTTAATGATGTTTAGTGCCTAAATTCTAAAGGTTTATTTGTTGTTGTTGTTGTTGAGAATATTAATGATTGTTTTATCTTAGTTGTTTTGTTGAGATAAGTGATATGTTTATTGTTTTTGTTGTTATTGAGATATGGAAGGTTTTGTGTTATTGAAATGTTGAAGTTTTTTTATTGAGATAATGATGGTTTAGTATTGTTGATGTTATTGAGATATTGAAGTTTTATTGTTATTGAGATAATGATGGTTTAATGTTGAAGTTGTTGTTGTTATTGAGATATTGTAGGTTTTAAGTAATTGTGATATTTGAGTTTTGTTGCTATATAGATAATGAAAGTTTGATGTTTTTGTTGTTGTTATTTAGTTATGGTTGATTTTATGTTATTAAGACATTGTAGTATTGTTGTTATTTTGATCATGAAGTTTTAAAATGTTGTTATTGTTGAATTATTGAAGGTTTATGGTTGTTGATCTATTGAAGGTTTAGTGAATTTTTTAGTGTTGTTGTTGCATTGAATGATTGAGTATAATATTGTGGTTGTTACGGGACTAAACTCTAAAGGTTTAATGTGTTGTTGTTTTGAACATAGATATACTATTAATCTAGTGTCACTCATACAAAGTAGTATTCTACTAATAAGGATAAAAGAAATAAAATATGCTACAATGATGGATAAATCATCAAAAATCTGTAACATGGGTGTTATCTTGTTGATCGAGTTTGATCATAAAACTTGGACTTGTTATGATAAAAATGTTTTCCGTTTTAAGAGTTATGTGGTGTTGCTTGGATGTAGAAAAGTGAGTATTTTTCCAAATGATTGGAGCCATGTATCAAAAGATTTGGAAAAAACATATGAACATAAATTCATGCATAAGTTTTAATTTACATAATATGATAGTATTTTTTTAATTATTAGTACCTAATTATTGATTTAACTGTAGTCAGATTTTGAGTTTGAAGAAAGTTATGACGATAATTTGATGAATACGTGGATCTCTTATGTCGGTGAGTGTTGAAGGGGCTTTAAGTCACAACTCACATGTGATTATATTAGGAAGCCTAAACACGATCTTGAGCATTTAACTATGAAATATAACTTTATTTATAAGGATGTTCAGGATAAGTTTTTTAAGTCTCGTAGATCTAATGAATTCTTGGTTAGTTATAATCTTATTTTCTAAAGAATAATCTTATTGTGTTTTACTGATGCTTTTCAGATACAACCATTTAAATTAATATTTTCGCTATGTTTATAATAGGTTAAAAGTCAATCAGGGAAGGAAAACAAAGAAAAATTAAATATCCACAAAGACAACAAATGGGAGATGACTCAATGAGTCGTGATTGTAGCCCAACTTCACTATCACGACATGAAAAGTTGAAGAGGGCTCGACAAATACTAGGTGGAGAGTTCACTTTAGATGCCTCACATAAAGTCAATGAGAAGATTGTAAGTATATTATTTTGTCAATTAGAATATTAAATGTAATTTAAATCGCTTTGGTAATGATATCTTAATCATGTGTGTCTGATTTATTGGTTCATATGTCCAATCAAGGTTCATTTGTTTCATATGCACAACATGATATATTAGTAAAAACAATTATAAAATAGGAGTATGATAGATGTGTCTGTGGTGTTCAATAAGGCATGGGTCTGGGATTATACTTTAGGACATTGAGAAAGAGTAAAGATTTGTACAAGAAAAAAATAGACGAGCTCGTTGATAAGAAGTTAGAAGAAATATTAGCACACAAGCGAGAATTCTAACAGAAAGAGATGGATGTATTATATGATAAGATGTTGGAAGAAAGATTCACACAAGAGCGGGAATTGCGAAAGAAAGAGTTAGACGAGCTCAATGTAGTGTGTATAAGTTTTATTTTGTGTGTTTTATATATGTTTTGGTATTAAAACATGACATATTTGTTGTGTTTTGCTGTTGTTTTTATGATGTAGAAATTGGCACTGATGTGTGTAGTCTTCCAACATAGTACAAAACTAGATGATCAATTTCCTTAAAAAGTTATTTTAGGTGGTGCGAGCACAAAAGAAAGTTTTTGAGCCGCCCATACCCAAAATGAGACGACAGTTCCTTCTAATCATTTGTTAAGAAAATTGGTATGTTTAATCATGGATATTAAAGAAGGCATTCCTATTCAATTAGAGCATGATCCAGAGATAGAAATTTCTATATCGATCGTAAGAATATAAAAGATTTTGTGTTTGGAAATGAGTGACTAGATGTAACACCCCAATTTTTAATTATTATTATCTTTGTTATTTTAATATTTTACTATTTAGATGATATGGTTTATTATATTATTATTATTACTATTATTAATTATACTATTATTATTATTATTACTATTATTCATATTATTATTATTATTAGCATTTTTATAGTTTTACTATTGGAAAAAGAAATTGGAAAAGCTGGAGTTATTGGAATAGAAAGTGGAAGAGTTAGATATAGTGAAAAATGAAGGGTTAGAAAATTAAAGAAAAATAAACATGAATTAGGAAATAATTAAAAAAATTAGAAAACATAAAAGGAAGAGAGAGAGAGAGAGAGAGAGAGAGAGAGAGAGAGAGAGAGAGAGAGAGAGAGAGAGAGAGAGAGAGAGAGAGAGAGAGAGAGAGGTAGAAAACCCTAGCAGAGAAAAAAATGATTTCATCCACTCTTTAGAGCTCAAGAGAAACTTCGTCACAACAGTCCAATGTAAGGCAGGGATTGTTTTATAAATGACATGTTGGTTGTAAGGTAGCGGGGTTTACCTTGTGAAAACACATATATCATTCGGTATCTTTTATGTGCTTTAAGTATCTATTGAGTTTTAATGTTTTACAATTCGATTATTGTTTCATTGTGCATTTGTAATTTGTATTCTATTTTAATTCATCCATATGATTGTAATATTTCTTTCCAATTTTTGTAATCGTTTGGTTATGTAACTCTACCACTAAGAACCATTTGCATTTCATGTTGAATCAATTGATCCTTGTTAATTATTTTCCTTTTGAGCCCATGAAGGTTATTGCTTTGTCATTTCCATGTGAGTAGCTTGAATCACAAGTTAGAACATTTGAATTTTGATACTTTTGGTAATTGATTCAGATCATGTGTAATATCTGATTCGAATCATTCACCTGTTGAAAAATGGGATCGCGTTCTAGATCATTTGATTCAAATGAAATTTTGAACATGATTTGAATTAGAATCCCATTTGGTTTAAATTAGGAACAAATAATGATTTGAATCACGTGCCTTAAAAAGAAACTCTTTTTGGTTTTGTCTAGATTGATTCGAATCAAATTTCCTTCTTGATTCAAATCAAACCATAAAAATCCAATTTTCCACAACTCATTTAAATGCTTGTTTCTTTTGACTACATTAATAAGTGTGGAAATTTATGATTTTTCAGAGAGACAAAAATATATATTTTTGTCCTCTTATCTTAGTGTGTTCATCTATGCACCTTTCTACTTTCTTCTTCACCAAAACATCAGTCCTTGATATTAAACTTATGTCATTTCTTTATCTATTTTTGTCGCATCTTGATTGTGCAATTTGGGTTATTATTTTATGTGTTTTTTAGAATGAGTTGTCCATATCTTGTTAAGGATTTGATCAAGCTCTTGATAACTTTTAAGAACCAATACCCATTTATCTAGAAACTTGTTTAAACCTTATATGTATGTTCATCTTTCATCAAAAATGGGTTACTTGACTAATCGCTTGTAATGTCAGTTGTTGTTAAGATTATCTGGAACAATTCACCATATTCATCCGTAGTCTCTTTTTGTGTTTAAGGATCCTTATCTAAATATTGAGTGAAAGGGAGTCTAGTGGTACATTAGGGTATCTAATAGGTTTGTGTGTAGCTGTTTTTTTATTTGTAATAGGTGCATGTATCATTTAATGAGTGCAGTTTGGGATTGGAAAGTTATCTAACAGGATAAGAATTTCTATTATACTCCAAGGAAAACTTTGGCAGAATCAAGTATCAACGGTCCATGAGGAGGATTTAGAAGTTGTCTCTCTTTGGTGGTGTTGGAGAAAGATTGGTAGTAAACAAAGTTGGGAGTTATCCAATATATGCTCAGTTAAGGGCAATCACTCAGACAAGAGATTAGTGGGATTAGGTGGATAGCCACATACAAATACTTATAGCAGGTTATTATGGATAACGGGGTCATTGGAACAAGATCTTGTGGGATCTTGTATCATATTATCAGTTTAGTGTCTACTTGATTAGATGTAATCATTATGTGATAGTTCTTTGTAATCAAAATGTTGTAATCATATTTTTATCATAGTGGAAGATCGTGATTATGTTTTGATAACATCATCCATTGAAGAGTGCATGTAGGGAAAACAAGGACGAATTCCTAAGCACTATATATCTCTGTGTATCTATCTCTTTCTCTATCCTTTTACTTTTCAAGCATTCATTCGTCTCATATTTGCTACTGCATGTTTGCATTTGCATAGATTGTATACTATATAGACTAGATCTTGCTTATAATGCTTCAATGTATAAGCTTAGGTTTGTGGTGTATCAATCCTAAGAAATTATCATGAAGTTAATTATGCATTGTTAAGATCATTTAAGTAATGTCTTTTTAAATCACTTCATTTTGTAAGTAGCTTTGTATGTCATGTAAGTGTGTGCTAGAAATGATTCTTTTATAAGTTCTCATATGTCTCATTTCATGAAAATTAATTCATTAAGATGCTTCCAAGCTCACGTCTTTGAGTTTTGCTTTTTGCGCTTTCTAAAATCTCCAATTTTGTTTTATGAGACCTATAAGTTTTTTTTTAAATTGTCTAAAAGTATTTTTGGTCTATTCAACCCTCCCCTTTCAAAAATTGTTATTTCCATATTCTCGCCCAACAATTAGTATCAGAGCTTGGCTTTTTATCAAAGTTTAGTGACTCAAAAAGTTAAGGATATGATTCCTACGATCCCAGACGAGTTCTCTTAAATGTTATAGAAGCTTATGCAATTCAACAATTCCCCGTGAAATTGCATTAAATTACTTATGATTGATCATTCTTTTACAATGCATTAATATATCATTTTAAATTAAAATCTAACTAGAATTTTCTTAAAAGCATTAATTATATTTGAGATGTTCTATAAATGTTGATTTATCCAAGATTGAACAAACAAGTTTTCGGAGATTTGTGCAGCTTGTTTGTGATATTGTTTCTTAAAGTTTGTTCAAGATTAATCCTAATTTTTGTGTCATGCATTCACTACAATATGCTAAAAATTATTATGAGAAAAGGATTTAGAAAACGAAGCATTTTCTTGTGACCTAACCTTCCATGGTCATTATGCAAAAAAAGATGAAGACAGGTTTTACGGCTAATGGAATTGATTCTCCGAATTTTAAACTATCTACAAAAGATTCAAGGAATTTACTTAACATGCTTATCAATTTTCCAAGATTTGAATTAGTGATTTGAGATTGACAAGTTGTGTGAATCAGTAATGATCATAGTATTGTCGTTTCAAGTTCATCTGAAGCTTTATGAAGGAGAGTCTAATAATGTCCTTCAGTATTTATTGTTCATGTTTAGAGGTTATGATTATTCTTGTTCTTGATTTCCATTTGGTATCATTATCAATAAGTTAAGCTTAGATCATCAAAATTTGTATGGTCGTTCCATACATCCTTTAATTCTTTTCTGTATGCACTTGAGTATTTATTGTGTTTCCTATGTGTGTTGTTTGATTTGTATATGTTTGTGTTTGTTCTATGTTTTTACATTCATTTATTAATTTCTAAGTCATTCAACACATTGGTTTGTCATTTATGTCGTTTGTTCATGGCATACATATCACCATTCATACATTCATGCATCTTCATTTTTTATGAAATTTGTGTATTTACATTATAACACATTTGCATTAAAAATTTGTTTTGGCATCTACACTGTAAAATGGTTCATTATTTTTCATTCATAACATAACATTTTTATCCCATCCACATAATTTTTTTTAAATGAGTATTTTTGTGTGCGTAAAGGTCCCATACTTCTTAGTTTTTTTTAACTTTTGGTTTTCTGATCCGAATCATTGGTTTTGAAATGAACCTATGATCTGAATCAAATTCCTGAGAATTGAGACGTTTGATTTTGATTTGAAACAAAATATTTACACTAAACCCAGGATTCGAATCACTTTATATGGGTTTCATATCTTGTGAATTTGATCCAAATCAAACTACAGACTTGATTCAAATCAAATTGAAGAGTCACATGTTTCATTTTACTCTAACCTATTTTCAAAAAAAAATTCAAACTCCATTTCATCATCTGTTCTTTTATCATCAAACCCTAACCTTGAGCCAACACTAAATTTTTTTCACTCAGCACCTATTATCATCTAGCATTATCATGACTCATGACCATGGTAACCATGTGAAAACTAACATACAAAAGGGCAAGCAACAAGTTGTTGAATCTGAACTACCTCTACCCATTCCAAAAAGGTCCAGAACTAAAGTTCAAGCTTGAAAATATTCTACATATGGTGTCTTGAGTAAGAAAGCCAAGCGGTCATCTGATAGATTTTCATCTTCTCTAGCTAAGATATGTGGTAATATTGCTCATCTCTTACCTAAATATATTTTGCAAAAGTAAATTGATAACTTTCTTTACAAACCGGTAGACTCTGAGTATAACGTGAATAGCTTCGCTAAGAATGAGTTGAAAACCAAATTTCTGAAATTGTGTGCTGACAACAATATATTAACATTCATTGGGTTGAATCGGAAGTACAACCCTCATTATGTCAAGGATTTTTACTGTAACTTAGAACTCACCACTTTAGGTTTGCAGAGTAGATTTAATAATAGAGTTGTGAAGTTTGGCTACTTTGACTTCATCAATTATTTTGGTATGAAAATCGAAGGAACGAATTTGTCTAATCCAAAAGAAGAACAAGATTATTAAAAAGTTGCTTTTGTTTTGGATATTTCTGAATTTGTATATAAACATATGGAAATGTCAAACTTGAGGATAAGTCAAATCAAGTTTGGTATGAAGTTGATTCGTTGGGTTATTGTGAATATATTGTCTAACAAACCCAATAACTCTAGCAGGGATGATAATGTTGACTTATTCTTGATGCGGTGTGTTGTCTATAACATAAAGGTTTGTAAGAATGAGTGGTTTAGATTCATCTTTGATAGGATAATCTATTGCAGAGACAATCCTAAGAATCCTATATTTTTCTCTTCATTTATTATGATGATCTTGTAGCTTAATGACATTGAGTGTGAGAAGGAAGAACTTACTAAATCTATATAACTCTGGATTATGGTGTTGTATCGAAGATGAGGTATTACAGGGATTCGGATGGTAATTACTACTACTTGGAGTCCTCTGGCAGAATAATCTATGATGATAAGATTGTTAAGAAGGAAGCTCTTGAGACTATTGTTCCATCCACTGCAGGTGGAAGTGCTATTGCTTCCACATCTTTTGATGTGAGGGCACTGTTGGATGACATGCTTCATAAGCTTCTTGCAGATAAACAAATCAGAGAGGATCATATCATGGCACGTATTGATGCGATTGCCAATGTTAGAGAGGAGAACATGGTAAAGATGAAGGAATAGATTCTTGTAATGAAAGGACGCCTGGATAGTCAGATTCAAGTGGCTAAGAACTCAATTAATTATCTAGGTGGTAACAACTACATCTTTAATCACGACACTGCTACAACAACTATTCTTGTTCCTGAAGACCTTATTTTTGCTACTGCACATCCTCTACCATCCTCTGTTTTCGTTTCTACTGATGTGTGATACTTCATAGAATTTCATATCAAGAAATTTAACATGTTTAGTTTTCTTTTTATGTTATGTCTGTTTTGGTTTGAGCTATGTTGATGTTGTTATCTTTTGATCATTTATTAGAACAACTTTTATTTACCATGTGGAACATATAATTTGAATTCACGTTGTTTTGGTATTTCTAATATTCGCTCATTTGCTATTTTATCTTGTTACCTTTTTCATGTTGTGTATTTGTGATTATTTCATGTATGCGATGTTTATGGTTGTGTTCATGATTCACTAAGTATGAAACTCAATTTTGGCTTTTATGTCAACTAGGATTCTTTGTGTTTTTTTCCTTGTTTTTGTATGGTTCTCTCCATTTTGATATTTGACAAATGAGAGAGGTAGTTGAGATATTGTCGATATTTACGCACATTAAATGTTTAATGCAGGGGGAGCTTTACAACTTTTACGACTTAAAGAAAGTACTATTTAACAGTCATCATTATGATTAATGTTTTCATCAACAATAATCTCACAATCTTGCGAAACATCAAAAAGGGGGAGACTGAAAGCATAGAGTATCATTTGGTATCTTTTACGTGCTTTAAGTATCTATTGATTTTTGATGTTTTACAATTCTATTATTGTTTCATTGCGCATTGTAATTTGTATGTTATTTTAATTCATCCATGTGATTGTAATCTTTGTTTCAAATTGTTGTAGTCATTTGGTTATGTAACTGTACCATTAAGAACCCTTTGCATTTCATGTTGAATCAGTTGATCCTTGCTTGCTATTTTCTTTTTGAGGCTATGAAAGTTACTTCTTTGTAATTTCTACATGAGTAGCTTGAATCACAAGTTATAACATTTTAATTTTGATGTTTTTGGTAATTTATTCGGATCATGTGTAATATCTGATTTGAATCATTCACTTATTGAAAATTAGGATTACACTCTAGATCATTTGATTCAGATCAAAAAGTTGGACATGATTCGAATCAGAATCCCATTTGATTCAAATCAAGTACAAATAATGATTCGAATCACATGCTTGGAAAAGAAACTCCTTTTAGTTATGTCCAAATAGATTCAAATCAAATTTCCTTCTTGATTCGAATCAAACCATAAAAACGTAATTTACCATCACTCATTTAAATGCTTGTTTATTTGGATTACAGTAACAAGTATGGAAATTTATGATTTTTCATAGAGATTAAAATAGATATTTTTGTCCTCTTATATTAGTGTGTTCATATATGCACCTTTCTTCTCTCTTCTTCACCAAAACATCAGCCTTTAATATTGAACTTATGCCATTCATTTATATGTTTTTGTCGCATCTTGATTGTGAAGTTTGGGTTATTGTTTTTTGTGTTTTTGAGAATGATTTGTCTAGATATTGTTAAGGATTTAATCAAGCTCTTGATAACTTTAAAGAACCAAGACCCACTTATCTAAAACCTTGTTTGAATATTATGTGGGTGTTCATCTTTCATCAAAACTGAGTTACTTGACTAATTGCTTATAATGTCAGTTGTTGTTGAGATTATCTGACACTGTTTTCCATCTTCATCCTTAGTATCTTTCCTTGTGTACCTTTCTCTAAAGATTGAGTGAATGGGGGACTAGTGGTACATTAGGATATATAATCAGTTTATGTGTAGCTGATTTTTTATTTATAACAAGTGCATGTATCATTTCTTGAGTGCAGTTTGAGATTTAAATTTTATCTAACAGGATAAGAATTTCCATTATACTCCAAAGAAGACTTTGGCAGAATCAAGTCCCAACGATCTATAAGGAGGAGTTGGAAGTTATCATTCTTTGTTGGCATTGGAGAAATATTGCTAGCACAAATGGTTGGGAGTTATCTAATATACGCTCAGTTAAGGGAAATCGCTCAGACAAGAAATCGGCGGGATCATGTGGATTGCCACATACGAATACTTGGAGAAGACTATTGTGGGTAACGAGGTTATTAGATAAAGATCTTGTGTTTTGTTAGAAGTTTAGTGTTTGCTTCATTAGATGAAATTATCATGTGATAGTTCTTTGTAATGAAAACGATGTAATCATATTTTCATCATAATGGAAGATCGTGATTATGTTCCAATGGATCACGATAAGGATCTATTCCTATGGAGTTGTTCCATAGTATAGGACTCGCTGTGAACCATAGGGCATAAAGGATCATGAAATTGATCCTAAGGTTTTTGTAATTAATAAAATTGGAATATTGCAATTGAGTGGGACTTCTAGTTAGAAACCATGATTTTGATTTTGGTGTTTTTGTAATTGGGGTAAAATGTGTATGTTAGGGGTGTTTTGTTGAATTATATGTTTTTGAATTAGATGAATTGGTTAAATTGGATGAATTATATGAATGGTTGAATTAAATTTGAAATAAATTATTATGTGAATGTTTTGTTTGAGATTTCTAGAAAAATCCCAAATTGTCACTCTATCAAATTGTGGAAAATTCTAAAAAATTCCAAAAGTTAATTGATTAACCTCTTTGGGCCAATCAATTAACTTGTCAGATTTTCAATATTTTCATTTGACAGTGGTATAGTTAATCGATTACCCTCATTGGGTCAATTAATTGACATTCCTAGTCCTTCATTTGTTTTATCATATCCGAAGCTCTGTGACTCTAGTTGCGACGCTGTTTGAAGTGTTAGAAAGCCAACACGATAGCCTTTCTGTTAAAATAAGGAAATATGGTATGTTAATGATATATAAGTGGTACTTTTCTAAATATTATACCAGAAGCCTAGTCAAGTCTCAAGCGGTATTGGTTGTCTTGTCTCACGTGTGACTTGGGTTTCATAAGCACGTTTGAAGTGTGGCCAGTTACGTCGAAAAGCTAATGCAATTAAATTTCTTGTGATGAAGGTTAATGTTACTAGTGTATCAGTATGATTATGGTAAATTTTAAATGATTGAGATGAATCAATTTGAAGCCCTTTTGTCACAAATCGATGAGAAGTCCTTATGTGACAGTAGTGCAATTCTGATTCAAAGAGATTATTGTGAAGCCCTTCTGTGGAATCAAAAAGGAATGCGTTTCAAAGAGGAAGGATGTTCAAGAGGATTATTTTTAATGTTTGTTCATGCATCATACTAGTGTGGAAGTAGGTCTAATTTATGGGAGTGTTGTAGTATGATGTAGCTCACATGTACGGCTATGCATTGTATGTCTACGGACGTATAGAAGAGTGTCATTGTACAGGTGTAGCTCACATGTCCTCATAAACTGTAGAACTTAGGGGAATGTTGTAGTACAAATGTAGCTCACGTGCACTCCTAGGCATTGCAGGTCTATGGACGTCTAAGAAAGTGTCATAGTATAAATGTACCTCACATGTACTCTTAAGTTGTGGAAATTAGGAGAGTGTCGTGGTATGAATGTAACCCACATGTACTCTTAGATATAGCAGGTCTACAGATGTCTAGGAGAGTGTTGTGGTATGGAGCGTAACCAACATTAGTGTTTGGTACCACATGCATATAGAGTAGAGGTTAGTGTGCATTGCATAACATTCATGTGCATTGATGTGTGATTGTATTAATTAACTTGGTATTTTTTATATTGTAATGATGATTGTGAATGGTTGCACTGTACTTGATCAGTCACCATTTTTGCTAGGTATTTCACTATTTAATTGTAAATAAATCAGGTAAACTGTGTGATTTTAAGCGTTTTTAGTTAGAATTAGGAGTATTTTAATTATATGCAGTGATTCATTACTTATGAGTTTCTTGAGGATATTTTACACCTTTGTTATGTTAGCCGGTCAAAAACAGGTTTGGAAGCTCAGAGGATTAAGCATCAGATGCGGAACTGAGCCGGAGTGAAAGAACAGAAGAAAAAGCCAAAAAGTGGAGGATCTGCTGCCCATACGCGTAACACTTTAGTTGTTACGCGTGTGGCCCCTAGCTTACGCGTATCATATGCATTCCAGCAGAGGGATGATTTTTAGAGGAAAAACAGGCCTTCTGCCAATACGCGTAAAGGCTTGGCATTACGCGTATTAGGTTGCTTGCTGACAGGCCCTTATGCTCATACACGTAGGAGAATGAGCTGCGTACCAGGTCAATACGCGTAACATGTTGGTCAATACGCGTATTGAGCCCAAAAATTTCGGAAAGCCCAAATTTCACCTATTTATTGCCAGAGCGCGATTTTATTAGGGTTGGACGACTTTTGGAGGAAAACACACGATTTGAAGGCTGGAAGCGCAAAGATTTGTCAAGGTTTCATATGTTCAAGTGTTTTTCTGACAATTGAAGATAGATTCCTCACGAAATTCTGTAATGACAACCATTCTTATTTTTGTTTTATTTATGATTATGAGTAGCTAAACCCCTCATTGCTATGGGGTGACCCTGATTTCGGATGTAGCGTATTCTGATTTATTCAATGCATTGACTATTTTTATTCATTAAAATTGGTTTGTTCTTATTATTGTTCTTCATGCTTTATCCGTCGGACCAACGGATTCTGACCTTTAAAAATATTTTGGCTGAACAACAATTTGTTTATTGATTTAGATAAGAACTTTGGATAATAAATATTACCTAGGACTAGGAGTGTTTTATCCGAACTGGAAATTCTTGATATTTGAATGCTTGGGTATGAACATGATTATCTATGGACATTAATTGTTTTGGATTACTGTTATTGCATTGGTAAATCACTATTGTTACAGGAAGTTTCATTCACCGAATCCTAGCAATTTACTCATATATGTTCTCCGTTCAACTATTTACTCGCTTTCTTTAATTACATTTTAGTAAAAAAAAAAAAGAATTTATCAAACTACCAAGACTTTTTGTCTAATTGAAATCATTGTTGAACTCTGTATCATCAAGCAGTCCTTGAGATCGACATTTGGGATCGTCCCTTTATTACTACAATAGGAAAAATAGTAAATTTCTATTTTCCTATCAGTACCACCTTAAATTTTCTATACCGTTTATTTTTCTAAAATGTATTCTAACTCGTTTTGCTTTCTTGTTTGCAAGATGTACCTCTGAACATGATACCCTCGGAATGAGACTGAGGAGTAGTTTCTTTTGAGGTGATCTGATGATGATGTTGTAGAAAGTCATCTTAGTTATGTGTGTTGTGCTACTAACATATGTTAGTCAGTTAGGGAGTGAGTCTAAATATAGTTTTGGTACAGTGACATCAGGGATGAGGTTGTTTTTAAAAGAATATTATGTTTTTTTATGGTTTATTGTAAATCTTGAGCATGTTACCCAAGTATGGAAATTTGTTAATGCATGGTATGAATAATGTGTTATACCATGTATTTTATGTTATTTGTTATATAAATTATTCTGCATTATATATATATATATATATATATATATATATATATATATATATATATATATATATATATATATATATATATATATATGTGTGTGTGTGTGTGTGTGTGTGTGTGTGTGTGTGTGTATATATATATATGTGTGTGTGTGTGTGTGTGTGTGGACGCGCGCGCGATATTTGAGATTTATGGTGTCACACTTGACATATCTATAATACAATTGTGATGCATGTAATAAAAATTTTTATGCTAATAAATATCAATTTAAATTTGTGCACTTGAGTACTTTCAATGTTAAAATTCACTTTATATTTTAAATTTTGTTTTATCAATTAGGTACACACACCATTTATATATAGGATAAAATAAATAAGATATTTATGAATTTTTTAACCCATTTAATATGAGACTTACACCGAATCATCCAAACATGTTTGTTATTTAGCACTATTTTTCCTTATATTTAGTTTCCGTATTTCATCAATTATTAATTATGCTCGTGTTCATTTAGTGTTCATTATTTAGCACTATAATGTTAAGATTCACTTTATATTTTAAATTTTGTTTTACCATTTAAGTACACACATCATTTATATATAGGATAAAATAAATAAGATATTTATGGATTTTTTTTACCCATTTAATATGAGACTTACACCAAATCATCCAAACATGTTTGTTATTTAGCACTATTTTTTCTTATATTTAGTTTCTTAATTTAACTAATTTTTAATTATGCTCGTGTTCATTTAGTGCTCGTTGGAAATTTATATTATTTGTCTTCAATAAAATATGTTAATTGTGAGAGATTCTTTAGACAAATATAATTTGAACTAAAAATGAAACATATAATTTCTACTTAAGTTTATATTTCATGAGAATTAATAATATATATTTTTTTACTTTTTAATTAACTTAGCGTGTGATATTTAAATTGTTTTTAATATATAGAAATGTAGAGAAATATGCAGAAAGAGTAGGTAAAAAAACCGAATTTTATACTCTTTTAATAAATTTATTTAGTATTATTATAATTTACTTTTATAAGTTTATTTAAATAAATAGTATCAAAAAACTTATATTTTAATTAATTCGAATCCGTCAATGCAAATAAATATTTAATTTTATTGATATTTTAATTTGTTAGTTTATTTAAATATTAATTGAATTATTTATTTAAAAATGTTCAAATAAAATATTTAAGTAGATTTATAGATTAATTAAGCATTCAAACAAGTTGAACCCAAATTTAAAAAATAAACCTATGATTAAGTAAGTTTTAAAATTTTCACCATATCATACTCAGATTTAACAAAACTTTACTCTTCCCAACCTATTCACATCCCTAGACATCTCCTTAAGTTATAAAAAAGTTTTTTTTTCAAAGTCTTGTTTAACAAAAGTTGTGAATAAATTGTTTCTATAAATTTTATATATATATATATATATATATATATATATATATATATATATATATATATATATATATATATATATATATATATATATATATATATATATATATATATATATATATATATATGTTAACTCACAATTTTTTTACCCCAATATCCTATTTTGAAACAAATAATACCAAAATACCCTATTTTGAAAAAAAAAATAACAAAAGTGCCGTAGATTCAGAACCTGCTCGTCCACTGAAGTGGCGAGCAGATGAAGGCAATCGTGGCTATGTTGGTGCTCGCCCACTGAGATGGCGAGCATGTGAAGGATGCCTTTTTTTTTGTTTTTTTTTATTATTTATTTAATCAAATCTTTAATAGTTTTAATAATAAAAATCATATTATAAAATACATTATACTAATTTAATAATAAAATATTAATTAATAATATATTATAATAATAAAATATTTTATACTTTATTAATTTAATAAATAAATACTAATTAAAATTGTATTATAAGATTAAAATATTTTATGCTGTTTTAATATAATAATTAAATAAAAATTAAAAATATATCATAATAATAAATAAAAATTTGTTGTATTAATTAAATACAACAATAAAATATATTAAACAAAAATATATGTTACATATACATTTGATCAAAAATGGCCCTCAGTTCCACACTTAGTGGTCCTTTCTGTCAATATCCTCTACCCAAATGTTCATTTGCATTTGTTGTAGGTGATTGAAATGAGTCGGAAGACATATCTTTATTATGATATGTTGTAGGGGGTCGGCCTGCCTTGAAGGGGGTTCTGCTTGTGTTGATGGTTGCTCAGCGAGAATATCATCAATGTTAAAATCTGGCATTTGCATCAGTTGATCCTCTGTCAGCAAAAAAATTTGAAATGATTGTGATGGTTGCGGTGGTTGTGGGTAGGTTTCGGGTTGGGTTTGTTGGAAGGTTGGGTAGTAGACGTCATCAGGCGTGAAGGTGGAGGTGGGTTGAGAGAATGAAGTGTTGAATGTTTGATATTGGAATTGAGGGTTTGTCTGATCAAAGTTGGGCAGTGGAACTGAAGTGAACTGTAAGGGCGGTCGAAGGTAGGGTTGGGGTTGATATTGTTGGTTGTAGTTGTAGTTATAGTTTTGTTGAGGTAGTGGATTGTAGGGAGTTTGGTGTCGGTATGTATGCTGAGCTGATGAAGATGCGTGCCCCCCAAATTGAGATGTGTAGTTTGGTGGCACATCCTGATACATTGATGCGACAGTTGGTTGTGTTAATGATGAACCTTGCATGCGTGGGTCGGTCAAAAATTGGTCTAGAGCAATATGCACATAAGGAATGACACGAAACCAAGTTAAATACTTCTGGCTTAACTTGCGTTCACCAACTACAGCGTCCCCCTGCAAAATCAAATGTCTTCTATGTTTCCATTCTCTCACCTCCTCCTCGTTTAACTCTCGCCAATGAACTTTTTGGGCTTTTCTCATTGTCATTGCGTGGTGTTCCCTTAAACACCTTGGCGGGGAAGGGATTTGTTGTTCAAATCTAAACTGGAGTTTTACCCTATCTGTTTGATGCATTTCAATGGTATAGAAACAAATAAGAAAAGTTGTAGCACTCTAGATTTGGCTATCTCTAAGATTGGGCACTGAATATTGAATGTACGGCCTCCATATAAACTGCCACATATTAAAGAAAATTATAATACCATTAAGGAGTATAACCGACAACTATGTTCTATTGTTTCAAACTTACATCTTTTTCTTACATATGGTCCAATGCGTTTCGATATCCTTGTAGATGAAAACGAGGATTAGCACCATAATTCATCCGTCTTTGGGCCCATCTTGCATAAACCAAAAAAAAAATATTGTTAGGCATAGTTGAATAACAATATATATATATATATATATATATATATATATATATATATATATATATATATATATATATATATATATATATATATATATATATATATATTACATACACATAAATGTGTGTTTTAATCTAGAAATATCTTTATACGTATGGATACGAGGGTTGCATTGTACTAACCGGAGCAAACAATGGTATATGCGTGAATGCTTAAGAAGTGAGTAGAAGAACACAATCACTCATGCTCCTAACATCTTTGACTGTTGCCTTGCACATTTCTCTGTACAGTTTTGCAAGACATGCAGAACCCCAACTATAGGTGCCGCATTTTTCAAGATCCTCTATGAAAGGAATCCAGGAAGAATGCAAAAGATTTGACTCTTGTCGGGAAACAAAATAGTGGTGATTACAAATAAAATATAAACTTTAGCTTGTAACACAATTTCTTGTTGTGTGGGGGAAGAGTTACCTTTTAAAATTTCATATAAATTTTCTAGCCAGGTGATCCTAACAGAACCTCTGTTTTTATCCGCTTCTGTAGGTTCCACCCCCAAGCTTTCCATGTAAACATCATTTGTTACTTCGGTAGGACCGTTGGTAGCTTTTCCATCAACTCGGAAACCAAGTAACATATTCGCATCTTCTAGCGTTATCGTGCATTCACCTGTTGGGAAGTGAAAAGTGTGTGTTTCTGGTCTCCATTTCTCTAACAGAGCCAAAACTAAGCTTGAGTCGATTTTGAGACTATTTATTTTTGTGATATGAGCAAAACCTGCTATTTTTAGATACAGATTTATTCTCGCACTTGCTTGAATGGGAGCATGAGAATGCACTCTAAATCTTGCATTAATCTGAAACAATATTGAACCAAACAATTGTAATCATTATTTTTTATATGAAATAATATTTAACCAAGCAATTATAAGCATTATTTTTGAATGCACTCGAATAGAGAAAAACTTACACTAGCTTGAATGTTTTGTTGTGTTCCACAGTGTTCATCGCTCATCCACAACAATGCCATTTTGATTGAGTATCCAAAATTTTCAAGAAATTCTTGAGAGTTTATTGATGTTATAATGCTTTGTGTTTGAAGTAAAAATGTGTGTAGAAACTTGCTTGAGGTAAATCCGAATTTATAGATGAATATTTTATATTTGGTAATGTAAATGTGACTATATGAAGTGACAATACTATGTGTTTGCATGGCTTCGGAAATAGTTATTAGGTCTTACACAATGGCATGCATGTAAAGCTAGTAGCAAGACTAGGTCTTACACAATGTTTCATGAATGCAAGACACTTTTCAGCATCCATCACTCACTCACCCATTGAGTGGACGAGTTGGCTCGTGCACAAGAGTGTGCTCGTCCTTTGGATGGGCGAGCAAGTGCTTCACATGAACATGCTCACCCTTTGAGTGGGCGAGCTCAAAGGGACTTTTTCTTCACTATATTTTATGTATGTGTTATATATTTGTGTGTATCCTATATTATTTATATCATAACTCCAAATTTCATTAAGAAGAACATAGATTTTACACTTCAAATATGTCTAAGAGAAATATAATTGTTACGTGCCACTTTAATGGTGTTGTTTCAACAAATACTACCGTTGGATTCTCATTCAGCAACACAGATACTTACGCATTCAAAATTCATGTCAGTTCTGATTTTTTCCATTTCAAAGATAGAATGGGAAAAAAATAGCACGATGCGTTGAGGAGATAATTTATCGGCATCCTATACTTAATGAAGACGACTGTACAATTTTTTATGTAATGACGCCGATCAGGAATGACGAAGATGTGGAGGAAATGTTTCGGTGCCACGTGATGTTTGGTCAGTTACCTACAATTGAGTTGTATGTCCGACTACTAGACAATGCCGAAACATTTCCGACGCAAGAGACACGGTCACACTGGTATGGAATGAGCCAAACATCCAACGATGAACCAACACAAAACAACCAACCATTCATACCAAATGAAGAGGTTGGAGAAGCAAGCGATGACGATCTTCAGGAGGTCAGGATGCAAGATATTTTTGGTGACAGTGATGATGAAGATGATGAAGATATAGTTGTCGCGTTTACGCAGCCCATTCGTGCACAACCAATAAGTTTGTACAACCCACCTGCACATATGCAAAATATATGTTTGGAACATGATTGTCGCAACTGCGAAAAACACCCGGCGGAAAACAGAAGAGTCGCCACCTTTCGTTATTTATCCCAAAGAGAGGGAAAGGAAACGATCGGAAAAACATGACTAAAAGGGAAAGGCAAGGTCATCGCAACCATGTCTGGATTCGGGAGTCTGTTATGCAAGGGGAAGGTATGAGCACCCCTCACATCCGTCGTACTCGACGGGATCCACGCATTGTTGTCTATCTAAAAGGGTGATCATCTATCTAGCTGAAGGTTAAGGGACAAAAGAAAAATAAAAGAGAAGAGACTCGGCAGAGCATCGCCGCTCTGTGCCTACGTATTCCCTCGTGCAATGGGAAAATCAGAGTCAACATAGTTCAGCTAACCACGGGTGAAAAGGGGGGAAGGTTGCTCGCCAAGACGTCGAGTCTTGTGCCTACGTACTTTCATCTGGTATGAAAGATCAGAGCAAACGTAGTTCGGGCTAAAAAGACCACAAGTTGGTTCAAAAGTTTTTAGGCCCGAGTAGGATTAACAAGTAGTTCTAGCAGTTGGTGTATGCGGCTCGACCATTGGAGACTTAGGCGTTACCATTTGCGGTAGAACTAAAAGTTAACGACACTCTTTTATCTGAAAAGATTTTCCTGATTAAGATCCCGAAGGATGAAAAAGGTTTGAAGTGTTTTTGTGTTTTTTAGAGAAGAAGTGTTTTGAATTTGACTGTTCATAATATATGTTGTACTAAAGTCTAAAACCTAGGATCGAATGTGTCGCATATCGTCCTAAGGACGTATACTAAACACTCTAGGCAATTGAGAGGTAACCGCTCAATCACAATTTCCCAAGTACAAGGCTCATGGTACAACATCTATTATCTTTATTAAGTGTGTTAAGATTGTATGAAGATGAGAAGAGAAGAAAGGACCACTAATGGAAGACTAAATCAATCCTAAAAGTTATCATGCAAAGTGGACTTAAAGTTGGGATGCAAAAGGGAACTACCTAATGTTATCATGCATGGTTTGAACTTAAGGTCTATCACAATCCAACTTGAACAAGAAGAATTGGAAATCCTAATGGGAACATGGCAAAAGAAGACAAAAGAAGGAAGAAGCAAACATGAGTAAGATACACACATAGAACACAAACATGCAAAGAGGGAGGAAAGGAAGTGTGGGGCAACAGCCGCCACAAGCGCGTCTCGGCCTCTTTGGGATATACAAGAATGCAATGCAACAAAACCAACATGCATAAAGAAGGCAAGCAAACAAACAAACAAACACCGAAACAAAATGAGCGAATGAGATATAACGAGAGAAGACAAGCCTCTACAACCGTCGGCTATCGATCATCGAAGACAAATGGGAGGAAAAGAAGTGTGGGGCAGCAGCCGCCACAGGCACATCTCGACCAATTGGCTCAAATAGTCAAACAAAAAAAGAAGCATCACATTGAACAGCGCATATCGGAAATACGCATTCAAGTGGAAGACAAACAAAACGAGTCGACAAAATCATGATCAAATGATCAAGAACAGCGACCTATATACCAAACACTACACTCCTAATACATCACACTGCTCTATGATGATTCGAAGTGGAACGGCATGCGAAAACACCTTGTAAAACAGCAAAACAGGCCCATTGTTACAGTGTTAATCGGTTAACCCCTGGGGTTAATCGGTTAACACCTTAAAAAGTTTGGAAAATATGGATCTTTGAACAGGTTAATCGGTTAACCATATGCGTTAACCGATTAACACTGTAACAGAGGCCAAAAACAGCAGCAGAAAAAGCACTTTCAGCACAAAATCACTTAATCAAATGATCCAAAAGATCAGCTTATCAAATAAGCACGAAATTACACCTGCAAACAGAAAACCAATAGACATGCAAACATGTCCACACAACACAATCACAATTCGAACGGATCGAAATCAACCAAAATTCAATCGAATATGAAGATTAACATGATAAGCTCAAAAATTAAATCGGATCGAGAATTCCAACCTTCGAAGCGAAGATTTGCTTCGGTAAGTGTTGATCAACTGAATTTGAGCAGATCCAAACAAGATTATCCGGAAAAATTCAAGATCCACAATAGTTCTTGCAAGAGGAATGGAGATCAAGCAATTTTAAGCCAAATTACTCCAAATAAGCACTTCCAACTCAAGCTCCAAAATTAGATCTCAATTTGCACAAAAATTGATTATGAAAACTGATCCAATGATGATGTTAAATGGAGGTTTATGCTCAAGAATCCATTGATTTCAATGAAAAATCAATGAATCCAAATGATGAAGAGGTTTGAGTGAGGGTTTAGGAATGGAGAATTTTGAGAGAATTGAGAGAGAATTGGAGTGAATTCTGAAAAATGAATTGAATTATGAGAGATTAGATCCTTTGGTTTGGAGTAAATCACTTAAGTACTCTCTTGGTTTGGATCCAAAGCTAGGTTTGGGAATTTGGATTGGAAAATGTGGTATGGAATGTGGAATGGGCATTTGGTGGGAAATTGAAATTAAACAAATTTCAAATGGGGTTCTAGATCCTTCCCAAGTGTAAAAATGAAATTCAAATGATCAAAATGGGACTCCAAGAGTGGCTGGACTTGAAAATTCACGTACAGGGCAAAAAATACACAGGTTAATCGGTTAACGCATATGGTTAACCGGTTAACACTGTGAAAACTTGCAAAATTATCCTGATTTTGATTGTGTTAATCGATTAACGTTATGTGTTAACCGATTAACACCTTCAAAATTTTGAAATTGGCGCCTTTTGGAGGGAAACGTGCCCACTTGCCCGTTTTCAACTGTTTGGATATCTGTTAATCCTCTGGAACTTGTTTTCGATCATCCTGACTGTGAAACTGCTTGAAGTAGCCTGAACGCTGGAAATTAACCTGCACAATAAAATAAAATCGACCGCTCTATCGGGCAAAATAAATGCCAACTAATGTTGCTTGTTGTTCAGTTGCTTGCACTGGAATGAAAATTGAGCCACGGGAAAACCTTGATCCCCTGTCTCAAGAACGAATGCCATGATATGCAGAAATGCAAAATGCACAGAAACAAAAGCCAGTTGCAAAAGCCGATTGGTCAAATTTTGGGGTGCAACAATGATGAGACAACCTCCGTGTTTGGAAGTGTCATACCAAACCATATAGGTGAAGAAATAGAGATTGGGATGGAGTTTGAAAACAAGGAAGCTTGCGTCTTCGCTCTGCAACATTGGCACATAACACACAATGTTGACCATTGGGTTTATCAATCTTACAATGAACGATATGTAATTAAGTGTAAGAAACAAGACTGCAATTTCAAGTACAGAGCTTCCTTGAGAAAAAGGAACTCAAAATGGGTGATCGGTAAGCTGTCTGGGCCTCACACATGCACTACCACGTCAATGGCACAAGACCATAGGAAGCTCAATTCAAAAACCGACACAAGTGGATATGCGACTCCTCTGTTAACTTCGCCACTATGTGTTGAAAACATGCATTGGACATCTTCATCATTTTCTATACGATCCAAGTAATACATATACGTACCCTCCGAGCTAGCATCAGTCATCGTTATATAAGGACAACGATACTCCATTTTTCTCACCGTCATACGACGACCGCCCAACTGCCGAAATTCCGTGTTAATTGCTGCAACCACAGTTCTGAAATTCCGCTGCGGATCTAGGTAAACACTGATTTTTTTTCTTGTCCATAAAAAACAAGAGCTCAGACAGACATTTTTAAAACACGGATCACTAGACACGAATGATATGTGCCGATGCGCAATACGTCTATTTATAAATAAAAAATTATGTTTGAACTCGGTCATTCAAAGACCGAGACTCTGTAAAAACTTTACACCTCCATGGACGAACATCAGTCATTCTTTTTTAATACATGACAGAAAGAAAAATTGAATTATTATATCATTCACATTTTTTCCATTTAATATAACATAATATAATTAAATTAATATAATATATAATATATAAAAACTCTAAAAAAATATTTATAATTAAATTAAATATACCATTAAACACTCTTTATAACAAATAGTTAACATTAATATCATAATTAAATTAATATAATACATCTTTAATATTTAAAAACATTATTTTAATTAACTAAAAATAATATAAATAAAAAAAATAAAAAATAAAAAGCATCCTTTACGTGTTCGCTATTTCAGTGGACGAACATCAACTTAATCACAATTGCTTTCATCTGTTCGCCACTTTAGTAGACAAGCAGGCTCTAAATCTATGACATTTTTGTTATTTTTTTTTAAAATAAAAATATTTTGGTATTATTTGTTTCAAAATAGGTTAGTTTGATAAAAAAAAAAAAAAAGTCTTAACTCACTTTAAATACCTATGCAAGTCTTATATAATTAGAAAAACTAAAACAAGCTTTTTCAAATATATCTTTAATGTCATTCAGCTAAGAGCAGATATTGATAGCCACATATGAAGCTACATGACACGTCATTCACACGTGTATGTAGGGTCTAAGCATTTCTCTTTCCAAGTGGGTCTCATCGTCACAACACCCCATCCCCTTTTTTTGGGTTTTCCTTTTTCTCCAACTTTAATTTATAAATAAATATTTTGTTAAATCAACTTATTTGAGAGGCTAAAGGCAGAAACATATATTCAAATTTACAATTCTACTGGTTCATTTTTAAAGGTTAATTTTAATTATTTGATTAAAAAAATCTATAAGTAAATAACTTGAATCCAAGAATTGAAATTAGATATGAATTGTTCGGTCAAAACTTATGATTGATAATTATTTTGTAATTGATGGGTGATAATCTATAGTTAATATATAAATTAAAGTATTTGATAAAGTTAATAGTTTAATTATTTAATAAATTAAAATAATATAAAATATATTTAATTTTTAATTTTTAATTTTTAATTTTTAAAATAAATTTAAAGGATAGTAATAAATTCTTATTAAAATAATAAAAATAAAAGTGAAAAAAAATTATAACCATAATTTAAAATGTTATTTAAAATAATATATGAAAAGTAAATTATAAATTAATAAAATAAATTATAAATTTGTATCGAAAAGACCGTATCCAAAAAGTTTTTTTTTTTATCATATGATTTTATAAAATGATTAGTCGTAACTATATAAATATGAGAATGAAAAATAATTTTAAAAAAAATGAGAAATGAATAATATAAAAGAAAATGAAGTTTCTCTCTCTCTCTCTCCTAAAAAGTACATCCTTTTCTCTTTCTCTCTCTACCCCCTACCAATATTAAAAGGGGTCCTTCCCCGCTTCCCGTTATGCTATCCACTCAACAAAACTCTCATTCCTTCTTTTTCTTGTCTCTGTTCCTTCAACTCTCTGTTTCATTATTCCTCACAAAACTAAAAAACCAAAACAACAATTATTAGAAATGGTTGCTTTGGTTTCTCAAGAAAATGTCGTCACATTGGTTTCTCGTACCGGTCGAGAGTTGCAGCGTTATAGAAAAGGTCGCCGTCAAGTTGTTGGGTTCGTCTCTTCACAACCTCACCCCTTTCTATTTCCTCAATAATTTCCGCAACTAATACTCTTTTTTCTGAATAATAGCTAACTTTGTGTTTATGCAGATGTATACCTTATAGATTCAAGATTGGTGAGAAAAAATCTTTGGATATTTTGGATGAATTGGAAGTGCTTGTCATAAGTTCTCAAAAAGGCAAAGGGATGCTATTTCCAAAGGTACCGCCTGTTACAAATATGTGTTCTTGCATCAGATGTATCTGTGTGCATGATGTCTCTACACAACTATCAATTGAGCTGATTAACCGAACATTTTGATTTATTTTCTTATATTTTTGTTATTTATAATTCATCAGGGAGGTTGGGAATTAGATGAATCTCAGAAGGAAGCAGCTAAGAGAGAAACCATGGAGGAAGCCGGTGTAAAAGGCATTGTTGAAGGTAAATTAGGTAAATGGAGTTTCAAGAGTAAAACATACGACACTTTATACGATGGTTACATGTTTCCTTTACTTGTTAAAGAACAAATGGAGTTTTGGCCGGAACAAAATCTTCGTCAAAGAACATGGGTAAGTACGATAAAAAAAAACAATTATGGGGCAATTGTTGTTATTTAATGTAGAAAATGAGTTTGAAAGATTCAATTTTGGATTTTGTGTAGATGAGTATAACTGAGGCTAGAGAGGTTTGTCAACACTGGTGGATGAAAGAGGCTTTGGACAGATTAGTAAACCGTCTTTTGGGTCAAAAACTTGTTCGTGAAAATCTTCGTCCTATGAATTGCATTGGAGATGCCAAATCTGACTTGTTAATAGTGTAATTTCCTCGAGGAGAAGAGTTAGTAGGATCCAATGAATTGAGGCAAATCATATGATAGTATATATATAAATAATTATATGAATAATAGACTTTTAGATCTCTTATTGAAGTTTGCAATTTTCCATAAATATATCTTTTTTTTGTTAAGAGAAGGACTTTTCTCATCTTATAATGAGAGGTTTAATTTTTAAATGTATTTGTGGGAATTGCAAAACTTGTTGAAATCCATTAGGTGACAAATAGATTGCTTTGCTTTTTTAAGCAATGGGTTTGTGCTAATGTACCAAGAGGGGTGATATGAATACTTGGTTATTTGTATAACCTCTATGATGATATAATGGTCACGGCTTATTTTCACCCAACTTTTTGTACTATGTGATGTGATTATCATTTGTGGATTATAAGTTTACTTTTTTGATAATGGAAATGAAGTTTTGTCTAGCATGATCAAAATTGTTAACACTTCATTCAATGAAAATTTAACTACATATTTTGTTTAATGATTATTAATTCTTCCTAGCAAAAATGATACATATGTATTATGTATTGCTAGCCATGACAAATCTCTAGCCAAATACCCAAACCTTATAAACATAAGTTCCAAATTGTCCTATGTGAAACACTTTTTCATGCCTAATAATCATGAATTAGACTCTCAGAGTATTTTAAAATTATGAATTGGACATAACTCAACCTTATCAAACTGATTTGTAAAGTGATGATTCTTCAAACTTTAAACACAGTACAATTGTCATATCTATCATATTTATATGCGACATGAGACTAAATTCAATCTTTTGAAGTGTTAGATATTGCAATGAAGACAACCTTAATACCACAATCAGGAAACTAGGAATATAACGCAATGATAGACAAAATTTTATTGGAATTAACACTGAACTTCCATTATTGTACACAAAATCTTGTTGGAATTAACACTGAACCTCCATTATTGCACAAGAGGAAGAAGAAGATGAAAGAATTTAGTAAAATATGTAACACTTCATTCAATGAAAATTTAACTACATATTTTGTTTAATGATTATTAATTCTTCCTAGCAAAAATGATACATATGTATTATGTATTGCTAGCCATGACAAATCTCTAGCCAAATACCCAAACCTTATAAACATAAGTTCCAAATTGTCCTATGTGAAACACTTTTTCATGCCTAATAATCATGAATTAGACTCTCAGAGTATTTTAAAATTATGAATTGGACATAACTCAACCTTATCAAACTGATTTGTAAAGTGATGATTCTTCAAACTTTAAACACAGTACAATTGTCATATCTATCATATTTATATGCGACATGAGACTAAATTCAATCTTTTGAAGTGTTAGATATTGCAATGAAGACAACCTTAATACCACAATCAGGAAACTAGGAATATAACGCAATGATAGACAAAATTTTATTGGAATTAACACTGAACTTCCATTATTGTACACAAAATCTTGTTGGAATTAACACTGAACCTCCATTATTGCACAAGAGGAAGAAGAAGATGAAAGAATTTGTGCAGAGAGAGAGAGAGAGAGAATTTTGTAACTAACTTTTATTTCTCAAATCTCAAAACTCAATTCTGTTACAAATGTAACTAACTTTGAGTTTATATACATTAACCTAAATTCAAATACAAAGCAAATGCAAACTCAAATGTTAAACGAAATGTAAAGTAACAACTTGAATTAGAATTAGATTTAACATCATCCCTTAATTGATATTTAAGATTAAAAATCAACAATACCAATTATATCCCTCAAATTGATGGAGTGCTTAGTTTTGACAGTCTTAGGCATCACATCTGCAAGTTGCTTATGAGTGTTGTAGTGCTTTTTTCATACAACACTAGATTTTTGGCAAGAGTTATGGCTGACTTATTGTCTATCATCAACTTGACTGGTTTGTTCACCTTGAACTTCAGTTCCTGCATCAAATTCATCAATCAAACAGCTTGACATGCTGACAACGCACCAGTTATGTATTCTGCTTCACAAGTTGAAAGCACAACCACTAGTTGCTTCTTGGATCACCATTAAATAGGATCCCATAAATACATAAACATGTATTCACTAGTGCTTCTTCTGTCTACTCAGTCCTGACATTAGTCAGAGTTTGAATAATATATCAGCTTATCATCATCTGATGCTCCATATGGAAACATAATTCCATACCTCATAGTCTCTTTTACATACCTTTGTATCTTGAGTGTAACTTGGTAATGTGACCACTTTGGCTTACTCACAAACATACTTACTATTCTAACTGCATAACATATGTCAAGTCTGGTGTTACACAGATATCTTAGAGAATCAACCAACTGTTTGAAGGTTGTAGCATCTACATCCTCACCATCAACATCAGAATCCAACTTATGATTTGTCTCAACAGGTGTGACTGCTGACTTATAATTCATTACCTTAAATCTATTTGACAATTCAAATCCATACTTCAGCTGGTCCACAATGATTCCCTTATCAAAGTGTAAAATATGTATCCCTAGAAAATTTACCATGTTTCCAAGTTTAGTCATATCAAATGCATTCACCAGCATCTTTTTGAACTTCTTTATCTCATAGGTACAACTCCCTGTCAGAAGTATGTCATATATATAAAGACACACTAGAATCACATTGCCATCAGAAGTATGTTGCACATACACTTCATACTCCATTTCACATTTTTTGAAACCCTGATGCTTGAAAAATGAATCAATTTCCAGATTCCAAGCCCTTGGAGCTTATTTCAACCCATAGAAGGCTTTATGCAGCTTGTATACCATACCTTCTTTATTCTCTATCACAAATCCAGGAGGTTATAACACATACAATTCTTCTTGCAATAGACCATTTAGAAAATATGACTTTACATATAAATGTATTAGAGGCTAATTTTTATTTAGAACTATAGCAATGCCCAATCTCATGGTTTCATGTCTAGCTACATGTGAAATTACTTCAAAGAAGTCTAAGCCAAACTTTTGTAGGAATCCTATGGCTACTAACCTTGCTTTATGCTTGGAAACTGACCAATTTGACTTCTTCTTTATCTTAAAAACCCATCTCACAGTGATGGATTTCTTCTTCTGATGTAAAATAATCAATTCCCATGTCTTGTTTCTTTTTAATGCCTCAAGTTCCTCCTTCTTGGAGTTCACCCACACCTTCTTCTTGACTTCCTCATTAATGCTGACAGGTTCAGAGTCCACCATCATGGCACGCTGTATGACTTCCCCTTTGGAGTCAATTTCAATATCATGCAACAAATCAAAGTCTGCAAGTCTCATTGGTATTTTTCTAATTTTAAGTGGCCTTTGGAACAATGCAAGTTCACCTTCAGAGGAAGGACCACCTTCAGAAAGCTCCACCTTCAGAGGCTCCACCTTTAGAAGCTCTACCTTCAGAGGCAGGATCACCTTTAGAGGTTGGATCACCTTCAGAGTCAAGTCAACCATCAGAGTCAAAGTCACCTTTAGAGTCAGATTCATCTTCAGAGTCAGACTCACCTTCAGAATCAGACTCACCTTTAGAGTCAAAATCTCCTTTAGAGGCATAATCTCTTTCAGAGGTAGAATCAGACTCTAGTGTTGACACTACACTAGAGTTTGATTAAGACTTGCTCTAATTTCATATTTCTGATTCTTTCACTATGACATCTTTATTGAATTCAACTTTGTTAGTGACTGGGCAATATTGCTTATATGCATCTGTACAGTGGTAGCCTATAAGCAACATGACTCTGCTTCTGTTATCCATTTTCCTTCTAGTAGTATCTGGTATATGTTTGTAACATGCAAAACCAAATACCTTGAAATGGATAACGCTTTTCTTTCTTCTAGTCCACTCCTCAATAGGAACTACTTCCTTTAACTAATTTTTTGGATATCTATTAAGCACATATATTGACATGACAATTGTTTCACCTCACAATGTATGAGGTATATTCTTCTCCTTCAACATGCTTATTGTCATGTCAAGTAGAGTTCTATTTATTTTTTTAGCAAGACCATTATACTATAGAGTGTATGAAGCACTCACCTCATGCTCAATACCATGTTCCATATAGAACTTCTTGAACTCTATTGAATTGAAATCACATCCACCATTAGTTCTGAGGATCTTCAACCTTTGTTAACTTTGATTTTCAGCCATCACTTTGAACTTCTTGAACTTATCAAACACCTCATGTTTGAACTTTATGAGTGCTACTCGTGTCGTTCTTGTGAACTCATCTAAAAATGACACAAAGTTCTTATTTCCTCCAAGTGAAGGTACCTCAAATGACCCATATACATCAGAATGCACCACACCCGAAGCATGAGTTGCTCTTGGAGGCATTTTTTATGAGAATGGAAATCTTGATTGCTTGTTTCTTATGCATATAACATGGTTTATCTAGTGGAACAATTTTTGGAATATCATGTACCAAATTCTTTGAACTCAGATTCCTTAAGCTTCTAAAGTTCAGATGTCCCAATCTCTTGTGCCATAACTCACTTTCCCCTTCAGCACTTCTAGCACTAAGGCATTAAGTGTGTGATAGTGCAACATTCACCTTGAATATCGTGTTTCTTCCCAGCTCGTACTGCATAATCAGCTTCTAATTACAATCATACAACTTTAAAAGATTGTCCTTCATGGTTACTGAATATTTTTCAATCAACTGGCCTACACTCATCAGATTGCTATTAATGCCAAGAATATACCATACATCCTTAACTTGTACAATTTTTCCATTATTCAATTTCACTTTGACATTTTCCCATTCCCTCAACATTCAGATACTTATCATCAACACATCTAATATTACTCTTTCTACCTGAGTCAAAATCAACCAGCCATTGCATGCTTCCAGTTAGGTGATTTGAGCAACAAGTGTTCATATACCACCAGTCTACCATTGTTCCACCTACATTCTCAGATGCCATCAATAGCACAAGTTCATCATCAGAATGTCTGCTGGATATGTTGGCTTCTTCACCCTTGCTAACCTTGTTTGACCACTAATCAACAGCAAAATCGCCAAACTTGTTTCAACTGTAGCATTGAACCTTTCTCTTATCAAATTTATCTTTTCCCTTATGAACACTCTTATGTTTCTTCTCATCTGGTCTGAAGAGTTTTAACTTTTGAGCACCACCACCATACTTTTTTTGTTCTCTAGCCATGCTTGCTTTTGATTCTTCTTGACAAAAGAAGTTTTCAGAGTTTAAGCTTTTATAGCCTGTTATGTTTCCCTTTCAGAGTTTATTTCAGTAAGACTAAACTTTTGTGCCTCTAAACTACTCTGAAGCTCTTCAATTCACATGGTGCTGGTATTTTTAGAGTGTTCTATGACTACAACTATGTAATCAAACTGAGGAGTAAGTGATCTTAGTACCTTTTCAATGATTACTTGTTCAGAGAGTATATATCCACAAGAATTTATCTCATTTGAGATCACAATCACTCTGGAGATGTAATCTGACACGTTCTCATTGATCTTCATGTTGAGATTCTCGTATTGCTTGTGTAGGGACTGCAACTTTACTTTCTTCACATTCATATCCACACATTGATAGATATAAGACAACACCTTCTGACCAGTCTTCCTCGTTTCACGTTGCGCATTTCTTTGCACTTCTGTTGAATTTTCTGCAATCTGCGTGTAACCGTCATTGTTGGGATCAAGAACATCTTGAGCACTAAACAACACACGCATCTGAATCGACCATCGATTCTAATTTTTCCATTGAATACTGAAAGCTTTGTATTTAAGCTACCGTTTCATCCGTTCATCTTCGTTCTTGTGCAAATCACTCAGTTCTCACCAACACTCGTGTTTCTTTATCCCTGAGAATCAAGATTGTGATTCTCTTCAATTTCGATATTCAATTCAACGTGAATTTGAGGACCGAAATCAATCATACACCTCACCTACACTTGTGTTTACATGTGAATCAGAATTAGAGCTCTGGATACCAATTATTGGAGTTAACTCTTAACCTCCATTGTTGCACAAGAGGAAGAAGATGAAAGAATTTGCAGAGAAGAGAGAGAGAGAGAGAGAGAGAGAGAGAGAGAGAGAGAGAGAGAGAGAGAGAGAGAGAAAGAGATGTTTATAACAAACTTTTATTTCTCAAATCTCAAAACTCAATTCTATTATAAATATTACATTAAATTTACGTTTATATATATTAACCCAAATTCAAATACAAATTCAAATGTTAAATGAAATACAATCTAACAACTTAAATTTGAATTATATTTAGGATTTTCAACATTTTCTCTCCACATTAAAAACCCATTTCATAGTTATTGGCTTCCTTATAAGAGGCAACTTGACAAGATCCCATATTTGTTCCTTTCAATGGCCTTCAACTCTTTTCTCAAGGCTGTCTTCCATACACGCTCCTTCATTGCATCTTTATGATCATTGGTCAAGCATAAGAAAATAAGACATAATGCACCAATTCTTGTCCAACATCATCTAAGAACAACTCACAGTAAATTAGCCTAGCAAGAAATTGTGTGACCAAAATGATAGAACAATTGTTGATTGTTTCTATGAATACAATTGTTCTACAATTTTATCTAGCTTTAAGATGAACATTAACATTAGGCAAGTTGACAACTAAGTTGTTGTGAGGCTAATAAATAGAGAATGACAGGATTTCACCATCAGAACAAAGAATACCCCACGGAATAGTAACCTATGGGTTGGGGTAACACTGACACCAACTTTAATTTTGCCTATATGTGAAGGAATCAAATGAAGCTCTTAAAATATCCTAAAATCCAAGTAGAGACATTCATTTCAGTTTCAAGGGTTTGGCTACTTTAAATGAAA
Source organism: Lathyrus sativus (assembly GCA_963859935.3). Taxonomy (NCBI): domain Eukaryota; kingdom Viridiplantae; phylum Streptophyta; class Magnoliopsida; order Fabales; family Fabaceae; genus Lathyrus; species Lathyrus sativus. Next base: position 446,309,113 of record OZ012739.1, on the reverse strand, counting down.
AGTGCAAGTAACAATCTCTTTATTATGAAGAGGATCAATAATAAGTTAATTAACTATTAAATATATTAAATGAATAACATTATTTATACAAAAATGAAAAACAAATGGGCAATAAATTGAGCCGACATATTAACTCCTTTAACTGATGAATTATTAGAAACATACTTCTAAACAATCTCCTATATTGAAATATTTTCAAATTGATATAATTAATGAATTGGCTTTAAAAATTGAAACATGGGCCTTACAATCATACATGGGCCTTACAAATCAAACCATAACCCAACTTAACAACTAAACCAAAAAAAAGTTTGAGTTAATTTTACCACACTTATCAAACACCGCATCTCTTTTAGACATGTTAAAAAATTTTGAATTTGGTTACTTCCACTTTTAGGGTTAGTTTGTTTTATTTATTTTTAAATGATTTTTATAGTGTTATTTATTTTGGTGTAAAATATTTAATAAGAAATTTTTTGTAAAAGTTTCAAATTAAATTTTGGTTTGAATAATTATTTTTAAAATATTATTTAGATATTTTATCATTTTATCAATTTTTTTAAATATCAAAATTTTAAAAAATTACTTAACTTTGAAACTATTTCAAATAGTTTTTCATAAAAGTTATTTTTTAGATACAATATTTTTTAAAAATTGTGATTTTGATTATAATTTGATCTTCAATAATGTATATTTATGTTATACAATGTCAAAATCAATCTTTTAATTTATAAAAAATATATTTAAAAAAAATTTGTAATATTTAAAAAAGATTTTAATAAAATTCATTTTAAAAAATCATTTTTTTAAATTAAAACAAACCGGTTCTTAATCTAATCGAAAAAACTAATCTAATTAAAAGCAAGTGCGGGTGTAAGATAAATAGGGCGGGTGTAGGATAAATTTAATTTTTAATTACGTAGAGTTGGAATGAAAAATGCTAATATCAACTCTACACTTAATCTCTGGTTTACCCAACCAATTAAATTTATTTATTTATTTATTTTTATAAATAAGTTCATTATTCATTTATCTTTCTTAACTTTAATATGGTTAGTTTATTAGAATTAATTTATTTTTAAAAAATAAAATTAAATGAAAGTAATTGATTGGAAAAATAGCAAGTGTATTATTTTGTCTTTCGCAGTAATAATGAGGAAAGTTCCCCAAATATCGATTTCAAGGACTGCGCGTAAATATTGAATTCAAATAGTAGTTCAATTAAACAAAAGTTAGAGTTTGGGTTTGTTTTTGCAAATTATGAATTACCAGTGAGTAAATGTAACAGAATAGTAAGTTGGTTTTAACAAATATGAGAAACATGTTAGGGCAAGGTGAATGATTTGTCATGTAACAACTCTAAATCCTTATTTCATTAACAAGTTCAAAATAATCAATTATCGGTTCTTTAGTATATTTTCCCCTAAATCCTTAGTGGAAAAACATTTGATCATTCATCGTAAATTCTAAGTCCATAGGAATTTATGATGAAATCAAACATTTGCTTTATCAAGAATGTACCAGTTGCTATAGGGTATCCCTAATCCTAGGTGATATCTACTATAGCGTAATCGCACAAAAGCATTAACAATGGCGGTCCAGCCTAATTGTTAACCGTTAATCAATCCCTATTGGTCCGACAGAGAAGGCCTTAGAAACATTGAACGATTAAATTGATTATGAAAAACAAATATATTACTGAAAATAAGAAATCAAATTCGTTTACAGAGTCAAATTAGGGACACCCCCTAGCATTGGGGGGTTTAGCTACTCATATTATTCAAAGGAAATACAAGATAAAAAATAGACATTACAAGTATTGGGGTAAACTTGGATTGTCAATTGCTTCTGCTCATGAAAATCTTCTGCCATCCAAAAACCTTGTCTTCTCTAATCTTGAATCCTGTAATTCGTCCCTGTCAAAAAATTCCCCTAATTCCTCGTAAAAACTTTTTAAAATAGTTAAAATTCAATGGCAGTGGTTGAAAATTCCCCAAACATCCTTGCAGCTTAACACTTGGACCAAAAACAAGAAAGTAGGAGAATCAGCGCTTTGAGTCGCTACGGTCTGTGTCAGATGTTATGGGTGGTTGTAGCACTCTTCTGTGTGTTCCATTTTTTCTCCAAGTCCCAGACCCTGTGACACGGCCCGTGTCAGGTTCTACGGACGCTCGTGTTGCTCCACAACCTCTTAGCTTTTCTTGATAACTTGTCTCAACTTCCATCCTGCTACGGCCCGTGTCAGGTGACACGGGTGACCGTAACAGGCCTTCTGTAAGTTGAGCCAACTTTCACCGAAACTCCGAATTTTTCTGCTTTCTCACACCGAGTCTTTTGGATTTATTACTTGGTCCTAAAGAAAATCAAAGGCAGACAGCCAAAGCATAAAATGCATAAAACTTGAAATAAAGCTTAAAACAATAAAACGAGTAGAAAACTTACGATAAATAAAATTAACTAAAACGATAATAAAATAAGTGCAAAGTGGCATGGAGTACCTGGATTCTTGTCGAATAAGTGATAAAAATATAATACAAATGGTGACTGATCACAAACCCTAAACTTATCTCGTTGCTTGTCCTCAAGCAATGCTCAAGATAATACAACATGTCACCCCCAAAATTCAATGCTTACCACAGTACCGCTGAGATTTTTCGCAACCAAATCTCGCTTATTCTTTTAAAGTCCCTTGCGTTCCTCAGTCGATTGTTCAACTACACTTCCACATCAAAGTACTATTTTACCTGTCAGCTTATTTCTCACTCTCACCAAGACTCTCGGGGTTTAAGTGTTTGCACTCAAAAGTTCACAATATGTAATATCAACTCATAAGCTTGAATAAATTCTTATTTCATTTCACATGCACATAGCACACATTATTTGAGGTCTTTAGGGTTCTAACGAGGGTTAGGTTAAGGTGGGACACGAAAGAGGGATAACGGTTTTTGCGCTCAGAGTAAGTGTTATATTTTCTTTCATCGTTGTTCATTTAAAACTGTCATTATGGAGAATCTTCAAACACAACCTTTTTCTTTTGTTATTCAACTTAACTACTCAGTTTTACCTTTTTTTTTTCTTGTTGTGTACTTATTGTATCCATTAAGAATCTTTGGTGAGTGCCCTTTTTTTGTGCGATCAGATTTTTTTTTCAAATTTTCTTTTTATCTGGCTCTTTTTCATTTTGCACTCACCTTGTTTAGCATAGGTGTGTCTACCCTAAATTTTGAATGAACCACATGGTTAAAAACAACAACACTTATCTGAACAGGGTATGGAAGTGATTTGACCATGGGTTATGATAATGAGGTGATAAAAACAAACAAAGGGATACAACGGGGTTAACTAGGGATAATAATTTTTAAAAAAATGATGGCTAGAAAGGCTCAGGGGTAAAAAGAAACAATGTGCCTTAGTGAGTGTAACCATGCAGTGATATTCAAAAAGAACGTACGTAAACTCTGAGTGATAGAGACATACCTGAATCATCTCTCATGATGAATACAATGTTTGGTTTTTTCTGCTCTCACCATGTTGGGTAAAGCTGACAGGGTCCATCGTACCTCTCGTGTGATGTCGCTTCCCTCTAAACTTTGGATGCATAGGTTCCTATGTTAGTCGAGTTCGAGAAAGTTGCGTCCAATCAATTTTAGTAGTATGAACTCTTTGGTAGTGATCCTTGTCATCCATTATCACTACATTCCTCACTTATCCAGACAATCAAACCAAGAACCTATAACACTTAAAACACATAATGCACAAGATGCATAAACAAATAGCAAAAGGTAAAAAGAAAAGAAATAACAGAAACAAATAACAAAAACAGTAAAAAAAAACGTAGGTTGACGGTTCATTCGCCTTATTATGGAAGATGCTTCAGCTTCCATACCTTGTTGCTTGTCTTTTTTGAAACAAGGAAACCATATTTTTCATAGATAGAATCCCTTTTTTGCAACAAGTGACATCCCACTTCTATAGTCTTGTCTCGATGCCACTTTTTCCTCTTTCTCTCGACTTTAGGAATGGATCTTTGAGTGCTTATGCTTGTTGAAGCTGAAGACAATAGCCCCCTCTAAGAGATTATGTGTGATACTTTCTCTGGTGGCGATCTTGGGATTTGGCTTTCCACACATGTTCTGATCATGCCAATTGGAGAGCGATTATCTTTTCCTCCATTTGGTTTTTGATCTCAAACACTTTCGAAGTTATTTCCTCATCATATGCTTTTAAAGTCAGGGTGCCTTTTTCTATATCGATATTGCATCGACTTGTAAGCAAGAATGGTCGACCAAGAATGATAGGGGTCTCTTCATCTTTCAGAATATCCATGATCTCAAAATCAATTGGAAAGCTAAATTTATCAATTTTCACCAGTACATCCTCTACTACCCCATATGACCGCTTTATGGTGTGATCAACAAATTTTAACTTTGTCCCCGTATCGCTCACCTTTCCAATACCAAGCTTTTTAGTGATAGATAATGGCATGAGGTTCACACTAGCACCAAAATCAATTTGGACCTTCTTGAAATTTTTTTCTTTTATAATGCATGAGATTGCTACAGATCCATGATCCCTCTTCTTATTGGGGATTCTCCCACCTTATGGTATTTCACTACACTTCTTTGTTGACATTGACATATCCTTTCCTATTGGTCTCTTTTTAACGATTACCTCTTTCATAAATTTTTTCTACGTGGGAATTTGCTCGAGTGTTTCAAAGAAAGACATATTGATCTCTGACTTTTTGAACATTGTGATAAATTTCTCAAAGTCTTTCTCTTTTGGATCCTTCTTTGTCACCCTCGAAGGGTATGGTAACTTAATCACAGGTTTAGCATCCTTTTTCTTTTTCTCGTATGTTGGCTTTACAGGCGGTATAACTTCTTCTGGTTCTTGCTTATTTTCACTTACTTCCAGATCTACCTCTATGACATGATCACCATTTGTTGCTCTTTCTTCTTTATCTTCAGCAACTTCTTGACTTCTTGTTGTGACAACATTAATGTTCTCATGATTTCTTGGATTTGGTACTGTTGTACTCGGAAGGGTACCTTGAGCTTGCATGAAGATTTGTTGTACTATCTGACCCATCTAAACTTTAAGATTTTTAATCGAAGCGGTAGTGTTCCTTTGATAACTTTGGGTCTCTTCTTGAAATTGCATATTGCGAGATGCCATCTTTTCAATGGCTATTTCCCACACTGCTTTCTTAGAAGCTTGTTGTTATTGTTAGTATTATGGTTGATTATGATCTTTCCATGAGAAGTTAGGATGATTCTTCCACCCTGGATTATAAGTATTAGCATATGGATTGTTCTGCTTCAAAAATTTTATCTCTTCGATTTGTTTTACAGCTGCAATGTAATGCATGGCAAAATGAGGTTCACCACAAATCTCATAGTTAACAGCTTGCACAGGTTAAACTTGGGCTACTTGTTGAGTACCCAAATTCACGGGCTTGAGTCTTCTCTCTACTTTAGCAGCCACTTGGTTTTCTATCTTCACAACCTAATTTTCAAGTTTCAAGTTAACCACACCCTCAGGTTTACTCACACTTCGGTTATATAACTCCATATTTTCATTTGCAACAATAGCTTCTATGATCTTTTTTATACCAGTGGCTGTTGTAAAATTGGATGAGCCCAACAGCTGTATCGATAAGTTGCTTAGTCTTCTTTCAGAGGCCATTTACGAACATCTGTATCTGTTCAGTCTGATTCATATTGTGAGTGAGACATGCCACCAATAGCATTTTGAACCCATTGTATGCATCACCCAGTGATTCCCCTTCCTTCTGCTTAAAATTCACAATGTCATATCTTTTGCGAATATAAACAGAAGTAGGAAAATACTCATTCAGAAAATTTGTTTCCATTTTCTCCTATGTCGTAATAATTCCATCAGGTAACGAGTAAAACCACTCTTCGACATCTTCGACTAGAGTGAATGAAAACATCCTTAATTTTTTTTCTTTTTCGGTATGCCCATCAATCTTGAGTGTGATGCTCATGGTAAGAAACCTTTGCAGATGCTTGTTCGCATCTTCATTGATTTTTCCTGTAAAAGGTCTCTTCTCCAACTGACGAATGGTTGATGGGTGCAACTTAAAGTTTGGGACATTCACTGGTTGATTGACAATGGTCAAACGACCCAAAGGAGCATTTGCCCCTCCATAATCTCCAAGAAGTCTTTCTTGCTGTTCAGCCATTGGTGGATCTTTTAACTCTTTGTCAGATTCTGTATCAGAGTGCACTAAAACCTCTTCCTCTTTCTCTAGCTCGGTGTCTGAGTTTTCTGCTCCTGAAGCTGCCAGCCTTGCTAGCCTAGCTCGTCTGCGTTTAGCATGCAAGGATCTTTCGGGTTTTGCGTCGAAAGTAAAATTAGCTGAGGATTTTTCTCGCATACACAAATTAGTAGAAAAATTATATATATATATATATATATATATATATATATATATATATATATATATATATATATATATATATATATATATATATATATATATATATATATATATATATATATATATATATATATATATATATATATATATATATATATATATATATATATATATATATATATATATATATATATATATATATATATATATATATATATATATATATATATATATATATATATATATATATATATATATATATATATATATATATATATATATATATATATATATATATATATATATATATATATATATATTATCCGCAAAGAATAAAAAATTTAAAACTGAAAAATAAAAGTTTTAGCTGCAGAGCAGCAAAATTTCAATTGAACTAAATCTACGAACTTTACTATCTTTGGCAGTTCTCGGCAACGGCACCAAAAACTTGATCGAAAAAATAGCAAGTGTACTATTTTTCCTTTTGCAGTAATAATGAGGAAAGTTCCCCGAATGCCGATCTCAAGGACGGCACACAAATATTGAGTTCAAATAGTGGTTCAATTAAACAAAAGCTAGAGTTTGGGTTTGTTTTGCAAATTATGAACTAACAGTGAGTAAATGTAACAAAATAGTAAATTGGTTTTGACAAATATGAGAAACATGTTAGGGCAAGGTGTATGATTTGTCATGTAACAACTCTTAATCCTTATTTCATTAACAAGTTCAAAATAATCAATTACCAGTTCTTTAGTCTATTTCCCCTAAACCCTTAGTGGGAAAACCTCTGATCATTCATCTTAAATTATAAGTCCTTAGGAATTTATGATGAAATCAAGCATTTGTGTTATCCAGAATGTACTGGTTGCTATATGATATCTCTAGTCCTAGATGATATCTACTATAGCGTAATCACACAAAAGCATTAACAATGGCGGTCCAACCTAGTTATTAATCGTTAATCAATCCATATTGGTTCGATAGAGAAGGCATTAGAAACATTGAATGATTAAATTGATTGTGAAAAAAAATATTATTGAAAATAAGAAATCAAAGTTGTTTACGGAGTCAAATCAGGGACACTCCTTAGCATTAGGGGGTTTAGCTACATATATTTTTCAAAGGAAATACAAGATAAAAAATAGACATTACAAGTATTCGGGTAAACTTGGATCGTCAATTGCTTCCGCTCATTAAAATCTTCCGTCCTCCAAAAACCTTCTCTTCTATAATCTTGAATCCTGTAATTCGTCCCCGTCAAAAAGTCCCCTAATTCCTCGTAAAAACTCTTCTAAATAGTGAAAATCCAATGGGGCTGGTTGGAAATGCACAAAACACCCTTGCAGCTCAACACTTGGACCAAAAACAAGAAAATAGGAGAATCAGCGCTTTGAGCCGCTACAGCCCGTGTCAGATGCTACGGGTGACTGTAGCGCTCTTCTGTGTGTTCCAATTTTTTTCTCCAAGTCTCAGACCCTATGACACGGCCCGTGTCAGGTGCTACGGGCGCCCGTGTTACTCCACGACCTCTTGCTTTACTTGATAACTTGTCTCAACTTCCATCCTGTTACCGCCCGTGTCAAATGACACGGGAGGCCATAGCATGCCTTCTATAGGTTGAGCTAACTTCCACCAAAACTCCATATTTATGCATTTTCTTGCACTGAGTGTTTTGGATCTATTACTTGGTCTCGAAGAAAATCAAAGGCAGACAACCAAAGCATAAAATGCAGAAAACTTAAAATAAAGCTTAAAACAATAAAATGAGTAGAAAACTTACGGTAAATAAAACTTACTCAAACAATAATAAAATAAGTACAAAGTGTCACAGAGTACCTGAATTCTTGTCGAATAAGTGATGAAAATATAATACAAATAGTGACTGATCAGTAATCAAGAGTTATGATTATTATTAAAATTATAAAGTATTTAATTTAATTATAGTTGATGTTATTATAAAAAAAGTATTTGTTTAAAATAAAAAATTACAGCTTTTATGGAGAAGTGTAGGGTAGAGTAGATAACCAATGATGAATGGTCAATTGTGGACACATAATACTTAAAATGAAGGAATTAAACTCACACCCCAAATAATATTTGGCGTTCCCAAATTTTCATAGTCTTAAAATTATTTTTGAAAAAATTTGAAACAAGTGAAAGAAATTTACTATCGAATATTTCAAATTTCTGAAAAAAATTTAAAATTTTTAAAAATTTCAAAATTTTCAATAGTGAAAAATTTTCAAAATTCTCAAAATTGTATTTTTACACTGTCATAAATTTCGAAATTAATAATACCACTAATTTCAAAATTTATAGTAGTATAAAAGAATATTTTGTTTTTTATAAAAAATTTTAAAATTTTCGACATAAAAATAAAATTTTCAGTATTCTTTATTTTTTTTCTTCTGGAAATTTCAAAATTTCCAATAAAAAATAAAATTTCCAAACTTTTTTGATATATATTGAAAAAATTTTACAATTTCCAAAAAAATTTAAAAGACAAAAATAAAATTTCACCGTAATTAAAAATATAAGTATAAATGAGAGGTGACACATTAATTCCTCTACCTACCATATATAATCTCTCTATATTTTACCATACTTAACTATTACAAACCACATCTCTATATAGAAAAAAAGGCACTATTATTATTGGATTCGGATAGTTAAATTTGAACAAAATAGTTTTTTTTTTTTTTAATTTGCTAGTACATTTAGATAAATTTAGAGGTGGAAAAAGAGCTACAAGATGTTCCTAGCCCCAACCCAATCTACTATTAGGATCTATAGGGCCAAAGCTCACGTGGCCAGGTCTCGTTGAAAGGGGTCTATTTGCACCTCCATTTTTTATATATAAAAAGAGATTATTTGGGTTGTTGAATTATATATTTGGGCTCCTTAATTTTATTGGGCTAGTAATAGATAACTTGGAGAATTTGACTTGTCAGTTGTCATCCTCGAACCTGTACCTCCATATTATGAATGCTATTATCTTTATGTCTTCACTAATATCTTTTTGGAATTTTCTATTGCGTTTAAATATTTTGAAAAAAATATTGGAATTTTCTGAAATTTCTGGTAAAAAAATATCAGAATTTTAAATAAAATTTAAAATTTAAAATTTTTTTTACACTATCGGAAATTTTAAAAATTTTTATAAACTCCAACTCTTTTCAAAATTTTTGAAAAACTACAGAACTTAACGAAATTTCTGGTAAAAATACATAAAAATTTCGTATCGAAAATTTAAAAATAAACTACCGGAAATTTGGTTTGTTACTGGAAATTTCATTCGAACTTTTAACTCAAATTTTTCCATGGACAGTTTGGAAATTATGAAAATATGTGGGAGTGTCAAGTTTAATTGTGGAGGTGGCAAGTTAAAATCTCGATAAGTTGGTATAAAAAAGGTTTCACAATTCATTCATATAGATTTAAAGATGATTACTCGTTGCACTCTATTAATTTCTCACAAATTATATGAAAGTCTAAAAATGCTTATATCTAAAAGTTACCTTTTGGACACATTCATTATACTTTGTTGTTTATTTGGTCTTACTCAATAAAATTAGAAGGAATGTATCTGAAACATAACACCCGTACAAACAATGTCTAGGAGATAAAATTTAAAGTGGCTGTTAATATGACATGACATAGCCTTCCCTTACCTCCATCCAATAAGTTTTTAAAAAACTCTAAAACGCCATAAATCCTCTTTAGTCACTCTCACACATTCATCCACTTTCTTTATCATTCTTACCCAAGATGACGCTGATAGGTTTGTGTTCATCTTTAAACATACTTTGTCATGTGAAGACCTAAGCTTTATCTTCTTCATAGAGTCTGCTAGGATACAACCGCTAATTCCTTTTGTAGTAAAAGTTTTTCAAACTGGATTTCACCTAACATGGCAGTTTGGTGAAACATCACAGCGTCTCTTTTGAAGCGTCATAAAGGACTCTACTATTGTATCATCAACGACTCTTTTCTTCACTATTTAAAGAGCTAAAATAATTGAAGATCTATAAACGCAAAAACTCTAATATAGATCAATTGGCAACAAAAGAGAAGTTACTCTGTTAAAGTATTAACACAAGCTAAACTTAGAATTTCTTATCCTTGTATATCTTAGAAATTCCTAAGTCTTAAAAGAGTCTTATTGCATTGTATTATTTATACACCTCTGGTTGTATATCAAGTGTATTCACCCAACAATTATTTATCTATTTGGTAGATTGTTCGAATTCTCTTATGAAGTGTTTGAGCAAGGAAGTATCAAACTTGTGTATTTGAGTAAAGGAAGTCTCTAACTTATGTGTTTGAGCAAGGAAGTCTCAAACTTGTGTGTTTGAGTAAAGGAAGTCTCTAGCTTGTGTGCTTGATCAAGGAAGTCTCAAAATTGTCTATTTGAGCAAAGGAAGTCTTTAGCTTGTGTGTTAGAGTAAGGAAGTCAAATACCTGTGTGTTTGGGCAAATGAAGTCTCTTGCTTGTGTGCTTGAGCAAATTGTAATCTTGTGTGATTATAGTGAAAATCTCTATTAGTATAAGGGGTTGGATTACTCTTTAGTTGTGAGAGAAACCAGGATAATTTTGTGTCTTATCTTCTTTCTTGCTTACTATATCCGCTTCCTATCTCTAACTAAATTAGATTCCATAACCTTGTGTTTAGAATATGACTTAAGATTTCTAAAAAGAAAGAAAAATCTAACACAATTCAACCCCCTTCTTGTGTTTTTCTCACCTTCAAAATCATGCCACATTCTAGTAGAATTGGAGCATAAAGCCTACTAGGAAATCAAATTCTTGATTTTGACCACTCATAATTAGATCAAAAATGAAAAATGCAACTACATGAATTAGAAGAAATGAGATGTCAAGCATATGAATCTTCCTCGCTAATAAAGAAAAAGTCAAGAATTATCATGACCAACACATCAACAAACGAGACTTCATACCAGGTGAAATAGTATTATTTTTTAATTCCAAACTAAAGTTATTTCCAGGAAAATTAAAACCAAAATGGTTGTCTATTCAAAATCGAGGAGGTCAAACCATATGGAACACTGGAATTAGAAGATCTGATCTCAAAAGAAAGATGGATTGTAAATGGCCAAAGATTGAAGTCGTATTTGAGTCATGAGATGGACAAAACACCACAATCCTCCCACTAAGGGAACCTTGAGGAAAAATCATGTGTTGAACTAATGGTGTTAGATAAGCCCTTATAGAGAGGCATTTTAATTTTCTAGATTTAGATTTTATCCAATGCAAATTGTATATTTTTAGCTAAAATCGATAAACACGGTTGTCAGAATTTTGCTGAAATTTCATTGGGCGAGCTCATTGACTCACAAAGAAAGTGCTTCACAATAATTTAGTTTTCGAATTTAAACCGCCTTCCCTTCAAATGGTTAACGCCTCTAAGAGAAATCTTCAGGTTACAGATACTGAATAGTGATTCATCCTCTAGACCCACATAGTGGTAACCTGAGGATATGCCAAAAAATTTCAGAGGGGATGAATGCTTCAAGAAAGATAAAGTGAAGAAGAAGATAACGATTAAATCACACCAAAAACCTATTACATGTTATTTAATTTCTTTACATGAACATGTTCAAGTTCTAATGCATGAGCTATCTTTTGGACAATTTAAAAGTTTGTGATTTTGCGGAAGTTTGTTTATGAAATACTGAGGTGTTCAAAAAAAGTCTAAAATGGTTCAATGGTTGAATATTCATATGCATAGGAATTCAGAAATTCATATTCATGACAAGTCATAACCAAATGCATGTTGATTAAATTAGAATCGTTATAAAATTTAGCCAGTGAATTGTTTGCAACCTAATAATTCACGCGCGCGCACTTACACACACACACACACACACACTGTAACACCCAATTTTATTTAAATTAATATTTTTTAAATTTGATTTATGCTTTATTTATTTAATTAAATGAATTTTGGTATGCATTGGATTGATAATTTGGTGTGTTGGCACGATTATGTTACGTTGGATTTGATAGAAAATGTTAGTTATTGAATTAAATAGTTAGATAATTAAATAATATTGAAACTAAATAAAAAATAGAGGTTTTGGGTGAAAAATAGAATTTATGAGAAAGATAAGGTGATGGTGAGAATTAGGAGAAGAGTTGGGCTACATTGTAATTATTAGAAGATTAAATTAGGTTTTTAATAAAAAGAGTTTAGGAAACCTAAGAGTAATCAGTACATATTTCCTTGGATAAATAGAGAAAGAGGAAAAGGGAGAGGCATAGTGAGAACAATGGTTTGGAGGGAGATCACCATAGACAAAGCATAGAGTAGCTGCTAGAAATCTAAGTTAATGGAGGATTACTCTAAATCAATTGGGACAGTATGATGATATGAATGAAATCATTTTCCTTCATTTTCCTTCCTTAGGTTTTCTTCATTTTCCTTCATTGACTGAATGTTTGATGATATGAATGAAATCATTGTGACAGTATGATGTGATTGTTGTAATCATTCTGAAATTCGTTTACTAATTTTCCATGAAAATTAGGTGTTTGAAATCATCATAGTGGTATGAGTTATTTTCAAATGTTTGGTATGAATATATTGATCAAAGTGTTAAAAGTTGTGATTAATTTATTAATTAGAGTAATAATCGATTGGTATGTGATGTTGTGATGATGACATGTTGTTTCCTTGCTATTTATGGTTAATTAGAGGGTCTGGGGAAAAAATCAGAGTTCTGAACTGAACTCCATAGAAGAATATATATTCTATTTATGTTAATAGGGTGACGAGCGTCACCTGCATGATGACCTGGTCGTCATGTGCGTTAAAACACTAACGGTCGTCAGCTGCTTGATAGGGAGACCATCATGGTCTTCAGGAAGGCGTCGAGCCTTGTCGGTCGTCACAGGGGTGACAGTTGAGGGAAAAGGGGGATGACGAGTGTCGCCCTGGTGAGGGGCTACCCTCATCATGTCAGTGGGTGCATGGTTGCCTGTTAAGTTGGATTTTTGGTGTGGTTTTGTCGTGCGCTCAATGTTTCGTTATTGTTGGATATATTTTGATGAATATTGGTTAATTAATTGAAATTTTTTATTAATCTAATGGTGTTGCATTGTGTTGATAATGAGAAAATCATTTGATGATCATATAATTGAGAGTGTGGTGAGTAGTCCAGCTCTGGGGATTACTTTGATGCTGAAGTTTATAGATATATGTGGAACTATAAATATGTTATTGAGTTGTTGTGGTTGTGCATTATATTGTACATGCATCATATGTTGTCATTATTGTAAAATAAGCAAGTCAAAAGTTCAGATGTTGGACTTGCTGTTTGTCCCAAGCTCAGATGTTGGGGCTTGAAGCTCAGATGTTGGGGCTCGGGGTTCAGATGCTTGGACCCGGTTTGTATGTAGAACTTTTTGTTGAGTTGGTACCACATTTGTTAGTTGAGTCATTGTTGCATTGCATTACATAGAGGTTATATATATGAGTTGTTTTTTTTGGTGTTGTTGAGTAATTGTTGTAACAACGTATGTAATTGGAATTTATAATAGTTGGTTGTTTGCCTTTAGGCTACCCTTGTACTCTTTTGCACCATTACATATTTTGAGCGTATTCTCACCCCTTTGTTTCATTGTAGCATTATGTGATCCTTCTTGGGGTATAGGTAAACAGGTAGATGAATAGCTGCTTTAGAGCTGGATGATGGTGTTGAGGCTATTATTCTTTTCCAATCTTATGCGTTATTAGATTATCGTTGCTCTGATCTGTAACACTTGTGTTGTTGTTGAGAGATTGATTGTTATGACTCCCATTTTGAGTTGCTTTGATGTTGAAGGCATATTGCCCTGATGATTTTATTATTTAAATAAGAGTTATGTTTGAACTTATTGAATGAGTAGTTGTTTTAATGATTAATCATGTTGTGATAATTCTAAGTAAAGGTGAGCATGTGATGATAGGTGTTTTTAAATTAAATTCTTTATATTAACAAGTGTTGCAGAGCAGATTGTTTATGGAGATTGTGTGACACCTTATATAAATTATTTGTTTAGATTTGATTTGTTTCTTATATTTTTTAGTTTGGGGTTTTAGGATGTTACACACAAACACACACACACACATACACACACACACACACACACACACACACACACACACACACACACACACACACACAACACACACATACAGTAGATATGTATATAATTTATTGATTTTGCATGAATCTTGCTATTAATTAATATGCATGAAGTCATGGAAATAATCAAGTCAACATTTCTTTTTTTTTTGGTAAAAAAGTCAATATTTCTAATAAAGTGAAAAATGTTGAACCAAATAAAGCCTTCCTAGTAAAAAGCATTCATTTGATAAAATCCTTTGATGCAAAATATGAATTTTTTTTTTGAAATATTTTAACCCTTAGCCATTCAAAAGAAAAATAATATTCATTCCCTAGTGTTAAAGATAGGAGGATATTAATTTTAAAGGTTATCATAATATGCAATTTGGGGAGAAGACAATATGAAAGAAAAAGAAACCAAGTATGTTGACATTAGTGGTCAAAAGCAAAAGAAAAATGAATGTACTTTGACAAAGCCATGAAAATTCCAAAATAAAAAAGAAAGAAAGAATCAAATGGCATATGAAGTAAAAAGAAATCACCAAAGGAAGTTGTAAGTGGAAAAAGAAAGAGAATTTTTGAAGCAATTAGACATAAATGAATTTATGCTCTCATATCTTCCAGGCACCTTTGAATCCAAAGGAAAACTAATATTTCTTGTAGCCAAGTCACATTCAAACCCTAATAAAGATCTTAGTGATCCATGACTGATTTTATATTTGTGATATTGCTTAAATGAAACACAAAATTGATTTGAAGTACATGCATTGTATAAAAATGAGGGAAATGCCACCCAACTTAGTGATATTCAGTGAGATTATGATTTTGATGAAAAGTGACTGTTGATTGGAAGTTACATTGAAATCATACTTTTGTCAAATAAGTTTTTCATATTCATGTTATGATTTATGGATGGTTATGATATTGATTTTTAATTTGCATGTGAATTTAAAGAATCATGCCAAATTACAAAGATTTTTTTCAAAAGTTATGATTAATCATAAACCTTAAATGAAGTTCTGATTTATATAAATTTTGTTTGAGGACAAATAAGATAATAAGTTGGAGATAGTCGATAAGTGTCAAAATTACTTGTTTCACATAAACACTTATTAACTTATATCATAAGAAATAAGATGAAAAACCCTAATTTGTCACAAAAAGGAGATAAAACATATGGATGAACATTTTAACCATGATTTTCATAAGTAAAGGTAAAAAATCACAAAACACGCAAAACATAGATGCCATGTAGAAGAGGACTAACTAGGCGAAATTAGGTCTCACCCAACAAAGACATGACAAAGAACGGAGCATCCTTTCTGAGACATTCTCGCCAAGCAAAAGCAAAGGCTTGTTGGGAAAAATTAGGTTGTTAAAATCACGTATGGGCTATGTTACTTCACAAAAAATCAAGGTATTTTTGTTGGGAGAAATGTCAAACCTCATTAGGTGAAACATGGTGGTTCAAGATCACTTAGTTAAGTAACTTTAGGGTGAAGAAAGTGATTGCTCGTCAGGCAAAAATTTAAGCTTGTTGAGTAAAATGAGGCATTTAGAGCGCTCTTGGATGAGTTATACATAACTTTCTAATGAATATAAGGATGTTGTTTGGGCGAGCTAATGAACTACTTGGGAAAAATTGCTCTATCAGACCCCTATAAATAAAGGTTACAATATACCCACAAGAATTCATTCATTCCATAATAGAGAAACAAATAATAGAGAGAGCATATGAAATTAAGAGGGAGAAATCCCATGGGAGATATTGACTAAACTCTCTGTAACAAGTATATATATATGAGCAAAATAATTTGAAAACAAAATAAAATCAAAGGTTAATATTACTTATGTAAATAACTAATGAGGTTAACATTATACTCTTCTGTTCAAAAAGATATTTGGAATGGATCTTTATGAATTTCTCAACTAAAAAAACGTAAGCCTTTAGAATCCATTAAAAGCATGGGTTCACGTCCTTCGATGAGAAAATGAAAAATCTTATATTCATGTACAACCTTTGTATTTATAGGTTCTTGTTCATAGCATGACATTAGTAGGGTCCCTATCAAGTTCAATAATAGCATAAGGTAGCTAAATTAGGAGGTACTGGATAAAACCAAGTAAAAAAGAGAGTGTGAGGTTAAAAGTTAAATAGTATAAGTAGGCATGTAACATAAAAAAATGAAAAATTAGATTGTTGCTCATATGCACATAAACCTAGATAATGACATATAATTGATAATTCTGCTTAAATTCTACAAAAAAACAATATCAAAATTTGTTGAAAATCTCTTAAGATACATGTTAGAAAGTTACTATTAACAAACCTCTCATGTCATAATTCAGATACTTAGTCATAAGCATAAAATGTGTCTATTAAGAGTCTCAAGTTGAATGAAATAAGACATACAAATATTGTAATATCGATGCCCAGAAAAATAGAGTATGATTGATTTCTTGATCAACAAGAAAACCACAAGGTATAAAAAAAAGTTAGAAGAAGAAAAAAAGAGACAATTCAAAGTGGTTTAAAATTAGTTTCTGCAGGCTAGACTTCTTAAGTCGGGTTCTGCCTAACCGACCTAAGAAGTTGTTTGTTAAGTCAGGTCCACAATCGAATTAAGAAGTCAAAACTTTTTATGTCGATAATTCTTAGGTCGGGCTCAGACCCGACTTAAAAAGTCATTTTTAACCAACTTAAAAAGCCTTTTTTCCACTAGTGGATTGATAGAGAAGTGAGAACTGGTATGCAACTTATTAGAAAACTAAACCCTAGCTTTCAACTAACATACTAAATAATTGGCCCAACAAACTAGCCTAATTCAACATGCTAACTTAAACAACAAGCTAACATATTTCTGCATGCAAGAATAGACTTCAACTACAGCATGCACATCTTCGACTTTGATAGAGCTACTCAACTTTGATAGAGTTTGCTACAACACTAACTTATAACCCATAAGCTACAAATCTCCACCATGGAATAAAATCTGAACCACGAAACCAACTAGTTGTCATCATGCAGTCCTAACAGCTGTATATAGTAGAAAAACTTGCAACTTGGCATTTTATTGGTGATCATATCAACCACATTATCTGTTAGAACAAGATTTGTTCATGACATACTGTTTACCATTGGAAATGGCAAACAACCGCTAGTCCTCCAAAGTTGCTAAGTTTTTGGTCACTTACAGGATCGGCTAGATTGATCCTAGGACATGTGTTGTTAATTTAATTCTTGGTCTTAATTATCACGAACATTTACACAATGTTCTTCAAATATTTCCTAATGCCATTAATGAGATGTTGTGATAATTTCTTTTAAGTAAAGAAAAAGAATGTAGATTGCAGGAAGAAACTGAAAGATAAATGACTTAAAGATAAATAAGAAGGAAGTAGATTGCAAGTAAAAATAAATGACTTAAATTTAAATGGCTTTGATTGTAAAAGAAGGTATTTAAACATACATTCTCTCAAAAGCACTCTTTTCTCACATACACAGGTATTGGGAGTATATTGTAGAGTTCTATACAATTTTTGAACACCTTAATTCTAAATGCTAAAGGTCCTATTTATACTAAATAAAAAATAACCGTCCTCTAATAGTTATTTCTTCAGAATGCGCCACGTTCTCCACTACATACGCTTCGCTGCCTAAAAATTCTCCACGTGTCCCACACAATAGATAAGGCCAAAAGGTGGTTACCAGCCTCAATTGAAATCCATCCTTCGAACGTTTCCTCCAATGGTCTTCGTCGAACTTCAATTTTTGCAAGAATATTTCTAAGTCCTAGATCATAATGTCTCATATGCTAAGACCTTTTCGACTAGATCTTCACCATGTTCCTATCGAAATGTATGTTGCTCCCCGAAATAATTCTTTAAACTTCAACAGCCCATTTCAACTCTTTCCTATCGTCGAAACATCCTTATTACTGTCTCATGTTGAGTTCTCTTAAGTATTTTCTCAGAATAAAACTTTGAAACTTCTCATTTTACTTCCAACATTAATGAGTGTCGAAATCCCAACCAACACATTCATCCTTTGGATTTTTATGATTAAAAAATATTGAAAGAAAAATGGTGTTATCTAATGTATGTTCTAAGTGTGCAGTATCTAAAGCATAAAGAAGAGTACATTCAAAATCTGATATAAGAACACACTTGAGAGAAGCTAACTTATTGGCTTCTAGTGGTTCAGAATATGAAGAACGTTCTTTAAGTGAAGACTGATAATATAGGTTTGCATAGACTCTGAAGCAGAATGCCTCAGTATCAGAAGATCAATATATTGTCTCTAAACTTGTTGAATGTATCAACTTCTCATGATCATTCAGAACCAGTGATAAAGCTAAGTTATTCGTACTATAGAAAGCAAGTTAAAATGTCAAATCAATTTGTCAGCTAGAGTCTATGTTCACAAGGCTCAAGAAGAGTTGACATGTTTTACAGATCTATAGTACAATATCACAAGTAAGATGTAATGGTTAAACAATTTATACAATGGATCAAAATCTTTTGGTGTATCTATCTTCATTGTCTCTTGTACTATAGAGTAACAAAGACACTTGTACACGTTATCTCTTAATATGGCTATTTCTCTGAAACTTCTATATAAGTAGATGAAGATTCAAGATGGATTTTCACCAAGGAACAAGGAAAAAAAGAATAGCCAAGAAGAATAGAAGTGTTCCACGCTTCTATTAGAATGGAAGAATAATAAGATCAATAATAGCAACACAATCGAGTATGCAGAAATTCTATTGTAAATTGTACAAAGCCTTAAGATTTCTTAAACATTTAATATCTTAGAAATCTTAAGCGTTGTGATCTTTGTTATGATTAGTACCATGTACCTCTGATTACGTATCAAGTACACCTTGTTCTTTATTATGCTAAACAAGTTGTTTAGTAGTTTAGATAAAGCCTCTTGCTATGTGCTTGAGCATCAAAGTCTTTTGCTGTGAAACTTGAGCCAAGTAAGTCTCCTACTGTATACTAGAGCGTTGAAGTCTTTATCATTTGTTGATTAAGCAAGAAAGTCTTGGACCGAGAATCTGAGCAGAAGTGTTGAGCTCGGAGGGCTTGAGCAAGGAAGTCTTGAATCTGTGGGATTTATGTAGGAAGTCTTGAGATGCAGGTCTAAGTAGATGTCTTGGATTCATGGAATCTGAGCACGGAAGTCTTGGAACGAGGGTCTAAGCAAGAAGTCTTGAACCTGGGGGGTTTAAGCAAGAAGTCTTGAACCTGAGGGGTTTAAGCAAGGAAGTCTTGGATTCGTGGAATCTAAGCAGGAAGTCTTGGGTTGAGGGTCTAAGCAGGAAGTCTTGAACCTGAGGGTTTTAAGCAAGAAGGCTCAGGATGAGGGACTTAGCAGAAAAGTCTTATGCTTAAGTGCATAAGCAATTGTAATCATATTTTTATTATAGTGAAAAATCTCTTGTGCTGCAAGGGGACTAGACTACTCTCAGTTTGGGAGGAACCAATATAATCTATGTATGTCCTGTTGTTATTTATTTGCTTATGTTATTATTTTGCTGCAATTAATTATTAGAATATGAATAATGGTTTAGAATCTAAACTCTATTCAAAAGTAAATTAAAGAATAACACAGTTCAACCCCCTTATTATGTATTTTTTCCACCTTCAATTGGTACCAAAGCATGGTCTGTGTATAACACTTAACAATGGTGCAGATAAAGATCCAATGAGAAACATATGTTTTTTTAAGACTTTCCTTCAAGAAGGAATCAAGTACTATATGAAGAATATTACTTTTCTAACTCTATCATATTCAGGGGTGACTCCGCTGAATTTAAATGATGGAAAAGGCAAAATATATTCTTATATCATTGGTCTTTATAAAAGGGTTTTGATGAAGGTCTATGGAATACCCTTGAGAAAGGTATTACTACATAATTTAATGGTTTAGGGATGATCTATGATAGAAAATCTCTCACACCAGCTCAGAAGAAGCTTTATTGAAATCATCTTGGAGTTAGATGCATTCTAGTAGGTGCTCTATCTCATTATGAGTATATCAACATCATTGATATGTCTAATGCTCAGATTATCTTTGAATCCTTGTGTCTTATTTGAAGGGAATCAGGTAGAAGCTTACCTAGTTACATTTTATATAATCTTCCAAGCAAATTCTGAGAAGTCCTTACATCTATTCAAGAAGTCAAAAACTTGAGTAGACTGAGTCTTGAGAGTTTAATTAGCACTCTTCAAAGTAAATAAATAGAATTATATGAAGAAAAGCTATCAAAGAGATCACCCTTCCTTAAGCCAGTTGAAGAAAATTTCTGTGGAATGTCTAATGATGAGGAATTGGCCTTCCTTATTAGAAGATTCTATCATCTGGCTAAATGAAGTGATATCTTTTGATGGAAGAGTAACTTCAAGACCTTCCAAAATATTCGTATTTCACCTGATTATCCCAATCTTAAGAACAAGGAGAAAAACTACCAGATATAAAAACCCAAAAAGAAAAATGTCAGAGATCTTTAAAGCATATTATAATAAGGCTGACATAGTTGAGGATTCAAAATCTGATGAAAAAGTAATATGGCATTGTTGGCCATTACTTCTTTTGAAGAAGAATCTGAATCCAGGAATAAATCAATTTTTAAAGAGAAAAAGGTATTGACTAACCCATCTTGCTTCAATATTGATAATAAGGAGTCTGCATCTCAAGATAAAATCTTAAGTGACTCCATTGCTCCTAAAGAAATTGAAGGTTATCATAGAATTTGTGTTAAAGGACAATTATGTGAGAAACCTTTCATTTTTTCTTTTGTTTTCTAGAAATACTAAGACAGTGTTGAAAACTTATTTCAGGCCAACCTATGATAGCAAACACTATCTGTTTCTATGCTAGTCAGAAATTTCAAAATCAAGGATTATAAAGTCAATAGATTCAATCCAAGATAATAAAATCAAAGACTTTGCTAAGAACAAGATTTTGTTGAGTGTCATAACTTATCCTAGACTCTGTCTAGAATGAATCTTGGCACTACTATCAGACTAAGGCATGAAGTAAAAGAAAGCATGTTAGGACTAACATTTGTGGACTCACAGAAATATGGGTACCAATATCCAAAATTGTATTTGCTGCAGATATCATAGAAGAAAGGAGCAAGGCATCTTTCATGATACATGATCAAAGGTTGTTTACAATGTTTGATATAATAAATGCCTACATACCAAACTCAAGAACTGAAGGATGCAAAAGTATGGAGTTTGGAGAAGAAAGTTGAATCATTGGTTTGACTTCCATTGACTCAGAATCCACTCGAGACAAAATTCAAATTCCATGGTCAAATCTGAATACTCATCTGAAGCTTGACCAAGAAATAAAAAGGTATGTTCTGTTCCTTTACTTTTGCAGACTTCTTGACTCAATGAACTATTTAAGTATGAGTGATTATAAAGTCTCTGTTAGATCTCTAGAAAAATTCTAATTTTTAACAACAAAATAATCTTAAAAAATATTTAAAAAGAAACTATTTTGTATTTGACTGTACTGAATATGTTATTACCTAGAAGATGATCATTTTTATGGAAATATTATTCTCACCGTTTGTGATAATACTACTGCTAGTTAGTGGTCAAGAAAACCAATTCAATATTCATAAATCAAGTATGACTCTAGTTTCAAGAGAAAATGCTTGAATCTGAATAGAATATCAAAGACTGATAATTAACAGAAGATGTCTCACTCGAAGTCTAATCCTACTAGACTCTGATGACAGATAGCTTCTAAAAGACTGTCAGTCTCTGAGATTCAGAAAAGGAATCTTTACTTCTAATGAAGCAGTTTAAGTAAGAATTATTTTAAAATCCTTATCTTACTTAAAATTCCATAAAGTTGAAAATCATTTAGTGTATTCAAGAAGTCTGATGGGTAAGGACCCTTGGGTAATGATGTTTTCTTATTTTATACTTCTATGGTCTCTATCCCTTGTCTTTGTGAAACATCATTTCGTGTCACCTTTTTTGTCCTTCTGACAAGATTTTTGTTCCTCTGTGGTCAGAATGTTGTTCAGATATTTTCTTGTTATTTGTTTTTCTTTTATGTGTTAATCAAACCAAACCTGAGATGAATTCACTGGTAAATTATTCACCAAATCAACTGGTTGTTATCAATGAAAAGTTTATGAATTTCGAAGAGCTGCTTGAGAAAGGTTTTAACTTCTAGAAGACTATTTCTGAACAAGATTGGAATGGATACTTTAATATGCTCCGTGGTTTTACTTATCCAAATCTTGTCAAAGAGTTTTGGGTTAATGCTTCCATTGTTGAGCTAAATTCTGAGTATGTTATTCTTTCCAAGGTTTCTGGTGTTTCTATAACATTAACCTCTAAGACGATTGCTAATGTAATTAATTGTGAGGAGATTAGAGAAATTCCAGGTACGCTTGTTTGGAAATATTGTCTTCCTACATGGTGTACCTTTGTAGATCCATCAAAGCTTTGTCTGGTCTCAAGCTCCGTCCTGATGTAATTATTTGGAATCATATTCTGAACTCAAACTTGTTACTTAGGGACAAGGATCTAGACCTTGTGGACTCTATTGAAAATAATTTGCTACTTCTTCTCAATTTAGACTTGCAGATGATCTTTCTCAAATTATGTTTGACTATCTAAAGAAGACTTTTTCATCCTTTCACCAGGAAAGACATTTTTCATTCCTTACGGAGTTCTTTATGAATTGTTGATCCAACAAAGAGTTATCATAAGTTTTGAGGATGATTATACTAAAATCTAGAGAGAAAAGCTTGAAGCTATCTATGAGAGATTCTGATGTTGGATTTCTGCAAATATATGTCTTGTAATTGTTAAAAATCTTATATTAATCAATTTTATTGTTAAAAATCGTTCATTGTTCTTGTCCATATTTTTGTGTGTCTTAACTGTTATACGCATTTTTTTATGTTGTTTGGAGAACAAAAAAAATAGGACTAAAACTTAAAACACTTGCAACATACTCACTGAAAGATTGGAAGCTAATACATATTATTAAAGACTTTCTAGATATTTGGATCCGTTCTAAGGAATTCACTAGGCTCATCTGACACATCTAGATTGTTTAAATAATCTTCCCAATCTTCCTTTGGAAACTCAACAACTTCCTTCCTCAGAAGATTCTTGCGTTTTGACCTAGAAGTTCTTTTTCTTCTTTGTGTCTCAACAAAGGTTGTTGGAGATGTATGTACCTCTGAAGAAATCCTCTTGCTTGAAGATGCTTAATTTGCTACATTCTTCTCGTTTGCTTGAGTTGTTGCATTCAATATTGCCGCCTTTCTAAAATCTCTCTTTGGAATCCAGTTTTTTTTCCTGCTGATACATTTTTGGTGTTCTAAAGATTAAGTGATTCAGAAAGATAGTTTGTTGAACATTTTATAGTGAGTATTCATATGTTATCTTGAGTGTTTAGAGTTTCAATATTGATTAGTCAAATCAATCTTTTAATGTCTGACTCTTGGAAAATGATGTCTAGTATAAATCCTAATAAAGATTCTCTTAACACAACTATAAATGTCATATAAACAAATATCTGTTGGTTTTATTATTTCATATATTCGTCTTTTTTACTTTATTTATGTATTTGTCAGAAAATCAAAGGGAAAAGTAAAAATTGTACTTATGCAAATTTAATAATGGTCAAAACATTTTTTCATTAATAAAAAAGGAAGGATTGGATAAAGGACAAAGGATATTAAGGTTAAAGTAATCTAACTCCTCTAAAGTCCTACGACTCATCGAGTTTCCCCAATCAATATAAGACTTATCCTCATTCTTGCAGTTGGAAATAACTATCTGAAACACCATCCTATCTCTGTTTTCTTCTTTTTCTTCTTCTTCTTCTTCTTCTTCTTCTTCTTCCTCTTTATTGACTTCTTCTTAGGTTTCAGAATAGTAGTTGATGGACCTGCTTGAAAAGGCATCATTACTGATTATGATGAACCCTCCTTAAAAGACTTCAGTAGAGTAGATGAGGATCCAGTTTCAGAAGCTTCAGAAGTTGTTGGTTTCTAGAGACTTTGCGTCTCCAGACTAGTAGTGTCTTCTAAAATTTTTGATATGACATAAATGTTGGTGCTCTCAGATGTTGCTTCCATGATTTCCCTAAAGGATGTTGATGAAAATGACTCATGGTTTGGTTGCTTTTATAGTAAAGTTTAGGTAACCTAAACGATGGAAATCCTTTTCTTGATCCTTGGAAGTATTACGACCAATAACTATTAAAGATGCATTCTACAAGCTTTTAATACTCTTTGTTACTTGAATCGTTTTCTCTTTCTTGAGAATCCATCAAGTAATGATGATCTAATTTACATTTATGAATGTATTTCTTTCGTTTTTCTTTTTTCTTTTTGATGTGACAAAATGGGGGGGGGGGGGGGGGGAGGGGGGGGAGAGTGATATAAAAGTATTTAATAAAGAATTCGAACCCATTCAATTTTAATGTTTTTTATTTTAATGATTAAATTTTAACATTATTTATTTTAATTATTTAAATTTCTATTATTTCAGTTGTTACACGGGAAAAATATTTTAGTTTTCTTGATAGTAGAACTTAGGTGGAGCTTACAAACCCCATCCTTTGGACTATTAGACTCAAGGGGAGCTTACAAACCTTAAACCCTGATGTTGCCAAGTAAACTAAAATATATTTTAGTTTTTTTGTAAATAGAACTAAAAAGGAGCTTACAAACTTCAACCTTTGACTATTAGACTCAGATGAAGCTTACAAGCCTCATACTCTGATGTTGCTAAGAAAATTAAAATAGCCCAACATTGACATATTTTAGTTTTCTTGAATATAGAACTTAGGGGGAGCTTATAAAACTCAACTTTTGACTATTAGACTCAGGTGGAGCTTACAAACCTCAGACCCATACGTTGCCAAGAAAATTAAAATAGTCCAACGTTGTTCCTTAAATACTTATATTTGTCATCATAAAAAAGGGGGAGATTGTTAGAACAATATTTGTTCATAACATATATCCTATGGGTTTTGATGATGCCAAAGTATTGAAATAATAATGGTGCTATCTAATTTGTGTTCTAAGTGTGCAGGTTATAAAGCTTAAAAAAGAAAATATTCAGAATCTGGTATAAGGACGCACTTGAGAGAAGCTAAGTTAATGGTTTACAGTGGTTCAGAATCTGAAAAACGTCCTTTAAGTGAAGACTGACAACATAGGTTTGCATAGACTCTGAAGCTGAAGGCCTTAGCATCAGAAGAGCAATATATTGTCTCTAAACTTATTAAATGTATCAACTTCTGGTGATCATTCAGAACCAATGATAAAGTTAAGTTATCCGTACTGCAGAAAGCAAGCTACAATGTCAAATTAGTTTGTCAGCTAGAGTTTGTATTTACAAGGCTCAAGAAGAGTTGACATGCTTTATAGATATCTACTCTCAAAGGATATATAGTAAAAGATTAAAAGTAAGACACAATGGTTAAAAAATTTACACAATGGATCAAGATCTTTTGGTGTATCTATCTTCAATATCTTTTGTACTATGGAGTAACAAAGACACTTGTACAAGTTATCTCTTCCAATGGCTATTCTTCTGAAACTGTTATATAAGTAGCTGAAGATTTAAGATGGATTTTCAACAAGGAACAAGGAAAATAAAGAAGAAAATCGAAGAAGGATAGAAGCGTTCCACATTTCTATCAGAATGGAAGAATAATAGGATCAACAATAGCAACACAATCGAGTATGTAGAAATTCTGTTGTAAATTATACAAAGCCTTAAGATTTATTAAACATTGAATATCTTAGAAATATTAAGTGTTATGATCTTTTTTATGGTTATTACCTTGTATCTATAATTATGTATCAAGTGCACCTTGTTCTCTATTCTGCTAAACAAGTTATTTATCAATTTAGGTAAAGTCTCTTGCTAGGTGCTTTAGCATCAAAGTCTCTTGTTGTGAATCTTGATCTAAGTAAGTCTCATGTTATGTTCTAAAGCATTGAAGTCTTGATCAGTTGTTGATTAAGCAAGAAAATCTTGGACCGAGGGTCTGAGTAGAAGTCTTGAGCCTGGAGGGCTTTAGCAAGAAAGTCTTGAATTCTAGGGATTTAAGCATGAAGTCTTGGAATGCAGGTCTAAGCAGAAGTCTTGGGTTCATGGAATCTGAGCAGGGAAGTCTTGGATCGAGGGTCTAAGAAAGAAGTCTTGAACCTGATGGGTTTAAGCAAGGATGTCTTGGATTTGTGGAATCTAAGCAGGAAGTCTTGGGTGTGGGTCTAAGCATGAAGTCTTGAACCATAGGGGTTTAAGTAGGATGTCTCGGGCTGAGGGACTGAGCCAAAAAGTCTTATGCTTAAGTGCATAATCAATTGTAATCATGTTTTGATTATAGTGGAAAATCTCTTGTACTGCAAGGGGAATGAACCACTCTTAGTTTGGGAGGAACCGATATAAATCTTGGTGTGTTTTGTTGTTATTTATTTTCTTCTATTATTATTCCGCTGTAATTAATTATCAAAATTTGAACAGTGGTTTAGAATTTTAACTCTGATCATAAGCAAAGTAAAGAAACAGATAACACAATTCAACCCCCCTTCTTGTGTATTTTACTCACCTTCGTTATCATTAGTCGAAACCTTCAACACTTGGACTTCTCCACATTCGAGTATCTCCGTGACGAAATTCAACCTCAAATTGACGTGCTCGGTTTTCTCATGATAGGTTAAATTCTTCGACATTTTTATTGTACTTTGACTATCACACTTAACAATGATAACTCGACCTTGAAGTTTCATTTCCTTAGCAAAACCTTCAAGCCACAATGTTTCTTTCATAGCTTTAGTGAGGGAAATATACTCCACTTTAGTGGTTGATTAGGAAATAACCTTCTGAAGTGTTGCTTTCTAACTAACTATTGTGCTAAAAAATAGTGAATACATATCCATAAATAGATTTTATAGAATCCATACCACCTACATAATCATAGTCGACAAATCATTCAATTTCAACTTTGCTATCATTTCCACAGGTTCCACCATAAATCATGACTCTGTGCAGATACCCATTTATGTTTCTTAAAATCCACTTTAAAGCTTTCCAGTGCACCTTTAAAGGATTGGTCATGTACCTTCTTACAAGGCTCACTCAATACACTATGTCTGGCCTCGTATAAAACATAGCATACATCAAAGAACATATTATACTAGCATATGGAATGCTATTCATATAGACTCTTTCAACTTCAGTACTAAGACTTTAAGTCATAGTCAACTTGAACATAGGATTATTCGATGTTACCACATGATTTAAATTCGTCATGAAAAACTTGTTGAGAATCTTCATTAGGTATCTCTTTTGAGATAAGCATAATCTCGATTGCTTTCTATCTCTCTGGATGTCAATCCAAAGAATCATGGAGCCAGATCCTAAATCATTCATGTCGAACTCCTTATCAAGTTCAACCTTCACCTTGATAACCTCCTCTATACTGTTGTTTGTTATGAGGATGTCATCCATATAAAGCAACAAAATAACAAATGAATTTCCAGATTAAAATCTAAAGTAAGCACAGTGGTCGAATTTCCTCCTAGTGAAACCTGTGTGTGCCAAAAAATTGTCGAATCTCCTATTTTGTTGTCAAAGAGGTTGTTTCAGGCCATATAACGACTTATTTAGCTTCCACACATAATCTTCATTTCCCTTTTTTGCATACCCTTTAAGTTTCCTCATCAAGATTATTTCATCTAGATCACCATACAAGAAGGTGGCATTCATATCCATCTGTTCAAGTTGTAGGTCGAACTTTGCCATCATGGTTAACAACATTCTAATAGATATATGCTTTACAACAGGTAAGAACACATCATTGAAGTTGACACCTTCTTTCTGAGTGAACCCCTAGTAACTAACCTTGCCTTAAAATCGCTTTGACATCACTCTTTCGATTTCTTCCTTAACCTTGAAAATTCACTTACAGTTGACTAATTTGGCCCCTGCAGTTTTCTCGATTAGCTCCCAAATGTTATTATCATGAAGACATTTCATCTCATTATTCATGACTTTCAGCCATTCACTCTTATTTTGATTCCTCACAACTTCCTTGTAATCTCTATGTTCTTCATCAAAGACCTCACTTGCAGAAATTATGGCAAAAGCTATGACATGCATAGCTAAGTCTCTGAGGTGGCTTGTTGACTCTTCTCAATCTGTCTCTTGCTAGTAGATAGTCATTTTCTGCCTTCTCATCTTCATCAACAACTTGTGCATATTCTTTGACTTTATCTGGGTTATGCAATTCAGCATGACTATGCTCCACCTCAATAGGAATCTCCTCTTGTTCTAGCTCCTCTTTAGAGATCTCTATATTTTGACCAGCATCATCAATTTTCTTGAAAGCCATCTCAACTTCATTGAGAACTATATCTTGACTTATGATACACCTCTTGTGACCTGGCTCTAGGAACCATAGCCTATAAGCTTTGACTCCTTTAGGGTATCGAAGAAACATACATCTTAGAGCTCTAGGTTCCACCTTGTCTTGCCTAATGTGAGCATAGGCTAAACAACCAAATACTTTAAGTCTAGCGAGATTAGGTGAATGTCCTGACCAAACTTCTTCAGGTGTATTCATCCCTAAGTCATTCGAGGGACACCTATTTATCAGGTAAGTTGCATTCATGACTGCCTCCTCCCAAAAAACCTTCTTTAATCTAGCATTAACAAACATGCACCTCACTCTTTCTAGAATGGTTCGATCAAACCTTTCAGCCAAAACATTTTGTTAGGGAGTACCCACAATAGTTATGTGTCTTGCAGTACCATATAGGCATGGCAACGAGGCAGGTCGTGGGTGAGTTTAAGCATTCCCGCACTCGCCTCCGTGTAATAGACCCGCCCCCGCTCCTAAATCCAGTCGGGGGTAAAAAATTACCACCCAGACCTGCCCCCACCCGCAAAAACTAATTTTTTAAAAACAAATATTTTTTCATAATAATAAAAATTAGTAATTTAATTAAATACTTAATTATTTTAATAATAAACATGTTTCCAAAGAGTAAAATAACTCTAATAAACATGTTTTTAAAAAGTAAAACAACTCTAGTAAAACTATTTTTAAAAATTAAAATAACTTTAATAAATGTATAATAAAATAATTAAAATGAGACGTTAAAGTAAATTACAGTAGACCTGGGCGGGGGGCGGGGGCAGGGCGGGTAGTAGCATCCCCCGCACCCGCACTCAGTTAAATCGGGTTTCCCCCATTAATTTCGGGGAAGATCCGGGCGGGTCTGGGTTTCCTTGCCATGTCTAACACCATACGTAACACAATAGCTGTCAAAAGCCTTATTTCCAAATTCAAGACCATTGTCGGTTCTTAACCTCTTGACCTTCCTGCCAATTTAGTTTTCGAGCAGACTCTTCCAACTTTTGAAAATTTCAAAAGTTTCATCCTTAGCTTTCTAAATGAATACCCACAACTTTCGTGAGTAATCATCATCTATGGATAGAAAATATCTTGCACCTGAGTGTGAAGGATTTCTTGTAGACCCCCAGAGATTATCTTGGATATAATCAAGGGATCCACGTGTTCTTTGTTTACCTTTGTTAAACTTCGCCCTACATGATTTTCTGAATACACAAGGTTCACAAAACTCCTGTTTTTCAACCTTGTCACCACATATAAAATTTTGTTTCGACAATTCGACCAGGCCTCTTTCATTGACATGGCCAAGTCGCTTGTGTCATAGCTCAGTCTTTCACACAGGTTTTTTGGATGCCACATCTGCTGAACCACTTAAAACCTCAGCCTCAAGGATATATAAACTTTGCCTCTTGATGCCTCTCAATACTTTCTTCAACTCCTACATTACCCTTATGATACTTTGATCTCTTTTGAAAACATACCCTTTCTTGTCGAGCTCTCCAAGAAAAATCAATTCCTATTAAGATTAGGTTCATACCTGACATCAGTTAATAGCCTTATTAACTCATCAGGGAGCTTAAATCTCACAGATCCAATTCGTGCATTCTTGTAAGCTTTGTTATTTCCCAATAATGCAGGTCCACCATCTTGATCACATAATTCCTCAAACGCGTCTTTGTTTAGAGTCATGTGCCAAGTACACCCCGAATCCATAATCCACTCCTTGCTAGAGTCGTTTCTTGAAACCACTAAGATATTATATGATTCATAATTATCTTGTACAATGGTTACATTACCATTATCCTTTCCACTATGATTATTCAGTCAATAAGGGCACACATTTCTTGTATGTTCGCTCTTCTTACAATAATAACACCTAATTGTAAGAACATTACCATCATAAGAATTTTGTAGAAATTTACCATTCTTCTTCTCAAACCTACCATCTTTCTTCAAGAATTTCTCTTTAACAGACAAACTTTCACCAACAGAAGATGGCATGTGCTCCTTGCTTCGTTCAAATCCTTAGAGTACAAGGCTAATTGGACTTCTTCAAAGGTCAATGAATATCTTCCATACAAGAGACTTTCTTTGAAGTGAGCATGAGATCTTGATAAAGCACATAACAACAACAACACTTGTTCTTCATCATCAATCTTAACCTCAATATTTTCAAGATTAAGAATAGGCTTGTTGAATATATCCAGTTGCTCGGCCAATACTTTGTCTTCACTCATCTTAAAGGAATACAAAGCTTGCTTTAGGTAGAGATGATTAACCAAAGATTTGATCATATACAAATCCTCGAGTTTTCTCAATACACCCGCTTCCGTCATCTCCTTCGAGACTTGTCAGAGAACCTTATCACCAAGGCTCAATATGATGTCGTTGTGGGATTTCTCGATCATCATCGTCTTCTCCGTCTCCGTTAGGGAAACATCCATCTTCTCTGATCCTTCCAACGCTTCTAATAAACCCTACCGAACTATTATGGCTTGCATCTTCAAGCACCACAAACCGAAATCATTCATGTCGATAAATTTCTCAATCTCATACTTTGTTGACGACATATTCTTCTCCATGATCACAACACAAATTTGTTGTGAAATTGATCCCCAAAAAAATAAATATGATCGATTTCTTGATCAACAAGAAAACCAAAAAGCAAAGGAAAAGAGAGAAGAAAAAAAGAGAGAGACAATTCAAAGTGGCTTAAAATTGGATTCTTGATTCAATTACACATTAGGAAACAAATTTTACAATTGAATCTCAACCACACCACTTTCTCCTTGTGATTATCAGGGATTGATGGAGAAGTGAGAATTAATATGTTATTTATAAAAAAACTAAACTCTAACTTTCAACTAACATACTAAATAATTGATCCAACAAATTGACCCAATTTAGCATGTTAACTTAAACAACAAATTAAAATATTTTTAAATACAAGAACAGACTTCGACTACAGCATATATATGCTCGACTTTGATAGAGATTGATATAACACTATTTTATAACCAATAGACTACAAAATATTTACAACTAAAAGAAATTCTCTATTTTATTATAAATAGATTTTGAAGGGTTGATAATGATGACCTACTACAATGATTAAGTCTCACCATCAAAAAAAAGAAAAAAACTCCAATACTCCAAAGACATATTTTAAATCATTTTAACCGACATTTCATTTTCCTTTGATAATTAAGGTGATGAATATTACCTTTAAATATGAGCCTCAGCTTAATTGGATAAAAACTTGTTGCTCAAGTAGATGATGACTTTCCGAACATCATTTAATAAGTGAAAAAAAAATATAGATACATCATCATAGTTAATCATCATTGTAAATAATTAAGTCGAGGATGTTACACTCACACACACTACAGGGGACCAATTTTGTCCAATTCTATATGTATGTGTCAGAACGGTTGAAGGAAATCTCATAAGGGGGCCATATGTAAACTACAATATCGAACTGAAATGGCATGGAGGGTGTGGAAACTGCAGGGGCAAAATCTTTTTTGATTTCCCTTAACTTATAAAACTTTCTCGTGACACTTTTCAATAGTGTCATTAAAAACCATTATTTAAGAGCATCAACTATAGAACTATAGAAAAAGTTATTTAGCTGATGCAACCAAATGTCCAATAGAATCATGAATGGATCTAGCTAGTAGGGTGAGGTAAACCAAGAATGAGATTGAAGATGGTGTAGGTGTAGTGCGATGTCACAGTTGTACTCTTGTGTCTTCATTCGAAAAAGGTAAATGTGTGTGTAATAGGGAAAAGTGTTCAAATACTTTTCCTATGGGAGTGTGCAAGGGTTACTTTAAGATTAATATCTTATATTAATGTAAGATAAAGTCACTAATATGGACAGTATTTCCTTAATCCTTTACTGCCGGTGCTATGTGTGATCGTATACTATCATGATGAAAAGAAATAAATCAACCATTTAAATATGCACCATCCATAGTAGCCCATCATTTATTATATTTAAATATTTTTAGTAAATACAAAAAATTAGTTACTAATTTGCACATAATACTATCATGAGTGAACATCCCAGATTTTGATATGGTAGAGATAGTTTATTTAACTTGGATGGACTCATCTCAAATTCTAGAAAGTGCACCAAAATAGAGTTTTGTCGTTACAACACCAAGAGTCAAACAATAATCACCTTTAAGTTACGATATTAAGTCTATTGGTAAAAGTAACTGATTAGTCCATTATATCAATTTAATGTTCATTAAACCTATTGAAATCATGTTTATGAATGGGGCAATATATAAAACACATCAACGTGAAATTCAGGGAGATATATTTGATACACAAGAGAACCTAAAAGACCACGAAAATGGTGGTCATTCCTTTCTTTTAAACAAACTTCTCGAACACCCAATTTATATATCGTTTGTGGTCTCTACTGATTCGCTCCAGGAAGATTATCAAAAAATGTTTATCAGGAACATTTGACGTCCACTGCCGGGTTTCGGTAAAAATTTCCTAGGCCTATCAAAATCCATAAGTTGTTGGTTGCGTCTAAGCAGGTATCATCATCATAATTTTCTTTCGAATCCATAGCTATAACAGTCAAATGTTGAGTTTGGTTCATCCATCATTAATGGGTAACATAGAAAACGTTAGCAAAATTGATACATTTAGAACTCTAATCCGAAATAGAGAAACATGTCGGTCCTCTCCGACAAGAAGAATGAGCAAGCTCTGATCTATATAAATGTCCTACAAACAAATTACAGAAGAAACTAAATATCCATTGTGTTGACCACGATCGGAGGAAGTCCAAGACACTCATTGTCGCGATCACCACTAGAGGACCGACTTTAAATGATAAGACTACAGTCTCAGATTCAAATGATATTTCTCAGAAGAGAAGAAATCAAACTATGCTGACAAGACTCTTTATCAAAGTAAAACAATATGGTAAAATCGACGACGAAGAATTCGGCCACAAGATTGTCGGGATCTTGATGAAGAACGGTTTCAAAATCTACGATATATATTTGGGATCCAGTTACCGACTTGCTCATTACAATTTAGAAAGATACGTGAACTTTTGGTTTTTTCATTGTATGGCAGCAAACCACTATGAACCCTTTTTCCGGTGAATGACTGCGAGACTGTTACGCAGCCAGACTGAGATAGCAATTCGTTTTGTGCCAAAATTGCATCATTTATTCCCAATTCCATGATTCCAACTTTCTTTTGTAAAGACACTCTATTGTGTTGAACTTGATGATCATTGAGTGTCATTCAATCAATAATAGTTATGGCATCTTCTGCACTCTTAGACATTAAAAAATCACCTGCAATTTTATCCAAAAGAAGTTTTGGTTGCAGTTGAAGTCCGTTGCGAAAGATATGAATTTGCATAAGATCATCAAAATCATGGTTATGACATCTTCTCAAAATTGATTTGTATCGCTCTCATGCTTCACAAAGGGATTCACATGAACCTTGACAAAACACAACAATTATGATTTTGGCCTCCATAAATTTGTTGCATGGAAAAAATCTATCAAGAAATATTTCTTTACGTATATTCCAATCTATCATAGTCTGAGTTGGTTGATCAAGATATCACTCCTTTCATTTCCCAATCAATGAATGAGGAAACAATCTCAAGAACATCAATTCTTCTTCGGCTTTAGGAGCTCCAAGGTTACGGACAATCTCATAGAACTTGGTAAGATGCGTATATGGATCTTCATAGTCAAGCCTGATAAAAGGATTTGCGTATAAGATTTGTAGCAATCCTATATTCATTTATGGATTTCTCACATTTTGTGCAGGTATGACAATATGAGCATTTCTTCTTGGGTTGTTGACACAATGTCCTTGTTTATCGTGGAAATTGGCAAACAACCTCTGGTCTCCAAAAATGGTTTACTTTACAAGATCAACCAGTGAATCCTAGGACATGTGCTTTTGTTAAACTATATTTAAAAGTCTGTGAACACTTTGACAATGCCCATGATTAAAGAATGTTTAAAAGTAAATTGCAGAATGTGAGATATTGGATTGAACTCTAGTATGGTCGAAGGGTAGCTTCTGGCTCGACAGGAATTAAGCATGAGGTCGAAGTATGTTCGCATGCTGATGTCGGAGTAATGCGTATTATAGTCGAAGTTTGTTCTAACATGCATTAGTCAATATTGCTAGGGTTGTTAGCATGTTGAATTGGGCCTTGCTTGTAAGACCAATTGTTTAAGTTAACTTGTACCCTAAGTTAGCTTGTAATGGGTAATTGTTAAAAAGTCCATTAGGTTAATGTGTTATTTTTCTTATAAATAGGATGCTAGTTTCTCAATCTTGGCATAAGGAAAAATAGGAAGATAAAATCCTAATTTCAAGAGAGAGGTTATTTTGTTATTCTTGTATACTTGTAATCTTGTTCTAAGAGAAATAAAAGAATAACGGTTTATAACCAATCCTTGTTGTTCCTTGTTGTTTTACCTTGTTTTCTTTGTTAACCCCAATCCTTGTTGTTTTACCTTGTTTTCTTTGTTAACCCTAACCCTTGTGTATTTCTTGATCATAAAGAAACCGTTT
This sequence comes from Lathyrus sativus, assembly GCA_963859935.3. Taxonomy (NCBI): domain Eukaryota; kingdom Viridiplantae; phylum Streptophyta; class Magnoliopsida; order Fabales; family Fabaceae; genus Lathyrus; species Lathyrus sativus. Next base: position 446,273,570 of record OZ012739.1, on the reverse strand, counting down.
ATACTTTGTCTAAAGACATCTGATTCACAACACAAAATTTATAAAGGAATTGCAATAAAGAACTTCAAAGTAAATTGAAATAAGAAAGTAATTGATAAACTGTAAATAACTTCAATTGAAATGAAAATATGGTGATTCACACATACATTCTCAACAAACTTTTTTCTCAACACACTTAGATACTTTGAGTAGTTTATGAGTATTTGTACAATGATTGAACACATGGAATCTTACATACTAAGACCCCTATTTATACTAAGTCAAAAATAATCACTATCAACGATCTTTTCTCCAGAAAATGACACGTTTCGCTTGCATGTCTTCACTTCGCCACAACTTTACACGTGTCACCTTTAAGAAACAGATAAGGACAAAAGACAGTTATCATCCTTATTCAAAATTCAAAACCTTCGTCGAACGCAACCTCACTATTTCTTTTGTCAAAATTGTAGTCTAAACTCAGAAATATTTCTAAGTCTTAACCCAGCGTATCCCTCTTATAAAGGATCTCTTCGACTAAGATCTTCAATGATACTCCTGTCGAATCCAAAACATATTCTTAAAAATATTTATTTTGCTTATCATACTCAATCAAGCCTTGGCGTCGAAACTTCCAACTAACAAATTACACCCCAAAAATGTCGTTTTCGACTAAAATGGAGAAAAATGCATTTTTTGAAAGTTTCTTTCGACGCCATAAACTTTTCGTCTGCTAACAAATTACCCCCCAAAAATGTTGTTTTCGACTAAAATGGAGAAAAAGGCATTTTTTGAAAGTTTCTTTCGATGCCATAAACGTTTCATCTGCTATGACGTCATAGTCATCATGACACCTTTCCTCAAACGTATTCTCAAAACCATGCGAGAATCTTTATTGCAATCATCAAGCTCCTAGTTCCTAAGAGATCGTGGGCTAGTTCAACTGCCATCGTCCCATCGCTTACTCTCTGATTAACACATGTCCCACTATCTTTTCAACCATAAATGCTTGAAGTGAACCGCTTTCTTTCATTATCCTATAAATAGTGAACACTAAAATTTTCCCATCTTTTTCCATCTTCTGAATCTTTCTTAGCAAGAACAAGCTTCTTCATGAACTCTTCATCTTTCATAAACACAAATAATTTTTTTCTTCAATCTTTGCTGCATCAATAGCGTCTTCTACCAAAGCTTCCAAAGATTCAATCAAGACCACAAAAGAATCTAAGAAATCAACTGAACTTGCTCCGGTTCATAAGATCTTGGGCCCAAGAGTTGTGGGTAACCAACAGTACATGCCGAGCCTCCACTTGAAAAAGAAAAGAGAAGAATCTACCAGTCTCAGGTATTAATTCCTATTTATGTTACTAGTAAAACATACGCTATGTTAGGTCCCTCATCAAACCCTTATGCTAACCCTAATAGACTTAGGGAATTTTTCCCCACATACCATCGCTATAAACCCATAGCTAATGAGAAAAAACATAGGGCTAGTGAAGATATCGAAGCTGATGAAAAACTAAATGTTGATAACCAAGGCTCGCCTTTGATTGAGGGCTCTAAAAGACCCATTGATCTAGACTATATTAATAATATTTTTAGGGTGTTTCGATCATGCCCCTTAAAGGATCGTTTAGAATACTTAGCCTGGCTAAAGAAGATAAAAAACCAAAAAAAATCTCTAATTTGGAAAGATATGGGTATCTTTGACGTGATTAGCTGTCAAAAAGTTGGACCTGGCTATTGCCAATTCATGCTAGTTTCCTCTCTGTACTTCTGGGATAACACCCACAATAACTTCCATCTTCCTTGTGGAATGATGACACCTACCCTTTTCGATATTGCTGCCATCACTGGGCTCAAACCAATTGGGGAAACTTATGACTCAAACTTTATGGCTGAAGACTCTATTGGTTTCGACACCACTAAAGTTGCTTTCACCACCTACATTGCATACTACCATGACAAGGACTCTGTCGAAGTTTTTGACCAAGAGCATATTGCTTTCCTTGCTCTATGGCTGTCTCACTGCGTATTATGTTCGAGATCTCTTCAAGTGGCGAAGAGGTACCTGACCATGGAAAACCAATTACATGCTGGACATAACCTTTGTCTCAGCAAAATGATCTTGGCCAGTCTTTATGAGTCCTTAGGGGAAGGCTTCACAACTATCAAGACCTTTCATCCCAAAGGGAACTTGCTAATTTTTGGTCCTTTCTGGCTGTTGCAACTATGGTTGAATTCTACCTTCGAAGCATCTTTACCAATTCGTAATCCCATAAATGAAGAAACTGGCGAAATAAAGAATAGGAGGGTCGAAGGGACACACCTTGCTTTGTTGACCCCTAGTGACGAAGGATTAAATCTTCAACAAACCTTCACTGGATATGTAATGATGTTTTCCAAGCGTTACAGTTTCAATCAAACATGGCTCCTTTTGCTGACAGAAAACATGGCCTTGAATGGTTCACAAGAAAATTTCCTGCTTCGTCAAAGGACCAAGAGGCAAAATCCATTACCATATGGGAAGCGTTTCTCACCCTTAGGCTATTGGCTACAAGACTTAGGACCTCAAGACTTCAATTCACTTTTCTCAGTTATCAACCCAATTTTGTCTCTCAACAGTTTGGTCTCATTCAAATTATGCCATAGCCACTATTCACCAAGAAGAACTCATTAATTCTCTACAACATAATCCATACAGAAGCCGAATGCAACAAAGAAATGGCTCGATATTTTGGCATTACACAATTCACTCCTGTTGCCTTTAGGACATCGTTCCTTTGCACCCAAGAATTTGATACTTGGTGGAAGGATTATTAAACCTTACAATTTTTCGACGTTCCTGCATTTACTCAACATCTAACTTGTGCTTTCACCTCTGTATAAGAAAAAGTCAAGAAAGGTATTTTGACTCACATCAAAGAAATCCAAGCATTCCAAAAATACTTTGAAACTGTCTATAGACTTGATGATCTTAGTCGAACCATTCGTGAAGTAGCAGTTACCTTGAAAGAGAAATTCACAAAGAAACTGGAGGATTTAAAACTACCTTCGTTCATTAAACTTGAACTACGGTACGAACTAGCTTTTAACATGTATCCCCCAAAATTTCCTCGACTGCCAAATTTTGAATTTGGTGTGTCTTTTAGTCTTTCATTCCCATACTAGTTCGCTTATGGGGGTTTTGTAAAAATCCTTCGACAAGAATCTTAAAAATGTGCCAAACGGGTGGTTCTGACTAAGCATACTCTAGATAGTTTCAAAGGGCACCTTCATATTGGCATAGAACATGTTCGTGTAGAGTTTCCAATATACGAAGGTGTGGAATGGAAGTTTTTTCGATTCACCTCTTTCATCAATTCCTTATTTCTCTTTTACTTGTGATAATTGTATTGATTTTCTTTCAGCTGTAAAACTTTATACCAAAAAGACTGCTACCACAGACAAATATGTAGTCAAAGAGAAGGACGAAGAAAAACCCACTAAAACAATAACAAAGGTATACTACGTTTGTTATTACCATTCTTCTTTATATATTATCCTCATATTTTAATATCTGAGGTATCTTTGCTTTCAGGCTAGTATGAAATCACCACCAACACTCAAGAAAAGAAAGCAAAAAGAAACTCAAGTCCAAGTGATCGAATTAAACGATGATGATCTATCTCCGGATACCTCAAAACAAACCAAGAAGAAGAAGAAGCAGGCAAAGGTTTCTGATGCTAGATCTTAACCGAAACCCAAAGCTGTCAAGACTCAAGCGAAGAAGCTTTTTACTCTCATAGTACTCGAAGCTAACCCTGATCCAACCATTAACGGTCACACCGCTAAGAGACTCCTAACCGGGTCGGAAGCGACAATTTTATCCCTGGGGTTGAAGGTGCTAAGGTAAAAATTCTACCTTAATCTCTTGAGTTGGTAATTGTTTTTTTTATTTACCTTCGACTCACCCATATTTGATTTTTCAAGGTGTCGCAGATGGAGACTCTAATTCAGCAAGATGCATTGAGACAAGAAAACCCATCATAGGTAATTGTGTTTTCCTTGGATCTTTAGTGGTTTCTTAGAAATCTAAAAAGCAAAAGATTGTGTTTAGATCATCCACTAAGACTGAGTATCGAGTCTTAACATCCTTAACATGTGAAATTCAATGCTTGTATTACTTACTTAAAGATCCTGGTGTTTTGTTGGATGTTCCTGTTTCTATATATTGTGAAGGAAAATTTGTCTTCTAGCTTGCTAATAACCCAACTTTTCATGAAAGAAGCAAAAATATTGAAATAGATTGCACTGTAATAAAAGGGAATTTTAAAGTAAGCTTATTCATCTCCTTCCTAGGAGAAATTTTGCACATTTGATTGATGTTTTTTACAAAGCATCTTCATCCTGCATCTTTCATTTCTAATTTGTTCAAGTTAGATATACATGATCTACATAGTCAAACTTGAGGGAAGATGTTAAAATAAATTAGTTGTTTTTTGGTCAATATTTTGTAATAGTTGGTTAGTCTAGTCATCAAGAGATGATTGTTATGTTAGAATTTTTGAATCACAATTGTAATATTACATGTGTTAGGGTCATTATGTAATTATCCAAAGTTATATTGGTCTAATTAATAATAAGTTTGTGGTTAAAAGCATAAATATCATAAAAGATAAGATTAATGTGTAGATACCATAAATCAATATCTAATTTGACGAAGGGACAAATTAGAATATTGAACACTAAGAAATAACTCTAAAGTTATTTAGAGAGATTAAGATCCTCATTTGTAGACAACGCAAAACGACTTATAAAAAACTCTCCCTTCATCCCAATAAGAGGAGAATCAATGAGTCATAGAGAAATTCTACAAATCTGAAGATCAAATACCCGTAAGCCTTCATTGATTCTCAATGACAAATACAAAGACATTTTCGCTTTTATTCTCTGGTTGGATTCTGATATGAATTTAGATGATACAATGTGTTACCGACTCATAATAATTATTTTAAAATTTTATTCTTAATTTTCTATATCGATATAAATAATAAAGTTATGAACAAATCTAATTTATTATTTTATTTATTTATTTTTAGATTTAAGTTTGTTTGTTAACTGATTTGAGCATCATATAAGAAGAAACCTCAAGTTTCTTCTATAATTATCTTGATACTCATTTATTTAATAATCAATTTTCAATGATGATGAGTTTTATTCAATCATAAATTAACAAGATTTTAACAAAGCATAGGATGAGCAACTCAGAAACTACACCAACAAGCAAGGAGATCACATCACCAAAGTCTATAATCAACCCCTTGGATCGATAGAGAAACAAGTGGTGATTAACTAGAGTCAAATATATAATAAATACATTAGATGTAATATATTTTTTCTCAAACCAACATTTTTCTTTCTACGCAAGAAGAGTTTGAATGTCAACCTATAACTATCTTGCATAAAGTGTTAAGTATCTTAATATTTTCGAACTAACCATACATAGTTGCTCTGGTTTAAAATGAACTCAACAACAAATACGATTGCAATATAAAGTTTTTGGAATTTTCACAATAGCAATGAAATCGTAAATTTGACCACATTAGTTGTATTTTTCTCACCCTATAAAGGTTCGTAACATAACTACAATGCTCTCTAAAATCATATTGAGAGAATAAAATTAATGTTTTCTTTTATGCTAAATTTTAGAAATTGATTTTGGTGCGCACGCTATAGCTCTTGATAAGAGTGAACCGACTGCATCTATCTTTTTTCCTCTTCTTGTTTTCTCAACTTTTTCTAACGAACAATGCAAGTTACACGCCCTTCTTTTTTTCTATTACTATAATTACAATTGTACTAGTATATTCACTAATTAAACTTATAGGTTATGGTGATTGGTAAAGCAATGACTAAAATGATTAAGGTTACACTTAAAGTTCTACAGGTGGTTTTGGGACTTCTTTTGATAAAAAGAAAAAGCAAAGCAATCAAAAAGATAGTTTGGATTAAGGAACCATTAAAAAGAATGACTTTAAAAATAATAAGGGAAATGTTTGAGATGGATCCCACATGGCCACATTGTTATCTTTTGATTTTTAGTTACAAGAAAAGATAAGAAATTGAATTGGTTATTGATTTACTTCCTACGTGATATCTTTTTCGTTAGAAAATTGATATATCAATTATGAGTATTATGAATATGAGTCTAAAAGTGAATATCAAATACTTTATACATAAGATTCAATACTTTAAGATTTTGAGTCAATATACGTTGTCTAAATCATTTTAATGTTAAAAGTCCGACGTGATGATCTTCGAACTTCCTCATCATAACCCAACAATAGTATCAAAACCTAGTTCGATTAGGACTCTTTATATCGAAATTCTTCAGTTGACAATAGTATTCAAGCGGTGTGTTTTGTTGAGGCTATCCAACCATAGTATGAAAATTCTTCGATTTGAGGAGATCATAATCATAAGAATGGATGGATTCATACTTCAAAGAAAGATTTTTGGTATATCAAATGTGAGTATGAGTCTTATATCAAATTGAAAAGTGAATGTTAAACACTTTATAAGTGAGAAGACTAATAGATCCAATATTTTAAAATAAGTATTGAAAGCTCGATGTGATGATATATTGACTCTCATGACCTAACACTTTTGTATGCAATTATAGTGATTAAATATATGTTGTCTAAATTATTTTAAAGTGAGTGTTGAAAGTCCGATGTAATGATCTTCAGACCTTCTCGTTATGACCCAACAATGATATTAAAGCCTAGTTCGATTAGGGCTCCTTATATCAAAATTCTTTCAATTGACAATAATATTCAGGCGGCGTGTTTCGTTGAGGCAGGCTATCTAACGATAGTATAAAAATTCTTCGATTTGAGGAGATCATAACCATAAGAATGGATGGACTCATACTTGAAAAAAAGATTCTTGGTATATCAAGTATGAGTATGAGTCTTATATCAGACTGAAAAGTGAATGTTGAACATTTTATAAGTGAGAAGACTTATAGATCCAATACCTTAAAATTTTGAGTTAATATATGATGTGTTTAAATAAGTGTTGAAAGCTCGATATGATGATACAATGACTCTCATGATCCAACACTTTTGTATGTAATTATAGGGATTAATCTCTTGAGTCTGAAATATCCATAATAAAACTCTTTGAGTCACCAACACTTATAATCAGGGTTGAGTTCAAATTCATAATTTCCAATTAAATTGAAAAAATTCTCAACCATCTTAATCAAATGATATTGAATATCTTAGATGAAAGTTGCTTCATGCATGATAAAAAAAACATAGTTATTGAATATCTTAATGATAGTTGCTTCATGCATTTAAAAAAAACATAATATTAAAAGTAACTATAGTAAAAACTAAGATTTAGATTCTCTAAGCTACTTCATGCTGCATCATATAGAAAACCTCTAAACCAAAAATAAGAGAGGCCCTTCATGTCTTCACTCCTCAATTACGAAGCAATATGGGCATGATTAAGTAGCACTGGCATCATCTCCAACAAAAAAAAAAAAACAAAACATGCATGTATATATCAATCTTTTCTACGTACGTCAACATACATATTCAAAACCACCAAAACCAGCTAGCTAATTCTTTCTCTCTCCAACAAAATTTCAAACATAACGCAAACGTTGAGAAGAACCGAAATGGTCGAAACAAAAACGTTCCTCTCCCTTTTATTCTTCTCGATTTTCATTCTCCATTCTCTTTCCTTCTCCACAGACACATTCATCTACGGTGGTTGCGCACAACAAACATTCACCTCAACCTCACCCTACGAGTACAACCTCAACTCGCTGCTCACTTCACTTGTCAACTCAGCAACCTACACATCCTACAACAACTTCACCATCGTCGCTTCAAATCCCAACGACGTCGTTTACGGTCTCTACCAATGCCGCGGCGACCTCTCCATGCCCGACTGCGCCTCCTGCGTTTCACGCGCTGTCTCACGCGCCGGTGACATATGCTCGGTGACGCGCGGTGGAGTAGTGCAGTTAGAGGGATGTTACGTGAAATACGACAATATTAAGTTTTTGGGCGTGGAGGATAAAACGGTGGTGTTGAAAAAATGCGGGTCTTCCATCGGGTATGACCCGAGTACCCGAGATGCTGTATTGGCTGGGATGGTGGGTTCGGGTGGGTATTTTCGAGTTGGCGGGTCGGGTCAGGTGAAAGGAATGGTGCAGTGTATTGGAGATTTGAGTTTTTTGGAGTGCCAGGATTGTGTTTCGGAGGCAATCCAACGGCTGAGAAGTGATTGTCCAGCGGCGGATTACGGAGATATGTTTTTAGCAAAGTGTTACGCGAGGTACTCTAATGGTGGTGCTGGTGGGGCCCATGCTTACTCCAAGTCTCATGGTAAATATATTCATTTATTTATATTATAGGTTAAACATAATATATATATATATATATATATATATATATATATATATATATATATATATATATATATATATATATATATATATATATATATATATATATATATATATATATATATATATATATATATATATATATATATATATATAATTTTTTTTTATCAAAGTTAAGTTCTTGTTGAATCTTCTTGCAGGTAAATCAGACAATGATAGTGAGAAGACATTTGCTATAATTATTGGATTATTAGCAGCTGTAGCTATACTTATAATTTTCCTAGCTTTCTTGAGAAGGATTTGCGAGGGACACCACGGTAAATACACCATATAATTTCTTCTTTTCACCATCTTCAGCAAAAATGTAATTAATTATTTAAAGATTGTTTATTTTGTTTGAATATTTTCTCATGCAGGTAAATAAATTGATTTAAGTTTGTGAAACTCATCATGGCATGTCATTTGAACAATTGATCAATTATCAGGCTTCTTGTCCATTGCAAATTTGCTTTTGGAATCTTTTCTTTTCAATGTCTTAATTTTTCTTGCCGTCTATATTTTTAGCTTGCTATTTTATTATAAAGTTGCACTTAAAAGACTAAAGAGGTGTTTGATATAAAGATGACATTAGAAAAGGATGTACAATGGGACACACATTTGAATACAAAGGGAAAAAGGAAAAAGAGGAACTAAAGAGAGCCAAATGTTCTTTTTCTCAATCCTTCCCCCACTCAACAAAGTTGTCTCATCCCCTTGCAAATTACGAAATAACTTTATCATTCTTTGTTTCTTGAAAAGTTGTATAAGATTTTATGTCAATTTGTTATCGTGAGTATGTGCTCCCATGAACTTTGGCTAAATTTTAAGAATCAAAAGTATTTGTTTTGTCATATATCTGAGACTTGATGTATATTTTATGTCGTTTAATAGTTGTTATAGCTTTAAGTACATATTTTATCTGTTTGTAATTTCATATATAAATAACAAAAAAAAAAAAATTAAATTTATTAAGAATATATACCGTTAACTAATTTCTAATATAAACATTATGTATTCTTAACTTATTAATGATATTGATAAGAAGCCCAATTTCAAACCCAAAAGAATAACAAAATGGCCCTGTTGGGTTAAGGGATTTTATTAATGATAGGGGTGTATGAGAAATTTCTTCTAATCATTTTTAGTATTCTAGTTTATAATGTTTTGTATTTCATAATTTTTTTTAAATTTTTTATAATTACAAAAACTTCTATAAATTTTTTGATATAATTGTTGTTGATTAGTAAAATAATATATTTTAGATTTAACCAAAAAGTGGGTGTAAAAAATGAAGTTATAGAAGAATAGCATATGAATATTTAGCATACATTTACAAAATTTGTCACGTTGATGAACCTGAAGAAAAAATAAAATAAATTTTAGATAAATTAACAAAAAATTGGCATATGAGCAAATACAATTTAAATTTATTTTCCCAGTAATAAAAATAATGGATTTATTTTATTGAAAATATATGTGTGCGAGAAATTTTTATACTCTTTAAAATAGGAATAAAATATAAATTATTTTTTGTGTTCTTGGATTTAAAAAAACAACGTGTCTGTTGGAAATTCACCTCACACCTTATGAAGAATTCTCTTCAATCTCGATCTCAAGATTGATGAACAAACCCACAATATGATAATGATGGTAATAACAAGTAATTATCAAGAACAACAAAAAAGAAGAAGAATAACAAACAAGAAAGAGAAGAATGAGAGAAGAAGTATTTGGAGAGAATGTGTTACCCACAACTGTGAGATTTCTTATTGAACTTTCACTTGTTAACTGCAACTGTGAAATCTGTTCTGTTGTGATGTAGAATACAAAGCAAGGCACCCTATTTATAGTTTTAGGTTTACACTAGCCCAAAACATAAAAGGCCCAAAATATTCTAAATCAAATCTAATCATATGATATCAAATCTAATCATATCAAATTAATCATATGATATCAAATCTAATCATATGATATCAAATCTAATCATATCAAATCACAATGAATTATATTTAACACACCACCTAATTCATTGTGTCTAAACTGTCTACATTCATCATGGCCCTTAGTCTTCTGAAGGCTTCGACCTGCACTCCCTTCGTCATGATATCTGCAATCTGATTCTCAGTTCTGCAGTGTTCCAACTTCATCTTCCCTTCTGCTACCCGCTCTCAAAGATAATGGAACCTCATTTCGATGTGCTTGCTTCGACCATGAGCTATTGGATTCTTCGCCAAGTTGATAGTTGACATGCTGTCTATCTTCATGGTAATTGCTCCATGATTCTTCCCTGTGATTTCTTCGACCAAGTTCACCATCCAAGTTGCTTGACATGCACAAAGGGAAGCAACTATATATTCTGCTTCGCATGATGATAATGCCACCACTGTTCCTTTCTCGAATTCCAAGCAACTGGTGCACCACCTAACATAAACACATATCCAGTTGTGGATTTTCGATCCTCAGCATCAATACACCAACTGGAGTCTGTGTATCCCACTAACTTGCATTCTTTTCCTTCATCAGCTGCTGGAAACAAAATGCCATAGTCGAGAGTTCCTTTCAGATACCTTAGTATCCTCTTCGCCGCTGCTAGGTGTGATACCTTTGGTTTCTGCATGAATCTACTTATCATACCAACACTGTATGCTAAGTCAGGCCTTGTGTGGCAAAGGTATCTAAGTGACCCAATAAGTCTTCTGTATTGGGTTGGGTCGACATCATCTTTATCTGAATCCTTCGACAGTTCCAATCTGGGCTCAGCTGGAGTCGAAGTTTGGTTGCAATCTTGCATCTCAAATCTCTTGAGTATCTCGCATGCATATCTTCTTTGGTGCATCATCAAACCTCTACTTGTCTTGTAGAATTCGATGCCAAGGAAATATGAGAGATTTCCCAAGTCTGACATTTCAAACTCCTTACTCAGGTCATGTTTGAAATCTTCGATCTCCTTCTTGGAACTCCCTATTATCAACAAATCATCAACATAGAGACATAGTATAAGCAATTCGCCATTGCTTCTTCTTACATATACTCCATGCTCAGTTGTACACTTCACAAATTCCTTCTCCCTTAAGAAGCTGTCAATTTTCTTATTCCAAGCTCTTGGAGCTTGCTTAAGTCCATACAGGGCTTTATGAAGCCTGTACACCTTCTTTCTTCGCCTTGTTTCACAAACCCAGCTGGTTGTGCAACATAAACTTCTTCTTCTAAGGGGCCATTAAGGAATGCACACTTCACGTCCATCTGACATGTGTGCCAGTTGTTCATATTTACTAGACCAACAACCAATCTGATTGTTTCGATTCTAGCAACAGGTGTGAATACTTCATCGAAGTCGATTCCTTCCTTCTGAAGAAATCCTTTCGCCACAAGTCTCGCTTTGTGTCGAGTTACTTCTCCTTTAGGATTTACCTTCACCTTGTAAACCCACCTCACATCAATTTCCTTCTTGCCTTGCGGCAATTCGACAAGTGACCACGTATCATTGACTTTGATGGACTCTAACTCTTCAATCATTGCTTTCACCCACTTCGAATCTTTCAATGCCTCAGCTGCATTGACTGGTTCAACATCTGCGTAGAAAGCATAACGTACCAGCTCACCCTCTTCATCGACTACATCATTTGATGTGATTACACATTCTTGCAACCTTGCAGGCATGTGTCTAGTTCGTCGAGGTCTGCTTGAACCTGCTTCATCTGCAACTGGTTCCTGTCGAACTTCTATTTCGACTTCAGTGGCTGCAGTTGCTAAACACTTATGCTCCATCACATTGAGTCCAATCTTGAAGGTCCTATTCTGAGACATTAGAGCCTTCAAGATTAGTCTACCACCTGCGTCGAGGACTCTCATCATCTTGTCTTTGATAACTACCTTGTAGTTCTTTTCGACAAGCTGCCCTATATTGAGCAAATTACTCTTCATGCCTGGTATGTACAACACATTGGAAATTGTTGACCTTTTGCCATATTTCTTCATAATCAGAACATCACCAACACCTTCAGCTGCTAAAGTGTTGTCATTTGCAAACTTCACCGTATTCTTCAACGAGGGCTTCATGTTGACAAACCAATCTTTCCTTCCAGTCATGTGTGATGAGCATCCTGAGTCCAAGTACCACTGATCTTGGAATCTTTCTTCATCGTTTGTTGTGACCATTAGCAACGTTTCTTCTTCTTCATGTTTCGCCAGCTTTGCATCAGACTCTTGATTTCTCTTCTTTTCTGGACAATCACTAACATAATGACCATACTTCTGGCAATTGAAACATTGAATGTGGCTTTTGTCTGTCTTTCGATCACCACCTCTTCCTTTACCTGCAGCATCACCTCTTTGGTTGCCTTGGTTCCAAGGTTTCTTTTGATTCGACTGGTTTCCTCCTTTGTTGCCATTCCAGCTACCTTTGCCTTTTCTCTCCTTTTCCGTCTGTGCCTGCAAAGCCATATCTTTCGACTTTCCTGCAGCTCTCTCAGCCATCCTCTATTCATGAGACTCAAGAGTCCCTTGAAGCTCTTCCTTCGTCAACACTGACAGATCTTTCGACTCTTCCATGGCAACTACCACGTGGTCGAATTTTGGAGCCAACGATCTCAAAATCTTTGAGACAACTGCTTTCGTCGTCAGCGTTTCTCCACATACTTTGATTTGATTCACCAACCTTGTAACTCAGGTGAAGAAATCTGTAATGCTTTCGTTGTCTTCCATCTGAAGCAACTCATAGGTTCTCTTGTGAGTTTGTAACCTCACCTCTTTCACCTTCTCTGCGCCTCCAAGCGACTTTTCAAGAATCTCTCATGCTTCTTTTACTGAATCAACATCACTAACCTTTTCAAAGTTATCAGGATCAACACACTGATGAATTATAAAGAGTGCTTTATAATCCTTCTTCTTCAATTCTTTGTGCGCAGCCTTTTCCGCCTCCGTTGCGTTCTCCACCAGCGATGTTACTCCGTCCTTCACAAGATCCCAAAGATCTTGATAACAGAAGATCACCTTAACCTGCTTGCACCAATTCTCATAATTGTCTTTCTTGAGAATTGGCAGGGTCGCTGGAAAGTTGCCGTTTGGATAGTTCATCGCCATCACTATCTTCCTTCCTTGAATCTCTTAACCGAAACTCTAGATACCAGATGTTGGAAATTCACCTCACACCCTATGAAGAATTCCCTTCAATCTTGATCTCAAGATTGATGAATAAACCCACAATATGATAATGATGGTAATAACAAGTAATTATCAAGAACAACAAAAGAGAAGAAGAATAACAAACAAGAAAGAGAAGAATGAGAGAAGAAGTATTTGGAGAGAATGTGTTACCCACAACTGTGAGATTTCTTATTGAACTTTCACTTGCTAACTGCAACTGTGAAATCTGTTCTGTTGTGATGTAGAATACAAAGCAAGGCACCCTATTTATAGTTTTAGGTTTACACTAGCCCAAAACATAAAAGACCCAAAATATTCTAAATCAAATCTAATCATATGATATCAAATCTAATCATATGATATCTAATCATATCATATCAAATTAATCATATGATATCAAATCTAATCATATGATATCAAATCTAATCATATCAAATCACAATAAATTATATTTAACAGTGTCTTGTATAAAAAAGTTTAAGAAAGAAGATGAGATGAGATGAAAGAATACATTAACTTATTCTAAGTAAATAAGGGGGAAGTTAAATAAGAATATAATAGAAATTGCTTACTTGTATTCTTCTTGAACAACAAGATTTTATATAACTGTGAAATCAAATGTATTATAATAAAGTATATAAAACAAAACCTGATCTTAAGAAAGAGAGAAATTGGCTACTCATTTGTAGCTTACAAGGATAAATAAGAAAAGGTAGATGAAGAAAGATTTTGTTGATCAATTCCTATAGGGCTTAAATTAAGATCACAATTAATAGCAGTCTTTAGAGTTCTCTGAATTGCAATATTACTATATCTCCTTCAATGGTTGATTTTATTATCTAGATTTTTGTTGTAAGTGGAATTTGTCAATAGGCGCATTGCTGCTTACATTTCAAAATCTTAATTGTTTTTTCTCCTTTTCCCTTTTGATTCTCCAATAAATAAATAAAAATGAAAGCATTTATTCAAATAATAAACCTAATTTCTAGATATTGGCAATAACTTGGGGAATATAAAAAGTTCTCGGTTAATAAGTACAAGTAAAAGTATATAATAAGTCATGTTAGTTTTTTCTTTATCAATTCTTCCAACTTAAAAACTTGATTTTTTTTTTCAAATAACTATATTTTTTAATAAAAATACCACTTTAATAAGAAATTCAAATTTTTTAAAGTGATTATAAACCATCATTGAGGCGCCATATGAAATGGCTAATGGGCACCAAGTAGCCATCCCATATGGCGCCACCACTAAAAGTGCTTAACCCAGACGCCATACCATATGGCGACACCCTTTTAAATGAAACTCAAGCGCCATATCATATGCTGACACTCTTTTTAATGAAATCCTAAACTCCAGAGGAGGCGCCATATGGTATGACGCCTCAGTACAATCCCATTTTTTTTAAATAATTTGTTTTGTGTTTATTTCCATCATGCATTTTTAAGGTAGTTACGTCATATCATATGTGGTCCGTACTATTCCATTTTTCTATAAATAAGACTGCACACTCATCTTTTTTTCACAACAATTATCACTAATAGCCTCAACTCTTCATAATTTTCAAATCAGTCTAGAATGTCTACATTTCTAAATCAACGTTCATCGTTGTCGTTATCATCATTGAAGGAGCCATTTCCAACATTTCTTCTAATGAAAAGAAATGCCCAAATTTATTTTTCAGCAACAAAGTCTCATATGAAGGTGCTACTGTGGAACACACAGACTTTGAAGCATTTGCATAGGGAACTGAACCGCTGGCTAGAAAGAGATATTGTTGTAGGTGAAAAGATCAGGAAAATTGAGAGGCTAGTTGAGGAGTCAGGGAGAAACGAAGTTGCTCGTGATTGGAGAAAAGTGGAAAATGATGTTGGTGTCCTTATGATGATGTTAACACCAAAGATGATTACCTTGATGGTTGTAATATCCTAGACAAGTTGATGCATTGAGTTGTTTTATGTGGGTCTGTTGTTGTTATTTTTGGATTGTTATTTTGATATTAAGTTATGTTGTTGTCATTTTCGGATTGTTATTTTGATGTTAAGTCATGTTTGTTTAATTTATGTTGCTGTTAATTGTAATCGCTTAGGTATGCTATCAATGGAATGAAATTTGTTGTTGATTTAAAGAGACACGATTATACTAGAAACTATGATCTTGTGCTTGATCCTACATTGGGACATTTTGTACGATTGTGTCCTGGTTGCCAACACGAACTAAATAATCTGACCATTTTGTTTGTTGTATCCATCTTCGTTCGAATACGCGTGCTATTAGGGCGATCCTTTTTCTTTCTTTGCATCAAATCGTTATGCTAGACAATTTCGCCTTTGTATAGAGGCCAATAGTCCTCCTTTGCCACCACCTGAAAGTTACTGCCGTAGACATTGCATAGAGTTATGACTTGGTGAACAACAGAAAGATAGTTGGTTGGTTCCTGGCGAACCTTCGAACATGCTGCTATAACATGGGAGCAAGGCATACGAATTTCCTTGAAACTTTCCACAGTCACACCAACTCCTATCCAGTTCCACTCGGTAACATCCTCTAGGCCTTCCTTCATTGTGATAAATTGACTCTGCAACACTGAACCAACCTTTATTACAGTCAAAGATTGTGACCACATGTGTGTTGGCTTTGGAAGCTTAGTCTTTCATGAATTTCATTGAACTATTACTGTACAGCTGCCCAGATTGTAATACTTAACCCCACTTTGTACGTCTGTTATCAAAGAGTTCCCCGAGCCTAAAATATGTTGCCTTTACCAAGGCAATTATCGGTAGATTTTGGATTCCCTTGAAAACAGAATTCGTTGATTCAACGAGGTTAGTTGTCATATGGCCCCATCGCACCCCATTATCGTATGACCTTGTCCATTTCTCTTTATGAATATTATCAATCCATCTTAATGCATTTGCGTTTGTCAGTCTAATCCCGTCACGGTAGTGTTTGAATGTGGGCTTTGTTAGTGCATACCCTACGTTTACAACTTTCTTCCTGAGCGTTTTGTTTTTGATTTCCCGCATGAAATTTTGGGCGATGTGTCTTATGCAATACACATGGTTTGTGGGAGGATCCTGCCAACCGTTATCAAGATTCTTGTATGCACTCTTGATTGATGAATGTCTATCAGAGATCAAATATAAGTTAGGATGGGGAGAAACGTATAACCGTAGATTATTTAGGAAAAAGCTCCAATCCCCAACAGTCTCCCATTCAACTAGAGCGAAAGCTATTGGAAAAATGTTGTTGTTCCTATCATGTGCCACAACCATGAGTTGTGTGCCCTTATATTTCTCGTACAACCATATGCCATAAACTTGAATAATAGGTTTATAGTAAGCATAGCCTTTGATACATGGTTCAAACGCCCAAAAGAGTCTGTGAAAAATGCCATTTCCACTAACGCAAGTCCCGTCTGGTGTATACGCCGACAATGTCTCCAAGATGGTAACAATCCCTAGAGAATATTATTTAAGTGCCACCAAGTATTTTGGAATTTCTTTGTAAGACTCCTCCCAATTTTCGAACACCGTTTCAACCGCCTTAGTCCTAGCTATCCATGCTTTCCTGTACGAAGGCGTGTAATTATATCTTTGAACCATATGCAAAATTATGGTACTCACCTTCAAAGAAGGGTTATCGCTAATGACCGACATAAATTCATTGCAAATCAATTTGGAGCTGAGCTTGCGATGGTCCTGCATTGGATTCATGATTACACAAGTGTGCTTTGGACCCATTGACCCTATATTCCATGAATCACTTCTCTTCCAGAAAGACGATGTAAATCAAAATGGGCACACCTCGTTATAGCAATAGATCTTATACAGAGTCGGATTTGTTCGATCGACTCTATAATCTGCTGATATTTTACATGCAATGACTTCACATGCAATGGCTTCACATGCATGACAAGACTACACTTGCACGCTTCTCTGCACCATAATGATCATGTTTCAGCATGCATTTGTAGTGGTAGTATTCACATGCATACACTATTACCCTAGCAGGCCTACACTATCATAACTACACTTTTAAGACTACACTATACTCTACATGCATGACAACACTACACTGAAGCAAAACTACACTCTTAACACAACACTCTGCATGCATGACAACATTACACTCACACAATGGCTTCACATGCATGACAAGACTACACTTGCACGCTTCCCTGCACCATTGTCATCATGTTTCAGGATGCATTAATAGTGGTAGTATTCACATGCCTACACTATTACCATAGCAAGCCTACACTATCATAACTATACTTTTAACATAATACTCTACATGCATGACAACACAACACTACACTTGCACGCTTCCATGCACCATTGTTATCATGTTTCAGCATGCATTTTCATATGACTCCTCTCGTCATATTTAACCATTATAAATACATGTTCATCAAGGAACAAACTCTTCTCATCACATTTCAAACTATACTCCTCAAAATTTTAACAAACTCTTCTCATCACTCAGCAAACTTCATTCATCAAACTTAACCCACAATGTCTCTACTCATAATGGGCAACGATCACAGAGGAACAATTGAGAACATCACAGAGTTTGTAAGTATTTTGTTTTTTTGTCATTCTTTACTAAGTTGAATTTTTCTTTAAAACCAATGTCATTTATATTCTTTTGCAGAATGTATCAAGGTTTCGCTGTCGTGTGCATAAAAATCAAATCGTACTCACTGGATCCCAAATCTATTCTAGCGTTGCTAGAACGTTGGAGACCAGAAACCCACACATTTCACCTTCCTTTCGGTGAATGTACTGTCACTTTACAAGATGTCTACATATTACTTGGCCTACACATCAATGGTAAGGCCGTCAACAGTAAAGTTGGTGTTAATAACCAACTTTGCAAAGATTTACTGGGCGCCCTCTATGTGTCGAAACACCTCAGCCAAAACGTGAAGGTCGACCGAGGGGGCAAGGTATTAATTTGAAATACCTTAAAGAACACTACAATAGTATCATGTTAAATGAGGAATCCACCGAGTGTGAGAAGATACTTAAAACTCGATGCTATATTATGATATTATTTGGTCATTTTATATTTCCAGAAAGTATTGAAAATAGTGTAAATATTATGTATTTACCGTTGTTGTACAACATAATAAAGTGTGCACATATAGTTGGGGTTCAGTTGTCCTTGCCCATCTATATAGTTCATTATGTAAAAATACAAAAAAAAACTCTTGTACTTTTTATGGCTGTGCCTATCTCCTTCAAGTGTGGGGTTGGTCTAGAATATCAACACTTGCTCCAATCAACCAGAATCCATTCACATTCCCCATACGCTAGCAAGTAAGTTTATTTTCAATACGAGTATACCAACGATGTTTCTTTGTAACTAATTTATTTGTTTATCTTTTATTAGGTGGTCTGTTCCAGGAATGAATTACCAAAGATGTCCCAGGAACTCAATAATCGTCTACCGCAACCTTATAGAACACATTGGGCCAGACGATATAATTTATCTACCAAAGATGTCCCATTACTTTATCTATTTAATAACCACAAACTTATTTTTCTCATTAAATCTATTGTTAATGTAGTTTGTCTGGATGTCGTACGATGGTCTCGACCATCAGCCCATTAATGCCAATGATGTTGCTGTGTGGACAGCTAAAACACCTATCATTCAGTTCACTACAGTGGAGATGCACCAAAGTGATCGGATGAAACTGCAGTTCAGGATGCATTAGGATATTCCAGTCGCTCCGACGTCTTTGGGAGACTGGCATCAACTAAGAGTGGATACACAGTGGAGTGTAAATCATTGAAAGGACTTTTCAAAAGAGATGTGTCTGCATTGGAAGAACCAACGTCGACACATCTTAACCAACCCTATTGTGGAAGGGGCTAGACCAAGTTATCAATATATGATTTGGTTTAGGCCGGTTACAACATCACAACAATTTGTGTCTGAGCCGACATATCCTTATCCCAATACATGCCATCAACCCAATCACAATAACAAGAGCCTTATCCCAACCGCCAACCTCCCGAAACCGACACCACTTCTGCCTATAGCTCTGATAAATCTTTCGACCCTACCCCATCCACCTATAGCCCCGATAACTCTTTCGACCCCACACCAGCCAACTATAGCCCCCCACGGATGAACACACAATCTTCCTACCAACAAAATACCTATCCTCTTTTTGACTACCAAACCCCACAACAGCCATTGCATCGTTTCTAAACCGATTTGATATACCAATTCGGACAACCATATCATCCACACCCGACCCAACTTCCCCGTCCCAACTACGAAAACATGGGCATTGAACTGAGTTACGGAAGCGCCGTTGGCAGCAGCCCCCCGCTATTGGGGTCAGATGCTTCAAAATTTATCTGATACGCCGAGGCCATCTCAACAAATACCTCTTCCACATGTCAACACGCAAAGAACAAATACACCTCAACAAACTCGTGGTAGACCTCGACGCCGCGCGAACCTCTCCAATGTGGAACCGGTGGTCGTTTTAATAGAGCCGGTCATTGATTTTCCTTTTTTCATCTGTTGTACACTATTTTCGCTTTTTTATATTATAAATATTATAATTTTTTTTAAAAATAAAATATTAATTAATATAAAAAAAATGGCGCCATATGAGATGGCGACTTAGTTCATCCCTTCACCCATCAGCCATTTCATATGGCGCCTCCATGATGGTTTATAGTCACTTTAGAATTTTTTTTTTAAATTCCCTGTTAAAATGGTAATTTTAAAAATAATAGTTATTTAAAAAAAATTCTAAAAACTTTGTTCTCAAACAAAGTCATAATAAAATAAAAATAGGTCCATCATAAATTCTACTTATTGTATCTTTCAAGTTTTTTTATTTATTTATAAAAAACATCATAATTTTTTACTCTCAATCATCTAAAATTTGTATGATTCATGAAATGTAATATTTTATAAAAAAAAAAACTTAAGATATCAATAATTCACATCAGGCTTATAAAATGACTGTGAATAAAAGTATGATTTTTCAAAATTTTTAATTAATTCGTCAAAAACTAAAGTATATACCTCAGCTCTCACATATATTGTTTAGCTCAAACATATATTCCATTTGTCTTATATTATAAATTAATTTTATTTTTTTAGATATATTAAATAACTAATGAAGATACATTATTTAATGTATGTAAAAAATAAATTTTATTTATAATAGAAGTAGAAGGAGTAATTGTTTACTCTCAACTTGTTCGGTGTATTTACAACAAATCAATTTTACTTTTTATTTCTTCATTTTCACAAAATTGGGGATCACTAAAGATTTTAGTTTTAATTGTTATTACGTTACTCTATTTTTATTTTTGTTTTTATTTTTTCATTTTAAAATTTGGTTTTTTTAAACATTTTTTTTGTTTTGTTTTTAAGATTTTAATCCCCTTTTCAGTTTGATGTCCAATTTCAGTGACATTGCATTCAATTTAATGATTTGTCATTGTCACATGTACACAATTAATTACATGTTATTATTTAATATTTTATTTGATAATTAATTTTAGTAATAATATAAATTATTATATTATTTAACAATAAAAATAAATTAAAAATAAAAAACTTAAATTAAATTATTATGAATTTGCAATGATTTATTTTTGATTTTTTAGAATAACTCTTTTTTCATAATTATATTGTAAAACCCGACTTAAACATCTTTTAACTTCTTATACCATCATCAAGGACTGCCTTATAAACAATTCCTAAACTTCCCTTGCTAAACATCTCAGCAGAAGCACGTAATGAATCCATCAACATAAACCCATTTCTCCTATAAAAATACACAAGCTTACACATATTACACTACTAATTTTTTCTGTGGAAACATATCCGCATGTACCTGCGGATTCATCTGTTAATATTTGCTCTAAAAAACTATCTTTTTGAGATAATTGAAAGAAAATCCGCAGCTATTACTACGGGTTTTGCTGCCGGGAATTTACAAACATAAAAAGCAGCAAATTCTGCAGGAAATACGGGGTAATTGCTGCGGTCTTACCTGGGGATATAGCTATTGTGTTGCAAATTTACCTTTGAATTTTATTGAAATATATATTAAAGATTTTATAAAAAAATGTACAAAAAATAGTTATATCTCATCTCCCTCAAAATTTTGGAATTGGTATTATCTATTGTCATCAACATATATATAGTTCATATAAATTTCTAATATTTTTTTACAGATATTTCTACGAGTCTTCAACAAATTTATTTTCAAAAAATATAAATATATATTTTTTAAGAAATCATATATATTTTCATGAATTTGAAATGTTCTTTTAGATTTTTCTATGAATTTTCCTACGCATTTCATGTGAGTTTTATTATGAATTTTCCAGCTATTTTAATGAAGTTAGTGGTTAAGAAATCACCACACTTTTATATGTTTCCTGTGAATTTGAAATTAAATAGAGTTTAAGAGGAGAAAAGCTTAGGATCGACCTATGCGATAAAAATTATTTCATTTCTTTAGTTTCGTTCTTCCTCTTTTAAATTATTGATCACTTTGAAGTTTAAATAATGATTTTCAAAACGGTGACAGGTTGTCAAACTTAGGTCACATTCATCACCATCGATCACTTTGAAATTTAAATTATTGATTTGAGTTTCTGTTACTGTGAATTGATTTAAGAGAGTTTGAGAGATCCATATTTAAAAATTCTATTAAAATTCTGTGAGAACATCTATTGATGTGGTTGCTGATTTACTTGTAGGATTTAATGTGGATATTCTTTAGTACAGTATTTTGAAATAAATAAAAAATTTAAAAAGCATATATTTTAAGGATCTTATAATTTTATAAGAATCTTCAAAAACTAAATATTAAAATAATATATTAATATGTAATCCAAAATTAACCATTAGAGTGATATAATTTCTTTTAGAGTTAATACATTACTAAAAAATACTCTGTTTTTCTGCAGATTTTGATAAAATATCCGTAGAAAATGTGTTACCTGCGATTTTTCCTGCTATTTTCTGTTTTAGTTAAAATCTTTGTGGAAAATTAATTTAGCAGGTAAAGTCGCAGGAAGATATCGCAGGTAAGACAGCTAAACTCGCTGATAATACCGCAGGTAAATGAAAGTTTGCAGAAAAATTCGCAGCAAATTGATAATTCGCAGGTCACTTCTCTCTCAAATTATTAATTTTATTATTAATTGTATTTAATTCATTTAAAATATTATAATTAATGTTAAATATCAAAATAACAATAATATAAAAATAAAAATTTAATTTGAATAAGACAATGCAACACTAATCACATTCAAATTCTTAAAGCAACCAAACATTATTATAAATTAAATAACAAGTACTTCTAGAGTAACATTACTAAAAATGAAACAATCAAGTTACTAATAATCACTTGTCCAACCAAATTAATAAGAAAAATAATGCAATTTTCAAACTAGTTAACAAGAAAAAACAATCTAAATCAAAATTTACTATTAATGTGTTTAATAATGTCTTCATCTGATTCATCAACATCATCTTCACTTGGATTATCAGTTTCATTATTGACTTGAGGTGGATGAGAAGAAAATGCAACAAATCCAAAATAATTCATTAACAATGAAAGTTTATTGTTCGTTTCAATCATCTTTTTTTCTTGTCGTTGCAATTGTTGTTTCATCTCTAACTTCTCTTGTTTTTGTCTTTGCACTGATGCATTGAGAGCATGGACTTGACTTCTCAAATCATCAATCTCTTGAGAGTTATTCGAAAGACTTGGTTGAGTTGATAATGGATCCAATGTGTTGGTAATTGTTCCAAGACAAATACCTTCCCTTTCTTCTTTCCAAATGACTCCACCCATATATCCAAATTAGGCGGCATTTCAACAGTAGGTTGACTATCAGCTTCATCCTCTCCTGAAATAGTTGAATTTTGAAAATGTTAGACGACGGTACGGATCTAGAAGGGGGGTTGAATAGATCCCTTATTTAAAAAATGAGTCGGCGCTACCAATAAATGGTTTTTAAAAATTGTTTAATTTGCGGAAGAAGCCGTGGAAAAATATCGTCTATAACGAATGGTTACTAGAAAACCGGATATGCGTTTTAGCCGATGGGATTCAGATAATGAGTAATGAGAATCACTACGCTAGTCACACTCTCAATTTGATTTAGCTTACAGTGTGGTATGACTAGTTCCAATGCCTTAAAATATTACCACAATAAATGGACATCATACAAGGCTTTTCGTTCAGGCAATTTATCAAACACTTGGAGTCCAGAGCACTACAAGTGAGTTCAGCTTTAAGTAATTTGCTCTAATTTTCTTGTACAATCAACGAGTCAAAAACAGTCCAGCACTTACTCAAAACAGTCCTAAATTTGATATAATTGCTTGTACTAAAACCACACAAATATTAAGCAATGTAAAAATGAAAAGTAAAAGGCACAAGAATTTGTTGAGGCAGTTCCTTCGCTGTCCTCACTTCGGGGTACGTCTGTCCTCAATTCTAACAATAGAATTGAGTTCTTATAATATAAATTTAACCTGTTGTAAAATCATATATACAAGAATGAAATAGAAATCAAACAAATAAACTCTTTTGTTGTTGTACAAGCTATCTCCTCTTGTCCCTTTATTCGAGTCAAATCGAGTCCTTCAACAACTTGTGTATGAACCTCCAATTACAGCTCTATGTTTGAAAAACCTTCCGTCTTCAAACCCCAGCCCGACTGATCTCAAACACTCGCGTGTCAAATCCAAAATTCTCCTTCATAATTTGCCGGTTACCGCTACTAGATCGACGAAACCCACCGCTCCTCGATCACCTTCACTCGGCCGAATATATGTTGAGAAGACTCGTCCAAAAAACCCCAAATTCATAGAATCTTGGAGGACAAAACCCTAGAGGTTTTATTCAAGAAAAATCTATCAATTCCTCAACCTGAATCGGATTACCCAATCACGGCTTCGAATGTTATTACCTTAGACAATCCATAATGCACAACAAAGATTATTGTGTGTGATTATTGTGGTATGAAATGTAAAAGATGAAGATGATGAGAACTTGAATTGACACCTCTTTAACTTTTCTTGTTTTTGTAATTGATTCAATTGATATGAAATGAATAGAGCAACTAAATATTTATACCAGACTAAACTGTTATAACTGATAAAACCAACTTTCAAAAATAATAGACAACTCAAAAAATATGTAGTAAATAACGAGTGGTCGACCCATGCAGAGTGCAGGGTCGACCTGAGCTAACCCGAGGCAACATATTGTACAAAACACACAACTATGCGTCGACCGGAACAAGGCATGCGTCGACGCAAATCCTGAATTTTTTGACAAATGCAAATGACAACAGTATGCGTCGACCGATAGGTCGACCATACCAGACCCGAGAAAAATGCATTTTTAGGACATTTGCCATGAGTCGACCGGAGTAGAGTTTAGGTCAACTCAAAGACCTGAAACATCAAAAAATGCTTTAATTCATAATTTTGATTCTCTTAGATGAAATCTATGATATACCAATTGAGTTTGACTCGTATGATGCATATTTTGACAGCTCTAAATGCAGTACTCGAGATTTTTAGTGCACGCAAACATACATGAGAAATAAGGCATGCTTATGCATCATGGTGATAACGCCAAATGACTATTCTTCCATACGGTTCGGTTTTGACATTATCGAAACACGCATATCAAGTATCTGAGGTTTTGCCCTCACATACTCCCCCTTTTTGATGATGGCAAAACACGTATAACTTGTCTGTATGATATCTGACATTATCCTCCCCCTTGCTTGATGCCTTCATTCTCACTTACTCATTTGCGTTAAGTATGACATCTTCATGTTTGATCTTTATGGTTCTACTAAACAGCTTGACACTTTCTCCCCCTTTGATAACATCAAAAAGAAAGAGATTTCTGTTAAGAAATGATAAACCAATAACAAATGCTCATATCAAAACATGCACAACATGATAAACATTAACAATCATCCACACATGACAAAGTTAATGATCAAGGAATAAAAAGATAATTATCCCCATGCATAGACAAAAATAGTAATTGTTGCTAGAAATACAATGAATACATTAGAAATTAACTCAAGTAATGATAAGCAAGTTTATGAAGCAAGACATTAATCACATTAGAAATGCTTAATACAAGGCAAAATTCACAGCAACATGACAAAATGGTGAAATGCAATTATGCAGAATGCATAGCCTTCAATGTCTCATCCCCCTGAAATGTTGACCTCTCCCATGATACGGATACGGCGGAAGCATTTGAGCCTCAGCTATGTCAGTAAACTCCAAAACGACACGGTTCAAGGTGTTGAGGCTATTTGTAATGACTTGATGCTGACTTTCATTGATTCAACCAGAGCATCGAACCGTTGATTGATATTAGAGGAGAATGTGTTGAAGTTTTCAGTCTGCGTCTTAAATTGAGTCTGAAGTTGTGAGAGACGTTCATCCTGATCAGTCATGAAAGCACGTTGTTCTAATCGCATATTCCTCATCATCTCGAGGAGTTCGACATAATGCTGTTACGGGGGATTCGTGAAGTGTGTTTGCTCTTCATAGCCCCACTGTGGAGGCTCCTCAAAGCCCCAATGTGAAGACTCCTCATGACACCACTGCGGAGTTTCCTGATACTCCAAATATTGTGGAGGCCGATAGTTGTCACGTAACGACGTCCAACCGGTATTTTACCGTTCTCCCCAACCTTGATTATTTCCATGATCTGAAGTAGGGGATTGGTTAGCCCAAATCACATTTATGTGATCGACAACTTCCCTTGGTTGTCTATCACCTTGGTCATTTTGTTCTTCTTCATCTTCTTCATCTTCCTCATCACTCCCATCAGAGTCTTCCAACCGAGAGGCAGTTTAACAACAAATGAATAACGATGTTCTTCCGACATCCATAAATAACCCATCATTGTAAGATTATTTTGACAAAACTCTTGTTCCGGAGTGAGAGATCTATATGGAATCCCCGGAAGTGTAACTTGAGCGTTGTTTAAAATCTCCTGAATGAATGAACCATAGGAGAGAGCGGTACCTCGACCCGAATCGCGGAGGGCATACATCCTACTTGGAATATAATAAGGCCAACTTATTTTGATCCTTTTTTTCAAGATATAGATTAAATGAACTTCGGCCAGATCAACTCGAGAAAATCCTCCTTTCTTAGGCCGCAGAATGCGCACCACAATCCATTGCAAAATTCTATCCATAGGTTTTAGTTTACCTGTAGTGACAATTTTCGGAAATAACTCACTAGCCACAATATCAGCCGCATACGACTTCTTCATCATTGAGTTCAAATATTCTTTGAACTCGTAGCCATCAACTGTGTGGGTGTCAGTGACCTTAACGGGAGGCTTATCGGAAACGGGAGGTTTATTAAATGATTTCAGCCAAACAACATTATTTACACACACCTTTGTATTTCCAATTTTAGTGTGAAACTTAGAACCCAGAAACTTACCATGAAGACACGTATAGAAGATCCTCACAAGGTCTTCGTTGTACTTCATATTGCACTCCAAAAATTTGTTAAATCCTTGAAAATCAAGAAGACTGATTACCTGAGGAATGTGCATTCGCTTAGCAGAGAGGCGATAATAGGCATGTTGCTTCACCATAAACCGCTTGCTAAAGTTTTTAGCGAAGCTCTCGGCAAACTCAGGAGGAACCAGTGATATGACGATCACCCGGAGAGATGCAGAGGAGGAAGCTCTTGTGGATATTTTACCGGTATCTTTTCGAGTAGCCATGGTTTTTGCTTGCAAAGAGAAGAAGAGGAAATGGGTTGATGATGATTGCAAATATTATAGAGAATTCTTGAATATGGAGAGAAGTTTAAGACTTTAACCCTTTTGTAATAGCTTCTAAGTTTTGGGAAGAGGAGAATAGTAGAGTAGCATGTGATGTAGGTGTCAAGTTTCTATGCAAATGTAATGATACACATTAATATGAGTCATAAAAGAGATTTAAGAGGAAAATTTGAATGGTTTGCAAAAAAAATTGAAAGAATTCGCGCGATGCGTCGACCGCTCTGTGTATGCGTCGACGCATACTGTGTTCAAAATTACACGTTCAAAAATCAAAAGGTATGCATCGACTGGTAGGTCGACCTGAGCATACCCGAACAAATTTTAATTTTGGAGACATATTTGTGAGTCGACCAGACCTTGTTTAGGTCGACTCATGCAGGTAAAACTAGCAAATTTTGACATTTTTGATCATATGGGCATACATAAAGACATAGATAACCAACCAAAACACATTTTAAGCATTCAAAGAGATAACATACATATAATACGACATATATGACAAATGTAACACATAATTTGATGCATTTTGTGAACATGAGTATCGAGAGAGAGATAGTTGAGGAAAGATATTACCTCCATTCCAAATATATCTAGATAAACACACACATATACTTTCAACATCTTCAATTTGTTAGATATCCGATAATCAAAGTAGATATAGACATAGATATATAAAAGATGTGCAAGAAATTTCACTAAACACGATCCAAAATATCGAGAATACCTAGTTCCCGTCGGATATGAAAGAAAGGCTCAGTAGCAAGAGGTTTTGTGAAAATATCAGCTAGTTGATTTTTAGTATCAACGTGTTCAAAAACCACAACGCCTTTCTCCACATGATCCCTAAGGAAGTGGTGTCGTATTTCGATATGCTTAGTGTGTGAATGCAGCACGGGATTCTTGGTAAGATTGATGGCACTCGTATTGTCACAAAAGATCGGAATACGCTCAAGTTTGAGATTAAAATCTAGCAATTGTTGCTTAAGCCATAGGACTTGAGCGCAACAACTACTGGCGGCAACATATTCCGCTTCAGCGGTTGACAAAGCAACAGAAACCTACTTCTTGCTATGCCAACTAACCAAAGAGTTTGAAAATAAGTGACAAGTACCACTGGTACTTTTCCTATCCGATTTGCACCCGGCAAAATCGGAATCGGAGAATCCAACCAAGGAACAATCGTTTCCTTTGGAATACCATAGCCCATACTTTGGAGTACCCGAAAGGTATCGAAGTATGCGCTTAACTGCTTTTAGATGGGATTCCTTAGGAGAAGATTGATATCTAGTGCACATGCAAACACTAAACATAATATCGGGTGTAGAGGCGGTAAGATAAAGAAGCGAGCCGATCATACCTCAATATCTTTTTACCTCTACATCCTTACCACTTTCATCTCTATTGAGATTTGCACAGGTCGGCATTGGTGTGTCAATGACTTTGGATTTTGCCATGTCAAACCTCTTGAGAAGCTCACGATAATATTTCGTTTGACTTACAAAAGTTCCTTCCTCAAGCTGTTTGGTTTGTAACCCGAGAAAATATGTGAGCTCCCCCGTCATACTCATCTCGAATTCACCTTGCATTAGGTTAGAAAACTCTCTTACAAGATTCATGTTAGTTGATCCAAATATGATGTCATCAACATAAATTTGCACCAAAATTAAGTGTTTTACTTGACGCTTAATGAAGAGGGTTGTGTCGACCTTGCCTCTTGAATACCCTTGATCAAGTATAAACTTGCGTAGACACTCATACCAAGCCCTAGGGGCTTGCTTGAGTTCATACAAGGCACGTTTTAACTTGTATACGTGATCAGGATATTCATGAGACTCAAAACCCGGAGGTTGGGCAACATAAACTTCTTCATTTATATAGCCGTTAAGGAATGCACTTTTTACATCCATTTGAAATAGCTTAAAATTTTTCGCGCAAGCGAAGGCAATTAAAAGGCGTATAGCCTCGAGTCGGGAAACCGGAGCATAAGTCTCCTCATAGTCGATGCCTTCCTTTTGGTTATGCCCTTACGCGACTAAATGCGCCTTGTTGCAAGTTATTACCCCGTTTTCGTCCAGTTTGTTCCTAAATACCCATCGGGTGCCAATTACTCGATGACCTCGCGGAGGAGGGACAAGGTCCCAAACCTCATTTCTCTTGAACTGGTTAAGTTCCTCTTGCATAGATAAGAACCAATGTTCATCGAGTAAGGCTTCTTTTGGGTTCTTAGATTCTATCTGAGAAACAAAAGAGAAATGATAACATAAATTACTTATCTTAGACCGAGTCGTCACCCCTTTGATATATCACCAAGGATATTATCGATGGGATGGTCTTTGGAAGACTTCCAAGCTGGAGGAAGATCATCTTTTGCAGACGGATGAACTACCTCAGTTTCTTCATGACGGTCATCTTTTTCCTCCTCAATTTTGGCTAGGTCGGGTTGATCAATTCCCGGCTCGGCACTTTTGAGTATGTCTTCCGAAGATATACCTGCACCATGAACAACACTACCTTTTCCGACATCTCTCAGATGAGATTCATCAAATGTTACGTGTACAGACTCTTCAACAGTAAGTAATCTCTTATTGTAAATTCTATAGGCTTTACTTGACTGAGAGTACCCGAGGAAGATACCTTCGTCAGCCTTGGAGTCAAATTTACCTAAGCTTTCCTTTCTATTATTTAACACGAAACACTTACAACCGAAGACATGTAGGTGAGAAACATTTGGCTTGCGCCCTTTTAAAAGTTCATATGGTGTTTTGTTTAGAATTGGGCGGATAAGCACCCTATTCAATACATAACATGCCGTAATTATGGCGTTAGCCCAAAAATACTTAGGTAATGCACTTTCATTGATCATGGTTCTCCCTAAATCTTCCAAAATACGATTTTTGCGCTCCACAACCCCATTTTGTTGAGGGGTACGCGGAGCGAAGAAGTTATGATCAATATCATGTTTACCGCAATACTCCTCAAACAAATGGTTTTCAAACTCACCTTCATGATCACTCATAATTGATATTATGTTTGTGTTTAATTTATTTTGAGAAATCTTAGAAAATCTTTCAAAGACTGCGAATGTGCTAGCTAAGAAGATAGTCCAACAAAATCTAGAAAAATCATCAACTATTACAAAACTGTAATAGTTACCACCTAGACTTTTAATTCTAGATGGCCCAAATAAATCCATATGGAGAAGCTCAAGAGGTCTCGTAGTTGAAATGATGTTTTTAGATTTAAAAGAGATCCTCGTTTTCTTTCCCATTTGGCAAGCATCACATAGGTGATCCTTGGTAAACTTAATTTTAGGCAGACCTATGACTGGATCTTTTGAAACTACCTCGTTTAGCAAGTCAAAGTTGACATGTGTTAAACGTCTATGCCATAACCATGAGTCCTCACTCATTATCATGAGACATTTATCACTTGTCAAAGATACTTCATTCAAATCCAGCATATAGACATTGTTTACTCTTAGGCCATTAAACATATCCTTTATTTTATCATTATGCACAATTTGGCAACAATCTTTTGAAAACGATACTTTGTATCCTTTGTCGCACAATTGGCTAATGCTAATGAGATTATGTTTAAGGCCCTCGACAAGCAATACATCAGAGATAGTAGTGGAAGAGGGATTACCTACACTACCTTTTCCAAGTATTGCACCACAGTTTTTATCTCCATAGGTTACATATCCTTTCTTCTTTGCCATGAAGTCGATGAAGAGAGATATGTCTCCTGTCATGTGTCTTGAGCAGCCACTATCGAGAACCCATATTCTCTCAGTAATCTCAAGATGTTGTACCTATGAAAAACAATTAACAAGAGTAGGTACCCAATGGCTTATTGGGTCCTAAGTTGTGAGTGACAAAATGGCCGCATTTAGGCAACCATTGATAAATGCCTTTAGGAACCAAAAATCTCCTAAAATGACATTTAGCAATGGTATGGCCTTTCTTGCAACAATACAAGCAAGAAAAGTTAACTTTTGAATTACTTTTTCTATCATGATCTCTTATAACATATGTGTATTTTTGATATGGATTAACTATACTCTTTCTAAAATTAGCTTTATCAATGGCAAAAGTAATTTTAGGCTATAGAGCATTGTTAAGTTTGACATTTAGGTTTCTAACTTCATTTTTCCGAATGTAACAAGTATCACACCCAAAGTTAACAACTCTTTTTCTTAGATCCTCACAACCTACTTTTGTACTTTCCACTATGGAAGCTTTTAGTGCCTCAAGTTTCTTTTCGGACTCACGAATCTTTTGCTCAAGGTGAGCAAAGATTTGGTTATTTGAGGCAAGCCTTTTAAAGGCTTCTTTTGCTTCACAATGCAAAGTATTAAAAGCAGTTTGTAATTTAAAATGAGACATTTTAGAAGAATTTTCATACTTTGCATGTCGTACCTGTTTCTTTTTGTTCTTTTAATGGGCAGAAAGACAAAGATTTACGGATTCATCTTCATCACTTGAGCTTTCATCCTCGGAGGAATCGCTATCGCTTTCCCAAGCTATATCCGCTATCCTTGACTTAGATTGCTTCTTATGTGATCTACTTATTTCTTTTTCTTTGCCCTTTTTGTTCAAGGGACAATCCAGTTTGTAGTGTCCGGTCTTTCCGCAAGTATAACATGACCCTCTTGTCTTGTTTCCTTTAGTGTCGTCATTTCTAGAGTACCTTGATTGTTTCCGGAAGTTGACAAGATTTTTCTCCGAGTGTTGGATGTCGTTCTTTTTGACATAGTGATTGTAACGCTTTACAAACAACCCCATATCCTCACTCTTGTCATCATCTTCGTCGTCACTCAAAGTGTCATCACTATGCTCCTTAGTTTGAGACTTTGAGGAAGAAGTCTTGAGAGCAATAAACTTCTTTTTAGTATTTTTTATTTTCTCCTTGTTTTGCTTCTTTTCATATTGCTCTAGGCTTAGAAGCACTTATTCGTGCTCTTACAACTTTCCAAACAATGTTGTGAGATCCAAAATTGTGAGGTTATTAGCTTCTTTGATGACAGTTACCTTCAGTTGCCATTCCCTATTAAGACTTCTCAAAATCTTGTTAGTAGCAACATCATTGGCAACTGACCTACCTAGTCAGTGTAATCTATTGATAAGATGAGTGAATCTTTTTTGCATGTCCGCAATGGTTTCCCCTTGCTCCATGTGAAAGAGATCAAACTCTTGTGTTAGAGTATTGATTTTCGCTAGCTTAACATCATTGGTTCCCTCATGGGAAACTTGCAAGGAGTCCCACATAGCGTTTGCCATTAAACAATGAGAAACCCTATAATATTCATCAACTCCTAATGAGGAGATCAAAATATTTTTGGCTTTCCAAACATAATTATATTTCTTCTCGTCATCATCAGTCCATTGTGCTTCAGGCTTAGGCACAATCATGTTATTCTCATCGGTCATAGTTATTTCAATTGGACCGTTAAGAATAACATTCCACACCTTCCTATCAACGGAATTAACGTGCACCCGCATACAATCTTTCTAGTAACTATAATTTTCACCATTAAAAACAAGAGCTCTATTATAACCCCCTTTAGGTTCGTTAGCCATTTTCTACTAAGTTATACTTGAATCACGGAGTGAACCAGTGCTCCTGATACCACTTGTTAGACGATGACACGGATCTAGAAGGGGGGTTGAATAGATCCCTTATTTAAAAAATGAGTCGGCGCTACCAATAAAATTGGTTTTTAAAAATGATTTAATTTGCGGAAGCGGCCATGGAAAGATACCGTCTATAACGAACGGTTACTAGAAAACCGGATATGCGTTTTAGCCGATGGAATTCGGATAATGAGTAATGAGAATCATTACACTAGTAATACTCTCAATTTGATTTAGCTCAGAGTGTGGTGTAACTAGTTCCAATGCCTTAAAATATTACCACAATAAATGGACAGCATACAAGGCTTTTCGTTCAGGAAATTTATCAAACACTTGGAGTGCAGAGCACTACAAGTGAGTTTAGCTTTGAGTAATTTGCTCTAATTTCCTTATACAATCAACGATTGTACTAGAGTAAAAAACAATCCAGCACTTACTCAAAACAGTCCTAAATTTGATATAATTGCTTGTACTAAAACAACATAAATTTTAAGCAATGTAAAAACAAAATGTAAAAGGCACAAGGATTTGTTGAGGTAGTTCCCCCGCTGTCCTCACTTCGGGGTACGTCTGCCCTCAATTCTAACAATAGAATTGAGCTCTTATAATATAAATAAACCTGTTGTAGAATCGTATATACAAGAATGTAATAGCAATCAAACAAGATTTTAACCTGTTGTAGAATTGTAAATTTAACCTCTTATAATACAAACAAACTCCTTTGTTGTTGTAGAAGCTATCTCCTTTGGTCCCTTGATTCGAGTCGAATCAAATCCTTTGACAGCTTGTGTATGAACCTCCAATTACAGCTCTATGTTTGAACAACCTTCCGTCTTCAAATCCCAGCCCGGCTGATCTCAAACACTCGCGTGTCGAACCCGAACTTCTCCTTCACAATTTGCCGATTACCGCTACTAGATCGACGGAACCCACCGCTCCTTAATCACCTTCACTCGACCGAATGTATGTTGAGAAGACTCGTCCAAAAACCCCTAAATTTAGAGAATCTTGGAGGACAAAACCCTAGAGGTTTTATTCAAGAAAAACCTGTCAATTCCTCAATCCGAACCGGATTATCCAATCACGGCTTCGAACGTTATTACCTTAGACAATCCATAATGCACAACAAAGATTATTATGTGTGATTGTTGTGGTATGAAATGCAGAAGATGAAGATGATGAGAACTTGAATTGGCACCTCTTTCACTCTTCTTGTTTTTGTAATTGATTCAATTGATATGAAATGAATAAAGCAACTAAATATTTATATCATACAAAACTGTTATAACTGATAAAGCCAACTTTTGAAAATAATAGACAACTAAAAAAATATGCAGCAAACAACGAGCGGTCGATCCATGCAGAGTGCAGGGTCGACCTGAGCTAACCCGAGACAACATATTGTGCAAAACACACAACTATACGTCAACCGGAACAAGGCATGCGTCGACGCAAAGCCTGAATTTTTTGACAAATGCAAATGACAACAGTATGCGTCGGCCGGTAGATCGACCATACCCGACCCGAGAAAAATGCATTTCTAGGACACTTGCCATGAGTCGGCAGGAGCAGAGTTTAGGTCGACTCAAAGACCTGAAACATCAAAAAATGCTTTAATTCATATTTTTGATTCTCTTAGATGAAAGTTATGATAGACCAATTGAGTTTGACTCGTATGACACATATTTTGACAGGTCTAAATGCAGTACTCGAGATTTTTAGTGCATGCAAACAGACATGAGAAATAAGGTATGCTTATGCATCATGGTGATAATGCCAAATGACTATTCTTCCATGCGGCTCAGTTTTGACATCATCGAAACACGCATATCAAATATTTGAGGCTTTGCCCTCACAGAAATTCCCAAACACAATAACATCAAATCAATTTTAGGACATAGTAACATCCAATCATATTTTTTCTGGTTGGGAAATACAAAAATGTGTTCATAAGTTATTAAAATAAATATTAAATTAACTTTTTAATCAATAATTATTTTTTTAATTATAATACTATTAAGGGTGTTTCCCTCTTTCTGTAAAAAATAAATAAATTATAATACTTCTAAGTGATTCATTTGACTTTTATTTGTATTAAATTATTAAAAGTAATTTTGATAAAATTAAAATTAAAATTAATTTTTATAAAATTAAAATTAAAATTAATTTAAACTTAAAAAATTAAAATTAACAAAAAACATTAAAAAGAGACTTTATAAAAAGAACTGATAATATATTAAAAAAAATTATAAAACCACAACTGTTATATAAATTAATGACTAAACAACAAAAAGTACTAAAAATTGAGTTATCCAAGAGTTAATGTAAGTCAAAGATGGAAAAAGAAATCCTCGAGAATTGTTAAGTTTTTATATTTATTGAATAATAGATGCATCGAGATCACCTGTTACCACATTTGAAATAATAAGTGTTTAAGAGAATGGAACTCTTATTACAACTATTCTCATACTCACAATACACAAGCGTATAAGAGAACAAAACTTTATTACAACTATTCTCATACTCACAATACACAAGCGTATAAGAGAACAAAGCTCTTATTGCTTCTACAACATAAGAACATCGGCTCCTAACTATGCAGTTAATGGATATACTAGGCAAATGTTAGTCTATTTGAACTGAGTGAATACTAAAGCTTATCCATTCGGGCATGGTTTTACAAAGTGACCTATCCCCATAGTCTTGGAAATGAACACCTTGGGGACATACATACCTAATCATACTTTATCTTTTAAAAAAAGTTTAATTTTTCTAATTTTTACAACAATAAAAAAGTATTGAATAAATAAATGTTCTTTAAAAAATAACAAAAAAAACCCAATTTATATAGTAATTTTTTTTTAAAATAATATAAGATTTAATATAAAATTAAAAAATGTCTAAAAAACATATCTTTGGAATCAATATGTCAATTATGTTTTATAATTTTATTTATTAGAGTAAAAATATAACTAATTTAAATTATAAAAAAAGAAACCCTAAAAACGTAAATTTCCCAGCAAATTTCGAAGCAATTACTACGAAATTTTCAAAGAATTTTGAAATTTCCATGGATAATCAATTCCTGCGAATGAAATCGAAGTTAACTTCGCAGGAAAATTGATATACTAGTTTAAAATAAAAATTGCAGGTAAGGTAGGAATTTCTGCGAAATTTGCTGCAACTTTGTTTTACGCAGGAAATTATATTTCACAACATAAACTCACAGGTAAATTCGCAGGTATACCTACGGAAAGTTTTCTACAAAAAAATTGCAAGTAATTAGTGTATTTCTAGTAGTGATACACATTTTACCCCCTATCTTTTGGGGCGATTTTGAAAAAGAATCATGTAGAAAAACACAAATTTCGTGCTTTTCATTTGAAGATTTCTTTATTTTAACCTCTCCATAAATTTGATCAACATTGCTGCCTTTTTGTTGTCTATTGTTTGCTTTAAATATATAGTTTTTGTTGTCTATTATATATATATATATATATATATATATATATATATATATATATATATATATATATATATATATATATATATATATATATATATATATATATATATATATATATATATATATATATATATATATATATATATATATATATATATATATATCAACATCTCAATCATTTAATTCCATAATAATTTTAATAAAATTAATTCACTTCATTATTTAACATTAATATTTACTATAAAATTATTAGTTTTAATTTCAATTTAATGTTTCAAATATAGTAGCTTCTGCTTAATGTTATATTGTAAATATTAAATTTATATAGTAAATATTAAATATTATTTAATGTTAATTTATATTACTTTCAGTTTAATATTATATTAATTTTAGATTAATAATTATTTTTTAAATATTATTATTTATATAGAAAATATTAATATTTATATTAATAAATATTTATAACATTTATATTTAATAAATATTTACTTTATATATATATATATATATATATATATATATATATATATATATATATATATATATATATATATATATATATATATATATATATATATATATATATATATATATATATATATATATATATATATATATATATATATATATATATATATATATATATATATATATATATATATATATATATATATATATATATGTGTGTGTGTGTGTGTGTGTGATGTGTGCTGTTATACCCTAAATTTTGACCCTTAGATTTCATTATCATTCTAGGTGCATCAAACATATGTCATCTAACCCTAACCCCTTTCAAGTTGGTTTTTGTCAAGATGCAGATGAATTAAGGTTTCACACTGTTAAAATCAAAAATCTCGTGGACTGATCAGTCAAGGTTTTAGATTTATCTTCTACATATCAAGTTTTCACATCATCAAGAGGTTCATATCTTACCAAGAAGAAGTTCTATTTGAGGATTTTACAAAGAAAATTGAAGCAGTGTTGTGCAAAACCCTAATTAGGGTTTCCAATTGAAAAAGTCAGCTGTAGTTTGACTTTTGGTCTAAATGGGTTTCCAAAGCTTGAACTATGGTCCATGATGTTTCTATGACTTATTGAAGCCCCCCAAGAAGTATGAAAGGTTCAAAAACCCCAGAACACTGAGGATCGATCCTAAAGATTTCAACTGTTTGGTTCGTTTGTCTGAAAAGTCAACTCTTTGACTTTTAGGGTTGTGATCCCAAATTGAGGCAATCCAAGTTTCTAAAATCATTTTATGCCTAACTAGTGAGTTTGGTGAAGATTTAATCAAGAATTGATGGATAACTTGTGAATCAAGAAATTAGGGTTTATGAAAAACCCTAATCGCAAGCTAATTTGGAATGGTCATAACGTTCAAACCACACATCCAAATTGAGTGGTCCAAAGATGGTTAGAAATCTATTGAGAAGTCCTACAAGATTTCTCTAGAGGGATGAGGTCCAAAAATGCATAGATTTGGAGTTATGGTCTCATCAAGTTGTGAAGGATTTCCACACTTAGAAAATTTTCTTGTTTCTTGACTTGTAAGTCAACTTTTGCAGCAAACTTCATGAGGATGTTTGATATAGTTCCCTTTGAAATTTGAACTTTGGCCAAAAATGAATGTTATAGATCATATTTGGTGATTTTTAAAAAGTACAAGAGCATTTTCTCAGCCTTTGTGGTTAGGGAGAATCGAAGAGGACAAGTTGGGGTTTTTTTATGTCACCAACACTTGCATTTTGATGCATAAACCATTCAAACCTCTTCTAATCACTTTCTTAACTCATTATTTGATGCTTAGGGGGACCTAATTGATGGGATTACAATGCTTTTCCACGAGTTAAAACCATAATTAGATTATTTTGAATTGTTTATTCTTGCAAGTACAAGCAAGTGACAAGAGAGAGAAACTTTTTGCAAAATCTGCCATATCTCAACTACCACAATAGCTGCTCTCTTCCTTCACTTCATGTCAACTATTTGCAGGCTATTGATGATGATGAAACACATAAAAAAGTGGCTCATGCTCAGAAAAGATACCCTAAGTTGAATTTGCTTATTTTTGCCTCCAAAAGGGCAAACTTGGCAAATTTGCAAAATCTGCCCATACCTCTCATTCTCTAAGCTTGCCTATAAATATAACACACTCCTTACATCCAAACTACACCAGGATCAACTAGAAACCAAGTTGAATCTCTCTCCCTTCTCTAATCGCAACCTTTTTGCAAGTAGTAGAAGCTTGCCCATTTGTGAAGAAATTATTCTTGATTTTCCTTCAGCTTCACACAATTCACTAGACTGCAAAACCTCCAAGATCAACTACAATTTTCAATTAATCCTCCAAAGCACTCCAAGATTTCGTCTGCAGTGATTTTTACTTGATCCTACTGAAACTCTATTGTCCGAGTTTTTAGGGTATGTTTAATTAGGGGATTTTGGAAGAAATGTGAGAGAACATTTTAAATAAGAGTGTTTGGTTCAATATTTTAGAAGGGGAGGAGAGGTAAGTGGAAAGGTTCAGAATCCTTCGCAAAGTGATTTTTTATTATCTCCGAATCAGAATTTTTCGAAGGGGACGAGAGAGATGTTACAATATAACTTATTACTTGATGAATTTTAACCATTTTTTAATCATAATTTATCTTTGTGAAAATATTAAAGTTTTAGGTTTTCTATTTAATTGTTCTTATTCTTTTTTGACTTGAATTTTTCTCTTTTATGGTTAAAAAATTGTTTTTGCCTTAAGTTAATATCATATGTTACAACCATTGGCACTTCCTTTTTTTTTCATCTTTTTTTCTGTCTAAATCAACATCATTTTCACTCTTATTTACAATTATTTATTTATTTATTTAAATATAAATTTAATTTATTAAAATATTAAAAGTTCTATTTTGAAATTTTTTCATCTTCCTCTTATATTTTTTATATTTTTATATCTTAATCTTATTATTCATTAAATGTGTTTAAATTTATTTTATTTTAAATTTTGATGTCACTTTTTAATTATCTTAAACATTTTCTTTATAATAATTTTTATAAAAAAAATATTCAATATTTTTTAAAAAATATATTATTATTATTATGCTTTTACAAAATATTTTATTATGTTTTTTATAGAATATTTATATTTCGTTAATAAATTTGGGGTTGAACTATGAATGGTAGATATCATTATATTTGTTTAATAAATTTGTGTTATTATGAATGATAAATATATAATTTTTATGGTAAAATTATAAAAATAAAAAATAAATTAATTTTAAAATATCTCTCATTCATCTCTGAATCAAATATCTACGTAGTTAAAATTTCTCTCTTACCTTCCCTTTTCATATTTAGAATCAAACATATATATTTTTAAAATCCTTCTCCTACCTTTTCTTTTTCTATTTTCTTTTTGATAAAATTTCTCTCATCTTACCCCGCTCTATTGAATCAAATGGACCGTCAATAAAAATATAAATTTTTTCTAATAAATTCTATTTTAATATATATAATTTTTTTAAAAAAGGAATTAGATTAAATGATTTAAAAATAAATAACTATTTGCATGAAATAGTCAAAAATAAAATTAAAAAAACAAAAATTATAGTTAAACAATTTTTCCGTTGGAAATCCATAAACCTCTACTCACTCGATCTAGTTTGTCTTTTATGGCACAGTAGTTGCATACACCAGCCATACGTTAAAATGACATCACAATTGTAAGAATTAAAATTTTAAAACAATTGATGAGACATGTGCAAATATAATATATATGTATGTTGTCATATTGTGCAATAGTTTTTTTTAGTAATTTATAAAACTCATGATAAGTTTCTTGAATAATTTACCTTAAAAGATGCTCTTAGATTTTATAATGCTCGCACACATTATCCATCAACCGTTTTGTGGTTGATCTGTCAATTTATTCAAATACATTGTTTTTTTAAAACATTTTAAAGATATTTTAAATATTTTTAAAAGGTGAATGGCGGGGATGCCCCTATGAAAATTGATGGATAATTAGAGTTGAATTGAGTGACAGTGGTGAATGATGTCAAGTATTAATGTTAATGTTTTTCTAATATGTTTCAAAATTAGTTTTCCAATATTAAGTGCATCAAATTCCAAGCATTAATGTTTTTTACAATATGTTTCGGTACTCTAGATGACATGATGTCAATTTGGAAGCTAAAATTTGCTTCTTTTCCTTTTTCCTTTTTGTATTTTTGTGCTCTTTTTATTTTATTTTAGCTCTAATGCAAGGGGAAGTTTGATAATAAAAGAACTATGAGTAGTTTTTATTGTTGAGATAGTTATTAAGGTTGAAGCATACAAGTATAACTTTCATGGAAGATGTTAAAAATTGAAGAAGATTTAATTAAAAGCTTGTTATAATCATAACCAAAAATGCAACTCTATTGAATATTATGATAAGTGATACATTATGTGTGTAAAATATTAGCTATATACTCCCTCCATTCTCTTTTATAAGCAAATTTTGACTTCCTAGGTTCATTCAATAAATGATGTATTTGGACTATATATAGGTTAGATGCATTAATTACTTAATGAATCTAAAATGTTAAAATTTGCTTATAAATAGGAATGGAGGGAGTATACAAGAAGGCTATGAGCCAATAAAAACTATACAAGTGCGAAGCTTCTAAATACAAGAATGAAGCAATCTAATATAATATATCTTAATATTCTTTCTCAAGTTGGACTATGTATACTACAAAATTCTAACTTGTTCAAGAAAATTGTGAGAGCAGGCAAATGAAGTGGCTTAGTGAACATGTCTGCTAATTGTGCAGAGGTGGAAATAGGCAGCAAGTGAATGAGTTTGGACTGAATCTTCTCACGAATAACATGATAGTCCAATTTTATATGATTATTCCTCTAATGAAATGTTGGATTATGAGCCAAATAAATGACAGATTTGCTATCACAAAAGACTGCAGCATGCTGTAGAATGTGAACCTGGAGATCTTGAAGGATATATTGCAGCTATTGCAATTCACAAGTGAAGGCAAAGCTCTATACTCTACTTCAATGGAAGATCTGGAGATAATATTTTTCTTCTTGGGTTTCCAGCACAAAAGAGAGGACCCAAGAAGAATACAATAGCCTGTAACTGATCTTCTGGTATCAGGACACCTGACCCAATCAAAGTCAACAAAGGCAGATAACTTCAGATGGTTAGAAGCTAGGAAGAAAAGTCCTTTAGCATACACAAATTTAAGGTATCTAAGAACACAAATAGCAGCCTGATAATGAGGCAAGAGAGGGCTAGAAACATACTGACTTAAATGTTGCACAACATATGAAATATCAAGTATAGAATTAGTGAGATAGATTAATCTACCAATCAACCTTCTATAGCTTGAAGGATCCTCTAAAGCTTGGCCTTCATGTGATGAGAGTTTAACAGTAGGGTCAAAGGGAACTGATGAAGGTTTAGAGGCTAACAAACTACTATCCTTTAGAAGCTCCAAGATATACTTTCTTTAATTGAGGAAAATATCAATTATGGATTCTTGAATGCCAAACATGCTTTAATTTGATCCATTATATTTAGCATTTTTCATCTCATTTGTTATGTTTTGTTGGATTTATTTCATGTTTCATGTTATTCTTCAATTATGTGCAAACATCTTTGGTTGCTTTGATTTGTGCGTTATTATGCATGATTTAGGTATAAAACATCAAAAGTGTAAGACACAAGTAATTTGACAAGGAAGCCAAATAAAATGTGAAGGTTTAGCATGTTCGCTAGGCGAAATGTCAGCGAAGCCCCAACAAACCCTCTCAAATTAGAGGCAGAAAGAAAAGAGCACTAAGTTCGCTGGGCGAACTTGAAGTGAATGTTCGCTACGAGAGGTTGCAGCGAAGGACAAACGAACCATCCCAGTTTTGAGGCACTAACTAAAGGACCCTAAATTCGTTGTGCAAACTTGTAGCGAAGTAGCTTTCAGGGAGAAGAATAATTCGCTAGTCGAACTCAAATATTTCCTCAAGGTCATTTTAACTGTTCAGGGCACTTCAAGTTCAATAAAGTAGAGTTCGCTAGGCTAAGAATGAGTTCACTGGGCGAACTTGGCAGATTCTAGTTGTACTATATAGGTACTTTTTACACTTTTTGGGGATCATAACCCATTTTTCAGCTAGAAACTCATTTCTTAAGCATTTCTTCACCAAAAAGTGAGACTTTGCAAATAGAAGTTTGATTCGCTTCCGAGTTCGATTCTTCGACGTGGATGCTCATTCATATTCTCTCAAAACTTGTAAAGAAAGCTATCATGGTTATGGGTAGCTAATTTCTCTTGTATCAAAGGTAGAGGTAGTCTACCTTAGCTTTATGTGTTTCTTTTGATTGACCTTGTATGTGAACAAGTGATGATTAATATACGATGAATATTTTTGTTCTTAATGATCCATTATTGCTTTGTAAAACTCTAGACATAGATTTTATGGAACTTGACCTAAAATATTGATCTATCGATTTATAGATTGGAGAGATAAGTCTATGATTGATATTTGCTTTGTATTGAACTTAAAGCTTATTATATTGGTTTTTATATGGAGTGATCATGTAGCGATGAATACGATATTTCTCACGATGTTGTTCTAGAGATATACAGTATTGAGAGAATACACAATGATATTAATCAGATTCGACTTCACATAAAAGATTGAAAGAATACGTATAATTTAGGGTAGATGAAAACTAGTTTTGACATATTTTGTTAAACAAACACTTTAGAATTTATCATCTTTGCTACTAAAAATCGTGACAATTTATGAACCAACATTTGAAAACCCCTTTTTCTTAGAACTTTAAACTATTGAAAGGTAAGCATCAAAATATCAGACAATCCATGTGGAGACGATAAAAAAACCCTCTTTAACTAACAATTTTAAACAAAATGGCATCATTGTCGGAGGTTGTTGTGATATTGCAAGCATTGCAATAGTTTATTGATTTTAAGATATTTTTATTGTGACCTCTTACCCCTGTTTATTTTTCTTGTGCTGTGTAATTTGTTTGGTTAAGTATGCATATTCTATTTATGCGAGGGAATATACCTGCAGACTGACTTCTTTTCGATCCTGAGATTGAAAGAACCGCTCATAGACTCAATAGCAGAACTAGGTG
This sequence comes from Lathyrus sativus, assembly GCA_963859935.3. Lineage (NCBI taxonomy): Eukaryota > Viridiplantae > Streptophyta > Magnoliopsida > Fabales > Fabaceae > Lathyrus > Lathyrus sativus. The sequence goes on along the minus strand of OZ012739.1, from coordinate 446,229,899 downwards.
GAGGAGGCAACTTGCCAAAGAAAGACGGGAGCACAAAGAAACTTCTTCATCTACACCTAATGTTATTCCAAACATGACAGATCAACCACCACCACCTCCTGCTTCAACCTTATCTGTTAACAATCCAAGACACAATACTCAATTTGCACGGAATACCAGCAATGGAAGGTATTCTGAGATGAAGACGAGAATCCTAACTCTTTTATATGTAAATCCCTTTGCAGGGATGGACCATGTGGATCCGTTTACTCATCTCACAAAGTACTATGAGATAGCAAGTGCAACTGGAGCGCCGGAAGTCGAAGAGGAATCCTTGTTTAAGAGAACATTCCTGCATTCCTTAATTGGGAAGACAAAGGAATGTTATCTTGACCAATCTACTCTTGTGATGATGGATTGGATAATTTTGGAGAAGAAGTTTCTTGAACTATTCTTCCCTCAAACAAGGTTTATGGAGGCCAAGACCTCAATTTCGGTATTTGCACAAGGAGGAAGCGAATCTCTCAACGAAGCTTGGGAGAGATTCAAATCTATAATGAGAAATTGCAAGGGCCATGGTTTTGATGACTTGACTCAAGTGCACATCTTCCGCAACAGACTTCAACCCGTTCATAAAACTCTTTTGGATGCTATGGCGGGTGGTTCTCTAATGTCAAATAGTGTGAAGGATGCAGTTGCTATCATTGATAGGATGACATTAAATGATCATCAAGGTCAATACAACCATGGTACTCCATAAAGAAAACCGAGAATTATCGAGTTGGGGATAAATGATGTTATTCTTGCTCAAAACAAATTACTCATACAAGAAGTGGAGTTGTTGACAAAGCACATGTCAAAACTTCCACAGGAAGTTTCCAACAAAGCTCAACAAATTGCAAGCTGTGAATTCTGCAAAGGTGGTCATCCTACCGGCTATTGTCCACCGGTCGTTGAAGAAGCCAACTATGCAGGAAATCAAAATCAAGGCTATCAACCAAGACTACCTTATCAAAGAAATAACCAAGGCTACCAACCGAGAGGTAATAGCCAGGGTTACCTACAAGGGTGGAGGCAAGAGCCGAGTTCTTCTAACGGTCAACCGTATCAAAATTACAACCAACCTCCACAAAACTAAGGTGGAAGCTCAAAGATTGAGAAAATTTTTAACTAATTCATGCAAATGTCTATTTCCACTCAAAAGAGTACAAATGCGGAAATTCGGATTCTTGAGACTCAAGTTGGACAATTGTCCAAGCAATTAGCCGACCAACATAAAATAACCTTTCCGGCTAATACTCAAGTGAATCTGAAGGAATCTTACAAAGCCCTCTTTACTAAGAGTGGGAGAACAAAAGGTGTGGTAGTTGAAAATATGATGATGAGGAGTTAGTTGAAAAGGAGGATGAAATTGTGGAAGAAGTTGAAAAAAATAATAGTAAGGAGTTAGTTGAAAAGGAGGAAGTAGAGAAGAAGGTAAGAGAAGATAAGTTGAAAAAAATTAAGAAAGGAAAGGAGCAAGAAGGGGAAGTTCTAATGAAAAATTCACCATATCCTAATGCTCCTACAAAAAAAAGACAACGACAAACATTAAGCTAGATTCTTGGACATATTTAATCGGTTGCAAATAACCATTTCATTTTCTGAGGCTCTAGAGAAAGTTCCAAAGTATGCAAGATTTATGAAGGATATACTTACAAAGAAGAAGAGGTACATGGATAAGGAAACCATTGAGCTCAATGCAAATTGTAGTGCTATCATCCAAAGCATTCTTCCGCGGAAAGAAGGAGATTCGAGAAGAGTAGCTTTACCTATAACTATAGGTAGTGATTTCAAATGCATGGCTTTGGTCGATATGGGTGCTAGTATTAATTTGATCCCCTTGTCCATGGTGAAAAGACTTGAGAACATGGAGATGAAGTCAACCAACATGACTTTACAACTTGAAGACAAGTCTAGAACTTGTCTTCATGGTGTTGTGGAAGACGTGTTATTGAAAGTCGACAAATTTTTATTTTCGATTGATTTCATAGTTACCCCAATACACCTTGGAAGACCCTTCATGAAGACTGCTAGGATGTTAATCGATGTTGATGAAGGTATCATGAAGGTGAGAAAAAATGATGAACAAGTGTGTTTCATACTTTTCAAAGGTGTGGTGTATTCAAATCAAGTGGAGGATAATTTTCAAGTGAAAAAGAAAGATGCAAAAGTTGCGGTGAAGAAAAAGAAAGACGAAGACGAAAGAGTTGCATCAAAGGAAAAGAAGGAAGAAAATGTTAAGCTTGAAGTGATGTTTAAAAGAAAGGCTTTTTTACAACAGGTAACCGGTTACCTGATACTGAGTAACTGGTTACCACTGAGCAGAATGTTGAGTTTTTGCATTTTTCTTGCTTGTTTGGCGTTCTTTCCATCTATGAACTTCATGAATTGATATGATGCATTTATGTGGATTGTTTTTGACATATTTCATCATTCTTGAATGTTTGATCTCGACTCTTCGACGCGTAACTTTTGGTTTTCGTTTGAGGGCGTTACATGTTATTGTTGCTTGATTGATGAATGATCACACACTTTGCTTGCTCATATCATGTTAATTGGTTATCATGAATTGTTTGCTTTGCTGGATGTTTGATGCATGTTTGCACTTATTCCCGACTCCGCTTTGTTGCGCGTTTGTTTGATCGGTCAATCGTTCAATTTGAATTAAAAAGCATGTTGATCTTGTTGATTTTTTGTTGATGCAATGTTGTTGATCAATTATGTTTGATTATCGAAGCATGTCCATACTTGCATGATGTTTGTTCTTGATCAATGTTTGTTCATGATTAATTGCATTTTTACATGCTTGCCGCCCTGCTTTTCACATCTATTCTTTTTCTGAACTTGCATGATATTTTTGTCTTGCTTGCTGCCTGCCTACCTTTTGCACCTGCTTTTGTGTATCTACTTATCCAAGAAGCACACATATGAACACAAGGTTAATACCAGATTCTTCTATTAAGAGAATCTGAAGACTCTAGCCTTTATGCTCAAAGTAAGTCACATTCTGTTGATTGAGCACTGAAGGATCATGCTTGCGGGCAGGGTGAAAAGTCTTGAACTGGATGTTTAGGCATTGAACTCATGCTTCAAGTAGAGTAGGAAGTTATGAACAGGTAGTTTAAGCAAATAAGTCTCTTGCTTGAGGGCTTGAGCAGAAGTCTCTTTCTAGAGTGTAGGGAGTAGTAGGGATTTGATTTTGATCATTTTTATCGAATGATTAATCCCGAACATCCATAAGTCTACATGAAATTTCTTTGTAATTTTGATGTTACATCAAATGAATGAAATTTCCTTATGACTTATTTGTTTTTTATTTTTTATTTTGTTTTTATATCTCTGTATCTTATTGTGTTTGTTTTCCTATATGATTTTTTTACGAGATTCTAAGTCTTAAACTCAGAGGGAGCTTTCAAACCTAATTATGAAATTTAAAACTAAGAATAATGGTTAAGCCTAGAAATTTTTTTTAATCTAAATTTCAGGGGAAGCTCAGAAACCTAACTCAAAACTTTAGATGATTGTCGGCAGAGAGGTTGCAAACCTCACTCTAAACAATTAAGCTACAAAACTTTTTAAAGTCTAAAACTCAATGGGGGGATTACAAACTTAACCTTGAATTTTAGCCTACTTATCTAATTTGATATCTTCTTTAAACCAAAATTATTTTGAGTCTTACACTCAGGGGGAGATTGCAAACCTCACTATATAGATTTAAGTTCAAGAAATAATTTTGAAAGTAAAAACTTAGAGAAAGCTTACAAACCTATCTCTGAATTTTTATAACTTACGATTGCTTACTGAATAAAAATTGTTCATCAAAATACATGGATTTGTCATCATCAAAAAGGGGGAGATTGTTTGAACATGTTTGGTTCTACAAATATCCTTAAGTTTTGATGATAACAAAAGTTAATAGAACAATTTTGTATCCTAACCAGTTTGTTGAGTGTGCAGAAAAATTGGAACAGATTCTGAATCTAAAGATGTCTAGAATCTAAACCAAAGAATAGAAATGTTCAAACAAGCCAACTCTGATATATTGAACAGTCTCAAGACTGACTTTGATTTAAATAGCTCTGACTAGAACACAACATTCAAAGGTTGTGAAGTCTCACCAAAAGATTCTAAAGACAGACCTTGGAAATGCTACTCAAGCTTCCACAACAAATATCATAAGCCTCTAAATGGAAGTTTTCCATAAGACAACAAAATATTTGATGTTATAGAAGTATAAAAGCAAATATACTTTTTTCCAATAAAGTATTGTACTTTGTGTAAAAGAAGTCTTCTATGTCCAATCATTTTCACCAACTATAGGATACAACGTAACTCTAGTGTTTCACTTGAACTGATCTTCTTCAATGGATACTTAGAGGATATTTTCATATTCACTTCCAACGGATCTATTTTGCATCTATTTAAATAGGACTTTGAAGACTGAAGAAGGTGATGAACAAAGACTTGATACACACACAAAACCACATCAACACTCACACTCAGAAACAAATAAGAAGTCTTGCTTACACTTATACACTTAGAACAAAAATCATTGTATAGATTTGTTAAGTGTAAAACTTGATTGTAAACTTGTGTATCTTCTTTAAAGAAGCATCTGTAAAAAAAATCGTTATTACAATTTTGGTTGTAATCCTCAAGCGTCCATGTTAGGTCAGGCTCTTGAGGAGTCAGTAACATATTATTATTGAGAAATCTTCTTAAGCGACCAAGTAGGTCAAGTCTTAAGAAGTCAGTGACCGTCAGTTTTCTTAGGAGACCAGTTGGGTTAGATTCCTGAAGAAAGTCGAGACAGGTTGTCACTGCACTTGTAACTAAGTTTAACTATTGGATTAAGTCCTTGTCGAAGGAAAATCACCCATGTGGATGGACTAGAGGTAGCCTTGTTAACGAAGAACCATGATAAAAGTCCTTCTGTTCTTTATCATTTTATTAATTGATTGTTTTTGTTTTGGGTTGCAAAAAAATATCATTCTTGAAACTCAATTCAAACGCCCTCCCTTTCTTGTGTTTCTTGAACCTTCATATGTCATATATCCATATATTGATGTGTTGTTTAATAAAAAATATAGTCATAAAATATGGGACTTCAGATGGATTAACTAGTATGTATCCATAAGCATTGGAAGGAGTTACATATGTAGGAAATTCTAATGTTGGTTGAGGGTCATTAGGCCTATATTGGCTTGACCCCCTAGATGTTGATGGTTGATCCATACTATTGAGTTTCTTTCTAAATGCAAGTGCATACATCAAACATAGTGGTGACCTGGAGAACTAACCTTTTCAGTGGTTATGTCTATAGAGTTTTACCAAGTGTAATAATTTTTTTGTTGAAATTAGAAGTTACCCAAGTATCTGCTAATAATTCTTTATTATGGTTTATTTTTCTTTAAACAATTATATTTTAAAAAGGAAGTCTGTCTGTCCGACATAGCCTACGTAATTGCTCCAATGAGTGTTAAGTATGAATTTGTGAGTGTTTTGAGACACTAAACTAAAATAAAATACATAAAGTAAAGTAAGTTAGAATGGTAAATTAATAAAATGCGTAAAAAAAACTTGATTGATTCATTATGAGTGTTGAAAAAATGTACAAGTACAATATTAATTAGCAAACACTAGTCTTACTAGCCAAAACTATGTCGCCTACAAACTTTACCCTTACTCTGCTAATTATACTAGTAGTATGCAATTTTTCCCAAAACTAAGGATATACGACGCCCTCATTCACCTCACTTTTCTCTCTTTTGCAAAATTTCTCGTTTATCTGATCCATGTGTGCGCTATCTCCTCTGAAAATGGTTTCGCACCAATAATTATTTTGGTTAGTGATGTTGTAAACAAGGAACATGGGTAATGCCAATTTGTTCAATTCTACTGAGGTTTCACTTAATCTAACATTTTTGCAACTTTCTTGGACTTCAATACACTTGATAAATATTCTACAAATTAATATTTAGTAACTTTTGTTCTTGTCTAATATTTCTTTAGCTGAGAGAAACTAGCTCGACTACTAGCAAGTCGATTTCAAATAAGTAGTAATTATTTTTATGTGTAAACAATGGTAATGCCTATCATAGAAGTTTACATAGTAACTTAATATCAATGAAGCTCTATATTTTTTATATGATGATGGCTACATGATGAAACAATGTTTTAAAAACTGTAACAAATCAGTCGGTCAAATTGATTGAAAGGGTCATTGATCTGAACTGATTGTTGGATCATATAAACTACTAAATCAGTAAGAACCAGTCATAACCAACCGAAACTGGTAAAAATAGGAGAACCAACCGTTTTGAAAAACTAGCGGGTTCAATGCTTTCTTTTTTCATTTCCTCTGAAAAAACGACGTTGTTTTGATAATTTAAAAAATATTAAAATTAAAATATAAAAGAAAGAAACTATAGCATAAATTTCATTTTCCTCAGACAAAACGGTTGAGTACATCATTTTGAAATTTCATTTGAGAGACTCATATTGAGAAACCCTAGCCTCTTTGTATCTTGCGTCGTTTGTATACATCGTCCACTGTTGTTCGTGTTAGATGATAGACTTCGATCTAGAGGGCGTTGTCGCTACCGCGAAAATCGAAGGCCGGCAATGAAAGAAGAGTCGCCACCGTGCGTTATTTATCCCAAGTGAGGGAAAGGAAACGCTCAGAGAAAACCTAGCGAAAAGAGGGATAAGAATGGTCATCGCAACCAAATCTCGGGTTCGGGAGTCAGTTACGCAAGGGGAAGGTGTTAGCACCCCTCACGTCCGTCGTACTCGACGGGATCCACGCTTGTTGTCTATCTCAAAGGGTGTTTAAACCATCTAACTACAGGCTTAAGGACAAAAAGGAAAAGAAGTGACTCGGCAAAGCAACGACGCTTCGTGCCTACGTATCTCATCTGAAATGAGAAGTCAGAGTCAACGTAGTTCGCCTAACTACGGGTAAAAGGGGGGAAGGTTGCTCACCAAGACATCGCGTCTTGTGTCTACGTACTCTCAACAGGTATGAGAGATCAGAGCGAACATAGTTCAGGGTAACAGGGAACACAAGTTTGTTCAACATTTTTAAACGAGTAAGGTTAACAATCAGTTCTAGCAGTTTGGTGTATGCAGCTCGACCTTTGGAGACTTAGGCGTTACCGTTTGCGGTAGAACTAAGGGTTAACAACACTCTTGTTATGAAAAAGATTTCTCAAAGGATTAAAGGCCCCAAGGGCAAAGAGAAGTTTGAATGATTGTTTTTGTGTTTTTTAGAGAAGAAGTATTTTTGAATTGGTTTGCAATTCGTATCGCACTAGAGACTATGATTTAGGAGTGAATGCATCGCGTATCACCCAAAGGGTGCTACACTAAACACTCAAGCCATTGAAGGGAGACCCTTCAACAACCATTTCCCAAATAGCTTAAGGCTCGTAACGCACAATACTCATTAACCTTTATTAGATGTTTTGGATTGTTTAGGAGATGAGAAGAGAAAGACGCGCTAAAGGGGGACTAACTCAAACCTAAAGTTGTCATGCAATGGTGGTCCTATGATTGAGATAAAGGGAAGCTACCTAATGTTAACATACATGTTTAAGGTCCTAATGTCTATCATAATCAATCTTGAACAAGAAAGATTAGAGGTCCTAAGGGAAATGAGACAAACGAGGAAACAAAAGCAACATAAACATGTGAGAATGCAAACATGGAATGAGGGAGGAAATTGGTGTGGGGCAGTAGCCTCCACATGCTCATCTCAACCTCAAACAACAATATGAAATGTGCAAGAAAAGAAATGGATAAAGAAATGCACCAATGAAAACAAACAAATGCGCCAAAATGGGATGAAATGGCCTAAACCAAACGACCTCAACCATAAGGCACAAAAATCAAGCACAAATGAAAGGTAAACAAGTCCTAAGACAAATTGAGGATGTGAGATCATGTGAGGACAGCAAGGAACTCATAATAGACACTCAACCATGGGCATCACCAACCAAAACAAAGAAGCACAAAGAAAACACCAAGATATGTCCTCAAGGATTCCACCACTTTAGGTATGCTTCAAGTTCCTCCAAAGGAGGGACTAAGCCACCTTAAATGACACTCCTATGTCATTGGACAGTAAGGGACATGAAATACAATTTCCCAAAATAAAAAGGCAAGTAAACCACAAGGAAATGCAAGCAAGTTCTCAAAGGATTGCAAGCATGTTTCAATATGAAACCCTAATTGGCAACTCAAAAGTAAACCCACAAAAGAACAAGCTAAACACAATATAATGACCTAACAATGAGCAAGCATTATCCTTAACATGTTAGCAACATGAAACAATAGGCATTGAGAGCTTAAAGGATCCAAAATTGTCATATCCAAGTCAAACTAGGTCAAGATGTATGTGTGAGCCTCCCTTTGAGTAACTTGACTTGCAAGTTACTCTAAAAATAGGAAAATGATTCAAAAATTAATAAATAAAATTCTAGAAGCTCATAAACATGTTGGCAATCAGAGGCCAAAAGAACTCAATCAAGGTCACTTCACAACATCACCATAGAAATTGATTCACAAGGGTGCTCCATTGTGAAGGAGGATTGTTTAGGGTCAAATGAAATGCATCAAAAGTCAACTCAAAATTCAACAAGTCAGGGGCAAAATGGTCCTCAAAAATTCTTCAACTCATTATTGATATGAGGCTTGAAACTTATTCATTAGAGCCAAAAGAAATGAGAGAAATAAATTCAAGAACAAAGTATGTCACAATTTAACTCAAATAAAACAGTTTCGATATTTAAATCATTTTAAATTCGAAAATAAAATAATAAAATAAAATAAAAATATCCAGAAAAAACTAGACATCTCAAAGTTCATGAAAAATATTTTTGGGTAATTATTTAGATATTGAAACTATTTTATTTGAATTAAATTAGAACAACAACCAAAACAGAATTTTAAAACGGAAATAGAAAACAAATGAAAAACTAAGTGTGACAAATAACAACAAATGGAAGGCAAAAAAAAGAAACTGGGCCTCCCTGGGGGTGTAGACAGCACACGCCCATAAGCCCAACAGCTTAAAATAAAAATCAGAAAAATTAAATGGAAAAGCTTTGGTGTTAAAAGTAATGGAAAGGAGAATAAAATGAGAGAATGGACCAAAGGGGGGTGCCATCAACATTTCACTTAAGCCCATAAACAAATAATAAAAAAAAACAAACTCAGAAAAATAAAAAAAAGGGGGGGGGCCGACCGCCAGACTGGTTTTTCCGGTCATCCCTACCGGGAGGTTCGGCCGCCGCGGGTTCAACAACCCCAACCATGGCTTCGCGAAAACTCCATCATTTTGGACAAACCTTATATGCAAATCGATCTACTCATCATGAGGATCAATAATATGCCATTAGTTTGTCAAAATATGGCTTAAATGAAGAGAAATGAAGGCAAAAATAAAACGTGTAAAATAAAAAAAAGTTCACAAATGGAAATCAAATGATACCAATATTGATCTATGATGTACAAGGATGAATAATATGCAAAAATGGCATGAAATAGAAGCTTAAATCATGAGATATTTTGAAAAGTTAGTAACCTCAAAAAAGCTTCAACAATGGTTCAATATGCAACCAAAGCTTAAAAGAAACTATCCAGAAATGTTCTAAATCACTCAAGGAATGTGTTTGGATGTTTAAAAGTGGTTGAAACTCAAGGAAAATAAAAAAAACGAAAATCACTTTTCTCTCACTTTTTCTCACCAAAATTCTGTTATGAAGCTTTGTACATGTTGCTGGGATTATGTATGATAGATTTAGGTCAAAAGGAAGCCCAATGGAAGCTCATAAAGCCCAAAAACAATTTTGAATTTTCCCCACTTTTTTGGCTTTTGAGGTACACGAAAATGCACTCTCTAGGCTGTCAAAGAGGCATGGTTCACTTGTACTATGTTCATGTTAATCCACCAAATGAGATTTGCTCCTTAATTTTGCTTTATGGTGGTTTTTTGAAATGTTATGTATCATTGAAGAAAGCTTGAAAATGGCCATTAATTTGAGTTCAAATTCCAAATCAAAAAGTGGCATTGTGTTTGAAATATTATTGGCACTCAAAAAATGCACAAAGTTGATTCAAAATGTTTCCAAATGAATTAATTGTGAATTTTCATTTTTAAAGCCTTTTCCATGAAACTTTCTCTAGGCATTCTTTAATCCAAGCCAAATATTTGATACCTTGATGTTTGACAATGCAAATGACCCTATTTGGAGCAACTTTGATGTTGGAAAGTTTTCCATTTGAAGTGTGCAAAGTGGTGAAATGGACCTATAATGAAAATGGCCTATAATCTTACTTTCACAAAATACCCTGCCTTGCAAGCCTCATAACTTGAGCTCTACAAATCAGACGAAGGACTTCTAGGACTTTTTGGAAATCTAAGATCATAAGAAACAACTTTCATATTCATTGGAAGTTGAGGAGAAACATTCTTCTAGGTCAAAAATGTCTTGGAAGTCAGTTGACTTTTGTTGACTGAAATCATATTCATCTGGGGACCTGTAACTTGTCAGCTTCACAACTAGAGTTCTATAAACCCAATGGAGGACTTCTAGTACTTTTTGGAAAGCTAAGAACAAGCTCTACAAGTTTCATGTCCACCCTAAAGTGAGATTACACTTGTATCTTGAGATAGGTGGTCTTGAAGTTAGGCACTGAATAGGGGATTTTACACTGAGGAAGCTTAGAAACCCTAGCTCAGTAACTTCTCACAGTCTTGATTCTTGATGAATTAATCTTGAAATTTCATATCATATGTTTCAACACAACATTCCATGATCATAAAGACTTGTAATTGAGTCTTAATCTCCTTCAGTTTCACAGTTGACTTAAGGTTGACCAGATGAAAATCCTAGTTGCACCAGCTTCCACTGTGGCCATTAGCACTTGGCATAAACACTTAGATGAGCTCCATAGTAACCCTCAAGGCCTCTAATGAACTTAAATTACAAACTCCATCCATAAACATGGACTTGTGGTCTTCAGATGACCTTCAAATGGCCTCCTAGACAGGAGGTGAACCACATACACTTATCTGTTCTCAAAGGGCTTTGTCCCTCTTCTGATGATGATAACCACTTGATAATTTGAATAAGACCTCTTGATTAGGCTTAGAACCCTTGTCAAACTCCTCTTGTCAAATACACATCTCTTGATCCCCTGTAAATGCAAAATGCTATGCAATGCAATATGCTAGAACAATGAAATGAAACATAAACCAAGTAAAGAAAAGATTGGGCAAATTTTGGGGTACAACAGCTGCCCCAATTCAAGTGACTTAGACCTGAATGGATGAAAAGCGAACGACTTTCAAACAATCAAGGTAAAAGACGGTTGAATACCCAAAGGACCCGGAAATTTTCCAACCATACTGCAAATAAAAATCTCCGGAGATAACCGAATTAAAGAATATCCTGACTACGCCGTCAGGCACCAGAATTAGTTGAATAACAAATCCGACATCACTGCCAGGAAATCAAAGATGACATAAGTCTGACATCACCGCCAGAAAACCAAAAGATAGAAATAATTCTGACACCACCGCCAGCAAATCAAAGGTCTTACTTCGTCGTCGGAGAACAAACATCTAACTTCGTCGTTAGAGAACAAATATCTGATCTCGCCATCAGAAAACCAAACACCTGATCTCGCCATCAGAACAACAGACATCTAACTTCACCGTTAGAGAACAAACAATCTGATCTCGCCATCAGAAAACTAACATCTAACTTCACCGTCAGAGAACAAACAATCTGATCTCGCCATGAGAAAACTAACATCTAACTTCACCGTCAAAAAACCAACGTCTGACTTCGTCATCAGAGAACCAAATATTTGACCTCGCCATCAGAGAACCAACGTCTGACTTCGCCATCAGAGAACCAACGTCTAACTTCACTGTTAGAGAACCAACGTCTAACTTCGCCGTTAGAGAACAAACATCTGATCTCGCCATCAGAACAATAGACATCTAACTTCACCGTCAGAAAACAAACAATCTGATCTCGCCATCAGAAAACGACACCTAACTTCACCGTCAGAAAACAACAATCTAACTTCGCCGTCAGAAAACGACCATCTGATCTCGCCATCAGAGAAACAACATCTAACTTCGCTGTCAGAGAACAAACATCTGATCTCGCCATCAGAAAACAAACATCTGATCTCGCCATCAGAAAAAAAAAATCTGATCTCACGATCAGAAAACCTAACATCTGATCTCGCCATCAGAAAACCAAACATCTGATTTCGCCATCAGAAAACAAAACATCTAACTTCACCGTCAGAAAAAACATCTAACTTCACCGTCAGAAAACAAAAAATCTAACTTCGCCGCCAGAGAACCAAACATCTGACCTCGCCATTAGAGAACCAAAACATTTGGAGGAAAGAGCTTCACAAATCGCAGTCTGCATGGGCAGGGATGACAATCACCTACAGAATATACCTGAAGCAAAGAGGTAACAACCTGGTTTATGTTTCAGAATGCATATGTTTGAAAATGGCGTAATGCTCCATACGAAATGGAAATGCTACACATTTGGGTAGATGTTATGTACGCATGCAGATGCAACGGAACCGCCCTAGCAAAATAAATGCTAAAGAAAGGGAGCCCACTCCACTGGGGAAAGGAATAGAGATGTCTAGTGCAAACAAACTCGTACTGGGGATGCAAACCCTGGATTCACTCCACTGCTAGGGAATAATTCCACATCCACTCCTTAGGAATGAGCCTATTTTGCTGGAGATAAACTTTCATATGTACTCAACACCTTGACCTGTTGGGGGGATCGACTCGACTGGAGACCTCATACTGTCATCTTGATTTGTATAGGGAGTAAGCATGCACATGTACTTCGCGAGGATTAGAAATGTGCGTCGACCAACTGCTAGGGATAACCGTACACCTACGCGCGCACCACCATGCTGGGGCGAAGAACCACTTTGAATTGTTGGGGAACAAACTCTGGCTGGGGAGAACAGTTCCATCCGTACCTTTTTAGAGAGATGCCCCAAGGGTAACAAACCTGCAAGGGCAAACAAGATACTATACAACAAAGGTTATCTTGGTCATCATTCGTGACGTTGTTCAGTTAAATCCAAGTTTTAACAGTTATTGGCCGAGGCCTGCAAGTTTATGTAAGTGCAAAATCATCAAAAACATCGGGCGTTTTTCACAAACAAATGCAAAAGCTGAAACAAGATACACAAAGATTTTCTGAATAGTATGTTTTATTGATAAACAGCCTAAAAATAGGTGAATTTACAAAGGATGCAACTCCTGAAATGAGAAAGTTGCGCAAAGAAAAAATAAGAAATGCAAAAAGATTTACAAAATGTCGGCAATGTGGTGCAGACAACCATCATGGGACAACTCATCTATGACTCGTATGACTTCGATGCTTTTCCAATGCTTCGTCTTCGGAAGAGATTGACTTGACTAGGACTCTCGGGTCCTCCCATAATCCACTATGATCATGATGTCGTGCGCAGATCGCAATTGTTTGCTTTTTAAATCCCTAAATTTTGCCTGAATCGCCCTTGCGGGTTTTCAATTCACCGGGATACCCATTTTTGCCAAAGTTGCCTTTTCAGGTTTTCAACTTTGCGGGTTTACATCTTTTTATTTTTATCCCTAATTTTTTCCCGAACCTATCCTTTTATGGTTCGCCGGGATGCCCCATTTTTGCCTGGACTTTCTTTTTCTTTCCAGCGGGTCTCTTCAAGCAAAGTATTTTTTAACTACGTCTGCATTCACAGGGGACGTGAAGTCTTCACCGTCCATAGTTGAAAGTAATAAAGCCCCTCAAGAGAAAACTTTTCTTACAACGTACGGACCTTCGTAATTGGGAGTCCATTTGCCCCTGTGATCATTTTGTGGCGGGAGGATCCTTTTCAATACTAAATCACCCGCCTGAAAGCTTCGAGGACGTATCTTCTTATCGAAGGCTTTCTTCATTCTGCTTTGGTATAGACGACCGTATGCGATGGAAGCTGTCATAACCCAAATTTTGACCCCTTAGATTCTCATCATAATTTTAGAAGCATACTCATGAATTATCTAACCTTAACCCAGTTCAAGTTTGTCTTTGTCAAGTTACAGATGAATCAGGGTTTTGTACAATCAAAATCAAAGCTTCAAAGAGGTGATCAATCAATGTTTTTGGTTGGTTCAATCATGAAAAAAGATCAAGGATGTTATATGAGTACAAATGAGAATCCAATTTGAAGTTGTCACTACAGAATCAAGAACAGTGTATTTCAGGGCACCCGATTAGGGTTTTTGACCAGTAAAAGTCAACTGTAGTTTGACTTTGGTGTTGGAAAGTGTTTTAATGGTGGGATTATGATCCATGAAGTTCATATAGCTTAATAAAGTTCATTCAAGAAGTTTCAAAGTCTCAGGAGGTCCAGAGTGTCAACAGACGACTCGGTAGCCACCGATCGATCGTACGGTTGACTGAAAAGTCAACTCTTCAAATTTAAGGAATTGGAATTCAAAGTGTGAATCAAAAATGTTCCTTATATCATATTGCACTTGACTATCAATTTTCATGACCATTGGATCAAGGATGAAGGAGTAATCGAAAAATCGGGAAAGTAGTGTTTTGAAAGGGGCTAAACCATAACTCCTTAACCACACATCCAATTGAGTTTGTTCAAAGCTCATTAGAAAGCTCTTGACAAACCCTACAAAATCCCCTAAGTGTTCCATGATCATAAAATGCATAGATTTGGAGTTATGATCAAATTCATTTCAAGAAGGGAAAAAGACTTTGAGAAATTTCACTTTTAAGTTCATTTTTTAGCAACTTTGAGAGGCTTTTTGACCAAGTTCCTTTGGGAATTTGAAACTCATGAAAGCATGAATGTTTTAGATCTATTTGAGGGCTTTCTAAAAAGTACTAGCACATCTCAAAACGCTTTGTGAGCTGAAAGTTATGGTTATGGCAAGTTGGTGATTTCACACTTTAGTCCCACATTGTCCAAAGTTCAAAAATTATTCCTTTGATCAAACTGGCCAATCTCAGCCCTTGGATGATATTATTTCTGATATGTAGAGATTATGAAGCATATAAATGAGAAGATTGTGCAGAAGAGGTGAATTCTCCAAGCTTGCAAGTTGCCTTGCAACTTGCATTTAAAAAATGATTAAACCAAGCAAGAGGTGCAAAGTAGAATCTGCCACAACCATCAAGCTATGCCCTCTAGACTGCATTTATCCCTTTAAAAATCATCATTTTGCTTGATTATTGGGCTTACCTATCTGCCAAGAAAACCCCTTTGTGGAGGTTTGATCCAAAAGGGTAAAACCTTTCTTTCATGTGAAGAAATCTCCAAATCTGCCCCTCTCTTCATTTTCCTATAAAAGGGAGCCCTCATAACTTCATTTCACACACAATATTGATTCTAAAAACCAGAGAAAGCTCAAGCCTTTGCTCTTTCACACCTTACTCCAAAATCACCAAAATCACAAAAATTACCAAAAGCTTCAAAAATCTGTCTTGGTACATTTGCTGCCAAACTCATTTCTCCCCATTCAAACACCCCAACAATCATCCACACAATGTCTAAATATGATATAGAAGGTGTCCAAGACCTTAAACCATTCAAAAAGTCAACTTCCATACCAAGTTACTTTGACCAAAAGCCATAAAATCTGCCAAAACTTGTTCTATGCACTTTCTTGGTGTTCTAATCACTCAAACACCTCTCATATATCATTTCTCAACTATCTAAAGTGTTAAAGATCATTGGTGGAGTTTATTTCTCCAACTGTCTCAAAGTTTGCATTCTTGCTTCAAAAAGAAGAAAGCTTCAAAGCTAGTGTTATTTGGAAGATTCTCTGGGTTTCTTGGTGTTCTAACCTACTCAACACAGTCCACTGGAGGTATGTAAACACTCCATTCTTGCTTTGCACCATAATTCCATGATTTGACATTTTGAGTTCATTATGTGAAAATATGTCATGTATGGGTCTTGTGCATAAATTCTGTCATGACAAGGAGTGGCTGTTTGATTGAATTGAGACACCTTTAAAATCATGAACATGTTGGATATATAGGTTTGTTTAGAGCTGTTTGCATCTGGTTTGTTTGATCATTCACAAAATGCCATACTTTGCATATTAGTGTCTTGAACATGCTAGTTTTGGTTAAAGGCTAAAGTTGTTTTAAGTTTAAGCTCAGAATCATTCCCTCATGCATTTATGACTTGTGCGTGCTATTGGTTTGATTTAAACATGATTGGAAACTAATTTGAGAATTTTCATGAACAAAGAACACAAAATTGCAGCTTGTATGCAATCTCTCATGACAACCTTCTTTAAACCATTTTGTGTACTTGAGTTTGTTCAAAAACATGTACGTGAGCTATGTACATAGCTGGTTTTATGTAGAACTTGGATTTGAACTGTTCTTGCTTTTCATCAAAATGCCAATTTTTGCAACTCTGTTATCATTCCTTGTAGCAGCTTGTTTTTGGTTTCAAATTGTGCTTGACCTCATTCAATATCATGTATATGTGCTATGTATGTGGTTGATTGGATCAGAAAATGTTTGGAATTGGAATTTAATATCTCATGCCTCATTTCCATGACAACTTGCAATTTGTGAATCATTTTTCATGACAATCTGTTTCCAACTTATTTTGGTGTTTGAATCCACTCAATATCATGAATATAAGATGTGTATGTGATTGAATTGATCTGAAATTGTTTTGAACTGAAATTGAACATGCTCATGCATTACACAAGCACAAACCTACACTTGAAGTACCATTTTCCATGACAGCATTCTTTTAACTTCAAAATGTGTTTTATTCCACTCAATATCATGTATGTATGATGTATGTATGATTCATTTGACCTGAATGTGCACAGAACTAGAATTGAGTATCATCATGCATCTTCACACATACACACTTGCACTTTGACAACCACTTTTCATTATAGACCATTTTGAACTATCCTTAATGTTTGAAATCATCCCTCAACATGCATGTAAGCTGTAGGCATAAATGGTTTGGTCATAATATGCTTAGAACCCGATTTTGAACTTTTCATGGATTGCCTCAAAACACCATTTGGCAGCCTGTGTATCATTCTTTAGGCCAGACCATTTTGAGTCATTTTTCTTGCTTAAGCTCACTTGTCTACATGTATACAAGATGTATGTGTGATCCATTTGGTGTAAAAGTGCCTAGAATTAATTTTGAGCATCCTACTGTCTTGCAAGAGCACCAAAATTCCCTTTTGAAAATCATATTTTACTACAGCCTGTTTTGAGGTGATTCTTGAGCATGAACACATTTGTTTCTATATATGAAGTGTGTGTATATGATTAATTGAATTGAAATACAAGACTGAATTTTCATGTATACCTTAAACTGCCAACTTGTAGCAAGAACCTCATTTCTCATCACAGCTCATTTTGGAACCAATGTTGTGCCTAGAATCATTCAGTAACATGTTTTCAAGATGTGTATGTGATTAACTTGGTAAAACTTTGCATTTAAGCTGAACTAACATCCCTCATGCATCAATACTTGTCAAACTTGCATTTAGAATACCATTCCTCATAACTGGTCTTTTTGAGCATTTCTTTGTGTTTGAATTCATTTAATAGTATGCATGTGATGTGTATGTATGCTTAACTTGATCAAAGTATGCCTAGAACTTGAATTGGACATCATCATGCCTTACATTCGTAATAAATTGCAACTTGAACATATTTTTTCACATCAGTTGGTTTTCAACCTAAATTTGTGGTTAGAATCATCCATTATCATTTTTATGGTGTGTGTGCATGATCATTTTGATTTAGAACTAGCTGTAACATGAGCTTCATATCAAATTGCATTTTCAAACATCACAAAGCACACACTATCGGGTTTTGAGTTAGAGGAAGAATTTCAAAAAACTAAAAGTGTCATCTTGTTCCTTGTGAAATTCTACACAATTTTGACCTAAATTTTGTCAAAAAACATTAAGATTTGAGAGAGTTGTGATGAAAATGCAAGTTGGTGTTTTTGCTTCATGTTTTTGCCCAGCCAGTTTTGTAGGCATCCCATATATATTAATGGGGTGGCTTTCATCAACGGATGTATATCCACCCCAGTGGTAAGCAACTTGTCACTTAAGTGCCTTTGACCATGCAAGCGTGGGTTCGACCCCTGAGGAGGGCAACCCTTTTGTTTATTTTTGTTATTTTTGCTATTTTTTAAACAAACTTCAAAAATTCATATCTCTCTCATTATTAATCGTTTTTCACCCATCCTTTTTTCATTTTGTTCATCTTGATGTCTACTTTCATGTCATATTTTTTATTTCCATGTTTGCCTAATTTTTCACCTCTTTTGACTATGTGCAAGTTATGTACGTTCTGTGATCGTTCTCGCATATGGAGATGAATTTTTCTTTTGATGGCGAAGAAACCACTTTTAATTGCTGGGGAACAAACTCTGGCTGGGGAGAATAGTTACATCCGTACCTTTTTAGAGAGATGCCCCAAGGGTAACAAACCTGCAAGGGCAAACAAGATACTATACAACAAAGGTTATCTTGGTCATCATCCATGACGTTGTTCAGTTAAATCCAAGTTTTAACAGTTATTGGCCGAGGCCTGCAAGTTTATGTAAGTGCAAAATCATCAAAAACATCGGGCGTTTTTCATAAACAAATGCAAAAGCTGAAATAAGATACACAAAGATTTTCTGAATAGTATGTTTTATTGATAAACAGCCTAAAAATAGGTGAATTTACAAAGGATGCAACTCCTGAAATGAGAAAGTTGCGCAAAGACAAAATAAGAAATGCAAAAAGATTTACAAAATATCGGCAATGTGGTGCAGACAACCATCATGGGACAACTCATCTATGACTCGTATGAGTTTGATGCTTTTCCAATGCTTCATCTTCGGAAGAGATTGACTTGACTAGGACTTTTGGGTCCTCCCATAATCCACTATTATCATGATGTCGTGCGCAGATTGCAGTTGTTTGCTTTTCAAATCCCTAACTTTTGCCTGAATCGCTCTTGCGGGTTTTTGATTCACCGGGATACCCATTTTTGCCAAAGTCGCCTTTTCAGGTTTTCAACTTTGCGGGTTTACATCTTTTTATTTTTATCCCTAATTTTTGTCCGAACCTATCCTTTTATGGTTCGCCGGGATGCCCCATTTTTGCCTGGACTTTCTTTTTCTTTCCAGCGGGTCTCTTCAAGCAAAGTATTTTTTAACTGCGTCCGCATTCACAGGGGACATGAAGTCTTCACCGTCCATAGTTGAAAGTAATAAAGCCCCTCCAGAAAAAACTTTTATTACAATGTACGGACCTTCGTAATTGGGAGTCCATTTGCCCCTGTGATCATTTTATGGCGGGAGGATCCTTTTCAATACTAAATCACCCGCCTGAAAGCTTCGAGGACGTATCTTCTTATCGAAGGCTTTCTTCATTCTGCTTTGGTATAGACGACCGTATGCGATGGACGCTGTCATACCCAAAATATTTACCCCTTAGATTCTAATCATTATTTTAGGAGCATACTCATGAATTATCTGACCTTAACCCAGTTCAAGTTTGTCTTTGTCAAGTTACAGATGAATTAGGGTTTTGTACAGTCAAAATCAAAGCTTCAAAGAGGTTATCAATCAATTTTTTTGGTTGGTTCAATCATGAAAAAAGATCAAGGATGTTATATGAGGACAAATGAGAATCCAATTTGAAGTTGTCACTACAGAATCAAGAACAGTGTATTTCAGGGCACCCGATTAGGGTTTTTGACCAGTAAAAGTCAACTGTAGTTTGACTTTGGTGTTGGAAAGTGTTTTAATGGTAGGATTATGATCCATGAAGTTCATATAGCTTAATAAAGTTCATTCAAGAAGTTTCAAAGTCTCAGGAGGTCCAGAGTGTCAATAGACGACTCGGTAGCCACTGATCGATCGTACGGTTGACTGAAAAGTCAACTCTTCAAATTTAAGGAATTGGACTTCAAATTGTGATTCAAAAATGTTCCTTATATCATATTTCACTTTCCTATAAATTTTCATGACCATTGGATCATGGATGAAGGAGTAATCGAAAATCGGGAAATTAGGGTTTTGAAAGGGGCTAAACCATAACTCCTTAACCACACATCCAATTGAGTTGGTTCAAAGCTCATTAGAAAGCTATTGGCAAACACTACAAAAGCCCCTAAGTGGTCCATGAACAGAAAATGCATAGATTTGGAGTTATGATCAAATTCATTTCAAGAAGGGAAAAAGACTTTGAGAAATTTCACTTTTAAGTTCATTTTTTAGCAACTTTGAGAGGCTTTTTGACCAAGTTCCTTTGGGAATTTGAAACTCATGAAAGCATGAATGTTTTAGAGCTATTTGAGGGCTTTTTAAAAAGTACCAGCACATCTCAAAACGATTTGTGAGCTGAAAGTTATGGTTATGGCAAGTTGGTGATTTCACACTTTAGTCCCACATTGTCCAAAGTTCAAAAATCATTCCTTTGATCAAACTGGCCAATCTCAGCCCTTGGATGATATTATTTCTGATATGTAGAGATTATGAAGCATAGAAATGAGAAGATTATGCAGAAAAGGTGACTTCTCCAAGCTTGCAAGTTGCCTTGCAAGTTGCATTTAAAAAATGATTAAACCAAGCAAGAGGTGCAAAGTGGAATCTGCCACAACCATCAAGCTATGCCCTCTAGCCTGCATTTAGCCCTTTCAAAATCATCATTTTTCTTGACTATTGGTCTTACCTATCTGCCAAGAAAACCCCTTTGTGGAGGTTTGATCCAAAAGGGTAAAACCTTTCTTTCATGTGAAGAAATCTCCAAATCTGCCCCTCTCTTCATTTGCCTATAAAAGGGAGCCATCATCACTTCATTTCACACACAATATTGATTCTAAAAACCATAGAAAGCTCAAGCCTTTGCTCTTTCACACCTTACTCCAAAATCACCAAAATCACAAAAATTACCAAAAGCTTCAAAAATCTGTCTTGGTACATTTGCTGCCAAACTCATTTCTCCCCATTCAAGCACCCCAAAAATCATCCACACAATCTCTAAATATGATATAGAAGGTGTCCAAGACCTTAAACCATTCAAAAACCTCACCATTCAAAAAGTCAACTTCCATACCAAGTTACTTTGACCAAAAGCCATAAAATCTGCCAAAACTTGTTCTATGCATTTGCTTGGTGTTCTAATCACTCAAACACCTCTTATATATCATTTCTCAACTATCTAAAGTGTTAAAGATCATTGGTGGAGTTTATTTCTCCAACTGTCTCAAAGTTTGCATTCTTGCTTCAAAAAGAAGAAAGCTTCAAAGCTAGTGTTATTTGGAAGATTCTCTGGGTTTCTTGGTGTTCTAACCTACTCAACACAGTCCACTAGAGGTATGTAAACACTCCATTCTTGCTTTGCACCATAATTCCATGATCTGGCATTTTGAGTTCATTATGTGAAAATATGTCATGTATGGGTCTTGTGCATAAATTATGTCATGACAAGGAGTGGCTGTTTTATTGAATTGAGACACCTTTAAAATAATGAACATGTTGGATATATAGGTTTGTTTAGAGTTGTTTGCATCTGGTTTGTTTGATCATTCACAAAATGCCATACTTTGCATATTAGTGTCTTGAACATGCTAGTTTTGGTTAAAGGCTAAAGTTGTTTTAAGTTTAAGCTCAGAATCATTCCCTCATACATTTATGACTTGTGTGTGCTTTGGTTTGATTTAAACAAGATTGGAAACTGATTTGAGAATTTTCATGAACAAAGAACACAAAATTGCAGCTTGTATGCAATCTCTCATGACAGCCTTCTTTAAACCATTGTGTGTACTTGAGTTTTTCAAAAACATGTATGTGAGCTATGTGCATAGCTGGTTTTATGTAGAACTTGGATTTGAACTGTTCTTGCTTTTCATCAAAATGACAATTTTTGCAACTCTGTTATCATTCCTTGTAGCAGCTTGTTTTTGATTTCAAATTGTGCTTGACCTCATTCAATATCATATATATGTGCTATATATGTGGTTGATTGGATCAGAAAATGTTTGGAATTGGAATTTCATATCTCATGCCTCATTTCCATGACAACTTGCAATTTGTGAATCATTTTTCATGACAGTCTGTTTCCAACTTATTTTGGTGTTTGAATCCATTCAATATCATGAATATAAGATGTGTATGTGATTGAATTGATCTGAAATTGTTTTGAACTGAAATTGAACATGCTCATGCATTACACAAGCACAAACCTACACTTGAAGTACCATTTTCCATGACAGCATTCTTTTAACTTCAAAATGTGTTTTATTCCACTCAATATCATGTATGTATGGTGTATGTATGATTCATTTGACTTGAATATGCACAGAACTAGAATTGAGTATCATCATGCATCTTCACACATACACACTTGCACTTTGACAACCACTTTTCATTACAGACCATTTTGAACTATCCTTGATGTTTGAAATCATCCCTCAACATGCATGTAAGCTGTAGGCATAACTGGTTTGGTCATAATATGCTTAGAACCTGATTTCGAACTTTTCATGCATTGCCTCAAAACACCATTTGGCTGCCTGTGTATCATTCTTTAGGCCAGACCATTTTGAGTCATTTTTCTTGCTTAAACTCACTTGTCTACCTGTATACAAGATGTATGTGTGATCCATTTGGTGTAAAAGTGCCTAGAATTAATTTTGAGCATCCTACTGTCTTGCAAGAACACCAAAATGCCCTTTTGAAAATCATATTTTGCTACAGCCTGTTTTGAGGTGATTCTTGAGCATGAACACATTTGTTTCTATATATGAAGTGTGTGTATATGATTAATTGAATTGAAATACAACTTTGACTGAATTTTCATGTATACCTTAAACTTCCAACTTGTAGCAAGAACCTCATTTCACATCACAGCTCATTTTGGAACCAATGTTGTGCCTAGAATCATTCAGTAACATGTTTTCAAGATGTGTATGTGATTAACTTGGTAAAACTTTGCATTTAAGCTGAACTGACATCCCTTAGCATCAATACTTGTCAAACTTGCATTTAGAATACCATTCCTCATAACAGGTCTTTTTGAGCATTTCTTTGTGTTTGAATTCATTTAATAGTATGCATGTGATGTGTATGTATGCTTAACTTGATCAAGGTATGCCTAGAACTTGAATTGGACATCATCATGCCTTACATTCGTAATAAATTGCAACTTGAACATATTTTTTCACATCAGTTGGTTTTCAACCTAAATTTGTGGTTAGAATCATCCATTATCATTTTTATGGTGTGTGTGCATGATCATTTTGATTTAGAACTAGCTGTAACATGAGCTTCATATCAAATTGCATTTTCAAACATCACAAAGCACACACTATCGGGTTTTGAGTTAGAGGAAGAATTTCAAAAAACTAAAAGTGTCATCTTGTTCCTTGTGAAATTATACACAATTTAGACCTAAATTTTGTCAAAAAACATTAAGATTTGAGAGAGTTGTGATGAAAATGCAAGTTGGTGTTTTTGCTTCATGTTTTTGCCCAGCCAGTTTTGTAGGCATCCCATATATATTAATGGGGTGGCTTTCATCAACAGATGTATATCCCCCCCAGTGGTAAGCAACTTGTCACTTAAGCGCCTTTGACCATGCAAGCGTGGGTTCGACCCCTGAGGAGGGCAACCCTTTTGTTTATTTTTGTTATTTTTGCTATTTTTTAACCAAACTTCAAAAATTCATATCTCTCTCATTATTAATCATTTTTCACCCATTCTTTTTTCATTTTGTTCATCTTGATGTCTAATTTCATGTCATATTTTTTATTTCCACGTTTTCCTAATTTTTCACCTCTTTTGACTATGTGCAAGTTATGTACGTTCTGTGATCGTTCTCGCATATGCAAATGAATTTTTCTTTTGATGGCGAAGAAACCACTTTTAATTGCTGGGGAACAAACTCTGGCTGGGGAGAACAGTTACATTCGTACCTTTTTAGAGAGATGCCCCAAGGGTAACAAACCTGGAAGGGAAAATAAGATACTATACAACAAAGGTTATCTTGGTCATCATCCGTGACGTTGTTCAGTTAAATCCATGTTTTAACAGTTATTGGTCGAGGCCTGCAATTTTATGTAAGTGCAAAATCATCAAAAACATCGGGCGTTTTTCACAAACAAATGCAAAAGCTGAAACAAGATACACAAAGATTTTCTGAATAGTATGTTTTATTGATAAACAGCCTAAAAATAGGTGAATTTATAAAGGATGCAACTCCTGAAATGAGAAAGTTGCGCAAAGACAAAATAAGAAATGCAAAAAGATTTACAAAATGTCGACAATGTGGTGCAGACAACCATCATGGGACAACTCATCTATGACTTGTATGACTTCGATGCTTTTCCAATGCTTCGTCTTCGGAAGAGATTGACTTGACTAGGACTCTCGGGTCCTCCCATAATCCACTATGATCATGAAGTCGTGCACAGATCGCAGTTGTTTGCTTTTCAAATCCCTAACTTTTGCCTGAATCGCCCTTGCGGGTTTTCGATTCACCGGGATACCCATTTTTGCCAAAGTCGCCTTTTCAGGTTTTCAACTTTGCGGGTTTACATCTTTTTATTTTTATCCCTAATTTTTGCCCGAACCTATCCTTTTATGGTTCGCCGGGATGCCCCATTTTTGCCTGGACTTTCTTTTTCTTTCCAGCGGGTCTCTTCAAGCAAAGTATTTTTTAACTGCGTCCGCATTCACAGGGGACGTGAAGTCTTCACCGTCCATAGTTGAAAGTAATAAAGCCCCTCCAGACAAAACTTTTCTTACAACGTACGGACCTTCGTAATTGGGAGTCCATTTGCCCCTGTGATCATTTTGTGGCGGGAGGATCCTTTTCAATACTAAATCACCCGCCTGATAGCTTCGAGGACGTATCTTCTTATCAAAGGCTTTCTTCATTCTGCTTTGGTATAGACGACCGTATGCGATGGACGCTGTCATACGCCAAATTTTGACCCCTTAGATTCTCATCATCATTTTAGGAGCATACTCATGATTTATCTAACCTTAACCCAGTTCAAGTTTGTCTTTGTCAAGTTACAAATGAATTAGGGTTTTGTACAGTCAAAATCAAAGCTTCAAAGAGGTGATCAATCAATGTTTTGGTTGGTTCAATCATGAAAAAAGATCAAGGATGTTATATGAGGACAAATGAGAATCCAATTTGAAGTTGTCACTACAAAATCAAGAACAGTGTATTTCAGGGCACCCGATTAGGGTTTTGACCAGTAAAAGTCAACTGTAGTTTGACTTTGGTATTGGAAAGTGTTTTAATGGTGGGATTATGATCCATGAAGTTCATATAGCTTAATAAAGTTCATTCAAGAAGTTTCAAAGTCTCAGGAGGTCCAGAGTGTCAACAGACGACTCGGTAGCCACCGATCGATCGTACAGTTGACTGAAAAGTCAACTCTTTAAATTTAAGGAATTGGACTTCAAAGTGTGATTTAAAAATGTTCCTTATATAATATTGCACTTTCCTATCAATTTTCATGACCATTGGATCAAGGATGAAGGAGTAATCAAAAAATCAGGAAATTAAAGTTTTGAAAGGGGTTAAACCATAACTCCTTAACCACACATCCAATTGAGTTGGTTCAAAGCTCATTAGAAAGCTATTGGAAAACCCTAAAAAAGCCCATAAGTGGTCCATGAACAGAAAATGCATATATTTGGAGTTATGATCAAATTCATTTCAAGAAGGGAAAAAGACTTTGAGAAATTTCACTTTTAAGTTCATTTTTTAGCAACTTTGAGAGGCTTTTTGACCAAGTTCCTTTGGGAATTTGAAAATCATGAAAACATGAATGTTTTAGATCTATTTGAGGGCTTTCTAAAAAGTACTAGCAGATCTCAAAAGGATTTGTGAGCTGAAAGTTATGGTTATGGCAAGTTGGTGATTTCACACTTTAGTCCCACATTGTCCAAAGTTCAAAAATTATTCCTTTGATCAAAATGGTCAATCTCATCCCTTGGATGATATTATTTCTTATATTTAGAGATTATGAAGCATAGAAATGAGAAGATTATGCAGAAGAGGTGAATTCTCCAAGCTTGCAAGTTGCCTTGCAACTTGCATTTAAAAAATGATTAAACCAAGCAAGAGGTGCAAAGTGGAATCTGCCACAACCATCAAGCTATGCCCTCTAGACTGCATTTATCCCTTTAAAAATCATCATTTTGCTTGACTATTGGGCTTACCTATCTGCCAAGAAAACCCCTTTGTGGAGGTTTGATCCAAAAGGGTAAAACCTTTCTTTCATGTGAAGAAATCTCCAAATCTGCCCCTCTCTTCATTTTCCTATAAAAGGGAGCCCTCATAACTTCATTTCACACACAATATTGGTTCTAAAAACCAGAGAAAGCTCAAGCCTTTGCTCTTTCACACTTTACTCCAAAATCACTAAAATTACCAAAAGCTTCAAAAATCTGTCTTGGTACATTTGCTGCCAAACTCATTTCTCCCCATTCAAACACCCCAACAATCATCCACACAATCTCTAAATATGATATAGAAGGTGTCCAAGACCTTAAACCATTCAAAAACCTCACCATTCAAAAAGTCAACTTCCATACCAAGTTACTTTGACCAAAAGCCATAAAATCTGCTAAAACTTGTTCTATGCATTTGCTTGGTGTTCTAATCACTCAAACACCTCTTATATATCATTTCTCAACTATCTAAAGTGTTAAAGATCATTGGTGGAGTTTATTTCTCCAACTGTCTCAAAGTATGCATTCTTGCTTCAAAAAGAAGAAAGCTTCAAAGCTAGTATTATTTGGAAGATTCTCTGAGTTTCTTGGTGTTCTAACCTACTCAACACAGTTCACTAGAGGTATGTAAACACTTCATTCTTGCTTTGCACCATAATTCCATGATTTTGCATTTTGAGTTTATTATGTGAAAATATGTCATGTATGGGTCTTGTGCATAAATTCTGTCATGACAAGGAGTGGCTGTTTGATTGAATTGAGACACCTTTAAAATCATGAACATGTTGGATATATAGGTTTGTTTAAAGCTGTTTGCATCTGGTTTGTTTGATCATTCACAAAATGCCATACTTTGCATATTAGTGTCTTGAACATGCTAGTTTTGGTTAAAGGCTAAAGTTGTTTTAAGTTTAAGCTCAGAATCATTCCCTCATGCATTTATGACTTGTGTGTGCTATTGGTTTGATTTAAACATGATTGGAAACTGATTTGAGAATTTTCATGAACAAAGAACACAAAATTGCAGCTTGTATGCAATCTCTCATGACAGCCTTCTTTAAACCATTTTGTGTACTTGAGTTTGTTCAAAAACATGTATGTGAGCTATGTAGATAGCTGGTTTTATGTAGAACTTGGATTTGAACTGTTCTTGCTTTTCATCAAAATGCCAATTTTTGCAACTCTGTTATCATTCCTTGTAGCAGCTTGTTTTTGGTTTCAAATTGTGCTTGACCTCATTCAATATCATATATATGTGGTATGTATGTGATTGATTGGATCAGAAAACGTTTGGAATTGGAATTTCATATCTCATGCCTAATTCCATGACAACTTGCAATTTGTGAATCATTTTTCATGACAGTCTGTTTCCAACTTATTTTGGTGTTTGAATCCACTCAATATCATGAATATAAGATGTGTATGTGATTGAATTGATCTGAAATTGTTTTGAACTGAAATTGAACATGCTCATGCATTACACAAGCACAAACCTACACTTGAAGTACCATTTTCCATGACAGCATTCTTTTAACTTCAAAATGTGTTTTATTCCACTCAATATCATGTATGTATGATGTATGTATGATTCATTTGACCTGAATGTGCACAGAACTAGAATTGAGTATCATCATGCATCTTCACACATACACACTTGCACTTTGACAACCACTTTTCATTACAGACCATTTTGAACTATCCTTGATGTTTGAAATCATCCCTCAACATGCATGTAAGCTGTAGGCATAATTGGTTTTGTCATAATATGCTTAGAACCTGATTTTGAACTTTTCATGCATTGCCTCAAAACACCATTTGGCAGCCTTTGTATCATTCTTTAGGCTAGACCATTTTGAGTTATTTTTCTTGCTTAAGCTCACTTGTCTACATGTATACAAGATGTATGTGTGATCCATTTGGTGTAAAAGTGCCTAGAATTAATTTTGAGCATCCTACTGTCTTGCAAGAACACCAAAATGCCCTTTTGAAAATCATATTTTGCTACAGCCTGTTTTGAGGTGATTCTTGAGCATGAACACATTTGTTTCTATATATGAAGTGTGTGTATATGATTAGTTGAATGGAAATACAACTTTGACTGAACTTTTCATGTATACCTTAAACTGCCAACTTGTAGCAAGAACCTCATTTCTCATCACAGCTCATTTTGGAACCAATGTTGTGCCTAGAATCATTCAGTAACATGTTTTCAAGATGTGTATATGATTAACTTGGTAAAACTTTGCATTTAAGCTGAACTGACATCCCTCATGCATCAATACTTGTCAAACTTGCATTTAGAATACCATTCCTCATAACAGGTCTTTTTGAGCATTTCTTTGTGTTTGAATTCATTTAATAGTATGCATGTGATGTGTATGTATGCTTAACTTGATCAAAGTATGCCTAGAACTTGAATTGGACATCATCATGCCTTACATTCACAATAAATTGCAACTTGAACATATTTTTTCACATCAGTTGGTTTTCAACCTAAATTTGTGGTTAGAATCATCCATTATCATTTTTATGGTGTGTGTGCATGATCATTTTGATTTAGAACTAGCTGTAACATGAGCTTCATATCAAATTGCATTTTCAAACATCACAAAGCACACACTATCGGGTTTTGAGTTAGAGGAAGAATTTCAAAAAACTAAAAGTGTCATCTTATTCCTTGTGAAATTCTACACAATTTAGACCTAAATTTTGTCAAAAAACATTGAGATTTGAGAGAGTTGTGATGAAAATGCAAGTTGGTGTTTTTGCTTCATGTTTTTGCCCAACCAGTTTTGTAGGCATCCCATATATATTTATGGGGTGGCTTTCATCAACGGATGTATAGCCACCTCAGTGGTAAGAAACTTGTCACTTAAGCGCCTTTGACCATGCAAGCGTGGGTTCGACCCCTGAGGAGGGCAACCCTTTTGTTTATTTTTGTTATTTTTGCTATTTTTTAACCAAACTTCAAAAATTCATATCTCTCTCATTATTAATCATTTTTCACCCATTCTTTTTGAATTTTGTTCATCTTGATGTCTACATTCATGTCATATTTTTATTTCCATGTTTGCCTAATTTTTCACCTCTTTTGACTATGTGCAAGTTATGTACGTTCTGTGATCGTTCTCGCATATGCAGATGAATTTTTCATATGTACTCAACACCTTGACCTGTTGGGGGGATCGAATCGACTGGAGACCTCAGTCTGTCATCTTGATTTGTATGGGGAGTAAGCATGCACATGTACTTCGCGGGGATTAGAAATGTACGTTGACCAACTGCTAGGGATAATCGTACACCTACACGCGCACCACCATGTTGGGGCGAAGAAACCACTTTTAATTGCTGGGGAACAAACTCTGGCTGGGGAGAACAGTTCCATCAGTACCTTTTTAGAGAGATGCCCCAAGTGTAACAAACCTGCAAGGGCAAACAAGATACTATACAACAATGGTTATCTTGGTCATCATCTGTGACGTTGTTCAGTTAAATCCAAGTTTTAACAGTTATTGGCCGAGGCCTGCAAGTTTATGTAAGTGCAAAATCATCAAAAACATCGGGCGGTTTTCACAAACAAATGCAAAAGATGAAACAAGATACACAAAGATTTTCTGAATAGTATGTTTTATTGATAAACAGCCTAAAAATAGGTGAATTTACAAAGGATGCAACTCCTGAAATGAGAAAGTTGCGCAAAGACAAAATAAGAAATGCAAAAAGATTTACAAAATATCGGCAATGTGGTGCAGACAACCATCATGGGATAACTCATCTATGACTCGTATGACTTTGATGCTTTTCCAATGCTTCGTCTTCGGAAGAGATTGACTTGACTAGGACTCTCGGGTCCTCCCATAATCCACTATGATCATGATGTCGTGCGTAGATCGCAGTTGTTTGCTTTTAAAATCCCTAACTTTTGCCTGAATCGCCCTTGCGGGTTTTCGATTCACCGGGATACCCGTTTTTGCCAAAGTCGCCTTTTCAGGTTTTCAACTTTGCGGGTTTACATCTTTTTATTTTTATCCCTAATTTTTGCCCGAACCTATCCTTTTATGGTTCGCCGGGATGCCCCATTTTTTCCTGAACTTTCTTTTTCTTTCCAGCGGGTCTCTTCAAGCAAAGTATTTTTTAACTGCGTCCGCATTCACAGGGGACGTGAAGTCTTCACCATCCATAGTTGAAAGTAATAAAGCCCCTCCAGAGAAAAAATTTCTTACAACGTACGGACCTTCGTAATTGGGAGTCCATTTGCCCCTGTGATCATTTTGTGGCGGGAGGATCCTTTTCAATACTAAATCACCCGCCTGAAAGCTTCGAGGACGTATCTTCTTATCGAAGGCTTTCTTCATTCAGCTTTGGTATAGACGACCGTATGCGATGGACGCCAACCTTTTCTCATCCATCAAACTGAGTTGATTCAACCTATTCTTCACCCATTCTGCTTCATCCAGTTTGACATCGGCCAAAACTCTCAAAGAAGGTATCTCGACTTCCAGTGGCAGGACATCTTCCATACCATATACTAATGAGAAGGGAGTTACCCCAGTTGAAGTATGCACCGAGGTGCGATATCCATGTCAAGCAAAGGGCAACATCTCATGCCAATCTTTATAGGTCACAACCATCTTCTGTACTATTTTCTTGATATTTTTGTTGGCCGCCTCGACCGCGCCATTCATCTTCGGACGATAGGGAGAAGAGTTATGATGCTCAATCTTGAAATTCTGGCATAGCTCTTTCATCATCTTGTTATTCGGGTTAGTTCTATTATCAGTAATGATCCTTTCAGGTATTCCATATCGGCAGATGATGTCCCTCTTGATGAATCGGGCTACAACTTGCTTGGTGACATTGGCATAAGAAGCTGCTTCGACCCATTTGGTGAAATAGTCGATGGCCACTAGGATGAAACGATGTCCATTGGATGCAGTAGGCTCAATCTTTCCAATCATATCAATGCCCCACATGGAAAAGGGCCATGGAGAAGACATGACATTCAGAGGACAAGGTGGCACATGAATCTTGTCGGCATAAATTTGACACTTATGGCATTTCTTCGCGAATTTGAAACAGTCTGACTCCATCGTGAGCCAATAATACCCAGCTCGCAATATCTTTCGAGACATGGCATGTCCGCCTGCATGCGTACCAAAAGTACCCTCGTGGACTTCCTCCATAAGCAAGTTTGCTTCTTTTTCATCCACACACCTTATTAGCACTAAATCATGATTTCTTCTATAGAGCTCACCATCCTGATTCAGATAAAAATTGTCAGACAATCTCCTTAGAATCTTTTTATCGCGACTAGATGCCCCAGTCGGATACTCCTGGTTCTTAAGGAAATTCTGGATGTCGAAATACCACGGCTTGCCATCGGAGGCTTCCTCAATGGCGAATATGAAAGCGGGTCTATCAAGTCGGGAGATAACTATTCTGGGAGCTTCATTCCAAAAATTGACTTTGTACATCGAAGACAGCGTTGCCAGAGCGTCTGCCATCTGATTTTCTGCTCGCGGCACATGATGAAACTTCACCTTGTCGAAGAAAGGTAACAACCTCCTTGCATAATTCATGTAAGGAATCAAATTAGGTTGACGAGTTTCCCATTCTCCTTCGATTTGATTCACAACTAGCATTGAATCGCCATATACATCGAGATTCTTGATCCTCAAATCAATAGCTTCTTCGAGACCCATGATACATGCTTCATACTCAGCCTCATTATTGGTGACCGGAAACGTCAATCTGGCAGTGAATGGGATGTGAGACCCATGGGGTGTTGTAATGATTGCTCCAATTCCACTTCCATATGAATTGACTGCGCCATCAAATATTAACTTCCATTGGGAGCCAAGTTCAGGACCTTTGTCTGGTAACGGTTCATCACAATCTTTCATCTTGAGGAACATAATGTCTTCGTCAGGAAAATCAAACTTCATCGGTCTTCGATAGGTTGTTCGGCAAGGTATTCTGATAGAACGCTTCCTTTGATGGCCTTCTGAGAAACATATTGAATGTCATACTCCGTCAGTACCATTTTCCATCTGGCAATTCTTCCTGAGAGCGCTTGCTTTTCAAAGACATACTTGATTGGATCCATCTTCGAAATCAGCATGGTTGTATGGTTAAGCATGTACTGTCTTAAACGTTTGGCGGCCTAAGCGAGTGCACAACACGTTTTCTCAAGCATTGAGTAACGGGACTCACAATCTGTGAACTTTTTACTCAGATAATAGATAGCATGCTCTTTTCTTCCACTCTCGTCATGTTGACCGAGGACACAACCCATACTGTTCTCAAGAACCGTTAAGTACATAATCAAAGGTCTTCCAGCCACTAGAGGTATCATTATTGGAGGTTCTTGCAAATACTCTTTTATTTTCTCAAACGCGTTCTGACAATTCTCATTCCAAACGACCGTCTGATCTTTCTTTAATAATTTAAACAATGGTTCACAAGTGGATGTGAGGTGAGATATGAACCAAGCAATGTAGTTCAATCTACCTAAGAAACCACGAACTTGTTTCTCGGTCTTCGGTGCTGGCATTTCTTGAATTGCCCTGATCTTCGCGGGATCAACCTCAATACCTATCTCACTGACAATAAACCCCAATAACTTTCCTGATCGTACGCCGAACGTACACTTGTTTGGGTTCAGCCTCAGTTTGAACTTTCTCAATCTCTCAAACAACTTTAGACGATTCACCAGATGCTCCTCTTCTGTCTGGGACTTTGCAATCATATCGTCGACATAAACCTCAATCTCATGATGAATCATGTCGTGAAAGAGGGTCACCATTGCTCGTTGATAAGTTGCCCCTGCGTTCTTCAAACCAAAAGGCATTACCTTATAGCAAAACGTCCCCCCACGGTGTGATAAAAGTCGTTTTCTCCATATCCTCTGGCGCCATCTTAATTTGATTGTATCCGGAAAAACCATCCATAAAAGAAAACACTGAGTATTGCGCGGTGTTATCAATGAGCACGTCAATATGGGGGAGCGGAAAATCATCTTTTGGGCTTGCTCTATTCAGGTCCCTATAATCAACACACATCCTGACCTTGTTGTCCTTCTTAGGCACATGTACTGTAACACCACCTTCTATACCCCAAATAAATGCATATAAAACATTTAAGCATATACAAATTCATCAGAGTAAAAGTTTTAGAATAAGGTATAAAAGAAGAATGTCACAACTTCACCAATAAAACACTTTAACATTTTGCTCCATAAAATATGTAACATTTTCGTAGTTTTAGAAATCACATTTCAACATTTAATTTAAGGGGAAGATAAAATAATTTAATCATTTCCAAAATAGTACTTCACGTGCACATAAGTTATCCAGATTAATATGTCATATCAGTTAGATTACAAAACCACATCAGCTGATACATCGCAATGTATCACAAAAGAATGACTATACTAGTCTAACTACCCGGTGTTACATATCAGAGCAGCCGACTCAAAAGAATGAAGACTAACTTCACAAAAGGACTCCAGCATCCTAATATGCAATGCCTCATAGAGCATTATAAAACAGCAGAAGGGTGAGAAATATAACCATAATAATCAAAGCATAAGATTATATATATATATATATATATATATATATATATATATATATATATATATATATATATATATATATATATATATATATATATATATATATATATATATATATATATATATATATATATATATATATATATATATATATATATATATATATATATATATATATATATATATATATATATATATATATATATATATATATATATAGGTAATCATATAACACTTATTCACATTTCTCACCACACTTCATTCTCATAATCATAATTATATCGCGTTCACATATATCAACATTATGAACATTCACAAGCACATCCCTTCATGCTTAATTTCACAATCATTCACAAGCACATTTATACAACAACAATATTATGCAATGTGACTCAACATGTCAATGCAACTCATGCAATGCGGTACCGACTCTCGTTATCTTTTTTCGGTTTTCACTCTAAACCGGGTCCACCCTTCTAGACCGATAACTCGTTATCATTTTTCGGTTTTTACTTTAAACCGGCTCCACCCTTCTAGACCGATAACAACCAAGCCCATCCCCTAGGCTTCAAACCCACCCTTCTAGGTTTGGGACAAGCCACTAGTTTCCACGAAACTAACAGACATTGCCTCTTGACTGAATGATGCATGTACAATCAACCAATCACAATAAATGCACTTAAGACCGTTCTCGCGTCTTAATCCCATGCATTCGAATAATTCACCCCTTCGAGAATTTCATCATGATTGCACATACAACATATATCAAACATTTATCAATGTATTCATTTCACACATCATCATCATCATACTCAACAACAATGCACACATACCACATATGTTCCCATGCATTTCCACAACAATCGCATATAAATATGCACTCACAATTCATTAAACAATACACATACATTCATCATTGTATTCACATGTATTTCTATTTATCATAATTAATGCGCATCGCATATCAACTAGGATTCACGCCCGGAGGCTACCCACACCACACATCATCACAATAGATCATATCTATATCATATCATAAGAATATCAATCTATGTGAAACCACCAAACTATCACCACATGAGCAACACAGCAAAAGAGAAATGCTGTCAAATTCGCCTTCATTTGCCTGGCGAACCCTCGCAGCGAACCTTCGCCTGGCCTTCGCCTGGCGAACTCTCTCAGCGAACACTCGCTAGGCTTCGCCTGGCGAGACTTCCCAGCGAGCCCAAGTCAGTAGCTACTGACTTCATTCGCCACCATTCGCCAGCACCTTCGCTGGGCGAACCTTCGCTATCCACCTTTGCTTGGCGAACTCGCCAGCGAAGTCCACTGGGACTTAAATATAATTATTCGCCAACATTCGCTGGGCTTCGCCTGGCGAAGCTTCGCCTTCGCTCGCCTGGCGAGAGCCAGCGAACCTGCGCAGAACAGATTCACACCCTGTTCCTCCTTCACCAATCCATCATCAACCCTCTCTTACACATCCAAATCAGTATAAACAGCATCAATACATGTTACCCGACTATTCTACGACATTATTACTCAGTTTCAACCGATTAAATCATCAATCTACCGATTATTCCAACTTTTTCCCTAAATGAAAAAGGATGGAAACTACACCAAAACCCCAACCCAACATATATAACATCATACAATGATCAAATAGAAACATTTCTCACCCTTACCTCGATTAATCGGAGCTTTGATGTTGGTTCTTGATGATTTCCACTTTTCCTCTTCTTCTCCTCTCTTTCTCTCCTTTCTTCTTCTTTCCTCTTTCTTTCCAAATGTTTTCTATCTTTCTTTTCTTTTCTTTCTCTCTTATATATTTCCTTCATTTCCTTCCTCTCCAATTCCTTCTTAATTTTCTATCCATACCAATTAATAAAAATTAATTCCAACATTAATAAAAACCCCACTAAATCAATTAATTACTATAATTAATTATTTAATGAAATTTGGGCTGTTACAACCCTCCCCCACTTAGGAATTTTCGTCCTCGAAAATGTTACCTGATTCAAACAGCTCTGGATAAGACTCTTTCATCCGACTCTCAAGCTCCCAAGTAACATTTCCATCAGCCGGTCCTCCCCAAGCGACCTTCACTAAAGCAATCTCTTTACCTCGAAGCTGCTTCAATTTCCGATCCTCTATCCGCATAGGTGATGTCTCAACAGTCAGGTTATCTCTCACCTGCACATCATCTATTTGGACTACATGAGACGGATCCGCAATGTATTTCCTCAACTGAGATACATGGAATACGTCATGAAGATTAGCAAGCGACGGTGGTAAAGCCACACGATAGGCCACTTCTCCTATCCTCTGCAAAATCTGATAAGGACCAATGAAACGCGGCGACAACTTGCGCGACTTCAGTGCCCTACCAACACCCGTCGTAGGAGTGACTCGAAGAAACACATGATCTCCCTCTTGAAATTCAAGTGCCTTCCTCCTCTTGTCATAATAACTCTTCTGACGACTCTGAGTAATTCTCATCTTCTCTTGAATCATCTTGATCTTATCAGTAGTCTGTTGAACTAACTCGGGTCCAACAACAGAACTCTCTCCGGACTCGAACCAACACAATGGTGTCCTACACCGCCTACCATACAACGTCTCAAATGGTGCCATACCAATACTCGAATGGAAACTGTTGTTGTAGGTAAACTCAATCAAAGGCAAGTAGCTATCCCAAGCTCCTCCTTTTTCCAATACACAAGCTCTCAAAAGATCTTCAAGCGACTGAATCGTCCTCTCCGTCTGACCATCAGTCTGAGGATGATACGCTGAACTCAAACGCAACTTAGTACCCAAAACACTCTGCAAGCTCTCCCAAAATCTCGAAGTAAACCGCGGATCTCTATCCGAAACAATACTTAACGGAATACCATGCAGACACACAATCCTCTCAATATACAACTTAGCCAGCTTCTCCAAAGGGTAATCCATACGCATAGGGATAAAGTGAGCAGATTTAGTCAACCTATCCACGATAACCCAAATAGCCTCAAAATTACTCGGCGTCCTCGGCAAACCCGATACAAAATCCATGGAGATACTATCCCATTTCCACTCAGGAATAAACAATGGCTTCATCAAACCCGGTGGCTTCTGATGCTCAATCTTTGACTTCTGGCAAGTCAAACAAGAATATACAAATTCCGCGATATCCTTCTTCATACTAGGCCACCAAAAATACCTTCCTCAAATCCTGATACATCTTAGTAGCACCCGGATGAATACTCAATCCGCTACAATGTCCTTCCTCAAGGATGCTCTTCTTAAGCTCAACCATGTTCGGAACACAAACTCGATCCCGACATCTTATAATACCATTCTCATCAATCCGAAAATCACCACCTTGGCCTTGGTTGATTAAAGTCAACCGATCAGCTAAGCTCAAATCCGATTTCTGTCCTTCTCGAATTTCATCCAAAATACCATTTGTAAGCTTTAACATACCCAACTTAAATCCAAAAGAAGTTCTCTCACATACCAAACTCAAATCTCGAAATTGCTCGACCAATTCTAACTCTTTCACCATCAACGCCGACATATGCAATGATTTCCGACTCAATGCATCCGCTACTACATTCGCTTTACCCGGATGGTAGTTCAAGCCAAAATCAAAATCCTTCAAAAGTTCAAGCCATCTTCTTTGTCTCGCATTCAATTCCTTTTGATCAAAAAGATATCTCAAACTCTTGTGGTCACTAAACACTTCAAATCTTGCGCCAAATAAATAATGCCTCCAGAGTTTCAACACGAACACAACGACGGCCAACTCTAAGTCATGCGTCGGATAATTCTTCTCATGCACTTTGAGTTGCCTCGAAGCATAAGCTACAACTTGGTCATTCTGCATCAACACACCTCCTAAACCCATCAAAGAAGCATCACAATACACAACGAATGGTTCTTCTAGATTTGGCAGAATCAGAACAGGAGCTGTCGTCAACCTTCGCTTAAGTTCTTGAAAACTCGCTTCACACTTGGCGTCCCAAACAAAGGCTTGATCTTTCCTAGTCAACTGTGTCAACGGCAACGATAACTTAGCAAATCCTTCAA
The DNA here is from genome assembly GCA_963859935.3 of Lathyrus sativus. NCBI lineage: Eukaryota > Viridiplantae > Streptophyta > Magnoliopsida > Fabales > Fabaceae > Lathyrus > Lathyrus sativus. The sequence goes on along the minus strand of OZ012739.1, from coordinate 446,191,909 downwards.
TAAACTTCCGATAATAACCGGCTAAACCAAGAAAACTTCTGATCTCAAAAACTGACTTCGGAGTCTCCCATTGCGACACCGCTTCAACCTTCGACGGATCGACTGCAATACCACTACTAGAAATCACATGACCAAGGAAACTAACTTCCTTCAACCAAAATTCACACTTAGAAAGCTTCGCGAACAACTGCTTCTCTCTCAGCACAGATAACACAATCTTCAGATGCTCGGCATGCTCTCCTTCGCTCTTCGAATAAACCAAGATGTCGTCGATAAACACCACCACAAACTTATCCAAATAAGGATGGAAAATCCTATTCATGTACTCCATAAATACACCTGGTGCATTAGTCACACCAAATGGCATCACGGAATACTCATAGTGTCCATACCTCGTCCGAAAGGCCGTCTTCTGAATATCCTCAGCTTTCACACGAATCTGATGATACCCAGATCTCAAATCAATCTTGCTGAACACGCTTGCACCAACCAACTGATCCATCAGATCATCAATCCTTGGAAGTGGATACTTATTCTTAATAGTCACCTTGTTCAACTGTCTGTAATCCACACAGAGCCTCATAGAACCCTCTTTCTTCTTAACCAACAACACCGGTGCACCCCACGGTGACACGCTCGGGCGAATAAACCTCTTCTCGAGAAAATCCTCAAGTTGACTCTTCAACTCTTTCAATTCCGATGCCGACATACGATAAGGAGCCATCGATATCGGGCTAGTTCCAGGAATCAAATCTATCGAAAACTCCACTTCTCGCTCCGGCGGTAAATCCTTTATCTCTTCAGGGAATACTTCCGGAAAATCTCTAACAATGGGCAAAGCATCAATCTCTTCACTTTCACTAGTCCTCAAAGTTGCCATAAGCATAAATACCTTAGCCCCATCTTGTACCGATTTCTTCACTTGTTTCCTCGTCATAAACAATTCCCTTTCAACATCCGAGTCGGGAAAAATAACCGTTTTGTCAAAACAGTTAATATACACACGATTGAATTTTAACCAATTCATTCCAAGAATGACATCCAGCTGATCTAAATGAAGACACACTAAATCAATCCCAAAATCTCTACCGAAAATACTCAACGGGCAATTTAAGCAAACATACGGTGTAGTTACCGAACCCATAGCAGGAGTATCAATAACCATACCGCCACCAATCACAGACAACTCAAGATTCAACCTTCTAACACAATCCAAAGAAATAAAAGAATGCGTAGCTCCGGTATCAATTATAGCGATCAAAGGTGTACCGTTAATGAAGCACGTACCTCAGATCAATCGATCGTCGCTAGCAGTCTCAGATCCAGATAGAGCGAACACTTTCCCGCTCCCTTGATTCTTCTTCGGCTTATCGCACTTGGTACTGATGTGCCCTCGCTCACCACAGTTATAGCAAGTAACACCCGCACCGCTTCTACACTCTAGAGCCTTGTGGCCTGGCTTGCCACACTTAAAACACGTCTTCTCAACACTTTTGCACTCCGGAGCACGATGTCCCTCTTCACCGCACCTATAACATCTCACCAGAGTAGAAACTCCCCCACTTGGTTTCTTACCGAAACCAACCCTTTGTTTCCCCTTATCATCAGGAGTCACGTAAGGTTTTCCTCTGAATTGTCCTTTTCCTTTCTTATCACTTAGGCTCTTGTAGTGGCTAGACCTAGCCCTACTGTCTTCGTCATAAATTCTGCTCTTGTTAACTAACTCAGAAAACCGTCTGATCTCCTGGTATCCAATAGCTTGTCTAATCTCGGGTCTCAAACCGTTCACAAACTTGAGGCACTTAGACCTCTCAGCATTACCAGTATTATAGTGAGGACAAAATTTGATCAACTCCTCAAATTTCGCCGCATACTCAGCAACCGTCGAATTACCTTGCTTCAACTCAAGAAATTCGATCTCTTTCTTCCCCCGCACATCCTCTGGAAAATACTTCTCCAGAAAAGTTTCTCTAAACAAATCCCACGTAATCACAATATCATCTTCCTCAAATCTTTGGCGAGTATTACCCCACCAATCTTCAGCTTCTCCTTCGAGCATATGAGTCCCAAACTGCACCTTTTGTGCATCCGAGCAATTCATAACTCGAAAAATCTTTTCCACAACTTTCAACCAAATTTGTGCCTTGTCCGGTTCATGAGTTCCCTTGAAGACCGGAGGGTTATTCTTTTGGAATTTCCCCAAAGCACGGAATCCATCATCAGCATGATTCCTCACATTCACATTGGCCGGAGGATTCTGCCCAATTGCCCCCGGCAATCTCGTTAATGCCTCCGCAATCGCTTCGTCGTTCCTCCCTGCAACCATCTTACTAATTCCAACAACAGAACTACGTAAGAACAACCAATATTGATAATGCATCACACGCATATCAATAACACACAGGGAAAAACACTCTAACAACTTGGCCGGACGGACCGACCCGCTCTGATACCACTATTGTAACACCCCCTTCTATACCCCAAATAAATGCATATAAAACATTTAAGCATATACAAATTCATCAGAGTAAAAGTTTTAGAATAAGGTATAAAAGAAGAATGTCACAACTTCACCAATAAAACACTTTAACATTTTGCTCCATAAAATATGTAACATTTTCGTAGTTTTAGAAATCACATTTCAACATTTAATTTAAGCGGAAGATAAAATAATTTAATCATTTCCAAAATAGTACTTCACGTGCACATAAGTTATCCAGATTAATACGTCATATCAGTTAGATTACAAAACCACATCAGCTGATACATCGCAATGTATCATAAAAGAATGACTATACTAGTCTAACTACTCGGTGTTACATATCAGAGCAGCCGACTCAAAAGAATGAAGACTAACTTCACAAAAGGACTCCAGCATCCTAATCTGCAATGCCTCATAGAGCATTATAAAACAGCAGAAGGGTGAGAAATATAACCATAATAATCAAAGCATAAGATTATATATATATATAGGTAATCATATAACACTTATTCACATTTCTCACCACACTTCATTCTCATAATCATAATTATATCGCGTTCACATATATCAACATTATGAACATTCACAAGCACATCCCTTCATGCTTAATTTCACAATCATTCACAAGCACATTTATACAACAACAATATTATGCAATGTGACTCAACATGTCAATGCAACTCATGCAATGCGGTACCGACTCTCGTTATCTTTTTTCGGTTTTCACTCTAAACCGGGTCCACCCTTCTAGACCGATAACTCGTTATCATTTTTCGGTTTTTACTTTAAACCGGGTCCACCCTTCTAGACCGATAACAACCAAGCTCGTCCCCTAGGCTTCAAACCCACCCTTCTAGGTTTGGGACAAGCCACTAGTTTCCACGAAACTAACAGACATTGCCTCTTGACTGAATGATGCATGTACAATCAACCAATCACAATAAATGCACTTAAGACCGTCCTCGCGTCTTAATCCCATGCATTCGAATAATTCACCCCTTCGAGAATTTCATCATGATTGCACATACAACATATATCAAACATTTATCAATGTATTCATTTCACACATCATCATCATCATACTCAACAACAATGCACACATACCACATATGTTCCCATGCATTTCCACAACAATCGCATATAAATATGCACTCACAATTCATTAAACAATACACATACATTCATCATTGTATTCACATGTATTTCTATTTATCACAATTAATGCGCATCGCATATCAACTAGGATTCACGCCCGGAGGCTACCCACACCACACATCATCATAATAGATCATATCTATATCATAAGAATATCAATCTATGTGAAACCACCAAACTATCACCACATGAGCAACACAGCAAAAGAGAAATGTTGTCAAATTCGCCTTCATTCTCCTGGCGAACCCTCGCAGCGAACCTTCGCCTGGCCTTCGCCTGGCGAACTCTCTCAGCGAACACTCGCTAGGCTTCGCCTGGCGAGACTTCCCAGCGAGCCCAAGTCAGTAGCTACTGACTTCATTCGCCACCATTCGCCAGCACCTTCGCTGGGCGAACCTTCGCTATCCACCTTCGCTTGGCGAACTCGCCAGCGAAGTCCACTGGGACTTAAATATAATTATCCGCCAACATTCGCTGGGCTTCGCCTGGCGAAGCTACGCCTTCGCTCGCCTGGCGAGAGCCAGCGAACCTGCGCAGAACAGATTCACACCTTGTTCCTCCTTCACCAATCCATCATCAACCCTCTCTTACACATCCAAATCAGTATAAACAGCATCAATATATGTTACCCGACTATTCTACGGCATTATTACTCAGTTTCAACCGATTAAATCATCAATCTACCGATTATTCCAACTTTTGCCCTAAATGAAAAAGGATGGAAACTACACCAAAACCCCAACCCAACATATATAACATCATACAATGATCAAATAGAAACATTTCTCACCCTTACCTCGATTAATCAGAGCTTTGATGTTGGTTCTTGATGATTTCCACTTTTCCTCTTCTTCTCCTCTCTTTCTCTCCTTTCTTCTTCTTTTCTCTTTCTTTCCAAATGTTTTCTATCTTTCTTTTCTTTTCTTTCTCTCTTATATATTTCCTTCATTTCCTTCCTCTCCAATTCCTTCTTAATTTTCTATCCATACCAATTAATAAAAATTAATTCCAACATTAATAAAAACCCCACTAAATCAATTAATTACTATAATTAATTATTTAATGAAATTTGGGTTGTTACATGTACGATGTTGGCGACCCACTGGGGGTAGTTTGTCACGGCAAGAAATCTGGCGTCTAACTGCTTTTGAACTTCCTCCTTGATCTTCACTGCCATATCAGGCCTGGTTCTTCTCAATTTTTGTTTAACAGGATGACAACCTTCTCGAAGAGGCAAGTGATGGACCACAATATCTGTGTCAAGTCCAGGAATATCTTCATATGACTAAGCAAAAATATATTTATACTCTTGGAGTAACTCAACCAATCTCTGCTTGACATCATTTTGTAGCGCAGCCCCTATTCTGACTTCCTTCTTATCCTCCTCAGTTCCTAGATTGATGACCTCAACTTCCTCCTGATGAGGCAGAATGACCTTCTCTTCTTGTCTCAATAACCTAGCAAGCTCCTCGGGTAGGTCTTCATCTTCGTCAATCTCTCCCTCTGCTTGAAAGATCGGATTGTCAAAGTCACAGCAAGTCATAGACGAGTCTGAGTCGATGGCATCTGAAATGTGTAACCTGCAATGGTGATGATTTTATGCTTAAATGATATGCAAACAAAACAAACACAAACCACATTGCCATTTTATTGTTAGAAAACAAAAAGAAGAAAAACAAGGATCACAAAAATTTGAATGAGAAAAACGCCCCTTTGGATTAATGATGAAAATATTGTTCAAACATAAGCAAACATGCCCTGAATAGAGTACCGCAATGCTCCGGGAGAACATGGGGTTACACAAAAAACTGATAAACAAAATCATTACTGTTTACATGTCACTTGGACAAATTCCTCGATGGACCAATTGCATAGCTTCTGTCCCTGAATGCTCGGCTTGATCCATGCGTCCATGTCACAATCACTATCTCCGTCTTCGTTGTCAGATACAACACTGATCCTTTCGAAATTGACTCCTCCCAGAGTAAACACAACTGGCCCCTTGAACCTTGGCACGCTTTGCGAGAACAAAGAAAACAGACGATATCCTAAGCCGAACTTGTCTTGCTTGTTGGGAATATCCAACACTTGACCCTAACCTTGGGTTGCCCCTGCTTGAACTGCCGCCTGAGCCCCTTTGAATGAAGACATGGCCACTACTGGTTCTTTGATTATGGCGGGAGACTTATCTTTAATCTGAACCCCTTCGAAAGCCTGACACAAAGTCTCATGAATCTCGCCATCCATTTCAACATACTTGAAAGATGACAGGTGACTGATCATTATGTCCTCCTCCCCACAGACGGTCACAATACTTCCCCCAACCATATACTTCAGCTTTTGATGCAATGTGGAAGTAACAACGTCAGCAGAATGTATCCATGGACGACCTAGCAGACAGCTGTAAGCAGGCTGAATGTCCATGATGTAAAGACCCTTGGATAGGCAGTGTTATTTCACCAAAAACAGATCTTCGGGTTCCATCAAAGGCTCGCACAACCATGTCACTTGGTGTATAGTAAAGACCCTACTGATCTATCTTCATTAAAGCTTTCTTAGGAAGCACATTCAAGGACGAACCTGTGTCAACAAGGACATGCGACATTACAGTTCCTCGGCACTCCAATGAAATATGTAACGCCAGGTTGTGCTTCCTTCCCTTTGGCGTTAATCCAAATCGGTAAATCCCAGACCATTTCCTGCGTTTACATGTGCCACAACTCCTTCGAGTTGATTAACCGATATTTCATGTGGCACGTAAGCAGTGCTTAAAACCTTCAATAACGTATTTCGATGTGCTTCTGAACACATTAGCAATGATAGTATGGAGATCTTAGAAGGAGTTTGTTGCAGATGATCGACTATCTTGTAGTCGCTTTTTCTAATCAACTTCATGAACTCTTCCATATCCTTTGCTAGAGATTCCTTCCCCACCACCTGAGGAGTTTCTTCTACCAACTTGCCTTTTCCTTTATCAGCTTTCTCCGCCACCGCCTCGGGCGGTGCAAAGATTCTACCACTCCTCGTAATCCCTCCAGATCCAACAAGATTATCAATTGAATCAACAGGTAGGCTTTCCAGTTCTACCTTCTGCCCGTTACAGTATACTTCGGCTCCATAATTCCATGGGATAGCCTTAGTACTTTCATATGGCATAGGGCCTGCCTTAGTGATGGTGACCGTAGGTGGCCTTGGAGGCACTGGAATAATAATTGTTTTGTATGGGATTGAAAACATTGCTTTGGATACATCATGCTTTGGATACATCTTCTCAAAAGGCTTCTTCTCTGCAGTTCGGTCAAATTGCAAGGTTCCTTCATCCATCATGCTTTGGATACATCTTCTCAAATCTTCACACCCCTCGGGATGGCTAAAAAAATTGTCACACCCTTCATTGCATCCCGGGAACACTCCCCCCTTCAACAATTTCTCCTTCACTAAGCTTAAAGGAGTTTTTAGCTCATTCACGTCAGCTACCAGATCTAATCCTTCCTCAATCAGAACAGCACCAACCCGAACCGGCCCGTGATTTGGCATAGGGTTTTTCTCTATATTTAGCGCATCATATGAAAAGTCTACTGCTTTACTATCGATCAAATCTTGCAGCTTATTTTTGAAAGCTTTACAGTTGTCAATGGTATGGCCGGGTGCCCCAGAGTGGAACTCACATCGTGCATTTATATCAAAGTCGGGCGGTGGTGTGCCTGTTAAAGGGGCCATAATCCTCTTTTGAACCAACTACAATTGCAACAATGCTTGAAGTACTTGAGAATATGGCATTGGCGGTGGGTCAAACACTCTCTCGGTCATCCTGGGCCGTGTTGGGTACCTTCTATACCCTTGTTGATTCTGTTGAGGTGGTTGTTGTTGCTGTTGTTGTTGTTGTTGTTGTAGTAGTAGTTGTTGTTGCTGTGGTTGTTGTTGTGGTTGTCGTGGTATGGGGATCGTAACACTTGCGACCTGTTGTTGATATTGGTTGTGAGGCTGATTCCTCCATCTTCCTTGGAATCCCGACACCGAGTTGGTTTCTCCTTCACGTCTTCTATTACCAAAGACCTTCTTTCTTCCTCCTCCAGTTGAGGATCCTTCGCTCGCCTGAATCTTCCCAATTTTAATGTCGTTCTCAATGCGTTCTCCCATAAGTATTATGTCGGAGAAACTGCCGGTCATACAGTTAAGCAACTTCTCATAATACATACCAGAGAAAGTGCCCACAAAAAGATCCATCAGCTCACGTTCCACCATCGGTGGCTGCACCCTAGCTGCAAGCTCCCGCCACCTTTGGGCATACTCTTTAAAGCACTCGCTACTTTTCTTGGAAAGATTTTGAAGCTGGACCCTGTTGGGAGCAAGGTCACTATTATATTGGTAGTGCTTCACGAAAGCCTCTGCCAAGCTTTTCCAACTATTGACCTGAGCAGGTTCCAACCCCATGTACCATTCGAGTGACGGTCCACATAAACTGTCCTGAAAGAAATGCATTAGCATTTTCTCATCACTTGAATATACCGACATTCTCCGATAGTATGACCGCACATGAACCCTTGGGCAGGTGTCCCCTTTATATTTGTCAAAGGTGGGAGCCTTGAATTTCTGTGGCACTCTCAAGTCAGGCACCAACCCTATATTAGCCATATCTAACCCCATAGAGTTTTGATTGGTAAAGTTCTTCATTTGTTCCTCCAACAATTTAAACCTTTGATCGGCTTCTGCGGGCATCTCAACACCCATACCCTGCATAGAGAATACATCGTCTTGATGATCTTCATTCCAGTGATGGTCTCCATTGTTACAATCAGCATAATAAGCATTCCGATTAATTACAGGGCCATACCCATTGTTTCCAAGACCGTTGTTGATATTACCTGGACCAAATCCCACGTTGTAGGCACCAACACCAACGTCATTATTGCTAGCGTTACCGAAACCATTGTTACCCAATCCAACGTTCGCGGCGATATTGCCGAAACTAGTATTTCCAATCCCTGTATTTCCATTGCCTCCACCAACATTTCTGTTGGTTTCGACGTTTCCATTACCGTTTCCCGTCACGTTCACATTCCCAGTACCATTACCAGTGCCATTCTCGCCAGCATTGGGGATGACCACTGGTATACCGTTATTAGCATTCAGATTCTCAACAAGAGGTGGGTTGGTAGGTATGCCACCATGTAAAACCCCATCATTATCAAATTGCGCAATCAAGGGCTGCACCAATGTCTGAAGCTGATCCTGCCCCTTGGCGACGTTTTGCATGACTTCCATAAATTGAGTCATCATGTCCTTCATCTTTTGCATCTCAATCTGCATTTGCTCTTGCATTTGTTCCATGATCCTCCTCTGATTTGCTCTAGTCGCGTACCGGTGAGTTGTTCTATCAGCAATCCTGGAGCACACTAAAAATAAACAGGAGATAAGAAAACAGTTCCGATGCACCTGCAATGCAGAAAATGCTAAAATGCAGACATGTAAATATGCGGCAGGGAGATTTTCCCCCTCGATTCTAGTTTCCAGAAGAAATATCAATGATAAAGAAAAGCCCTCTAGACAAGCGAACAGAATGATAACTCTTCATATAATAATAAGCCAACAGGCAGTGTGCATACACATCAACTGAGTACGAAGTAGGAATGACCTCAACCAACAAGCCTGGCGATGGTCAATACATATACGAAACAAACAAGATACAAAGAAAGACAGTCAAGTTGGACGACGAGTCCGGAAATCCATAAGCAACTTCACTGTCTTAGGATGACCAGGTCTGGCGAGTAAGCCATGTATGAGTTGCTCCCTCTGACTGATGACGGACTGTAAACCCTCAGCATGCTCCTCGCAAGATCCTTTTCCAAAGCACGCATCAAACTTGCACCTTTTGGAATCATCTTTCAACTTGCACTGCTTTAATTCTGAAATGACTTCGTTCAACCTATTTTGCACATCACGCCTGAGGGATCCCTCCATTGCAATCTCCTTATCCTTGGTATTGAGTTGTTTCTTCAACTGACCGATCTGTTGTCTAAGCTTGTCCTCGCGCTCTTTGTTGTTAGTGAGCGTAACATTCCACAATGAGTCAACCCTAGAGAGCTCTAAGTAAGCTTTTTCCAAATTCTCCTTCTTGGTAGAAAGCACCTTATAGACGGAGTTCAAATCTTGGTCTGCGCGTTCCCGATCCTTGGTCTGCTTCGTCAGGTCTGTACCTAGTTTATTGACAAGTGCAGTTTGCCTTTTGAAAGAATGAATAGCCTCAATCCTCTCGCTTCGGACTTGAAAGATTTCTTTCTCTAATTCTTCGTTGACTCTCTTCAACTCTTCTTTCTCACGCAACAGTTGGTTGTACTTCTGAATATCCACAGTAGTGGGCTCTTCAATAGGATGCAAAGGTGCCACTGAAGGAAATGGCATTAGAAAATTAGCAGCTCTATCTTTGATCCATACCACATAAGGGTCATAAGCTTGATTGTTGTTCTTTCCTAATAATATCTTACCTCGCCTGTGAACGTTACACCATGCATACTCCAACCTAACCAACATGTCAGCTTCCAGCAAGCCTGTGAGATACAGAGATTCCTCTATCTCTTCTTCTTCTTCAGGAGGACTCTTCAAGGTGTATCCAAGCTGTCTAATCAACAAAGAAGGGTTATAGTTAATACAACTCTTCCTTCCGACCAACGGGACGTTTGGAAAACCTCTACAGCTATAGATGATCTCAGTGCCAAGTATATCATGATCAAACCATACAATATTCTTCGCAGATAAACCCATCAACCTCACAGACCATTCCGAGGTGCTTGCAGTAGTAACAAAAGGACCTGTTTTCGGAAGGTGACCGAGGAACCACATATACAACAGGGGTACACAGCAAGACACGTTCTTACCCCTCTGCTTCTCATTCTTGTAATGGATAGAGTGATAAACATCTCCCAATAAAGTAGGCACTGGATTCTCCGAAGCAAGGATAAAGAAAGCATCTGAATCCACAAAGTCTGGCAAATTTGGAAACAAGATAATACCATAAATGCATAGGGCCAGAATGGCGTTGAACACAATTCAACAACCGTCTTTTGCGAACTGCAGAGCTTTGTCAACTAGAAATGGTAGAGGAAACCCATATACTCCATTTAACTTAGTCAATCTTCCTGATAACTCTGAGACGTCAAGATTTAGAACTGCAGCAAGTCTAGCTAGATCAGGCTCATCATCTTCATGGTAAAAGGGCATCTGATCCAATATGGGAACTCCTAGCAATACATAATACTCTTCCAAAGTTGGCGCTAGGACGTAATCAGGGAAAACAAAACATCTCAACTGAGGGTCGTAAAACTGTAGAAGAGTGTATAAACCATTCAACTCGAACACCGAAGGTCTGCGTACTACACTGAGTAACTTCCCATAAGACTCTTTGAATTCTGTTCTCACTTTTTGATTTGTTGACGCAACCAATCTCAACAAGGAACTGATATCAGGAGAAGGGAATTTGTATGCAACTGTCTTCTTTAGATGTTCCATGTCAAGGAAGGAATAAGATCATTAGAACCGGGGAGGAAAAAATACATCTGCAACATAGATACACGTTAATGAAATGCAAATGAAAATGCAAAATGCATATGCAACAGGGGATCAAGATTGTTGTGCTGTAGTTTGAGACGAACGAAGCTTCGCTTTAGACATAACCGAACACTGTCATTGGGACCCCCTCGATATCAAGAACACAAATCCAAACTGTAAAGAACTGGGTATTCTGAAAGCTAGAGTTTTCCTGCACCCCCATCCCTCTCACAGGTAAGGACCTATCCACTGACAAGGTTTGGCATCCTATGCGTTCATCAGCGTCACAGACTTTCAAGAAATGATGATACGGGTACCAGGGAAGGTGTGGCATCATCGTCTCTTGAAGCGACCTTACTTAGCTGAATCCTAAATGATCGGTTCCCAGAGTCGACAATCCTCGGGTTCAAAATTCCTTTGAGCCCAAAGGACCAGAAAGAAAATTGTCAAAGAGAATCTCGTCTGAGCGCGAATTTCATGGCTAGCTGGTGCATGCAAAGCATACAGGCTCACCACTAATCTCCACTTCTAATTCTAAGTCTATACTCAAGCCTAGGTCTGGCTTATCTCTCAATGAATCAAGTCCCTCCCCACAGCACAACAATAAATGATATCATGCGGGAAACAAATGCGGGAAAGTAAATGTAGAAAGATAAAGCACATATGTACAACACCAAAAGAGAAAAACAAACAAGCGCTAGGATTGACTCGCATAGGGGTTGTTCCTATCCCCAGCAGAATCGCCAGCTGTCGCTACCGCGAAAATTGAAGGCCGGCAATAACAAAAGAGTCGCCACCGTGCGTTATTTATCCCAAGAGAGGGAAAGGAAACGCTCAGAGAAAACCTAGCGAAAAGAGGGATAAGAATGGTCATCGCAACCAAATCTCGGGTTCGGGAGTCGGTTACGCAAGGGGAAGGTGTTAGCACCTCTCACGTCCATCGTACTCGACGGGATTCACGCTTGTTGTCTATCTAAAATGGGTGTTTAAACCATCTAACTACAGGCTTAAGGACAAAAAGGAAAAGAAGTGACTCGGCAAAGCAACGACGCTTCGTGCCTACGTATCTCATATGAAATGAGAAGTCAGAGTCAACGTAGTTTGCCTAACTACGGGTAAAAGGGGGGAAGGTTGCTCGCCAAGACATCGCGTCTTGTGCCTACGTACTCTCAACAGGTATGAGAGATCAGAGCGAACGTAGTTCGGGGTAACAGGGAACACAAGTTTGTTCAACAGTTTTAAAATGGTAAGGTAAACAGTCAGTTCTAGCAGTTTGGTGTATGCAGCTCGACCTTTGGAGACTTAGGCGTTACCGTTTGCGGTAGAACTAAGGGTTAACAACACTCTTGTTATGAAAAAGATTTCTCAAAGGATTAAAGGCCCCAAGGGCAAAGAGAAGTTTGAATGATTGTTTTTGTGTTTTTTAGAGAAGAAGTATTTTTGAATTGGTTTGCAATTCGTATCGCACTAGAGACTATGACTTAGGAGTGAATGCATCATGTATCACCCAAAGGGTGCTACACCAAACACTCAAGCCATTGAAGGGAGACCCTTCAACAACCATTTCCCAAATAGCTTAAGGCTCGTAACGCACAATACTCATTAACCTTTATTAGATGTTTTGGATTGTTTAGGAGATGAGAAGAGAAAGACGCACTAAAGGGGGACTAACTCAAACCTAAAGTTGTCATGCAATGGTGATCCTATAATTGAGATAAAGGGAAGCTACCTAATGTTAACATACATGGTTAAGGTCCTAATGTCTATCATAATCAATCTTGAACAAGAAAGATTAGAGGTCCTAAGGGAAATGAGACAAACGAGGAAACAAAAGCAACATAAACATGTGAGAATGCAAACATGGAATGAAGGAGGAAATTAGTGTAGGGCAGTAGCCTCCACATGCTCATCTCAACCTCAAACAACAATATGAAATTTGCAAGAAAAGAAATGGATAAAGAAATGCACCAATGAAAACAAACAAATGCGCCAAAATGGGATGAAATGGCCTAAACCAAACGACCTCAACCATAAGGCACAAAAATCAAGCACAAATGAAAGGTAAACAAGTCCTAAGACAAATTGAGGATGGGAGATCATGTGAGGACAGCAAGGAACTCACAATAGACACTCAACCATGGGCATCACCAACGAAAACAAAGAAGCACAAAGAAAACACAAAGATATGTCCTCAAGAATTCCACCACTTTAGGTATGCTTCAAGTTCCTCCAAAGGAGGGACTAAGCCACCTTAAATGATACTCCTATGTCATTGGACAGTAAGGGACATGGAATACAAGTTCCCAAAATAAAAAGGCAAGTAAACCACAAGGAAATGCAAGCAAGTTCTCAAAGGATTGCAAGCATGTTTCAATATGAAACCCTAATTGGCAACTCAAAAGTAAAACCACAAAAGAACAAGCTAAACACAATATAATGACCTAACAATGAGCAAGAATCATCCTTAACATGTTAGCAACATGAAACAATAGGCATTGAGAGCTTAAAAGATCCAAAATTGTCATATCCAAGTCAAACTAGGTCAAGATGTATGTGTGAACCTCCCTTTGAGTAACTTGACTTGAAAGTTACTCTAAAAATAGGAAAATGATTTAAAAATTAATAAATAAAATGCTAGAAGCTCATAAACATGTTGGCAATCAGAGGTCAAAAGAACTCAATCAAGGTCACTTCACAACATCACCATAGAAATTGATTCACAAGGGTGCTCCATTGTGAAGGAGGATTGTTTAGGGTCAAATGAAATGCATCAAAAGTCAACTCAAAAGTCAACAAGTCAGGGGCAAAATGGTCCTCAAAATATCTTCAACTCATTATTGATATGAGGATTGAACCTTATTCATTGGAGCCAAAAGAAATGAGAGAAATAAATTCAAGAACAAAGTATGTCACAATTTAACTCAAATAAAACAGTTCCGATATTTAAATCATTTTAAATTCGAAAATAAAATAAAAAAGTAAAATAAAAATATCCAGAAAAAACTAGACATCTCAAAGTTCATGAAAAATATTTTTAGGGAATTTTTTGGATATTAGAACTATTTTATTTGAATTAAATTAGAACAACAACCAAAACAGAATTTTAAAACGGAAATAGAAAACAAATGAAAAACTAAGTGTGACAAATAGCAACAAATGGAAGGCAAAAAAAGAAATTGGGCCTCCCTGGGGGTGTAGACAGCACACGCCCCTAAGCCCAACAACTTAAAATAAAAATCAGAAAAATTAAATGGAAAAGCTTTGGTGTTAAAAGTAACGGAAAGGAGAATAAAATGAGAGAATGGGCCAAAGGGGGGTGCCATCAACATTTCACTTAAGCCCATAAACAAATAATAATAAAATAAACTCATAAAAATAAAAAAAAAAGGGGGGGGGGGGGGCGGCCGCCGGATTGGTTTTTCCGGTTATCCCTACCGGGAGGTCCGGCCGCCGCGGGTTCAACAACCCCAACCATGGCTTCGTGAAAACTCCATCATTTTGGACAAACCTTATATGCAAATCGATCTACTCATCATGAGGATCAATAATATGTCATTAGTTTGTCAAAATATGGCTTAAATGAAGAGAAATGAAGGCAAAAAGAAAACGTGTAAAATGAAAAAAGTTCACAAATGGAAATCAAATGATACCAATATTGATCTATGATGTACAAGGATGAATAATATGCAAAAATGGCATGAAATAGAAGCTTAAATCATGAGATATTTTGAAAAGTTAGTAACCTCAAAAAAGCTTCAATGTGCAACCAAAGCTTAAAAGAAACTATCCAGAAATGTTCTAAATCACTCAAGGAAGGTGTTTGGATGTTTAAAAGTGGTTGAAACTCAAGGAAAATAAAAAAACGAAAATCACTTTTCTCTCACTTTTTCTCACCAAAATTCTGTTATGAAGCTTTGTACATGTTGCTAGGATTATGTATGTTGGATTTAGGTCAAAAGGAAGCCCAATGGAAGCTCATAAAACCCAAAAACAACTTTGAATTTTTCCCACTTTTTTTGGCTTTTGAGGTACACGAAAATGCACTTTCTAGGCTGTCAAAGAGGCATGGTTCACTTGTACTATGTTCATGTTAATCCACCAAATGAGATTTGCTCCTTAATTTTGCTTTATGGTGGTTTTTTGAAATGTTATGTATCATTGAAGAAAGCTTGAAAATGGCCATTAATTTGAGTTTAAATTCCAAATCAAAAAGTGGCATTGTGTTTGAAATGTTATTGGCACTCAAAAAATGCACAAAGTTGATTCAAAATGTTTCCAAATGAATTAATTGTGAATTTCCATTTTTAAAGCCTTTTCCATGAAAATTTCTCTAGGCATTCTTCAATCCAAGCCAAATATTTGATACCTTGATGTTTGACAATGCAAATGACCCCATTTGGAGCAACTTTGATGTTGGAAACTTTTCCATTTGAAGTGTGCAAAGTGGTGAAATGGACCTATAATGAAAATGACCTATAATCTTACTTTCCCAAAATACCCCTGCCTTGCAAGCCTCATAACTTGAGCTCTACAAATCAGGCGAAGGACTTTTAGGACTTTTTGGAAATATAAGATCATAAGGAACAACTTTCATGTTTATTGGAAGCTGAGGAGAAACATTCTTCTAGGTCAAAAATGTCTTGGAAGTCAGTTGACTTTTGTTGACTGAAATCATATTCATCTGGGGACCTGTAACTTGTCAGCTTCACAACTAGAGTTCTATAAATCCAATGGAGGACTTCTATTACTTTTTGGAAAGCTAAGAACAAGCTCTACAAGTTTCATGTCCACCCTAAAGTGAGATTACACTTGTATCTTGAGATAGGTGGTCTTGAAGTTAGGCACTTAATAGGGGATTTTACACTGAGGAAGCTTAGAAACCCTAGCTTAGTAATTTCTCACACTCTTGATTCTTGATGAATTAATCTTGAAATTTCATCTCATATGTTTCAACACAACATTCCATGATCATAAAGACTTGGAATTGAGTCTTAATCTCCTTCAGTTTCACAGTTGACTTAAGGTTGACCAGATGAAAATCCTAGTTGCACCAGCTTCCACTGTGGCCATTAGCACTTGGCATAAACACTTAGATGAGCTCCATAGTAACCCTCAAGGCCTCTAATGAGATTCAATCACAAACTCCATCCATAAACATGGACTTGTGGTCTTCAGATGACCTTCAAAGGACTTGTGGTCTTCAGATGACCTTCAAATGGCCTCCTAGACAGGAGGTGAACCACATACACTTATCTGTTCTCAAAGGGCTTTGTCCCTCTTCTGATGATGATAACCACTTGATAATTTGAATAAGACCTCTTAATTAGGCTTAGAACCCTTGTCAAACTCCTCTTGTCAAATACACATCTCTTGATCCCCTGTAAATGCAAAATGTTATGCAATGCAATATGCTAGAACAATGAAATGAAACATAAACCAAGTAAAGAAAAGATTGGGCAAATTTTGGGGTACATCAGGCGTGAATAGATCACAAATTAAAAATCGAACTTTTGGCAAAAATGTTTTCAAAATTTTTATTGCAGCGCAGAAATAACCCGAATCGAATAATCTAACTGAACCTCTATCAAAAAGCTCAGATATATGTAAAGGTACACCAACGTATGATAATGAACACAAGTTGTTCAACAACAATCAATCACAAACAATTAAATGCTAAGCTATACATAGAACTTATTTCCAATTATATAAACAAACAAAAACACAAAAGGAAATTTATCGAACACCTTGTGTGCAATCGATAATGTTTGAAAATTTTCTTTATTTTATTGGTCTCAAAACAAATCACAATCAAACGGTTTATGATTATATCAATAAAACCTAACTTAAAATGTGATCAAAAAATTAATTCCCAAACGAAATGATCAAATGAGTAATGAATTAAATAATTTGAAAACAAAAAAGTAAAGAGAGAGAGAGAGAGAGAGAGAGAGAGAGAGAGAGAGAGAGAGAGAGAGAGAGAGAGAGAATGATTTGTTTAGAAAGTTCCCTAATCGACCTTGTTATGGGTATGTATGCCCTCAATTCGAATTCAATTGAGATACTTGCAATTAACCTTATTCTACAAAAAGTGTATATACAAGAGATGAATAACTCTAACCCTATAGATTATAGGTTTCTTGTTGATTCTACCACCTCCAAAACCCTTTATAAAAGATTGATTAAGTCACCAACAATGTCGCTTCAATCCACCAGTTGTTGCTACTACATTGCAAGATCTCCTCGTCTCAAGGTTTTTACTTGGTCGAATTAATCCCAAACGCACACTTGTTGAACCCAAGATTTACCAACATGATCCACCTTCTCATGCTACTCCCTTGCAAGGCACCCCTTGTCCCAAGGCTTTCACTCGATCGGGTCCGAATTGTGTAATATTGTCCAAAACCTTCAAATCCTCAATGATCTTGAAGGAAAACCTCTGCTCAATTTTCTTATATGAATCCCTAAAAGAACTCAACCTAATATTCTCGATACAACAAACTAATTTGGTGTTATCAACTCTAATCTAGATGGTCACCCAATCAAAAAATGATTATGTGTAGTTTGATTTTGTGTATGCATAGAAGAGAGATTGAAGATGATGAGTATGCTTTAAAATCCTGGTTTCATGTAGGTTTTACTCTAGAACCTTTTTCTAAAATGATGCATGTATCAAGTATTTATAAATATGCAAGTTTGGAAGCAAAAGGAATGAAAAATAATGGAGAAAATTGTGATTTTTGGAAAAACGCATCGTATGTGTCAACCTATGAAAGTTATGGGTTGACCTATAAAGGTCCAGTGTTGACCTATGAAGCACTGGACAGAGTCTACAGACTTTAATATTGAGGCATGGGTGTCGACCTAAGTATGTTATGTCTCAACCTATGTTGAATTGAAAATTTGTATAGGTTGACCTAAAGTCGTACGTGTTGACCTATGTTGTAGTGCTTTCACAAAATTTTTGTTTTCTATGCATTTATTATGCATGGACCTTTTCCAAAATATTTTAATGCTAAGATGCACGTATAAAATCAGAGGATATTGTCCAATATACATTAACGCTAAACTATCCTAATTTTTAACATCATTCAAAATACATCTAAAAGAAAGTTGCACTCACAGTTCGTGTATACTGTCTACCACCGTCTTCCTTGATGGTCTAGGCTGCAGTTGCCAGAGTCGAATCGGTAAGTGTTCTCACTATTACTTACATCTTTTTTATGGTCGTGTTTTTAAAACACATTCTAAAATACTGATTTGATTCATTCAACATAGCTCATCATTATTAATAAATAAAAGATAATAAAAAATGTGTAACTCACTTATTTGTCAGAAAAACAAGGGAATAAAGATAGTGATTGACTAACTTGTCCATATAAAAAACAAGGGAATAAAGATAGTGATCAACTATCTTGTCTATATTGAAAATAACTTTCTTTCTTCACATTTTCTCTAAGATTGCAAAGTTTGAAAATTTAAAATTAAATTAAAAAATTATGGTAATTGTGAAGCATTATATATCAATATGAATGGTAAAAGATCTATTTGTTACCCTTCTTTGATGTCCCTTGTTTACTCAGTGCCAATTCAGGTAAAGAAATGTAGGAAGAGATACTGTGTTATAATATTATGAATTTCCTACAAATGAGTGTGTGAATATAATGGTTTTTGCTTTAAATTAAAATATGAGCTATGTGAGATAAGCATTTCATTGAAATAAACCTAACATCTTTCCTACAAAATAAGATTAACAGAAGTAGTGGATTAATTTGAATTGAATGTATACACGGATTAATTATCATTCTCAATTCAAAATTATAAATCATTTAAGAATGCCGAAGTACACACTGCATAGACATAATTTAAGTTAATTTAGAGTTTTAACAAAATTATTTAAGAATGTCAAAATACACATTGTATAGACATAATTCTTTTTATAATTAATGTCTACTTTATTCAATCAGGATATAATATTAATATAATGTTCAGGTTTTCAACTTTAGTAAAGATATATGGAAAATACCATTAAATTTTATGCTACTTGGGAAGAATTAACGACTAATGTTTTTTTGCTATAGGTACTTTGAACGAGACAAATAGATTTGTCTGAGTTTGGAATCCATCCAAGATAATCGAGATGAAGTGTTTTGAGGTAAAATTAGTCGATAATTCTTATATATTTTAGTATTAATATGTATTTTAAAATGTTTTTTAATTTCATCATATGCATTATTTTGGATCAATGGTTAAAAAGTTATAAAATTGAAGCATCCAATTTGTAAGAGTAGGGTGTTTGGATTTTGAGACAAACTTGTAGTGCATCTAGTTACAAATAAAATTAAAGTGTGTTTTTGAGAATAGTTACAAATAAAATTAAAGTGTGTTTTTGAGAACATTCGTTAAAAAAAAAAAAAGAAATAAGTTGAAACATAAAAAACTTAGTAATATTTTTTTTTTTTACAACTTAAGGCTAGTATTCTTTCCGATCTCAAATATAATAAACAACCAAATTTTTTTTATTAATTAAATATAAACAAAAATCATCTATAATTATTATATTCGATATCATTATTTCTAATATATTTCTACTTTTTTCATATTTTTATGTATTTACCGATTTCCAAGAAAAAAAGTAGGGTTAAAATTAGAAAGAAAATAAGATTTAAGTACATTTATATATTTTTCTTAAACTGATAGTGTTTTTGTAAAATTGCTTACGTATGATACAAGATGGAGTATTACAATTATTATGTTGAAGCTTGATTTATAGTGCACTTAATTATCTAATTATTTATAGAGTTTCTATTTCTTTTATTAAACATTAATCTTGGTTTGTTTAGCCTATAATATAATGGTAGTGATATGATGGAAAACATGTTACAACTTTTGATGTGAATGCTTTTGACGAAGAAAGTTTCAACTTTGAAACAATTTTCTCTTAGAAAATTAAGTTTATTAGACAATGTAGTTATTTTGTTATTTAATTTATATTATAATTATGATATTTTCAAATTTTTAAATTTGTTTAGCTGTCATAATTTTTCTAGAGACTAAGTCATTAATCGACCAATTTACTAGTTATATAATTTTGTTATAGAAATGTGTTTAATCAATCAAATTATCTAACTTTATTCAATTTAATCATACGATTCAATCAATAAACTAATAACTCAGTATTCTCACCGATTTTATGACGAGTCAGATTTTTGAAAACACAGTGATGAAATACATAAAAACAAAATAAATGTATTAGCCAATAGATTTCACGTAGCAATTATGAATTCCTCCTTTGTAGCCTAGCGTGTAGCTGCTGTATACGACTAAAACCAAATTCGAATTGTACTGTACAACATAATATAGTTCAAGTCAACTACGAACTCAAAAATGTCTTTAT
The DNA here is from genome assembly GCA_963859935.3 of Lathyrus sativus. Taxonomy (NCBI): domain Eukaryota; kingdom Viridiplantae; phylum Streptophyta; class Magnoliopsida; order Fabales; family Fabaceae; genus Lathyrus; species Lathyrus sativus. Next base: position 446,171,333 of record OZ012739.1, on the reverse strand, counting down.
GCAATTTCAGTGTCTGAATACAACGATGCCTTGACCAGTAACAACTAATCACTCGTTTTGTTTGTACGTTATTTTCTTCTAAATATCCCAATCACACAAGTTTGCCATTTCATTGTTTTAAATGATTTTGGTGTGTTATATTTTCCTTAGTTGTAATTTGCTATGTTTCTTCTTAATATTTTATATAAAGTTTACATTGAAGTGATTTTGTTTAGTGACATGTACCAAACTCTCATAAATATGTTATATAAAATTTACATAGAAGTGATTTTGTTTAGTGACATGCACCAAACTGTCATAAATATCAGCGATTTTTCTTTAAGATTAAAGTATACAAAACGTAAGAAAAATCAACTTGTGTACATAAAAGTCATTAAAAGTCTTAACTAGAGTTCTTTTGATTACATTATTTTTTTTCAAATTTTGTTGTTTAATATATATATATATATATATATATATATATATATATATATATATATATATATATATATATATATATATATATATATATATATATATATATATATATATATATATATATATATATATATATATATATATGAACGAAAAGGCTTCTATTCCTATAGTTTTCTTTTACATTATTAATAAATGATGTTGCCACAGTAAAAAAAATTTAAAAATTTAATAGAGGAGTTATCAAATCACAAAGAAAAGAAGTTAATTGTTAGGATTACAAGCTAATGAGTATAAAGATAATAGATGAAATTAGGGAAGGTTAGAATAAAATTAGAGGGTTGAAAAATTTTGTTTTTCAAAAATAGTTAAGAAACTGTTCAGTCTTGAGAAAGCATGCTTCTCGTCATATTTAATATGTTTTTTTTTTCTTTCAACGATGTGTTAGATGTGTAAGGAATTATTATCTCATGCTTCATTTTTTTCATTCTCACATAATTGTATAAATTAAGTTGAGATATATTCACCACCTCTATTAATTCTAAACCTCTTTATGTTACATTCAATATGTTTTCCAACTAATAGCTTGAACCTTTTGAAATTTGTGAATACTTCACTTTCCTTATCCATCAAGTTAATCCACATATATTGGATGAAATCATCTATGAAGGTTAGGAAATATCATTTACCTCTAATTGAATTTACTTCAAATGATCCACATACATCAGAGAGAATAATCGCCAACTATTGTTTTGACTTTATATGCAAGTCATGCTTGAATGACATAATTGTCTGCTTATATACACACAAAAATTTAAATAGATGCTTTGACATTTTGATTTGAGGAAGCTCATAGAACAGTTTGTTCATGTACATTAGGCTAAGACTCCTAAAATTTAGATGGCCATATCTCGGATGCCAAAGCTAGTTTTAATCTTCAGTTGTAGTTGATGCAAGACATTGATGGTCAAACACATTGATCATGACTTTGAATATTTTGTTGTTTTATCGAGACACCTTCAAGATAAATTTGGAACTTGCATCAAACATCTCCAACTCCTTGCCTTTTAATCTCAATGTATAGCTCTTGTCAAATAATTGAAGGAACATATAGTAAATCACCCATGATTACTTCTAGTAAGTATTTCCCTTACACAATAATATTTCTTACACCTTCAAATATAACTATGTTGTTATATGAATATCCAATGAACCTTTTAAATAATTATCAAGTTTGATGAACTAGGCTTTGTTGTCTGTCATATGGTTAATGTTGAACAAGTGATTCCAAGCACAAGAGGGGGTGAATTGTGGTATTCAAAACTCGCGATTAAAATTTAGTTTTTGTTACTTAATAAGTGAATTGTGTTAGTATTTTTAAGAACAAAATAAAAAGTAACAGAAATTAAAAGTACTAAAAAATAAGAGATGAATGTTAGAGAGATGGCACCAGAGAATTATTCAGGTTCTGCCGAACTTTGGCCTAATCTTGTCCCTAAGAGATTTTTTGAGATTTGACTATAAACTTTAGATTTTGAAGGTTTTTCTCAAGAACCTTTGATACAAGCAGATCTAGAGATTTTTCAATGGTTTATCCTCAACCAAAAGAAATATTTTCAATAGGATGAGCTAACAAACCGATTAGATATTTTCTAGGTTGATCTAAATAATAAAACATAATATTTCCAAGATAATAAATTCTAGAACCAAAAAGAGATTTTAAGAGTGGTTAATCTCAAGAACCAAACTCGATTTCTCAAATGTATCGTGCTCTTGAGAGTTATAACAATGACACGACACTAGTATAACTTCTTTCTCACAAACAATTTTCATTCAAAAGGAAGTAAGGAAACTTTGGTGAAAATAAAATATTTAGAGAGAAAGAAATAAATAGAGAAAGAAAGATAAAATAGAGAAAATTTTAAAGAAATAGAGAAATTCTGAATTTCGGTGTGAAATGAAGAGGAGAGGCGCCACCTTTATATAAGAGAAGAATTATATCCAAAAGAAATGGTCATGGGCCAATCAACTCATCTAATCGATTAGATCCTAAGCCTAAACAATTAGATAAATAAATTAATCAATTATTTGATCCCAAAATGGAAGTTTTGAATGTAGATTTGTTGTCTAATTAATTAGATTAAGGATCTGATTGATTAGATAATTGAAATAATTGTCTTAATCAAGAAGGCAATCCCCTAATCAATTGGCTAAGCCTTAAAAATATTTTTAGGTGATTTTGTTAAGTAAAGAGAGATCTTAAGATAATTTTAGGTGCGTGTGCGTGTGTTTGTGTGTGTGTGTGAGAGAGAGAGAGAGAGAATGTGTGTGTGTATGTGTGTGTGTGTGTGAGAGAGAGAGAGAGTGTGTGTGTGTGTGTGTGTGCGCGCGCGCGCGTGTGTGTGTATGTGTGTGTGATTTTCCTTAGTATCTTAGGAGTTACTTGTTGGACATATGACACCACACACAAGAGGGGGTGAATTGTTGGTTTTTATAAAAGCTTGAGTTTGAAACAAAATTTGGATCATCTTCACTAATGATGGGTACAATCTTTTTGAGGTGTTGCAAAGGAAGGTGGACAAATTTGTGTGTTTGTTGATTTTAATTTTGAAAATATCTCAACACATCGGGGGCAGAAAAAAGTTTCAATGCACAAGGGTAGAGAAAGTAGTGTTTTGATGTGTTTGAATGGATTTTAGATTTTAAATTGATCATTGATTGATAAGGCGTGACACCAGCCAATAAATTTAATTTGCAAAATATATTTATAATTTGATTTAGAAAATAAATTCATATATACATAGGTAATTGTTATTTTTATCATTTTTTGAATAGTTGACTATTTTTTATATTTTTATTTGCTTTTCTTGTATTTTTAATGATGATTAAAACTAAGTTAATATTAATCTAATTGCAATTAATATTTTTTATATTTTTGAATTCTTCCTAATAAATTAAATGTATCTTTTATATTTTTATACTTTTATAACCTATAGACATATTTTTAGTATTTTTAATTAATATTTAAAATTAATTAAAAAAAATAAGAAAATCGTAATAGCTAAATTAAAAAAAAAAACTTAAGTTAAATAAAATAAAACGAGAAAAAAATCAACAATCTTAATTAATTAACTAATTAAATCTAACGAAACTTAATTCCTTTTTTTTTAATTTAAAAAATGTTATGGTTTTTTAATTTGAAATAACTTTTTTAGTTATGGATTAATTTAAAACAAATTCTAGTTATGTTTTTTTATATTTAAAACATGTTATAATTTTGTGTTATTTTAATTTTTTTTTGAAAAGGTTATGTTGAACGATATTACTGTAAAAAATGAGTTTATGGCATTAGTGTTGAAACGATTTATGATATTAGTTTAAAAAAAATGTTTATGATATTTGTTAAAAAAGGTTGTTTATGATATTAGTTTTAAAAAAAGTTTATGATGTTTGTTAAAAAAAGTTATTTATGATATTAGTCTTAAAAGAAGAGTTGTGATATTTGTTTCATGATATTATTTTTTTAAAAACGGTTTTGTTAAAAATAAAAGGTTTAAAAGAAAAATTGATTTTTTTAAGGATTGCTTCTAAAAGTTGTTAAAAAATTTTTAAGGAAAAATGGAATTGATTTTTACAAATTGCTTCATGATACTAAAAGAAGGTTGACATATGATTTTAGTTTGACTTTGTTTAGAACATGATTGCATTTTGAAATACTTTTTACCTAGTACTAAAATACATTCAAAAATACACAAGTATCATAAAAATAGACTAAGACAACAAAGCACAATAACAACCAAATTTTATTGCAAAGATATAAACATGAATGGATGACCAACCTACAAAGAGGATGAATTTCTCGGTTTTGAAGGTGCAGTTCCTCTTTATTTCTCTTTCTTTCTCCTTTTGTCTTAAATTCTCTCTAACTCCTCTTGTCTTTACTTTGGTTGTAGGGATTGCCTAATGGAAATTGGATTTTAAGGAGGGTTGAAGCTTAGATTTTGGTTTAAGTGTTGTTGTTCTTAGATGTGAAGACGTACAACTTAAGGATATGTGATTTTTGTAAACTGTGGATGAATTTTTTGTGATAATTGTAGGACTATTTATAGGGTAAAATTAGGTCAAAAATTGAATGAGGTTTGTCGGTTTAGAAAAGTTTTCATGTGATTTTGATTTTATTTTGTTTCTTAGGGAGCAAACCAATTAATTTAGATAGATTCATGGCCTATGTACAACGTGACAGCAAAATATAAATGAAATTGATTTTTTTTATAATTTTTAATGCTATAACAATAATGCAATAATATTAATCATAAATAATAATATTATAATATAGCAATAATAACAGAAATAAAAAGATCTTGATTTTTTAATTTTATTTTAATTTTCCTTGATTTTTAAACTAAAATACATTAAAAATAAATGATATAATAATAATTAAAACTAAAATAATAAAAATCTGAGAATTAAATATAAAAAATAAAAAAAATAAAAAATTTTAAAATAATGTAAGTAAAGGTAAAAACATAAAAAGAAGAAAAAAAATCTAAAAGTGAGAAAGGTTTAATGTGTGAAAATATTTCTTCTTTTTATATCAAATTATTAGGTTAAAATATTTAATTATAACAATCAAAGATGAATAAAAAATAAAATAAATAATTAATGTAAATGGATTCTAACCTAACATAAAAACATTTTTTTTTTATTTTATGTCATGAATCAAAATATTTGACTTTTATGGTTTTTAATTAAAACAAAATTGCCAAAAATAAAATAAAACATAAAAAATAAAAAATAATTAATAATTAATAAAATAACATAATAGAAAAACGAAAAATTATAGTTAGAATTAAAAAAAATTAAAATTAGCCCTTTTGACTTTTTAACATTTTTTATAATAATCACAATGTATTTTATATCTTATTAATTATACTTTTGGAATAAAAAATGAAAAATAATTATTTTAAAAAAAATACATATTAAATAAAACGAAAATGATAATAAAATGATAATAATGATATTTTTTTTACACCGATTATTATTTAAAGGTATTCTCACCCCTTTTGTTTTGTTGCGTTTATGCTCCTCTAGGATACAAACAACTAGGTACTTCGGTAGGGGCTTATGTAAATGATGGCGTTGTGCCTCTTTAGTTGATTGTCGATCGAGTATATAGTTGGAGTCGCTCTAATATGTAACATAAGGGGAACATATTATGTTTTATGTTGCATATATTTTCTTTGATTTTGATGTTGAACAACTTTTCAAACTTATTGTTGTTGAGACTTTTTATGCCAAATATTTTATAATTTCTACTGCCAAACTTATTGTTGTTGAGGCTTTTTATTTGGTTCATGTATGTTTTTTTGTTGTATGAGTAGTATCCTACTTGAAGGATTTACATGTTATATATGTTATATTTAATTATTTATCGATTTGGGAAGTAGGATGTTACATTAGTGGTATCAGAGCAGGTTCTTTCATCCGACCATGTTTTTGTAATGTTGATTGTTCCCAAGTATGCGACATGTGTATGGAAACTGTCGATGCGTTGTTTGTTCTAATGTATGTTTGCTAGTGTGCAAAGTAATGGCTAAAGAAACGACCGAGCTTTTATTGATGCTTTGGAGGCGATGGCTCAGACGCTGTAGGATCAGCAAAATCAGGATGACAATGAATTTCGTGGATTGGGGGAGTTTCAAAGAAACAACCCGCCAACCTTCAAGGGCATATGTGATCCAGAGGATGGACTCACACAGCTCAAAGATATTGAGAATATTTTTCGAGTGATGGGTCGCACAAAAGTTCAGAAGATGCAGTTTGGTACTCATATGTTGTCAAAGGAAGCCGGAGACTGGTGGGATAATGCGCGTTAGAGACTGGAGGTTATAGGTACTAAGATTACTTGGGTTGTGTTCAGAGCTCATTTTCTAGAGAATTAATTTCCTAAGGTTGTGCACAGTAAGAAGGAGATCAAGTTCGTTGAGCTGAAACAAGAAAATTTAACAGTTGTAGAGTATGCTGATAAGTTTGAAGAGATGGAGAAGTTTTATCTACACTAAAATAGTGCGGCTGTTAAGGGATCAAAGTGTATCAAGTTTGAGAGCAGATTGCGTCCCGAGATCAAGAAAGTTATTGGGTATCAAGACATCTACCAACGTTTTGTGCTAGTAAATAAGTGCAGAATATATGATGAAGATAGCATAGCCCAATCTGCTCACTATAAGAGTCTTAGTGGGAAGAAAGGGAATTATAGATTCGTAGGATACCATATAGTGCTCAAACTGACAAAGGGAAACAAAATGATGATCAGAAGGCTACAGGTGGGAAAAAGAGAAGTGAATAAGGGACTCCTACTTCTGTGAGTTGTTTCAAATATGGTGAATTTGGACAACATGTTTCTGAGATCAAGAGCATAATTGTGAATTATTTCAAGTGGGGGAAGCCAGGTCACTGAGTTGTTGATTGTAGGAGTAATAATCTGACTTGTTTTAATTGTGGAGAGCAGGGTCATATTAGTACTCAGTGTAAGAAACCTAAGAAGACTCAGTCTGAAGGGAAATTTTTTGCATTGTCTAGAGTAGAGACTACTGCATAATGATAACTTAATTTGAGGTATGTGCTTTATTAATAGTATTCATTGATTATTGTTATGGATACGAGTGTGACACATTCGTTTATATCTGGTGAGTGTGTGTCAAGATTGAATTTATAAGTGTATGCTATGAGTGGTAGCATGGTTATTGATACCCCAACTAATGGTTAAGTGACTACTTTGTTAGTGTGTTTGAATTGTCCTTTGACAACTTATAGTGGAGATTTCAGGATTGACTTGGTTTGTTTTCCTCTAAGTCAACTTGATGTTATTTTTGGAATGAATTGGTTGGAGTTCAATCATGTGTTCATCAGTTGTTTTGATAAATCAGTGAAGTTTCTTGAATCCTAGAAGATTATGGAGTCGAGTTTCGTGACCGCGAGACAGGTGGGTATGTCTTTGAGATAATGCTCAAGTGTTCATGGTGTTTGGGTCCTTGAGAGAGGGAAGCGAGATAATTATTACAGAAATACCCGTTGAGTGTGAGTTTCCTGAAGTGTTCCCATATGACTAATTATTTTCCACCAGAGTGCGAAGTTGTGTTCACCATAGACTTAGTACCTGGTACTAGTGTTGTGTCCATGGCTCCATATAGGATGTCTGCGTCAGAGATCAGTGAGCTAAAGAAACAGTTAGAGGATCTACTTGAGAAAAATTTTGTTTGACCGAGTGGTTCACCGTGGGGAGTGTCAGTGCTATTAGTTAAGAAAAAAGATGATAACATGAGGTTGTGTGTTGACAATCAATAGCTAAACAAGGTTACTATCAGGAATAAGTATCCATTTTTGAGAATGACTAATATGATGGATCAATTGATTGGTGCTTGCGTGTTTAGCAAGATTGATTTGCATTCGGATTATCATTAGATTCAAGTGAAGTCAGATGATATTCCGAAGACTGCATTCAGAACGAGATATGGTAACTATGAGTATTCTGTTATGTCTTTATAATAAGGCTGTTTTGAGATGAAAATATTTATATCTTGAAATTATGAGTTATGTAGATGTTTGATGTTAATGGTCTTTATTAAATGTTATTTGATATGATACGCTGTTTACTTGATAATTTACGTGTTTTTCCCAAAAATAATTATACTATTATATGTTTTCAAAGCTAACCTCTTAGTGTTTATGCTTGTCTAATTTGGCCCCACATTTGCAAAATCGCAGTAAATACAGGTTTATAAGTCTTGAGTTATAAGTTTGGGAGAAACACCACTCTGATAGGTGATATCGGGTTGGGATGATTATTTTTATTTTTGAAACTATTTTCTTCTTTAGCTTTAAAAGATTTTGAATACTCGATATATTGATTTAAAGTGATTCTAATTATTATGAATCATTTGTAATGTATTAATTGATGTTGTGATGTCCTTCATCTCAAAATATTTTGGAAACTCATAAATTTTATTAGTTTTAAATACTTTAAATATCTATAAATATCAAAAAGATTATTTTGAGATTTAGGGTATCACAAGAGACACCAGTTTTTCTCTTCTATTCTTGAATCTTTAAATTCTTGCTAGCGCTCTCATCATTCCACTTCTTTTTCTTCTCCCATTTTTCTTTCCCTTCATTGATCTTTGAGTCATCTTCTTGAAAATTTTGGCTTGTAGAGTTTGTTCTGTGGCCTTTTTAAATTTTCTCTAATGCAACCTTGAATTATGGGCCTCCAAAATGTTTTCCATTCCCCAAGCTTCATCTTAGTTAGGTCTTTTGATTCTTTAACTGACACGACTATACGATCGATTTTGCAGTTAGAGCTCTTAACACATTCACAATTTCCTGCAGTTCAATTATCTTTTCACCACAAGACTTTATTTGATTAGTCAACAACACCAAACTTGAAAAGATTTTTGTAACTACCTTTCCATCAGTTATCTGTACGTTCTCTTATTGCTCCCTCAAAGTTTACAATTTTACCTTCTTCAGCTTCTCATCACCTCCATACAGCTTATTGAGTGTATAACATACACCATTTGATGTTTTTTTCTCAATTATCTTTTCAAAGATGTTTGAATCCACAATTGATGGATCAAGAACAATATTTTCTTATCTTTCTTGCTCAATTAATTCACGATGAGCAGTATGTTGCACTGTTGTGCATTAGACTCTAATGTTGAGAACTCATCATTCACAATTTCAAGTACATCTTAAAATATGAATATGACTTTTAGCTGCACACACCATCCTTCGTAATGTTCTCCCATAAACACGGGTAGATTTGTTAGGATTTTATTTAAGATTGTATCTTAAAGATGTGTGGTTTTATATTTTTGAAAAAATTGATTAGAAATTATTAATACGTAAAATGGTGAAACATATAATTCAAATTTTAAGAATTTTCTTATGGAAATATGGTGTCCAAATTACTTATATAATTACATTTATTGTTTAGTTATTCGTTAACAAAAATTGGTTTTGATTAAAATTGAGTTGAAGATTAAATACATTTTTTGTTAAAACACATTTATATAAAAGTAAGTTAAATAATAAATTTTAGTAAAAATATCACGTTTGAATTTAAAAGTTATAAATTTTAATTTAATGTAGAACCATTTCGGGGAAAAAAATTAGTAGTATTTTTGAAAAATGAAATATATCAAAATCAATTCTATATTCACATTGTTGTTACATGTGATTGACATCATTTTATAAATAACATACAATACAAGATGTCATGACATTATGTTGAGACATTTTGTCTCTGTAAATTCAAAACAAGAGGCAAGATGTAGAGTAAGATGTCTCACTCATTGAGGAAGATTTAAAAAGACCAAATCAGATTGAGGAAGATTTAATATATGATTAATTTAATATAGATATTTCTCAAACGATCAATTTTCAAGATTTAAAAAGATCAAATTAGATTGAGGAATATTTAATATATGAAAGACTACAAATCAAATTAAAGCAGATGAATGTGTTGCGCTATTTGAATTTGCTTCAGCCACAAGTATTGTTCAAAACCCTAACGAGCCATGCAAGTGGATTATGTTTTATTTAAGGAAGAACTCTCTTTGTAGAAGACTCAGACCTCGAGACAACAAGTAAGACATGTTTAGTTTATTGAGTCTTTAGGTTTCTTTGTTAATTGTATTTGTGAAACTTTGTTCGATAGTGTCATTCATACATATAGGAATAAAGTTTATCTTTTGAGTTGTATTCAATTTAATCATTTATTCAATATTGTAATCATCCAAACGCTTTGAAAGTGATTGAGAAAAAGTGAGAGTAATCTCATATTTAAGGGGTGTTCTTAATAGAAATTCACGAATAGTCTTAAGAAAAAAGACTTTGAATTAGAAGAGTTCAATTAATATCAATTTTTACTTACTATTAAATGTGAAATTCTTTTATTGGGTTAGCATCCTTCAGACATTAGTGTCTGTGTATCGAACTGCATTATTAATTACTTATATCATTTTATTTTATTTACATTTTATATATTATTAACTGCATTAATTTTGTCATACACGTTCTATAACACATTAAGCATCTTTATAGTAGAAGAATAAAATTTCACATATAATTAACTTTGTCTATTCAAAGTAGAACCAAATATACACTTACTCTAATATATGTTTACATTATATATTAACAAAATAATGTAGGCAAAACTTTTTTTCTTGAGGAAAGGTTGTAGGATTAATTTATTAATCCATTAATGACTCATGTAAATGAAATTTTGGGTTTAAATAAAAGATGCATGTGATGACTGTTTGGACTTGATGATAATTAAGCAAATGGAGTTTTTATTTTGAATTTCAAAATAAAATTTAAATTCCTCTTATCTCTCTTCATGGCTATTGAGACAGAACGGTAGGGATAAAATATGACTGTTAGAATAAAATGCCTATAAATAGGCATAATTAAGAAAACAAGAACAACAATTTTCATTCTTTTTGGTTATCCCATAAATAAATAAAAAAAAAAAAATCTTAATCATCAAAGATACCAAAAAAAAAAAAAAAAGGAGAAAATCATTCAAATCAAACATTAAGAATTGGACAATTGAAAACAAGATCGAGAAGAGAAAAAGTATCAGCGTCAAGGATCCGAATACATTTTTAATGTTTTCCGTAGAAATTAAAACACCGTGAAAATTATGATATCAAGATCCATTATATAAAATTTTCTAACAATTGGTATCAGAGCTTGATTACTGATATTATGATTTTTTCAGTAACGATTAACTTATATAAAAGTATTTTAAATTAATTGAAATATATATAAAAATGAAATAAATATGCATATGTTACTGTTACAAATATGATTGTATGTAATCATGAATGAATATAAATTGATAAGTTTGTATAATAACCTTTTGTTACATGCAAATGTTGAATATATGTTCTGCTTTGTATAATTGAAATTAGCATGAAATTAATTTTTCAGATACACACGGTACCAATCATATCATTGTAATGTTTTGGTGCATTTGCAATTTTGATAAAATTGTTATAGCATATTATATATAAAAATCAAAATATTTTGCTTCTTTTTATATTGGTATATTATTATTATTATGACATATAAGATTGAGAATTATATATTTTGTTATCACAATATGTTCTGATGTTAATGTAAAGCATTTAGAAAAAGTATCTTATAGTATATATAATTTTAAATTTTCATAAACCTTTTTGGCCAATATACTAGGAAGAGCAAAATTGGAACGTTGTGTGTAATTTTATGTTACACCATAAAATTTGTTTATCAATTTAATATGTACTAGTGTTTAAATGAATTGTATAAACTTAAATAGGTTTAGGTCTTATATTGATGAAATTGAAATTTTGAAATTTTAAAGTATGAATTTGATGATTATCAAAAGTAGTCAAATTTATTAAAGTTTGTAATTTTAAATTATATATAAATTTAATTGTGTAATTTAGTATCGTAATTATACTACTTAATGGATATGGAATTTGTTAATAGCTAAAGTGGTCAAATTCATTAAAGTTTACAGTTAAATTTTGATTATAAACTTCAATTTATTATTTCATTTTGAATTGAAAAGTTTCCTATATAATTTGGAATTATTTGAGTTATAAATTTGTTAATCGTCAAAGTGGTCAAATTAATTAAAGTTTATGATTTCAAATTATGCAATTGAACTTGATTTAGATGTTATGTGAATAACATGTTCAATGATATTTATAATTATAGGGCATGTATAAATCTTCCAAAGATGGATCATGACTTATAATTATTGAAATCAACATATTTGTTTTGATGTTGTATATCCAAAGATATACATGCATGTTTTAAGTGAGTTTATTATCCAATAAAATATGTTTATTTAACATCATTAGAATTTGTTGAAATGTATTCAAATTTTACTTAAAGGTGAACTTTGATACATGTTTAAAGATGATTAGTTTGAATCTATGAAATTTATTCAAAGCATTAACGTATGAGCTTGTTTTAAATGTTTGTGGTTATTAGCATGTTGTTATAAACTTAGACGTGACATTGATAATGAATGAGAAACTTGTAACCACTACACAGGAGCATTATAGAAGATGAAAGGTCCAACAAGTTGTCTTTGAAACTTATTAGAAAGGACCATATATAAGTTGATTTGCAAAGTTTCTCGAAAGTTGTGGTAAATGTGAACAATATTCTATGTCTGACACACCGCAACAAAATGATGCTGTTGAAAAACAGAACGTACTCTCATAGACATGATCAGGTCAAAATGTTAAATTATAGTAATGTATCATTATTATTGTGGACGTACACATTAAGGACCGTTGCGTATTTACTTTAATAGGGTTCCTAGCAAGACAATTTCTAAAACTCCTTATAAAGTGTAGTCAGGAAGGAAACATAGTTTAAAGTATCTTCGTGTTTAAGGCTATCAAGAAAAAGTAAAGGTGTATAATCTACATCAAAATGGTATAGATTTTATTGTTCGAATCATAGTATGAGTATAATCGAGTCTGGTAATGATCAATTTATTGAAAATAGTCAGTTCAGTGGGAGTGAAAAATCACATAAAGTTGATATTATGGAGACTTGTGGAGAATCTTCTTCACCTAAAGAATCTCATCATGTTGGTGTCCATATAGTTGTGTTACTGTGATACAACATAAAGAGACAATAAATAATTATTCATTTTGAGCATTGATTATGATCCAGTCACGTTCATACAAGTCATGGAAAACTGCAAAGAAGGTTCTCAGGTACTTACAAGTGCACCAAAGATTACAGACTCACATATAAAAGGTCAGATCACCTTGAAATGGTTAACTACTCGGATTTAAACTTTGTAGGATGTGTGGACTAAAGGAAATTCATATTTAAGAATGTTTTCTCTCGACTGGAGGAGAAATATCGTGGAAAATTTGAATTTGTGGCATGCTTTGAGGCCATAATTCAATTATTGTGGTTGCATAATTTTACCTTGGGGCATGATATTGTCGACACTATAACTAGGCCACTAAGAATTTATTGTGATAATTCTGCAAATGTCTTCTTATCTTAGAATGATAAGTATTTAAAGGGTGTTAAACGCATGATTTTGAAGTACTTATTACCAAGAGAAGAAATGCGGAAAAGAAAAGTGTCATTTGAACACATTGATACATATTTAATGATAACGGATCCGTTAACTAAATGGTTTGTTGCCCAATACATTTTTGGCCATATAGAAAGGATGGACATTATGTAAAAGACCTTGTTAACATTATAGTATGATTGGTATATATACAATTATAATTTAATATTTGTAATGTATGACACTTGTGAATTCAGTTAAAGTTATATTTCTGCTTAGTTTTGTTATCCATATTATGTTGTATACATTATTGTTAATATGCGACGAGAAATGTATCTTTGAAGAGATATGAAAGACACATTATTGTATCACTTAAGATTATTCGAATTGGATTGATTCGTCATACATGGAAGGAGTCAAGTTGATGAATAATTTGTGACCATCATGATTCAATCATTTCACTTTATTAAAGACTAGCGTTCACGTGTCCATCTGTCCACTTTTTTAATGCACACACATAAAAATATAAATGATATTTTTTATTTAATTTTAATTTAAATAGAAATTATGTAGGAAGTTATTAGTAAGAAGGTGATAATAATGGTTCAATGGAAGTTATTGTATAATTAATGGTATACAAATTAATAAACTTTCACATAACCATCAGTTGTTAGAAAGAGAAGTTAAAGTTTAAAATAAAAACTGAAAAGAATATATTTGGAAGAAAAAATGTTACACCAAAATCATGTTTTCCCTTTATATATAGGTATAGATAATGATTTAGTACTTTTAATGAATGGTGCACAATTATGGTATAAGATTGAAACATCAAGTTGTCACATGAGTCAAGTGAGAGATTGTAGGATTAATTTATTAATCCATTAAAAATGACTCATGTAAATGAAATTTTGGCTTTAAATGAAAGATGTCTTAATGTGATGATTGATTAGACTTGATGATAAATAAGTCAATGGGGTTTTTATTTTAAATTTCAAAATAAATTTTAAATCCTTATTCTCTCTTCGTGGCTATTAGGATATGACTGTTGAGATATGATATGACTTTGAAATAAGATACATATAAATAGACACCATTAAGAAAGTAACAACAACAATTCTCATTCTTTCTTGTTATCCCATAAACAAAGAAATAAAAATATTTTAATCATCAAAGATACAGAAAAGAAGAAGAAAGAGAGGAGAAAATCATTCAAATCAAAGATAAAGAACTAGATAATTAAAAATAAGATTGAAAACCAAAAAAAAATCGGCGTCGAGGATCTGAATACATTTTCAATATTTTTTTATAAAAATTAAAATACCATAAAAATCATGATATTAAAATTCATTATATGAAATTTTCGTAACAAATGTAACACATTCTTCAAGTAACTAAATATTAATTGATGAGATATTTCATACCAATATATTTAAATACAATGCATGGTAGAATTCAATTTTATCTTGGATACACTATTCTCAATGTGAAATGTATGAAACAAATTTTGACCGGTATAAAATGTTCCCATTTTCTACCATAGTATCACAATGTGAACGTAAATGACAATATCGATTTTGGTAACCAATATTGAGCCTTTTTGTTTTGACTTTTTTTAAAGTTATTTTTGTAGAAAAACATAAAAGAACTTATAAAATTTTTTTTATAAAAAAGTTAAGTAAAAATTTGATTTAAATAGTTATTATTAAAATGTTATTTTAGATATTTTTATTTTTGTTTTTTAAATAAATTTTTTTGAATAAATTGTAATTTTGATTATGTTTTGATTTTTAATAATGTATGTTTATGTTATAAAATTTTAAAATTAATCTTTTAATTTAAAAAAAATTGAATATAAAAACTTGTAATATTTTAAAAATAGTTTTATAAAATGCATTTTTTAAAATAAAAAGAAAAAATCCAGTTTTTAAAAATAAAATAAATAGATCCATAAAATGGACTAACTAATATAATTAAAAAAGTCAACAAAAACAGAAAAGACCTTGTGAATTAGTGTGGTGTTTAAATTTAAATGTATTTAAATAAAAATTGCAAATCATTTAAAAACCAAAAACCATAAAAGAAATCTTAAATATTATTAAAAATATTTTAATCTTATTTTTCAAAAATCGTTAAGTTTAGATAAATTAATTTCAAGTTCATTATTGAAAACCTATTAAAATTAAACCAAACTTCATATATAATTTTATATATTTTTATTAGTATGATTGATTATGTTGATTTATTATTTGATAATATTTATTTTTTAAATATTATTTATTAATTTGATTTAATTCATTTAATTTTATTATTTCATTAATTTTAACTATAATCAATCATCATTATTTTTGTAATATTAAGTTTTAATATATTATATATTACATAAAACTTATTATATTAATAATTCTTTTTTATAATTCAAATATTTAAAAAACAATTTAAACCAAATAGCATAAAATTGAATCATGTAAAATCTATTTTTTTTAATCATCAATATCAATTCAAACCACAATGTCAATATATATAGTAAACCATATTAATTTATTTGGATTTTAAGAGAGGTTTTGTTTGAGTTAGTGGAATATCTCACGCTTCAAACCAAAGCAATGTAGTTTGATGAGGTGGAGTAATCTGACAATGACATAGCACGTGTGGACTGTGTCACCTTCTTCATGACACTTGTCAATTAATGCTCACAAAACTTCTACTTGTATATTGAAATTTGTGGTGACAACAAATTCATCACATTCATCCACAAAATTTTTATCAAAACTTCAAAAATATCTAATAATCTAAATATCAGAGTTTTACTCTTTAAAATTTTAAAATATTTGTATATAGGTGAACACATTAAATATACTATTTTAAACTATTTTTTAACACATTAAAATATTTGTATATAGGTGAACACATTAAATATTTTAAATACACTATTTCTTATGTGTTAAAATAAATTTAATTTGCATATGAATAGGTAAAATGATTTTACAATGTAAAAAATTATAATTATTCAATCATTATAAACATTTTACTTTTATCTTAATAGTTTTTTATATCATACTAATAGTTGGTTGTTGGTTGTGATTTTATATAAGTCTAAAGTATTTTAACAATAAAAAATTAAATACATGTTTAAAATGGCCGGAGATAATATTAATTAATATAATAAAAAAAATAAAGAAAAACTAAATTATACGTTAAAAAATAGTAAAATTAATAATTAATTGATTCAGTAGTGATTGATATTGAATTTAATAGAAAAGATCATTGTTCGATCTCTTATAATTACGTTCAAGAGAGCTAAAACCATTTCATATCAGAACTGATTTCTAAACCGAATTAATTCATCTAATGGATCAGAATATAAAAAATAATAATAATAATAATAAAAAAGAAAGAAAAAAAAGGTAAATTGTGGTAGTGGGCTTCAAAGACTTAGGAGCCAAGAGGGGATAGAAATTTCATATATAAATAAGTAGGTGGTATAGCTCTATCTTAACTTGTTATGCTCATAATCTTCTGAACTCTCAAGTTTGTTCATCTTTCTCTCTCAATATCAATTTCATTCCTCCATTTTTAAGGTATCATTTCCAACATTTGGCAAAACAATAATGGGAAGACAACCTTGTTGTGACAAAGTTGGTTTGAAAAAAGGTCCATGGACAGTAGAAGAAGATAAAAAGCTCATCAATTTCATCCTCACTAATGGCCAATGTTGCTGGAGAGCTGTCCCTAAGTTAGCAGGTCTCCTCTCATTCCTTACATGATTTTTCGCTGTCTAAATCGCAGTTTTAAATTGCAGTTGCAGTTGCAGTCGATTTACAGAATCACAGCCGAAGTCACACAGATAACTTTATGATTAATGTGATCAAAACATTAAACATAAATTGAATTTTTTTTAGTATGTGATTTATGAGTTTCAAGTTTATTTACATTTTTGACCCTAGCTAAAAATTGTTATGAAATTCGTGCAGGACTGTTAAGGTGTGGAAAAAGTTGTAGACTTAGATGGACAAATTACTTGAGGCCTGATTTAAAGAGAGGACTTTTATCAGAATATGAGGAGAAAATGGTCATTGATCTTCATGCTCAACTTGGCAACAGGTTCTTTTCTTTCACACTATTCATTACTGTGTTTCCTCTGTTTTTTTTTTCTTTCTGTTCTGCATGCTTTGTAATTAAATCTTAAAACCTTAATTAACTTGTTAACTAAACGACAATACAGTAATCTTTTTAAAATATTTAACTAGGTTTATCTAAGTTAATCATTTAAACATTGTTTAATCATGCCAAATACAATACTTTAATAGAAATTTAATCATTTCTATAGTACACGCTCTTCATGTTGCACTTTGTTTATTCAGCACAAAAAGAAGACATGGTCCCATAGTATAATATATAATAATATATAATAATATATAATATAATTAAAAGACGTATAAAAATTGTAGACCAAGTTTTTTTTTCCTTTTTTGTTATCTTTAGTGTTTTTTTTTTAAAGTAAAAGAAAAGAAAATATTCATGATTGCTGTTTTATAAAGTTGACTCCAAATGTGAAACGTAATATTGAATGAGTAATGTTAGCCATGTTTGTCTTATAGTTTAATGTTTCTTTAACTTGAATGACATTTGAAAAAGATAACTTTCTTAATGACCATGAACTCATCATTTAATTTTTTTTATAAAATAGAATCACTTTATTGATTACCAACGGAGAGATTTCAATACATCAGTATTACGAGTCTGAAATATGTCGGTGTCGTGTTTGATATCTGATATATATGTCATATGATTATAATGTAATATTTTTTTCTTACGCAGATGGTCAAAAATTGCTTCTCATTTACCTGGAAGAACCGATAATGAGATTAAGAATCATTGGAATACACATATCAAGAAAAAACTTAAGAAAATGGGAATTGATCCGGTTACACACAAGGTATTATTCACTAATGAAATAGACCAAACTCAAACAAAATCTGAACAACATCAACAAGAATCTTCCTCTATTGAACATGACACAAACGTTGTTGAATCCGAGAATGACAAAAACAAAGAACCACAAAAACCAGAAACTTCATTTGACTCATCAACCATAACTGAAGAACATGACCAAATTATGACACCATTTTTTGACTCATTGGAACTAATGAATGAGTTCTTAATTGAAGAAGTTCCAATAGTTACAAATGTTCCTTCATCTTCATCAACTACAACTATAACTACAACATCATCATCTTCTACAAGTTCATCTAATTTTCTTGAAGACTTGTTGCTACCTGATTTTGATTGGTCACATGATAATAATAATATTGAAAATAGTGATAATGATAATAATGATATTAATATGGCATTATGGGATGATGACTTTATTAGAAGTTGGGATTTTGTGATTAATGATGATGATAATGGTGACAGAAAGCAAGTATTTGATGCTGCTCAAAATCAGTATCCAAGAGTGGTCATGGATTCAGAATCATGGGCCTATGGATTGTTTTGATATTAATATATTTATTTTTAACAATGATCATAGTATTTACATATGTAATGTTCTTGTAGGTTGTTTCAAAGAATAAAGAGTGAATTAGGATTCTTAGAAAATAGACACTTTTGTGTTTTGTGTTTGGAAGAATTTTAATGTTTACCCATTTTTATTTTCTAAACTTTATATATTATGATAAAAGTGAAAAAAAATAATTATCTATAAGTAAACGTGTCGATTTGTTGTTTTTCATTCATAGTCATGGCATACTTGAATTTTTATGTCACTAAAATAATTATTATAGTCATGGCATACTTTAATTTTTTTATATACTTTATTGGTATAGTGGTAGTCTTATTATTGTATTGATACTGCAATTGATGAAGGGTGTTTTACAACCTTTATTACAATCTATGTAGGGGTATGGTAGTGATGAAAGTTTTAACGAGTATTGAGAATCTTTTGATTATAAAAAGGTGTTTAAGAAAGTCATGACATGAGTTTACTATTGTCAATATTTGTTCTCTTTGAAATTGTGGTGGTCAACTTTATGGAATCGGTTGGTTGTTCTGATTAATGATGATGAGGGGAACGCATAGTGTGTGAATGTGAATGACGATTTTAATTCTATTTGATCGATTGAGGAAAGAAGTAGTAAGGTAATTGTTGACCAAATGGATAATGACTCTTATTTTAATCACATCATTGAAGACAATTTTTTGGTTGATTTACCCTTGTGTGGGAAAAGATTCACGTGGTATGAGTCGAATTGCATTGGATCGTTTTTTATTATCGGATGCTTGGATTTCTTTTTGGCCGAATTGCATTCAGGTGGCTCTTTCTCACACTATTTCTGACCATTGTCTGATTCTTATGACTATTGACGAAGAGAATTGGGGTCCTAGGCCAACGAGAATGTTAAAATGTTGGACAGATTTACCAGGTTACAAGGAGTTTGTGAAGGAATAATGACTATCTTTTCAAGTGGATGGTTGGGGAGGTTTTGTGCTGAAACAAAAACTAAAGCTGATTAAGGGTAGTTTGAAATTATGGCATCAAAATCATACTCCAAATTTAGAAGGAAAAATAAAGGCGATAAAAGATCGTATCTCTTTCTTAGATATCAAAGGAAATGAGTATGATCTAGAGGGGGGAGGAGTTGGGAGAGTTACAATATTTATCGGCGTAAATTATTTTTTATCTAAATTACATTCAAGTATCTAGTGGAAAAAATCTAGATTACTTTGGGTAAAGGAGATAGATGCAAATTCAAAATTCTTTCACGGTATTATATCTTTGAGGAGAAGGTTGAAATCTATCATCTCAGTTTCAGTTAATGATGTAAAGGTAAAGGGTGTCAAAGGAGTGAGGAGTGTCATTTTTGACCATTTTCGGGCGATAACGGTTGGTCAATCAGGGATACAAGATATTTCTTTTAAATCAATCACTAGGGAGGAGGGATCGATTTTGAATCTACCTTTTTCATAGGTTGAGATTAAGTAGGCAGTTTGGGATTGTGATGGTTTTAAGAATCCTGACTCGGATGAAATTAATATTTTCTTTATCAAAGACTTATGGGACATATTAAAAGATGACTTGATGCGTTTTTTTTGAAAATTTTCACCGTAATGGCAAGTTGACTAAAGGCATTAACAATTGTTTTATTGCTTTGATTCCCAAAGTTTAGAGTCATTGGCGTTTGTCGAATTTTTGACCTATTTCTTTGGTTAATTGTTTGTATAAATTTTATCTAAGGTTCTTGCTAATAGGATGAGACATGTGATTGGAAGTTTTATTTCTAAGTCTCGATCAGGTTTTGTTAAAGATAGGCAGACCATGTACGACATTCTTATAACTACGAAATGGTGGACAATACACGTAGCTTGAAAAAAAGAATTATTATTTTTTAAGGTTGCTTTTGAAAAAGCCTATAATTTGGTGGATTAACAGTATTTGGATGATGTTATATATAAAATAATTGTTTGACTCTATGGCATAATTGGATATTATAGTGTATTACTACGGTAATAACTTTTGTGCTTGTGAACGGGAACCCAACTTATAAGTTTAAAATGGAAAGAATTCTTCGTCAAGGTGACTCGCTTTCCCCCTTTCTCTTTTTAATAGTAGTTAAAGGGTTACATATTTTGATGAATGATGTAGTAAAAAAGGAATGTTAACAATATATGAGGGTTAGGGCCCAAAATGTTGTTACTGTTTATCATTTACAATTTGCGGATGATACGCTATTGGTGGGGGGTTAAAAGTTAAGCAAATATTCGAGATTTGAAGGTGGTGTTGATTCATTTTGAAGTTATATCAAGATTAAAAGTTAACTTTCATAAAAGCATGTTGTTTTTGGTCAACGTTGTGGAATCTTGGTTGCATGAGGCAACGATGGTTATGAACTGTAAGCACGATCGACTACCTTTTTTTTATTTTGGGTTGCCTATTGGTGGAGATTCTAAGAAGCTTAATTTTTGTTATCCTGTCATTCATTATATCAAAAGAAGACTTCCATGGTGGAAGAGTCGATTTCTCTCTATGAGGGATCTTTTGATTCTTATTAAGTATGTCATGTCCCATTTCGGTCTACTTTCTTTCCTTCTTCAAGGCCCTCTCAAGTATCATATCTTCTCTTGAATCTATTTTTAATGTTTTTTTTTTCTGTGGAGGGAGTGAGGAAGTGAGAAAACTTTTCGGGATTAAATAGAATATTATATGTTTGAAAAAAGTAAATGGATAGATCCTTAGCTTTACGGTACGTCATTGAAGGTAAGATTTAGTAATATGTTTGATTTAGTTGAGAATAAAAGGGCAACAATAGCATAAATGAAACGAGTTAGGGTGGTGGAGAACAATGAGGCATGGAAGTGGCGTAGGAGCTTGCTTGCGTGGGAGAAGGAGTTAGTGGGGAGTGTATTGAGCGTTAGCCTCAATTGTTTTGAAGGTGAACATAGAATATCATTGGGTTTGGATTTTACATCCCTTCTTGTAACAAAATGAACAATGCTTATAAAAATTTGTCTTAAGTTGACATCAACAACAATCAACCTAACTCCCTATTTTTATAGTCGAAGATTGTGCAACTTAAGGTATCAATTTTTGTCTGGTGGTTGTTTCTGAGTGTAGTCCGACTAAGGACAACCTGGCAAGGAGGTGGATTCTTTCCATGAACGATAAAAAATGTGTGACAAATTATGGCGTGGATGAAGATAAAGATACTTTGTTTGTAACATTTATTTTTTTGGTAGGTTATGGTCTATTATTCTTAACTAGTTAATGTACTCTACGACATCCCAAGGAACAATTTAGGATCATTTATTGCAGTTTGATGGGCTTGGGGTTTTTCGGAAAATTTTCGTTTGGTTTTTAACACTATTTGGTTCGCGATTGTATGGGTTATCTGGAAAGAGCGAAATATGCGTATTTTCTTGAATAAAGCAAAGTAATTGTAGACGTTATTTGAAAAAGTAAAGCTTTAATCATTTTGGTGGTTAAAGGCAAAATATGTTTCTTTCGATTATGATTACCAGTTTTGGAGGTTAAATCATTTATCTTGCTTATCAACGGCTATGTAGACCGCTTTTTGCTGATTTTTTCAAAAGTTGGATTATAATCTTGAATTTTTTTCTTGTCATTTTCAATATATATTTCATTTTGCGTTTTTTAAAAACACATTTATCGAAAAATTTAAAAGTAGAAATAGTTTTAACATAACATAAATCTGACTCTATAATTTCTCTTTTTATCTCTGGTCTAAATTTTCCCTCATTCCACTAATTATTTCAATGCTAAGGGTGTGTTATAGAATGAGCTTCCTTTTTCACGTTTTAAATTTTTTAGAAGCTATTTAAAAACTTATAAAATGTATTTTGGATTCTACTCCCTCTGTTTTTTTATAAGTCATTTTAGAATTTTCACACGTATTAAATAAAGTAATCATGGTTGTATGGGAAAGAAAAATTGTGAAGGTTTTTACCATATTATCCTTCATTAATTGCATGGAAAAGAGAAATTGTGACGGTTTTTACCATATTGTCCTTCAAAAGTTGCATGAGAAGGATAAAGTTAAATATTTGAAAGAAGAGATGATAATAAATATTTAATGGTATAATAGGAAAATTAATATTAATGATTGCTTAGTATTGCAAAACAACTTATATTTTGGTACAAAATTTTTTTTCCAAAACGACTTTTAAAAAAAATACGTAGTAACATTTAGAGTATGTTTTTTTAATATTCGGATTTATTGCAATTAACAAAATAAAAATCTCCGTTGAATGTTAATTTTCATTTACAATGTGAAACATCACTAACCTATATATGAGATGAATTCTAAAAATTAAAAAAAAAGAAAGAAATATGTTAGTTATAAGCTTAACTAACTTACAATTCATTATTAATTCATCAATTAATCACACTTAAAATTAACTAACTAATACATGCATTTAATATTCCTTCTTAAGTTGAAAGATATTTATTGCAAATTCTCAATTTAATTATAAGGTGATGCAACAAATATCTCGGTAAGACTTAAGTGAGAGGATCGACTAGCTGATGTTTGGAAGGTATGTGAATCAATTTCACAAAGTCAAAAGCTACATATTATCTAATGAAATGATTACCTCTTTCATGACTCATGGGATTGTCAACCATCTGAATAGGTGATGTATTGTCACAAAAATCTTTGCATGAAGGAACATCAATCCCAAAAGCTCTTAAACATTGTTCTAGCCATAACAATTCAGAGGTAACTGAAGCTAGAGTCCTGTATTCTGCCTCTGCAGATGATCTTGACACATTTGCTTGTCTTTTGAACCTCCATGATACCAAGGATTCACCAATGAAGATGCAAAATCTTGTGGTTAATTTTCTAGTTGTGAAGCAGCTTCCCCAATTTGCATCACAACAAGCAGTGATATGCATAGATGAATTTGAAGAGAAAATAATTTCTTGACCTAGTGCTCCTTTCAGGTATTGCAGTATAATATGAATTCGACTCATATGAGGTTTTTTAGGCTTAGCCATGTATTGACTGATTTTATTCACTGCATTATTCTATATTGAGAGGTGTCATCAAGTAAATGGCCATCATCCTCATTTAAACTCATGATAGGATCCATGGGGGTGGAAAGAGGTTTAGAATCAATGAAATAAGTATCCATAAGAAGTTATAGTGTATATTTTCTCTGACTCAAATGAATTCCCTTTCTTGAGTTAGCAATTTCAAGACTAAGGAAATATTTAAGATCACCCAGCAACTTTAATTTAAACATATTTTGGAGCAATGTTTGAGTTTCTTAAACCAAGTTAGAATGAGGACTAGCAAGAACAATACCATATACATATACCAAAAGAACAACAAGTGAAACACATACCCCTTTAGTAAATAAGGAGTGATCAACTAAAGATTGTTTAAAACCATGTTGCATAATTGTTGTAGAGAATTTGTGATACTATTGTCTTGGAGCTTATCTTAATCCATATAAGGATTTATTTAGCTTACAGACCATGTTCTCCCCCTCACTTGGATAACAAAGTGGCAAATCCATATAAATTTGTTTAATAATATTTTCGTTCAAACTATTAATGTTTAGTTGAGTTAATTTCCACTTATGAGAAACCGCCAAGTTGAGCAAGACTCTAATAGTGGGGTGTTTTTCTATTGGAGAAAACGTATCTTTAAAATCAAGGCCAGGTTGCCGAGTATACTCCTTTGCAACCAATCTAGTGTTATATTTGTCCAATGATTCGTTATCATTGAATTTAGTCTTATATATCCATCTACACCCAATGGTTTCTTTCCAGGAGGTAAAGGTTGAATTGTCCAAGTATTGTTTGTCTCAAGAGCTGTTATTTCTTTACTCATGGTCTTAGACCATTTAATAATGTTGGCATCTTGATGATAAAATTGAGGTTCATAGACCGAGGAGACTTGCATGATGAATGGAACGAATATATTGTTATAGGAAAATGAGTTATCAGTTGGATAAGAAGTATGATAAATGAAATCTTTAAGACTTGTTGCGGCTCTAGGAGCCCTATTAGACCTTCTGAGAATTGGAGCAACATGATCATTATTAGGTGGATTGGACATAGGTAACTCAAACTTAGTATTGTCATGACTTGTGGAATCAGTGTTAGGAATATGATCATTATGGGGATGATCACAAATGGAATTTGGTAAGACTATTTGACTAAAATGATCAATATGGCTATTATGTTCAAACATTGAATGGAAAGGGAAAGTGTGTTCATGGAAATCAATATCTCTAAAGACATGAAAGGTTTTTAAAACTAAGTCATAAAATTTGAAACCTTTATAACAAACAGGATAACCTAGAAAAAAACATGGGAAACTCTAGGAGAAAATTTATTTCTATGTTGAGGTATAGTGGAAATGTAGCCAAGAAATCCAAAAACTCTAAATGTGGAATAAGTAGGAAGTTTGTCATAAATAAGCTCAAAATGGGACTAAGTCTTTAAGACTATATAATGAGTTTTATATATGATGAATATGGTTGTGGCTATGTAATCTCCCCAGAATGTTATTGGCAACTTGATATGAAACATCAAGGATATAGCTACATTCAACAAATATTGATGTTTTCTCTCCACAATTGAATTTTTCTCTGGTCTTGTATCGAGAAGGAATTGAGTCATGGCTAGCTCTTTGGAATTATCAATTTCAATGGCTTTAATCACCTTTTTCAAATGAAGCCTTTACAAGACTAAAAGCTATTGTATTTTCACAAGAGCCTCAAATTTATTGGTTATCAAAAAAATCAAGGTAAATCGAATAAAATCATAAACCACTACTACAAATAACACATCTAATGTTGGCTATAAAATGCATTTAATCTCAGCTACATAGGCGAGGTAACAAAGGGAGACATGAAAACCGATCACTCGTAACCTCAGTGTTTCTAAAACCGAGGTTGGAAATTAAAAATTCATGGGTTCGATCCCCATCAAATGCATATTTTTTATTTTATATATTTTGTTGCACACGTCATATACCTCTCAGTTATATTTAAAGACCGAGGTAATAAGGTATTCATTTACCTCGGGTCTAAGTAATAACCGAGGGATAAAATCTCATTTTTTGGCTGTATCATTTTCACTTCCTGTATCATTTTTATTGGCTTGTATAATTTTGAGTGTATCATATATCATTATAAATCTATTAACCAAATGAATACCAGATTTACATTGTTTTAAATCTTAGTTTCACCTACCTAAATCATTTTTTACATATAAACTACAAAATATGTGACAGAATTGGAATATATCATATTATTAAATCAAGGTTAGAAATTTACATTATTCTGTTCATCAAGATAGAATACACACATTTACATATTTTCACAAAACCAATTAAGAAAATTTACGCATTTACAACAAAGGAAAAAACTATTGTTTTAGAGAATCATAACAAGATAATAAGACTTTGGCCCAACGTGATCAGATGTCATCCATATCTTTTTTTTAGTATGGTATTTTATTGTTAAACTCATATAATTAGAATAAAAATTAAATTATGATAAGCTAACAACAACAACATGAACTTAAGAAGGTATGGATTAAGTTAATACCTTATGCTTCATCCATCCATTTGTAATGCATGTGGAGACAATATAGAGCATATATCTCATAGCATAGTATCGACATGAATGACTTTCAGATTGTATTCGCCACTACAAATAATTTTCATATATTTATATCAAAATAATACATATAAATAATATAATGTCAAAAAGTACAAGTAATATACTTACTTTTGGTAAAACGTATACTGGCTTTTTACCAAATACATTATGCTTGAGTGCATTATACTCCTCCATCACTCTACACATGTCGATTAAAATTGAACATGAATAAAAACTATTCAATTCTAAAATTAAAAATAATACCACTTACTCATTCAAAGCGTTAACCACTTCTTTGGGCAGTTCAGTGTGCAATGAGTAGAACACATCTATAGTATTTTTCTTGGGACATATAGCAATTAGTTGCCAATGCAAACTCCATAAACATTCAGAATAATTAACATGTATAAAATTGATTTATAAATAAAAATATAAATTAATATATACTTACTTGTGGTAAAACAGGGCCAAATAAAAATATTTGATGTTCCCTTTCAACTTATCTTTTAAGTAAAGAAGGATATTGTTTCTTGTCAAACCACAAGTAACACCAATGTGCGCCGGATCTAAGATGAAATACTTGTTTTGAAGTTTCCTTTCAACACATAATTCATAGACGTACCAACAAGAGCAAACCTTTATGTTAAACTAGAAGAACATATGAATATAAATAGAGATCAACATAAAAACTATACTTGTAAGGACCAAATTTGTAATACGGAATTCTCTAGATACACATTTCCCAACAAAAAATCATGGGAAAAAATCCTAGAAAGAATGAATAAATAAGTTGGATCGTGACATAATGTAATACCCATGCATGGGTTTGGAATACTGTCAATGATCATTTCTAGTCTCTTAATGTTATCTGCTTTTGACGGTGCGATTTCAATACTGTCTTGGTTGGAAGAAACACTTTCTTCCATGCTTGTACCACCTATAACTTTATGAACTTCATTCTCTCGAATTTTCAACAGATTTAAATTTGTGTAGCTCAATAGACCCAACAAATTCAATTTCTGGATCATAAAAACAAATCAAAATTAAAATACACAAATAATAATAACAATAACATACAACTTATACTTCGAGAACATCATGGATACACTTCTCAGACACCTTCTCCTCAGTCATCCTCTTACGCTCCTCCTGCTCCTTCTAGACACTCTCCCGCACCGTCTGCAACAACCTCCCCCTTCTCTTCCTCCAACTTCCTATCCTGCTCTCCGTCCACCTCTTTTTCTCCTTTTCAAACTTCTTTATATCCTCATCTAACTTCCTATTATGCTTCTACCTCCACCTCTTCTTCTCCTCCTCCAACTTCCTATCCTACTTCTCCTTTTCCTTCTCCAACTCAACAATAAAAATCTCTTTAATCTCTTTCTTATGAGGTTTTCTCTTTATATTATTTATATGGTTCAAAATATTCCTTGAAGCCAACGCCTCTTCCAAGACCACGGACATGCCCAGGATGCTCCTCAGTTCCAATCGCTTATACCAAGATGTCATGACGATCTTGTGAAGTGAAGAGGCCAGCTTTGATTTGTTCAACCAGATAATCCTACAACACATATGAAATTTCATCTTTAACAAATTGATTTAACTAAAATAAATATTGTTGAAAAAATATCTACTTACAATCTTTTGAGCCACTTCATGCGTAGCATCTGATATGAACTCGTCGTCTTTTCTTTGACGTGCCCTCTTCAATTTCTTGTGGCGTAATGATGGAGATGAAGTGCGATCAAGTCTTATAGAACCTCTCATTTCTTCCTCCTTTTGTTTTCTTTTTTCTTCCATTATCTTCTTTTTAAGTTTTCGATATCCACCATGTGAGAATCTATGTGGATAGATATTTCTAGCTCGATTTTTCTTTTCTTTTTGGCTCTTTGCCAAGAAGTCAGGAGTGGTGCGAGACTCTATAAATTTCTCTCAAACATCCTGATCAATATATGAATACACATTTTATGGAGGGTTTTCTTTATCTTGTCCATATTTAATATAATCATGGGTGAGTTGTGTCTTAAAGTCCCTCCAACGCTCACCATAATATGTAAGCATCTTATTTTTCACATTACTATCATCTAGACTAACAATGAACATTCCTTATTGTCGAGGTGAGAATTGGTTATCAAGCTATTAATTAACTTGAATCAAAAATCATTATTCACCACCGATCTTTAATTCATCTGAGGGAAGGGAAAAAGAACGAATAACCCATAAACGTGCAACGCAAAAACAAAGCAAAAGATAATCTAAGGTTCGAGGGTTGGTTATACCTAGGGAAGGTGCTAGCATCCTAAGTATCTGTAGTATTCTACAGGAACCTCTTGTTTTATTGTGTTATTGTTGTTTTTCTAAGGGTGAACCTAGGGGTTTGTTTCTAAGTATGCTTTCCAAGAAGTCGCATCTTGTGTCTACGTATCCTGACGGGAATGGAATCAGAGCATTCGTAGTTCTCCTCACTAAGGGTAAACAGGTGCAAAAAGAAAATTTTGCCCGCCAAGGATTGACCCTGTGCCTACAAATTCTCAAAAGGAACTTTGAGAAATCAGAGCACTCGTAGTTCAGACAACTACGGGTAAAAGCGGTGTTTGTTGGTTGGTTTTAAGAGAAGAGACAAGTTGTCATCTTAAGGAGAATACTCAACTTAAACCACCACAAACATGTGGAATATGAATCTTTGCTTCACATTGAGAGAAGGGTCCCAACTCGGATATAGAATCGACGAGTATGCCACATACCTCTCTCAAGCGGAAAAGAATCAACTAAGGATGACTCATGTCTAATCCTCTCATGGAAGAAGGTACATAACTGTAAGTTATTTAAAGTTGAAGGATCCTAATGGTATCTACCTAAAAGGATAAACCTAAAAATATCAATCTAAGGTGAAAATTTTAAGTACGCACAACCTAATGGAATCAACCTATAAGGAAACAAGGATCAAGCAAAGAGGTAAAAGGAATGCAATCTACATGACTGTATAGCCAAACACAAGTCCTTCCTTTGGACTTAAGTATAAATGAGCAACAAATAATCTAGACATAGTTCAAAAGTCGAAAATGAATTAGCGAATAGACAAACCTAAAACATGGAAGTAAAAAGCATAGGATGAAATCAAACGAAAAGAGACATATTATAACATAATCGAAAATGCATGAATCAGATTAATAATGTACGCAGGATATGAACAGAAGAATAATCAAAATAAGAATCAAAATCAAAGTTCAAATAGAAAGAGCCAAAACCTTATGCTACGAAATCAAGTCAAGTTACGAGTTATTAGTTAGACCGGCAAAGAAATTAATTAAATAAAAAACTAAATATTTTAAATTTTAAATCGAAAGATTAGTTGGAAAGAAAACTATTTAAGGAAAATATTTATGGATTTTTATTATTATACAAACAAATTAAATAGGAAGATATATTCCTAAGAAAAAGGCTAAATGAAACCAAATATTGACAATTAAAAGACAAAATACTATAGATTAAAATTTTAAAAAAAATATCTACAAACATGGTTGAGAGTATTATTAACAAAATAATTAACTAGATTTATTATTAAAAATATTAACTAATAATTAACAAGGATTTTTTTCGACAAAATAATTAATAAAATTGCTTAACTACATAATTAAAGGAGAATTAACAAAGTTATCAAAAGAATTAACAAAATTAACAAGGCTATAAATTTTTTTTTAACAAAGTGCTAATTAAAATATCAACAAGAATTTTTAATAAAGATAATTGACTAAACTAATTAAGAAATATTTAAAAAATATTTTTCTACACAAAAATGATTATTAATTAATAAAAAAAATTATCAACAAAACAATATTAACAAAATATTAATTATAAATATTAAAAAAATATTAACAAAAAATTTATAAAAAAAAACATGGACAGGGGAAAATAACAAGGGCGGTATGAATCAGACATGAACCATACGCCCAAACTAAATCTAAAGCAAGATGAAGTGCATGATATGATATGCAGATGATGCAAAACAGAATCTTAGGGTCAAAAATTAGGGTATGACAGATGCCCCTATTTAAGTTTCTTATATCTGGAGATACGGAGATTGAAACCTTTGTCTGACGTGATAGGAGAGACTTAAATACAAACATGCATTATTTTTGGCCCTAAGACGCCAGAAATTGCTTATGATATGATATGATATGAAATGAATGCAAGATAAATATCCTGTGAGAAATGATGTCACAGGGGATAACTGTATACGGAAACACTGAAACACAATTAACGAATGAAAGATCCAACGAGGAACAACTTAACAAAGCAAGACTCCATGGGAAAAGATCCAAATCCACTAGGGATAAGACTCAACTCCACTAGGGAAGAGACTCAACTCCAATGGGAAAGAGACTACTAATTGACAATCACAGGATAACTTAAACACATGGTATCTCCAAATAGAATAAAGGTGTGTATTTCATACTACTTAGGATATAGTAGCCTAAACAACAGGCAAGAAACTTAAAAAGATGGATAACCTACTATCAATAGATGGTAGCTTAAGCGAAGGTATGCAGTTGAAATAAAAGAACGTATATTACCTATTATCTAATACATGATAGCCTAAGTAAAGGTAATAGACTTGAAAGAAGAGATCACTTACTACAAAACACGGTAGCCTAAGCAAAGGTATCTGACCAAAAAGATATGGTATATTACCTACTATCAAACATATGATAGCCTAAACAAAGGTAATAACCAAAATAAGCTTCCATGATCAAAATATGATTAAGCTTCTTCTCTAACTAAATGATTCATTTAGAAAGGGTAAATAAACTTCCTCACGCCTCGGGTCATATGTCACAGACTGGTCTCAGTTTCTTCTTTAATCAAGTATTCCACTTGAAAAGGGTAAAACAAACCTCCCCTCGTTTCAAGGTTGTATTCCATGAACGAGTGTCAGTTTCTTCTTTGAAAAGGGTAAAATAAACATCCCCTCGCTTCAAGTATGTCATGAACGGGTCTCAGTTTCTTCTTTGAAAAGGGTAAAATAAACCTCCCATCGCTTCAAGGTTGTATGTCATGAACAGGTCTCAGTTTCTTCTTTGATCAAGTATTCCACTTGAAATGGGTAAAATAAACCTCCCCACTCCTCAAGGTTGTATGCCATGAACGAGTCTCAATTTCTTCTTTAATCAAGCCTTTCACTTGAAAAGGGTAAAATAAACCTCCATTCGTCTCGGGTCGTAAGTCACGGACTGGTCTTAGTTTCTTCTTTGAAAGGGGTAAAATAAACATCCCTTCGCTTTAAGGTTGTATGCCATGAACGGGTCTTAGTTTCTTCTTTAATCAAGTATTCCACCTAATAAATGGTAAAATAAACCTCCCCTCATCTTGGGTCATAAGCCACGAACGGGTCTCAATTTCTTCCTGAAAAAGGTGAATACTTATGAGAGAGTATCTTCACAGGGGATTAGAATTTTACTAGAGATTTATAACTACAACGGGGATCAATAATTTACTGGAGATTAGAAAACATCGTCGAGGATTTAAAAGAGATTCAAGCCGGTTGATTTGTAAAATATGTCTTCTCAAATAAAGAGAAAGATCAACTGAATCTTCATCAAACTTCTCAGAGTGATGTCATTTGATGGAAGCAAATTGAATAGTGGACTTGCTGGAAAAAATATCACTGAGGAGCAGCATTGTTGTAGTTTGAAGTTGCATTGAAGCAAATAAATTCCTTGTATCAGGAATTCACAAATAAAGAGAAACAATTGTAAAGTCTTCACCAAACTTCTCTGATGGATTTCTGGAGATATGCCATTTGATGGAGGATAAGTTAATAATGTTGATAAACTCATTGGGGATAGATAAACTATCTTGAGGAGACTGCCATTTATCATCCAAATAGAAAACCTGAGAATAAAATAAGTTGCTCAAATAAAGAGGTTGTCACTTGTCGTCTAGGTATAAGCTCCAAAGAAATGTTGTAACAAACTGCTGAGGAAATATTTTGTCTTCGATGGTGATCTTCAAATAGATTCTTCCTAGGGAGACAAAATGCAAAATAAATTCACACTCAATCCTGGTTCATAAGTCTAGGGATGTCTAGAATTATGATTGTCAGGGACTAAAGTTCAATTCAGGAAATAACAAGACTATATCCGTTAAGGAATAGACTCAACTGGGGTTTATCTTTATCCAAGAATGGAAAAGAAAACTAAAGCAACCATCTTCCACGAGGATCAAACTCAGTGGGGAATTTAGAAATGTTGTGCTCTTTCTGCCTAGTGCTGACGACTCTACTTGGAGGGAGAAGACAAACCCAGTCACTTGGGGATAAACACGACCAAAGTGAACAAGAAAACAAACACAAAAATGAAAAATGCATAGATGTCATGTATCTATATGAATGAATGTATATTATGTTATGCTTATACTGATAAAACAAACAAGGAAAAGTAAATCGGAGATGAAATAAACACCTCGACACAGATACTTGGCCAATCTTTGCAATAGAGATATTTTGTTAGGGGCTTAAATATATTTTGTAAAGGAACCTGTGTAGTAGAGTTCTCTACCATAACATTTTTCCCTTTATCTCTCCAGCTTTTACTTACTTTAGTCTAGTTTTCATTTCCATATTCCTTTAAAGTAATAGTACATATCATATTAGGTGTATTAATTACCTCATGCATTTCATTAGATTTATTAGGTTTGAGCCTCCATTGTTTGTTTTGTGGTACTTGTTAAACACCTCGACACAGATACTTGGCCAATCATTAGATTTCTTTTGTGGTACTTGTTTACATTGATGTCTGAATGTTTGACATGTCTCACAGTATAGTGGCTTCCATTCATATTCAACATGTTTTTTATGCGCTTACCCTCATTATTCTTTATGGTAACAACTTTCCATAGCTTCTGATTAATATCCACCTCCGTCAATATTCATGCATACAAAACATAGAGTTTGTTAGTTGTGGATTCATCTGTGAATAAAGTTTTTCTCATGGCACTACCTATTTTACCTAGGCTCTTGGCTCCCCACAGGTCCAGAGGTAATTGGGGAAGTTTCACCCAAACGGGTTGAGTTTGTAACATGTCTCTTTTTAAGCAAAAATCGGGTTGCAATTCCCTCAAAAACACAACCCTGTTGTGAAAAATGTATGGTCATTTCATAAGCACAACATCTTTATCCTTAAACGATTGAAAATTCAAAATGAAATATCCTTCCTCATTAAATAACATGCCAAGAAATTGAAAAAAGTCCCAAAATTTCATCATGTATTGTTTAAATGCGTCATAATCAAATCTCTTTCTTAAACATACATAATCAAAGAAGATTCCCAGAGTTTTACCTCTGATTCCACACCAGTAGCATCTATTTCAATTTCAATATCTCCATCCATAATTTTTGGCGCAACAAATTCAATGTCCATACCATTCTATGGAATATGGTTACCGCTAATTACACCCCCTCATAGCTTCTTCAAAGAATTAGATACCATCAGAGCAGTCGTGTCATCATTTTTTGTCTTTGAATTAATTTACGTACCTACCCCTAGCTTTTTAGATATTGTTACTCTATCTTCAGTATCGTCCATCTTCAAAGTAATTTCTTCACTTTGAGTCCCCAAATCATCAGCAATATTTTTTATATGAGTTGAATTATCCATACTGGTATCACGATGTTCCGGTGGTCGAGCCACCTTTTTCCGCAGCCGCCCTCGCCCTCGTTTCACCTCCTCTTTTTTAACTCCACTTTTCTCTTTATAATTTATTTTAATTTAAAATTAAATAATTAGTATTAAATGCAAATAATACCAAACAATCATGTCATTTTTATATTTATCTTGTTAAATTGCTAATTTTACCAAACACTTCAATTAACTTATCAACTATCAATCATTAAACATAAACTATAAGTAATCAGTCATCAGCCACAAACTATAAACTATTATCTACTTTATCAGTTAATCGCTATTTTTGTCCTAATAGAGACTTAAATGTATTTGTTATTTCTTAAAGAATTTAGTCTTAATTTGATCTAAGAATTTTAAAAGTTTGAATTGACCTAGTAATTTTTATTTATTTTTAAATGAAAGAGGGCAAAAGCCCGAATATATTAAAAATAAGAATAGGTACAAAAATGAGGGGGACATAAAATCGAAACCTCAAACCTATCTAATTCTAAAATTAGTAATCCTAAGCTTATTTCGATTAAAATCAAGCGCTACATTAGTGTGTATATCTGACCACCACGTAAAATTAGAGACTAAAAAACCTAAGTTATCTAACTTATCTGCACAATGATTACCTTCCTTGTAAATATGAGTTTCCAAAAAATTGAAATCCCTAATCTTAGTCATACAGTGGTCTCATTTGTTCCTTAACTTCCAAGACACTACATATGGTTTACTGTTGGATTTAACAAGCAACAAAGAGTTCGTCTCCAACCATAAATTAGTTCAGTTACGACTAACCGCATACTCCATTGCGAGAATGTCCCCCCATAATCTCCGCAGATAGTGCATTAGCCGGAGACAAATTACAAGTAAAACATCCCAAATGCTCACCCATATAATCCCTAAAAACCTCTCCATAAGAAACTCGAATGGGTCAGCAGGGTCAGCAGGATACTTGCACACATTACCAGCCAGCAGGGTCGACGAAGCAATGCACAAACAAGAGGATTTCCAATGCACCAAAACATTACGAAATATGACTTGGTTCCTTGCGTGCCAAATAGCATGGATAGTGCTCCCAATAGCAAAAATATTCACTCAATTATATTGCGCATAAGAAAATTTGTTCATGGTCTGGAAGCAATCATTCAAACAAGTAATCGGATAATTCCAAACCAACAAGTGTTGCAGCCAATTCCAAATCTTAGAGGCATAAGACTACACATTAAAGGCATATGAAATCCCATAACAACCATTTTCTCATCAGCGGGAAGTTTAGCAAAACTAAGCCTCCAAAAAACCAAAGAATGGGAAGAAGGAATGAAAGAGTTCCAAATAAATCGGCTCCAATGAGAAACACAAGGGTTACCTTTGGCATAATTATAAGCATTTTTCAATATAAGCTGACCACTATCCGAACGATTCCACATCAGCTTGTCTTCCTGCTGAACATTAGGAAAACATCCACAAAATGACTATGCAGCATCAGATACGCCATAGCAAGATCAGTAGGCAAAATAATAATGTTGCCAACAATAAACTGACTCAGCTTCGCATTTAAGTCTAGCAATGAGGCATCATGAAACTGCAGCAAAGAAACTAGCGGAACACCATACTAGTTATCCAACCAAAATATAATATTATTCACATTGCCAACATTCCAAATCGAATTATCCAAAAGATTATGCAGGAAGCTTCTAAAACTAGTCCATATAGAAGAAAAGACATGATATCGTACCTTTCGGCCGTTTTTAAAAATTCTGGCTTTCAAAATCTTATCCCAAATATCGGTTTCATTAATAACAGACCTGCACTGCACAAGGTTGGAAGCCTCATTTATAGACAATAAAGATCACAGAACCAAGCCACCACTTTTATAATCGTTACCGCAGATCTTTCCACGACATCGTCACAACTTTATGTTTCTCAATGTTTGCGCTCCATATGAAGTTTCTGCACCATTTTTCAACCAAATGAATAAGATTAGCCGGCCAAGAATAAATCCATACAAAGTACATATGCATGTTGTGAATAAACGACTTAACGAGTTGAATTCTCCCAACTATAGACAAAAGGCTAGCTTTCCAAGAAGCAAGTTTACTTCTGACTTTATCCATAATATACATGAAATATACACCTTTAGGCCTTCCTTTGAAGATAGAAACCCCCAAATAAGTGAAAGGCATATGGCCGACTAAAAAATCGATCTTGTTGGCAAGCATAACATGTCTAGAAGCAGTCATCGAACCGCAAAAAAAAGGGACTTAAAGGGGTTACAGACCTGCCCAGAAAACTCAACATATCTTTTGAAAAGCACTGATAAAGCATCAAGAGAACTAACACTTCCCTTTATGAACAACATTATGTCATCGGCATAGAAAACATGCAAAGGAACTTCGACATCACAATAGACTTTAATAAGCTTTATACTTCCATCAGCAACTAGATGAACCAACCATTTGCTCAGCACATCCTCCGCAATGAAAAATAATAAAGGTGATAATGAATCTCCCTGTCGAATGCCTCTATTACAACTGAAAAAACCATGGTGTAAGAGCACAGATTGTGTCTTAGTAATATCTCTATGTTTTGATGATAACATTAATGATAATTTGTATACAAGAATTATACTCTCTAAATTTGTTCTAAACTGTTTTCTACAGGCACAAAAGATTTTAATCTTAAAGAGCAAATTTGATGTGAACAATAAATTCTGAATGGCTCAAGAGCATCTGAAGATTAGAAGAATCTGAAGTATAAGAGCTTAGTCATCAAGATTCTGAAGATACAACACGCTGCATATATTATCAAGAATCTGAATGAAAGAAGACTCTGAGTGAAGAGACTCTGAATGAAAGAAGACTCTGAGTGAAGAGACTCTGAATGAGAGAAGACTCTGATCTGAGTGAAGACTCTGATCTAAGAGCATGTTACGCTTCAAGCACACAGCTGCACCAGACTCTGATTCAGCAACATCTGAAGAACATCTTAGGCTCTGAAGTTTCCAGAAGATTCTGAAGACTGAAGACTCTGATATTGATTGTTGATCTGAACTATCTGAAGAATTATTTGAAGAAGATTATTTTAATATATCCGTTGGAATATGCCAGCAAATCTTTCCTTAATTGGGATAGACAAAATTCTCTGCAAGAAGATTATTCCTCTGATACATTCCATATATGGCAAATTCACAGCTCAGCAGACAATTGCTACACCCACATTTTGTGCGCCGTCTCTCTGCTGCAATAGTACAAAGGACAGTACTATTTGATATTGGAAATATCTTCTCCAACGGTAAAATATTCTCTCCAATATTCAAGTGGCTATATAAAGGATATCATAGCACTTTCTTCAGTGACTAATTGAGATGAACTAAGACGAAATAATTACAAGAACACTCACACGCGAAAAACTCTCAAGCTCTCATATTCTTTGTTGTTCATACATTGTTCTAAACTTAGAGAAATAACACAGTTGTGTTTATAGCTTTTTTAGAAGCAAATTCTTACTCTTACATTGTATTACATTAATTTGTAAAGGAAGTTTTCCTTAAGAGGATCTAGGTTAGATTAGTAGCTCTTGAGAAGACTAAGAACAGTTGTTCTTAGGTGTTACTATTTGTAATCAGTTGATTTGAATAGTGGATTAAGTCCTTGTTGAGAAAGGCAAATCACTCTTGAAAAGGGTGGACTGGAGTAGTTGAGTTCAACGAACCAGGATAAAAATACTTGAGTTTTTATCTTTGATTATTTTCTGTCATACTTATTCAACCCCCCCTTCTAAGTATTTTCTCACCTTCAGTTGGCATCAGAGCTCCGGTTCTGAGTGTGCATTCACTTAACCGTGACAGATAAAGATCCAGTGAGAAGAATACTCTGTTATTTATTTGGTTGCTAATATGGGTGATATTCCTACATCAAGCAACAAATGTGAAGGAGACAGAATCAGCACCAAACCTCCAATGTTTGATGGAGAAAAATTTGATTATTGGAAAGATAGACTTGAAAGTTTTTTCTTGGGGTATGATGCTGATCTCTGGGATTTAGTCATTGATGGATATGAACATCCTACTAAGGATGGCAAAAAGATTGATAGAAAATCAATGACTGAGGAGCAGAAGAAAGAATTCAAGAATCATCACAAAGCCAGAACCATACTTCTTAATGCAATCTCTCATACAGAGTATGAGAAGATTACCAACAGAGACACTGCTCATGATATGTTTGAGTCTCTCAAAATGACTCATGAGGGAAACTCTCAGGTGAAAGAAACAAAGGCTCTGGCGCTGATACAAAAGTATGAAGCGTTCAAGATGGAAGAATCTGAGAACATTGAGACTATGTTTTCCAGATTTCAGATTCTAACAGCTGGGTTGAAAGTTCTGGACAAGGGCTACTCAACATCTGATCATGTCAAGAAGATCATCAGAAGTCTTCCTACCAGATGGAGACCTATGGTGACTGCATTGAAGCTGGCCAAGGATCTGAACAAAATCTCATTAGAAGAACTCATCAGTTCTTTGAGAAGTCATGAGATTGAGCTGGAGGAAGATGAACCCCAGAAGAAAGAAAAAGGTAAATCCTTAGCTTTTAAATCTAACAAATCTGTTAAAGCTTTGCAGGTAAATGAAGAAAGCTCTGAGGAATCTTCTTCTGAAGAAGAAGATGAACTATCCATGCTGTCCAGAAGGATCAACAAACTCTGGAAGCACAAAGGGAAGAAGTTCAACAACTTCAGAAGATCTGATCAAAAGAGAGAATCTTCTGGACACAGAAGATCTGGCAAGAAAGAGGTCACTTGCTATGAATGTAAAGAACCTGGACACTACAAGAGTGAATGTCCCAAACTTCAAAAGGAAACACCCAAAAGGAAGTTTGATAAAAAGAAAAAGGTTCTGATGGCTACATGGGATGACTCAGATGAATCTGAATCATCTTCTGAATCTGAGGAAGAATGTGCAAATGTTGCGCTGATGGCCAACACAAATGATCAAGATAAAGGAACGTCATCATCTGAATCTGAGTCAGAATCAGACTCTGACTCTGAAGAGGTATTTTCTGAACTCTCCAGAGCTGAACTTGTTGAAAGTTTATCTGACATGTTGGAAAGCTACAGCAAGATTAAACTCAAATACAAGAAGCTGAAAAGCAATCTTGAATCTGAGATTGATCTTCTGAGAACAGAACTTGTTGAGCAGAAAGAAATAAATTTAAAACTCAAAAATGATTTAGAAACAACTCAACAAGAATCTGATACTGAAACAGAGTCAAGTGAAAATATTTTAGAAAAATATGACTCCAGTTTTAAAAGATTCCTCACTAAAAGCATAGACAGAAGCAAAATGGCTTCTATGATCTATGGTGTTAGTGGGAACAACAGAAGAGGCATTGGATGTGAATCTTCCTCTGGAAGCAATCCAAAATCTGTTGATAAACTCTTCATCAAGAAGACTCCTCTGTATTCTCATTTTAAGTTTGGTCATCTGAATGATATTAAACATACAAGCTCTGAAAAGAGTACTTATGTGTTTAAGCCAAGGGCTAGCCAGAATAAACACTATGTTGAAAAACAGAAGTTTAGGCAAAACCACAGAACATCTAACCCCAAAGGACCCAAGAAGATCTGGGTACCTAAAAGTAAAATAATACCTGTTGCAGATGTTCTTAGCAGCAAAATCCAGACACCAATCATGGTACCTGGACTCTGGATGCTCACGACATATGACGGGCGAAAGGTCTATGTTCCAAAGCCTGGAACTTAGATCTGGAGGGGACGTGAAATTTGGAGGGAACCAGAAGGGCAAGATCATTGGCTCTGGTACAATAGGTAATGGTAACCTACCCTCTATTTCTAATGTTCTGTTAGTTGAAGGATTAAAACATAATCTATTGTCCATAAGTCAATTAAGTGACAATGGTTATGATATCATCTTTAATCAAAAATGTTGCAAAGCTGTATGTCAAAAGAATGGTTCAATCCTATTCAGTGGAAAGAGGAAAAACAACATTTACAAAATTAACCTTTCAGAACTTAAAGTTCAAAATGTAAAATGCCTTTTATCTGTGAATGATGAGCAATGAGTCTGGCATAGAAGATTGGGACATATTAATATGAGACGTATATCTCAGATTAATAAACTCAATCTGGTCAGAGGACTCCCTAATCTGAAGTTCAATTCAGATGCTCTGTGTGGCGCATGTCAAAAGGGTAAATTTTCAAAATCTCATTTTAAACCAAAAAATGTTGTTTCCACTTCTAGACCATTGGAATTACTTCATATTGATCTGTTTGGACCAGTGAAAACTGCATCCATCAGAGGCAAGAAGTATGGGTTAGTCATTGTAGATGACTACAGCAGATGGACATGGGTAAAGTTTCTAAAACACAAGGATGAGTCTCATTCTGTGTTCATTGACTTCTGCAATCAAGTCCAGACTGAAAAAGAATGCAAAATTATTAAAGTCAGAAGTGATCATGGTGGTGAATTTGAAAACAAATATTTTGAAAAATATTTTTCTGAAAAAGGAATTGCACATGATTTCTCCTGTCCTAGAACTCCACAACAAAATGGAGTTGTAGAGAGGAAAAATAGAACATTGCAAGAAATGGCCAGAACCATGATCAACGAGACAAATCTGGCAAAATACTTTTGGGCAGAAGCAATAAATACAGCATGTTATATTCAGAACAGAGTGTCTGTAAGACCTCTTCTAGAAAA
This sequence comes from Lathyrus sativus, assembly GCA_963859935.3. Lineage (NCBI taxonomy): Eukaryota > Viridiplantae > Streptophyta > Magnoliopsida > Fabales > Fabaceae > Lathyrus > Lathyrus sativus. Next base: position 446,130,307 of record OZ012739.1, on the reverse strand, counting down.
GACTCCCTATGAATTGTGGAGAAACAGAAAGCCCAACATTGCTTATTTTCATCCATTTGGATGTATTTGTTATATGCTTAACACTAAAGATCATCTGAACAAGTTTGATTCCAAAGCATAGAAGTGTTTCATGCTTGGTTATTCTGAACGCTCTAAAGGCTACAGAGTATTCAATACTGAAACACAGATTGTGGAAGAATCTATTCATGTTAGATTTGATGATAAGCTTGGCTCTGAAAAGCCAAAGCAAGTTGAAAGTTCTGCAGATAGAGAAGTTATTCTCACAGACTCTGAAGGCTCAGAGGCAGACAAGACTAAAGACAAAGACTCTGAAGCAAACTAAGATGCTACGCCTCTAACTTCCCAACTTGACAATCTGCATATTTCTGAAAGACCAACAGTCAGAGGATCTTCTTCCAGAATGAAAGCTTCTCATCCAGAGGATGTGATAATTGGAAAGAAAGATGATCCAATAAGGACAAGAGCATTTCTCAGAACTTCTGAATCTTCCTTCTGTGGCTTAGTGTCAATTATAGAACCAACATCTGTTGATGAGGCTCTGGAAGATAATGAATGGATTTTAGCTATGCAAGAGGAGCTGAATCAATTCACAAGGAATGAAGTCTGGGATCTGGTTCCAAGACCTAAAGGTTTCAATGTCATTGGAACAAAATGGGTTTTCAGAAATAAACTCAATGAGAAAGGAGAAGTTGAAAGGAACAAAGCAAGACTGGTTGCTCAAGGCTACAGTCAACAAGAAGGCATAGACTACACAGAAACATATGCTCCTGTTGCAAGGTTAGAGTCTATACGCTTGCTTATTTCATTTGCTGCACAACATAACATCACTCTTTATCAGATGGATGTTAAAAGTGCTTTTCTTAATGGAATTATAGAAGAGGAAGTGTATGTCCACCAACCTCCTGGTTTTGAAAATGAAAATTTTCCAGATCATGTTTACAAACTGAAAAAATCTCTTTATGGACTAAAACAAGCTCCCAGAGCTTGGTATGAGAGGTTGAGTAATTTTCTTCTGAAGAAAAATTTCATCAGAGGAAAAGTGGATACCACACTATTTTGTAAAACCATTAAGAAAGATTTGTTGATTTGTCAAATTTATGTAGATGATATTATTTTTGGATCAACAAATATTATGCTTGGAAAGGAGTTTGCTAAATGTATGCAGGCAGAATTTGAGATGAGCATGATGGGAGAACTGAGATTCTTTCTGGGAATCCAAGTAAATCAGACTCCAGAGTGCACCTACATACATCAGACCAAGTATGTTAAAGAGCTTCTGAAGAAGTTTAACATGCTGGATAGCAAAATGGCAAAGACTCCAATGCATCCTACAAGCACTCTAGGTAAGGAAGAGGTAAGTAAGAAGGTAGATCAGAAACTCTACAGAGGTATGATAGGATCTCTTCTTTATTTGACTGCTTCTAGACCAGACATTCTGTTTAGTGTTTGTTTATGTGCTAGATTCCAATCAGATCCTAGAGAATCACACTTAACTGCTGTTAAGAGGATTCTAAGGTATCTGAAAGGTACTGCTAATGTTGGTTTGTGTTACAGAAGATCTGACAAATATTCACTAGTTGGATTCTGTGATGCTGACTATGCTGGAGATAGAGTTGAGCGCAAAAGTACTTCTGGAAGCTGTCAGTTTCTTGGAAGTCATCTGATCTCGTGGTACAGCAAGAAGCAACCAACAATTGCACTATCAACCACAGAGGCAGAATACATTGCTGCTGCTGGATGTTCCACTCAGATGCTCTGGATGAAGAGTCAACTAGAAGATTATCAAATCTATGAGAGTAATCTTTCTATCTTCTGTGATAATACTTCTGCTATATGTTTATCCAAAAATCCAATTTTACACTCTAAGGCCAAACATATAGAGATTAAACATCATTTCATCAGAGACTATGTTCAGAAGGGTGTAATAAATTTAGCCTTTGTTGATACAGATCATCAATGGGCAGATATTTTCACAAAACCCCTTGCTGAAGATAGGTTTAAGTTTATTCTGAAAAATATTTGTATGGATTTTTGTCCAGAGTAATATTTCTCAGAGTCAACTTCTCAGATGCTAAGTGTTTAACACTCTGAAGTATTTCATCTGTCTTGCTTGTTTAATTTATCTGTGAATTATTTTTTTTGTGTGAAACTCTGAACTGACCATCTCAGAGGATCTGAAAGTTGAAAACGTTTCATTTCTTAAGAGTTATAGAATCACATGCAAGCAAACACGTGTCACTCAGAATCTGAAAAGATGGAGTACACCTACTGATTATGACGTTTAAGGTATTGCTTTGAAAATCTCAATCTGTCTTGATTTTCCCCCAAATGTCATATCATAATTAAAAATGATTACTTTTCATTTAATGCAAACGTGCGTATGTGTCCTATGTGTGTCTGTTGTGTTTCCCATGCTTGCTTTATTTGTCTATATAAACCACTCTCATAACACATTCACACTTTTCACATTCTCAAACACATATGCGCTTTTGTTTGTTGTTCTCTCTCTTTGCAAACCCTAAAAGAACTCAGAAACCTTCATCTTCTTCATCATCGTCAACAATGGCATCTACTTCAAAAGCTGTTACTACCAAGAATGCTACCACTGTCATAGAACCAGTACGCACTCTTCTAACTGCTGTTGATTCACTAGAAGTACTGTGTGAAAGTTTCGTGGACTTAGAAGATCTTGCTGAAAATGGGTTTGATCTGATTTCTTCAATCAAAGCACAAGGCTGGGACGGTTACTTTGACAGGCTTATGGGTCCTGTGTATCCAAAGTTAGTGAAGGAGTTCTGGATCCATGCATTTGCTACTCCAAAGTTCATTCACTCCTCTGTGCTGGGAAAAAAGATAGTTATCACTGAAAACCTGATAAGGAAACTCATAGGTTTTAAGGCAACTGATGGAGTAACCTCTCTGTCTTCTGCGCGTGAAGACCTGAAAGATGTATGTCAAGAAATCTGTACTACTGGTGAACCTTGTAAGAAGGTTAAGTTCTTGAAACCCACTTACAAGATATGGGCTAAGATTTTCATGAACACCATCTTTCACAGACCCTCTTCAAACTCTTCTGATTATGTTAATGCTGAACAACTTTACTTCATGTATTGTTTACACCAAAACATTCAGATTGATCTTCCATACTTGTTGTTTAATCATCTGGTGTCTCACGTCAAGGAAACAAGGGAAACAGCCAGAGATAAATCTGGAAAAGTCAGAACATGGATTCCTATGGGAAGGCTGATTTCAGATATTCTGATAGAAAACCAACTTGTGGCGCATCTGCAAGAGGCTGGGTTGACAGAAGATCTGACTTATATCATTGGCTCTGAAATAAACGGTTTAACTTTGAGAAGGATGAAACTGGTTGATGATTTATCTGAGAAACCAAGGAAAACTAACTCTGAAGAAGTTAGGGGAAGAAGGATTCCTGTTAAGGATTTTCCTTTATTCACCTCAGATGAACCTAGAGAAATTATTGCTGAGTATGTTGCTCGCTGCATAAGAGATGGTGTTGAGATTCCTGCCAATCTTGTGCAGAAGGAAGGCCAAGTTCTTCCTGATTTGACAAGGGAAAGAAGATGTAAGAGAAAAGCTGATAGTGAAGGTCATCAGAAGAAAAGGAAGCATTCAGATGCTGAAAAGAAGAAGAAAAGGAAGAAGCTGAAGAAGGTTCAACCAAATCCTCCTGCAGCAACTTTTGAAGAAATTAGAGATACTCTGAAACAGGTATTTAACACTAATTCTAATCCTGTTCATCATTCTGCTACCCCCACACCATCTGACTCACCCCTTATATTTAAAAGATCTAGACCATCTGAGACTCATACACCACAACCAACAAACATACAAACAGAAATTCCACAACAAACTCAACAAACAACACCACAACCACAAAACACTATCCCAGAATATACCATTCCAGAGGATGTTCACCCTGAACACTCTGACCAACCTGAAAATCTCATTGATCCTAATGAGATATTAGATGTCACACCTTTAAACCAGTCTGTCATTTTATCTTCAACTTCTGAAAAATCTAACCACTCTGATACGTCATCTGATGATGAATCATCTGGTTACATTAATGAATGCTTGAATGATCTCAAACAACCTCGTTCTGAGAGTGTTTGGAAACAGCTGTTTAAATCTCCAACTTCTGAACATCCACCTTCTCCACAAAATTCCCCAACTCAAACTCTCACTCCACAACCTCTTGAAATCCAAAACACTCCACAACCAACAGAAACCCAACCAATTCCCTCAATACCTCAACCACAACATTCTGACCAACAAACATCTGAACCACAAACCAACCAACCAACATCTGAACCACAAATCAATCCTCAATCTTCTGAACCACAAACATCTGAACATCCATCTTCACAACCTCAACCTTATGAACAAACACCACAAACACAACTAACCCAACCAAGAAAACCCAGAACCCCTGATGAAGCAGAATTGGGATCACGTGTTTATACTCTGTTAAGAGATTTTGATAAGGATAATGTCTCAGACTTTGCTGACATTATGGATGTTTGCATGACTACTATGGACAAAGAGGCTGCTAACGCTGTTTGGAAGAAATATCTTTACAGACTGAATAGGGAGGCTTTGAAAATCAGGACTCAGTGTCTTAGATTGTCAAAAGTAAGGTTTGCTGCTTATCAAAAATGGATTAAGAGAAACACTCCTCCTATTCTTCTTCTAGAAGCTCCTCCACCTCCAGAAATTCCTGCACCTGATGTTACTCAGCCTGTTTCAGAATCAACTGTTCCAGAATCTACTGTTTCAGAATCTACAGATCTTCAGAAGGATGTCAAAGAACTTAAGGATTTTATGGTTGATCAAAAGAAAACAAATGAAGAAATGAAAACTTGGATGGCTAAGCAAGATGAAAATTCAGAAAGGATTACAGCACTGCTGCAACTCATTGCTTCTCAACAATCCTCATCTGCTAAACCTACTTGATGTTTTGCACAAGTTTTTCATGTTTTGCTTTGTTTTGATTTTCTTCTGATATGTTTTGAATGCTTTTATCTGAATCTGCATGTTCTCTTGACTTAATGACAATGATCTTTTTGCTTATCTGGATATGTGTTTCTTCTGCATCTTTACTGTCTTTTAAAATTCTTTTTGATTATGACAAAAAGGGAGAGAAACAAAATAGAATCTGATTGTTCAAATCTATAAGCAATTATCTGAACTAAGTCAGACATGTTACTAACATTCTTTGAATTTAACCAGACTCTGACAAATTTCATTGAAGTTTTTCCTGAGATCTATCTTTTCAGAACCTGATCAAAAATAGCTAAATCTGAGTAGACCAGACTCTGATATCTAACCTTGAGTACTATGATCTAAAAGATAACTCAAGACAGGAAATGGCAAGATAAACAACCAGGTGTTCTGAAGTTGTTCATCTGGCATCAAGCTTTAATATGGCATCAAGCTTTGACTCTAGAAGTCAAACATATGTCAACCAGGCTTCAATCAGGCTCTGAATCTGAAATGTACTCAACCAGAAAGGGAAGTATCTAATTCCATTAGAGTATTCATTTCAGGGGGAGATTGTTAATCTCAGGGGGAGTAATTTTAATTCATATTTTTATTGAACAAATTTCTCATGTTTTGTCATCATCAAAAAGGGGGAGATTGTAAGAGCACAGATTGTGTCTTAGTAATATCTCTATGTTTTGATGATAACATTAATGATAATTTGTATACAAGAATTATACTCTCTAAATTTGTTCTAAACTGTTTTCTACAGGCACAAAAGATTTTAATCTTAAAGAGCAAATTTGATGTGAACAATAAATTCTGAATGGCTCAAGAGCATCTGAAGATTAGAAGAATCTGAAGTATAAGAGCTTAGTCATCAAGATTCTGAAGATACAACACGCTGCATATATTATCAAGAATCTGAATGAAAGAAGACTCTGAGTGAAGAGACTCTGAATGAAAGAAGACTCTGAGTGAAGAGACTCTGAATGAGAGAAGACTCTGATCTGAGTGAAGACTCTGATCTAAGAGCATGTTACGCTTCAAGCACACAGCTGCACCAGACTCTGATTCAGCAACATCTGAAGAACATCTTAGGCTCTGAAGTTTCCAGAAGATTCTGAAGACTGAAGACTCTGATATTGATTGTTGATCTGAACTATCTGAAGAATTATTTGAAGAAGATTATTTTAATATATCCGTTGGAATATGCCAGCAAATCTTTCCTTAATTGGGATAGACAAAATTCTCTGCAAGAAGATTATTCCTCTGATACATTCCATATATGGCAAATTCACAGCTCAGCAGACAATTGCTACACCCACATTTTGTGCGCCGTCTCTCTGCTGCAATAGTACAAAGGACAGTACTATTTGATTTTGGAAATATCTTCTCCAACGGTAAAATATTCTCTCCAATATTCAAGTGGCTATATAAAGGATATCATAGCACTTTCTTCAGTGACTAATTGAGATGAACTAAGACGAAATAATTACAAGAACACTCACACGCGAAAAACTCTCAAGCTCTCATATTCTTTGTTGTTCATACATTGTTCTAAACTTAGAGAAATAACACAGTTGTGTTTATAGCTTTTTTAGAAGCAAATTCTTACTCTTACATTGTATTACATTAATTTGTAAAGGAAGTTTTCCTTAAGAGGATCTAGGTTAGATCAGTAGCTCTTGAGAAGACTAAGAACAGTTGTTCTTAGGTGTTACTATTTGTAATCAGTTGATTTGAATAGTGGATTAAGTCCTTGTTGAGAAAGGCAAATCACTCTTGAAAAGGGTGGACTGGAGTAGTTGAGTTCAACGAACCAGGATAAAAATACTTGAGTTTTTATCTTTGATTATTTTCTGTCATACTTATTCAACCCCCCCTTCTAAGTATTTTCTCACCTTCACATGGAGCTCCCCATTTATAGAAATAGAGACTTTAGTTGAATGCAAAATTCTATCAATCCAGCTACAAAATGTATCGTTGAAACCAAATTTGGCAAGCACCTTCAAGAGAAAATTCCAATCGAGAGTATCAAATGCCTTCAAAATATTAACCTTTAGCATTAAGTTACCTCCCATGGTTTTCCTGTGCATAATATTTGCCACCTCTGAAGTTAAATAAATACAATCCATAATGTTTCTATCTTGCACAAAGCCTTTTTGCTCCTTTGAAACAATATGAGGAAGAATCTGAGCTAGCCTATCTACCAATACTTTCGTAATAATTTTACATTTGAAAATCTCTAGAGCAATAGGTCTATAATGATCAATACTCTCAGCCTCCTTTATCTTCGGAATCATAACAACAATATTCATATTATAATTAGGAGTAAGCCATCCATCCTTGAAAAATAGAAGAGTAGCATTAATAACATCGTTCTTTATGATCTTCCAATATGTCTGGAAGAAAAAAAGATCAAAACCGTTAGGGCCAGCAGCACTGTCTCTATTTAAGTTGAAAACTGCATTATAAATTTCATCTCCAAAGGGCAACATTGTAATAATTTTGTCAGTCTGCTCATTCACAAGGTTAGGAATAACCTCATCCACCAAAGAACTATCCTGCAAAATAGAAACATTGTTAAATAAAGCATTGAAATGATGCACCACATGATCAAGAATTTCCTCCTTGCTTGTAATAACATTGTTACCCACTTTCAAAGAGTGCATAAACTTAGTAGAATTCCTAATTTTAGCCAATCTGTGAAAACACTGCGATTCCAATCACCATCCACATGCCAACGAACACAGGCTTTCTCTTTCGAAAACAACTCTTCAAAACCAAGGGCCTGATCCAAAGACACTTGCGCATTTCTCTCTTCAGCATCCAAATCATATGAATACCCCGCAATGTTTATCTTGTCTTGAATATCTTTTAGAACCTTTTTCGCTTGCTTAACATTATTGTTGATGTTACCAAAATAGCTAACATTCCAAGACTACAACCTATCTTTCAGAAATTTCAATTTCTTGGTCAGTACAAACATGGGACAACCTACAACTACCATGTCCCACACAGGCTCCACCATATTGAGACAATCTAGATGAGAGCTCCACATATTAAGAAACTTGAATTGTGACCTGAAACAATCAGCTTGGCAACTAAAATGTAATAATAACATAAAGTGATATGATTTGTTCTGCAACAAAGTGGAACAAGCAAGCTTAACACAAGAATCCATCCAATCTTGATTGCACACCGCCCTATCTAACCTTTTTTTAGTATGACTCGTCACTACGCCAAAAATGATTTTTGGCAGCGCAGAAAAGACAGCGCTTTCTATAAAAGCGCTGCTAAAGAGTAAGGAAAAAAAAGGAAAAAAAAAAAGAGTTGACTTTAGAAAGCGCTTTTAAAAAAGCGCTGCTAAAGGTGGCAGTTTTGTATTACAAAAGAAAGCGTTTTTCAAAAAGCGCTACTAAATGAGGGAGCTAGGAAAGTGCTTTGAGAAAGCGGTGTTATATGGGTGACCTACGAAAGCGCTGCTATATAGATAACCTACGAAAGTGCTTTCTAAAAGCGCTGCTAAAGGTGGCAGTTTTGTATTACAAACGAAAGCGCTTTTATAAAAGCACTACTAAATAGGGTACCTACGAAAGCGCTTTTATAAAAGCGCTGCTATAGGTCCTACCTAAGGCAGACCTTAGAGAGCGCTTTTATAAAGCGCTGCTAAAGGTGCATGCAAAAGCGCTGTTATATGTTTTAATATCATAAATTTAATAAAACTCAACATATTCAGAAACAGAAGCAGTCGTGTTTAAACTTGTTCTTTCCCACTCGCGATAAACCCTACTCCCTTCATCCGACCATTTCCGTTGCACCGCCGTACTGCCTCCGTCCGTCCGACCAGTCCGCCGTCTTCGTCATTTCCGCCGACTGTCATAGTCCCTCCGTCCGCCGCAACCTCCTCTATCCGGCCATTCCACCATTTTCAAGGTATTGAAGTTTTTTTAAAATGTTACTTTTACAATTCATAGTGTGGCTTGAGAACTCATTTTAATGAAGTTAATATTGAATTTTTTTTGTTCTTGATGTAAATGTATATGTCAATATTGAAGTTAATATTGAAGTTTTTTTGTTCTTGATGTAAATGTATATGTTAATGTTGTTGTTGTTGTTCTTGATGTTGATGATGTTGTAACGAGAATGTAGTTGTTGATGTTGTTAGTGTTGATGTTAATTTTGTAAGTCAATTTTGTATATATGTTAATGTTTTTGTTGTTGATGGAAACTTGAATTAAGTAACGATAATGTTGTTGTTGATGTTGTTGGTGTTGATGTTAATGATGTTAATGTTGTTGATGAAAGTAAATGAATTAATTTTGTCTGCTAATTTTGTATATACGTTAATGTTGTTGTTGATGGAAACTTGAATTAATTGTTGAATGTTGTTGATGTTCTTGAATATTGTTGATGTTTGAATATTTGCGAATTACTTGTTGAATATTGTGATTTTGTTGAGTAATTTCTTGAACTTAAGTGATAAAGTGGTTATATTAGGTACAACTACTAACTTAGTGAATTTGTTATAGGGGTTACCTGTGAAGAGCAAGATTGTGATCATTCCCAAGAATCCTACTGTGTAGTTCTAGAAGTTGGTGATTTCTCTACAGGTGCTACAGGTATTCGTTGTTTTTGTTTAGCTTTCTTAGTTTAGTTTAGCCTAATTAATTAGTATGGATAAAAAATGGATGTCTTCCAATAGATTGTCAAAAGAGTACGAGAATGGGGTATCAAAATTCGTTAAGTTTGCTGTTGAACACGCCAAAGACCCCAGTAGGATTACATGTCCTTGTTTAGGTTGTTGTTATGGGCGTCGGGTTGACGCAGTACAGTTGGAATATCATTTAAAGAGACACGGAATTGATCGAAGTTATACATGTTGGACATTACATGGTGAGATAAGTAACGAGAATGATGAACCGGGGGATAATACGACCTATGCTTCAAATGACAATGGCAGGGATACATATGATTATGATCGAGTCGAAGAGATTGCAAAAGTACTTGAAGAAGATCTTCAGGATTGTCCCAAGATGTTTGAGAGGTTGGTAAGCGATGCATAAAAATCATTGTACAAAGGTTGCACTACTTTCACAAGATTGTTTGCGGTATTAAAGTTGTACAACTTAAAGGCGAGTAATGGATGGTCAGATAAAAGTTTCACAGAGTTATTAGCCCTTATGAAAGAGATGCTTCCGGAGGATAATGTTCTTCCCAATCGAACCTATGAAGCTAAAATGATGTTATGCTCTATTGGCATGAGCTATGATAAGATACATGATTGTTCAAATGATTTCATTTTGTTTCGAAATGAATATGCATCATTAAATGAGTGTCCTAAATGCGGTGTATCTCGGTATAAGAAAAAGTTGTCACCAGCAAAAGTCTTATGGTATTTTCCTATAATTTCGAGATTTAGACGCATGTTTCATAGTGAAACATATGCAAAACACTTGACTTGGCATGTAAATGATAGAATTATAGATAGGAAGTATCGACATTCGGCAGATTCACCACAGTAGATGAAAATTGATAATGAGTATCCTGATTTTGGAGAAGAAGTAGAAACCTTTGCTTGGTATTATCAACTGATGGAATGAATCCGCATGGTCTACAAAGTATCTCACATTCCACATGGCCTGTAATTATTATGATTTATAACCTACCTCTATGGCTATGTATGAAGCGTAAGTACATGATGTTATCTATGTTAATTTCTGGTCCTAAACAACCAGGGAATGACATATACGTATACTTGACACTTTTAATCAAAGACTTAAATATTTTGTGGGAGAACGGTGTGGAGGTTTATGATGGATATAGGAAAGAAAGTTTCAATTTGAGGGTGATGTTGTTTGGCACAATTAATGATTTTCCAGCATACGGAAATCTATCGGGGTATAGTATTAAAGGTCAATATGCGTGTTCTATCTGTGAAGAAAACACAGATTAAACGCGATTAGAATTTGGTCAGAAGAATGTATTTCTAGATCATCGTAGATTCTTAAATTCTAATCAGCACTATCGTGGGTGGAGAAAAGCATTCAATGGAAATTTAGAACAAGGTAGAGCTCCACTTACATTGATAGGTGAACAAATTTTTGAAAAGGTGAAAGATGTGAGTACTAAGTTTGGCAAGCCTTTTGCTCATACGCTTGTCACGCATAGGTGGAAGAAGAGGTCAATTGTTTTTGAATTTTCATATTGGAAGTTGTTGTATGCAAGACATTTTCTTGATGTTATGCATATTGAAAAAAATGTATTTGAAAGTGTTATTGGTACGTTACTCAATATACAAGGAAAGTCTAAGGATGGCCTTAAAGTAAGAAAGGACTTGGTAGTGATGGGAATAAGAAATGAATTAGGACCTTTGAAGAAAAGAAATCGAACATATCTACCACCTTCTGCTTATACTTTATCTAGAAAGGAGAAAAATATATTGTGTAAGTTTCTAAGTGAAGTTAAAGTTCCAGAAGGATACTCTTCATATATTAGAAGACTTGTTTCTATAAAAGACATCAAGTTAAAGAGTTTAAGGACACATGATTTCCATGTTATAATGGAACACTTTCTACCAATAGGTATACATTCTATTTTTCCAGAAAAAGTGAGAAGCGCAATAAATAAATTGTGTTTTTTCTTCAGGTCAATTTGTAGTAAGGTGATCGATCTTGCGATCTTACCAACATTGCAAAAAGAAATAGTCATTACTTTGTGTGAGCTTGAAATGTATTTTCCTCCATCATTTTTTGACATAATGGTACATCTAGTTGTTCATCTTGTGAAAGAGACACAATTGTGTGGACCAGCTTATATGAGATGGATGTACCTTGTTGAACGTTATATGAAAATATTAAAAGGGTATGTGAAAAACCGAAGTCGACCAGAGGGATGTATTGTTGAACGATACATTATTGAAGAAGCGATTGAGTTTTATACCTACGAGGAAAAATCACATGATACTTCTAAACATGATGGAAATGAACCAGTACAAGATGTGGAAGGAGATATTACAAGAGGAATAACGATTATGAAAAAAAATCATTCGTGCGAAAGATAAATGTATAAAGTATGATGTGAATTGGAATGAAACGGACTAATTAATTGAGCCTAACGGTGCGATGTTGACAAGTTACATTGGGGCACTTATTCGTTCGCAAATTCCAATCACTTGCGATAATTGGAGATTTCCGTCGTTAAAATCGGCCAAAGAAAAAATATGGAGCGAGATACAAGTATGATATCTGATATTTTTTAATTATGTTGATGGTTATATCTTTAAATTACTTATACTAACATACTATATGTATGTTAATTTATTTGCATAGGTATTTTAATATTGATGACAACCAGAAAAAATATTGTCTTCAATTGGCCGGAAAACGACTAAGAGGATTTAGAGCGTTTTTAACGAACAAGTTTCTTAAGGATTCTGATGGAAAATTTGTCGAATCAGAGCGTCCAAATAAGTATGCTGATCTGATTTCAGTTGAAGAATGGGAAACATTTGTTGCCAAGCGAAGAATCCAAGAATTGTTAAATCAAGATTCTCAATGATCAACTTATGTTTTGATGAAGACAAACCACTTAACAAGAAGGCAAAGATGTTCAACCATTTTCAAGACATCAGTATCAAGACAAAGACTTGACATGAAGAATGTTTTCATCAGAAGGTATAATGAAAATCTTCATCAAGTATTTATGTCCTAGTTGCTCAAACCATGAAAAACTATTTGCATTATTTTTCACACTAACACAAGCTTTTTAAAATAGAATTTTTCTAAGTTTTTGTAAGTGCAATCGATTGCACTCTTAGAGCAATCGATTGCATGATCAAAATTTTACTTCATTTTTGCTTCTATTTCTTAGTGCAATCGATTGCATACTTAAAAAATCTTTATATTTTCGCTTTTGTTTCAGTGTACAATCGATTGCTCTGTTGAAAAGTTGAAATTTTAAGTGTTTTTGTTAAAGTGCAATCGATTGGTCTATATGTGCAATCGATTGCTCCCTGAACGTTTTTGAAAAATCATTCTGACAAATTGCATCTCTTCAACCAATCTTCTGTGAAATATTTCCATTGAAACATGGCAATTGTTCATCAATTTTTTGTGAGGATTTGCATATTATTTCAAGAGGTGTTTGTGTAATATAAATACCTAATCTTTCAAATTTTCAAAAACACATCTCTTTCAATCCTCTTTCAAAAAATGTTTAACATAACTTTCATCTTTCCACATCTAAGTTCAAACCATTTTTCATAAAAAAAATTCTGCATATTTTCATATCTTTTGAAAGAAAATTCTTGAGCAACAAGTCTTAGATATTTGTGGAAATTCTCATTGAAAGAGAAGATTAATCACAGTATTGAAACAACATTGTATACACTGTTACAAACTCATTGTAAAAATCAAATTGAATTTATTTCCCCTTGCTGTTCAGGATTGTTGAAAGCAAGTGTGTGCATTGAAGAGGATTGTTCTTCTTGCACTTAGTATTTAGATCTTAAAGGTGTTTAAGAGCCTTTGATCTACCTATAGGTTAGAAAGTATTGTACACTGATCCTAACTATAGTGAAATTTCTTTCGTGTGAAAGGGGATTGGAGTACCTTCGGAGTGTGAAGGGAACCAGGATACTTCTCTGTGTTATTTACTTTCTGCACTTTACTGCTTTCATAACCTCATCATATCTCAAGAAAGTAATAACTCAGACGTTAAAACCAGAAAATTTCAAAGAACCTAATTCACCCCCACCCTCCTAGGTGCAACTCAGACTATCAATTGGCATCAGAGCAGGTCTAGGTAACCTGTTCCTATTCGATCCAGTATGGCTTCCGCAAACAACAAAGGTGTGTTTAAAGACGGTGGTAGTAGCAACAAGCCTCCACTCTTTTGTGGTGAATACTTTGACTTCTGGAAGATTCACATGAAGGCCCACTTAGAAGCACAAGGAGATGAAATATGGGATGCTGTTCAAAATGGTCCCTTCATTCCTACAACGGTCATTAATGGTGTTGGATCAACAAAACCTAAAGGCTCATGGGATGACGATGATAAGAAAAAGGTTCTCTATGACAAAAAGGCAATTAATCTTCTGCAAAGTGCACTAAGCATGGACGAATTATTTCGTGTCTCAACATGTACATCAGCAAAAGAAATTTGGGATAATTTAGTGGAAACCCATGAAGGAACCACTGAAGTTAAAAGATCGAGATTGAACACGTTGAGTCAAGAATACGAGCTATTCAGAATGCAGCCAGAAGAATCAATTCTTGATCTGCAAAAAAGATTTATGCACTTGAAAAATCATCTCAGAGCACTCGGTAAGACATTAACTAATGATAAATCTTAAAGTGCTTAGATCCTTGTCCAGAGAATGGCAGCCCAAGGTGACAGCAATTTCTGAAAAGAAAAGTCTATCCACGATGACATCTGCTACACTGTTTGGAAAACTTCAAGAATATGAGACGGAACTTGGGCGATTGGAAAAACATGAGAATCAAGAGAAGAAATCTAAAAGCATCGCATTAAATTTTGATTCTAAAGAAGTAGAAAAGGCAGACGATCTGATTGAAGATGAAAACTTCATGCTTCTCGTAAAAAGGTTAGGAAAATATTTTGGTTCTAAAAATAATATTGGAAATTCTAACTATATGAAAAGGAAGACGTTTTCAAAGAACAAAGAGAAAGAGGTGTCAACATCCACACAAGATGTCAAATGCTATGAATGTGGAAGACAAGGACACATCAAAGCAAACTGTCATAAACTCTCCAAGAATGATGCCTATAAAAGCAAAAAGGGTTTCAAGAAAAATAAGGCTTACGTAGCATGGGAGGATAACGAGATAAGTTCCTCATCAAATTCAGATAGTGATCAAAATGCAAATCTAGCACTAATGGCCTCACATCATTCTGATGATGAAGACGACAAGGTTAGTAATGATTTTTCAATTTATGATAATGATGCTCATGGGGCAATTGATGAACTTCTGGGTGAATGCAAAGTTATGTACAAAACTATTTCATCACAAAAGAATCAAATTTCAACTTTAGAAAAAAGGATTGAGATAATGGAAAATAATTTCAAAGATGAAAAAGAGAAATTAATTAGTGATCAAAAATAGAATTTTGTATGCACAAAGTGTGAGTAACTTTCATTTCAAATTGTCCAATTAAAAAGAGTCCTTGAAAGGTATGAAAAAAGACAGTTTGGAATAGAGGCTATTCTTAGTCAACAAAGATTCTCAAATGATAAAAGTGGACTTGATTACTCAAAATTTTCTAAACCAAGTTCCAACAAAACCATCTTTGTTAAGGCTAGTGAACAAACTCTTAAAGAGAGAGTGGTCAAGCCTAAAGTGGTTCATAAATACCCCAAGAAGAAAGTATCTAGTAAGAAAAATTCTTATCCTCCTAGATACAAAAGCAATTCTGAGCCCACCTATTTTTATTATGGTATCAAAGGTCATACACCTAATGTCTATTATGTAAGAAACTTCAGTGTTGCAAATGGGCATTATGTGTGGGTCAAGAAAGGCACTAACTATGAAGGACCCAAGGCAATTTGGATACCTAATGAAACTTAAATCTTGTTTTGTAGGTATGCTTGAAGACCTCTTCATATCAGTGGTATCTTGATAGTGGGTGTTCAAGGCATATGACGGGTGACCTTACCAAATTTTCACATCTAACGCTTAAGGCCAAAGGATTTGTAACCTATGGTGATAACAACAAAGGGAAGATCCTTGGCGTAGGCAGCATTGGTGCACCACCTTTTACAACCATAGAAGATGTCCTCTATGTAGAAGGCCTAAAGCATAACCTACTTAGCATTAGCCAACTTTGTGATAAAGGTTTCAGAATCAACTTCACCAAAGATGAATTTTTGATAGAAAACAAAGTCACTCATGAGGTAATGTTAAAAGGTAATAGAATTAAAAAAAAATTATGATTTCCCTTAATAACATGTCTTTGAATGTTAAGTGTCTTATGGCGAACAACAACGACTCTTGGTTATGGCACAAAAGATTTACTCACATTCACATGGAGCATTTGAACAAATTGATCAAACATGACTTAGTTGTTGGTCTTCCAAAGATCAAAGTCATCAAAGATAGATTGTGTGGCGCTTGCCAAAAAGGGAAACAAACTAAATCTACTTTCATATCCAAGAATGTGGTGTCCACAACAAGGCCACTACAATTGTTACACATGGATCTCTTCGGACCATCAAGAACAAAAAGTTTTTGAGGTAATGTTTATGCATTAGTAATTGTTGATGACTTCTCTAGATATACATGGACTTTCTTCTTAGTGCAGAAAAATGAAGCTTTCAAGGCATTCAAGAAGTATGCAAAACAAATTTAGAATGAGAAGTCACTCTCAATTGTCTCCATTAGAAGTGACCATGGTGGAGAATTCCAGAACGCCTTATTTGAAGAATTTTGCGAAGAAAATGGAATCTCACACAACTTCTCCGCACCAAGAACTCCAAAACAAAATGGTGTCGTAGAAAGAAAGAATCGGTCGTTGGTAGAACTTGCAAGAACTATGCTTAGCGATTCAAAACTACCTAAATATTTTTAGGCAGATGCGGTGAGTACGACTTGTTTTGTAAGTAATCATGTTAACATTAGACCTATTCTCAAGAAAACCCCCTATGAACTCTTTAAAGGGAGAAAACCAAACATATCATTCTTTCACATCTTTGGGTGCAAATGTTTTGTCTTGAACAATGACAAAGATAACCTCGGTAAGTTTGACGAGAAATCCGATGAAGGTATTTTTCTCGGTTACTCCCTCTCTAGTAAGGGATTTAGAATTTTTTAACAAAAGAACTTTAACTATTGAAGAATCTATGCATGTTTCTTTTGATGAATCTAACCCCTCCAAGGAGGATGATGTTATTGTTGATGATGATGATGTAGTAGAAACCTCTCAAGCTGATACTCTCAATGATGTTGCAAGTGATCAACCAAAACAACAACAAGATGATTCACAACACAATGAAGAACATAATGATCTACCTAAAGAATGGAGAACTCATAGAGATCATTCGATCGATAAAGTCATTGGTGATATCAATCAAGGTGTTGCAACAAGATTGAATCTCAAGGATGCTTGTATGAACATGGCATTTGTTTTGCAAATTGAACCAGCCAAAATCGATGAAGCCTTAGGCGATGATCAATGGATAATAGCTATGCAAGAAGAACTAAACCAATTTGAAAGAAATCAAGTTTAGAGTCTTGTCCCCAGGCCAAACAACAAGCACATCATAGGAACAAGACGGGTCTTCAAAAAAAAACTTGATGAGAATTGAATAATAGTTCGAAATAAAGCAAGGTTAGTCGCACAAGGATACAACCAAGAAGAAGGAATAAATTTTGACGAAACATTCGCTCTAGTTGCAAGGTTAGAAATAATTAGACTTTTATTGGCTTATGCATGTTCTATGAATTTTCAGCTTTTCCAGATGGACGTCAAAAGTACATTTTTGAATGGATTCATAAATGAAGAAGTTTATGTCAAGCAACCGCCTGGATTTGAAGACTACAAATATACCTCTCATGTCTTCAAATTAAAGAAAGCTCTCTACGGATTAAAATAAGCACCAAGAGCATGGTCCGATCGTCTCAGCAATTTCTTATGTGACAAAAGCTTTAAAAAGGAAAGGTTGACAAGACTTTGTTCATCAAGAAAATTAAAGAAGATACTCTTTTGGTACAAGTATATGTTGATGACATAATCTTCGGTTCAACAAACACAAAGTTATGTGAAGAATTCTCATCCATGATGCAAGGAGAATTTGAAATGTCTATGATGGGAAAAATGAACTACTTTCTAGGACTACAGATCAAGCAACTCAAGAATGGGATTTTTATCAATCAATCCAAATACTGCAAAGAATTATTGAAGAAATTTGATATGGATAATTGTAAGACATTGTTTACACCTATGAGATCCGGTACATATATAGATCAAGATGAATCCGGTGTGTCGGTTGATATCACAAAATATAGAGGTATGATTGGCTCCTTACTATACTTGACAGCAAGTCGCCCTAACATTATGTTCAGTGTTTGTCTATGTGCTCGATTTCTAGCAAACCCAAAGGAATCTCATTTCATGGCAGTCAAGCGGATTATGAAGTATCTCAAGGGAACAACAAATGTCGGTTTATGGTACCCTAAAGGTAGTATTTGCAATTTAATTGGATATTCTGACGCGGATTATGCAGGCTATAAAACAGATAGAAAAAGCACAAGTAGAACTTGTCACATCTTGGGAAATGCGCTAGTCTCATGGGCATGCAAGAAGCAAGCGTGTGTAACACTTAGTACGACTAAAGCAAAATACATAGTAGCGGGTAGTTGTTGTGCACAGATACTTTGGCTCTAGCAACAACTTCGTGACTACAGACTCGATCTTAAAAGCATTCCTATTCGCTGTGACAACACAAGTGCGATAAATATTACAAAGAATCCGGTCATGCACTCAAGAACCCAACATATCGACATACGACATCACTTTCTGCGAGATCATTTACTTCAAGGAGATGCCGAGATAACCTTTGTGGATACTCATAATTAACTTGCCGATATATTCACAAAGTCTTTGGCAAAGGAACCATTCTTCAAAATTTGAAGAGAACTTAGAATATTGGATGAAACTGACGTTGAATCATGAAAGAACATCAAAAATGGTATTTTTTTCTAAAATTTCACTGCCTACAATCGATTTCACCCTTGTGTCGATCGATTGCTCACTATAAGTCTTCTAAAAATATTTAGATTTTTAAGCATGCAATCGATTGCATCCTTGTGTCAATCGATTGCACCCTGTAGCTTTTAATTTATTTCGTTTCTGTTTTGTAGTGCAATCGATTGCACCACTATGCCAGTCGGTTGCACCTACTGTGATATCTGTTTTTTTCATTATTTTTAATAGGTCCATGGTCTTTTAAACCTTCCATCTACTCTATCGTTATACTTTTGACCTACCTATGTTATCTTTAATTCTTAGCCCAGTTTTCAATACTTTGACCATCATTTCACATATTCTCAAAGTCCTTAATCATTCAATAACCATCAACCACTCAACTCCCATATTAACTATCTACATATTCTCTCTTCCTTCAATCATTTCAAAAACCCTACCTCTAAACCAAATTTCATCATCTCTCCCAAAACCTAAACTCTATAAAACTCACTCTCCTCAAAAAAAACCTAAAACAACAACCCTTCATCATCTCTCATGGCTTCTCGTTCAAAAAGAAAGATTTCAGCTCAAAGCAAAGGCAAAGCTCCAGCCTCTTCATTCCCAGAGACTCCACTTGTTCTTCAATATTTGACCGATGAACAGCAAGAAAGATTCACTAAATTTTTTTAGAAAAAGGTTGTGGAAACACCAAAGTATGGTATTCTATCATCCATTCCTGAGGAATGCTTTTCTTTTCAAAACTCATTGATTGCATGCGGCTTGAAATCCTTGATTTCTTCATCCGGTCCATACTATCCGGACTTAGTAAGATTGTTCTACATCAACTTACACATGGAAGAAGGCAGAATGATCACATATGTTAGAGGCAAAAGAATCCTCCTCACCTCAAAGAAAATTGGTAGAACTTTGGATATTCCAACCTCCGGTGGGAGACTCTATGAAGAAAACGAAGAAGTTTGGGAAACATATAACAAAAGAGAATTTTATTGGAGCCTTGGCCGAATGTCTGAAGCAGAATTTCATGTAAAACATGTCAGATCCTTAAGCGGCATGGAACCTTCCCGGACCTCTTGGTCAGCAGGTATTTTTAACATTGATGATCAGTTTTTTCACTACTTTATGGTATACATAATGTTTCTAAGGGCTGGAAACCACTGCATTGTGACTGATTTAGAAATGCAAATTTTATACACTCTTAAGAATGGAATTAACGTAAGTTGGGCTTACTTAATTCTGGTCCATATGAGGTTAGTCAACGAAAAATCCAAAATTTTGCCCTATGCATGGTTCATCACTAAGATTCTGGAACATTTTGAAGTAGATTTTGAAGGCTTTGATATGTGTCTTATGACCTCCAACATCAACAAAATCTCCATCAAGAATGTGGACTCTAGGATGGGTGTCAAATATAACCCGGAAACAAAGACAATTGTTTACCTTGGTGAAGGTATGGCTGAAAATGACGAGCAAGAGAATGAAGAAGATGATGATGTTCCTCCTCCTCCAACTCAACATGGCCCTAGTAACCAACAACTGATGAACTACATGACTCAACGGTTTGGAAATCTAAACACTTCCATAAACAATCAATACAATGCAATTCAAGAGTCAACAACCACTAGGATCAATAATTTCCAAGAGGCCTTCAATCAAGAATTTTCATATCTCTACTCTCACCTATACATTCCTCCATACGACCCTTCCAACCTGGTTGTTCCCCCAACTCGTCCATCACCTCTCCAACAAACATTTCCGAACCAGCAAACTTTTGATCCTAACATGGACCTGTCATAAATTGTTTATATGTTTTGTTTCTCTCAGTTTTTATGTAGTTTTTAAATTCTGCACTCTCAATTTCTCTATGTACTCTTGGCATTTGTCCTTTCAATTTATGGCTAGTTATTATGTTACTTTCAATTTATTCTATATATCTCTTGTCCGTCTTTCCCTTCTTTTTCATAATGTCAAAAGGGGGAGAAGGATGTTACTCTTTCATTATTTGTTTTCTTTCCTTGATTCTTAAGGTACAAATACAAGGTTACTTCAACCTCAATACAAACTCAGATCTTCTCAGCACTTCATAAATTGAAGGGGAGAAAAATTGTCGAAAAGAACTTCGCAATAAAAGAGGAAGCTTTGTCATCATCAAAAAGGGGGAGAATGTGAAATCAAGATTCTCAAGGATCAACTTATGTTTTGATGAAGACAACCCATTCGACAAGAAGGCAAAGATGTTCAACCATTTTCAAGACATTAGTATCAGGACAAAGACTTGACATGAAGAATGTTTTCATCAGAAGGTGTAATGAAAATCTTCATCAAGTATTTAAGTCCTAGTTGTTCAAACCATGAAAAACTATTTGCATTACTTTTCACACTAACACAAGCTTTTTAAAACATAATTTTTCTAAGTTTTTATAAGTGCAATCGATTGCATGATCAAAATTTTATTTCATTTTTGCTTATGTTTCTTAGTGCAATCGATTGTGCTTTGGTGCAATCGATTGTATACTTAAAAAAAATTTGTATTTTCGCTTTTGTTTCAGTGTGCAATCATTTGGTACAACATTGTATACACTGTATTTGTGGAAATTCTCATTGAAAGAGAAGATCAATCACGACATTGATACAACATTGTATACATTGTTACAAACTTATTGTAAAAATTAGATTGAATTTATTTCCTCTTGTTGTTCAGGATTGTTGAAAGCAAGTGTGTGCATTGAAGAGGATTGTTCTTCTTGCACTTAGTATTTAGATCTTAAAGGTGTTTAAGAGCATTTGATCTACGTATAGGTTAGAAAGTATTGTACACTGATCCTAACTATAGTGAAATCCCTTTCGTGTGAAAGGGGACTGGAGTACATTCGGAGTGTGAAGGGAACCAGGATACTTCTCTGTGTTATTTACTTTCTGCACTTTACTGCTTTCATAACCTCATCATATCTCAAGAAAGTGATAACTCAGTCGATAAAACAAGAAAATTTCAAAGAACCTAATTCACCCCCCCTCTTAGGTGCAACTCAGACTATCAAGAATTCCATGTAATTCTAACTTATCATGAACAATGTATAATATATATACTTCTTCCACATGAGTTCTTTCTCTTTTCTCCTCTTTCTCCTTCTTTCCATCATATTTCTCTTCTCAAACATCTACCAATTTCATTTAATTAATCATCCATAAATTAAACAATCCCCACAAATAATTTAATTAATATGA
The DNA here is from genome assembly GCA_963859935.3 of Lathyrus sativus. Lineage (NCBI taxonomy): Eukaryota > Viridiplantae > Streptophyta > Magnoliopsida > Fabales > Fabaceae > Lathyrus > Lathyrus sativus. Next base: position 446,108,332 of record OZ012739.1, on the reverse strand, counting down.
ATAATTATTTAATAAAATTGGACTGTTACAACTCTCCCCCACTTTAGAAATTTTTGTCCTCGAAAATGTTACCTGATTCAAACAGTTCTGGATAAGACTCCCTCATCTGGCTCTCAAGTTCCCAAGTCACATTTCCACTAGTCGGTCCTCCCCAAGCGATCTTCACTAAAGCAATCTCTTTGCCCCGAAGTTGCTTCGACTCTCGATCCTATATCCGCATAGGTGATGTCTCCACAGTCAGATTATCTCTCACCTGCACATCATCTACTTGGACTACATGAGACGGATCCGCAATGTATTTCCTCAACTGAGATACATGGAACATGTCATGGAGATTAGCAAGTGACGGTGGTAAAGCGACACGATAGGATACCTCCCATATCCTCTGCAAAATCTGATAAGGACCAATAAAATGCAGCGTCAACTTACGCGACTTCAATGCCCTACCAACACCAGTCATAGGAGTGACTCGAAGAAACATGTGATCTCCCTCCTGAAATTCAAGTGTCTTCCTCCTCTTGTCATGATAACTCTTCTGACGGCTCTGAGAAATCCTCATCTTCTCTTGAATCATCTTAATCTTATCGGTAGTCTGCTGGACTATCTCGGGTCCAACCACAGAACTTTCTCCAAGTTCATACCAACACAATGGCGTCCTACACCGCCTACCATACAATGCTTCAAACGGTGCCATCCCAATACTCGAATGAAAACTGTTGTTGTAAGTAAATTCAATCAAAGGTGAGTAGCTATCCCAAACGCAACTTCGTACCCAAAGCACTTTGCAAACCTTCCCAAAATCTCGAAGTAAATCTCAGATCTCTATCTGACACAATGCTAGACAGAATACCATGCAAAATGACAATCCTCTCAATGTACAGCTTTGCCAACCTCTCTAACGGGTAATCCATTCACATAGGAATAAAGTGAGCAGATTTGGTCAATCTATCCAGAATAACCCAAATAGCTTCAAAGTTACTCGGCGTCCTTGGTAAACCAGATACAAAATCCATAGAAATGCTATCCCATTTCCACTCAGGAATAAACAACAGTTTCATCAAACCCGACGGCTTCTGATGCTCAATCTTGGACTTCTGACAAGTCAAACAAGAATACACAAACTCGGCAATATCCTTCTTCATACGAGGCCACCAAAACACTTTCCTCAAATCTTGATACATCTTAGTAGCACCCGGATGAATACTCAATCCACTACGATGCCCTTCTTCAAGAATACTCTTCTTCAGCTCAACGACATCAGGAACACAAACTCTATCATGACACCTCATGATACCATTCTCATCAATCCGAAAATCACCACCTTGACCTTAATTGATTAAAGTCAACCGATCAACTAAACTCAAGTCAGATTTCTGTCCTTCTCGAATCTCGTCCAGAATACCACTAGTAAGCTTCAACATACCCATCTTAACTCCGTAAGAAGTCTTCTCATACACCAAACTTAAATCACGAAATTGCTCAATCAATTCCAACTCTTTCACCATCATCATCGACATATGCAACGATTTCCTACTCAACGCATCAACTACCACATTTGCTTTACCCGGATGGTAATTCAAACCAAAATCATAACCTTTCAGAAGTTCACACCATCTCCTCTGCCTTGCGTTCAATTCCTTCTGATCAAAGAGATACTTCAAACTCTTATGATCACTAAACACCTCAAATCTCGAACCAAACAAATAATGCCTCCAAAGTTTTAGCACAAATACAACAGCGGCCAACTCTAGGTCATGCGTCGGATAATTCTTCTCATGCACTTTGAGTTGCCTCGAAGCATAAGCTACAACTTGTTTATCTTGCATCAACACACCTCCTAAACCCATCAAAAAAGCATCACAATACACAACAAACAGTTCTGTCGGATTTGGCAAAATCAACACAGGAGTTGTCGTCAATCTTCTCTTAAGTTCTTGAAAACTTCCCTCACACTTTGCATCCCAAACAAAAGCTTGACTTTTCCTAGTCAACTGCGTCAACGGTAAAGATAACTTGGCGAATCCCTCAATAAATTTCCGATAATATCCCGCCAAACCAAGAAAACTTCTAATCTCAAAAACTGATTTCAGAGTCTCCCATTGCGATACCGCTTCAACCTTCGACGGATCAACTGCAATACCTCTACTCGAAATCACATGACCAAGGAAACTCACTTCCTTCAACCAAAATTCACACTTAGAAAGTTTAGCGTATAACTGCTTCTCTTTCAATACAAATAACACAATCCTCCGATGCTCGACATGTTCTTCTTCACTCTTCGAATAAATCAAAATATCATCGATGAACACGACCACAAACTTGTCCAAATAAGGATGGAAAATCCTATTCATGTACTCCATAAATACACCTGGTGCATTAGTCACACCAAATGGCATCACAGAATACTCATAGTGTCCATACCTCATTCTAAAAGCAGTCTTCTGAATATCCTCAGCCTTTACGCGAATCTGATGATACCCAGATCTCAGATCTATCTTACTAAAGACACTCGCACCAACCAACTGATCCATCAGATCATCAATCCTCAGAAGTGGATACTTATTCTTGATAGTCACCTTGTTCAATTGTCTATAGTCCACACAGAGTCTCATAGAATCCTCTTTCTTCTTAACCAACAACATTGGTGCACCCCACGGTGACACACTCGGACGAATAAACTTTTTCTCAAGTAGATCTTCAACTTGACTCTTCAACTCTATCAATTCCGATGCAGACATACGATATGGAGCCATCGATATCGGACCATTTCCAGGAATTAAGTCGATCACAAACTCCATTTCTCGTTCCGACGGTAAATCTATTATCTCCTCAGGAAAAACTTCCGGAAAGTCACGGACAATTGGTAAAGCATCAATCGTTCCACTTTCACCAATGCTCACCGTTGCCATTAACAAAAATACCTTAGCACCATCTTGCAGTGATTCCTTCACTTGCTTATCAGTCATAAGCAAATCTTCCTCATCCTCAGGTTCAGGAAAAATAACCGTTTTGTCAAAACAGTTAATATAGACACGATTGAATTCCAACCAATTCATCCCAAGAATAACATCAAGTTGATCTAAGTGAAGACACACTAAATCAACTCCAAAGTCTTTACCAAAAATAATCAACAGGCAATTCAAACACACATACAGGGTAGTTACCGAACCCATAACAGGAGTATCAATAACCATACCTCCACTCATAACAGACAACTCAAGACTTAATCTCTTAACACAATCCAAAGAAATAAAAGAATGGGTAGCTCCAGTATCAATTATAGTGATCAAAGGTATAGCATTAATGAAACACGTACCTCGGATCAATCAATCTTCACTAGCAGTCTCCGATCCTGATAAATCAAACACTTTCCCATTCCTGTGAGTCTGCTTCGGCTTGTCACACTTGGTACTAATGTGCCCTTGCTCACCACAGTTGTAGCAAGTCACGTTCGCACCGCTTCTACACTCAAGAGCTTTATGGCCTGACTTCCCACACTTGAAACACTTCTGCTCGACACTCGTGCACTCAGGAGCACGATGTCCCACTTCACCGCACTTAAAACATCTCACCGGAGTAGAAACTCCTCCCCCACATGGCTTCTTGCCATAACCAGCTTTATGTTTCCCCTTCTCTGCAGGAGTCACATACGGCTTCCCTCTGAATTGACCTTTTCCTTTCTTGTCACCTAAACTCTTGTAGTGGCTAGACCGAGCCCTACTGTCTTCATCATAAATTCTACTCTTGTTTACCAATTCAGAAAATCGCCTAATCTCCTGATAACCAACAACTTGCTTAATTTCCGGCCCCAAACCATTTACAAACTTAAGGCACATTAATCATGTGACTCAATGCAACTTTATGCAACTCATGCCATGTGGTACCAACACTTGTTATCATTTTTCGGTTTTTACACTTAAACCGGGTCCACCCTTCTAGACCGATAACAACAAAAGCCCGTTCTCTAAGCTTTCAAACTCACCAAACTAGCAAACATTGCCTTTTGACTAAATGATGCATATGCAATCAACCACCAAATACACTTAAGACCGCTCTCGCATCTTAATCCCATGCATTCTCAAATAATTCATCACATACGAATTATAATCATGATTGCACACACAACATATTCATATTCAATATCATCAATGTATTTACCAAGCAATGCACACATATCCATAATATGTTCTCATGCATTCTAAAACACAATCGCATACAAACAATATGCATTCACAACATCGTGCATCACGACAATGAATTCAACATTCATCATGCATTTTAATCAATTAAAACAATGCATTATATTTGTCAAAAGACCACAATCCATAATCTAGGATTCACGCCATACGGCTACCCACAACATATACCTCACGACACACAATTATTCATTCCAACAAGGATCGAACACAATCGAACCAAGAAATCAACATGGAATGGAATCACAGAGAAAATAAATTGTTGTCACGCTCGCTAACATGCTCGCCTAGCGAGTCTCTAGCGAGTGCTCGCTACCTATTCGCCTAGCGAACAAGCTCGCGAAGGCAAACAAAAGCTACTGACTTGCTTCACTACCCAGCTCGCTACAGCGAAGTCCTAGCGAACCTTCGCTACCCCATTCCCTACCAGCGAAGAACCTCAAATCCATTTTTCCCAAGTCTGGGACCGCTCGCTGCAGCGAACGTTCGCGACCAGCTCGCCTAGCGAACAAGCTAGCGAGTCTCTGCGAACTTCAAAACCCTCACTGCCCAACTTCCATAACTCTCCACAAAACTGACTGATTCTCACCAAACTAGTTCCATAGCCTTAGTCTAACCTCCCTCGACTAAATTATACCACTTATTCTCATTTTTTACCGTTAAAACTCGGTTTCTATCGATTAAATCCACTTTTACCCTAAAATGGAAGTTGTAGAAAAACATCCAACAATCTAACCCAAGCACACATAATCATATACATTGACAAGATAATGATATTTCACACCCTTAACTTGGTTAAATTGATGCTTGAGAGTTGTTCTTGAGCTTTTCCAACTTTTCCTTCTTCTCCTTCTCTTTTCTCCTCTTTCTCCTTCTTTCCATCATATTTCTCTTCTCAAACATCTACCAATTTCATTTAATTAATCATCCATCAATTAAACAATCCCCATAAATCATTTAATTAATAAAAATTGGGCTGTTACACATACTACTTCCATTAGACCAAGTAAACCTAACATCCGTGGTAGGAATATGTAAGATATGTTTCTCATCCGTCCACCTCCCAAAGTCTTCCATGGGTATTCTTACCAGACTATATGAACCACAGTATTCATGAGCCCCTAAAATTTTATTAAAATCCCAAATGCAACACCAGGGAATTTGAAACTGACGAAAAGTATTTTGAAGTTGAGACCACAATACTCTACGGTCAATGTAGCAAGTTGAAGCATATATAGTTGAGATTCCCATTTTTTCGAAGTAGTCAAAAGTGAAAGAAACATGTTGGTCATCTAAGAAAAGAACCTCAAGAGTTATATTCACATCACACAAACACCAAAGATTGGGGTTACTATCTATCCTATTATTCGCAGCAAAAAACTTCAGGTTAAGTCTTTTAAGCCAACTAGAAGGAAACAAATTACGCTCCATCCAAGGTTCAGCAATTAACACAAAAGAAGGTTTAGAACTTAAAATAAGCCTTTTTAAAGCCAATTTAGTAGGAGAGTTGGCAATACCTCTCACATTCCAAAAGAGACAATTCATGGAGAATTGTGAGCACTAGCAGGCCTGAACCTTATAATGTAATTGCTTCTCGCCACACTCTTTTTTTTTAGCCTTTCTTCTAGACTTAGATTTGACCTTTTGAAATCCTTCAAAATCAACCAAACTAGAACTCTGCTTATTGCTGCCATCTCCAATCCCTTGCCTAACTTCTTCATTCTCAACCATGTTAGCCCAAGAGGAGTTCAAAAAATCCAAATTCTGCTTAGCCTCGACTGAAATATTTAAATCATCACCATTGTTGATTAGTTAAGTGTTCTCAACAAAATATGAGTCCTCATTGAAAGCATCTGAAACCTCGACATCATTACGCAAACTACATGAATTTCCAGCCTGAGAATCATTACCAGGTATTACCTCTGTGTCAACCAAGGGAACCTTCTGCACAGGTTGCTCATAACATAAAATTAACATTTGAGAAATGCTCGCCTCTGCAACAAGGTTATCACCCTTGTTATCAACCATATTCTCTTGACCAACAACATCAATCAAATTTTCTGGGCCACCCTCGTCCGACTTTGCATTAACTTGAACTTAATGTTTCTTGGAACCATTAATTTGATTACCTTTATCTCCATCTATTGTAGCAGCATCCCGCCTTCTTTTCAGATTCCCTGTAGTGAATCCTTTACCCCTTTCCTCTTCAATTCTCTTGCAATTTGTAACACTATGACCAATCATATTACATTTCGAACAGAATTGCAGCAAGTTCTCGTACTCTAATTCCACAAAGAAAGAAAACTCTTTCTTCCCACCAAGACCTTATAATGTAACTCATTAGCAAGCTCTAAATCCACCAGAACTCGTACGAAATGACCGAATGGGCGGTCGAAACAACACTTGGTGGAAGCAAAATCCGTGCACAATAGAATGCCAATGCTACTTGCTATTGCAAACACAATTTTGAGCCTCCAGTATTCCTGCGGCAGGCCATGAATGCGCACCCACACTTGAGCTGAAGATTGCTTGAGTAGACAAGGGTTGAAATCTTTTGTCCAAGGAAAAAGTTCCAATAGCCCAGGGTTAGTGTTCCAGGTGGTTATGAAACGCACACGCCTAATATCCTCAATTGAAGAAAAACTGAATTCAAAATACCCCTTACCAAGAGAAGTGATACCCCATTTCCCAATAGAATTTCAAAGTGCCATGAGCTTACTCTTCAGGTTATGAACCGTTAGTGGAGTTGTTCCTTTCGGCCAAAAAATCCTCCCATGTAGGTTATGCTTGCAAGCTTCTAAACTCAGTTGATGCTTTTCTTTTGGAATTACGATAGCTAGCATATCTTCCTTGACACACGACTTCAGAAGTTGACTCAACGGAATATTGCAGACATTATTCACAACTTCAACAAAAGATTTTGGTTGTTTCTCCTGATTCATAGCTTTCCTAGTCCCACTTTTCATACCTAAACTTTCTCTTAGACCTTCAAGACATTTCCATAGAATAACTAGTTCCCTCATTGAAAAACAAAGAGAAAGAAACACGATGAAAAGTAAATCTCTAAATTTCCCAATAGCCCCTCATTAATTGCAAGTCAAACTCATTTCAATATATTTTTTAATTGATCTAGTAATTTATTTACACACTTATTTGGTGGTAAAAAAATTTAAAAAAATTAAATTTTTTAGTACCCATGAATTTTGTTTGGTTACCAATATTTTTAGTGTAAAAAAATTTAAATTTAAATTTATTTTAAAATAAAATAATATCAAAATAAAACATGATATTAAATATTATTGTTTCATTAAATGAAAATATCAATACTCAATTAAATTTAATGGTAAGAGAATGTTCATCTTAAAAGAATATCTTGCCTACTTTTGAAAAAAATTGAGTAATAAATCGTTAAAAAAAATCATTTGGTCAATAGACATAGTTGTATTACTCCCTAAAAATTCACATACAAAAATTCTAAAATTTCAAATTTGAATATAAATGTTATGTCCTGCTTAACAATGTTGATATTTGTCAATTGAGTTAGAACTTTTAGACTAGTTTAGATTTTGGACTAAAATTTTAATTTTTAAAAGCTATTAATTATTATTATTATTATTATTATTATTATTATTATTATTATTATTATTATTATTATTATTATATAAGTAAAAATATTTTTTTATTTAATTTATTAAACAATTGATGTTATATCCGTTATTCAATAAATCTAAAAAAATATATTTTTTTATATATTTATAATAGTAATTAGTAGGTGTATGTAGTTAAATAAATAGTTTAACATGAAATTTTACATGTTTATAGGGATTTTTATCATTGTACTTTTAGGATTTAATATCTTTTTGACCTTATATATTAAGCTTAGAGTTTATTTTAATACTTTAATTAAAAAATATTTTTACAGTCTTTTATCTTTTCAAAATGTATTATATCAATATTTTTCGTCCAATTAACAGTAAAAAAGTTTTAATTTTTTTTTTGTTAAATTTATCATTAATTAAACGAAAAAGAATAATATAATATTACTTTGAAGAATTAAGTTGAAGAATCAATCTGAATATTAAAAATCAAAATGAATTTCAAAATTAACCTAATAGATTAAAAGAGTATTAAACATTTATTTCTAATTGTAAGTTTGACAAGCTCCGATGTGATGGCAGGGGAGGACTCAAAACTGTTAACTCTAAATTGCTCTAATCTTTTCTCTTAAGATTAGTTATTAATCACATCAAGCACACAGGAATTTACAATTAGTTGTAAAGAAACAAGAAAACGCGTATGAAATAACTATAGCATTATTAATATTATCCAACTATTATTTAGGAAGTTATGGAAGAAAAAAATGTAAGAAATTTCTGATAGTTTCATAACCACAAAACATTCAAAGAAAATGACCTATGGAAGTGGAGATAATTAGCCTTTGAATTCTCTCACAATCACACATTGTCTTCTTATGGTTCATAATCCTTCGTGACATAGTCTTTGAAGATACTTATAGCTTCTTTTATGGACTTAGATTTTGTCCTTCTTTGCAAATATTTCGACTTTCTTATATTGCATTTCACACACTCTTTTTTTGGGTACTATTTGTCTTTGCCTTGAGGACAAAAGTAAGGTTCACTTCATGGCCCTTAGAGAATGGCACTTCATGTGTCAAAGATTTTTATTATTTTTTTCAATCCTTTATGATGTAATACCGCGTTATTCCCATTATCAAATAAAGGCTCAATGTATAAAATAAATATACATTAAATTTTTCTCCTTCATATATTTATATACACGCAAATTAAAACCATCAAAATAGATTAGTTTATATGCATCGGTCAACAAAGTTCCATAAAACATAAGGTTTAAACTTTATAAGTTAAGATTTAATTTAATTTTTAACTCGATATTAAAAAGTCTTTTACTCACTAGAAATAACTCGTATAAATCACAAATAGTTTATTTGTACTACATAATTAAAATTTTTAAATATTGTTATGATATTTATATTGTTTCATTAAAATATAATAGATCCACTAAATTTTACTTTTTTCTAATCTATTTAATTTTTACGTATTAAATATTATACATTAATATAATTAAATTAACATTTTAATTATTTTATTTTTCACATTATAATTTTCCGCATTCTATTAATTTGTATTACTTATGATAGTTGTGTATTAATTTGCATAATTTAAAATTTTATTCTATTTAAAATATGTACAATTTAATTGATATACATTGACATGGTAAAATTATTTTATACTGTCAATCAATCACCCTCGTGTATCCCGCCATATCAGACTATAATTTTTAAGTTAACGATATGACATGACAGATTGATAAATTTCTATTAAATAACAATGTAAAATTATTTTATATTGTCTATACATACTAATTAAACTCAAATATATAATAGTATTTATAACAATATAGTATTTAAAATAAAATATTTTATATATTATAATTATAATAAATATTATGAAATTTTTATTTTATTTTATAAAAAAAATGACTCATTTAAAATTGACGGATTCGAATAGGACTGAAAATATTTAATTTAAATAGGATTTTTTTTATAAAGATCATAATCTGTTAAGACTGATTTGTATATTGCGGAATGGTCTACTTTAACAATTCTAATAGAAAAAGTTTGAGTTTTGAAATTGTACTGCTTTCAATGTCTCAGATTCTCAAATTCGAAATTTGTTAAATATAAACATTTGTGTTATACCAAATCTTTACAAATTTTTAATATAACTTAAAACCCTATCCTCTACAACGAACAGTGAAATGAGTTTCCTTAAACGAGTCTATCACAAAGTTGGATATGAATATTTAAAAAGAATAAAAAAAATAGTCACTTTTATAATTGAAATTGTTCATCACTATGATATTAATGGATTACAAGATGTGATGTATGTGATTACATATGATGCGCATCATTCTCAATCCACATCACCTGACACCTACGGATTCTACAATCCTCCACACACTGAAACTAATTCATCAAAGACAAGTGGAATTTGCAAACTATCTATAGTGCGAAACAACAAAAAATCCAGATCGAAAGATCACTCATCTTTGTCCAGACTGTACTTGTAAATTGCAACATCATTACACTTCATTTTTAAAACACTTGTTATCATTACCTAAGTTTCTATGACTTTAACATTAACTGTGAAGCTTTGTAGTGTTTTTTTTATTTTGTCGGAGCAATATTATTGGTCTATAGTTTCTTCCCACACATAATTCAGTGTGTGTACTTAATTGGTTAGCAATATTTAGTGACTCAAATCACTTGTAAAGCAGTTGTTAAGAGGTCAATTTAAACCTCATTAGGGGTTTATTAAAATCATTCTTTACAGAATGTTACTTACAGCCTTATATAATTACTACTTTGACTGTTTGCCACAATTCAAATTGGTCTATTCCATAAGGTCAAATAATAAAAACGAGAGAGTTTTTTTTATTAAACAAAACTAATTAAATAAAGCACAAAGGATGTTCAATCCTTTTACACAAAGGCGGATCAAACTACGAGAAATAAGAGACTGACAAAACAAAAATAATATTTTTTCCTTTCAAATAAACATGTTCTTCAATCGATAGGAGGATAGAAGAGAGATTTTTATCAAAGGTAGAGGAGGTGAGGGGAGATTTTTTAATTACTTTGGTTCAAAATATAAAAGGGAAGGGGAGGGGAGACATTTTATTTACAAATATGTTTGATTTACAATCGTAATGAAGATATTTTAAAACTAATTTACTTTTTATCCTTCTAATTTTATCATAATATTCATTATATATACATTTTATAATTTAAATACAAATTCGTTGACGAAATATAAGTATTCAACCAGATAATATCACGGAAGATTTTATAAAAATGTAACGATTATAATATATAATTTTAAAAAAATTATTGAATACAATAAAATCCAACAAAAATTATTATAACTAAAAACATTACCATAATTAAAAAGTAACATTAAAATATAAAAAATAAAATAAAAAATAAATTAAACACATAAAATGATAATAAGATGAAGATATAAAAATACAAAAAAATATAAAAAGACGATAAAATTTGTTCAAAATAGAACTTTTAATATTTTAATAAGTTAAATTGATATTTAAATAAATAAATAAATAAGGGTAAATATGTAAATTAATTATAATTAAAATGAAACATCTCCTTCCTCTCTGAATCCCCTCAAATTGGGGGAAAGCAAAAAGTGGTTCGAGGAATTTTGGTCCACTCTATCTACCTCCCCTCTCCCTCTTGAAATTTGAAACAAATATATAAACTATTAAATATCCTCTCCTCTCCCCTCCTTTCCATTTACCCCCAAACCAAACAGGCCTTAAAAGAGGTGCTCACAAGTCTCCGATGAAAATCCAACTTTAAAACACTCAGACTTTCAAGCATCTAGAAAGGATATTGATTCGTTTGTTAGACGGGAAAATTCAAGAGGGTAAATAAATTAGAAGAATTGATAGGCTTGCATTAGTGTTCAACGATGCGAATGAGAATAACGAACCAACCCGATTTTGGATCACTGATAATTATGTTCGTGATATAATTTTTGAATCAGATGAAATTGTTTTGATGATTGTAATCTCTTTAGATATGTTATAATGTTAAGTCATTTTTTTATTCCTCGTGTTGTTGTTTTCTAATGTGCTTGTTTTTCATTTTATTGTAACCAAAAGTTGTATTGAATATGAAATTTTATGGTTATAAAAAATAAATTACATATCAAGAGTGCATATAATAATTATGTTGTGGAGCTTGCTCCGACATTGGGATGATTTTTAGGATTGTGTGTGGCTGACAATATGTATTACATAATCTTACAATTTTGTCAGTCGTATCCATTTCGGTTCGAATATGTGTGCTATTAGGGAAACCCTTTTTCTTCCTTCACATATTTTCGTTGTGCCAAACTATGTCCCTTTGATATGTAGGCCAATAATCCTCATTTTCTACTATCAAAAAGCTATTGTTGTACACATTAAATATGTTTATGACATTATAAATGGCGGATAGTTGGTTAGAAGGGTCCTGGAGAGCATATTAACATGGCGTTATGACATGGGTGCAAGGCATATATAAGTCATATATAACCACAGGTGTGTTAGCTTTGGCAGTTTCCTCATTAATACATTTCATACAACTTTCACTGAACAACTTTCCCGATTGTAACACTAAACTCCATTTTGAACCTTTACCTCGACGTGTTTGGGACAATAGCGTCAACTTAGAGTTGATGCCTAATTTTACCGATTGGAGAGACTTTGTTATGGATGTGAGTCATTAGTTGAAGCACTACCATCAACGATCCATAAACGAACCTATCATGCCACACAAATCAAAATCAACTTGTAATTATATCAATTGGTATAAATCGGTTACAACAATTCAGTTTGTGTTTGACCCAAGGTATTTGATCGACCCACACCTACGAGTTTCGTCATCAAACTCCCACATGATTACCAACAAACCTACACCCAATAACCAACCCAACAAAATTGTCAACCCAACTAAACTCAACAATCAAACGAACATGATTACCAGCACGCGTACACCCAACAAACAACCCAACAACATTATTAAACCACGTACACCCAACAACCAACCCAATATAATTACCAAACCACATACACTCAAACTCGCAACCAATTCATGTCATACTCCCAAACATAAAACCAAGAACATGACCCATACCACCAACAAACATATGTCGTCACCACATCTTACCATAACACTGATGAGACATACGATACCACCACATCCTACCATAGCACCCAACCAATATACACCCAAACATCACAACACCAAAGCACGCAAACATAAAACCAAGAACATGACCTATATCACCAACAAACATATGCCGCCACCATATCTTACCATAACACTGATGAGACATACGATACCACCACATCCTACCATAGCACCCAACCAATATACACCCAAACATCACAACACCAAAGCACGCAAACATCACACCACCAAAGCATCCAACTATGACATGCCTATCAAACACCACAACTACCATTTTTTTATTTCTAAAACGAATCAATGTCTCAATTAAACAAATAAGCCTGCCTACCCGTAACCCAAGCAACACGATCAAACTACGACAACATGGACACCAAACCCAATTATCACAACGCATGTAACTGGCAAGAGTGCTAAATATGACTGATGACACTAATGTTCCAAGGACCTTGCTCCAAACACCTAAGGTGAATCAAGGGAGACACCAAACACCTCAAATGAATCATGGGAGACAACAACCACCTCATAAGAATCGTGTGCAACCTCAACAATGAAGGGTACTACCGAGTTATGGAATCAGTGGCCACTATGATCAAATGGGTCGTTAAAATATATTTACAAAATTTACCGCCTTATAATTCTATTTAAATTTAATAATATTAATTTTTTTTTCAATTGTTTTTAATTAAGTATAACTTCAATTTTTTTTAAAAATAAAAATCAAGACACTTATACCCATAGGATGAGTGGCACATGCTCTTAGAAAAACAATGGATGTGTTAGTATTGGCGCATGAATATTGCATGTGCGAGCGGGCATAACGCCTCCGGCCAATTTGAGTACATGTGCCAGTAACAGTGGCACATCCTTTTGTGTGAATTTTTTATATTTAAAACATAAATATTTAGATGGATAATTTAAAATGTTAGTTATTTAAATATTTAATTTAAAAAATATGATTATTCAAAAACAAATCAAAAGAAAAGTTCCATCAGACAAGACAATTAATACATAATAAGATGTTTATTACATTCTATATTTTTTAAATTTTAGAAAATTTTAAAATAATTTTGTCTTATTTAGATAACAAAAACTCTTGATTAAATGCGCCGTTTTTAAAAATTATAACAGTCAAAACTATCACAATGTACATATTTAAAATATCATAATTTGTCAACTTTTTTAGTGTTTATTAAGTAAGAATTATGTTTTTTTTAATTTTTACGGGAAATAATAATCGTGCTAATTGTGTCCTAAAACACATTGTAAAAAATACATAAATAAAAAAATTGTGTTTAAACAATAATAAAAACAATAAAGTAATTTTTTTTAATTAAACCAATACACCATTTCCAATAAAAGAATTTACATTTAATTGTTAACTTGTGACAGTTAAGTTTTTTTTACCTTCAATTCTTAAAATGTAATAAAATACAAAATATCATTATCCTTTTAAATAGTTACATTTAAAAGGAATACAATTTTTTTAAAAATTGTCACAGTTAAAACCGCCGTAATATTTACATTTACACAAAACTAAATAACACTGATGACCGATTCATGTCAACCTGTTTGTTGTCCTTTGTTTCATTTTCTGATATCAACTTTAGTAGCAAAAAATGCCACTTTTTGTTACTTTGTATAGAAATAATGAAAACAGCTTCTTGTAATTAAAACAAGGTGCTGAAAGATTCATTGATATTTCCTTTTCCATAAGTAAATTTGACAAGTTTATCCAAATTGAGTTTATATTTATAATTGTCCTTGAATGTGCTTTGTATGAAGGCTGATGTTCATATTAGGATACTAATTTGATGGCTAAATCATATTTAAAGACTATAAATATGTCATTTCCATCGTTGGACCACTAAATTTAATGATGCCATATTTTCCATGGACTAATTATTTTTTATCATATCATTGTCAAGACACTCTGTTAGTAAGGCTGCTTAAGTTTCTTGAGATTAGTAAGTTGATTATAGTTAATTACAACAAAATATTTAAAGATTTTATTTAATTACGATTTAATCTGATAAATATTTTATAAAATTTTATTTAACTATTTATTATTTAACTTTAACAATTTTAAATTTATGTAATAGTTCGACTTATATATTCTAAAAGATGGTCATGCCGTTAGATATCAAAATTGATGAACAATTAGAATAATAATGATTTATATCCTAGAGATAGTGATAGATGACTCAATATAATATCTAAAATTGTGTTCATATGTTATTTAGAATTGATGTCTCAATTTTTTACAATCATTAATGTTATTTAGATTTGCATAAATGTGAATATCATAGTGGTTTTAATTGTCACGATTAAAAATAAAAGTCACTTTTGTTTGAAGAGTATTATTGGAACAAACACTAATTTTCTTTTTATAAATTGTGACGATCAAAATGTGATCATTATGGAGGATTCAATCGCCATAATTTTAGAAATTTGCACATTAAGTAAGGGGTTTTTCAAATAGTATTATTTGAATAAACATTTAGAGTGCATTCGAATTTTATTATCCAAACAACCTATTTTCACGTCTACAATTTTAGAGTTTAGTCAAATCCAAGCAGGTGTTGTATGATAATAAACTTAATTAAGTATATAGTCTCTTAATTTAATTTAAAGCTTTTCTTGATATCTTATGAAATAAAGGTTATTTTTTAATTCTTCAAAAGTTATTCTCTTACTTAAATTGATATTTGATATATTTAATAGAATTGAATAGATATAAATTATAGCATATTGTTATATTAAATAAAGGTCATGCTAACCGGTGCTCTCAGGGTACTAGTTAAGAATTCCAAATAAGCAAAATATGTTATATTTAGTTCACTCAATAGAAGTTTGATTATTTCTCTTATCAGGGCATTGCATACACATATATTTAGAAAAAAAATGTATTTTCAATCTCTTAAATAATGCCCAACTTATCATTTTAATCTCTTAACCAATGCCTGATGGCACTCGTTAGCATTTCCCATTAAATAATAATCAACGACAAAAATAGTGTATTTTATAGAATTGAGAGACGGTCATCAGAGAAGTGGATATGAAAAGATTACTACCCTCATTGTCGTTTAAGTTTTCAAAATATGTTAATTGTCTAATGGGACGACACTTAAATAACTAAACGACTTAGAGCATAGACCTCTTATTGGATTTAACTCAATAGTTCAACCCATCACGGCTCATTCAGACACAAAAGTCAATTAAATAGTTCATCAATAATTAGTGTTTAATAACAATAGGTCATAATATAATTAATCAATAATTAATTATGTCAATTCATATTTAATTAACTAAATAATTAATCTAATAATCTCCCACTTGGATGACAATAATTAATTATTAAAAATATTGATATTAATATTTAAATATCAATAATGGTCAATACACTAATCTATCAAAAAGAAGTAAATTTCAATGCTGCAGAAACTGTATCCGATATGGAACACAAATCATATATGTTAAAACTCACAACTTTATATAAATAATAATGAATTTAGAGTAACATATTTAAGTAAAAGGTAATATGTTATAAAGAATGACTCAAACATATGAATATGCTAATGGTAAACTCTCACTAACCCAAAATATCATAAGACTTACCCATGTGTGCAAATCTATGGTTAGTGATTATATTAATGAGTTTTAAGTTATAGGTCATAAAATATCCACATAGGTCTAACAATAGTAATTACATATAGGCATGCCCTATTATAAGAGTAATTATATTTTATCACAAGTACCTTCATTACATAATATCACACTCGATAGGAGTATTGATATTTACTTGTACTTTCTTATTCATGATCTCAAGAGTGTGAATGTTAAAGATAGAATAACACGATATTATTACATGTTAAATAATTATTGTTTCTTTTCAATATCGACCTAAACATCAAGTTATGATGTTTCTTGAGATTAAGAGAATAATATATATCTCAGTACAAGACTTCTTAGAATTAATTTATATTTTGAAGTCCTTTTAGAATATGTCATATTTACAGTTTGGCAAGAATATATGTCACTACGAGAATAATAATCCAAAATTTTCATATTATATGATTGTGATCACATGCATTCCCACTAATCCAATATGATAAGGATTTATCAGAGTCTATTAATATTAAATACTTTGATTGAATAATGGGATATTAATTTTATTTTTAGTGCAAAACTATACAGAGAAATGGTTCTATAATATGTCATCATTAGAGTTTTACAAACTCAACCACATATTTTGCACGTAAATAGAATATGTCATTATTTAAATAATTTCACATAAAAAAAATAGGATGGTCATACTAAAGATTTATCATCAATTGAGTGAGATCAAATTCATGTAATTTTAAATATAATATATGATTATATACAATATCTTAATAACTCACTCAAAACTCAAATGATACAAATATAACTATACATATTTGAGAAACATATTATGTTATACGCAGCAGAAAAAAATGAGACTTCAAATTTATTTAATATTAAAACTATAACAAAAGTAGTTATAGATTTTTATTAATAACATAAAACTACAACATCCTCGATATAAATCTCAATAAAATAATATTGTTTTAAATAAATAATATTTGTTTCTCATTTCTATATAGTTGAAATGTTAAAATTATCCCACTTGATAGAGAAAAATAGTTGAAGTATTAATCTAAGACCTTTTAATATATTTAAAAGGATAATTAATTATTTTCTCTATCACACGCTGATCAAGTCAAATAATGTTACATCAATAGGTATGTCCATCACTTACATAATACAAGAGAATTGAAATCCATTTTAAAAATATTGAATAAAAATTATTGGATTTCATAAAATATTACACGTCTTTAAAATAATTTCTTATTTCTCAAATAGTATTTTCAACAATATTAAATAAAAAATATAACAATGCACGAATATTATGTCATCAAAAAATTCTAATACGAATAGGATACTCGAACTATAGTTTAAATAATCATAAATCACAAGTATATTAAACAATAATAAATTATATTAATAATAATACACAGATAGGATATAACTATTATCAATATAATATTTATTAAAATTAAAATTAATTTAATTATTTATTAGATAAAATTTGTATAATTGTAGTTACAATAGCTGAGTTACAATCATACAAATTAATAATACTTACATTTTTATCAAAATACATAAAAATATATAATTGTATTCACGCTAGGTGAAATTACAATTATACAAATTAATTGTGATTACTTAATTTCTAAAATAAAATTTATAAAATAATAAAATTTCTTATATACTCATAAAATTAGATATTTATTTATTGATTTATTTGAGTATCTAACAAGAAATAAATTTGTGACAATAAATAAGGAGTTTTTAATTTAGAATATTCTGAAAATTAATTTCACTTTATATAAATATATATTTTGTAATTCTCAAAGGATAAAATAATATTAGACATAAATTTCTTCTTATATGTATTTATATAATATGTAACAAAATATTTAAAATAATACTTCAATTTTGACTAATCTCAAAGAGAGTGTGACAAAATTCTTGTCCGAAGAATCAATAAATTTTGATGACTTATACGATATTAGAGTGTCATCTCAAATGATTTATAAATTAGCAATAATTCTTAATTTTATAGAAATTTTATTTATTCTAATATAATTAAAATCAATTTTATTAACTTAGGAGATACATGAGATATGATTCATGGAGGATAGAGTAATTGCAAATTGCCATATAATTAATGTTGATAATAATATTTTTGTGTGAGTAATATTAAAGTTTATAGGCTGGCTACACATTATTTTGATTGTGGAAATAAAAATTCTCAACAAAATTGAAATAAAATGGTTTGAATGAAATAGTTGAGTTCACGTTAATGTAAGGTATTGATGCAAGAAATCATAATTAATATTCTTGAAACAAATTTATATATTGATGCATTTAGTGAACGAGAATCAACAAAAGATAATTAAGATTTTCATAAAACTAAAGATATTCACACAATTTAAGCAAATATCATTTTAATTAAAAATAATTTTTCCATGGCAATTTGAAAGAAATATACATATTCATTCTTGCTGTCTAAATAGAAAATAGCCAATACAAATTAAATATAATATTTGTTTAACGAAACAGAGAAAAAATAGCCACCAAAAAGAGAATAGTTCATTCACTTTTATTATATTTAATTTACTATTCAATAAGAAACTTGGTCGAGATGACCTTGTAGAGTGATACAATTATTCTAGATGTCACCGTATCATTTTTTTTATTAAGTTCATCAAGCCAATCGACAAAAAAATCCCATATTAAAATTCGATTATGCAATGTTAAGATCAATTAAATATAATTCACCGATTACAAAAATATATGTTTAGATGAACTCATATGGGGTGTTATTATGGTAAGATCCGGTATTTTAATGAATTATAGTATATCCACCATATTTTCCTATTCATATATTTAAATAATAACATGCATCAATTTTATCATAGATTTAATAGCTATAAAATATATCTAATTAGACTCTAATACCAATTGATAGATTTAATAAAATTAAATAGATATAAATTATAACATATTGTTATATTAAAAAATAATCAACGTAAGAATGATGTACCTTATAGAATTGAGAGACAGCCATCAGAGGAGTGAATATGGAAGAATTACTATTTTCATTGTCGGCTAGGTTTTTAGAGTATGTTAATTGTCCAATAGAACGACACTTAAATAGTTAAACGGCAGATGGTAGATACCTCTTATTAGACTTAACTCAATCAAATAATTCATCAATAATTAGTGTTTAATAACAATAAACCAAAATATGATTAATCAATAATTAATTATGTCAATCTATATTTAATTAATTAAATAATTAATCTAACAACTTTTTCTATTAAATTTTTCTCAAAAATATTAATTTTTACTATGTGACAATCGAGTTAGTAAATTTGGATAAAGTACGAAACCTTAAATTAAATCGTAATAAAGTTTCTTTATAACATTTATTAAAGGAATTTTGCATCTATGGCTAATAATGTTGCATCTACAAGTACTAAAACTGTTGCAAGATGAGTCATCCCAACATGGTGATGCTAAAATAGGATATTCAATTATTATTTATGAGCAATGTGATAGGTTGATGAATCTTCTTCAAAGTCCATCTCTTAACCAATAATTAATTGTTGTTTCAAATCAGGTACTTTCATCAATGTTAGTCGGTCATTTACAAACTAGTAAGGAGGGTACTAGTTTTACTTATCTTTTATACTATCAGATTTTACTTTAGACTATTGGATCATATATTCAAGAGCTAGTGGTCTAAGAATGAAGGGAAAAAGTCATTTCACTCGTTACACTCTCTCAGTTGCCTCATTCCCTTGCCCTTCTTTTGCGTCTATGAGACATACTTTACAATTTCTTCCTTGGCGGATATCAAGTCTATGTGAAGATCTCTTACATGACATTTAAGCAATGTTAGAACTTGTCCTTGGTGACTGACTTGGTCAACATACTAGTTGCAACTCTTCATTCCACAACTTGAACTTGACAAGACTTCAGAATTATTTTTCAAGAAATGTATCCAAAACATGCAAGAAAAATCATTAGTGAAAGTCACAAAATACATGGAACCACCCATGTAGGTCTATTTGGCAGACCCTCACACATCAGCATGCATATACTTTAAGAATGACTTTATTTTAAGATTCCTGAACTTAAATTGAAAACGACATTATTTTTCAAGTACATAAGCCTTGCACAAATTTATCTTGCAATTACGAAAACCCTTCCATATATTTATTTTATAAAGTTTTGCCATCACATAATCAATGATATCACTTAGACCCATGTGCTACAGTTTTGTTGCATCATTATTAATCTCAATTGGCGCTACATCACCTACTATAGTACTCCCTAAATGTTTTTTTACTATTACTTTCAATTTTCTTTTCACTCAAAACTATAAAGTATCTGTTGTGAAAAATGATGTCTTGAAACAAAGCATAAATAGTTTCTTTATAATCAAGAAACACACAGGGGTTAGGGTTAACAGGAAAATAAGAAGAAAAACAACAAGGATTGATTATAACCGATATTCTTTACTTTCTCTTTACATCAGATTACAAGTACTCAAGAATAACAAATAACTCTCTCACCTTAATTAGGATTTTCCACACCATACTTAAGATGAGAGACTGGTATGCTAGTTATAATAAAACCTAATATACTAAACTAATGGGTTTTTTAAACAATTACCCATTACAAGCTAACTTTAAGGTACAAATTAACTTAAACAATTGGATCCTTAACACAAGGTCCAATTCGACAACTACATACTAGAACACATTTCAACTACAACATGTGAGCAGACTTCAACGACATGTTAAACCTATGTTGACAATACTAGAGTTCGATCCAATATCTCACAAATCTCCACATTGGAACAAACTCTATGACCTCAAGAAATAAACTAGATTTTTTCATGCAGCTTTATCAACTGCATACAGTGGAAAAACTTGCAACTGGGTAAAGTTTTGGCGATCATATCAGCAGCATTGTCATATGTCGAAACCTTTAGCATTTGGACTTCTCCACGCTCGATTACCCCTCTGACAAAATGCAGTCTCACATCAATGTGCTTGGTTCTCGCATGATAGGCTGAATTCTTCGACATGTGTATTGTAATTTGACTATCACAGTTAACAGTGATAACTCGATCTTGGAGTTTCAAATCCTTTGCAAAACCTTCAAGTTGCAATGCTTCCTTCACAGCTTCAATTAGAGCGATATATTCCGCTTCAGTGGTTGATAAGGCAACAAACTTATGAAGTGTTACTTTCCAACTTATTATTGTGTCAACCATAGTGAACACATATCCAAAAATAGATTTTCTAGAATCCATGCAACCTGCATAACCAAAGTCGACATATCCTTCGATTGCTGCTTTACTATCTTCACCCAAGGCTCCACCATAAATTAAGACTCTATTCAGAGACCCATTTATGTACCTTAGAGTCCACTTCAATGCTTACCAGTGAGTCTTTCCAAAATTTTCCATGTACCTTCTTACAAGACTTACTGCATATGTTATGTCAGGTCTAGTACAAACCATATCATACATCAAAGAACCTACTATAGTAGCATATGGAATGCTATTCATATAAGCTCTTTTAACATCCGTATTAGGACACTGGTCTATACTCAGCTTGAATTGAGGGTTTTTCGGAGTCACAACAGGCTTTGAATTCGACATACCAAACTTTTCGAGAATCTTCCGTAGGTATGCCTCTTGAGATAAGCATAATTTTGACTGCTTTCTATCACTTCAAATGTTAATCCCAAGAATCATGGACGTAGCTCCTAGGTCCTTCATTTCAAACTCTTTATTGAGTTCAGCCTTCACCCTCATTACATCTTCGACATTATTACTTGCTATTAGAATATCATCCACATAAAGCAACAAAATAACAAATGAGTTACCCAATCAAAATATGAAGTAAACACAGTGGTCTAACTGACTTCTAATGAAACTTATGTGTGCCATGAACTTGTTGAGTCTCGTATTCCACTACCGATGAGATTGTTTCAATCCATATAAAGATCTCTTCAGCTTGCGCACATAATCTTCCTTCCCCCTTTCGACATACCCTTCAGGTTTCCTCATCAGGATTGTTTCATCCAGATCACCATACAAGAGCGCAATTTTCACATCCATTTGTTCTAGTTCAAAGTCAAACTATACCACTATGGAAAGCAACATACGAATGGACATGTGCTTCACAACAGAAGAGAACACATCATTGAAGTCTACACCTTCTTTCTGAGTGAACCCCTAACGACCAATCTTGCCTTGTATCTCTTCGACGCCACTTCTTCGATTCCTTAATTTACTTTGAAAATCCATTTACAACTAACTAACCTGGCTCGAAGTGGTTTCTTGATCAGTTCCCAGGTATTGTTATCATGAAGAGATTTCATCTCATCATCCATGACCTTCAACCATTCTGTCTTATTTCGACTTCTGATAACTTCCAAATAGTCTCTAGGTTCTTCGTCTAGAACCTCACTTGCAGAGATTAAGGCATAAGTTATAAGATCTGCATACTCAAGTCTCTAAGGTGGTTTGATGACTCTCCTCGGCCTATCTCTTACTAGCAGATAGTTATTATCAGTCTCCTCATCTTCGACAACATCTTTTGCTTCTTCTTCGACTTCATCTGGGATACACAATTTAGAATCAACATGCTCCACCTCAACAAGAATCCCTCCCTATTCTAGCTCTTCGTCAACATCATTAGTTTTCTTAAAGACCATCCCAACTTCATTGAAAACTACATCTCGACTAGTGATACACCTCATGTGACCCGGCTCTAGGCAGCATATCCTATAAGCTTTGACTCCTTCAAGGTATCCCATGAACATGCATTTCAGAGCTCTATGTTCAACCTTGTCTTGCTTAATGTGAGCATAGGTCATGCAGCCAAATACTCTTAGTCTGTCGAAGCTAGGTGGATGTCTTGACAAAACTTCTTCAAGTGTCTTTATATCTAACGCATTCGAAGGACATCTATTTATCAGATATGTTGTTGTCGAAACAGCCTCAGCTCAAAACACCTTCTTTAGCCCAACACTAGTCAACATGCATCTAACTCTTTCCAAAATAGTTCGATTAAACCTTTCCGCCAAACCATTTTGTTATGGAGTACCTGCAATGGTTTTATGCCTTGAAATACCTGAGACAACATAGAAGTTGTCAAACGCCTCATTTCAAAACTCAAGGCCATTGTCGGTTTTCAACCTCTTGACCTTTCTGCCAATCTGATTTTCGACTAGAGTCTTCTAACCTTTGAAATGATCAAAAGTTTCATCCTTAGTCTTCAGGACGAATACCCATAAATTTCTAGAATAATCATCAACTATGGATAAGAAATACCTTGCTCCTGAATGTGATGTACACCTTGCAGGCCCCTAAAGATCAGCATGGATGTAATCAAGGGATCCATGTGTTCTTTTTTTGCCTTTGTTAAACTTCACTCTGCAAGTTTTTCCAAGTACACAGGGTTCACACAATTTCAGCTTTTCGACTTTGTCTCCACCAAGCAGATTTTGTTTCCCCAATTCGACCAGACCCCTTTCACTGACATGACTCAATCTCATGTGCCAAATTTTTGTCTTTGACAAAGGTTTCATGGATGCAACATTTGTCGAACCACTTACAACTTCAGCCTCAAGGGTATACAATCCTTATTTCTTCACGCTTCTCTCCTTGAAAAAAATATCCCTTCTTGTCGAATTCATCAAGAGAAATCAAATTTCTCTTCAAATCAGTTACATATCTGACTTTAGTCAATAGCCTTATTTACTCATCATGGAGCTTGAATCTCACAGATCTAATACCTGCAATTTTGCAAGCTTTGTTTTTTCCCAGCAGCACTGATCCACCATCTTGATCACATAGCTCCTCGAACAGTTCTCTTTTTGGAGTCATGTGCCAAGGGCAACCTGAATCCATAATCCATTCTTTTCTTAAGTCGCAACTTGAAACCATAAGGACATCAGATGAGTCGAAATCATCTTGAACAATGGTTGCGTTGCCATTATCCTTACCTTCATGATCTTTCAGGCGCTCAGGGCACACCTTTCTTGTGTGACCCTCCTTCTTACAGTGATAACATCGAATACTAGATGCCTCACCACTGTAAGAATTTTTTTGACTTTTACCTTTCTTCTTATCGAACTTACCATCATTTCGCAAGAATTTCCCCTAACGGTAAAACCTTCACCAACTATCGAACGTTTATGCTCCATTCATTCGTTCAAGTCCTTAGAATACAAGACTGATTGAACTTCTTCAAAGCTCAGGGACTCCTTTTCATGCATGAGAGTTTCTTTGAAGTGAGCATGTCTTCTGGGTAAAGTGCACAACAACAACAATGTTTGATCTCCATCATTGATCTTCACATCAATACTTTCAAGATCAAGAATCAGCTTGTTGAATATATTCAACTGCTTAGCCAATAGTTTATCTTTACTCATCTTGAATGAATACAAAGCTTACTTTAGGTAGAGTCGATTCACCATAAATTTGGTCATGTACAAACTTTCAAGTTTCAACTATACCCCGATGTCGTAGTCTCCTTTTATACCTATCGAAGAACCTTATCACCAAGGCTCAACAATATTGTATTGTGGACTTTCTCTATCATGATCGTCTTTTCTTTTTCCGTTAACACAACATCCATGGTTGTTTCTCCCTTCAACGCTTCCAAATAACCCTGTTGAACCAGTAGGGCTTTCATCTTCAAGCGCCACAGACCAAAATTGTTCACTTCGGTGAACTTTTCAATCTCATACTTTGTTGAAGGCATCTTCCTCCACGCTCATCGCACCAATTTTTTGTGAAAACGATTTCTTGAAACAAAGTATAAATTATTTATTTATGATCAAGAAACACACAAGGGTTAGGGTTAACAGAAAAACAAACAAGAACAACAAGGATTGGTTATAACTGCTATTCTTTACTTTCTCTTTAAATCAGATTACAAGTACTCAAGAATAACAAATAACCATTTCACCATAATTAGGATTTGCCACATCTAAGATGAGAGACTAGTATGCTAGTTATAATAAAATCTAACATACTAAACTGATGGGCTTCTTAACAAATATTCATTACAAACTAACTTAGGGTACAAGTTAACTTAAACATTTGGATCCTTAACACAAGGTCCAATTTGACAACTATATACTAGAACATATTTCGACTACAACATATAAGTTTTTGACAACAGCATATGAACAGACTTTGATAGCATGCTAAATTAGATTTTGGTCTAATATCTCACAGAAACAATAATAAAAGACTAGAGTCATTTGTCATTTAGCCTTTTAAGTGATATGTCAAATTATTTATATGTCAAAAGAAATAGTGTAGTACTATGAATAGTACTATCAATTAGCATCATTATAAAAAAAAATAGTATAACATGTCCTTAGGCCTATAAATAAGTGCTTCTATTGAGGTATGAATCAAGTTGTAGAAAACACAACTTTGTGTAAGTTTCTTTCAAGAAACATATGCTAATCCACTAGGATTTAGCTTGACACTTTTTATGATTTATTCTTAGCTTTCTTGTATCCCAAATATAATTACTTTGTTTACTTACTTTTTATTAAGTGTTATTATGTCTTTTATTTCAAAATTAGCTTACATATCTGGAATTATAAAAATAGAAAAAGAAATAACAAGTGATATAGAACACTTACATATTACTGAAGAAGATAGAAATTATGAAAGAAGTATTTTAATAGATCCAACTTTATTTTATAAAATACAAAAGAAAGATTTAGATTTAACTAAAGATACTATAGGAAGGGTAAAGAAAGAATTGGAGGAATAATGAAGAGATTTAACTAAAAGGATAATATTATATATTATGGGAAACTAATTAATGAAACACCAATAGATATGGCATGTTCCCCAAGGCCATGCTTATATACCATTGTTAAATAAAAAGAAACTCATGGAATTCAAGAAAAATATAAAGAAAGATGAGCATAGATCTCTAAGGCTTTCAAGTCTTAGGAGGGTATGTTTCAAGACAAAGGATATGGGAAGGAAGATCTCAAGGGGGAGAATGGTGGGAAGACTCATTCCTATCATCATTATGCAGATTCTGAAGGTAATCCTTCTTTCGCAGAAGCGGTTCGTGGGGGTGGTAAAGAGAAACTGTGGGATTTAAAATATGTTGTAGGGGAGGAAGAAATGAATAGATTCAAGAGAGCTTATGTTGGTAAGGTTTCTTCTCCTGGAAATGCGTATAATATTCAAAGATGTTTCTTCATGGAAGGTTTTTATGGGGTCAAGGTTACTCCATTGGGGGCTAAACTTTGTCTCTTGGAGGAGAAAGATGAAGGAGAAATAGAAGAGTTACTTTGCAGTGTAAAAAGTTGGCTAGATCAGTGGTTCGTGGAGGTCAGAAGATGGGTTCTCAAAGATATTGACCCTGATAGGCTTACGTGGTTGAGGGTTTATGGGATACCTTGTGATGCTTGGTCGGTGTCGTTCTTCGAGTTCTTGGCATCAAGAGTGGGTAAATACGTCAGTTGCGACAATGACTCTGCAAGCTTTCCTAAGATGGATGTGGCGAGTGTTATGATTAGAACATCGTGTGGAATGATTGTTAACGAGGTATTCAAGGTTTCCATCAATGGTGTCATTTACAGGATTAGGTTGATTGAGGAAACAATGGGTCCTCTTTGCAAAACAATTCCAAAACAACCAATAGAAGATTCAGATTCTGACTCAAAAGACTCCATAGTAAAAAAAAGTTCATGATGGTGGAGCTCTAGTGAAGAGATAGAAGGAGAGTATGAAGAAGTTAGGCGTGATTGTCAAGATTCAGCTACTTGCAGACCTACACCTATAGTAGATTTTAAAAAGAACTTTTTTGTTTCTTCTGAAGTGGGTAAAGGTGTGTCAAAAGAAGCTTTTTGTGTGAATAATGATGGGCTCAAGGCCAAATGGGTGAGGTATCAGCAGGTGATGTCAGAAAAGCACCAGGAGGCTGAGTTACAGCAGTTTGAGGATAATTTTGTAGGTCCAACTAGATTGTCAAAGGAGAGGAAAGGTCAGTGTTATTCTAACACTGGGTCCACTGGTATTGAGTTTCTTTTGATGGATAGATAAGGGCCAATTTGGAGGCTAAGGCCCAAGGAGAGAGTATTGGGTCGGGTTGTAAGATGGGTTATCAATCTCTTTTCGTGGATAGGAATTACTCTCCTTTTATGTCAGGCGCTAGGGATTTAGCGAAAGGGAATTCATGTGGTTTGGCATTAATTATTCCTTCCAATGTTCAAGCCCCAAGGTTAAAAGGCATTAATGGTCATAAATTTGACAGCTCCTTCGAAGATTCTATAGAAGATATCCAAGAAAATTGGGAAGGAATTAGAGTAAATTTCTCGTTATCACTCAGTTACAGATTCAGAGGTCATGCAAGGGAACAAGAGGTTTTTGGAGGAAATGGTGAGCAAAGTTTCGGATAACGTATGGGAGATCATGGATTTTTTAGGATTTAAAGGGGGAGGTAAAGATATGAATTTTGTGGAAAAAATTAAAGCTCTGGAGAGGAGAGATGAGGAAGATAAATGTAAGAGGGAGGTTAAAGTCAAAGGTTCCTTATGAATATCTTATCCCTAAATATGAAAGGTTGTGGTAGTTTTGTGAAGAGGAAGAGGGTAGAAAAGTCGATACAATCTATTAAAGCCGATATATGTTTTTTTAAGAAACTAAGATGGCAGAGATTGATAGTTTGGTTTAAACATCTCTATGGGGATGTTCAGAAGTGGAGTGGTCAGAGATGGGAGCTAAGAGGAGTGTAGGAGGTATGGTCATTTTATGGAGGAAAGACTCTATTAAGCCTATTTGCACTTTTAGAAAAGATGGTTTTATTGGGCTAAACGTGATGTGGAAGGGTAGGGAGTTATTATTCGTTAATGTGTATTCTTCTTGCTTGTTGGAGAAGAAGAGAAATTTGTGGCATGATCTTGTGGAGGTTAAAAAGAGGTTTGGGAGGGGAGATTGGATCATTGGTGGTGATTTCAACGTGGTAGCTTTCAAAGAAGAAAGGAAAGGCAAGATGGGAGGTGGGAGAAATAAGTATATGGAGGAGCTCAAATGTTTCATTAATAACCTGGAGTGTGTGGTTGTGTCGTGTGAGGGTGGTATCTTTACTTGGTTTAATAGACCTGGGAACTTTATGAGTATAATAGATAGATTCTTCCTGTCTGATAACTTGGTTGAAGATTGGAAGATCTTAGGTCAGCATATAGAGATGAGGGAGGTGTCTGACCATTGTCCAATATGGTTGAAGGCTAATTCTCTAGATTGGGGTCCTAAACCTTTCAGGCTCAACAACTATAGGTTGAAGCACCCAAATTTTAAAAAGTTTGTTGAGAGGATTTGTAATTCTACAAAAGTGAAGGGGAGGGGAGATTATGTACTGAAAGTGAAGTTGGGAAGACTTAAGGAAAGACTTAGAATATGGAGCGCTGATGTTTTTGGATGGATAGATTTAAGGGTGGAAGAAGCAATTAAAGACCTCAATGATCTAGATGGGGAATTTGGTAGGCTTGGTTTTAGTAACTTTGGTGAGATGTTAGCGAAGAGATCGAAAGCATTTGATAACATGTGGAGAAATCTGAACTTGAAAGAATGAATGATTAGGTTGAAGGCTGGAGAGTTATGGATGAAAGAGGGAGATAATAATTAGAGCTTCTTCCACATTGCTATGAGAAGGAGGAGTAAGAGAAGCAACATTTGGTTTGTCAACACAAATAGGGGATAATAGAGGATGTGAAAGGAATTAAGGCAGAGGTTAGTAAATTCTTTGAGGATAACTTTAGAGAAATTTCTCAAGCTCTTCCGTCTTTAAAAGACCTAGAGTTAAGGAAGTTGTCAGAAGATGATAAATACAGGTTGGATGCTGACTTTTTTTATGAAGAAATTAAGGAAGCAGTGTGGGGGTGTAATGGAGGAAAAAGTCTTGGGCCAGACGGTTTCACTTTTGCGTTTTTTCAAGATTGCTGGGAGATTGTGAAATTTGATGTCATCAGGTTTGTCTTAGATTTCCATAGAAAACCAATACTCACAAAGGCAGCTCCAACTTCTTTCATCTCTTTAGTGGATAAAACCAAGAATCCTCAAGCTCTTAGGAATTATAGACCTATTTACTTAGTTAATTGTTACTAGAAAATTTTGTCAAAACTTCTAACTGGTCGACTGAAACTGGTTGTGAGTTTTATTGTGTCTTCAGAGCAAAGTGCTTTTGTTCCTGGTAGGTGTATTTTTTATTTAGTTCTTGTAGCGAACGAGGTAATTGACTTGGCTAAAAGGAGAAAACAAAGTTTTATGGTGATGAAAATAGATTTTGAAAGGGCATATGATTGTGTGTCGTGGGGATTTCTTCATAGTTTATTAGAGAAGACGTACTTTAGGACTAAGTGGATGTCTTGGATGCAATCATTGCTCTGTAATGGTACGATGTTTGTTTTGGTCAACGGTCGTGCTACTAGAGACTTTAAAGTTAGTAAAGGGCTTTGTCAAGGTGATCCATTATCACCTTTCCTTTTCATATTAGTTATGGAGATCCTTACTCTTTTGGTAAAGAAGGCAGGGATTGTGGTTTATATAAAGGCTTCAAGGTTAGTTCTAATCTCCACTATAGCATATCTCAATTTGCTAATGACACATTATTGCTAGGGGAGGCAAATTGGAGTAATATATGGAGTATTAAAGCAATTCTTCGTGTTACGAATTACATACGGGTCTTAAAGTAAACTTATTCAAAAGTAGAATTATAGGAGTTAACTTAAAGTCAGATTTCTTAGAAGCTGCTTCTGCTTTCCTGCACTGTGAGATTCTGAAGATGTCGTGTGTTTACCTTGGTGGGTTTATAGGTGACAATCCTAGGAAGACTTATATGTGGAAAGATATCATAGCTAAAGGGAGGAGTAGACTTGCATATTGGAAATGAAAGAAGATGTCTATTGTTAGCTTTGTATTGAATTCCTGCACCACTTGTGCAATTTTTATATATGTCATTTGTAACACCCCAAATTTATTGGAATATTTATTTAATTTATTTAAATATGAATATTCTCATTTTTGGTGATTTTCGGTGGTTGGTGTGAAATATTGAAAATTATGGATTTTGGATTATTTATTTAAATAATAGTATATAATATGAATATATTGGTATTATTATTAATTTAAATAAATATAAATTAACTAAGGGCAAATTGGACAATTGAGGAGGAGTTAGTGAGGGCAATATTGGAAAGCCCAATTTTAAGGCCCAAGGTTAGGTTTAAAAAAAAGGAATTTTGATGGGACTAGGATTCATTCTTATTAGACCGTGAAAAGGAATTGAGGCCAGAGCTCTGAGGAGGAGGTTTGAGGCAAAAGCTTCGAAAGATTTTTTGAAAGTCAAAGAGAAGACTTAAAGTCGGCAATTAAGGTATGTAGAGTATTGCCATAATTGTTTTCGATGTATAATTTCAATGTATTTAAGGCCGGTTTAAGGGTTTAAAGGGTTTGAGGCTGATTTTGAGATAAAGGGGGCCAAATCCTATTTGTGAGGTTTTAACCGTATAGGGATTTATTGGGTTAAAAGGAAATTAGGCCTTCGTGGCCAAAGCTCTGATTTGACATCTGTTAACCCTGTAGGGAAATTTAATAGTGAGAAACTCTGATGAGTGTGGGGTAGTTGTAAGGCGATTATGGGAATTAGAGCGTGAATATGATACGGGATTGGCCTAATAAGTCGTAGACTTTGTGCCTTCATCGCTGTAAGACCTTAGGGATGTTTTGGATTATTGGGGGAGTGAATCGTGGGACTTTGGGGTTGATTTTAGGTTCTGGTGCGTAACAGTGTTTTGCTGTAATCGCGTCTTCACACGGCAAACTTCGCTCGTCCCAGACTCGCACTGCGAAGAATCCTTCGCACAACAAAGAAACTCACCCCAGACTCGCACAACGAACTTGCTAGCGAACATAGTAGTGTTTTGTGAATTCTGATTTTGTGCAGTGATGCCTTGATGTTTTGATGCTGTGATTTCTTTGACGAATGAATATGAGTATGACTGTGAATTATATGAGATTTGTACATGATTATATGATGATTCTTATGATGTAATGATTGATGAGCCATGATGATATTTCCATGAGTTTTGATGATTCTATGATGACATGAGTTATGATGATGATTTTGATGATGATGATGATGATTATGATGAAGGATGATGCACCTATGATGTTATTATGAGGATGATTATTGACGTGTGCATCATGCATTCACGTGCATCCGGACTTCGGTTCAGGACCTTGATTTCTTTGGCTTCAATCCCATTTTGCGGATGTGAGGTATTTTGATGTGCTCCAGTTCTCGAGTAGAATCGATCCTATTGATGGGGATCTATGGAGGGTTGATGGCCCAGTGTCCATCGAGTTGTGATGATTGCTACCACATGCATGAGTCTTGTTGCATTTGCATTTGTGAGATGATCTTGAGTAAATTATGATGTTGTGGCCTTTGATGTTCCTTGATGAATATGATGATGTTGAATATCAAAATGACGCCATTTTATATGTTGATTTCCTACATTGATTATTATGAATCGTTTTACTCACCCAGCCTGTTTAAATGTTGCCTCCACATGGGTAATGTGCAGATGACCAGGTTTAGTCGTGGATGCCGTCGAGGATATTTTTGGAGTTTTGAGTCGTTGGCCATGGTGGTTGACTTAGAGGGCCATGCTCTGATAGTGTAACATCGGGTTGAGGTCTTTGATTCAAACCTTATTTTATTTGATTTGGTTATTTTGCTTATGTTCCTGTATAAGGAAAACTTTGGATTATGCCTTTTTTAGTTTCGCTGCAATTTTTGATATCTTTTGAGAAAACCCGTTGTTTACGGAGCTTTGACTTGTATTTGATTTATTGGGAAATGTACGCCCTTTAAGGTGATTTTTATTGAATTTAATATTTTACTCTGATAAATGTGAATATTTTGCCTTTTATTTTGTAGGATAGAAAAGGGTGTTACATTAGTGGTATCAGAGCAGGTCGGTTCGTCTGGCCAAGTTGTCTAATGTTATTTTTTCCCTAGTATGCGACATGTGTGTGAAAACACTATTGGTACACGTTTGTTTTCTAACCTTTGTCTGCAGAAGTGGGAATGAGACAAGTGGGGGAGAAGCTTGTGCTTCTCCAGAATGCTTCAAGTGTGGAGTGATGGCTCAGTGTGTCGATGAACGCTCTTATAGTTTGGTAAAGATGGTTTATGCCCCATCATGATTTTCGGCTGTCTATTGTCAAATTGAGGAACTGATCACCCTTAATCTCTTGTTGATAGTGGACGGAGTCATGTTTGAGGGGATAGACGTGTCTTGCAAGCTTAGATGGCGTGTGCAGTGAATTGTTTTGAGTTAAATGAAGTGCTTACAGATTGTTTTGGTGAGTCTGTGCAGGATGACAATGAGATGTTTATTTTGATGGAAACTTTGAGTGTTAATAAAGTGGGGAAGTTGGTGGTGCACCAATTATTTGTGATTATCTGGAAGTTTTTCTTGATGAAATAAGTGATTTACCGCTGGAACGTGAAGTGGAGCTTACGATCAAATTAGTTCCTGGAACTAGTTTGGTAGCGATGGCTCCATTTCGTATGTCCATACCGGAATCGAATAAGTTGAAGAATCAACTTGAATATCTTCTTGTGAAGAGATTCTTTTGTCCGAATGTGTCTCCGTAGGGTGAAACAATTTTGTTAGTTAAGAAGAAAGAAGGTTTTGTATGAATTATTAGACAATTGAACAAGGTGACTATCAAGAATAAGTGTCCACTTCCAAGGATTGATAATTTGATGGATTATTTGGTTGTTGCAAGTGTGTTCAGTAAGATAGATTTGAGATCTGGGTATCATCAGATTTGTGTGAAGGCTGAGGATATTCAGAAGACTGCTTTTAAGACAACATTATGAGTATTTCGTGATGCCATTGGTGTGACTAATGCACCATGTGAAGTATATGAACAAGATTTTCTATCCTTATTTGGACAAGTTTGTGGTTGTGTTCATTGATGATATTTTGATATATTCGAAGAGTAAAGAGGATCGTACTGAGCATCTGAAAATTGTGTTATTAAAGTTGAAAGAGAAGTAGTTGTATGCAAAATTGTCAAAGTGTGAGTTTTGGTTGAAGGAAGTGAGTTTCCTTGGTCATGTGATCTCGAGTAGAGTTATTACGGTTGATATGTCGAAGGTTGAAGTTGTATCACAATGGGAAGCTCCAAAGCCGTTTTTGAGATTAGAAGTATTCTTGGGCTGGCATATTAGTATCGAAAATTCATTGACGGATTTTTCCAAGTTATCTTTGCCATTGACGCAGTGGACTAGGAAGGTTCAAGCTTTTATTTTGGATGCAAAGTGTGAAGAAAGTTTCAAGAGCTTTTGAGGAGCCTGACAGCAGCTCGTGTCTTGATTTTTCCGAATCTGGCAGAATAATTGGTGTATACTATGATGCTTCGTTGATGGGATTAGGAGATGTGTTAATACAACATCAACAAGTTTTATCTTATGCTTCAAGACAACTTAAAGTGCATAAGAGGAATTATCTGACGTATGATTTAGAGTTGGTTGTTGTTGTGTTTGTGTCGAAGCTTTGGAGGCATTATTTGTTTGTTTCGAGATTTGAGGTGTTTAGTGATTATAAGAGTTTGAAGTAGTTCTTTGATCAGAAAGAATTAAATGTGAGGCAGAAGAGATGATCGGGACTTCTGAAGGAGTATGGTTTTGGTTTGAATTACCATTCGGGTAAAGCAAACGTGGTAGCTGATGCATTGAGTTGGAAATCTTTGCATATACCAATGATGATGGTAATAGAGTTAGAACTGATTGAGAAATTTCATGATATGAGTTTTGTTTGTGAAGAGTCTTCATATGGAGTTAAGCTTGGTATGTTGAAGCTTACTAGTGGTATTCTTGATGAGATTCGAGGAGGTCAGAAATCTGATTTGAGTTGGTGGATCGGTTGAATTTGATGGATCAAAGTTGAAGAGTTTATTTTCAGATTAATGAAAATGGTATCATGAGATGTCATGATAGAGTATGCGTTCCAGATATTATTGAGTTGAAAAAGAGTATTCTTGAGGAAGGACATCGAAGTAGATTGAGTATCCATCCCGGTGCTACGAAGAGGTACCAGGATTTGAGAAAAATGTTTTGGTGGCCAGGGATGAAGAAAGATATTGTCGAGTTTGTTTATGCTTGTTTGACATGTTAGAGGATGAAGATTGAACATCAACGACCGTTGGGTCTGATGTAACCGTTGAATATTCTAGAGTGGAAATGAGATAGCATTTCTATGGATTTTGTGACAGGTCTACCGACGACTTTGAAGGGATATGATTCAATTTGGGTGATTGTTGATAGATTGACTATATCGACTTATTTTATACCGATGAGGATCAATTATTCGTTGCAGAAGCTGGCCGAATTGTATATTGACGAGATTGTGAAACTGCATGGTATTCCTTCAAGTATTGTGTCTAATAGAGATCCAAGATTTACATCGAGGTTCTGGGAGAGCTTGCAGGAAGCTATGGGTACCATGTTGAGATTGAGTTATGCGTGTCATCCGCAGACTGATGGACATGCAGAGAGAACTATCCAGTCTTTAGAGGATTTGTTGAGAGCTTGTGTGTTGGATCAAGGAGGATCGTGGGATAGTCATTTGTCGTTGATTAAGTTTTCCAGTTTGGATTGATGAACGAGAAGTGAAACAACTGCGAGGTAAAGAGATTTCCTCGGTAAAGGTAGTTTTGGGAGGACCAACTGGAGAAAGTTGAACTTAGGAGCGTGAGTATCAGATGAGGGAGTCGTATCCGACTCTGTTTCCTTGAGGCAATTTTCGAGGGCGAAAATTCTTTTATGTGGGGGAGAGTTATAACATCCCAAATTTATTGGAATATTTATTTAAATATGAATATTCACATTTTTGGTGATTTTCAGTGGTTGGTGTGAAATATTGAGAATTATGGATTTTGGGTTATTTATTTAAATAATAGTATATAATATGAATATATTGGTATTATTATTAATTTAAATAAATATAATTTAACTAAGGGCAAATTGGACAATTGAGGAGGAGTTAGTAAGGGTAATATTGGAAAGCCCAATTTTAAGGCTCAAGGTTATGTTTAACAAAAAAGGAATTTTGATGGGATTAGAATTCATTCTTGTTAGACCGTGAAAAGGAATTAAGGTCAGAGCTCTGAGGAGGAGGTTTGAGGAAAAAGCTTCGAAAGGTTTTCTGAAAGTCAAAGAGAAGGCTTAGAGTCGGCAATTAAGGTATGGGGAGTATTGCCTTCATTGTTTTCAATGTATTTAAGACCGATTTAAGGGTTTAAAGGGCTTGAGGCTGATTTTGAGATAAAGGAAATTAGGCCTTCGTGGCCAAATCTTATTTGTGAGGTTTTAACCGTATAGGGATTTATTTGGGTTAAAAGGAAATTAAGCCTTTTGTGGCCAAAGCTCTGATTTGACATCTGTTTAACCGTGTAGGGAAATTTGATAGTGAGAAACTCTGATGACTGTGGGGTAGTTGTAAGGAGATTATGGGAATTAGAGTGTGAATATGATACTGGATTGGCCTAATAAGTCGTAGACTTTGTGCCTTCATCGTCGTAAGACCTTAGGGATGTTTTGGATTATTGGGGGAGTGAATCATGGAACTTTTGGGTTGATTTTAGGTTCTGGTGCGTAACAGTGTTTTGCTGTAATCGCGTGTTCGCACAGCGAGCGAAGCTCGTCTCAGACTCACACTGCGAAGAATCCTTCGCACAACGAAGAAACTCGTCCCAGACTCGCACAACGAACATGCTAGCGAACGTAGCAGAGTTTTGAGAATTCTAATTTTGTGCAGTGATGTCTTGATGTTTTGATGCTGTAATTTCTTTGACGAATAAATATGAGTATGACTGTGAATTCTATGAGATTTGTACATGATTATATAATGATTCTTATGATGTAATGATTGATGAGCCATGATGATATTTCTATGAGTTTTGAT
Source organism: Lathyrus sativus (assembly GCA_963859935.3). NCBI lineage: Eukaryota > Viridiplantae > Streptophyta > Magnoliopsida > Fabales > Fabaceae > Lathyrus > Lathyrus sativus. The sequence continues at coordinate 446,071,708 of OZ012739.1, read as the reverse complement.
GATTCTATGATGACATGAGTTATGATGATGATTTTGATGATGATGATGCACCTATGATGTTATTATGAGGATGATTATTGACGTGTGCATCATGCATTCATGTGCATCCGGACTTCGGTTCAGGACCTTGATTTCTTTGACTTCAATCCCATTGTGCATATGTGAGATATTTTGATGTGCTCCGATTCTCAAGTAGAATCGATCCTATTGATGGGGATCTATGGAGGGTTAATGGCTCAGTGTCAATCGAGCTGTGATGATTGATATCACATGCATGAGTCTTGTTGCATTTGCATTTAAGACACACAATGTGAATTCTCCTCTCCAACCATATTTTTCTCATGCGTAAATCAAACCTCGAGCTACTTGTTTAAGAGACCTAAATCTGTAACCATTTGAATGAATTCATTGTTGGTGCCACCAAATCAACTTTATGTCTCTCAAAACCAATTATAACCAATTATTATTGATGTTATTAATAAGATATATTTTGAGTTGGTACAACAGATAAAAAAGTGCCACTGTAATCAAATATTCTAAATGTGAAAAAAAGGGTCAGCATTATGATAGAATCCATAAAAATGCAAGCAAATTTATCAAAATCAAAAGATAACAAAGGCTGATACCTAAAACTTTGAGAGGCTGAGAAAAAGTAAGCCACTAGTTTTGGCATGGTTTATTTGGTACAGGATAGCATGTGTTCTTTAATCAAAAAAGGAATTAAAAAGTGGTAGAAGTTGAACAAAGATAAAGTGTTTGTTTTGAATTTTGATAACTCCGAGAGAAAGAAACATGTAGAAGTGATGATTGGTCGGTCACTTTATGTTTAGCTTCTGTTCATTACATGGGACAAATTGGCTCTAAAAAGTTCACATAAAATTGGATAAGATGGAAATTTTAAGAAATAGTAATATTCATAAGAGTTATATATATATATATATATATATATATATATATATATATATATATATATATATATATATATATATATATATATATATATATATATATATATATATATATATATATATATATATATATATATATATATATATATATATATATATATATATATATATATATATATATATATATATATATATATATATATATATATATATATATATATATATATATATATATATATATATATATATATATATATATATATATATATATATTGAAGTTGTTGTACATTGTGATATATAGTCCCACCCATGCCTATTCCTTGATTGGGGCGGTGCAAAATGGTCTCCCAAAATGAATAGTAATAATAGTATGATCGACCCAAGCACGCATGAGTTCCATGGGAGGATTGAGTGGATGTTGGGACCCTCATATCATGTGTCTCTCTAATGTTCCTTCAAACTTCAAAGCAAACTATTTCATGATACTTGGCCTAGAGCCTTATCTCTTGACTCTAACAAATATAATTTTAATCATTTAGTTGTTACATAAAAATGAATTATAATGTGTTAGGAAGATCCTAAAGTTCCACAATGATTGAAGATATAGCATTGAAATAGTTTATATAGAGTGATACCTCTCATTTTACCAACTGATTTTGTAAGGTTGTGTTAGGTCAAACTCTAATATAATGTGTTAATATTAGTTGATATTATAGACTATAGCATATTAATTTATTTCAATATATGATAAATTATTTAAAATATTATAAATTTTAACTACTAAAATATATAACAAAGAATGAATATTTAAATTGTTTAAAATTTTATGTAAATGATCATCATGTTAATATTAGATAATTTAAATATTAATCTAAATTTATTTATTATTTACAAAAGTTATTGTATATGTAAATAGACTAAATTTGACACTCGATGTCAATATATTATAACTCATAAAAAATATATAAAATTAAAGAAATATATTAAAAGGTGAAATGTATTTAAGCTTTTTCTTTGTTAATGCAACCTTTATAATGAGACACCATAAAGTTAGTTATTTTTGTTTTTAATTGAAATTATGTGTAGTAGTAGTAGTAGTATATCGTTTCTTTCTAGCGTCTTTTCATCATTATTAGAAGGAATCAATGCTCCAATAAGTACTTCACAGGTCAGCATCTGGTTTTGAAAAGGAGTCGAATAATAAAGTAGACTACTTTTGGATGAAGTATTTTGAATTTTTTAAATAAGTTTTTCAATTAAAATATTTCAATAATCATTTTTTTCGTTATTAATTAAAATATTCATGTTTTAAATTTTAAAAAATGAATTAGAGATGGCGTCACAGATAATAACACATGCACTAAAAAAGCACAAAGTCATTACAGCTCTTGGCACATGTACTATACGCAAAAGATGATGCACCAGAATTCAGAGCTTCCGACACCTATGTGTATTGAGCTTTTTTTTATATAAATTGGTATCTTCATTCTCCATCATTTTTCATACATCTTCTCATTTCGTTCTTAAATTTTTCTTCAAAATTTCTAATATGATTATTAAAAGAGATGTTCATATTTGTTATTTGATTCTCAAGCCTCTAACGAAGATTTGACTTTGAAACACTTAGACTTTTGATCATGTTGAGATGAGCTTGATTTGTTTGTTAGACGAAGAAATTCAAGACAGGAAAATTAGAAAAATTGGTAGACTAGTTTCAGTTTTCAACATTGCGAATAAATATAGCAAACCACATTATTTTTGGGAGTCAATTAAAACTGACAGTGATGTCCGTGTTATGATGTATGGACCAGATGATATTGTTTTGGTAGTTTTAATATCTTATATATGTTACTATGTTAAGTGTTTTATTTGTTGTTGTTTTATGCGTGTTTGTGTTTGTTTTGTTGTAAATGAAAGTTGTATTCAATATGAAATTTCATGGTTACAAAAAATAAATTATATATCGAGAATGCATATAATAATTATGTTGTGGAGTTTGTTCAAAGATTAAGACAATGTGCCCGCGTGTGTCCGGACTGACAACATATACCATATAATCTTACCATTTTGTCAACTTAATCCATTCCAGTTCAAATACGCGTGTTGTTAGGGCGACCATTTTTCTTCTTTCACATATTTTGATTGTGTCCAACTTTGTCCCATGGATATGTAGGTCAATATTCCTCCTTACTATCATCGAGAAGCTATTATTATACACATTGAATACGTTTATGACTTTGTAAACGACAAATAGATGCTTGGAAGGGTCTTGGTGAACATATGAGCATGTCACAATGACATGGGAGTAAGGAATACAAAAGACTTGAAACTTTACGCAATCGCACCAACCACTCTTTAGTTCGACCGATAGTATCCTATTGGATTCCCTTCATTATGGTCCATTGTCTCTGGTACACTGAACCAACCTCTACGATGATCAAAGATTGTAACTGCATGTGTGTTAGCTTTGGAAGTTTCCTCCTTCACAAATTTCATACATCTTTCACTAAATAACTGCCCTGATTCTAACATTGTACTCCACTTTGAACCTTTGGTTGCAAACAATGACCCTAACATAAAATAGGTTGATTTTACTAACACAGTTATAGGTAGGTTTCTGATGCCTTTGAAGACAAAGTTCATCGATTTCACAAGATTTGTTGTCATGTGGCCCCTTCGTTGACCATTGTAAAATGCTTTAGTCCACTTCTCCACTGGAATATTATCGATCTTCCTTAACACATCCATATTTGGCAATATGATCTCTTCGCAACAGTGTTGGAACGATGGTTGAGTTAATGCATACCCTGTAGAAGGAGGATTTTATCAACTATTATGAGGGTTATTGTATGTACTCTCAATAGATGGATGTCTGTCTAAAATCAAACATAAGTTGGATTGCAGAGCAACGTGTATATAGAGATTCTTAAGAAAGAAACTCTAGCCACCAGCAATCTCACCTTCAGCCATAGCAAAGGGAATTGGAAAGATATTATTATTGTTTCCATCTTGTGCCACTTTCATGAGTAATGTTCATTTATATTTCTCGTACAACCATGATCCATCAATTTGAATAATAGATTTGAAAAATAAGAAACCTTTGATGCATGATTGATACACCCAGAAGAGTCAATGGAATATTCTATTTCCACTAACACAAGTTCTGTATGGGGTAAATGTCGGTAAGATCTCCAAAATTGTAACAGTTCTCAGAGCATATGTTTTAAATGACACCAAATATTATGGAAGTTCTTTATACGAATCCTCCCAATTTTAGTATACTCATTCAATAACCTTAGTGTTTTCTATCCATGCCTTCCTGTATGAGGAAGTATAATTGTATCTTGTAACGATATGGGAGATTATTGTATTCACCTTCACTGATGGATTGTTTCTAATGCGAGGCAATATTTCTTTAAGATGGATCCATATAACCTATCTCCTAAGAATCACTTCTCTTCCTTTAAGATGCTGCCAATCAAAACATGCAGAACACGTTGCGACACAGAATGACGTACCTCCTTGCATCATTGCAGTCTATAGTAAAATCAACAGATTTTTCCATGTGAAACTTTTTTATAGCTCTCACACAGTCTTCTTTTGTATGAAACATGTCTCTCACTTTTAACGCTCTCTTCATCTGCATATAGGGCTTGTAAAAGATATATGAGGATGATTTATCTTCATTCAAGTTTAAGTTTTTCATGTGCTCAGATGGATAAAACACATGGTTTAAAGGTAATGACTCTTGCTTGTGGTCTACAAAGTCATCATTCACCACATAATCAACTTGTGTCTCAGATTCTTCTTCTTCGTCAATGACGTCGACTTCGATTTGATCATCATCGTCAATTTGATCACAAATTTATGACTGATGAACCATCTGAGACAACTGAGACCGCTAAGGTTGTTGTAGAAAAATATACAACTTAGTATTGTTGAAATCAGAATATTCATGACTATGAAACATATTTTGAACATTTTCATCATTTCGAACCTTTAGCTGAAAATATTTAACTTGGTTGTTGTAAAAAAAACTGGATTTATGTATATAATTTGGGACACTAGACCAGACTGCAACCTCGCCTCTATTCTCTCTTTGAACTGCGATAAATTTGATCTTCTGTTTGTTATAAACTGAGTAATATAGGTATTTCGAAAACTAAACCCAGATATTTCACAGTCAAATATCTCACCATTGATGTGAGCATTGGTGATGTATTATGGTGCGTAAGTCATTTCGTGCATATTTTGGGTTAAGAGTGGTGTATTTTGGTGCAAATGGGTTTAGAATGCACTTAAATACACGAAATATTGAATGCGACAAATGCATGCAGGTGTCGCTTGGTATGACACATCTGTAACAACATGTATAATATATAATTAGAATATCATACAAGTATTACTATTTGGTACTGACACAATCATAAGTGCCTATTGACATCATTTATATACTTGACCAATTAAATAAAAAAATACAACATATGGTGCAATATATGGAAAGTGCCAAAAATAAAAATCTAAGATCTAAGTACAATATTCGTCATTGTACAAGATACACAACGGGAGATCATACTAAACTACATCCCTTGAAACGTCTATGCATAATTCATCTTGTATAACGAAACCTGCAACAAAACTTGAAAAGCAACAACAATATTGGCATGGGATAATAATCTGAATAAGTTCCCTATCTTATGGTTCCACTCGGCTCTAGAAGGTTATAATCAAATCCTAACCTAAGCTAAAAAGGGGGAAAAACTTGAGTACACAAAACTCATAATGTATAGAAACATGTTTCTTGAGTTCATTAACTCAAATGATCACTAATCGGAAACCAAATCAAGGTATCTTGCCCCAACAAGCCCTACGTCTAGGTTTATCGACTCAGGTCATAGATCCTTGCATCATAAGTATCTTTCCCCGACAATCCCTATGCCTAGGGTTATCAACACGGGTCACAGATACTTATATCATAGGTATCTTTCCCCGACAAGCCCTATGTTTGGGTTGTCGACACGGGTCACAGATACATATCTCATAATTTGACATACACGTGGATTTCAGATTCTAAGAGATAACATCCACCTTAAGAATCGCCACTTCCTATGGGACTCCAAACCCATTTCAAGAATTTTACCCATATGGGATTCTAACCCACCATGAGATCCACCACTTTTGGGATTCAACTCAGGTCATTCAAGTATGGGTGCATACTTCTCAATTCTCACTCTATAAGAGCATCACATTTTGGGAAGGTACAAACAAGGCGTTATTTTCGACTACGTGACTAGATATAATACAAAAAGATTATTTTCTACCATCACAAGGCAATTACATTCACCTTTATCACCCAATAGAAACACATGTTCCATACAAAGCATCTCACTCTCAACCATGAAAATCATCCATCCATGATACTCACCTAGGTATCATATTAAATAAGTCTTGTCGTCTAACGTTATTTAAGTCATATTCGTAACTTAAGTTATCTTTCTATTCCATTTACCTAGTTATATCCTAGGTTTCCTCACTCATCTTCAATAGGTTTTAATCATGTTATTTCAAAATCAAAACATCCAATCAATTTATAGCATACACATTAGTATATCATAATATCATACATGAAACACACATAGTAGCATAAAATGTCACAATAATTCCTAGGCATATCTAGCTCACAACATACTCATCATTATCTTAGGTTATTCAAGTTGTTATGCACCAACAAGTCAAACATAATCAAACATAAGTAGTTCCTTTAAGGAATACAATCGTCACTACCCTTTACCAAGCATTCTTGGTTAGTTCATGTTCTCTCATCACCATGCAATAACCCATTGGATTAGCCTTCCAATGACTCTAGTCTCGTATCCATTTGACTCTCGATTCATGAATTATGGTAAAAACAAGAACCATAGTATTCACATTCACTTCAATTCATGCATAACACCATGTTTCTATCTCACTATCAAATAGAGCATTGAAAGACATTGCCAACGCTTCCCGCCATGCCTCATTTTGAGTTATGGTGGAAACAAGAGGCAGAGTATTTTTCTCAGCGCGGGGAAGTTCACTAAGCGAGAAATACTTCGCTAAACGAACCAAGTCAGTAGCAACTTTCCCTATTTTCACTATGCAAGCTGTAGCGAGTCAGAACAATATTTAGACACATTTGGATGAGAAAATACCAAAAGTCATCATCTTGATACATCCAATGACCCAAAACATCATGTAATCAAAGATAACATCAATAACAACAATAGGAACAAGAACAACAAAAATTTCATTCAATCACAAGAACAAAACAACCATGGGAGCAAGTCAGCAACAACAACATAGGACCAAGCACAACATGTTATGATCAACAATAAGAACTTAATTCACAAAACTATGACTAGATACTTGAAACCTTAAGAGTTTCTAAATCCCCCAAAGTTATAACTAAGAACTCACCTCTCGAAGATGAAGATGATGAGATTAAGATGAAGTTTATGATAATGATGATGATGAAGACTTTTCCATGATTTCTTCCCAAGTTCCCCTTCTTTTTCTTCTTTCTTCTTTTCTTTCTCTTTTCCTCTTTCTCTCTTATTTCCTTTCTTTTTCCTGATAACTCTATTTCTTTTTCTCTTGTTGTTATCTCTTCTCATCCACATATATTCCTCTCTTATATTTTCCACCACACAAATATATATATATATATATATATATATATATATATATATATATATATATATATATATATATATATATATATATATATATATATATATATATATATATATATATATATATATATATATATATATATATATATATATATATATATATATATATATATATATATATATATATATATATATATATATATATATATATATATATATATATATATATATATATATATATATATTAATATTAGGTAGTAATACAAAATATCTCAATTGGTATTTTGTCTTCTAGTACCAATTGACCCATTATTAATGTTACCAAAATATTCCCTCTTGTACTTATTAATAATGATCCGTCTCTTTTAAAATAGATTGATCTCTTCAGAGTCCACTAATACCTTTATTAGTCTCAACTGAAAACCTTTATAATACTTAAGGGTATATGAGATATTACAACATCCCTTAAAGCACATATGAAATATTGTATGGGACAAATGTATACATCATATTTATCACGTAACACACTCATTTTCCTATAAATACCACCTTCGCTCAATTCATTTCATCATAAATAAATACACTTTCCTTACTCATTTTTATCATCAACAAACATACACAAATTTCTCCAAAAATAGCTCTCTTGACCATGGGTGATAGACAAAGAGGAATCGTCAACAACATTTGGAGTTTGTAAGTTTTTATTTCGTAAGAATATAGGGCATATATGGTTCTAAACCATGAAATTAACCACGAAGATGCTGCATTTTGGACTACAAAAACAATGATCACCAGGTTCACTACTGTGAAGTTGCATAACAATCACCGTATCAAATGGCAGTTCAAATGCTTAAACATATCTCAGCTTCCCCAACGTGTTTCCAACAATGGCATAAACTTAGAGTCAATGTCCAAAGGAATTTTACCGATTGGAGAGACTTCACTAAGGATGCATGTCGTCATTGGAAGCGTCGTCATTAACAAGCCATAAACGAACCTATCATGCCATACAAATCAAAATCAAGTCAAAATAATTTAAATTGTTATAGATCGGTTACAACAACTCAGTTTATGTCTGAACCGAGGTATTTGATTGACCCACGCCTACGAGCTTCATCATCATACACCCTACATGATTACCAACACACCTACACCAAACAGACAACCCAACAAAATTGTCAACCCACATACACTAAGCAATCAACTCCACAAAATTACTAAACCACATACACCCAACAACCAACCTAACAAAAATTGTCAACCCGGCCACCTATACCCAATAACCAACCCCACAACATTACCAAACCACATACACCAAACAACCAACCAAACATGATTACCAAACCACATACACCCAAACATGCAACTAATTTCATGTCACACACCTAAACACAAAACCAAGAACAAAATCCGCACCACTAACAAACATATGCTACCACCACATCTTACCATAGCAACAATGAGACATACCAACAAAAACTATATATATATATATATATATATATATATATATATATATATATATATATATATATATATATATATATATATATATATATATATATATATATATATATATATATATATATATATATATATATATATATATATATATATATATATATATATATATATATATATATATATATATAACTTTTTTTTCACATTCCACCTGATTCTATGATATCTTTTTCTTTATTTTTCATTTTTAAAAGTTTTTAATTTATAAATATAAACAATTTATTTATAATAGTCAAACTAATAAATATCAGTTAAGACACCATACCACCATTTTTGTTTTACTTTGACTACATTGAGTTACTCTATTTAATAATTTATTATAAATATTAAATTTCATCAATTCAACCGTTGAGTTTAAATTTCTGATCGAGTAGATCATCAGTAAAAAAATTTCAAAAAATTCGAAAAATATAACTATGTCATTAAGTAGTTGACATTTTCTTGTGTTATTTTAAAAATATATTATAGGTTCACAATCAATTAAATGAATTATAAAATTATTTTTTTAAAATTTTGTTCACATAATAAGAACTTTGAATTCAATAGTCAGATTGGTGCAATTTAATATTTATAATGAGATATTAAGCGAGCTAACTCAATACAGAGTTAGTTTTTAAGTAAATATATTTTATATATATATATATATATATATATATATATATATATATATATATATATATATATATATATATATATATATATTATTTACTGACAACTCACATTTTTTGTGAAAAATGAAAACTATCTTTATCAACTGACAAATTTAAATAACATTTAAGATTTAAATTAATAAATGTTTAATACTTAAAAATTCTATAGAAAACATTCTTACCAAAAATATTTTTATTGTGATTATTAAATTGTTATTATAATATAAATTATTAATCTACTTAATATTTAGTTAAGATATTATCATAAAATATAGTTCAAATGTATTTTCTATTTTTATTTAATATAAAAATTATCTAAAATATAAATATTTTTCAAAACTAAAATAAAAAATTCAAAATAAAGCTTTTGAAAAATAATATTAGTTTTTAAATAATCAAAACATAAATTGTTTACTCATATTCCTACTAATAATATTATTTTGATATAAAGTTATGTCTTATATATTTATAAATTAAACATCACTCTTAGAAAATTAATTTAATTAAAAAAAATTATTTTAGTGATGAAACTCATATTTTATAGAATCGTATTTTTTACAATTTATTTTGATAAATAAATTATTTTAGGCTTACTTTTAAAACCAAACAAAACTCTTAATATTTTAATAACTATTTATTAAAATAATTAAATTGTTTACGATAAATATTTTAATAAAAATTTAATTATGGCAGAACATTCTTTTTATAGATTATTTAAATAATAAGTGTATTAGAAAAAGATTGATGACGGTGTTCTTTATATAGAATTTTTATATCTTAAACGTTACCTAATAATTTAAATGTACTTTAATTTTATGATTAAATGTAGTTGATATTGGTATTCAGGATTAGTTATGTTTTTGCAACCTACATGTATGTCCTATAAATAGGATTTATATTGCAATGCAAATTACATATGACATGTATGTCCTATAAATAGGACTTATATTGTAATGTAAATTACACTCATAAGAATACAATATAATTTTTTATTTTTTACTTATTATTATTTTCTACTGTGTGAGTGATTTTATGATTAATTTTTACAATTTTGTTTCTTCTCTTTTAAGTAAATTTGTAATATTTGTTTCCTTCATCTTGTAAATAAATTTTAATTTGTTAATCTATTATATTTTTGTATAAAATTCTATTAAAAAATTTGTTTAGTTAAAAACGCAGGTCTTTGCAAAGTCGTAAAACCATGTATGGGGGCTGACGTCTACCCAGTGTCGAAAGATTATGGAAGTTGGTGACATGATGATAGGGAAACATGTGAACGAAGTCCCGATGAACAACGGTCGTAACTATAACGGTCCTAAGGTAGCAAAATTTTTTATCGGGTGAGTTCCAACCCGCACGAAAGGTATAACAATTTAGGCATTGTCTCGGAGAGAGACTCGGCGAAATAAACATGTTTGTGAAGATGCAGAATACCTCCACCTATATAGAAAGACCCTATGAAACTTATGTTAAGAGTCACATATCAGACAATATATGGCATGAACATGTGTTTATAAGTTGGGGTAATCTTCACTCTACCAACCGGTTTTGTAGGGTTGAGTTAGACCCAACCACATTTCTTAACATGATATCAGAGCCTGGTTTAAGATCCGGTGGACCACCTTCTATGGTTTCTGCTATCGGGTCACCCACCATTTATTTCCACGCTTCAGTTGTCTCTTTTCCTAAGCGTGAGGGGGTGTGTTAAGAGTCCCACATAGGACAATATATGGCATGAACATGTGTTTATAAGTGGGGGTAATCCTCACTCTACCAACCGATTTTGTAGGGTTGAGTTAAACCCAACCGCATTTCTTAACAACTTCATTGTTCCCTAGGATTAGCTTTGGACTTTTCTTGCGCAACTTAGGTGCAAGGCAAAGAAGGCCCCTTTCAGGGGCTCGAGCCATCCGTGAGATACAACTCTTGAAGAGCTATAATTCTAACCTTGTACCAAGATAGAATAATGGATAGTCTCAGGTTGACACTTTCTATGGGGCGTAAGCCTCCCAAAAGGTAACAGCGTAAGCCTCCCAAAAGGTAACAGAGGCGTGCAAAAGTTTCCTCGGGCCAGACAGATATTGGCCCTCGAGTGCAAAGGCAGAAGAGAGCTTGGCTGCAAGACGAGCAGGGAAGAAAGTTGGCCTTAGTGATCCGAAGATGCCGAGTGGAAGGGTCATCGCTCAACGGATTAAAGTTATTCTAGGGATAACAGGATGATCTTTCCCAAATATATCACAAATAATTTCATAAATCAAGATTAACACATCAACATTTTTAGATTCCTACCGAAATCATCGTTCAATTTTTATGAAAATATCAATCGTGATTTATAACATGCATCCCAGAAGAATTTCATAAATAATGTTAAAATATCTCAGGAGGATTGCTAAAAGAATTATTTTTCGTAAAGATTTATGTCATAATTTCGAAGATTTTTTTCTTCAAAGCATCTTAGAAGAATTGTGCAAATAAAGTTTGTTCTTAATCACTACAAAGATCATTTGTGATATATAATTCTTGAAGAGTTCTAAAATAAGAATTGTTCTGTTGCTATGAGTTTTCTTAACGAAAATCATTTGTATAGTTCTTGCCGTTAGAATTTATCATCTTCTTCAAAACTATACAATGAAACATCCCTGAAGGATTATTATTTATCATTATTCGAAGATCTATAATATAGGATCCCTCAACATGATTTTTTATTCTTTATTATTATTTATGAAAATCATTTCTTATATCATTTATGGGAAACTATAAAATTAATATAAAAACATCATTGAAGAATTGTGCAACAAATAAATTTTTTTTATCATAATATGTGAGAGATAGTTTTGCAGAACTAAAACTTTCAAAAATCCCATGAGGATTGTAACTTTTATTGACCTTTGTCATTGTAAATTGTGGTTGAATTTCGCTAGAACTAAACAATTAGAATGTGATTAAATTTGATAAACTGCAGCAAAGAAAACTAAAAGATAAACTATTACGTTTCTTAAATATACTCTTGAAGTAGCAAAAATTAAGAATTTCTTAAAAGATTATTTTCAATTGTGATTCAGATATTTATTGTTCATAAAAAATATCAAATGTCACATATTCATTATATTATATTCTTATAAGTGAACAAACTACTTATAATTTTTTTTAGGTTTGAGTTCATATATATATATATATATATATATATATATATATATATATATATATATATATATATATATATATATATATATATATATATATATATATATATATATATATATATATATATATATATATATATATATATATATATATATATATATATATATATATATATATATATATATATATATTAGGGGTGGGAAAATGGATGGATTGGATGGATATGGATTGGATTGTTAATGGATGGATTAAAACAATCCATTAATCCATTAACAATCCACTAAATTTTTTTTAAAATTATTCAATCCAATCCATCCATTAAGAATAAAATTCATCCAATTCATCCATTAACATATTTTTAATGGGATAGATATCCATCCATCCAACTTTTTTTTTTTATTTGGTAAAAATAAATATATTTTTTTATTTTTAAAAAATTGATTTTATTTTATTTTTAAAAATTTTATTTTTTGTATTTTAAAAAAAATTATTTTTTAATATATTATTAAAAAAACTGAATTTTTTGTATTTTCAAAAAAAATTGATATTTTAATTTTTGAAAAAAATCGATTTTTTTTCCAAAAAAAAAAGTCGGTTTTTTTTCGAGAAAAAAATTTATTTTTTTTCGAATAACAAATCAGTTTTTTATTCTGAAAAAAAAATCGATTTTTTTTCCAAAAAAAAAAGTTGATTTTTTTTCGAAAAACAAATCAGCTTTTTATTCTGAAAAAAAAATCGATTTTTTTCCAAAAAAAACAGTCGGTTTTTTTTCGAAAAACAAATCTGTTTTTAATTCTGAAAAAAAATCGATTTTTTTTCCAAAAAAAAAAGTCGGTTTTTTTTCGAAAAACAATTCAGTTTTTTATTCTGAAAAAAAAAAACCGATTTTTTTTCCAAAAAAAAAAGTTTTTTTTCGAGAAAAAGTCTTTTTTTTGTCGAGAAAAAAAAGTCTTTTTTTTTGTCGAGAAAAAAAACAGATTTTTTTCAATAAAAATTAAACTTTTTTTTTTTCAGAAAAAAATTCATTTTTTTCGAAAAAAATATATAATTTTTTAATTATTTTTAAAAAAATAAATCTAACGAAAATAAAAATAATTTATTGGATCCTTAAAATATGTTGGATGGATTGAATCCATCCATGCATATAAATGGATGGATTTAATCCAATCCATTAATTTATTTTTTGTGTGGTGGATGAATTTTTTGATGGATGGATTGGATGGATTTTGTCTTAATGGATTCAATTGCCACCTCTATAATATATATATATATATATATATATATATATATATATATATATATATATATATATATATATATATATATATATATATATATATATATATATATATATATATATATATATATATTATTGTTAATGGGTTAATTTGATAGATGACGCGTTAACTCGTAATGCTTTGGTCATTCACAGAGTCAACAAGTTATAAAATTCAACATAAGTTAGATAGTGGTGTGCTTTCTTACAACTTTCCCCACTTGAATGACTTCAAATAACAAATCAGCTGGTCGACGGAGTAATACTTGTCCTACTACTTAAGTTGAAATAACATGCGTCAGTGTCTTCATTTTTCTAATAAACAAATCTCACAAAAGGAAAAGTTCAACAATTTATCTTATTATATTGTTTGATCATAAACAAGGTGGAATTCCAAGTGTAAAAAGAATGGGAAGTTTAGGAATCGATTTTCTTTATTTAATTAAATTTGGATTATTAAACTCTCTATGGCCATATATAGAATATTTCGAACTAAGGTCCACACGCATTAACATGATAGACATGTGTGTGTCTATGCAATATATATACACTATTTGAATTTTAAGGGTTGACAACAAAATTTTGATGGTATGGGTCCAAAAGAAAGATGTAGCAACAACTGGTTCAGTTTTTCAATTCCTTGCAAAGCTACAAAAGTTAAAGAGAAAAAATATGAGGTCAACATTTTAGGGAGTGCAACTATTTATTTAAAAAAAAAATCCACAAAAAGTAAAGGAGAAAATAAATAAATATTTAAAGCAATAAATAAATATATATATGAATGGATATTGAATAATTTTTTTTGCGATCTTATAAATAAAACTTTCTGTAAACATATGATTATCCTATGGCAATGCTACACCCATTCATTTTACATAAACATTATCTTGTGCATTGAAATTATGGCTTCTACATTATTCTAATAAGTGCCAAAGGTGTTTCATATAATGGGAGCATTAAAATTAAATAGAAGGGCCAGACATTATGTTAGGAGGATATTCATCCATGAATTACTCCAATATAACAAATACATGTGTAGGTGCTTAAAGATACATAATCACTAAATTCATGATATTTTCACTTTGCTTTGCATTTTAGTCATGGATATGATTTATTATATTTTTATTTAATTAATTGCTTTTACTAAAGTTTTGACACGTCAAATTATTTAATGAGTTGGTAAGAAATAGACATGATGTACTTTCTAGCAAGACTATTGGCTAGTTTTGGTTGCCAAAAAAGTTATTAAATAATTTGGTTAAAGTGCTTCCCTTTTTTCCCCAAGCATATCCAATTACTTTTCACTTTTACATGTTTTGATTAATATATGAACCATTATCAAAGTAGATTCTCATGTACGTTTTCTGTATGGAACAAATTAAGAGCGGTTAGAAGTGCTCATTCCTTAAAAAAATCAAGTTCATATGACGTAAGAACTTGATCATGATTACCAATTTACCTAAGCTATTATGTGGGGGTTGTGAGGAGAAGAATCAAGGTTGAATCAAGGACAACACATAAGTAAGAGAGATATTACATATTCACTTAAATTGAGTAAGAACAATGTTAGAGCAATACACAAGTGAGAGAGACACTACATATCCACCTTAAATTTTAAGGTGATAGGTTGGAGTAAAAGCAACACACAAGTGAGAGAGACACTACATATCCACCTAAAACTTTAAGGTGATAGACACTACATATCCACCTAAAACTTTAAAGTGATAGGTGTGTGGGTTCTCCAACTTATAAATGCTCAAATCTCCACATTTATAATCAATGTGAGACTCCAACTCCCATTTAACTTATTATTCTTAACAAGATAGCTCTAGTTATTTCTTATTATTTAAAATATTATTGTTTATTGTAATAATATTATAAGTTGTTTATTTTTTTTACTCTAATAACAACATCTCCAACTTTAATATCATAATATCCAACCTACTTTCATATTTTTCAAACTATTCATATTTAAAAATTAAAAAAAAAACAAAGTCGTACAAGACATTGAGAATCAATTGAGGCATGCACTATAATACAAAGGACACTTAAGGACAATTGGCTCATGTTTTTTGATAACCACATAATATACTGAATTTTTAAACTCGATTCAGTTAGCATTTAATGTTATTTTGTCATCTTTTGTAGTGTTATGCTGGTAGTTTGTGTATATTTCAGGTACTTTAAAGATAGGAGTCGGTACACGAGATAACGGAGCGAAAACGGCCGAAAACGGTGAAAAATGAAGAAAATGCACTAGTGGTGACCTCCATGGCGTTGGTCATGACGTGGCATCCATGGGGCACCACCCACCTTAAAGAACAAGCCAAAAATGACTTCTGAAGTTTTTGGCGTTCGCCATGACCTCCCAATCAGCCACGTTCAAGATACAACACTCATGGTGTTCGCCATGAGACGATGGTGTCCGCCATGGGCTTCGGGAGCTGAAAAATAGCAACAAATTTTGCCCAGTCCTCTCTCACTTCAGCAAGAAAACCGCCCACTACTCATACACGAATTGACACTCTCTTCAGCAATTTCTAGCACTATAATAGCCATAATTTTTAGGTTTTCAATATCCAAGTTTTATCAGAATTATTAGAGTTTTAGAGCACTTGTTTTAGGCAGAAAAATTTATTATTGTTAAAGTTGTAGTTTCTCACATTAAGGGGATACTGCAATTAGAGATTTCTTTATGTACTTGGATCAACAGTTTAGCAATATTGCTAGAATCGTATTTTGCAGTTTTAATTCTAGAGTCAATTTTTATTTGAGCTTTTATATTCAGGTTTTAATTTATTTACATCTTTTATTTTATTGCTTTATTTATTCCAGTCTCTATTTAATTTCTGTTTTTATCATTTTTATTTCTATTATTCTTAATTTCCAGTTGTTCATTATTGCTACTATTTAATTTCCAATTTCAGTTTGTACTGTTTTTTCTGTTCATTGCGGTACTTTAATTTTCATATCAATTTAACTTTGTACTGAGTGTGTTGATTCAATTGCATGTGTGTATATGTGACTACTGTCACGTTGAAAAAGAAACACACATGCGCACACACACACACACACACGCACGTACACACACACACACACACACCCGTACACACACGCGCGCACACACACACACACAAAAACACACACACACACACACACAAACACACACATATCTTTGTCTTTTTTGTTTAATTTGTATTATTTCTATGATCAATTTTATATTAAACAACAATATGTTTCCCGTAAACATGTCTGTTTAAACTCTTAGAGCCTGGGATGTAAGGACCTCCGTTCCAACGGAATTCGATAAATTTTTATCGGCGCTGGTTTTTAATATTAATTTATTTTTTTGATTTTGAATTTTTAGATTTTAAAGTTAAAAAGTTATGCGCGAAAGCGAAAGCACTCAAATACATGTCAACAGCGCGACAATGTGAGTTCGATATCTAATCAACAAAAATTAGATTTTTAGTTTCTAAAAACAGCGGTAGCGCTTTAGTAATTAATTAGAACGTATTCGTTTTCAAAAATTGTTTTGAAATTGTAACTTGTGGAACAACAACTTGACAATTACGGTTTCAAAACATAACACGGACTGCGCGAAAGTGAGCAGTGTTTTTAAATTAATATTTCCTCTAAAAAATATTTTAAACCAAAATGAAGTGCTGAAGTTTATTTGAGTCCTGAAGGTACACTAGAAATTACATTTTGGTCTCCATTTTTATTAAATATTTTAAAAACCAACTTGCTTTAATTTCTGTTTTAAATTTCCTTTTTATTTAGATCCATCACCTTAGATTTACATAGCAATAGTAGATAACGATAAATTGTCTATTGGCCTATGTGGATCCGACAACCTTTTGTATTACTTGATATATTCTGTGCACTTGCAAATAAGCAAACCACACGCATTAAGTTGTTGGCGTCGTTGCGGGGGACCAATTTAGTCAATATTCTAACTCGATTGTTGCACCGTATAAACTAGGGCAAAATTTTCCTTTTTATTCATCGGTTGTATGCCAAGAACTCGCTTAAAAGGAGAAGGGTTAGAACAACCGACCATAGAAGTATAACATTTTATTTGTGTAAGACGCAAGATTGAACAATGTCGAGCCATATTTACTCCTATGGCTGCACTAGATACAAAACCTCTTAAAGACCACATCGTTCCATCTCAGAACGAGCCTCATTCAAGCATTGTTCCACCTACAATATGGTGAACAATTTCGAGTTGAAACCATCTCTGCTGCAAATCGTGCAACAGAACCAGTTCTCTGGAAATCCCACCGAGGACCCAAATCTTAACTTGTCAGGGTTTGTGCAATATGCCGACACATTAAAGAATAATGGTGTCGATCCAGAAGCCATTCGACTATGTCCATTTTCATACAAGGATCTGACAAGCTTTCACACATTTTGTTCATTACCAAGAAGCACATAATCTTCTGGTTACTCCATGAAAATCTCCTCATCGAGATTTCTTATTTAGGAATATTATTTTTACATCAATTTGCTAAACCATAAGGGCGTGCATGGAAGTCAATGTGAACGAAACTCTAATTTTCGTTGTACTTGCTTCTAGTGCATATGTGTCGAAATAATCAACACCTTTATTTTGTCTAAAACTCTTGGTAACTAATATATCCTTTTAGTGTATCATCAATATGATACTTCCTTATAAACACCCATTTGTATCAAATGGATCTTGATCCTTTAGGTAGATCAACAAGTTTTCAAGTAAGGTTTGACATTATTAGGTTCATTTTGTCTTGGATAACATCCTTCTAAAACTAGGAGTCCGTTGAAGTCATTTTTTTATTGAATACACCAACAACTATAGTGAATTTTGAATTAAACCAATTCAAAGGATATTTCTCCAACAAATAGAAAATATACTACTTTCTATTTCAAATATTTTTAGGAAGTATACACCCTTTCTTTACAAATCATGTCACCACACACTTGGTGATCAATTACAATACTTGAACACATTTAAATATATGAAGTTATTGTTTCATTATAAGTCTTAGGATCATCTTTCACTTGAAGAATAATAAAAATATTACGAACAAAATTCTTACTATTTCCTTCCATTAGATAAAAGTAGGATTGTCTTCCACTTGAAGAATAATAGGAATCTTACAAACAAAATTGTTACTATTTCCTTCCATTAGATAAAAGAAATAAATTGACTGTCAATTTTATTAGGTCCTAGAAGCTTAGTCCTTCGGACTCTGTTGCTTGTTCTAAGTTCGGGTTGTTTTTCAACAATCCATGAAAAATCTTCCTCACGAGATTCTTCATTAGTGACGAACTTTTGATTTGTGTTTTAACAATCCATGAAGAATCTTCCTCACAAGGTTCTTTATTTGTTGGAATCTTGAATTTCTTATCTTTTGTGATAAAGATCTCAAAATTCCACATCTCGATATTCAACAGTTATATTGGACTCTAAATTCAGAGCTCTATATAAGTCGTATGACTTTCATATGTCATATAAGAATAAATCTCTTTGAAATATTTTATTCACATATAGTTTGAAATCACGATCTTTAATAAATTTGATCAATTTAATGATTAATAAATTTTTAATATAATCGTTTTAAAATAATAAATTATATTTAGAAAAATATATGCATTAATTGAAGCACTATGTCCACAACAATAACACAACCTTTCAATATATATGAACATACGGGTAACACAAATTACATATATTTATGTATTAAAGCTTCTTAAAGTCGCAGTATCAATGGCCTCTTTGACATTTACTGCTGATATATATGACTTTTTAAAGTCGCAGTATGAAGATGGTTTCAAAATAAATGAACTGATACTATATGAATCAATACGAGAGGCAATTAGAATATATACATAGTATACAAACTTATACACTGTTAATGCATCTTTTGCAAACTTATTGAAATCAAAAGTTATGTAAACGAATTTGAAATATATTTAAATACTTTTCAAGTTTTCTCAATTGCTATGATAACAATTTTCCGCATAACATGTTAAACTTCTGATGCAAATTTATTATCATTTATGGAATGTATACAAACTCATATCAAAAGACAAATATATGCATATGAATGATTACTGTATTATATATTTATTTTTCTCTCCTATTAAATAATTTTTTTTATTTAATTATTTATTATAAATTTTAAATCGTTAGATTAAAAACATAAAAGATAACATATAAAAAAAAGAAAAGATTCCAGGACATATCATATGCAACTTGCATTGTACCGGATCATAGAGAAAGAAAAGATGACATCGTCACACTGTAATACATTTGAGATACTGTAATTCAACTTTTGCGTTTCAAATTGAAAAAAAGAATATGAATGTAGTGCAAAGAATTTATTCCAAACTTTTTTCTTTAATTATGGCATTATTATTCGAAAACAGTACGCATGATATAATGCATTGCACGGTATTACTCTTATCCTACCAATTAATTATTATAAAAAATCATAATATCTGTAATTTGGTTATGATATTAAGTATTAGATTAAAATTCCTTTTGAATTTTGATATTACGATTTTGTAATCTATCATTTTTTTTAAAAGAGTAACAAAACATACCTGAATCAATGATGACATAATTTCTTGTTAAATTTTTTATTCTTATTTGGATTTTCTCTCATCTCTTTGGTGCATGAAACTCAAGTTTCGATAGTCATTATTTATAAATATTTTTAAAATTGTTAGAAATTTAATTTAAACCGAATGAATCGAGTCTATAATCGTGAATGAAATCACTTTTCTTAAAAGTATTTCAAGTACTTTTCTTAGAGTTGGAACGCAAGAATACCTAAGATAATTCAGTCTTATATCGAATTTGCGCAAGACCGACGAAAACTCAATTATGTAGTGAAAAGTGTCTGGAATTTTGTACAAGAGAATATTTAGTTTTTGATGTGTTTTTCTGAATTTTGGAATGATGTATTTATAGGCCATGTATGTGTTGTTTCACAAGGTTGCGACCCTTGATGAAACAACACCTTTTAACCAAAAGTTGTCATGTTTCCAACAATTGTCTATGTTCATTTTGCAGCAACCCTTCACGAAATGTTACTTCTTTTCGAATTCAAAAAATTAATATTCACTTGAATATTTTCTTATCATTTTGGAACACACTTAGTATCATTAATTATTAATAATTTACAACAATAATTATGGGTGGAAGAAATAATTTAAAGTTATTTTAATAGGTAAAATAATAGTTTTATCATATTAATTGAAATAAAAGGATAATATTTAGAATAATTAGAATAAAATAAAATTGGAGTTAGTAAGAGGAGTGAGGGTATTATGGGCAATATGAAGATAACTTAAGGGTAAAAATGGAAGAGACTAATTGGAAAGAAATAGACTTTGGGTAAAATAGGGATTTGTAGAACTTGAGAGTGTCACTACATGTTTTTGGAGGTTGGAGTAAAAGAGGCAAATTGGCTAGAGGTAGAAAAAGGAAAATTCAAGAGAGGATTGCATCAATTTCTAAGATTTCAGATAAAGGGAAGATGTGCTTCTCTAATGGGTGTTATAGCTTGTGAGATAGATGGAGGGACCCTTAACCTCCTCAGGAGTGAGTGTTCTAAATCTCAATTCACATTTTTGTGTTATAATTGTTGTTGTATGATGAAATTGGTGTAAAACTCTTGTACCTTATGTATGCATAAATTATGTTTTGAAGTTGTTGATGATATAAAGTCATTGATTGATGTTTGAAGGTTGTGGCCTTAAGTGTGTTAATGGTGATTTAGAGATGATGAACATGATGATATTGTTGTAATATGTTGTTGATTCATGAACTCATGGAGTAAATGATGAGTTTAGGATGCTATAATAGTAGGAAATTGGATTTATATGATAGATTTTCATAAAATAAGTTGTTGGCACATAAGGTACACTACAAGAAAAAAATAGATTTTACGACAGTTTTAATAGTTGTTGTAGTGATTTGAACAGTTGCAACGTGGGTTGTGAGGAATTGTCAACTGATACAAAATAGTATGCCGTCAACTTATTTTTCTAAAAAGTGGCTCAAACCGCCACAACAATATATTTGCGATAGTTTTATCTGTCATTAACTTTACATGGTGTTATTTTAATGTTTATTGAGTCGGTATTAACCATCTCAAAGATAAATTTGTTACAATTCAAACCTGTTGTGAATCGGATACCTTTAAACAAAGTATAAACGGTTTCTTAATGATCAAGAAACACACAAGGGTTAGGGTTAACAAAGAAAACAAGATAAAACAACAAGGATTGGTTATTAAACTGCTATTCTTTCCTTTCTCTTAGAACAAGATTACAAGTATACAAGAATAACAAAATAACCTCTCTCCCTTGAAATTAGGATTTTATCTTCCTATTTTTCCTTATGCCAAGATTGAGAAACTAGCATCCTATTTATAATAAAATAGCACACTAACCTAATGGGCTTTTTAACAATTACCCATTACAAGCTAACAACCTTAGCAATATTTACTCATGCTAACAACCTTAGCAATATTTACTCATGCTAACAACCTTAGCAATATTTACTCATGCTAACAACCTTAGCAATATTTACTCATGCATGTTAGAACAAACTTCGACTACAACACACATTACTTGCGAACAGACTTCGACCACACTAGAGTTCGATCCAATGTCTCACAAATCTCCACCTTGGATCTAACTCTATAACATCAAGAAACTAGCTTTCTTCATGCAGATTTATTAACTGCATACAGTGGAAAAACTTGCAACTGGGCAATGTCTTGGTGATCATATCAGCAGCATTATGATCTGTCGAAACTTTCAGCACTTGGACTTCTCCACGCTCGATTACCCCTCTGATAAAATGCAGCCTCACATCAATGTGCTTGGTTCGCTCATGATAGGTTGAATTCTTCGACAGGTGTATTGCACTTTGACTATCACATTTAACAGTGATAACTCGACCTTGAAGTTTTAGCTCCTTTGCAAAACCTTCAAGCCACAATGCTTCCTTCACAGCTTCAGTTAGGGCAATATACTCCGCTTCAGTGATTGATAGGGAAACGACCTTCTGAAGTGTTGCTTTCCAACTGATTGCTGTCCCAAACATAGTGAACACATATCCAGAGATAGATTTTCTGGAATCCATACAACCTGCATAATCAGAGTCGACATATCCATCGATTGCTGCTTTACTATCTTCACCTAAGGCTCCACCATAAATTAGGACTCTATTTAGAGACCCATTTATGTACCTTAAAATCCACTTCAATGCTTGCCAGTGAGCCTTTCCAGGATTCGCCATGTACCTACTTACAAGACTTACTGCATATGCTATGTCGGGTCTAGTACAGACCATAGCATACATCAAAGACCAATTTGTCTTCTTTTGATTCCTCATAACTTCCTTATAGTCTCTAGGTTCTTCGTCTAGAACCTCACTTGCAGAGATTAAGGCATAAGCTATAAGATCTGCATACCCAAGTCTCTGAGGTGGCTTGATGACTCTCCTCGACCTGTCTCTTGCTAGCAGGTAGTCATTATCAGTCTCCTCATCTTCGACAACATCTTCTGTGTCTTCTTCGACTTCATCTGGGGTAAGAAATTCAGCATCAACATGCTCCACCTCAACAGGAATCTCTCCCTGTTCCAGCTCTTCGTCAGCATCATCAGTTTTCTTGAAAGCCATCTCTGCTTCGTTGAAAACTACATCTCGACTGGTGATACACCTCCTGTGACTTGGCTCTAGGCACCATAGCCTATAAGCTTTGACTTCTTCAGGGTATCCCATGAACATGCATTTCAGAGCTCTAGGTTCGACCTTGTCTTGCCTAATATGAGCATAGGCCACACAGCCAAATACTCTCAGTCTGTCGAGACTAGGTGGATGTCCCGACCAAACTTCTTCAGGTGTCTTCATTCCCAAGGCAGTCGAGGGACATCTATTTATCAGGTAAGCTGCTGTCGAAACAGCTTCCGCTCAAAACACCTTCTTCAATCCAGCACTAACCAACATGCATCTAACCCTTTCAAGGATTGTTCGATTGAATCTCTCAGCTAAGCCATTTTGTTGAGGAGTACCTGCTACAGTCTTATGCCTTGCAATCCCAGACCCAACACAGTAACTGTCGAAAGCTTCGTTGCAGAATTCAAGGCCATTGTCGGTTCTCAACCTCTTAACCTTTCTGCCAGTCTGAGTTTCGACTAGAATCTTCCAACTTTTGAAATTCTCAAAAGTTTCATCCTTCGTCTTCTGAATGAATACCCATAGTTTTCTGGAATAGTCATCAACGATGGATAGAAAATACCTTGCACCTGAGTGTGAAGGATTCCTTGCAGGCCCCCAAAGATCAGCATGAATGTAATCCAGAGATTCATGTGTTCTTTGCTTGCCTTTGTTAAACTTCGCCCTACAGGATTTACCAAATACACAAGATTCACAAAATTCCAACTTTTCGACTTTGTCACCTCCTAGCAGGTTCTGTTTCCCCAATTCGACCAGACCTTTTTCGCTGACATGGCCCAATCTCATGTGCCATAATTCTGTCTTCGACATAGATTTCGTGGATGCAACATTTGTCGAACCACTTACAACCTCAGCCTCAAGGGTATACAAGCCTTGTTTCTTCACCCCTCTCAAGACTTCCTTCGACCCCTTCATGACTCTTAGGATACTTTTCTCTCCTTGAAAAACATATCCTTTTCTGTCGAATTCACCAAGAGAAATCAAATTTCTCTTCAAGTCAGGTACGTACCTGACTTCAGTCAATAACCTTATTGACTCATCATGGAGCTTGAATCTCACAGATCCAATACCTGCAATTTTGCAAGATTTGTTGTTTCCTAACAGCACAGATCCACCATCTTGATCACATAGCTCCTCGAACAATTCTTTGTTTGGAGTCATGTGCCATGTGCAACCTGAATCCATAATCTACTCTTTCCTCGAGTCGCCACTTGAAACCACAAGAACATCAAATGAGTCGAAGTCATCTTGAACAATGGTTGCATTGCCATTACCTCCATGATCTTTCAGGCGTTCAGGGCTCAGCTTTCTTATGTGACCCTCCTTCTTACAGTGGTAACATCGAATACTAGATGTTTCGCCACTATAAGACTTCTGTTGACTTTTACCTTTTTTCTTGTCGAACTTACCATCCTTTCGCAAGAATTTTCCCTTAACGGCCAAACCTTCGCCCACCGTCGAAGGTTTATGCTCCTTTCGTTCGTTCAAGTCCTTAGAATACAAGGCTGATTGAACTTCTTCAAAGGTCAGGGACTCCCTTCCATACAAGAGAGTTTCTTTGAAGTGAGCATGTGTTCTGGGCAAAGCACACAGCAGCAATAGTGCTTGATCTTCATCATCGATCTTCACATCAATATTTTCAAGATCAAGAATCAGCTTGTTGAACATATCCAACTGCTCAGCCAACACTTTGTCTTCACTCATCTTGAATGAATATAAAGCTTGCTTCAGGTATAGTCGATTCACCAGAGATTTGGTCATGTACAAACTTTCAAGTTTCACCCATAATCCCGATGCTGTAGTCTCCTTTGATACCTGTCGAAGAACCTTATCACCAAGGCTCAATAATATTGCGCTGTGGGCTTTCTCGATCATGCCCGTCTTTTATTTTGCCGTTAACGCAGCGTCCATGGCTGCCTCACCCTTCAACGCTTCCAAACAACCCTGCTGAACCAATAGGGCTTTCATCTTCAAGCGCCACAGACCAAAGTCGTTCACTCCGGTGAACTTTTCAATCTCATACTTTGTTGAAGGCATCTTCTCCACGCTCACCGCACCAATTTGTTGTGAATCGGATACCTTTAAACAAAGTATAAACGGTTTCTTAATGATCAAGAAACACACAAGGGTTAGGGTTAACAAAGAAAACAAGGTAAAACAACAAGGATTGGTTATTAAACTGCTATTCTTTCCTTTCTCTTAGAACAAGATTACAAGTATACAAGAATAACAAAATAACCTCTCTCCCTTGAAATTAGGATTTTATCTTCCTATTTTTCCTTATGCCAAGATTGAGAAACTAGCATCCTATTTATAATAAAATAGCACACTAACCTAATGGGCTTTTTAACAATTACCCATTACAAGCTAACAACCTTAGCAATATTTACTCATGCTAACAACCTTAGCAATATTTACTCATGCTAACAACCTTAGCAATATTTACTCATGCATGTTAGAACAAACTTCGACTACAACACGCATTACTTGCGAACAGACTTCGACCACACTAGAGTTCGATCCAATGTCTCACAAAACCATTGTCTTGTTTTTGTGAGAAATTATTTATATATATTTCGTAACATTTTATAGTGATACTAAATATTTAGGTTTTGTTTGATAAGGTATTATTTGAGTTTATAGTTTATAAACTTATTTGACAATAAAAAAACATGTTTGATACCGGTCTTTTCATCACAAACTTATAGTTTATTTTACTATTTTATAGCTTATTTTTTAGATACTATTCTAAATAGCGTTTTATCTTATAACTTATAGCATATCATTTTTTCTTCCACTTTTATCCTTATTATTTTAACTAAAATCCACTCCTATCATTTTATAATTTATTTTAATTTAAATAAAATAATTATAAATTAAATATCTTTTATGTCATTTTAATTTATCTACTTATTGAACCGCTAATTTTACAAACACTTCAATTAGCTTATCAATTATAAGTCATCGATCATCAACTATAAACTATAAGTTATCGATCATCAACCATCACTCATAAGTTATAAGCTATCAACTAACTTATCAATCAACCAGTATTTTTACTAAACATTGGCTAATTTTCATGTTGTTTGCAACCGTTTGAATTGTTATTAAAAAAATAATATTTATCTTCTATTATTTTAATTTATATATTTTATTTTTAAAAAATTTGTTATTATTATTCTAAATGTTTATTTTTGTATTTTTGGTAACATTTTTTTTTCTGTTTCTTTTACTTTTTTATGTTAAAACAATCACAAACAACATTAATATAAATGATTTAATAAAACTATTATTATTAAAATAATATCTATTTAAATAGATAAAAAATTGTTGATCAAATGATTTAATATCTATTTAAATAGATAAAAAGATTGTTGATCCATCTCCAAAGGTCCGCAGATAAACAGGTTTTACCAATGTTCTACATAACGTGCAATTCTATTCTCTCTCAAACCTGTAAAATGAATTGGTAAATACATGAGATTAAAAGATAAGTTTTAACAAAATCTGAATTATTGTTCTATGATATAAAGGAGGGTTAGTGAAATTAAAGCATGCCACAGAATCTCAGTTCTAAAGTTTGGGGATATCACATCTGGTCATAACACATTAGGTACAATTCTGAGTGTACTTGGTAAAAAATTTCTATTTATGTTAATGATACATTTTAATGGAGGAAGGCAATGGGGAGCTGAGAAATTTTTTTTAATTAAATAATTGTTTGGTTCGAAAGAGGAGAGATGAGGATGAAAAAGAAATTTTAATTAAAAATGTATTTGGTTTAAGAGAGGAGGCGAAAAATTTTAATAATAATTTATATTTTTATATTTATAATCTTATATAAGTGTTATGATATTCAAATGTAAAAAATTCATATGTATTCTTTTAGGTAATAATTTTTTTTTTAATATTGAGTGATTAAAAAAATATTTATTTACCATATAATGTTAAAAAAAATTAAATACACTTGATTTGGATTATAACTCTCCAACATAAATTAAATTATATGCTGATAACACCGTTTAAATTGTGATGAATCATCTAACAAAAGAAATACATAAAATAACCTATTATTAAATAATAATAATTCAAAATATTTAATAAAATGAATAAACAAAATAAACAAAATGAATAATTTAAAGTTTGATATAAAAGAAAATATGATAAGATACATAATAAAAATAGAAGAGAAAAAAAGTATAACTAAATATATATTTTTTTTTTATAAAAAAAGTGCAATGATTATGATTTTTATTAAATACAAAAATTCTTAAATAATTTAAAGGTGGAGAACAATTATAATAAGTTGATGGAAGCATCGAGAATATCACAGAAGAGAAGCAATAACATGAAAGAAAATGAATAATTTTAAAATACTAAAATTAAAATGAGAACATTTTAGTAAATATAATAATATTTTAAATATCAAAACTCATATTTCCTCCGCCCTCCAAAATCCCTCCAATTCAGAGGAAAGCAAAAAGTGTGTTTGGAGGAATTTTACTCTCCTCCATTCTCCTCCTAAAATTTGAACCAAACATATTTAATTATAAATTTCCTCTCTCCTCCTTCCATCTTCCCTAAACCAAACACACTCTTAGTGTAGATAAGACATGAATATCTCTCTCTAATACCTTTTTCTCATATTTCATGTTCCATACCATTATTATTCAAAGTTAACAACACAACACTTAGATGATAATGTGTTAGACAAAGACAACGATCTAGAAGAGAAGTTGAATAGATCGCCTATTGAAATTTTTTTTAATTAAAATTTTGTTTTAAAAAATGTTTTTCTATGGAAAACGGAAGTGAATCCAGACCGACTCTCGTTTATCCGAACCGTTATTAGTAGAATCGAATATGTGTAAAACTATAGTAGAATGTATGCCAAAGATGAGAAAAGTCAATCAACAAG
Source organism: Lathyrus sativus (assembly GCA_963859935.3). Taxonomy (NCBI): domain Eukaryota; kingdom Viridiplantae; phylum Streptophyta; class Magnoliopsida; order Fabales; family Fabaceae; genus Lathyrus; species Lathyrus sativus. Next base: position 446,042,878 of record OZ012739.1, on the reverse strand, counting down.
TTCAATATAATTTGTTTTAATATAAACCACACTTAAGATAAATGATAGCCAATAACAAGTAAAATAAAAATTGACTAAGAAATTTTTCCGAACACTTAGTGTGCAGTAACTTTATCGAACACTTGGTGTGTAATACACAAGGCTTAATTCTCTTTGTGTTGAAGTTATAACAAATCAATTGAAATGGCTTAGATTGCAATTTTCACAAAAACAGTTTTAAACAATCGAACACAACCAAAATTTTCAACAATTCAAATTACACACTAATTCTTCTCAAAATCAAGAGAGAGAGAGAGAGAGAGAGAGAGAGAGAGAGAGAGAGAGAGTTATGATTTGTTTAAGCAGTTCCAAAATTGTCCTCACTATGGGTACATCTGCGCTCATTTCGAAATCGAATTGAGATATTGTAATTAACCTTTGCAATATCATTTTATAAGAGAAGTAGTAGAAATTTAAACCTCTAAACCCTATATTTGATGTTGATTTTATCTCCTTCTCTATCTTTGATCTTAGCAAGATCAAGTCACACGAGATCTCCAATATGACCCTCCAATTACCGCTACTCCTTTGACCGAACGTTTCATTCTTCAAAGCTTTCACTTGGCTGAGTCCAAATTTCGAAATCTTGCCCTAAGCCTTTCAATTGATCCTCCGGTTACTGCTACACCTTTTCAAGAATCCTTGTTCTTCAAAGTCTTCGCTCAGCTGAATCCAAGTTGACAAGACTTGTGCAAAAACCTTAAAATCAACCATTGATCTTGGAGTAAAAACCTAAAGTTTTTATCCTTGAATCCCAAAAAAAAAAATCTCAACCCAATTTGATTTGATAATACAAACTTAAATTGGACCTAATTAATCTTGTCTTGACAACAAACAATAAAATATAACTATGTGTAGTTTATGAATGCGTTAAGAGAGGTCGAAGATGATGAGAATTATTTGTATCTTTCAAATATCAATGCTTAGAAATGATGCACGAATGAGTATTTATATGTATGTGTGTAAGTGTAGAAACGAAATGAGCAAAACAGATTTTTAGCATATGATGGCTTATGTAATCTAGTATAACATATTCTATGATGGTGATGATGCACATTTAGACAAAGATTGTAAAGTCCGAGCTACCAAGTTTTGACATCATACAAAATCTATCTAAGAGAATATTGAACTCACATAATGAAAATCATAAATAGTCGAAAGATGCATAATAAACAAGGGTTTTAACTTTTATAAGTAAATAAACAAACAAAATCATTAAATCGGGAAAATAATAGGTTCAAGTAAAGCAGGACCCGCTTAGAACCTAGATGGTAGAGCATCTCTATAGCTATTAAAGATTTCTCTTTGACTTACTGATAATAAACAGTTCAAAATGAATAAGTAATATATGCACGTACTTTTCCACTATCAACAACAATTTATTTAACCACCAGAACTCATTAAGGCAGTTGGTATAACAACCGTTGTAAAATCTTTTTATATATTTTGAAAAATAAGAGGTGGTTGACCAAAACAATCATGCCAACCATCGAAATACATGGAGGGAAAGATTTTAGTAGAATTGTTACAATTTATGTGTTGCAAAATATTTTTTTTTGTAGTGTTAAAAAAATATATGTTGAGAAATTCATTTAAGTAAAGAAGAAAAAAGGCTTGTTGGTCGAGGGGGAGGTCCCCACCTTCACTCAATTAGTGACATAATTAATTGAATTGAACAATGATATCTCAATCGATTTAATGAGATATATATAGTAATAAGTGAGGTCACTCAAATTTTCATCATTTTTTAACATATAACTCCTTTGTTTCAAATTAAGATTATTATTTAAGGTAATAGTCTAATTGACATTTCTTTGTTCAGAATGAGCCATCGGATAATTTTTTTTTAGTTTTGGAATGTAAGTTATTTTAAAGGTTGGTTTAATGGTGAAGGCTTGAGTCTTAGAAGTGTAAGTGTTGTTCTTAAGATTTCAGATTCAAATCCTATTAATGAACCGTGGAATGAATCCTCTTAAATTAGTCAATCGTAAGACCGAATTCTATATATATATATATATATATATATATATATATATATATATATATATAAAAGTCTTACTCGGTGCCAATTTATTGCTCGTGAAAAGTTTAACTTTCAATTTAGGATTCAGTTAAATCTTATTAGATTCTTAATTGATAGGTTTATAAGTCTAAAGTTTTATGTAATATTTGAACAATTAATTACAGCATTTATTTCAAATGGAGAGAGATAGAGTATTCACTTCACCGTATCAAGTTTGAAAATGTTATCGATTATGTTATTAGATGTATTTGTATTTTAGATAGGTTTTGATTGAAAAATTAAACTCTCTTAACCATTGAGTTTTCTCCCTAAGATATAGACAAACAAAAAGTAACTCATTCCTTTCATGGACGTCACATAGTTTATAATCACTTCAAACATACAAACTGTTATAAAACTTCTTTACAAGTTTCATTACTTGATTGTTTGATAGATTTTTTTTAAAATCTATATCCTCTTTCAACCATCTTAAGATACATGACTTTATATTCAAAGATTACATTATTTGAGAAAGTTAATTTTTTTTTTTTTTTGGAAAATTCGTTTATTGTTGAATATCGAATTTTATACTTCATCTACAATAATAGCTACACATTTCAATTTTATTTAAATTCTTTATATATTTTTTATAAGTTTTTTATTTAATAGTAATTATAAGTAACGAATTTTATAAATTAAAGAATCTATTAATGTTTAATCAATGTCAAATTCTCCTAAAAGCAAAATCTATTGATATAGAGTATATGAGGTACTCTCACGCGTGACAACATAAAATAGATAATAAGAGATTCTCAATTAACATTAACTTATTTAAGCAAACAGAATCATGCTATAGTCATAAAAATTAACATTAACTTATTTAAGTAATTATAAGTAAAAATTATTCAAATTACATTTACCACAACCTATTTTTTTGAAAGTAAAAACTAATGAAATAGTAAAGAATATATAATATTTTTTTGAAAGAAAATTAATGCCCAATACTAATACCAAAATATACAAATTCAGTTAACACAAAAGAGGTACTCAACTTCGCTTTGAACTCATTACATACTCCCGGCCCAAATAAACACCTTTTGGTTTAACTTAATTCTGACAATTTTTTATTTAACTTAATTATGACAATTTTTTATTTTATTGAACTATAGTCTTATTTTATAATATATTATGATAGTTTCCTTTCCTATTTTTTTTCTTTTTCTCACTCTTGCTCCTAAAGAAAATCAACCATAATAATTTAGAGCTCGTGTCAAAAAGTGGTGATATTGACCAAGTATTATTTCTTTCAGGAATCGAACTCAGTATTATTAAATTTTCGTTTTTTAGCAGAAACTCATTTATTACTCGAGTCCAAATATTTGATTAAATTATGATAGGTTTTATCCCCAAGAGAAAAATCTATATTTATTGCAAAAGGAAAAAACATTTTTATTTATCAGTTGTCACAACTCAGGTTTTTAAGTTTTTTCTTTTTGCACCCACTGGAAAATCGGAGTTGTTTTCAGTTGGGCTATAAATTACTGGAAGTGATGGGTTTTGTTTTATTGGGCAAATAAGGAATGGGGATTTTAGGATTACTCACACTTAAAAATTATCAATTGTAGAATGTAAAAGAGCGAGGACTTATCCTGCCACCTCACACTTTTATATATATATATATATATATATATATATATATATATATATATATATATATATATATATATATATATATATATATATATATATATATATATATATATATATATATATATATATATATATATATATATATATATATATATATATATAATCAATTTTTTTTTAATTTATCTGTATTTATAAAACTTTGCAATTTATATTGAAAATTTTCAAATTTGCCATTTTTTATTGGAATTTTTCAAAATTTCCGGTAAAAACTGTATATTTTTGAAATTTTTTTGAAGAGTACAGGAATTTAAATATATATATATATATATATATATATATATATATATATATATATATATATATATATATATATATATATATATATATATATATATATATATATATATATATATATATATATATATATATATATATATTCAAATTTTGTTACACAATTGAACATTTCGAAATTTATGATAACATAATATTTTTCGAAATTTCCGATAAATTATAGAACTTTTCAAAAAATTTGGTAGTGTTTAAAAAATATTTCTTTTATTGAATATGAACAACATTAAATTTTGTTTTGGTTGAAATTTCTATTATATAATGAAACATTTAGAATTTTCAATTTAGTGTGTTTTGGAAATTTTGATTTGTATATCAAAAATTTCGTACGAAAATTTGTTTTATATTTTTTAGTAATAATTTTGAAATTATGAAATTATAAGAGGTGTTGGATTTAAGTGAGAGGTGCGGGGTGGGGGTTGGGTTGGGGAAGACGTTAAAATCTGGTTGTATTTTTTTTTAACATAGATGTTATAGGTTGTGGTTTTGAAACTAAAAATAATAAATTATATTAGAGTTTAGATTAAATTATACTTTTGGTCTTTGTTCATGGAATAGTTTTTATATTTGAACACTTTTGGTCTCCCTGTCACATTTTTGCACATGTCTATTTTTAAATGATGTGTCAATTGTTAAATATGACAAATTATTATAAATGAATCTTTAGGAAATTTTAAAAACAAAATATGTAAGTAAATACATCATTAAAAAATGGATACTTGATATATGTCATTAATACAAATATCACCGACACTTCAAATAGTTGTCATCAACATACTTAATCGTTGTCAGCATCATACTTGACATGCGTTATTATTAAAATCATGGTGTTACATGCACACATAGAACCATAAATATCCAACCACTTATAACTTACGCTAAAAATAAATATCTCACTAAAATATTTTAGGCCGAAAAAAATTAAAAATATAGTGCATAATATGAATGGTAATTCTGCTTTAGGTCCTGATAAATTTACGAAATAGTTTTTCTAACCCTATTAGGGGATATAGGGAATATATATGATCAATTCAATGAACTAATTCTTTGAAAATCAATATAGACCTATTAGACTTGCAAATTTTCTATTGAAAATCATCACAAACATCATTGCAAACAAGTTGGCCATCTTAACTCCTAAAATTGTTTTAGAACGCCAAATATTCTACGTTAGGGGAAAATATATTTACGAGTACATGAAGATTACTTCATAAGCCATTAATTTGTTGGACATGAAATCCTTTAGAGTAGGTATGACTTTGAAGATATACATTAGAGAAACCTTTGATACTTTAGATTGACATTATCTTATTATAATTTTTTTCAAGTTTTCTTTAATCAAAAGCTTTGTGGTTGGATTCTTACTATTCTCCACTCACACAAGTTGTCAATTACGATGAATGGTAAACTGTAGGATTTTCTCCTTTCTCTAAAGGAATGAAACAATGATCTCTCTCTCTAGCATGCACGTTGTCGCTACTGCGAAAAGAGGCCGGCGGAAGACAGAAGAGTCGCCACCGTTCGTTATTTATCCCAAAGAAAGGGAAAGGAAACAATCGAAACAAACCTACGAAAAAGGGAAAGGACAGGTCATCGCAACCAAATCTTGAGTTCGGGAGTCGGTTACGCAAGGGGAAGGTATGAGCACCCCTCACGTCTGTCGTACTCGACGGGATCCACGCTTGTTATCTATCTAAAGGGTGTTTATCTATCTAAGCTACAGGCCACAGGGACAAAAGAAAAGAAAAGAGACTCGATAGAGCATCGCCGCTCTATGCCTACGTACTCCCTCGTGCAATGGGAAAGTCAGAGTCAACTTAGTTCGGAAAACTACGGGTGAAGGTGGGGGAAGGTTGCTCGCCAAGACATCGCTGTCTTGTGCCTACGTATCCTCATCTGGTATGAGAAATCAGAGCAAACGTAGTTCGGGCTGACACGACCACAGGTTGGTTCAAGTATTTTAACCGAGTAGGGTTAAACCTTCATTCTAGCAGTTAGGTGTATTGTTGCTCGACCATTGGAGACTTAGGCGTTACCTGTTTGCGGTAGAACCAAGAGTTAACAACACTCTTTTACGAAAATGGTTTTCACTTAATCCCGAAGGATAAAAAGGTTTGATGTTTATTTTTGAGTATTTTATGAAGAACTAAATTGAATTGTGTTTGTAATTTCCTTAGTTCCATATTGAATAACACCAAAATAACAACATTTTAACTCCTTTTGGAAACACAAGAATATGAGGTTAGTAAGCTCTTTCTGAGTCTCATAAGTTAAGTCAAAGGTTTGTAAGCTCTTTCTTAACACTATGTACAAGAGAGTTAAAATATATTTCCCTTTTTAACTTTCCTTGGCAACACCAGAATATGAGTTTTGTAAGCTCCTTCTGGGTCTGATAGACTAAGTCTGAGGTTTGTCAGCTCTTCCATAGACTTATGTACATGAAAGTTTAAAATACGCCTTCGACAAAGTAACCATAAAAACAAAAAAATAAATGACAAAAAAATAAATAACCAATATGTACAGAATATGTATTCAATGGGTTCAGTTTTTAATTAAATGCTTACTATTATTTCTCCCTCTTTTGTCACATAAAAAAATAATAAAGGAAAAAAAAGAAAAAGAGAAACACTATCACAAATAAATGTATCTCAGATCATCATTACTAGATCAGTTTCCAAAGAGGAAAAGTAACCAAGTAATAAGAGTCATTAAAGTTTGTAAAGTGTACGCTTTGAAGTCTTACTGGTTGTTACTATTCCAAGAATTAAATAAGGATTAATTTTAGACTCTTGGTATCCACAAAAGTCATTATAAAAGCATCCAACTCCTTAGTCATTTTCATCAATCATCAACCAAAAGATATGAAGTCATCAACTGAGAGTCATAATACATATGTGGTAACATATGTAACTGAGAGCTCTACAAGCTTGGTAACCCAATCCCCTCAGAAGCGAGCTGCTTCTGAGTCCTTTACAACTGTACCTCTTCCCTCAGCAATACTTTCTACAGAAAAGGTAACTTCAGCAGTACCTGAATAACCTTCAGAAGGAGTTTCAGCAGTAGCTCCTTTGAAGCCTCAGAGAAAAAGCATGAAGAGGTCAGGAAAGAAGAAAAGGAGGGTCAACAAGAAGTTTTGTTGCTTACTTCCTTCCATAGAAGAGGAATAGGTGAATGATTATGAAGATGAGGAGGTAGACAATGACAACAGTGGACGTTGCTAGGCACGAGATGCTCTAGCTAGGGACCTCATATAGAAATCATATTGTACCCTTTTTTTGTTAAAAAAATGTAATCCATTAGTTTAATTAATGAAAATTTTTATTTTGACCAAGAGTTCTTTTCAGCATGCAAGTGCATTCCAGTAATTTCTTTTAGAATTTTCTGAAAGTACATTAAAGTGAAACTGACATAGAAACGACAGTTAAAACAGATCAAACATAAATTCATAGTAATTCAAAGAATCTTAATAGATTAGACTGCTAGATCTAATTTCCAGGAGTCATTATTAGAGTACTGATGTAGAGATTTCAGAACTTCAACAATATTAAACTCAAGACAATGTATGTAACACGTATATAAAAAGAACTCTAGTAAGCTTTATTCCATCATCACTTAATCCTTAAAACACCAAGATGTATAAGCAAAAGAAAATATGGGTTCCAAAGAGAGATTTCAGGAAGGTAGCTCTACTGAATCCAACAACTCAAGCAAACCAAGGCAAAACCGCAGCTGAAGGATCTGCAAGCAAGCAGACATCCTCAGAAGTGATCTCCTCTTCAGCATCCTTTATGAAGACACAAAGAAAAAGGAAGTCTTCTGGATCCAGATGTAGAAACAAACTGAGAAATGAGGCTTTGGAGTTTGCTAAGGAAGAATGGCGAGATTTCTTAGATAATCTAGACATGTCAGATGATCCTAGGGAATTCCTAAGGACACATCCATTAGACTAGAGAATCCAATTGTCTTGTAATAGCTTCCTTTTTATTAATAAAATAAGTTGCAAACATTTGAGTTTTTTTAACTATTTCAAATTCTCATTGAACAATAAGAATAAATATTAATTAGTTAGAACTAAACACAAGTATGAACAAACTCTGGATTTATTAATAAGATGCTTAATACAAAAATTTCAACAAAATTACAAAGCATAACTATGCAGAAATCTAACATTAGAATCTTTTATAGATAGCTTTAAACTTATTTCTCCAAATCTTGGAAGAACTAGCCTCAAAACTTATGTTAACCCCTTGATGAACAAGTATTTTAGAAATAACTTGTCCAAAAGGTATGGAGAAGATCTTTCCCTTTTGAAAAATAGAAAGTGACCTCTTCATATGGTCAAACATAACTTGGGGAAGATCAATCTTCAAATATGAATTAAGAAGTAGAACCAGATCTTTTTCAATAGGGTCCACTTGATCTAAATCTTTATCCTTAGGAAGTAAGTTTAAATACAGAATCTGACTCCAAACAACAGCATCATGAAGAATATTTGAAACCAATGATGTATTAGATGGATCTACAAAAATACGCCGAGTAGGAAGATAGTGTTCCCAAACAAGAGTTCCTGGGATTTCTCCAATCTCCTCACAATTGATCATATTTACAATCACTTTAGAGGTTACTATAATAGAAACACCAGTTACTCTAGATAGAATAACATACTCAGAATTCAGCTCAACAACGGAGGCATTGATACAGAACTCTTTGACAAGACTTGGATAAGTGAAACCACATAGCATCTCAAAGTAGCCATTCCACCCTTGTTCAGACACGATCTTATAGAAGTTGAAACCAATATTAATCAACTCATCAAAATGCAAAAACTTTTCATTGATAACAACCACTTGATTCAAAAGAAAATAAAATGAAGAACTCATCTCAGGTTTTGTTTGATTAACACACAACCAATAAAAGAGAGAAGAAGTAAAAGAAGAAGAAGAAGAAGAAGAAGAAGAAGAAGAAGAAGAAGAAGAAGAAGAAGAAGAAGAAGTGAACAAGAATCTTACAAAAATAAGAATCTTTCCAGAAAAAAGGACACAGTGATGTTTCACATGACAGGGAATAGCAACAACAAGTACTAAAAGAGAAAAATGTTAGAACAAGTTTTGGTTCTGCTGTTTATCTCTAAGTTTTGATAATAACAAGGTAGTATTTGTGTGAAAACAATTTTGGTACTCTAACGGTTTGTTATTCTGAAGTTTTAACAAACATGTTCTAACTCTGATAGAAACCATATGCAACTTCATTCAGTTATGATATAAGTCGCTTCTGCACCAAAGAAGCAAGTCTGCTTCTGTACCTACTCACATTCAGAAAGATTATAAGAAGACAATATGTTATTGTTGCAATGCTCTCTTGGATTCTGCCTCTGAGCGTGACTCTGATGACTTGCTTCTGAAGGATTTCTAGCTTCTGAAGTTGCTCTCTTCTGAAGACTAAGTGCTAAAGAATCTGAAGACAAGGTTCTGCTGAATAAAGCTCTGAAGACTAAAGGTTCTGAAGACTAAGTGCTAAAGAATTTGAAGACAATGTTCTACTGAACAAAGCTCTGAAGACTAAAGGTTCTGAATACTAAGTGTTGAAAACTCTAAAGACAAGGTTCTAAAGACTCTGAAGACTTAAGACTCTGAAGACCCGATGATCAAGTCTTTTACTTATGCTTCAAACATCTTTATTCAGAAGTCTCTGATGTACATAAGATAAGACCTAAATTTTACGAGGAAAATAGTACATAGTACGTATCAAAATGTTCCATCCCACTACTCTGTTTTTATGGTGAAAAGGACAACTTTTGTGTATGATCTTCATCCCTATATAATGACATTCTTTCAACTCGCCAACTCACTCAAGAATATTCCTGATCTGCCCTCCAACGGATCTTTTACTGGCTATATAAGGACTTGATAACTTGAAGAAAATAGTAGTGAAGCACAACAACACAAGAACACAACAACTAAAAACTCATATTGTGTGTAAAGTTTCTTTAAGTCTTTTTAAGATATTCATTGTGTTTATATCTTCTTCTTGATTAGAAGCATTTCATTGTAAACATTTATCTTTCACAAACGGTTGTTTGTAATTCCTTAATGGACCAGTTAGGCCAGAATCCTTAAGAAGACTTAGACAGTTAGTCTTTATGGTTGTTAGTCACCAGCAGTTGCTAGTGCAGATTGTAACCAATTGATTATATTAGATTAAGTCATTGGATAATGAAAAATCACATTGGTGGGTGGACTGGATTAGCTTGATAGTTTTCAAGTGAACTAGGATATATCGTGTGTCTTTCTCTCTTGTTTAGTTTCTTTGTGATTTTTGTTTGAGTTTCATAAAAAAAAATTTATTTTTAAAAATACAATTCAACCCCCCCCCCCCCCCCCCCCCCTTCTTGTGTTTTTCTCACATCTTCAAAAACATCATTACTTAAAGGTTCTTTATCCAGCAGATATTTCAATTCCACTAGATGAGTTTCACATTTATGAAAGGTTAAGTATTATAAAAACTTTTTACTTAAACTTCTATGACAGTAAAAAAGAATCTTCTTCTGAATTTCAGAAACTGACAACTTTTATAAGCTATCAACCATCAGAGTCTAGTAAGTCTAGACTTAGATAGAGATATCATTTATTAGTCACAAGTCTCTAAGGTTCTATTCAGAACTAGCACTTTATCTTGAAATAAGAGTAATGAGTGATAGATGAATTTTGAATTGTTTTTTAGGCAGCTAACAAGCAACAGTATCAACACAAAAGTGAGAAAATTGTTTTCATAAATGTGATCTTCATCTAGCTTAAAAAGACATTCAGTGCATAAAAATACAACAAAGTTTCCTCTTAAAGATTACTGAAGTTCTCTTTTTCAAAAGAACTTCTCTAGAGATCTAACAAAAACTTTGTATTTATATCTAAACAAATGTTTCATTGAATTAAAAGATAAGACAGAAAAGAACAAGCATACCACTTTTTTTGTTGGCCAGACTCGATTTAGTATTCAGACTTGACCAATAGAGTCTAAACACAACTTTGAGTGGATTCTGATTTAATGGTTGTCTAACCATTAATTCCACTACTCTCACCAATTTTAGTACCACCAGTACTTGAATTTGAGCTGTTGTCTCTTCCTCCAATAAATGTTGTAAACAACCTTATGGAAGATGTCTCTGCTTCGTTTCTTGATATCTGTAGTAGATGCACTATGATGCTCATATTTCTTTAAGACCATACATGTAAGTACAAATAGACTTCTTTATGCCTTACATCTCAATCTATTAGCAAGATCATAAATCATTCTAGAGTATAAGTCTAAGATGAGATATGATAGGTGGTCTGACCTGATCAGAAGGGGATCACGGGCTGGCCACATGCTGTTGGACTGCTACCTGTTCACCGGTGATGAGGAGGAAAAAAGGGGGGTGTACCTGCAAGACACTCCGATGCCAAAGTAAGGAATTGGGCAGAGTGAGAGCAAAGTACAGAAATGGGGTAAGAAGTGAATTACCTGACCCTCTTGAGGAAGAGGGTATTTATAGAGAGACCCCAGCGCTGGGCCAACAGTCACTTGAGTTAGGCTGGATGGCCAGGCCCAACCCAGGTGACTGTTAGGGCTTACGTGGCGTAGTGAAGACCAGGACGTGGTCTTCGCCCTAGTCCAACTGTCCCGTGATCTCCGGAAAGTGGGTTTGACCTGCTCTTTCGGAGATGGGCAGTTGGTGGATGACGTGTCCCCACGGAGGGGAGCACGTGGAGAACGTGCGTGTGGCACGTTGTTCTCCCCGCGGAGGGGAGCACGTGGAGAACGTGCGTGTGGCACGTTGTTCTCCCCGCGGAGGGGAGCTAGCGAGGTTCTTCGTAAGTACGTTGTTCTCCCCGCAGAGGGGAGCACGTGAAGACGTGGAAGAGCCATGGGGTCTTGCCCGACGGCACGGGGAATACCACCCGCGGAGGCGTTCTGTCCGGCTAGGGGGGAGCGCTGAGGACGCTTAGAAGCGTGTCGTCCTGCTTGATAGGGAGCGTGTCTGCCCCGTCTAGCGGGGGGCGCGTGCCCGATCAAGCTGCCTCAGGCTAGAACAGGAGCCCCCCAAGTCAAAGCTCTATGATGAAAGAGCGATGACTTAAGGTTGATGCTTCGGGAAAAGGGATAACAAGGCGGGTGGCTCGCCGGTTTTGTGTTCGGAGGGACGCATGCGCGCGCGAAAGTCTTCCTGTCGTTGGGTGAGCGGGGCAAAGGCATATGAAGGGATGCGACCGTCAGGTTACCGCCACGTGTCACGCGCTGAGTGGGCACTAGGGCGGCTACTCTAGGACACTCAAAGGCCTAGTGTCGCTTCGAGTTCCGCGCCAGGTTATAAATATGGGGGGCCCCGAGTATTTTTTACTTTTCACCTTGCTTTCTCACCTGCGAAGTTCTGTGATTCCTCCCCGTCCGCCGTTGCTGTGAATCGCCGCCGCGCCGTTAGTTTTGCACCCTGTTCGTTACCGTCACAAAGTGAGTTTCCTTCTTCTTTTCTTTTATTTCCACAATTTAAATTGGGTCCGTGGTCGGGGCACGATGAATGCCCCGAGGAGAGATGCGATTTTCCGTCGTATCTGGTGGTTTTTAGGGTTGTTTAGATGAATGCCCCAGGGAGGACCGACTGTTCCGATGAATGCCCCGGGGACGGGGGCATTCTCCGATGATTCCCCCGGGGAGGGGCGATAGGTTAGCTTTGAATGTCCCGTGGAGAAGTGACGGGGAGTGCCCCTCGGGGGCCGACCGCGTGCTCGTCTTTTGCTCGCTCGCCCGTCGTCGTTGCCCTTTCACTTGACCTGCGCTAGAAGGGTGGATTTGATCCTGGCTATCGAATTCACCATTATCCTCTGCTTTTCAGGTATACATGTCGGCCTTGATACCGGGGACGATGGTCGAAGACAGTGATCCCGAGATCCCAGATTTTGACGAGCGGGTCCTCCCCGTCGAGGAGTGGGTGGCCGAAGAGCTCCTGTCCACCCCTTCTTGCTTCGCGCTCGATGTGTCCGACGCCTATGCTACCGTGGAGGATCGGGTGGAGGGGGAGCCGCAACACTGGCAGGTGTATCGTCTGAAGGAGCATCATCGCATCTGCTCGAGCTATGGGCGGCGGATGTTTCCTATGCACGAATTTTACTTTAAAGAGGCTCGGCTCAGACTGCCGTTCTCCGCCTTCCACTTGGGTCTTTTTGACTGGTTACGTTTGGCCCCGTCTCAGCTACATCCCAACGCCCTGGCCTTTATCCGTGCGTTCGAGGTGGTGTGCCACTTTCTCGAGGTCGAGGCCACGGTGCCCTTGTTTTTTTGCATCTTCCACCTGCAATGTCAATCGGTGAATGGCAGTCAGGGTTGGGTCTCGTTTAAGCAGCCGACCAAGCTCTTTAAGACGTACAACGACTCTGTCTGAGACTTCAAGGGTCGGTTCTTCCTCGTGCAGCCAATCACCTGGGAAGGATCGGACACTCTTTTTACTAAGGGGGAGCGAATAGTAGACGACCAGCGGTTCACCGCGTGGCTCCCCAAGGTGCATTTAATGTGGACCTCGGAGCATTTCAACCGCGGTACTGACCGGTATATAGTGCAGGCTGGGACTCTCGACGAGAGAGACATGGCCGCTTATATGAAAATAATGGCGTTTGTGCGGGACCTTCCTCCGTCGAAATTGGTGACGCCTGACGGTCGGTATATCCTCGACGCGCAGGGGAACGTGCGAACGAAGAAAAGGCTGATTAATACGAAGACCCTGCTCGGTTGCGCCTCGGGGGCGGACGCTCTGGATTACCTAGGTAGGGATGCTTCGTCTTTCTCGTGATCGTATGTTTTGTACGTTGCTGACTCTTTTTGTTTTTTGCAGCGAACATGTCTTCCGTCGAAGAGCGGGTGAAGAAGCTGTGTGCCTCGAGGGTTGTCGCGGTCCCGAAGACGCGGGTGGGCCAATTGGTCGGGCAGGAAGTCGTGGCCCCGGGCGGTCAGAGTTCGTCTTCTTCTCCTCGGGAGAGCCAGTCTCCTACGTCTCAGGGAGCTGCAAAGAGGCCAAGGTCCGAGGAGCCCAGTGACCTGATTGATCTGACGACCAGTTTATCCGAGGAGGGTTATGTCGTTCCGCCGTGCCATCAACATCCGGGTTATTTTCACGGGGCCCGGTCTCCTACTGTCTTTGCTGGCAAAGTGAAGGTTGTCCGTGATGTCGATCGAGAGTCTCCCCGACGCATCTTGGCGGAGGATTTGGCCGCGATGATGCAGACTTTTACCACGGCTCTGGTCCTGAGCGAGGAGGATTGTTCTGCTGCTAAGATGGCCAAATTGCGGGGGGACCTCACCTTCATGCAGTCGCGCCTGGACAGACTCACCGAGGAGCTGAAAAAGAGTCGGAAAGATGCTTCCGACCAGCGCAAGCGGGCGGAAGGTGCTGAGGAGAAGGTGATGTCGGTAGAGGAGAAGATGGGGGCGACGGCGGCCGATGTGCAGGCGCTGATAGTTCGCCTGGAAGTTCTGGATAGCGCTCTTCGTCCGGCTGAGGATGAGACTGAGGAAGATCGGCGTATGATTACGCGTGCTGATTTAGTCGCTCGAATTCGGGTGCTGGAGAGCGATTACCTGGACGCTGTCGAGGTCGGGTTCAAGAGCGCTGTTGCGCAGATCCAAACCGTCAACCCCGGATCTTCTCTGGTCGTGGACGGGATTGGGCCGTATCATGAGATCGTCGACGGGAAGGTGGTCGACCCCGAGCTTGTCGTCCCTGACGCTAACCCCGTGGATGCTGAGCAGGAAGGCGAGGATGTATAAGTTTCCCGAGCCTGTGTGCTCGTAGTTTCCTGGCCTGCGCGCTGATGTTTTGTAACTTCTTGTTTTCTTTGTTGGGCCTGTGTGCCCTTGTTCATGTAATGTTGACTACTGGGCTGGTGCCCGCTTTTGCTTAATATATTTTTTGAGAATTTTCTAAGTGTGCGCTCGGTTTTTGCATGATGTTTTTGCTCGTCTTATTTCTGCACATATTTGTATGCTCGAGTTATATATGTTTGATATGCATGTGTTAGTATGCCTTTGGGTTTGTCCGGGGTTGTAGCTCGACAAAACTTGTTACCGGCGGTGAAGGGAACTGGCCGGTTTGGCCGGCGTTGTTGCCTGACCGATTCGGGGGTAGTTCTCAACGTGGCGTGGGCGTCCCATCGCGAGCTGGGCGTCCTATCGGTTTTGGTACGGCGGTGGGGAATCTCGGTCGAGGTGTTCCCCGCCGAGCAAGGCCTTCTACCCGCGCACACAAGAGGCAGGGCTTGCTTTTCTCTGGTCGTTAGTAGACGCGAGGAAGTGCGGTGGTACCATGTCGCCCCCCCCAGTGGTCGTGACGATGGGTCGTCGCGGGTAGTGTTTAACTGTAGTACCGCTTAAGTTTCACGGTGTTCCATGGTCGAGCTAGTTGTTCCCCGTGCAGGTTTTCGAGGTAATAGGCCCTGTGCTCCGTCTTGTCGCGGACACGGTAGGGGCTTTCCCAATTCTCAGCCAGTTTGCCCTCGTGTGAGTCTTTCTGGTTTCTGCGCAGAACTAAGTCGCCGATTTTGAAGTCGCGTTTGAGTACTTTGTTGTCGTGGCGAAGTGCTACTTGCTGTTTCAGCCGGGCTTCCCGGAGGGCTGCTCCTGAGCGAATCTCCTCGACGAGGTCGAGCTCTTCACGCAGGGCGCCGTCGTTGTCGTCGGTGTCGAGGGGAGCTTCAGTATGTTTGGATGGCTCGCGTATCTCGACCGGTATCACGGTTTCGGTTCCATATGTGAGGCGGAATGAGGTTTCCCCCGTGGTTGAGTGGGGGGTAGTGCGGTATACCCAGAGGACGCTGTGGAGATCCTCGACCCATGCTCGCTTTGCGTCACCGAGTCGTCATTTGAGTCCCCTGAGGATGACCCTGTTCGCGGATTCTGCCTGGTCGTTGTTCTGAGGGTGCTCGACCGAGGTGAAATGGTGTTTGGTTCCGAGCTTGGTGACGAAGTCGCAGAATTTTTTGTCCGTGAATTGTGTGCCGTTGTCGGTGACGATGGAGAGCGGGACCCCGAATCTTGCGAGGATGTTTCTTTTGTAGAATCGGAGTATGTTGTGGGCCGTGATTTTGGCCAGGGCTTCGGCTTCGATCCATTTGATGAAGTAGTCGACGCTCACGATTAGGTACTTGTTCTGATAGGACCCCAGGGTGAAGGGCCCGAGGATGTCCAACCCCCACCAGGCGAATGGCCACGGGGATGAGAGGGATTTGAGTTCAGTTGGTGGAGCAAGGTGCATGTCCCCGTGTCTTTGGCATTTGTCACATCGTTTGACGTGTTCCTTCGCGTTCGCTTGCATCGAGGGCCAGTAGTAGCCTGCGCGTAGAGCCTTTCTTGCCAGGGAACGTCCTCCGAGGTGCTGCGCGTTGATGCCCTCGTGGATTTCTTCTAGGACGGCTATGCTCTGGGAGTTGTCGATGCATTTGAGGAGTGGGATCACGAAGCCTCGGCGATATAGTGTGCCTTCGAGGGGGACGTATGAGCAGGCTCGTCGCTTGGTCGCGCTTGCCTCTCTAGAGTCGGCTGGTAGGCGGCCGGTGTCGAGGTAGGTGTGTAGTGGTGTCATCCAACAGTCGGTATCTTCTATGGCGTTGATGTCGGGCGGGGCGGTGGTCGCTTTGGTGCTCGGTTGCGATAAGACTTCTTGGATGACCGACTTGTGGCCTCCTCGCTTTTTGGTGCTCGCCAACTTGGAGAGGATACCGGCGCGGGTGTTCTGCTCGCGCGGGACATGCTGAATCTCTGCGGAGTCGAAACTTTGCAGTTTTTCGGTGATAAGTGCTAAGTACTCTGCAAGGTTGTCGTTTTTCGCTTGATATTCTCCTCGTACTTGTGAGGCGACTAGTTGGGAATCTGTGTAGATTCTGATGTCTCTGGCCCCGAGGTCTGATGTCAGGCGAAGTCCGGCCAGGAGCGCTTCGTACTCGGCTTGGTTGTTAGTCGTCGGGAAGGCCAGCGTGAGGGAGACCTTGATGAGGGTGCCCTCGTCATTGTCGAGGATGATGCCGGCTCCGCTTCCCGTGGAGTTGGAGGAGCCGTCCACAAAAATGGTCCAGATGTGGCTCCTGGTGGTGGAGTCAGATGACGAAGTCGGCCAGGGCTTGAGCCTTGACGGCTTTCCGGCCTTCGTAGATGATGTCGAACTCAGATAGTTCTAACGACCATTTCAGCATGCGTCCGGCCATGTCGGGTCGGCCTAGGAGCTGGCGGATGGGCTGCTCGGTGCGGAGCACGACGGTGTGTGCGAGGAAGTAATGTCGGAGCCGTCACGCTGCAGTGATGAGGGTTAGGGCGACTTTCTCGATCAGCTGGTATCAGACTTCGGGACCGTGGAGGGCTTTGCTCGTGAAGTAGATTGGTTTTTCGCCCTCCTCGGTTTCTCTGATGAGGACGGCGCTGACTGCTTCGTTAGCCACGGCCAAATATAGGTATAGGGTTTCGCCCATCACGGGACGTGTCAGCACCGGTGGTTCGGACAAGACGCGTTTGAGGTGGCAGAGGGCTTGCTCGCATTCCTCTGTCCATTCGAATGTGGTTTCCTTCCTGAGTAGATTGAAGAAGGGGAGGGCGTGCTGGGCGGACTTTGCGATGAACCGGGAAAGTGAGGCAAGCACGCCGTTGAGGGATTGGATGGACTTCTTCGTGGTGGGTGTGGTGACTTCCGAAAAGGCGCGACATTTGTCCGGGTTGGCCTCGATCCCACGTTCGGTCAGGTAGTAACCGAGGAACTTGCCTGCGCGGAAACCGAAGGTGCATTTCTCTGGGTTGAAGCACATTCGGAATGTCCTCGCGATATCGAAGACCTTCCTGAGGTGGGCCGTGTGGTCGTCTTCTGTGCAGGATTTGACGATCATGTCGTCCATGTATACTTCGAGCATGTCGCTGATTTCGCCCCGGAAGACACTGTTCATCATCCGTTGGTATGTGGCTCCGGCGTTCTTTAGGCCGAAGGGCATTACGTTGTAGTAATAGTTGCCCGACGCCGTCATAAAGGCCGTGCTCTGTTTATCGTGCTCGGCCATCGGGATCTGGTTGTACCCTGAGTATGCGTCCATGAAGGACAAGAGCCGGAAGCCCGCGGAGTTGTCGACGAGTTTGTCGATGTTGGGGAGGGGGTAGGCGTCCTTAGGACATGCCCGGTTGAGATCGGTATAGTCAACACACATGCGCCATTTTCCATTTTTCTTTTTAACGAGTACAACATTGGACAGCCAGGTTGAATATCGGGCTTCCGAAATAAAATTTGCCTCTAGGAGGTCTTTTACAGCTTTCTCGGCTGCTGCCGATTTTTCGGGGGACTGTCTACGCCTATGTTGAACTACGGCCTTCGCGGTCGGGCTGATGGACAGCTGGTGGTAGGCGACCTCGGGGTCGAGTCCGGGCATTTCTGCGGCGCTCCAAGCGAAGAGGTAGGCGTTCTCGCGGAGGCAGGATTGCAGCTGCCTTTTCGTGAAGTCTGGGAGTCCGACGCCGATCTTCACGGTTCTGCTCTTGTCTTCCCCGAGTGTGATGATCTCGAATTCTCCGTCTGGGATGGGGCGTGCCGGGTGGGCGGGCTATCCGTTGGCTTCGCTGGTCCTTATTTCGTGATCGCGCTCCTCGGTGAAGCGACTGTCGAGGTTCATGGATCCGACCACCTCCTTTGGTTCGCTTTTTGGCGCTATGATTGGAGTCGCCTTCTTGGTTGCTGGAGCGATGGAGTCCAAGCCTTTCAGCGCGGCCTCGATGTCTCCGTTAAGGGTCACCACGGCCCCCCGTTTCATGTAGTATTTCATCTTCAGGTGGACGGTGGAAGATACCGCGGTGAGTTTTGCTATCGTTGTTCTACCCAGGATACAGTTGTAGAGGGACGGGCATTCGATGACTAAGAAACGGATGCTGATCTCCTTGGCCGTTTCTTCTTCTCCGAAAGTGACTTTCAGCTCCACGTATCCCTAAGGTCTCGTCGTCGTCCCGTTGAACCCCTGGAGGTCGGAGCCTACGTAGGGGGAAAGGTTGGATTCGTCGAGTTGGAGGGTCGTGAAGAGGTGGGTGTACATGATGTCCATCGAGCTGCCTCCGTCGACGAGGATGTGCCTGACGTCGAAGTTCGCCATCCGCGCCCTTACGAGCAGGGGAATGTTGGAGTTGGGGGATCCCCCGGGGAGTTCCTCGAGGTAGAATGTGATCGGATTGGATCGACTGCGGAATCTATCGAGCGTGCTCATTTTTCCGGGGTTGCTTGTGATAAGCTCGTCGAACCTTCTTTTCACCGATCCTATGGACAGGTTCCTCATGGTGCCACCCGAGATGACCATGGCTCTGGCGAAGTATTCCCACCGGCTGGTTGGCCGGATTGGCTCACTGGGTAGGCCGGGGCCTTCGGGGAGGCCGAACTCTCTATCTGCGAACCAGTCCTCTGGGTGGCTGACACACAGCGCGACCTGGAGTCTGCCGTCGCCGTCAGAAGAGGGGAGTTCGTCGATTTTCTTGGTCTCGGGGGCCTCTTGCCTCGGGGCCTCACCCCTCGGGTGTATCTCTTTAGGTGGCTGTCTTTAATCAGGGTTTCGATCGCGTCCTTGAGATGGATGAAGTCTTCGGTCACGTGCCCGTGACTCCTGTGGAATCGACAGTATTTCGATTTGTCTACATTGGGTTTGGGAGGCGTCAGTCGGGGAAAACAAACACCTCCTTGAACAAATTCGGTTTTGGCGTATTCGGCCAGTATGCGCTCGCGGGAAGCGACTAAGGCCGTGTACTCCGTGAATCGACCGGCAGGGCCGTGTTGTTCGCGTTGTTTGCGAGGTTCGCGAGGGCGCTCTTCCCGACGATGGTCACCTCCCCGCCAACGGCTCGAGGCTTCGTCATCTCGGTGTCCGCGAGGGGTCTCCCTGTCTCGGGTGTCTCGTGCGGAGTTGGCTGCTTGGGTTTCCTCAAATCGGATATAATGCGCGGCTCTGTCGAGGAAATCCTGGAGGGATGTTAGCCGGTGTATGCCTACGGCCTCATAGAACTTGGAGTCATGGCGTAGACCCTGCTCCCTTAGGTAGCGCTTCATCTCGTCTGACGTTGTTACCTGCACCGCTTCCCGGGTGAATCTCTCGATGTACTTTCGGAGAGGTTCGTCGGGGCCTTGGATTATTGCCCCGAGGACGGCCTCCGTCTTTGAATAGCGTTGGGACGCTGTGAAGTGTTTTGAGAACAGGTCCTTCAGGACTCTCCACGACGTGACCGATTCGGGCTCCAAACTTTTGTACCACGTCATGGCGCCTTTCCTGAGGGTCGTCGGGAATAGCTTGCACTTGATAGCTCCTCAAACGTTTCGGTAATCGAGCATGGCCTCGATGTCTTCCAAGTGATCGTCTGGGTCGGATGTGCCGTCGTATGTCGATAGTGTCGGGGGCTTCTCCATCCCGTAGGGAATGGGGGCGGCCATGATTTCCCGGGACAACGGAGTCCGGTAGTTGCCTTCGTCGCTGAGAGCGGGTGACTGAGGAGGAGATGCGCCGTTTAGAGTAGGCACCTGGTTTCGGGTCCTCGGCCTCCTGACCGGGGGCTCGACGCGC
The DNA here is from genome assembly GCA_963859935.3 of Lathyrus sativus. Classification (NCBI taxonomy): domain Eukaryota; kingdom Viridiplantae; phylum Streptophyta; class Magnoliopsida; order Fabales; family Fabaceae; genus Lathyrus; species Lathyrus sativus. The sequence goes on along the minus strand of OZ012739.1, from coordinate 446,022,259 downwards.
GGATTCCTGGTCGGGATCGCCGAAGTGTTCTGGCGTCTCCCGCGAACTTGTCTTGCTGGGGGTCTGGTGTGCTCTCGCACCACTTCTGTTCGGGGCCTCTCCAGCCGAAGTCGGTGATTTCGAGGTTGAGGTGAGGGACTCCTCGAGCCCCCATTCTGGTCTCCCTGCGGAGGGGACCTTGGGGGGCCTTCCCGCTCCAACGCTCCAATTCGTGCGTTCTGCTGAAACAGCAGTTGGTTCGTCTGATTGATGGCCGCGAAGATGGCGGTCACCGTTGGGTCTGCTCCCGCTGGGATAGGAACGGGTTGGAACGTCGCAGGGCTCGGGGGCCGGTGGTCGGCCTGGCGCAGGAGTTCTGTGGACGACGGGGAAGCGGTCTGGCCGTCTCTCTCGCCGGTCTCTGCCGGACGTGACGTCTCTACCTGCTTGCTTCCGTTGGCGGCAGCGTTGAGCACGGAGTCGTGCATGGTATCGTCGTGGTGTGGGCTAGCCATGATCGTATAGTGCTGGTGAAACTTTGGTTTTCTGCTCGGAATAACGGGGAAGTTTCTGTTCCCACAGACGGCGCCACTGGTCTGACCTGATCAGAAGGGGATCACGGGCTGGCCACACACTGTTGGACTGCTACCTGTTCACCGGTGATGAGGAGGAAAAAATGGGGGTGTACCTGCAAGACACTCCGATGCCAAAGTAAGGAATTGGGCAGAGTGAGAGCAAAGTACAGAAATGGGGTAAGAAGTGAATTACCTGACCCTCTTGAGGAAGAGGGTATTTATAGAGAGACCCTAACGCGTCACTTGAGTTGGGCTGGATGGCCAGGCCCAACCCAGGTGACTGCTAGGGCTTACGTGGCATAGTGAAGACCAGGACGTGGTCTTCGCCCTAGTCCAACTATCCCGTGATCTCCGAAAAGTGGGTTTGACCTGCTCTTTTGGAGGTGGGCAGTTGGTGGATGACGTATCCCCGCGGAGGGGAGCACGTGGAGAACGTGCGCATGGCACGTTGTTCTCCCCGCGAAGGGGAGCTAGCGAGGTTCTCCGTAAGTATGTTGTTCTCCCCGCGGAGGGGAGCACGCGAAGACGTGGAAGAGCCATGGGGTCTTGCCCGACGGCACGGGGAATACCGCCCATGGAGGCGTTCTGTGCGGCTAGGGGGAGCGCCGAGGACGCTTATAAGCGCGTCGTCCTGCTTGACAGGGAGCGTGTCTGGCCCGTCTGGAGGGGGGCGCGTGCCCGGTCAAGCTGCCTCACTTATTGTGCCTTGTCCGTTAGTGGGCTGGGCCGCGAGGCCGGGCCCAGGCCAGAACAATAGGAATAGAATCTTGTTCTAAGCAATGTCACCAATCTCATTGTCTAGGATTAAATCTTTTGACTTTGAAATCATTGACAAGCTCAAAACTAGATGGTGTTTGCTATCAAAAATTGACATAAAGTAGATCAAAGTATTGTCTTAGTACAGGTGACAGAACTCAAAGAGAAGTTGAAGATTTCTCATAAAAATGTCTTTTAAAACAACTTCCATGATAATCCTTAACCAAGAAGCAATGGAGTTTCTTAAGATACCACTTTAAAAAATAAACTCCATATAATCAAATATTTTGAAGCTAAATTTGACATCATTTCTTACTTTTCAATAGTTAATTTTTATTTCAGAACATATATGTTTCTTTTCATCTGTATCATGCATTAATATCAGCTTCATAAAAGTAAACAATGAAGAGCATCTGATATTAGGTTCTGGTAATGTTTTCTTCTTGCTTTCAGATTTAAAAAATCAGTTGAAATATAAATATTTTAGAAGCTTTTGAAATTACTCTTCTATCAACAAATATCACCTTCCATTCAACTAGTATAGAAGTCCTTTTGACAATAAACCTAAGTTTCTCATCATTAGTCATTCCAAAGAACTTAAGCTAAAAAGAGAAGGTGGCATGTTGAATAGTTTTTCATCATCCAACTTCATTTATTTCCTCTGAAGACTACAAGGCAAACCTTCAGAACACAGTAAATTTAAGATGTAAACACAAAAAAAAAAGAGTTGTGACTTTAGATTTAAGTCAAGGAACAATCTTCTTAGAATTTACTTGAAAAGATTAGATGAAGTGTAACTACTTCAAGCTTCAAAGAGTGATCCCCACAAACCCAAGCACAGGAATTCAAAGATAATCCAAGCATCAGACATAACAATGATATTGATATACTCAGAAGTGAGATAGTGCATCTACCAGAATGCAACTACCTCTGAAGATATTCAATATGCATCTTCTGAGTTGGTAAAAGAGATTTTCAAGATGATCATCTTTAACACCATCAACTTCTATAATAATACCTCTTTCAAGGATATCCTATAGACCTTCAGCAACCCTTTATCAAGTCCAATAAGTTAAAAATATGTTTAGATTTTCCATCATTTTAAATTTAGTGGAAACATCCATTTTAATATGGTAGGAAAAGTCGTATGATATTTTTCATGTGGGACTTGATTCCTTCTTGAAGAAGAAACTTTTTTTATTGGATCAATATTTGCGTCACTATTAAGTGTTAAGCACAGACTATGCTCTGATACCAATTAAAGGTGTGAAAAGTACACAAGAAGGGGTTGAATTGTGTTTCATGTTTTCTTTTAATTTAGTTTCTGATTAGAGTTTCAGAATCATAACTGATGTTTAGATTCTGAGTTAGTTTGTTTGGCAGCGGATACAACAGAAATAAATAAAATAACAGCAGAAGACACAAAAGATTTATATTGGTTCCTCCCATAATTGAGAGTAGTTCAACTCCCTTGGCTCGCAATAGCTTTTCATTATAATCACTTCATGATTACAAACGCTTATACTTCTAGATAAGAATTTTATAACTGCTCGAACCAACTTTCTGAGACTTCCTTTACTTAGAGCACATGTCTAAGACTTAACCTTTGCTCACACCATCTGACTGAGCCATTTGCTCATCTGTCTTCTGGTTGAGACTTTCTTTTGCTTAGAGCACATGTTTAAGACTTCCCTTTGCTCACACCATATGACTGAGCCACTTGTTCATCTGTCTTCTAGTTGAAACTTCCATTTGCTAAGAGCACATGTATAAGACTTTCCTTGCTTAATCCGCACTTGAGACTTCTTGCTCTCGCCCCTCAAATGAAGACTTTCCCACTTGCTCAATCAGACTAGCTGAATAAGATTTTCACAACTCAAGTGTTGCGGTTAGAATATGATATCAAATTATTAATTAATTTGAATCGCATCTTTAGTTCACAACCGCTCTTTGATTTATCCGAAGGAAAAGTTCAAAAGAGGAAAACCTAATTTTGCATCATAAAGACAATGCAGGAAGAGATCTAGGTAAGGGGTTGGTTAAGCTTAGGGAAGGTATTAGCACCCTAAACTTCTGTAGTACTCTACAGGAACCTTTTGTTTATTGTATGCTTTATTTTATTTTATTATCTGTTTGAAATATATTGCTAAAGGGATAGAGTGACCTAAAGACCTAAGGGTTAATCCTAAGTTTACTCGGCAAGACGTCGCATCTTGTGCCTACATATCCTGACGGGAATGGAATCAGAGTAATTGTAGTTCTCCTCGAAAGGGAGGTTAGAAACTTCTTGACTGTGGTCAAGGTTTCAATGGAGAATAAACATATCTTAAGGACACGCTTACGTGGAGTCTTTGAAACTCCTATTTCTATGTTGAATTTGTTAATTGAAATTAGGGATTCCACGGCGGGAAACCCTAAACAAAGTACGGCGACTCTTTGACCTAATGCTAGGGTAAAGGGAATTTTCGTCCACGGCGGGACACCTAGGCTATTAGGGTTTTTGAAACGGTCAAAAATTAGGGTTATTGACTCGGCGGTCAAATGGCTGGACCTAATTCCTTCGGAGGGGATTTTAACGGTAAATCATGCAAGATATAGCAAATTATTATACGACAGAAATAAAGTACGAAAAATAATGAAAGCGATAAAGAAAGCATCGCGACGATCACTCGCGTAAATTACAAATCCCAAAAAATGCGAAATAAAAAATAAACCGCGACCATGGCCTCGCGTAAATTACATCCATGGGACAAAGACGAACAACTAAAATAATAATAAGCTGAAACAAACAAATTAAGGAGTGTTAGACGAAAAAGAAAAAGGACGGGAACATTAGGAACTTCTTTTTTTTTTATATTTAAAAGAGAATAATGGATTTCGAATTTTTACTAAAAACAAATGTGTTAATTTCATGGCTATTTTAAGATCTAAATTTAGAAGAGTTCATAACTTTTTGTGAAAAATAGAGTCTTAAATTTTATTATAAAAAAAAAAAAAGTTTAAACTTTTATTATGAGAAATAATAAAGATTTTTTATTATGAAAACATAGTTTTTATTTTATTATGAGAAAAAATAAAGTTTTTTTTTAATGAAAAACAAAGTTTTTATTTGAGATTTATTAAAGGAAAAAGATTAATTAAGAAAAATGTTATATTAATTATTACTATTATTAAATCATAAACTAATAAACTAATAAAATAATTAATAATTAATAAAAAAAAGAAGAAAAAAAAGGAAAAGGAACCTAATTAAAAGGGGAGGGGGAAACGAATCATTTGTTATTATAAGAGGTTTCTCATCTTCTTCATTCTCTTTGTCCCACGCGGCGGCCATTAAAGCTCCAAAGAGCTTTTCGCTCCATTTTTCCAAAGCTTCTCTCATCTCTTTCGTGTTGCATGCGCGGTTCCTCTCCCGCTGAATGTGTCCCTAAAAAAAACCATGAAAACAAAACCATAAATCAATTTTGATAAATTTCTTACGGAATAACGGCCGGATTCGAAGCTTCTATCGGACGATGGTGGTGAATCTTTGATCTTGATGATGAAGCCTTGAAGGTTTTTCAAAAATCTCCCCGCTTCTGATAAATCGTGAGAACGGCCGCCGTTTTTTCTTTTTTGTGTGCTCTCCCCCTTTTCTCAAATACAACTTATATTTATATAGGTAACAAATTAGGGTTAACTCTAACCTAATATCTACTTTAAAGCCCAACTTAAATAATTAGTCAAAACTAAATAAAATTTAAACAAATTAAAATAAATTTAAAACTCTATTTATTTATACTAAACATTAAAAATATTATAAAAAGAATAAAATATTTTCTAGTATTTTTAATTTTATGATTTTTGGATGTTTTTATGAATAATATGGAAAAAAGTGAAAAAATAATATTTTTTAAAAATAATTTAAATAAAATACGAAAATAATAATTAAATAATAAAAAAAAACTACGTTTTTTTATTTATTTATGAAAATAGAAAAGTTAGAATAAAAATAAAAGAAAAACAAAAAGTGAAGAAGGTATTTTTAAATAAAATACGAAAATAATAATTAAATAATAAAAAAAACTACGTTTGTTTTTTTTTATTTATGAAAATAGAAAAGTTAGAATAAAAATAAAAGAAAAACAAAAAGTGAAGAAGGTGGGATTTGAACTCTCGACCTCTCACACTCATAACTCCTCACACACGGTCTCTTGTCAATTGTGCCATTTTATTCGTTCGAAATAAAGTGGCATTAGAAACCATGTAAAGGTAGGACAAATTTGGGGTGCAACAGATGCCCCTATTTAAATAGCTTCACCGGATGATTTGAGCAGGGGAGACTCGAGAAATCGCGGTGAAAGGGATTTAAATACAGATAACCGAAAATTTGGCCCCTAGATGCAGTGATATGCAATGATATGGACAAAATAACACGAACTATAATGCTGACAATGCCATGAATCTAATATGATGCGTATGATGGAATGATGAATGCAAGGATGCAGACGACACGACGACATAGGGGACAGACGCGACGAGTAACTACACTGGGGAATACGACGCACTAGTGGAATAATGCGACAATTGTCACTTTAGAACGAACGGTAACACAGGATCCCCACGGCGGTAGGATCAGGTAAACAACAAGTGCTGGAATTTCTGGGTCATTCCTTTAAACGAAGAGATCGAGCGGGATCTTCAGGAATCATCGGAAATTATACAGAAGGAAACAAACACCAGAGATACTCGGAAAAACCATCGAATAACCTCAGGGTCAAAGAAACAAATTTCAGGGACATCCGAAAGAACATCGAATGAACTCTAAAACATACCAGAGTTACTCAGAAAAACATCGAATAAACCCTGGGCTATATCCAGAAACAAAAGGACGACATCTATAGGAGCATGAAATGAAGACAAGTTTCTGAAGGTAAATCCGAAACATTTAGGAAAACAATAAATGTACGGGGAAAGTTTTGAAGACCTATCTGGAAGAACATCAGATAAGTAACAAAGGGGTTCTGGAAGAACGTCAGAACAAAAACTCAGTCTGGAAAAACCTCAGAAAGAGAACAGATCTGGAAAACCATCAGATAAGATTCTGGAAAACCATCAGAATCACAGGGGTATCTGGAAAATCGTCAGATAGAGTTCTGGAAGAACATCAGAACAAAGACTCGATCTGGAAAACCATCAGAAGGAGGAATTTATCCGGAAAACCATCGGAAAGATTCTGGAAAACCGTCAGAATCGTAAAAGAATATCTGTAAAACCATCAGATAAGAGATACTCAATCTGGAAAACCGTCAGAAAGAGAAACAGATCCGGAAAACCATCGGATAGATCCTGGAAAACCATCAGAATCGAAGGAAAATATCTAGGAAACCATCAGATAAAAGATACTCAATCTGGAAAACCATCAGAAAGAGAAACATATCTGGAAAACCATCGGATAGATTTTGGAAAACCATCAAAATCAAGGGAAAATATCTGGAAAATCATCAGATATGTAACAACAAAGTTTTGGAAGAACATCAGAACAACGAGACTCAATCTGGAAAACCATCAGAAAGAGACATTAAAATCAGGGTACCAGACATTCAATAATGGCTTTGAATGAAAGTTATAAACATAATATATGAGAATAGTATTGGACGTAAAAGGAACAGGCATATCCGGAAAACCATCGAATAAGAAAAACGTCATATCTGGAAGAACATCATATGGACACGACACAAAGTTGTTAGGTAGGTGCCAAGTAAGTTGGACTTCGACCACAAGGTAAGACCTGGATAAAACACGACCTCGGGAGAAATGAAAATGAGGATGAAACGCTCATGCTATGCATAGGTATGATATGTATATGTATATGAATTATGTTATGAGATATGATCAAATGCAAATGCAGATGTCGATGATAAAGCTCGACTCTTCTGGTAAGATGACAAGACTGGAAAACTAATTCCTCAACCCGGAGATCACTGCCACTTGCTAAATTGTAATCAGGTTGATGGTCCTCGTAGGAAGGATGGAAAACCGCTTGGAGATCTTTCAAGTAAACTGCCCCAGATTAAATTGTCCATTACAGATGAACTGATAATTACTTCAGCTTGTCTAATTCTGAAAATGACTGTTTTACTGTACCCTCGGAAGGTTTGCCCCAGTTCGAGTCTTGAAAATCTCATGGATAAACCAGATCTGAGAAGACTTTGCCCCTGATAGGATCACTTGACCAAGTTTCTCGATTGTTTGAAAATTCCTTTGAGGAAAGCCAGTTTGCAAACAAAAATATTCATACAAACATGGTAATGCAAAGTTCGTGCAACTTTTAAAATTAAAATTATTTTTGAAAGATGAAAAATAAATGAGTCATCGGTTAGAACGCGGCGGTTCAGGACGCTCAAAGTTTAATACAGGTATACGGCCAAAATAAATGATTCACAAAGATCTTTAGGAGTCAGCTTACGCAACCTTACTGTAGCATGCTTTCAAAATATCCTTGTTTCAATTAGGTCTTTTGAGGGTTGTAGCGTGGCCTGCTTCACGGTTTATGAAACAAAGGATAAAGGCTCAAAATTTGTTTGTTCCCACCCAATCTACGTGATAATCTCCAGTCCTACGCTCAGTTAACTCATATTATGCATTCAGGTTCCTATAGGTTAGGAATTGCACTGATGGTAGCAGAGATGGTTCAAAACTCAAGGGACCTACGAAAAAGCAGCCATTGCTTCTTTACAACATATGGTTCTTTTGACATTGAGGATTTTCAGGGTAAGGATTTAAAGATCTCCTCTTTTTATTATCCCTAACTTTTGCCTGAACTGTTTTTTTTGTGAAGATTACAGTCAGCAGGATGCCCCAGTTTTTCCTAAGTCTCCTTCATAAGTTTTGACTTAGCGGGCTTTTTATATTTTATTTTGTTTTTTTTCGAAAGAAAGAGATTGCCTATCTTAAATGATTACGGTGAACCATCATTGGCGTTTTGGCTTTAAAAAAAGCATCTTCGACACTTGTTGTGTACGAAGGAAAATTGTGAGTGAGACCTTTATATGAAAGGCGTATTGTAGGAAAACACAACCAAGTTAACTGAGAGCTACCCATGCCCCAAGGTTAAAATTGCGGGTTTTTTTTGTAAAGAAAGAAACTACAACTTCTAGGCTCGAAGGGGGTGACAAGGGGATAACTTCCTTATTTCTCCAGTGTTTGGGAGTTGAAACAATGCCTCACATTGTCAACAAGGATTGATTGAAAGCATACTGATAGCAGTTATGGGTATAACATTTTCGTCATCCTCCTTCCAATCTTTACATATCAAAAATTTGGACAAGAAGTAAATATTTGAAAGATAAAGCATAAAGATGCAAGTAATAGAAATGAATTGAAATCGAAAGTTGTAATGCTTATTTCATTAATGTAAAAGTACAAACATATTTTGAAATCAAACAGCTGATATAAAAATAAGGAAAGTACAAATAATGAGAAACAAAAGCCTAATGATTAAATCAGTGAGCCATCCTCTGAGGTCAGCCCGAAGCTTCACTTTTGATGTGCTGGCAACGGATTTTTCTGGATATTTGAAGGATTATCTTCAAAATCAAGTATTCCATCCCTCATTAACTCACGCACTCTGGCTTTCAGTGCAAAACAATGCTCCAAGTCGTGGCCTAAAGCACCCTCATGAAAAGCGCATTGGAAATCAGCCCTGAATCCAGCTGGAAGAGGATTAGGAGGATGTGGTAAAGCCCTGGTAGTAATTAGCCCTCGTTGAACCAAGTACGGATATAGCTCTGTGTAAGTCATGGGAATAGGATCAAATTGGTTCCTATTTCGAGACTGGTCTTGTCTAATAACTGGACATTGAGCGGTCTGAGCTGGCTGTGGAGCAACAACAGGTTGAGATCCCTGGCAAGGCTTTCTTGATTCATTCATGACAGCATTGGTCTGCTCATCCTTCCTCTTATGGAAATTCCCATAGGATTTCTTTGCACCATTAGAAGATTCGGCAGCTTTAGATACCTTCCCATTTTTCAAACCTTCTTTTAACCTTTGGCCAATAGTCACCAGATCTGTAAAGCTTGAAGAGACACTCTCAATCATCTTTTCCCAATAGAAAGGAGACAAAGTATCCATGAACATTCCTTTCAATTCCTTCTCTGCTATAGGGGGTTCGACTTAGGAAGCTAACTCCCTCCAACGCTGAGCATACTCCTTGAACGACTCTTTTTCCTTCTGAGACATACTTTAAAGCTGACGGCGATCGGGAGCCATATCTTCATAAAAATGTTGACGAGATCTTGGAAGCAGTGGACACTGTTATGCTCTAACTTCATATACTATTTAAGAGAAGCACCACTCAAACTATCCTGAAAGCAATGGATGAGCAACTTCTGATTGTTGGTGTAAGCTGCCATCTTTCGGAAGTACATGACTAGATGGACTCTTGGACATGAATGACCTTGATACTTCACGAACTCAGGAGTTTTGAACTTGGCAGGCAGAACAAGACCATAAACTAGGCACATATTATCGGCATCAACGTTGAAGAAATCAGTACCCTCGACAGCTTGGAGTCTCTTGTTTATGATCTGAAATTGTTCACGGGTGATCGCAGGCTCAACAAAATCTTCTTGAACACCGGCAACATTGTACTCATAGGGAGGATTCTCAACGGGAGCTTGGACAGTCTGATTAACCGTGTGGACCACAGGTTGGGCCTCGGTAAGGACAGGAGCTTGAAAAACCGGTCTGACAGCCTAACCAATCATAGCAGCAGATGCAACAGGTGGAGAGTAGTTAGGAGGTAAACCAAACTCCCGCCAAGTAGAGGGCGACAATGAAATAAGAGGTGGATCAACACTTGAAACTTCCTGAATGACAGTCCTCTGAGGTGGCTCTCCTCTGGCAATCAACACTTGAAGCATCTCGGTAAGCCTGGTCATGCCTGCTTTCAACTCATCAATCTCTATTCGGACCTCCGCATTATGTTCCTCTTGTTCTGACATTTGGCGTCTATAGTTAGCTCTAGTCTGATATCTGTGTCGAGGAATCAGCTTGACGACTCAACGAAACACTGGAAGATAAAGAAAACTGGACATGAGAAACCCGGGGAAAGATGCCATGCATGACATGATGCTAATGCAATGCAATAGTTTTAAGAACTTCAACAGTCGATTGCAAACATTTCTTTTTTAGGAAAGTTGGAAACGGTTTTAAACCTTGAAATGTAGGACTTTTGAATTCGCAAAGGACTATTGAATTCCTTGAAACTAGGAATGATGTTTTATGAATACCATGCACAAATACACACAAACAACAAAGTCCTAGGTTAGAGGAACAATGAATGGAGTTAAGGTCTACCCTTCCCAAAAGGTATGTACTATGGGGTAGTTGTACCTGCAGAACAAGGTTCTAAAGAGGTGCCCAAAGTCATCAGTCCATCTTTCGGATATTATCAATTTCCCAATTGACTCGGTGGTTAATAATATCCTCAAGAGAGCCTCTTTTGAGTGTAGTATCGCGTAGCAACTATTTTGGGATTACTCCCTCATAGTTCCCGCACTACGTCCTTGATAAGGCCAAAGTGGTGTTAAGGTACAACGGTCCCCAGTATCACAGACTCCAATCGATAATAGTAAAAGTTTTCACAATTACTCGTTCAACCGAACCATTTTCGAAAGGGTCTCAACTGAGCGGTGATTCTCAAGTCAGCTTGGTCGGGATTCCACTCCCTATAAGCCTCGTCGAATATATCACCTTCCTATAATAATGTCACTCAAGTCCGGGTGTAGGACTTATCTCATAACAAAGATACCCCAAGCAAGGTACAGTATATACAGATAATAAAATAGAAATATCATACAATAAACAAAATAGGGGCAACCCTTCAAAATTAGGAGGGTCCCCAGTGAAGTCGCCATTTTCTGTTGCGGTTAGAATATGATATCAAATTATTAATTAATTTGAATCGCATCTTTAGTTCACAACCGCTCTTTGATTTATCCGAAGGAAAAGGTCAAAAGAGGAAAACCTAATTTTGCATCATAAAGACAATGCAAGAAGAGATCTAGGTAAGGGGTTGGTTAAGCTTAGGAAAGGTATTAGCACCCTAAACTTCTGTAGTACTCTACAGGAACCTTTTGTTTATTATATGCTTTTTTTATTTTATTATCTGTTTGAAATATATTGCTAAAGGGATAGAGTGACCTAAAGACCTAAGGGTTAGTCCTAAGTTTACTCGGCAAGATGTCGCATCTTGTGCCTACATATCCTGACGGGAATGGAATCAGAGTAATTGTAGTTCCCCTCGAAAGGGAGGTTAGAAACTTCTTGATAGTGGTCAAGGTTTCAATGGGGAATAAACATATCTTAAGGACACGCTTACGTGGAGTCTTTGAAACTCCTATTTCTATGTTGAATTTGTTAATTGAAATTAGGGTTAAATTAGGGATTCCACGGCGGGAAACCCTAAACAAAGTACGGCGACTCTTTGACCTAATGCTAGGGTAAAGGGCATTTTCGTCCACGACGGGACACCTAGGCTATTAGGGTTTTTGAAACGGTCAAAAATTAGGGTTATTGACTCGGCGGTCAAACGACTGGACCTAATTCCTTCGGAGGGGATTTTAACGGCAAATCATACAAGATATAGCAAATTACTATACGACAGAAATAAAGTACGGAAAATAATGAAAGCGATAAAGAAAGCATCGCGACGATCACTCGCGTAAATTACAAATCCCAAAAAATACGAAATAAAAAATAAATTGCGACCATGGCCTCGCGTAAATTACATCCATGGGACAAAGACGAACAACTAAAATAATAATAAGGTGAAACAAACAAATTAAGGAGTGTTAGACGAAAAAGAAAAAGGACGGAAACGTTAGGAACTTTTTTTTTTTTTATTTAAAAGAGAATAATGGATTTCGAATTTTTACTAAAAACAAATGTGTTAATTTCATGGCTATTTTAATATCTAAATTTAGAAGAGTTCATAACTTTTTGTGAAAAATAGAGTCTTAAATTTTATTATAAAAAAAAAAAGAGTTTAAATTTTTATTATGAGAAAAAATAAAGATTTTTTATTATGAAAACATAGTTTTTATTTTATTATGAGAAAAAATAAAGTTTTTTTTTAATGAAAAACAAAGTTTTTATTTTAGATTTATTAAAGGAAAAAGATTAATTAAGAAAAATGTTATATTAATTATTACTATTATTAAATCATAAACTAATAAAATAATAAAATAATTAATAATTAATAAAAAAAAGAAGAAAAAAAAAGGAAAAGGAACCTAATTAAAAGGGGAGGGGGAAACGAATCATTTGTTATTATAAGAGGTTTCTCATCTTCTTCATTCTCTTTGTCCCACGCGGCGGCCATTAAAGCTCCAAAGAGCTTTTCGCTCCATTTTTCCAAAGCTTCTCTCATCTCTTTCGTGTTGCATGCGCGGTTCCTTTCCCGCTGAATGTGTCCCTAAAAAAACCATGAAAACAAAACCATAAATCAATTTTGATAAATTTCTTACGGAATAACGGCCGGATTCGAAGCTTCTATGTGAATCTTTGATCTTGATGATGAAGCCTTGAAGGTTTTTCAAAAATCTCCCCGCTTCTGATAAATCGTGAGAACGGCCGCCGTTTTTTCTTTTTTGTGTGCTCTCCCCCTTTTCTCAAATACAACTTATGTTTATATAGGTAACAAATTAGGGTTAACTCTAACCTAATGCCTACTTTAAAGTCCAACTTAAATAATTAGTCAAAACTAAATAAAATTTAAACAAATTAAAATAAATTTAAAACTCTATTTATTTGTACTAAACATTAAAAATATTATAAAAAGAATAAAATATTTTCTAGTATTTTTAATTTTATGATTTTTGGATGTTTTTATGAATAATATGGAAAAAGTGAAAAAATAATATTTTTTAAAAATAATTTAAATAAAATACGAAAATAGAAAAGTTAGAATAAAAATAAAAGAAAAACAAAAAGTGAAGAAGGTGGGGTTTGAACTCTTGACCTCTCACACTCACAACTCCTCACACACGGTCTCTTGCCAATTGTGTCATTTTATTCGTTCGAAATAAAGTGGCATTAGAAACCATGTAAAGGTAGGACAAATTTGGGGTGCAACATCAAGCACTTAAGCAATGAGACTTACGTGGCTTAAGCATCTTGGCTCCAGACTTGTTGCTTGAATCCCAATGAGACAAGAATTTTTGCTCAAGCACATAGCAAAAGGCGTAATCTAAACTACTGAAGGCTCAGCAGAATAGAGAATAAGGTGTACATGATACAAGTATCATAGGTACATAAAATTACCATAACAAAGACCTAAAGCACTTAAGATTTCTAATATGTACAGAGGTAAGAAATCTTAAGGCTTTTACAATTACAATCTAAATCAGAAAACCTATATATTACATAGAGTTGATAATTGCTTGATCTTGCTACTCCTTCATTAGAAGAATCCTTGTTAAGATTCAAACTTGAATCTTCATCCATATATATAGCCTTTCTAGAACTAGCCGTTGAGGAATTGACTTGATCAGGTGTCTTTACTTTTACTTCGTAGTACAAGAGACGTTGAAGATGGATGCACAACAAATTATGAATCCAGTGTGTAATATGTTTAACGTTTGAGTCTTCAAGAGGTTTTATACTGATAGAGTCATTAGGAGCAGACATCCATAGAACGTACCCGTTTTTCTTGAGCCTTGCAATCTTGTAGACTCGAGCTGACAGGCTGATAAGACAATACAACTTGCTTTCAATAGTATGGATAATCCACAGCTTTATCACCAACTCTGAATGGTACCAGATGCTGATATACAATTACTAAGTGTAGAAACTCGTTTGAATGATGAGGCCTTCAGTTTAGAGTCTGCGTCAAACCACACTAGCAATTATTCTTCAAACTCTGTCACCAGAAGCTAGAAATGAAGAACATCAAATGTGTCTAAGTAAAACAAATTCTGATTATTTATGTACAAGAACCTGCATAAATAAAATACACATCAAATAAACCATTGTTCTTTTAATACTTTTGGTATCATCAAAACTAAAAGAAAATATGTCAAGAACAAATTTTGTTCTAACAAGGAACGTGTACTTGAGAGAATTATGAGCACCGTAAGGTACGGCGTATTTAAGTGAAATATGGAACATCGTATAATATAATAATAAAAGTTAACATTATTATTATTATTATTATTATTATTATTATTATTATTATTATTATTATTATTATTATTATTATAGTTATTAAATATAATATTATTAAAACATATTTATTATAATAATGGTTATTATTATTATTAGTATTATATGGTGCACTTAAATTGGACTTTTTAGCTTGCAACCCACACAAGTGGTTTTATAAATACAACCCTTGTGTAGAAGCTTTTTGAACTTGATGAAATTCAGTTGGTGAAACCTTGGTCGTATTTCTCTTTGTTTCCTCTCACTCAAAGCCTTCAATCGTAGCAGCTAGCATTGAGACTGAAGGAATTTGTTCGTATGGACTGAGTAGAGGCGCCGTTCATCATACAACGCTCGTGATCACTCATTCAATTCAGAATCAAAGGTTCCATCACCACAAGAGATAATCGTTCTATCACTGATCATGATCATTCGTAAGGATCACTAAAGAGAAAATTTTATTTTCCGCAACATTTTGGATCGCGATTTCCCTTCAATCATAACATAGGGGCATTCTGTTAAGATGAGACACCATACGAGAAACGCTCTTGTTTCCATCGTTGTCGTCGGGCCCACAATAGAACTCTCGAATGGACAATACAAACCTCATAACTAAGTAAAAATCATTGGACAATGCAAAATCGTGTGTTTCTTTACCCAATACAAAATATTTTATGTTGAGAATATATATATATATATATATATATATATATATATATATATATATATATATATATATATATATATATATATATATATATATATATATATATATATATATATATATATATATATATATATATATATATATATATATATATATATAAACAAAACAAAAACAAAAATAAAAATAGTAGAAACATGATAAAAGAAAAACAAAAAAAAAAGCAGAAACATGAGAAAAGGAAAAATAAATCGAGCAAAAGAACAAAGGAGTAAGAAACCGCCTTTATAATCTACTAGCGTCTAAACGGGCACTCCGTGCCCGTTTGTCCGCTTTTTTTACTACGCTAACGCGTGAAAATATTAACGTCTTTTTTATAAGTTTGATTTTAATATCAAATATTTATATGATGAAATATATTGTATTTATTTAGATGCATATTAAGTTTTATTTGCAATATGTAATATTTATGTGTTAAATTTTGTTTGAATTGAGAAAACCGCATTATGACATGACTATATTTAACCGGTTTTTTTCAAGCAAATCAATAATGTGAAAGGAATAATTTGATGGTTATGAATACCGTATTAAAGAAAAAGAAAATAGATTACACCAAAATTAAGTTTTGTATTTATGTATTGTTATAGATTATACAAAATCATACGAAGATTTAAATAAAATAAGAAGAAAAAAAATGTTTTTCACATTTATTAAACTAATAACATAAACATTAACAGAGACATTAAGTGACATTGTTGCTTAATAGGAAGGTCAACCATGAAATCGAAATAAAAAATATCTCTTGTTTTACTACAAAACAAATGAAATAAATTTTAGTAGTAAATAATATAATGTAATATAGTGAGTGCACGCCAAGTGTGACTTTGCAAAAGTATAGTTTATTTTAAAATAATATAGTGTAATATGTCATCCTCTTTATTATTCCTAAAAAAATCAATATGTGGCACAATATGCATAATAGAGCGGTTTTTAAAGTTTGCATTGTTTAGTGCATATCAATTAAATTCTAATAATAATAATACCTCCATCAATAAATTAATTCAAAATAAGTTGAATAACAATCCCTATGTCAATGGTGAAAAATCATCTTGGAAAGGAAAATAATTTGAAATCTAACAACAATATTTTCTACGCATGACTTCTAAATAAGACAAAACCTTGTGTATAATACACCAAAATAATTATAAATGTAACTTAACAAAACCAGTCATCAATTAAAATACATACATATGTGTAAATTCATTTTTAACAAACTATAATGAAAAAAATTAATTAATCTATTTTCTATGTATGATCACCAGCAAACACTCTTCAAAATTCTTTAAAAATTGCAAGAAAAAAATCACCATGCAAAGAAGAGTTATATGTGTTAAATTTTCCATAAGTTTTTTTTATAATGGAAGTTAATGATGGTTAAAGAACAAAAATAACCGACGACTCATATTCAGGTTATTTATAATTATAAAAATTAGATTTAACTTAACTAAAATCATCATAAATTTAATATAATGCATATATAGTGTAATTTTGTCCATAAACCATACAATAGAAAAAACATATTGTAGTATTTAGTCATTATCATTGCATAATCACCAACTAATACTTGAAAATAAACATTTTTGAAAATACAAATACAATTTACATAGCTTAGACGGTGATCATTGTATAATCATCGACTATTATTTAGATATAAACTTTTTTTTAAATGCAGAAATAGAAATACAAATTACACAACTTAGATGATAAAAATATAACATAAGAATAAATAAATAAAAGTATCTTCTTCAACCTCCGAAACCATATAAAGTTCTTCCTTGTCTCTTAAGAGTATACACAACATCCATGGCAGTCACAACCTTTCTTCTTGCATGATTAGTATATGAAGCAGTACCATGAATAATTTTTGTCAAGAAAACCTTAAGAAATAACATAATTTCTTCATAGATCAAACCACTTATCCTCTTGACACCTCATCTCTTAACCAATCTACGAATCGATGGCTTTGTAATTCCCCAAATATTGTCGCGCATAATCATCATGTGCCTCTTTGTTCTTCCCTTTCCGAGCCCCTTAATACCCTTTCCACAACTTGTCATTTTTGTAAGAAATTTTGAGAAACTTTTTATTCTTTTGCATTTTGAATGTGAAAAAGTAGAAGATGAAAGAGATATTTATATATCATTCTGAGCGGGAAATGAGGAAACTGCTTATCCTCTATCGTTGGATTTAAAGTAATAGACGATTTAGATTTGACTGAGATTTTTCAAAATTTTTAAATTATTTTATAATTTATTTTAAAAAATTGTTTTTAAAATAAAATAAAATATTGGTTAATCATATTTTTAAAAACTGCGTTTTAAGAACTCCAATGAATTTTTGTAGACAATTATAATTCACTTTTTTAAGTATATAATTTATCAAAACTTAGAGTATACAGACTTTATAATCATTACCATTCAGTTCTATTAAGAAAATATTTTGGATAAATTTAGTCATAAATAAAATACATTATAAATCTTCAAAATTAAATCAATTAAATATAATAATATTAGTTGAATGCGGAAGTTGTTAAATGCTTCTATTTCATCATTCAATAATGGGATTAGTGGGTTATAAAATAGTTAATCATTTTTAGAAGTTACTACTACTTTTTTATTATTATTTCTTATTTAATTAATTTAATTAAGTACGAAAGTTGTTATATGTTTTTATTTCATTCATTAGTGGGATTAATGAGTTATAAAACAGTTAATTATTTTTAGAAGTTACTACTACTTTTTTATTATCATTTCTTATTTAATTAATAAATTATTTGTTATTAAAGATGAGGAATAATAACTTACTAATCTATCAGTAAAAAAATAGTGTAAAAGAATCAATTTATTAGAAATAAAATTGAAAGTAAAAAAACTACACCAAAATTATTTAACGTTAATAGGTCCAAACAGATCATCAAAATTATATAATAAATTTGAAACAATCACATTTACAAATAATTATAGAAGTTTAATCATATTAAAGATTATTATATTAAATACCTAATATACTTATATAAGATATAATACATCTATATAATACATCTAATGGAGTATCATATAAATTACTAATCTTCCTTAAAGATATAATAATCCATTATGACATAATTATGATATTGTACTTATATAACCTATCCGTGAATTACTATTTTAAAATTACTATTAATAAGTGAATTCTTATATGTCTTGCTACTGGGATAATTTTGTGTCCAAAATTATTTTATATAAGTTGCTAATTAGGATTATAGGAACACGGATAATAATTATATGTGAGGGAATTTTAATTATATTTATTATCCAAGCGGACTATTTTATTTCTATAATACTTGTATTTCAATATATGAACTAATTATAATAGGGATTCACCAGACAATAATTAAAATATAAAACAAAATAACTATATTACTGCATAGATATCTAAATTGTACAAATATATTACAGAAGTTATAATAATAATAATAATAATAATAATAATAATTTGACATGAAAAATTGACACTTATAGTCATATTTTTAATACATCATGATAACTGCTCAACATTTTAAATCCACTTTTTACTTATAACTTATATTTTTAAAATTAAAATAAATATAAAATATTAGAGGATAAATAATAATTTTAAAAAATTTGCAATTAACAAAAGAGTTAAAAAAAAACCAACACTCATAGTTATATACTTTAGACGGTTTCTTTTTTGAAAAAGTTGCATATATTTATTTTTATTTTATTTTTAAAATTATATAAGCTATATTTATTTTAAAGGTTAAAATGGGAATAAAAAAATATAAGAGCAAAATTCCCTATTTCTTTTATAGATAGTTATAGATTATGCACTACGCCAGAAATGACTTTTAGCAGCGCAACAAAAGACAGCGCTTTCTAAAAAAGCGCTGCTAAAGGGTTATGAAAAAAAAAACAAAAAAATAGCATACCTAAGACAGCGCTTGTTAAAAAAGCGCTGCTAAAGGGGGGGAGGGTCAAAGAAAGCGCTTTAAAAAAGCGCTGCTAAAGGGGGGGTCTACGAAAGCACTTTTAAAAAAGCGCTGCTAAAGGGGGTCATAAGGCAGACCTATAGCAGCGCTTTTAAAAGCGCTGCTAAATGCCAAAAAAAACGCTGCTAAAGGGGGTCCTAAGACATACCTATAGCAGCGCTTCTAAAAGCGCTGCTAAATGCCAAAAAAAGCGCTGCTAAAGGGGGTCTTAAGGCAGACCTATAGCAGCGCTTTTAAAAGCCCTGCTAAATGCCAAAAAAAGCGCTGCTATAGGTTTAAGTAGCATAAATTTAAAAAATTCCAATATTTTCACAGAATCAGAACAGTCTTCTTCTTTCTTATTTCCACTCGCGAACGTTGCCCTATTCAGAATTAGAACAGTCACCGTCGACGCATTCCGTCCGCGCCTCCGTCCGACAGCCTCCGTCCGTCGTCTTTCCTCCGGTCATTCCGTCGTCACCTCATTCTGCCGCCGTCCGTCCATTGTTACGGTATTTGAAGTTTTTCATTTTGCATTTTTCTGGATTAATGTCTTAGTATTTCATTTTTTTGGATTATATGATGTTAGTGTTACTTCTTTTCTGAGTTTTTGACTTGTTTTTGTTGATACCGTTGATGAAAATTACTCGTTTGATATTGGCTTGAGTTTTGTATATAAGGTGTTTGTTGAAATGCCACAATGAATTTACTTATGTTAACTTTCATTATATCTAGCCGTATACAAGGTGTTTGCTGAAATGCCACATCTTATATGAGTTCTTTTTACTAATAATTTTTATAAGGGAAATACTGCACATATATTCAATGATTTTTTAGATTATGTTGCTTTAGAAACTTCACACTATTTGTGATTTAGATGAAAACTTTAAGTTTCTGTTAATCTTGAAATTTATTTATTTTTCTTAATCCTTATTTTTCTATGAAATAGTCTAAATTCACAAATAATCCTTATTTATTTATTAAATTTTAAAACATAAATATATAGATCCGACAACTTTTTTGAAATAAAGTTTGTTTGGCGAGTTACACAACATTTAATGAATTCACGTGTCTTCATGAATGTGGATATAGTTTTAGAATGTATAGATCATTCATACAGCTTTATGTTTGTATATGTATAATGATGTTTGATGTTGCAGCATTACATTGTATCAAAATCTATATTTTGAGGGACTATATCTTTCGTCTTCTTCAATTGCAAGTGCCATGATCAATCTTATTCCCGGAGTTACATTTTTAATAGCAGCCTTTGTAGAGTAATTAATAACTAACTTAACTTATATTTGTTAGTCAATCAAAATTCAAACCAATAATAATATGTTTCTTTGAATATTTTACAGAATGGAAAAAGTAAATATTAGAAGTTTGAGAACTATAGCCAAAATTGTGGGGACTTTGATATGTATTTGTGGAGTTTTGTCTATAGTATTGTGGAAGGGTCCAAAACTATTAAATGCAACGATCATACCTTCAAAATCAATCATGGCTGGAAGTGATACTGATAAGAATTGGTTGCTAGGATGTGTTTTTCTTTTGGCAAGTAGTGTTGCCTGGTCATTTTGGCTAATTTTGCAGGTACTTAATTTCAGTACAATCAAAGTCTTAAATAACGGTCTATGCTTACGCGATTTTAGTCGGCACAGGTGTTAGTGGTTGTTGCGGATGTGAATTAACCATAATTAATTCCTTATCATAAAAACCGTCAATAACAGAATCAATAACAAAATCAATATCGGTACCATCAGAGACTGTTTTTTAAAATCTTAATAATTAATACTTATGATATAACTATTATTCTATAAACATATAACATTTTACCCTTATATATTTTTCAGGTTCCAGTTTACAAAAGTCATCCTAATTATTTATCATTGTCAGCTTGGATGTGTTTCATTTCAACATTACAATCAGCCGTAGTGACAGTATTCTTGGAGTCAGACCTTAATGCATGGAAGATTAATTCTCTACTTCTATTTGGTTCCACTTTATATGCGGTAATTTTTCATGATGATACACACCAATATTTATACATCATAATCCTAGATAATTTGTAATAAATATATTTTGTAGGGAATTATGGGATCAACGGTTATGTTTTGTCTTCAAGCATGGTGCATAACACAGAGAGGACCTCTTTTCTCTGCATTGTTTAGCCCTCTTGTGACAGTGATTGTGACTGTATTGGCTGCTTTGGTACTTCATGAGGAAATATATATTGGAAGGTAATGATAATGAAGATTAATTCTATAAATACATATTTAATTATTAATCTGATTAACAGAAACTTCAAATAATGATAAGAACTGAAAATTTCATAGAAATCTAGTACTTAATGATCTACATGGGTCTGTTCAAGTGTATTGTTACTTATCTATTATTGTTTTTGCTTGTGCTGTTGTTAAGATGAATCATGTTCTATTGAATTAAGCTTGGAAGACATTCAATTGAATAATGATACAAAGCTTGAAGAAAACCGTGTATTTGTGGCTGATAGTGAACTCCATGCAGTCTCATACAGAATTCAATAGTCAAGTAAAGATTGTTAAGTTTATTTCTTCCTAATGTGACATCTGATATTGTATCTATTTGTAAAGTTATCAGATTTGTAATTATATGTGAATTGATTGTATATGTGATTTTGTTCTGAGGATCGGACTGTGTTGTAATATATTTAAGCAGGTTTATGTGTATAATATTTCAAAGTGATGAATTATAATGTATACTTTAGTTATTGTGTATAATATTGCAAATTGATGAATACACAAAAATAAGGCCAAAAT
Organism: Lathyrus sativus; assembly: GCA_963859935.3. NCBI lineage: Eukaryota > Viridiplantae > Streptophyta > Magnoliopsida > Fabales > Fabaceae > Lathyrus > Lathyrus sativus. The sequence goes on along the minus strand of OZ012739.1, from coordinate 446,000,272 downwards.
AATTGTTATATATAAGGCCAAACTGTTGAACTAAAGACCTGAATTATAAGCAGGGAATGTATTTGTTATAAGCAGGTTTATTGAAAAATATATAAAAAATGTGATTATTTTTATAAAAAAAAAATCAAAATCGTGAAGAATAGACAGCGCTTTTAAAAAAAGCGCTGCTAAAGGGGCAAAAAGAGGCATAAAAAAGCGCTGCTATAGGTTGGAAAATGAGGGTCTAAGAAAGCGCTGCTAAAGGGGGGTCTAAGACAGCGCTTTAAAAAAGCGCTGCTAAAGGGGGGTCTAAGAAAGCGCTTTTAAAAAGCGCTGCTAAAGGGGGGAGATGAAGGGGGATTAGGCAGCGGTTATGAAAGCGCTGCTATAGGGTGAAAAAAGCGCTGCTAAAGGCCAAAAAAAAAAGCGCTGCTAAAGGCAAAAAAAAAACGCTGTCTTTAGCTTTAGCAGCGCCACTTTAGGCAGCGCTTTTAAGCGCTGCTAAAGGTCTTTTTTGGCATTGTGATGATTATTTTAATTAAAATTATGGATATTTTAATTTGTGGTATGTGCATTTAAATATAGTTTTTAATGAGAAATTAAATTTTTTTTTCTTCAAATAACTAATTAATTTCACTTGTGTACAATATTCAAATATAAAATGGGGGGAGTAGTTAATTTTTATTTGTATAACTTCTACAACTTCTATTTTTATTGCACACATATAAATATAAATGCTATATTTTTATTTAATATTAATTTTACATGGAAGTTATGTGGAAAGTTATTAGTAGGGAGTTATATGAAAGATGATAGTAGTAGTTCAATAAATTTATTGTGTAAGTTATATATTTTAAAATAAGGGTAAATTTGGTATAAAAAAAAGCTACACCAAAAACCAAGTATTGCCTTTATATATGTTATAGATAATATATTATACTCTCTCCGACTTAAAATGACTATCGTTTAAAAAAAATTGTTTTAAAATAAATATCATATTCACTACTCAATAATAAAATGGTTGCTATTTTTTCAATATCTTTTAGCTTTTTTATTATGTAGAATTTAATAACTATTTTTTCAAATATATCTTTTAGCTATTTTATTATGTAGAATTTAATAAAAGTTAAATGTCTTAGGACAATATTATTACATTTCTTAATGCTTAATTTGTGTGCAAAAATTTTAAACAACAATTATTTTAAAATCGTACGAGTACATCGAAAAATTCATCTCATTCTTATACTATAGACTATAAAGCAAAAACACCCTAAACATGACTCCGACATTAATACAACACAACGATATTACTAATAACTTAAAAATATAAATAAATTAAATGTAATGAAACATGTTGGTTTACTTATCTGATACAATTACAAACACGTTTTTCGATAGCGGTACCAATGTTGGTAGATAACTTACATGATCATAGGCATAACATTCAACATTTTAAAGATAGACAATTTAAGTATACTTTATAAAACGACGAGTACAACGTTTATTTATTTCAACTAAATACATTTAAAACACTCGGGACTTTCAAGAATCACCGTCCCAATTTTCACTAGGAGATGAACGAATGCCAAGAAATCAACAACTGGACGTGTTTCAATATCAGCATCGCTAAATATCAAAACCAGTCTTCATAACCAGACCAATTTTCACTTTCGATACCCCATCCAGAATCATAATTAGAAGAGAAGCAGTGTAGTGATGGAGCTCTAAAATCCATAACATTTTCTCTACACCTTTTCTCCAAGCTTGAAATATTATAGAAACAACAACATTCTTTCAAGTCAAGAACCTCAAGAAGGGAGCATCCATCAAGAATGGCAAGAACACCATCCTCAGAAGGCATATTTCCACAAATTTTAAGATGATGTAATCCAGGCATTGTTTTCGCAATAGCAAATGACACATCATTCTCTCTGTCGTTCACTACGATCAACCTGCATTTCAATGTTTTCAAAAACGGGCAATACCGGCCAATAATTTCAAAGGTATCCTTTGACAGTTGATTCTGATATGAAATGTCAAGACTCTCTAACCGCGACATCTTCTTAACAGATTCACTAAATCCTTTATCTGAGAGCCCTGCACACATTGCAAGCCGCATGTGTCGAAGGTGACCAGCGCTGTGAATGGCAGAAAACATCTTAAAATGGTGAGAGTTAAAACCCAAGGAAAATATTATGAAATAAATTATTACCAGTTATCCGCTATGTATGCAAGAAGATCATCCGTTGCTAAATGCTCAATATCAATGTCTTCTACATGACCACAGCTTCGCTCAATTGCATTGCGACAAATCTTCACAAACTTATCCTTATTACGCATGGAATGCTTATAACCATACTTGGTAATGTTAATGGTTCGCCACATGTGGGGATCCTTGCAGATGCTCCACCAACTAGGGCAGACTTGACATGCACTGGTCAATATTTCAATCGTCCCTAGCCTCTGGAGGATGTTTGCTGTTACATCGCTTGGAAGTTCAAGCCAGTTTGGGCCACTTGTTATTTTCATTTTTTCATGGGTTACAGGAAGAGAATATGTCATACCGCAAGTGAAGTTAAGATTGTAGGATTATTGTAATCTTTTGTAAATGAAAAAACTAGTTAAAAACTTTGAAAGTGAAATTTAGTTTCCAAAAGACATTGAAAAATGATGACAATTATTATTATTATTCTGTGTTGAAAATAGTAGAAGTGGCTTGTTTCCAATATTAAAAGGAAATGTGGAGTAGCGTATTTTTGAAATTAAGAAATTTCTTAAGTAGTATTAACTTGCTGGAAAACACGCGAGGTCGGTCACATGAATACCCTTGACTAGTGGCAGCGGAAGAACATTTTCATTAAAATGAAAAGAGAAAATAAGAAAGAAAACTCATTTAAAATAAATAAGTATCTCAAAATAAATTATTTATTTTAATTTTTAATACATATTTTTTAATTATATTCTTAAATTAATACTTTCTTCGTTTCACACTACAAGAAAAATTGCATTTAGTTAGGGGTTTAATCCCTCACCAATGCAAAAAAAAACATCACAAAACACAAATTTGCAAGGGGATATGACTCATAGCTAATCAGGGCATCGCAAATCAATAGCTAGAGGATAAACTCCTCGCAAAATTGGCTAGAGAGTTAACCCCTCGCAAATTGTAACTCATAAAATTCAGCCTACTATACTGCAGGTATAGGCGCAGACTAGTGACACAGATATGTCAGATAACTTGTTAGGGGATAAACCCCTAGCTAAAGCATCTGTGTTTTGTGAGAGGTAAAACCCCTAGCTAACTGTGTCAAACATTTGTGAGAAATAAAATCTCTAATAAATTGATTTATGTTTTGGACTTTATAATGGGTTTAACACCTAGCCAATATATATAATATTATAATTAAAAAAATTATAATTATATTATTATAATTATAATAATACAAATTTATAGACTATAATACATATAAACAATATCATATAACTAACAAAATATATTCTTTACTAAATTTAATTATTATTTTAATTGAAGATTTAATTTTTTCTAAAAAGTTTTTTTATATTTTTTCATACATATTTAATATTTTCAAATAAATATATAATTTTTTTCTTACAAATTTACATACTTTGTAGCATACTTTAACTTACAAATTATTCTAAAGAGTATTACTATAAAAAGGTGTATACTAAAATATATTAATAATTTAAAATATATTACAAATTTTTTCTATAAATATATTACTAAAATATATTAAAATTTTAAAAGGTATATACTATAAAAATAAAAAGTGTAAATAAAAATATAACAAAACTATATTACAAATTATATACTTTTTATAAAGTGCATACTATCTAAATATATTAAAATTATATACTTTTATGAGTTAACTCATATTTTTTAAATAAAAAGTGTATATTAATATATAATCTATTCTTTCATAAAAATATATAATATGTTTTCTAAAACAAATTTTATAAAAATTCTTTTATAAAAATATTTAATATATATTTAATATTTTCAAAATAAATTTATAGTGTACTTTTTTTTTTTTACAAATTTACATTTTTTTCTAAATATATGTTAAATATAATCTGTTTTATATAAGATTTAATTCATATTTTCTATAAATATATTACATATATTCTAAATAATATTAAAATATTACCTATTTTTTAAACAATATTTTTTATAAATATATTACTAAAATATATAAACAATATCTTTTTATATTTATACACTAAATAATATAAATAACATATACATATATTCATATACTAAATAATATAAACAACATATACATATTTATATACTAAATAATATAAACAATAAAAACATATCATTATTCTTTTTTCCAATTTTATTCTAACAAATATTTTACAAACATTATAATACAAATCCTAAACACTTAAGAAAAAAATAGTATTTTCAAAAAATATATTACTAAAAAAGTATATATAAATTTCAAAATCAAATACACCAAATACAACATATATCAATATCAAATACACCTAAAATTTTGAAAAAGAAACATATATGTGTACCTTTTGATGTCCACTTAAATTTGAAGCTCACTTTTGATAAAATTTAACACCTTTATATGAATAAATATATACATGCAAACACAATTAAAAATAATAATAGTAGTAAAACTAAATTATAAATTCAAAGTAGTTACAGTAAAACAATAATATTTACCTAATTTTAACTTGGTGGAATATTTGAAAGACGAATAAATGGATGTTTGATGGAAGTCGTTTTAATGAAAAATGAGAGAAGAAGAAGGGTGGAAGAAAAATGAGAGAGAGCAGAAAAATGAGAGAGATAATGTATTTAGGAAAGAAGAATAAACTTAAATTTATGGTATACAACTAGTGAGGGGCTACCCCACGCAGTCAAAGAGGATAACATTTGTCAGGGGTGCCCCTAACTAATGTTGATGTGTTGGAGACACATTTCCTGTCTTGTTTCAGATTTTGGCAGCAGAAATAAATATTTTTTATGACAGATTTGACTTTACCATTAGAGCTGATGAGGAGTAGCCCATAGCTAAGTGCAAAGATAAAATTGGTGAGGGGTTATTCCCTTGCAAATGACAACAATTGCCAGCCCATTTTGGCGTTCTTTCATTTTTGCGAGGGCTAACCCCTAATAACTTTCAATTTCAAAATTCAAAATAAAATTCCTCCATATTTGCGAGGGGTCGCCCCGTGTTTTTTATTTAAATTTTTGTGTGTATATATTTTGTGCATTGTGAGGGGTTTACCCCAAACAACTTTGCAAATGACAACCATTGCCAGCCCATTTTGGCGTTCTTTCATTTTTGCGAGGGCTGACCCCTAACAATTTCCAATTTCAAAATTCAAAATAAAATTCCTTCATATTTGCGAGGGGTCACCCCGTGTTTTTTATTTAAATCTTTGTGTGTGTATATTTTGTGCATTGTGAGGGGTTTAACCCCAAACAACTTTGTTTTTTTAGTGAGGGGGTTTACCCCTAGCAAATTCCCCTAGCTAATAACAATTTTGTTTGTAGTGTCAAAATGATTGTCGTTTAAGGTTTTTGCACACAAATTAAGGAATGCAATAATATTGACATAAGATATCGCACTTTTACTAAACTAGTCTTATTAAGGTATTGGAAATAATCTACATAGTAATAATTATATGACACAATTGGAAAAATAGCAATTATTACTACATTAAAAATTAAGAACGACAGTCATTTTGAAACAAATTTTTTTCCTAAAACGACAGTCATTTTAAAACGGATGGAGTGCTACTTCACCATTCCCTATACTTGAGTATTTTAATGAGTAACCCAATATCATTCTCTCTTTCATTTATTCTTTTTTCTTAATATATGTGAAATAGTCAACTTGATCCCTCATTGTGAGGTAGATTGAGTAATTGTTATTCTCTTTGTCTTAAAATAAAAGTCTTTTAAGATTACTATATAGAGATTAAAAAAATTAATGAGTAAACGAATAAATATAACAATTTCACAATTTCGTCCTTAGTTGTTATTAGTTACACATATATCATAAATTAAGAGTGATATTTAATGTTTAAAAGTAGTGCAAACAATATTAATTAGGAGTAAAATTTGTACAAATGAATTAATAGTGTATTCCTTTTATCCCAAATTATAAGTTAATTTGTCAAAAATATTTGTCTCAAATTATAAGTCATTTTACAATTCCAATGCAACATTAATGACTTTTTTCCTAATATATCCTCTATTTCTTCTTACAATTCTTTAAATTTTTCGTTCATCTATAACAAATGAAAGATAATATTATAAAAGCATGCATAATTTGTCTTTCTCATATAACAATTATTATATTTCTTAGTTTTCGTAAAAGGTATAAAACGTCTTATAATTTAGGACTGGGAGAATATTAAAAAAAAATTAGAACGACACTTACTTTTGGAATAAATTTTTTAGATTAAAAAAATATTTATTTTAAGACAGAGTGAGTATAACATATGCTTAGCTATATTTATAGGCGCGTTGGAGATTAGTATTTGTTAGAGAAATATCTTTTTCTAACTAACTACCCTTATAATTAATTAATCGATTAACCTTATAACTAACAAACATAATAATTAAGATATATTCCTTGTGTTCCATAATGAGTGACTAATTTGAAATAAAAGAGTGTTCCAAAATGAATTACTCATTTCAATTTTTAATGCTTATTTTTCAATTTTATTCTTTAATTAATATTACTTTTATCATTTACAATGCACCCTTTTCAATTTTACCCTCTAATTAACACTACTTTTATCATTTCCAATGCACATTTTCTAATTTTACCCTCTAATTAATACTAATTTTATTATTTCCAATATATGATAAAAATATTTTAGTAAAAGTATCATTCTCTTTCATTCATTTATTCTTTTTTTTTTTAATTTATGTAAAATGATTAAGGGTAATGTTAACTTGTGTCCTTGGGGCACATGTTAAGAACTAAATTAAGAAATATTGTCTTGGAAATTGTGTATAAACTTTAATTAAAATATAAAATTAATTTTTAAATCGTTTTTTCCAATGCAAGTTTACTATAAGTGGTTTTCTTAACATGTGCTCCAAGGATACAAGTTAACATTACCCAATGATTAAATAGGTCACTCATTGTAGAACGGAGAGAGTAACAAGTTTCCTCAAACTAGAATATATATTTGGATTCCCTATTTGCAAATTAATGGGGAGAATGGCCGAAGATGGAGAGCTATGATGAAGAGATTAGCAAATTGGTTCTCCAAATTAATAGGCATGATATTAATGACTTGCAGTTAATCACGTATTTAATGGCAATTCATCTCCATGTGCTTTCTCCCTTTGTGAAAAACAGTTTCAGGCAATGAGAATTGCACTTCTACTGTCACACAATATTGTTAGAATATTGTTATAGATTAATGGTGTTAAATATTTAAGTCTTGTAATAGATACATGCGGGACCGTTTCAAACAATTTAGAGGTCAAGCTATAAATTTTAAAAATTAGTCCTTAATAAAATCATAGAAGTTAAAAAGAGTCGTCTTTTATTTAAGTAAAGATTTGGGATTTTTTTCACTTTGAATTGAATAACTTTAGTATATCCTAAACTTTCTTCCAATTGTGTCATCTTTGAATTACGTCTCCAGATATTTTAAGGTTTTGCAAAGATACACATACACTGCATCGCTTTTTCAATTCTCACATTCATTAATTTTTCATTATGTCTTCTTTACTTGTAAAGAATCGTGCATGTGTTTATTTAATTATATCTATTTTTTTTAAAGTTGTTGGTTTATACAATAAAGAAAACTAACGAATGAAAACCCCCTCACAATGTTGATATATTCGGGGAGATAAAAACTTCACGAAAATGTTTGTCGCAATATTATTTTGTCAAGTGATAAGCCATTGCTATGTTACTAGGTGTTAAACCCCTCACAAAATTCTGTAGGATGCAATGAAAGCGTCAGTTGATGTGTTTTTTTAGGGTTATACTCCTCGCAACTTTGCCAATTGGTAAATCCCTCGCAATGCATTAACTTTGCCAAGTGAAAAATTCCTCGCAACACATTGTACAGGGACCGCATGTCAATTGCGTATCATATAGGTTGATGGGGTTTTCCCTTGCAAGTCATACATATTTAATAAAAAATTATTGATTAAAACTAAATTATTATAAATATTAAAAGAAATATTTATTTGAATCTTAATAATATAAATACAAGAAATAAACTGTATGATTACATGATAAATAAAATTTAGGAAATTAATAATTTGCAAAAAATTAAATTTAAATATAATTAAATAAAATTCAAAATTTAATATTTAAAAATTAAAAAACAAATAAAATATTCAACAATTATAAGAATATCTTTCATCCATATTATCTAGATCACTCTCATCTTCTCCTTCATCCTTACTTATTGTTCCTTGTCCACCAAGTGTTCCAACTCTGCCAAGTCCGTTATATCCATAAAAATTTTGTTTTTCACCCAGTGAACCATAAATTTGGTTCCTTATTGAGATCATATATTCTTGAAAACTCTCACGTGAAACTCTCAATGCTTCCTCCAACTCAAATTGTAACTTACTACTTTCATCCATTTTGACGTTTTGCATTGATTCGTGTGTCATCTCATTTAGAACTAATTGTTTCATTATTTCTGCCATTTCAGATATTAATACTAATGCATGTGACAATCCTTCCCTATCTACATTTCTCATGTATAAAATTTTATCCCTTTTCATGTGGTTGGAAGCCATAGGTCCATTCAATGTTTTAAAACTCATATCAGTGATCAATCTGGTCAAGATACTGGGTCATTGGGTCACTGATCAGATTGGTGGGTCACTGGTCAATTTTCATGGTTGTTGATCCTATATATGAAAAATATATAAAAAGTCTTAATTGACACAAAGTTATTGTACTGTCCAAAAAAACACAGGGTGTGTGTGCGTGTGTGTCTCCCTTACAAAGGCAGGGCGACTCAGAGGCCTTAGTAGGTATATTACACGAATAGGGTGAGGGCTAGCTCCCGATGGCAGGCAGCTCTGTACGATATTTTTTGATGATGTTTAATAGACCAGCTCACGTGAGGTGAGAGGCTCTGCTGGTGGTCAGCGCTACTAGGTTGCATGCGGGTGGTTAAATTATCAGTGTTAGAATTGTTGGGAACAAAGTGCTCTCTGAGAAGTATTGGGGGATAATAAGTGAATATGACTTGATTCTCATCCCTTTGAGGGATGAGATATTTATATGGATTCCTTATTCATAGGTTTTTCTTGGAAAAGGTCGTCTTCTGCCCATTCAAAAGACAAATTGTTTAATTTCTATTTCTAAGGGATACATGTATCAATCATTATCTTAACTTCTTGTTATCCAAAACACGTCTTATTCCATGTTTCTTCTTCCCATGGGCGAGGAAAACGTAAGGGCGATCCCAAACGGTCGCCCTAGGTAGGTTATTTGCAAATATAATACTACAAAATCCCTAAGGCACGGATCCTCCAGTAGAGGGCAAAATGTTTTTCACACTCGGTTGATGGAAGAACTCTAAGGATTAATATTTTCCTTTATGACGCTTTTGTTGACCCTTAGGAATTCAGGCCTTTATAAATCTACCACCACGTGGTATAACCGATGAGGTACTAAGTCCCTCAGACAAGATATATCTCTTTTAGGCAAGACTTCCATCAAGCCCTTTAGTAAAACTTGAAACCAAGTCTCCGGGGCTTGATATAGTCGTTCCCCTTATGTGTGATTTTTTAGAGTGATCTTGCAGGATGAGATATTGAGTTCCTCAAGCGAGAGCTTTATCAACTCTAGGAATTATAAGTCCCTTGAAGGTTGTACCATATAGCCCGACTAGGGAGATGTTGAGCCCCTTAGGAGGGGCGTTTTAACCTTTTAGACAGGGCTTCTATCGAGCCCTCTAGCAAAACTTGACACCAATTCTATGGGGCTTGATATAGGTCGCACCCCTTAGGCATGATTTTTGATAGCGATCTTGTTCGAGGGGATGCTGAGTCCCTCATGCGAGAACTTTATTTTGGCCAACCGGGCATATCTTGTAGAAGTTCAGCCACGTGATTGCCCTGAGGGGTAGCAAGGATCTTCATATGGAATTCTAGCAAATTTGTATTGCTATAAGAGATGAAAAGGATCTTCTCGGCGAAGTCTAACATGTTCATATTGCCATGAGATGCGACAAGGATCTTCTCAAGGAAGTCCAACATATAATTTCCTCGAGGGGCGGTAAGGATCCTTTCATGAAGGTCCGACATATAATTGCCTCGAGGGGCAGAAATGATCTTCTTGTGGAAGTCTAACATATAACTTCCTTGAGGGGCAACAAGGATCCTTTCATGAAGGTCAAACATATAATTGCCTTGAGGGGCAGCAAGGATCTTTTCATAAAAGTCCAACATATAATTTATTTTAAAGAAGGGGTCTCTAGCGAAACAAAGCATTTGGGTGATTGTTCAAAATTACACATGAATAATGTTTATTGAAAAGTTACAAATAATTTAAATATAGTAATATCGTAGGTGGAGTGCATTCCAGGTTCGAGGTAGGAGAGATCCTTCAAGCTCTTGTAATTTGTATGCTTCGTGAGGCAGGTTTTGGTATATGTGATGCGGACCTTCCCAGTTAGGTTGTAGCTTACTCTATTATATAGATATGACTACTTCCTTTAATACCAGGTTTCCTTCTTGCATCTCCATTGGATTTACCTTAAAGCATCTCCCTTTGGCAGCAAACTCTCGGACGCGGGCGACTTCTCGTAGCTCGCCTATTAGATATGTCGCACACTTCAATCTTATCTTGTTTGCTTCTTTGTCAAAATGGACTTATCTCCATAACAACATCTTGATTTCTATGGGAATCATTATGTCTACCCCATAAACCATAGAAAATGGGTTTCCTTGGTGGTGGACTGTGTAGTGGTATGGTACGACTATGGTATCTCATGGAGCATTTCTGCCTATAGACATTTGGGATTGTTCAACTTCTTCTTGAGTCATTTGGGGATTACTTTGTTTGTTGATTCGGCTTGTTCGTTGGCTTGAGGGTGTACCATGGATATAAAGATTGTCTACACACCCATATCCTTGTAGAATTCAATAACCATGGTACTAGCAAATTGGGTTCCATTGTCTGAAAAAATGGTGTCGGGGGGACCGTATCGACATGTGATCCTCTTCCAGTAGAAGTGTTTAACTCTTTCTATTATGAGATTTTCCACTACATCCACTGTAACACCCCAATCTAACTCGATGGATAATTAAGGAAAACAGAATCAGAATGCAGCAAATTTTGTAAACATGACGGTCGTAAGGAAGTTGTGACGACCGTCACATCAGCAAATTCTGGGCGTTACAACTTCAACTCATAGAAACATACATTTCACAACTCAATTAGACATCACACATTTAGTAATGATACATAACACAGAAGCCTGGATGAACATACAACAATAACTTGATTTACATTTTGATTACAAGACATCTTATTAATTTGCAGCGGAATATAAAACATTTCCAACATTTAGCATGATTAAAGTAAGACCATGAAACTTGCAACAAAACTCCATTAAAATTCAGAAAGTAATTATCTTGCATCAATTCAACATAAACAACGAGTTTCGACCATAAAAATCAGCACTGCTAATTCATCGGTATAGTGCATCCAACCAACATTTGGCACTTAACAGCAGCCACCAATTTAATGAAAAATACTTGATAAAATTCAGCAACAAGGAAATTAACTAAAAGCAATAACAGCAATCGTTCATCCCCCCAAGAGTGCTACGTATCAGAGCGACCAACAACTTTAAACAGAAAGCTACACTTATTCCGGATTACCTACAAATTACCACCAACGGAGGTAACATACAACGTAAAGGGTGAGATATCAACAACATAACATAAGGCATGATAAAAGTCATGTTAGAATATTATCACAGCATTATAATTCCAGCAGTTCACATAAATATTAGTAATAATAAACTACAACCACCCTTTATTCATAACCACAACAATTATCATCATATCTCAGCAACTCATCAAAACAACTCAACAACGCAACTCAACAATGCGACTCAACAATGCAACTCAACCGTGCATATGCATGTGGTACCATTTTGGGAGACAACACTCCACAATAATTCGGGAGACAACTCTCCACAATAATTCGGAAGACAACTCTCCATAATAATTCGGGAGAGAACACTCCACAATAACTCGGGAGACAACTCTCCACAATCATTTTATTTTGTCATTAAAGACACAACCGTCGCCAATCCAGGCCAAATGATATGTTATGAGATGCAACTATTATGGACTATAACACAACAACAACAACAATTGTGCAACAACCGTGCAACAAGGCATCACGCCTACAACCAATTATCCATAACAAAAACATCACATTTCACATACATCATGTACTCACCACTTCAATCTGTTCATATCAGAGAACTACCAACAGTATCGTTCCTACGAATAAGACTCTAACACATTTTCGCAGAGAACAATTAAAAACAACCTCGTCTCTAAAATTGAGAACTCAACAGCATTTTCATGTCAGAGAACAACTGACAACATCATTACTACAAATAAGAACTCAACACATTTTCATATACCTTCATACGGGTAATATAACTACAACTTACCCACATAATCCAAGGAGAATATTATAATAACATTTTCTCAACAGTGACATAACAACTTCATATGCATCAAGTATTCATCATTTCAATCTGTTCATGTAGGGGAACAATAACAACATACTTTTGACAATTAAGAATTCAGCACATTATCGTAAGGACAATATTACAACTTTTACTCACTAAATTAATTATAGTTCCTGAAGAGGATCGTTAACTATGGGCAACTAATCTTGCCTCATTAAGGGCAACCATACATCGTACAACACTGGCGATATAACACATTCATTCCTACACAGAAAAACCTCGTCCTTAACATTTATCGAGTCACGGGAGCTATATCTATGATTCGATTCCCTACCTGAAGTCGATCAAGTAAGAGCCTAATAACAACCTTTTCTCAACAAAGCGGAAATTAGCGCGTGTCGGCGCTGATTCCCAACATTACTACATAAACTAAGGATATAAACACTGATGCAGGCGTAGACAAACATTAACCCTTAATATTTCTCAACCTACGGGAACATTTACCCTTAATATTCTCTTAATATTTCTCAACCTACGGGAACATTTACCCTTAATATTCTTTTAATATTTCTCAACCTACGGGAACATTACTACGGGAACATTACCACAGGAATATCACTACGGGAACATTGCTACGGGAACGTTACTACGGTAACATCATTACGGGAACATTAATCCTTAATATTTCTTCAACTTACGGAACATTACTCCTTAATATTTATCGACCTACAGGAACATTAATCCTTAATATTTATCGACCTACAGGAACATTAATTCTTAATATTTATCGACCTACAGGAACATTAATCCTTAATATTTATCGATCTACAGGAACATTAATCCTTAATATTTATCAATCTACATGAACATTAATCCTTAATATTTCTTCAACTTACGAGAACATTACCCCTTAATATTTATCGATCTACAGGAACATTAATCCTTAATATTTATCGATCTACAGGAACATTAATCCTTATGATTCAATTCCCTACATGAAATTGATCATACCCACAGTTATAGAATTGAACCCCACCCTTACCTTAGAATAGAGGCCAATTCCAAGCTTCCGGTTCTGGTTCTTCTCTCCGGCGACTTTTCTGCAACTATCTTCCAATTTCACTGCTGGACAATTCTTTTGTTCTTACTTTCTCCACAGTCACGTTCCTTTTTCCTCTTTTCTCAGCCTTTTTTCCCCAATTTGGTTTTCTGAGCAGTTTATCGTTCTTTTGCTCTTTCTCCCACAACTTCTCTAATAACTCCCTCATTCCCTTTATTCCATCCACTAATAATAATAATAATAATAATAGTAATAATAATAATAATAATAATAATAATAATAATAATAATAATAATAATAATAATATTACTACTAGTTATTAAATTATCATCATCATTAATTATATTATATTATTATCAATCTCAATGATTTAATAAATGGTTTCCTATACTTTAAGGACACCCACCAACGCTCTCAGACACACTTCCACATAAAGGCACACCAACAATTCATAAATAATTTAATTAAAATGAATGGGCGTTACAACTCTCCCCTACTTAAAAGAATTTTGTCCTCGAAATTACCTCAATCAAACAGCTCCCAAGCAGACCACTTTCACCAAAGCAATTTCTTTACCTCGAAGTTGTTTCTCGTTCATCCACCTGAACTAGCAATGCCTCAACAGTCAAACTGTAACGCCCCGATTCTGAATTCCCATTAATTGTTGAGTCTTTTAATTTATTTAATTGATGTTTGTTTAAATTGAGAAATTATATATTGTTATTGTGTGGTGTTTGCTTATTTTATCTATTTTACCGATTCGGAGAGTTTTCGGGGAATTAGAGTAAAAAGGGCATTTTAGACATTTAGCACTTTAGTGTGAGAATTGATTGGTAAGTGTTGGAAAGAATTTGAGAGGAAAGAAATAGAGATAGAAATAGAATAAGAGAGGAGAAGAAAGAAAGATAGTAACATAAGAAGAAAAACAAGAGAAAGAAAAGAGGAGAGGAGAAAGAGAAGAGAAAGTGGAGAGGAAAACCTAGAATCATCAAGGGATCATCACCAAAGCTTGCAATCGATCGGTAAGGGTGTGAAACTCCATCATCTCTTTAATGTGTATGATTGTATGTGTATGTGTGTGGATTTTGTAGAGTTTCTACTCTTTTTCCACTTAGGTTAGAAGTTGGTTTTGTGTGTAGAATGAGGTTTTAATCGGTTAGAACTCGGATTAGACGATGTAGTTTAGTCGGGTGATGGTTGGGTTGTGCTACTGTGACCGGTTTGGATTTAATCGGTTGGTTGTGTGGAGTTTGGGCTTTGAGGCAGCCATGGAAGTTCTGTCTTCGCAAGTTCGCCAGGCGAATGGCAGCGAAGCTTCGCCAGGCGAAGCCCAGCGAGCTGTAGCGAAGCAAGTCAGAAGCTAATACCCTGTATTCGCTGGCAAGTTCGCCAGGCGAGGTGAGTTGGCGAAGGTTCGCCAGGCGAGTGGGTAGCGAGCCTCAGCGAGTAATTCCAGAGTTACTCCCAGTGGACTTCGCTGGGGAGTTCGCCAGGCGAAGGCCAGCGAGCATTCGCTGCGTGGCTTCGCCAGGCGAAGGTTGGCGAACCTGGCAGTGTTATTTTGTTTTGCTGTTTGTTCATAGTGTGATGTTTGGTTGATTCAATTATGATTAATGCCTACATGAATGATTGATGTGTGAACTGTTCCAACATGTCGTGCTGTGGGTGGCCGAAAGGCGTGAATCCTAGATTGTAGAGTAAATGGTGAATCTTGAATATTTGATAATCTTGTGTATTTGCTCGAATTGAATAGAAACGCATTGATGGGCTGATATGTGTGTAAACCATGTGTGGAATGGTGCATAATGTGAATGTATGATAGATATATGCGATGTATGTGATAAATGCAATGAATATGTTTGTGAGCATAGTATGCATTTTTGTGTCGATTGATCCCTCGGAGGATTTGCAGAACCTCGTATGATACGATGGTTATATTTGATTCCTTGGAGAATCGGTTGCATTGTGTGATTCCTTGGAGAATCGGTCATAACATGTAATCCCGTGGAGGATTGGTTAGAGTATTTGATTCCGTGGAGAATCTGCTGAGTACTTGATCCCGTGGAGGATCTGCTGAATATTCGATTCCGTGGAGAATCTGATGAATATTTGATTCCGTGGAGAATCTGCTGAGTACTTGATCCCGTGGAGGATCTGCTGAATACTCGATTCCTTAGGGAATTTGTTGAATGAGTCGGTACCGCATTTGCATCTGCATAGGGTCGTGTGTCGGTCTCTATGAGTTGCATGAGTCATCTGTGTATGATGCATTGGTTGTGTGAATATTACTGTGTATGTTATATGTGAATTGTTTGGAGGAAATATAGTGAATGTTCACGTGTATGTGTAGAGACATGATTATTTGTATATGCTTAATGTGGTGAGAACATAATTTGAGTATAACTTGTATAATTATGGATTTATGTATATATACAATTTTATACATTAACTGTTATGATGTTGTTTCTCACCCTTCTGCTGTTTTATAATGCTCTATGAGGCATTGCAGAGTAGGAAGCTGGAGGTTCTTTTTGTGAAGCGATGTCTTCATTCTTTTTGGTGAATGGCTCTGATATGTAACATCTGGGTAGTTAGGAAGTCTTTGACTCTTTTGGAGTTATATTTGTTTTGATTCTTTTGTGATACATATGTATATGTATCTGATGTGGATATGTTGTAAAGTATGAATTAACTAATGGTTGTATATACTTTTCTGAATGAGATCGATTCAATATTTGGATGTTTCCGCTTTATTCTAAATATTGAGATGTGGGTTACCCATTGTTGCATATCTATTTTTGAGCAGGTATCGTATGTGTTTAATTTCATGATAATGTGATGCGCCTCTTTTATACCATGTTTTAATTAAACTCTGATGAAATAAATTTTCTAAGTGCCTAATTGATTTATCTATTTTATTTGGGGTATAGAAAGGGGGTGTTACATTAAGTGGTATCAGAGCCAGTGTTGAGTCCGTCGTGTCTGTCTTGTTGTTGTGTTGGTTGAACGGTTGTTTAACCTTGTTGATTTTTGGGAATCCTCAGAATATGGCAGGTCGTAATGACAATGCTATGGCAGCGGCGTTAGAGGCTATGGCCAGAGCTGTGCAGGGTGCACCTAACGTGAATGCGAATGATGAGTTTAGGAAGAACCAACCACCGGTGTTTAAAGGGAGATTTGATCCGGATGGTGCTCAGATATGGTTAAAGGAAATTGAGAGAATTTTTAGGGTGATGGATTGTGCTGAAGGGAATAAGGTGAGACTAGGGACTCACATGCTGAGAGAAGAGGCCGATGACTGGTGGGTCAGCATGAGGCAAGTTCTTGAGGTCGACGACGAGGAGATTACGTGGGATTTATTTCGTGCTGAGTTCCTAAGGAAGTATTATCCCGAAAGTGTTAAAGGGAAGAGAGAAATGGAATTTCTGGAGTTGAAACAAGGTAATATGTCGGTGGTGGACTACACCGCTAAGTTTACTGAGTTAGTGAAGTTTCACCCTCACTATGATGCGGTTACGGCGGAATTTTCCAAATGTATCAAGTATGAGAATGGCTTGCGTCCAGAGATAAAGCAAGCGGTAGGTTATCAAAGGATACGAAGATTTTCGGATTTGACTGAGTGTTGTAGAATTTATGAAGAAGATAGTAGAGCTCGTTCTACTCATTATAAGGGTTTGAGCGAGAGGAGAGGGAAGCAGCAAGTACGAAGCGGACCTTATGTGACGCCTGCTGAGAAGGGCAAACATAAGGGAAACTTTGATAGGAGACCCGGAGGAGGTTCCGGTGCGATCAAATGTTTTAAGTGTGGCGTGATGGGCCACAAGTCTTATGATTGTGGGAAGTTCAAGGCGAAGTGTTCCAACTGTGGACTCTTTGGTCATGATGCAGCAGAGTGTAGAAAGAATGCTGTGAAGTGTTTTAATTGTGGCGAGGTGGGTCACATTAGCTCGAATTGTACCAAACCGAAGCAAGCTCAGGCGGGCGGAAAAGTTTTCGCATTAGCAGGTTCAGACGCCACTAATGCGGCAGATCGTTTGATTAAAGGTACATGCTTTATTAATGATATGCCTTTAGTTGCTATTATTGATACTGGAGCGACTCACTCGTTCATTTCTCTTGCGTGTGCTAAGCGGTTGGATTTGTGTATGGTTTCTTTGAGTAGTGGTATGGTTATTGGGACTCCCGCTTCGGGGTCGGTAACTACTTCTTTGGTGTGTGCAAGTTGTCCTTTGACCATGTATGGTAAGGACTTCGTTATGGATTTAGTGTGTTTGCCGTTGGAAGGTTTGGACGTAATCTTGGGTATGAATTGGTTGCAATTTAATAGAGTTCATTTGGATTGCTATCACAAGTTAGTAAGGTTTCCTTCTTTGGAAGATGGTGAAAACGAGAGTTTTCTTTCCACTAAAGAGTTGAAGAAACTTTTAGCGGACGAAGCTCAGTTGTTTGGTTTGTTTGCATCGTTGTCGGTGGAGAGCAAAGTTAAGCTCGACGTGTTTCCTGTGGTTTGTGAATTTCCTGAAGTGTTTCCGGAAGATGTTGCGGATGTGCCGCCAAAGAGAGAGGTTGAATTTTCTATTGATCTAGTTCCGGGTACTAGACCGATTTCGATGACCCCGTATCGGATGTCGGCATCGGAGTTGGTGGAATTGAAGAAGCAGTTGAATGATTTGTTGGATAAGAGATTTGTAAGACCAAGTGTTTCTCCTTGGGGTGCGCCGGTATTGTTGGTAAAGAAGAAGGATGGTAGTATGCGATTGTGTATTGATTATCGGCAGTTGAATAAGGTAACAATTAAGAACAAGTATCCGCTTCCAAGAATTGATGATCTGATGGATCAATTGGTTGGAGCCCGTGTTTTTAGTAAGATTGATTTAAGATCCGGTTATCACCAGATTCGGGTTAAGGAAGAAGATATTTCGAAGACGGCTTTTAGAACACGATATGGTCACTACGAGTATACGGTGATGCCATTCGGAGTTTCTAATGCGCCGGGTGTTTTCATGGAATATATGAACCGTATCTTCCACGAGCAGTTGGATCGTTTTGTGGTGGTGTTTATCGATGACATTTTGATTTATTCTAAGTCTCGAGAGGAACACGAAGAACATTTAAGGATTGTGTTGCGGATTTTGAAAGAGAAGAAGTTGTACGCAAAGTTGTCTAAGTGTGAGTTTTGGTTGTCGGAGGTGAGTTTTCTTGGGCATATTATTTCCGGCAATGGTATTAGTGTGGATCCATCCAAGATCGATGCGGTAATGCAATGGGAGACTCCAAGATCGGTTACGGAAATTCGAAGCTTTTTGGGCTTGGCCGGTTACTACCGGAGGTTTATCGAAGGATTTTCAAAGTTAGCACTTCCGTTAACGCAGTTGACTTGTAAAGGAAAGGCTTTTATTTGGGATGTTAATTGTGAAGAGAGTTTCATGGAATTAAAGAGAAGGTTAACGTCAGCGCCAGTTTTGATTTTGCCGAATCCTACGGAACCTTTTGTGGTTTATTGCGATGCTTCTTTGTCAGGATTGGGTGGTGTATTGATGCAAGATGGGAAGGTCGTGGCGTATGCTTCTAGGCAGTTGAGAGTGCATGAAAAGAATTATCCTACTCATGATTTGGAGTTAGCGGCCGTGGTGTTCGTTTTGAAAATTTGGAGGCACTATCTTTATGGTGCAAGATTTGAAGTTTTTAGCGATCACAAGAGTTTGAAGTATTTGTTTGATCAAAAGGAATTGAATATGAGGCAAAGGAGATGGCTAGAACTTTTGAAGGACTATGATTTTGGTTTCAATTATCATCCGGGTAAGGCGAATGTGGTAGCCGATGCCTTAAGTCGGAAGTCGTTGCACGTGTCTACTTTGATGGTTAGAGAGTGGGAACTCTTGGAGAACTTTAGAGATTTGAGTTTGGTTTGTGAGTTAACACCGAGTAGTGTGAAACTTGGTATGTTGCATGTCACGAATGATTTCCTTACTACAGTGTGCGAAAAGCAAAAGTTGGATTTGAAATTTGTGGATTTGATGACGAATGGAAATGAAGATTTCAACGTTGATGAATTAGGAGTTTTGAGGTTTCGAGGTCGTATTTGTATTCCTGATGACGCAGATTTGAAAAAGATGATATTGGAAGAGGGACATCGGAGTAACTTAAGTATTCATCCGGGAGCGAATAAGATGTATCAGGATTTGAAGAAGATCTTTTGGTGGTCTGGATTGAAAAGCGATGTTGCTCGTTTTGTGTACTCGTGTTTGACTTGTCAGAAGTCTAAGGTGGAGCATCAGAAGCCTAGTGGATTGATGCAACCGTTGGATATTCCGGAATGGAAATGGGATAGTATATCGATGGATTTCGTTACGGGATTGCCGAATACGCAAAGAGGATATAATGCTATTTGGGTGATTGTTGATAGGCTTACTAAATCGGCTCACTTTATTCCGATTGATATTACTTATTCTTTGGAAAGGTTGGCCGAGATTTATGTTGGCGCTATTGTGAAGCTTCATGGAGTTCCTAAGAGTATTGTGTCGGATAGAGATCCTAGATTTACTTCAAGATTTTGGGAGAGTTTGCAAGGTGCCTTGGGTTCTAAGTTGAGATTGAGTTCGGCATATCATCCGCAAACAGATGGTCAGACCGAGAGGACGATTCAATCGTTAGAAGATTTGTTGCGTGCTTGTGTGCTTGAACAAGGTGGTGCATGGGACAGTTATTTAGCGTTGATTGAATTCACCTATAATAACAGTTTCCATTCGAGTATTGGTATGGCGCCATTTGAGGCTTTATATGGACGGAGATGTCGAACAC
Organism: Lathyrus sativus; assembly: GCA_963859935.3. Lineage (NCBI taxonomy): Eukaryota > Viridiplantae > Streptophyta > Magnoliopsida > Fabales > Fabaceae > Lathyrus > Lathyrus sativus. Next base: position 445,979,733 of record OZ012739.1, on the reverse strand, counting down.
CTCTGTGTTGGCATGAGACGGGTGAAAGGTCGGTAGTTGGTCCTGAAATGGTACAGCAAACGACGGAAAAGGTGAAATTTATTCGGGAAAAGATGAAAGCTTCTCAGAATAGACAGAAAAGTTATCATGATAAAAGGAGAAAGGATCTCGAGTTTCAAGAGGGCGACCATGTGTTTTTGAGAGTTACACCGGTTGCGGGTGTGGGTCGTGCTTTGAAGTCGAGAAAGTTGACTTCTCGTTTTATTGGTCCGTATCAGATTGTCGCACGAGTTGGTGCTGTGGCTTATCGTGTGGCGTTGCCTCCGAACCTTTCGAATTTGCATGATGTATTTCATGTCTCGCAACTTCGGAAGTATGTTCCGGATCCGTCACATGTGATCCCAATGGATAAAGTTGAAGTAAGAGATAACCTTACAGTTGAAGTTTTACCGGTTAGTATTTTGGACCGTGAAGTTAAGAAACTAAGAGGCAAGGATATTGCGCTTGTGAAAGTGTCCTGGGGAGGTGCCGCGGAAGGCAACATGACTTGGGAATTGGAGAGCAAGATGCGAGAATCGCATCCAGAGTTGTTTGAATCAGGTGATATTTTCGAGGACGAAAATTTCTAAAGTGGGGGAGAGTTGTAACGCCCCGATTCTGAATTCCCATTAATTGTTGAGTCTTTTAATTTATTTAATTGATGTTTGTTTAAATTGAGAAATTATATATTGTTATTGTGTGGTGTTTGCTTATTTTATCTATTTTACCGATTCGGAGAGTTTTCGGGGAATTAGAGTAAAAAGGGCATTTTAGACATTTAGCACTTTAGTGTGAGAATTGATTGGTAAGTGTTGGAAAGAATTTGAGAGGAAAGAAATAGAGATAGAAATAGAATAAGAGAGGAGAAGAAAGAAAGATAGTAACATAAGAAGAAAAACAAGAGAAAGAAAAGAGGAGAGGAGAAAGAGAAGAGAAAGTGGAGAGGAAAACCTAGAATCATCAAGGGATCATCACCAAAGCTTGCAATCGATCGGTAAGGGTGTGAAACTCCATCATCTCTTTAATGTGTATGATTGTATGTGTATGTGTGTGGATTTTGTAGAGTTTCTACTCTTTTTCCACTTAGGTTAGAAGTTGGTTTTGTGTGTAGAATGAGGTTTTAATCGGTTAGAACTCGGATTAGACGATGTAGTTTAGTCGGGTGATGGTTGGGTTGTGCTACTGTGACCGGTTTGGATTTAATCGGTTGGTTGTGTGGAGTTTGGGCTTTGAGGCAGCCATGGAAGTTCTGTCTTCGCAAGTTCGCCAGGCGAATGGCAGCGAAGCTTCGCCAGGCGAAGCCCAGCGAGCTGTAGCGAAGCAAGTCAGAAGCTAATACCCTGTATTCGCTGGCAAGTTCGCCAGGCGAGGTGAGTTGGCGAAGGTTCGCCAGGCGAGTGGGTAGCGAGCCTCAGCGAGTAATTCCAGAGTTACTCCCAGTGGACTTCGCTGGGGAGTTCGCCAGGCGAAGGCCAGCGAGCATTCGCTGCGTGGCTTCGCCAGGCGAAGGTTGGCGAACCTGGCAGTGTTATTTTGTTTTGCTGTTTGTTCATAGTGTGATGTTTGGTTGATTCAATTATGATTAATGCCTACATGAATGATTGATGTGTGAACTGTTCCAACATGTCGTGCTGTGGGTGGCCGAAAGGCGTGAATCCTAGATTGTAGAGTAAATGGTGAATCTTGAATATTTGATAATCTTGTGTATTTGCTCGAATTGAATAGAAACGCATTGATGGGCTGATATGTGTGTAAACCATGTGTGGAATGGTGCATAATGTGAATGTATGATAGATATATGCGATGTATGTGATAAATGCAATGAATATGTTTGTGAGCATAGTATGCATTTTTGTGTCGATTGATCCCTCGGAGGATTTGCAGAACCTCGTATGATACGATGGTTATATTTGATTCCTTGGAGAATCGGTTGCATTGTGTGATTCCTTGGAGAATCGGTCATAACATGTAATCCCGTGGAGGATTGGTTAGAGTATTTGATTCCGTGGAGAATCTGCTGAGTACTTGATCCCGTGGAGGATCTGCTGAATATTCGATTCCGTGGAGAATCTGATGAATATTTGATTCCGTGGAGAATCTGCTGAGTACTTGATCCCGTGGAGGATCTGCTGAATACTCGATTCCTTAGGGAATTTGTTGAATGAGTCGGTACCGCATTTGCATCTGCATAGGGTCGTGTGTCGGTCTCTATGAGTTGCATGAGTCATCTGTGTATGATGCATTGGTTGTGTGAATATTACTGTGTATGTTATATGTGAATTGTTTGGAGGAAATATAGTGAATGTTCACGTGTATGTGTAGAGACATGATTATTTGTATATGCTTAATGTGGTGAGAACATAATTTGAGTATAACTTGTATAATTATGGATTTATGTATATATACAATTTTATACATTAACTGTTATGATGTTGTTTCTCACCCTTCTGCTGTTTTATAATGCTCTATGAGGCATTGCAGAGTAGGAAGCTGGAGGTTCTTTTTGTGAAGCGATGTCTTCATTCTTTTTGGTGAATGGCTCTGATATGTAACATCTGGGTAGTTAGGAAGTCTTTGACTCTTTTGGAGTTATATTTGTTTTGATTCTTTTGTGATACATATGTATATGTATCTGATGTGGATATGTTGTAAAGTATGAATTAACTAATGGTTGTATATACTTTTCTGAATGAGATCGATTCAATATTTGGATGTTTCCGCTTTATTCTAAATATTGAGATGTGGGTTACCCATTGTTGCATATCTATTTTTGAGCAGGTATCGTATGTGTTTAATTTCATGATAATGTGATGCGCCTCTTTTATACCATGTTTTAATTAAACTCTGATGAAATAAATTTTCTAAGTGCCTAATTGATTTATCTATTTTATTTGGGGTATAGAAAGGGGGTGTTACACAAACTACCTTTCACTTGTACACCATCCATCTGAATCAATGTACTTCTTCAACTTAGGCACATGCCACATCATGTAAATTCCCACGAGTGACAGCAGTAAAACAGTCTAACCTGCTATTTTTCCCACGCTTCCGCTGCGCCACTCTGGTGCAGATCACAAAACACAGTGTGCTTCCGAGACCTCAAGCTCGGCCAACACCTGTTACTATCGTAACTATCAAAACACGTCTTTCTTGGATCCTTTGGATTTTTTTTTCAATCGTCTCTTGCACAATCTCAGCTAGCTTCAACATAGAATGATTAATCTCACTTGTTAGGAAAAGAGCCAAATTAGTCATTCTATCCAAAATCACCCAAGTAAAATCATATCCCTCAAATTCTCCGAAAAACCCAACACAAAATCCATGGGAATACTATCCGATCTCCACTCTGGAATATTCAACGGTTGCATCGGACCCAACGGTCTCTGACGTTTATTCTTCGACTTCCAACAAGTCTAACCAGCATATACAAACTCCACCACTCATCTCTTCAACTATGACCCTCAAAATAATTTCCTCAAATCCGGTTACATCTTCATAGCACCGGGATGGATACTCCATCTACCTCAATACTCTTATTCCACTTAATAATATCTAGAACACAAACTCTATCACGACATCTCATGATACTATTTCCATTAATCTGAAAATCATCCATTCGACTTTAATTCCTCAGATTTAACCAATCTACCAACTCAAACCAGAGTTCTGACCTTATCGAATCTCGTCAAGAATACCACTAGTAAGGTCCAACATACTAAGCTTAACTCCATAAGAAGTCTCTTCACAAACTAAACTCATATCACAAAATTGCTCAATCAGTCCTAACTCTTTTCACCACCATCATCGGCATACGCAAGGATTTCCAAGTTAATATATAAGCTACCACGTTTTGATTTCCCCGAATTATAATTCAATCCGAAACCATAATCCATTCCGGAGTCCCAATTATTTTCTCTACCTCATATTCAACTCTTCCAAATCAAATCAATGCCTTAAGCTCTTGAGATCACCAAACATATCAAATCTCAAACTAACTAATTAAAGCTTCCAACTTCGGCACAACCACAACAGCAACCAACTCTAAATCACTTATCAGATGATTCCTCTTATGTACTTCAAGTTGCCTTAAAGCATAACCAAAACTCGCTGAAGTTTCACTTAGCATATCAATAGGGCATCATAAACACAACAAATGGTCCTGTCGGGTTCGGCAAAAATCAACACACGATACATTTTCAATTTTCTACTATAATTGAACTAGGTACAGGCCTCAAAACAATTTTTCCTAGAAGGATCATCTCGTTAGCTTTCTTACGCTTTGAACGGGGGTCAAAACTGACATACGGTTCAGAAGTTATAAATTTTCGAAATTTTTCCAAAACAGAATTTTTCTGCTTAAAGACTGCTACGGGTTTGAGCATTTTCGCCCGAAAATCCGACCGATTCAATCATTTTCTTCGAAACAACCACATACTCATTTATACCAAACATATATTAGTGATCTAGAACCATCAAACGTGAAATCTACGACTTTCGATTTCAATCCGAATCTTAAATCCTCAACTCTTCAAAAATGCAAAAACTTACAAAATCAATCAAATTCGATAAAACAGGCATACTCGATCACGACCTAACATTACCCGACACAATTGCGTAATCTATTCCAACTTTCATCCGTAAAAACATCGATTCCGTAAAAAGCTGCGATCTCAGAATTCGACGTACGACAACAATTTCACACTTAGAAGGTCATTCGACACATCTTCAACTCTTGGAATATTTAAAGGTCTAATTATACCAATATCGTATTCCACATCTTACTTTCTTTAATAAACATCAGAAGTCACTGCCCACCTTTAATCTACTTGACCATGCACTCTGCTGCCTTAACATACACACCAGACACAAGTCTCAAAGCTACTCAATCACTTTGGTCATTTGACCATCCAAACGGACATATAATATGGAGCTCTCAATATCGAATTAGTTTCCGTAACTAAGTCGGTCACAACACCACTTCACGTCCTGGCTGTATATCACTATCTTGTCAGGCTAACTTCCAGACAACCACAATTAATCGGCAAATCGTCAACTTCCCACTTTCATTATAACTCAAAAATTCCCATTAAAATTAAACACCTCAACACCGTCCTACACCGACTCATCAAAATCATTCTTGAGCACTTAGCTTAACTCAAGACAATTCACTGCTCACGCCATCCAAGCTTGCAAGACACGCATATCCCATCTAACATGACTTCGTCCACTATCAACAAGAGATTAAAGGTGATCAGTTCCTCAATTTGTCAATGGACAGCCGAAAATCATGATAAGGTACAAACCATCTTTACCAAACTATAAGAGCGTTCAACCACACACCGAGCTACAACTTCTCACTTGCAGCATCCTGGAGAAGCACAAGCTTCTCCCCCACTTGAATTATTCTCACTCCTGCAGACAAAGGTTCCACAACAAAACATGTACCGAGAGTGTTTTCACACACATGTCGCATACCAGGGAATACAAAACATTAAACAACTTGGCCGGACAGACCGACATGCTCTGATACCACTAATGTAACACCCCAATCTAACCCGACGGATAATTAAGGAAAACAGAATCAGAGTGCAGCAAATTTTGTAAACATGACGGTCGTAAGGAAGTTGTGACGACCGTCACATCAGCAAATTCTGGGCGTTACAACTTCAACTCATAGAAACATACATTTCACAACTCAATTAGACATCACGCGTTTAGTAATGATACATAGCACAGAAGCCTGGATGAACATACAACAATAACTTGATTTACATTTTGATTACAAGACATCTTATTAATTTGCAGCGGAATATAAAACATTTCCAACATTTAGCATGATTAAAGCAAGACCATGAAACTTGCAACAAAACTCCATTAAAATTCAGCAAGTAATTATCTTGCATCAATTCAACATAAACAACGAGTTTCGACCATAAAAATCAGCACTACTAATTCATCGGTATAGTGCATCCAACCAACATTTGGCACTTAACAACAGCCACCAATTTAATGAAAAATACTTGATAAAATTCAGCAACAAGGAAATTAACTAAAAGCAATAACATCAATCGTTCATCCCCCCAAGAGTGCTACGTATCAGAGCGACCAACAACTTTAAACGGAAAGCTACACTTATTCCGGATTACCTGCAAATTACCACCAACGGAGGTAACATACAACGTAAAGGGTGAGATATCAACAACATAACATAAGGCATGATAAAAGTCATGTCAGAATATTATCACAGCATTATAACTCCAGCAGTTCACATAAATATTAGTAATAATAAACTACAACCACCCTTTATTCATAACCACAACAATTATCATCATATCTCAGCAACTCATCAAAACAACTCAACAACGCAACTCAACAATGCAACTCAACCGTGCATATGCATGTGGTACCATTTTGGGAGACAACACTCCACAATAATTCGGGAGACAACACTCCACAATAATTCGGGAGACAACACTCCACAATAACTCGGGAGACAACTCTCCACAATCATTTTATTTTGTCATTAAAGACACAACCGTCGCCAATCCAGGCCAAATGATATGCTATGAGATGCAACTATTATGGACTATAACACAACAACAACAACTGTGCAACAACCGTGCAACAAGGCATCACGCCTACAACCAATTATCCATAACAGAAACATCACATTTTACATACATCATGTACTCACCACTTCAATCTGTTCATATCAGAGAACTACCAACAGTATCGTTCCTACGAATAAGACTCTAACACATTTTCGCAGAGAACAATTAAAAACAACCTTGTCTCTAAATTGAGAACTCAACAGCATTTTCATGTCAGAGAACAACTGACAACATCGTTACTACAAATAAGAACTCAACACATTTTCATATACCTTCATACGGGTAATATAACTACAACTTACCCACATAATCCAAGGAGAATATTATAATAACATTTTCTCAACAGTGACATAACAACTTCATATGCATCAATTATTCATCATTTCAATACGGGAACATTACCACGGGAATATCACTACGAGAACATTACTACGGGAACATTACTACGGTAACATCACTGCGGTAACATTAATCCTTAATATTTCTTCAACTTACGGGAACATTACTCCTTAACATTTATCGACCTACAGGAACAATAATCCTTAATATTTATCGATCTACAGGAACATTTATCCTTAATATTTATCGACCTACAGGAACATTAATCCTTAATATTTATCGATCTACAGGAACATTAATCCTTAATATTTATCGGTCTACAGGAACATTAATCCTTAATATTTCTTCAACTTACGGGAACATTACCCCTTAATATTTATCGATCTACAGCAACATTAATCCTTAATATTTATCGATCTACAGGAACATTAATCCTTATGATTCAATTCCCTACATGAAATTGATCATACCCACAGTTATAGAATTGAACCCCACCCTTACCTTAGAATAGAGGTCAATTCCAAGCTTTCGGTTCTGGTTCTTCTCTCCGGCGACTTTTCTGCAACTATCTTCCAATTTCACTGATGGACAATTCTTCTGTTCTTACTTTCTCCACAGTCACGTTCCTTTTTCCTCTTTTCTCAGCCTTTTTCCCCCAATTTGGTTTTCTGAGCAGTTTATCGTTCTTTTGCTCTTTCTCCCACAACTTCTCTAATAACTCCCTCATTCCCTTTATTCCATCCACTAATAATAATAATAATAATAATAATAATAATAATAGTAATAATAATAATAATAATAATAATAATAATAATAATAATATTACTACTAGTTATTAAATTATCATCATCATTAATTATATTATATTATTATCAATCTCAATGATTTAATAAATGGTTTCCTATACTTTAAGGACACCCACCAACGCTCTCAGACACACTCCCACATAAAGGCACACCAACAATTCATAAATAATTTAATTAAAATGAACGGGCGTTACATCCACCTCTATCCATGTGGTGAAATAGTCCACTCATACTATCAAGAATTTCAATTGTCATATTTCTAGAGAGAACTTTCCCATGGTACTCACGCCCCACTGGTAGAAGGGCCAAGGCGAGGTCATTGATCGGAGGAGCTCTTTCAGGGCGTGGCGAGGGTCAGCATGTCTTTGGCATTGATCACACTTCTTAACAAAGGTGATGTTATCTTTCATTAATGTTGGCCAATAGTAACCCTCTCTTAATAGCTTGTGGGCGAGAACCTTCTTGCTGATGCTGTAACACCCTAATCTATGTCTCGACATTTAATAAAATAGTTCGAATAAATAAAACAATTATTAGAGTATCATGCATGCTTCATCAAAGCATAAAAACCTCAAACAACAAATAATCATGTAAAGTAAGCAGCGGAGTAAACAAAGTTTGACATAAAGTCTCAACAACAACTCCAACAAAAAAATAAAATATAAACAAAAATGATGGAAGACATCACATCCCCAATGCTACATATCAGAGTGACTCCTCTAAAACCCAATGATAAAAGGTAAAGTGGGCATCAATGCTAACTCCTAACTCAACGATCACTCCTGTACCTGATTACCTGTACTCCTTAGGAGCATAAACGCTACAAAAACAAATAGGGGGTGAAAATACATCTAACAAATGTTAACGATGAAATTCAGCAAGACAGAATAGTAATAACGAGTATAACAATATTCTTAATCACACTCAAAACACAATCAAACAAACCATAATAAAAATGCAATTTAATGCCACTATCTCCATCTCAAATGCATGTAGTACCAAATCACTAGGATCAAAATGCCTATTAATGATATTCTTATGTCTTCAGTTCCTCTATGGATTGTGTCCCCCTCTGGACTTGAGACCCCCATAGTCCCTCTATTAACCAGACCATCATTAGACCAAAATTCTACCTACCTTCGAAATACATGAATGCATGATCACAAACAACACAATATGCAACATCATCATCATCTTAAAATCATAACAAAACAAAAGTCTCAATCATTCTTAAAAGGTTCCACTCTTGAACCTATAATTCGCCATACTCGGATATCACTGTAATCCCACTCTATATTAATATGCTCAAAACACCATTGAAGGTCATCATGGTAATCCCTCTCTAAATTAATATACCAAAAAAAATATTTTCACAACAATTTAATTATTTCATCTCAAAAGATAAGGTTATGTTATTACCAATTATTCTCTAACTCATCAAATTACTCAAAACAACTCAAAAAGTCTAAAGACTCATAATTTCTCAAAAACTTAATACTTTTCCAAAAACTCTCAAATATTTATATTTTCTCGAAAACTCATATTTGTTCAAAACTCATTATTATTATTATTATTGTATCAGACCATCAATAGGGTAATGACAAGCAACTCAATTTACTTAAAAGTGACCCTAAGGTCACCAAAAGGACCCTAATGTCTCAAGATACTCCAAAATACCACTGAAAGGCTTTCGAACTCCGAAAACTTCAGAAAATACTCAAAAACTCATAAAAACCAAAAAATGCCTTAACATTCAAAAAAGTCAAAATCGCGCAGAAAATTCTAAATCGCAATGAAAAGTCAAAATCACACCGAAATCGGCCACCACAGTCGTGCCCGAAAAATTGAATTTTCCAATTTTTTCTCGAAAGTTTGATTTTTTTAAATGTTTTTCAAAATTGAGGTTTTTGCCAAAAAGTGATTTTTTTTTCATAAAATAGATTAAAAAATAAGTTCTCTTGGATTTGGGGAAAAGTGCAGAGAAACGATCTACTCATAAAAAAATTGGGGAGAACAGTTCAGAGTTCCAAATTCACACATTTTGTGAATCAAACAACCCTAACGGGGTCTTTCGAATCCCCGGGGGCAAGGTCCTAACACAATAAAAACCAAATCAACAAAGAACAGATAATTATGTAATCAGATTATATCACAATGTTATCACCTCTAACAATAACATATAGAGTCATGAAGGGGTTTCTTAGAGCAAAGACGAAAAACAAAAATCCAACAGAATTCAATCATATACTAGAAAACACGTATCTTACAAGGAAAAAGTTAAGGCAGACTCATACAATCCCTAAGGCAGTGGTATGAGGGTAAGGAACTTTCACTATCCTACAAGCTTGAAATCATCCACATGTAGACAATTTCCCCTTACCTTGGATTTGCAGAACGGTTGATTTCCTCTAGAAGTTCTTGAATCCCGCTGCTCTCAAACCTTCACGTTTCCCTAGAACTCTCTTTGACTCCTTTCACGTAATGTCAAATGAGATTCTAACCTAATTTCCCCTCGCCTTTTAGTATCTATATGGCCTTATTTTTCAAAATTATACTTTTTGCCCAATTAATTCAAACTCTCCTTCCTTCTACCCCCTACTCTGTATTATTCACAAAAATAACTTGTTCTCTTATTTAAATGATTAAGTAATTATTTAAATCAAATAAATATTCAATTAATAATTATTTAACCAGGCTTCTTCATTTCCTATTATTATTTTATTACCAAATGATAATATTACTAATTATTTGCAATGATCCAAAAAATATTATTTATTTTCTCTCACATATCTTAATCCCAGTAATTAGTAAATTACTAAAATACCCTTACATTTCGAAAATGTCACAATTTCTAAATAATGATTAAATCACGCAAACCCTTAAATAAAGGGTTAAATATGTCTAAGGTCGTCATAAATATCCCAACATAGAGTTTTAAACATTAAATATTTTCTTAAAAGAATGGTCCTCCTAATATGTTCTATCCATACTTTTGGTCCCTTTTGGTAACTGTCATACCCCAATTTTGTTCGCACACTTTACTATTATATGAGTTTTAATCATATTTTATTTTGAATAAATAAGATAGCTCATTTGGTAGTAAAATGAGAATTCAAGGATATTTAAGCATAAGATCCTCGTTTTAAATCCCCTTTTCCTTTTCTTTTTTTGCTTTCTTTCTTTTTCTCTAATTTTAAACTTTTATTATTATTTTAATTATTAATATTATGTTTTTCAATTTTGTTTAGATGTTACTATTACTTAGAGGGTTTGTTGTTCTCACATACTATTTCTTTTATATAATCGCTTGCTATTTTGATTATTATATGTATAAATTGATTTGTTCTTCCATTGTATACACATACTTCAAGTTTCTGTTTGTTTAGCATATATACATGTTTTTCAATTTTCAATGTTTTTTCATATATACACTTTATGATTATACCTTTCTTTCCTTTGTGTGTCTATATATATATATATATATATATATATATATATATATATATATATATATATATATATATATATATATATATATATATATATATATATATATATATATATATATATATATATATATATATATATATATATATATATATATATATATATATATATATATATATATATATATATATATATATATATATATATATATATATATATATATATATATATATATATATATATATATATATATATATATATATATATATATATAGGCTAAATACCCTTTTTGTTCCCTAAACTATACCTTTAGGTTCAGATTGATCCCTTAATTATTTTTTGTGTCATATTGGTCCTTTTCGTCTAATTAGCGACGAAAAAAATTCAAAAATCCGTCGCTAAATCTGTCATTAATTAGACAAAACACACCAATATGACACGTTTTAAATAGTTAAGGGATCAATCTGAACCAAAAAATAATTAAGAAACCAATCAGAACTTAAGGGTATAGTTAAGGGACCAAAAAGTGTATTTTACCACACATATATATATATATATATATATATATATATATATATATATATATATATATATATATATATATATATATATATATATATATATATATATATATATATATATATATATATATATATATATATATATATATATATATATATATATATATATATATATATATATATATATATATATATATATATATATATTTATTTATTTATTTATATTTATATTATTGTTTTTTTTCTTTTTGTTGAGTTACATATATATAAACCTTATGTCATTGGTTTTATATATATATATATATATATATATATATATATATATATATATATATATATATATATATATATATATATATATATATGAGAATATTGTTAGTTTTTTTTTTCCGGTTCTACATATATATATATATATATATATATATATGTAGAACCGGAAAAAAAAAACTAACAATATTCTCATATATATATATATATATATATATATATATATATATATATATATATATATATATATATATATATATATATATATATATATATATATATATATATATATATATATATATATATATATATATATATATATATATGTTTGTTTTTCAACGATCAGTGACTTGGCAGTCACAAGCCTTTATAAAAAAATCAAAATAGAAAAAGAAAGACTTGTTAAGTCGAACACCCCAAAGAGAAAACTTAGACAAAAGTTAGGGTAATCCCAAGGACTAAGCTTCAAAAGAGGTCCAAGCAAAATTAGGGATCAAAAAGAAAAATCAAGCAAAAGAGGTCCCCAAATTCTCAACAAAGCAAAATAGGATTCAGTGACCATCATGTCAAAAATAAAAGGGTCGTTGACATCCATGATAAAAGCAAATAAGGTGGTTGCCATTTCAAGCGAATCTTGAATCATCATCTTTGCCTTACACCGTCAAATCCCATTTGGAAGACGAATCTATGTTGAATTAACTAAACGTATGACTGGAGATCATCATGAAGAAGGGGTGGTGTAATACCCTAATTTTAATCCTAGAATCCCGCCTATCATTTACATCATTTGCATCACAAATAAGATTACAACATTGTTTCTCCTGCCTTCCTCTTAAGGTTTTGATTCTGAAGGAGATCACCAAGCATCTGTGTATTATTCTTACTTTCTTCTCAATCGTTTAGATGTGAGATGTCTTTCTCGTGTTCAAACGACTATTTCCTTAAAATACCTAACCATATCTTAACAATATTTCACTAAAGATGAAACAAAGGGTTGTGGAGTCTTCCATTCCTCTCTTTGAATTGTTTGGGTATGAGAAATATTTCTTGTGTTCGAGCGATTGATATTTACAAAACACACCAACAAACCATAGTGTCGAACTACGATTGCTCTAACTTTCCTATTGCACGAGGGAATACGTAGGCACAAAGACCTTAATCCTTGGCGAGCACCCTAATAATAAAATCAAGGAAAAACTATTGTTTTAATCCTTTAAGTTATTTTAAAATATCAAATTAGTCTCTTAAGTTTTTTTGTAATGCTTTAGTCCCTTTTTAAAAATCCTCGTTACAATAAATTGCAAACTCATATACCATTTGAACTAGTTTTTTATGTTGATCATGAATATGAAATCAAATTTATCAAACAAGTTACGGTTCATGAGAATCAGGTAAAAATGGACGAAATACATAATGAAAAATCAACGATCCGACCAAAATACATAATCAAATGCAAAACTAATTACATATTCGTGATCAACGCGAAAAACCAATTCAAATGGTATATGAGTTTGTAATTTATTGTAATGGAGATTTTAAAAAAAGGACCAAAGCGTTAAAAAAAATTAAGGGACTAACTTGATATTTTAAAATAACTTAAAGGACATAGACAATAGTTTTGCCTAAAATCAACCATTTTTCCTTAAATCCTAGTTAAAACCTTTAGTAAACTTTTTTCTTTTTATTATTCAAAGAAGACAAGTAAGCGTAGTTAACACTCAAAATCACAAATTAGACTAAGATGTTCCCGTTAAGTACAACGGACGTGCGAGGGTGCTAATACCTTCCCCTTGTGTAACCGACTTCCGAATCCGGATATGATTGCGATGACCATTTTCATTTTCTTAAAAGTTTTTCTCGATATTTTCCTTTTCATTTATTGGAATAAATCAAAGTTCAGTGGCGACTCTATTCGAACATACTTTTTCCGCGTCCATCGCGAGGATCGTATTTTTCGAGTGCGACATTAACATCCGTTAACAGAGCTAACATGGCATTGCGACGTGGCATTTTGTCCCCCATTTTATATTATTTTAAAATTTTAATTTATAGCAACGAATATTCTGTCACTGAATTCGTCGCTAATCTGAACATCATATATAAACCCAGAAACCGTAGTTAACTTATAGCTAATATGAAACTAATTCATAGCTAATTCCAACATTCTTATAATCTTTAAAAAATAGCTAGTACGCATTTATGAGTTTCTTACAAATAAGGCTTTTTCAATGTTCATTTTGTCACAAACTGAAGATGTTCAGAGAGTAGCAAGAGAAATAAACAAAGTAACCTTGGATCTTAGTAACCATGAATCTTAAAATGATAACTCTTGAAATGATTAATTTATATCCATGGTTATAAATTAGTATTTTAATATGAACGATAATTGGTTTGAAGATTCATGACAATAGTTGGAGTCTTTAATTAAAGGAATACTTTTAGTGACAGTTTATGGGCTATAGTGACGGATTATAGATTTTTGGTATGAATCTTCATCTTTTAAGAGACTCTTAGTGAAGATTTTTGAGCTATAGTGACAGATTATGGGATTATGAATCATCATCTTCTAAGATACTTTTAGTGACGGCTTACAAGTTACAGTGATAAACTCTGGGTTTTTGACATGAATCTTCATCTTCTAAGATACTTTTAGTGATGATTTCTGAGCTATAATGACAAATTCTGTGTTTTTGACTTGAATCTTTATTTTCTAAGATACTTTTGGTGATGGTTTCTTGGCTATAGTAACGAATTATGGGTTTTTGACATGAATCTCCATCTTCTAAAATGCTTTTAGTGATGGTTTCTGGGTTATAGTGATGGTTTATGGGTTCTTGACATGGATCTTCATCTTCTAAGACACTTTTAGGGTGCATTTGATTTGTAAAATAAGAAGTACTAGAAAGAACCGTATTGGACAGTACATAATAGTAATGGTTTTTGGGCTATAGTGACGGATTTTGGGTTTTTGACATGAATCTTCATATTCTAATATACTTTTAGTGATGGTTTTCGGACTATAGTGATGGATTCTAGGTTTTTGACATGAATCTTCATCTTCTAACATTATTTTAGTGATGGTTACTAGGCTATACTGCAAATTCTGGGTTTTTGACATGAATCCTCATTCTCTAAGATACTTTTAGTGACTGTTTCTGGGCTATAGTCACGGATACTGGGTTTTGACATAAATCTTCATCTTCTAAGATACTTTTAATGATGGATTATGGGTTTTTGACATGAATCTTCATCTTATATGATACTTTTAGTGACAATTTCTGGGTTATAATGACAGATTATGTATTTTTGACCTGAATCTTCATCTTTTTTTTCTGTATATATTCAGATTAGCGACAAATTTAGTGACGGAATATCCATTGATATAAATTAAAAATTTAAAATAATATAAAATAGGGGACAAAATGCCACGTGACATCCATGCCAAAATCTTTGCCACGCTAGATTGCCACATGTCAATGTCACGTCAGCTTTGTTAACAAATGTTAGCAGGAAGGACCAAAAGTGTGGATGGAAAATATTAGGAGGACCATTCTTTGAAGAAAATTGTTTGAGGGACTAAAACTGAATGTTGGGATATTTTTTAGGACCTTAGACATATTTAACCCTTAAATAAAATGCTTAAATAATAAGTTGGGGCATTATAAATGTGGCTATTGTAGGATCCCTTATGGACTTCCGTGAGAACTAGGGAGATGTCGTTCTCATTTAAGCATCTCAACTTGTGAGTATCTCTTCCCATTCTGTAGAGCTTCCCTGAGAGCAGGGTGTACTTGGCGACTTTCCTTCTAATATTCCTAGCTTCTCCCCTATCTAAGTATATTTGAAAAAAGGTATGTGATTTATCTAAATGTTTCAAAGTTTTTGAAATAACGTATGCGCATAAGGAATAAAGATTTAAGTTTGACCTTCTCTCCAAGCTCGCCAACACGTAAAGGGTAGAACATAATCGCATTGTAATTAAAGAGATTCTCACCGCCCCCAAGATTAAGGCATATGAAACTAACACTCTTGAAGTCACTTAGACCTCCAATTGGCTAGCACCAATAGTACGTTATCTACATTCATACGAACTATCGCGGGACAAGTTAGAGGAAAAGAAGATTAAAAAATGCACAACAAAGTACACCATGATGTTAGGGAAGCTTTACAAAATATGAAGGGCTTCCCCCATGCTGAGATGTTTAGGAGAACCTGAAATCACCTTAGTACTCACGGGGGTACATCAGGGGGGCTTGCGTAAGTCACATTGGTAGGCGAGATCTGAACCATAAATTACTTAAAGCGGGTTATTATTGTCCTACTATGATGAAGGATAATGTAACATTCGTCAAGAAATGCAATAAATTCCAGAAGCACGCCAATCTGCATCTTGGACAAGCTGAAATTCTCCATTCTGTTACGTCTCCTTGGTCATTCTAGCAATGGGACGTGGACATTTTTGGGCCATTTCCCACTGGCGTATGGACAACTAAAGTTTTTAATATTGGAGTAGACTAATTCATAAAGTGCATATAAGATGAAGTTGTCTCGAATATCACAAGTGAAAGAGTATGCCACTTCTATTGACATTGACTCGTGTGTAGGTTTAGTTTACCAGGGGTTATAATTTCAAACAATGGTACTCGATTCTCCAGCTTCACTATGGTTGATTTCTATCGTGGCCTTAAAGTACATACAAATTTTATCTTTGTTGTCCATCCATAGGCAAACGGGAAGGCTGAGTCAGCGAACAAAATGATATTAGTGGGAATAAAGAAAAAGTTGGATGAAGCCAAAAAGACTCTAGGTTGAACAACTTAATGAAGTATTGTGGTCA
This sequence comes from Lathyrus sativus, assembly GCA_963859935.3. NCBI lineage: Eukaryota > Viridiplantae > Streptophyta > Magnoliopsida > Fabales > Fabaceae > Lathyrus > Lathyrus sativus. Next base: position 445,962,887 of record OZ012739.1, on the reverse strand, counting down.
TATCATACCACCCCCATTCAACCACCAAAGAAACCTCATTCACAATGGTATATGAAGATGACATTATACCACATGTTGAAATCGACACACCCATGCAACAGTGTTTATGACTCATTAAAAAAGAAAACAAGTTAGGGCTTAGATGTGTAGTTGACCTGATTGTAGAGACCCGACATGTCGCCCATATTAAGGAACTCACTACCAAGCAAAAGGGAGACCAAAATATACAATTCAAAGGTGGTCTCGATAGAAATACAGGAAGGAGACCCCGTACTCATATAAGTTATCGTGGTCGTCCAACATGGGAAGCTATAACCCAAATGGAAGGGTCCATATCGCATCTTTCAGAAACTATCTCATGGAGCTTACAAGCTCGAAAAGTTGGGCGTACCACTCATCCCAAGGATATGGAACTCAGTTAACATGAGATATTATTAGTTAACTAATTTTTATTTATTTTAAGGTGAAAGGCGGTTGGCAAACCAATGTACGAATGAGTCCCTTTTAAAAATTATTTATTATAGTATTTGATCTGACCTGATCAGGAGGGGATCACGGACTGGCCACACACTGTTGGGCTGCTACCTATTCACCGGATGAGAAGGAGGAGGGGGGTGTACCTGCAAGACACTCTGATGCCAAAGTAAGAAGTTGGGCAGAGTGGAAGCAATAGTACAGAAAAAGGGGCAAGAAGAGTTACCTGACCCTCTTGAAGAAGAGGGTATTTATAGAGAGACCCCAGCGCTGGGCCAACGGTCATTCGAGGTGGGCTGGATGACCAGGCCCAACCCTAATGACTGCTAGGGCTTACGTGGCGTAGTGAAGACCAGGACGTGGTCTTCGCCCTAGTTCAACCGCTCCTAGATCTCCGGAAAGTGGGTTTGACCTGCTCTTTCGGAGGTGGGCAGTTGGCCGGTGACGTGTCCCTGCGGAGGGGAGCACGTGGAGAACGTGCGTCGAGCACGTTATTCTCCCCGCGGAGGGGAGCCCGGGCGGTTCTTCCCGTCCGGCGACAAAAGGTTGTGGAGACGTAGCTTGTGCTCGGCGGCTTTCCCTGCTCGTCTCGAAGGGGGCGCGTGCCTGGCGTGCCCGGTTCGCTTGTTGGGCCGCACGCGGTATTGGGCCTGCCGAGGTTAGGCCCATACCGGAACAGGAGCCCCCCAAGTCGAAGCTCTGGGGAAAGAGCGAGGACTTAAGGTCGTCACATCTGGAGCGGGCACTCGCGCGAAGATCTCCGGTCGTCGGCAGAACGGGGAAGAGGCAGGTGAAGGAACGCGACTGTCAGGTTGCCGCCACGTGTCTTGCGTTAAGCGGTCGTGGGGGCGGCTACCCTATGTCATTAATGATCCTAGGGTCGCTTCGAGTCCCGCGCCGGGTTATAAATATGGAGGTCCCCGCTCATTCTGTTACTTTTCTCTCTGCTAAGCTTTATCGTCTCTGCTCGTCCGCCGCTTACCGCCGATCGCCGCCGTACCGTTGATCTTTTCTTCCGTCCGCCGCCGTTACAAGTGAGTTCCTCTTTTCCCTCCCTTTTTATTTTCGTCGTTTAATTGGAACGTGTGGTCGGGGCGTGATGAACGCCCCGAGGAGGGACGCGAGTTCCGCCGCGTCTGGCGAGTTTTCTGATGAATGTCCCGGGGACGGTAGGCTGGTTCCGATGAATGCCCCGAGGACGAGAGCTTTTTCTGATGAATGCCCCGAGGACGGGGGTTTTCTCCGATGAATGCCCCGAGGACGGGGGCTTTCTCCGATGAATGCCCTGGGGAGAAGTACCTTCTCCGATGGCCGTCCCGAGAGGGGCGAGGGGTCGGTCTTTGATCCCCGAGGAGGGTAGACGGGGAGCGAGTGTTTGCTCGTCGCTTCCCGGCCTTTGTCGCCCTTTCACTTGACTTGCGGTGGAAGGGTGGATTTGATCCTGGCTATCAAATTCACCGATGTCCTCTGCTTTCAGGTGTAGATGTCGGCTCTGGTGCCGGGGATAATGGTTGAAGACAATGAACCTGAGGTTCCGGAGTATGACGACGAGCGTATTGCCCCGTCCGAGGAGTGGGCGGCCGAGGAGCCACTTTCTACCCCTTCTTGCTTTGTGGCCGACGCGTCCGACGTGTACGCCACGGTCGAGGACACGCCCATAGGAGAAACACAGCACTGGCAGGTGTACCGGCCAAAAGAACATCACCGCATCTGCTCGCGATATGGGCGGCGGATGTTCCCGATGCATGAATTCTATTTTAAAGAAGCTCGGCTCCGGTTACCGTTTTCCGCCTTCCATCTGGGGCTTTTTGACTGGCTGCGTCTTGCCCCGTCCCAGCTGCACCCCAATGCTTTGGCTTTCATCCGGGCTTTCAAGGTGGTGTGTTTTTACCTCTCGATGGAGCCGACGGTGCCGTTATTCTTCCGCATCTTCCATCTGCAGCGGCAGACGGTGCACGGCCACCACGGATGGGTCTCCTTCAAGCAATCGACAAAAATTTTCAAAGCGTATAGCGATTCTGTCAAAGACTTCAAAAACCAGTTCTACCTCGTCAAGCCGATCACGCAGCACGGCTCGGACACTCTCTTCGACGAGGGCGAGCGAAAGGTAGATGGCCAGCGGTTCCGCGCGTGGCTTCCTAAGATACATCTGCTATGGACCGCGGAGCATTTCAGTCGAGGGACAGATAGGTATATCGTCCGGGCGGGGACCCTCGAGGAGAAGGACATGGCCGCCTATTTGAAAATAATTGCCTTTGTGCGGTCTCTCCCTCCGTCGAAGCTGGTGACGCCCGACGGTCGGTATGTCCTTGACGCTCAGGGGAACGTACGCACCAAGAAGCGTTTGATAAATACTAAGACTTTGCTCGGTTGTGCGACCGGGGCGGCCGCTCTGGATTACCTAGGTAGGAATGTTCGTTTCCCCCCCGAGGTCGGGGGTTTTTGATCGTCGCTAACTCTTTTCTTTATTTTTGCAGCGAACATGTCTTCCGTCGAGGAGCGGGTGAAGCAGTTGCGCGCCACTAGGAATGTCGCGGCCCCAAGGACGAGGGTGAGCCAGCTGGTCGGACAGGAGGTCGCGATGCCGGGGGGCAAACTTCGTCCTCTTCGCCTCAAGAAAGCCAATCTCCTGTGTCTCAAGGAGCGTCGAAGAGGCAGAGGTCCGAGGAGCCTCGGGTGGTGGATCTGACGGTCGGCGCCGTCGAGGAAGGTTATGTCGTCCCTCCCTGCCACCAGCATCCGGGATATTTTCATGGTGCCCGTTCTCCCACTGTTTCCGCCGGGGAGGTGAAGGCTGTTCGTCAGGCTGATCGAGAGACCCGTCGACGTGTCCTGGCTGAGGACTTGACCGCAATGATGCGGACGTTCACGACGGCTCTTGTGTTGAACGAGGAGGGCTGCTCTGCTGCTGAGCTATCCAAACTGCAAGGGGATCTCACTTTCACGCAGTCGCGGTTGGCCAAGCTCACTGAGGAGTTGGAGAAGAGCCAGAAGGACGTGGCCGAGCAGCGAAAACGGGCAGAGGGCGCTGAGGGGAAGGTGGCCTCGTTGGAGGAAAAACTGGGGACGGCGACGACCGAGGTGCAGGCGCTGAAGGTTCGCACGGAGGTTTTGGACAGCGCTGTTCGCCCGGCCGAGGACGAGACTGATGGGGATCGACGGTTAATCACCCGTGCTGACCTGATCGCTCGTATCCGGGTGTTGGAGAGCGATTGTCTGGAGGCTGTTGAGGTCGGGTTCAAGAACGTCGTCGAGCAGATTCAGGTCGCCAACCCTGGTGTCGTGCTGGCCGTGGACGGGATAGGGCCGTACCACGAGATCGTTGATGGGAAGGTGATCGATCCCTATCTTGTTATCCCCGAGGAGGAACCCGTGGCTGCTGACCAGGCGGACGAGGAAGCATAGGTTGTCGGGCCTGCGTGCTCGTTGTTTTTGTGGCCTGCGTGCCGATGTTTGTTATCTCTTTTCTTTGGGCCTGCGTGCTCTGTATTTGTACTATTGACTACTGGGCTGGTGCCCGCTTTTGTTTAATATATTTATCGTGGATTTTCTAAGTGTGCGCTCGTTATTTGCATGTCGTTTTATGCTCGTTTTTCGTATTTGTTTGAATGCTTCTGATGTGTATGACATTTCTTGTAAATTTTCTAAGTGTGCGCTCGGTGTGTTTAGCTCGACAGTTTGTTACCGGTAGTGCGGGGAACTGGCCGGTTTGGTCGGCGACGTAGCCGGGCCGTTTCGGGGGTAGTTCTCCCCGGGGCGTGGACGGCCCATCGCGAGCTGGGTGTCCTGCCTCTTTTGGTACGACGGCGGGGAGCCTCGGTCGAGGTATTCCCTGCCGAGCAAGGCCTTCTGCCCGCGCACACGAGAGGCAAGGCTTGCTTTTCTTTGGTCGCTGGTGGACGCGGGGGTGTGCGGTGGTACCATGTCTCCCCCCCCCCAGTGGTCGGGACGATGGGTCGTCGCGGGCAATGTTTTAACTGTAGTACCGCTTAAGTTTCGCGGCGTTTCATGGTCGAGCTAGTTGTTCACCGTGTAGGTTTTCGAGGTAATAGGCCCCGTGCTCCGTTTTGTGCTGGACTCGGTACGGCCCTTCCCAGTTTGCAGCCAGTTTGCCCTCGTGGGAGTCTTTCTGGTTTCTGCGTAGAACTAAGTCGCCTGTTTGAAAATCGCGTTTTATGACTTTGCTGTTATGGCGAAGTGTGACTTGTTGCTTCAGCCGGGCTTCCCGGAGAGCTGCTCCTGAGCGGATTTCTTCGACGAGGTCGAGCTCTTCTTGGAGGGAGCCGTCGTTGTCGTCGGTGTCTAGGGGGGCTTCCGTTCGTCTGGATGGTTCGCGGATTTCAACCGGTATCACAGCCTCGGTTCCGTACGTGAGGCGAAATGGGGTTTCCCCCGTGGTTGAGTGGGGGGTAGTACGGTATGCCCAGAGGACGCTGTGGAGTTCTTCGACCCATGCTCGTTTGGCGTCGCTGAGCCGTCGTCTGAGTCCTCTGAGTATAACTCTGTTCGCCGACTCCGCCTGGCCGTTTGTCTGAGGATGTTCGACCGAGGCGAAGTGATGTTTGGTTCCGAGTTTGGTGACGAAGTCGCGGAAGTTTTTGTCTGTGAATTGTGTGCCGTTGTCGGTGACAATGGCGAGCGGTACCTCGAATCTGGCAAGGATGTTGCGTTTGTAGAATCGGAGTATGTTGTGGGCGGTGATTTTGGCCAGAGCTTCGGCCTCGATCCACTTGGTGAAATAATCGACTCCCACGGTGAGGTACTTGTTCTGGTATGAACCGAGGGGGAAGGGCCCGAGGATGTCCAGCCCCTACCAAGCGAACGGCCACGGAGATGAGAGGGACGTGAGGTCGGTTGGGGGGGCGAGATGCATGTCCCCGTGTCGTTGACACTTATCACATCGTTTGACATGTTCCTTCGCGTCGGACTGCATTGATGGCCAGTAGTAGCCTGCGCGTAGGGCCTTGCGCGCTAGGGATCTGCCGCCGAGGTGCTGCGCGTTGATACCTTCGTGGATTTCGTCAAGAACGGTCGTACTCTGGGACTTATCTATGCATTTGAGGAGTGGGATTGCGAAGCCTCGGCGGTATAGTCGTCCCTCGAGGAGGACGTACGAGCAGGCCCGTCATTTCGTCGCGTTGGCCTCGCTAGAGTTGGCCGGCAGACGGCCGGTGCTGAGATAGGTGTGGTGGGGGGTCATCCAGCAGTCCGCGTCTCCGATGGCGTTGATGTCGAGGGGTGTGGTGGTCGGGCTGGTACTTGGTTGGGACAAGATTTCTTGAATGACCGATTTGTGGCCGCCTCGCTTTTTGGTGCTTGCCAGTTTGGAGAGGATGTCGGCGCGGGTGTTCTGCTCCCGAGGAACGTGCTGAATCTCTGCTGAGTCGAACCCTCTCAGTTTTTCGGTGATGAGCGCGAGGTATCCGGCGAGGGTGTCGTTTTTTGCTTGGTATTCGCCTCGGACTTGCGAAGCGACCAGCTGAGAATCCGTGTAGATTCGGATGTCCCTGGCTCCCAGGTCAGATGCTAGGCGCAGGCCGGCGAGAAATGCTTCGTATTCGGCCTGGTTGTTAGTCGTTGGAAAGGCTAGTGTGAGGGAGACTTCGATGACCGTACCCTCGTCGTTATCGAGGACGATGCCGGCGCCGCTTCCCGTAGAGTTGGAGGAGCCATCCACAAAGATGGTCCAGAGGTGGTTCCCGGCGGTAGGGTCGGGGGGCGTGGTCATCTCGGCGACGAAGTCGGCCAAAGCTTGAGCCTTGATGGCATGCCGGCTTTCGTAGGTGATGTCGAACTCGGAGAGTTCTAGCGACCATTTCAGCATGCGTCCAGCCATGTCGGGGCGGCCGAGTAGCTGGCGGATGGGCTGGTCGGTGCGGAGCACGATGGTGTGTGCTAGAAAATAATGTCGGAGTCGGCATGCCGCTGTCACGAGGGCCAGGGAGACTTTCTCGATCAGCTGGTATCGGACTTCCGGGCCGTGGAGAGCTTTACTAGTAAAGTAAATGGGCTTCTGTCCTTCTCCGGCTTCGCTCACGAGGACGGCGCTGACGGCCTCGTTGGAGACGGCCAGATATAAATATAGGGTTTCGCCCGTCGCGGGGCGCGTCAGCACTGGCGGTTCGGATAGGACGCGTTTGAGGTGGCAAAGGGCTTTCTCACACTCGTCCGTCCATTCGAACTTGGTCTCTTTCCTGAGCAGTTTGAAGAACGGGAGGGCGTGTTGGGCCGATCTCACGATGAATCGCGAGAGGGAGGCTAGTACGCCTTTGAGGGACTGGATGGCCCGTTTCGTGGTCGGCGTGGTGATATTGGAGAAGGCGTGGCATTTGTCCGGATTGGCTTCGATCCCCCGTTCGGTCAAGTAGTAGCCGAGGAATTTACCGGCGCAGACGCCGAAGGTGCATTTCTCCGGGTTAAAACGCATGCGACATGACCTCGCGGTCTTGAAGACCTTCTGGAGGTGTGCCGCGTGGTCGTCCTCCGCGCCGGATTTGACGATCATGTCGTCCATATATACTTCGAGCATGTCCCCGATTTCGTCGCGGAAGACACGGTTCATCATCCGCTGGTATGTGGCCCCGGTGTTTTTGAGGCCGAAGGGCATCACGTTGTAATAGTAATTGCCCGACGCCGTCATGAAGGCCGTGGCTTGTTTGTCGTGTTCGGCCATCGGGATCTGGTTGTATCCCGAGTACGCGTCCATGAAGGACAAAAGCTTGAAGCCTGCAGAGTTGTCGACGAGATTGTCGATATTGGGGAGGGGGTAGGCGTCCTTAGGACATGCCCGGTTGAGGTCAGTGTAGTCAACACACATGCGCCATTTTCCATTATTCTTTTTAACGAGTACAACGTTGGACAGCCAGGTGGAATACCGGGCTTCCGAAATAAAATTTGCCTCTAAGAGGTCTTTTATAGCTTGTTCGGCTACTGCCGATTTTTCGGGGGACTGGCGACGTCGGCGTTGTACAACGGCCTTTGCGGTTGGGTTGATGGAGAGCTGGTGGCAGGCGACCTCGGGGTCGAGTCCCGGCATTTCCGCGGCGCTCCAGGCGAAGAGGTCGGCATTCTCACGGAGGCAGGCTTGGAGCTGACGTTTCGCGAGGTCTGGGAGTCCTGCGCCTATCCTCACGGTTCTGCTCGTGTCTTCCCCGAGGGGAATGAGTTCGAATTCTCCATCCGGGATGGGGCGCGCTGGGTGTGGGGGCTGCCCGTTGACTTCGTCGGTCTTTGTTTTATTGTCGAGCTCGTCGGTGAAGCGACTGTCGAGCTCAACGGATCCGACCAGCTCCGTTGGTTTGTCCTTTGGTGTAGCGCTTGACGCTTTCTTTTTGGTCGATGGAGCGATGGAGTCTAGGCCTTTCAGCGCGGCTTCGAAACATCTTCGAGCGGCTTCGATATCTCCGTTGAGGGTTACTACGGCTCCCCTTCTCGTGTAGTACTTCATCTTCAGGTGGACGGTGGAGGGTACCGCGGTGAGTTCTGCTATCGTTGTCCTGCCCAGGATGCAGTTATAGAGGGACGGGCATTCGATGACTAAGAAACGGACGCTGATGTCCCTGGCTGTTTCCTCTTCTCCGAAGGTGACTTTCAATTCTACGTATCCCCAAGGTCTCGTCGTCGTCCCGTTGAACCCCTGAAGGTCGGAGCCTACGTAGGGAGAAAGGTTGGATTCGTCGAGCTGGAGAGTTGTGAACAGATGTGAGTACATGATGTCAACCGAGCTCCCGCCGTCGACGAGGAGGCGCCTGACGTCGAAGTTTGCCATTCGGGCACGTATGAGCAAGGGTATGTTGGAATTGGGAGATCCCCCGGGTAGTTCCTCGAGGTAAAATGTGATCGGGTTGGAGCGGCCTCGGAATTTGTCGAGCGTGCTCATCTTCCCGGAGTTGCTCGCGATGAGTTCGTCGAATTTTCTTTTCACAGATCCTATGGATAGACTCCTCGTGGCTCCATCAGAGATGACCATGGCTCTGGGGAAGTATTCCCATCGGCTGGTCGGTCGGATTGGCTCGTCGACTAGGTTGGGTCCTTCGGGGATGCCGAATTCTCTGCTCGCGAACCAATCCTCGGGGCGGCTGACGCACAACGCGACCTGGAGTCTGCCGCTGTCCTCTGGAGAGGGGAGTTCCTCGATTTTCTTAGCTTCCGGAGCCTCTGACCTGGGTGGTTCACCTCCTCGGGTGTATCGCTTCAGGTGCCCGTCTTTGATTAGGATTTCGATCGCATCTTTGAGATGGATGCAGTCTTCCGTCACGTGCCCGTGGGTCCTGTGGAATCGGCAGTATTTTGATTTGTCCACGTTGGGTTTGGGCGGCGTTGGTCGCGGAAAACGGACACCTCCCTGAACAAACTCGGTTTTAGCGCATTCGGCCAGTATGCGCTCGCGTGAAGCGACCAAGGTTGTGTACTCTGTGAATCTTCCTGCCGGGCCGCGTGGTTCGTGTTGTTCGTGGGGCTCGTGGGGGCGGTCTTCCCGACGGCGGTCCCCTCCTCGTCGATGGCTCGAAGCTCCGTCGTCTCGGTGCCCGCGGGGGGCCTCTCTGTCTCGAGTGTCGCGAGCGGAGTTGGCCGCTTGTGTTTCCTCGAATCGGATGTAATGCGCGGCTCTGTCGAGGAAATCTTGGAGGGACGTGGGCCGGTGTATGCCTACGGCCTCGTAGAATTTGGAGTCGTGACGCAGGCCTTGTTCCATTAAGTAGCGTTTCATTTCGTCGGAAGTTGTCACCTGCACGACTTCCCGAGTAAACCTTTCGATGTATTTCCGGAGAGGTTCGTCGGGGCCTTGGATGATTGCCCCGAGGACTGCTTCCGTCTTCGGGTGGCGTCGGGACGCCGTAAAGTGTTTGGAGAACAGGTCCTTCAAGACCCTCCACGACGTAACTGATTCGGGCTCCAGACTTTTGTACCAGGTCATAGCGCCTTTCCTCAGAGTCGTCGGGAAGAGTCTGCACTTGATAGCTCCCCGGACGTTTCGGCAGTCGAGCATAGCCTCGATATCTTCCAGGTGGTCGTCCGGGTCGAAGGTGCCGTCGTATGTCGACAGCGTCGGTGGTTTCTCCATCCCCTGGGGTATGGGGGCAGCCATGATCTCCCGGGATAGCGGGGTGCGGTAGTCATCCTCGTCGCTGTGCGCCGGGGATATGTGGGGAGATGAGCCGTTCACGGTGCGCCCCGGGTTTCGGGTCCTCGATCTCCTGCCTGAGTTCTCGCCTCGGGGTGCCTCAGTTGGGATCACCGTGGCGTTCTGGTTCCTCCCGCGAACGTGTCTCACCGGGGATCTGGTGCGTTCTCGTGTCGCCTGCGGGCGGTGTCTCTCCAGTCGCGGTCGGCGGTTCTTGGGGTGAGGTGAGGGGCTCCTCGAACCTCCGTTCTGGTCCTCCCGCTGGGGGTATCTCGGAGGGTCGATGCATTCTAATGCTCCAATTCTCGCATTTTGTTGGAACAGCAGCTGGTTCGTCTGGTTGATGGCCGTAAAGAGAGCGACCACCGTCGGGTCTGCTCCCGCCGGGATGGGAACGGGGTGGAATGCTGGCGGGCTCGGGGGGCGGTGATCGGCCTGAAGGGGCCGTTCCTCGGATGATGGTGAAGCAGTTTGCCCGTCCCTTTCGTCAGCTTCCGTCGGACGTTCCGTTCCTGTCTGCTTCCCGTTGGTGGCGACGTTGAGCGCAAGGTCGTGCGGAGTGTCGTCGCGGTGTGGGCTAGCCATGATCGTGGAGGTTTGGTGAAACTTTTGGTTTTCTGCTCGGAGTAACGGGGAAGTTTCAGGTTCCCACAGACGGCGCCACTGATCTGACCTGATCAGGAGGGGATCACGGACTGGCCACACACTGTTGGGCTGCTACCTGTTCACCGGATGAGAAGGAGGAGGGGGTGTACCTGCAAGACACTCCGATGCCAAAGTAAGAAGTTGGGCAGAGTGGAAGCAATAGTACAGAAAAAGGGGCAAGAAGAGTTACCTGACCCTCTTGAAGAAGAGGGTATTTATAGAGAGACCCCAGCGCTGGGCCAACGGTCATTCGAGGTGGGCTGGATGACCAGGCCCAACCCTAATGACTGCTAGGGCTTACGTGGCGTAGTGAAGACCAAGACGTGGTCTTCGCCCTAGTTCAACCGCTCCTAGATCTCCGGAAAGTGGGTTTGACTTGCTCTTTCGGAGGTGGGCAGTTGGCCGGTGACGTGTCCCTGCGGAGGGGAGCACGTGGAGAACGTGCGCCGAGCACGTTATTCTCCCCGCGGAGGGGAGCCCGGGCGGTTCTGCCCGTCCGGCGACAAAAGGTTGTGGAGACGTAGCTTGTGCTCGGCGGCTTGCCCTGCTCGTCTCGAAGGGGGCGCGTGCCTGGCGTGCCCGGTTCGCTTGTTGGGCCGCACGCGGTATTGGGCCTGCCGAGGTTAGGCCCATACCGGAACAGTATTTATACAAGGTTATTTCATTCCCTAGTGAATCTAAATGTTGGATTTACAATGGAAGATCCTTGCCGCCCTTAAGAGGAAATCTAAATGTTAAACTTCTATTGGAATACCATCGCCACCCTCAAGAGGAAATCTAAATGTTAGGCTTCTATTGGAAGATCCTTTCTCCATCAAAAGACAATCTAAATGTTAGACTTCCATTGGAAGATCCTTTTCGCCCTCAGAAGGCAATCTAAATGTTGGACTTTCATTAGAAGATTCTTGTCACCATTAAGGGGCATTATAATATTAGACTTCCATGGGAAGATCCCTGCAGAACAAGGAAAAATACCTCAATCTAAGGGACTCAACTTACAGTATCACCTGAGGGACTTAACTTGAAGTCTCATTTGAGGAACTCAACTTGAAGTCTCGCTTTAGGGACTTAACTTGAAGTCTCTCCTGAGGGACTCAATTTAAAGTCTTTCCAGAAGGACTTAACTTGAAGTCTTGTTTAAGGGACTCAACTTAAAGTCTTACCTGAGGGGCCCGACTTAAAGACTTTCTCGCGAAACTCAAATTAAAACTTCGTAGATGGGTAGGAGACAAAATCATATATCCCTTTACAAAGTCTCGTGCTTTAGAGACTGTTTAATAATATATTTGCAAGTAATATAGAGGAGGTGATAAAATACTCATCAAGAGCAAGTAAGAACACTCATCGTCCAAAACAGGGCCCCTAACTGCTTTTCCCCCCATGTTCGCCCATTTATCCTAACGAGCGCTCATCGTTTAAAATGGCCGCTCTTTTACTGGGTTGCTCATTCACCAGCATAAACAAGGGGAACATGTCCACACCAATAACAACACGGAAAGAAGTCAAAGATGAAGGTCACATTTTTAGAATAATAAAGAAATAATCACTCATTCTCCTACTTTTTTAAGAGATAAAGTGTTATCACTTGAAGCCTAAGATTCAGGCCCAAGAAATTTCTATAAATACCTCACCCTAAGATGAAGGAAGGACATTCCATTCATCCAAAAAAAACACTAATATACAAAGTTACATCCCACTCTTGCGTGAGCTTATCCTAACACCAACAACAACTCTAAAAACTCTGACAATCCTATGTCTCAAGGAGTAACACATTTTAATTTTAGAAAGTAAAAAAATCAATAAAAGTCTCACTCACTTTAGGGAAAATGAGAAAATTCATTATGATATGCACATAAACATGCCACTTTGTGTTGTTATATGTTTCATCTCAAATAGAATTTTTTTAGTTAATGTTATTTTCAATATTGAGACATGAAGTAACTTAACTGAAAATAAATTACTCACTCTATCTTACAATATGTGTTATCTTTGAGATTTTCATACTTTTTAAGATAATGATTAATTTAATTGACTTCAATGATAAAACGAATGTTATTTATTAAAATAATCTTATTAATAATATTTAGTGGAGTAGTTCTATGGGTGTTCAAATCCAAACTGATCTAAATAAAAACCGCAAACCGATCTAAAAAAATCAAAAACCACAAAAAAAAAAACTAAAAATTACTGAATGTGTTTGGATGCCATTTTGTAAAAATTGATCGGTTCGAATCAGATTTCCAATTAATTTTTTAAAACTGATCCAAACCAAACCGCATGTATATATTTTTAAACTTATTTATTATTTATTAGTATAATATGTTGTGTTAATTTATTATTAGATGATGTTTTTTTTTTTTATAAAATACTATTTATTAGTTCGATTTAATCTATTAATTTTTATTATTTCATTTGTTTCAATCATAACCGATCATTATAATTTTGTAATACTTTCTTCGTTCTACGATGAGTGACCCAGTTGACTTTTCACACATATTAAAAAAAAAAAAAGAATAAATGAATGAGAGCGAATGATATTTTTACTAAAATATCCTTATGATTTATTGAGAATGATCAGAGTAATATTAATTAAAGGGTAAAATAGGAAAAGTTGTATTAGAAATTGAAATGGGTCATACATTCTGGGACACTATTTTATTTCAAATGGATCACTCATTGTAGGACGGAGGGAGTATTAATTTTTAATATAGTATATGTTATATATTATATCAAATTTATTATTTATTAGTGTTTTTATAATATTAATAAAATTATTATTTGTAATTTGAATATCCAAAAAATTAATTCAAATCAAACTGTAAGCAATTGGATATGATCAAATCGGATTTTTTAAATTAATCATCTAAAACCGAACTGAATCACAAAGTAAATTTATTTTTGGATTAGATAATATTTTATCTCAAAACCGATCCAAATCGAACCACAAACACTCCTAGTAATTACATGATTTAAAATACAATAAATTAATATAAAGAAATAATAGTTATTACATTAATATTATAAAGAGACAAATAAAAAAATACCTATTATAAAACAAAGGGAATATTATTTTAATTTTTAATGCAACTTTAACTATATATTTTATTTTCTAGTTGGTATCATTTGCATTAATTCCAAATCAATAGCCCTTGTTGTATTTATGATAAATAGGAATTATATAATCAACATTTAATATATAGATACTCCTTTCACTCATTTTTATTTTTTAAATTTATTAAATAATATATACACATAGTTTATTTAATAAATTTAAAAAGTAAATTTTTTATAAAAAGAGAATAGAGAGAGTAGACAATTAAAGTAGTTATTTATCAATAAATAGGTTTATAGATTAAACCAAAAAACTTAAACTAGAGTACAGTTTAATCATTTAAAATTAAAACTTGGATTTATAGTTACGAGAAACTAGTATAGTTAATGAATGCTGAAATTTGACCGTTGTTGTTTGCCCGAGGTATCGTTACTTTTTGCGTTTTCAAGCCTAGAGGGACCCACTTTCCCGTTCATTTCCTGTTTGTATATATGTTTTCAAAATAGACAATCTTAAAAAAAACAGATTTTGGTATAGTCTTTTCTTTTTTTTAAGTATATATAACTTTTATTTAAATTAAAATTAAATAAAAAGTATTATTTATATTTCTACGGTATTAAAAAAACAGTCAAATAGGTACGCGAGTGTCCGTCTAAATGTTATTGATAGATGTGCGAAAGTAAAAAGAATCAAGTACCACTAAGAAAGATAGTATATAAAAGATATACACATTCACATAGCATTCCTATTTTCTCTCTTGGTTTTTTCCTCTGCTTGTGAAAATCCAAGACATTGATGATTCCTTCACCCTTTCATTTTTCTATTAACTTTTTATCCACATTTTTTTTACTTGTTCCCTCTCTTAAAAACTCATTCTCAGGTTTTCACCAAATTCTTTAGCGAGATTTGAAGTTTTAAACCATGGTTATGCATTTTCTTCTTATGCTTCTTTTTGCAGTGTCCAATGTTGCAGCTGATGAAGGTTAGTTAACAGTTTTAGTTCCACATACCTTCTCCTTTGTTCCTTAGAGTAATCAATATTGAAATCACTCCATTGCTCACTGTTACCATATTTTCCTTTTATTTTGAAAGTATGTATATGTTTCTTTCTTTGCATGTTGCTTATTTGACTGAAAGAAATTTTGAATTAAAAGATGTTAAGTAAAGTGGAAATAAAGAAGAGGGTATATAGGTTTTTATTGATTAATCTTCTTAAATAGCAATGTGGTCTACCAGTAATATTTAGATCTATTAAATATGGTAGGGTTGCTTGAGTCATTTATTTTCCTTTTTCCCTCACATTTTGATTTGATATGTGTTTATGAACACACTTTACACGTTGATGACATTTTGGAAATGTTTACCTTTTCAAGAAATTATCTATTTTGTTTATATAATCATGCAGTTCACTGTTCAAATCTTCATAAGAAAGCAAATTAATCTTCAATGATTTCTTTCAAATACTCACATTTTGAACCCTAGATTGGTGTATCTTAAGTTTAATGTTTTTTTTTTTAAATCTTAATATCTGGCCTTGCACGAACTTATTCAAAGGGAGTATCCCACCTTCCACTTGTGGGGCCGTCCCGTTTTTGAAGTCAGAGCAAAATTCTGTATGGACTTGACTCAACACAGGAACTGTATGCGCCTAACGGAAATCTCTTAAGTTTAATGTGTCATGTGTTTGTTCTTTGCAGAACCATTCATTGGAGTCAACATTGGTACAGATCTCTCGGACATGCCTCACCCTACACAAGTAGTTGCATTGCTCAAAGCTCAACAAATTCGACATATTCGACTTTATAATGCAGACCAAGCTATGCTAACTGCATTATCAAAATCAGGAATTCAAGTTGTTATCTCTGTCCCAAATGAAGAGCTCTTAGCAATTGGTCAATCGAATTCCACTGCTTTAAATTGGGTTTCTCGCAATGTGTTAGCATATTATCCATCCACAAATATCACATCAATTTGTGTTGGTTCTGAGGTTTTAACCACACTCCCAAATGCAGCAAAGCTCTTGGTCAATGCACTTAACTACATCCATTCAGCTCTTGTCGCGTCGAAACTCGATTCCAAAATCAAAGTCTCCACGCCGCTTCCTTCTACCATCATACTTGATTCATTTCCACCTTCACAGGCCTTTTTCAACACTTCGATGAATCAAGTCTTGATTCCAATGCTTGATTTCTTGCAATCCACTCAATCTTATCTCATGCTTAACGTTTATCCTTACTATGATTACATGGAATCAAACGGTGCAATCCCTTTGGATAATGCACTTTTCAAACCAATTCCACCAAACAAAGAATCTATTGATTCCAACACACTTCTCCACTACTCCAATGTGTTTGACGCTGTCGTAGATGCAACTTATTTCGCAATGTCGTATCTGAATTTCACCAACATTCCTGTCGTCGTGACCGAAACTGGTTGGCCTTCAAAAGGTGGTTCTAATGAGCCTGATGCAACACTAGACAATGCTAATGCTTACAACAGCAACTTGATCAAGCATGTTTTGAACAAAACCGGAACACCGAAACACCCCGGAATTAGCGTTAGTGCTTACATCTACGAGCTCTACAATGAGGACACAAAGCCAGGGGCATTGTCAGAGAAAAACTGGGGGCTATTTGATTCAAATGCTGTGCCGGTTTATGTTTTGCAATTGACAGGTTCAGGAGCAGTTTTGGCAAATGATACAAGTAAAGAAACCTACTGCATTGCAAAAGATGGTGCTGATCCAAAGATGTTGCAGGCAGGAATAGATTGGGCTTGTGGACCTGGAAAAGTGGATTGTTCTCCATTGTTGCAGGGAAAACCATGTTATGATCCTGATAATGTTGTTGCTCATGCTAACTATGCTTTTGATAGTTATTATCATCAGATGGGAAAGTCTAGTGAGTCTTGTGATTTCAAGGGCATGGCTACTATCTCCACTTCTGATCCAAGTAAGTAACGTTTTTCTTTGAGTCTGAATAAATTGAATAAATTTACTGTAATTGCAACTGTCGGTGTTGGTGATGTCTACACTGACACAGCCACGGACACACCTCTTTCCAGAGGTGTCGGTGTTACAGAGATCACTAATAATATTATTCTGAATGACTGCAGGTCATGGTTCTTGTATATTTTCAAGAAGGTAATAACATTCTTCTCTTTGTTTAATTTTGTCGATAAATTTGTGTGATTGTGCCAATGTTTTTGGTTACAAGTGTTTGATATGATGTTGTTATGTGCAGGTTTGGAAGAAATGGCATCTTCTCTAACGCCCCTGCGCCAACGCCGAATTTCTCAGACTCTTCTGCATGTGAACTGGGAGCTAGAAGTTTTCTAATCATGATTGGATTTGTAATATGGGGAGTGATTTGGCTATAAGCTTATGTTTGTATGTTAGAACATGCATTGCTGCTTTAGATATTGTGGGAAATGGTTTCTTTTTTGTAGCAAATATGAATGATTGCTTGTTATATACAGTTTAAGTGGTTAAT
Source organism: Lathyrus sativus (assembly GCA_963859935.3). Taxonomy (NCBI): domain Eukaryota; kingdom Viridiplantae; phylum Streptophyta; class Magnoliopsida; order Fabales; family Fabaceae; genus Lathyrus; species Lathyrus sativus. Next base: position 445,946,101 of record OZ012739.1, on the reverse strand, counting down.
TAGTTTATATAAAGTTGAATTGGTAGAGATTATCTGGATTTGTTTTTGTTGGATTTTATTAGCTTTTCTATTATCTGGACGAACTTCAAATTTTCAAGATAGTTTCTTGATTTACTTTTTTAATATTCAAATGTGTTAAAATACATATTGGACAAACCACCTTTTTAAGGAGTGAATGGAGAGTATACAATGCCAATTTTTCATGAAAATGATGTGCTGGAGCATACAGCATAATTTTTCTTGTACCATATGGTAACATTGATCGCCAATTAATTGTAATAGTGTGTAGATCAAACACATAATTAATAGTAATCCTTGTCTATCTACATCAATGACATAATTAGAGTCAACAAAACTATATAACTGCATGTATGTCCACCAAGCACAAACAACACTCAATGATGATAAGTATTTAAAAACCCATTTCACCACTTTGCAACGTGTCTTTTCCGGATTTGCCACAGATCTACTTATAAGAATAACTACTTACTGTAGAAAGAGAGAAAGAATATAAATATTCAATCAAATACCCTACCATGTGTAATCACCCTCCTATTTATATTAATAGATAAAACAAATATTACATAAGAAAAACAAATGGGCAAAACTCAAATACTTAATGTTAAGCCTTTAATATAATACTGTAATATAACTCTTAATGGGTTTCTTTAAACTGAAACATATATATTATCATGCTTAACTATTTACAAATGAAATTACTATACATTCCATTCAATGCATTTGTAAACAAATATGTTAATTGATCTTCTGTCTTAACATAGAAAGTGGATATGAGATTTTTTTTAACTCTTTCTAAAATAAAATGATAGTCCACCTCAATGTGTTTTATTCTTTTATGAAATATCGGATTTGATCTAATATGTATGGCGGCCTAGTTATCACACCACAATTTCATAGGATAATTTAAATCTCATTTCATCCAAAATTTGTTTTACCCATATCAGTTCACAAGTCGTTTGAGCCATAGTCCTATATTTTGCTTTTGCCCTTGATCCTGCTACTACATTATGTTTCTTACTTTTCTAAGATATCAAATCACCTCTAAAGAATACACAATATCTTGTGGTAGACTTCCGATCCATTGGACATCCTGTCCAATCTGAATAAAAAAACCTCCACCTACGTATGCTCATGATTTTGGTACACAATTCTCTTTCTTGATGCTTTCTTCAAATATTTACAATGTCTCAATGAGTATCAGTGTGGAAAGATATAAATTGGCTTATAACACTTATAGGAAAAACAATATCAGGTCTCGTAACAGTTAAGTAATTCAACTTTCCCACCGATGTTCTATACTTCTGTGGATCTAAGTAAGGAGCTTCATCCACTATCAACTTAACTCCAGGCTCCATAGGAGTCTCACATGGTTTGGATCCCATGATACCAGTTTAACTCAATAGATTCAGAACATATTTCATTTATAAAAGGAAAATCCCCTTCTTTGAATACATAACTTCAATACCCAAGAAGTACTTCAAGACTCCCAAATCTTTGGTCTGAAACTTGGTTTGGAGGAAAGCCTTCAATTTTTCAATTTCTTTGTTATCACTTCCTGTAATTATAATATCATCAACATACACCACAAGTAAGATATTTCCATAGTTTCTTTTTATTAAAAAAAATACTATATGATTACTTTAACATAATTTCATTCCAAATGTCAAAATCACTTCATTGGGTCTCCCAAACTAAGACCTAGGTGATTGTTTCAAGCCATACAATGATTTTTTTAAATGACACACATGTTCATCCTGCCCTTGAGCAACAAAACCAGATGGTTGCTCCATATACACCTTCTCTTGTAAATCACAATCCAAGCAAGTATTCTTCACATCTAATGGAAACAAAGGCCAATGGTGTTTAGGAGCAAGAGATATAATAATATGAATAGATGAAATTTTAGCCACGGGAAGAATGTATCAGTATAGTCAACTCCATATGTTTGGGCTTATCCTCTAGCAGCTAGTCGTGCTTTTAAGCGGGCCATAAAGCCATCAAGATTCATCTTAACAATATACAACCATTTGTATCCAATAACTTGTTTTCCTACAAAAAGAAAAACTAAATCATAAGTGTCATTATGCTCAAGAGCTTTCATTTCCTCATTCATAGCCTATCTCTAACCATCATGATTAGTAACATTTATAAGAGATTTAAGAATAGAAATAGAATTTATGCCATCAACAAAGGATTTAGAAATAGATGACAAAAAACAAGAAGACACATAAGAAGAGATAGAATAAATACAAGTATGTTTACCTTTGCGTAAGGTAATTGGAAGTTCATTTGCAGAATTTGTAGGCACTTGAGGGGGTATAGGTTTAGTATCTTCGGGGATATCCTCTCTTGAAACCCGAGGACAATGAGAATATGTGTGCTTAAAGAACTTGAAACTGTTGCAATAAGAGTTGGAGAAAAATAAGGGCTAATGGTATAAGTTAAGAAAGAATCATCCGACTCACACACTAGCAAGGACGGTTGGACTCAATAAAAAAAAAAGGCGATCGTCAAAGAATGAGACATCAGTTGTAACCAAATAACGACCAAACTCTAAGGAAAACCAATGACACCCCTTTTGGATATGAGAGTAACCTAAAAATACACACTTCAATGACTTTGGATCCAACTTAGTCACCTGCGAACAAACATCAAATACAAAACATGTGCAATCAAATATTGGGGGGGGGGGGGGGGGGGTAAAGAGAAGAAAGAATGAGAAGGAAAATGATTGAATATGGGAAAACACAATTTAAATTAGACGGTGGCATGCAGTTAATTAAGTAGTGAGTATTGCATCTGCCCAAAAACTTTTGAAACTTTCATCTCAAACAATAAAGCTCGGACAACTTCCATTAAGTGCCTATTTTTGCGCTCAACAAGTTTATTTTGTTGTGGAATGACAATGCAACATGATTAGTGAATCATACTATGTTAGTTCATGAAAGTATTAAATTGTGGAAAAAGTATTATTTGGCGTTATCATTTCAAAGAATGCGAACATGACAATTAAACTATGTACTAATTTCAACACAAAATTGCAAAATATAGTAAATAGATATCTGAATTTCATTAGATATAACCAAGTTGCATGGGAATAGTCATCAACAAATGTAACAAAATACTTATTACCAAACTTTGAGGTTACTGAACAAGGACCCCAAACATCAACGTGCATAATGTGAAATAATGACTGGAGCTTTTCATCCCATAGGAGAGGCGACAACCATATGTCTCCCTCTAGGAGGTATCGCCTCACCCTAAGTACCACTACTCGCCCAGAAATGAGAAACGTGGGAAAACACGTTTCTTGGTCAAATAGACACTAGGGTTAGTAGCAAATCCACATCCTTTCTAGGAAATAGAGATTCAATGGTCCATCATTAATTGGGTGGGTGATGATCCTTCCCGAGAAAACCCTAGGTCCAAAGGCCTCTTGTTGTAGTGAGAATCGGATATCAAGCTATCGTTTAACTTGAATCGCAAATCTTTGAAGTTCACCAAAATGCATAACCTTATAACAATAGGTTCCCCAAGGAGTGATAAATGTAGTCTTTTCCATATCATCAGGATCAATCTTGATCTAGTTATAACCAGACAAGCCATCCATGAATGAGAAAACTTTGAAGTGAGCGGTATTGTCAACACGAGTGTCAATATGTGGTAGAGGGAAATCATCTTTCGTACTTGCTTTGTTCAAATCCCTATAGTCTACACACATCCTGACCTTACCATCCTTATTCGACAGATGCGCAATGTTGGCTAGCCACTCTAGATACTTTGCAACTGTTAGAAAACTTGCGTCAAACTGTCTTTTAACCGCATCACGAATTTTCAGAGCCATGTTCAGTCTGGTCCTTCAGAGCTTTTATTTTACAGGCAGACATTCTGGTCGAAGCGGAAATTTATGAACCACTATGTCTGTGTCTAAACCGAGAATATCCTGATATGACCATACAAACACATCAACATATTTTTCTAGAAGCTTCACCAGTCTTTGTCTGATATCTGCCCCAAGTGTAGTGCCAATCTTGACCTCTTTTTTCTCTCCATCAGTGCCAAGATTAATGACTTCCACCTGCTCATTATGTGGTTGAAGGTCTGTATACTCATACTTACACATCCTTTCTAGTTCATCAGGAACTTCATAATCTTCTTCATCCTCATCCTCAGCTTGGTAGATGGGTGAATCAAAGTTAGGAGTGAAAGCAGTGTCATTGGATTTAACATGATTTGGGACTATTCTACATGTTTTGAATTATTTGATTTATTAAAAGTACAAAGATAAATGCAAAAGAAAAATGTTTTTGGTTATTTTGAAAGATTGTCATTTTCTTTTAAATGTAAAAGTAAAAAACATTAAATGAAACAACGGGAATTTAACAAAATTTCTTCATTGATTATAACAATTTTGAAAGCACGAGGGCTCTACAAAATAATTCAATAGCTTTGGGCATAGCTATAGAATTTTATGAAAACAACAAATTACTTTGGCAAAAGAATAATCATTGGGATCTCTATTTCTTCCCAATTGTCTAATGTGGCATCACACTGAAACACCAAATGACTCACATCTTCATCTTCTTTATCTTCATCAACAACGTTGACTTGGAATCCTCTGCTGATGAATATCTCTCGGATAACCTTTGGACGCCCTTTAGTGGAGGTTGAGGCTCCATCATGAGTTGGTTTGTAACCCCCATGGCGATCCAGCTTCGTCTTCACTTCAATGACCTCTCCCCATCCTGCAAGAGTGACTTCATAGATATTTGACCTTATACTCTAAGCATATGCAAAAGATGGACCCCCTTTAACCACCAGTTCTTCGATTTCCAACAGAACAACGTTGGCTATCTCGAGATCCTCCTCACCATGAATGATTACCAACTTGTCATCGACAACAAACTTTTTTCTGATGTAATGTGGAAGTTATAGAGCCAACAACATGAATCCACCATCTTTCCAACAAACAACTCTAAGTTGGATTAATATCCATCACCTGAAACGTGATATCAAAGACATGTGGCCCAATTAATATTGGCAGATCCACTTCCCCAATTACAGTTCTTCGAGAGTCATCAAAAGCTTTGACGATCAATGATGTAGGCCTCATTTCTGCCCTTTTGTATACATGCTTTGTGAGTGTTCTCTTGGACAGAACATTCAAAGATGAACTTGTATCAACTAGTACTCTAGCTAGAGCATCCTCTTGAAATTTCACAGACACATACAATGCACGTTTGTGATTCGAACCTTCTCTTGCTAACTCTTCGTTGCTGAAGCTAAGGGTGTTACAATCAGTTATATTCACAATTACAGTATCCAATTGGCCGACTGTAATGTCTTGAGTAACGTGGGCCTGAGTCAACATCTTCTGTAAAGCAACTCTATGAGCATGAGAGCTTATCAAGAGAGACATGATGGAGATTTTTGACGGTGTCTGGTGAAGTTGGTTAATAACCTCGTAATCACTTTTTCTGATGATTCTCAAGGATTCTGCATCTTCATAATTCAAAACTACCTCTTTATCCTTAGCATGTACAACAACAGCAGTTTCCTTTGGCGGAACTTCATTCATTCTGGGCTGATAGATACTACCGCTATTGGTCATCTTGTTTGCCCCAACAATATTTGTCACATCTTTATGAGCACTCTTCACATCTTCCTTCAGAATAACCTTCCAAGATTCCTGATCAATTACTGTTACATCATACTTCAACGACACATCTTTAGTATCTTTGAAGTGGAATAGACCGGGTTTCTGAATAATCACCGGTATTGGTTGATTGACTCGTGGATCATCGGACTTTGCAATGTTGAAAATTGGCTTTGGCATATTGAAAATTAGGACTGTAGAGCTTGATTCTGGCAGGTTGAACACTGACATTTTATCATTCGACTTTGGGAAATTAAAGATGGGTTCAATCACTAACACTTCATCTTTCTTCACCTTGCTACCCACTTGCAGGAAACCATTATCGATCAAATTCTAAATGTCTCTCTAAACCAACAAACATCCCTTAGAGTTGCTAGCACAATCTTCACATTTTGAATGACAATCTTTAATCAAACCAGCCTCTACCAACTTTGCATGAAAGTCTCGGAGAGAGGTTCTAATCTCAGTAACATCAAAAATCAAAATCTCATATCGGATGCATCTTCAACAACATTAATTTCCCCATGAGTGGGTAAATGATTGTTTTTAACATTAAACTGAAAATCACCATAAGACAAAATCTTCTTCTCCATCAATTCTCTTAAAATATATTTCAAGGCAAGGCACCCTTCCAAATCATGACCTGGTGCGCCCTCGTGAAATAAAAAATGAGCGTCAGGAGGTGGACCAAAAGGCCTTATAATTATCAAATCTTGCTGCACTAGTGTGGAATAGTTAGTAGAGAAGATGAACCGAAGCTAGCATAGAAAATGGCCTAAGTTCTTGAATGAATGACGGTAAGTGATAACTGTGAGTTGTTATGAATAACAGAACTGGTTAGCTCATCGGAAATAGATTGTTAAGACGATTGATATCATTATGAATAGCAGAACTGGTTAGCTCACCGGAAATGAATTGTTAAGACGATTGATATCATGTTAAATTCAATGGAAACTCATCTTTCTTGAATATTTCATTATGATTGGTCAAAATACAAATGAACTAGAGTGCTGTCTTTTGTACTGGTGTCTGCTATAGAGTAGTTCAGTTCAGATTTGAGTTTCGCGTAACAACTTTTGCAGTATGCGTTTTATGTACATCAGCCACACACTCAGTAAATAGCACTTATACTTGCATTTATACTACAACACTAACCTAGTACATCTGAGAATAAAAACTGCTCTTGGCTTAAGTTCTAATGCTTTAATAAAAAACTAACATTTGAAAAATAGTTATATAATAACAATTGTTTTTTTTTTTTTTCGCATAAGAAAGTTCTCTATGATAAAACAGCTGTTCCTAAATCAATTGTTTTGTTTATTGCAAATAAAACCTTTTTTTTGTTGCAGTGAGTTATTATTTACTTGCTTTGATGTCCAAATGCGAAAGCTTTTATGTCCAAATGCGAAACCGCGGAGTTCTTTAGAATGATGTCCAATTTCTTTTTCATATAAACTAATTTAAATTTGTTTACTCTAATTTAGTCTTTGTTTTGTTTGTAATTCAAATGCATCTATAAATAACTCAAAAAATAGACATTCATGCAAAAATTTCTTGATTAACATTTAATTGTTTACAATGTCAAATACTATTTTTTTTTTTAAATTGTATATCTTCTACATACTACTACAGAGATTAATTCTTCCAATAAAAAAGAATCATAATAAATAACAAAATTATTTTTAAAAAAATAATGTCGTTGCCTATTCATCACTTAGTTAATACGCAAACTTTTTAGTAAATTGAAAAATATTTCTCTCTATCTCGTCAAAGTGTTATTGGTTAAATACTAAAATCTAATTGAAAAATAATAATCATATATATTTTGCTATAAATAGTTTTTATTTGAAATTTTGACTAAATAAACGTATCTCATTTCTTTTTTACACCATACTGTATCTTTTTCTCAATTATAGATATCTGATTGTATAACCTTTTTTCATGAACTTTTCTTTTTCTTAAATAATCAAAAGTAAACTTGAATTCAAAATAAAAATAAAGAAAAGAAAGAAGTAAAGCATCGAGAATAAAGACAACAAGTATTCAAGGAGTACTTCTTAATTAAAAAAAACACCAAAATTCACAATCTGTCATTGCCAGTTGCCACAAACATCGTCATAATCGATGTGTGTCTCACTCTCTCTCTCTCTCCTCCAGCTAGCTCGAATCTTCCCTCTTCGATTTCACGAGCAAGCATAAACTTAAACCCTCCATTAAGCTTTCTCTCTCAAACCAAACCACACTTTAACTAAATCCACTACATTACCGCCACAACAACCATCAAACATTAACTCAAACAAAAAACATGTCTGTCGCATGCGGCGTAGAGTGTGTTGTAGTCTTCGGCTGCGCACGTTGGCTCTGGAAACGCTGCACGTACATCGGCTCCTACGACAGCGCCACGTGGCCGTCCGCCACCGCAGTCGAATTCGAACCGGTGCCACGTGTCTGCCGAATCATCCTCGCTATCTACGAACCCGATCTCAAGAACCCTCAGCATTACCAGCCTGCAAATGGGTACCGTTTGAATCCCGACTGGGTCGTGAAGCGCGTGAGTTATTTAGAAACTGAGGGCCACGCGCCGCCGTATATAATCTATGTCGATCACGAGCATCGCGAGATTGTGATGGCGGTGCGGGGACTAAATTTAGCTAAGGAGAGTGATTATAAGCTTTTGTTGGATAATAAGTTGGGGAGACAGATGTTTGATGGTGGTTATGTTCATCATGGTTTGTTGAAATCTGCTGTTTGGTTGTTGAAAAAGGAATCGGAGACGCTGAAGAAGTTGTGGGTGGAGAATGGGTGTGAGTATGGGATGGTTTTTGCGGGACATTCATTGGGGTCTGGTGTGGTTTCTTTGTTGAGTATTCTTGTGGTGAATCATAGGGAACTTTTGGGTGGGATTCCGAAAGACAAGATTAGGTGTTATGCTATTGCTCCTGCTAGGTGTATGTCGCTTAATTTGGCTGTTAAATATGCTAATCTCATTCATTCCATTGTCTTGCAGGTTAGTTTGCTTCTTCATTATTCTTACTCTATGCTACTTCACATTTAGCTCTAGTACTGCTATTGTTGGCTGTATTGTATGTTCTATATCATTTCAAGGACAAACTTGTCTGTAGTTGCAATTATGCAGAGACTAACTAATGACAAATTACTCCCTGGAGGACCTAATTTTCATAGGAAAATTATCTATGTTGTAGTGACAATGATGTGAGATTGGTGAAGGCTCAAGTCCTAAGAGTGTGTTCTTCTCAAGGTCTCAGGTTCAAATCTCACTAGATGCTAATAGTTTTTGTGTTGGGTCAGTCCATATAGAGCTCTGGCTTTAAATGGGTCCTTGCTAGTGGATGGTGGGATTGGTTCCCTTATATTAGTGGGTTTCAAAGCCGGATACCAAGTTTTAAAAAAATGGAGGAGCCGCATATTTAGATAGTTTTTCACGCCATAGTTTATAACAAGAGAAGTTAATGGAGGGGTTATTTTGAATAACATCTTACAATTTCAGAGAGAGATATTTTACCAATTTGAAAAGATTAGTGACTGTTTTGACCAATTCTTTCACTTTCGGACTAATTTGACTCTGTACTTCAATTTTATTTTGTATTGCGTTGTGTGTGAGGTAATTCTATTATGAAGTCTCAACTATATTGCTTACCTTTTTTCTATTTTTGACATATAGTTGATTCTAGATTTTTGTGAGAACTGGGATTTTGGTGTTACTGTAATGCCTCTCTTGTTCATCACGGCCAGATTTTTCTCCTGCCTCTCTTGGACCTTAAGTCAAAATGTTATAAGCTTATACAATAGTGCAGATTATAAGGATTGAATTCATGAACACTGTCAACTTATTTTAATCGTCAGATCATTAGAAACATTTGACTTGTATCATAACCACTTCAAGAGTCATACACAAGTTTGGTTCTAATGTGTTGACAATAGAAACATTTGACTTGTATCATAACCACTTCAAGAGTCATACAAGTTTCGTTCTAATGAGTTGACATTCAAAACATTTGACTTGAGTCATAACCACTTCAAGAGTCATACAAGTTTTGTTCTAATGTGTTGAGATTCAAAACATTTGACTTGTATCATACCCACTTCAAGAGGCATACACAAGTTCCATTCTAATGTGTTGATAGGGTAAAACTTTATACATTAACATGGCATGAAAATTAAACTCAAATCAAAATAGTCTAAAATATTTTTACTGAAGAGATATTGGACACTGAAATCGAAAGAGAAAAAGGTAGGTGAGAGTGGCGTGTGATGGAGTTAAAATGGTACAAATTATACAAGACAAAAATTTGTGTATAAAACGTGTGTGTATAATAATGTATTGAACATTATTTTACTTCATCACTTCTCATGTATATGAAGAATTTAAATGACTTGATGTAGTTTTTCTTTTGACTCTATCTCTTCTCATGTGCATTTACTATTTTTATTCTATCATATGATGACGCTTGCTCAAACTTTAATCTATTATTCATTTTATTTATTGGTGCAGGATGATTTCTTGCCAAGAACAGCCACTCCATTGGAAGATATATTCAAATCAATATTCTGGTTAGTCGCACTCTGTCCGTTGGGTTTCAACTTTCAAGTGTGTGTGGTTTATTCTTGATTTTCTCATGTTTGCTATTGAGCATAGCAAAATGCGATAATGGTCTCTTAAACCAGGTGTTGATGATTTAAACAGCTTGCCTTGCTTATTATTCTTGGTTTGCTTGAGGGACACTTTCATACCTGAGGGTCGAAAGCTAAGAGATCCAAGGAGACTTTACGCACCTGGACGAATGTATCATATTGTGGAAAGGAAATTTTGCAGGTATGGACTTGCAAGCCGGCTTTATTTTTTCATACCAATCTCCTATATAGTAACAAATATTTTGCTATTATCCCATATTACTGATATAGCCTTAGGAATAGTTCATTTAGTGCGGCATTGATATCATACATATGCATTGCTAATAATGAAGTTCTTGTTGGTTGGTGAACACAACAGATGTGGGAGATTTCCTCCTGAAGTGAGAACTGCTATTCCTGTTGATGGAAGATTTGAGCATATTGTCTTGTCCTGCAACACAACAGCGGATCATGCAATTATTTGGATAGAGAGGGAGGCAGAGAAAGCCTTACAAGTAAGAAAAACTATCTTGTAAAAATATCCACCGTTTGGTGCTTTTTCACAACATTGTTCTTTGAAGTTCGAGACTCATTGTTAGTTAGAATAACATAATGAATCAAAATCTATGTAGCATTGGCACTTCAAATTGAAAGTTTGTCAGTGTTCTAAAGCAAATATGATATTGACACATATGGTTACGTTCAATCACTTCCATTATTGTAATTGTTAGTCATGTCTACGTGTCTGTTCGTGTTCGTGCTTCATATATCAAAATTTTGTTTGAATTCTCTTTTATTAACCCTTTTCTACATTTAATGAATTGTTGGTTCTTCGTGTTCATCATGTAGTTAATGAAAGATCAAGACAGCACCAAAACTGTGACAGTCCCACCAACGATACAAAAGTTTGAGAGATTGAAGACGTTAGAAAAAGAACATAAAGATGCTTTGGAAAGAGCTGTTAGCTTAAATGTACCTCATGCAGTGGACGCTGCAGAGAACGAACCATCAGAAAACAATGAAGGTGAGGCAGCATCTACTAGTAATGGCGACAAAGAAGCCGAAGTTGAAGCCGCCTCAAGTACTGAATCAAAACCTAGTGGTGGAAGATTAAACTGGGAAGAGGTTGTTGAAAAGCTATTGAAGAAAAGTGAAACAGGCGACAAACATATTGGAGAGGATACAAATGTCCAACATTGACATCTTCATGTTTAGGTTAGACATCAACTCAACAACAATTAATATGTTTGGTTCTTTTGTATCTTATAGGTATTCTTGACTTTGTAAATTTATATGTAAAAAAGATAGTTACATTTGCTACAAATAATTAAGAGGTGCTATTATAATTGGTTTTGTTGTGATATTATTAATGTAAAACCTGAGATTTTATTTGTATATTTGTGAAATTAACATGGATTGATTGATACATTATTTTCATGTTATGAAATGGTCAATTTTCAGTTGTGGATGTTACTCATAAATGTCAGGTATACAATAGTACAACATTCCAATTTTCAAAAACTAGTAAATATCTCCATTTTATCATGGTTTATGACATGTAAACCATTTTCAGCTTATTTTGTAGCATATGAAAACAACTTATAAATTGTGGTTGCTGCAAAATCTCTTCAGCTCCTTATCTTAACACTGTCATCTGTGTCTCGCTGCAATTGAGAGCATAACCTACCCTAAACTTTCAACTTTGGAATTGTTCATAAATAATTTCGGATAGAGTATGCAACTTCCCCCACATGGCATGAAAGATTCGTGCGGCGGTTAAAATCTAGGCTCTTTTGGAATGAAAAGACCATGAAATAATGTTTTAAAAGGGAATATTTTAAGGGCGATTAGAGGATTTGGAGGCTATCAAGACCCTGAGAATCTTATGAAGCATGGATTACTCTTTGAGTAGGCTTGTCACCGGTGTTTGATACGACCCTTGTACGAGATTCGTACGACATATCGGATCTTTTAGAAAATGTCTTTTTTCCTTCAACATTTTTTAATATGGTATCCAACAACCTGTCTGACAATTCAGACAAATATTTATAAAAAAAAATATTTGAGTGTGTGCTATATCGTTCTAATGTCCGTGTTGAAGTTTGCTCGTTCTAATGTCCGTGTTGAAGTTTGCACTTTATAAGAGAGAAGGGAGTTGATTTTTACTAAATAAAGTTTTATTGGATATGATGGTGTTTAAGATTGACGTTTTACCAAATAAAAATTATTTTAAAATAATTGTCATTCTCACCTTTCAACGTAGAAATAATAATTATTTTTTCAATTGTATTAATAATTATTTTGTACACTATTTCCGATATATTAATAAGGTTAATTTAATAAAGTTTATGTTTTATGATAATATTATTGTATTTATTAATCTATGCGTAAAAATTTTAAACAATAACTATTTTGAAAAGAAGAAAATATTTTTTAATAGGAATGGTACTAGATGATCTCCCACTTCTTGTTAGAAGGTTTACATGGTTTTTTCCAAATAGTTTTAACTGTTGGTCAAATTTGACCAGAGATGTTTCATTTGAAGTATTGATACTTTTAAAATGGTGAAGTATCAGTACCGAATTCGTACTCGTACCAAATATATATACCGTACTCGTACTATTTTATTTTTTCTCATATTCGATTTTGTGTGAAATATATAATTTTCTCAAATATCAATATAGTATATTTATATATTTTAATTTCTCTAGTATTGCATTTTAATATTATTTTTTATTTTTAAAAATTTTTTATAATGATATTTTATAACTAACCTAACAATTTAGTTATTTATTCATACATTTTATAAAAAATTATTATCTTTTATTAACCTATACCTTTGATTTTCAAAAATATGTTGTATCCCATATCAGAGCCGGTACCTGCACCGGACACCTATGCATCATTTCAGATTGGCTATTGGTTCATAGCTACAATTTAGAAGATTGAGGACTCAGACCTTTATGTTTTAATAATCATTGGCTATAGAATCGAATTTTCAGAGGGAAAATCCAATAGATGTTGTTAAATTGGTATAATATTTTCATATATTTCAATCGTATACATCAGATGAGAATTGGTTATATTTATATACACAGAAAACTCTATTTCTAATTATAACTAAATCAGAATAATTATAACCAAATCAGAGAAATTAACAATTAATAACTATATTCCTATTATAGTCCCTACAATTTTGTTGACAGCTAACGCCAACACTCCCCCTCAAGTTGGTGCATAGATATCTCAAATGCCCAACTTGTCAAGTGCGTTGTAGAAGTCTCTACTACATACAGCTTTTGTGAGTATATCTGCTAATTGATCTTCAGATTTAACAAACAGAAATTGAATTATCTTGGTCTCCAAATTTTGCTTAATAAAGTGTCGATCTACTTCCACGTGCTTCGTTCGATCATGTTGAACCGGATTATGAGCAATTTCAATTGCAGACTTATTGTCACAAAAAAGATTCATCGCACTATTCGGAGCAAAGCCAATTTCAATTAACAGTCTTCGAAGCCAGAGAAGCTCACAAAGACCTTTAGCCATCCCTCGAAACTTTGCTTCAGCACTTGATAATGCTACAACATTTTGTTTCTTACTTTTCCATGTAACCAAATTTCCTCCAACAAAGGTAAAATAGCCTGAGGTGGATTTTCTGTTGGTGATATCTCCAGCCCAATCAGCGTCTGTATAACCTTCAACTTGTACATGATTATTCTTTGTGAACATCAAGCCTTTTCTAGGCGAGGACTTCAAGTACCGCATGATTCGAATTACCGCGTCCATGTGATCTTTACTCGGGTTGTGCATAAATTGGCTTACTACACTTACCGCATACGCTATATCAGGTCGTGTATGAGATAAGTAAATAAGTTTGCCAACCAATCTCTGGTACCTTCCTTTGTTTGTTGGCACTTGGTCTGGATATTCTCCAAGTTGGTGGTTCTGGACAATTGGAGTATCTACAGGTTTACAATCTAGTTGTCCAACTTCTGATAAAAGATCTAAGATATATTTTCGTTGAGATAAAAAGATGCCTTTCTTTGACCTAGCAACTTCAATACCTAGAAAATATTTGAGTCCACCTAGATTTTTCATCTCAAATTCGGTTGCCAGATGTTTTTGAAGTTTTGCTATTTCCTCAGAGTCATCTCCTGTAATAATCATGTCATCTACATACACAATCAAAGCTGTGACCTTACCTTGACGGTGTTTCAAAAACAACGTATGATCTGCGTTGCTTTGTTGGAAGCCATATTTTTTCATTGCCAAGTTCAATCTCCCAAACCACACTCTAGGAGATTGCTTCAAGCCATACAAACTGCGTTGCAATTTGCACACCACTTTAGTCTCATAGTTTGTCATGTATCCCGGAGGGATATCCATATATATTTCTTCTTTCAAGTGCCCATGGAGAAAGGCGTTTTTCACGTCTAACTGATGCAATGGCCAATCAAGATTTACTGCAAGAGATAAAAGAACTCTGACAGTGCTTAACTTGGCAACAGGAGAAAAGGTTTCTTGATAGTCTACGCCATATGTTTGTGTAAAGCCTTTAGCTACTAGTCTTGCTTTGTACCTTTCAATTGACCCATCAGCTTTGTACTTGATAGAGAAAACCCACTTACACCCTACTGGTTTCTTTCCTTTTGGTAAAGGGACAAGGGTCCATGTCGCATTCTTGTTTAATGCCTCCATTTCTTCATTCATAGCTTGAACCCATCTAGTGTCTTCAATGGCCTCTTCAACGTTGCTAGGTACACTGTGTGAAGATAGTTCATTTGCAAATTTCTTAAGGGGTTCAGATAATTCCTTCATAGAGACATAATTAGCAATTGGATACCTCGATCGATGATCCTCTTCTTCAGGAGAGTAACGCTTCGGTGGTTTTCCCCGATTATGCCTATGAGGTAATTCATAGATAACAGAGATATCACTATTATTATTATTATTATCAAGAGATATAGGAGAGCTTACCTCAATGATATTCTCAGGAGATGGATCGTTGAGTACTGGAGAGGGGGGGGGGATTCTGATACTTCAACTTCAGGACTCATATGGTCTGTTTGAGTTTGACACGGATCACCAGCCACTTCAGTTGATGGTATATCAATATCTTTGAACCAGTCAAATGTCGACCAATTCGACCCTTCTTCTGGTGTCTCCCCCTGAAGAGAAGAATTGGGTGCTGCCGAGGAGTAGAAATGGTCAAATTCCAAGAATGTAACATCCATAGTTACATAAATGCGTCGAGTAGTAGGGTCATAGCAGCGATACCCTTTCTGGTGTACACCATATCCCAAAAACAGGCAGCGAATGGCACACGGATCAAGCTTTGTACGCTGGTTTTTATGTAGGTGAACAAACACAACACACCCAAAGACACGAGGTGGCAGCATTTGTATTGTAGGCAGCGGTACAAATGTGGACAAGGTCTGCAGCGGAGTTTTAAATTCAAGAACCTTCGATGGCATTCGATTGATGAGATACACTGTTGTAGTAACAGCATCAGTCCAATGGTGGTGAGGCACATGTGCTCCATGTAAAAGAGCACGAGCAGTTTCAAGGATATGGCGATTTTTCCGTTCTGCAATACCATTTTGTTGTGGAGTTTGTGGACACGTGGTTTCGTGAATAAGTACGTGTTTTTTTAAATACTCATGGAATTGGTGATTTACAAACTCCCCACCATTATCAGAGCGAAGGATCCTAATCTTCGTTGAATATTGAGTCTGAATCATTTTATGAAATTGTTGAAATATGTGTACCACTTCATTTTTTTGTTTCAACAAATAAATCCAAGTCATTCGAGTGCAATCATCAACAAATATAACAAACCACCGATAACCAGAGAGAGACGATTTTGGGGATGGACCCCATACATCAGAATGGATTAAAGCAAAAGGAACATTACTTTTATTCATACTTGATGGAAAAGTGACTCGATGACTCTTGGCTAAAATACAAGCTTCACATTTGAAGTTCAACAAAGATTTATCTGAAAATAAGTTTGGGAACACATGTTTCAAGTAGCCAAACGAAGGATGGCCTAATCGACGATGCCAAAGTAAGACTTGCTCCATCTTGTTGTTTCTTGGATAATGCATGTGATGCGCTCGGCCTACACTAAAATCTTCCATATAGTAAAGTCCCCCTCTCTTAGTACCACGCCCAATGATCTCCTTCGTGAGAATATCCTGAAGAAAACAGAAAGATGGATAAATTAGAACAACACAGTTCAAGTCTTTTGTAACTTGACTCACAGACAACAACTTATGAGATAGAGAGGGAACAAGTAATGTATTTGAAAGCAAAAGGGTTGGTGATAACATCACAGTTCCAGCCCCTGTTACCGCCGATAAATCACCATTTGCATTGGCAATACTTGAGCGCCGAGGGGTTGAACGTTCAGAGAAATCAGCAGCATCAAACGTCATATGATCGGTAGCTCCGGAATCAAGTATCCATGCGTTAGAGTCATCATCATGATTAGAGCAAATTAGAACATTACCTTCAGTGGTGTGGGAACTTGATTTCGGAATGAGGGAAAGATGTGGTTCAACAGTAGCTACTGCAGCTTTGCCCGGGTTGCTCTCAGTTGTTTCGCGACGCTTTCGAGCCTGAAAGTCTGTCCACCAGTCTGGATAGCCATGGAGCTTAAAACATGTCTCACTAGTATGTTTGTTACCTCCACAATGAGAGCACTTAGTGTCATTATATGGTTCTTTATGTTTGGATTGAGAAAATATCTTACTGTTCTGTAATTTGAGACCCTTGGATGCAAGACCTGCTCCTGATAATTCATTGGAGTTGTCTGTCATCACTGCCTGACGAAGAGCTTCCCTCCTAACATGTGCATATGCTTGCTCCACTGTTGGAAACTGTTTCATTTGTAAAACGCCGCTTCTGATATTATCCAAGCGGTCATCAAGTCCATCCAAAAACACATACACTCGTTCTTCTTGGACAAGTGTATTGTAGTGTTGGATATCAACTTGACATGTCATCGGATTTGGACGACGAAAATCTATCTCACGCCAAAGTCCTTGGAGATCATTATAATATTTTTCAAGAGAACCACCGGCTTGTTTAAGACGTGTCACCCGTCGCCGGAGGTCATACACTTGGGAGGTATCACTGCCATCGAAGTACGTGGTCGCAATTGCATCCCACACCAGTTTGGCAGTTGAGAATCAAATAAAGTTGCTGATTAGAGAGGAGTCCATTGAGTTGATTATCCATCCCTTAACAATCGCGTTGTCAGTCCGCCAACGTCGAAATGTAGGATCTGTTTGAGGGGGTTGCGGGAAATCTCCGTTGATATATCCCAGTTTGTCTTTGCCCGAGATATACATCTCGACCACCTGGGACCAAAGGGGATAGTTGCTGCCATCTAACTTGATGCCAATCGGTGCCACCGTATGGTCAGAGCCCATTTGTGACGGGGCTGAAGCACGGTTCAGGACTTCCGTCATTTTCGTCGTCAACTCAGCAAGAATAGAAGACGAGGTAGTCTCATCGGAGTTTGAATCCGAGTCGGCCATGGAAGAAGGATGGAAAGTGTTACCGTAGGTCTGGATTAAGACCTGGCTCTGATACCATGTTAAATTGGTATAATATTTTCATATATTTCAATCGTATACATCAGATGGGAATTGGTTATATTTATATACACAGAAAACTCTATTTCTAATTATAACTAAATCAGAATAATTATAACCAAATCAGAGAAATTAACAATTAATAACTATATTCCTATTATAGTCCCTACAATTTTGTTGACAGCTAACGCCAACAGATGTGAGGCTGAAAAAGTAATGAAACAATGGAACAAGGACGTGCGTAGGGAGGCAGAGGCAGAGATATGAAATATGGTAGAGGAAATTTATAAAAGAACTTGATTTCCGGTGTGAGTGTCGAAGCATCTCGGTAGCAAAGTTGAAAAGAGAAAGGAGTTGTTTAGAGAGCTTTGGATGTTGTCAAAGAGTGAAGATGCATTCATCTAATCTTACTATGGTCTCGTTCAAAATGATTGAAGAAAGAGGAAGTAAATATGGGATTTCTCACGTTTGTATCAAACTTAAGGTAGATTTGAACACTAATAGAGTGCTAAGGTATGGTAGTTGCTAAATTTGTAACTTGTAGTACAAGTTACCGCTATGACTTGTACCAAATTGTATAACTTATTATTGAAGATGTTTGCCTTGTTAGATTTAGTTAAAAATTGCAACTTGTTATTAGATATGGAACATAACCTATATTCACGGATATTCATCTGAATCTGCTCTAAAATTGGCGGAAAAATCCACTTTGATTGAGTTTGAGTTTTTCGATTAAAAAATACAGAAATGGATCGGGTAATTGGGACACTAGTATCTACCCGAATCCGCCACGTTTATTTCATTATGCATATTATTACTTAGTTTTGTTAATTTGAAATATTAAATATGTGACCAATGTTTTGATATTTAAGTTTGTATTAAATATTTAAAATATTTGAAATGTATGTACGAAATTTTGAGATTGTTTTATTTTATTATTTGTAATGTAATTTAATTTTGAAAAAAAAATATTTCTATTAAAAATAGTTTTATTAAATGGATGGTGGCGGTGCATGTTGGAATATTTTAAATAATTTAGTATTATATTAGTATTTCAATAATTATGTGGTCAAATATATTTATTTAATTATATTAGATATTTATCAAATAAAATGCCTTAAATAATTATGTGATCAAATAATATTAAAAGACTATTTAGATTTTATTTGGGAACTATTTAATTAAATAATTAGGTATGAGTGGATGTCAGGATGACCCATTTGAGAATAATGAGAACCATAATTGATCATCACACTATATATAGACTATGGTCTCCAATATACCGTACACAAACAAATATTTTCTTCTCCCTATCTGAAGACAATTCGAGGCATAAGGAATATCAGTTAAGGAAGAACCACAAAAGTCACCAACTCCAGGGTTTTAGGATCACCGTCAAAGATATTTTTCTCAATGGCTCCAGGTATGCCAAAATAAAATATCGATCCTTTAAATTTTATACATGCTTGATTTACTTTTGTTACACCGTTTATAAGATGTAATTTAATTTCTATTTCTATTTTGGACAAATCAGGTTATACTTGTTCATTTGGAAATAATAAATTTAGCCTCTCATATGATTCAAATGTTGTTGGCTATGGTTCTTTGAATAATAATCTTTATATGCTTGATATTGAATGTCCTTATAACAAAATAATGCAAATAGAGTCACATGGTACAAAAAGAAAAAATAAATGAGAATTCCGCCACTTTATGGCATAAGTGATTAAGACATATATCTAAACAAAGAATTCAGAGGCTTATGTCGGACAGTATTCTTAGATCCCTTGATTTATCAGACTTTCAAGTCTGCATTCAATGTATCAAGGGTAAGCAGACAAACAAGAGGAATTTCCATGCTGAAATAGCTAAGGATGTCTTAGAACTAATTCATATTGATATATGTGGTCCTTTTCCAACAGGTTCTTGGAATGGGAAACAATATTTTACGCTCATAGATGATTACTCGAGGTATGGCTTTTTGTATTTGATTCACTAGAAATCTCAATCTTTGGACGTGTTCAAGTCATTCAAAGTTGAAGTCGAACTTCAACTTGAAAAGAAAATAAAAAGCTGTCAAATCTGACTTTGGTGGTAAATATTATGGTCGGTATGATGGATCAGAGGAGCAAGGTCCAGGGCCCTTTGCACTTTTCCTCGATGAATGTGGAATTGTTCTCCAATACACAATATCGGGAAAACCTAGCATGAATGAAGTTGAAGAATAACAAAACCTGACTCTTAAGGACATGGTAAGAAGTATGACTAGTCATTCTTCTCTTCCAGAGTCATTTTGGAGAGAAGCATTAAAGACCGCAATTTATATCCTTAATAGAGTACCTAGTAAAGTAGTAACTAAGACCCCTTATGAGCTCTGGAATGGGGAAAAACCTAGCATTAGACACCTCTGGATTTGGGGATGTTCAACTGAAGCAAGACCTTATAAGCCTCATGAAGGTAAGTTGGATGCAAAGATAGTTAGCTATTATTTTATTGGATATGTTGAACGTTGTTACAGGTACAACTAGAATAATTTTTTGAAATGGGAAATGCAAGATTCCTTGAAAATGTAGATTTTAGATGGGAAGGAAGCATATGGTGTGTTTCCTTTGATGAAGAAAATGTTTCTCACAACGATCAAATCTTTGTACATATCTTTGTTCCAGAAACATATCCTGAAATAAACAATGACATTATTCCTAACATCCCTCAAGAACAATAAAATAATGAGTTTCTTCCTCAAGCACCACCTATAGTTCAAACTCAGCAACCTCAAGAGCCACCATTAAGAAGATCCACTAGAGAGAGGAAAAATGTAATTTCAGATGATTATGTTGTATTTCTTCAGGAACGTGAGGATGACATTGGTTTGACTGATGAAGATCCTATCAACCTTAGTCAGGCTATGCGGATTCCAAACTCTCTTAAGTGGGTTGATTCCATGAAGGATGAGATGAAGTCGATGGCTGACAATGATGTTTGGGATCTCGTTAAATTACCTAAAGGAAAGAAACCTGTTGATTGTAAATGGACATTTAAAGCCAAAAGGGATACAAAGGGTAACACTAATAGATATAAAGCTCGTCTTATCGCAAAAGTATTTAATCAAAAGGAAATAATTGATTATAAAGAGACTGTCTCTCTAGTTTATTTGAATGACTCTCTTAGGATCATGATGGAATTGCTAGCTCATTTTGATTTAGAGTTGCATCAGAGGGGTGTGAAGACTGTGTTTCTAAATGGAAACATTGAAGAAACAATATATATAGAGCAACCAAAATATTTTATGTTAGGAGACCCAAAGTCCATGGTTTGAAAACTCAAGAAATCCATCTATAGTCTTAAATAGGCTTCCCGTCAATGGTATTACAAATTTTATCAAGTAATATCCCCATTTGGTTTTGAGGCTAATCTGTTTGATAATTGTGTATACCAAAAGTTTAGTGGGAGTAAATTCGTTTTCTTGGTACTATATGTAGATGATATCCTTTTCGCAAGCAACAATATAGGCTCATTTCACGAAACCAAGAAATTCCTCACAAATAAATTTGAGATGAAAGATCTTGGGGACGCCTCCTTTGTCTTAGGAATTCAAACACTTAGAGACCGTTCTCTAGGTATTTTAGGATTATCACAAAGGAGTTATATTGATATAGTTCTGGATAGATTCTCCATGAAAGATAGTAAACCAGGAGACACGCCCGTTGTTAAAGGAGACAATTTTTTGTCTCAAAGAGTGCCCCACTATGGATCTTGAAAAGGAAGAGATGCATAATGTTCCATATGCTTCAGCTGTGGGAAATCTTATGTATGCTCAAGTTTGCACCCGTACCGACTTAGAATTCATCGTAGGAGTTCTTGGCAGATATCTAAGCAACCCTAGTATGCAGAACTGGATAGCCATAAAATGTGCAATGCGCTACCTAGAGAGGACAAGAGACTTCGTGCTCATTTATCGAAAGTCAGATAACTTGGAGATCGTTGGGTGTTCTGACTCATATTTTGCTGGATGCCCGGATAGCAGATGTTACACATCTGGTTATATCTTTCTCTTAGCTGGAGGAGCCATATCTTAGAAGTCGTCCAAACAGACTTTAGTGGCTCCCTCTACCATGGTAGCAGAGTTTGTGGCTTGCTTTGAGGCATCAAATTATGCAATTTAGATGCGTAACTTTGTTACAAGCCTACGTGTCATTGGAAGCATTGAACGGCCCTTGAAGGTTTATTGTGAAAATAATGCAGTTGTGCTCTACTCCAACAATAATATGAGTTCTACAAAATCAAAATTTATCAATATCAAGTATCTTGTTGTGAAAGAAAGAGTTCAGGAGAAACAAATTTTAATAGAACATATAAGGATAGACTGAATGCTAGCTGATCCACTAACTAAAGGTTTATCACCTAAGGTTTTTCATGGGCATGTTGTTCACATGGGTCTTGGATTTGAGATTGCATTATATTAGTGGGAGTTTTTTCCTTATTTTTCTATGTTCTATGCTTTGGCTTTATTTTGGTACAAACTTTATGTTATGTTTAATTTTCTGCAGAAATAAACTTGTGAGGTACTATTGTTATAGAAATATCAAGTTTTTTTTTTTGTTATGTGCAAATATTATAATTTTGAATTGCACCTAAGGAACTTCAGTTTGATCTCACTAAAGACTCTGGTAGGACTAGTTGGAAATATTCATGATTTAGATATCATATTGCATGAAATTTCCATGCCACTCATCCATATCGATCTATGTCATCAAGTACGTTGATGTGGTGGTCGCTGGGGTTCTGTCCCGTTATATGTTAGCGACGACAGTCGTGATGGTCCCATTATTGATGTATGAGGTGGACCATATTGTAAAGTTGAAACCTAAAGGTAAATAGCATTCAGATGCACGCCTAAAGAATTATGATATAATTATTAAGATATATTAGCAATTTATCAAATAAAATACCTTAAATAATTATGTGACCAAATAATGTTAAAATTCTATTTAGATTTTATTTGGGAATTATTTAATTAAATAATAGGGTATGAACTCAAATATGAGTGGATGTCAGGATGATCCATTTGGGAATAATGGGAACCCTAGTTGGCCATCACACTATATATAGGCTATGGTCCCTAATATACCATACACAAGCAAATATTTTCTTCTCCGTGTTGAAGAGAATTCGAGGCATAAGGAGTACCGGTTGAGAAAGAACCACAAAAGTCATAAACTCTTGGGTTTTAGGATTACCATCAAAGAGATTTTTCTTAATGGATCCAGGTATTCCAAAATAATTTATTGATCCTTTAAATTTTATACATGCTTGATTTACTTTTGTTGCACTGTCTATTAGACAAAATTTAATTTCTATTTCTATTTTGGACAAACCAAGTTATACTTGTTTGTTTGAAAATGATAAATTTAGCCTATCATATGATTTAAATATTGTTGGTTACGGTTCTTTGAATGATAATATTTATATGCTTGATATTGAATGTCCTTATAACAAAATAATACAAATATAGTCACATGGTACAAAAAAAAAATTAAATGAGAATTCTGCCACTTTATGACATGAGCAATTAAAACATATATCTAAACAAAGAATTCAGAGGCTTATGTCGGACTTTCAGGTCTGCATTCAATGTATCAAGGGTAAGCAAACAAACAAGAGAAATTTCCATGCTGAAATAGCTAAGGGTGTCTTAGATCTAATTCATACCGATATATGTGGTCCTTTCCCTACAGGTTCTTGAAATAGACAATGATATTTTATTACGTTCATATATTATTACTTTAGGTATGGCTACATGTATTTGATTCATGAGAAATCTCAATTTTGGACGTGTTCAAGTCATTCAAAGCTGAAGCCGAACTTCGACTTAGAAAGAAAGTAAAAGCTGCCAAATATGACCATGGTGGTGAATATTATGGTCGGTATGGTGGATCAAGCGCACAACACCCAGGACCCTTTGTGTTTTTCCTCGATGAATATGGAATTGTTCCACAATACACAATGTCGGGAAAACCTAGCATGAATGGAGTTGCAGAACAACGAAACCGGGCTCTTAAGGACATGGTAAGATGTATGAATAGTCATTATTCTCTTCCAGAGTCATTTTGGGGAGAACCATTAAAGACTGTAGATTATATCCTTAATAGAGTACCTAGTAAAGTTGTAACTAAGACCTCTTTTGAGCTTTGGTCTGGGAAAAATCCCAGCATTAAACACCTGTACATTTAGGAATGTCTAGCTGAAGCGAGGCCTTATAAGCCTCATGAAGGTACATTGGATGCAAAGACAGTTAGCTGCTATTTTATTGGATATGCTGAATGCTTTTACAAGTAAAAATGCAAGATTCCTTGAAGATGTAGAGTTTGGAGGGGAAAGAAGCATAAGGAGTGTTGCTTTTGATGAAGAAACTGTTTCTCATAATGATCAAGTCTTTGTACATATCTTTGTTCTAGAAACAGGTCCTAAAATAAATAATGATGTTATTCCTAACATCCCTCAAGAGCAAGCAATACTGAGTATCTTCCTCAAGCACCACCTATAGTTCAAACTCAGCAACCTCAAGTGCCACCATTAAGAAGATCCACTAGAGAGAGGAAGAGTGTAATTTCAGATGATTATGTTGTATTTCTTCAGGAGCATGAGGATGACATTGGTTTGACTGAGGAAGATATTGTCAACCTTAGTTAGGCTATGCGGATTCCAAACTCTCTTAAGTGGGTTGATGCCATGAAGGATGAGATGAAGTCGATGGCTGACAATGATGTTTGGGATCTCGTTAAATTACCTGAAGAAAAGAAACTCATTGGTTGTAAATGGATATTTAAACCAAAAGGGATTTAAAGGGTCACGGGGATAGGAAAACATCAAGAAAACCTTATAAGGGAAAGAATATGGTCTCACAGCCAAATTTAGGGTGTGGGAGTCGATTACACAAGAGAAAGGTGTTAGCCTCCCCTTGCATTCATTGTAATCAGTGGGATCCACTCTTTTTGTTCAAATCAAAGGATGTGTACATCTAAAGCTTACCAGCTAAGGGAATGCGGAAATGAAAAGGGAGAGAAAATGAAAGGGAGTCGATAGGATCTTGCAATCCTATGCCTACCTATTCTCTTATGCAATGGGAAAGTCAGAATCATCGTAGTTCAAAGGACTATGGGTGAAATGGAAGGTTGCTCCCCAAGGAATGGGGCCCTTGTGCCTATGTATCTTCATTTGAATGAGAATGGAGAAATCATAGAGTCCGTAGTTCGTGGGACCACGGTTTGCTTAGTGTTTTTTATGGACAATGCTAACGTTCACGCTTTAGCAGTTTAGGTGTTTGTCGCTCGTTGTCTGGAGTCTTACATGTTACCTATTTGCGGTAGAATGGAAATAACATGCCCTTTTTTGAAAATGGTTTGAAGAGAGAATCTCGAAGGACAAAATGATTTGAATTTGTTGAAGTGTTTTAAAAAAGTGAGTTGAATTGGTTTGTGATGTGTACGCACTAAAGTCTATGATGATAGGAGCGCATACTTTGTACAAACGATCCAAACGTCTCTTGTACAAAATACTTTAAGAAGAGGTAAGGAAAGACTCTCGCTCATCTTTTCTCATGTGGTTAAGGCTTGTGACGTACTATACACATCTTATTTATTAAGTGCTTTAAATGGATTAAGAGAAAGAAGAGAAAGACACAACACAAGATCTAAGAGAGACTTGGCCCTAGATGTTATCATGCAATGTGGCCCTAAGGTTAGGATTAGAAGACAATTTTATCCTAATGTTGTCATGAAAAATGGCTCTAAGGTTGAGGATTAGAGAGAAGCTACTCTAACGTTGTCATGCATGGACCAACAACCTAATGTCTATCCTACTCCAATCTTAATCAAAAATTAAGTTGGACTAGGAAGCCCTAAGGGAACATGCAAGAGCAAGAAACAAGAAAAGAAAAACACAAACAACATCATACGATAATGCTTCAAAGAGAATAACATTGTACTTCAAAGCAACATCACAACAACATTTAACAACACACATTTTCAGGATAGATATGTATGCAACAATAACATAATGACAATATTTAACAACACACATTTCCAGGATAGGTATGTATACAACAATAACATAATGACAATATTTAACAACACATATGGTTCTAGGCAGCAGTGCATGCAAAGCAACATCAACATGAACATGCATCATGTATTCCACAAGTCTAAGCAAGTATCATGAACACACCTAAAATATTCAAGCAACATGAACATGTGTTGTGCAAGGTTAAGTAAAAGTATATGAACATGCAACAAAAGATTAATCAATCATTACGACCATGCATCAAAAATAGAGAAAATGAACATACATCATGGAGTTCAACAATTGACAATGTGTATGAACATGTATCTACATCAAGCATCATAAATATGCAACATCAACAAGCAAGCATCAACATGTAAACAAGTGTGCATCATGAACATGCTTTAAGAACACAAAAATTACAAAATTAACAAATCGTGCATCAAAGATTCGCGTACGCACTGCAAATGGAGGCTAAACAACTCAAGAAAATTTCACAAATATCAATTATATCAAGACACGGAAGTTAAATGTGGAAAGGAATCAAGATAAGGTCAAAAACATGAAAAAACACCTTCTGCAGCAGGAGTAATCGATTAACACCTATAGGTTAATCGATTACACCTGTTCAAAAGCTAAAAAAATAGGATTGTGAAAGGGTTAACGATTAACACCTGCATGTTAATCGATTACACCGCTAGAAATAGCAAAAAATCAGTTTTCAAAAGCACTTTTTCAGCATCAATTCAATGGTCAAATGCAACATGTAATAGCATGCAATTGTACACGAATATCATAGCAATTATAATCAAATAATGACTTATTGGATCAATCAAAAAATCAACAACATCAAGCAATTGAATAAATGGATCAATTTACACCAAGGCCACAAGGATCTACATTGTGAAAGTTGTAAAATAAGCTAAAATAAGTTTGAATCTAAGAATCACCAACCTACAAAGCTAAGATTTGCTTTGGTAATTATTGCAAACATAACTTGATGAATTAAGCAAAGAAAACCAGAGATCCACAAGATTCTTTACAAGAAAAGTTGAAGAACAATGCAATAATCTAGAATTGCTCCAAAATCACTTCAAGAAATTTCTTATGAAATTCAGATCTAGACTCAAATCAACTTCTACTGCATAATTAATTAATGGAAAAGCAGTGTGATGAAGATTTAGCTCAAAGATTAACAAACTCCAATGAAGAACTTTTTAACTCTAATGGTAGAGCTTTTGTGAAGTTAGGGATGAATATGAAAATGGAGAGTGAAAGGTGAGAGAATTTGAGAGTGAAGTGTAGAGAAATCAGAAAAAAAAATGAATTGGTTCCCTCTTGGAATGGAGCAAATTGGTTTAAATATGGTCTAGGTATGGAGTGAGAATGAGATTTTGAAATTGGTTTTGAATGAGGATTGGATTTTTGGTTTGGAATTAGGAGTAGAAAATATTTGAATTATGGAGGGAAAATGAAATTAATAACAAATGCCCTAGATCCTTCTACTGATGTAAGATTGAATCCAAGTGATTGAAATGAATGTGAAACTACTACAGTGCTGAAAATTTGTTGTTCTAGGAAAAAATCAGCTGGTGTAATCGATTAACATGATTTGGTTAATCGATTACATGTCCAAAAATTTGAAAAATGGCGCCTTCGGGAGGGGTGTATTCAATTACCATGACTTGGTTATTCGATTACATCAAGGTAAAACTGTAAAAATTACCCCGTTGCAACTTGTTCTGAGTCCAGCTTCGCATCTAAACATTAGCCACTGATAACGCCCTTGAACAATACTTGAGAATGATAGATAGCTTGTTCATAACAAATCATACAAACTTAATGTTGTATGTTCTTGATTCTGAAATAATCAAACCAACTACTGAGCAAAATAAATGCTCGAAGACTTTGATGATTGTCAGCTCAGCTCTAAATGCCGATGAAACGCTCTCTGAAATAAAAAAGGTTTGAACTACAAGAAAAACATTGTGATCCCAAGTCTTGGAGGCCCAACGTAATGCATATGGATGCGAACATAAGCCAGTTAGGGTTAGAAAACCAAGGACAAATTTTGGGGTGCAACACCATGAAGAATGAGATGAAGTCGGTGGCTGACAATGATGTTTGGGATCTCGTTATATTACCTGAAGGAAAGAAACCCATTGGTTGTAAATGGATATTAAATACCAAAATGGATTCAAACGATAACATTGAGGAAATAATTATTTATAAAGAGACTTTCTCTCTAGTTTCTTTGAAGGACTCTCTTAGGATCATGATGGCATTTGTAGCTCATTTTGATTTAGAGTTGCATTAGATGGATGTAAAGACTATGTTCCTAAATGGAAACATTGGAGAGATCATATATATGGTGCAAATAAAATACTTTGTGTAAGGAGACTCAATGTATGTGGTTTGCAAACTCAAGAAATCAATTTATGGCCTTAAACAGGCTTCCCGTCAATGGTATTACAAATTTCATCAAGTAATATCCTTATTTGGTTTTGAGGCTAATCTGGTTGATAATTGTGTATACCAAAAGTTTAGTTAGATTAAATTTTTTTTCTTGGTACTATATGTAGATGATATCCTTTTGGAAATCAACAATATAGGCTCATTGCATGAAACCAAGAAATTTTTCACAAATAAATTTGAGATGAAAGATCTTGGGGACGCCTCCTTTTTCTTAGGAACTCAAATACTTAGACACCATTCTCGAGGTATTTTAGGATTTTTACAAAGGTGCTATATTCTATATTTTTAGATAGATTCTCCATGAAGGATAGTAAACCAGGAGACACACTAGTTGCTAAAGGAGATAAGTTTTTGTCTCAAACAGTTCCCCACTAAGGATCTTGAAAAGGAAGAGATGCGTAATGTTCCATATGCTTTAGCTGTGGGAAGTCTTATGTATGCTCAAGTTTGCACCCGTCCCGACTTAGCATTCATTGTAGGAGTTCTTAGAAAATATCTAAGCAACCCTGATATGCAGCACTGGATAGCCGTAAAACATGTAATGCGCTACCTGAAGAGAACAAAATTCTCCATGCCCACTTATTGGAAGTCAAATAACTTGGAGATCATTGGGTGTTTTGACTAAGATTTTGCTGGATTCCCGGATAGCAGACGTTCCACGTCTGGTTATGTCTTTCTCTTGGCTGGAGGAGCCGTCTTCTGGAAGTCTTCCAAACAGACTTTAGTGGCTCCCTCCACCATGGCTGCAGAGTTTGTGGCTTGCTTTGAGGCATCAAATCATGCAATTTGGCTGCATAACTTTGTCACAAGCCTACACGTCATTGGGAGCATTGAAAGGCCATTAAAGGTTTATTGTGACAATAATGCAGATGTGCTATACTCCAACAATAAAATGAGTTCTACAAAATTGAAATGTATCGATACCAAGTATCTTGTTGTGAAAGAAAAAGTCCAGGAGAAACAAATTTTGATAGAACATATAAGGACAGACTGAATGCTAGCTGATCTACTAACCAAAGGTTTAGCAGCTAAGTCTTTTCATGGGTATATTGCTCATATGGGTCTTGAATTTGAGATTGCCTTAGATTAGTGGGAGTTTTTTTCCCTTAATTTTCTAAGATCTATGCTTTGGTTTTATTTTGGTAAAAACTTTATGTTATGTTTAATTTTCTGCAGAAATAAACTTGTGAGGTACTATTGTTATAATAATATCAATTTTGTTTGTTATGTGCAAATATTGTAATTTTGAATTGCACCTAAGGAACTTCTGTTTGATCTCACTAAAAACTCTAGTAGGACCAGTTGAAAATATGCATGATTTAGAGATCACATTGCATGAAATTTCCATGCCACTTATCCATATCGATCTATGTCATCAAGTACGTTGACGTGGTAGTCGTCGGGGTTCCGTCACATTATATTTTAGTGACGACAGCTGCGATGGTCCCATTCTTAATGTATGAGGTGAACTAAATTGTAAAGTTGAAATATAAAGATAAATGACATTCAGATGCACGCCTAAAGAATTATGATATAATTATTAAGATATATTGGCCAAGTGGGAGATTGTTGGAATATTTTAAATAATTTAGTATTATATTAGTATTTCAATAATTATGTGGTCAAATATATTTATTTAATTATCGGCTTAATTGCAACTTTAGTCCCCCTATTTTGTATTTTTTTTGGGTTTTGATCCCCCCCACTATTTTAAAAACCACTATTTAGGTCCCCCCATTTTAAGTTTTGAGTTTGATATTAGCCCCCTTGACATTTTAAGTAATTTTTTAATGATGTGGCGTGTTGAAAGAAGATGTGGCATTTACATGTCAATTCCACATTTCCTATTCACCAAATATCATTTCCATGTCATTTACTTTTCGATTTCATTTTCAGGAAATTAATATCAATCTTTTAAAACTCTAACATGTATTTCCAAACCCATTTCTTCAAAGTTTCTTCAGCCATTTCTTCAAACCCAACCGTCCTTGTATTTTGAAACCCATTTCTTCAAAGTTTCTTCATACTCTTCTTCACAAACCCAACGTGTCTCTTACTTACCAACATGTCTGAAATGAATTTTTTCCCTCAACAAGCCAGTCTGGGTCTGGTATAAGAAGAACATGTAATAGATGTTGGTGTGAGCTTGAGTTACTGTTGATGATGTCATGGACATACGATAATCCCGGAAGAAGATTTCATGGCTGTGGTAATTTTAAGGTGATGAGGAAAAAAGGATGCAATTATTTTCAAAGATTTGATGAAGACATGGGAAGTTGTGTTAAAGATGTGATAATATCCTTGAAAGACAATAATGAGGAGCTTATGGATGTGATTAAGGACATCAAGAAAAATGAAGATTTTTTGAAGATGAAGATTAGGTTTATGTATTATTTTGTGGGGTTATCTGTGATGTTTGTCTTTTTAATTGTATTTGCATTAGTTACAACACATGTACTCAAATGATGTCATGTAAAATGTTATAATTTCTTTGTCTATGTTAGATTTGCAGAAGTTTATAACTCAACTTAATGTTATCAATTCATTTGTAGTTATGGTTGTCTGTGTTACAATTCATTTGTAGCTATGGTTGTCTGTGTTACAATTCATTTGTAGTTTTTGTTTGTAGTTTTGAAATGTTACAATTAACTTGTAGTTTTGAAATGTAGTTTTGAAATGTTACAGTTCATTTGTAGTTTTGAAATGTAGTTTTCCTGAAGTAATATAACAATTTGTTTGAAATAAATAATTCCTAGTAATTGTAATAATTCGTTTAATTCTAAAGTAATGTACAATTCATTTATAGTTAACATTGAAATAATGAAGTAGCAGCATAAATGTGCCTTACAATTCATAATGAAGTAGCAGCATAACACTGAAATAACACAAAACTGAAGTAGCTTTACATAGAAGGACAACACTGACGTAACTTTACATAGTAGCATCACATTGAAGTAACATTACATAGCAGCACAACACTGAAGTAACTTTACATAGTAGCATCACATTGAAGTAACATTAAAAACAACATAAATTTAACAAAAAGACCTTGAGTTTTTTGGTCATAACATATGCTACAGTATCATCACAAAACAAGCATACCTTGAGTGTTTTGGTCATTACATAGCACCATCACAAAACAAGCATACCTTGAATGTTTTGGTCATTACATAACAGCATCACAAAACAACAATTACAAACTTCATTAACATAACAAAAAGTAAACTAAAACATAGAACTATTCTTGGGTTGGTGACGGTACTTGCGACCCTCCATCTATAACAGTTTGTCCCGCTTCCTTGCTCGATTTGTCACAATTTTTTTATAGCTTTTTTATTGCCACCTTTAGGAATCACTTTCTCCGCAGCTCGCTTCCCTTTACACGTTCGCTTGTTATGGCCAAAACTCCCAGATTTCTTGCACTTGACAGTTTGAAGAGTTCTAGGCATTGTATTTCTTATCCTTGGTTCATCATTCGTCTTGTTACGATTCTTCTTAGGACGACCGATAGATCTTCATTCCTCACGTATCTTTCTGAAAGTAATTGAAAATGGCTGAAAACTATTTGTGTCAAGTAATTGCAATGTCTAATTTAAATTAATGTTGAAAAAATAAATGACATGGAAATGATATTTGGTGAATATGACAATTTTAAAATGACATGGAAATGCCACATATTCATTCAATGCACCACATCGTTAAAAACATGATTTAAAATGACAACAGGACTAATATTAAACTCAAAACTTAAAATGGGGACTCAAATAGTGATTTTTAAAATGGGGGGATTAAAACCCAAAAAAATATAAAATAGGGGGACCAAAGTTGCAATTAAGTCTTAATTATATTATCTATTTAACAAATGAAGTGCTTTAAATAATTATGTGATCAAATAATGTTAAAAGGCTATTTAGATTCTATTTGGGAATTATTTAATTAAATAATTGGGTATGGACTCAAATATGAGTGGATGTCAGGATGAACCATTTGAGAATAATGGGAACCCTAGTTGGCCATCACACTATATATATATAGGCTATGGTCCCCAATATACTGTACACAAGCAAATATTTTCTTCTCCCCGTTGAAGAGAATTCGAGGCATAAGGAGTACCGGTTGAGGAAGAACCATAAAAGTCATCAACTCCTGGGTTTTAGGATTACCAAAGATATTTTTCTCAATAGATCCAGGTATTTCAAAATAATTTATTGATCCTTTAAATTTTATACATGCTTGATTTACTTTTGTTGCACCGTATATTAGACGAAATTTAATTTCTATTTCTATTTTGAACAAATCAGGTTATACTTGTTCGTTTGGAAATAATAAATTTAGCCTATCATATGATCTAAATGTTGTTGGTTACGGTTCTTTGAATGATAATATTTATATGCTTGATATTGAATGTTCTTATAGAAAAATAATGTAAAGAGATTCACATGGTGCATAACAAAAATTAAATGAGAATTTTTCCACTTTATGGCATAGGCGATTAGTACATATATCTAAACAAAAAATTCATAGGCTTATGTCGGACGATAATCTTAGATCCCTTGATTTGTCAAACTTTCAAGTCTGCATTCAATGTATCAAGGGTAAGAAGACAAACAAGAGGAATTTCCATGCTGAAATAGCTAAGAATATCTTAGAACTAATTCATACCGATATATGTGGTCCTTTTCCTACAGGTTCTTGGAATAGAAAATGATATTTTATTACGTTCATAGATGATTACTTTAGGTATGGCTACCTGTATTTGATTCAAAGCTGAAGTCAAATTCAACTTGGAGAGAAAATGAAAGCTACCAAATCTGACCATGGTGGTGAATACTATGGTCGATATGATGGATTAAGAGAACAACATCCAGGACCCTTTGCGCTTTTCCTCGATGAATGTAGAATTGTTCCATAATACACAATATCGGAAAAACCTAGCGTGAATGGAGTTGTAGAACGACGAAACCGGACTCTTAAGGACATGGTAAGAAGTATGAATTGTCATTCTTCTCTTCCAGAGTCTTTTTTGGGGAGAAGCATTAAAGACCGCAATTTATATCCTTAGTAGAGTACCTAGTAAAATTTTAACTAAGACCCCTTATGAGCTCTGGATTGGGGAAAAGTCCAACATTAGACACCTGCACATTTGGGGATGTTCGGCTAAAGCGAGGCCTTATAATCCTCATGAAGGTAAGTTGGATGCCAAGACAATTAGCTGCTATTTTATTGGATACACTGAACGCTCTTACATGTACAAGTTTTACAATTCGATCATTAGAAAATTTTTTTGAAATGGGAAATGGAAGATTCCATGAGGATGTAGAGTGTGGAGGGGGAAGGAAGCATAAGGAGTGTTTCCTTTGATGAAGAAAGTGTTTCTCACAATGATAAAGTCTTTGTACATATCTTTGTTCCAGAAACAAATATTGAAATAAACAATGATGTTATTTCTAACATCCCTCAAGAACAAGACAATATTGAGTTTCTTCCTCAAACACCACCTTTAGAGAGAGGAAGAGTGCAATTTCAGATGATTATTCTGTATTTCTTCAGGAGCGTGAGGTTGACATTGGTTTGACTGAGAAAGATCCTATCAACTTTAGTCAGCCCATGTAGAGTCCAAACTATCTTAAGTGGGTTGATGCCATGAAGGATGAGATGAATTCGATGACTGACAATGATATTTGGGATCTCGTTAAATTACCTGAAGGAAAGAAATCCATTGGTTATAAATGGATATTTAAAACCAAAATGGATTCAAAGGGTAACATTGAGACATATAAAGCTCCTCTTTTCGCAAAAGACTTTACTTAAAAGGAAAGAATTCATTATAAAGAGACTTTCTCTCCAGTTTCTTCAAAGGACTCTCTTAGGATCATGATGGCAATGGTAGCTCATTTGGATTTAGAGTTGCATCAGATGGATGTAAAGTCTGTGTTTCTAAATGGAAACATTGAAGAGATAATATATATGGTTCAACCAAAATACTTTTTTTTCAGGAGACCCAAATTCTATGGTTTGCAAACTCAAGAAATCCATATATGGCCTTAAACAAGCTTCCCATCAAT
Source organism: Lathyrus sativus (assembly GCA_963859935.3). NCBI lineage: Eukaryota > Viridiplantae > Streptophyta > Magnoliopsida > Fabales > Fabaceae > Lathyrus > Lathyrus sativus. The sequence continues at coordinate 445,911,590 of OZ012739.1, read as the reverse complement.
GGTATTACAAATTTCATCAAGTAATATCCTCATTTGCTTCTGAGGCTAATTTGGTTGATAATTGTGTATACCAAAGGTTCAGTGGGAGTAAATTTGTTTTCTTGGTACTATATGTAGATGACATCCTTTTGGAAAGCAACAATATAGGCTCATTGCACGAAACCAAGAAATTTCTCACAAATATATTTGTGATGAAAGATGTTGGGGACGCCTCCTTTTTCTTAAGAATTCAAATACTCAGAGACCATTCTCGAGGTATTTTAGGATTATTATAAAGGAGCTATATTGATATAGTTCTGGATATATTTTCCATGAAAGATAGTAAACTAGGAGACACACCCATTGCTAAAGGAGACAAGTTTTTGTCTCAAACAATGCCCCATTACAGATCTTGAAAAGGAAGAGATGCATAATGTTCCAAATGCTTCAGGTGTGGGAAGTCTAATGTATGCTCAAGTTTGCAGCTGTCCCGACTTAGCATTCATCGTAGGAGTTCTTGACAGATACCTAAGCAACCATGTTATCCAGCACTGGACAATTGTAAAACGCGTAATGTGTTACTTGAAGAGAACACTAGTTATATCTTTATGCAAAAATAAACTAGTGAGGTACTATTGTTATAATAATATCAAGTTTTTTTATTATGTGCAAATATTCTAATTTTGAATTGCACTTAAGGAAATTCAGTTTGATCTCACTAAAGACTCTAGTACGACCAGTTAGAAATATGCATGATTTAGATATCACATTGCATGAAATTTCCATGTTACTCATCCATATCGATCTATGTCATCAAGTACGTTGATATGGTGGGCTTCTAGGTTCTGTCATGTTATATGTTAGTCGCGACAGCCGCATGTTGGTTGGGTATTTTGATGCCATGTTCCCATTTGAGAAACTAAGGAAAATTATTAATTTCTTAAATATGGTTGACTTTGATAGAATTTAATGTGAAGTTCTGTCGAAATAGTTCCCATAAGGAGACGTGCTTGGATAAAAACTTAGAAATGTTTTCTAAGTATAGAAGGTCACTTTGACGAAGGGATGTTTTGGAGCTTTCCTTCGACAAAGATTTGAATTTTAAAATAAAGATAGGTAACTGTCTTTTGTTCTTATCCGTTTCTCAAGAGAGACACGTGGATAACTATGGCGAAACAAAGGCATGCAAGGCAAAACGTGTCAACTTTTGGAGAAATGCTCGTTGGAGGCAGTTATTTTGACGTATTAAAAAATATGGGTCTTAGTATTAGGATTTTTGTGTGTTCAATTGTTGTACTATACTCAAAATTTACTCAAAGTATGCAAGTTAAAGCGAGAAAAGAGTTACTATTGAGAAATGTATGTTTGAAACACCATTCATTTCATTCAATAAGAATTTACTTTCTTTTATCAATTTCTCTTTACTGTATTTCTTTTAATTTGAAGTTACTTTCTTCATTGTATTTCTTTTATAAACTTTTACAAAGTTTAACATTTTCAATAAATAATCAAAACAATATTTTTACACTAATGAATGTTGTCGAAGTGTTCATCAATTTTCCAGAAATACATTAATGCAATAACTATGTCCTCAAGATTCACTAGTTGATCTTGCAAGTAACCAAAATTTATGGAAGACCAGTAGTTGTTTACCAATTTTCACGGTAAACAAATTGGCACGCCAGTGGGACATTGCTATTGTGTTTGAAAACATTCTTTTTACGTTTTTTGGAAAATTTTTACTTTTATGTTCTTCATTTTTATCTCTATATACTTTGTTGCATGAGACTAAGGAGTGGTAGAATATCCATAAATAACGAAGAGACACCAAGGAGAAGATACATAAGGAGAATGGTGAATCCAAACCCACCAAATAACCAAAGTAATGAAGAACCACCCACTTCTTCTTCAACGGTGGGCCATACGGTTCCAGCGTCAGTGTCTGAAGTTGTACCTTCTATGACAAATTTGACGCCTGTTCATTCAATTGCCCATAGTGGTCCCATTTTATCCTATGTGGGAACATAGGGTCCACCAGTGACCTCACCTTCAGTGGGAAATAATTTATTTAGGCCTTTTTGCGTGAGTTCTCAATGCCTCAAATAGGACGCGAACAACCTTCTGGCATGCCAACATCAGTGATAGCAAGTTTACATAATGTGGCATCAATGTTCTCAGAACCAATGGTGAATGTAACTTCGCCATTGTAAGGATCTGGTTCAACATCAATAATATGGGTCAAATTAGCTAGCCCTTAGGGACATGATTACCTACCCAGATGCCTAATATCACTAACAATTCTGCAGCAGTGATAAGGCAACAAATGGACAAAAGTAATCATAAGATGGTCTAAATGATTTCCAAACAACTAAGAGCCAATAGACGCACATTAAAAGGACTAGCTAGCATTAAAATCTTGAAAGGACTGGCTAGTATTAAAAGGAAGTTCTCTGAGCCAATAGACGATCACCTAAAAAGGTTTCAACTGCTTAAGGCAAGGTGGTTTACTTAAGTTCCTGAACACGAGTTGGTCGAAATGGTCGTTGGTGGCCTCGACTACTCAATTAGGAAGCAGTTGGATACCCAGTACCTGAGAGATATGGCTCAATTGGCTGATAAGTTCGATAGGTCGAACGACTTAAGGTTGAAAAAGCTAGGGCAAACAAGAATAGAAAGGAGAGGGTAGCCTACGTCGAATTCGACAAAGATGAGCAGGAAACTAGTGTCGATCCATTTTTCGATGAAAGTGAAATTGACCTTGCTGAATTAAAGCAAGGCCCACCTTACGCATGTAAAGTTTTAACATCGTTGAATGGAAAGAATCCAGTCGAATTAGAGAAGAACGATAGGTTCCCTAAAAAGACCTATACCTTTGACGTCACCAAGTGTGATGAAATCTCTGATTTATTAGTCAAAGATGGCCAGATGATAGTGCCTCCTGGAGCTAAAATGCCTCCTTTAGAACAGAGAAAAAAGAGAGTTTTTTGTAAGAATCATAATTTTCTTGGCCATAAAACATCTCAATGTTTTCTTTTTTAGGGATCTCAAACCAAGAGTTGCAGAAGACTTTAACCAAGAAACCACTTAGGGTTTCATCCAGGTTACTAGAAATTTTAACCATGAAGTCACTAAAGACTTCGACGGAGAAGCTACTGAGGGCTTCGCTAAAAAAGTCACTGATGACTTTAAGATTGAAACCACTGAGGGTTTCATGAAGGAAGCTACTGACGTCTTTGACGATGGAACTACTGAGGGTTTTAACCAAGTAATGGCAATGTATGAGACTATTGATGGTTTCATACAAATCAACAAAGAAACTAAGACTACTGAAGAACTTAGCAAGAAACTTCAAGAATTGGATATCTCTACAGGGAACAACTTTGGGGTTTACATGGTCGAGATAACCCAAGAGTCCATGATGGAAGTGGACGAATGTACTCTTAAACAAGAAGAGAATCTGGTTAAGTTTCTTCACAGATGCTAGTGATAGAATTCCCAAGTGATGTTGTGTCCCAAATGCAATGTTGTCTTTGACTGAAAAGTTGCGGAGAACATCCAAGGGGTTTGACGGGCAAGATATAGGAACAACTAAAGGAACTCAAACAACCATGGGGCTTTCAACATAAAAAGAGCACCAAGGAAGAATGATCAACATGGACCAAGGGCACGTGACAATAGGCTATCAATATTTAAGCCCACTTTTGATACCCCCAAGGGCAAGTGGGTGAGGCCAGTTGAGGAAAGAGAAAATGGCCAGAAAAAATGGAAAAATTTCGAAGTCGAAAGAGGATCTTTGATAGCATACCAAAGGGAGTTCCAAGCTTCCAAGCAATCAGCTTGGCATTCAAAAAACTACAAAGGCAAGAATCTAATGACGAGGTCTCAGTGGAGACGTCAACAAAGAAGGCACAAGGCTAAGAGGGAAGCTGTGAAAAAGAGAATGACGAGTCTAGTAGCAACGTACAAACCAAAAAGGGAAACAACAAAGACAGAAAACCTGTCAAGAAGAAAGTTGTCAAAAGAAGGTTGTTCGTAGACCAGCAAGAAGATGCAAAGGAGAAGTCTGAGCAGACGCCTTTGGATGATGATATAATGACAGACAATTTCGATTCAGGATTAGAACCTTTACTAGACATCATCTATAATGTTGTATCAATGCTACCCAGGGAGTATAATAGGGTGACAGAGTTGGAAGACCCAAAGGATGAGGTCCAACAAGAAGTGGTCAGTCAAAGGCCAGTATGTTATTACATTTTAAATAATGGTTGTGTCGAGAATCATAATGCATTCTTTGAAAGGCCAGAGGATGCAATGAAAAATCACCTAAAGCCTCTATTCATTAGAGGAAAGATAGAAAACATTGGTATCAATAAGATACTAGTGGATGGAGGAGCGGCAGTGAACCTAATGTCGCACTATATGTTAAAAAGGATTGGCAAGAATGACTCCAATACGAAGCCTCATAATATGGTCCTTTCGAATTACAAAGGGAAGGTGGGAATAACCGTGGGAGTCATTCAGGTAGACTTGACCGTTGGAACAATTACTAGGCCAACGATGTTTATGGTGATTGCATCTAAGTTGAATTACAATCTACTCGTTGGAAGGGAGTGGATACATGGAATAGGTACAATACCTTTGTTACTTCACCAAAGAATATCCATTTGGAGAAGTGATGGAATTGTCGAAAATATTGAGGCAGACCAAAGCTATTATATGGCTAAGGTTAACCAAATAAGTGGGCAATAATTTGATAAGAACTTAGCCTCTATAGCGCCATGTAACCCATCAGGCTTCAATTTTGCAGATGCGGATCACGCCTTCTGTTCTTTGTACCTTCATTCGCCCTACTGTTTCAGGGGGACAAGGAGGTGATAGGCGAAGAAGACTTCGTCTTTGGGACAAATGGAATCCAACCTACGGGTTGAGATAGTGAATTCAGTAACTATGATTGAATCACAAGCATTGAGAAAGCTTTCGGTTTATATAGTTGAAAATGGATTAAAATCAACCTTAGAGACTAATATAAAATACATGGCTATCGAAGCCAAAGTTGAAGAAAAATACTTCGATGGTCCAGGGAAGGATTTTGACCCAGAGCCACCCGATAAAGATCCTGCCGAAGTGAAGAGTCAAAGGCTAGATGCCATCTACGATGACGACCTTTGGGTTTTGAGAAGGATCCGCTAGCAAGTAATATCAAAATGCTGGCACAAGATCCTTTGGAAAAAGTCGACCTGGGAGAAGGGACAACAAAAAGGCCAACTTACATCAGCGCCAACATTGACCTAAAGCTTAGATTCGAAGTAATTCAACTGCTGAAGGAGTTCAGAGACGACTTCACATGGGATTAGGATGAAATTCCTAGTTTGAGTAGAGAGCTGGTCGAATTGAGGTTGCTAATAAATCCTGGGAAGAAGCCCAACAGGAAGACTCCAAGATGCTTTGCACCGGAGGTTCTCTCAAAAATTAAAGAGGAGGTCGAAAGACTTCTGAGATGAAAATTTATTTGTACGACCAGGTATGTTGAATGGATTTCTAATTTGGTTCTAGTTATTAAGAAAAATGGAACTTTAAGGGTTTGTATAGATTTTAGAGATTTAAATGTTGCAACCCCAAAAGATGAATATCCAATGTCTGTGGCGGAAATGCTAGTTGATTATGCTGCAGGCCATGAGTATCTAAGTATGCTTAATGGATATTCTGGGATATAATCAGATTTTTATTGATGAAGAGGATGTGTCAAAAACAACCTTTCGATGCTCTGGAGCTTTAGGCCCTTTTGAATGGGTAGTAATGTCTTTTTGCCTAAAAAATGTTGGGGCAACTTATCAAAGAGAAATGAATTTGATATTTCATGACCTCATTGAGACTTTCATGTAGATTTATATTGATGATATTATAGTCAAGTCAGTTTCAGGAAGAAGTCATATAGACCATCTTCGACAATCATTTGAAAGAATAAGGAAGCATGGTCTCAAGATGAATCCTCTCAAGTGTGTTTTTTGTGTGCAGGAGAGGGACTTCCTAGACTTCATGGTCCATAAAAAAGGAATAGAGGTTAATCAGAACATGACCAAGGCCATCATGGAGGTTAAAATGCCTTCGAAAAGAAGGAGTTGTAGTTTTTGCTAGGAAGATCAATTTCCTAAGGAGATTCATTTCCAATCTAAGTGGAATGATTCAAGTCTTATCACCTCTAATTTGACTCAAGCAAGAAGATTTTGAGTGGGGGCAAGCGCAATAAGAAGCGTTCGACAAGATTAAAGAATACCTTGCTCACTCTCCGGTTCTGGTGCCTCGTTGTAGAAATAGGAGTATGAGATTGTACATAGCTACGTTAGACAAGACTTTAGGGAGCATGTTAGCTCAAGAGGATGAGAATGGTGTCGAAAGAGCTATTTATTACCTTAGTAGAGTCTTGAATGATGCAGAGACTAGATATAGTATAGTTGAAAAACTGTGTCTTTGTTTATACTTTTCTTGTACAAAATTAAAGCATTATATAAAACCAGTTGAAGTTTATATTTCTTCTCGTTTTGATGTTATTAAATATATGCTTTCTAAACCTATTTTGCACAGTCAAATTGGTAAATGGGCATTAGACTTAACATAATATTCTTTAACTTATATGCCTTTAAAGGTTGTTAAACGACAAGTGGTAGCCGATTTTATAGTCGACCACTCTATAATCAAAAGCTCCCTAAACTTTGTGGAGCTTGAACTATGGAAGTTATACTTCGACAGTTCTAGTCATAAGGATGGAACGAGACTAGGAGTATTGATTATTTCTCCTAACAAAATTCCCACAAAATTCAAGTATAAGGTCGAAGGCCTTTGTTCGAACAACAAAACTGAGTATAAAGCTTTAATTGCTGGACTTGAAATAGTTTTGGAGTTGGGGGCAACTCGAGTAGAAATAATGGGAGGCTCAGAGTTGGTAATAAAGAAAATTACAAAGGAATATAAATGTGTCAAGGAAAATCTTATCATTTAGTTTGTGATAGCCAATAGGTTTTTACGAAGATTTGAAATGGTAAGCATTCGACACATACCTCGACTTGAGAATCAAGAGGCCAATGCTTTGGCCTAAATTGCTTCAGGGTACAAAATTTCGAAGGAAAAATTACAAGATACAATCGAAGTCAGAGGAAGAGTTGTATCAACTAAAGTATCCCCAACATATTTGGAAACAATGAAGTTAGGATATGCCGATGATGAAAACTTCAAAATATTGGCTATAGATAGTTTGACAGATGAGGATTGGAGGAAGCCAATAATAGATTAATTGCAGAATCCAACAGCTTTCGTCGAACGAAAATTCAAATATCGTGCCTTAAGCGACGTTCTGATTGGGAATGAATTATTCAAAAAGACGCCTGAAGGTGTCTTACTCAAATTCCTTAGCAAATCCGAGGCATATTTGGCTCTTTCGAATGTCCATAGTAGGGCATGTAAAGCACATCAATTAGGGCATAAGATGAAGTTGTTATTATTTCGACAAGGAATGTATTGGCCTATAATGCTTAAAGATTGTATTGAATTCGCCAAAGGATGTCAAGAATGCCAAATACATGCAGGCATTCAACATGTTACTGTAAGCGAACTACATTCTATAGTAAGTTCTTAGCCCTTCAGAGGTTGGGCTTTGGATTCGAACTACATTTTAGTGGGAATAGATTATTTCACTAAATGGATTAAGGCTATACCACTGGTAAATATGGATCAGGATGCAGTGATCAAATTCATCAAGAAGCACATTATTCACAAGTTTGGAGTCCTAGAAACTATTACAACAGATCAGGGATCAATTTTTACTGTTTGAAAAATGCAAGAGTTCACTAAAGATATGGGGTTCAAACTTTTAACATCCACACCTTATTATGCTCAGGCTAATGGTTAAGTCGATGCGGAAAATAAAGTGGTCGTTGGGTTAATTAAGAAGCATGTGAGGAAGAAGCCAAGAAATTGGCATAAGACATTGGGCCAAGTTTTGTGGGCTTGTCGAACCTCCTCTAAATATGCTACAAATAATACACCTTTTCGACTAACATATGGTCATAATGTTGCGTTACCAGTCGAAATTTATTTACAGTAAACTAGAATCCAGAGACAGCATGAAATCCCATATGATTCATATTAGAATATGATGTTGGATGAACTAGTTAACTTGGATGAAGAAAGATTGAGTGCCTTAGAATTATTAAAAAGGCCAAAGAAGAGAGTGAAAAAGTCATATAATAAGAAGGTGAAATTTAAGACATTTTCGACTTGATATTTATTTTGGAAAGTGATTTTGCCCATGGATCAGAAAGGCAAATCTTTGGGCAAGTGGTCCCCTAAGTGGGAAGGTCCTTTTCAAATTATTAAAGTCTTTTCCAATGGCGTGTATGAAATTGATGAGTTAAATGAAGATAGAAGAATCTTGAAGGTAAATGGTAAATATTTAAAGAAATATAAGCCTATACTTCAAGAAATAAAGATAAATAAGGAATAATTCACAAAAAATGGTCGAAGCCAAAATGGGAATAAATAAAATTGCCAAAATGGATCAGTCGTTGCATAAAACATCACACACAGGCTCAACATTAATACAGCAAAGGAACAAGTTCATTGGTTATAAACATATTAAAAAGGAAGAGGGCCTTTCATCTTTTGATACTTTAACCTTTGAAGCGTCAAGCATCGTTCATAGACATTCTTGTTGTTCGAAAGCTCTTCAATCTCTTTCCTAAGCTTTTGAGCTCTCTCTACAAGGTACACACCAACTTCAAGTTCTTTGGCCACTTTGTCATGATCAAACTTCAGAAGTTCAACTTTGTTTCTCTTGTCCTAAGCAATCTTGGTTTGTATCTCTTTGATCTGTTGTTCCCACTCTTCGACATTTTTGTCACATGTTTCAATCTCCTTGTTATTCTATTTAGAACCCTTTTGCAATTCTGTAGCTTTAGCAGTAGACTCAGTGGTTGCATCCCATTCAGCCAGTTGGGTTTCTGATTTGTTATGTATCCTATTTGATAAATCTTTAAGGCGATTGAAATCAGCAACAACAAGGTCAATTAGTGAACCCAATTCTATTATAGCATTTGCAACTTCTGGGGAAGCTTCCAAGACATTGACTTATTTTAAGAGTTTCTTGATCCTAAACCACGTAGAAGAGTCTTTCTTTAGAATGTGAAACAAGTCAACATCAAAGGCCTTTTCTTTAATTTGGGAGAGTAAGCCATCTTCAGGCTTGTTGGCAGACTGATCACACGACGCAGTCGAAGTGCTAGTGTTTTTGTCTATCCAGGTATATTTGAAGCTAATCATAACTTTCAGATATTTAAAGGGTCTATGCACCTTAAGTGACTCTAGCTTTTCATATGAAAGGTTGGTGGAGTCTGTGCCAGTCGAAACATCAAGATTTAGGTTCATTTTTTATTGATCCTCTTGATGTTCTTTTTCTCTTTCATTTTTGTCTTTCTTTTCTTCATCATTTTCATCCTCCACAACAACTTCAGTCTCAAAATCAAACATAGAGTGATCCTCTTTCTCATCCTCTTCTTCCTTATTCTTTTCGTCACCACCGCCGTGTTGATTGATTGGGGATCCATCTTCAGACTTGTCTTCGACAATTTGTTCTGAAGATTGAATTTTTGTGTCTCCTGTGACATTAACTGGGGCATTTTCCCTTGCTGGTATTTTCTCATGATCAAGTTCGTTGGTGTGTGAAAGCTCAGTGGTGCCCTTGAGCGGTGATTTCTTTTTATCACCATCCAGTTGGCTCACTTCGTCAGCAGATTCTTTGGTGGAATCCTTGGGAGAAGTTTTGGAAGAACTTGTTAGATGATAGGTAGTATCACTGCTAGTGGTGGGAATAATTTGTTTTACAAGGGGATGCCCCTTATCATCTTTGGCATCCTGAGAAAAAGGAATCAAGAGAAAGATTAGAAGCATATTAGTTGAAGATAGTTATAAAGTTCAAAAATAAAGAAGAAATCTTTGTACCTCAGGATTCTCAGTCCCAGAACTAGAGTTATTGATCTCTACCTGATCTGGATTCTTTGTATCAATTAGTTTCTTACTGCCAGGGGTGACGTCAGTTTCTACCACCTTGGGAGTAGAAAGTTTCTTCGCAGGTGCTTTGACTGTTTTGACTGAGGTTGAAAATCGGCATCAGTAATTTTTGTTTGCTTCTTTTTTGTAGTTTGATTAGAGTCATCAGAAGAAAGATCCCCATCATTATATTCAATTAGATGAACCTCAGGTTCTTTTTGCTTTCTCTTTCTTGGTGTCAAAGGTAATCTTTGACTTCCCTGCAAAACAAATTATACTTCAAATTTCAGATTGGGAAGACAATATGCAAAGAGAAAATTAGTGAGCATAAAATTTTACCTTAGTTGTGGTTTTCTTGGAGTTGTCTTCATCTTTTTCTTCGACAACTTCTTTTTACTCGAAAGTAGTTTTCTTAGCTGGAACTTTTACGGCTGCAAAGAAAATTAATGTAATTAGCATAAGCCAAGTACAAAACTTAAATAAATATAAATGGATAGAAAGAGGTGGTGTCGAAGAACCTCTCATTCCACACCTTCATATACTGTAGACTCCACACTGTCGCTACTGCGAAAATCGGCGCTGGCTGAACAGAAGAGTCGCCACCGTGCGTTATTTATCCCAAAGGAGGGAAAGGAAACGCTCGAAGTAAACCTACCGCAAAGACGGGAAAGGAATGGTCATCGCAACCAAATCCTGGATTCGGGAGTCGGTTACGCAAGGGGAAGGTATTAGAACCCCTCACGTCCGTCGTACTCGACAGGATCCACACTTGTTTTCTGGTACGGATTGTTGTTCTATCTATTCTACAGGTCTGGGGTTAAAAGAAAAGAAAATGACTCGGCAAAGTATCGTACTTTATGCCTATGTATTCCCGTCTGGAACGAGAAATCAGAGTCAACGTAGTTCGCCTACCTACGGGAAAGGAGGGGAAGGTTGCTCGCTAGGATATCGCATCCTATGCCTACGTACTTTCATACAGCATGAAAGATCAGAGCAAACGTAGTTCGGGCCACGTACGACACAAGTCTGTCTGACTGTTTTTATCTCCTTATGAAAGGGTTTTTCCTGATTATGGGTCCAAGCGGACAAAAATGACACTTTGATTGGTTTTCAGTCTTTTTACGCAAGAAGTGTTTTTTAGTGTGTTTGCAATCTCTGACGCACTAGAGACTAGGATTTGAGAGTGACTACGTCGTATGTCACCCTAAGGGTAACACACTAAGCAATCAGATTACTGAAGAGTGACCCTCCAGCAACCTTTTCTCAAATAGCTTAAGGCTCACAACGTACGACATTGATTAACCTTATTACTGGATTTTTGAATTCTGAGATGAGAAGAGAAAGAAGCTCTAAAAAGCCTATGGTTGAAAAGGGAATCAAAATCTACCCTAATGTTGTCATGCATGGATGAAAGCCTAATGTCTGTCATATTTCTCTCTTGCACAGAGAGAAACAGAGATCCTAGGGGATAAACGGAAAAACAACAGCATATATAGTAAAGCGGTAAAATGCATGAATGCAACAATACAAGCGAGGCAAGGGAGTCCCGCTCAACCTCGAACCTAGAAAACAATGGGCAAAGTGAAACAACTTCACTTCAACCCTATGGGAAAATTAACAAACAATACAGTCAAGAAACTCAAACAATACATCACCAGCTCTACACAGCACCAGCAGCTCTAGACAGCAAAATCTGATAGAAACAGCAACAAGTCACCAACACCTTCAAGCAAGGTCTTCATCCATCTACAAACTTCAAACAAGCATCCAAGCTTCAAGATCAACAGCAAGCTACCACAAGCAGAAACTCTAAACAGTAGACAGCATCAAACAGCTAAATAGCAGTAAGTCCTACTTCAAGCAGTTGCACAGCTCTAACAACACCAGCTCCTTCTTCTAACAGTCTTCAAGGCAATGAACTTCATCCTCAATCTCCCAGGGATCCTTCAAGGAAGCTCTCCAACAGAGAAATGATGTTATCAGAAGAAATTGAATGTCAAACCGTTCATTGACGATCCAAGGAAGCCTATGAACAGTTGACATTATAGGAGATTGTTTCCCTCAAAGTTCTACCTCTAAGGTATGGCCACTGATCCCTCCTAAGGAGAGAAGTGAAGACCATAGAGGGACTTTATGTCATAGGGAAGAATGGAGGCAAACGAGTCCATCCATATTTGTGAAGGAATTTCATATTCTAAGGTTCTATCTAGCTCCTATGTCCTAAGTCTTCAAACAGTTTCCAGCAAGCCAAGCAATCTTCATCAAGCTTTGATCTTAAATATGCTCCATCATCATGCTCTTCAAACCAAGCCCACACCCCAAGCAAATGCCCAAAAAGCCCATACAAACAAAATAACCCCAAAAAGGGCACACCAAACAAGCATACAATTGCAAAAATATACTAAAAATATTAATATAGTAGGGAAAATTCTAATATTATTTCTAGGGGATCTACTATATCTACCCTTAATACCCTATATGCCCCAAGTCCTAATTCAATCTAAAAAACCCAAAAGAAATTGTTTTAATGCACCTAAGTTATGTATAAACCCTAATCCAACTAGTCTAATAGTATTCAATCAAACTACCTGAAATAAAATCCTAAAAATTGTGGTATAAAAACCAGGGGCACCTAACATGTATATCTAATTGTACTAAAAAGATTAGCCTAACAAACTGAGGGAAACTATCTAAACTAAAATCTACAAATTCATGTACAAACTATATTCAAATAAAAAGGCAATTAAAAGTAAAATAAAGCAAAAATAAAGAAAATGACTAAACTAATATTTTTATTCATTTTTAATTTTCTTAAGATCAATACTAACCTATTGCAAAAATTCCCACATTAAAATTCCTATTTTCTGATTTTTTATGAATTTTATAAAATGCCAAATAAAATGAACAAAAGAAAAATAAAAGAAAGGAGCCAGGGAGTGCACACAGTAGACATGCTCAGTTCAAAATAACCATGGGCCAAAATCCAGGGGTGCGTATATCAACTCTTACTAAGGCCAGAACCAACACAAAATTAATTCAGAAAATTAGTCAAAAATAACAAAACGCGCGGTGTATAAAGCAATGGTTTTCAGTGTAAATCAGAATGGGCCATGATCTGGAGGTGTGGTTATCAATCTGACTACTTAAGCCCAAGTGCCACTTAAATGAAACGGCTACGTTTCATGTGTTCTGAAGCCTTCACAAATTAAAACGTGATCCAGTCCACACGATTCACTGCCCTGGTCAATGGTCAATACAAATCCAACGGAGGATATATTGTCTTCATCATTCAAAATCAAAATGGAGCCAAACTCCATTAAAATGTAAGCTCAAGAACACTCTGAATCAACATACGAATTCCCTCAATACAACATCAAAATCCACAAACTAAAAGCCTATCATGATCCATTTTTTATCCTGAATTCATTCATGTCACATCATCAATTTATATTACCTCTAACATGAAACACGATGCTCCCTCCAAATTTGCTCAAGAATTCAATTAGCATCAATCAACAAAACAAATGCACCAATCTCTTCCTGACCTCACACTGATCAATTATCACTAACAACCTAGGGTTATACTTGCATATCCATGGAGTTGTATGTCTAAACAGAAATCGTGTGCACATGTCAACCTTCATCAAATCATGTCAAACTCTCCAGAAACCATCCCCTAACCACCTAGAGTGTGTCTAACCTAACAATTCATGAAGCTTTTTCCTAATTCGAGCCAAATTCTGAAAGTTACTAACCTGATGAAATGATGAAAACAGAAGGTGAAGATCTTCAATTCAAGGCTTGCAAAGTTCCAGGATCACTCAATGCTTTGATCCTTTGCTTCTGTATGCAATAACTTTGGCTCAAACAGCTTGGATCATCGTAACAGATTTTCAATTGCAGTTGGATGTGTGTGAATTCAAGAACACGATTTGTGCAACAACTCTCTCAGATCTTGATTGGAATATACTCAGTAATGGTTGTTGAATTGAATAGAATCAAGAAGTTGAAGAAATGATGAAGAATTGATTGAAAACGAAACTGATTTGCAAAAGAAAAGTGTGAAATGCAATTCTGAGTTTGGCACCAAAATGAATCCCAAAAAATGATTTGGATCAGTTAGAATGGTTATATAGAGGATGATGGAATGTTCCAGAAGTTGCTAGAATGATCTTGTGAGAAATTGGACATCTCATGGCATGAGAAATTGAAAAATGGTGAGTTGAAAAACCAGCTGGTGAATGCCTTTTTACAGCTCCAAAATGAGGCTTGAATTTCTCTTCAAATGAGAAATAAGAAGTGTTTGAATGATCCCTTGCATTGTACCTTGACCATAGCTTGGTTTGGCAAGTGTTACTTCATACATAAGCAACCAATGATAAATCCCATTTCTTGACCTCAAACCAAAAAACTAATGATACCAATAGTCTTAAAATGTGATTTCCCTTCAAATTGGTATATCATATTGTCGCTACTGCGAAAATCGGCGTCGGCTGAACAGAAGAGTCGCCACCGTGCGTTATTTATCCCAACGGAGGGAAAGGAAACGCTCGAGGTAAATCTACTGCAAAACGGGGAAAGGAATGGTCATCGCAACCAAATCCTGGATTCGGGAGTCGGTTACGCAAGGGGAAGGTATTAGCACCCCTCACGTCCGTCGTACTCGACGGGATCCACGCTTGTTTTCGGGTACGGATTGTTATTCTATCTATTCTACAGGTCAGGGGTTAAAAGAAAAGAAAATGACTCGGCAAAGTATCGCACTTTATGCCTACGTATTCCCGTCTGGAACGAGAAATCAGAGTCAACGTAGTTCGCCTTCCTACGGGAAAGGAGGGGAAGGTTGCTCGCTAGGACATCGCATCCTATGCCTACGTACTTTCATACAGCATGAAAGATCAGAGCAAACGTAGTTCGGGCCACGTACGACACAAGTCTGTCTTGATTGTTTTTATCTCCTTATGAAAGGGTTTTCCTGATTACTGGTCCAAGCGGACAAAAATTGACGTTTTGATGAGTTCACATTCTTTTACGGAAGAAGTGTCTTTTATTGGATTTGAAATCTTATTGTGTTTTTCTGTTTGTTTTGAGAAAGAAGAGACAGAACTCTATCCTACAGTTGAAAAGGGAATCAAACTAACCTAATGTTATCATGCATGGGTTAAGACCTAATGTCTATCATGTTCCTCTCTTACGCAGAGAGAAACAGAGATCCTAAGGGATAAACGGAAACAGAAACAATAGCATATATACAATAAAGCAGTAAAATGCATGGATGCAGCAATACAAGCGAGGCAAGGGAGTCCCACTCAACCTCGAACCTAGAAAACAACAGGCAAAAGCGAACAAAATTCGCTTTCAACCTAACAGGTTAATTAGCAAACAATACAGTCAGAGAAATTCAAACAATACATCAAAAATTAACAGCAAACAGCAGTCTTCATCAACATCTGTCTTCAAGTCATCTTCAACCATATACAAGCTTCAAGCAGGCATCAGTCTTCATCTTCACAGCCTTCAAGCAAGGTCTCTATTTTCAATCTTTCAGGACTTTTCTTCAAGTCTCAATCTCCAAGATGAGAAACAGTTAAGAGGATGAACTGGAATGTTAAACAGTTAGTTGACCACCAAAGGTGGCAAACAGACTGTTAACAATATGTAGAATGTTTCTCTCAAGAGTTCTATCTCTTAGACACTATCACCAAGCCTTCCAAAGGAATGGGGTGAGTGTCCTAGAGAGACTCTGCATCATAGAGAGGGATGGAGGCAAACAAGACCTTCCATGTTTGTGAATCAAGTTGCTATTCTAGAGCTCTACCTAACTCTTAGATCCTATAACCTTCAACAGATGCCAGCAAGATGTACTCTTCATCAACTCTGGAAATTGATCTTCATTCCTTTAATCTTCAATGGGCTTCATCAGCACAGTCTTCAGCTCAAACCCAAACCCCCAAGCAGGCCCAATCCCCCACACAGTCAAATAATAACCCTAGAGAGGGCACACCACACAAACAAGCAAATACAGGAAATATACTAGTAGTAATAGTAGAATAGGGGAAGTCTAATATTTTCTAAGGGATCTATTATTTACCCATAATACCCCTATAGTCCCATCATTTAATTTGTTCTAGAGAAAACCCAAAAGAAAATTTGTTTTGTTAAACCTACATTGTATTCACAACCCTAAATGATTAGCCTAATGGTTTCTAACTAAACTACCTAAAATAAATCCTAAAAAAATGGTAGAAAAATAAAGGGGGCACCTAATATATGTATCTAGTTATACTAAGAAAATTGGCCTAAAAAGATTATGAGAACCACCTAAAAGAAATTCTACAAAAACTATGCACAAATTAAATCTATTAAAAAGGCATTAAAAGAGAAAATATGTAAAAAAATATTAAAAGAAAATAAAATGGGAATTTTACTATATGATATTTTTCTACACAGAAATATGAAAATAGTAAAAAAATAACCAATTAAAAATATGGAATTTTCAATTTGTTATGAATTTTCAAACAATTAGGAAAAATAAAAGAAATTAAAATGAATTAAAGTTGGTTAGGGGTGCAATTAGTAATGATTTGCATTGGAAAAGGAATGATGGGCCCAGACTGGGGGTGTGCGTAGCAAGGCGCGTCTGGGCCCAGTTAAATCAGAAAAAAAAACTAAAGAAAAATAAACACAAAACGGTGTAAAAAGTAATAAACTCAGTTCAATTCGCGTGGGCCTGGATATTGGGGGTGTGAAAAGCATGATCATTAAGCCCAAGATCAACACAAAATTCATTCAGAAAATCCAAGGAAAAATAAAAGGCGCGTGGTGTATTTAGCAAAGGATTGTAGTGTAAAACGCATGGGCCTTTGGGTTGGGGGTGGCAATAATAGTTGGTCCAACTAAGCCCAGATGAGGACTTAAATGAAACGGCGCGTTTCATGCTACTAGCTTCCCTCTTAATTCTCATTTCAAATCCAGGCCGTCAGATCAAAATCTCAGTCAACACAGTCTTCTCAATCCAACGATCTCAGGCTTGTCTTCTTCATTAGCCTAGGGTTTCTGCAAATGCCTCCATGAACACAGCTTCATGCACACTATCTTCTATCAACTCGTGTGTGCTCAATTCTTCATCAAATTCAAACATGTAAAAAGCAAAATCACTCTAATTTTCTCCCTGAATTCGCTCATATCATCAGCATCAATTCATATCACATAAATCATGAAACACGATCTGCAACTCAGAACTACTCAGAAATTTCATCATCACCAATCCACAATCTAAGTGTACTAATCTCTTCCTGACCTTTCACTGATCAATAATCACTAACAATTCAAGATTCTAACAACCTAATCATCAAGTTCTAAGTCTCAACAGAATTCGTGCTCCAATGGTAAACTCCATGAAATGCTCTCAGACTCACTGAAATTAATCATCTACCTATTCCTAACAGTTCTACCCTAATGATTCTCTATCATGCTATCTATTTTAAGCTAATTCAAAGGAAATACCAACCTGGTAAAAATCTGAAAACAGATGGAGAAATCCTTGGATTCACAACTAGCAATGCTTAGGACTTGATCAATGGCTATGGATCTTGGTTCTGTATGCACTTGTTCTTGCTTAAACACCTTGGATTCTTGTAACCAACTCTTTTTGCAATTTGGAGGATGAACTTGTATAGCACGATTCTTGTGATTTCTTCTTCAAATCTTGCTTGCAATGTACTCAGGGATGACTCTTGAGTGGATTTGGATCATGAAATTGAATGATTGATGAAGAATTGAGGAGATTGGAATGAATTTGCAAAAATGCAAAATGGAGTAAAACTTGGTGTTTTGGATCAAAATGAAGTGCAACCCCTTCATGGATCAGCTCTAGGGTTTATATAGATGCTCATGGAAACATCTAGAAATTGCTAGAAACTCCTTGTACACAAATCCCTTGTGATTTGGCTTATGTCACTTCTTTTATAAGCAAGCCATGATAACCTCCAAATTATGAACTAAACTCAAAAATCCACTATTGCCAATGATCTCAAAACATTATTTCCAATCAAAATGACCTATAATTTCATCCCATTTGGACATGTTATGAAAAATCTCATTTTTAGGTCACTTTTATTCATTAAATTCACCTTTTAATTGACCAAACTTGCAATCTTGAGCTATGAGCATTTTCCAACTTCCATTACCACTTTTTTAGACTCAAAATGTCATTTGGAACAACTTTTATGTTGTGAAGTTTTTCATTTGAAGCTTCCTTGTATGAGTTTTAGGCATATGCTTGAAATGACCTGTAATTCTCAAATGACCAAAATACCCTTTGCTTGCCAAGGTCATAAGTAGAGTTCTACAAATCAGATGAAGGCATACCATACCTTTATAGAAAGCTAAGATCATGAGGAACAACTTTCATGTTGACCAGAAATCCATTTGAAAGCTCCTTGAGGGGTAAAAGTTGCTTGGAAGACAAGTAACTTTCACAGACAAAATTTCAGATGCCTCAGATGACCTGTAACTTGCAAGAACCACAACTTGAGTTCTATAAATCTCCTTTATGTCTTCCACCACTAAAATTAAAGGTATTTAGATCCTATACAAGTTTCATGTTGTCCAAGGATCCATTTGAGGCTTGCATTTTGAATTATCTTGCTTGGAAGTTTGACCTGAATCAGGGGATTTTACACAGAAACCCTAATTTAGAAACTTCTCTTCTTCTTGATTCCTTTTGATTTTTCCTTGGCACAACACCACATCCATGTTTACATGTCAAATGATGAACCCCACATCTTTCAAATAGGCCTTGATGCCTTTCAATCAAGCATTTGACCTAGGGTTGACCCAGATGAAACCCTAGTTGACTGTCTTCCACTGCAGGTCTTGTACTCACATCAATGACTGGTCTCACTTTCAAAATGACCCTCTAGGTCTTCCATGATGTCTATACACCCTCCATGGCCTCAATTCATGACTCACAACTTCTTTTATGATCTTCAAATACCCTCAAGATAGGAGATAGATCCACTGCTTGGTCCACTAACTTCTCTGATTTCAATTTCTTTCTGATGACTTGGATGTGCTTGAATTTGAATAAGAACCTCTTGATAGGCTCATAGAGATAAGAATAGTACTTGGTCCCATGTTGGATGATATGCTATGCTATGCTATGCAGATGAATGAATTATGTACATGACCTAATATGCACATGCTAATGCAATTGAAACATAAACCAAGTGAAACAGGTTGAGCAAATTTTAGGGTGCAACAGCTGCCCCTATTCAAGCGACTTGGACCCGACTGGGTGAAGCGCGAACGACCTTCAAACATTCGAGGTACGAGACGGTTGAATACTAAGAACCTGGAAATTTGCCAACCGCAAAAATAAACTGCACAACTGTTTAGGGAACGACATCCACCAACTGAATCCGGTTGTTACGGCAACAACTGATCCGACGTCTGATAATTCTGATTTCAACTTCAACAACCTATGTAACGCCACAGGTACTGAACACTTTTCGCAAAACACATTTGTCCACAACTGGACTAACCTTATCAACACAAGAAGAGAGACAAATTCGTCAACACGAATAGAGATTTTGTTGTCACAGGAGTAACCTTGTCCACATCTGGACCCAAATTTCGCCAAATCACGAATAAACACCAATTCGTCCGCGTCAGGACTCACATCACGGAAAAATCCCGTCGCTTTCGCTGGGGAAACATTTCTGTCTAATCATAAGAAACTCCATCCGCCTATCCATACGGGAAAATCATCTGCCTAAACACAGGAAACTTCATCCGCCTATCCATACGGGAAAATCATCTGCCTAAACACAGGAAACTTCATCCGCCTATCCATACGGGAAAATCATCTGCCTAAACACAGGAAACTTCATCCGCCTATCCATACGGGAAAATCATCTGGCGACACACAGGAAACTCCATCCGCCTATCCATACGGGAAAATCATCTGCCTAAACACAAGAAACTTCATCCGCCTATCCATACGGGAAAATCATCTGCCTAAACACAGGAAACTTCATCCGCCTATCCATACGGGAAAATCATCTGCCCTAAACACAGGAAACTTCATCCGCCTATCCATACGGGAAAATCATCTGCCTAAACACAGGAAACTTCATCCGCCTATCCATACGGGAAAATCATCTGGCGACACACAGGAAACTCCATCCGCCTATCCATACGGGAAAATCATCTGCCTAAACACAGGAAACTTCATCCGCCTATCCATACGGGAAAATCATCTGCCTAAACACAGGAAACTTCATCCGCCTATCCATACGGGAAAATCATCTGTCTAAATACAGGAAACTTCATCCGCCTATCCATACGGGAAAATCATCTGCCTAAACACAGGAAACTTCATCCGCCTATCCATACGGGAAAATCATCTGCCTAAACACAGGAAACTTCATCCGCCTATCCATACGGGAAAATCATCTTCCTAAACACAGGAAACTTCATCCGCCTATCCATACGGGAAAATCATCTGGCAACACACAGGAAACTCCATCCGCCTATCCATACGGGAAAATCATCTGCCTAAACACAGGAAACTTCATCCGCCTATCCATACGGGAAAATCATCTGCCTAAACACAGGAAACTTCATCCGCCTATCCATACGGGAAAATCATCTGCCTAAACACAGGAAACTTCATCCGCCTATCCATACGGGAAAATCATCTGCCTAAACACAGGAAACTTCATCCGCCTATCCATACGGGAAAATCATCTGGCGACACACAGGAAACTTCATCCGCCTATCCATACGGGAAAATCATCTGCCTAAACACAGGAAACTTCATCCGCCTATCCATACGGGAAAATCATCTGCCTAAACACAGGAAACTTCATCCGCCTATCCATACGGGAAAATCATCTGCCTAAACACAGGAAACTTCATCCGCCTATCCATACGGGAAAATCATCTGCCTAATCACAGGAAACTTCATCCGCCTATCCATACGGGAAAATAGGAAACTTCATCCGCCTATCCATACGGGAAAATCATCTGGCGACACACAGGAAACTCCATCCGCCTATCCATACGGGAAAATCATCTGCCTAAACACAGGAAACTTCATCCGCCTATCCATACGGGAAAATCATCTGGCGACACACAGGAAACTCCCTCCGCCTATCCATACGGGAAAATCATCTGCCTAAACACAGGAAACTTCATCCGCCTATCCATACGGGAAAATCATCTGCCTAAACACAGGAAACTTCATCCGCCTATCCATACGGGAAAATCATCTGCCTAAACACAAGAAACTTCATCCGCCTATCCATACGGGAAAATCATCTGCCTAAACACAGGAAACTTCATCCGCCTATCCATACGGGAAAATCATCTGGCGACACACAGGAAACTCCATCCGCCTATCCATACGGGAAAATCATCTGCCTAAACACAGGAAACTTCATCCGCCTATCCATACGGGAAAATCATCTGCCTAAACACAGGAAACTTCATCCGCCTATCCATACGGGAAAATCATCTGTCTAAATACAGGAAATTTCATCCGCCTATCCATACGGGAAAATCATCTGCCTAAACACAGGAAACTTCATCCGCCTATCCATACGGGAAAATCATCTGCCTAAACACAGGAAACTTCATCCGCCTATCCATACGGGAAAATCATCTGCCTAAACACAGGAAACTTCATCCGCCTATCCATACGAGAAAATCATCTGGCGACACACAGGAAACTCCATCCGCCTATCCATACGGGAAAATCATCTGCCTAAACACAGGAAACTTCATCCGCCTATCCATACGGGAAAATCATCCGCCTATCCATACGGGAAAATCATCTGCCTAAACACAGGAAACTTCATCCGCCTATCCATACGGGAAAATCATCTCTGATACAGCTTTCCTGCCTATCTTTGCAGCAGCTAGCTCCATCAATCACATGGGTAACACAATATGAGTCTAGTCTTCCAATTTCTAGTGCTGACATGGCAGCAAATCTGAGAAGGACTCTACTGGGGATCTTCTGAATCCACACTGCCAGATAAATTTGAAAGATCGATTCACGAAATCTTCTGATGCTGTCACAACAACGACCTTGAAGAAATACTCCGCTGGAGGGGTAAGAGAAACTTAAACAAGCAACTCTGTGGGGAACAATGCCAAAACTGACATTATCGTTACATGTCTCACGCCGAGATCCTAAATGTTTGGTAATTAATTTGAGCAAGAGCTCCCTCCACCTGTAAGGGAAACAATACTTGAAACAAACGGTTAACCAACCTGGTTTATATTTCAAAATGCATATGTTTGACAATGACGCAATGCTCCATTCGACATGGAAATGCTACACGTTTTTATTTAGTGGATGCAAGTATGACACTATATGCCGATGCAAATGCAGACTCGAACTGCTGGGATACAGAAACCGCTTCAGCAAAATAAATGTTGAAGACAATGCCAACTCCGCTGGGGGTAACCAGGTGTTACAGAATTATTCCAGCAAAATAAATGCTGGAAGGGTGAAGCCCGCTTCGCTGAGAAATAACTAAATGCGCCAATCAGGATTAGACTTCTGCTGGGGAGTGAACGGGTATCACACGGTATTCTGGCAAAAGAAATGCCAGGACACACAACCAACTCTGTCGGGGAGAGTCTTAATCTTCAAGTTCCACGGGGAGGAAAAAGAACACTTGCTGAAAGAGAGAACTCCGCTGGGGACGAAACGACTCTCTTGGGGAAAATCAACTGACTCCGCTGGGGGTGAGCAAATGACCCTACTGGGAAGGGTAAATTGTCTAAGTACAGCTCACGAGTTGGAAATTAATCTTCTGAGGCTAAACCACTCTGCTCGGGATGCACTGTTTGAATACTGCCTTTGATCTCGGAATCATCAATTCTGCTGAGAGTAACCGACTTTGCTGGAGAATGTCCTTCGGATAAGCTACGACTAGCTGGGGGAATTTGATCCTTCTTTAGTAAGGGACATTGTTATCTCAGAAGCGCGACCTGCGTGGGGATCGAGTCTCTCTGTTATGAGCTTTTGGTCCATACTGCAATCTTTTGATCGTCCACTTCATACGGCTACGAACCCTGCACCACCACAAACAAGACAAGACAAGTCTATGCAACCAAATCTATTCAAGTTAGTGTTAGTGACATTATTTTCAGTTAATTCAAAGTTTTAGCAATTATTGGCAAGGGCCAGCGACGTTATACACACGCTAGTTTCATTAAACCTAGGCGTTTATCATGCACAAAACAGTAAAGAACCAGCATCAAATACTGAATAACATGTTTTATTGATTGGGCCCCTAAATGGGAAGAGTTTTGTACACGGGATGTAACTCCTGAAAAGAGGAAGCTACGCACAACACCAGTATGCACAAGAAGCATAAATATAATGACAAATCAAATTTGTACACATGTCGGCAACGGGATGCAGACGAACATCATGAGCTGATCCTCCTATGACTCGCCCGACCCTAATGCTTTCCCGGTATTCACACTTCCGAAGAGATTGTATCTGATAATCGACCCCCCAGGTATATTCTCCCGCGCCAATGCTCACTGTAGTATCAAATTCGGACTGCAGTCATTTGCTTTTCAAATCCCTAACTTTTGCGTGAACCGCCCTTTATGGGTTTTCAGTTCATGGGGATACCCTTTTTTGCCGAAGCCGCCCAGTGTAGGTTTTCAACTTCGCGGGTGTACATTTTTTTCAATTTTATCCCTAACTTTTTCCCGAACCTTTCATTCTGTTTTTGGTTCGCCAGGATGCCCCATTTTTGCCTGGACTCTCTTTTTTTTTGTCCAGCGGGTCAATTTCAAGCAAAGTATTTTTTAACTGCGTCCGAATTCACAGGCGACGTAAAGTCTTCACCGTCCATGGTGGACAACAATAAAGCCCCTCCTGAAAAGACTTTTCTGACAACGTATGGCCCTTCGTAATTGGGGGTCCACTTGCCCCTGTGATCTGCCTGTGGCGGGAGAATCCTTTTCAGCACAAGGTCGCCCGTCTGAAAGCTCCGAGGATGTATCTTCTTATCATATGCTTTCTTCATTCGGCTCTGGTACAAACGACCGTATGCTAGAGAAGCTAGCCTCTTCTCGTCCATTAAACTCAACTGGTTCAACCTGTCTTTCACCCATTCTGCCTCGTCTAGTTGGACATCTCGTAATACTTTCAGCGAAGGAATCTCGACTTCCAGTGGTAATACTGCTTCCATTCCATATACCAATGAGAACGGGGTTTCCCCGATTGATGTATGTACCGTCGTACGATAACCGTGCAAAGCAAAAGGTAGCATCTCATGCCAATCCTTATAGGTCACCACCATCTTCTGAACAATCTTCTTTATATTCTTATTGGCCGGTTCAACAGCTCCATTCATCTTGGGTCGGTAAGGGGAGGAGTTGTGATGCTCGATCTTAAAACTCTGACACAGCTCCTTCATCATTTTGTTATTCAGATTTGAATCGTTTTCGGTAATTATCCGCTCGGGGATTCCATATCTGCAAATGATATCTCTCTTGATGAACCTGGCTACCACCTGCTTAGTCACATTTGCGTAAGATGCCGCTTCCACCCACTTAGTGAAATAATCGATTGCTACTAGAATGAACCGGTGTCCATTAGAAGCCGTCGGCTCGATCTTTCCAATCATATCGATTCCCCACATCGAGAATGGCCATGGCAATGACATCACGTTCAGAGGACTCAGAGGCACATGGATCTTATCTGCATAGATTTGGCACTTGTGACACTTCCTCACAAACTTGAAACAATCAGTTTCCATAGTTAGCCAAAAGTAACCTGCCCGCAGCAGCTTCCTCGTCATAGCATGCCCACCAGCATGCGTACCAAATGTACCCTCATGTATTTCTTCCATGAGCAGCTTCGCCTCTTTCTCGTCTACACAACGTAGTAGCACCAAGTTGTGATTTCGTCTGTATAGGACACCGTCCGGATTCAGATAGAAATTACCCGCCAATCTCCTGAGAGTCTTCTGATCGTGACTGGATGCCCCAGCCGGATATTCTTTGTTCTTCAGGAAATTAAGGATATCAAAATATCACGGTTTATCATCAGATGCTTCGTCAATGGCAAACACGAAGGCAGGTTTGTCAAGCCGAGAGATAACAATTCTGGGAGCCTCATTCCAGAAGTTGACTTTGTACATGGAAGACAAAGTGGCCAGGGCGTCAGCCATCTGATTCTCTGCTCGCGGTACATGATGCAATTCAACCTTGTCAAAGAAAGGCAACAATCTCCTCACATAATTCATGTACGGTATCAAATTGGGCTGACGTGTCTCCCATTCTCCTTTTATTTGATTCACCACCAGAGCTGAGTCTCCGTATACATCCAGATTTTTGATTCGCAAATCAATGGCTTCTTCAAGCCCCATGATACAGGCTTCGTATTCGGCTTCATTATTGGTAACTGGAAAGGTCAATCGAGCAGTAAACGGGATGTGCGACCCGTGTGGAGTAGTGATGATTGCCCCTATTCCGCTACCATAGGCGTTTACAGCTCCGTTAAAGATCAACTTCCATTTGGAACCCAATTCTGGTCCTTCGTCTGGCAACGGCTCTTCACAATCTTTCATCTTTAGGTACATGATATCCTCGTCAGGAAAATCAAACCTCATCGATTGGTAATCCTCAATAGGCTGCTCTGCCAAGTACTCAGACAACACACTCCCCTTTATAGCCTTCTGCGAGACATACTGGATGTCGTATTCGGTCAAAACCATCTACCAACGGGCAATTCTCCCCGATAATGCCTGCTTTTCGAATACATATTTGATAGGATCCATCTTCGAGATGAGCATGGTTGTATGATTCAGCATGTATTGCCTCAAACGCTTGGCGGCCCAAGCTAGCGCGCAACAAGTTTTTTCGAGCATTGAATATCGAGATTCACATTCAGTAAACTTCTTACTCAAGTAGTATATTGCATGCTCTTTTCTTCCTGTCTCGTCGTGTTGACCGAGAACACAACCCATACTTCCCTCAAGAACTGTCAAATACATAATCAAGGGTCTCCCTGCCACTGGGGGTATCAAAATAGGAGGCTCCTGCAAATACTGCTTTATTTTATCGAACGCCTTTTGACAATTTTCATTCCACGTTACAGCCTGGTCTTTTTTCAACAGCTTGAATAATGGCTCACACGTAGCCGTTAGGTGAGATATGAACCGGGCGATGTAGTTCAACCTCCCTAAAAACCTGCGCACCTCTTTTTCTGTTCTAGGCGTCGGCATCTCTTGTATTGCCTTTATTTTTGCAGGATCAACCTCTATTCCTTTTTCGCTCACGATAAACCCCAACAATTTACCCGATCTCACCCCGAAGGTGCACTTGTTAGGGTTCAGTCTCAGCCTGAACTTCCTAAGCCTTTTGAATAACTTCAGCAGATTCACCAAATGCTCTTCCTCCGTCTGGGATTTGGCAATCATATCATCGACATAAACTTCGATCTCTTTATGCATCATATCATGGAAAAGAGTCGTCATTGCACGCTGATACGTTGCCCCAACATTCTTCAATCCGAAGGGCATCACTTTGTAACAAAATGTTCCCCAAGGCGTGATGAAAGTAGTCTTCTCCATGTCTTTTGGTGCCATCTTAATCTGATTATAGCCCGAGAAGCCATCCATGAAGGAGAACACGGAGAATTGAGCAGTGTTGTCAACCAACACATCGATGTGAGGAAGCGGAAAATCATCTTTCGGGCTCGCTTTATTCAAATCACGGTAATCTACGCACATTCTCACTTTACCGTCTTTCTTTGGCACTGGTACAATATTAGCGACCCATGAGGGATATTTTGTAACAGCTAGGAAACCAGCATCCCACTGCTTTTGGACCTCTTCCTTAATTTTCACTGCCATATCAGGTCTAGTTTTGCGAAGTTTCTGCTTGACCGGCGGGCATTCTTCTTTCAACGGCAGGCGGTGCACAACCATATCTGTATCAAGCCCAGGCATGTCTTCATACGACCAAGCGAACACATCACTATACTCTCTGAGCATTTCAACCAGTCTTCGCTTGACGTCGCTCTGCAGCGCGGCTCCTATACGAATATTCTTTTCGACCCCTTCCGACCCCAGGTTAATAATTTCGATGACCTCCTCATGAGGCAGAATGACTCGTTCTTCTTGCTTTACCAACCAAGACAATTCTTCGGGAACGTCGCCATCTTCAACATTCTCTTCTTCGGCCTGAAATATCGGGTGCTCAAAGTTGAGACGAGTCATAGGCGGTTCAATGATGTCATCTGAAAATGTTATCCTGCAAAAGGAATGGTTAAATGCTTCAAAATGCGTATAAAGCGAATAACCACGTTGCCATTTTATTGTAAAATAAAAAACAGGAAAAACAGAGATCGCAATATTTGTACATGAAAAAAACGCCTTTTATTTAATGATTAAACAACGCAATGTACATAACAGCGCAACCCTAAGCAAAATCATGATGCCCCGGGTAAGACACCAGATTGTTCAACAATTAAGAAAACAAAGTATTACTGTTTGAGAGTCACAGGAACAATCTCCTGAATAGACCAATTGCATAATCCTTGTCCTGGCACGCTCGGCTGAATCCAGGCGTCCATGTCGCAGTCACTGTCTCCTTCCTCGGAATCTGAAACAGCGTTGATGGCCTCATGACACACTCCACTAGCTGTGATGGTTATCGGTCCTCTGAAACGGGGTGCCCCAGCAGCAGGTGTTGATGACGACGGTTGATATCCCAGCCCAAATCGGTCCATCTTCACGGGAATATCCAGCACCTTGCCCCAGCCCTTTGTCTCACCAGTCTCTACTAGAGCCTGAGCCTCCTTGTATGACGAGACGGCTACCTCTGACGCTTTACTCGGCCCGGGACCTTTGTCTTTGATGCGCAACCCTTCAAAGGCTTGACAGGGTGTTTCATGAATCTCGCCGTCGACTTCTACATACTTGAATGATGACAGATGGCTAACCAATATATCTTCTTCTCCACAGGCCGTGACCACACTGTCCCCTACCATGTATTTCAGCTTTTGGTGCAAGGTAGATGTGACTGCTCCAGCACCATGGATCCAAGGTCGTCCGAGAAGGCAGCTGTATGCTGGCTGGATGTCCATAATATAAAATTCAGTCGCGAAAACCTCCGGCCCCACCTGTAGAGGTAACGTTATGGATCCAAAGACTGTTCTTCGTGTACCATCAAATGCCCTGACCACCAAGTCACTAGGCGTACACAGGATTCCTCTAATATCTAGTTTCATCATCGCCTTCTTAGGCAGCACGTTCAAGGACGATCCGGTATCTACCAGTACATGAGACATGACTGATCCTCTACACTCAACTGAGACGTGCAACGCCATGTTATGCTCTCTCCCCTTCGGGGTCAAATCAAAATCTGTAAATCCCAAGCTATGGCCTGCGTTCACATGCGCCAACACCCCCTCCAACTGATTCACGGAAACATCTTGGGGTACGAAGGAAGTATCCAGAACTTTCAGCAATGCATTTCTGTGAGCTT
Organism: Lathyrus sativus; assembly: GCA_963859935.3. Taxonomy (NCBI): domain Eukaryota; kingdom Viridiplantae; phylum Streptophyta; class Magnoliopsida; order Fabales; family Fabaceae; genus Lathyrus; species Lathyrus sativus. The sequence continues at coordinate 445,883,039 of OZ012739.1, read as the reverse complement.
CGGAACATAATAGCAACGACAGTATAGATATCTTTGACGGCGTCTGTTGAAGGTGCTCAACAATCTTATAATCGCTCTTACGAATAAGGCGCATGAATTCTTCCACATCTTTCGATGCCGTTTCTTTTTCGTTCCTCTGCACAGGGACAGTCTAATTCATCTTTCCTTTTCCCTTCGCCAGTCGTTCGGCCTCTACCTCAGGCGATATGAAGATTCTCCCACTTCTTGTCATCCCTCCGGTACCGACGACGTTGTCTACAACCTCAACTGGCTGTTTATTAACATCAATTTTCACCCCATCACAGTACACTTCCAACCCATAAGTCCAGGGGACTGCCTTAGTGCTCTCATAAGGGATTGGTCCTGCCTTGGTGATAGTGATTGACGGTCGCCTGGCTGGCGCCGTTATAGTTATTGTTTTTCGGGGAATCGTCACAGTAGCCACATCACTTCGCCTGTCTGCTGATACCTCTGTAGGTTCTTCAACTGCCATTCTGTCGAATTGCAATGTGCCTCCATCGATTAAGGTCTGAATACCCTTCTTCAATTCAGCACACCCCCCCGCTTGGGTCCAACACTCTAAACAATACTCGTTGCAGCCTGGATACACACCACCTTGCAATAACCTGCTCTTTATCTCGCACAACGGTGTCTTTAGGTCGTCAACATTCATAATCAAGTTCAAGCCCTCTTCAGTTAAAATGGCATTTGCCCCATGGTTGGGCATGGGCTTTTGTACTATGTTCGGACCCGCCTGTCCAAAATTGATAGCCTTACTATCCAATAGATCCTGTACCACATGTTTGAACGCGTGGCAACTCTCTACATCATGGCCCGGAGCCCCGGAGTGGAATTCACAGTGCTTGCTTGCGTCAAAGCCGTACGGAGGAGTGCCCGTTACTGGCGCCATAGTTCTCTTTTCCACCAAGTTCAAACCCAGTAACGTCTGTAGCAATTCCGCATATGTTGAAGGAGGCGTTTCAAACACCCTCCTTGGTCTGCCCCCTTGGACTCTGCGCTGGACAGGATGTGCCCCCTGTTGTGGCTGCTGTTGCTGTTGTTGTTGTTGCATTGGTTGTTGCGGAAATGGAATAGTAACACTTGCCACCTGCTGTGGCTGATTGTACTGGTTTCGACCTCTGCCCCGACCTCAGCCTCGGCCCCCAAACACTACGCTTGCATCACCTTGACGACGCCCACCGAAAGCCCTTCTGTTACTGCCAGCTGCAGTGGATTCCTCAGCTTGGAATCTTCCCTGTTTAATGTTGCTTTCAATCTTCTCTCCCATCAGGATTAAGTCTGAGAAACTGCCCAAGGAAGTATGAAACAATTTGTCATAAAACATATCGGTAAATGTTCCTATGAACATATCATTCATTTCTTTGTCCTCTAAAGGAGGGTGAACTCTAACAGCCATGTCGCGCCATCTCTGCGCATACTCTTTAAAGCTCTCGCCCTTCTTCTGGGATAATCCCTGCAATTGGACCCGGTTGGGTGCCAAGTCACTGTTGTACTTATAGTGAGCCACAAATGCTTCAGCCAGCTGCTTCCATGTCTTTATCTGTGTTGGCTCCAACCCCATATACCATTCGAGGGAAGGACCCGACAAGCTATCTTGAAAAAAATGCATCAGCATTCTCTCATCATTTGAATATGCCGACATCCTTCTGTAGTATGACCGCACGTGCACCTTTGGACAGGTGTCCCCCTTATATTTGTCGAATGTGGGAGTTTTGAATTTTATTGGTACCCTCAGGCCAGGCACCAGACCCATTGTAGTCATATCTAAGCCAACAACGCTTTGATTCACGACCCCTTCATCTGCTCCTCGAGCATCTTGATTCTCTAAGAGTCATCCATAGGACCTTCGAAACCTCCACCGGAGAAAGCATCCTCTTGCTGATCTTCTAGCCAATTACCGTTCCCAGTTCCGTATCCATCGTACCCGTTGTTACGGCCAACTCTAGTCTGATTCATTACAGGGCCTCGCCCCCTGATACCATACCCCGGAGCAACTCCTGCAGGTCCAAAGGCCATTAACCCAGCGCCATTTCCATTTCCGAACCCGCCATAACCCTGATTAGTCATACCAAATCCGTCCTGTCAGAAACCTTGAGCGTTGAAGCCGTACTTCCCAGCATGATCAAACCCCTGGTCATTGAAGCCGAACCCATTATTACCGAAGCCATTACCTCCCATATTATCACCCAGGTTGACATCTCCGAGCCCAACGTTGTTGACGACAGTCTCGTTACCGATTCCAACGTTACCGTTCCCGGCGGCAGCGCCGTTGTTCACATTGACAGCAGGCATGTTTACTACAGGTGGAGCCACCGGTGTGGGGGTACCGTCCCCGTGAATAGTGTCAACTCGCCCAGAATGATGATCTTCATTTCCGTGCCCAGCATTTCTTACCAACAAAGGCTGCACCAAAGCTTGCAAATTCTCCTGGCCTTTCGCAATGGTCTCCATTGTCTGCATGAATAGCGCCAGCTTCTCACGCATGTCCTGCATTTCATTCTGCATCTGATCCATAATTCTTCGGCAGTTGGTACGAGTGGAATATCGGTGCGGGTGCTGACTTTCAATCCTGAAAAGACCTGGTATAGTGCAAGAAATGAGATATAGTTCGATAATCACCTGTAATGCAATATGAATGGGAATGCAATGCAATATGTGTCTGTGCATTAGGGAATGTCATTCCCCGATTCTAGTGCGAATGTGTCAGTGTGGTGATAGTGACAGCAATACGATGTTCGGAGCCGAATCATAGAAAACACCTCATATATTGCAGAGAAATCCATTAAGCCAAGAATACAATATCAATGAGCGTACAATAAGAAGGAATGACCTCAACCAACAATCCTGGTGATGGTCAGCACAGATGCAAATAAAGCATCCACATTAATACATGAAATGGTCAAGTACACCCATAAGCCTAGTACTCTTCTAGTAACTTCTTAGTCTCTGGATGAGTTGGTCGGGTAAGCAGACCCTCAACAAGTAGATCTCTTCGCTTGAGAACACGTCGCAAATCACCAGCGGATTCCTCCCATGCCCCTTCTCCGAAACGGTCCTCTAGCTTCCGCTTCTGAGATACCGCCTCTTTCTTTCCTTCGATGGCTTTGTTTAATGCGTTCTGGAGACTATATCTGGCCATTACCTCTTCTTCATACTTCTTAGTGCTAACTTTCACCTGTTCTTCGAGTTCAGAAATTTGCTGCTTCAATTTATCTTCCCTCTTTTTGTTGTTGGTTAGCGTAGCATTCCACGTCTTGTTACAAGAAGAGATTTCCCAGTGAGCGGCCTCGAGTGCTTTCTTTTTGGACTCCAACATGTCATGGGAGCTTCTGAATTCTTTCCCCAGACGTTCGCGCTTCTTTTTCTCTTCAGTCAATTCAGCACCTAGCCTGTTTACTAACTCGATCTGTTGTTGGAAAGAATGCACAGCCTTGTTCTTCTCACTACGCATCTGAGCCAACTCCTTTTCTAACTCTTCATTGATCTTCATCAAGGCTTCTTTTTCTTTCACAACTCGCTCGTAGACCTCCATAGTAACAGTGGTTGGTTCCTCTACCGGGATGTGCACAGGGACTGGTGCAGCGGGAAATGGCATCAGTAACTGTTTTGCCCTCTCTTGGATCCAAACTTTGTATGGTACATAAGCCTGACAATCATTCTTCCCCAACAGTGGTTTCCCTCTTCTGTTGATACGCATCCAGGCATGCTGAAGCTTGGCTAGTAACTCTCCATTCAAATCACCGGTGAAGCACAGAGATTCCTGTACTTCTTCCTCCTTAGGTGGGTTCTTCAACGCGTATCCAAACTGGCGAACGAACAGAGATGGGTTGTAATTGATGCACCCTTTTCTTCCTATCAAAGGAACATTAGGATACCCAGAACAACTGAAAATAAGCTCAGACCCCAGCAAGTCTCGGTCAAACCACTCAATGTCTTCAGAAGATAGTCTCATCAGGCGCTCTGGCCAGTCAGCTGTAGTTGCACTATCTACAAAAGGTCCATTCAGGGGGAGATGGCTCTTAAACCACATGCACAGCAAAGGCACACAACAAGAGACGTTCTTGCCTCTCCTGTTCTCATTTCTGTAGTGCATCGAATGGTAAAAGTCCCCGATCAATGTGGGTACAGGGTTGCCAGCAGCAAACAAATGAAATGCATCCATGTCCACGAAGTTCGGGAAATTGGGAAACAACACTATCCCATAAATGCATAGAGCCAAAACAGCGTTAAAGACTACCCAACATCCATTCTTGGCGTATTCTTGAGCCTTACCAATCAGAAACTGGAGAGAGAAACCTGGAACCCCGCGCCAAGAAGTCATCAACAGCTCAGAAGCATTCATGTGCAAGACCTTAGCTAAGTCCTCAAACTTGGGCTCAGCGGTAGAGTGAATAAAAGGAACTTTGTTCTGTACTGGCAGCTCAGTAAACTCGACATACTCTTCCATGGTAGGCCCCAAAATAAAGTCAGTGAATGTGAAACATCTCAAAGCAGGGTCATAGAATTGCATCAGTGTATACAGCCCATTCAGTTCATCATCAGTTGATTTGCGAACCAATCTCAACAGCCGTCCGTAACTCTGCCTGAAGCTTCTACGGACATCCTCATCAGCAAGAGAAATCAGACCCAGGAGGGGAGTAATATCAGGGATAGGTAACTTGTAGGCAACTGTCATCCTCAAACCAGCCATGATCAATACTCAGAAGTCCGGACACTAGAACCAGGGAATATGCGAATGCACCTGCAGCACAGACACACGTTAATGGGATGCAATGATAATGGTTATGCAAACAATGCAATGCAAATAAAATACAACAGGGACCAAATGCCATGGCTGAGAAGCCTGAACCACATCATAAGTCTCAGATAGACCATCCAGGATTCCTCAAACCCTGGTCTTGGACAGACCCAAAATAAAGCTCCAACACTGGTCTCTGATAGACCCCATAACATAACTCTGGATGGTCTCTGACAGACCCCATATCATAACTCCAACTGGTCTCTGCTAGACCTCTCCATTATCCATAAATACCCAGGATCTCAGATCAAGAAACAACCGGTATCTGAAGGTCTAGTTACCTGCATAACCCCAACCCTCTCACAGGTAGGTGTCCTAGTAACTGACAAAGGTATGGCATCCTATGCGGTCGTCGGCGTCACAGACTTTCAGGGTTGATGATACGATTCCCAGAAGGAGTGGCATCATCAAATCTTGAAGAGGCCTCACTTAGCCAACTTCCAAATGATCGGTTCCCAGAGTCGACAATCCAACTAACCAGCAACCCGAGCCACCCAAAGGGTAGGACAGGAGGCCAACCAGAAGAACCTCGTCTGAGTGTGGATTTCGCGGGACACTAGGACATGCAAAGCATGTGCGCGCCCACTACTTTCCACTCTAATTCTAGGTGCAATCAAGCCCAGGTCCGGCTTATCTCTCAATCATAGAACACCCGTCACAACCCCAATACAGCAATAATAACAATAATATAATGCTGAAAGTAAATGACAGAAAAAGTAAATCCATACAAAATCCTCGACGGGAAAACAAGCGCTAGGATTGACTCGCTTAGGGGACGTTGGATCCCCAGCTGTCGCTACTGCGAAAATCGGCGCCGGCTGAATAGAAGAGTCGCTACTGTGCGTTATTTATCCCAACGGAGGGAAAGGAAACGCTCGAGGTAAACCTACCGCAAAACGGGGAAAGGAATGGTCATCGCAACCAAATCCTGGATTCGGGAGTCGGTTATGCAAGGGGAAGGTATTAGCACCCCTCACGTCCGTCGTACTCGACGGGATCCACGCTTGTTTTCGGGTACGGATTGTTATTCTATCTATTCTACAGGTCAGGGGTTAAAAGAAAAGAAAATGACTCGGCAAAGTATCGCACTTTATGCCTACGTATTCCCGTCTGGAACGAGAAATCAGAGTCAACGTAGTTCGCCTTCCTACGGGAAAGGAGGGGAAGGTTGCTCGCTAGGACATCGCATCCTATGCCTACGTACTTTCATACAGCATGAAAGATCAGAGTCAACGTAGTTCGGGCCACGTACGACACAAGTCTGTCTTGATTGTTTTTATCTCCTTATGAAAGGGTTTTCCTGATTACTGGTCCAAGCGGACAAAAATTGACGTTTTGATGAGTTCACATTCTTTTACGGAAGAAGTGTCTTTTATTGGATTTGAAATCTTATTGTGTTTTTCTGTTTGTTTTGAGAAAGAAGAGACAAAACTCTATCCTACAGTTGAAAAGGGAATCAAACTAACCTAATGTTATCATGCATGGGTTAAGACCTAATGTCTATCATGTTCCTCTCTTGCACAGAGAGAAACAGAGATCCTAAGGGATAAACGGAAACAGAAACAATAGCATATATACAATAAAGCAGTAAAATGCATGGATGCAGCAATACAAGCGAGGCAAGGGAGTCCCACTCAACCTCGAACCTAGAAAACAACAGGCAAAAGCGAACAAAATTCGCTTTCAACCTAACAGGTTAATTAGCAAACAATACAGTCAGAGAAATTCAAATAATACATCAAAAATTAACAGCAAACAGCAGTCTTCATCAACATCTGTCTTCAAGTCATCTTCAACCATATACAAGCTTCAAGCAGGCATCAGTCTTCATCTTCACAGCCTTCAAGCAAGGTCTCTATTTTCAATCTTTCAGGGCTTTTCTTCAAGTCTCAGTCTCCAATATGAGAAACAGTTAAGAGGATGAACTGGAATGTTAAACAGTTAGTTGACCACCAAAGGTGGCAAACAGACTGTTAACAATATGTAGAATGTTTCTCTCAAGAGTTCTATCTCTTAGACACTATCACCAAGCCTTCCAAAGGAAGGGGGTGAGTGTCCTAGAGAGACTCTGCATCATAGAGAGGGATGGAGGCAAACAAGACCTTCCATGTTTGTGAATCAAGTTGCTATTCTAGAGCTCTACCTAACTCCTAGATCCTATAACCTTCAACAGATGCCAGCAAGATGTACTCTTCATCAACTCTGGAAATTGATCTTCATTCCTTTAATCTTCAATGGGCTTCATCAGCACAGTCTTCAGCTCAAACCCAAACCCCCAAGCAGGCCCAATACCCCACACAGTCAAATAATAACCCTAGAGAGGGCACACCACACAAACAAGCAAATACAGGAAATATACTAGTAGTAATAGTAGAATAGGGGAAGTCTAATATTTTCTAAGGGATCTATTATTTACCCATAATACCCCTATAGTCCCATCATTTAATTTGTTCTAGAGAAAACCCAAAAGAAAATTTGTTTTGTTAAACCTACATTGTATTCACAACCCTAAATGATTAGCCTAATGGTTTCTAACTAAACTACCTAAAATAAATCCTAAAAAAATGGTAGAAAAATAAAGGGGGCACCTAATATATGTATCTAGTTATACTAAGAAAATTGGCCTAAAAAGATTATGAGAACCACCTAAAAGAAATTCTACAAAAACTATGCACAAATTAAATCTATTAAAAAGGCATTAAAAGAGAAAATATGTTAAAAATATTAAAATAAAATAAAATGGGAATTTTACTATATGATATTTTTCTACATAGAAATATGAAAATAGTAAAAAAAACAACCAATTAAAAATATGGAATTTTCAATTTGTTATGAATTTTCAAACAATTAGGAAAAATAAAAGAAATTAAAATGAATTAAAGTTGGTTAGGGGTGCAATTAGTAATGATTTGCATTGGAAAAGGAATGATGGGCCCAGACTGGGGGTGCGCGTAGCAAGGCGCGTCTGGGCCCAGTTAAATCAGGAAAAAAAACTAAAGAAAAATAAACACAAAACGGTGTAAAAAGTAATAAACTCAGTTCAATTCGCGTGGGCCTGGATATTGGGGGTGTGAAAAGCATGATCATTAAGCCCAAGATCAACACAGAATTCATTCAGAAAATCCAAGGAAAAATAAAAGGCGCGCGGTGTATTTAGCAAAGGATTGTAGTGTAAAACGCATGGGCCTTTGGGTTGGGGGTGGCAATAATAGTTGGTCCAACTAAGCCCAGATGAGGACTTAAATGAAACGGCGCGTTTCATGCTACTAGCTTCCCTCTCAATTCTCATTTCAAATCCAGGCCGTCAGATCAAAATCTCAGTCAACACAGTCTTCTCAATCCAACGATCTCAGGCTTGTCTTCTTCATTAGCTTAGGGTTTCTGCAAATGCCTCCATGAACACAGCTTCATGCACACTATCTTCTATCAACTCGTGCGTGCTCAATTCTTCATCAAATTCAAACATGTAAAAAGCAAAATCACTCTAATTTTCTCCCTGAATTCGCTCATATCATCAGCATCAATTCATATCACATAAATCATGAAACACGATCTCCAACTCAGAACTACTCAGAAATTTCATCATCACCAATCCACAATCTAAGTGTATTAATCTCTTCCTGACCTTTCACTGATCAATAATCACTAACAATTCAAGATTCTAACAACCTAATCATCAAGTTCTAAGTCTTAACAGAATTCGTGCTCCAATGGTAAACTCCATGAAATGCTCTCAAACTCACTGAAATTAATTATCTACCTATTCCTAACAGTTCTAACATAATGATTCTCTATCATGCTATCTATTTTAAGCTAATTCGAAGGAAATACCAACCTGGTAAAAATCTGAAAACAGATGGAGAAATCCTTGGATTCACAGCTAGCAATGCTTAGGACTTGATCAATGGCTATGGATCTTGGTTCTGTATGCACTTGTTCTTGCTTAAACACCTTGGATTCTTGTAACCAACTCTTTTTGCAATTTGGAGGATAAACTTGTATAGCACGATTCTTGTGATTTCTTCTTCAAATCTTGCTTGCAATGTACTCAGGGATGATTCTTGAGTGGATTTGGATCATGAAATTGAATGATTGATGAAGAATTGAGGAGATTGGAATGAATTTGCAAAAATGAAAAATGGAGTGAAACTTGGTGTTTTGGATCAAAATGAAGTGCAACCCCTTCATGGATCAGCTCTAGGGTTTATATAGATGCTCATGGAAACATCTAGAAATTGCTAGAAACTCCTTGTACACAAATCCCTTGTGATTTGGCTTATGTCACTTCTTTTATAAGCAAGCCATGATAACTTCCAAATTCTGAACTAAACTCAAAAATCCACTATTGCCAATGATCTCAAAACATTATTTCCAATCAAAATGACCTATAATTTCATCCCATTTGGACATGTTATGAAAAATCTCATTTTTAGGTCACTTTTATTCATTAAATTCACCTTTTAATTGACCAAACTTGCAATCTTGAGCTATGAGCATTTTCCAACTTCCATGACCACTTTTCTAGACTCAAAATGTCATTTGGAACAACTTTGATTTTGTGAAGTTTTTCATTTGAAGCTTCCTTGTATGAGTTTTAGGCATATGCTTGAAATGACCTGTAATTCTCAAATGACCAAAATACCCTTTGCTTGCCAAGGTCATAAGTAGAGTTCTACAAATCAGATAAAGGCATACCATACCTTTCTATAAATCTAAGATCATGAGGAACAACTTTCATGTTGACCATAAATCCATTTGAAAGCTCCTTGAGGGGTAAAAGTTGCTTGGAAGACAAGTAACTTTCACAGACAAAATTTCAGATGCCTCAGATGACCTGTAACTTGCAAGAACCATAACTTGAGTTCTATAAATCTCCTTGATATCTTCCACCACTCAAATTAAAGTCTTGAGATCCTCTACAAGTTTCATGTTGGCCAAGGATCCATTTGAGGCTTTCATTTTGAATTATCTTGCTTGGAAGTTTGACCTGAATCAGGGGATTTTACACAGAAACCCTAATTTAGAAACTTCTCTTCTTCTTGATTCCTTTTGATTTTTCCTTGGCACAACACCACATCCATGTTTATATGTCAAATTATGAACCCCACATCTTTCAAATAGGCCTTGATGCCTTTCAATCAAGCATTTGACCTAGGGTTGACCTAGGGTTGACCCAAATGAAACCCTAGTTGAATGTCTTCCACTGCAGCTCTTGTACTCACATCAATGACTGGTCTCACTTTCAAAATGACCCTCTAGGTCTTCCATGATGTCTATACACCCTCCATGGCCTCAATTCATGACTCACAACTTCTTTGATGATCTTCAAATACCCTCAAGATAGGTGATAGATCCACTGCTTGGTCCACTAACTTCTCAGATTTCAATTTCTTTCTGATGACTTGGATGTGCTTGAATTTGAATAAGAACCTCTTGATAGGCTCATAGAGATAAGAATAGTACTTGGTCCCATGTTGGATGATTTGTTATGCTATGCTATGCAGATGAATGAATTATGTACATGACCTAATATGCACATGCTAATGCAATTGAAACATAAACCAAGTGAAACAGGTTGAGCAAATTTTAGGGTGCAACACATATGCCTTGTTTTGGTCATATATGAAAAATTCACAAAATGGTCACTTTTAAATGGGCTTTTTCTCTTCATATTTGGTCAATTTTGACATTTTGAGTTCCATGCATTTCCAAACTATCATGACCTCTTTTTTAGACTCAAAACATAATTCTAAGCAAGTTTTATGTTGAATATTTTTCCATTTGAAGCTTGGAAATAGGAGATATGGCCTTATGCTTGAAATGACCTATAACCTCCAAATGATCAAAATGCCCCTGGCTTGCCAAGATCATAAGTAGAGCTCCACAAATCAGATTGAGGTATACCATACCTTTCTAGAAAGCTAAGATCATGGGGAACAACTTTCATGTTGGCCAAAAATCCATTTGAAAACTCCTTATAGCTCAAAAGTTGCTTGGAAGTCAAGTGACTTTCATAGTTAAATTTCAGATGCCTCTGAGGACCCCTAACTTGCAAGAACCATAACTTGAGGTCTATAAATCTCCTTGATGCCTTCCACCACTAAAATTAAAGGTCTTGAGATACTCTACAAGTTTCATGTTGGCCAAAGATCCCTATGAGACTTGTATTTTGAATTACTTTGTTTGGAAGTTTGACCTAAATTAGGGAATTTTACACAGAAACCCTAATTTAGAAACTTCTCTTCTTCTTGATTTCTTTTGATTTCTCCTTGGCACAACACCACATCCATATCCACATATCAAATGATGAACCCCTCATCCTTCAAATAGGCCTTGATGCCCTTCAATCAAGCATTTGACCTAGGGTTGACCCAGGTGAGACCCTAGTTGACTGTCTTCAACTGTAGTTCTTGTCACCACACCAATGACTTGTCTCATCTTCAAAATGACCCTCTAGGTCTTCCATGATGTCTCTACACATTCCATGCCCCAGTTCATAGCTCACAACCTCTATGATGATCTTTAAATACTCCCCAGACAGGCTATAAATCCACTGCTTGATCTATTAACTTCTCAGAGCTTCACCTTCTTTCTTGGTGACTTGAATAGGCTTGGGCTTGAATAAAAACCCCTTGGATATGCTTCTTGAGATGAAAAATAGCACTTGATCCCTTGTTGGATGGCTTGCCCAGGCTATGCTATGCAAATGAATGAACTATGTATATGATCTACTATGCAAATGATATAGCTATGAAAACACAAATCAGGTAAACCAGTTGGTCAAATTTTAGGGTGCAACACACACAAACGTGTTCTATGCCAATATGAAGGTTTCCTTTGAAATTTTCCAGAGTGTACTTAGTCGAAACCACTCGTTTAGCACGCATTTGGGATTCCCGGCGAAGAATTTTCATAAAATCCTCACAAATGAACCAGTCTGGAAATGGAGGGCTAAAAACCACACTAAAATTAGCAGATGGCAGTCGAGGGAATTTTGGAGGATAGAGATTAAAAGCTAACTCGTAACATTGATCAGGTCGAACGTACGAAGGAAGTTTTAAGACCTTTAATTTCCTTGTAAATTTTTCTTTTAAAGTCACTGCTGCTTCGCTAATGGTTCGACTAAGATCATCTGGCCTGTAGGAAATTTCAAAGTATTTTTGGAATGCTTAGATTTCTTTGTTGTATGTTGAAGTACCTTTCTTCACTTTGTCCTGCACAAGGGAAAAATCTCTAGTTAGTTGGATATTGAAGGCAGCTACATCAAAGAATTTTCCAGTGTAATATTCTCTCCGTCAATTGTCGAACTCTCTAGTGCAGAGAAAGCATGTTTTGAAGGCCACAATATTGAATTTTGTGAGATCATAATACTTGGCTAACAACTTGGTCCACTTCACCTCATTGTGCCACATGTTGTAATGAAGCAGTGAGCCCTTTTTGGGAAAAAGGGTTTGGGTTTAATTTTTTTGAATAATACCAAACTGTCGAGAGACGAGATTTGGTTGGTTGCTGACAAGAGAAATTCGAAGCTTTGAAAGGTTGAGTCTTGAAGCCAACAATCTTGGCGTAAGGAAAGATTCCCAAATGTCAAGAAATTCAGCTTCCTGTTCCTTCGAATCAGGAGGAAACTTTCTTGTGAATCATTCAAGGCCTACTTTTCTATTGGAAAAAGGAGCCATGCTGGGAGAAAAATTATAACGCTTCACAAACATCATCATGTAGTTGGTGAAGATGTACTGAAGATCCAATCCTTCGTCACTAGTAGTCAACAGGGAAAGCCTCATCCCTTCGCCCCTTATATTCCTCACTTTGATGGATGCTTCGTTAATGAGATTTCGAGCAGGAAGGGATGCTTCGAAAGTGGCATTCCTCCATAGTTGTAGCAACCAGAAAGGTCCAGAAAAGAGCAAGCTTCCTCTTGTCTTGATTCTCTTCAATGCAGTGAATCCTTCGCCTAGGGATTCCTACAGGTTGGACAAAATTATTTTGCTGAGACGAATTTCATGTCCAGCACGCAATTGGTTAGCCATGGTTAGGTACTTCTTCGCCACTTGAAGGGACCTTGAGCAGAAAACACAGCGCGAAAGACAAAAGGTCATGAAGGCAACATGTTCTTGGTCAGAAACTTCTGGCAAGCAGATCGCAAATCTCCTGAGAGATGTCGAGACATTGATCTTTGCTAAAAAAAACTGAACAAGGATAGAACAGAGACATTATGTTCTCTTAAAAACAAGAACACTTTGAACCTTCAAGGTCAAAACAGTATCATGACAGATGTTTCAACATATGTAAAAACATATACTTTAGATCAAAAGTACAGCCTGAATAAATCATAATAGAATGAAAAATAACACAAGATATAATGACCTAGTTCGGTGCAAATCATCTACATCTGGGGACTACCAAGCCAGGAATGAATTCACTATTAGTAATATTAATTTAGAGCTAAACTCCCTTGTTTACAACTCCTCACTTAATCCCTACTCAGTATAATTGTATCTATAAATCACCATCTAGATAAGAGAAACCCTTCTCAATTCCTAAATCACCTCAGTGATATCTAACAGTTACAATCTCCAAGAACTGCATCAGACTGTTCGTTTGAAAGACATTCCTTCCAATACAATATTTAGTCTAGACTCTTGACAAACAATCATGCATGGATTTGCTTAAAAGCATTATCCAAGAATAATACACAATTCATTACCTATATGTTCCTTAATTTGTATACACATTTGTGTCTACTACATTGTATCAACCGATACAAATGGTGACTTACAATACAAGAAAGTACACGACTCTCAAAATCCTAAATCCTTATTTTCTACTTTACAAAAGTCTCAAATAGGAATTCTTTTTCTGTGCTAGGTTTAGGTCTTCCTTTTATAACCATAAAGAAGACTGGATTTGGGTTTAAAAATGCAACAATCCTTTTCCTCAGAATCTGCAAAATATTCTCCTCAAGAATAGTTTCTTCAATCCTAAGTTTCCTAAAATATTTCCACACTTTAAAAAACGACACATCTTCAAATTCCAAGAGAATCTATGATTTCTTGATCTGAATGCCACCTAGGATAAACAAACAATCTTCTGCAATCTGAATTTAAATTAACAGATCCAAACCAGATTTAAAAACTTTAAAAGACAAAGATGTTGAATAACCTAGTTAGGACATCGTGTTCTTCAAGTTCTGCTACATGTTAGGACATTTTGTCCAACATGTTTCTGTCAGATTTGTTTTACTAGAATTAATGTCAATAAAAAACTAAAGAGCCTTCAATCTCCCCCTTTGGTTGATTTTGGATAAAACAAACCAAATAACCGTTGCATGCAAACACACAATATTTAGAGGCAAAAATCAGCCAACAGCGGAAACAACACAAAGCTAGCAGGCTCCTCCTCTACTTAGAACTTATTATGTTGCAGCAAGAGATTAAAAAAAATCTCCCCCCTCAACAGCAACTAGCAAACAATGATTACTTAAGTTAGTATTACTCCCCCTTTTTGGCCACAATATGACAAAGGTAGATTACTAACTAAGCATCCACACAGAAGAAAATATGTAAAGTACAAGCAAGCACAATTCTCTGTTGATCTTGACTCTAAACAAACTCCTTTCATTCAGAATTAGTAAACTTGATCTTGATATCTTCAATATATCAACATAAAACTTCTGTTGATCTTGACATCCAATTTTCAGAGAAAAATAAATTCTCCTAGATAAAAATAATGATTCTCAGGACACTCCTAAGAAGCTTGTATAAATTTGATTCAATCCATTGACGCCCAATGACAGAACCAAAAAAATATACTATCAAGTTCACCATGAGCTAGAACAATAACACAATGTCATGACATCTTGTCTGACGTTCCACCCTCATAGAGACATACAATCACAAACTTCTTAAAACCCAAAAAATCTTGATAAAGAGCTGCACTGCTGCAGCAACAGATCCTAGACAAAAGTTTAACTCTCTCCGTCATAGATAACCAATGTTCCTTTGTTAAGAAGAGCACCTTAAAAGTTAAAGGAAACACAAGACTCATCTTCATGCTTTCAAGAGCACCCTCTTTGTTCAACACACCTGTTGAACACAATCACATATTATAGAACCAATCCTGATTCATACAGACTTAGATATCTTTACTCCTTGAGAATACCTCGAAGTAACCACAACAAATCCACATCTGATAAGCAGTCTTTTTGGATTCAGATC
The DNA here is from genome assembly GCA_963859935.3 of Lathyrus sativus. Classification (NCBI taxonomy): domain Eukaryota; kingdom Viridiplantae; phylum Streptophyta; class Magnoliopsida; order Fabales; family Fabaceae; genus Lathyrus; species Lathyrus sativus. The sequence continues at coordinate 445,868,003 of OZ012739.1, read as the reverse complement.
AAAATCACCATTGATCACTCTCCCCTAGAACACATCCATACTCTATACAAATCTACCCTGAATTTTATAGCCATAGATAACCTTGTTGTATGAGAATAAATCTAATTGAACCTGGAATGTGAAACACCCGAGGTCGAAGAGGGCGGAGAGTGGTTACATGTAACACTAGTGGGCAAGGGAGTGGTTGTCGGTGCACGAGGCATGCCAATGAGACACTCCTAGAAGCTTCTAGGGAAAAACTAAATTCACATCGGAATGAGAGGGATCCTGAGGCTATGCAGGTATGGGACTGCACGGTTGAAGGAAGGCTTATAAGGATTAATTGGTACTACTTATATCAACAAGATGCATCTTCTTTTCGGTAGCCCGTTCATAAGAACTCCATAATTAAGCATGCTTGACTTGGAGAAATTTAGGGATGGGTGACCTTCTGGGAAGTTTCCCAGAAAGCATGTGAGTGAGGAAAAAGCATGCTGAAAAGACCCGTGTTAGTTTGTGGGGTCAGTCAGTAATCCTGAAAGCAATATGAGGCGTTATAAATGGTATCAAAGCCTGATACCACTAATGTAACATTCAAACAGGCGGGGTGAGTAAAACAATTCATAATAACCAATGTATACAAATCAACATAGAAACGACATCATATTCATATTCAACACATTCATATCCTTAAATAGGCCTCTATTTAACTCAATAAAAATCACCTCAAAGGGTGTACATTTCTCAATAACTCAAAATAAGTCAATGCTCCGTGTACAACAGGTTTTCTCAAAAGATATCAAAAATTGATCAAAGGCAGCGGAACTTAAAAGGCATTATCCAAAGTTTTCCTTATACAGAAAGATAATCAAAATAACTCAGATAAAACATAGACCCCAACCCGATGTTACACTATCAGAGCAAGACCCAATAAGTTAACCAAGGGCTAACAACTCAAAACTTCAAAAGTCCTCAACAGCGTCCACGGCTAAACCTGGTCATATGCACGTTACCCGCGTGGAGGTAACATTCAAACAGGAAGGGTGAGTAAAACGATTCATAATAATCAATGTATAAAAATCAACATATAAACATCGTCATTTTCATATTCAACACATTCATATCCTTCAATATGCCTCCAAGGACACAACATCATAAATTATACCAAAAGACTCATAAATGCAAAATGCAACAAGACTCAATGCATCTGGTATCAATCATCACAGCGCAATGGACACTGGGCCATCAACCCTCCATAGATCCCCATCAATAGAATCGATTCTACTTGAGAATCGGAGCACATCAAAACACTTCACATCCACACAATGGGATTGAAGCCAAAGTAATCGAGGTCCTGAACCGAAGTCCGGATGCACATGAATGCACGATGCACACATCACGAATCATCCTCATAACAACATCATAGGTGCATCATCATTCATCATATTCATCATCATCAAACGTCATAGCTCATCATCATAATCATCATCATACATCATGTCATCATAGCTCATCATAATAATCATCATAATACATCATGTCATCATACATCATGTCATCATACATTATGTTATCATACATCATGTCATCATACATCATGTCATCATACATCAGGTCATCATAGGAATCATCATATAATCATGTCAAAATCACATAGCGCTCACAGTCATACTCATATTAATTTATCATATTATCACATATTAATTCATAATTATACTCGCGGTAATCCTCATACTATCGCCTAGTAATCACATAAACTTCACAGTCATACTCATGTTAACTCATCACAGAAATCACAAAATCAAACATTAAAGCATCGCTTGACACGATCAACATTCACGAAACTCTGCTACATTCGCTGGCATGTTCGCTAGGCGAGTCTGGGGAGAGTTTCTTCGCTAGGTGAAGCATTCTTCGCTAGGAGAGTCTGGGAACACAGCCGTTCTCTAGGAGAAGCAGTCTTCGCTAGGCGAACAGTGCGATGACAGCAAATTCTGCTATGCACCAGAACTTGAAATCACTCAAAAAGCTTTACTATTCACTTACCCAATGCCCCCAAAACATACCTAAATCATCCCTAAGGTCTTACGGCGACAAAGGCACAAAATCTACGGTTTATTAGGCCAATCCCGTAACATATTCACGTCTTAAATCACAATTTTTCCTTCAATTACACCCTAAGGCATCAGAATTACTCACTATCAAATATTCCTATGCCTTCAGGGTCAGACATATAACAATTCAAGGTTCTGGCCACGAAGGGCTACCCTTCTCTTTTCCCCAACGGATTCCACGGTTAGATTCACCTATAACAGATTTAGGCCACAAAGGCCAAAGATCACTATTTCTCATATCTATGCTCTAACTGTCAGGAATACTTACCACTACACCATAATCATCATAGTTCTCACTATCAAATTTCCCTACAGGGTTAGACCAATGTCAAATCATAGTTTTTGGCCACGAATGCCTAGTTCAAAGTTAAACCTCAAAATAGGATTTGGCCACGAAGGCCAAATTCCCTTTTTCCCATAAATCTCTTCAAAACCCTTAAACCCTTAAATCGGCCTTAAATACATTGAAAGTCACACATGGAAAATCATGAAAGGCTATACTCCCCATACCTTAATTGTCGATCAAAGTCTTCTCAAATATTTCCGGGAATCCTCCGAAGCTTTTGCCTCCAATCTCCCTCCTCAGAGCTCTGGTCTCAATTATTTTGAAGGTCTAACAAAATGAATCCTAATCACTTCACAAATTTCCTTTTTGTTAAACCTAGTCTTGGGCCTCACAATTTGGGCTTTTCCCATAATACCCTCACTAACTCCTCTTAATGCCCAAATTACCCTTATTTCACTTATATTTGTTTTAACTAATAATAATACTAATATTTCCATATTGTATACTATTAATCAAATAAATAATCCCAACATGCACAATTTCCCAATAATTCACAAAACTACCGAAAATCATCGAAAAATGAATATTCTTAATTAAATAAATTAATTAAAATATTTCAATTAAATTTGGGGTGTTACAACTCTCCCCCACTTAAAAGAATTTTCACCCTCGAAAATTACCTCAAGGAAACAGAGTTGGATACGACTCCCTCATCAGATCCTCACGCTCCCAAGTCCAACCTTCTCCAGCTGGTCCTCCCAAAACTACCTTTACCAAGGCAATCTCTTTACCTCGAAGTTACTTCTCGTTCATCAATCCGAACTAGCAATGCCTCAACAGTCACATCATCTCTCACTTGTACATCATCCATCTGAATCACATGCGACGGATCTAGAATGTACTTCCTCAACGGAGACACATGAAACACATCATGCAAATTCACAAGCGACAGCGGTAGAACAGTCTAACATGCTACTTCTCCCACGCTTCCGCTGCACCAGTCTAATACAGACCAACAAAACACGGTGTGAGGTTTCGAGACTTCCAAGCTCGGCCAATACCAGTTACCTGCGTAACTCTCAAAAACACGTGATCTCCCTCTTGGAATTCAAGTGCTTTCCTCCTCTTATCATGGTAACTCTTATGACGACTCTGCGACGCTTTCATATTTTCTTGGATCATCTTGATCTTTTCATTCGTCTCTTGCACAATCTCAGGTCCGAGTACAACACTCTCGCCTGACTCATACCAACACAACGGAGTCCTACACCTCATATCATACCAAGCCTCATACGGTGCCATTCTGATACTAGAATGGTAACTGTTACTGTAGGTAAACTCAACCAACGACAAATGACTATCCCACGATCCACCTTGATCCAACACACAAGCTCTCGGCAAACCCTTTAAAGACTGAATAGTTCTCTCTGTCTGTCCATCCGTCTGCGGATGATAAGCAGAACACAATCTCAACATGGTACCCAAAGTTTCTGCAAAGTCTCCCAACACCTCGATGAAGATCTCAGATCTCCATCAGACACAATACTCGACGGTATCTCATACAACTTCACAACTCCTCAATATACATCTCAGTCCGCTTCAGCATAGAACGAGTAATCCTCATTGGTAAGAAATGAGCTGATCTAGTCAATCTATCCACAATCACCCAAATTGAATCATTCCCACTCACAGTCTTCGGCAAACCTGACACAAAATCCATGGAATTACGATTCCATTTCCACTTTGGAATATTCAATGGTTGCATCAGACTATCGCTCCTGCGAAAAAAGGTGTCGGCAATGACAGAAGATTCGCCACCGTTCGTTATTTATCCCAAAAGAGGGAAAGGAAACGATCAGAGAAAACCTGATGAAAACGGGATAAGACAGGTCATCGCAACCATGTCTCGGGTTCGGGAGTCAGTTACGCAAGGGGAAGGTATTAGCACCCCTCACGTCCATCGTACTCGATGGGATCCATGTTTGTTATCTATCTAAGAGGGTATTTACTACCTAACTAAAGGTCTCGGGGACAAAAGAAAAGAAAAATGACTCGGCAGAGCATCACCGCTCTGTGCCTACGTATTCCCTCGTGCAGTGGGAAAGTCATAGTCAACGTAGTTCGGCTAACTACGGGTGAAAGTGGGAAAAGGTTGCGCGCCAAGACATCGTCGTCTTGTGCCTACATATCCTCGTCTGGTACGAGAAATCAGAGTAAACATATTTTGGGTGATAAGAACACCGGTTGGTTCAAATGTTTTAGACCCGGGTAGGGTTAAAATTTAGTTCTAGTAGTTAGGTGTATGCAGCTCGACCATTGGAGACTTAGGCGTTACCTGTTTGCGGTAGAACCAAGAGTTAACAAAACTCTCTTTTCTGAAAAAGGTTTTCAGTTATTAGGATCCCGAAGGATAAAAAGGTTTGAAAGTGTTTTTGAAGTCTTTTAAGAGAAGAAGTGCATTGATTAGGGTTTGCAATTCGTGTTGCACTAAAGACTATGACTTAGGAGCGAATGCGTCACATATCACCCTAAGGGTGTACACTAAACACTCTAGGAAATTGAGAGGAAGCCACTCAATCACCATTTCCTAAGTAGCTTAAGGCTCGTAGCATACAACATTCATTAGCCTTTATTAAGTGTTTTGAAATTTTTTGAAGATGAGAAGAGAAAGGACACACTAAAGGGAGACTAACTCAAACCTAGTAATTGTCATGCAAAGTGGCCTTAAAGTTTGGATAAGAGGTAATGCTACCTAATCTTATCATACATGGTTTAATTCCTAAGGTCTATCATAATCTCAAAGAGATTAGGAATCCTAAGGGGACATGGAAAAGAAGAAAGAAGAAGAGAGAAGCATAAGATATGAAAGATGCAAATATGCATATGCAATGTAACACACAAGCAAAGGGAGGAAAAAGTGTGGGTAAATACCTCCACAACCACATCTCAACCTTTACTGATGCAAGAAGAAAAGAGAAGGAATGCATAAAAGAGAGTGCCAACACATACACAAAAGAATGCAAGACATACATCATGTGAAACCCTAATGGCAAGCTTAAAAAGATGCACAAACTTTAACAAGCTATGAACAAAATTAAGACCCATAATTGAATATACAACAACCTCAACATATTAACAACATGCATCAAAAAGAATTAGGAGTTCAAAGGACCCATAATTGTCACTTCCAAAGTAAACTAGATCATGCATATATGTGAACATCCCTTAAGGGTAACCTGAATTGGAAATTACCCTAAAAATAGGAAACTTGTTCAAAAATTACTAAATAAAATCTCAAATGACCCTAAGGATGTCGGCAACCAGGGGCCAAAATATCAAGGGTAGGGTCCTACCAAAGTATCCTCAAAAGAAAATAAACCCTAAAGGGGTCCAATGGAAAGGGATTAATCGGGGGTAAGCAAACGTGGCTTCAAAACCAACCCAAAAATAATCCAAACAAGGGTAAAATGGTCTTAAAAAATTCTTTAACATATCATGAACATGAGGAAAAAATTTTAGCCATTGGACAGAAAAATTGGTCAAGAAATAAAATCAAGAACAAAAAGGATCAAATTTTAATCAACTAAAAACATATCCAAGCATTAATTATTTTATTAATTGAAAAATTAATTGGAAAATAAAACAAAAAATTCCAAAAATTAGTTAACATTTTGAAGTATCCAGAAATATTTTTCTTGGGATTTTTGCACACTTGGAACTATTTCTATTGGATTAAAATCAAAACAATGCAAAAAAACAAAACAAAAGAAATATCATGCGTGGTAAATAGCAAGAAATGCAGTTCATTTTGTTGGGCCTGGTATCAGAGGGGGTGTCAATAGAAGCTGAAGCCCAATATCAAAGCACTCAGAATTCCCTATGAAACATACTGTTTCACTAATGAGGTGGAGCTCAACGAGATCAAAATGGCCAGTGAAACGCATCCTGGCCTTTGATCAAGCTTGGGTCAAAGTTTCAAACATACGCGTGGCAATCCACATTAGCAACGGAAGTAAAAACCAGACGCCGGAGCCACTATGCTCTGGTCGTCTTCTCCGATCTTGCCTTCGGCACTGTAACTTCAAAACTCAACCAAAACCTGCACTTCTTGAGTCTAAACTGATCCACTCAATGCGTACATCGTGAATCTAGGTTCCATTTTCATTTTTCATTCATAAATAGAGAGATTCTGAGCCATCAAGAATTGAGCATAAATAAAAAATCATCAAGAACAAAGACCAAACCAATCTAGAAATGGCCTACATGAGTAGGGCTTCAATATGCATCAACAATGGCATGGAATGGATGCTTAATCATAGAGAATTCTTGAAAGAGAGTTTACCTAACGGAGCTCTTTCGTTGGGTCTTGAATTAAAGCTTGAACTTGTGCAAAACAATCCAGAAACCTTCAGTGATCTTCAAGGAAGGTATTGGTAATCTTCAATTGGCTTGAATTGCTCTGAATCTCCACTTCGCGATTTCACTTTCTCCTTGGATTTTCTCAACTGAATTTGCTCCAATCTCCATGAAAATGGCTGAATGAGGGTTTGTTCTTCATCATGGGTTTATGTATGTTGGATCTAAGATCAATTGGAGACCCAATTTGGCCTGGATTTGGAGATTTGCAAAAATCTAAAATTGAGTTGAAGCTTGAAAATTACATGTGCGCTTTGTCTCCAATGGCCTTGATCTTCATTCAAACAGTTTGCTAGTGATGAGTAATGATCCAATGGATGGAATTCAACCCTTGAAATGATCCAATGGTGGATTTTGTATGTGTAACTTCAACATGAAGTAACTTGAGATTTCATAAATTTTCACACATCATGGCTCCAATTTAATTTGTGCATTGTTCTTATTATGATAAAGTGACTCAAAAAATGCACAAATATGGTATGAACATGATTTAAATCAATCCAATTCAAATCTTAGCCTTTAAAGTCCTTTTTCATGGAATTCCTTCACCAATCTTCACATACAAGCCAAATCCATGATATATGAATGTTCCATGATGAAATTGAAGTAATTTGAGGCAAGTTTGATGTTGGAGAAAATTTCCATTTGAAGTGCACAAAGTCATGAAAAGGACCTGTAATCTTACTTTCCCAAAATACCCCTGCCTTGCCAGCCTCATAACTTGAGTTCTACAAATCAGATGAAGGACTTCTATGACTTTTTGGGAATCTAAGATCATAAGGAACAACTTTCATTTTCATCAAAAATTGAGGTGAAACATGATTCTACGTCAAAAATGCCTTGGAAGTTGGTTGACTGAAAATACATTCATCTGAGGACCCATAACTTGTCAGCATCATAACTTGAGTTCTAGAAATCAGATGGATGTGTTCTAGTACTAAAAATGAAAGATAAGAACATGCTCTACAAGTTTCATGTTGGCATAAAAGTGAGATGAAACCTGAATCTTGAGATATGTGATCTTGAAGTTAGGCACTAAACAGGGGATTTTACACTGACAAGCTTAGAAACCCTAGTTCAGCAACTTCTCACACTCTTGATTGTTCTTGATGTGATCTTGAAATATCATCTTAGATGCATTAACACAACTTTCCATGATCATAATAAGTTATAACCAAGTCTTATTCTCCTTCAAATCTCCAGTGGATCTTGCACTAGGCAGATAAAACCCTAGGTGTGCAATCTTATGATTGCAACCCTTTATACATGATATAATCACTAGGATAAGCTCTACAATGGCTATCAAACCATTCAATGAGATTTCACAACATTCTCCATCCATAACCATGGACTCACAATCCTCTGATAATCTTCAATTGGCCTCCAAGATAGGAGATTAACCACAGTTATCCATCCACTCCCTCAAGGAGCTTTGACCTTCTCCAGATGATGATAAGCACTTGACCACTTGAATAAAACCTCTTGCCTAGGCTTAGAACTCTTGGTAACCTTCTCTTGTTATGCACACCTCTCTTGATCCCCTGCAATTGAACAATGATATGCAAATGCAAATGCTAGAAGACATAAGCCAAATAAAGAAAAGGTTGGGAAAATTTTGGGGTACAACACAGACCCAATGGTCTTTGATGTTCAATCTTCGACTCCCGGAAAGTCTAACCATCATAAACAAACTCGGCCATTTCTTTCTTCATCCTTGGCCACCAAAACAATTTCCTCAAATCCTGGTACCTCTTTGTATCACCGGTATGGATACTCAATCCACTTAAATGTCCTTCCTCAAGAATACTCTTATCCAACTCACACTATTTGGAACACAAAGTCTATCATGACATCTCATGATACCATTCCCCTAACCCGAAAATTAGTTTTGCAACTTTGATTCTTCAAATTCAACATATCCACCAACTCAACCAAATTTTTCACCTTCTCGAATCTCATCAAGAATTCCAATAGTAAGCTCCAACATACCATATTAACTCCATAAGAAATTTCTTTACAAACCAAACTCATATCACAAAATTGCTCAATCAGTTCTAACTCTCTTACCCTCACCATCAGTATATGCAAAGATTTCCAAATCAATGCACCAGCTACCATGTTTACTTTACCCGAACGGTAATTCAAACCAAAATCGTAATCCTTCAGAAGTCCCGATCATCTCTTCTGCCTCGCATTTAATTCCTTCTGATCAAAGGAATACTTCAAACTCTTATAATCACTAAACACCTAAAATCTCGAACCAAACAAATAAAGCTTCCAAAACTTCGACACAATCACAACAACAACCAACCCTAAATCATGCGTCAGATAATTCCTCTTATCCACTTTAAGTTGCCTTAAAGCATAAGCCAAAACTTGCTGATGTTGTATTAACACACCTCCCAATCCCATCAATAAAGCATCACAATATACAACGATGGTTCTGCCGGATTCTGCAAAATCAAAACATGAGTTGTTGTCAGGCTTCACACGAATCTGATAATACCATCTTACTGCACACATTTGCAACAACCAAATGATCCATCAAATCATCAATCCTTGGAAGTGAACACTTATTCTTGATAGTCACCCTGTTCACTTGTCTATAATCCACACAAAGCCTCTCAGAACCTTCTTTCTTCTTAATCAACAAAACTGGTGCACCCCACGGTGACATACTCGTACGAATGAATCTCTTCTCAAGAAATTCTTCAAGTTGACTCTTTAACTCTTTCAATGCCAATGCAGACATGCAATATGGGGCCATCGATATAAGACTAGTTCCAGGAACTAAGTCTATCGCAACCTCCATTTCACGTTCCGGCGGTAAATCACTTATCTCATCAGGAAAAACCTCTAGAAAATCACAAATAATTGGCAAACCACCAACTTCCCCACTTTCATCAACACTCAAGGTTTCCATCAAAATAAAATCGCAACACCATTCTGCACCGACTCATCAAAACAATTCGCAAGCACTTAGCTTAACTCAAAACAATTCACTACACACGCCATCTAAGCTTGCAAGTCACGTTTATCCCCTCAACATGACTCCTTCTACTATCAACAAGAGATTAAGGGTGATTGGTTCCTCAATTTATCAATAGACAGCCGAAAATCATGATGGGGCATAAACCATCTTTACCAAACTATAAGAGTGTTCATCGACACACTGAGCCACCACTCCACATTTGTAGCATCCTGGAGAAGCACAAGCTTCTCCACCACTTGTTTCATTCCCACTCTGCAGACAAAGGTCAGAAAATAAACATGTACCGGCAATGTTTTCACACACATGTCGCATACAAGGGAACAAATAACATTAGACAACTTGGTCAGACGAACTAACCAGGCTCTGATACCACTAATGTAACACCCTTTTCTACCCCACAAATACTATGGCAAAATAACACAAATACCAAAGTAAAATATTTAACTCAATAAAAATCACCTCAAAGGGCGTACATTTCTCAATAACTCAAAATAAGTCAATGCTCCGTGTACAACGGGTTTTCCCAAAAGATATCAAAAATTGCTCAAAGGCAACGAAACTCAAAAGGCATTATCCAAAGTTTTCCTTATACGGAAAGATAATCAAAATAACTCAGATAAAACATAGACCCCAACCCGATGTTATAAAAATAAACATATAAACGGCGTCATTTTCATATTCAACACATTCATATCCTTCAATATGCCTCCAACGCCACAGCATAATAAATTATACCAAAAGACTCATAAATGCAAAATGCAACAAAACTCAATGCATGTGGTACCAATCATCACAGCACGATGGACACTAGGCCATCAATCCTTCATAAATCCCCATCAATAGGATCGATTCTACTTAAGAACCGGAGTACATCAAAACACTTCACATCCACACAATGGGATTGAAGCCAAAGTAATCGAGGTCCTGAACCGAAGTCCAGATGCACATGAATGCATGATTCACACGTCACAAATCATCCTCATAACAACATCATAGGTGCATCATCATTCATCATCATCAAACGTCATAGCTCATCATCATAATCATCATCATACATCATGTCATCATAGCTCGTCATAATAATCATCATCATACATCATGTCATCATACATCATGTCATCATACATCATGTCATCATACATCACGTCATCATAGAAATCATCATATAATCATGTACAAATCACATAGCACTCACAGTCATACTCATATTAATTCATCATATTATCACATATTATCACAAATTAATACATAATTATACTCGCGGTAATCCTCATACTATTGCCTAGTAATCACATAAACTTCACAGTCCTACTCATGTTAATTCATCATAGAAATCACAGAATCAAACATCAAAGCATCGTTGCACACGATCAATATTTCGCGAAACTCTGCTACGTTCGCTGGCATGTTTGTTAAGCGAGTCTGAGGCGAGTTTCTTCGCTAGGAGAAGCATTCTTTGCTAGACAAGTCTGGGGACACAATCGTTCGCTAGGCGAAGCATTCTTCGCTAGGCGAACAGTGCGATGACAACAAATTCTACTATGCACCAGAACTTGAAATCACTCAAAAAGCTCTACGATTCACTTACCCAATGCCCCCAAAGACATACCTAAATCATTCCTAAGGTCTTACAGCGACAAAGGCACAAAACCTACGGTTTATTAGGCCAATCCCTTAACATATTCACGTCTTAAATCACAATTTTTCCTTCAATTACACCCTAAGGCATCAGAGTTACTCACTATCAAATATTCATATGCCTTCAGGGTCAGACATATAACAATTCAAGGTTCTGGCCACGAAGGCCTACCCTTCCCTTTTCCCCAATGGATTCCACAGTTAGATTCACCTATAACAGATTTAGGCCACAAAGGCCAAAGATCACTATTTATCATATCTATGCTCTAACTGTCATGAATACTTACCACTACACCACAATCATCAGAGTTCTCACTATCAAATTTCCCTACAGGGTTAGACCAATGTCAAATCATAGTTTTTGGCCACGAAGGCCTAGTTCAAAGTTAAACCTCAAAATAGGATTTGGCCACGAAGGCCAAATTCCCTTTTTCCCATAAATCTCCTCAAAACCCTTAAACCTTTAAATCGGCCTTAAATACATTAAAAGTCAACATGGAAAATCATGAAAGGCTATACTCCCCATACCTTAATTATCGATCAAAGCCTTCTCAAATATTTTCGGGAATCCTCCAAAGCTTTTGTCTCCAATCTCCCTCCTCAGAGCTCTGGTCTCAATTCTTTTCACGGTCTAACAAAATGAATCTTAATCCCTTCACAAATTTCCTTTTTGTTAAACCTAGTCTTGGGCCTCACAATTTGGGCTTTTCCCATAATACTCTCACAATTTAACTAATAATAATACTATATTTCCATATTGTATACTATTAATCAAATAAATAATCCCAACATGCACAATTTCCCAATAATCCACAAAACTACCGAAAATCACCGAAAAATGAATATTCTTAATTAAATAAATAAATTAAAATATTCCAATTAAATTTGGGGTTTTACAGAAAGCTCACATTCCCCAAAAGATATATACACAATCTCTTAGACAAGATGTCATCCACACTTGAAAGGCATCAAACACATGCTCCAGAAATTCTCATTTTGCTAGCTTCACAAGTTCCAAACTGATCCACTCCTTTCTAGAGATACTTGCAGCAGGCGATACCACCTTTCCACAAGTATTCTGACCTCAGCATGAGTCAGAGAACTGGATATACACACCATAATCCAAGACAGTATTCACCTCATCATTCTCCCGTATGATAAGATAGAACACTTCTGATTCAAATGGTGAATTTCAAAATCCACACTCAGAGCTTCAAGTCCTCTTCCAAGGATAGCAAGAAACCAGATGATGTTCTAACATCAGTTAAAACATCCCACACATGTCACAAAACCCAGTCACTTTGGTTCTTGATACAAGAATTACTATTTGCATAGTAATCCAACTGAAGATCCCTAAAGAACACAACCTTACCAGCTTGATCATCAAGAACCTCATACATCCGTAGAAAGAGAAATAAACTCTCATACTTTCACTATAACAATCATCCTTAAGCCCCTTAAGAGAAGATTCCCTCTGACAGATACCAGTATGACTGACAATAAGCATAAGATATAGATTGAGCAACAAAAACAGACTTCTCTTCAAGGTCTTCTTCTCCTCTACCATTCAATCTTCTATCCTCCAATATGCACATAAGCCAAAGTACATCAGGTCTATCAAGCAATAAACTTGAGCATGTAGTTTCTTAGAGCACACTCAAAAGAAACATTCCTTCGGAGTAACCAATCAGAATACCTTTCACAAGGTCCTTGATCACGTGGGAACACCAACAGGACAGGAACTTCCAGCACTAACACCCCATTTCCCAGACAGAACTCTAGAACACTCATATCAAAATACCTTAGATGAGACTCCAGGAAGAACATATGAAAACACCAAGCAATTAACAACTCCATTGAGATTTTGCCATTGCATGATTCACAAAGGTTGAGATAGACCTTAGCACCAGCCAAATAGTTGGAGAGCAACCACTACTAAGAAAATCAGCACATACAAGATGATACAGCTCGAATTCACATCAATGACTTTATTGTAAACATCCAGATATTCAGTCCAATTCCAAAATATTTGATCTACATCATTGACTTGACAGCCAATTGATGAAACTCCACATGCCTGAACCCGTCTTGAAGATCATACCCTTAGACCTCTAGATATTGTCTCATCTTGAATAGATTTTCCATCATAACAGAACAAGAGTTCCATGTTCTTATAGACTTGATCATGAAATCAAGTTTGAGTAAACAACCTTCATCCTGTACATATAAATGGAAAATCAAAACTTATTCCTTTTTAAGATAACTCAAACATCTTGATGACAACCTGCCTCAAGCACAGGCTTCCAAGGAAATGATCCACATACAATCAGAGTCCCCACCAGACTCAAACCAAGGGAGGATGTAGTCACGGATATCAACAGAATCACTCATATCCAGCTTTGAAAGACCAGAAGAATCTTTAAGATGTCAGAGTGCATGTCACAGACATGTTTCCTTGACATCCGTGTGCACATAAAATTTTGAGATGTCTCTACAACTCTTCAACATAAAGTACGGCACAAGATCCTCCAATGGAGTACCAAAAGCCTAGCTCCAGATCAGAAATAAATTGACCTAAAGAAGACTCACCAAGAAAATGGTGTCTTGATCTTCATCTTTACCAACATACATAAACAAGACAATAATCTTGGATAAATACTTTCTAGAGACCAGAAGACTCTTCAACACCAATCTAATGAAGATTCCCAACACTATTTATAAACACACAATGGTTTATCCTCCAGAACATATGTTGCATCTCTCCTTTGTCCGAGAAGTTCAGCCCTTGGAACACAAGCTTCTGCACACACTTTACAGAAGTGATGTTTCAACATCTGGTTGAATATTAGGTCCTTTCCCATGAACAAGACATTGGATCTTGAGTTCTTGCATTATTTGAAGCTGCACCTTTAGGAGTGACACTTTTGACATCACTAATCAAAAAAAGATAATCAATTAAATACTTGTTAAGGCCACAAATAGAAATTAATCTTAAACCCCAATTATGTATTTTTTAGACACAAAATGTCTTAAGACATCCCTCAACAACCAGAGAGTAATCTTCCGAGCATAAATATTCCTCATAATACCATTCTTGGTACCTGGTTGACCCCGTCTCCCAAGCAACATAGGATGATCGTTCAGAGGAAGGTATCACAATTCTTGCTTCAGCACCATCTTCAACAAGCCACGACAGATGTCAGAGTAGTTTATAAGACATCATGCTTAACACAAGAATCATTATCAGCAGCAGTGGAAGAATCTACACATATCACCCAGTTAACCATCAGAAGTTGTCAGGCCAGATTCATAACATTATCCTCCTAGCTTCCAATCTCCTTGAGGACAATAGTAATGGATGAACTGATCACACAATCTCTTTCCTTGTTCAAAAGAGTAGAAAGTAGCTTACCTAAAACTCATCCAAAAACAGAACAGGATGCCTGCTCTGACACCAATTGAAATTCTGGCAAGCAGATCTTAAATGTCTTGAGAGATGTCGAGTCATTGATCTCTGCTAAAAAATTGAACAAGGATAGAGCTAAACTCCCCCATTTATAAATCCATACTTAATCCCTACCCAGTATAATTCTATCTAGAAATCCCCATTTAGATAAGAGAAGCCCATCTCAATCCCTAAATCACCTCAGTGATATCTAACAGTTACAATCTCCAGCAATTGCATTAGACTGTTTGTTTGAAAGACATTCCTTCCAATACAATATTTAATCAAGACTCTTGACTAGCAATCATGCATGGATTTTCTTAAAAGCTTCACCCAAGAACAATACACAGTTCATTACCTACATGTTTCTGAATCTGTATAAACATTTGCGTCTACCACAGTGTATCAATCAATACAAAGGGAGACTTACAATACAAGAAAGTACATGGCTCTCAAAACCCTAAATCCTTATTTTCTACATTACAAAAGTCTCAAATAGGAATTCTTTTTTCTGCGCTAGGTCTAGGTCTTCCTTTTATAACCATAAAGAAGACTGGATTTGGGCTTCAAAAACGCAACAATTTTGTTCCTCAAAATATGCAAAATATTCTCCTCAAGAATAGTTTCTTCAATCCTAAGTTTCCTAAAATGTTTCCACACTTTAGAAAATGGCACATCTTCAAATTCCAAGAGAATCTTTGATTCCTTAATCTGAACGCCACCTAGGATACACAAACAATCTTCTACAATCTGAATTTAAATTAACAGATTCAAACCAGATTTAAAAACTGTAAAAGACAAAGATGTCGAATAACCCTGTTAGGACATCTTGTAAAAACATCTTATTCTTCAAGTTATGCTACATGTTAGGACATCTTATCCAACATGTTTATGTCAGGTTTGTTTTACCAAAATTAATGCCAATCAAAAACTAAGGAGGCTTCAGTTTCTTTTTCATGGTAGTAGGTTATGTAGGTGGTGAAAGTTGATTTATTGGTGTCGAAACCTATTGAGTCACCATCTACAAGGGTGGGATCATAATCCACTCCAATAGGTTTAAGGTCAGTAATGGCAGTGATGTCAAACAAAGTTGGGGTAACCATTCTACACGGGAGTTGGAAGTTATTATGGGTGTTGTCCCAAAAATAGAGGGAAGCAATAAGTATAGATGGGTAGTAACTTGGCCCTGTAACACCCTTTTCTACCCCACAACATCATTATTTATACAAAAAGGCTCATAAATGCAAATGCAACATAGACTCAATGCATGTGGTACCAATCATCACAGCGCGATGGACACCAGGCCATCAACCCTCCATAGATCCCCATCAATAGGATCGATTCTGCTAGAGAGTCGGAGCACATCAAAACACTTCACATCCATACAATGGTATTGAAGCCAAAGTAATCGAGGTCCCGAACCGAAGTCCGAATACACATGAGTGTATGATGCACACGTCACAAATCATCCTCATATAACAGCGTAGATGCATCATCTTGTCAATCATCATCATATCTCATATCATCATATAATTCATCAATGTCATGGTAATATCATCATATTAAGTCATATAAATCATCATGTCATCATGTATACATCACATAAAACTCACAGCATACTCATGTTAATTCCTCACAGAAATCACAGAGTCAAACATCAAGGCATCGCTGCACACGATCATCATTCGCGAAACTCTGCTACATTCGCTGGCATGTTCGCTAGGCGAGTCTGGGGCGAGTTTCTTCGCTAGGCGAGTCTGGGAACAACATGGTTTTCTAGGCGAAGCTTTCTCCGCTGGGCGAATTGTGCGATGACAGCAAATTCTGCTACACACCAGAACTGATTTCTACCCAAAAGGCTCTATAATTCACTTACCTAATGCCCCAAAAACATCCCTAAATCATCTCTAAGGTCCTACGGCGATAAAGACACAAAACCTACGGTTTATTAGGTCACTCCCGGAACATATTCAGCCCTAAATCACAATTTTTCCTTCAATTACACCCTAAGGCATTAGAGTTACTCACATTCAAATATCCCTATTCCTTCAAGGTCAGACATATAACAATTCAAGGTTTTGGCCACGAAGGCCTAAGATTTCCTTTTCTCATATTATACTCTAACTGTCAAGAATACCTACCACTACACCACAATATCAGAGTTCCCAAAACCAGATTTAGGCCACGAAGGCCAAAATCCCTTTTTCCCCAATTGAACCATGACTAGATTTACCTATAATCAGTTTAGGCCACGAAGGCCAAAGATCATAATTTCTCAATACTACCCTCAAAACCCTTAACCCTTAAATCAACCTTACTACATCGAAATCTACACATAGAAAATTATGAAAGGAAATACTCCTCATACCTTAAACGTTGATTAAAAGCCTTCATAAATCTGTCAGGGAAACTTTCAAGGCTTCTGCCTCCAATTTCCTCTTCAGAGCTCTCTGGCCTCAATTCTTACGGTTAACAGAAAATGAGTCCTAAAACCCTTCAGAACTCCCTTTTTGTTAAACCTAGACTTGGGCCTCACAATTGGGCTTTCTCCATTATACCCTCACTTACTCCTCACAATTGCCCAACTTACCCTTCTTTCACTTATATTCATTTTAAATAATAATAATAATACTAATAAATTAATATTATATATTATTAATCAAATAAATAACCCAAAAATGCACATTTTTCCAATAATCCACCAAACTACTGAAAATCACCGAAAATGAATATTCTCAATTAAATAAATTAATTAAAATATTCCAATTAAATTTGGGGTGTTACAACTCTCCCCCACTTAAAAGAATTTTCGTCCTCGAAAATTACCTCAAGAAAACAGAGTCGGATACGACTCCTTCATCTGATCTTCACATTCCCAAGTCCAACTTCCTCCAACTGATCCTCCCCACAATACCTTCACTAAGGCAATCTCTTTACCTCGCAGCTGCTTCACTCCTCGTTCGTTAATCCGAACAGGAAATGCCTCAACAGTCAAATCATCCCTCACTTGTACATCATCATTCTGAATCACATGCGACGGATCTCGAATGTACTTCATCAACTGGGATATATGAAACACATCATGCAAGTTCGCCAGCGACAGCGGTAAAGCAATCTGATATGCTACTTCCCCCACCCTCTGCGAAATCTGATACAGACCAACAAAGCGCGATGTGAGCTTTCGAGATTTCAAAGCTCGACCAACACCAGTTACCGGCGTTACTCTCAAAAACATGTGATCTCCCTCTTGGAATTCAAGTGCTTTCCTCCTCTTATCATGATAGCTTTTCTGACGACTCTGCGACGCTTTCATCTTTTCTTGGATCATCTTGATCTTTCCAGTCGTCTCCTGCATAATCTCAAGTCCGAGTACAACACTCTCGCCTGACTCATACCAACACAATGGAGTCCTACACCTCCTACCATACAAAGCCTCATACGGTGTCATTCCAGTACTAGAATGATAAATGTTATTGTAGGTAAACTCAATTAACAACAAATAACTATCCCACGATCCACCTTGATCCAACACACAAGCTCTCAGCAAATACTCTAAAGACTGGATAGTTCTCTCTGTCTGTCCATTCGTCTGCGGATGATAGGCAGAACTTAACCTCAACTTAGTACCCAAATCTGTCTGCAAACTCTCCCAAAACCTCGATGTAAATCTTTAATCTCTATCAAACACAATACTCGACGAAACACCATGCAACTTCACAATCTGATCAATATACAACTCGATAAGCTTCTGCAACTAATAATTGATCCTCATCGGTATAAAATGAACCGATTTGGTCAATCTATCAACAATCACTCAAATCGAATCATATCCCTTCAAAGTATTGGGCAAACTTGTCACAAAATCCATAGAAATGTTATCCCATTTCCATTCTGGAATACTCCACGGTTGCATCAGGCCCGAGGGTCTCTGATGTTCAATCTTCGACTTCTGACAAGTCAAACAAGCATAGACAAATTCTGCAATTTCCTTCTTCATACTCGGCCACCAAAACAACTTCTTCAAGTCTTGATACATCTTTGTGGCACCAGGATGAATACTCAACCCGCTTCTGTGACCTTTTTCAAGAATGCTCTTCTTGACTTCTGGCACATCGGGAACACACACTCTATCTCGGAACCTTATCACACCATTCCCATCAATCCAAAAATCACCTTCGTCACCTTGATTGATTAACGTGAGACAATCCACCAAACTCAAGTCAGACTTCTGACCTTCTTCGATCTCTTGGAGAATACCACTAGTCAATTTCATCATTCCCAACTTCACACTATTAGGAGTCTCTTCACAAACCAAACTCATATCTCTGAACTGCTCAATCAGTTCTAACTCTTGAACCATAAGCATCGTTATATGCAAGGACTTCCTACTCAACGCATCAGCTACAACATTAGCCTTACCAAGATGGTAACTCAATTCAAAATCATAGTCCTTCAGAAGTTCAAGCCATCTTCTCTGATCAAACAAATACTTCAGACTCTTGTGATCACTGAACACTTCGAATCTGGACCCAAAAAGATAATGTCGTCAAATCTTCAACACAAACACCACATCGGCCAACTCTAAGTCATGTATAGGATAATTCCTTTCATGAATCTTCAATGGTTTGGAAGCATAAGCAACAACCTAACCATTCTGCATCAACATGCCTCCAAGACCCATCTTCGACACATCACAATACACAACAAAAGACTCACTCAGATTTGGCAAAATCAACACTGGAGCAGTCGTCAACTTCTTCTTGAGTTCTACAAAACTCTTCTCACAAGCAACATCACACACATAAGCTTGACCCTTTCGAGTCAACTTAGTCAAAGGCAGTGCCAACTTAGAAAAGACTTCTATAAAACTGCGATAATAACCAGCCAACCCAAGGAAACTTCGAATCTCAGTAGCAGACTTTGGAGTCTTCCACTGCAACATAACATCAACTTTCGACGGATCAACAGCAATTCCACCACTAGAAATCACATGGCCAAGGAAACTCACTTCCTTCAACCAAAACTCACACTTGGACAACTTGGCATAAAGCTTCTTGTCTTTCAAAACTGCAATACCACCCTTAGATGTTGCGCATACTCTTCCTCAGACTTAGAATATATCAAGATATCGTCAATGAACACTACCACAAACTGATCCAAATAAGGATGAAAAATCCTATTCATATACTCTATGAATACACCAGGTGCATTAGGCACACCAAACGGTATCACAGTATACTCATAGTGGCCATACCTCATCCTGAAAGCTGTCTTCGGAATATCATCAAACTTAACGCGAATCTGATGATAACCAGACCTCAAATCAATCTTGCTAAACACATAAGCACCCACCAATTGATCCATCAAATCATCAATCTTCGGAAGTGGATACTTATTCTTAATCGTTACCTTATTCAACTGCCGATAATCCACACACAATCTCATACTACCATCTTTCTTCTTCACCAACAACACATGAGCACCCCACGGAGAAACACTCGGTCGAATAAACTTCTTCTCAAGAAAATCTTCCAACTGTTTCTTCAATTCTTCTAACTCAGATTCAGACATCCGATAAGGATCCATCGACACAGGACTAGTGCCCAATATCACATCAATAGTAAACTCTACCTCACACTCAAAAGGTAAGTCACTCATGTCGTCTGGAAACACCTTTAGAAATTCGCAAACCACCGGTAGCTCCACGCTCACTGCTTCATAATCAACTTGAAGTGATGCAAACAATGCAAACATATTAGCCTCATCTTCCAAGAGTTCTTCTACTTGCTTGGCAGATACAAACATCAACTCTCCACCATCACCAAACTCAGGAAACCTCACAGTCTTGTTGTAGCAATCAATATGAACATAGTTGTACTCCAACTAGTTCATTCCAAGAATAACGTCAATCTGATGCAAGGGTAGACAAACCAAGTCTATCACAAAATTCTTATCATAAATGGTCAAAGGGCAGCTCAAACAGACTAACGTAGTAGTCACATAATCATTAGTCGGGGTATCAATAACCATACTCCCAATCATAGAAGACAATTTCAAATTTAACCTCTAAGCACATTCAAGCGAAATAAAAGAATGAGTAGCACCAGTATCAACTATGGCAATCAATTCAACATCATTAATAAAACAAGTACCTCTGATCAAGTTATCTATCTTGGATTCTTCTGCACCGTTCAAAGAAAACACTCTGCCACTTGTCTGAGCAGCAGTAGCAATCTTCTTCGCCTGCTGGCACTGGGTACTGATATGACCCTTCTCTCCACAGTTGAAGCAAGTTGGAGCTTCGTCTTTACAATCAGTAGCTCTATGACCCCTCTTGCCACAACGATGACATCTCAGCACTCTGTA
Source organism: Lathyrus sativus (assembly GCA_963859935.3). Taxonomy (NCBI): domain Eukaryota; kingdom Viridiplantae; phylum Streptophyta; class Magnoliopsida; order Fabales; family Fabaceae; genus Lathyrus; species Lathyrus sativus. The sequence continues at coordinate 445,846,767 of OZ012739.1, read as the reverse complement.
ATTCTCAGCACGGTGGCCTTGCTCACCACACTTATAACACTTACCTGGAGCAGTAGCCGCTCCCCCACTTGGATTTTTCCCATCAGAAGCCTTATGCTTCCTTTTATCATCAGAAGTCACATACGGCTTCCCTCTATACTGACCTTTCTCTTTCTTCTCACTCAGCTGCTTGTAGTGAGTAGATCGAGATCAGCTATCCTCATCATAAATTCTACTCTTGTCCACCAGTTCCAAAAACCGACGAATCTGTTGGTACCCAATTCCCTACTTAATCTCTGGTCTTAACCTATTCTCAAACTTGAGACACTTCGACATCTCTACGTCAGCACGGTTGTAATGCAGACAAAACTTTACCAAAGACTCAAACTTTTCCGCATACTCAGCCACAGTCATATTCCCTTGTTTCAGCTCAAGGAATTCCACCTCTTTATTGCCCCGAACATCTTCAGGAAAATAATTCCTCAAAAAATCTTCCTTGAATACAACCCAAGTTGTTGCAATGCCAGCATCTTCCAATCTCTGACGAGTGTTATCCTACCAATCCTCAGCTTCATCTGCTAGCATATGCATACCAAACTGTACCTGTTGCACATCAGTGCACGCCATAACTCGGAAAATCTTCTCAATCACTTTCAGCCACTTATGTGCATCATCAGGATCATGAGTGCCCACAAAAGTCGGCGGATTGTTCCTCTGAAACTTTCCCAAAGCGCGGAACTCATCTGGAGGTCCACCATTCTGAGCCATCACTTGGGCAAGTGATTCCAGTGCATCAGCAATAACACGATCATTTCTTCCATCCATTTGCAACCACCAACAGGGTTAGAAGAAAACAACTCATCAATAGTGTTCTCACACTATCGACTGACAGGGGACTAACAACATGAAAACATGGCCGGACGGACCGACCTGTTCTAATACCACTAATGTAACACCCTTTTCTACCCCACAATTATCATGGCAAAATAACACAGATATCATAGTAAAATTATTAAATTTCATAAAAGTCACCACAAAAGGGAGTACATTTCCCAAATCAACAAAATCGGTCAAGGCTCCGTAAACAACGAGTTTTCTCAAAATAATCAAATCGCACAAAGCAGCGGAACTCAAAGGCATAAATCAAGGTTTCCTGTAACAGCCCGAATTTCATTAAATAATTAATTATAGTAATTAATTGATTTAGTGGGGTTTTTATTAATGTTGGAATTAATTTTTATTAATTGGAATTAATAGAGAATTGAGAAGGAAATTGGAAGGAAGGAAAATAAAGAAATATATAAGAGAGAAAGAAAAGAAAAGAAAGATAGAAAACATTTGGAAAGAAAGAGGAAAGAAAGAAGAAAGAAGAGAAAGAGAGGAGAAGAAGAGGAAAAGTGGAAATCATCAAGGACCAACATCAAAGCTCCGATTAATCGAGGTAAGGGTGAGAAACATTGCTATTTAATCATTGTATGCTATTATGTATGTTGGGTTTGGGTTTTGTGGATGTTTTTCATCACTTTCTAATTAGGGCAAATGTTGGATAATCGGTAGATTGATGATTTAATCGGTTGAAACTGAGTAATAATGCCGTAGAATAGTCGGGTAACATGTATTGATGCTGTTTTTACTGATTTGGAGGTGTAAGAGAAGGTTGATGATGGATTGGTGAAGGAGGAACAGAGTGGGGTTCTGTTCTGCGCAGGTTCGCTGGCTCTCGCCAGGCGAGCGAAGGCGAAGCTTCGCCGGGCGAAGCCTAGCGAATGCTGGCGAATAATTATAAGTTAAATCCCAGTGGACTTCGCTGGCGAGTTCGCCAGGCGAAGTTGGATAGCGAAGGTTCGCCCAGCGAAGGGGCTGGCGAATGGTGGCGAATGAAGTCAGTAGCTACTGACTTGGGCTCACTGGGAAGTCTCGCCAGGCGAAGCCTAGCGAGTGTTCGCTGAGAGAGTTCGCCAGGCGAAGGCCAGGCGAAGGTTCGCTGCGAGGGTTCGCCAGGCGAATGAAGGCGAATGTGACAGCATTTTTCCTTTGCTGTGTTGTTCATGTGGAGATGGTTTGGTAGCCTCTCATAGGTCAATACCTCTATGATGTGATATAGATATGATCTATTGTGATGATTTGTGTTGTGGGTAGCCTACGGGCGTGAATCCTAGTTGAGGTGCGATGCGTATTAATTATGATAAATAGAAATACATGTGAATACAATGATGAATGTATGTGTATTGTCTAATGAACTTGCGAATGCTTGATGTGTATACAATTATGTGATGAGTATGCATGAGAACATGGTGGATATGTGTGCATAACTTATAATTGTATGATTGGTATTGTGATGTGTATACCTTGTATGAGATGGCATGAGATAAAGAATAAACATACTATGAAAAATGTGTTGTGGATGCATATTGTTTATATGCGATTGTATGTTAAAATACATGAAGAATGCATGAGAGCATAATGATGGGTATGCGTGCATTGCTTGCTAAATATGATGTTGTATCGAATTATGAATACATCAATGAATGTTATGTGAATATGTTGTGTGTGCAATCATAATGTAATTCTTGAAGAGATGAATTATTTGAATGCATGAGATTAAGATGTCGGTCTTAAGTGCATTTGTTGTGACTGATTGTACATGCATCATTTAGTCAAGAGGCAATGTCTGTTAGTTTCGTGGAAACTAGTGGCTTGTCCCAAACCTAGAAGAGTGGGTTTGAAGGCTTAGAGGACGGGCCTTTGTGGTTATCGGTCTAGAAGAGTGGACCCGGTTTAATGTAAAAACCGAAAAAAGATAACGGGTTATCGGTCTAGAAGAGTGGACCCGGTTTAATGTAAAAACCGAAAAAAGATAACGAGAGTCGGTACCGCATTGCATGAGTTACATTGAGTTGTTGAGTCACATTGATATATGACATATGCATGAAGAGATGCTTATGTGTGAATGATGAGATTGTGGAAATTGTAAGTGTATGCATAATGTGGGAATGCTTTGTGAATATCCATGTTTGTCTATATATGTGTGGTAAATATATATGACTAAGAGAATGAAGTGTGGTGAGAAATGTGAATATGTGTTATATGACTACCTATATATATAATCTTATGCTTTGATTATTATGGTTATATTTCTCACCCTTCTGCTGTTTTATAATGCTCTATGAGGCATTGCAGATTAGGATGCTGGAGTCCTTTTGTGAAGTTAGTCTTCATTCTTTTGAGTCGGCTGCTCTGATATGTAACACCGGGTAGTTAGACTAGTATAGTCATTCTTTTGTGATACATTGCGATGTATCAGCTGATGTGGTTTTGTAATCTAACTGATATGATGTATTAATCTGGATGACTTATGTGCATTTGAATTAATATTTTGAAACTGATTAAATGATGTTATCTTCCGCTTAAATTAAATGTTGAAATGTGATTTCTAAAACTACGAAATTGTTACATATTTTATGGAGCAAAATGTTAAAGAGTTTCGTTGGTGAAATTGTGGCATTCTTCTTTTATACCTTATTATAAAACCTTTTTACTCTGATAATTTGTATGTGCTTAATTGTTTTATATGCATTTATTTGGGGTAGAAGGGGGTGTTACAATAGTGGTATCAGAGCAGGTCGGTCCGTCCGGCCAAGTTGTTAGAGTGTTTTTCCCTGTGTGTTATTGATATGCGTGTGATGCATTATCAATATTGGTTGTTCTTACGTAGTTCTGTTGTTGGAATTAGTAAGATGGTTGCAGGAAGGAACGACGAAGCGATTGCGGAGGCATTGACGAGATTGGCGGGGGCAATTGGGCAGAATTCTCCGGCCAATGTGAATGTGAGGAATCATGCTGATGATGGATTCCGTGCTTTGGGGAAATTCCAAAAGAATAACCCTCCGGTCTTCAAGGGAACTCATGAACCGGACAATGCACAGATTTGGTTGAAAGCTGTGGAAAAGATTTTTCGAGTTATGAATTGCTCGGATGCACAGAAGGTGCAGTTTGGGACTCATATGCTCGAAGAAGAAGCTGAAGATTGGTGGGGTAATACTCGCCAAAGATTTGAGGAAGATGATATTGTGATTACGTGGGATTTGTTTAGAGAAACCTTTCTGGAGAAGTATTTTCCAGAGGATGTGCGGGGGGAAGAAAGAGATCGAATTTCTTGAGTTGAAGCAAGGTAATTCGACGGTTGTTGAGTATGCGGCGAAATTTGAGGAGTTGATCAAATTTTGTCCTCACTATAATACTGGTAATGCCGAGAGGTCTAAGTGCCTCAAGTTTGTGAATGGTTTGAGACCCGAGATTAGACAAGCTATTGGGTACCAGGAAATCAGGCGGTTCTCTGAGTTGATTAACAAGAGCAGAATTTATGACGAAGACAGTAGGGCTAGGTCTAGCCACTACAAGAGCCTAAGTGATAAGAAAGGAAAAGGACAATTCAGAGGAAAACCTTACGTAACTCCTGCTGATAAGGGGAAACAAAAAGTTGGTTTTGGCAAGAGGCCAAGTGGGGGAGTTTCTACCCCGGTTAGGTGTTACAATTGTGGTGAAGCGGGGCATCGTGCTCCGGAGTGCAAAAGTGTTGAACTGAAGTGTTTTAAGTGTGGCAAGCCAGGCCACAAGGCTCTAGAGTGTAGAAGCGGTGCGGGTGTTACTTGCTATAACTGTGGTGAGTAAGGGCACATCAGTACCAAATGTGATAAACCGAAGAAGAATCAAGGGAGCGGGAAAGTGTTCGCTCTATCTGGATCTGAGACTGCTAGCGACGATCGATTGATCCGAGGTACGTGTTTCATTCATAGTACACCTTTGATCGCTATAATTGATACCGGAGCTACGCATTCTTTTATTTCTTTGGATTGTGTTAGAAGGTTAAATCTTGAGTTGTCTGTGATTGGTGGCGGTATGGTTATTGATACTCCTGCTATGGGTTCGGTAACTACACCGTATGTTTGCTTGAATTGCCCGTTGAGTATTTTCGGTAGAGATTTTGGGATCGATTTAGTGTGTCTTCATTTAGATCAACTGGATGTCATTCTTGGAATGAATTGGTTAAAATTCAATCGTGTGTATATTAACTGTTTTGACAAAACGGTTATTTTCCCGACTCGGATGTTGAAAGGGAATTGTTTATGACGAGGAAACAAGTGAAGGAATCGGTACAAGATGGGGCTAAGGTATTTATGCTTATGGAAACTTTGAGGACTAGTGAAAGTGAAGAGATTGATGCTTTGCCCATTGTTAGAGATTTTCCGGAAGTATTCCCTGAAGAGATAAAGGATTTACCGCCGGAGCGAGAAGTGGAGTTTTCGATAGATTTGATTCCTGGAACTAGTCCGATATCGATGGCTCCATATCGTATGTCGGCCTCGGAGTTAAAAGAGTTGAAGAGTAAACTTGAGGATTTGCTTGAAAAGAGGTTTATTCGTTCGAGCGTGTCACCGTGGGGTGCACCGGTGTTGTTGGTTAAGAAGAAAGAGGGTTCTATGAGACTCTGTGTGGATTACAGACAGTTGAACAAGGTGACTATTAAGAATAAGTATCCACTTCCAAGGATTGATGATCTGATGGATCAGTTGATTGGTGCAAGCGTGTTCAGCAAGATTGATCTGAGATCTGGGTATCATCAGATTCGTGTGAAAGCTGAGGATATTCAGAAGACGGCCTTTCGGACGAGGTATGGACACTATGAGTATTCCGTGATGCCATTTGGTGTGACTAATGCACCAGGTGTATTTATGGAGTACATGAATAGGATTTTCCATCCTTATTTGGATAAGTTTGTGGTGGTGTTTATCGACGACATCTTGGTTTATTCGAAGAGCGAAGGAGAGCATGTCGAGCATCTGAAGATTGTGTTATCTGTGCTGAGAGAGAAGCAGTTGTTCGCGAAGCTTTCTAAGTGTGAGTTTTGGTTGAAGGAAGTTAGTTTCCTTGGTCATGTGATTTCTAGTAATGGTATTGCGGTCGATCCGTCGAAGGTTGAAGCGGTGTCGCAATGGGAGACTCCGAAGTCAGTTTTTGAGATCAGAAGTTTTCTTGGTTAGCCGGTTATTATCGGAAGTTTATTGAAGGATTTGCTAAGTTATCGTTGTCGTTGACGCAGTTGATTAGGAAGGGTCAAGCCTTTGTTTGGGACGCCAAGTGTGAAGCGAGTTTTCAAGAACTTAAGCGAAGGTTGACGACAGCTCCTGTTTTGATTCTGCCAAATCCAGAAGAACCATTCGTTGTGTATTGTGATGCTTCTTTGATGGGTTTAGGAGGTGTGTTGATGCAGAATAACCAAGTTGTAGCTTATGCTTCGAGGCAACTCAAAGTGCATGAGAAGAATTATCCGACGCATGACTTAGAGTTGGCCGCCGTTGTGTTCGTGTTGAAACTTTGGAGGCATTATTTATTTGGCGCAAGATTTGAAGTGTTTAGTGACCACAAGAGTTTGAGATATCTTTTTGATCAAAAGGAATTGAATGCGAGACAAAGAAGATGGCTTGAACTTTTGAAGGATTATGATTTTGGCTTGAATTACCATCCGGGTAAAGCGAATGTAGTAGCGGATGCATTGAGTCGGAAATCATTGCATATGTCGGCATTGATGGTGAAAGAGTTGGAATTGATTGAGCAATTTCGGGATTTGAGTTTGGTATGTGAGAGGACTTCTTTTGGATTTAAGTTGGGTATGTTAAAGCTTACAAGTGGTATTTTGGACGAAATTCGAGAAGGACAGAAATCGGATTTGAGCTTAGTTGATCGGTTGACTTTAATCAACCAAGGCCAAGGTGGTGATTTTCGGATTGATGAGAATGGTATTATGAGATGTCGGGATCGAGTTTGTGTTCCAAATGTTGTTGAGCTGAAAAAGAGTATCCTTGAGGAAGGACATCGTAGCGGATTGAGTATTCATCCGGGTGCTACTAAGATGTATCAGGATTTGAGGAAAGTATTTTGGTGGCCTAGTATGAAGAAGGATATCGCGGAATTTGTATATTCTTGTTTGACTTGCCAGAAGTCAAAGATTGAGCATCAGAAGCCATCGGGTTTGATGAAGTCGTTGTTTATTCCTGAGTGGAAATGGGATAGTATCTCCATGGATTTTGTATCGGGTTTGCCGAGGACGCCGAGTAATTTTGAGGCTATTTGGGTTATCGTGGATAGATTGACTAAATCTGCTCACTTTATCCCTATGCGTATGGATTACCCTTTGGAGAAGTTGGCTAAGTTGTATATTGAGAGGATTGTATGTCTGCATGGTATTCTGTTAAGTATTGTTTCGGATAGAGATCCGCGGTTTACTTCGAGATTCTGGGAGAGCCTGCAGAGTGCTTTGGGTACTAAGTTGCGTTTGAGTTCAGCGTATCATCCTCAGACTGATGGTCAGACGGAGAGGACGATTCAGTCGCTTGAAGATCTTTTGAGAGCTTGTGTATTGGAAAAAGGAGGAGCTTGGGATAGCTACTTGCCTTTGATTGAGTTTACCTACAACAACAGTTTTCATTCGAGTATTGGTATGGCACCATTTGAGGCGTTGTATGGTAGGCGGTGTAGGACACCATTGTGTTGGTTCGAGTCCGGAGAGAGTTCTGTTGTTGGACCCAAGTTAGTTCAACAGACTACTGATAAGATCAAGATGATTCAAGAGAAGATGAGAATTACTCAGAGTCGTCAGAAGAGTTATTATGACAAGAGGAGGAAGGCACTTGAATTTCAAGTGGGAGATCATGTGTTTCTTCGAGTCACTCCGATGACAGGTGTTGGTAGGGCACTGAAGTCGCGCAAGTTGTCGCCGCGTTTCATTGGTCCTTATCAGATTTTGCAAAGGATAGGAGAAGTGGCCTATCGTGTGGCTTTACCACCGTCGCTTGCTAATCTTCACGACGTATTCCATGTATCTCAGTTGAGGAAATACATTGCGGATCCGTCTCATGTAGTCCAAGTAGATGATGTGCAGGTGAGAGATAACCTGACTGTTGAGACATCACCTATGTGGATTGAGGATCGGAAATTGAAGCAGCTTCGAGGTAAAGAGATTGCTTTAGTGAAGGTCGCTTGGGGAGGACCGGCTGGTGGAAATGTTACTTGGGAGCTTGAGAGTCAGATGAAAGAGTCTTATCCAGAGCTGTTTGAATCAGGTAACATTTTCGAGGACGAAAATTCCTAAAGTGGGGGAGGGTTGTAACAGCCCGAATTTCATTAAATAATTAATTATAGTAATTAATTGATTTAGTGGGGTTTTTATTAATGTTGGAATTAATTTTTATTAATTGGAATTAATAGAGAATTGAGAAGGAAATTGGAAGGAAGGAAAATAAAGAAATATATAAGAGAGAAAGAAAAGAAAAGAAAGATAGAAAACATTTGGAAAGAAAGAGGAAAGAAAGAAGAAAGAAGAGAAAGAGAGGAGAAGAAGAGGAAAAGTGGAAATCATCAAGGACCAACATCAAAGCTCCGATTAATCGAGGTAAGGGTGAGAAACATTGCTATTTAATCATTGTATGCTATTATGTATGTTGGGTTTGGGTTTTGTGGATGTTTTTCATCACTTTCTAATTAGGGCAAATGTTGGATAATCGGTAGATTGATGATTTAATCGGTTGAAACTGAGTAATAATGCCGTAGAATAGTCGGGTAACATGTATTGATGCTGTTTTTACTGATTTGGAGGTGTAAGAGAAGGTTGATGATGGATTGGTGAAGGAGGAACAGAGTGGGGTTCTGTTCTGCGCAGGTTCGCTGGCTCTCGCCGGGCGAAGCCTAGCGAATGTTGGCGAATAATTATAAGTTAAATCCCAGTGGACTTCGCTGGCGAGTTCGCCAGGCGAAGTTGGATAGCGAAGGTTCACCCAACGAAGGGGCTGGCGAATGGTGGCGAATGAAGTCAGTAGCTACTGACTTGGGCTCACTGGGAAGTCTCGCCAGGCGAAGCCTAGCGAGTGTTCGCTGAGAGAGTTCGCCAGGCGAAGGCCAGACGAAGGTTCGCTGCGAGGGTTCGCCAGGCGAATGAAGGCGAATGTGACAGCATTTTTCCTTTGCTGTGTTGTTCATGTGGAGATGGTTTGGTAGCCTCTCATAGGTCAATACCTCTATGATGTGATATAGATATAATCTATTGTGATGATTTGTGCTGTGGGTAGCCTACGGGCGTGAATCCTAGTTGAGGTGCGATGCGTATTAATTATGATAAATAGAAATACATGTGAATACAATGATGAATGTATGTGTATTGTCTAATGAACTTGCGAATGCTTGATGTGTATACAATTATGTGATGAGTATGCATGAGAACATGGTGGATATGTGTGCATAACTTATAATTGTATGATTGGTATTGTGATGTGTATACCTTGTATGAGATGGCATGAGATAAAGAATAAACATACTATGAAAAATGTGTTGTGGATGCATATTGTTTATATGCGATTGTATGTTAAAATACATGAAGAATGCATGAGAGCATAATGATGGGTATGCGTGCATTGCTTGCTAAATATGATGTTGTATCGAATTATGAATACATCGATGAATGTTATGTGAATATGTTGTGTGTGCAATCATAATGTAATTCTTGAAGAGATGAATTATTTGAATGCATGAGATTAAGATGTCGGTCTTAAGTGCATTTGTTGTGACTGATTGTACATGCATCATTTAGTCAAGAGGCAATGTCTGTTAGTTTCGTGGAAACTAGTGGCTTGTCCCAAACCTAGAAGAGTGGGTTTGAAGGCTTAGAGGACGGGCCTTTGTGGTTATCGGTCTAGAAGAGTGGACCTGATTTAATGTAAAAACCGAAAAAAGATAACGGGTTATCGGTCTAGAAGAGTGGACCCAGTTTAATGTAAAAACCGAAAAAAGATAACGAGAGTCGGTACCGCATTGCATGAGTTGCATTGAGTTGTTGAGTCACATTGATATATGACATATGCATGAAGAGATGCTTATGTGTGAATGATGAGATTGTGGAAATTGTAAGTGTATGCATAATATGGGAATGCTTTGTGAATATCCATGTTTGTCTATATATGTGTGGTAAATATATATGACTAAGAGAATGAAGTGTGGTGAGAAATGTGAATATGTGTTATATGACTACCTATATATATAATCTTATGCTTTGATTATTATGGTTATATTTCTCACCCTTCTGCTGTTTTATAATGCTCTATGAGGCATTGCAGATTAGGATGCTGGAGTCCTTTTGTGAAGTTAGTCTTCATTCTTTTGAGTCGGCTGCTCTGATATGTAACACCGGGTAGTTAGACTAGTATAGTCATTCTTTTGTGATACATTGCGATGTATCAGCTGATGTGGTTTTGTAATCTAACTGATATGATGTATTAATCTGGATGACTTATGTGCATTTGAATTAATATTTTGAAACTGATTAAATGATGTTATCTTCCGCTTAAATTAAATGTTGAAATGTGATTTCTAAAACTACGAAATTGTTACATATTTTATGGAGCAAAATGTTAAAGAGTTTCGTTGGTGAAATTGTGGCATTCTTCTTTTATACCTTATTATAAAACCTTTTTACTCTGATAATTTGTATGTGCTTAATTGTTTTATATGCATTTATTTGGGGTATAGAAGAGGGTGTTACATTTCCTCATCAGGGAAAAATAAGCAAAATAACTCAACAGTATATAGTTTAACTCAAAAGAGCCCAACCCGATGTTACATATCAGAGCAAGACCCTCTAAGCTAACTGTCGCTACTGCGAAAATCGGCGCCGGCTGAACAGAAGAGTCGCCACCGTGCGTTATTTATCCCATGGGAGGGAAAGGGAACGCTCAGAGTAAACCTCGCAAAGACGGGAAAGGTGTGGTCATCGCAACCAAAACCTGGGTTCGGGAGTCGGTTACGCAAGGGGAAGGTATTAGCACCCCTCACGTCCGTCGTACTCGACGGGATCCACGCTTGTTTTCGGGTATGGATTGTTATTCTATCTACGCTAAAGGTCTGGGGTTAAAAGAAAAGAAAATGAAAATAAAAAATGACTCGGCAAAGTATCGCACTTTATGCCTACGTATTCCCGCCTGGAACGAGAAATCAGAGTCAACGTAGTTCGCCTACCTACAGGAAAGGAGGGGAAGGTTGCTCGCTAGGATATCGCATCCTATGCCTACGTACTTCCACACAGCAGGGAAGATCAGAGCAAACGTAGTTCGGGCTACGCACGACACAAGTCTGTCCTTGATTGATTTTATTCCTTCTGAAAAAGGGTTTCTTGATTAACAGTCCCGGCGGACAAAAATGACGTCTTGATGAGTTCACATTCTTTTACGGAAGAAGTATCTTTTATTGTGTTTGAAATCTTTATGTGTTTTTCTGTTTGTTTTGAGAGAGAAGAGACAGAACTCTAACCTACGGTTGCGAAGGGAATCAAACTAACCTAATGTTATCATGCATGGGTTAAGACCTAGTGTCTATCATGTTCCTCTCTTGCACAGAGAGAAACAGAGATCCTACGGGATAGGCAGAAACAGAAACAATAACAGATATAATAAAGCGGTAAAATGCATGGATGCAACAGTACAAGCGAGGCAAGGGAGTCCCACTCAACCTCGAACCTAGAAAACAATAGGCGAAAGTGAACAGGCTTCACTTTCAACCCAACAGGGTAAACAGCAAACAATACAACCAGGAAATCCAAACAATACATCAGCAATGAAATACAACAGCAAAAGAAACAGCATCAGCAGCTCTGACTCAACATCTAGCTTCAAGTAATCTCCAATCAGCTACCGGCTTCAACAAGCATCAATCTCCATCTTCATGGCCTTCAGGCAAGGGCTTTGATCATCAGTCTTCTATAAGCAATGGCTTTTCTTCAAGTCTCCAATCTTCAGGGATGAACATCAGTCAACAAGAGGAGAGGAATGTTAAACAGTAAATTGCCTACCAAGGGTGGCTCATTAACTGTTAATATTATACAGACAGGTTTCTCTCAAAAGTTCTATCTTCCAAATACATTCACTGATCCTTCCAAAGGAAGGAGGTGGATATTTGAAAGAGACTTTGAATCATAGAGAAAGGATGGATGCAGACAAGGCATTCCATGTTTGAGAAACAAGCTTTCTAATCTAGAGCTCTGCCTAGCTCCTAAACCCTAGTCTCCTCAGCAGCTGCTAGCAAGAACCTCCTTTCCAACTCTGGCAGTTGATCTTCAATCTCTGGCTCTCCGATGGTCTTCATCTCCTCAAGTCTTCAGCTCTCCCAAGTCCCCAGACAATCCCAATACCCAAGCAAGCAAGCAATAATCCCCAGAGGGCACACCACACCAGTCAATCAGATATATACAGAGTATTAATAGCAGTAGGGGAATCCTGACTTTTTCTAAGGGATCTAATAACTACCCATAGCCCCTATAGTCCCATAACTAAACTAGTCAAACCCTAAGTCCTAAGGGAAAAGAATCAAATCTCCTAAGTCATCACCTAAAACCCTAGTTTTATTCATGTTGTTCACACCTACACTAAGCACCTAAAATTAATTTCTAAAAAAGGGAACTAAATTGTTTCTACAAGTTTAATGTCTAAACTAAACAACCTAAAAAGAATGGACAAAAAATATTAAAGCATCTAGTAGAACAAAAATTAACAAAATCATGCATGAAATGAAACTTTTTAAAATGCTATTTATTTGGAAAATATGGGAAAAATATCAAATAAAAAATAAAATGCAATTTTTATTTTTTATAATTTTCTAGACTCTTTAAAGAAAATGATGCAAAAAGAATGAATTAAAAATATACAATTTCTAATTTGTTATGAATTTTCAAAAATGAAATGTTGAAGTTCAAGTATACTACTTAACCCTAATTAAACTATCCTAAGTTCAATTATCTAAACTAACCAAATTTTATTCTAACAAATCTAGTAATAAATTCTGGGAATACTACAATTCAATATTAATACCACAAAAAAGAATGGGCAAAAAATCTATTTCTAAGTGTAAGAACAAAAATCTACAAGATCATGTATGAAATAAAACCCTCAAAATATGCATTTATTTGTAAAATATGGAAAAAATGCGAAAAAAATATAAAATGCAATTTTTATATTTTTTTAATTTTCTAGACATGTTAAGTAAAATATTAAAAAAAAGAATGAGTTAAAAATATGCATTTTCCATTTAGTTATGAATTTTTGAAGATGAATGAAACAAACAGGAAAATGAATACGAAATAGAAAGAAATAAGTGGAAGGGGTGCAAATAAAAAGAAATGATAGTTGAAATCATTGGGCCTGGAAATGAGGGGGGTGGCGTTAGCGAATCTGGCCCAAGTCTTCATTAAAATTCAGATTAAACTGTGGCCACAAGATCTTTGGTCAAGTCAAATTTTTCCTCTTCATCCAACGGCTCTCCTCTTTCTTCTTCCTCTAGAAACCCTAAACTCATGAAAAACCATCTCCATGCAAGCTTCTTCCATGGATCATAACTCCTTCATTACACCACGAAATCACACGAAATAAAAACCAATTTCGCTCCATTTTCTGCCCTCTATCCAGCCATGCCCATAACTTCCCTTGAAACCCTCTACCATGTGCAAACCGAAGCCACCAACCCATGGTTCCACCATGAAAGCTTGACATGCAACTGTAACAAACCTTGAAAATAATGGTAGCCACGTGTTCTACATGTTACACTGAGTATACTAAACTATAGCACATGCATTAAAACCTCATATTCCAACCATTCTTGATCTTGAAAGAATTGACACCACATCTTGAACCTCCATGGATTGACCTTAAACTCACCATAAATGATCCTTAAGTGGTCTCTATCATGAATATCACAACAACTAACCCTAACCATGCATAATTATGGTGATTCGAATCAAAACATATTCTTACCAAATGGATATGGTGATGGTTGCTATCCCTTGTTTCAGCCCTTGCCAATGGTGCCAAATGATCTTTATATGATGGTGATGATGCTGGTGAAGAGAATTCGTGCTCAAGCTTCTTGAAAATGGCAATTCGAACCTTCACGCAACTTGGAGTGATGAAGTGGAACTCATGATTCAGCCACGAATTGATGTGCCTTCTTCGTGCTTTTCACTCTACAACAATGGAGGATGATGATGATGATGATAGCTAGCATCAACAATGGAGTTTGGGAGAGATGGGAATCAAAATGCAATTTTGGAGTTATGAGATGAAAGTATGGTTTGCAAGCAAATAGAATCACCAACCAATGAATGGAGTCACTCTAGGGCTTATATAGATGAGAATAGAAATGTGTGGAAGTTTGTAGAACCTTCCATGAAGTTTCTAGAATGTATCACGTAATGAGATTTTGAATTTGTCATCTTGAGTGAATCTCATGCCATCTCATGATAAACCATGCAATCTTACTTAAATTCTCCTCATATGGTATTATGACATGAAAATAAGGTCTTACAAACCTTTATGTAGCATTTTCTCACCTTTCCTTTTGATGCCTTAAAGTGCAAATAACAAATTTACAAAGAAACTCCAACTTTTAAGCCTAAACTCAAAAATGTGGCTAAACCATTGTTCTCAAAATGATGTTTCCAATCAAAATCATCTATCATATGCCCCATTTTGGATTTGTAGATCTCTCAAACCAAAATTCAATTCCAACTTTTTCAACTTATAAGCCATTTACAAGCCATTTTGACCGTTTTAAAATATCCATGCTCCATGCATTTTCAAACTCTCACAACATCTTATCTAGCCTTAAAATCCCATTTTGAGCAACTTTGATGTTGGGAAGTTTTCCATTTGAAGCTTCCTTGTATGAGTTTTAAGCATATGCTATGAATGACCTGTAATCACCAAATTACCAAAATACCCCTGTCTTGCACAAGCCATAAGTAGAGTTCCCTAAATCATATGAAGGCATACCATACCTTTTTGGAAAGGGGAGACAATGAGGAACACCTCTCTTGCTTGTTCAAAGTCCATTTGAATTATCCTTGAGGGCCAAAAGTTTGTCAGAAGACAGTCAACTTGCACAGACAAATTTCAGTGCCATCTGGTGACCCCTAACTTGCAAGAGCTATAACGTGAGTTCTAGAAATCTCCTTGATGTCTTCTACCACTCAAATTAAAGGTCTTGAGATCCTCTACAAGTTTCATGACCACCATTAGGTGAGATGAGGCTTGTATTTCAACTTATCTTCTTTGACAAATCAGTGAAAAACAAGGGATTTCACCCTAGGAACCTTGACTTTTCACCCTCTATTCTTCTTGATTTTTCTTGAATTCTTCTTAACATAACAATATATCCTTGTTCTCCATGTCAAATGATGAACCCCACATCTCTCCAATAGCCCCGAATGCCTTTAAATCAGTCAATTGACCTAGGGTTGACCTAGGGTTGACCCAGATGAAACCCTAGTCAACTGTCTTCAACTGCAATTCTTGTGATCATACCAACAACTTGTTTTCTTCTCCAAATGGCTTTCTAAGTCCTCCAAGATGTCTAGATACTCCCCATGCTCTCCATTCACCACTCATAACCTCCCTGTTGACCCTCAGATGCCCTCAGATAGGGGATAGGCTCAAGGCTTGATCTGCTGAACTCTCTGCTTTCAAATTCTTTTCTGATGACTTGAATGAGATGGGATTAGGATAATAACCTCTTGATAGGCTTCTAGAGATGAGAATAATGATTGGTCCCCTGTTGAATGACTTGCTATGCTTATGCTATGCAGATGGTTAGTCTATGTACATGACTCTATATGCAAATGCTAATGATATTGAAACATAAACCAAGTGAATAAGGTTGGGCAAATTTTTAGGGTGCAACAGCTGCCCCTATTCAAGCGACTTGGACCCGATTGGGTGAAGGGCCTGGAGCCTTCAGACATTCGCGGTACGAGACGGTTGAATACTAGGAACCCAGAAATTGGCCAACCGCAGAAATAAACTGCGCCACTGCTTGGGGAACGACATTCATCAGCTGAATTTAACTGTTACGGCAACCCACTGATCTCGTGCGACCGTGCTGGGGATTCTTCTCATCATCCTGAAAAAGATTGAATCATCGGAAACTTCGTCCTTTGCTTGTCCACGTCAGGACTCTATCTGCTGTCAACTCGGAAAAAACTTCAACAACTTTGCTGGGGACGGCTCGTCTGCCTTCTCGTCAGAGATAAATCGTCCACGTTAGGAATAAACTCTTCCACATTAGGAATACCACCGTCCATGTTAGGACTCACCTTTTCACGTAAGGAATAACCGTTCCACGTTAGGAATAATACTGTCCACGTTAGGACTCACCTTTTCACGTAAGGAATAACCGTTTTTCTTTTCGTCCACGTCAGGACTAAACTTTCCACGTAAGGAATCTATCTTCTTCTTCCACGTTAGGAATAACTTCTTTGATCTGTCCGCGTCAGGACTAAACTCTTCCACGTCAGGAATAATCTCTTTCTTTCCACGTCAGGAATCAATCTTGATATGTCCGCGTGAGGACTTAATCTTTCCACGTAAGGAATAACCTTCTCTTTCCACGTCAGGAATCAACTTCTTTTCCATCTGTCCGCGTCAGGACTAAACTTTTCCACGTTAGGAATGCACTTATCTCCCCGTAAGGAATCTATCTCAATATGTCCGCGTAAGGACTCAATCTTTCCACGTAAGGAATCTCCATCTTGATATGTCCGCGTGAGGACTCTAATCTTTCCACGTAAGGAATCTCCATCTTTCCACGTTAGGAACACAATCTTAATTTGTCCACGTAAGGACTCCAATCTTTCCACGTAAGGAATGATCTTTTTCCACGTAATGAATACGTTATCAATCTGTCCATGTAAGGACTCTGGCTTGATATGTCCACGTAAGGACTCAATCTTTCCACGTAAGGAAACAACTTCGTTCCACGTCAGGACCCATGTTTCGTCTTGATTTGTCCACGTCAGGACTCAGGCGTCTTCGACCCGCTGGGGAAATACAACTTGTCCACGTCAGGACTCACTTCTTCATTGGTCCCGACCCACAAACTTCTTAGCACTGACGTGACAGCGACTTTGAGGCGGACTCTACTAGGGATATCTGGAAACCAAACTACCGGATGCCTGTTCTGATGCCCGGAGGCCACTTCTGAAATTCTGGTTCATGAAACCTTTTGATGACAAATAACTCTGCTTGGGAATAAAGAGAGACTTATCCTGGTAACTCTGTGGGGAATACTGCCGAAACTGACATTATCATTGAATATCTCATGCCGAGATCTTGAGTGTTTGGTAGTTCATTTGAGCAAGTGATCTCTCCACCTGAACTGCTAAAGTACAGAAACTGCTTCAGCAAAATAAATGCTGAAGATAATGCCGACTCCGCCGGGGATAGCCAGATGCTACAGAATTATTCCAGCAAAATAAATGCTGTAAGAGTGAAGTCGACTCAGTTGGGAAATTAGGAACTTAAACCAAACACCTTGTTGAAGTAGCATCCTGCTGGGGAATATAACTCTGCTGGGGAATAGCAGATGTGCACAGTACGATTGGATTTCTGCTGGAGAGTGAACTGATATTACACAGTATCCCTGACAAAATAAATGTCAGGACCCACAACCAACTCTGCTGGGGAGAGTCTTAATCTTCGAGTTCTACTGGGAGGAAAGAACACTTGCTGAAAAGAGAGAACTCCGCTTCGGGGATACTAACGTGCCCCCAGTCTGTATTTTGTATAGCTTGCCCCTGAATCTGCAACCATTTTGGAATGGACCCTACAGTCCTTGTATCTTGACAACCAGACATGGACGGCTTCTACATTTCGGACCTCGAAGGGGTGTTTCAAGAACATAACTTCCGTGCTTCTAGGGTGACATGCCCCGGTTTCGCAACAATCTTTTGTCTCTGATCGACTGTGTCGTGGAGTACTGCCCATAGCTATGAGAGATTTGCCAAATCTTGACCTGACTGCCCCAGATTTACTGATTCTAGGATGACTGACTCTACCTGAATTAATCAGTATAGCTTGCCCCAGTTCACGAAACATTTGGGCATTTCTGCATTTTATCCCGGTCATACCTTCCACTGTAGGAATCTTTCCTGTCGGCATGCGCTTACTCGCAGGTAACACAAGTTGTTCTGCATAAAAGATATATTAAACGCAATACATATGACAGTTTCAAAATCCAAGCCTGTTCACTGAAAATTTTGTGACATGTAATGAATCAATTATCAAAATGTCAATATGAAAGCTGGTAAGAGGAACCCTTTTAGGAGTCAGAATCGACGAGATCTTTACTGATGTATGCCCTCGGACAAAACCTGTTTCAATTAGGACTTTTGCGGGTTGTAACGTGGTCAGGTTCGCGGTTAACAAGGAAAGATATAGGCTCAAAATTTATTTCGACCCACCCATTCTTCATGATGTTCTCCAATCCTATGTTCAGCTAATCTGACTTCAGCGTTCACCTATTAGAGGTGGAATGATAGGAGTGATGGTTCAGGATACCACACATTTTTTGTTTTTGAGTGACAGTCATTTGCTTTTCGTCTTTGGGTACCTAGAATCACACGACTTTTGTCCTTTTCGAGGATTTGTTCTTTTCTTTGACAATCCTTTTCGTCTTTCGTTTTTTCGTTCCCTAACTTTTGCCTGGACTGAGTATCTTTTGTTTTTTTTTTTTTTTTAGTCCAGCGGGATGCCCTAATTTTTGCCTAAGTCGCTTGTTTTCAAGTTTTGACTTAGCGGGCTTTTGATTCTTTTTGCTTTTCGTTCTTCTTTTTTTTTTTGAACAAGTCGCGTGACACTGGTTTGTCTGACTTTTTTGTGGAATAATGTGACTGTTTCACTCTTGTCGCTTAACCATTGTGGCTTTTTAGGCACGACCTATACAAGTGTGATTTATCCTCAACCGGACACTCCTTTCACGATTCGAACGCTTGGCCAAACTAACTGCCGCCTACCCTGCCCCGGGTTAAGATTTAGGTTTTTCATTTTCAAAAGAAACTCCTACTACCGGCTCAAAGGGGTTATCAAGGGATTATCTTCCTTATATCTCCGGTGTTTAGGGATTGAAACAATGCCTGTATCTCATCAACAGGTTCTTTATCCAAAAGCTTGCAATCCGAATATTATTCGTCATCTGTTTTCGTCATCCTCCCCAGATTCCTGCTAACACAAGCATTAAGCATTAAAGAAAAACAAAGAGTGAACACGACTGGATTAATTCAAAACATGCATATTCATTTCGTTTATCAATATCAATTGAAAAAACAACAAGTTTTAAGAGCGAAATTTGCAATTACACAGAAAAGAAACTACAAATGCGAGGACATGAACAAGATAACATGAAAAATGTCGGCGTCTCAGAACTGGACTTCCTGCACTCTGACTTATTGGTGAGTCAATCATCCTCAGAAGCTATCATCAGGGGTAGTCTACTGCTGTCTCGATCTTCTTTCACCGGCCCGATCAAATCTGGGAAACCTTTTCATCACCCCGGCTTTTGCTTGTCTATGGCTTTGCACCATCTTGGGGACCCTATCGGAGAAGTTAATGACCCTGCTGTCGATTAAATCTTGGACGTTATGCTTGAACGCGTGACAACCTTCAATATCATGTCCGGGAGCCCCGGAGTGGAATTCACAGTGCCTGCTTGCATCATAGCCATCCGGCAGAGTGCCGGTTATTGGCGCCAGAGTTCTTTTCTCCACCAAGTTCAATCTTAGTAGTGTCTGTAACAAATCTGCGTATGTTGAGGGAGGCTTCTCAAACACCCTCCTCGGCTTCTTTCCCCGAATTCTTTGTTGAGCTGGATACTGGCCTCTTGTATGCTGCTGGCTTTGCTCGGACGATTCCTTGGGCTCACGCGTTATCATCCTTAAATTCAACCCTGGCATCGGCAGCTGTTGTGGACATGGAGACTCAGCTTCCAGTGGTTCTGGGATATACCTCGATTCGTCTGCGACCTCTGGCGGAGAAATGGGAATATCAGTCCCTGCAACTTTTATGCCCTCCGGTACAAACTCAATTATTTTCCCATCCAGCAAATCTTGGATCTTATGCTTAAAAGCTTTGCATGTTGCAATGTTATGCCCCGGTGCTCCGGAGTGGAAGGCGCAATGGGCGTTCAAGTCATAGTCTGGTGGCGGCTGCCCTGTCAGTGGAACCAAAATGCGGGGCTCAACCAGTTGGAGTTGGAACAAGAGTTGCACCAGCTGATCATAATCCACAGGGATCTCATCAAATACTCTGTTAGAAGACCCCATCCTCTTACCACACCTTCTTGAGTTATCCTGCAAAATCAATTGCGACTGCTGACGAGGAGAATTCTGAGCTTCGAATCCTGGGGAAGGTCTCTTAAGCCTATCCTGCGTGGGTAATGGTTCTTCAGACCCCTGAGGAACAGATAATCCAGCCGCGTCTTCCAACATTTGCCCTCCTTCTCTCCTGAGTACGTTCCTTAATACTTCAGCCATCAACCCTATCTGTGCCTTCAGTCGGCAGTTCTCTTCTTCTAGCGTCTCTTGATTCGAGCGCAACTCTTGCACATCTTTCGTGAACTGCCCCAGCTGGCCTCGAACATCCGTTAATTCTGCTTGAACCTGTTTGATGGCTACCCCCACAAGTTGGCGTATGCGGCCTGGGAGAAAACCATGATTCTCTAGCTGAGCAAAGTCGGCAGCTCTATCATTAGCCCGTGCCATCAGAGGCTGCACCGTATCCTGCAACTGCTTCTGACTCTCGGCCATGGCCTCCATTACCCGTATAAGCCTCATTATGTTGTCGTGCACCTCTTGCATCTCAGTCGGATCCTGACTCATGACTTCCTTGCTGCTGCTTCTGGTTGAACGCCAGGGAATTCTCCGGTCGCTAATCTTGGAGGACCTGAGAGACACAAGAGATGAGATACAATTTAATAATTACCTGTAATGCAATATGAATATGAATGCAATGCAATGTGTGTGCCTGTGCATTAGGGAAATTTATTCCCCCAGTTCTAGTGTGAAGGTGCCAGTGCAGTGACAGTGCTGACAATAGGAATATCGGAGCTGAATCATAGAAAGCCTCATATATTGCAGGGAAAATCAATAAGCCGAGAGTACAATATCACTGAGAGTACAATAAGAAGGCATGACCTCAACCAACAATCCTGGTGATGGTCAGCACTATGCAAATAAAGCATACAAGTTACTATATGAAATGATCAAATCCTCCCAAAAGTCTGGTACTCTTCTATCAACTTCTTGGTCTCCGGATGGCTTGGTCGATCAAGCAGCCCTTCAACAAGTTGGTTTCTCTTCTTAAGAACACGGCGCACATCTTCAGCAGTTTCTTCCCACGTTTCTTCTCCGAAGCAATCTTCTAGCTTTCGCTTCTGAGACACCGCTTCATCTCTGGATTTGATTGCCTTGTTCAGTGCATGCTGGACACTATACCGGGTCATCACTTCTTCCTCGCACTTCTTGATGCTAGACTTCAACTTCTCTTCGAGGTCGGAGATTTGCTGCTTCAGCTTATCTTCCCTCATCTTATTGTTGGTGAGAGTAGCATTCCAAGTCTTATTGCAAGAGGAGATTTCTCGGTGTGCTGCGTCGAGCGCCTTCTTTTTTGATTCCAGCATGTCATGGGAACTTCTGAACTCTTGCCCCAGACGTTCGCGCTTTTTCTTCTCCTCAGTCAACTCGGCCCCTAACCTGTTTAACAGCTCGATCTGTTGTTGGAAAGCATATACAGCCTTGTTTTTCTCACTGCGTACTTGGGCTAACTCTTGCTCTAACCCTTCATTGATCTTCATCAAGGCTTCTTTTTCTCTCACCACTTGCTCGTAGGCTTCCCGAGAAACAGTAGTTGGCTCTTCTGCCGGGACGGGAACAATGACGGGTGCAGCTGGAAATGGCATTAATAACTGACTTGCTCGTTCCTGGATCCAAACCCTGTAAGGTTCATAAGCCTGGCAATCGTTCTTACCTAACAGTGGCTTCCCTTTGCGGTTAATACGTGTCCAGGCATGTTGCAACTTGGCTAATAACTCCCCCTTCACGTCACCG
Organism: Lathyrus sativus; assembly: GCA_963859935.3. NCBI lineage: Eukaryota > Viridiplantae > Streptophyta > Magnoliopsida > Fabales > Fabaceae > Lathyrus > Lathyrus sativus. Next base: position 445,824,824 of record OZ012739.1, on the reverse strand, counting down.
GTGAAGTACAGAGATTCCTGTACTTCTTCCTCCTGAGGTGGATTCTTCAGTGCATATCCGAACTGGCGAATGAATAGAGAAGGGTTGTAATTGATACACCCTTTTCTTCCTATCAGCGGCACATTAGGGTACCCAGAACAGCTGAAGATGAGCTCGGATCCCAACAAATCTCGATCAAACCATACAACGTCTTCGGAAGATAGCCTCATCAGGCGTTCTGACCAACTGGCTGAGGTTGCACTGTCCACAAATGGTCCCTTCATGGGAAGGTGACTCTTGAACCACATATTCAACAGAGGAGCACAGCAGTACACAGCCTTTCCTCTTCGGTTCTCATTCTTATAGTGCAATGAATGATAGAAGTCTCCAATCAAAGTTGGCACTGGGTTGCCTGCAGCAAACAGATAGAAAGCATCCAAATCCACAAAGTTGGGCAAGTTAGGAAACAGCACGATTCCATAAATGCATAGAGCCAGAATAGCATTGAAAACCACCCAACAACCGTTCTTGGCGTACTCTTGAGCCTGGCCAACCAGAAAATCCAAAGAGAAACCTGAAACCCCAAGCCAAGAAGTCACTAACAACTCAGCAGCGTTCATGTGCAAGGCTTTGGCTAAGTCCTCCAACTTGGGCTCAGCAGCAGAGTGAATAAAGGGAACCTTGTTCTGCACGGGAAGCTCAGTAAACTCCACATACTCCTCAATGGTAGGCCCTAGAATAAAGTCAGCAAACGTAAAGCATCTCAATGCGGGGTCATAGAACTGCATCAAGGTGTACAGCCCGTTCATCTCATCAGCAGTGGGCTTGCAGACTAATCTCAGTAATCTTCCATGACTCATTCGGAAGCTTCTTCTAACCTCTTCATCAGCAAGAGATATCAGACCGAGTAAAGGGGTAATGTCAGGTGCAGACAGCTTATACGCAACTGTTTTCCTCAAACCAGCCATAATCAATACTCAGAAGTCCGGGCACTAGAACTAGGGAAATGCAAATGCACCTGCAGCACAGACACACGTTAGTGAAATGCAAATGGTAATGGATATGCAGGCAATGCAATGCAAGTAACATGCAACAGGGACCAAAGCTGTAGCTGAATATCCTGAACCATATCAAGAGATCTCAGATAGACCCTCCAGAAGTCCTCAAACCCTGGTCTCAGATAGACCTAAAACAAAGCTCCATTACTGGTCTCTGATGGACCTCAAACCATAACTCCCACTGGTCTCTGGTAGACCTCAAATCACATCTCCAATTGGTCTCTGACAGACCTCAGAACACATCTCCAAATGGTCTCTGACAGACCTCATAACTCTCCATAAATACCCAGGATCTCTGATCGAGAACAAACCGGTATCTGAAGGTCTGGTTACCTGCATAACCCCAAATCCCCTCACAGGTGGGTGGCCCTATAACTGGCACAAGGTACGGCATCCTATGCGGTCGTCGGCGTCACAGACTTTCAGGGTTGATGATACGATTCCCAGAAGGAGTGGCATCATCAAATCCTGAAGAGGCCTCACTTAGCCAACTTCCAAATGATCGGTCCCCGGAGTCGACAATTCAGCTGACCAACAACCCCTTCGACCCAAAGGGTAGAAAAAGAAGCCAACCAGAAGAACCTCGTCCGAGTGTAGATTTCATGAGACACTAATGCAAGCAAAGCCGGCACGCGCCCACTACTTTCTACGCTAATTCTAGGTGCACTCAAGCCCAGGTCCGGCTTATCTCTCAATATCAGAACACCCGTCACACCCCAAATACAACAATAATAATCGATATACAAAGCTGAAAATACAAGGTTAGAAATATACAATAACTCCATACAAAATCCTCGACGGGAAAACAAGCGCTAGGATTGACTCGCTCAAAGGGACGTTGGATCCCAAATGCATAAGAACCATCGCAGTTCTTAGCAGCCAGGGGACGTTGGATCCCTAGCAGAGTCGTCAGCTGTCGCTACTGCGAAAATCGGCGCCGGCTGAACAGAAGAGTCGCCACCGTGCGTTATTTATCCCATGGGAGGGAAAGGGAACGCTCAGAGTAAACCTCACAAAGACGGGAAAGGTGTGGTCATCGCAACCAAAACCTGGGTTCGGGAGTCGGTTACGCAAGGGGAAGGTATTAGCACCCCTCACGTCCGTCGTACTCGACGGGATCCACGCTTGTTTTCGGGTATGGATTGTTATTCTATCTACGCTAAAGGTCTGGGGTTAAAAGAAAAGAAAATGAAAATAAAAAATGACTCGGCAAAGTATCGCACTTTATGCCTACGTATTCCCGCCTGGAACGAGAAATCAGAGTCAACGTAGTTCGCCTACCTACAGGAAAGGAGGGGAAGGTTGCTCTCTAGGATATCGCATCCTATGCCTACGTACTTCCACACAGCAGGGAAGATCAGAGCAAACGTAGTTCGGGCTACGCACGACACAAGTCTGTCCTTGATTGATTTTATTCCTTCTGAAAAAGGGTTTCTTGATTAACAGTCCCGGCGGACAAAAATGACGTCTTGATGAGTTCACATTCTTTTACGGAAGAAGTATCTTTTATTGTGTTTGAAATCTTTATGTGTTTTTCTGTTTGTTTTGAGAGAGAAGAGACAGAACTCTAACCTACGGTTGCGAAGGGAATCAAACTAACCTAATGTTATCATGCATGGGTTAAGACCTAGTGTCTATCATGTTCCTCTCTTGCACAGAGAGAAACAGAGATCCTACGGGATAGGCAGAAACAGAAACAATAACAGATATAATAAAGCGGTAAAATGCATGGATGCAACAGTACAAGCGAGGCAAGGGAGTCCCACTCAACCTCGAACCTAGAAAACAATAGGCGAAAGTGAACAGGCTTCACTTTCAACCCAACAGGGTAAACAGCAAACAATACAACCAGGAAATCCAAACAATACATCAGCAATGAAATACAACAGCAAAAGAAACAGCATCAGCAGCTCTGACTCAACATCTAGCTTCAAGTAATCTCCAATCAGCTACCGGCTTCAACAAGCATCAATCTCCATCTTCATGGCCTTCAGGCAACGGCTTTGATCATCAGTCTTCTATAAGCAATGGCTTTTCTTCAAGTCTCCAATCTTCAGGGATGAACATCAGTCAACAAGAGGAGAGGAATGTTAAACAGTAAATTGCCTACCAAGGGTGGCTCATTAACTGTTAACATTATACAGACAGGTTTCTCTCAAAAGTTCTATCTTCCAAATACATTCACTGATCCTTCCAAAGGAAGGAGGTGGATATTTGAAAGAGACTTTGAATCATAGAGAAAGGATGGATGCAGACAAGGCATTCCATGTTTGAGAAACAAGCTTTCTAATCTAGAGCTCTGCCTAGCTCCTAAACCCTAGTCTCCTCAGCAGCTGCTAGCAAGAACCTCCTTTCCAACTCTGGCAGTTGATCTTCAATCTCTGGCTCTCCGATGGTCTTCATCTCCTCAAGTCTTCAGCTCTCCCAAGTCCCCAGACAATCCCAATACCCAAGCAAGCAAGCAATAATCCCCAGAGGGCACACCACACCAGTCAATCAGATATATACAGAGTATTAATAGCAGTAGGGGAATCCTGACTTTTTCTAAGGGATCTAATAACTACCCATAGCCCCTATAGTCCCATAACTAAACTAGTCAAACCCTAAGTCCTAAGGGAAAAGAATCAAATCTCCTAAGTCATCACCTAAAACCCTAGTTTTATTCATGTTGTTCACACCTACACTAAGCACCTAAAATTAATTTCTAAAAAAGGGAACTAAATTGTTTCTACAAGTTTAATGTCTAAACTAAACAACCTAAAAAGAATGGACAAAAAATATTAAAGCATCTAGTAGAACAAAAATTAACAAAATCATGCATGAAATGAAACTTTTTAAAATGCTATTTATTTGGAAAATATGGGAAAAATATCAAATAAAAAATAAAATGCAATTTTTATTTTTTATAATTTTCTAGACTCTTTAAAGAAAATGATGCAAAAAGAATGAATTAAAAATATACAATTTCTAATTTGTTATGAATTTTCAAAAATGAAATGTTGAAGTTCAAGTATACTACTTAACCCTAATTAAACTATCCTAAGTTCAATTATCTAAACTAACCAAATTTTATTCTAACAAATCTAGTAATAAATTCTGGGAATACTACAATTCAATATTAATACCACAAAAAAGAATGGGCAAAAAATCTATTTCTAAGTGTAAGAACAAAAATCTACAAGATCATGTATGAAATAAAACCCTCAAAATATGCATTTATTTGTAAAATATGGAAAAAATGCGAAAAAAATATAAAATGCAATTTTTATATTTTTTTAATTTTCTAGACATGTTAAGGAAAATATTAAAAAAAAGAATGAGTTAAAAATATGCATTTTCCATTTAGTTATGAATTTTTGAAGATGAATGAAACAAACAGGAAAATGAATACGAAATAGAAAGAAATAAGTGGAAGGGGTGCAAATAAAAAGAAATGATAGTTGAAATCATTGGGCCTGGAAATGAGGGGGGTGGCGTTAGCGAATCTGGCCCAAGTCTTCATTAAAATTCAGATTAAACTGTGGCCACAAGATCTTTGGTCAAGTCAAATTTTTCCTCTTCATCCAACGGCTCTCCTCTTTCTTCTTCCTCTAGAAACCCTAAACTCATGAAAAACCATCTCCATGCAAGCTTCTTCCATGGATCATAACTCCTTCATTACACCACGAAATCACACGAAATAAAAACCAATTTCGCTCCATTTTCTGCCCTCTATCCAGCCATGCCCATAACTTCCCTTGAAACCCTCTACCATGTGCAAACCGAAGCCACCAACCCATGGTTCCACCATGAAAGCTTGACATGCAACTGTAACAAACCTTGAAAATAATGGTAGCCACGTGTTCTACATGTTACACTGAGTATACTAAACTATAGCACATGCATTAAAACCTCATATTCCAACCATTCTTGATCTTGAAAGAATTGACACCACATCTTGAACCTCCATGGATTGACCTTAAACTCACCATAAATGATCCTTAAGTGGTCTCTATCATGAATATCACAACAACTAACCCTAACCATGCATAATTATGGTGATTCGAATCAAAACATATTCTTACCAAATGGATATGGTGATGGTTGCTATCCCTTGTTTCAGCCCTTGCCAATGGTGCCAAATGATCTTTATATGATGGTGATGATGCTGGTGAAGAGAATTCGTGCTCAAGCTTCTTGAAAATGGCAATTCGAACCTTCACGCAACTTGGAGTGATGAAGTGGAACTCATGATTCAGCCACGAATTGATGTGCCTTCTTCGTGCTTTTCACTCTACAACAATGGAGGATGATGATGATGATGATAGCTAGCATCAACAATGGAGTTTGGGAGAGATGGGAATCAAAATGCAATTTTGGAGTTATGAGATGAAAGTATGGTTTGCAAGCAAATAGAATCACCAACCAATGCATGGAGTCACTCTAGGGCTTATATAGATGAGAATAGAAATGTGTGGAAGTTTGTAGAACCTTCCATGAAGTTTCTAGAATGTATCACGTAATGAGATTTTGAATTTGTCATCTTGAGTGAATCTCATGCCATCTCATGATAAACCATGCAATCTTACTTAAATTCTCCTCATATGGTATTATGACATGAAAATAAGGTCTTACAAACCTTTATGTAGCATTTTCTCACCTTTCCTTTTGATGCCTTAAAGTGCAAATAACAAATTTACAAAGAAACTCCAACTTTTAAGCCTAAACTCAAAAATGTGGCTAAACCATTGTTCTCAAAATGATGTTTCCAATCAAAATCATCTATCATATGCCCCATTTTGGATTTGTAGATCTCTCAAACCAAAATTCAATTCCAACTTTTTCAACTTATAAGCCATTTACAAGCCATTTTGACCGTTTTAAAATATCCATGCTCCATGCATTTTCAAACTCTCACAACATCTTATCTAGCCTTAAAATCCCATTTTGAGCAACTTTGATGTTGGGAAGTTTTCCATTTGAAGCTTCCTTGTATGAGTTTTAAGCATATGCTATGAATGACCTGTAATCACCAAATTACCAAAATACCCCTGTCTTGCACAAGCCATAAGTAGAGTTCCCTAAATCATATGAAGGCATACCATACCTTTTTGGAAAGGGGAGACAATGAGGAACACCTCTCTTGCTTGTTCAAAGTCCATTTGAATTATCCTTGAGGGCCAAAAGTTTGTCAGAAGACAGTCAACTTGCACAGACAAATTTCAGTGCCATCTGGTGACCCCTAACTTGCAAGAGCTATAACGTGAGTTCTAGAAATCTCCTTGATGTCTTCTACCACTCAAATTAAAGGTCTTGAGATCCTCTACAAGTTTCATGACCACCATTAGGTGAGATGAGGCTTGTATTTCAACTTATCTTCTTTGACAAATCAGTGAAAAACAAGGGATTTCACCCTAGGAACCTTGACTTTTCACCCTCTATTCTTCTTGATTTTTCTTGAATTCTTCTTAACATAACAATATATCCTTGTTCTCCATGTCAAATGATGAACCCCACATCTCTCCAATAGCCCCGAATGCCTTTAAATCAGTCAATTGACCTAGGGTTGACCTAGGGTTGACCCAGATGAAACCCTAGTCAACTGTCTTCAACTGCAATTCTTGTGATCATACCAACAACTTGTTTTCTTCTCCAAATGGCTTTCTAAGTCCTCCAAGATGTCTAGATACTCCCCATGCTCTCCATTCACCACTCATAACCTCCCTGTTGACCCTCAGATGCCCTCAGATAGGGGATAGGCTCAAGGCTTGATCTGCTGAACTCTCTGCTTTCAAATTCTTTTCTGATGACTTGAATGAGATGGGATTAGGATAATAACCTCTTGATAGGCTTCTAGAGATGAGAATAATGATTGGTCCCCTGTTGAATGACTTGCTATGCTTATGATATGCAGATGGTTAGTCTATGTACATGACTCTATATGCAAATGCTAATGATATTGAAACATAAACCAAGTGAATAAGGTTGGGCAAATTTTTAGGGTGCAACACTAACCAAAAGGCTAAAAACTAAAACTTCAAAAATACTCCTCGACGGCGTCCACGGCTAAACTTGGTCATCTGCACGTTATCCATGTGGAGGTAACATTCAAATAGGCTGGGTGAGTAAAACAATTCATAATAACCAATGTATAAAAATCAACATATAAACAGAGTCATATTCATATTCAACACATTCATATCCTTCAATAGGCCTCGAAGGCTACAATATCATAATTTATACAAAAAGGCTCATAAATGCAAATGCAACATAGACTCAATGCATGTGGCACCAATCATCACAGCGCAATAGACACTGGGCCATCAACCCTCCATAGATCCCCATCAATAGGATCAATTCTGCTAGAGAACCGGAGCACATCAAAACACTTCACATCCACACAATGGGATTGAAGCCAAAGTAATCGAGGTCCTGAACCGAAGTCCGAATGCACATGAATGCATGATGCACACGTCACAAATCGTCCTCATATAACAGCATAGGTGCATCATCGTTCATCATATTCATCATCATGTCAATCATCATCATATCTCATATCATCATATAATTCATCAAATTCATGATAATATCATCATATTAAGTCATATAAATCATCATGTCATCATGTATACATCACATAAAACTCACAGTCATACTCATGTTAATTTCTCACAAAATCAAACATCAAGGCATCGTTGCACACGATCATCCTTCGCGAAACTCTGTTACGTTTACTGGCATGTTCGCTAGGCAAGCCTGGGAACAACATGGTTCGCTAGGCGAAGCTTTATTCGCTAGGTGAACTGTGCGATGACAGCAAATTCTGCTACACACCAGAATTTATTTCTACCCAAAAGGCTCTACGATTCACTTACCCAATACCCCCAAAACATCCCTAAATCATATCTAAGGTCCTACGGCGATAAAGGCACAAAAACTACGGTTTATTAGGTCACTCCCAGAACATATTCAGCCCTAAATCACAATTTTTCCTTCAATTACACCCTAAGGCATTAGAGTTACTCACATTCAAATATTCTTATTCCTTCAGGGTCAGACATATAATAATTCAAGGTTTTGGCCATGAAGGCCTAAGGTTTCCCTTTCTCATATTATGCTCCAACTGTCAGGAATGCCTACCACTACACCACAACATCAGAGTTCCCAAAACCAGATTTAGGCCACGAAGGCCAAAATCCCTTTTTCCCCAATTGAACCACGGCTAGATTTACCTATAATCGGTTTAGGCCATGAAGGCCAAAGATCATAATTTTTCATTTCTACCCTCAAAACCCTAAGCCCTTAAATCAACCTTACTATATCGAAATCTACACATAGAAAATTATGAAAGGCAATACTCTCCACATCTTAAACATTGATTCAAAGCCTTCACAAATCTGTCAGGGAAACTTTCAACGCTTCTGCCTCCAATTTCCTCTTCAGAGCTCTCTGGCCTCAATTCTTACGGTTAACAGAAAATGAATCCTAAAACCCTTCAGAACTCCCTTTTTGTTAAACCTAGACTTGGGCCTCACAATTGGGCTTTCTGCATTATATCCTCACTTACTCCTCACAATTGCCCAAATTACCCTTCTTTCACTTATATTCATTTTAAATAATAATAATACTAATAAATTAATATTATATACTATTAATCAAATAAATAACCCAAAAATACACACTTTTCCAATAATCCACCAAACTACCGAAAATGAATATTCTCAATTAAATAAATAAATTAAAAGATTCCAATTAAATTTGGGGTGTTACAGGCCCCACCTTCGACAACTAAATTAGGTCGAAGATGCCCATGTTTTTCCAAACTTGGGACTTTGCTTTTTCTATTTTCTCTAGCCAAGCTAAGTAATCAGAAGGGTTTGTAACATTGGTAAGCGGGGGGAAATTTTATAAACTTAACTGGGTTAGCAATGAGATCAGGTAGAGGACCTAACATAGTCTGGGTCTTACCAGAAACAATAAGAGGAATTAGTACATGTGATTGATAAATCCTATATTTCTCCACTTCATTTGAAGGTTCGGGGATGCAATGTTGATTTCCAACCATGTTTGGACCCAACATTCTATAAACTGGAGCGAGTTCTTTGGATTTTTTGAAGTCTTTGTCATTCTTGCTTATTTCCTTGGAGATTTTTGAAGTAGAAGCCATTGTTGTGTAAGTTTGCAGAGAGAAAGATTTGAAAGAGATGAAGTTTGATGAAATACGCTTGGGAGTTCAGAGAGTGAAAAGAGAAAAATGATGCTTTTTCACTATTTTATAGATGAATGAAGTGGAACGGTTACTTTACACGATCATTGTATAATATTAATGGTGAGAAGAATCATGGGACGTGTGTCATGTGAGAGTTGTGTGATGAGACGATAGAAGTTAAAAGTTTGATCTATGATCTCCTAAGGACTAGACGTGTGATGATTGAAAAGATTCATGCATGGGTTTGAGGAGTCATTTGGCGAAAGTTGTCATGATGACAATGACATCATAGTAGTCCAAAGGTTTCTTGCGTCGAATATGGAAAACTTCAAAAACTACCATTTTCTCCATTTAGTCAAAAATGACATTTTAGGGGGGCAATTTGTTGGCTGGGAAATAACTGCCTCCAACGAGCATTTCTCCAAAAGTTGACACGTTTGAAGAAATACGCTTGGGAGTCCAGAGAGTGAAAAGAGAAAAAATGATGCTTTTTCAGTATTTTATAGATGGATGAAGTGGAACGGTTACTATACATGATCACTGTATAACATTAATGGTGAGAAAAATTATGGGACGTGTGTCATGTGAGAGTTGTGTGATGAAACGATAGCAGTTAAAAGTCTGATCCATGATCTCCTAAGGACTAGACGTGTAATGATTGAAAAGATTCACGCATTGGGTTTGAGGAGACGTTTGGGGAAAGTTATCATGATGACAATGACGTCATAGTAGTCCAAAGGTTTCTATCATCGAATATGGAAAACTTCAAAAACTACCCTTTTCTCCATTTATTCCAAAATGAAGTTTTTGGGGGACAATTTTTTGGCTGGGAATTTCGACGCCATGTTCTCATTTGAGAAACTAAGGAAAATTAGAAGTTTCTTAAATATGGTTGACTTTGACAAAAACTTAGAAATATTTTCTAAGTATAGAAGGTTAATTCGACAAAGGGATGTTTTGGAGCTTTCCTTCGACAGAGAGTCGAATTTCAAAAAACAGATAGATAATTGTCTTTTGTCCTTATCTGTTTCTTAGGAGAGACGCGTGGAGAACAATGGCGAAACAAAGGCATGCAGGGAAAAACGTGTCAACTTTTGGAGAAATGCTCGTTGGAGGCAGTTATTTTGACGTATTATAAATAGGGGTCTTAGTATTAGGATTTCTATGTGTTCAATTGTTGTATTATACTCAAATTTTACTCAAAGTATCCAAGTTAAAGCAAGAAAAGAGTTACTGTTGAGAAATGTACGTTTGAAACACCATTCATTTTATTCAATAAGAATTTACTTTACTGCATTTCTTTTACTTTGGAGTTATTTTCTTCATTGCATTCTTTTATAAACTTTTACAAAGTTTAAAATTTTCAACAAATAATCAAAACAACATTTTTACACTAATGAATGTTGTTAAAGTGTTCATCAATTTTTCATAATTACATTAATACAATAGCTATGTTCTCATAATTCACTGGTTGATCTTGCAAGTAAACTAAAAAAAATTGGAAGACCGATGGTTGTTTATCAATTTTCATGGTAAACACCGCGATGGTCTCATTGTTGATGTATGAGGTGGACCAGATTGTAAAGTTCAAATCTAAAGATAAATAGCATTCAGATGCGCGCCTAAAGAATTATGATATAATTATTAAGATATATTGGTCAAGTGGGAGATTGTTGGAATATTTTAAATAATTTAGTATTGTATTAGTATTCTAGTAATTATGTGGCCAAATATATTTATTTAATTATATTAGCTATTTACCAAATAAAGTGTCTTAAATAATTATGTGATCTAATAATTTTAAAAGGGCTATTTAGATTTTATTTGAGAATTATTTTGTTAAATAATTGAGTATGGTCCCCAATTATATATAGGCTATGGTCCCCAATATACCGTACACAAACAAATATTTTCTTATTCCCATCTGAAGAGAATTTGAGGCATAAGGAGTACCGGTTGAGGAAGAACCACAAAAGTCATCAACTTCTGGGTTTTAGCATTACCGTCGAAATATTTTTCTCAATGGATCGGGATATTCCAAAATAATTTATAGATCCTTTAAATTTTATACATGCTTGATTTCCGCACCTAAATTATATATTATAATTTTTTGAGCATATGTGTTTTCTTGATTAAACGTTATTAATCTAATTCCAACAGTGCGGGGATACCCAAACCCGTTTGAGATGGGGTTGAGTTTTAATTCTCCATCCCCATTTGGATTTGGGGCGGAGAACGGAGATTGTTTGAAGAATCCGGTTTGGGTTTTGGGGAGGTAAAAAACTTCCCCCGACCCACCTCATTGCCATGCCTATTTGTTATATATAGTCGTTTGTAATTAACTCATAATTCATCAAATTCATTTCAAGGAATGCAAGTTTGTTGCACTTCTCTCTCTTTTCTTATTCATTTCTTCATCATGTTAAAGAACTTCTTGATTGTATCAGTGATCTTTAGATCTGATGCACATTGTTTATGATGGTTTGAGGTGTTAGCAATGTCACCAATCTGGTTGTAGATCATTTTAAAATTTCTAAAAATGTCTATTATGTTCGTGCATCCAATTGATCTTTTTCTGTTACAATTAAACTGATTCTCAATCACTCCAATTATCATTATTGGGCTCGATCAATGAGAGGAGTACTTTGAGGTAAGAACAAGTTTGATTTTTCTGACAGATCTATTGTCATTCCTACTGAATTTGATCATAATTTCAAGGCTTGAAATCATTGTAATACGTTAATTCGTTCATAGATTATGAATTCATTAGATAAATCCATTGCTCAAAGCATTTTTACCTTGAAAATGTTATTGATGTATGGAATTAACTTTAAAAACATTATTCTCAAGGTGATGATCATATTTGCATTTCTGAATTTCAATATGAGATTTTTGGCTTAAAACAAGATTCCATATTTGTTTCTTAATTTTTCACTACACTCAAGATTTTGTGGGAGGCACTTGAGGCGTACTTACCTACCCATGTATGTTCATGTCCTCATCATTATGTTTGTACAACTAGAATCAACAATGTCAAGCATCATTTGGAAATTACACATTACATTCGTTCTTTGATTGGCCTGAATGGTCATTTTAATCTTGCCCATACTTAAATTTTGTTGATGAATCTTTTACCACCAATTAACATAATTTTCTCTATTGGTTTTTCAACATGAAAGAAATTATAATGTTTTCCATTTTCATGAGTTTAAGGTACTTATAAATGTCAATGCAGGTGATGTGCGTAAATTTCAAGGCAAAGTGCGTGGTTTTGGTCCTTGATCGATAAATTATCAAGTATGTTAATCTGCCAATGTAGTAATATCGAAAAATCCTACAATGTCGATCTCAAGGATTGTGTGATATTATATGATTCGAGTCTTAATTCAAAAAAAACAAAAGTAATTAGAGATTTTGATTTAATTTTTGTTGGAAAAGAGTAAATAAGAGGAAATTTAATATAGTAGAAAATAACATGAGAAACGCATGTTAGGAATGAGAGTTTGAACTTGAAATCGTTTAATATCCTAAATTAACTTTGTAACAACTTGCCTTACTTCTACAGACTACTGGTTCTTAAGTTATTTATTCCTAAATCCTTAGTAAATAAAACTTTGACTATTCAAACAAATTCCTATTGTAATAGCAAATTGTAAGTGAAATCAATCGTGTAATTATCAAGAACAAAACAATTTCTAAATGGTATCCCTAGTCCTAGATAATATCTAATCTAGAATATTTCAATCCAATGTTACTGTTTAAAGTCCTTCCTAACATGTAACCGTAAATCAATTCTTAATTTGTCAGATAGAGCCACGCATTACGCACTGAATGAAATAAATAATATAAGAATAAAATTGTAGTAATACAAATATCAATCCAGAAATCTAAACTAAATCAAGAACAATGACACATCCGTAGAATTTGAGGGTTTACAAACTCATAATAGTAACAAAATAAATGACAAAAGTGACAAATATTACACTTGATCAGAAAGAAGGAAGCTTCAATGGATAAATTTGTTGAATTTGGTGATTCTCATTGTTCCTATTGTGTTTGCCTTACTCAAGTATGATCTTTTTTTGTCCAAATACAAGATAGATTAGAAAAATTAGGTTTCCACCATTTAAACACGTATTTGGGCTTTTTTGGCTGATTCTAGACGTCATACGCATAGGCTATGTGTCCCATGTGGCCATACATATATGGGCAGAGAATCATATTTTTTCATCTTTTATACACATATGTGTGTTGAAGAGTTAAAGCTGCAAGCAAAAGTTTAGTTTGGAAGAATTCTGGGATTTATCATCTCCACAGGGATTGATGCAAGGGAAAGAATGTCGTTCGACAATCTCCACGTTTCTAAGCTTGGTTTTGAATGGTTTTAAAAGGTAAAATGCAAAAATTAAAACATATGAACATGTAATTAAAGTACGGGAAATAATTCATCAGGCATTGTAGTTCATTTTACCCATCACGTACTAAAAAATCTATCCATCAATTGTGCGCCACCTAAATCACTGATCAATATCATCACGTATCGCTCACAACAAAGGTTATGTCTAACGCAAAGTTAAGAGACAAATCATATCATCTCATCGGTGATGTCTCACACAACTCAATAACATGGAGCATTAAGAACTGATACCCACGCGAAGATTAGACCTAAACATAGTCTCATCTTAGATCGAGTTCGAACCGTATATGTTTATAGCAATCCAAACACATTAAGATAAATATTGAAATCAAAGATTAACATCGATAAAGATTTGTAAAAGAGATTTTATACAACAATCCACAAATGTACACACAATAAAAGTAAACATACATACAACACCCCGAACAAATATAAAATACATAGAGAAGAAGGAAGAAGAACAAACATTTATCGGTTTGTCAATGCCGATTGAAGCAAATTCGACTGTGGATCGTCAAAATGTACAATCTAATGTTGTTTCTGAGCTTATTTCCACAAAGAATGTTGGTGATGGAGTTGAGAGCAAAAAATCTCTAAAACCATGCCCTAAAAATCTGAATGAAATGTATTTGTACAAGCTGAGTTTTGCAGACTCCGCTGAGCGCACTCAGATTGTGCTAAGCGTAATCCCACTTAAAGTACTATCAAACCGACATAAAACATGCTAAGCGCGATCATTAAATCAAAAACACTGCCTCTGCCATCCAATTCCCCAGCGCGCTAAAATTTGCGCTAAGCGCGAATGACAGGATTTTGTTGGTCAAAAGTTGCATTTTGAAGCATCCCTCTTGGCTCAAATGGGTTCATACTTCAACCATGCATTATTACCTATAAAAACAGATGAATGACTATCAAACTCATTGATATGTACACGATAACATAATATATATACAATAATATTTAAACTATAGAATATGTACACAAAAATGGAGGATTATTACCGGAAAACATATGAATAAAGTCGTTGTGCTAATTATTCAGACTCAAAATAACAACAATTTATAGTCATCATAAGTATAACACATATATAATTTTTAATTCATATGTTAGATTATTTTAGTCTTAATATATACAAGTGAAGTAATATTATACTTTGCGAAGAAATAAATATTAGGAATTTCAGGGATCCATGGAGTACGGAGATTAAAATCCCCAGCAGTGTGAGTACAGGAAACATATTTGGTGGCAAGGATTGTAAAGTAGATTCGTGTTGGGTAAAACTCTAATCACAAGAACAATGTTGAATAATGGAGATATGGATAGAGTGAGAGAATTAGAGGGAATTATGGTAAAAATATGTCATTCTAACATTTATGACCCAACATGGGTATTTAAACCATAATACAAAATAATACAACTAACCAACTAAGGAGAAAAATCAGTTTCACATCTGGTGCAATCGGTTGCGTTAAATCTTTGCCTCAAAATCACAAAAGCTAGAAATGTGTAACCTGTTGCACATTTACTACAACTTATTGTGCTCATTCTCTGCCTGATACTAAATGTTGCATAACAGGGGTGTAACATGTTGTACATTTACTGAAACTTATAGCACTGACTTAAATTATATTATTTTCTCAACACGCCACCTTAATTCAAGTCTTCTAAGCCTTCCTTACTCATGTGCTCCTTCAAGCTCTTAAAAATTTTAGTTGTTACTCCTTTGGTTATAAAGTTGTCCTGGTATTCACTTTTGAAATACCCCAACTTCAATTCTCCTTCACTTACAAACTCTTTCAAGTAGTGAAATATCATCTCTATATGCTTGCTTATCCCATGTGCAATGGTATTCTTAGCAAGGTTTATAGCGAAAACATTGTCTATTATCAAATTCACAACTTCATAATCTTCATTGCACAACTCCTTCATCAAATTCATCAACCATACAACTTGACACACACAAATAAATGCAACAATGTACTCGACCTAGCAAGAAGAGAGCTCCACAATTGGTTTCTTCTTAGAGCATCAAGAGATTTTTGTTTCTCCGTACATAAAGGTGTATCCAGCAGTGGAATTTTTATCATTTTCATCTCCGCACTAGTTTGAGTCGGCATAACCTAGAAATTTGTAGCTTCTACCTTTATCCATTGCAGGAAACAGAATTCCGCAGTCAATCGAACCTTTGACGCATCTCAGAATTCTCTTGACTTTTGCCAAGTGTGATGCCTTTGGCTTCCCCATAAATCTACTTGACATGCCAGAACTAAATGCCAAGTTTGGTATCGTATTGCACAAGTACCTCAGTGATCCAATCAGCCTCCTGTACTGCGTTGGATTAATATCTTTCTCGTATCCATTCTTTAATAGCTACAATTTTGGCTCTGCATGGGTAATTTCAACATTACAATGCTCCATTTCGAACTTCTTCAATATCTCAAGAGGATGCCTCATTTGATGCATGAGAAATCCCTTTTCAGACTTCTGAAACTCAATGTCGAGGAAATATGTCATGAGACCAAGGACGGTCATTTTAAACTCCTTTATTAAATCACCTTTAAACTCGATAATGTAACCTTCATTGTTGCCTGTAGTCAATAAATCGTCAACATAGAGACATAGGAGAATCACTTCTTACTTACATTCTTCTTCACATAACACCATGTTCATATATGAATTTATCAAATCATATCTCCTTTAGAAACCTACTAATTCGTTTGTTCCAAATCATTGGTGCTTGCTTCAACCCATGCAATGCCTTCTTCAGTCTATATAACTTTGATTCCTTTGTTTTAACAACAAAATTAGGTGGTTGTGCCACATAAACCTCCTCTTACAAAGGTCCGTTCAAAAACGTAGATTTAACATCCAATTGGTAGATGAACCAATTGTTGTTATTTGTAATATCAACAACTAGCTTGATGATTTCAATTTTAGCCATTAGTGCAAATACTTCTTCAAAGTCTATACCTTCTCTTCTCAAAAATGATTTTGCAACTAATCGAGTCTTATGCTTAATTATCCCACCCTTGAAATTTGCCTTCACTTTGTACACTCATCTTACACCAACTGACTTATTTTCTTCTGGTATATCAACTAGTTTCCATGTCTTGTTTTTCTCAATTGACTCCTGATCCACCTTTATTGCACTTATCCCCTATGGATTACTCAGGGCCTCCTCTATTTTCATGGGTTCTAATTCAACCATGAGCGCAAAATGGACAAGATCACCATTGTCGTTTACTTCAATATCCAGTAACAGCTCATAATTTGTAGTCTTGCAGACATGTATCTTCGCCTTGTTGAACTTCTCGCATTTTCTTTAATTTGAACTTCATTTGATACATTTTATGCATTTTCAAACACTATGGAAATGGTTCCAACACCATTTGAATTAAACTTTACGTGTTGTCAGTCCTTCATTTCATCAAAAATCATGTTCCTACTAATTACAATTCTTTTGATGAGTGTGTCATAGAGTTTGTAGGCACCGGTAGAGTGATATCCAACAAGTATCATTTGTTCTCCCTTGTCATATATCTTCTTTCTAAGTTGATCTGAAACATGTATAAACGCTATCGAACTAAATACCTACAAGCGACTCATGTTTGGCTTGAATCTAGACCAAAATTCTTCGGGTGTAATATTTTTCAGCTTCTTTGTTGGACATCTATCCAACAAATGTGCAGTTGAGGACATTGTTTCCACTCGTAATTATTTTGGTAAGTTCATCCTTTTCAACAAGCTTCCCACCATATTCGTAATCGATCGACTCTTCCTCTCAACGAATCTATTTTCTTAAGGCATATAGGTTGGCACTACATCATGTACAAATCTCTCTTGATCACGTTTTCAAGCGATTGTACCCGATTTTGGCTGCAGTTTTCTGCTTCAGCAATCACCATCAATCTCGTCATCTTCTTGCCTTGCAAACTTTGCTTCAAATTCTTATGGGTCATTCTTGTTGGCATGACATTCGTAAGCAAAATGACCAAGCTTTTGACAATTATAACATTGAACGTTGCTCTTATCACCCTTTTGATACCACCTTTGAAATCTTAAGTTATTAACATTGAACGTTGCTCTTATCCATTTTCCTCCTCTTCCTCTATTGGTACCACCTTTGTAATTGCTTTATCCACCACCTTTTTTGTCGCTTCTTTCACCCTTTTGAAATCTTAAGTTATTAAAATTTTGTGAGTCTCTCCCATCATTGTTGTGGCAATTTCTTTTACCTCTACTTATGGCCCACTTTCCCTTCACTTTCTTGTCCTTTCCAACAAAATGAACTTGCAAAGCAATCTCAACCTTTACTTTGTCAACATTCCTCTCCTCCATTCTCTACTCATGAGTCTCAAGAGAACTTTGCAACTCTTTGCTCATAGTTGAAAGATCTTTACACTCTTCAAGAGCAACCACTATATTATCGAATCTTGACGCCAATGATCTTAAAATTTTACCAACCACATACTACTCAGTGATTGTCTCTCCACACACTTTTAGTTGATTCACCAATCTTGTGATTCTTAAAATAAATTCACTAATGATTTTTCTCCTCCATTTAAATTAATTCCAGTTATTTGTAAGTTTGTAATCCACCACTTTTGTCTTATCAACTCCTACACAACTCTTCTCCCAAAAATTTCTAAGCATTCTTTAAGGATGTGCAATCAACAACATTCTTTTTACAGCCATTGCAATAGTTTACAAGTGGATTAACATTATCACTTCAAGAACATCTTGACAACCAAACAACAATATCATCTGATTGCGCTATTTGTCATAATTCTTCACATCAAGAATTAGGAGATTAGTAGAAATACATTCATTGGAGATAAAAAAACATTATCCCACAATAATTGTTTGATCAAAGAACCAGACTCTTGATGACAAATATTAGATAAAACCTCACTCATAAACAAATAATGAATAATGAAGAGATTGAGAGATATGCTGAGATAATTAGGGTAAAAATATGACATTTGAATATTAATGACCCAACATGAGAAAAACTTGTGAGGGCAAATCCTCATGTACCATACATACGGGTTTCGATAATGACAAAACGCAATCATGGATGAATCGGTATTTCGACTCTACCACCACAAGGCAAATGCATATCACATCTCTCATATCCTTCTTATGTCTATCTAACTTGCCATATTAAGATTCAATATAGGTGGAAGATCATTGGTCATGCCTAGAAGCACAAAATCTACAAAAACAAGCATTTGGGCAAATCTGCAGGCTTTGAGTCGACCACAGGTCGACGCATGGTCAGCTCATGGAGTAGTGCAATTTCCCACGGGCCAGCGCACGCTGACCTATGGTCGACGCATGCTGTTAAGATTTTGAATCTGCTTAAAAACTGCAGGCTATGCGTCGACAGGACTATGGTCGACCGTTCGCTCGTTTATCCTGTTGCTGAAGACTTTCCACTTTGTTTGAAAAGTGGTTAAGTCTGTTGGTTATTGGTTACTATATATAGTAGTTTTCTGTTCTTTTCTCATCAACAATTGAAAACATTAAGTCAATTGAACAAGAACAAGAAAAGTGAAATAGGTGTCCTAGTTCTCTTCATCTTCATCCTCAACATTTCACAAAACAATTTTTGTTGTGCATTGTGGTATGTTCAAAGTGATAAGGTCTGAAGCCGTCGATTAGGTTCGAGTTGAGCTTGGGGTAGGTTTTTCTTGAATAAAACCTTGAAGGTTTTGCCTTCCAAGATTCGTCGAATTTGGGGATTTTTTATACGAATCGTCTCTACAAGATTCAGCTGAGCGAAGGTGATTGAGGAACGGTGGATTCGATCAATCTAGTAACGGTGGATTCGATCAATCTAGTAGCAGCAATCGGTGAATTACGTAGGAGAGGTTCGGGCTCGATTTGTTGGGGTTTGAGATCAGCCGGGCCGGAGTTTAAAGAACGTTATTCAACAAAGGGGTTGTACAACATGAATCGAGGAACAAGGAGATAAAGCATCATCAACAACGGCGGGGGAACTGTCTCAACAAATCTTTGTCTCCTTTACTTTTCAGCACTTTCATTTTTGCAAGTTAGCATTGTATTGTACAAGGAAGTTAGTGATTCTATTTGTTCATTATCATTTTCATAAGGCTAGACACATATCCAATCTTCTAATAACAGTTCCGCCGCTTCCGCAAATTAAATATTTTTAAAACTAAATTTTAACTAGTAGCACCAACTGATTTTTTAATTGAAATCTATTCAACCCCTTCTAGATCCGTGTCATCGTCTAACAAAACTAACTCTGAAGAAAACAGACTTCCCAAGGGGCAATCTGTTACACATTCATTCACGGCAACTTATTGCACCCCACGCCCATTGACATTTCTAGATGGAAAGAGTGTGTACTGATTTTAGTAACAGAAACAACTTTCAAGAAGTTGTAACAAGCATCCAAGCAGTGAAAATCTGGTTATCGTCGAAACTAAGAACACTACTTCAACTCCAGCTAAATAAAAGTATTAATTAACATAACAATAATAGGCAAAAACTACTATAATATATGATATGGCCAACTTCAAAATCATCCAATTAATCATACAGCTCATAACAAGTTTCAACGCAGTCAAAATACGATGGCATATTTAACATCAAGGCGAAGTGCATTCAAGTTAAAGCCAAAGAAAAACAGCTTCTGTACAAGGAAGCCAATAGCAAATTTTGACTCAAACTTGCTGATTGCCAGATCATGAGATGTTCATAGCCTCTGCATGATAGGTCTCCAGTTCCTTGTCTAGTTGCTCAGCTGACTTTTCAACTCCATCCTTTCTTCCACGTCCTCGACCTCCACCCCTGCCAGGACGGCCTCGGCCACGGCCACGGCCACTGCCACTACCTCCCCTTGAGCTACCTCGACGACCCCAACTGTAAATCAAACATTAAAGAGGTCATCAGTAAGCAACTTCATTGTGAATAATGGATGTGCATTATAAGGATATGAAAATGAAGTGAAATGAGACTAAACCCAACATTCAACTGCGATCTGCACAGAACTAAAAAATCATACACACTTGAAAAGTGCAAGATTTTAAATGTTTTTAACCCTTAGAAACTCGTGAGCTTTCAAATGTTCTTTAACATATTTTATGTAAGATTAGAAAAATGCCAGATTTTGAATGTTTTTAACTCTTAACTGAAAAGCAAATCCATAATAAAAAGCACTTTATCTGTAAGTATATTAAGACACCTGTGAAAATTATTATCTAATATATTTTATATACACACATGATACAGTAAATGATACAGTAAATATACAATAGACGTAAAATACTTACCCAGCACCACGATTTACCACAGCAGGACCTCCCCCTCGACCACCTCTAGGCCTGCAACACACCAAACAAAAAAGTGAGTGATTAAGACTTAGTTCAACAAAACTTTGAACCATTAGAAGAAAAATATTTTTGACACTAGCTCCTTATTTTGATCAACTAGTCTGGATATGGACATCAATTGCCACCATTCACAAATCAATGTTGATAAATAGCCAGTATAGCAGCCCTATGCCACTATAGCTTTAGCCGGAATTGGACTAAGCACTATTGTTCTGCAATTTGCTGCTGAGTACAAAACGTCACCAAATGCCTGTCTACAGACCAACAGCACTTCTGCATAGCATGATTTAAACAACCCACTATTTTCCGCTCTCCGCTATTGGCAATATTGTCACAAATAAATGTACCAAGTAGACAGCAGATGTATAGGCAGTGGCAGAATCAGATCATAGAAAAGTTTCCTCTCATTGCTTAAATTAGTCAACTTACGTCATTACAACTGTCCTCTTCCTCTGTCCATTCATCCCAGTGACATTCACTCGTGCAGTGACAGGCAATTCTGACTTTGCTCCAACAATCTCAATTTTCATGGGCTTTCCATCCAAAAGCACATTGTTATATCGTTTTAGAGCGGCAAATGCGTCACTTCTTCTATTATAGACCACTTCAGCTGATCCCTGTTACATAGTGAAACATAGAGGTTTAAAAACCTTACAATTGTGTAGTTGTAAAGCTCAAAAGTATAAAGAAATACTGTTTACAACTTTTCGGAACATATATTGTGTAGTTAAAGTTGAAGAAAGGGCAACAGCTAGCCCAAACACAACGTCGCAAAGAATTAACACTGATTGGCTGTGCTTAATTTCAAAAAGAATGGCAAAACAACAACCACCAAAGCATTTTCTCAAAGCAATTAATGGAAGCCTTACAATGGAATGGAATTGTGGGATCTAGAATCTAGAATCTGATACGAGCAGACACTTGGAATGTAAAAAACAAAACCACTTCATTGAAAATTATAAACTAAAAGGTAAAACAGACTGCTCTTAAGTATAAAGAAATACTGTTTACAACTTTTCAGAACATATATTGTGTAGTTAAAGTTGAAGAAAGGGCAACAACTAGCCCAAACACAACGTCGCAAAGAATTAACACTGATTGGCTGTGCTTAATTTCAACAAGAATGGCAAATCAACAACCACCAAAGCATTTTCTCAAAGCAATTAATGGAAGCCTTACAATGGAATGGAATTGTGGGATCTAGAATCTAGAATCTGATACGAGCAGACACTTGGAATGTAAAAAACAAAACCACCTCATTGAAAATTATAAACTAAAAGGTAAAACAGACTGCTCTTAAAGAAGACCTCAAAAACATGTAGAAATTGGTTTGATCATGAATAGGCAAAGCAAAACGGCATGAATTTAAATACAATATCAAATACTTACAGTTGGGTGTCCATTTTTCTCATAATGAACAGCATAGCGCTTCAAGTCTCCAAGCTCAGAGAAAAGCTCCTGAGTAGCAAATCAAGTTTCAAGAAAACTTCCAGAGGTTGAATAGAAACAGTGGCTAAGAGAATGAAGCATATGATGATAGGACATAATATATACCCTTATGTCTTCATTGGTTACTCCTCTGTCCAAGTTGGAAACATACAACTTGGTTTCAGCTTCTACTCCTTGAATTCCAGCAGCTCTAAGACTATCCTCAATCAAATCACTCTGCCATGGAAAAGGCTTGGTTCTGCGAATAGACTGGCCAAAGCAAAGAGAACAGTATCCAGAATGGCAGAAGAACACGTCAGATTATGACCAAAAAAGTTATTTACTTCTTCAAGATTTATCAGAACAGGAAAATCCCCAGATTAAAATAATAACAATATTAATGAAGTAGATCCGGTCATGGTGATATATTCAAATGAAAACCCACAGTCAGTGTTCTATGTTAAAGATGGCAAATTGGAGTAAGAATTCAACCCACTGCATTCAAGCAGCTGCAATGTTACAAGTCAAAGCTCTGGTACTGATACTGAGCGAAAAGCTCCACATTGCAAAACACCATGAAACGGAAAAATTATTGAATTCTCGCACCATGGAACCATACTTAGCAAGAGGATCCAATAAAACACCGGTCCACACAAACCAGCTTATCATGATAAAGTCACCTCATCTTAATGAAACGATTATAATGATATAGTGTTTTAAACCCCACTTATAGTTCTAAGATTTTTGTGCTACTTGTAAGAGCTCCATTTTGAAACTCAACTAATGAAGCTCCTTCAGAAAATATAATAGAACCACCAATGAAATCCTGCACATATCAGAGATCTGTAGCAATGCCCCCTAAACAAAAGCAAACAACTCATAGATGTATATTAATTGACACTATGGAACTATGCGAATTGGTCGAGCATGAGCTTCTCCACGCAACAAACAATAAAAGGAGTTCCTCTTGCTTTCGAATTTCTTTGAATTTCTATAATACTGAATCATCTCATAATTGAGTATTTATAGTATATCAGAATCTCAAGAACATGTATAAGCAAGCATCCACGATTTTTGAGCTTGCCTTGGCAATAGCATAAGATGATGGGCGAGTGTTGACCATAAGTGGGCCTCTACGAACAGCACCAGTTGCTCTTCCACCGTTACCAGGACCAGTCATTCTTCTACCATTAACAGCACCAGTCCTTCTTCCACCTCCTAGAGTCCCACTTCCACGGCCAGAAAGGGCTTTGCCGCGACCTCTGCCTCTGCCTCTGTTAGTCCTGTTCTTAATTCTATCATCAAGTGACATGTCCAAGGAAGAAGACATTGTACTTGCAATTTAAAAAGGTCAAATCTTTCAAGAATTTTCAATAGTATCCCTGCAAAAATAACAAGTTGATCAGATACTTGTACATGTGAATGGGGAAGGGTAGGGTAGAATGACAGGTTTATGACGTATTCATGCAATAATTGATAAATAACAGTCAGCAACAAAATCTAAATAACAGGCCCTAGCAAAATATTAGTGACGCAGACACTAATACAGTTAATATTATGAACATATACTTTCTAAAAACTAAAACAAGTTAATTAAAATTTACCAAGTATTCTATCACTAGTCTTTAGCAAAACATACTGGCATTGAAAATTTCATAAAATAACCTAAACAAATATAAGGGTAATATCATATTCGGCCGACATCGACGTTTGTAGTTAATAAAGTAACCTTAAAAAGTAATATCATATACAATTGACGCGGTTCAAACGGTATAATCCAATTTAATATTCTCATAAGTAACTTCAGAAACGGCAACACCATCAAATTCAAACCGAAATCAAACTTAATATCCTCATAAGTACAATCCAATTTAAGAATTGACAAAATCGATAGAGAGGCAATATTGAATCGCATAAACTTCCAAATAAATAATCCAACATACGATTTTCAACATTGAACAAACAGATGAGAATTTAAAACATCTGGGGAATAGATCAAAACATTTTCGCAACCATCGACCAATCAGATCCATAACTCAGCAAATTTTTCATATCACATAATAGGAAACTTAAAACAGAAAAACCTAATCTACGCGTATCCCAGTTCACGATCTCTTACCCCAATCGCGCCAACAAACATATCGACATCACAATTTGAACAAAAAAAAAGAGATAAGCAGATAAAAATTCAATACCTGGATATGATAGAAAACCAGCGTCTGAAGAAAAAGGGGATAGTGTGCGTTGTGTGTTGGTTGGTGAAGAACACGAATCGAAAATTAGGGTTTCGATGCGAAGAGAGGGGGTTTTAGGGTTTCGGCTCGGGTTTAGATTGGATTCACGAAAAGAAAAGCAACGTTGGAATCATTTTATAGGCACATAGGGGCTTTCATGTCTTTCTGCTTTTTTTGCCAAACCGCGTACAGCGATAAATTATTCTATGACACTGTTGTGTTGCGTCATGAACGGGTGAGATGAGATATTCTCGTTATCATCACATTTCATGTCCCTTTATTTTATTTTATTTTATAAAATCTTTTATTATAATGTATGATTTGGATTGATTTTATTTATGATTTGAGATTTTAGGCTAAATTATTAAGTACTCAAGAGTTTTTGATTCAATGTGTTTTTTTATCATGATTTTGGTAATTTTCAAACATTTTTGGAGATTTTAAGATGGGACAAAATGTGATTTTTTTTTAACATGTCGTACTATTGAGTTGTTATTTCTAATATGCTATATAAATTAATCATTTATATTATTCTGCTATAGCTTCCAATAAAAAAAAATTAAGCACATAAGTATTTCGCTTAATGAAAAGGCGGAACTAATTAAAAATGATATTTGTCGCCCATTAAAAGGGTTGTATTTTTAAAATTGGTTTTTTTTGTTTTCTTTTTCATAAAATATATATTATTAATATATATATAATATTAATATTAATAATGTTAATATTAATACAATTAATTAATATATAATAATATTAATACAATTTAAATATTAATATTAATATAATTATAATATTAATTTATATTAATTAATATTATTAATATTAATATATGTTGATAAACATAATTAATATTAGGCAAAATAACCTTTTTGATCCCTTAACTTTAGCTCGGGGGTCCATTTTGGTCCCTTATCTTTAAAAAGTGCCAAATTGGTCATTTAACTTTTAAAATGGTGTCACGTTTATCCTTATGTGTGTTGCTGTTAGTTTGTTTTTGAAAAAATTGTCATGTTTGTCCATGTGGAGTGCTGAGGTGGAAGTGAAGTGAAGTGTCTTAGTGGAAGTGAAGACGATTCAAGAGGGCACGATCCTGGTGTTCATTACTCACGATTCTGGTGTTCAATGTAACAGCCCAAATTTCATTAAATAATTAATTATAGTAATTAATTGATTTAGTGGGATTTTTATTAATGTTGGAAATTAATTTTATTAATTGGGATTAATAGAGAATTGAGAAGGAAATTGGAAGGAAGGAAATGAAGGAAATATATATAAGAGAGAAAGAAAAGAAAAGAAAGTTAAAAAAACATTTGGAAAGAAAGAGAAGAGAAGAAGAGGAAAAGTGGAAATCATCAAGAACCAACATCAAAGCTCCGATTAATCGAGGTAAGGGTGAGAAATGTTTCTATTTGATCATGGTATGATGTTATGTATGTTGGGTTAGGGTTTTGGTAGAGTTTTCATCACTTTCCAATTAGGGCAAATGTTGGATAATTGGTAAATTGATGATTTAATCGGTTGAAACTGAGCAATAATGCCGTAGAATAGTCGGGTAACATGTATTGATGTTGTTTGTACTGATTTGGATGTGTAAGAGAGGGTTGATGATGGATTGGTGAAGGAGGAACAGAATGGGGTTCTGTTCTGCGCAGGTTCGCTGGCTCTCGCCAGGCGAGCGAAGGCGAAGCTCGCCAGGCGAAGCCTAGCGAATGTTGGCGAATAATTATATTTAAGTCCCAGTAGACTTCGCTGGTGGGTTCGCCAGGCGAAGTGGGATAGCGAAGGTTCGCCCAGCGAAGGTGCTGGCGAGTGGTGGCGAATGAAGTCAGTAGCTACTGACTTGGGCTCGCTGGGAAGTCTCGCCAGGCGAAGTCTAGCGAGTGTTCGCTGAGAGAGTTCGCCAGGCGAAGGCCAGGCGAAGGTTCGCTGCGAGGGTTCGCCAGGCGAATGAAGGCGAATGTGACAGTATATTTCTTTGCTGTGTTATCCAAATGGTGATTGGTTGGTTGATTCGCATATGTTAATACTTTTATGTTGTGAATAAGTATGTGAACTATTATGATAACATGTGCTGTGGGTAGCCTTCGGGCGTGAATCCTAGAGTTGTGATATAAATGATTACTTGTAATCGGTTAAAATACATGAGAACATAATGATGATTATGTGTGCATTAATTGATGAGTTGTGAATGTTTGATTGTTGTGTACAATTATGTAATGAGTATGCATGAGAACATTTTGAATATGTGTGCGTAACTTATAATTGTATGATTGGTATTGCAATGTGAATACCTTGATTGTTGTGATAATTAGAGATACATGGGAATACAATGAGGAATGTATGTGTATCGTCTAATGAATTGTGAGTGCATATATGTATGCGATTGTCGTGTGAATGCATGGGAACATATGTGATATGTGTGCATTGTTGTTGAATATGATGATGTGTGAAATGAATACATTGATAAATGTTGATATATGTTGTATGTGCAATCATGATGAAATTCTCGAAGGGGTGAATTATTCGAATGCATGGGATTAAGACGCGGGAACGGTCTTAAGTGCATTTATTGTGATTGGTTGATTGTACATGCATCATTCAGTCAAGAGGCAATGTCTGTTAGTTTCGTGGAAACTAGTGGCTTGTCCCAAACCTAGAAGGGTGGGTTTGAAGCCTAGGGGACGGGCTTGGTTGTTATCGGTCTAGAAGGGTGGACCCGGTTTAAAGTAAAAACCGAGAAAAGATAACGAGAGTCGGTACCGCATAGCATTGAGTTGCATTGAATATGTTGAGTCACATTGCATAATATTGTTGTGGTACATATGTGATTGTGAATGATTGTGAAGTCAAGCATGAAGGGATGTGCTTGTGGTTATTCACAATGTTGATATATGTGAATGTGATATGATTATGATTGTGAGAATAAAGTGTGGTGAGAAATGTGAATATGTGTTATATGATACCTATATATACGTAATCTTATGCTTTGATTATTATGGTTATATTTCTCACCCTTCTGCTGTTTTATAATGCTCTATGAGGCATTGCAGATTAGGATGCTGGAGTCCTTTTGTGAAGATTAGTCTTCATTCTTTTGAGTCTGCTGCTCTGATATGTAACACCGGGTAGTTAGACTAGTATAGTCATTCTTTTGTGATACATTGCGATGTATCAGGTGATGTGGTTTTGTAATCTAACTGATATGATGTATTAATCTGGAAGACTTATGTGCATTTGAATTAATATTTTGGAACTGCTTAAAGGATTTGATCTTCCGCTTACTTTTGAAAATGTTACATATTTTATAGAGCAAAATGTTAAAGTGTTTTATTGGTGAAGTTGTGACATTCTTCTTTTATACCTTATTCTAAAACTTTTACTCTGATGAATTTGTATATGCTTAAATGTTTTATATGCATTTATTTGGGGTATAGAAAAGGGTGTTACATTCAAGAGCAAACGCTTGAAGATTGAAGAAACGATTCAAGAAGAAGAAGGAACGATTCAAGACCAGACGCTTGAAGATTGAAGACGATTAAAGATTGAAGACGATTCAAGAAGAAGACTATTGAAGAAGAAGACCTGGTTTTTTGATTGAGGATTGAAGACGATTCAAGAGCCAATCTCAAAAGGTTGGTTCATTTCTCTCTGATTTAGGGTTTTCTGGTAGAGGTTCAGATTTAGGGTTTATATAAATTTGCTAGTTTAAACGTTAATTACTTACATGGTATGATTAGGTATCATGGATGAATACATAACTCTGAAAATTCATCATAGTGGTGAGTTCACAGATGAAGGTCGTACTGTATATAAGAATGGAGTAGTAGATGATTTGAGGGTGGATGTAGACAGATGGAGTTATTTTGAGCTAGTTGGTGTATTGAAAGACTTAGGTTATAGGGAGTTTGAAACAATATTTTACAAGGACCCTCAATTTGGGATGAACCGACTTGTTGATGACAATGGTACTTTAGAAATTGCAGATCTATATAGGGTGCACCAAACTGTTGATATTTATATTGAACACGCATTGTCTCAACCTGACTATTGTGATGTTGTTGTTGATGAAGTTGATGAGGACCTTGCTGAAATTGTAGATGAGGTAGAGGAGTTACTTAGTAAACTACATGAAGAAGTTGATGAAGCCAATGTTAGGGTTGATGAAGCCAATGTTAGGGTTGATGAAGCCACTGTTGTTAGAGTTGATGAGGTTCCTGCAGTGGATGTGTCGCGGTGAAATTTGGATACCAAACTATTGATTAGTTTGAATCGTTAATTCAATTTGCAACCGAACTTTGATTTGTCCAAAGGAAGGGATAAAGATCGAAATTCCCACAATGCAATGCAAATGCAAGCTAGATTGTTATAGGTTCGGGGGTTGGTTAAACTTAGGGAAGGTACTAGCATCCTAAGTTTCTGTAGTACTCTACAGGAACCTCTTGTTTTATGTTTGTTTACTGCTAAGTGTTTATCTGCTTAATGGCTTAAAGACCTAGGGGTTTATATCTAAGTATACTCAATAAGATGTCGCATCTTATGCCTACATATCCTTACGGGAGTGGAATCAGAGTACTTGTAGTTCCCCCTAAAGGGTTAGAGGAGCTCTTTGACTGTGGTCAAAGTTCCTACGGGTTTAGGGTAGTTGATTGATTGAGTTTAGGAGAAGAGATTAGTCTTCATTTTAAGGGAGAGATAACCACCACAAATGTAAAGGGGGTTGTAGGAAATGGTCTTTGCATCGTCTTAAGAAAAGGTCTTACATACTCGGAT
Source organism: Lathyrus sativus (assembly GCA_963859935.3). Classification (NCBI taxonomy): domain Eukaryota; kingdom Viridiplantae; phylum Streptophyta; class Magnoliopsida; order Fabales; family Fabaceae; genus Lathyrus; species Lathyrus sativus. Next base: position 445,795,389 of record OZ012739.1, on the reverse strand, counting down.
GGTCGCCAAGTATGCCTTTATCGCTCTTAAGGCAAAGTCCCTACATGTTTGATTGTATTGTTGTGGGGGTGGAGATTATATCTCACTTAAGATGATTAACATCTATTCTCTAGTGTATTTGAAAAAGTTTGTATTGTTGATTGTTTTGTTTCTATGTTGTAGAAAAATAAAGACAAGGTCCTTCCTATAGGGTAGGTCCTAAACTTAAATGATCAACTTGAATGGAATCAAGGATCGAAGGGAATATGATGCAAATGATGTGCAACTACACACAACGTTGAATTATGTGTAGGTTTTTCCTTTGGACGGGATGCAACGCAATAATATAGATATGGTAATGTAAATGACAGTAAGGTGAATTGCGGAAAAGTAAACCATACAAGTACGCATGAAAGCGCTGAGGTGTAGGTGCAAGTGTCGTGAGTGTGCACGATTAATTTGTATAATGTTGATGATTGATTTTAATGATGTGATTAATTTTAATCGATTGATTATGGGAGAAGAAATTGTATTATGTTTATAGTAGAATCGGTTGAAAATGCTGTAATTGATTCGTGAGAAAAAGATACTAATTTTAAATCACGAGTTTGAAATTATAAGTTGATTGTATTTTTTTATAAAAAGATTTAATTTAAACGTAATTATTACTATAGATGCACAATTTTAATTATTAATAAAGGTTAAATCATTACATATAAATAGTTTGGTTGTGATTATGAAAGATTGTTATTATTTTTATCTTAAAAGGTTTTCATGAACAATTAACTGAATACAAGTTATTGTTAAAAAAAACTCACTAATCATGGTTTTGTTAAAAAAGATTATAAAATAATTTGAGTTTGTTTTATTAAATATGACATGTTGTTTTTATTAAATACAGATAAATATCGATGAATAGAAAAAAGTTGTTAACGGTTGATTAAGGGTGATTCGGTTAATTAAGTTGTGTGGGGTGTACGTGTTGTGGGGTGGTTAGTGGCGGATAATAATAAACAAAATGAAAAAAAAAACAAAACATAAACCCTAATTTCCCAATTGATTCCCCATCCCCTCCGCCGTTCTTCCTCGCTCGATCTTTCGCCCTTCATCTTATTCTCTCTCAAAACCTGGAACATGAACAAACCATCAAAGATTTCAATATGTTTTGACGCAAAAAACGGATTACCACGAGTTTTGGATAGCGGAGGTTCGCAATCGCAAGACAGCTGTTATGTAGGTGGTGATGGCTTGGGATCGTCGCGAGCGGTTGATTTCCGGCAACGGGCCTTCAAAGAGCTTCCGATGGTTTCACGGTGGCTGAGATGAGGGTGACTTTGACGATGGTGGCAATCTCAGAAGATGAGTCTTCTTCTCTTTTCGATTTAGGTTTCTGCTAAGTTTATCGGTTTTTTGTGAAGGTGTTGCGATTTTTCTTTTGTGGTTTACGGACTCTGGGGTTTCGTGATTCCAATTGTCCCCTTTTGAGAACCACTTTTTATAGACTTGGGATTTGAAAGCGATTTGAATATTAGTTGAATGCTGATTGATTGTTTCCATTTTGGGGCTGAATCAAATGAAAACTTTCCTGTTTTGGTGATTGTAGTAATGATTTGTTAATTCCTTGATCTTGCAATTCAAATGAGAATCGAATCTTCTTGGGGATATTCCTGGTTGTTTTTGCTAATTCGGGATTCGCGTTTTGCAGGTGCAGATAGCGATCCATTTGGGCCTAAAGTCTTCACATGGTGTGAATCCTCGTTGTTTTGCTTACTCCTGCCCTTAATGGATTTCAAACTTGTTTCTCTTCAGGTTTTAACTTGTTTCTCACGTTCTCTGAGGCAGAGTCAGCTCATTGCTTATCTTTCAATTGGATTTGGTGCCCTCGACTGCGTTCGATTATTGGTCTCCATCGACAAGTTCAGGAATCATGCTGGTAGTGTGCGCAAATGGTGGTACGTGTCCTGCATTGTTGGGAACTGACGGCCTTCAATGTCATTGAGATGATGGTTACATCATGAGTGAAGAGTCATTAAAGCTTTGGAAGTTGAAGGTAGTGGTGAGAGGGTTGAAGGTTGATGCTTGGTTATGGAAGTTTTGTGAGCGTGATTGGTGCGTATCCTCGTGATGCCTGGAGGTACATATTTTGAGTTGCAGTTGTGAGGTTTTTACTGATTTTAAAAGTGGTTACGTTGCGTTGTACGGATCTGTATCGACTTTGAATTGTGTTGTGTTCTGTTTTTTGCTTTGCAATTTGCAGATGGTGGTCTGTTTTTGTTCACAGCAGGTGGTGGAGGAAGGGTGTTCGCAGACCCTGCGGTGGGTTCTGCTGCAGCAGCAGGTTTCTTGGTTGTGTATTGGAGATGCGAGGTTGCGTGATAGGCTCTTCAAATGCCTCCCAGCTTGAGATTTAGTACTGGTGATGCCGTAAACTACGGAGGACTATATCTCTTTCCAAATAGGTTTCTCCTTGAATTAACTTTTTTGAGTATTGCTGCTGATCTTGACAGGTTCCGCCGTGTTGCCGTGATTGGTTGGCGGATGATGGATCTTCCGTTTCCTTGGACAGAGTTGTGACTTGCTGCTACGAAGATCCTCACCCATTTTTGTGCTTTTTGATACTCCTTCACTCATGTGCTTCAATTCAGACGACACAAGTTTCTACGGATCAATTTTTAGGATAGTTGAAGTATCGACTTCTTTTGAATGGACGCGTTCAAGAAGGCAAGATTGAGAACTGACTGGCCATTGCAAATCTCACTGCCTGCAGCCTTTGCTTGTGATTTGCGGCTCGAAGAAACCTCGTGTAATGTGGGCGGTACACAGCGAACTCTTAAGGCATCTGAGTTCCCACTTGAGGACAATATGGTAGGTACGGAGACCTCTTTGTAACCTATGCTTTCATCATGTGTGAGCTCACTAAGTTTTCATTTATTTTGGCAGGAGAGGTAAGGTGTCCTGACAGAGACATGGGCATATTTCCAGGCGGATACAAAGGCGTGCAGCCGATATCCATGACACTCTCAACTCGAAGTTTATGCTAGTCAAACTGAACTCGGTATTTACAATAGTCAACAGTCAGTAAACTGCCCTCAAAAATCCAGTTCATCGCTTTCTCAGCAAGCTCACACAGGGGATCAATGCGTGTTGCTGCTTGGTTTGGCTTATGAAGATTCAGATTTGTGCTGATAATTGGTAAGTCCTTATGAGTAGTCTGCTGACATTTGGAGTTGTTCTTGATCTTGGTTCTTTTGTTATACAGGTGCAGGGTGTGTACTCGAAGATAACTGTGATGTCGTCAAGAGTCGGGTGTATTAGAGGCTGATGCGGAGACAAAGTTCGCCATCTATTGTGACCCTGTCCTGCACCTGCTAAGGCTCTTTCACTGCTCTTTACACAATCAATTTAATCATAGAATCATCATAGGGACTCAAGTAATTTGGTTATCACTTGATTGATGCAGGGGCTCGAAAAGGTGAATGGATTAAGTTCTTCCTCAAAGTCGTCACACCTGTCCAGGACTTCGGCTACAGAATCTCAGGATTCTAGTTTTATAAGACCCTGGTCATTTAACACTCTGCACATGCTTGAAGGTTCCATAATTCCAGCTGGGGAATTAGTGATGATGTTGTGCTTGTAGGTGATGGAGAAACCCAGTTGCTGTTGGCGTTTGCTTGTAATTTGTATTGTGACTTGGTGTTTGTTGAGTTGCCTTGTTTGCCGGAATCGGTCCAAAACTGTTGTTGTCGTAACCCCGATGGTTCATTATTTTATGACTGCTGCTGATGTAAATTTGTTGGATTATTTTACTGATTTATTAACGTTGTTGTCGTTGTCTTGAATCAAATGGGGTGGCACTTCATGCTTTCTTCTCATTATGCAGGTACAACTGCGTGGGGCATATCCAGCGCAAAGTGGAAATAGGAAGAGTATATCATAGATGCAGGCTATTACAAATGCGAAACCAGGCCTTGAAGTGACGAACCTCTAGTTGAAACTGTTTGAGAAGCGGCAAGCGAACCTGGATCAGTATTTGAGTCCCTTGAGCTATTTGGGCAGAGTTGTAACCATTTGTTCCAAAGAACTTGGCATCTCAAGATTGAGGTCGCAATTCACGAAGGTGCCAACAAGCGTTTGTGGATCTTTGCATACTCCTGCTTTCCGTATGATAAACCGACCCGGTTACGCGAGCCCTTCGAATTCAACCATCAGTTGTTATAGTTCCCCATCGTGGGATTATGTACTTGTTGCTTTAATGCATTGATAGTGGATTAAATCTTGTATGTAATGACATGTTTGGGTTTTAGCATAGGAAGGTTAGGACCTTTGAACCTGCTCTGTATGGGTTGTTTGAACTTGAGTAATATGAACAACTTTGATATAATGCCTTCCTAACAAGTGGGGTCCCATCGTAGCATATTAGATTAGTAGTATCCATCATTATCACCTGAGTATGGCTAGAATACCATAAAAACAATGCCTAGACCACGCAGCGTGCGTGGGATCTCTTTGAAGAGCCAACACGGATATCCCTTTTTGCATATTACTTATCATAAAACTTGTAGTGTAAACAAAATTTACGAAAAGGTGGCATTTTGAAACATCGTGAGTACCTATGTATCGAACAAGTCTACTTTGATCCCAACCGATTCATGAACCTTATTGTGCTTTTAGAGGAGAAATAAAATAAATGGCTTGAAATGGTATTCGTAGAGTTCCACGCAATCATTTCCAATCTACATCCTTGTAATAAATCTTGGATATAGTCGTCTTCAGAAAGGATACTAGCTTTTCGTAATAACTTGAATGCTCTTAATAACTCAAACTCCACTTAACCCGAAGAGACTCTCTTAGCTTTGCATTCCCCCCAAAGGAAGTTGTACCTCGCGAAAGCTCTTGATGCCGAGTTAAACTTGTGATGTCTCTTAGATTGGGCTTAGGCTCTTGAATAGTGAACTGTTGAGCATCAACTGAGCTAGTCACGTCCTTGTGATGTCTTGGCTGTAAAAATTTATATTTTGGCGCTATTGCACTTGCACGAATTGGTTAGCCATGAGACGTAAAAATATTAAATTAAAGACGAATAACAACGAAAGAATGCACGAAAGGAGGTGGGATCTCGTGGTCAAAAATTAGGGTGCAACAGATGATCATACTGTTGGAGTTGAAAAAGGGAGTGTTGCAGGGGAACAAGGTAATGTTGGAGTTGGAAAAGGCAAAGTTGCAGTGTATGATGACTTAAGTCTATCATCTGATGATAGTGAAGATGAGGACTACAATTATGATAGCGCAGAAGATGTTGATTTTGAGGATAAGTCTGATGGGTGTGATGAGATTAGGGAGGATGAACTTGATGCCCTAGTTGGTCTTGAAAATGATGGTAACAGAGAGGAGGGAGAAAATGATGGTAAAGGAAGTGACAATGACAGTGAGGAAATGCAAAGTGGTTGTGATAGTGATGATAGCAGTGGAGTTGTAAGAAAAAAACATTAAATTTTCAGACAACCAAAAGACATGTCAGATTACAAGTGGGATGTGGGAATGTACTTTAGTTTAAAGGATGATTTTAGGGAAGCAATAACAACTTATGCTGTTCAAAATGGTAGAGACCTAAGGTTTGTAAAAAATGACAAAGTTAGGGTAAGGGTTAGATGTAAAGTTGGTTGTGAGTGGGAGGCTTATTGTAGCAAGTTGTCAACTGAAGACACTTGGCAACTCAGGAAAGTAATTGATAAACACAGTTGCAGTAGAGAGTTTAATGTGAAGCTGATGAGTACAAAGTGGTTGAATAAAAGAATTCAAAATAGCTTGAAAAACAATCCAAGGTTGAGTATAAAGGATATCAAGGAGAAGGCACAAAAAAAGTGGAATGTTGGGGTCAACAAAACCAAAGCTATAAGAGCAAGATTTGCAGCTAGAGAGTATGTAGATGGTTCCTTTTTGGGAGATTACACAAGGGTTTATGACTACTATCATGAACTGTTAAGAGCCAATCCAGGGTCAACAGTTAAGCTCAATGTTGAGCTTGTACAAGTAGGTGTTGAGGATGAAAGACCGTGTTTTAGAAGGCTTTACATATGTTTTGCTGTGTGTAAGGAAAGCTTTAAGTTGTGCAGGCATGTAATAGGTCTAGATGGGTGTTTTATTAAGGGGTTGTGTGGAGGGCATATACTAGCTGCCATTGGGAGAGATCCTAATGATCAGATGCTTCCCATAGCATATGCAGTTGTGGAGAGTGAAAACAAGGATAGCTGGACTTGGTTTTTAGAGTTGTTAATTGATGACCTTGGAGGCAAAGATGAATGCCTGACTTACACCTTCATCTCAGACCAACAAAAGGCAAGTTTTTCATTTATTCTTGTTGTTATATGTATCTTGTTGTTATATACCAAATATGAACCTAAGTTATGTATGTTGTGCTGCTGTTATGAAATAACTCATCCAAACTGTTATATGTATGATGTGCTGCTGTTATGAAATATGTTGTTGTTACCAAATATGCTGTTGTATGTATGTGTAACTTCACTTATTTTTTCTTGTGCTGCTGTTATGAAATATGTATGTGTGCTGCTGTTATATACCAAATATGCTGCTATACTGATTAATGAACTTTGTGTTGTCCAATTTTTTTGAATTGATAGATTCTCAACCCATATGAAATTGTGAATCATGACATCTAATTTTTGTACTGTCTTCTGTTGTATAGAAGTTATAGCTTCACTTATTTTTTCTTAGGATCCAATTGTTTCAAATGTTGTTTTACCATGAAAGTGTTACTGTTACCAAATATGTTGTTGTATGTATGTGTAGCTTCACTTATTTTTTACTGTTATGAAATATGTATGTGTGATGCTGTTATATACCAAATATGCTGCTATATAGATTATTGTATGTTACTGCAGGGTCTGCTACCTACTATGGATGAGTTATTGCCAAGGGTGGAGCACAGGTTTTTTGTTAGGCACCTTTATAACAATTTTAGAAAAAAGTTTCCTGGAAAGATGTTGAAGGACATAATATGGAAGGCTGTCAAGTCAACATACCCACATTCATGGGAAAAAGAGATGAAGGGAATGAGGGCCATCAATGAAGAAGCATTTAAACATATGATGAAGACCCCACCAAGGTTTTGGAGTAGATCTTACTTTAGGACTGAAAACAAATGTGATGTTGTTCTCAACAACATATATGAGTCCTTTAATAGTGTCATTCTTGAAGCAAGGGCAAAACCTTTAATCACTATGTTAGAAGACATCAGAACATACATGAGGAGAGATGGGCAAATAACAGAATGAGATTTGGAACTTTGGATGAGAATGATATTTTGCCCAATATTAGAAAGAAACTTGATGTCACAAGCACATACACCAACAACTGGCTAGTAAGGTATGTCACAGCATGTGAGTAATGTATTTTGTTTGTTTATGACATACATGTGAGTAATGTATTTTGTTTGTTTATGACATACATGTGACTAATGTAATTTTATTTGTTTAATCATTTAGGATGTCTGATGAACATATATTTGAAGTAAGGCACATAGAAAATCAAGCTGACAAATTTATTGTGAACTTGAAAGATCAGATATGTTCATGCAGAAGATGGGAACTCACAGGGCTCCCATGTGTTCATGCTCATTCTGCTATGAAGAATAGGAATTTCAAAATTGATACTTACATTCCAGATTATCATAGGGTTTCAAGGTACAAGGCAGTTTATAAGCATGTGATCTACCCTGTTAATAGAGCAAACTTGTGGGTGAAACCACCCAAGTTCAGGAAGATGCCAGGTAGACCTAAAAAGAGAAGGTACCTAGAACAAGGTGAAATTGATGGGTCTGCTCGCAAATTGAGAAGAACAGGTTTTCTGGTGAAGTGTAGTAGGTGTAAGAAAGCAGGACATTATAAATCTACTTGTAAGGACACAACAACTCAACAACCTAGCCAACAATCCACCCAACTCAATCATACTCCAACTCAGACTCCATCTCAGACTGCTCAACAAACTAGTCAACACACTCCTACTTCAACAACTCAGCCTACTCGACAATCTTGCCAAGCATCTCAGACTTCTAATGTAAAGGCTGCTAAGGGCAAGACACAAAAGCTTCTTGTAAGGAAACCAACAAGACCTTTTGTGCCACCTGGTCCTACAACTAGGTTGAATGCTGCGAAGAATGTTGTTGGCCCAGTAACAAGGAGGTCTACTTCAACAAAGAGGACCACGCCAAAGAAGAAACTCTAAGTTGTGGAATATGTTTAGTTACCTAGAACAAGTTTATGTATTGTACTGCTGTCGTTTTGAAACAAGTCTATTACATTCTACTGTTGTTGTCATGAACAAGTTTATGTGTTATAATTTGAACATGTTGTACTCTACTGCTGTCATGAACAAGTTTATAATTTGAACATGTTGTACTCTACTACTGTCATGAACAAGTTCTACAGTTGTATTTTACTGATGTCATGAACATGTTCTACAGTTGTTCTATTTTACTGCTGTCATGAACATGTTGTTTTGGAAAGTATTACAGGTTTATAATTTGAACATGTTGTACTCTAGTGTTGTGATATACCAAAAAGCAGAACCTAAAACTATGATATAATCCAAACTGTTATATATCAAACATAAAAAACTGTGACCTAAAAGCAGAACTGTTATATGTATGCTGCTTATACCAAACATGTATGCTGCTTATACCAAACATGTATGCTGCAAAACTATATGCTGCAAAACTGTATGCTGCAAAACATGTATATATGTATGCTGCAAAACTGTGACCTAAAAGCAGAACTGTTATATGTATGCTGCTTATACCAAACATGTATGCTACAAAACTGTTATATACCAAACATATAATCCAAACTTTTATGTATGCTGCTTTATGTATAACCAAAATTGTTATATGTATAACCAAAACTGGGTAAAACACTTTAACCTAAAAGCAGAACCTAAAAGCAATCCAAACTGTTATATGTATGTTGCTTTATGTACCAAACTGTTATATACCAAACATAATCCAAACTATTATATACCAAATATAAAAAACACATTGACATGATATAATCCAAAACTGTTATATTCATTCATGTTGAACTGCAAAAACAGAAATTAACTAAACTGATACAATCCATATATTAAAATCCAACTATTACATTCATGTTGAAGTCATACAAACTTTAACTAAACATAATACTTCCAAACAAACCGTAATAACCTAACTACCTGTTCTGGCCTGGGCCCGGCCTCGCGGCCCAGCCCAATAACGGACAAGCCCCAATAAGTGAGGCAACTTGACTGGGCACGCACCCCCATCGGACAGCCCGAATACGCTCCCTGTCAAGCAGGACGACGCGCTTCTAAGCGTCCTCAGCGCTCCCCCTAGCCGGGCCGAGCAAGAGCCCATGGTTCTCCCACGTCCACGCGTGCTCCCCTCCTCGGGGAGAACGACACGGCTCCGATGAACCTCGTGAGCTCCCCTCCGCGGGAAGAACAACGTGCCCTGTGCGCGTTCTCCACGTGCTCCCCTCTGCGGGGACACGTACCAACCAACTACCCACCTCCGAAAGAGCAGGTCAAACCCACTTTCCAAAGATCAAGGAGCAGTTGGACTAGGGCGAAGACCACGTCCTAGTCTTCACTACGCCACGCAAGCCCTAGCAGTCACCTAGGTTGGGTCTGGCAATCCAGCCCAACGCAAGTGACTGTTGGCCCAGTGTTGAGGTCTATTTATAAATACCCTCTTCCTCAAGAGGGTCAGGTAATTCACTTCTTACCCACTTTCTGTGCTTTGTTCCCACTCTGCCAAACTCCTTACTTTGGCATCAGAGTATTTTGCAGGTACACCCCCCTTCTCCTCCTCATCAACAGTGAACAGGTAGCAGTCCAACAGCGTGTGGCTAGCCCGTGATCCCCTTCTGATCAGGTCAGATCAGTGGTGCCGTCTGGGGGAACAGAAACATCCCCGTTACTCCGAGCAGAAAACCAAAGTTTCACCAGCACTCCGCGATCATGGCTAGCCCACACCACGACGATACCATGCACGACTTCGTGCTCAACGCTGCCGCCAACGGAAGCAAGCAGATGGAGACGTCACGTCCAGCGGAGACCGACTAGAGAGACGGCCAGACTGCTTCTCCGTCATCCGCAGAACTGCTGCGCCAGGCTGACCACCGGCCCCCGAGCCCAACGGCGTTCCAACCCATTCATATCCCAGCGGGAGCGGACCCAATGGTGGCCGCCCTCTTTGCGGCCATCAACCAGACGAACCAGCTGCTGTTTTAGCAGAACGCACGAATTGGAGCGCTGGAGCGGGAAGGCCCCCCAAGATCCCCTCCGCGGGGAGACCAGAATGGGGGCTCGAGGAGTCCCTCGCCTCAACCTCAAAATCGTCGACCTCGGCTGGAGAGGCCCCAAACGGAAGTGGTGCGAGAACGCACCAGATCCCCAGCGAGACAAGTTCGCGGGAGACGCCAGAACACTTCGGCGATCCTGGCCAGGAATCCGCGCGTCGAACCCCCGGTCAGGAGGCCGAGGAACCGAAACCAGGTGCCTATTCTAAATGGCTCATCTCCTCCTCAGTCACCCGCTCTCAGCGACGAAGACGACTACCGGACTCCGTTGTCCCGGGAAATCATGGCCGCCCCCATTCCCCACGGGATGGAGAAGCCCCCGACACTATCGACGTACGACGGCACATTCGACCTAGACGATCACTTGGAAGACATCGAGGCCATGCTCGATTACCGAAACGTCCGAGGAGCTATCAAGTGCAGGCTATTCCCGACGACCCTGAGGAAAGGCGCCATGACGTGGTACAAAAGTTTGGAGCCCGAATCGGTCACATCGTAGAGAGTCCTAAAGGAGCTGTTCTCAAAACACTTCACAGCATCCCGGCGCCATCCGAAGACGGAGGCCGTCCTCGGGGCGATAATCCAAGGCCCCGACAAACCTCTTTGAAAGTACATCGAAAGATTCACCCGGGGAGCGGTGCAGGTAACGACGTCAGACGAGATGAAGCGCTACCTAATGGAGCAGGGTCTACGCCACGACTCCAAGTTCTATGAGGCCGTAGGCATACACCGGCCAACCTCCCTCCAGGATTTCCTCGACAGAGCCGCGCATTATATCCGATTCGAGGAAACCCAAGCAGCCAACTCCGCACGAGACACCCGAGACAGGGAGGCCCCTCGCAGGCACCGAGATGACGGAGCCTCGAGCCATCGGCGGGGAGGTGACCGTCGTCGGGAAGATCGCCCTTGCGAACCTCGCGAACAACGCGAACAACGCGGCCCTGCCGGTCGATTCATGGAATACCCAGCCTTAGTCGCTTCTCGCGAGCGCATACTGGCCGAGTGCGCCAAAACCGAATTTGTCCAGGGAGGTGTCCGCTTCCCCCGGCCGACACCCCCCAAACCCAATGTGGACAAATCAAAATACTGTCGATTCCACAGGAGCCACGGGCACGTGACCGATGACTGCATCCATCTCAAGGTCGCGATCGAAATCCTGATTAAAGACGGCCACCTAAAGAGATACACTCGGGGGGTGAGCCCCCGAGGCCAAGAAAATCGAAGAACTCCCCTCTTCTGACGGCGACAGCAGACTTCAGGTCGCACTGTGTGTCAGCCGCCCCGAGGACTGGTTCGCGGATAGAGAGTTTGGCCTCCCCGAAGGCCCCGACCTACCCAGCGAGTCAGTCCGGCCAACCAGAGCCATGGTCATCTCGGGTGGCGCCACAAGGAGTCTGTCCATAGGATCAGTGAAAAGAAAGTTCGACGAGCTTATCACGAGCAACTCCAGAAAAATGAGTACGCTCGAAAGATTCTGCGGTTGATCCAATCCGATCACATTCTACCTCGAGGAACTCCCCGGGGGATCCCCCAACTCCAACATTCCCCTGCTCATACGGGCGCAGATGGAGAACTTCGACGTTAGGCGCATCCTCATCGACGGAGGCAACTCGGTGGACATCATGTACACCCACCTGTTCACGACCCTCCAACTCGACGAATTCAACCTTTCCCCCTACGTAGGCTCCAACCTTCAGGGGTTCAACGGGACGACGACGAGACCTTGGGGGTACGTGGAGCTGAAAGTCACTTTCGGAGAAGAGGAAACAACCAAGGAAATCAGCATCCGTTTCTTAGTCATCGAGTGCCCATCCCTCTACAACTGTATCCTGGGCAGAACAACGATAGCAGAACTCACCGCGGTACCTTCCACCGTCCACCTGAAGATGAAGTACTACACGAAATGGGGGACCGTGGTAACCCTTAACGGAGACATTGAGGCCGCCCAGAGGTGCTTCGAGGCTGCACTGAAAGGTTTGGACACCATTGCTCCAGCAACCAAGAAGGCGACCCCAATCGTAGCGCCGAAGAGTGAACCAAAGGAGCTGTTCGGATCCGTGGACCTCGACAGCCGCTTCACCGAGGAACACGATCACGAAACAAGGACCAACGAAGCCAACGAGCATCCCGCCCACCCGGCACACCCCATCCCAGACGGCGAATTCGAGATCATCACACTCGGGGAATACAAGAGCAGAACCGTGAAGATTGGCGTCGGACTCCCAGACTTGGCGAAAAGACAGCTGCAAGCCTGCCTCCGCGAGAACGCCGACCTCTTCGCATGGAGCGCCGCAGAAATGCCCGGACTCGACCCCGAGGTCGCTTGCCACCAGCTGTCCATCAGCCCGACCGCGAAGGCCATAGTTCAACGTAGGCGTAGACAGTCCCCCGAAAAGTCGGCAGCAGCCGAGAACGCTGTAAAAGACCTCCTAGAGGCAAATTTTATTTCGGAAGCCCGGTATTTAACCTGGTTGTCCAATGTTGTACTCGTTAAAAAGAATAATGGAAAATGGCGCATGTGTGTTGACTATACCGATCTCAACCGGGCATGTCCTAAGGACGCCTACCCCCTCCCCAACATCGACAAACTCGTCGACAACTCTGCGGGCTTCCGGCTCTTATCCTTCATGGACGCATACTCGGGGTACAACCAGATCCCGATGGGCGAGCATGATAAACAGAGCATGGCCTTCATGACGGCGTCGGGAAACTATTACTACAACGTAATGCCCTTTAGCCTCAAGAACGTCGGCGCCACATACCAACGGATGATGAACAGTGTCTTTCGGGGCGAAATCGGCGACATGCTCGAGGTATACATGGACGACATGGTCGTCAAATCCTGCACGGAAGTCGACCACACGACCCATCTCAGGAAGGTCTTCGATACCGCGAGGACATGCCGAATGCGCTTCAACCCGGAGAAATGCACTTTTGGTGTCTGCGCAGGCAAGTTCCTCGGCTACTACCTGACCGAGCGTGGGATCGAGGCCAATCCGGACAAATGCCACGCCTTTTCAGAAATCACCACACCCACCACGAAGAAGTCCATCTAATCCCTCAACGGCGTGCTCGCCTCACTTTCCCGATTCATCGCCAAATCCTCCCAGCACGCCCTCCCCTTCTTCAAACTACTCAGGAAGGAGACCACGCTCGAATGGACAGAGGAATGCGAGCAAGCCCTCCGCCACCTCAAACGCGTCTTGTCCGAACCACCGGTGCTGACACGTCCCGTGATGGGCGAAACCCTATACCTATATCTGGTCGTGGCTAACGAAGCCGTCAGCGCCGTCCATATCAGAGAAACCGAGGAGGGCCAAAAACCAATCTACTTCATGAGCAAAGCCCTCCATGGTCCCGAAGTCTGATACCAGCTGATCGAGAAAGTCGCCCTAGCCCTCATCACCGTCGCACGACGGCTCCGACATTACTTCCTCGCACACACTGTCGTGCTCCGCACCGATCAGCCCATCCGCCAGCTCCTCGACCGACCCGACATGGTCGGACGCATGCTGAAATGGTCATTAGAACTATCTGAGTTCGACATCATCTACGAAGGCCGGAACACCATCAAAGCTCAAGCCCTGGCCGACTTCGTCGCCGAGATGACCTCTTCACCTGACTCCACCACCGGGAGCCACATCTGGACCATTTTTATGGACGACTCCCTAAACTCCACGAGAAGCGGAGCCGACATCATCCTCGACAACGACGAGGGCACCCTCATCGAGGTCTCCCTCACGCTGGCCTTCCTGACGACTAACAACCAAGCCGAATACGAAGCGTTCCTGGTCGGACTTCGCTTGGCATCAGACCTCGGGGCCAGAGACATCCGAATCTACACGGATTCCCAACTAGTCGCTTCGCAAGTACGAGGAGAATATCAAGCGAAAAACGACAACCTCGCCGAGTACTTGGCACTTATCACCGCAAAACTGCACAGTTTCGACTCCGCGGAGATTCAGCATGTCCCGCACGAGCAGAACACCCGCGCTGATATCCTCTCCAAGTTGGCGAGCACCAAAAAGCGAGGAGGCCACAAGTCGGTCATCCAAGAAGTCTTATCGCAACCGAGCACCAAAGCGACCACCGCCCCGCTCGACATCAACACCATCGGAGATACCGACTGTTGGTATGACACCACTACACACCTACCTCAGCACCGGCCACCTGCCAGCCGACTCTAAAGAGGAAAGCACAACCGAGCGACGAGCCTGCTCGTACGTCCTCCTCGAAGGCAAACTATATCACCGAGGCTTCGCGATCCCACTCCTCAAATGCATCGATAACTCCCAGAGCGCAACCGTCCTAGAGGAAATCCACAAAGGCATCAACACGCAGCACCTCGGAGGACGATCCCTAGCGAGAAAGGCTCTACGAGCAGGCTACTACTGGCCCTCGATGCAAACGGACGCGAAGGAACACGTCAAACGATGTGACAAATGCCAAAGACACGGGGACATGCACCTCGCCCCACCAACCGAACTCAAATCCCTCTCCTCCCCGTGGCCATTCGCTTGGTGGGGGTTGGACATCCTCGGGCCCTTCACCCTGGGGTCCTATCAGAACAAGTACCTCATCATGGGCGTAGACTACTTCACCAAATGGATCGAAGCCGAAACCCTGGCCAAAATCACGGCCCACAACATACTTCAATTCTATAAACGAAACATCCTCGCAAGATTCGGGGTCCCGCTTGCCATCGTCACCGATAGCGACACATAATTCACGGACAAAAACTTCTGCGACTTCGTCACCAAGCTCGGAACCAAACACCACTTCACCTCGGTCGAGCACCTTCAGACAAATGGGCAGGCAGAATCCGCAAACAAGGTCATCCTCAAGGGACTCAAACGACGACTCGGTGACGCAGCGAGCATGGGTCGAGGAGCTTCACAGTGTCCTCTGGGCATACCGCACTACTCCCCACTCAACCACGGGGGAAACCCCATTCTGCCTCACGTATGAAACCGAAGCCGTGATACCGGTCGAGATACGCGAGCCATCCAGACGAACTGAAGCTCCCCTCGACACCGACGACAATGACGGTGCCTTACGTGAAGAGCTCGACCTCGTCGAGGAGATTCTCTCAGGAGCAGCCCTCCAGGAAGCCCGACTGAAACAACAAGTAGCACTTCGCCACGACAACAAAGTCCTCAAACGCGACTTCCAAATCGGCGACTTAGTTCTGCGCAGAAACCAGAAAGACTCGCACGAGGGAAAACTGACTACAAATTGGGAAGGCCTCTACCGTGTCCGCGACAAGACGGAGCATGGGGCCTATTACCTCGAAAACCTGCACGCGGAACAACTAGCTCGACCATGGAACGCTGCGAAACTTAAGCGGTACTACAGTTAAACACTGCCTGCGACGACCCATCATCACAACCACTGGGAGGCGACATGGTACCACCGCACTTCCTCGCGTCTACTAACGATCAGAGAAAAGCAAGCCCTGCCTCTTGTGTGCGTGGGCAGAAGGCCTTGCTCGGCGGGGAACACCTCGACCGAGATTCCCCACCGTCGTACCAAAGCCGGTAGGACGCCCAGCTCGCGATGGGACGTCCACGCCACGGGGAGAACTACCCCCGAACCGGTCAGGCAACAACGCCGGCCAAACCGGCCAGTTCCCTTCACCGTCGGTAACAAGTTTTGTCGAGCTACCACCCCGGACAGACCCAAAGGCATACTAACACATGCATTTCAAACATATATATCTCAAGCATACAAATACGTGCAGAAATAAAGCGAGCATCAACATCATGCAAAAACCGAGCGCACACTTAGAAAATTCTCAAAAATTTATCAATCAAAAGCGGGCACCAGCCCAGTAGTCATCATTACATAAACAAGGGCGCGCAGGCCCGAAAAAAAAACAACGAAATACAAAATATGGCGCACATGCCGAAATACGCAGGCACGCAGGCCCGGGACCAATCTAAGCTCCCTCCTCTCCATCAACTCCAGCCTCCATGCCAGGTACGACGGTGCCAGCCTCCTCAGCGCTGGGGTCAACCACCAGGCCATCAACTATCTCATGAAAAGGGCCGATCCCGTCCTCAACGAAGGCGACCCCGGAGTTCACCACCATGAGCTGAGCAACGGCGTTGTTGAAGCCCGCAGCAAAACCATCCAGGCAATCCTCTTCCAGCACGCGTATCCTGGCGAGCATATCAGCCCGGGTAACCAGCAGTCGGTCGTCGTCGGTCTCATCATCACCGGGAAAGAGATCACCCTCGAGCTCCACCACCCGAGCTTTCGACGCCCGAAACTCCTCCTCGGTAACCTTCAGCTTCTCCTCAACACCATTGCATCGTTTGCGCTCAAGGTCAACCTTCCCCCGAACCTTCTCCAACTCTCCGGTCAGCTGAGTCACTTTCCCTCGGCTTGCCTCCAAATCCTCGGCCGCCTTATTCATACGGGACTGCACGAACGCGAGATCCCCTTGCAGCTTCGATAGTTCCACGGCCGAGCAGCTCTCTTCGCTCAGAACCATCGCCGTAGTAAAAGTCCGCATCAACGCGGCCAAATCCTCGGTCAGGACCTGCCTCCTCATTGCACGGTCAGCGCCCAAAATCGCCTTCACCTCCCCCACCGGAATGCTGGGAGACCTAGCCCCATGGAAGTAGCCGGGATGCTGGTGACAAGGAGCGATGGGGTAACCCTCATCGGAAGACTCTGCCGACAAATCGACCACGGGCGTATCCTCTTGAACTCTCGCTCTCTTCGGAACCCCCTGGGAAGTAGGCGACTGGCTACCCGTCAAGGACGCCGACGACCCCCTACCATCTTGCTCTGCAGAAGACTGCCCGACCAAGTGAGCCACCCGCGTCTTTGGAGGAGCAGTGACCCTCGACATGCGCAGCTTCTTCACCCGCTCTTCGACGGAAGACATGTTCGCTGCAAAAAACAAAAAGAGTCAGCAACATACAAAACATACGATTACGAGAAAGATGAAACATCCCTACCGAGGTAGTCCAAAGCGTCCGCCCCTGAGGCGTAACCGAGCAGGGTCTTCGTATTAATCAGCCTTTTCTTCGTCCACATGTTCCCCTGCGTGTCGAGGATATACTGACCGTCAGGCGTCACCAATTTCGACGGGATAAGGTCCCGCACAAACGCCATTATTTTCATATAAGCGGCCATGTCTCTCTCGTCGAGAGTCCCAGCCCGCACTATATACCGGTCGGTACCGCGGTTGAAATGCTCCGGGGTCCACAGTAAATGCACCTTTGGGAGCCACGCGACGAACCGCTGGCCGTCTACTACTCGCTCCCCCTCAGTAAAAAGAGTGTCCGATCCTTCCCGGGTGATCGGCTGCACGAGGAAGAACCGACCCTTGAAGTCTCGGACAGAGTTGTTATACGTCTTAAAAAGCTTGGTCGGCTGCTTAAACGAGACCCAACCCTGACGACCATTCACCGATTGACGTTGCAGGTGGAAGATGTGGAAAAATAAGGGCACCGTGGCCTCGACCTCGAGAAAGGGCACACCACCTCGAACGCACGGATAAAGGCCAGGGCATTGGGATGCAGCTGAGACGGAGCCAAACGTAACCAGTCAAAAAGACCCAAGTGGAAGGCGGAGAACGACAGTCTAAGCCGAGCCTCTTTAAAGTAAAATTCGTGCATAAGAAACATCCGCCTCCCATAGCTCAAGCAGATGCGATGATGCTCCTTGGGACGATACACCTGCCAGTGTTGCGGCTCCCTTTCCACCCGATCCTCCACGGTAGCATAGGCGCCGGACGCATTGAGCGCGAAGCAAGAAGGGGTGGACAGGGGCTCTTCGGCCACCCACTCCTCGATGGGGAGGACCCGCTTGTCAAAATCTGGGATCTCGGGATCACTGTCTTCGACCATCGTCCCCGGTATCAAGGCTGACATGTACACCTGAAAAGCAGAGGATAATGGTGAATTCGATAGCCAGGATCAAATCCACCTTCCACCGCAGGTCAAGTGAAAGGGCGACGACGGCGGGCGAGCGAGCAAAAGACGAGCACGCGGGCGGCCCCCGAGGGACGCTCTCCGCCGCGTCTCCACGAGGCATTCAAAGCTAACCTATCGCCCCTTCCCGGGGTACTCATCGGAGAAGGAACCCGTCCCCGGGGCATTCATCGGAACAACCGAACCTCCCCGGGGCATTCATCCAAACAAACCTAAAAAACCACCAGACATGGCGGAAACTCGTGTCTCTTCTCGGGGCATTCATCGTGCCCCGACCACGGACCCAAATTAAACGGCGGAAATAAAAGAAGAGAAGAAGGAAACTCACTTTGTGACAGCGACGAACGGGGTGTAAAACTAACGGCGCGGCGGCGATTCACAGCAACGACGGATGGGGAGGAATCACAGAACTTCGCAAGTGAGAAAGCAAGGTGAAAAGTAAAAAATGCACGGGGACCCTCATATTTATAACCCGACACGGAACTCGAAGCGACACTAGGCCTTTAAGTGTCCTAGGGTAGCCGCCCTAGTACCCACTCAGCGCGTGACACGTGGCGGTAACCTGACGGTCGTGTCCCTTCATATGCCTTTGCCCCGCTCACCCGGCGACAGGAAGACCTTCGCGCGCGCACGCGTCCCGCCGGACACAAAACCGGCGAGCCACCCGCATCGCTATCCCTTTTCCCGAAGCATCGACCTTAAGTCCTCGCTCTTTCACCACAAAGTTTCGACTTGGGAGGCTCCTGTTCTGGCCTAGGCCCGGCCTCGCGGCCCAGCCCAATAACGAACAAGGCCCAATAAGTGAGGCAGCTTGACCGGGCACACACCCCCACCGGACGGGCCGGATATGCTCCCTGTCAAGCAGGACGATGCGCTTCTAAGCGTCCTCGGCGCTCCCCCTAGCCGGGCAGAACAACCTCCACGGGCGGTATTCCCCATCCCACCGAGCAAGAGCCCATGGCTCTCCCACGTCCACACGTGCTCCCCTCCTCGGGGAGAATGACACGACTCCGATGAACCTCGCGAGCTCCCCTCCGCGGGAAGAACAACGTGTCGTGTGCGTGTTCTCCACGTGCTCCCCTCCGCGGGAACACGTCACCAACCAACTGCCCACCTCCGAAAGAGCAGATCAAACCCACTTTCCGGAGGTCAAGGAGCAATTGGACTAGGGCGAAGACCACGTCCTGGTCTTCACTACGCCATGTAAGCCCTAGCAGTCACCTGGGTTGGGCCTGGCAATCCAGCCCAACGCAAGTGACCGTTGGCCCAGCGCTGGGGTCTCTCTATAAATACCCTCTTCCTCAAGAGGGTTAGGTAATTCACTTCTTACCCACTTTCTGTGCTTTGCTCCCACTCTGCCCAACTCCTTACTTTGGCATCAGAGTGTTTTGCAGGTACACCCCCCTTCTCCTCCTCATCAACGGTGAATAGGTAGCAGTCCAACAGCGTGTGGCCAGTCCGTGATCCCCTTCTAATCAGGTCAGATCACTACCCCTAACAACTAATACAATGATAATCATCACAAACATCAAATTCAAAATCTTCTTCTACTTCATGATATTCTTCATTTCAATTTCAAGTTTCATCAGTTTTTTTCCTAATTCTTCATTTTCCATTGTCGCTTTTTCAATGTCCTTTTTTGCTTCAGCAAGTCCCTTAGTTACCACACCCAGCCTATGGATCCAAAATTTCTCCTTCTCATCACCCATCTCCTCATAAAACCAATCAAAGAAGCCACAACCAGCTTGCATACCTCCCTGTAAGATTCATTATTTAGAGGATGATGGATAATAAACAAAAACATCAAAAAACATAAACAAAAACATAATTTACACAAAAATATAACTTCAACAGAGAACAAAACCAGCTTGCACACCTTATAATTTGGACAACCCCAAAATTTTTTTTTCCATTTTCTTAATAGTAGTTGCCCTTTGAAGAACAACCATGTCTCCATAATGGCACATGGGATTCCATCGTGACCGACTACAAACATCTGAATCCCGACTTTTCGTTTTTGAAATGGAAGAGGAACATTCGGATTTCATGCTTGCCCTAGATTAATTTACAGATTCATGATTGGGATTGGGATTTGGGATTTGAGATTTGAGATTATTTTAGGGATTTCAACAGAAGGAGGAGGGAGAAGGAAGACACATCAAGAACAAGATTGCCACCTCATCTGCCAGATATACAAAACAAACGGACGTTTGGGGGCAACTGACGGTGAGGACTAAAATGACACCATTTTAAAAGTTAAAGGACCCATTTGGCACTTTTTAAAGATAAGAGACCAAAATGGACCCCGAGCTAATGTTAAGGGACCAAAAAGGTTATTAAGCCTTAATATTATTATGCTAATATAATTATTAATAGTATATTAACAATTAATTTTATTATTAATATATTTATAATTAAAATTAATCTTTAATATAATTAACAATAAATAAACGAGTATTTTTTATTTTTGTACAATGTCGGCACCTGTATGGGCGGAACGTTTTAGTATTTTATTATTTTTGTTCAGTGTCGGCACCTGAATGGGCGAAACCTTTTAATATTTTAATATTTTTGTACAATGTCGACACCTGAATGGGCTGAACCTTTTAGTATTTTATTATTTTTGTACAGTGACGACACTTGAATGGGCGAAATCTTTTAATATTTTAATATTTTTGTACAGTGTCGACACCTGAATGAGCGGAACCTTCTAGTATTTTATTATTTTTCTACAATCCCGACACCTGAATGGGCAGAACCTTTTAATATTTTAATATTTTTGTACATTGTCGGCACTAATATAAATAAAGGTGTGGTGTGACATATTTTTCACATCTGCTTTGAAGATGTATCTTCGCCGTTGGAGAAAAGTGATTTTTTCGAGAGAAAAACCGACTATGGATATGCTTTTCTAGAACATATGTAGTTTAGAGAAACTACATAGGGAATTGAAGTGTTGGTTAGAAGGAGACATACCGGAAGGGGGAAAATCAGAAGTATTGAGAGGTATGATGCCCGACGTGGGTGGGTGTGAGTCAAGAATGATAAGGAAGTTAGGGAAATTATGTTTGGGCAAAATGAGATTAGACTGCTAATTATAATCAATTAGAGAAATTGTACCAAATGTTATGTTAAATGTTGCTTTTTAGTATTTTTATCTATGTTGATTTATGTATGTGTTGTGTCATCTAATGAAGCATAAAGCTGTGTGCTTTGTGCTAGAAGTTAGATATTAATCTAAAAATAATACATGATAATTAGTGAAAATACTAACGATTACTTGTTCCCACATTGGGACATCGAGTTCGGTTGTGGCCCGTTTGACGACACATGGAACATTTTCTCTCAAGCTTATCAAAATTATCCATTTCCGTTCTAATACGTGTGCTCACTAGGCGACATTTCTTGTTCCTCTACATTCTCGGGTTATGGAAAATTTGATCTCCTTCATAAACGGGCCAATATTCATCGTAAGGCAGCAGTGGAAAGCTTGTGTTGTAAATTGTAACGCCCCGATTCTGATTTCCCATTTTGTTGAGTCTTTTGGTTTAATTGGGTGATTATTATTTTAAATTGTGGAATTTATATGTTAATATGTTATGTTTGCATACTATGCTATTTTACCGATTTGGAGAGTTTTCGGGGAAAATAGATTGGAGGGTATTTTAGAAATTTAGTATTTAATGTTAAGCTGGATATTTTGTGAGAAAATGGATTTAATAGATATTTTGAGAGAAATAGAATAGAAAGAAATATAAGTGGAAAGAGGAGAGAAAAGAGATAGAAATAGAAAGAAGAGAAAAGGAAGAGAAAGAAAGAGAGGAGAGGAGAAAAGAGGAAATCTTGGAGAATCATCAAGAACAACATCTAGGCTTCGATTAAATCGGGTAAGGGTGTGAAATCTTATTATTCTCTCAATGTGTATGATTATGTATGTGTTTGTTGGATTAGTTTGGATTGTTGGAGAGTTTTTGCTCATTTTCCATTTTAGGGCAGAAATGAGTTTAACCGGTAGAATCGATGTTTTAATGGTTAAGATTGAGAATGAATGGCATAGTTTAGTCGAGGAATGTTAGGCTAAGACTACTGGAAGTCGTTGGAATTGAATCGATTGATTTTGTGTTGGTTTGATGATTTTGGACAGTTGGCGTTTTGAACATCGCAGACGTTCGCTAGGCGAGCAGGTCGCGAGTGTTCGCTGTAGCGAGCTAGTAGCGAATGGTCCCAGACTTGGACAGAATGGAAATGACCCTCTTCGCTGGTAGCGAGTGAGGTAGCGAGGGGTTCGCTAGGCGAAGCCCCAGCGAGTGAGTAGCGAGCATAACCAGTAGCTCAGGATCAGGCTTCGCTAGTACGTTCGCTAGGCGAGCCTGTAGCGAATATTCGCTAGGACCTCGCTAGGCGAGTAGGCCAACGAACGTGACAACAACTTGTTTTATTTTGTTGCTTCCATCCAATGTTGATGATTCCAATGTATATATTTATAACGTATAATTGTGTGTTGTTATATGATATGTTGTGGGTAGCCGTATGGCATGAATACTAGATTATGGAATCGATTGTGAAATGTGACCTTTTGGCATATATATATATATATATATATATATATATATATATATATATATATATATATATATATATATATATATATATATATATATATATATATATATATATATATATATATATATATATATATATATATATATATATATATATATATATATATATATATATATATATATATATATATATATATATATATATATATATATATATATATATATATATATATATATATATATATATATATATATATATATATATATATATATATATATGCATTCTTTAAATTTATTTAAAATGCATGGTGATTGTGATGGAGTTTGTTGCCGTTTGGCATGATATTGTGAATGCATATTGATTGTATGCGATAGAATGAGATAAATGATGAATACAATATGGAATATGCATTGTGAACGTATGATGATTGTATGAGATTAGATAAGATGAAAATGCATGAAAACATTATGAATATGTATGCATTTCAAGAAGTGTATGGAGTCATTTTGCATGTTAAGCATCATGATATACATTTTTGTGCTGATTGATTCCGCGTAGAATCTGCAGAGCGATTGTGTGCCCGTGTGGGGTGTGAGCAATCAGATTGTGTGCCCGTGTGAGGTGTGAGAAATCCATAAACATTGTGTGCCCATGTGGGGTGTGAGCAATGGGTGAACATCGTGTGCCCATGTGGGGTGTGAGCGATGGTTCCAATAAGTTTCTGAGTGAACTTAAGATGATTGAGTCGGTACCGCATGTGCATCTGCATAGAGTCGTGAGTTGGTCTCTATGAGTTGCATTTATCATCATGAATTGTGTATTGGTAAATAAACATAATTTTAAATGTTTATGTGAAGTGATGAATGTGTTTAGTGTGAATATATACATTGTGATGTATATGAATGAATGGTTAATATATGCATGATGAATATGCTTGGTGAATTATATATATGTTGTGATATATATATATATATATATATATATATATATATATATATATATATATATATATATATATATATATATATATATATATATATATAAATATATGCATTGATTATAATGATAATATTTCTCACCCTTCTGCTGTTTTATGATGCTCTATTAGGCATTGCAGAGTAGGATTGCTGGAGGTCTTTTTGTGAAGCATGGCTTCATTCTTTTTAGTCGGTTGACTCTGATATGTAGCACCGGGTAGCTAGGATTATATAGAATTATTTTGTGATACATTTGTATATGTATCTGCTGATGAATGTTTATGAAAATATGTTGAATGATGATGTGAATCAAACTGAATGATATGTGTGTGTATATATATATATATATATATATATATATATATATATATATATATATATATATATATATATATATATATATATATATATATATATATATATATATATATATATATATATATATATATATATATATATATATATATATATATATATATATATATATATATATATATATATATATATATATATATATATATATATATATATATATATATATATATATATATATATATATATATGTTTGAAGTGATTCAATATTTAGATTTTCCGCTTTTATTCTAAATATTGAGATGTGGGTGTAAGGACTAAGTGCGTCTGTTTTGAAAGTTACCCCACTGTTGCATATCTTGTTGAGCAGGTGTTGTATGTTTTAATTTCATGTATAATGTGACATGCCTCTTTTATACCATGTTTTAATTATACTCTGATGGAAATATTTTAGTATGTGCCTAAATGATTTAATTGATTATTTGGGGGTATAGAAAGGGGGTGTTACATTAAGTGGTATCAGAGCCAGTGTTGAGTCAGTTGTGTCTGTCTCATTGTTGTGTTGGTTAAATGGTTGTTTAACCTTGTTGTTACTTTTGGGAATAATCAGAATATGGCTGGTCGTAATGACAATGCGATGACTGCTGCATTGGAGGCAATGGCTAGAGCGGTGCAGGGTGCGCCGAATGCGAATACTAACGATGAGTTCAGGAAGAATCAACCACCGGTCTTCAAAGGAAGATTTGATCCCGATGGTGCCCAAATTTGGTTGAAAGAGATTGAAAGAATCTTTAGAGTCATGGGCTGTGCAGAAGAGAATAAGGTGAGACTTGGGACTCACTTGCTGAGAGAAGAAGCCGATGATTGGTGGGTCGAAATGCCACAAGTTCTTGAAGTAGATGATGAAGAGATAACTTGGGAGTTATTTTGTACTGAATTTTTGAGGAAGTATTACCCTGAGAGTGTGAAGGGAAAGAAGGAGATGGAATTTCTTGAGTTGAAACAAGGTAACATGTCCGTAGTGGATTATACTGCTAAGTTTGTGGAATTGGTTCAATTTCATCCTCATTATGCTGCTATTACTGCTCAGTTTTCTAAGTGTATTAAGTATGAGAATGACTTGCGTCCTGAGATTAAGCAAGCGGTGGGATACCAAAGAATAAGGAGATTTTCGGATTTGACCGAATGTTGTATAATTTTTTAGGAAGATAGCAAGGCTCGTTCTACACACTATAAGAGTTTGAATGAGAGGAAAGGAAAGCAACAAGTTAGGAGTGGACCTTATGTGACACATGTTGATAAGGGCAAGCATAAGGGAAACTTCGAGAAGAGATCTAGAGGAGGATGTTCTGGTTCCATAAAGTGCTACAAGTATGGCGAGATGGGCCATAAGTCTTTTGAGTGTGGGAAGACCATTGTGAAGTGTTCTAACTGTGGAGGTATTAGACATGCTACAACTGATTGTAGGAGGAATGTAGTGAAGTGTTTTAATTATGGAGAAGTTGGTCACATTAGTACTAAGTGTACTAAACTGAAACAAGCTTAAGCGGGCGGAAAGGTGTTTGCATTATCAAGTTCAGACACTACTAGTGCAGATCGTCTGATTAAAGGTACATGCTTTATTAATAATATGCCTTTAGTTGCTATTATTGATACTGGAGCGACTCATTCGTTCTTTTCTTTTGAGTGCGCTAAGCGTTTGGATTTGTGCATGTCTTCTTGTGGTGGTGAGATGGTTATTGAGACTTCTGCTTCAAGATCGGTAACCACTTCTTTGGTGTGTGGAAGTTGTCCTTTGACCATGTATGGTAAAGACTTCATTATGGATTTAGTGTGTTTGCCATTAGAGGGTTTGGATGTGATATTGGGTATGAACTGGTTGCAATTTAATAGAGTTCGTATAGATTGTTATCACAAGTTAGTGAGGTTTCCTTCTTTGGAAGATGATAAAGATGAGAGTTTTCTATCCACTAAAGAGTTGAAGAAACTTTTAGAGGATGAAGCTCAGTTGTTTGGTTAGTTTGCATCATTGTCGGTGGAGAGCAAAGTTGAGTTCGATGTGTTTCCTGTGGTGTGTGATTTTCCAGAAGTGTTTCCGGAGGATATTACAGATGTACCGCCGAAAAGAGAAGTTGAGTTTTCTATTGATCTAGTTCCTGGTACTAGACCAGTTTCAATGGCACCGTATCGTATGTCGGCATCGGAGTTGGTAGAATTGAAGAAGCAATTGAATGACTTGTTGGAAAAGAGATTTTTAAGACCAAGTGTTTCTCCTTGGGGTGCACCGGTATTGTTGGTAAAGAAGAAAGATGGAAGTATGCAGTTATGCATTGATTATCGACAATTGAACAAGGTGACGATTAAGAACAAGTATTCGCTTCCAAGGATCGATGATTTGATGGACCAATTGGTTGGTGCGTGTGTTTTTAGCAAGATTGATTTGAGATCGGGATATCACCAGATTTGTGTGAAAGAAGAGGATATTCAAAAGACGGCTTTTAGAACACGGTATGGTCATTATGAATATTTAGTGATGCCATTTGGGGTTTCTAATACGCCGGGTGTGTTTATGGAATACACGAACCGTATTTTTCATGATCAGTTGGATCATTTTGTGGTTGTGTTCATCGATGATATTTTGATTTATTCTAAGTCTCAAGAGGAGCACGAAGAGCATTTAAGGATTGTGTTACAGATTTTAAAAGAGAAGCAATTGTATGCTAATTTGTCGAAGTGTGAATTTTGGTTGTCGGAAGTAAGTTTTCTTGGACATGTTATTTCCGGTAATGGTATTAGTGTGGATCCATCCAAGATTGATGTGGTGATGCAATGGGAGTCTCCTAGATCAGTTACGAAAATTCGAAGCTTTTTAGGATTGGCAGGTTATTATCAGAGGTTTATTGAGGGATTTTCAAAGTTGGCACTTCCGTTAACGCAATTGACTTGTAAAGGAAATGCTTTTATCTGGGATGTTGGTTGTGAAAAGAGTTTCGTTGAACTAAAGAGAAGATTGACGACGACGCCAATCTTGATTTTGCCGAATCCGTTGGAACCTTTTGTGGTGTATTGTGATGCTTCATTGACAGGTTTAGGTGGTGTTTTGATGCAAGATGGAAAAATTGTGGCTTATGCTTCGAGACAATTAAGAGTGCATGAAAAGAATCATCCTACGCATGATTTGGAATTAGCGGCTGTGGTGTTTGTTTTGAAAATTTGGAGGCATTATCTTTATGGTGTAAGATTTGAAGTTTTTAGTGATCACAAGAGTTTGAAGTATTTATTTGATCAGAAAGAGTTGAACATGAGACAAAGAAGATGGTTAGAGCTTTTGAAAGATTATGATTTTGGTTTGAATTACCATCCAGGTAAGGCAAACATAGTGGCCGATGCCTTGAGTCGGAAGTTGTTACATATATCCGCATTGATGACGGGAGAATGGGAATTATTGGAGAATTTTATAGACTTGAGTTTAGTTTGTGAAATGACGCCGAGAAGTGTGAGACTTGGTATGCTACATGTTACGAATGATTTTCTTGCAACCGTATGTGAAAAGCAAAAGTTGGATTTGAAGTTCGTTGATTTGATAATGAATGAGAATGAGGATTTCAAGGTTAACAACTTTGGGGTTTTGAGATTTCGGGATTGTATTTGTATTCCCGATGATGTAAAGTTGAAAAAGATGATATTGGAAGAAGGACATCGAAGTAACTTAAGTATTCATCCGGGAGCGAATAAGATGTATCAAGATTTGAAGAAAATCTTTTGGTGGTCCGGATTGAAGAGGGATGTAGCTCAATTTGTGTATGCTTGTTTGACTTGTCAGAAGTCTAAGGTGGAACATTAGAAGCCTAGTGGATTGATGCAACCGTTGGACATTCCATAATGGAAATGGGATAGTATATCTATGGATTTTGTTACGGGATTGCCGAATACGCAAAGAGGTCATAATGCTATTTGGGTAATTGTTGATAGGCTTACTAAATTTGCTCACTTCATTCTGATTGATATTAGTTATCCATTGGAGAAGTTAGCCGAGATTTATGTTCGCGTGATTGTGAAGTTACATGGAGTTCCTAAGAGTATTGTGTCGGATAGAGATCCTAGATTTACATCAAGATTTTGGGAAAGTTTGCAAAGTGCTTTGGGTTCTAAGTTAAGATTGAGTTCGGCTTATCATCCACAGACAGATGGTCAAACCGATAGGACAATTCAATCGTTAGAGGATTTGTTGCGTGCTTGTGTGCTAGAACAAGGTGATGCTTGGGATAGTTATTTGGCATTGATTGAGTTCACCTATAATAACAGTTTTCATTCAAGTATTGGTATGACACCATTTGAGACTTTGTATGGTCGGAGATGCCGAACACCTTTGTGTTGGCATGAAACTGGTGAAAAATCGGTAGTTGGACCGGAGATGGTGCAACAAACGACGGAAAAGGTGAAGTTTATTCGGGAAAAGATGAAAGCTTCTCAGAGTAGACAAAAGAGCTATCATGACAAGAGAAGGAAAGATCTTGAGTTTCAAGGATGTGGCCATGTGTTTTTGAGAGTTACACCGGTTACGGGTGTGGGTCGTGCTTTGAAGTCGAAGAAGTTGACTTCTCGTTTTATTGGTCCTTATCAGATTACTACACGAGTGGGTACTGTGGCTTACCGTGTGGCGTTGCCTCCGAATCTTTCGAACTTGCATGATGTGTTCCATGTTTCGCAACTTCGTAAGTATGTTCCGGATCCGTCACATGTTATTCCTATGGACGAGGTTGAGGTGAGAGGTAACCTTACGGTGGAAGTTTTACCGATTAGGATTTTGGATCGTAAAGTTAAGAAACTAAGAGGCAAGGATATTGCACTTGTGAAAGTAGCGTGGGGAGGCGCTTCGGAAGGCAATATGACTTGGGAATTAGAAAGTGGGATGCGAGAGTCGTATCCGGAGTTGTTTGGATCAGGTAATATTTTCGAGGACGAAAATTTCTAAAGTGGGGGAGAGTTGTAACGCCCCGATTCTGATTTCCCATTTTGTTGAGTCTTTTGGTTTAATTGGGTGATTATTATTTTAAATTGTGGAATTTATGTGTTAATATGTTATGTTTGCATACTATGCTATTTTTACCGATTTGGAGAGTTTTCGGGGAAAATAGATTGGAGGGTATTTTAGACATTTAGTATTTAATGTTAAGCTGGATATTTTGTGAGAAAATGGATTAAATAGATATTTTGAGAGAAATAGAATAGAAAGAAATATAAGTGGAAAGAGGAGAGAAAAGAGATAGAAATAGAAAGAAGAGAAAAGGAAGAGAAAGAAAGAGAGAAGAGGAGAAAAGAGGAAAGCTTGGAGAATCATCAAGAATAACATCTAGGCTTCGATTAAATCAGGTAAGGGTGTGAAATCTTATTATTCTCTCAATGTGTATGATTATGTATGTGTTTGTTGGATTAGTTTGGATTGATGGAGAGTTTTTGCTCATTTTCCATTTTAGGGCAGAAATGAGTTTAATCGGTAGAATCGATGTTTTAATGGTTAAGATTGAGAATGAATGGCGTAGTTTAGTCGAGGAATGTTAGGCTAAGACTACTAGAAGCCGTTGGAATTAAATCGGTTGATTTTGTGTTGGTTTGATGATTTTGGACAGTTAGGGTTTTGAACATCTCAGAAGTTCGCTAGCACATTCGCTAAGCGAGCAGGTCGCAAGTGTTCGCTGTAGCGAGCTAGTAGCGAATGGTCTCAGACTTGGACAGAATGGAAATGACCCTCTACGCTGGTAGCGAGGGGTTCGCTAGGTGAAGCCCCAACGAGTGAGTAGCGAGCACAACCAGTAGCTCAGGATCAGGCTTCGCTAGTACGTTCGCTAGGCGAGCCTGTAGAGAATGTGCGCTAGGACCTCGCTAGGCGAGTAGGCCAGCGAACGTGACAACAACTTGTTTTATTTTGTTGCTTCCATCCAATGTTGACGATTCCAATATATATATTTATAACGTATAACATGTGCTGTTATATGATATGCTGTCGATAGCCGTATGACGTGAATCCTAGATTACGGAATCGATTGTGAAATGTGGCCTTTTGGCATATATATATATATATATGTGTGTGTGTGTGTGTGTGTGTGTGTGTGTGTGTGTGTGTGTGTGTGTGTGTGTGTGTGTGTGTGTGTGTGTGTGCATTGTTTAAATTGATTTAAAATGCATGGTGATTGTGATGGAGTTTGTTGCCGTTTGGCATGATATTGTGAATGCATATTAATTGTATGCGATAGAATGAGATAAATGATGAATACAATATGGAATATGCATTGTGAACGTATGATGATTGTATGAGATTAGATGACATGAAAATGCATGAAAACATTATGAATATGTATGCATTTCAAGAAGTGTATGGAGTCATTTTGCATGTGAAGCATCAGGATATACATTCTTGTGCTGATTGATTCTGCGTAGAATTTACTGAATGTTTGTGTCCCCGTGTGGGGTGTGAGCAATCGGATTGTGTGCCCGTGTGGGGTGTGAGCAATCCATAAATATTGTGTGCCCATGTGAGGTGTGAGCAATGGGTGAACATCGTGTGCCCATGTGGGGTGTGAGCGATGGTTCCAATAAGTTCCTGAGTGAACTTGAGATGATTGAGTCGGTACCGCATGTGCATCTGCATAGAGTCGTGAGTCGGTCTCTATGAGTTGCATTTATCATCATGAATTGTGTATTGGTAAATAAATATAATTGTAAATGTTTATGTGAAGTGATGAATGTTTTTAGTGTGAATATATACATTGTGATGTATATGAATGAATGGTTAATATATGCATGATGAATATGCTTGGTGAATTATATATATGTTGTGATATATATATATATATATATATATATATATATATATATATATATATATATATATATATATATATATATATATATATATATATATATATATATATATATATATATATATATATATATATATATATATATATATATATATATATATATATATATATATATATATATATATATATATATATGCATTGATTATAATGATAATATTTCTCACCCTTATGATGTTTTATGATACTCTATGAGGCATTGCAGAGTAGGATTGCTAGAGGTCTTTTTGTGAAGCGTGACTTCATTCTTTTTGGTCGGATGACTCTGATATGTAGCATCGGGTAGCTAGGATTGTATAGAATTCTTTTGTGATACATTTGTATATGTATCTGCTGATGAATGTTTATGAAAACATGTTGAATGATGATGTGAATCAAACTGAATGATATGTATATATATATATATATATATATATATATATATATATATATATATATATATATATATATATATATATATATATATATATATATATATATATATATATATATATATATATATATATATATATATATATATATATATATATATATATATATATATATATATATATATATATATATATATATATATATATATATATATATATATATATATGTTTGAAGTGATTCAATGTTTAGATTTTCCGCTTTTATTCTAAATATTGAGATGTGGGTGTAAGGACTAAGTTCCTCTGTTTTGAAAGTTACCCCACTGTTGCATATCTTGTTGAGCAGGTGTTGTATGTTTTAATTTCATGTATAATGTGACATGCCTCTTTTATACCATGTTTTAATTATACTCTGATGGAAATATTTTAATATGTGCCTAAATGATTTAATTGATTATTTAGGGGTATAGAAAGGGGTTGTTACATAAACCCCAAACAGGTTTGTAACCCTATAAACGTTGGACAAAAGAGCGTAAGCGTCATGGCGCATATTAGAACATGCAATGATAACATGTGAGCAAGGGACACGGTATGCTTGAAATTTTCTGCAGTCACACCACCTGTTTAAGAGGATGACCTTATAATGTACCATAGGCTTCCCCTCACCATGGTGCATTGTCTTCTTAACACTAAAAACATTGTTAGTGTAGTAAAAAATTCTGACTTGATATGTGCTGGATTTTGTTGTTTCTTCTTTCATCACCTCGAGGTAGTTATCTGTAAATGTTTGGCCAAAATTCAACACATCACTCCACTTTGCACCCCTTTCAGCAAATAATGATCTCAGTCTATAATATGTTACACTTACCAATGCTATAATGGGCAAATTATGTGTGCCTTTAAAGACAACATTCAATGACTCAACAAGGTTGGTAGTTATGTGATCCCAACGTCGACCCCCGTCAAATGCCCTTGTCCATTTTTAGACTGGAATATTGTCAACCCACCTCAAAGCATCAGCATTTGCCATGCCAATCTCAGATCGATAGTAATGAAATGTTGGTTGGTTTAAAGCATACCCTAAATAAATAAAAAATTAAAATATCAACAAGACAAAAATATACTATAGTTATCCATGTTAATTACTTTTTTCCGTAGGTTCATGTCCTTGATTTCTCTCATAAAATTTTGCAGATACAATAAACATGCATCGATGGGGGATTATGTCAACCATTTTCCACATTGTTGTATGCACTTTCAATTGATGCATGTCGGTCTGAAATCAAATATAGGTCTGGTTATGGCGCAACATGCCTCCTTAAGTTTCACATAGAAAATCCCCAACCTTCAGTTGTTTCACCTTCCACAAGGGTAAAAGTAATTGGGAAAATATTGTTGTTGCTATCTTGTGCCACCACCATAACCATTGTGCCCTTGTACTTACCGTATAACCAGGTTTCATCAATTTGAAGTATGGATTTGCAATATGCAAAACCTCTGATGCATGGTTGGAATGTCCAGAATAATCGGTGGAAGATGTGTTTCTCTTCAACAATTATTCTGTCATCTGTATACATGGGTAGTGTTTCTATTTCCAGCACAGTGCCCAAATTTTTTTTTAAGTGCTAACAGGAAATGTGGAAGTTCATTATATGAGTTCTCCAAGTTACCGTATACCTGTTCAATTGCTTTATTCCTTGCAATCCATGTCTTTCTGTAAGACAGAGTAAAATTGTATTCAGAAATAATTTTACTTATGCAAACACTAACCTTAATAGAAGGATCCTTCTCTACAAATGACATTAATACCTAAGACATTAACTGAGAGGTTAGTTTTTGATGATCCTGGTTAAACATAGTTGTTGAACAACTATGTGGTGGGTTCATAATGCCTATCTCCCACAAGTCACTTCTTTTTCGGTATGACGCCAATAGACGAAACTTGCAGGAATTATTTTTGCAACAAATTATGTATCTCTTCTTGTTAAAATTTGTCACCTTATAATCCACGCAGTGTTTCATGTGATATTGCTTAATGGCAAGCACACAGTCGGCTTTATTTTTAAATTGGTTACCGACTTCTATGTCACCCTCCATTAGAATATGAGGATTTTGTGGTCATTCAAATGATGTTCCTTCTACATTTAGGGGCAGGTTTTTCATATGGGCCGGTGGGTAGAATACATTCCCAATTGGAATGTGTTGTTCATCTTCGTTGACTTCGTTGACACTGTTTCCTTCCTCAAACAAATTAATATATAAATCATTAACTTGTGCCTCATTTTCTTCTTCGACGTCTTCTTCTTCAACATCTTCGTATGGAATTATGGTTGGCGTTTCTTCTATGGATGCATTAATGATCTGAAAAATTTGAGCTTCTTGACATTGTTCAAATGTTATATATAATTCAATGTACAGAAATCCAGAATGTTCATGATTCGAGAACATTGTTTCAAAATCCTCGTCGTCACGAACCTTTAATGGAATAAATTTAAAGTGATGGTTCCCGAAATAGACAACATTTTTGTACGTAATCTATGTAATTGATCCTGCTTGAAGCTTCATCTCTACCTTATCTTTAAAATATTGGAATGACGATCTTTTATTAACACTGAAACGACTTATGTCAGTGTTTTCAAATATCAAACCCACTTCATCAGATACAACAACACTCCCATTATAATGGGCATTAACAATATATTGTTGAATAGTAGACATTATATAAGAATATGTGATGAAAATGATTTGTGTTTATGTACATGCAAGAAGAAATGATATGAAAATGTTTGAAGATGATGAAAAAATTATGAGAACTAGTCCTAGTTATAAAGCAAATGATATAAGTTTTGGCATTTTCCTAACACTCATGCATGAATATCATATGTGGCTTCTGGTCAAAAAATGAATTAAACATTGCTGCCCATCCAATGGGCGGAAGATACAAAAATTAAAAGCAGCCGCTCATTCAATGCTTGGCTGTCCTGAAAAGCTGCTGCATGGTATAACTCTGCCGCTCATTCAGTCCCCGGATGTCAGACACATTAATTTGTTATCGCCCTTTCAGTCCCCGGATGACAAACAGAAATAAAGTTGCCGCCCATTCAAAGGGCGGTAGTCAACAGAAATAAATTCTTGCCATGCATGCAAGAAACACGTACCAGCATTGTTACTATCACCTTTAATTCTTCACATTAATTTCTTACCTACATTTTTTTCACATTAATCAACTTCATCTCCTATAAATACCCTATCATTTCTATTATACAATTCATCTCAATACAAAAAGCATCTACCAATCTCATAAAACTCTCTACTTCCACTCTTATAAAATGGTTTTGCTAACCTTAGGAGAAGATCATCGAGAAACATTGCACCATATGTAAGTTTATCTTATTTATAATGTTTACAATGTTACTTGTTAAAATGTTATAATGTTATTTATAATGTTAAAATATTATTATACCTTATTTAAAATGTTACTTGTTAAAATATTTAAAATGTTATATACCTTATTTAGAATATTTAAGTTAAAATATTTAAAATGTTACTTGTTAAAATATTTAAAATGTTACTTATTAAAATATTTAAAATGTTATATACCTTATTTATAATATTTATGTTGTTAAAATATTTAAAATGTTACTTGTTAAAATATTTAAAATGTTTATAATATTTATGTTGTTATTTATAATATTTAAAATGTTGTTAAATTATGTTTATAATGTTTATAATTATTTATAATGGTATTTATAATTATGTTTATAATGTTTATAATTATTTATAATTATGTTTATAATGTTATATACCTTTTTTGTAGGATGAAAAAAATTTCAAACCACGTCCACATAAGTACATAGAGCCTGATGAAATTATCAAACCATATTTGGTTCAAGCGGGTTTCGGTCACATCATCAACATAACTTCATATGGAATTGATCGAAAATTTCTTCTCGCCTTGTGCGAAAAATGGAGACCAGAAACCCACACATTTCACTTCCCCACAGGTGAATGCACGGTGACCTTGGAGGATGTCCATATGTTGTTAGGTCTGTGTCTGGATGGGTTAGCGATTGTTGGTGACACAAACGTTAAGTACGATTTAGTAGAAGAACTATTAAGGGTGTCGTTGGAACGAGGTGATAGGAAATGGCAAAGCCTTAAAATTACATGGCTAAAAACATTTTATGGTGCTTTGATATTGAACGAGGAGCCTCCCGAGGACTAAAAATTTATAAAACTAGAATTTATATTTTATTGCTTTTTGCATGCTTTTTATTTTCTAATACTAATGGTAATACTATTCATCTTTAATTTTTACCATTATTAGAAGATTTAAGTCAAATAAGTAGATATAGTTGGGGCGCTGCTACCTTAGTGCATCTATACAGAAATTTGTGTAGATGCGCAAGAAAAATGTGCATAATTTTGCTGGTTGTGGCGTTTTGATTCAAACTTGGGGATGGTCCAGAATGCCCAGACTGACGCCAATAAACCCCAATCCATACCACTTTCCATATGCGACCAAGTAAGTATGCAAAGTTTATGTATATATACTTTTCATCTATAATTTTTACTAATTATTTGTTTCATAGGTGGTCCACATATGGGATGAATTACGAAGAAAAAAACCCATCATCATTGTAATCCTGGATATCGGACGTTCTTCGATCATTTTGAGGAAGGTGATGTATTATCTCTAACACTTATACTACTATCATTAACATTTATTTATTTATTTTTAACTCTAATCCCTTTTTAACTATATTATAGTTTCTATAGAGGCCCTATCTTGAACTTGAAGATGAGGATCCAACTGAAAGCGACATGTGGAGTTCTACAACATTCATATTTTGTTTCACTTATGTTGAAATGCATCATTCAGATAGGGTGAAACTCTAATTCAGAATTCAACAAGACATTTCTGGTCCACCTACGTGCATGGAGAGGTACCGCAAGAGTACAATGAACGAGTAATAGAAATTCGATACTTGGAGAGACCATAACAGATAAGAACGTCAATACTGGATAAATCGTCGTCGAACTATCCTACAAGGAAATGTCATGGAAACCGAGTATAAACCCAATAGGGAATACATGAATTGGTATAGATATGTGACCATTTTGTATCTATCACAAAATAAATACTTATGGGACCCTCATAACCAATCAACTTCTTCAAACTTCCAAAACACCAGACAACCTTGTGACACCCAACCACAAACATTTAACACCCCTCAACAAATATTTAATACCCAACCACAAATATTTAACACCCCACAACCTTTCAACCCAACATAACAACCTTATACCCCAAGTCAACACTACCATCAACCTTACTTATCATTTAACCCAACCCCCTTTAACATCCAACAACAAAACCCAACCTCTTCATACACCCAATATAACAAATACTCATTCTCTCAACCTACCCCATAAGAACACAGCTATCGAACACCCCAACCACAAGTCCATTTTTACCTCTCACAAACCTTCACCCTTAATTCATCTCAAGATCAACATCCATACACCCCCTACATGACTAACACAATGCCACATTCGCACCTATCAAGTTGGGGTAATGAGGGAACAAGATTAAGTTATAGCAGTGCGGC
Organism: Lathyrus sativus; assembly: GCA_963859935.3. Lineage (NCBI taxonomy): Eukaryota > Viridiplantae > Streptophyta > Magnoliopsida > Fabales > Fabaceae > Lathyrus > Lathyrus sativus. The sequence continues at coordinate 445,758,402 of OZ012739.1, read as the reverse complement.
GGCAATACCAACTGTGGACGATTTGAGTGATGATATGGTCGCTAAATTCATGAACCCTAGCAATGATGCAGGACCTTCTACTCAGCCCCCAAACATTGATGTTGATCGTAGAAGGTCCACCAGAATGTACAGGTCTTGCTTGTGGAACCCACTAACGCTTACGTCGACTGGGTCAAAATTAAGGGTGGATAGGGATTTAATGTACTTTTTTAATTTCATGAATAAATAAATATTTATTTCAATTCATTTATTTTATTTTATTTTATTACTATTTTATTTTTTTATTGTATATAAAATTATTAATTATTATTATTATTATCCATTTCATAATTATTATTTATAATTTAATAATAATAATAATTTTTCATAATTATTATTTATAATTCATAATTATTATTCATTATTTTATATTTATTATTTATTATTATTCATTATTTTACATTTATTATTTATTATTATTAATTATTATTATTATTATTCATAATTATTATTTATAACAATTTAATTTAATTTTTATAATATATTATTCATAATTATTATTTATAAAAACAATATATTAAAACTTAATGAAACAAATCAATATAATAATATAAAAATTCGTGTACACTACCACCCATTAAAAGGGCGACACCTTTTTAAAGTTCACTGTTCCGCCAGTTGAAAGGGCGACTGTGTTGCACCAAAAATCAATTTTATTTGAAACTATGGCAATATGGTATTTTTTTTAGACTTATGGTATTATGGAAATTTCTTTCCAATACAATGGCAGGATTGAAAAAAATTTCACAAAATGTAGGTTTTATTGAAAAGTTTATATGAAAATCAATGGCGTCGATATTAGATATTATACCTGATTAATTACAAGATATATAACTCTGTAAATGTTTATTTCCTTGTACGACAGACAATTCATATTGTGAATATAGAATTTTTAAACACTGGTTTTTAGAATATTTATTGTATATTTTATTGCATAAAATTAAAGGAGATAAGGGAGGAAAATAATAGTACACATATATATATAGTGGTTCGGCGTTCGTCCTCACTTTACCTACTTCACTCTTCAATGGTGTTAAAACCATCCGGAAATAATCATGATCTTCCACTATTTTCTAAGTTTGTTACAAGCATTTTAATTACAACGAAATATCACACACATATGAGAATTACAAGATTCATATGGAAAACAAAATACTGAAAGTTATGGATTTAAATGGGAATTTGATCCTAAAGGTCACTATAACTCAAAACATAACCTTCAAAGTTGAATTGAAAGTAATGGAACATAGATGTGTCTCAATAACTTCTAAGTTTGTTACAAGCATTTTGATTACATCGAAATATCATACACAATTATTCCTTTATTGATGCAGATACTCAAACTGCTAACAAACTCAAGGTCCTCAATAATCTTGATCCAATAACCCTGTTATCCATAATAATCTGCTCAAAGTCTTCATATGTGGCAATTCATCTTAATCCTGCCGATATCTTATTTGAGTGATTACCATTGGCTAAGCGTTTAATTGGACAACTCCCAAATTTGTCTATGAACAGTCTTTACACGACTTCACTAAAGTTGGATAACTCCCAACTCTCCCTTATAAATAATATGTACTCGACTTCGCCAAAGTCTTCCATGAAGTATGATGAAACTCTCCTCTCGATAGATAACACAATGTCCAAACACATTCAAGAACAATTATTGCACATGTTATAAGTAACAAACTTCACACAAAAACATTAGATACCTTAATGTACCGCTAGTCTCTCTCAAACACTCGATCTTTAGAGATGAAGGTCCACAACACTGGATAAGGGCTAAGGTTGAAGATAATGAACATTGCCAAAACAATCTCACGAACGCTCTAAAATTCACAAGATAACAACAAGGAGTTTATATGTTGGTGAATGAAGAACACATAAAGGTTATCTCAAGTTTCTAGGTAAAATGGGTCTTGATTCTTGATATTTATCGTGAGTTTGATCAAAATTGAATTATTAGAAGATTGATCAACTCACTTTCTCTGGTTTCCCTTAACAACAAAATTACACACATAAGGTGTAACAAAAAGGAGATGTAATTTGACATGAATTACACTCAAGAAGTTATTCTTCAAACAAGAGAAATATACAGGGATGCTAGGAATGGACACACTAGGGAGGAAAAGATAAATTTACCTTTTGTGTAAAATTTTCATCTTTCTTTCATTATGAAAAAGTTCATAATGAGAGATTATTGTTCTCTTGGATCAAAGAAAAACTATTTAAATCTAAGGTGAAAATTTGGATGTTTAAAGTTATGATTCAAGTCACTATTCAAACTCATGACTCAAGTCAAGTGCAAACCATGATTCAAGTCATATTGTATTGTGATTTGTGTCACTTGTATTTCACGATTCAAATCAAATATGTCAGAGCCAGATTCTTGATTTCATAGAAAGTTGTGATTCGAGTCAAGTTAATCTTGTGATTTGAATCAAATTACACAAAGCAAAATCCAATTTAATTTTATGATTCGAGTCACACAATGTACATGATTTGAATCAAGCAACTCAACACCTTGATTCAAGTATTATAACTTGTGATTCAAGCAAAACTTGATGAAAAGACAAAAAAAAAACAACAACTTGCAAGGCTAAAAAAGGACACATAATAACATTGACCAACATTCTAATTTATTAAATAATGAATGGACTAAAGGTACAATACTATATAGCTGAAGCAAACAAAATACAATTCAAAATCGAACAAATCTGAATAATCAAATAATGAATAAATTACAAACACGAGAATACTTAAATAACACATATACACAAATCAACAAAAACATCAAAACTAAAAAACGATATCAAACAATACCGTGACTACAATTTCATGGAGAATGGGAGAACAACCTCTAGTATATAGACTTGTTTGAGTTTAGAATTAGGATCACAAATTGAGAATAAATTACTTAAACTATATCTAAATTGAACTTTTGCAACCATAGATTTAAATAATACTAGTAAGTAGGTAGACACGTCAATTCTTTATGAAATGGTTTTGCTTTACTACCTATTAGAATGCTTTCTTTTTTTTACCATAGAAAATTTGGATTATATATTGATATGTTATTGATTATTATATTGAAGCATATTATTAATGTAAGAAATGAGAGAAGGATTTATCCAAATTGGATTTACAAAATTAAACAGAGGTTCAACAAATTTATATTACTAAGTAGCTATTTTCACTAGGAGCTTTGTGCAGAATCATATCAAATAAAGTTTTCATGCATTCACAAAGTTGACATTAAGATTTTTTTAATGCTTTTTCACAACATTCAGATATGTATACCAAGAAGAAAATACATTGGGTGAAGTGGGAAATTATTTGCAAGGAGAAGGAAAATGGTGATCTTGGAATCAAAAGCCTATCTGAATTTAACCCGGCTCTGATTTCGAAATGGAAATGGCAGATTATGATGGAAGATGAGTCGCTTTGGTGGAGGTTCCTTATAGCTCGTTACGGAGAGCTGAAACATCACATTTTAATGGGAAAATTTAGCACTAGAAAGTTGTCATTAGCTTGGTGGAAAGATCTTTTGAATTTGGGACCCGTTACAGCTAATCTTGGTTTTTGTTTTGCAGGTTTTAGCAAATTTAATGTTGGTGACGGTACTTCACTCCCTTTTTGGACAGCTAACTGGTACGACAATATTCCTTTAGCAACTCAATTCCCTGGTCTGTTTTTGTATTAGCAGCAGAAAATCTAAATGTTTGGAACAAATAGGAAGCTGGTCTAATGGAGTTTGGTCTTGGGGAGAATTTGGCATTATCCCGGAGTCGAATGGAGACGTTACTTTTAGGATACAATCCTTGAAAGACCTGTTAGCTTACTTTAAGCCACTATAAGGAGAGAAAGATGTGGTTAGATAGTTGAGTTATGAGGCGAATTATTTTACTATTAGTGAGGTGTATCGTTTGATAACGTTTTCCACAGGCTAAGAGCAACTAGCCATTGAGCAAAGAAAGGCATTCAAGTGTCTTTGGAAGATCAAGGCATTGGTAAAAATCACTGTGTTCAGTTGGAAAATTTTGTGGAATAAGGTGGCAACAAAGGATCTCTTTATTAAAAGAGGTATGTCTAGCATCAATCCTAAATGTGTTTTATTCCTTACAAAGGCAAAATCTGTGCATCACTTGCTATTCTCTTGTGTTATCTCTTCTTTGATTTGGGAGAATTTAAGAAATTGGGTAGGAAGCAAATTTGTCTTTGATAATTGTAGTTGGAAGTTTCTTCTGGATTGGTGTGGTTCAAGTAATCATCAAGGTGTCTTATCAATACTGAGCTCAATTTGGTTAGCAACTATTTGGGTTATATGATAAGTTATAAATGACATAATTTTTAATGAAGGGAATTCTAATGTTAATGACATTTGTTGGTGTAACACCCCAAAATTTGCCTTTCCGTTTTAGCAGTATCTGGCTTTTGTTTCTTTGCATTTTCGCATTCCTGCATTCGCATAGAATTCTCTCTTGAGGCAGGGGATCAAGGTTTTCCCGTGGCTCAGTTTTCATCTCAGTGCATGAACTTGAACGTCGAGCACCGGAGGCTCTGGCATTTGTTTTGCTCAGCGGTCGGGCGACCGATTTTATTTTATTTTGCAGGATATTTTCAGCTCAGAAAGCAGCATTCAGGCTATCTCAAGCATTTTCAGGGTCATGATATTCAAGAGCAAGTTTCGGAAGCTAAACAAAGCTCAGAACAGCTGAAAACGGGCAAATGTGCAGGTTTCCCTCCAAAAGGCGCCAAATTCAAAATTTTGAAGGTGTTAATCGATTAACAAAATGTGTTAATCAATTAACCAAGTCAAAATCAGTCCAGATTTGAATTTTTAACAGTGTTAATCGATTAACCAGTGCAGGTTTTGCCTCTGCACGTGAATTTTCAAAGGGAGTCACTTTGGGGTCCAATTTTGATCACTTGGAAGCTCAATTTTACACTTGGGAAGGATCTAGAAACATCTTGAATTTTGGTTAATCTCATTTTCCCTCCAAATGCCCATTCCTCATTCCAAACCAAAATTTCCAAACCACATTCCAAACCTCTCATTTGGATCCAAACCTAAGAGGTATTTAATTGGTTTACTCCAAACCTCACACATCTAATCTTCATTTTTCACTCTCATTTTCAGAATTCATCTTAGTTCTCTCAAGTTTTCTCTCAACTTCCAAAACCCTCACCAAAGCTCTTCATCTATTGAATTCTTTGATTCTCCATTAGAATCAATGAATTCTTGAGCTAGAACCTTCATCCTTTATCATCACCATCTCCATTTTTCCATTTGATTTTTGTGCAAGCTTGGATCTGATTTTTGAAGTGGTGTTGGAAGTGATTATTTGGAGTAATTTGGCTTAATTTTGGTTGATCATCACTTCTATTACAAGAATTGGCTTGGATCTTTAAGTATTCCAGATTTCTTGTTTAGATCTACATGTTTGAAGTGAATCAACATTAACCGAAGCAATTCTTCGCTTCGAAGGTTAGAGTTCTAGATCTATTGCATTTTGAGCTTATTTTGCATAAACATGTTGATTTTCATTGATTTAATTCATTCTTGATCAATATGAATTGTGATGGTGTTGTTTAGATGTGTTTACATCTTGATTAGATCACTGTTTTATGGTTTAATTTCATGCACAATTGCTTATGAGTTCATGTGGATGATTACTTAAGTGGTAAGTTGCTGAAAATTGCTTTTCTTTTGCTGTTTTCTGTTGTTGGAGCAGTGTTAATCGATTAACCTCTGTTGTTAATCGATTAACCAGATCAAACTTTCAATTTTTCTGCAGTTCACACAGTGTTAATCGATTAACGTAATATGTTAATCAATTAACACGTTCAAACTTTCACTTTTTCAACTATTTTTCAATGGTTAATCGATTAACACCTATTGTTAATCGATTAACACTGCTCCAGCAGGCCTGTTTTTGCTGTTTTTCATGCTTGTTTCGGTACCGTTTCACTTCGAATCATCATAGATCAGTGTGATGCATTAGGAGTGAGATGTTTTGGATATGTGTCGCTGTTCGTGATTGTTTAATCGGGATTTCATTGACACGCGTGCTTGCTTTCCACTTGGATACATACTCTCGTATATGTTGTCCGAAGTGATGTGCATTTTCTTTTGTTTTGCTTGAGTGTGAGAATCAAGTGGTCGAGATGCGCTTGTGGCGGCTGCTGCCCCGCACTTCTTTTCCTCCCACTTTTCTCCGATGCTTGGTGGCCGATGGTCGTAGGAGCTCGCTTCTCCCATCCTTTCTCTTTTGTGCTTGCATGTTCATGATTGTTTGCCTTCTTGCATTTCTTTACTTTGTATGCATCTTTGTGCAGCTCCTTTCTTGCATTAATAAAGGTCGAAATGTGCTTGTGGAGGTATTTACCACACACTTTTTCCTCCCTTTGCTTGTGTGTTGCATTGCATATGCATTCTTTCTTCTTTTATGTTATTTCATGCTTCCTTCTTCTTTTGTCTTCCTTTTCCATGTCCCCTTAGGATCTCTAATATCTTGAGATTATGATAGACCTTAGGACTTAAACCATGTATGACAACATTAGGTAGCATTCCCTTTAACCTCAATCATAGGATCATTTTGCATGATAACTATTATGTTTGAGTTAGTCTCCCTTTAGTGTGTCCTTTCTCTTCTCATCTTCAAACTTTCTCAAAACATCTAATAAAGGTTAAAGATTGTTGTACGTTACGAGTCTTAAGTACTTGGGAAATGGTGATTGGGGGGCCTCATCTCAATTATCTAGAGTGTTTAGCGTATGTCCTTTGGACGATATGTGACGCATTCGCTCCTAGGTCATAGTCTTTAGTGCATCATGAATTACAAACAATAATCAATGCACTTCTTCTCTAAAAAAAACAAAAAAAATCATCAAACTTCATTTTATCCCTCAGGATCCTAATAATGGAAAACCTTTTTTTCATAAGGAGAGTTTTGTTAACTTTTGGTTCTACCGCAAACAGGTAACGCCTAAGTCTCCAATGGTCGAGCTGCATACACCTAACTGCTAGAACTAAGTTTTAACCCTACTCGGGTAAAACATTTTGAACAAACCGGTGTTCTTGTTACCCCGAACTACGTTTGCTCTGATTTATCATACCATATGAGAATACGTAGGCACAAGACGCGATGTCTTGGCGAACAACCTTTCCCCACCTTTCATCCGTAGTTAGTCAAACTACGTTGACTCTGACTTTCCCATTGCACGAGGGAATACGTAGGCCCAAAGCGGCGATGCTCTGCCAAGTTTCTTTTCTTTCCTTTTTGTCCTGTGAGCCTATAATGCAGATAGATTAAACACACCCTTAGATAGACAACAAGTGTGGATCCCGTCGAGTACGACGGACGTGAGGGGTGCTAATACCTTCCCCTTGCGTAACCGACTCCCGAACCCGAGATATGGTTGCGATGACCTGTCTTCTCCCATTTTCGTCAGGTTTTCTCTGATCGTTTCCTTTCCCTCTTTTGGGATAAATAACGAACGGTGGCGACTCTTCTATCATTGCCGACACCTTTTTTTGCAGTAGTGACAACTTGCGACTCTGTTGGGGACAGGAACATCCCCTATGCGAGTTAATCCTAGCGCTTGGTTGTTTATTTCTTTGGGTGTCGTATATATGTTATTTTCCTGCATTTTTATTTTCAGCATTGTATATATCATTATTGCTGTGTTGTTGGGGGGGGGGGGAATTCCACTGAGAGATAAGCCGGACCCGGGCTTGAGTACAAACATAGCTTTAGAGCGGAAAGTAGTGACAGACCTGTATGTTTCAGCATGCATTAGTCCCCACGAAATTCGCGTTTATATGAGGTTTTCTATGAAGGTATCCTATCTTGTACATTAGTCGGGAGGGGGTATTGGATCAGGAAACTGTCGACTCTGGAGACCGATCATTTGTGATTCAGCCAAGTGAGGCCTCTTCGGGAGATTATGATGTCGAACCAGAAATGGTGAACGTATCATCGTTTCTCGAAAGTCTGTGACGCTGATGAATGCATAAGATGCCGAACTTTATCAGTGGATAGGTCCATACCTGTGATAGGGATTGGGTTATGCAGGAAACCTTGACTTTCAGACTACCCAGTTTTCTTTGCAGTATGAATCTATGTTCTTGATACCAGGGCTTCCTATCAATGATAGTGCTAAGTTGATACCAGGGGTTCCTACAAAAGAGAAAGAAAAAGAACTGACTCGGCAGAGCATCGCCGCTCTGTGCCTACGTACTCCCTCGTGCAATGGGAAAGTCAGAGTCAACGTAGTTCGCCTAACTACGGCTCAAAGGGGGGAAGGTTGCTCGCCAAGACATGCATCTTGTGCCTACGTACTTTCGTCTGGTATGAAAGATCAGAGCAAACGTAGTTCGGGCTTACGAGAACATAGGCTGTTCAAAAGTTTTACCCTAGTAGGGTTAACAGACAGTTCTAGCAGTTGCTGTATGCAGCTCGACCTTTGGAGACTTAGGCGTTACCGTTTGCAATAGGACTGAAAGTTAACAACACTCTTGTTTATGAAAAGATTTTTCCTGATTAAGACCCCAAGGGGTGAAAAAGAGTTTGAGTTGTTTTTGTGTTTTTTAAGGAAGAAGTGTTTTGAATTTGGTTTGTGACTCATGCTACACTAGAGACTATGATCTAGGAGCGAATGCTTTGTATATCGTCCGAAGGATATACACTAACATTCTAGATAATTGAGAGGCAACCACCCAATCATCATTTCCCAAATGTATTAAGGCTCGTAGTGTGCAACAAGGGTCAAGCTTTATTAAGTGGATTGAAGTTGTTTGAAGATGAGAAGAGAAAGAGGACGGACTAAGGGGGACTAGTCCAAACCCTAAAAGTTGTCATGCAATGTGCACCTAAAGTTGAGTTTGAAAGGGATCTACCTAATGTTATCATGCATGGTTAAAACCCTAATGTCTATCATAACCTCTCTTGAACAAGAGAGGTTAGAAATCCTAAGGGAAGGAAGACAAAAGAAGAAGAAACAATAAGAAGAAACAATGCAAATGTAGGATGCAAACATAAATGCAACAAGGAAGACAAAGATGCAATGCAAGTGAGGGAGGAAATATGTGTGGGGCTGGAACCTCCACAATCTCATCTCAACCTCAAGCCATGGTATGAATAAACACAAGAGAAGAGGAGAAGAAGATGCATAGAAAACAAGTAACAAAAACAATGAGAAAAAGAGTCCTCATGGATTCATTACTTTAGGCAAGCTTCAGGTTCCTCCTCAAGAGGAACCAAGCAACCTTAAGTAGTATTCCAAGGTAATTGGACATAATGGGGATGAGAAGAAGAGATCTCAAAAGTTAAAATAAAACATCATAAGCAAATGCCAACAATAGCATCAAAGAATGCAAGCAAACATCACCTATGGAAACACAATATGCAAACATGAAAGTATGAGGCTAAATGAACAACTTATGCATATGATAAAGACCCATGAATTAGCACACAAGACCTATAACAAGCCCCTAACATGAAATAAACAGAATTAGGTTCATCAATAATGCACAACCAAGCTTTTGGAAGCAAAACAAAACAAGTACAATAGCAAAGATGCACAAACATGAAGCAACTTGCAAAATACATGAAATATAAGAAAATGCATTTAAAAATGCCAAATAAAATCTCAGAGGACCCAAAAGGTATTAGGAACCAGGGGTCAAAAGGGGAGATTGAAAATCAAAAGGGAAGTGCCTCAACAGAAGGCAAACACCAAGAGTGTCCCAAAACAAGGCCGAAATGGAGAGGGACCAAAAACAATTCAAACCACATGGAAACAGTACTTAAAAAATCATGGAAAAAATATCTGGAGATTAATCAACATGTTAAAACAATGCTAAAAAAAATTAGAAGTTTAATCCATACCATGAGCAAGAAATAAAATCAACAAGTCAGCACACATTTTTCATAACTTTAAATGACTATTTAAATGGAAAATATGAAAATAAATGGAAAATGCATCAAAACACGAAATTAAAAATGCAAAAAACTAAAAGACATGTTAAAGTATGTTCATGATTTTTTTCAGAATTTTTTAACATTTTTTTTATATTTTTCACGATTTTTTAAAGTGCAAACAAATAAAAGAAACAAATAGAGAAAATAAAAATGCAGAAAAAGTCACAACCATCCGACCAGCATACTAGTCAAAGGATCCAAGGCACCAGAATGTGCCACCTCAATTAATGAATTGGGGTATTAATTGTGTATGCATGAACAAAAGAAGGAACACATGAGTCTTAATGTGGAACACACGATCATAATACCACAAAACGGACGTACGAGATCGTGACACGTCATCTTCATCTTCTCCAAGTGACCTCCGGCCGGACCAACTCACCAGAAATGCGCCAACCACCGCCATCCTTACCGCCGGCCGCCACGAGTTGTCTTCTCCAACATGATTTAACCAATTCTCAACCGTTTCTTGCGAATTTTAGATGAAAATTCATCTACTCTCTGAGAGGAACATGAATCCAACCTCCATTTTCGTTAAATCTCAACAACCACTCCACAAATCAAACAATAAGCAAACATGCCAAAAAATAAAGTTCACCAAAACTTAAAATAAAAGGTCCAAACATCATCTACATGTTACAAGGAGTAAGAATCCATGAAAATTAGAGTAAAACACCATGAAAAAACATCAAAAAGAAACTACACAACTTTGAGCTCAAAAAAACAAATGTCATAAACACAAACAATAATGATCCAAAAATGATCTACATATCACAAAGGTTCAAATGCAACGAAAATGGTGGAAAATCATGGAGTATTAAGAGTGTAAATTTGAAATAAAGTTTACCTAGTGGAGAGCCTCCACTGGGCCTTGAAATGGTGATGAAGCTTAACAAAAAACGTCCAGAATCACTCCATGAACTTCAATTGAGGTGTTTGCAAGCTTGATTTGGTCTGAAAATGGTTGAATCTAAGAAATATATTTTGAGTTTTTCACCACTTTTTGAAAACGAAAATTGGTTGTTCATGCAACAAAATGACCTAGTTCTGCCTAAAAATTCATCTAGAATACTTATATGATGGATTTGTGATCAAATGGGGCCTTAATTCATGCAAAACAGCCCACTTTGAATTTTCACATTTCAACACTTTTTGAAAATGCCATGCACGTTTTTACCACTACACAACTTGATTTTTTGATCCAAATCCACTACAAATCATTTGTGTAAATTAAAAGAATGAGATCGGAGGTTTAATTTTGATCCTATGGTTGATTTTCATTTTGTTACTTCAAGAGGAAGAAACCATGAAAATGGCCCATTTTGAGACTTCAAAATTCTAATGTGAATATGGCAATGTCTTTGAATTGTTATTTGCAATCAAAAAATGCACAAACTTGCCTTGAAAAAGTTTAAAATCCATTAATTCTCAAATTCTCAATTTAAACCTCCTTTATGAAAAATTCAAACCCCAAATTCTCAATCCAAGCCTCCACCATGACAAGAGATGGTTTGGTAGTGAAAATGGCCCCATTTAAAGCAAGTTTCATGTTGAAAAGATTTCCATTTGAAGTGTGCAAGTTGGTGAAATGGACCTATAATTTTATGACCTGTAATCTTACTTTCCCAAAATACCCATGACATGTAAACCTCATAACTTGAGTTCTACAAATCAAATGAAAGACTTCTAATACAATATGGAAAGCTAAGATCAAGACCTACAACTTTCATGTTGACCAAAAGTTGAGGAGAAACACCCTTCTAGGTCAAAACTGGCTTGGAAGTTGGTTGACTTTTGTTGACCAAAATCACATACCTCAAATAACCTGTAACTTGTCCGGATCATAACTTGAGTTCTATAAGTCCAATCGAGGACTTCTAGTACTCAAATTAAAGCTAAGAACATGCTTTACAAGTTCCAAGTTTACCAAAAATTAAGATGAGACTTGTATCTTGAGGTAAGTGGTCTTGAAGTCAGGCACTAAATAGGGGATTTTACCTTGAGAACCCTAACTTAGTAACTTCTCACACACTTAACCCTTGATGAATTGAACTTGAAATGATGTCTCATATGTATTAACACAACATCCCTTGACCATAGAGACTTTGAATTGAGTTTCTATCTTCTTCCATTGCACAGTTGACTGAGGATTTACCAGATGAAAACCCTAATTGCGATACTTTCAACTGTGGCTTGTTCCACTTCACACAACCACTTGCATAAGCTCCACAATGACCTTCAAGGCCCTCAATAAGCTTTATTTACATCTCATACCCAAAATCATGCATTCATAAACCTCTGATGCTCTTCAGTTGGTCTCCCAGTTAAGAGCTGACTCGCACACATCCATCTGTCATTTCACAATACACTGACCACTCTGATGACCAATCAAACTTGAGTAACAACCCCTGCTTAGGCTCAAACCTCTGAGAAGACTCCTCTTGAGGTGCACAAACCCTTTATCCCCTATTCACTAAACTATGCTATGCAATGCAAATGCTACAAAGAAAAGAAATGAAGCACAAGCCAGCCAAAGAAAAAGGTTGGGCAAATTTTGGGGTGCAACAGCTGCTCCTATTCAAACGGCTTGGACCTGAATGGATGAAAAGCGAATGACTTTCAAACAATCAAGGTAAAAGGCGGTTGAATACCAAAGAAACCCGAAAATTTGCCAACCGCAAAAATAAACTGCAAAACTCATGATTGGGGAACAAATATCCAGAAAAAACTGAATGCATACAATTGCAACGACAACCGGCTGACTGATCATCCAATAAAGAAAACCTGACGTCGTTGTCAGTTGTCTGTGTAACGCCACAGACATGGAACCCATGGACCGGATCAACATGCACTTAATCCTTTCCATGGTCCAGAACCAGATCAACATGCACTTGATCTATTCACATTGTCTAAAGTCGGATCAACATGCACTTGATCCTTTCACATCGTCTAATGATAGAAAAGAAGAAACATAACCCCGAAGGTTCACATCGTCTAAAGCCGGATCAACATGCACTTGATCCTTTCACATTGTCTAATGATAGACAGGAAGAAAAACAATCCTGAAGGCTCACATCGTCTAATGATAGACAGAAAGAAAAATAATATATCCAAAGCTCACATCGTCTAATGATAGACGAGAGGAAAAATATAAACCACGTCAATGAACATCAAAACCATCCATCAAATTTCAGAATCCTTTCGTCCATAGGAATTGATGGAAAAATATCTTCAAAGGGGCCACATCATCAATAAGAACTGACAGGAAGAAACCCACCTTCAAAGAGCCATGTCGTCAATAAGAATCAACAACTAGGAAATCCTAACATTCTTCAAAGAGCTCCGACGTCAATAAGAATCGACAGCCAGGAAAAACCCTTCTTGTAATGTCATCTCAACCAATAAACAGAAAGAAAGCCAAATCTGAAAGATCGCCTTGAAACCTCCCAGCATCTAAAGATAGACGGAGAGAAAATCATGGCCAAAACTCATATCATCTAATGATAGATGATAGAAAAATTAATCCAAAGCTTGCATCGTCTAATGATAGACGAGAGGAACATCATACACAAAGCTTGCATCGTCTAATCATAGACGAGAGAAAACCATACACAAAGCTCGCATCGTCTAATGATAGACGAAAGAAAACAACACACAAAGCTCGCATCGTCTAATGATAGACGAGAGAAAACCACACACAAAGCTCGCATCGTCTAATGATAGACGAGAGGAAACCTGCTGGGGAAACACATCGTCGATAGGAACTGAAGGAAAGAAAGACTGCTTAGGGATGTCATCATCAGAGGATAAACCGATAAGTTGTCTGAACAAAGCTGCTGGATAAATGCCCCTGCATCGATTGCGAAGTGATTCAAGTTGCCACGGGAGGCTGATATAAACTGGCTTATGCTTCGAATGCATATGCTTATGTTTGAGTATGGCGTAATGCTCCATGCAAAATGGAAATACTACGCATTTGAGGATGAGATGCAAATATGATAAATATATGCAAAGATGCAGATGCAGGCTCGGGCTGTCGGAGAAAGCTGGATAACAGAATATTCCAGCAAAATAAATGCTGGAAAGGTGAAGCCAACTCCGCTGGGAATAACCAGATGTGCCAAGTACGATTAGACTTCTGCTGGGGATAGCTTACACATGCCAATGATGATTGGGCTTTTACTAGGGAAGATGGGTGAAACCTGACGGTGATTGATTAACACGACTTCCCGACATTCTTCTTGCACTCGAAAGCTAGCTGAACCTGCTTGAACAACTCTTGAAGACATGGAGGGGAAAAATTCATATGCTTCTAATTCTTCCCCAGCTCGTGGGACCTCCGTGGGGATATTCCTCAAAAGGAAATCTGAAATCTCATGCCTTGATGGCTTGATATGCACTGCCTAAGCATCTTGGACCTCGGAGAGGTACTTCACATTAATTGCCCCACGGGTAAGGAATAGCTTGGGCAGTCTTACAATGACTCTGCCCCTGATTGGCTGATCTGTGGGGAAAATGCTTCTTAGCTGCGAGAGATTCACCGAATCTCGACTCGACTGCCTCAAATTGACTGACTTTCGGATGGCTGACTCTCATGATCATTCGATATAACCTGCCCCAGTTCGATGGAGTATTCAAGCAATCTGCATTCTATCCTGATCAATCTTTCCACAGTGGAAACTTTCTCGCTGCCAAGCGTTTACTCACAAGTAAAACAAGTTGTCCTGCATAAAAGATATATTAAATGCAATGCATATGACAACTTTGACATTCCAATATGTTCACTGGAAAAAATTTGTGACATAAAGTGAATAAATCATTTATCAACATGTCAACATTAGTACAACGCTGTAAGAGGAATCCTTTTAGGAGTCAGTTTCGATGCGATCTTTACCGAAGTATGCTTTCAAAACAAACCTGCTTCAATTAGGACTTTTCCAGGTTGTAACTTGGTCAGGTTCACGGTTTACAAGGAAAGGATAAAGGCTCAAAGTTTATTTTAACCCACCCATTCTCCGTGATGTTCTCCGATCCTATATTCAGCTAATTCGACGCTAGCACTCACCTCTCAGAGGTTAAGAATAGGAGTGATGGTTCGGGAAACCACAAGTTTTTGGAGTGACAGTCATTCACTTTTTCGTCTTTGGTGCCTGAATCACACGACTTGTTTTTCATTATCATTTTCTTATTATATTTTTTAATTTCCCTAACTTTTGCCTGGACTGGCTCTTTCGAGCTTCTTTTGATTTCAAGGTCCAGCGGGATGCCCTAATTTTTGCCTAAGTCGCTTGTTTCCAAGATTCGACTTAGCGGGCTTTGTTCTTTTTCCCTTCTTTTAATTCTTTTCCTTTTCGAACAAATCGTGTGACACCGGCTGTCTGACTCTTTGGGGAATAACGTGACTGTTTCACTCCTTATCGGCAAGGTTTAACCACTGTGGTTCTTTAGGCACGACCTATACAAGTGTGATTGATCCTCAAACGGGAACAACTCCTATTGCAATTTGGATATTCAGCCGAACTAGCTGACACCTACCCTGCCCCAGGTTGAGATTTAGGTTTTTCATTTTCAGAAAGAAACTCCTACAACTAGGCTCAAAGGGGTTGACAAGGGATTATCTTCCTTATATCTCTGGTGTTTGGTATTTGAAACAATTCATGTACATCATCAGCAAGTTTTATTTCAAAAGCATACTTTCGGAAGCTTGCACGTCTTTAAACTTCGTCATCCTCCCCAGACTCCGCTTAAACGAGCGTATAACATCTGTAAAAAGCAATTAGTAAACAAGAATGGATTAAATCAAAACATGCATATTCATTTCATTAATATCAATCAACGAGAACAACAAGTTTTACAAATGAGATTGCACTTTAAACAGGAAAGGGAAATACAAACACAAAGAAATAACAAGATAAAATGAAAATTGCCAGCTTCTGGGAACTGGGCTTTCACACTGATTTGCTGCTTAGGGAGATATGACCCTTGAAGTCTTCAAACTCAGTCAGACGAGCGATGTATGACCAACCTTCCTCCTGGAAAAGATATACACCTTCGGTCCATCAACTGTTGTACCCTAGCTTGAAAAGCCTCGCAATCTTCAGTAGCATGCCCTAAGGATCCTCCATGATATCCGCATTGGGCCCTAGGATCGTACCCGGAAAGGTAAGGTTCTGGCACCGGTTTGAGAGCTTTGGGCTCCACTAAAGAATTTTGAACTAGGTGCTGCAGCAGCTGACTATATGACATTGGCATTGGGCGTAAAGGAGCACTCCTTCTTTTCAGATTATTGTTGCGGGGCCTATTCTGATTCTGGTACTGATAACCTTGCTGCGAGGACACGAAAGGTCGTGGATTTTGAACAGCAGAAACATCCGGCGACTGGGCTTGGATTCTTGAGAACTCTCTTTGCTCGAGTGCTTTCATTCTTAAACTTGACCCAGGAACAGGTAGCAACTGCGGGCAAGGGGATTCTGACACCAAAGATTGCGGTATATACTCTTGATCTATTGCAGCTTCATGAATGGGAATCGGAGTATCCATCTCTTTTCCATGATAAGGAATAACTTCGCCTGATACCTTCATGCCGCTCGATGTGAATTCAATCGTCTTCGAATCAATCATGTCTTGAACCTTATGCTTAAAAGCTTTACAGTTCGCGACATTGTGCCCCTGTCCGCCAGAGTGGAAATCACAATAAGCATTGACATCGAAGCCCTGTGGTGGTTGGCCAGTAAGCGGATCCAAAGTTCGAGGCTTTAAGAATTGGAGTTGGAGCAAGAGTTGCACCAACTGAGCATAATCCATGGGGATCTGATCGAAGATTCTATCTTGCAATTTTATTCTCTGACCATATCTTATAATCCTGGGACTCTCCTGAGGAACGGTACCCTTCTGATGGCACGGGAATTTCGGAACCTCTGGTTGCACAACAGACTTCTGACACACATTTCGCTCTGGCATAGGTTCCACAGACAGAAGTGGAACAAGCATCTTTGTGGCAGTTTCAGGCATTTGATCACCTTCTTTCTTGAGAACATTTCTTATCACTTCCATGATTAAGCTCACTTGAGTTTTCAACTGCTGGTTCTCCTCTCTGAGTGCATTCTGATCCAAGCACAACGCTTGCATGTCCGTGATGAACTGCCCCATCTGGCTCTTGACTTCTCTTAGCCCTGCTCGGACTTGCTCCATGACTTTGCGGGAATTCCTGTGACTATCTGATGATATAACCTGTAACAAACTAGTGGAGTATATGAAGTCAGATTAACAGCTCTGAGGTACCTGTTACACAAAAATAATATGCAAGATGCAAACAAGCATGCAACAAGGAAATCTCATAATAGCACCAAAGCAACAAGGAACCCAAGATCCAATCAGGGATAACCAACACACAGATATCACACCATCCAGAAATAACCGAATACAAACAGAGTGACCTCAACCAACAGGCCTGGCGATGGTCAGCATACAATAATGAACAAAAGCTAACAGATGCGGCAGTCAGCACAGGAAACCTTCTAGCAACTTTCCTCATATTCAACTGAGCCCTCAGTTTGAAACTCTTCAGAATACACACTCTCGGAAGACCCTTCCATAACAAGAACTGTTGTGCCCTCATGGCTGGATGAAGGGGAATCATGAATCTGAATAATACCCTGAGGCGTGACAAAAAACTTGTTAGAGTTTAACAGAGTCTGAACTTGGCTCCTAAGCACCTTACAATCATCTGTTGAATGCCCCTGTGCCCCAACATGGTACTCACAGCGAGCATTGACATCGAAGCCTGAAGGGTACGACGGGGTCATTGGATTAGTCTCTTTCGGCACAACTAGCCCACTTTTGACCAAATCCGACAATAACTGGCTGTACGACACCGGTAGCTGGGTAAACTGCCTTTCGGGTCTCCTTGGTCTTCGTCGAGCGTGCTGACGCGGCTGATGACGGTATGACCATTGGCTTTGAACACTTGAAACATCTAAAGACTAAACCTGAGATGTCGAAGATTCTGAGATAAGATCACTTCCTTTCTCCCATTCTTCTTGAGAAATCATAACTGACTCATTCTCCTCAACTGAGATAAAGGGCATGTCTCTAATCTTCCCATTCTTGAGCCCACTCTTAATGCGTTCTCCTATTATCACCAAGTCAGCAAAATTTGATATTCCCCCGCTGATCAACTTGTCAAAGTAATGGCCTTTCAGAGTACCCAAGAAGATATCCACTAACTCTCTATCCTGAAACGGTGGTTGAACACGAGCAGAGAATTCTCTCCATCTTTGCACATACCCTCTAAAGGATTCATTCTCCGCCTGAGATAATTCCTGCAACTGCATGCGACTGGGAGCCATATCGAGATTGTAGTCATATTGCTTCACAAAGGCATTGGCTAAATCTGACCATGATAGGATACAACCACTCTCCAACTGTATATACCAACTTAACGATGCTCCACTCAGACTATCCTGGAAGCAGTGAATCATAAGTTGATCATTGTGAACATACAAAGTCATTCTCCTACAGAACATCACCATATGTAGCTTCAGACAACTATCTCCTTTGAACTTCTCAAAATTTGGCATTTTAAACTTTGGAGGCATCACAAGACCTGACACTAAGCACATGCTCGAAGCATTCAAATCAAAAGTATCCTGACTCATCAATGTTAGAACACAGATTGGTTCTTAATAATAACTCTTTGTTTTGATGATAACTGTTAGTAAATTTTATATTTAAGAATTATATACTCTAAAATTTGCTTGTAAGTTTTACTGCAGATTGAAATGAAATTAACTCTCTAGAAGCAAATCTGAATTGTATACAAGAAGTTAACTAGACTCTAAAGCGCCAGATGCATTCATTAGAAGATTCTGATTGCTGTTTACAGAAGATCCTGAGCGTAGTCTCCAGAAGGATCTGAAGCAAGAAGCTCCAAAAGATTATGAAGCTAGTCAGAAGCATCTGAAGCAAAGAAGAATATTGTATGAAGAGTTTCTCAAAGCATAATTTTTACAGAAGTTTCTGAAAGTACTAACGCTGCCAAGTACTGAAGTTCTGTGTCAAATATGCTCTGATGATCAACACGCTGAAAGCACACATGCTGCAGAAGACTCTGATACAGCAAGGTTCTGAACATCATTAGAAGACTCTGACTCATTCAGATTCTGAAGAACTTGCTGAAAACTGAAGAAGAAATATTCAAAGATTATATCCGTTGGAGTAAATCAAACGTCTCTTTCCTCATTTGTGCTAGACACAAGAACATAGACAAAAAGGATTGTTCTGTGCTTTCTACTTCTAGGAAAGGTCACTTGATGTGAAGACAAAAAGGCTCAGACCTTTTGGGACACTCTTCTCAACGCTCAGCATCCTTGGATCAGCTGCCTATAAAAGGAAGACTCCACCAAATTCTTCAGTTACACAGTTTGCTGAAAAGAAATCATAATATTCAAAGCTCTCATTCTTTCATATTCTTCTTAGAATTTCTTGTACTTAAACTTAAGAGAAAAATCACTGTTGTGATAAAAGCTTTATAGAAGCATTAACACTCTTGTATTTGATTTACATTGATTGTAAAGGTTTTCCTTAAGAGGATTCAGTTGGAATCAGTAGCTCTTGAGAAGACTAAGAACAGTTGTTCTTAGGTGTTACTATTGTAATCTGTTTGATTAAATAGTGGATTAAGTCCTTGTTGAGAAAGGCAAATCACTCTAGGAAGGGTGGACTGGAGTAGTTGATTTCAACGAACCAGGATAAAAATAATTGAGTTATTATTTTTTAGTCTTAATCTTTCATACTTATTCAACCCCCCTCCTAAGTATTTTCTCACCTTCAGTTGGCATCAGAGCTCCGGTTCTGTGTGTACTACCACTTAACAGTGTCAGTAAAGATCCAGAGAGAAATACTTTGATATATATTTATTTGTTACAATGGCTGATAATTCAATATCCAATATTAACAATAAATATGAAGAAAGGGACAGGATCAACACCAAACCCCCTATGTTTGATGGGGAGAAATTTGACTACTGGAAAGACATAATTGAGAGTTTTTTCCTAGGATATGATGCTGATCTATGGGATCTAGTCATAGATGGATATGTCCATCCCACAGATGGGAATGGCAAGAAGATTGACAGAAAATCTATGACAGATGCTCAGAAGAAAGATTTTAGAAATCATCACAAAGCCAGGACAATATTATTGAATGCAATTTCACATACTGAGTATGAAAAAATTACAAACAGGGAAACTGCTTTTGATATGTTTGAATCCCTAAAAATGACTCATGAGGGAAATTCTCAAGTTAAGGAGACAAAAGCTCTGGCTCTGATCCAAAAGTATGAGGCCTTCAAAATAGAAGACTCTGAATCTGTTGAAATCATGTTCTCCAGATTTCAGATACTCACAGCTGGGCTGAAAGTTCTGGACAAGGGATACTCTACATCAGATCATGTAAAGAAAATCATCAGAAGTCTGCCTACCAGATGGAGACCAATGGTGACTGCCTTGAAGATGGCTAAAGATCTGAACAAGATCTCTCTAGAAGAACTCATCAGCTCACTGAGGAGCCATGAGATTGAGCTTGAGGAAGATGAACCTCAGAAGAAAGAAAAAGGTAAATCTGTTGCATTAAAATCTAACAAAACTGCTAAAGCTTTGCAGGTCATTCAAGAAAGCTCTGAAGAATCTTCTTCTGAAGAAGAAGATGAGTTATCCATGCTGTCCAAAAGGATCAACAGACTCTGGAAGCACAAGGGAAAGAAGTTCAACAACTTCATAAGATCTGATAATAGAAAGGAATCTTCTGGACATAGAAGATCCGCCAAGAAAGAAGTTGTGTGCTATGAGTGCAAAGAACCTGGGCATTACAAGAATGATTGCCCCAAACTTCAGAAAGAAAAACCCAAGAAGAAGTTTAACAAAAAGAAGAAGGTTCTGATGGAAACATGGGATGACTCAGATGAATCTGAATCATCTTCTGAATCAGAAGAAGAATGTGCTAATGTTGCACTGATGGCCAGCACAGAGGATCAAGAGGAAGGTACCTCAGGATATGAATCAGATTCTGAATCTGATGATGACGCAGAAGAGGTAATGGCTAAACTTACCAAAGAAGAACTTATAAAAGTTTTAACAGAAGTTCTTAAAAGTTATAACAATATCAAACTCAAATACAAGAAGCTGAAAAGCAATCTTGAATCTGAGATTGATCTTCTGAAAACAAAACTTGTTGAGCAAAAAGAAATTAATCTGAAAATCAAAAATGACTTTGAAATAACTCAACAAGAATCTGAATCTGAGACTAAGTCATGTGAAAACATTTTAGAAAAATATGACTCTAGCTTTAAGAGATTTCTTACTAAGAGCATAGACAGAAGCAAGATGGCTTCTATGATCTATGGTGTTAGTGGAAACAACAGAAGAGGTATTGGATATGAATCTTCATCTGGAAGCAATCCAAAACCTGTTGACAAACTTTTCATCAAAAAGACACCTCTGTATTCTCAATTTAAATTTGGTCACTTAAATGACATTAAACACACAAGCTCTGAGAAGAATACTTATATGTTTAAACCCAAGGCAAGTCAGAATAAACATTATGTTGAAAAACAGAAGTTTAGACAAACCTACAAACCAACTAACCCCAAAGGACCCAAGAAGATCTGGGTACCTAAAAACAAAATAATTCCTGTTGCAGATGTTCTTAGCAGCAAGGTCAGGACACCAATCATGGTACCTGGACTCTGGATGCTCACGACACATGACAGGAGAAAAGTCTATGTTCCAAAGCCTGGAACTTAGATCTGGAGGTGACGTGAAGTTTGGAGGGAACCAGAAGGGCAAGATCATTGGATCTGGCACTATTGGAAATGGTAAACTTCCCTCTATTACTAATGTTTTACTTGTTGAAGGGTTAAAGCATAACTTATTGTCCATAAGTCAATTAAGTGACAATGGTTATGATATTACCTTTAATCAAAAATATTGTAAAGCTATTAGTCAAAAGGATGGCTCTATCCTATTTAGTGGTAAGAGGAAAAACAACATTTATAAAATAAATCTTTCTGAACTTAAAGTTCAAAATGTTAAATGCCTCTTGTCTGTTAATGAAGAGCAATGGGTCTGGCACAGAAGATTGGGCCATATTAATATGAGACGTATATCTCAGATTAATAAACTTAATCTTGTCAGAGGACTCCCTAATCTGAAGTTCACTTCAGATGCTCTTTGTGAAGCATGCCAGAAAGGGAAGTTTTCAAAAACATCTTTCAAATCAAAAAATGTTGTTTCTACTTCTAAACCACTAGAATTACTTCATATTGATCTGTTTGGACCAGTGAAAACTGCATCCATCAGAGGCAAGAAGTATGGTTTAGTCATTGTTGATGACTTTAGTAGATGGACATGGGTAAAGTTCTTAAAACACAAGGATGAGTCACATTCTGTGTTCTTTGACTTCTGCAAGCAAGTCCAGAATGAAAAGAATTTCAAAATTATAAAAGTCAGAAGTGATCATGGTGGTGAATTTGAAAATAAATATTTTGAAAAATATTTTTCTGAAAATGGCATTGCTCATGATTTTTCATGTCCTAGAACTCCACAACAGAATGGGGTTGTAGAGAGGAAAAACAGAACTTTGCAAGAAATGGCCAGAACCATGATCAATGAGACAAATCTGGCAAAACATTTTTGGGCAGAAGCAATCAACACAGCCTGTTACATTCAGAACAGAGTGTCTGTTAGACCTCTTCTGAAGAAGACTCCTTATGAACTGTGGAAGAACAAAAAGCCCAACATTTCATATTTTCACCCTTTTGGATGTATTTGCTATATGTTAAACACTAAGGAAAATCTGAGCAAGTTTGATTCCAAAGCATAGAAGTGTTTCATGCTTGGATATTCTGAACGCTCTAAAGGCTACAGAGTATACAACACTGAGACACAGATTGTGGAAGAATCCATTCATGTCAGATTTGATGATAAGCTTGGCTCTGAAAAGCCAAAGCAGGTTGATAACTCTACAAATAGGGAAGTAGTCTTTATTGACTCTGAAGTTCCAGAAGCAGACAAAATTCAAGTGAAGGAACCAGAAGCAACTCCAGATGCTACTCCTTTAACTTCTCAGATGAATAATCTAAACATTTCTGAAGAGTCAACTATTAGAGGATCATCATCCAGAATTAAAGCTTCTCATCCAGAGGATGTCATTATTGGAAAGAAGGATGATCCCATCAAAACAAGATCCTTTCTAAGATCATCTGAAGCATCACTATTTGGACTAGTGTCAGAAATTGAACCATCTTCTGTAGATGAAGCTCTGCAAGACAATGATTGGATTATTGCCATGCAAGAAGAGCTAAATCAATTCAGCAGAAATGATGTATGGGATCTAGTTCAAAGACCTCAAGGATTCAATATAATTGGTTCAAAATGGGTTTTCAGAAATAAGCTAAATGAGAAAGGAGAAGTTGAGAGGAATAAGGCAAGGCTGGTTGCTCAAGGGTACAGTCAGCAAGAAGGTATTGATTACACTGAGACATATGCTCCAGTGGCAAGGTTAGAATCTATACGCCTTCTTATTTCATTTGCTGCACAAAATAACATCACTCTGTATTAGATGGATGTTAAAAGTGCCTTTCTTAATGGTATTATAGAAGAAGAAGTTTATGTCCATCAACCTCCTGGTTTTGAAAATGAAAAATTTCCAGATCATGTTTTCAAATTAAAGAAATCTCTATATGGATTAAAACAAGCTCCCAGAGCTTGGTATGAGAGATTGAGCAATTTTCTTCTGGAGAAGAATTTCATCAGAGGCAAAGTGGATACAACACTCTTTTGTAAAACAATTAAGAAAGATCTTCTAATTTGCCAAATTTATGTAGATGATATTATTTTTGGATCAACAAATATTATGCTTGGAAAGGAGTTTGCTACATGTATGCAGGCAGAATTTGAAATGAGCATGATGGGAGAACTCAGATTCTTTCTAGGAATCCAAGTTAATCAAACTCCAGAGTGCACCTACATACATCAGATAAAGTATGTTAAAGAACTTCTGAAGAAATTCAACATGTCTGACAGTAAGCTGGCAAAGACTCCAATGCATCCTACTAGCTCACTTGGCAAGGAAGAGGTAAGTAAGAAAGTAGACCAGAAGCTCTACAGAGGTATGATTGGCTCTCTTCTTTATCTTACTGCTTCTAGACCTGACATATTGTTCAGTGTTTGTCTGTGTGCTAGATTCCAATCAGATCCTAGAGAATCACACTTGACAGCTGTCAAGAGGATTCTAAGGTATCTGAAAGGTACTTCTAATGTGGGTTTGTGTTACAGAAAATCTGATGATTTCAAATTAGTTGGATTCTGTGATGCTGACTACGCTGGAGACAGAGTGGAAAGAAAAAGTACTTCTAGAAGTTGTCAATTTCTAGGAAGAAATCTAATCTCCTGGTACAACAAGAAGCAACCCACAATTGCACTTTCAACCACAGAGGCTGAATACATTGCTGCTGCTGGATGTAGCACGCAGATGCTCTGGATGAAGAGTCAACTAGAAGATTATCAAATTTTTGAAAGTAACATTTCTATCTTTTGTGATAATACTTCTGCTATATGTTTGTCCAAGAATCCCATTTTACATTCTAAGGCAAAACATATAGAAATTAAGCATCATTTCATCAGAGACTATGTTCAGAAGGGAATCATAAATTTAGCCTTTGTTGATACAGATCATCAATGGGCAGATATTTTTACAAAACCCCTTGTTGAAGATAGATTCAATTTTATTCTGAAAAATACTGGTATGGATTTTTGTCCAGAATGATATTTATCAGAAGCAAATTTTTACAGATTCAAAAATGCTTAATGGTCTGAAGTATTTCTTCTGATTGTTTATTTTATTCTGATCAATATTTCTTTTGTGAAACTCTGAACTAACAATCTTAAGAAGATCTGAACGTTGGTTGACGTTTCATTTCTTAAGAGAATTCAGAACACATGCAAGCAAACACGTGTCACACCAAATCTGAAGAGGTGGTGTGTACATAACTGAAGAGACGTTTGAGGTGAAGTTTGAATAGTGAGAATCTTGGCTTTCCCCCCAAATTGTCAGAAGCAATTAATGCTTTGAAATGATTATTATTTTCTTCATTTAATGCTTGTTCAAACGTGCATATTTCTGACTGTTGATTTGCCTAAGTGTCTTAGTATATATACTTGACTTGTATTCACTTTCACACTTTTCACACTCTCAGAAATTACATGCGTTTTCATCTCCTCTTTTCTATGCATAAAAACCCTATACCTAAGCGTTTGACAAAGCATCCTTCAATGGCAACTTCATCATCAACAGATGCTCAATTTCAATCTTCTATGGCTGCTGTAACTTCAGAAAACATGGGTGTTGCTCCCTATTCTCCTCCCAAAAGAACTCTTCTAACCCCTGTTGATAAATTGGAAGTTCTATGTGAATCTATGGTTGAGTTTGATTCTCTGGCAGAAAATGGGTTTGAGTTTCGTTCCATCATTGGAGCTCAAGGATGGGTTAAGTATTTTGATAGGCTCTTTGGACCAGTTTACCCCCTCCTTGTGAAAGAATTCTGGATACATGCATCAGTTTACCCCAAGTTCATCTTATCTTTTGTGTTGGGAAAAGAAATTATTATCACAGAAGATCTGATAAGAAAATTAATAGGATATGAAGAAACAAATGGTGTTTCCCACTTGCCAACTGGGCGTGTGGACATGGATGAGGTTTATGAAGAAGTAATGACTGCTGGTCAAGCTTCTAACAAATTCAAAGATCTGAAGCCTGATTACAAGATCTGGGCCAAGATCTTCATGGGATGCATCCACCACAGGAAGTCAACCAACTCTCCAGACTATGTCAATAATGAACAACTCTATTTCATGTATTGCCTTAGTCAGAGCACCAAGGTAGATCTTCCATACATTCTGTTTATGCATTTGTGGAACCATATCAATGCATCTAGAGAATATGTGAAAGAGAAAGGACAGAAGATCAGAACTTGGATCCCCTTTGGAAGGTTGATCTCAGATCTTCTTACTGAGAATGGTTTAGTAACTGCTCTGTATGCTGCTGGAGTCACAGAGGAATTAGAATTTATAATGGGAAAGCCTCTAAATGCTAAAAGTCTTCTGAGACTCAAAATTGTTGATGAACTCACAACAGCTCCCAAGAAGCTGAATATGTCAGAATTGAATAAGAGGGTTCCTGTAGATGACTTTCCTTTATTCTTTGCTGAAGAGCCCAGACATATAGTGGTTATGTATATTGATGAATGCAAGAAGGAAGGAAAACCTGTTCCTGCTAATGTGATTCAGCTAGCTAGACAACCACTACCAGATGCAGGAGAAGAAGAAGCACAACTCTAGAGGAAAAGGACTCAGCTTGTAGAAGAATCTGCACCTGCTCAGAAGAAGGTCAATTTTGCTGAGAAGCCCAAGAAGCTCTTGAAGAGAAAAGAATCTGAAGAAGCTGCTTCTGTACCTACCAAGAGGATCAAAATAAAAGGTACTAAATCTTCTGTATCTTCTGCAAAACTTGTTATTAATGATTCTAATGTTAAGTTTATTCCAAAACCACCTTCTACACAAACCATTTCTGTTACTGCTCCCAGTTCTGTTTCTCCACAAAAACAAACACCTGTTCCAACACAAACAACAACACCAACAGTTTCTGTACCAAAACCATCTCAACCCAAAATTCATATCAAACAATTTGTTCCACGACCTCAACCATCAGAACCTCAACCATCAGAACAACAACCATCAGAACAACAACCATCAGATCAACAACAATCATCTGAACAACCAGAAAAACAAAAAGAATCTCAACCAGAAAAAGCCTCTGACAATCCACCATCAAATAATCCACCTTCTGAACTCATTGCACCTGTTACTTCTGAACCTACAAAAGTAACTTCTGCTCCAGTTTCATCAGAACCAATAACTATTCCTTCTGATTCACCCATATCAGAACAACCATCCAAACCATCTGACATTCCTTCAGAACCTACCAATACTTCTGAACCTCACATCCCTGAGACAGAAGTTCTTGATGTCACACCACTAAAAACGGTGTTTCAAGTATCTTCTACCTCTTGTACACCAACCACATCCTCTAATTCCTTAGAATAGAAATCCACCCAGATTTTCTAATCTCTCCATCTGACAAATACTCTGAGATAAACCAACCTGAACCTACCATACCTTCTAAAACTCCCATTCCAGATCCTATTCCTCCACCTGCACCATCATCTGAGATATTAATCCCCAATTCCAATCCAACATCTTCTATATCCTGTGCCCAAGTTTCTTCTCTTTTTCATAATCTGTCTTATGGTTTCAAACTGAAAGATTTTTATGACAGAGTTGAACCTTCTGAACCCTTCAACCCTCTGAAATCAAAATCCACTATGATCCTTCCATCTGTGATTCTTGACTACATTAAATCTAAGACAGATGTAGAACCTTTAGAAACCATATCACACTCTGCAAAATCTGATAAAGCTGTTGTTTCAGCTCTGCATATTGCATCTGATAACACTGTTGCATCTGTTGAACCACTAAAATTTGCTTTCAAACCCTACTCAAATGCACCTTTTGATGTTGTTACCCCTCACAGAAGAGCAAAACCTCATTTGCTTAATGCTTTAGTCAGATCTAAAGAAAAAGCTTCTGAGATACCCTTCATTCCATATTATCCTCCTCCTCTGTTTTCCATCCAAAAATCACTTTTTCCACCACCTTCCCAACCTAAAACTTGGGTAACCTTGTTACGTCCAAAGCACAGACTTAATGTTGATCATTTATTTCAAACTTTTTTGCAAGAAATACAAATGTATTTAGGTACTGTTCAGAAGAAATGCTCAGCAACAATGGATGCCAAAGAATCTGACATCATCTGGAACGGATTCATCAACAGATTCAACACTGTAGCTTCAAATATGAAGAACGTTTGTTCTGATGATGCAAAGCTCAAATTTGCTGAGGCTGCAAGAGCTATATTCTGGACTGTCAACAAAACTGAACCTCTGCTTCATTTAGATGCTCCTCCACCATCAACAGAATCTACTGATAATGCATTGGCTATGACTCTGGTAGACCCTTCTCCAGGATCTACAGAACCAATGGAAATTGACTCTGTTCAGGTTACAGAACCTCCTCATAATTCTTCATCTGAGATAAAGAAAGAACATCCAGATTTTGAAGATAAGATTGCTGCTCTGGAAGCTGGACAGTCAGAGATCAAATCCTGGATGGCTAAGCAGGATAAGAAGTTTGAGGATATGACAGAATGGATGTCAAAGCAAGATGAAAAGAATGAAACTATGACTAAGTGGATGTCCAAGCAAGAGCAATCCTCCTATGATATTACAGATCTATTGAAGATGCTTTTGTCCAAACACTCTTAGATTTTTTTCCTAATGTTTTTGCATCTATTGTTTGCATCTGTACCTTATTTCTATCTCTTCTGATGTTTGCCTATGTACTCTTGATCTGATCTTTTGAATGAATCAAAGTTTTCTCCATTGAATTATCTTATTCACTGTTTCCTTTTATTTGTCTTTTTAAAAGTTTTTACTTTTTGCTTATGATAAAAAAGGGGGAGAAAATATAGATCTGAACTGTTTAATATAACTTCACCAGAATGAATCTTCAGACATATCTATTCTATCTAACATTTAATTTGACTATTTCAGAACATTTGATAAGTACACTATATAAAAGAAACTCTGAGTCTCTCAGATCATTTGTCTATTATCAAACTCTAAATCTTATATCTGCAAGACATTCTGACCTTCAAAGGTTATAAGAACAAACTAGATCTAACTCTGAAGATTACTCAAGACAAAAGGGAAGTTTCTATTCCTTTTTTTATTTAACTCAGGGGGAGATTCATCATCTCAGGGGGAGTTATAATTCTATATGTTCAGTTAAACAAAATTTCTGATACTTTTTGTCATCATAAAAAAGGGGGAGATTGTTAGAACACAGATTGGTTCTTAATAATAACTCTTTGTTTTGATGATAACTGTTAGGAAATTTTATATTTAAGAATTATATACTCTAAAATTTGCTTGTAAGTTTTACTGCAGATTGAAATGAAATTAACTCTCTAGAAGCAAATCTGAATTGTATACAAGAAGTTATCTAGACTCTGAAGCGCCAGATGCATTCATTAGAAGATTCTGATTGCTGTTTACAGAAGATCCTGAGCGTAGTCTCCAGAAGGATCTGAAGCAAGAAGCTCCAGAAGATTATGAAGCTAGTCAGAAGCATCTGAAGCAAAGAAGAATATTGTATGAAGAGTTTCTCAAAGCATAATTTCTACAGAAGTTTCTGAAAGTACTAACGCTGCCAAGTACTGAAGTTCTGTGTCAAATATGCTCTGATAATCAACACGCTGAAAGCACACATGCTGCAGAAGACTCTGATACAGCAAGGTTCTGAACATCATTAGAAGACTCTGACTCATTCAGATTCTGAAGAACTTGCTGAAAACTGAAGAAGAAATATTCAAAGATTATATCCGTTGGAGTAAATCAAACGTCTCTTTCCTCATTTGTGCTAGACACAAGAACACAGACAAAAAGGATTGTTCTGTGCTTTCTACTTCTAGGAAATGTCACTTGATGTGAAGACAAAAAGGCTCAGACCTTTTGGGACACTCTTCTCAACGCTCAACATCCTTGGATCAGCTGCCTATAAAAGGAAGACTCCACCAAATTCTTCAGTTACACAATTTGCTGAAAAGAAATCATAATATTCAAAGCTCTCATTCTTTCATATTCTTCTTAGAATTTCTTGTACTTAAACTTAAGAGAAAAATCACTGTTGTGATAAAAGCTTTATAGAAGCATTAATACTCTTGTATTTGATTTACATTGATTGTAAAGGTTTTCCTTAAGAGGATTCAGTTGGAATCAGTAGCTCTTGAGAAGACTAAGAACAGTTGTTCTTAGGTGTTACTATTGTAATCTGTTTGATTAAATAGTGGATTAAGTCCTTGTTGAGAAAGGCAAATCACTCTAGGAAGGGTGGACTGGAGTAGTTGATTTCAACGAACCAGGATAAAAATAATTGAGTTATTATTTTTTAGTCTTAATCTTTCATACTTAGGCATCAAGCTTTTCTTCCAACAACTGACATTTTCTCATAAATTCAACAGTCTTCGGGTCTTCAGCATTAGTCCTCTGAGAATCTGACACAGACAAGGTGAAACTATGATATTCTGTGTCATAGAGAGAGGAAGAATCTCCATTGCTGACAATGGGATGCTCTTCAACAGGAATCGGCACGGGATGAGCTTGAGCGACATTATTCACTAGAGTCTTTTGAGTACCAGTCTCTCCTCCAGTCATAGCTGACATGGCTTCCACAAGTTAACTCAACTGATTCTTCATCAATTCAAACTCTACCCTCGTAACAACCAAGTTTTGCTCTCCTGAGTTCATGATCCTTCCAGAAGCTAACTCAAATCCAATACGAATGTCGGAAAATTAACTGACGAAGAAGACAAAAGACGGGTAAGCTCCCTGTTCCAGCAGAGGATGGATATGCAAAAATGAAATGCAAATGCAATGCAGAAATGCAAAATGCTAATATACACACAAGGGATCAAGACTGTTGTGTTGTAGATTGAGGAAGATCAAAGCTCTACTTCAGCAAGAACATAACATTGCTCTGATGGAAACCAACTGATACCGACAATCTAGATTCAAACTGCAGAGAAAACTGATGAATCTGAAGGTAAACGTTTCCTGCATAACCCTAGTCCCATTCACAGGTATAGACTTATTCACTGATAACGGTATGGCATCCTATGCGTTTGTCAGTGTCACAGACTTTCAAGAAATGATGATACGTTCACCATTTCTGGTTTGGCATCATTATCTCCCAAAAAGGCCTCACTTAACTGACTCACAAATGATCGGTTCCCAAAGTCGACAACCCTCAAATCTGAAATCCTCTCAACGGCCCACTGGGCTGGAAAGAAAGTCATCAAAGAGAATCTCGTCTGAGTGCAAATTTTGTGGGAACTAGTGCATGCCTAACATACATGTTCACCACTACTTTTCGCTTATAATAATATGTCTGTACTCAAGTCCAGGTCCGACTTATCACTCATAAGAACTCCCCCATTCCCACAGCACAACAGTAATGATATATGATGCGGGAAAGTAAAATGCGAAAGTGAATAAAGCACATATATACAACACCCAAAGATAAACACAAGCGCTAGGATTGACTCCCATAGGGGATACCGCTTTCCCCAACAGAGTAGCCAACTGTCGCTACTGCGAAAAAAGAGGTCGGCAATGACTAATAGATTCGCCACCTATCGTTATTTATCCCAAAGAAGGGAAAGGAAACGATCGGAAAAAACCTGACGAAAACGGGAAAAGATGAGGTCATCGCAACCAAGTCCTAGGTTCGGGAGTCGGTTACGCAAGGGGAAGGTATGAGCACCCCTCACGTCCGTCGTACTCGACGGGATCCACGCATGTGTTGTCTAGCTAAAAGGGTGTGTAAACTATCTACGCTAAAGGCTTATGGACAAAAGAGAAAGAAAAAGAACTGACTCGGCAGAGCATTGCCGCTCTGTGCCTACATACTCCCTCGTGCAATGGGAAAGTCAGAGTCAATGTAGTTCGCCTAACTATGGCTAAAAAGGGGGAAGGTTGCTCGCCAAGACATCACGTCTTGTGCCTACGTACTTTCGTCTAGTATGAAAGATCAGAGCAACGTAGTTCGGGCTTACGAGAACACAGGATGATCAAAATTTTTACTCGAGTAGGGTTAACAGACAGTTCTAGCAGTTGGTGTATGCAGCTCGACCTTTGGAGACTTAGGCGTTACCGTTTGCGATAGGACTGAAAGTTAACAACACTCTTGTTTATGAAAAGAGTTTTCATGATTAAGACCCCAAGGGGTGAAAAATAGTTTGAGTTGTTTTTGCGTTTTTTAAGGAAGAAGTGTTTTGAATTTGGTTTGCGACTCATGCTACACTAGAGACTATGATCTAGGAGCGAATGCTTCGTATATCGTCCGAAGGACATACACTAACATTCTAGATAATTGAGAGGCAACCACCCAATCATCATTTCCCAAATGTATTAAGGCTCGTAGCGTGCAACAAGGGTCAAGCTTTATTAAGTGGATTGAAGTTGTTTGAAGATGAGAAGAGAAAGAGGACGGACTAAGGGGGACTAGTCCAAACCCTAAAAGTTGTCATGCAATGTGCACCTAAAGTTGAGTTTGAAAGGGATCTACCTAATGTTATCATGAATGGTTAGAACCCTAATGTCTATCATAACCTCTCTTGAATAAGAGAGGCTAGAAATCCTAAGTGAAGGAAGACAAAAGAAGAAGAAACAATGCAAATGTAGGATGCAAACATAAATGCAACAAGGAAGACAAAGATGCAATGCAAGTGAGGGAGGAAATATGTGTGGGGATGGAACCTCTAAAAGCTCATCTCAACCTCAAGCCATGGTATGAATAAACACAAGAGAAGAGGAGAAGAAGATGCATAGAAAACAAGTAACAAAAACAATGAGAAAAAGAGTCCTCATGGATTCATTACTTTAGGCAAGCTTCAGGTTCCTCCTCAGGAGGAACCAAGCAACCTTAAGTAGTATTCCAATGTCATTGGAAAGAATGGGGATGAGAAGAAGAGATCTCAAAAGTTAAAATAAAACATCATAAGCAAATGCCAACAATAACATCAAAGAATGCAAGCAAACATCACCTATGGAAACACAATATGCAAACATGAAAGTATGAGGCCAAATGAACAACTTATGCATATGATAAAGACCCATGAATTATCACACAAGACCTATATCAAGCCCCTAACATGAAAAAAACAGAAATAGGTTCATCAATAATGCACAACCAAGCTTTTGGAAGCAAAACAAAACAAGTACAACAACAAAGATGCACAAACATGAAGCAACTTGCAAAATACATGAAAAATAAGAAAATACATCTAAAAATGCCAAATAAAATCTCAGACGACCCCCAAGGTATTAGGAACCAGGGGTCAAAAGGGGAGATTGAAAATCAAAAGGGAAGTGCCTCAACAGAAGGCAAACACCAAGAGTGTCCCAAAACAAGGCCGAAATGGAGAGGGACCAAAAACAATTCAAACCACATGGAAAAAGCACTTAAAAAATCATGGAAAAATATCTGGAGATTAATCAACATGTTAAAACAATGCTAAAAAAAAATTAGAAGTTTAATCCATACCATGAGCAAGAAATAAAATCAACAAGTCAGCACACATTTTTCACAACTTTAAATGACTATTTAAATGGAAAATATGAAAATAAATGGAAAATGCATCAAAACACGAAATTAAAAATGCACAAAATTAAAAGACATGTTAAAGTATGTTCATGATTGTTTTCAGAATTTTTAAACATTTTTTTTATATTTTTCACGGTTTTTTAAAGTGCAAACAAATAAAAGAAACAAATAGAGAAAATAAAAATGCAGAAAAAGTCACAACCATCCGACCAACATACTAGTCAAAGGATCCAAGGCAAAAGAATGTGCCACCTTAATTAATGAATTGGGGTATTAATTGTGTGTGCATGAACAAAAGAAGAAACACATGAGTCTTAATATGGAACACACGATCAGAATACCATAAAACGGACGAACGAGATCACGACACGTCATCTTCATCTTCTCCAAGTGACCTCCGGCCGGACCAGCTCACCGGAAATGCGCCGACCACCGCCATCCCTACCGTCGGCCGCCGCGAGTTGTCTTATCCAACATGATTTCACCAATTCTCAACCGTTTCTTGCGAATTTTAGATGAAAATTCATCTACTCTCCGAGAGGAACATGAATCCAACCTCCATTTTCGTTAAATCTCAACAACCACTCCACAAATCAAACAACAAGCAAACATGCCAAAAAATAAAGTTCACCAAAACTGAAAATAAAAGGTCCAAACATCATCTACATGTTACAAGGAGTAAGAATCCATGAAATTAGAGTAAAACACCATGAAAAAACATCAAAAAGAAACTACACAACTTTGAGCTCAAAAAAACAAATGTCATAAACACAAACAATAATGATCCAGAAATGATCTACATATCACAAAGGTTCAAATGCAACGAAAATGGTGGAAAATCATGGAGTATTAAGAGTGTAAAGTTGAAATAAAGTTTACTTAGTGGAGAGCCTCCACTGGGCCTTGAAATGGTGATGAAGCTTAACGAAAAACGTCCAGAATCACTCCATGAATTTCAATTGAGGTGTTTGCAAGCTTGATTTGGTCTGAAAATGGTTGAATCTAAGAATTGGATTTTGAGTTTTTCACCACTTTTTGAAAACGAAAATTGGTTGTTCATGCAGCAAAATGACCTAGCTCTGCCTCAAAATTCATCTAGAATACTTATATGATGGATTTGTGATCAAATGGGGCCTTAATTCATGCAAAACAGCCCACTTTGAATTTTCACATTTCAACACTTTTTGAAAATGTCATGCACGTTTTTACCACTACACCACTTGATTTTTTGATCCAAATCCACTACAAATCAGTTGTGTAAATTAAAGGAATGAGATTGGAGGTTTAATTTTGATCCTATGGTTGATTTTCATTTTGTTACTTCAAGAGGAAGAAACCATGAAAATGGCCCATTTTGAGACTTCAAAATTCCAATGTGAATATGGCAATGTCTTTGAATTGTTATTTGCAATCAAAAAATGCACAAACTTGCCTTGAAAAAGTTTAAAATCCATTAATTCTCAAATTCTCAATTTAAACCTCCTTTATGAAAAATTCAAACCCCAAATTCTCAATCCAAGCCTCCACCATGACAAGAGATGGTTTGGTAGTGAAAATGGATCCATTTGAAGCAAGTTTCATGTTGAAAAGATTTCCATTTGAAGTGTGCAAGTTGGTGAAATGGACTTATAATTTTATGACCTGTAATCTTACTTTCCCAAAATACCCCTGACTTGTAAACCTCATAACTTGAGTTCTACAAATCAAATGAAAGACTTATAATACAATATGGAAAGCTAAGATCAAGACCTACAACTTTCATGTTGACCAAAAGTTGAGGAGAAACACCTTTCTAGGACAAAACTGGCTTGGAATTTGGTTGACTTTTGTTGACCAAAATCACATACCTCAAATGACCAGTAACTTGTCCGGATCATAACTTGAGTTCTATAAATCCAATCGAGGACTTCTAGTACTCAAATTAAAGCTACGAACATGATCTACATTTTCCATGTTGGCCAAAAATTAAGATGATACTTTTATCTTGAGGTAAGTGGTCTTGAAGTCAGGCACTAAATAGGGGATTTTACCCTAAGAACCCTAACTTAGTAACTTCTCACACACTTAACCCTTGATGAATTGAACTTGAAATGATGTCTCATATGTCTTAACACAATATCCCATGACCATAGAGACTTTGAATTGAGTTTCTATCTTCTTCCATTGCACAGTTGACTGAGGATTTACCAGATGAAAACCCTAACTGCGATACTTTCAACTGTGGCTTGTTCCACTTCACACAACCACTTGCATAAGCTCCACAATGACCTTCAAGGCCTTAAATAAGCTTTCTTTACATATCATACCCAAAATTATGCATTCACAAACCTCTGATGCTCTTCAGTTGGCCTCCCAGTTAAGAGCTGACCCGCACACATCCATCTGTCCTTTCACAATACACTGACCACTCTGATGACCAATCAAACTTGAGTAACAACCCCTGCTTAGGCTCAAAACTCTGAGAAGACTCCTCTTGAGGTGCACAAACCCTTGATCCTCTGTTCACTAAACTATTCTATGCAATGCAAATGCTAGAAAGAAAAGAAATGAAGCACAAGCCAGCCAAAGAAAAAGTTTGGGCAAATTTTGGGGTGCAACAATGCCCAAGACAGGTCTGTTTGTCACTACAGCCAGTACATCAGAATGGCCAGAGAGGTTGATGGGATTGTCTGCAGAGAACATTATATGGTTTGACAGGGATATGCTTGGTACATAGATCATCTATAGTTGCAGTGGATTTCCTAACGTCCCTTTGGTCGGAAGGAAGAGGTGTATCAACTATAACCCGTCTTTGTTAGTCAGACAATTTGGATACACGCTGAGAGTTCCTCATAAAGAGGAATAGATACGGGAATCTCTGTATCTCATAGGATTGTTGGAGGGTGATGCCTTAGCCAGACTTGAGCATTCTTGGAGCAATATTCACAGGAAAGGGAAGGCATTATTGCGGAAGAGTAATAATAGAGCCTATGACCCTTATCTGACTTGGATTCGTGATAGAGCTGCAAAATTCCTGATGCTGTTTCCTTATACTGAGCCTCTGTATCCTCTTATAATTGAGGAACCTACCACCATGGACATTAAGAAGTACAGTCAGTTGTGGGCTGAGAAAGAAGAACTGCGGAAGGCTAATGAGAAGTTGGAAGAAGATATTACTCAGCTTTGGAGCGAGAAGAATGAAGTTGTGCATTACTTTAGGAGGCAGATTGAGCTTGTGAACAGATTGGGTACAGATTTGACCAAGCAAACTAGTTATCGAGGGCGTTTAGGTTTGGATCTCAAAGCTGTTAGTGATGTTCTCACTTCCAAGAAGAAAGAGTTAGACAAAGCTTATCTGGAGATCTCTAAGTTCAACGAGCAGTGGAACGCAACCCTTTCCAACAATAAGGCACGTGAGGATGGGTTGAAGCTACAGATCAACAAGATGAAGGCCCAGCTCAGGGAAAAGGATGAGAGAATCACAGATGAAGCCTCACTCAGACGTGATAGCAACTGCAGATTGAACGAAGCTTTGGCAACCTTGGAGGATTACAAGTTGAGGGCTGATTCGAAGAGGTGCAAGCTAGAGGAAGTCTTCGGTAAGGGAGCCTGGAAGGACTACGCTGAGAATTTTCAGACCACTATCAAACAACGAGAGTTACTTATCCAGGGTTTGCTTCTCAGACCAGACCATCCTGAGACATATGGGTTGCTAGATGATTTTCAGTCTCGGCGTCGCACTTGATTGTTATCTTCCACTTTTCTTTGTATTCTGTTGTATTGATGTGTTGACCATCACTAGGCCTGTTGGTTGAGGTCACTTGATCTTGTACTCAGTTGCATGATTATACATTGCATGTTGGCCTTTTCTTGTATGAATGAGGTATTTGGCTCTACGCTTGTCTATGGGTTCTCCATTGTCGTCCTGTTATTCTCGGAACTAGAATCGGGGGGGGGGGGGGGGGGAATTTCCCTGTTGCATATATACATGTTTGCATTTTGCATCTTGCATTTTCATTTGCATCGCATGTGTTCTCAGTGGCTTTTGTTCCTAACTCTGCTTGGTTTTCTTCAGTAACAAGATTGAGGAGTTTAGTTTCCACAGGTATTCAACTCGAGGAAATCAACAAAGAGTAATGGATCAAGTTCAAGCCGAGTTGTAAGAAGTCAGGGCTCGCATGGCTCAGTTCATAGAGTTGATGCAGACTGTTGCTAGTGGGCAGGAACAGTTAATAACTTTGGTCCAGCCGTTGATAGCATGGGTTGATGAAGTGGGTGTTTTGCACGAAGGAGCTGGTTTTATTCCTCCATCAATCGGTGGATCTATCCCCCAGGGTATCCCTACTGCTGTCATACCTCCGGGCAGAGGAGCTGCGAATGAGAATGGTATTGTTGCCGGTAATGGAAGTGTGTGCGTTGTGCACGGGGCTGCTGGCCCTCATTGGGAAGATAATCAGGATGATGTATTTTCCATGAGAGATATGGAGGGTGGTTTACCGACTGAAGCTGACCGAAAGTTTAAACTGATTGAGGAGAAGATGAAATCTTTTGAGAATCAGAACTCTTTGGGCATTGATATGTCCGATCTCGGTCTAGTTCCTGGAGTCAGGATTCCTCTCAAATTCAAGGTTCCCGATTTTGACAAAAATAAAGGGACGACCTGTCCAAGAGTGCATATTCGGGCGTATTTCAGGAAGATGTTGTTGCACCCTAAAATTTGCCCAATCATTTCTCGCAATTTGGCTTATGGTTCATTTCATTTTGCATTTGCATTTGCATACCGCGTACATTGCATTTTTCAGTCAGATTGATTTCTATCGGGATTACAGCCCTCTTCTCACGTTTTAGGCAGTGCAAACCAGTTCGAATAAGGAGGATTATTTTGGGAGTTGTGCCCTTCCCGGTGTTTTCAGCTTTTGCTGTTGTTTTTGAGGATATTTCGGTGTCTGTATTTTTACCGGTTATCTCGTTGCGTTCTCGCAGTTTTGTTCGCCGATTTAATTGATGTTCATTATTTTTTTCCCTCATGGAATTATTATCGATTTTCTAGAGTTTATTTCGTTAGATTTTAGCATAGGAATAATGGCTAGATAGCTTATATCCTTTATTTTCTATTTTAGATATTAAAGTTTAATAGACTTTTATTTCTTTCTTCTATTTTTTAGAGTTTAGTAGAATATTGATTTCTAGAACTTCTTTTGAGTTTTAGTAGATTTTAATTAATAGATTTTAATTCTTTTTAGAATAATTGATTTGTTTTAGAAATTAATAGATTTTAAAGTCTTTTTAGATTTAATTCTTTTTAGGTATTATTAGAATTTTATCTTCTAGATATTAAACTTTAATAGAATTTTAATAGTTTTCTATTTTGTAGAATTTATTAGAATATTAGGTTTTTAAATAGTTTTTTTTTTATTTTTCATAAGTTTCTAGATATTAATTTGTTTTAGAATATAATAGATTTTTAGATTTTATTAATTCATTCTAGATGTTATTAGGATTAATTGTTTAGTTTAATCAAGATTTTAATTGTTTTTTTTTCAATAACTAATATTAGCTTAATTAGTTTAGTCAGCATTTTCGTTTATGCATTAATTGAGTCTTTAATCAGGTCTTAATCATCATTACTTGCATTAATTGAGTCTTTTTTTAATCAGGTTTTGTCAATTCGTGGGCCAGGTGTCCAATTTTCAGGCCCATAGTCCATTTCAGTGCTACATGTCAGCACTATAAGAAGCCATTCGTTTCTTTCTCTCTGTCTCCTCTGGACACCTCACTACTCACATGGCCCCACACTCGCCACGTATCCATCTCTCTCCCTGCATGGCTGCTATGCAGCCTGCCAGGTGTCCTCCCATCATCCCTCCGACCATGTAAACACGCCGGATCACCCACCGGCAAAATCATACGGCCAAAACCTCGCCGGTAACCGTCACCGGAAACCCAACGTTCGCCGGAATGTTCATCATACTTTCTAGAAATCTTCACTAAATTCATCCAGACCTTCATGTTCATACGTTTTCCAGATTTCATGAATATTCATCCATCTCCGTTCAAGAACATTCGCCCATAAATGATCAACATTTAACCATAATAGATTTTTCCAGAAAACTTCTTCAAACCTTCATCTGTTCATTGCAACACCTTCCAGAAATCATCGTCGTTCATCCAGATTTACTCTACATCATCATGATCTTTCCCCAGAAATATTCAAGAACATTCATGAATCTTTAACCACCTTCATCAAACATTCATCCTATCTTCCTCCAGATTTTCCAGATCTCATCACGTTTGTAACCGTTTCAAGACCTTCATCGCCATGAATAGTAGATCTAGATCTTCATCAACGCGATGTTCTTCATCACGTTCTTCATAAACATTCAAGATCTTCATCGATCTTCATAGTGTTCAACGTTCTCCAACAAGTTCAACAGGCAACTTCAGATCTCCGGATCCACCAGCCTTCAACCGACTTCAACAGTTCTTCGTGAACGAAGCTTCGACAACCTTCAAGCGTAGTCATCAGATTCTTCATCGGAGGTCACACGCCAAACATAGATCTAAACTCAACAATCTTTAAAACCGTAACCGTAATCAACATCTGTGTTTTGAGTTCGTTTGGGTTAATTTCAAGGTTTAAAGGTTGTGTGGTGTTGAGATGGAGACGAAGCAAGACAGAGAGAAGTAAGGAGATTGAGAATGGGAAACGAAGACGTAGGCATCGGAGGAAGGTTGACGGAGAAGGTTTGAGAGGAGCTGCACAAACGGCGGCTAGGGTTCAACGCAGGTAGAGTGAGGGAAAGGAAAGGCTTTCATGGACTCTCCAGATTGAGTTAATGGGCCTTTGGCCCAATGATTTTTGCTGAGGCTTACACCCCCCGTTTCTGCGTCAACCCCCTCCCCTCTGTGGTTTTTTTTCCAGTTTTTTGTGAGAGGTTGGTGGGCCAAGCCCAACCTCTTTTTCCTGGACTCATACCCCCGTATCCCAATACTGCACTTCCCGTTTCCCTTGCTTTTTTTTTGTTTTTTTGACTGTTGTATTGTGGGCTGGGCCCAACTGTTTTTCTACTGAACTATTACACCCCTTGGTCTGCTGCTGTACCCCCTTCCCTTTATTTTTGTTTTTGTATTGGATATTGCTTTGTAATAGATTTTAGTAATTCTTTGCTATTTTTCTTTTAGGAAATTATAGTTTTATTTTCTTAGAATATTATGCATATATTTTTACATAGAATTTCTTATTTTATTTAGATATTATTTCTTAGAATATTATGGGTATAGATTTTATATTATAGTTTTATATTCTATTTTCTTTTAGGTTATATAGAGTTTTACATAGAATTTTCATGTTATTTTCTATATGCAATTTACTTGTAATTTCTTTAGAGTTTTTTATTAGGAATTTATTGCCTATTTTAGAAGTAGAATATTATTTCCATTTGTTATTGGATTTCTCTCCTCATTTCTCTTCTGCTATCTGATTTTATTTTGGATTTTGTTTTGTGCTGGCCGTGTGACATGATTCAATTAGAGAATGATTCTCAATATCATTTCTCTATCTTGTCTTTGACACAGATATCAATATGCTACCTCTTAGAGTTTGATTTCTCTTATAAATCGAACCATGACGGTTTAGCATTACATTGGTTCTGATTCGAACAACATCATCAAGGATCCAGAGAGGAGAAGATTGGAATGGAGCTTGCACACAATGTCAAGGGCCAAAGAAACCGCTTCGTTCGATTACATCTTTCTTATTCAAGTCTTCGTGCAACCGTCGAGTGTTTTGAGCTGTAGCGTTAGATACGTAGGAAATGGTGATTGAGGGGTTTTCTCTCAATCGGCTAGAGTATTTAATATAGCACCCTTTGGGTGATATGAGACGCATTCGCTCCTACGCCTTAAGTTCTTGCGTGTGTGTCCCGAGTTCCTTCCCGTTTAGGCGTGTTAGGCCTGCTTCCTCTTTGTTCTCGCCCCCGTGCGATTGAAACCTTTTTCTCTTGCATTCAGGTGGTTGAGATCCCTTCTCTTGCCATGTGCAATCGAGACTTGTTTTCCGCAGTGCGCCGAACTACGTTTGCTCTGATCTCTCGTACCAGACGAGAGTACGTAGGCATAGGATTGCGATAATCCTAGCGAGCTCCCTTTCCCCTCGTTTCCTGTAGTTAGTTGAACTACAGCTGCTCTGATTTCTCGTACCAGATGAGAATATGTAGGCATAGGATGTGATATCCTAGCGAGCACACTAACAACTAATTTCTCTGTTCTCTCGCTGTTGTGCGATCGAGACTTTCCCGCTGACAACTGATTTCCTTTTCTCTTGCCCTCGCGCAATTGAGACCAGACCGTAGTCCTAGAACCCGTAGGTTCGCATACCTTTAAACTAAAGACATACTACGTCCGTTCTACCACAAACAGGCAATGCCTAAGTCTCCAATGGTCGAGCAACATACACCTAACTGCTAGAATGCGTATGCTAGTATCGTCAATCCTTTCTCTCACCCTTGTGTGATCGAAAACACCCTGTCTACCCGTAGTATCCCGAACTATGCAAGCTCTGATCTCTCATATCTGTTGAGAGTACGTAGGCACAATACTGATGTATTGGCGAGCCACCTTCCCCCATTCGTTACCCGTAGTTAGCCGAACTACGTTGACTCTGATTTCTCGTTCTCTGACGAGAATACGTAGGCACGAAGCACGATGCTTTGCCGAGTCATTTTTCTTTTCTTTTTAGACCAGCCTTGATAGGTAGATAGTTAAACCAACCCGTCAGATAAACACAACAATCGTGGATCCCGTTGAGTACAACAGACGTGAGGGGTGCTAATACCTCCCCCTTGCGTAACCGACTCCCGAACCTAGACTTGGTTGCGATGACCTTGTCTTATACCTTTTCGTCAGGTTTTTCCGATCATTTCCTTTCTCTTTCTGTGGGATGAATAACGAAAGGCGGCGACTCTTCTGTTTTGCCGGCTG
Source organism: Lathyrus sativus (assembly GCA_963859935.3). Classification (NCBI taxonomy): domain Eukaryota; kingdom Viridiplantae; phylum Streptophyta; class Magnoliopsida; order Fabales; family Fabaceae; genus Lathyrus; species Lathyrus sativus. The sequence continues at coordinate 445,716,083 of OZ012739.1, read as the reverse complement.
TTGCACCCCAAAATTTGACCAACATTTATTTGTTCATTGAATGTTTGAAAGTTGATACCTTCATCAGAAAGTTCAAGAGATCCTCAGAAGAGTGGTTTGAAACCAGGGTTGTGTGCCTCACAGTTTGAAAGTTGTGGGTACTCCTCAGATGATTCTGAGACTTTGAGAATGAACTTGATGTTTTGAGAAAGCTTATGAGATGTCTTGATAGCCTTCATGAAGCCCATAAAGGTCATTATGCAAGAATTCAGAAGATTCAACCATGAATGGTAGAATTAGGGTTTTTGACTGAGTCAACCCTAGGACAACTGACAATTTGGAGAAGGTTGAGACTAATCCAAGGGCCATGAGATCATGGAATGATGCATAGAGATGTTATAAAGATGATTCCTAGACCAACTCATCATGATTGAGGAGTTTGAGAAGTTTTGAGTTAGGGTTTCTGAGGATTGTCAGTGAAAAACCCTAATTTGATCCCTATTTTCCAGGCAGTGTTAGCCCTAGATGTGATTGAAATCTCATCTTCCCCACAACATGAATGTTGTAGAGCTTGTTCTTAGCTTTAATTTGAGTGGTGGAAGTCCTTGATAGGAGTTACAGAGCTCAAGTTATGGTTTTGACAAATTACAGGTCAGCAGAGGTGTGTGAATCTGGGTCCTTGAAAGTCACCCAACTTGCAGACAACTTTTGCCTTAGTAGGATGATTCCTATGACTTCTTGGTCAACATGAATGTTGAAGAGGATCTTCTTAGCTTTAATTTGAGTGGTAGAAGTCCTTGATTGGATTTGTGGAACTCAACTTATGGCTTGTGCAAGACAGGGGTATTTTGGTCATTTGTCAGTTATAGGTCATTTTATCCAATGCCTAAAACTCCTATTTCCAAGCCTCAAATGGAAAAACTCAAAACATGAAAGTTGCTCAAAATGTGATTTTAAGTCTAGAAAGAAGGTCACAAATTGTTGAAAAAGCTCATAGCACAAGATTCCATGATTGGTTGAAAATGAACTAAAAATGACTTATAACTTTGAAAAGTTGAAATGGAAAAGTGTTTTGGAAGATCCACAAATCCAAAATAGGTCATCCAATATATCATTTTGATTGGAAAAACCATTTTGAGAAGATTGGTTTAAGTAGATTTTTCATTTGAGGCTTAAAAAAGGAGGTTCCTTTGGAAATTTCTTACTTGCATAAGAAGGCAATGTTGAAAAACCCTACATAAGCAACAAATGCACTTGTTTTTCACCCATCCTCATTCAATAACTCATGTAAGGAGAATTTGAGACCAAATAACAAGGCATGGCATATGAGATGAGATAACCATTATGGAATATCATGGAATTTTCAAGAAACTTCCACACCCTTCTAGATGAATCTAGAAGCATCCAATCAATCAATATATAAAGAGTGCATTGTGGAGAGTCTAAGGTTGGTGAAACTTGAGCCAAGTCAGAGGAGAGAGAAGGAGAGATAGCCATTGAAGCCATTTCTTCAAGTTGAAGCAATCCAAGTTTTCTTCCACCACAAGCCACCTCCTTCCATACAAGTGCAAACAGAAGGCATATCTCCATTGAAGGACCATTGTGAGTGAATTCCAAGGCTTGAATCGTGCTCAACATCATCTCACCATTAACTTCTTGACAGGTTCTTTCTTCACTTTTTTCCATCTTAATTATTGAGTTTTAGTTGGTTTTATAGGTATAGAATGATTGTGTTAGGGTAGATGACTAAACCCTAGAAGTTATAGCTCATTCCATGAGGTTCCATGGCAGGTGCATCAAACTTTAATTTTCAAGAATTAGTTGTTTAATGAGTTTTAATCAGCATGAATTGGTTTAGAATCACCAGGATAGCATCAAGAACATCTGTAGATCATTATAATGAAGTTTGATAAGGATTGATATCAGTTGAAAACTTTGAACCATGGTGGTACCAGGATGTTGAAGCATTCTGTTAGGGCAATCTAGGGCGAGTTATGGAAAGCTTTACGTATGGTTGTGTAGAGCTCATTTAGTAGACCATTTTTCATTTTGGAATCGAGTCCAACCGTGGCCTGAGCAAGGAGATAATAGAGCTCGAAGGTTGGCTCATGGAGGAGGGGTTCTGCAAGCCCTAGGGTTTTGATGGAGAAGACGAAAGGATAACCCTAGGATCAGCCTCCAGAGTTTGACATTTTATTCCAATCGTGCGGTCGTGGATGCGCCTGAGAATTGGAGGGAAGTTTGAATTAAATGAAACACGGTCGTTTCATTAAAGACCGGTTCTGGGCTTGGAATTCTATCCCCACCCCCCTTATTTGTTGGCCCAATCCATTTTAACTGGCACGCTTGCTATTCTGACCCCCCACCCCTTTGATTCATTTAATTTCTTTTATTTCTTTTAATGTTTTTTTCTCTGTTTTGTAAAATGCATTAAAAATAGATAAAAAATGTTTTTTTAATTTCTTCTTTTTTTCCTGAGTAGATTAAAATGTGTAGAAAATTATAAAAATAAAATTGAGATTTTATTTTTAGGTTTAATATTTTTAATAGATTTTCCAATTAAATAGCTTTTTAGTATGTTTAACTTGGTATGTGATTTTGTAGGATTTATTTTAGAACCTTGCCTTAGGGTTTTTAATCCATTCCTTTTGGTGCAATTAGATGATGAGTCATACTTCCCCATAGGATTTTTTCTAGATTTTTTAGAATTAATCTTGATTAGTTTAATTAGGGTTGACTTAGGATAGTCTAATTAGGGTTTAGAATTGTGCATAGGTGATGATTCCTTTCTTTGATTGAGTTTTATCTTGATTTTTAGGTAGAAACCTTTGTAGATGTTATGAGTAGGTGTTGAGGACCCTTGTAAATAATTGTTAAATTTTTCCCCATTAGTTTAGTATTTTTAGGTATTATCTGAAGATTGCCTGATGATTTGGTCTGTTCAGTGGGTTATCTGTTCATTTGGGGGGTTCATTCTGAGGAATTTGTTGAGGGGCTTGTGTTGCCTTGAAGATATTGATGGAGAGCATCATGAAGAGGAGATTGGAGATCAAGATTCAGAGACCCAGAGCTTGTCTTGTCCTCTGTTTGTGAGGTTTGAGATCCTGAAGTTTGAAGGAAGTTCATGGTACTTTCCTGAGGAAGGCACTATGAATGACTTTCATCCTTCCTTCTCACCTCTTTCTTAAGTATCCAATGATGTTGGAGCCAACTTGTGAGTTTAATTTCTCCTGAGGAGGAATGTAAACTGATCACATGTTGTTGAGCCACATGGGATACAACTCCTAAGTGGAAGCCTCCTAGTACTTTCCTGAGGAAGGTCCTATGAGTCTATTCACTTAGTTCCACTAGTTGATCTAGGATTTCTCAAGTATCCAATGATGTAGGAGCTAACTTGTGAGTTTAATTTCTCCTGAGGAGGAATGTAAACTGATCACATGTTGTTGAGCCACATGGGATACAACTCCTAAGTGGAAGCCTCCTAGTACTTTCCCGAGGAAGGTCCTATGAGTCTGTTCACTTAGTTCCACTAGTTCAGATAGGATTTCCTAAATATCCAGTGATGTTGGAGCCTGCTTGTGAGTTTAATTTCTCCTGAGGAGGAATGTAAACTGATCACAGTGGTTGAGCCACATAGGGTATGACTCCTGAGTATCCACCTCCTAGTGCTTTCCTGAGGAAGACACTATGAGTCTGATTGCTTAGCTCCCTTTCTTTGGTAAGCTTGTTCTGAAGCTTGAAGACTGGGAATGATTTCTCTTGTTTAGAGTTTTGCTTGAGAGCTTTGCTTAGATTTGTTTAGATCCTGTGATTAGGGTTAGGATTAGAGAATAGATGATTCTTTCTCAAGTGTGTTGTTTGCCTGATGGCACTTCATCTTTTATCTGTATATTGCTTGATAGCATGTTGTTTATTTTCAGTATGATTACTGTTATTTCATGACTGGCTTGAGGTTGAGATGAGCTTGTGGAGGCTGAAACCCCACGCACATTTCCTCCCTCACTTGCATTGCATGCATTTTACTGTTAAAACTGATGTTTTTGTCTGTATTCTATGTATCATTGACATGATCCCTTAGGACTCTCATTTCCTTTGATAAGGATTTGATGATAGACTTTTAGGTTGAAACCTATGCATGACAACATCTAGGAGTTCCCTGTTCAAACCTCAACCATAGGATGAATCCATGGCATGATAACAGTAGGACTTGATAGTCTCCCTCCTAGTTGAGCCATTTTTCCCGTAGTTTCCCGAACTACGTTTGCTCTGATCTTTCATACCAGATGAAAGTACGTAGGCATAGGATGCGACATCCTAGCGAGCAATCTTTCCCCCTTCACCCGTAGTTAGCCGAACTACGTTGACTCTGATTTCTCATTCTCTGATGGGAATACGTAGGCATAAAGCGCGATGCTTTGCCGAGTCATTTTTCTTTTCTTTTTCAGCCAGCCTTGATAGGTAGATAGATTATAACCAACCCGTCCAAGTAAACAAACAAGCGAGGATCCCGTCGAGTACGACGGACGTGAGGGGTGCTAATACCTTCCCCTTGCGTAACCGACTCCCGAACCCAGACAATGGTTGCGATGACCTTGTCTTACCCTTATTCGTCAGGTTTTTCCGATCGTTTCCTTTCCCGCTCTGAGGGATAAATAACGAAAGGTGGCGACTCTTCTGTCATGCCGGCACCTTATTTTCGCGCAAGCGACAGCTGGCGACTCTGCTGGGGACAACAGCATCTAGGGACTTTTTCCCATCCCTTATGCTGGGACCGTCTCCCATCCCCTACGCGAGTCAATCCTATCGTTTGTGTGTTTGCTTATTGGGTTGCGTTTATTTATCGCATTTTTACTGCTCGCACTTTTACTTCCCGCATTTTTATTTCCCGCATTTTATTTCCAGTTCGATATGATTATCTGTGCTGCTGTGGGAGAGGGATGTTACTGTGAGTGAAAAGCCGGACCTGGGCTTGAGTACACACCTAGATATAGTTGTGGAGAAGTAGTAGACGAACCTGTCTGTTGAACAGGCACAGTTCCCTACGAAAATCTGCGCTCAGACGAGATTCTTGCAGAGGTGCTCCTTTCCGGTCCTGAGGATCTGAGGGGAGTCCAGACGTGAGGATTGTCGACTCTGGGGACCGATCATTTGGAAGTCAGCTAAGACAGGCCTCTTCATGACCTGACGATGCCACTCCTTCTGGGAATCGTATTGTCACTCATGAATGTCTGTGACGCTGACGACCGCATAGGATGCCGTACCTTTGTCCGTGGATTAGGTCCATCATACCTGTGAGTGGGGTTGGGATATTGCAGGAAACTTTGACCTCCAGACCACCTGGTTTTCTTGACAGTGAATCAGTTATGTTGGGTTCTCAGTTGCAGATATGTTCTTGATAGAGCAAGGGTTTGATCAGAGGATCTTATCATCGGGTGTATGTCTGTTCTTGATAGAGCAGGCTTTGATCAGAGTATTGTTATCAGAAGTTTGTTCTGGATGGAGCATATTTTTGAGTGAGGTTTGAAGATCTCGTCAGCAGTTGTTGTTTGTTCTTGATAGGGCAGATTTTGAGTGGGGTCTGAAGACTTCATCAACAGATATTCCTTGATCTTGCATCCGGGGTCTTTATTATCAAGCCTTCGTTCTTGTCAGGGCAGAATTTTGATCTCGATCCTACCAGATGGTTATTCACAACAGATCAGATCAGTGGTTTTACACCGGGGTTTCCTTCTCATCAGTGACTGTTGATACCGAATCTCCACAGCAACCACCTGGATATATTGTTGCATACCTGCATTTTGCATTAGCTTGCATATTCATGTTTGCACTCCATTAGCATGTGTCTGTGCTACAGGCGCGTTTCGTACTCTGATTCTGGTGTCCCGAGCAATATGAGATATTTTCTTCCATGAATGGATCCAGTCTTATCACTGCATTGACACTATGTTGGCACGTTGACACCAAAATCAGGGGTGATCTCCTGAACGTACAGACACCCATAATTCATCTTGCATGGCAGAAGCCGGGACTTGTCTTCTAACCTTTGTGTTTGCAGGTTTGACTCAGAATCTGGCAGCTCAGACTAATGGAGCAGATACAAGCTGAACTGGGGAAAGTCCAAAGCCAGCTGGGGCAGGTCATGAATGACATACAGGCAGTGCGTCTGGACCAGCAAGTGCTCAGAGAGGAGAATCAGCAGCTGCAGAATCAGCTGAGCTTTCTCATGGGAGTGGTGAGAAGTATGCTAGATAAGGAGAGTGGTCAAGCACCCAAGGAGGAGACCAGAGTGCTTCCTCCGTTACCGTCATTGCCACCTGTGCTGAAGCCAAGTGGACCTCATGGACCCTCTACACAGCATAAAGCTCGAAGCCTGTCTCGTCATCAGCCGCGCCGAGCATCTCAGAATAATCCTGAAGGTTATGGTCAAAAGAAGAAGCTACTTGATAGAGCTGTGGACCCACTACCTGTGAGTTATGCCCAGCTGCTGCCGCTGTTGGTTCAGAACCGAGTTCTCAAGCTTCGGACCTTAAATCCACCAGATGAGGGGTCATCAGACGTTGATCTAAGCGTGCGTTGTGATTTCCACTCTGGAGCACCGGGGCACCATGTTGAAACATGTAAGGCTCTCCGGAATAAGATTCAGGACCTGATCGACTCGAGGACAATTAGGCTTGTGCCGGGCGGCATAAGAGCATCGGGAAAGTTCATCCCGTATCCTGCAGAAGAAGTGGATGATTCCACTCCTTTGCCTGAAGCTGAGAAAGATCTCGAATACGTCCCTCAACCTTTGGTGACTGAATCACCTCGCTCGCAGTTGCTGCCTGGATCAAGCTCAGGGACGCAAGCGCCTAAACGAGAGACCGTCACTCCTGGGCGGAAGGAATACCAGCACCAGGATCACAAAAGACCTCGCAACCACGTGGAACAAAGGAATGCTTCTCCCCATCCAGTGCCTGTGCCGTATAGCCAGATTCTTCCATTGTTGGTTTAGAATTCCTTGGTGGAACCGAAAGCTCTCAAGCCCGTGCTAGAGCCTTACACTCCAGGGTACGATCCTCTTGCTCAATGTGGCTACCATGGTGGATCTCTGGGGCATTCAACTGAAGATTGCAAGGCTTTCCAGGCGAAGGTGCAGCAATTGATCGACCAAGGGTGTATTTCCTTTCCAGAGGGAGTCTTGGTTGTGCGTAACGACCTCTCAGCTGTTTGAGCTCGCAGATTCAGAGGGTTGTTTCCAGAAGCCAGTGATCCAGACGGGCAGACGTCCTCAACATTGGCAGTCCTCGGACTTTTTACCATTTGCACTTGTAGTTTCTTTTCTGTTAGTTGCTACTTGTTGTTAAACATTGTATGTTTCGAATGGTAATGATAATAAAGTGACTATGCATTTCTTCTGAATTAGTTATGTCGTTGTCACTCATTTACTGCATTGCACTGGCACTTGCATTTTATTTACTCCGATTTCTTACTATGATTAGCAATGAGCGGAGGGAGGATGATGAAACTGAATACGCATAACCGATGATCGTATTGCTTTCAGATAAAACCTAGCCGATGACGTATAAGGCATTGTTTCAAATCCCCTAAACACCGGAGAGATAAGGAAGAGAATCCCTTGTTAACCACTTCGAGCCGAGAAGTAGGAGTTTTCTTTCGGACTTTTTAACCCTCGCATCTTCACCCGGGGCAGGGTAGTTGTCAGTTAGCTTGATCGAGCGTTCAAGTCTTATAGAGGAGTGTTGTCCTTCGAGGGCCAATCACATCATATTCCTCTCCAGAGGTCGTACCTCATCAACCACAATGGTTAAACCTCACCAATCAGGAGTGAGACAGTTATAATCCTTTCGGAGCAATCAAGACAACCAGTGTCACACGACTTGTTCCAAGAAAAAAAGAGAAATAAGAAAGCCCGCTAAGTAAAAAGAAAAGCTAGAAAGCAAATACTTAGGCAAAAATCAGGGCATCCCGCTGGACTTCAAAAGAAAAAATCGAAAAGAACTCAAAAGGAGTCAGTCCAGGCAAAATTAGGGAATCAAAACAAAAGAATGAAAAGAAAGGATTATAAAAAAGAAAAAAATCCTCGAACAAGGACGAAGTCGTGTAGATACCGACACCGAAAACGAAAAAGGAGTAACTGTCGCTCCGAAACACCTTGAGAGTTTTTTAACCAGTTGTTCTCAATGTTCAACATACCTCTCGAAGAGGAGAGCGCTCGAGCTAAGTTAACTGAACTTTAGGATCGGAGAACATCACGTAGAAGGGGTGGGTACAAATCACAATTTGAGCCGAATATCCTTTGTTTCACGAACCGTGAACCCGACCACGATACAACCCTTAAAAGACCTAATTGAGGCAGGGTTTATTCTGAGAGCGCATTACGATAAGGTTGAGTAACCTGACTCCTTCATGATTTGCTAATCATATCCTTATTGCATTTTTCACTGATTGCATCAGCACTACGTTTGAACTCTTGGGTTCATTCGTCACTCACTAGCATGACACGTAAGTGAGTAACAGTACGACATTCTTTCGAAATTTGCATGAACACTGCATTAAAATTACTATTCGTGAATAAACAATTTTAGTTGCAGGTTAGTAGCCGATACGAAGGAACTTCAGCAAGGAATAGTCAATCAGGACTGAATAGCCAGAGGTCTGGATCAGAATGGTGTGCTGTGGAACCCTGTAGATCTGGGGCAATGGCTTCCTGTGAGTTTGGAATCGGTTTGTCTGAAGACAAGCCCCGAAGCATCAGATGATTATGGGGCAGTTTATGCAAGCAGCGATTGATCGGAAGCGAATCTTCTTGAGACCCAATCAGGGGCAGTTATCCGGAATCCTTGCGATTTAAGGGCAGATCCCTCCAGTGTTCGATCAGAGCATGTTGAGTCGCTCATCGCTCGTTCAGGGGCAAACTACTTCAGAGATATTGAAGCCGACCATCCTGAAAGTTGATTAGTTGAGGATGAATCCTCCCGTTGCGCAGATGCTGGGGCAAGCCCTCTGAAGATTGTCTTGTTGCCAGTTGTCTCCGGCTCAGAATGAATTATTCCCAAAGGTCGGATTGGGGCAAGTTGAATTGCACAGGGGCAAGTTGTTCAAATGAGTTTGTTCACCCTAGCAAGAATTGAGTATCGGGGAATCGTGTCATTACCCCGCCAAAACCTGAACCTTCTGAAGAAGCCTTGCGGTCTTTGGGTTGCTATCCTACAGCATAACCTGTTACTTGATTCCATGATTGGTAGCCTGTATTCCCTGTGTTGGCGTTGTTGAATCAGGATTGTTCCTCCGCAGAGATGTACAGTTTGAGGTCGTTCCCCCTGTACAGTTTGAGACTACAGCAGATTGAGATGGCGTTTATCCCTCATCAGATTAGGGTCAAGATTGCCCTCAGCAGACCAGGATTGATATCCCTGAAGCAGGATGAGTCCTCCTTCTCCAGCAGCGCTCAATAGTCTCTCCTCCGCAGAATCAGAATCAGATAGTGAGCATTGATATGTCTTCCCCAGGTAGAGGTGATTCTCTTCCCCAAGCAGACGCGTCCTGAAGGAATGTCACCTCATCAGCTGAATCAAGCATCGAAGAATGATGTCGTCTCTCCCCAGCACCGGGTCACAAGTGCAGAATTCATGGAAATGTTTGGGAAGCTGAAGCTCGTGTTTTCCCCAGTAAAGTCGCTGAAGCAGGATCTCCCCCGCACCGGGTCACAAGTGCAAGTTTCGCAAAAGGCTGTTCGTATGCCGAAGTATGCAGTAACTGATGGTGCCGGACTGAAGTCTTCAGAGGAATTGAGATTCCCCGCCAGAGTCAGGCTCTCTCCTGAAGTTCGATGATTCCTTCTTCCCCAGTAGAGTGTTGGAACAACTGATGTTGTATTCCCCTGCAGAGTTGTACTCTCCTCCAAAGTCGGATGACTCTTTCTCCCCCAGCGGAATCGAATTCCCCATCAGAGTCGTACTCTCCAACGAAGTAGAATGATTTCTCTCCCCGGCTGAGTCCGCAGAAAAGCCGAATCCTTGGAAGTTGATCAGATCACGATCAATTTTCCCCAGCAGAGCATGGGGCAGCTGATGCTGTATCTCCCCAGAGTCACACTCTCTCCAGTGAAGCAGAATGACTTCTCCTTCCTCAGCCGAGTTTGCAGATGTCCAAGAGATTCGAATCCTTGGAAATTAATCAGATCATGACTGGTCTTTCCCCAGCGGAGTGTGGTGCAGCTGAAGTTGGTTCCCCACAGAGTGGTCATCCCCAGAAGAGTAGCCGAGACGGCCGCGCATTTCATTCTCGCGATTGATATCAGCAGATCCAAGTTCTCGTAGAGCTTTGTTCCCCTGCAGAAATCAGCTGAAGTTGTTTTCCTTGCAGCAGTCCGCGGAAGATCAGTTCCCCAGGCGGAGTCTGATTGATATTGGCATGTTCACGTTCTCCTCGGCAGGATGACTCCTCTACCCGAGTGGTTCTTTCTCCTTGACAGGAGGATTCCCCCTTCGGCATTTATTTTGCTGACGGGATCGCCTCATTGTGCATGATTGCATAGCATTGTGCATGACTGCATAGCATTTAAACGTCGCAATAGCATTGTGCATGATTGCATGGCATTTAGCATAAATACATATCATTCCCATATGGGGCATAGCGCAGAAGCATACGCATCATAAGCATGACCTAGGTCATTATCATCCTTATTGTACAGGTGTACTACCGAAAGACCGGTTACTCAGGACGATTCTTGACGTTCTCCCCAGCAAGTTTGTTTTCTTAGATGATTCTAAAGACCCTGGTGTAATCCCCACAATCGCTCGCTCAAGATGATTTTTGAGATCCCCAGCGAAGTCTTCGGTTCAAGATGATTCTCGAATTCCCCCAGCAGGGCCATTTGCTTAAGACGATTCAGTACAGCTTCCCGAGTTGTTTGCTCGGGATGATTCTTGAGCTCCCCAATAGCGCCTCCAGCAAGAGTGGCCCAGGAAGATTCCTGGAAGTACCCAGCAGAATAAAGTCTCCATAGAGGTTATCAGTTCAGGATGATTCTTGGAAGCGCCCGCCGGAGTTGTTTGTTCAAGGTGATTTCTGGAACCCCCCAACAGAGCGGAGGTCTTTGCCCCAGCAGGTGGTTGGCATTTCCCCAGCAGCAGGCAGGTAGATTGATGTCCCCAGCCGAGCACAATCATGATTGGCAGATGAAAGGTTCCCCCAAACAGATCCCGAAGGATTGTCCAGCAAGCTGAAGTTTGTTTATCCCGCAAGTTTGAGAACTTAATGACATGAGTGTCTTGTAGCCTGACAGCTATGTTCCCCAGAAGGGTCATTTCCCAAAAAGTCGTTCAGGGCATCTATCGCTTTCCCCGTGCAAAAGTACTTGCTCCCTAGTAAAGTTGGTAGGAATCGTCTGAGTGTGCTCTTTCGCTTTTCTCCAGCAGTGGTTGAAGTCGTTTGAGTGAACTCTCTCGTCTTTCTGCAGCAGAGTCTACAAGGTTGTTCGGGTGAACCCTTCTTCCTTTTCCCCAGTGAGTCGTCAAGGTTGTTTGGGTGAACCCTCATTCCTCTCTCCTCAACAGAGTTGTTAACGTGATGGTTATGTCCGGTGACCCGGCATGTTTGCTTTTATTTAGCAACGACTTGACAGGATGTCAAGTGAGTAGCAGCGTGATATGTCCGCTCCAACAACGATGTCTAATCTGAAGATGGATTTCGTAAGCGCCCGAAGGCGATATCAGAAGGTTCCGGTGAGTCCAGAGTTCCGTGTTGAAGAATCAACAGGTAGCTGAAGACAAGGTTCCAGGGTTGTAGATACAACAGAGTGATCCGTGTTGGCCTGAAGACCAAGTCAGTTATCCTGAGGAGATGATTGATTGCGATCAAATGAATAGTGTTTCTTCTGACTGAAGTCGGAGATGTTTCTCCAGCTGAAGCGGAGTTTTGCCTGATGGCAAAGTATTTGAATCCCCGTAGAGTCATGAATGGCTCAGGATACCATTTCTTTGACTGAAGTCACAGATTTCCCAAGCTGAAGCGAAGGTGCCTAAGGGCAAGGCTATCCCCAAGGTTATGAATGACCTAGGATTCATTTTTCGGACTGAAGGCCGAAGTATATCCCTGACTAAAGTCTCGGATGCTCTATAGCAGAGGCGGAGTTGCCTGAAGGCATATCCATGTATCCTTGAAGGCCAAGGACCATTTCTTCAGACTGAAGTCGAAGATACCTCCTGCAGAGTTGCCGACGGGCAAAGTTTACATCTTTGAAGGTCAAAGATGTTTCTCTAGCTGAAGCTGGAATAGCCGACGGGCAGGGTTTCATCTATCTTCAGAAATACTTGAAGATTCTCCAGCGGATCTGGAATGGCCAGGGGCCAGGGTTCCATCTATATTCAGAGTTACTTGAAGATTTTTCTAGCTGAAGCTGGAATGGCCAGGGGCCAGGGTTTCATCTATCTTCGGAAATACTTGAAGATTCTCTAGCGGATCTGGAGTGGCCGGGGGCCAGGGTTTCATTCATATTCAGAAGTACTTAGAGATCTTTTCTAGCTGAAGCTGGAAGTGGCCAGGGGCCAGGGTTTCATATATCTGTAGTGTTGAAGTTCTACGGCAGGCAGTGTGCAGCAGTATTCCGATGTTCGTTATGGTTCTGAGGGTGAACCCCAGATCAGAGTGTGCTCGGTTAAGTCTCTCATTCCCAGCGGAGTAGTGCCAAATACGCAAGTGTACCTTTTGTTCCATTTACCAGGGGTGAACCCCAGGTCAGAATTGTTCAGTGATATAGTTGTCCAGCAGTGAGGTTGGATATTTTGATTATCCGACGGCGAGGTCAGATCATGTTTGTTTCCGGCAGCGAGGTTGGATGTTCGACGGCAATGTCAGACTCTTTAAATCCCCAGCAGAGATGATGTTTGTACAACGGCGGTGTCGAGTGTCTCTCGAGGTGATGTTTGTTTCCGACGGCGACGTCAGATGGTTTAGTTCTCCAGCAGCGATGCAGGGTATTTTGGTTGTCTGAAGGCAATATCAGAAGAAGTTAATGTGGATAACTGACGGTGATGTCAGGTCAGTATTTCTCCAGCTAGTTGTTGAGCAGCTAGTGTTGCAGTGTTCGAAGGTTTGTTCCCCGCAGAGTACCATGTGCTTATGCGGTTGGCAAATTTTCGGGTTTACCGATATTCAACCGTCTCGTACCTTGATTGGTTGAGAGCCGTTCGCTTCTCACCCAGTCAGGTCCAAGCCGTTTGAATAGGGGCAGCTGTTGCACCCCAAAATTTGACCAACATTTATTTGTTCATTGAATGTTTGAAAGTTGATACCTTCATCAGAAAGTTCAAGAGATCCTCAGAAGAGTGGTTTGAAACCAGGGTTGTGTGCCTCACAGTTTGAAAGTTGTGGGTACTCCTCAGATGATTCTGAGACTTTGAGAATGAACTTGATGTTTTGAGAAAGCTTATGAGATGTCTTGATAGCCTTCATGAAGCCCATAAAGGTCATTATGCAAGAATTCAGAAGATTCAACCATGAATGGTAGAATTAGGGTTTTTGACTGAGTCAACCCTAGGACAACTGACAATTTGGAGAAGGTTGAGACTAATCCAAGGGCCATGAGATCATGGAATGATGCATAGAGATGTTATAAAGATGATTCCTAGACCAACTCATCATGATTGAGGAGTTTGAGAAGTTTTGAGTTAGGGTTTCTGAGGATTGTCAGTGAAAAACCCTAATTTGATCCCTATTTTCCAGGCAGTGTTAGCCCTAGATGTGATTGAAATCTCATCTTCCCCACAACATGAATGTTGTAGAGCTTGTTCTTAGCTTTAATTTGAGTGGTGGAAGTCCTTGATAGGAGTTACAGAGCTCAAGTTATGGTTTTGACAAATTACAGGTCAGCAGAGGTGTGTGAATCTGGGTCCTTGAAAGTCACCCAACTTGCAGACAACTTTTGCCTTAGTAGGATGATTCCTATGACTTCTTGGTCAACATGAATGTTGAAGAGGATCTTCTTAGCTTTAATTTGAGTGGTAGAAGTCCTTGATTGGATTTGTGGAACTCAACTTATGGCTTGTGCAAGACAGGGGTATTTTGGTCATTTGTCAGTTATAGGTCATTTTATCCAATGCCTAAAACTCCTATTTCCAAGCCTCAAATGGAAAAACTCAAAACATGAAAGTTGCTCAAAATGTGATTTTAAGTCTAGAAAGAAGGTCACAAATTGTTGAAAAAGCTCATAGCACAAGATTCCATGATTGGTTGAAAATGAACTAAAAATGACTTATAACTTTGAAAAGTTGAAATGGAAAAGTGTTTTGGAAGATCCACAAATCCAAAATAGGTCATCCAATATATCATTTTGATTGGAAAAACCATTTTGAGAAGATTGGTTTAAGTAGATTTTTCATTTGAGGCTTAAAAAAGGAGGTTCCTTTGGAAATTTCTTACTTGCATAAGAAGGCAATGTTGAAAAACCCTACATAAGCAACAAATGCACTTGTTTTTCACCCATCCTCATTCAATAACTCATGTAAGGAGAATTTGAGACCAAATAACAAGGCATGGCATATGAGATGAGATAACCATTATGGAATATCATGGAATTTTCAAGAAACTTCCACACCCTTCTAGATGAATCTAGAAGCATCCAATCAATCAATATATAAAGAGTGCATTGTGGAGAGTCTAAGGTTGGTGAAACTTGAGCCAAGTCAGAGGAGAGAGAAGGAGAGATAGCCATTGAAGCCATTTCTTCAAGTTGAAGCAATCCAAGTTTTCTTCCACCACAAGCCACCTCCTTCCATACAAGTGCAAACAGAAGGCATATCTCCATTGAAGGACCATTGTGAGTGAATTCCAAGGCTTGAATCGTGCTCAACATCATCTCACCATTAACTTCTTGACAGGTTCTTTCTTCACTTTTTTCCATCTTAATTATTGAGTTTTAGTTGGTTTTATAGGTATAGAATGATTGTGTTAGGGTAGATGACTAAACCCTAGAAGTTATAGCTCATTCCATGAGGTTCCATGGCAGGTGCATCAAACTTTAATTTTCAAGAATTAGTTGTTTAATGAGTTTTAATCAGCATGAATTGGTTTAGAATCACCAGGATAGCATCAAGAACATCTGTAGATCATTATAATGAAGTTTGATAAGGATTGATATCAGTTGAAAACTTTGAACCATGGTGGTACCAGGATGTTGAAGCATTCTGTTAGGGCAATCTAGGGCGAGTTATGGAAAGCTTTACGTATGGTTGTGTAGAGCTCATTTAGTAGACCATTTTTCATTTTGGAATCGAGTCCAACCGTGGCCTGAGCAAGGAGATAATAGAGCTCGAAGGTTGGCTCATGGAGGAGGGGTTCTGCAAGCCCTAGGGTTTTGATGGAGAAGACGAAAGGATAACCCTAGGATCAGCCTCCAGAGTTTGACATTTTATTCCAATCGTGCGGTCGTGGATGCGCCTGAGAATTGGAGGGAAGTTTGAATTAAATGAAACACGGTCGTTTCATTAAAGACCGGTTCTGGGCTTGGAATTCTATCCCCACCCCCCTTATTTGTTGGCCCAATCCATTTTAACTGGCACGCTTGCTATTCTGACCCCCCACCCCTTTGATTCATTTAATTTCTTTTATTTCTTTTAATGTTTTTTTTCTCTGTTTTGTAAAATGCATTAAAAATAGATAAAAAATGTTTTTTAATTTCTTCTTTTTTTCCTGAGTAGATTAAAATGTGTAGAAAATTATAAAAATAAAATTGAGATTTTATTTTTAGGTTTAATATTTTTAATAGATTTTCCAATTAAATAGCTTTTTAGTATGTTTAACTTGGTATGTGATTTTGTAGGATTTATTTTAGAACCTTGCCTTAGGGTTTTTAATCCATTCCTTTTGGTGCAATTAGATGATGAGTCATACTTCCCCATAGGATTTTTTCTAGATTTTTTAGAATTAATCTTGATTAGTTTAATTAGGGTTGACTTAGGATAGTCTAATTAGGGTTTAGAATTGTGCATAGGTGATGATTCCTTTCTTTGATTGAGTTTTATCTTGATTTTTAGGTAGAAACCTTTGTAGATGTTATGAGTAGGTGTTGAGGACCCTTGTAAATAATTGTTAAATTTTTCCCCATTAGTTTAGTATTTTTAGGTATTATCTGAAGATTGCCTGATGATTTGGTCTGTTCAGTGGGTTATCTGTTCATTTGGGGGGTTCATTCTGAGGAATTTGTTGAGGGGCTTGTGTTGCCTTGAAGATATTGATGGAGAGCATCATGAAGAGGAGATTGGAGATCAAGATTCAGAGACCCAGAGCTTGTCTTGTCCTCTGTTTGTGAGGTTTGAGATCCTGAAGTTTGAAGGAAGTTCATGGTACTTTCCTGAGGAAGGCACTATGAATGACTTTCATCCTTCCTTCTCACCTCTTTCTTAAGTATCCAATGATGTTGGAGCCAACTTGTGAGTTTAATTTCTCCTGAGGAGGAATGTAAACTGATCACATGTTGTTGAGCCACATGGGATACAACTCCTAAGTGGAAGCCTCCTAGTACTTTCCTGAGGAAGGTCCTATGAGTCTATTCACTTAGTTCCACTAGTTGATCTAGGATTTCTCAAGTATCCAATGATGTAGGAGCTAACTTGTGAGTTTAATTTCTCCTGAGGAGGAATGTAAACTGATCACATGTTGTTGAGCCACATGGGATACAACTCCTAAGTGGAAGCCTCCTAGTACTTTCCCGAGGAAGGTCCTATGAGTCTGTTCACTTAGTTCCACTAGTTCAGATAGGATTTCCTAAATATCCAGTGATGTTGGAGCCTGCTTGTGAGTTTAATTTCTCCTGAGGAGGAATGTAAACTGATCACAGTGGTTGAGCCACATAGGGTATGACTCCTGAGTATCCACCTCCTAGTGCTTTCCTGAGGAAGACACTATGAGTCTGATTGCTTAGCTCCCTTTCTTTGGTAAGCTTGTTCTGAAGCTTGAAGACTGGGAATGATTTCTCTTGTTTAGAGTTTTGCTTGAGAGCTTTGCTTAGATTTGTTTAGATCCTGTGATTAGGGTTAGGATTAGAGAATAGATGATTCTTTCTCAAGTGTGTTGTTTGCCTGATGGCACTTCATCTTTTATCTGTATATTGCTTGATAGCATGTTGTTTATTTTCAGTATGATTACTGTTATTTCATGACTGGCTTGAGGTTGAGATGAGCTTGTGGAGGCTGAAACCCCACGCACATTTCCTCCCTCACTTGCATTGCATGCATTTTACTGTTAAAACTGATGTTTTTGTCTGTATTCTATGTATCATTGACATGATCCCTTAGGACTCTCATTTCCTTTGATAAGGATTTGATGATAGACTTTTAGGTTGAAACCTATGCATGACAACATCTAGGAGTTCCCTGTTCAAACCTCAACCATAGGATGAATCCATGGCATGATAACAGTAGGACTTGATAGTCTCCCTCCTAGTTGAGCCATTTTTCCCGTAGTTTCCCGAACTACGTTTGCTCTGATCTTTCATACCAGATGAAAGTACGTAGGCATAGGATGCGACATCCTAGCGAGCAATCTTTCCCCCTTCACCCGTAGTTAGCCGAACTACGTTGACTCTGATTTCTCATTCTCTGATGGGAATACGTAGGCATAAAGCGCGATGCTTTGCCGAGTCATTTTTCTTTTCTTTTTCAGCCAGCCTTGATAGGTAGATAGATTATAACCAACCCATCCAAGTAAACAAACAAGCGAGGATCCCGTCGAGTACGACGGACGTGAGGGGTGCTAATACCTTCCCCTTGCGTAACCGACTCCCGAACCCAGACAATGGTTGCGATGACCTTGTCTTACCCTTATTCGTCAGGTTTTTCCGATCGTTTCCTTTCCCGCTCTGAGGGATAAATAACGAAAGGTGGCGACTCTTCTGTCATGCCGGCACCTTATTTTCGCGCAAGCGACACCGACACCTTATTTTTGCGGTAGCGACAACTGGCGACTCTACTGCGGATGCAACGTCCCCTATGCGAGTCTCGTCTTGGATTTTCTTCCTAGCTGTCTGGGTCATCCCCAGCTGCTAGCGACTCTGCTGGGGATTCAACATCCTCTATGCGAGTCAATCCTAGCGGTTGCGTGGTTATCTGTTGGGTTTGCGTTTATTTATCGCACTTTACTTTCCGCACTTTAATTTCAGTATTAAGATTATTTGCTGTGCTGTTGTGGGAGAGGGGCTTTGATGAGTGATAAGCCAGACCCAGGCTTGAGTGTATACCTAGCATTAGTTGTGGAAAGTAGTGGGCGCGTGCATGCTTTGCATGTACTAGTGTCCCGCAAAATCCACGCTCAGACGAGATTCTCTTGGTTGACTTCTTTTCCAGCCCTTTGGGCTTGAGGGGTTGTTGGTTTGGAGGATTGTCGACTCTGGGGACCGATCATTTGTGACTCAGCTGAATGAGGCCTTTTAAGGGAGTGATGATGCCAAACCAAAAATGGTGAACATATCATCATTTCGTGAAAGTCTGTGACGCTGGGAAACGCATAGGATGCCGAAACTTTGTCAGTTTAGGTCCATACCTATGAGTGGGAGGGTTTTTGCAGGAAACTTGACTTCCAGCCAACCCGGTATTTTGGTTTCTCTCTTCAGAGCGAACTTATCCTGTCAGCAGCGCAACAGTATTCAGAGCTTTGTGGGGGTTGTGATCCCGTGCTTGTTTGCATCTTGCATTGCATTTCATGTGCATCTCATGCTTGCAGTCCATCCTCGGCCGGAACAGAGAGCTTACCCATCTTTTGTCCAACTCGCAGTTGATTTCTCGACACTCGCTTTGGACTTGAGTTAGTTTCTGGAAGGATCATGAACTCAGCAGAGCAGAATCAAGTTGTTACGAGGGCCGAGTTTGAATTGTTGAAGGATCAGTTGAGTCATGTCATGGAAGCTGTGACAGCTATGACTAGAGATGAGGCAATGATCAGAGGATCCCGATGAACAATGTTGCTCAAACCCAAAATGTGCAGATTCCTGTCAGAGACAAAGATGCATCTTCTCTCCACGACACAGATTACCAGAACTTCACTTTCCCTGTGCTAGATCCTTAGAGGGTTGTTCCGAAGGTTAATACAAAGGACCCACATACTGTTGAGTTTATGAGGAAATGTCAGCTGTTAGAGGAAAAACTTGATACCCTGATGAGTCAGAATACTCTTGATTTGAATGCTTCAAGCACGTGCTTAGTGCCAGGTCTTGTGATGCCTCCGAAGTTTAAGATGCCGAATTTTGAGAAGTACAAAGTGGATAGTTGTCTGAAGCTACATTTGATAATGTTTTGCAGAAAAATGACTTCGTATGTCGCCAATGATCAGCTCATGATTCACTTTTTTCAGGATAGTTGAGTGGAGCATCGTTGAATTAGTATATGCAGTTGGAAAGCAGTTGCATCAAATCCTGGTCAGATTTAGCCAATGCCTTCGTGAAGAAGTACGACTACAATCTCAACATGGCTCCTAGCCGCATGCAGTTTCAAGAATTATCTCAAGCGGATAATGAATCCTTCAGAGGATATGCGCAGAGATGGAGAGAATTCGCTGCTCGTGTTCAACCCCCACTTCTGGATAGAGAGTTGGTTGACATATTCCTGGGTACCTTGAAAGGCCATTACTTTGACAAGTTGATCAGTGGTAGAGCGTCGAACTTTGCTAACTTAGTGAAAACAGGAGAACACGTTGAGAGTAGAATCAAGAGCGGAAAGATTCGAGATATCCCTGATACTTCAGTTTATGAAGGTGAATCAGTTGTCAGTTCTCAAGAAGAATGGGAGAGAGAAAGTGATGTTACCCCGAAATCTTCCGTACCTCAAATTCAGTGTTCAGACACTTCGAGTGTTCAGAGCCAGCAACCTGTCGGGTCTGTATGTTAGATATCTGCACCCCGTCAGAGTTAACAGTCGTATCGTCAACCGCGTCAACATGCCAGACGAAGGCCAAGGAAGCCAGAAAGGCATTTTGCTCAGCTACCGGTACCGTACACTCAGTTGTTGCCGGATTTGATCAAAAGTGGATTGGTTGTGCCGAAAGAAATTAATCCTGCGATTCCGCTGTATCCGCCAGGCTTCGATGTCAACGCCCGCTGTGAGTACCATGCTGGGGCACAGGGGCACTCAACTGAGGACTGTAAGGTGCTTAGAAGCCAGGTTCAGACTCTGCTGGATTCTAACAGGATCTCAATCACGTCTCAGGGTGTTCAGATTAACGACTTTCCTTCATCCAGCCAAGTGGGTGTATCAGTTCATGTTATGGGAGAGTTCACTGAGAGTATATGTTCAGAAGAGTATCAGGATGACTTCGACGATCAATTCTGAAGATGGCTGGCTCAGCAGCAAATCAAGTTCGAAAAGCCCGGTTCCCAGAAGCTGGCAACATGTGTTTTATCATGTCATGTCTTTGCATTTGTAGTTTCTTTTCTGTTAAAGCGCAAATTGCATTCATAAAACCTGTATTGTTTTCAATTGATATTGATAATGAAATGAATATGCATGTTTTGATTTAATCAATTCATGTTCACTCAATGTTTTAACTAGTGTCAAACGCTTGTGTAAGCGAAATCCGGGGAGGATGACGAAATCCAATGATGCGTAAGCTTCCGATGCTATGCTTTTGAATAACAAACCTGTTGATGATGTACATGCATTGTTTCAATCCACAAACACCAGAGATATAAGGAAGATAATCCCTTGTCAACCCCTTTGAGCCTTGTAGTAGGAGTTTCTTTCTGAAGATGAAAAACCCTCAATCTTAACCCGGGGCAGGGTAGGTGTCAGTTAATTTGACCAAGCGTTCAAATTACAAAAGGAGTGTCCGTTCAAGGATCAATCACACTGCTATAGGTCGTACCTAAAAAACCATGAAGGTTAAACCTGACCGATCAGGAGTGAAACATTCACAATCTCTTTAACAAGTTATACGAGCTGATGCCATACAATTTGTTCAAAAAAAAGATAAAGAAAAGAATAAAAAAGAAAAAGCCCGCTAAGTCGAATCTTGAAAGCAAGTGACTTAGGCAAAAATTAGGGCATCCCGCTAGACTTCAAAATCGAAGAAACTCAAAAGAGTTAGTCCAGGAAAAAGTTAGGGAATGGAAAAAACGAAAAGCGAAAAAGGATTACGAAAGAAAAATCCTCGAAAAGAACGAAATTGTGTGGCTACTGGTGCCCAAACAAAGACGGAAAGCGAGTGACTGTCACTCCGAAAACTTGTGGTTTCCTGAACCTTCACTCCTATCATGTAACCTTTGAAAGGTGAGCACTAAGGTCGAATTAGCTGAACATAGGATCGGAGAACATCACGGAGAATGGGTGGGTTAAAATGAATTTTGAGCCTATATCCTTTCTTTCTGAAACCGTGAACCTGACCACGTTACAACCTGAAAAAGTCCTAATTGAAGCAGATTTGTTTCGAAAGCATACTTCGGTAAAGATCGCATCGAAACTGACTCCTAGAAAGGATTCCCCTTACAACGTTGTATTAACATTGACATGTTGACGAATGATTGATTCATTTTATGTCACAAATTTTTTTCCAGTGAACAGGAATGGATTTTGAAAACTGCCATATGCATTGCATTTGATATGTCTTTTAGGCAGAACAGTTTGTTTTACTAGCGAGTAAGCGCTTGACAGCGGGAAAGTTTCCACGATGGAAAGGTCTGATCAGAATAGAATGCAGAATGCCTGATATTCCGGTGAACTGGGACAAGCTACGTCAAATGATCACGGCATGGGAGTCACCCATCTAGAAGTCAGTTAATCTGAAGCAGTCAGGTCGAGATTTAATGAATCTCTCGAGGACAATCAGAGGTATTTCCTCACATATTAGCCAATCAGGGGCAAAGTCGTTTCAAGACAGGGGCAGGCCACCCTAAGAGCAAAGAAGTTATTTCTTGCCCATGGGGCAATTAATGTGAAGCACCTCTTCGAGGTTTAAGATGCTGAGGCAGATCAGGGTGCAGAGATTGCAGATTTCCTTTTAAGGAACATCCCCACAGAGATCCTACAGGCTGGGACAAAAGCTGAAAGCGAAGGAATGGTTCCTCTCCATATTCGCGAAGTTTACCAAAAGTCGTTATAGATTCTAGGGCAAGCCATCGTGAGCTCGTTTCATGGCATGTTTTTCCAAGCAGGATGATTTCGTCTTCCCTAGCAGGTTCATTTGTGTTTCCCCACAGAGTCTAAACAGGGGGCTGTGAGCATTGATGTGTCTCCCTGAACGGAGATAGATTCTCCCCCAACTAGATGTATCATAGGAAGGATCATCATATCCCTAGTTGAGTCATGCACAGAGGTGTATACTCATTCCCAGCAGTGTGTCAACAGGAAGTTTTCTCGTAGAAGACTATCCGCAAGTGCTTAGCTCTCGATAGTTTAGACTGAAGTCTCCGACAGAGTTGTTTGTTCAGGATGATTCTTGAAGTCCCCGGTAGAGTTGTTTGTTTAGGATGATTCTTGAATTCCTCAATAGAGTTTATTCGTCCAGGATGATTCCTGAATCCCCAGAGCAGAGTTATTTGATAGTTCTCCCGAATCCCCAACGGAGTCGGTCTCACCTTTCCAGCATTTATTTTGCTGGAATAATTCTGTGATACCCGATTATCCCCATCGGAGTTGACTTTACCTTTCCAGCATTTATTTTGCTGGAATGGTCCTTCTATGTACAACTTTTCTCCAGCAGCCCGAGCCTGCATTTGCATCTTTGCATATATCATCATATTTGCATTTCATCCTCAAATGCGTAGCATTTCCACCGTGTGGAGCATTACGCCATAGAAAATTCAAACATACGCATATGCATACGAAGCATAAGCCAGTTTGTTATTAGCCTTCCGTGGCAACGTGAATCACCCTGCGGTCGATACAGGGGCATTTACTTAGCAGTTGTGTTCAGACAGCTCATCAGCTTACTTTCTCTCAGGTTTCAGATCATACGACAGTTATGTTTTGTCCTCTGATGATGACAGCCCCAAGCAGAGTTCCTTCGTCCATCAGTCCTCTGATGTTGACAGATTCTCTTACCGTTAATCTCTATTAATGATGTGTATCTCCGAGCAGATTCTCTTTCCGTTAATCTCTATTGACAATGTGTTTCCCCAACAAGTCTTCTTACCATCTACCTTTAGACGACGTGAGTTGTGAATACGATCTTCTGTGCTTGTTCAGCATTCAATGATTTGGATTTTGGATATTATTTTCTCTCCGTCTATCCTTGGATGATGCGAGATTTCAAGACGAATTTCAGATATGGTTTACTCTACATCTATCCTTAGACGATGTGAGTGTCGGATATGGTTTTCTTTCAGTTTATTGGATGAGATGTTGTTCTAAGAAGGTTTTCGTGCCGTCAATTCCTATTGATGTCGTGGCTCTCTGAAGAATGTTTGATTTCCTTGACGATATGGCTATTTGAAGGTGGTTCTCTTTCTGTCAATTCCTATTGACTGTGTGGCCCTTCGAATATATTCCTTTGCATAAATCCTTATGGACGAAAGAATTCAGAAGTTTGCTGAATAGTTGCAAAGTTCGTTGACATAATCATTGATTTGATCTTTCTTTCCATCGATTCCTATTGACGATGTGGTTCTTCGGACAAGTTCTTCTTCCCGTCTTTCTTTAGACGATGTGAGTATCAGATTTGTTCCTGTTTACCCTCAGATGATGTGAGCATGGTGGCCTTCTTTCCGTCTACTTTTAGACGACGTGAGTATCTGATGTCTACCCTCAGATGATATGAGCGTGGTGATTTTCTTTCTGTCTATCCTTAGACGATGTGAACGTATGGTGACTTTTTGTCTACTTTTAGACGACGTGAGTATTGTCTCTTTCTGACAAAGGGAAAGGATCAAGTGCATGTTGATCCGGCCAGTGGATTCAGTGTCTGTGGCGTTACACAGATGACTGACAGTGAGGTCAGGTGTTCTGTATCTGATGAGCAGTCAGTGTTACCGCGCAACTGTCCGTATTCAGTCTTCTGGATATTTTTTCCCAATTAGAGTTGCAGTTTATTTCTGCAGGTTGGCAAATTTCCGGGTTTCTTTAGTATTCAACCGTCTTCTACCTTTGAATGTTTGAAAGCCATCATCTCTTCAACCCTTCAGGTTCAAGCCGTTTGAATAGGGGAAGCTGTTGCACCCCAAAATTTTCCCAACCGTTTCTCGCAATTTGGCTTATGGTTCATTTTATTTTGCATTTGCATTTGCATACCGCGTACATTGCATTTTTCAGTCAGATTGATTTCTATCGGGATTACAACCCTCTTCTCACGTTTCAGGCAGTGCAAACCAGTTCGAATAAGGAGGATTATTTTGGGAGTTGTGCCCTTCCCGGTGTTTTCAGCTTTTGCTGTTGTTTTTGAGGATATTTCGGTGTCCGTATTTTTACCGGTTATCTCGTTGCGTTCTCACAGTTTTGTTCGCCGATTTAATTGATGTTCATTGTTTTTTCCCTCATGGAATTATTATCGATTTTCTAGAGTTTATTTCGTTAGATTTTAGCATAGGAATAGTGGCTAGATAACTTATATCCTTTGTTTTCTATATTAGATATTAAAGTTTAATAGACTTTTATTTCTTTCTTCTATTTTTTAGAGTTTAGTAGAATATTGATTTCTAGAACTTCTTTTGAGTTTTAGTAGATTTTAATTAATATATTTGAATTCTTTTTAGAATAATTGATTTGTTTTAGAAATTAATAGATTTTAAAGTCTTTTTAGATTTAATTCTTTTTAGGTATTATTAGAATTTTATTTTCTAGATATTAAAGTTTAATAGAATTTTGATAGTTTTCTATTTTGTAGAATTTATTAGAATATTAGGTTTTTAAATAGTTTTTTTTTTATTTTTCATAAGTTTCTAGATATTAATTTGTTTTAGAATATAATAGACTTTTAGATTTTATTAATTCATTCTAGATGTTATTAGGATTAATTGTTTGGTTTAATCAAGATTTTAATTGGTTTTTTTCAATAACTAATATTAGCTTAATTAGTTTAGTCAGCATTTTCGTTTATGCATTAATTGAGTCTTTAATCAGGTCTTAATCATCATTACTTGCATTAATTGAGTCTTTTTTTAATCAGGTTTTGTCAATTCGTGGGCCAGGTGTCCAATTTTCAGGCCCATAGTCCATTTCAGTGCCACATGTCAGCACTATAAGAAGCCACTCGTTTCTCTCTCTCCGTCTCCTCTGGATACCTCACTACTCACATGGCCCCATACTCGCCACGTATCCATCTCTCGCCCTGCATGGCTGCCACACAGCCTGCCAGGTGTCCTCCCATCATCCCTCTAGCCATGCAAACACACCGGATCACCCACCGACAAAATCATACGGCCAAAACCTCGTCGATAACCGTCGTCGGAAACCCAACGTTCGCCAGAATGTTCATCATACTTTTCAGAAATCTTCACTAAATTCATCCAAACCTTCATGTTCATACGTTTTCCAGATTTCATGAACATTCATCCATCTCCGTTCAAGAATATTCGCCCAGAAATGATCAACATTTAACCATAATAGATTTTTCCAGAAAACTTCTTCAAACCTTCATCTGTTCATCGCAACACCTTCCAGAAATCATCGTCGTTCATCCAGATTTCCTCGCCATCATCATGATCTTTCCCCAGAAATATTCAAGAACTTTCATGAATCTTTAACCACCTTCATCAAACATTCATCCTATCTTCCTCCAGATTTTCCAGATCTCATCACGTTTGTAACCATTTCAAGACCTTCATCGCCATGAATAGTAGATCCAGATCTTCATCAACACGATGTTCTTCATCACGTTCGTCAGAAACATTCAAGATCTTCATCGATCTTCATAGTGTTTAACGTTCTCCAACAAGTTCAACAGGCAACGTCAGATATCTGGATCCACCAGCCTTCAACCGACTTCAACAGTTCTTCGTGAATGAAGCTTCGACAACCTTCAAGCGTAGTCATCAGATTCTTCATCGTAGGTCACACGCCAAATGCAGATCTAAACTCAGCAATCTTTAAAATCGTAACCGTAATCAACATTTGTGTTTCGAGTTCGTTTGGGTTAATTTCAAGGTTTAAAGGTTGTGTGGTATTGAGATGGAGACGAAGCGAGACAGAGAGAAGTAAGGAGATTGAGAATGGGAGACGGAGACGTAGGCATCGGAAGAAGGTTGACGGAGAAGGTTTGAGAGGAGCTGCACAAACGGCGGCTAGGGTTCAACGCAGGTAGAGTGAGGGAGAGGAAAGGCTTTCATGGACTCTCCAGATTGAGTTAATGGGCCTTTGGCCCAATGATTTTTGCTGAAGCTTACACCCCCCGTTTCCGCGTCAACCCCCTCCCATCTGTGGTTTTTTCCCCCAATTTTTTGTGAGAGGTTGGTGGGCCAAGCCCAACCTCTTTTTCCTGGAGTCATACCCCCGTATCCCAATACTGCACCTCCCGTTTCTCTTGCTTTTTTTTTTGTTTTTTTGGCTGTTGTATTGTGGGTTGGGCCCAACTGTTTTTCTGCTGAACTATTACACCTCTTGGTCTGCTGCTGTACCCCCTTCCCTTTATTTTTGTTTTTGTATTGGATATTGCTTTGTAATAGATTTTAGTAATTCTTTGCTATTTTTCTTTTAGGAAATTATAGTTTTATTTTCTTAGAATATTATGCATATATTTTTACATAGAATTTCCTATTTTCTTTAGATATTATTTCTTAGAATATTATGGGTATAAATTTTATATTCTAGTTTTATATTCTATTTTCTTTTAGGTTATATAGAGTTTTACATAGAATTTTCATGTTATTTTCTATATGCAATTTACTTGTAATTTCTTTAGAGTTTTCTATTAGGAATTTACTGCCTATTTTAGAAGTAGAATATTATTTCCATTTGTTATTGGATTTCTCTCCTCATTTCTCTTCTGCTATCTGATTTTATTTTGGATTTTGTTCTGTGTTGGTCGTGTGACATGATTCAATTGGAGAATGATTCCCAATATCATTTCTCTATCTTGTCTTTGGCACAAATATTAATACGCTACCTCTTAGAGTTTGATTTCTCTTATAAATCGAACCATGACGGTTTAGCGTTACATTGGTTCTGATTCGAACATCATCATCAAGGATCCAAAGAGGAGAAGATTGGAATGGAGCTTGCGAACAATGTCGAGGGCCGACGAAACCGCTTCGTTCGATTACATCTTTCTTATTCAAGTCTTCGTGCAACTGTCGAGTGTTGTGAGCTGTAGCGTTAGATACGTAGGAAATGGTGATTGAGGGGTTTCCTCTCAATCGACTAGAGTGTTTAGTATAGCACCCTTTGGGTGATATGAGACGCATTTGCTCCTACGCCTTAGGTTCTTGCGTGTGTGTCCCGAGTTCCTTCCCGTTTAGGCGTGTTAGGCCTGCTTCCTCTTTGTTCTCGCCCCCGCGCGATCAAAACCTTTTTCTCTCGCATTCAGGCGATTGAGACCCCTTCTCTTGCCCCTGTGCAATCGAGACTTGTTTTCTGTAGTGCGCCGAACTACGTTTGCTCTGATCTCTCGTACCAGACGAGAGTACGTAGGCATAGGATTGTGATAATCCTAGTGAGCTCCCTTTCCCCCCGTTTCCTCTAGTTAGCTGAACTACAGCTGCTCTGATTTCTCGTACCAGACGAGAATATGTAGGCATAGAATGCGATATCCTAGTGAACACACTAGCAACTAATTTCTCTGTTCTCTCGCTGCCGTGCGATCGAGACTTTCCCGCTGACGACTGATTTCCTTTTCTCTTGCCCTCACGCAATTGAGACCAGACCGTAGTCCTAGAAACCGTAGGTTCCCATACCTTTAAACCAACGACATACTACGTCCGTTCTACCGCAAACAGGTAATGCCTAAGTCTCCAATGATCGAGCAGCATACACCTAACTGCTAGAATGTGTACGCTAGTATCGTCAATCCTTTCTCTCACCCCTGTGTGATCGGGAACATCCTGTCTACCCGTAGTATCCCGAACTACGCAAGCTCTGATCTCTCATATCTGTTGAGAGTACGTAGGCACAATACTGACGTATTGGCGAGCCACCTTCCCCCATCCGTTACCCGTAGTTAGCCAAACTACGTTGACTCTGATTTCTCGTTCTCTGACGAGAATACGTAGGCACGAAGCGCGATGCTTTGCCGAGTCATTTTTCTTTTCTTTTCAGACCAGCCTTGATAGGTAGATAGTTAAACCACCTCGTCAGATAAACACAGCAAGCGTGGATCCCATTGAGTACAACGGACGTGAGGGGTGCTAATACCTTCCCCTTGCGTAACCGACTCCCGAACCCAGACTTGGTTACGATGACCTTGTCTTATACCTTTTCATCAGGTTTTTCCAATCGTTTCCTTTCCCTTTCTGTGGGATAAATAACGAAAGGTGGCGACTCTTCTGTTTTGTCGACACCTTATTTTCGCGGTAGCGACAGATGTACGCTTACTCCAATGATGAAAAGTTGCTAATGCATTTTTCCCAAGACAGTCTGGCAGGGACGTCTTTGGACTGGTATATGGGACTTGAGAGGACTTATATCCGCAGCTGGAGAGAATTGGCCGAAGCTTTTGTGCGTCAATATCAGTATAACAGTGATTTGGCCCCAAACAGGGTACAATTACAGAGTTTGTCGCAGAAAAGTACTGAGAGCTTCAAGGAATACGCGTTGAGGTGGCAGGATCTAGCTGCAAGAGTGCAACCCCCTATGGTCGAAAGGGAGTTGATCGACCTGTTCATGGCTTCGCTGTCTGGTGTGTACTTTGAGAAGTTGATAGGCTGCATGTTTGCAGGGTTTTCTGATCTGGTAATTGCTGGCGAGAGAGTCGAAAGTGGAATTAAGTCTGGAAAAATTCTAAATGATGGTGGATCCTCTTCGGGAGGAACAAAGAAACCATATTCAGCGAACCCTAAGAGAAAGGAAGGGGACGCAAACACTATTTCTCACAAGGGTAAAGGTAGAGCTTAGTCCCGTTATCATCAACAAGTTGCTACGATAAATATCCCGACCGTAACTCAGCATTAAGTCAATGCTCCGCGACCTTATGCTGTTAGGTGCAGAATGCCTGATAGGCAGTTCGAGAATCCTCCGATGCCGTATTCTCATTTGTTACAACATCTGCTGCAGTTACAATTGGTTCAGAAGAGGACTCTGGCTCCTCTCACTGGCACACCGCCTCCTGGCTATGATGCAAATGCTAATTGTGATTTTCACTCAGGCGCCCCGGGCTATGATATTGACCATTGCAAAGTCTTTAAGCATAAAGTCCAGAATCTACTTGATTCCAAAGCTATTAACTTCACCAACGATGGGCCCAATGTGAATTAAAACTCGATGCTGAATCATGGGGTGGCAGGAGCCAATGCCATTATTGAGGGGGAAAAGCTAAATCTGGTAACGGATGTTGGGGATTTGAAGACTCCGCTAGGGTTTGTGAAGGCTAGTTTGTTGAAGAAGGGGGTGTTTCCAGGTTGTTCTCTTGACTGCTTAGAGTGTGAAGTGCAGCCTGAGGGTTGCGATCTTTTGAGAAAGGGTATTCAGAGAATGCTGGATGAGGGCTATTTGCAATTTGATAGAGTTATGAAAGAAGATGCTGAGAATAAAGTGAGTAATGATGGAAGCGAAGTTGCTACGATCTCCATTCTATACCGGACGATCAATATTTCAGCGCCTGCTAGGCCATCTCCGGTTATCATTACTGTACCTGGACTCGTGCCATATGAGAGCACTAGAGCTATCCCGTGAAATTATGGGGGAGAGGTGTTCTGTAATGGGCAAAAGCAGGAATGGACAGCGTCTACAGATGGAAGTTCGTTGGTTGAGAATATAGTCAGGGCCTAAGGTATCACTAGAAGTGGTAGGGTCTTTTCACCACCGGAGGTTAAGGTTGATGATAATGTCAAAGGGAAAAGAAAGGCCGTGATTGAAGAGAATGTCCAACCACAGGTTGGTGCTGATGATCTTTCGAAGGATGCAGAGGAATTTATGAGACTTATTCGAAAAAGTGACTACAAGATTATGGATCACTTAAATTAGACTCTTTCGAAGATTTCTATCTTGTCATTGTTGTTGTGTTCGGAGGCACACCACAACGCTTTATTGAAAATCTTGAATGCAGCGTACGTACCCAAGGAGATTTTTGTTAATTAGTTGGAGGGGGTAGTAGCTCATGTAAACGCCGGTAATGGTCTCGGTTGTACTGATTTGAATTTGACTCCTGCCCGGAGGAACCATAACCTTAATTTGCATATATCCTTGGAATGTAGAGGGTCTTTAATGTCACATGTCCTGGTTGATACATGATCATCCCTTAATGTGCTTCCAAAGAAGGCGTTAATGAAGCTGGACGTTCAAGGTTTGGTATGCACTGCCGCTACTGCGAAAAAGAGGCCGACAAAGACAGAAGAGTCGCCACCGTTCGTTATTTATCCCAAAAGAGGGAAAGGAAACAATCAGAGAAAACCTCACGAAAACGGGAAAAGACAGGTCATCGCAACCATATCTCGGGTTTGGGAGTCGGTTACGCAAGGGGAAGGTATTAGCACCCCTCACGTCCGTCGTACTCGACGGGATCCGTGCTTTTTGTCTAGTCTAAAGGGCGTGTTTAATCTATCTACACTATAGGCTCACAGGACAAAAAGAAAAGAAAAGAGACTCGACATAGCATCGCCGCTCTGTGCCTACGTATTCCCTCGTGCAATGGGAAAGTCATAGTCAACGTAGTTCGGCTAATTACGGATGAGAGGTGGAAGGTTGCTCACCAAGACATCGTCGTCTTGTGCCTACGTATTCTCATATGGTATGAGAAATCAGAGAAAATGTAGTTCGGGTTAACAAGAGCACCGGTTAGTTCAAAATGTTTTACCTGAGTAGGGTTAAAACTTAGTTATAGCAGTTAGGTATATGCAGCTCGACCATTGGATACTTAAGCGTTACCTGTTTGCGGTAGAACCAAGAGTTAACAAAACTCTCTTTTACGAAAAGGTTTTCCATGATTAGGATCCCGAAGGATAAAAAAAGGTTTGAAGTTGTTTTTGTGTTTTTTAGAGAAGAAGTGTTTTGAGTTTGATTTGTAACTCATGTTGCACTAAAGACTATGACCTAGGAGCGAATGCGTCGCATATCACCCAAAGGGTGTACACTAAACATTCTAAGCCATTGAGAGGAAACCCCCCAATCACCATTTCTCAAGTAGCTTAAGGATCGTAGCGTATAATATTCATTGGCCTTTATTAAGTGTTTTAGAAATGATTTGAGATGAGAAGGAGAAAGGACAAACTAAAGGGAGACTAACTCAAACCTAATAGTTATCATGCAAAATGGACCTAATATTTAGGTTAGGGAATGCAACCTAATGTTATCATACATAGGTTCAAGCCTAAGGTCTATCATAATCTCAAAGAGATTAGAGATCCTAAGGGGAACATGGCAAAGAGAAGAGAAAGAAGCAAAAGAAAATGCAAGTATGCAAACATGTAATGCACAATTAGAATGAAAGTGAGGGAGGAAATTAGTGTGGGGCAGCAACCTCCACAAGCGCGTCTCGACCTCAAGCAAGCGTATGAAAATGCAAAAGAGAAACGTAATAAGAGCAAACGAACATGAAGATGCAAGCACATCATCACTTTGAACAACACATACAAACATGTGTATCCAAGCGAAAAACGAATGCGTGTCGACGAAGTCCCGATTAAACAATCAAAACAACAACAAAATGTCCAAAACATTTCACTCCTGATGCATCATATTGATCTACGATGATCCAATATGAAACGGTACTCAAACAAACAAGAAAAATAGCAAAACAGACCTACTGGCACAATGTTAATCGGTTAACACTGGAGGTTAATCGGTTAACCTGTGGAAAATGTTTGAAAATCATGAAATTTGTACATGTTAATCGGTTAACACCAGGCGTTAACCGATTAATACCTTGAAAACTTTGAAAATTTTGAATATTTGTAATGGTTAATCGGTTAACCAAATGTGTTAACCGATTAACACTGTGCCAACAATAGAACAACATGTTCACCAAATAAGCACTTATCCGATCAACCGGATGATCGCATAATCACGAAATTAAACCAGCAAACCATGATTCAAACAGCATTTGAACAGATTAACACAGCAAGGTAACGGATCAAACGGATCAAATCCATCAAAACTCAATCAAATATGAAAATTCATATGATTATGCAAATAAGCTAAAAAACAAATTCTGATTAAGAATTTCCAACCTACGAAGCGGAGATTTGCTCCGGTTAGTGTTAATTCGCTGGAAATAAGCAGATCAAAGCAAGAAAACCGTAGATTCTTCGAGATCCAAGTATGTTCTTGTTGTAGGAGTGAGGATTCACCAAGATCAAGCCAAAATAAGCCAAATAATCACTTTTAAAATCACTTCCAAGTTCAGATCCAATTTTGCATGAAAATTGGATGAAGAAATTGATTCAATGGAGAGAATGGATGAAGGTTTAGCTCTTAGAAATCAAGGATTCCAATGAAAAATCAATGATTTCAATGAGAAGAGCTTTGGTGAGGGTTTTGGAGAATGGAAATTGAGAGAGAATTTGAGAGAATTGAGATGAATTCTGAAAATGAGAGTGAATTATGAGAGATTAGATTGCTTTGGTTTGGAGTGGATCACTTAAATATCACTTAGGCTTGGATCCAAATGAGAGGTTTAGAATATGGTTTGTGAAATTGTGGATTGGAATTAGGAATGGGCATTTGGAGGGAAAATGAAATTAACCAAATTTCAAATAGGTTCTAGATCCTTCCCAAGTGTAAAATTGAATTTCCAAGTGATCAAAATTGGACTCCAAAGTGGTTTGGCTTAAAAAATCACGTACAGAGCTGAAAATTGCACTGGTTAATCGATTAACCATATAGGTTAACCAATTAACACCTTCAAAACTTCCTATTTGACTTGATTTTGACTTGGTTAATCGGTTAACCATATGTGTTAATCGATTAACACCTTCAAAATTTGAATTTTGGTGCCTTTTGGTGGGAAATCTGCTCATTTGCCCGTTTTCAAACATTTTGGACTCTGTTAAACTCCTGAGACTTGCTCTTGAATGTTATAACCATGAAAATGCTTAATAAAGCCTGAATGCTGCCTTCTGGGCTGTAAACGTCCTGCAAAACAAAATAAAATCGACCGCTCGATCGCCGGGCAAAATAAATGCTAGACTTCGTGATGCTCGCCGTTTCATCCCTTGCCCTAAAAATGAGCCCTGAGTCACAGGAAGACCTTGATCCCCTGTCCCAAGAACAAATGTTATGCAATGTAGAAATGTAAAAATGCAAAGAAAACACAAGCCAAGTGCAAGAAACGGTTGGTCAAATTTTGGGGTATAACAGCTGCCCTTATTCAAGCGACTTGGACCTGACTGGGTGAAACGCGAACGACTTTCAACCAATCAAGGTAAAATACTGTTGAATATCAACGAACCTGGAAATTTTCCAACCGCATAAATAAACTGCAAACTCTGATTGGGGGATAAAAATCTCTAGAGATAACTGAACATGATAGCTGCAACGGTAACAATCAAATTGATTACCAATTAGAAAGGCCCGACATCGAGTCGGTAAGAACATATGACCTCGCCGTTAGTCATTGTCAACAAGTTGAAAAGATCATTTGATAAGGTCTGGCTTCGCCACCAGGCATCTGCATCAAATTGGAAGAACACCTGACATCACCGTTAGACATCTGACACCATGTTTACAATATCTGACCTCGTCGTTAGACCTCTATTTAAACAAGCATCTATACCAAGTCGAATCATCTCAAAGTTGATAGGAAACCCTGAAATCACTGCCAGGCATCAATATTAAGTGGGAAAAAAACGCATGACATCGCCGTCAGGCCTCGTCATCAAGCCGGTGAAATATCTGACCTCGCCGTCAGTCGCCCATATTTATTTAGTTCACACATTCCTGACATCGCCGTCACGTATCGACACCAAGCCGAAAGAGACCATCTGACCTCGTCTCCAGTCCTCACTATTGATCTATCAAAAGCATCTGACATCGCCGTCAGGCCTCGACAGGGGATAAAGTAAGCATCGAGCCCAAAAACCAAATGCCTGTCATCACCGCCAGGCATTCGCTAAATAAAAGCGAGTATCAAACCCAACAGGTAAGGACATCTGACATCGCCGCCAGGCCTTCCTAAAGTTGATAACCACCTGACATCGCTGCTAGGCATTCATAATATTGAGAAACATCTGACATCGCCGCTAGACAATCCAAAATCTGATAAACATCTGACATCACCGTTAGAACCACAAATCTGATAAACATCTGACATCACCATCAGAACCACAAATCTGATAAATATCTGACATCGCCGTCAGAACCACAAATCTGATAAACATCTGATGTATCGCCGTCAGAACCACAAATCTGATAAACATCTGACATCACCGTCAGAACCACAAATTTAATAAACATCTGACATCACCGTCAGAACCACAAATCTGATAAACACCTGACATCGTTGTCAGAACCACAAATCTGATAAACACCTGACATCACCGTCAAAACCACAAATCTGACAAACACCTGACATCGCCGTTAGAACCATAAATCTGATAAACATCTGACATCATCGTCAGAACCACAAATTTGATAAACATCTGACATCACCGTCAAAATCACAAATCTGATAAACACCTGACATCGCCGCCAGGTTCTTGCTACATAAAAGCGAGTAACAAATCCGAAGATCGAATCAACACAGTGCATATGACATCGCCGCCAGGCATCTTCTGAGCTGATACACCTCTGACATCGCCGTCAGTAATCTACAAAGTTATGCACATCTGACATCGTCGCTAGTAATCTGCAGGGGATAAAATAACCTAACCTCGCCATCAAGTATCCGAGCAGTTAAGAAACATCTGACATCGTCGCCAGACAAACACAATGTTGATAAACATCTGACATCGCCACCATAGATTCGCTAAATAAAAGAGATCTTCAAAAGGTAAAGACATCTGACATCACCGCCAGATATCTGTGGGGATAAAAATCTCTGACATTGCCGCCAGACAACCACAAAGTTGATAAACATCTGACATTGCCGCCAGACAAACACCAATCTGATAAACATCTAACATTGCCTCCAGACAAACATAATATTGAGAAACATCTAACATCCCCGTCAGACGTCTATTGCAACCAATAAACAACGAACCCAAAGTCGGATCAATAAGCTGATAAACGTCTGGCATCACCGCCAGCCATTCACAAAGTTGATAGCCACCTGGCATCGCTGCCAGGCCCCTGTTAAATAAAAACAGGCACTGAATCCGAAGGTAAAGACATCTGACATCGCCGCCAGATCAACCTAAAGTTAAGAGAGATTAGCTGATAAACATTTACAAACCAGTAGACAATTGCTGAACAAGTCCTCGAACCCGAAGCTGATACACCTCTGACATCGCCGCCAGATCAACATAATGTTGAGAAACTCCTGACCTCGCCGCCAGGAACCCGCTAAATGAAAGCGGCATCTGACCTCG
The DNA here is from genome assembly GCA_963859935.3 of Lathyrus sativus. Taxonomy (NCBI): domain Eukaryota; kingdom Viridiplantae; phylum Streptophyta; class Magnoliopsida; order Fabales; family Fabaceae; genus Lathyrus; species Lathyrus sativus. The sequence goes on along the minus strand of OZ012739.1, from coordinate 445,680,577 downwards.
TCGTCAGATTAACACAAAGTCGATAAACTCCTGATGATAAATCGCAAAGGAAACTCCACTGGAGAAAGAGAAAACTTGAACAAGTAACTCCGACGGGGAGCACATGATAAAATGAACACACCCATCTCACATCTTCTGCCGAGGTCTGAACATCTACATATATCACAACTTGCCACATTCTAAACACCACGGGGATACAGAAATCAGTCATCCGTTGGAGATACACCTAAAAGCGGAGAGGTAACAACCTGGCCTATATTTCAAATGCATATGTTTGAAAATAGCGTAATGCTCCATACGAAATGGAAATGCTACGCATTTGGGTAGATGCTATGTACGCATGCAGACGCAACGGAACCGAATCAGCAAAATAAATGCTGAAGGGATAAAGAAACCACCTCGCTGGGACAGGGAACAACCCCGGAACAACCCTGCTAGGGAAACAACTTGCACATGCCAATAACAATTGGCCTTATACTGGGGAAAACGGGCCCAGGGTGACTTCCTACAAAAGGAAACTCCTGGGTAACAACATTCTAACAAGAGCGAGAATCCACTCAGTTGAAGATACAAATCATCACTTGCTGAGGGAAATGCCATGAACGGCCTTCCAGAACACAAACCTTCTGGGAAATAGACAACTCACCGGGGAAATGGAACATCCTGTCTCACCTGCCGGGGAATCAACGACTCTGCGGGAGATCAACTCTGCTGGAGAACTCGGTCTGCACTGCTGAGAGCTGAGGATTTACAGACAATCTGCTGGAGAAAAACGGGTACTAACCCACTGCTGGGAAGAATTCCACACCTGCTCGGTGGAAAGAAATCCAATCTCGACTCGCTGGGAAGTAGGCACCAACATGCATTTTGCGGGGATCAAATGTACCGACCAACTATCGGGGATAAGCGTACATGCTACCTGCTTACTTAACCTGCATACCATTTTACTGGGGATAGAGATGCAAACTCCACTTGCTGGGAATAGACTATGGTTGGGGAGAACAAACTTGCTTGAGTAACTGCCCCAGTATAATTCAACTTGCCCCAGTCTAAACTCTAGAATAATTCATCTTAAAAAGAAAAGCTTGCCATGAAACGACCTCGAGATGGCTTGCCCCGGAATCTGTAACCTGAAAGGATTCGTCTCTGGTTGACCATTTTTGATAAACTCTGAAAATATGGAGAGGAACAATTCCTTCATTTCCAAATTTGCCCCAGCCAGTGAGATCTCCGTAAAATCTTCCTTGAAAGGAAACCTGCAATCTCTATACCCTGACGGTTTGATATGAATTGCTTCATCATTTTGAACCTCGAGAAGATATCCCAGATTAATTTCCTTCTAACCAAAAATAGCTTATATGCTCTTAGGGTGGTATGCCCCAACCTTGCAATGACTGTGCCCCTGATTGGCTGATTTTTGGATGGCTGACTCCCATGATATGATCATTTGATATAGCTTGCCCCATTTCAACGGGGTATTCAGTGTTCTGCATTCTATCCTGATCAAACTTTCCACTATGGAAACTTTCCTGTTGTCAAGCGCTTACTCGCAAGTAAAACAAATTGTTCTGCATAAAAGACATATTAACGCAATGCATATGACAATTTTGAAATCCAATTCTGTTCACTGGAAAAACTTGTGACATATAACAAATGAATCAATTATCAAAATGTCAACATTAATACCAACGCAGCAAGAGGAATCTTTTTAGGAGTCAGTTTCGATGCAATCTTTACCGAAGTATGCTTTCGAAGTAAACCTGCTTCAATTAGGACTTTTGAAGGTTGTAACATGGCCAGGTTCACGGTTCGAAAGAAAGGATAAAGGCTCAAAATTTATTTTAACCCACCCATTCTCCTTGATGTTCTCCAACTCTACGTTCAACTAATTCGACACGAGCGCTCACCTTTTAAAGGTTGAATGATAGGAGTGATGGTTCAGGAAACCACAAGTCTTTGGAGTGATAGTCACTCGCTTTTCGTCTTTGGTGCCTGACGTTACACGACTTGTTCTTTCGAGGATTTTTCTTTTGTAATCCTTTTTTGCTTTTCCGTTTTTTTTCTTCGTTTTCCCTAATTTTTTCCTGGACTAACTCTTTTGAGTTTATTTTGATTTTGAAGTCCAGCGGGATACCCTCATTTTTGTCTAAGTCACTTGTTTTTAAGATTCGACTTAGCGGGCTTTTCCTTTCTTTTTCTTTTTCCGGTTTTTCTCGGAATAAATCGTGTGACATCGGCTTGTCTGACTTATTTGAAAAGAGATTGTGACTGTTTCACTCCTGATTGGCGATTTTTACCCATTATGAGTTTTTTAGGCACGATCTCTAGGGGTGTGATTGATCCTCGAACGGGAACACTCCTTTCGCAATTTGGACACTTGGTCAAATTAACTGACACCTACCTTGCCCCGGGTTAAGATTGAGGGTTTTTTCGTTTTCAGAAAGAAACTCCTACTACTAGGCTCAAAGGGGTTGATAAGGGATTATCATCCTTATATCTCCAGTGTTTAGGGATTTGAAACAATGCATGTACATCGTCAGCAGGTTTTATTCAAAAGCATACTATCGGAAGCTTGCGCGTCTTTCAACTTCGTCATCCTCCCTAGATTCCGCTTAAACAAGCGTTTGACATCTGTAAAAAGCAATTAGTGAACACGAATGGATTTAATCAAAACATGCATATTCATTGCATTATCATTATCAATTGAAAACAAACAAGTTTTACAAACGAAATTTGCCTTTAAACAGGAAAGAAACTATAAATGCAAAGAAATGACATGATAAAACAAAGATTGCCAGCTTCTAGGAACCGGGCTTTCTATTTGAACCATTGACTGGGGAAACGACCCTTGAAGTCTTCGAACTTAAACAGCTGAGAGGTTGACGTGCATCACCAACCTTCCTTCCGAAAAGGATATGTACCTCTTGTCCATCAACTATTGCATCTTTGCTTGAAAGACTTTGTAATTCTCAGTTGAATGCCCCATGGATCCTCCATGATAACCATATTGCGCACTGGGATCATACCCAGGAGGGTAAGGTTCGGGCACCGGCTTGAGAGCCCTGGGCTCCACCAGTGAGTTTTGAATCAGATGCGGCAGCAGCTAACTGGGCGTCATAGGAACCGGATGAATAGGATCTTTCCTTCTTTCTAAATTGTTGCTAGGCCTCTTCTGACCTAGGCGCTGATAACAATGTTGCTGAGAAACGGGTTGTTATTGGTGCTTATTAGGACATTCCTTACGCTCAGGCATTTTCGTTCTCAGACTTGCCCTAGGAACTGGCAACAGTTGTGGGCACGAAGATTCTGAAACCAAAGATTGCAAGATATACTCCAGACTTGATATAGCTTCAGGAGAAAGAATAGGAGTATCCACCTCTTTTGCAATGCATGGAATAACACCGCCTGGTACGCTTACGCCGCCCGACGCAAATTCGACTTCCTTTGCATCGATTAAGTCTTGAACTTGGTGCTTAAAAGCTTTGTAGTTCTCGATGTTATGCCCCGGTGCCCCAGAGTGGAAATCACAATAGGCACTTGTATCATAGTCTGGTGGTATCTCCCTAGTAAGCAGAGACATAGTCTGAAGTTTGACTAATCAAAGTTGAAGCAAGAGTTGCAACAACTGAGCATACGTTATAGGGATCTGATCAAAGATTCTGGCGGGTCGCTTCAGCCTCTGAGCATACCTTCTAGCCTTAGGACTATCCTGGGAAACAGGACGTAGCTGCTGACATGGACATTCTAGACTCTTCGGGTGTGCAAGAGATCTCTGAGGCACACTACGCCTTGGGATAGGTTCCACAGCTGATGACACGAAATCGTATAGATATTTTCATGCATAATTCAACTAAAAGCTAACCGTTTTTTATCCGATTTCGGGTTATTTCCATGTATTTGTATGATGTTTTTGCAGGTATTCAACGATCACGTCTAAACAAGGCAACATGAAGAAAAGAAGCAATCCCAGATGAAATATGGACGAAAAAGGAGTGAAAACACAATGAAAAGCGCAGCAGACAGTTTTTGCTGATGTGACGACCGTCACAGATGCATGACGACCGTCACACGGGTGACGACCATCACACCTTGTGACGACCGTCATGCAGGCAAAAACGCCCCACTCAGATTACACGTCAAAAGAGCAGTTCCAATTCCCATTAAATGGTCCACTACTCCCTAAATTATCTGCCTCAAGGTCCATCATCCTCAGAGGTAACCGTTGGAATTCCACCTCTATAAAAAGGGAAGCAGGGGACTTCAAAAAGGGAGCTGCATTCATACCACGTAGTGCTGCCAAATTTACTTTCCAGCAAATTTACTTTCAGTTATTATTTGTATCCATTTCTCCAGTTTCATTTGTATCCCTTTCCTTTATTTCCCTTTCCATTCTACTCATTCCCATTTCCGCTCTTCTGTAATTGTTACTGCACTGTACGATCGAATTGGAACTAAAGACAGAATCCTGCCAACATCTGTGGAGGATCTGCCCAAGGCCCATTTGGCATTATTTACAGGTTTTCATTTTGATCGACTTCTATTTTATCATAATGCAATTTATTATTTATTATTATTATTTATGTTTTGCTTTTCTAAATTCCATGTCTAGCTAAACTTAGGTAATCGATATGTAGTAATAATTCGAATGGGACTTGATAACTCTTGTTTGAAAACTTTCTTTTCACAAAAATAACTTATGGTCTAAGTGTTTAAAATTGATTTACGAAATAAACTTCGTCGCGAAAGCGAGAACTTATTTTAAAGTAGTTTTGCCACGAAAGTGGGAAATTAATTAAGATACGAACCAACAAGCGAAAGTTGCGGTAAGGTCAGATAGTAAACACTAGGCATTTGTTTTAATAACAGCGAAAGCACTTTAAAACGAATTAGAACTTAGAGATTTCCAAAAATTAATTTTAACCCCGAACGGAACACGAAAGTGTACGTTAGGCCCTTAGGATTATGATTAGCGTCAATAACCATTGTGAGACGAGAGTCTTCAAATCTCCATTTTCTGCTTAAATAAACTGTGAAAACTATTTCATACACCAGTCACTTATCAAGTCCCTGAAGAACATAATTACTACGTATCGATTTAATTAATTAAAATCCAAACAGTAATCTTAGTTCCCCTTTTAGTGACAACCTTATTCCCTTAAAACATATTCTACCTAGCTAAACATAGTAACTCCCGAGAACACTAGTTTGATTACGAGTCCCTGTGGGATCGATATCTTTTATTACTACGCGATAGACTGTGCACTTGCAGTTAGTTGTATTAGACATAGAAAGTCGCGATCAAGTTTTTGGCGCCGTTGCCGGGGACCCGTTTAGTCAATAGTGTAACCTTCTGTTACGCCGTATAGACTAGGTAAACAATTTTCATTTTTCCTTTACTAGTGTTGTCGATTGTATGCCAAGTGATCGCCCACAAAGCGACATCTTGAAACCTTCAGTCACAGAACTAGAGCGCTTCTTACATCTAAGAAGCCAAATCATCGAGTACCAACTCAAACATAACATTCCTGATCCTCTCACTCCCATTCCCAAATCCGAAGAAGAACCAACGATGGCTGAAGGACGTCCGAACAAACCGCTGAAGGCATACGCTACACCATCTCAGATGGAGCCTAGAAGTAGCATTGCTGCCCCAGCTATTACCCGAAATGATTTTGAGCTGAAACCATCATTGCTGTCGGCTGTACAACAAAACCAATTCTCAGGAAACACAACTGAGGATCCGAACGAACATCTAACGAAGTTTGTACAATATGCAGACACAGTGAAAGCAAATGGAGTAACTCCAGACGCGATAAGACTTCGTCTTTTCCCATTCTCTCTTAGAGACAGAGCGTGGACATGGTTACAATCGTTACCATCCAACTCCGTTACGACGTGGGAGCAATTGAAGAACGTCTTCTTAGCAAGATATTTTCCACCAAGCAAAACTGCTATGCTTAGAGCTCAAATCAACGGATTTCGACAGAAAGATACTGAATCTCTTTACGAAGCATGGGAACGATTCAAAGATATGATGAGAACATGTCCTCACCACGGTCTAGAAGACTGGGTGACAATCCATACTTTCTATAATGGGCTTCTATACAATACTAGATTGACCATAGACGCTGTCGCGGGCGGTGCACTTATGGATAAGCCATACGATGAAGCCTATCAGTTGATAGAAAACATGTCACAAAACCATTGCCAATGGGGAGGTGAACGCACTCCAAATGAGAAAACCTCAGCAAAAGGTGGGATGTACGAAATCAGCAGCCTTGAAAAGTTCAATGCTAAAGTAGATGCTCTAGCACAAAAGATCGATAGTCTGACCGTTAACCCCACTGCAACTGTCGCTGCAGTAACTCCAAATTGCGAGTTATGCGGAAGTACCACTCATAATGCACCCGAATGCCCATTGCTAGCCGGAATCCCGCCAGACCAGGTAAATTATGCTCAAGGAAATCCCTACGCAAATACCTACAACCCAGGTTGGCGAAATCATCCAAACTTTTCTTACAAAAGCAAAAATGCATTGCAAATGCCTACTGCTCCGCAAGGATATCAAAAACCAGCTGCTCAGAATGCACCTAGGAAATCAAACCTCGAATTGATGATGGAAAAGTTCATAGTTACTCAATCTCAAACGAACAAAGAGTTCCTGAATCAAAACATACACACTAGCGAGCAAATTAAACAGTTGACAGGAAAAGTAGACGCTCTAGCCACCCACAACAAAATGTTAGAAACTCAAATATCACAAGTGGCTCAACAGCAAGCATCTGCTGCCGCACCTGCTGGCACATTTCCTGGACAACCCGAACAGAATCCCAAAGGCCAAGCAAATGCTGTGATACTAAGAAGTGGAAAAGAATTGGACGAACCGATCGATCCGAGGACCGAAAACTCAGCCATGCAACAGAAACCAACTGAACAAGAAGAAAAGGAATCTGAGTTAGAGAAGAAGGAAGACAACGAGAAGGAGGACACCGCAAGTGAAAAAACTCAAGCACCTCCAGCGCCATATAAACCACCTATCCCTTATCCGCAAAGACTAATAAACTCTAAAACTTCAGGACAGTTTAAGAAATTTGTAGAGCTCCTTAAACAGTTGAATATTACTATTCCTTTTACAGAAGCAATAACTCAAATGCCGTCATACGCCAAATTTCTCAAAGAGATCCTGTCGAATAAGAGAAAAATCGAGGATAACGAAACAGTTACACTTACTGCAGAGTGTAGCGCTATTATTCAAAACCGCATGCCTCCTAAATTAAAAGACCCAGGTAGTTTCTCCATACCCTGCGTCATAGGAAAGTTCGTAATAGACAAAGCTCTATGCGATTTAGGAGCCAGTATCAGTGTTATGCCCTTATCTATATGCAAAAAGCTGAATATGGGAGACCTCAGACCAACCAAAATGTCCGTACAATTAGCTGACAGATCAGTAAAATACCCCGTCAGAATACTGGAGAACGTTCCAGTACGCATAGGACAATTCTACATTCCAACCGACTTCATAATCATGGACATCAAGGAGGACACTGTAACCCCAATTATCCTAGGAAGACCGTTCCTAGCTACAGCCGGAGCGATTATAGACGTGAAGAAAGGAAGGCTAACATTCGAAGTAGGAGAAGAAAAGATAGAGTTCATTCTCACCAAGTTCTTACAAGCACCAGCAATAGACGATACCTGCTATTTAGTAGACGAAATTGACGAATGCATAAGAGAACTTGAAAATGAAGAGACCACGTATTCAGAAATAATAAAGATTCAAATACCCGACATTTCTGAAGACGATGATTGGCGTAAACCGTATAAAGACGACAGCCTAAGAGAAAGCTTAGCACTGACACCAAACCATATGCCAGGTCCGAAGAACCCATCTTTAGAGCTTAAAACTCTACCCAAAAACCTCAGATATGAATTTCTAGACGATGAACTAAAAAGACCAGTGATAGTCAACGCCGACTTAGGACAACCAGAAACCGAAAAGTTATTAGAAGTCCTAAAGAAGTACCCCACCGTGTTAGGCTATAACATAAGCGATCTAAAAGGTATAAGCCCTTCGATCTGTATGCATCGAATTACAATAGAGGAAGACTCTAAAACCTCTCGAGAGCATCAGAGACGACTAAACCCCATCCTGAGCACTGTAGTCAGAGATGAAGTAAAGAAATTACTTGATGCAGGAATCATCTATCCGATCTTCGATAGTGAATGGGTTAGCCCAGTTCATGTCGTACCAAAGAAAGGAGGAGTCACAGTAGTTAAAAACGAAAAGGCGAATCAATAACAAAAAGAGTCGTGACTGGAAGTAGGATGTGTATTGATTATAGGAAGCTTAACAAGGCTACGCGCAAAGATCACTTCCCGCTACCCTTCATAGACCAAATGTTGGAAAGATTAGCCAAACATTCATATTTCTGCTATCTAGATGGTTACTCAGGATTCTTCGAAATTCCCATCCATCCTGATGACCAAGAAAAAACTATATTCACCTGTCCTTACGGTACTTTTGCTTACCGCCGAATGCCGTTCGGACTCTGTAACGCTCCAGCAACCTTCCAAAGATGCATGATGGCAATCTTCACAGATTTCATAGACGATATTATGGAAGTGTTTATGGACGATTTCTCGGTATGTGGACAGAGTTTCGAAGGATGCTTACAAAACTTAGAAATGGTACTAGAACGTTGCGTAAAAGTAAACCTCGTCCTAAATTGGAAGAAATGCCATTTTATGGTCCGACAAAGAATAGTTCTAGGACACGTCATATCAGATAGAGGGATTGAGGTAGACAAAGCCAAAATAGAGATTATAAAAGATCTCCAACCTCCAAAATCCGTATGAGAGATACGGAGTTTTCTAGGACATGCCGGTTTCTACAGAAGATTTATAAAAGATTTCTCGAAAATCACAAAACCTCTGACCGGCCTGTTAATGAAAGATGCTGAGTTCGTCTTCGACGACGACTGTTTAAAAGCATTTGAAACATTGAAATCAGCCCTTATCACCGCACCAATCATGCAACCACCAGATTGGAGACTACCGTTTGAAATCATGTGCGACGCGAGTGATTACGCTGTAGGCGCAGTTCTAGGACAAAGGAAGGACAAGAAACTCCATGCTATCTACTACGCCAGTAGAACCTTAGATCCTGCCCAAATGAACTACGCTACCACAGAAAAGGAACTTCTAGCAGTTATATTTGCGCTTGACAAATTCCGTTCTTACTTAGTAGGAGCAAAAATTATAATATACACAGACCACGCTGCCATAAGGTACCTCATAAGCAAAAAGGATGCCAAACCAAGACTATTGAGATGGATCCTGTTATTACAAGAGTTTGACTTAGAAATCAAAGATAAGAAAGGAACCGAGAACGTTGTTGCGGATCACTTATCCCGAATATAAGGCATCAGACACGAGCCAGTACCGATAAATGACGATTTCCCGTACGAACGTCTGATAGCCAAATTAGAAAGTGACGTACCCAACTCAATCTCAGAAGATCCAGAATTCGAAAAAGCCGTAGAAGCCGTCTATGCCCAAGTCACATTACCTAGGTATGCTGACATCGTTAATTACCTCGCTGCGGGCGTGCTTCCACCAGATCTTACTTATCAGCAAAAGAAGAAATTCTTCCACGATCTGAAACACTATTATTGGGACGAACCCCTACTCTTCAAGAGAGGGGCCGACAACATATATCGACGCTGTGTCCCAGAGGAAGAAATATAAAATATTATTTCCCAATGCCACTCAGCACCATATGGTGGTCATGCTAGTGCATCCAAGACGTGCGCTAAGATTCTCCAAGCTGGCCTATTCTGGCCTAATCTCTGGAAAGACGTTTACATCGCTGTGCAAAAGTGCGATAGATGCCAACGAACTGGAAACATCTCACAACACGATGAAATGCCTCAGAAGGGAATCTTAGAGGTAGAAGTCTTCGACGTCTGGGGAATAGATTTCATGGGACCTTTCCCACCTTCTTTTGGAAATAACTACATACTCGTCGCTGTCGATTACGTGTCTAAATGGATAGAAGCCATAGCTTCTCCAACAAATGACGCACGAGTAGTAATCAAACTCTTTAAGAACACTATCTTTCCTAGATTCGGTGTACCCAGACTCGTCATTAGTGACGAAGGATCTCACTTCATATCACGAATATTCGATAAAATTCTCTCTAGATATGGAGTCAGGCACCGAGTAGCTACACCTTATCATCCGTAAACTAGCGGACAAGTAGAGGTCTCGAACAGAGAAATAAAACAGATCTTGGAAAAGACTGTCGCTACCTCAAGGAGAGACTGGTCATCGAAGCTACAAGAAGCTTTATGGGCTTATAGGACCGCATTTAAGACACCGATAGGTACTACCCCCTATAAATTAGTTTACGGTAAATCCTGCCATCTCCCTGTAGAGTTAGAGCACAAGGCCTTCTGGGCCATTAAGACACTCAACTTCAACTACACCGAGGCAGGAGAAAAGCGAATCCTGAACTTACACGAGTTGGAAGAACTTCGATTAGACGCCTACGAAAATGCCCGTATCTACAAAAAACGTACTAAAAGGTGGCATGATAAACGTTCAATTAGGAAACAATTCAGTGTGGGAGACATCGTATTTCTTTTTAATTCACGATTAAAACTCTTCCCAGGAAAACTAAAATCTAGGTGGTCTGGACCCTATGAAGTGACTAAAGTACTTCAGAGTGGAACTGTTGAAATTACCGACAAGACAAATGCACCGTTTATCGTAAACGGGCAACGTCTAAAACATTACAATAAGAACGACAACAGTCCTCAAGTTAGCAATATAACATTGCTTGAGCTTCCGGCTCAAACACCAGAATAGCTTCTCACCAAGCTATCGTCAGGCTTTAGACGTTAAAAACAACGCTTATTGGGAGGCAACCCAAATTTCCCTCGTTATTGCATTTCATTTTTCTTTAAAATTCTACTTTGAAAAATCCAACAAAAATCCTAAAATTACTACTACTTTCTACTTTCGTTCATTTTCGTACTTTTATTCTTATTTTGTTTTTCCTCTTTTACCTTTTGTTTCTACCACTTTTCGTTTCTAAAAATCCTGACTTCAATTTCTTGTTTCAAACTTTTCAGGATTTTTAAAGCCTTCAAAACATTTCTTTTGTTTTCTCCGAATTACCTGCGAATATGGCCGAGTACGATTTCACAAAGGTTCACTTCAGAGGACTCGCTCAGAAGGCAAGATTTGCAGCACTGACCGAAAGAGAATTCACCTTAACGCTGTATTATGATAAGGCTACTATGGATAAACTAGGGATCACGGATAGCATTCAATACCTGTTCAATCAACTGGGTTGGGAGAACACTGCTCTGAAAACACGCTTTGCTACCTACAAGGATCTTACCTACGAATTCCTCAGTTCCTTCAGATATACACCCAACTATGGTTTTGGATCCAGCACAGAGTTGATTACCTTCCGATTGTTTGGAATGGACCAAACCCACAGCAGGATGTCACTAGCTAACCTCCTAGGATTCCCTAGCGGACCGCATGTGTTCATCAGTGCAGAAGATGACGATATTGATTTGCAACTCGAGCACTTCTGGGGTAGAATCACAGGCGACTATCACCCTGAACCAGACAGGATGTACAATGATGACATTCATAACCCAGCCTTTAGATACTTCCATAAGATACTAGCTCACACCTTGTTTGGAAAAGAAGAAAATATTACCACAGTGTCTAAGGAAGAGTTATTCATCATGTTCTGTGCTTCTCAGGGACGAACAGTAAACGCAGTGCCTTTCATGATGAGATCCTTCAAACGCCTCACACTGGAACCTCAGACACCTATTCTTATAGGAGGACTAGTAACAATGATAGCCCACGAGCTTGGCCTTAGATTCCATCTAAACGCTAGCACTCGTTTTGGCACCATCAGACCCATGAACATACAATTCTGCTTTAACAGGCGCATCTTAGGAACTATGGGACCTGGACCGTATGAGTACCTCATTAACGAAAAACCAGTACAACTATTCACACTGCCTGATCATCTAATGACAAGCATCCACAACAAGGATAACTGGCTCTATGAATTGGATGAGCCTATGGGACCTCCTTCACCACAGTCAACACCCCAGAACTATATGTATGACAGTGACCACATTTTTGAGGCACACGATTACATGTACTTTGAGGACGCCGCCTCTGAAAATGAAGTAGACCCTATGACTCCTCCACACTACAATACTTATCCTGAGCCTATCCCTGAGGAAACAACCGACAAAATGGATACCGTGTTACTCAGATTGGACGACGTTGATAAAGCTCTGACGAATGTAAAAGCTGATATCGCAAGCGTGCACAGTGACCTGGTAGGCTTCATGGATCTAGTCTGCGACCAACTCGACTACTATTCACGGAAATTTGATGAGTTGAAGGCACGGAAAGATTAGTCATTAGCTCGTAGCAGTAGTTTCAGTTTAGTCTAGTCTAGTTTAGTTTAATTTACTCATTTGGAATTTTCACATTGTTCGTTTCATTATGTACTACATACAATTGTTTCCATTTTATGTTATTTCAATTCTAGTTTTGTTCAATTATTCTGTTTTCACATTATTTATTGATTGTTGGATATTATATTACATCACCGTAGCAATACTAGGCTTTAAAATCACCCCGAATACGCCCTCAGAGCAAAATTCTGCGTTCTGCAGATTTTGCTGCTGTGACGACCGTCACAGCCCCATGACGAGCGTCACACGGGTGACGACCGTCACACCTTTGTGACGACCGTCATGCAGCCCAAAACTGCAATCTGATATAGCAGGGGTCGTGTACCCTTCCACTCCCCCCATTATCACTTTCAAACTTCCAACATTCATACCCCACTACGATTTTCGTCCTCTCCATTTGAACTATAAACCTCAACTCCAAATTCAACCTCCAAACCACCGTTCTGTCACATTTCCCTCTCCGCCGAAAAACCCCAAAACCTCCAAAAACTCTCCATCTTCAACCATGGCCGGAAACGCAGATATCAGCAACATTTCCTTCCCTGAAGGCGAGTTAGGCGAGAGACAACGAGCACATTACACTGCATTTCATCAGAGGTCGCTCCAGCCAACTCACTACCTGCACCTTCCGTCACTCACGGAGCTCGGACTCCTCGAAGGTGTAACCTGGATGCTTCAACGAGCAGGCATCTGGAACCTCTGCTCCAACCCCCAGCCAACCTACGAACAGCTCACCCTTGAGTTCTTGAGTTCGTTCTCATACATCACCAGCAGCGGCGAACTCAACCAGCACTCAGGTGCCGCTTGCTTCCGGATGTTTGGCATTAACTATCAGCTGCACCAAAACCAAATTGCCGGCATCCTACAGTTACCCCGCGGCGACAACGCTCATCACCGCATCACTGACCAGTTCCAGCACGAAGCCTTCGCGCTGTGGTATCAGTTGACCGGCCTAAATGCTGATGGCTGGGACTCCCTACACGCCACTCACATCCATAACCCCGCCATCAGGTACTTTCACAGGGTGTTGAGCAACATCATCTTCGCCAGAGACAGCAACCACAAAGTGAACTCCAAGGAGCTCTTCTTTCTGCATTGCGTCTTCAACAATGAACCGGTCAACGCCGCCCCATTCCTGCAGGCCCACATTCATGCCAACTGCAACCGTGGCTCGAAGCCATTCTACTTTGGCGGGATTGTCACGGCGATTGCACTTGGGTTGAACCTTGGCGACCGCCTCCAGCACCTCCAGTCCATCCCCTCGGTGTTCCTTGACACCGACCACTGCATGGCCTCCCATCTCATCCGCTCCCGAGCTGACGGGAAATATCATCCGGTTGTGCGTGGCAAGACCGTCAGAAGCATCATCCTTCCGTCCCGCACCCGCATCCATCCTGAGGACCGTACCAACTGGTTGTTCGCCCTCACTGCCCCTCCTGCTACCGCTGTCCCTACTCAGGAACCCACTCATGATTCCGAAGATGAAATCCAAGCTGAGTTGGATAGGTCCGAGCAGCCAGAGGCATCGCAGCCTCCTCCTCCAGTAGGTACATCATCTCGCCGCCGCCGTCACCATCCCGTGCTCGACTACACTGAAGAGGACCTCCGTCGCTCCCTAGACCAGCAAGCACAGATACTCACGATGCTGCAGCAGCAGAACCAGCGAGCCGACCAGTTCGAAGCTTGGCACCAGACTCAAATGAAACAACTTCACACCGGCCAAGCTACGATCACTGAGAGTCTAGCGAATCTGACCCTGCAGGTCGAAGGACTCCGAGACACGGTCTACCACACCGGAGCCATGAGCTATGAGGATAGAGTAGCCCTTGTTAGAGCCAGAGGACGCCAGCGTGGACGTGACAGGCCCCGGGACTAGATTTTTATTTTTTTCCTTTATTGTTTACTATATTTCAGTATTTTGTATTTTCATTTTCAGTTGTATCTCCCTCTCGCATGCTTCAAGAATCAGTGAGGACACTGATCGAGATAGTGTGGGAGCGGAGCCTTATTTCCACTGTATTCAGAACTTCCCTTATTTACTGTATTTCCATTTCACTGCACTTTTGAATTTTAGTAAGTTCCATTTTTACACTTTCTATTTCGAGCGAATAAAGTTCGTCTATATAATTTTCACGTTACGCAAACCATCCCCACATTATTCAACGTAAACAAAAACTTTCGTTTGTTCCTCAAAAGCAAAAGCATCACGAGAATGCACCTGAGTTCAAACCGAGCTTTGAAACTCCGAGGAAACGACAGTTCTAACAAAACCAGTATCGTCCAGACACCTCAGATCTCTAGTTTATGCGAGTCGGTTTCACCACCTACATGTACCAAAGTCTCAAGTGTCTACGCAAACTCAACCCCAAGTAGTTTATACTAGCAGTCAACACCATCCTAAAAACACCTCTAAACGAGCGACCGATGCAAATAAGTGTATGATCTCCAAAAAGATGAAAAATCATGAAAAGAGAGCTAAAAAAGCCCAAGAATATAAGATACGTTTCCTTCTAAGTTAGGTGCTCCTCACCCGAGCATTTAGCCCAACGGCACGAAAAACTCATTGAAAAATCAATGACACCAAATATGATCAATGAAGAAGATCAAAAACAAAAACGAGATCATATTCACTAACAGGTCGACTTGCCATGAGAGTGTGCGGACAACGGGCTTAATGTGATTGCGCTAGAACAAACAGGGTGAACTTGCCACGAGAACCCTGACACCAAGATACGGTAGCATGACTGAGACCGATTTGCATAAAAGGGAGACCTCCGGAGACTTTTAGTCCAGTGTCGTCGTGATACTCGTCTTGTTCCTACCAAGAATCCCGGTTTTTCCAAACTCTGCGGACGAAGAAGCAGCCTCGTGCTTGCCGACTTTTCCACGTTTTACTTGAGGACAAGCAAAGATTCAAGCTTAGGGGAGTTTGATAACACGAAATCGTATAGATATTTTCATGCATAATTCAACTAAAAGCTAACCGTTTTCGATCCGATTTCGGGTTATTTCCATGTATTTGTCTGATGTTTTTGCAGGTATTCAACGATCACGTCTAAACAAGGCAACATGAAGAAAAGAAGCAATCCCAGATGAAATATGGACGAAAAAGGAGTGAAAACACAATGAAAAGCGCAGCAGACAGTTTTTGCTGATGTGACGACCGTCACAGATGCATGACGACCGTCACACGGGTGACGACCGTCACACCTTGTGACGACCGTCATGCAGGCAAAAACGCCCCACTCAGATTACACGTCAAAAGAGCAGTTCCAATTCCCATTAAATGGTCCACTACTCCATAAATTATCTGCCTCAAGGTCCATCATCCTCAGAGGTAACCGTTGGAATTCCACCTCTATAAAAAGGGAAGCAGGGGACTTCAAAAAGGGAGCTGCATTCATACCACGAAGTGCTGCCAAATTTACTTTCCAGCAAATTTACTTTCAGCTATTATTTGTATCCATTTCTCCAGTTTCATTTGTATCCCTTTCCTTTATTTCCCTTTCCATTCTACTCATTCCCATTTCCGCTCTTCTGTAATTGTTACTGCACTGTACGATCGAATTGGAACTAAAGACAGAATCCTGCCAACATCTGTGGAGGATCTGCCCAAGGCCCATTTGGCATTATTTACAGGTTTTCATTTTGATCGACTTCTATTTTATCATAATGCAATTTATTATTTATTATTATTATTTATGTTTTGCTTTTCTAAATTCCATGTCTAGCTAAACTTAGGTAATCGATATGTAGTAATAATTCGAATGGGACTTGATAACTCTTGTTTGAAAACTTTCTTTTCACAAAAATAACTTATGGTCTAAGTGTTTAAAATTGATTTACGAAATAAACTTCGTCGCGAAAGCGAGAACTTATTTTAAAGTAGTTTTGCCACGAAAGTGGGAAATTAATTAAGATACGAACCAACAAGCGAAAGCTGCGGTAAGGTCAGATAGTAAACACTAGGCATTTGTTTTAATAACAGCGAAAGCACTTTAAAACGAATTAGAACTTAGAGATTTCCAAAAAGTAATTTTAACCCCGAACGGAACACGAAAGTGTACGTTAGGCCCTTAGGATTATGATTAGCGTCAATAACCATTGTGAGACGAGAGTCTTCAAATCTCCATTTTCTGCTTAAATAAACTATGAAAACTATTTCATACACCAGTCACTTATCAAGTCCCTGAAGAACATAATTACTACGTATCGATTTAATTAATTAAAATCCAAACAGTAATCTTAGTTCCCCTTTTAGTGACAACCTTATTCCCTTAAAACATATTCTACCTAGCTAAACATAGTAACTCCCGAGAACACTAGTTT
The DNA here is from genome assembly GCA_963859935.3 of Lathyrus sativus. Classification (NCBI taxonomy): domain Eukaryota; kingdom Viridiplantae; phylum Streptophyta; class Magnoliopsida; order Fabales; family Fabaceae; genus Lathyrus; species Lathyrus sativus. The sequence goes on along the minus strand of OZ012739.1, from coordinate 445,663,727 downwards.
GATTACGAGTCCCTGTGGGATCGATATCTTTTATTACTACGCGATAGACTGTGCACTTGCAGTTAGTTGTATTAGACATAGAAAGTCGCGATCAACAGCCAAAAGTGGAACAAGCATCTCTGCTGCAGCTTCAGGCACCTGATCTCCTTCCTTTCTTTGTACATTTTTTATCACCTCCGTGATCAAGCCTATTTGAGTCTTCAGCTGGTGGAATTCTTCCCTTAGCGCTTTCTGATCCAGATATAATGCTTGCATGTCCACCATAAACTGCCTCATCTAGCCTCGAACTTCCCTCAACTCTGCTTGAACATGCTCCATAGCTCTGTGATGATTCCCTTGAACTGTCTGACTATCTATCCTGAAACTAACGGAGCCATAGGAAATAAGATTAACAGTTTCGCTGCACCTGCGATGCGAAAATTGCAAAATGCAGACATGTGTGTATGCAACAAGGAAATTTCCCCCTCGATTCCAGTTTCCAGAAGAACAACAAGACCATGGAAAACCCCAAAGACAAGCATAGAATAGGAACTCCTCATATATAATCACAGGCCAACAGGCAATGTACAAGTATAACAACTGAGTACAGTAAGAAAGGACCTCAACTAACAAGCCTGGTGATGGTCAGTAAAACAAGCATAAGCAACAAACTACACATAGAAAAATGATAAAGCTGGATGATAAGACCGAAAATACTCTAGCAACTCCTGTGTCTCAGGATGATCTGGTCTGGTGAGTAACCCCTAGATAAGTAGCTCTCGCTGGCTAATAGTGCATTGTAGATCCTCAACATAGTCTTCTCAGGCTCCCTCTCCAAAGGCATCCTCCAATTTGCACCTCTTCGAATCAGCTCGAGCTCTGAAATCCTCCAAGGTTGCAAGGGCTTCGTACAGCTTACAATCACCGTGTTGTCTGAGCGAAGCTTCATATGAAATCTTCTCATCTTTCACTCTGAGATGCGTCTTCAACTTGCTAATTTGTAGCTTTAACCCGTCTTCGTGCTCTTTGTTGCTTGTGAGCGTAGCATTCCATTGGTCGTTAAACTTAAAAATCTCTAAATAAGCTCTATCAAAATTTTTCTTCTTGGAAGCAAGCACACTACTAACAACCTTCATCTCTAGACCCAACCATTCCCTGGCGCTAATCTGCACGGTCAAGTCTGTACCCAACCTGTTCACCAGCTCAGTCTGTTTCTTCAAAGAATAAGCTGCTTCATTCTTCTTACTTCGAAGCTGGTCAATCTCTTTCTCCAACTCTTCATTCGCTTTCCGCAACTCTTCTTTCTCGAACCACAGCTGGTTGTACTTCTGAATGTCCATCGTGGTAGGTTCCTCAATCATTAGAGGATACAAAGGCGCAACCGAAGGAAACGACATCAGAAACTTCGCAGCTCTCTCACGATTCCAAGTCAGGTAGGGGTCATAGGCTCGACTGTTGCTTTTCCCCAACAATACTTTCCCTTTCCTGTGAATATTGCTCCAAGCATGCTCCACTCTGGCTAAGGCATCCCCTTCCAACAATCCGGTGAGATACAAAGATTCCTGTATCTCCTCTTCCTTCGGAGGATCTCTCAGTGCGTACCCAAACTGCTTAACCAACAAGGATGGGTTATAGTTGATGCACCCTTTCCTTCCGACCAAAGGGACGTTAGGAAATCCACCGCAACTATAGATGATCTCAGTACCGAGCATATCTCTGTCAAACCAGGTAATGTTCTCTGCAGACAAACCCATCAACCTATCCAACCACACTAAAGTACTGGCAGTAGCAACAAACAGACTTGTCTTGGGCATATGACTAGCGAACCACCTGTACAACAAAGAAACACAGCAAGCTACATTCTTTCCCCTTCGGTTCTCATTCTTATAGTGGACATAATGATAGACATCTCCGAGAAGAGTAGGTATCGGATTCCCTGAAGCAAAAATATGGAACGCATCCAAATCTACAAAATCCGGAAGGTTAGGGAATAATATAATACCATAGATATAGAGAGCTAGAATGATGCTAAACACAATCCAACAACCGTCCTTGGTGAACTTCTGAGCCTTCTCAACCAGGAAAGCCAAAGGAAAACCAGGCACCCCATTCCACTTGGTCAGCTTCCCCTCTAACTTTGAAACATCCACATGTAAAGCAGCAGCCAGCTTAGCCAAATTAGGTTTAGCGTCAGTATGGAAGAATGACATTTGGTCAAGAATAGGCATGCCTAACAACATAGAATACTCCTCCAAGGTAGGTGCCAGGATATAATTAGGGAAGAAAAAACACCTCAACTGTGGGTCATAGAACTGCAGAAAAGCATACAGACCATTCATCTCATACACTGAAGGTTTGTAGACGCATCTAAGGAGCTTCCCATACGATTGCCTGAAGTCTTCCATCACATTCCTATCAGCCATGGCAGTCAAACTCAGCAAAGAACTAATATCAGGAGCGGGAAGCTTGTATGCCACTAACCTCTTCAAGGGTTACATTTCAGAAGTAAGGAACAAGATCACTAGAATCGAGGAAGAAATATGCACCTGCAACATAAATACATGTTAATGAAAATGCAGATGAAAATGCAAATGCACATGCAAACAGGGGATCAAGATTGTTGTGCTGTTGATCGAGAAGAACCAGCGCTCCGCTTTATCAAGAATATAGCACTACTCTGATAATAGGAACCTCTGATACCAAGAATCCAGATTCACACTACAAAGAAAACCGGGTAGTCTGAGGGTCAAGGTTTCCTGCATAACCCAATCCCTCTCACAGGTATGGACCTAGCTATCGCAACTACGAAAAAAACTCGGTGAAAAACAGAAAAGTCGCCACCTTTCGTTATTTATCCCAAAGAGAGGGAAAGGAAACGATCGGAAAAACCTGACGAAAAAGGGAAAAAACGAGGTCATCGCAACCAAGTCCTGGATTCGGGAGTCAGTTACGCAAGGGGAAGGTATTAGCACCCCTCATGTCCGTCGTATTCGACGGGATCCACGCTTGTTGTTTATCTAAGGGTGTATTTACTATCTAGCTACAGGCTCACAGGACAAAAAGAAAAGAAAAGAGACTCAGCAGAGCATCTCCGCTCTGTGCCTACGTATTCCCTCGTGCAATGGGAAAGTCAGAGTCAACGTAGTTCGGCTAACTACGGAAAATGGGGGAAAGTTGCTCGCCAAGACATCACGTCTTGTGCCTACGTACTCTCAACAGGTATGAGAGATTAGAGCAAATGTAGTTCGGGCTGACACGAAACCACAAGTTGATTAATTGTTTTAACCAAGTAGGGTTAAACCTCTGTTCCGGCAGTTAGGGACTAAGCCTGTTTGCGGTAGAATCGAAGCTTAACAACACTCATTTTTTACGAAAAAGGTTTCCGATTAATCTCGAAGGAAAAAGGTTTGAATTTTGTTTTGTGTTTTTTAGTGAAGTGAATTAATTCGGTTTGTGATTCACGTTGCACTAAAGACTATGACATGGAGGCGAATGCATCGTGTGTCGCCCCCAAACGGGACGTACACTAAACACTCTAGATAAGCGAGAGGAGACCCCTCACTCATCATTCCCCATGTAGCTTAAGACTCGTAGCGCGCAACGTTCATCGCCTTTATTAGATGAGTTAGAATTGTTTTGAGATGAGAAAGAGAGAGACGCACGGAAGGTCTAAGGGAAACTCGGCCCTAACGTTGTCATGCAAAGTGGTCCTAAAGTTTGGATAAAAAGGGGGAACATCTACCCTAATGTTAGCATGCTTGAATTGAACACCTAATGTCTCTCCTACTCCCATCCTAAATGGAGGGACTAGGAACCCTGTGGGGATCATGGCAAAAAAGCACAAGAAGGAACCAAGTAAATTCAATCGCAAGTAAAAGATGCAAACATGAAAATGCACACTTAGAATGATGGGAGGGAGGAAAAAACGTGTGGGGCAGCAGCCGCCACAAGCTTGTCTCAACCTCAATAGCGATGTAAGAATGATGCAAACATGGAAGGGAAAGCCATAGATGGAAACAAACGAACATGCAAAATGTCATCACTTTGAACCACATCCATAAGCATGCATTCAAATGGAAAAACACGATTGTCGGTGAAATCTCGATTAAACAACCAAAACAGCAACATATATCCAAAAACATTTCACTCCTAATGCATCATATCAATTCATGAAGATTCAAACTGAAACGGTATGCAAACAATCAAACAAAGTAGCAAAACAGGCCAGCCAGCACAGTGTTAATCGGTTAACCCCCAGGGTTAGTCGGTTAACACACTGTTAACGCTTAAAAAATTTGAAAATTTGAACTAGTTAATCGGTTAACCATATGCGTTAACCGATTAACGCTCTGAAAACTGAAAAATCTAGAAACTTGTAATGGTTAATCAGTTAACCATATGCGTTAACCGATTAACATTGTGTTAACAACAGAAAATCAGAAACAGAACAACATGTCCAGCAAATAAGCACTTATCTGATCAACCGGATGATCGCATAATCACTTAATCACGAAATTAAACCAGCAAATCATGATTCAAACAACATGTAAACAGATCTAAACAACAACATCCACAATCATGTCAATCAAAATTCAATCGAATATGAAAATCATCGTGAACATGCAAATAAGCTCAAAAATGCTATGGATCTAGGATTCCAACCTTCGAAGCGGAGATTTGCTTCGGTTAATGTTGAATTAATTGGAATTGAATAGATCCGATGCTAGAAGTCTGGAATACTTTAAGATCCACACCAATTCTCGTTGTAGCAATGGAGATCCTTCAAGATTAATCTAAAATAAGCCAAATAGTCACTTCCAGATCTGGATCCAATTGTGCACGAAAATTGGATGGAGAAATCACTTCAATGGAGATGATGGATGGAGGTTTGAGCTCAAGAATTCATTGATTCTAATGAAGAATCAAAGAATTCAATGAAAAAGAGCTTTGAGTGAGGGTTTTGGAATTTGGAAAATTGAGAGAATTTGAGAGAATTGAGATGAATTCTGAAAAATGAATGTGAGAATTGTAAATTGGATTCCTTTGGTTTAGAGTGAATCACTTAAATATCACCTAGGTTTGGATCCAAATGAGAGACTTGGAAATTGGTTTGTGAATTTTGGTTTGGCACTAGGAATGAGATTTTGGAGGGAAATGAAATTATGAAATGATTCTAGATCCTTCCCAAGTAACAAATTTGAATTTAAGTGATCACAATTGGACCCCAAATGGCTCTGCATTGAAAAATCACGTACAGAGGCAAAAATTGCACTGGTTAATCGGTTAACCATATGCGTTAACCGATTAACGCCTTCAAATTTTCAAACCTGGCCTGATTTGACTTGGTTAATCAGTTAACCATATGCGTTAACCGATTAACATCTTCAAAAATTTGAATTTGGCGCCTTTTGGAGGGAAATTTGCCCATTTGCCATGCTTTGACTATTTGGAGCTCTGTTAAGCTTCTGAATCTCGTTCTTGAATGTTATCACTATAAAAATGCTTGACATGAGTCTGAGTGCTGCTTTCTGAACTACTGTCATCCTGCAAAATAAAATAAAGTCGGCTGCCTGATCGCTGGGCAAAATAAATGCTCGAGCTTCTGATGCTCGTTGTTCGTTGTTTAGTCCTTTGCACCGAAATGAACCTCAGCCACGGGAATCTTGATCCCCTGTCTTAAGAACGAATTCTATGCAAATGCAGAAATGCGAAAATGCAAAGGAACAAAAAGCCAGATACTGCCAAAACGAAAAGGCAAATTTTGGGGTGCTACAGCTACCCCTATTCAAACAACTTGGACCTGAAGGGAGGAAAAGCATCCGCTTTAAAACATTCAAGGTATAAGGTGATTGAATACAAAAGAACCCGGAAATTTGCACCCCGCGGGAATGCAAAACAGCGACTGTCAACCAAGAGTCGGAAAATGATGCGCTGGGTGTAACAATCCAATACAATCTGAACTTCATCCAAAAGATACCAACCAAGAGTCGGGAAAACGAACCCTGCTGGGGAACAAAAGACAAAATCAACCAAGAAAACCGCATCATACGAGAAAACAACCTGACGACTTTCCTCCCCTGGGAAAAGAGTAGACTAACCAGACGACTCTGCATGGGACCAACATCCATCACAAGATAATAATCTAGCAGCACCATCCAAAAGATGGGATGAAGGTTACTCTCTAGGGATAAATCCACCCCCTACCAACCAAGAGTTGGAATCACCACAACACTAACAGAAATTTGAATGGCGAGACGACTTTACCAAGGAGGTATACTGACCAAAAGTCGGAATCAACAATCAGAGAATAAAGGTTACCAACCAAGAGTTGGAATAACGTCAACAAGTCGACCATACCGGATATGGCGACCTCTCCAAGGTTGGGAAACGGACTCCACCAGGGAATCAAAGACTACCAACCAAAAGTTGGAAAATGAATCGACGTCCAAGACTGACCCTACTAGAGGAATCAATAACCACCAATCAAAAGTTGGAAAACGCCGGACCTCCTCATCAACCAAAAGTTGGGATAATGACTCCACTGAGGAATAAGGGAGGACTACCAACCAAAAGTTGAGATAGCCGCATGGGATAACATCCAACCAAAAGTTGGGAAACAAAGGTACTAACCAAGAGTCAGAATCACCGTGAAAAGATCACCATCAACCAAAAGTCAGAACACAAGCTACTAACTAAGAGTTAGGATTGCTGGGGAAAGATCCTCATCGACCAAAAGTCGGAACCAAAAGCTACTAACCAAGAGTTAGGATCGATGGGAAAGATCCTCATCGACCAAAAGTCGGAACCAAAAGCTACTAACCAAGAGTTAGGATAGCTGGGGACGCTAAATGAAGCTGACTCCACCATAGAAGACTACCAACCAAAAGTTGGGATGATCATCCCGAATTATCAACCAAGAGTTTAAATAAAAAGCTACTAACCAAGAGTTAGGATAACAACTACTAACCAAGAGTTAGAATAACAAAGATTGCCAACCAAAAGTTGGAATAGAAACTCTACGCGGGGAAACCAAAGATTACCAACCAACAGTTGGGATCACCTTCTAGGCCAACCAAAAGTTGGAACACCAAACCCAATAATCTGAACTACGCTGGGGGGTACCAACCAAGAGTTGGAATCCTCGACTCTGCTGAGGGAAATAAAGGATAACCACCAAAAGTTGGAATAACATCCAAACGCCATTGGGTCATCAACCAAAAGTTCAAATAAAACAACGATGACCAACCAAAAGTTGGAACAACTCTGTTGGGGAAAAGAATAATAGGCTTGACCAAGGAAGACAACACTCGCAAGCATCTCGCCTGAGGAAAGTGAAGACATTTAACCAAACGACTCAGCTGGGAAGAATCTGATAAAATAACCAACCCAAAAATCCATCCTGACGCGGATAACACGTAAACCCCTTGAGTCAAACAGTCTCTGCTGAGAAGATATCCGGTCTCAAAAATACCAAACCTGGCTTATGCTTCAGATGCATATGTTTGAAAATGGCGTAATGCCCCATACGAAATGGGAATGCTACGCATTTGGGAGGATTCTATGCAAAAACGCAAATACAAAGGAACCATCTTAGCAAAATAAATTTTAAAGAGAGGAAACCAAACTCTGCCGGGGAGAAACAGAACGCCGAGTATGATCAGACTCATACTGGGGCACAAACAAGCCATGGATGACCTCCCTGTAAAACACCTTCTCGGATACAATCGTTCTAAAGAGAACAACAAAACAACCCGCTGGGAATCAGAACTCTACTGAGGAAAATGCCCTGGATGGCTTCCCAGGGAACAACTCTTGTGGCGATTGAATGCATAGGCTGGGGAAACACCCGGAACAGCCTTCCAACACTCTAGGGAATCCATACTCAGCCAGGGAGAACCATTCAGAATACGACCTTACCGGGAAGTAAACTGTTGGGAAATAGCTCCATTCTGCTCGAAAATAAATCCCACCCTGCTGGAGGATATCAAACATTTCTGCCAAGAGTTACACTATACTGAGGAACGGATCATGCTCTGTCTAAACATCTGTCACGTCGAGGGAATCAACATTAAACTCTGCTTGGGAAGAAACCCTGAATACTGATACTACCAGAAAGTCGACTCCGTCGAGGAGAGGGCGTCGAAGGCGCCGCCTCTGCTGGAGGATAAAATGATGAGAACAAACCCACCCTACCGGGGGTTAGCCTTTGCAAGGAGTCAAAACCCTACTCCGCTGGAGATTCACTACACACCTCTGCTGGCGATACCTGACTTGATAATGAGACTCTACGGTTGCGAAAAAGATCTCTGCTAGGGGAGAAATGAATATGCATTATAATTTCAATGTCGTGGAGGAACACCTCTGTTGGAGAGTACCATCCTGCAATGAAACAAAAGAATGCGTACATGCGAAATGGTTACCTCAGTTACCATTCATGACACTTACCACGCGAGCAAAATCATTTGCTTTCGTTATGCTCTGTAAAGCCTCCTGTTTTTTCCTGCAATGTTTATCAAAATACCAGACGTTTTTGCAAACAAAGCAGTAAAAAGTAAAATAAACAAAGGAAAGCTCTTTGACTGAAGTGAATACTTTTATTGATAAAAGGCCCGTAAATGGGAAAATTACAATTGGGATACAATTCCTGAAAATAGGCAATTGCGAAAAAACAAAAATAATATATACAAATGTCAGTAATGTGGAAACAGACAACCACCATGTGTCGATTCAGCTATGACCTGTATGTCTTCGATGTGCCCCGTGTTTTACCTTCTGAAGAGACTGACTGGACTGATTCCTTTCCTTCGGGATAACTGCTCTTAAGCTCACAGATCGAACGCAGACCGCAGTTGTTTGCTTTCAAATCCCTAACATTTTCCTGGATCGACCTTTCGGGTTTTCAATCCACCGAGATACCCATTTTTGCCAAAGTTGCCTTTTCAGGTTTTCAACTTTGCGGGTTTACATTTTTATTTTATCCCTAATTTTTGCCCGAACCTTTTCTTTTTATGGTTCGCCGGGATGCCCCATTTTTTCCTGTACTTTTCTTTTTTCTGTCCAGCGGGTCTCTTTAAGCAAAGTATTTTTTAACCACGTCTGCGTTCACAGGGGACAAAAAATCTTCACCATCCATGGTAGATAGTAATAAGGCTCCTCCAGAGAAAACCTTTATTACCACATACAAACCTTCATAGTTAGGAGTCCACTTTTCCCTGTGATCTGTCTGAGGAGGAAGGATCCTTTTCAACACCAAATTACCCGTCTAGAAGCACCGAGGATGCACTTTTTGATCAAAGGCTTTCTTCATCCTACTCTAGTACACCAGGCCATGAGCAATAGACGCCAATCTTTTCTCTTCAATCAAGCTCAGCTGATTCAACCTGGTTCGCACCCACTCAACTTCGTCAAGCTTTACATCCGACAATACCCTTAAAGAAGGAATCTCAACTTCTAATGGCAGGACTGCTTTCGTGCCATACACCAGTAAGAAAAGAGTTGCCGTGGTTGATGTACGCACTGAAGTACGATAACCGTTGTTGCACCCCAAAATTTGCCTAACATTTTTCTTACTTGGTTTATGTTTCTTTGCATTAGCATTGCATTGTTCTAGCATTATCATAAGCATTGCATTAGCATTCATGCAGGGGATCAAGTATGGTTCATATCAAGGGGAGCCTATCTAGAGGTCTTATTTAAAGCTTGAGAAGTCACCCAGGTCATCAGAAAGTGGGTTGTGTCCTTGAGAAGTTCAGATGCTTGTATATGGATCACCTCCTAACTTGAGGACCAATTGAAGACCATCAGTGGGTTGTGAAGCCTCGATCATGGAAAGAGTGTGTGGATAGAGCTCATGGAGTGCCTTGAGGGTCATGGTGGAGCTCAGTCAAATCATTGTGCCAAGTGTGGAATGCCACAGTTGAGGGGGTTGCAATTAGGTTTCATTTGAGTAACCTTAGGTCAACTGTGCAATTGAAGAGGATCAAAACCTATTTCTAGGTCTTGGTGTTCATAGAAAGTTGTGTTGATATACATTAGGTGATATTCCAAGATCAATCCAAGAAGAATTCAAAGTGTGAGGAGCTGCTAAACTAGGGTTCTCAGGGTAAAATCCCCTATTTAGTGCCTGACTTCAAGACCTCTTATCTCAAGATACAAGTTTCATCTCAATTTTTGGCCAACATGGAACTTGTAGAGCATGTTCTTAGCTTTAATTTGAGTATTAGAAGTCCTCCATTTGATTATAGAACTCAAGTTATGGTCCAGACAAGTTACAGGTCATCAGATGAATGTAAAATTTGTCTGCAAAAGTCAACCAAATTCCAAGGAACTTTTGACCTAGAAGGATGTTTCTCCTCAACTTTTGGCCAACATGAAAGTTGTAGGGCTTGATCTTAGCTTTCCAAATTGTACTAGAAGTCTTCCATCTGATTTGTAGAACTCAAGTTATGAGGTTTACAAGTCAGGGGTATTTTGGGTATTTGGAATTACAGGTCATTTTGAATCATGGGTCCATTTCACTATCTTGCAAGCTTCAAATGGAGTTTTGTCCAACACCAAAGTTGCTCAAAGTAATGTTTTTAGTCCAACCATGACCCAAGCAACCATTGATATGGATTAGAGAAAGCATTGGTTGAGGAAATTTCTCAAAAAGGCCATTTTAATGAATTAAAATGGAAAAATTCAAAACAATTGTAATTTGGATGTTTTCAAGCCAAGTTAGTACTCATTTTGATTGGAAAAGAAGTTTTAAGCACTTTGGCATTGTTAGAATTTTGAGTTGATATTCATATCATGGTCATTTGGTGGATTACTTCATGATGAAGTTACAAATCAAACACACCTCTTTGGTTGAAATCAAAGCTGCAAACTAATCCATTTACACTCCACAACTCTCAAGTAATTAAACTGAAGTGAATTGAGAGTAAGAACAGAGCCAATTCATGCATACCATAAGTGAAAATTTTGGAAGAAAGTTGAAAGTTGGAATTGAGAAATTGGGCCATGAATGGGCCCCAAATGGATCAAAACAGATTATAAAAGAGATTTGGGTCGTTTTCAGAAGCTTCTAGTGCCATTTTCGGTTGAGAATCAGTTAGAGTCATTTGAGAAAGAGCTTGAAGAATTGAAATTTGAATTTGGGATTTGGAGCAATTTCAGGAGCAATTGAGTATTGAGATTGATCAAGCATCATCCATTGAAGGAATCTGCATCTTTTGGAGGAAGAATTCACCCTCAAGAACACCATACGCGAAGCTCTGAATCAGGTTTCTTCCTCGCGAAATTTCTCTTTAATTATGCACTGTCTAAGCCTTAGATACATGTGGCTAGGATCTACTTGAAACATAGATGGATTCTATATAAATTTCGTAGTGAATCGTGACACTTTGTGACATGGCATTCCAAGTTGTTGTTCGATTATCTCTCTATATAATGGATAAAAATGAAAAAGGATTGGATAAATGGAACCTAGGGAGTGAGACGAACAAAAAGATGTAAATAAATGGAAGTTTCATTGAGTTTGGATGTCTGGTACTATACACTCTCGTCGGAGAAGATGACCGGATCTTCTCCGGCCGCCACGGACACCACCGCCCTATATTTCCCTCAGTTTGAGTTTTTAAATTGCCAGCTTCATTTATCACCGTTAGATCGCGCACTTGCTTGGACTTGTTATTCTCATCGTGTGGCCAATAGCGTGTCCTCGTGTACACTTTCCATGGCCACTTCCTTCATTAAGTGAAATGCAGAGTTTCACTAAAGGAAACTCTGGGCCTAATTCAAACGCTATCCCCACCCCCCGTTTCTAAGCCCAGTTCGTTTTACACGTAAAAACGCTACTTCGTAGACCCCCTAGGCCTGCTTCATTTAATGAACAAAAGCTGAATTAATATTCAGCTGGCCCAATCCCAGCATGCTATCAGCACCCCCCAGCGCAGGGCCCATTAGCCAATAACACGTAGGACAATTGCTAGTGTACCTCCCCCCTGTTCCATTTTAATTTCTTTTTTCTATTTTTTTAATTGAATACTTGTTAGTTTTAATTCATGTAAAAATAGAGATGATTGCCAATAATTCCTGAAATAAATCATGTGGATACTTTGATATGTTTAGAATTTTCTCACATTTTTTAATTTCTATTTTCATGCATTTTCCATTAATTTCATATTTTCTATTTTTAGTGTGTTTTTTAATAATGGGATAATTGTATGCTGAGCTTTAGGATTTTATTTCTCATCCATGCCTTTGAGTTTGATATTTAAATTTTATGTGCTGGTTGTAGACATGTTAATGATGTTATGTGATTTTTGTTGATATTTTTAGATCATTCTAAATAGGATTTTGGGATAGTTGTTTAGGAGTGTTCATTATTGGATCCCTTTAGTGTACCCTTGAGATTTTAGATTTTGTTTGAGCCTTTTAATTTAGGTTTAGCCCCTGATTTTTGCATCATAGCTTGTTAATACATGTAGGATGATGTAGTATTTTCCTTGGAATTTTTAGGAGTGATTTTCCATTAGTTCCCCATTTTACAAATTGGCCTTAGTTTAGGTGATCCTAACTAGTTTAAGTGCATAGATTAGTCTTATAAATGACCATTAGATGACTCTAGGTCTCATATCCTTTCTTGATAGATTAGTATTTAAATAGATACCTCTTTTAGAGCCCTTGAACCCTTAGTATAGATGATCATTAGAAGGTAGCATTTGAGGTTCTTTAGAGATTCAAGTAGGTGGATGATCCTTCCTATAGGGGTTAAGTTTCCCTTTCAATTTTCCTTGCTTGATTGGAATCCTCCTTGTGAGCATGATTCCTCCTGTGGAGGAATACATTGCATTATCATAAAGGGGTTGAGTCTATGAAAGCTCTCTCTAAGGAAGTGGAGTTGGTTGAGTGCCTGTGGTAAGTTCCTGTGGAACTTACCTTGCTTCTCAGCTCCATTCTCCTAATATTCTCTCATTCCTTTCTTTTAGGAACCTTCTTGGGGTAGCATAGTCCCTCCTGTGGGGGGAATGTTGCACATCTCTTGAAGGATCCAAACCTTTAGGATTCCCCCAAATCTCTCTTAGTTGGTTGAGTGCCTGGGATAAGTTCCTGTGGACCTTACCCTTGCCTCCCAACTTCCAATTTCTTTCCTTAGGATAAAAGCCTTGTTTGATTACTTGTGGATTGAATCCATTATCTGTCATAAATCCTTGTCCTCATTCATGATTGAGTGGTGTGTTGCATTAGGATAGTTCATGTTTAGTATAGTCTAAGTATAGGAGCATGACTGCATTAAGAGGTTGAGTGGGTCTCCCTCTGCTTGCTTGCCTTAAGGGTTGAGGTGGTTCTCCCCTTGCTTGTGTGTTGTTTTTATTTTTCTAATTGACATATTTGCATATAGAGGTTGAGTTTGTCTCCCTCTGCTTGTCTGTTTTGACTGTTTTCTTTTTGCTTGATTGCTAAGAAGTTGAGTTTGGCTCCTTCTGCTTGTATTGTTGCATCGCATGCATTTTACTTACAGTTATTTCTTTACAGTATTTGCTTTGTCTGTTTCTGTGTACCACTGCCATGTTCCCTTAGGAACTCTAACTTCTCTTGTTCAAGAGAAGTTATGACAGACATTAGGGTTCTAACCATGCATGATAACATTAGGTAGCTCCCTCTTAACCTTAACCATAGGATTAATTTGGCCTGACAACATTATGACTGTACAGTTTCCCCATAGAGTTCGTTCTCTTCTTATCTCTAAACAACAGTAAAAAACATAATAAAGGCCAGTTAGTACAAGCGTGTTACGAGCCTTAATCTACTTGGGAAGTGATGATTGAGCGGTCTCCTCTCAATTATCTAGAGTGTTTAGTATATGTCCTTTGGCCGATATGCGACGCATTCGCTCCTAAGTCATAGTCTCTAGTGCTGTACAAACTACAGACCACTAAAAAACACTTCTTCCGTAAAAAACAGAAAACAAAGATCAAACATCTTTTTGTCCTCTTGGACCTTTAATCCCTGGAAACCCTTTTCAGAAGGAGAGTTTTGTTAACTCTCGGTTCTATCGCAAACAGTAACGCCTAAGTCTCCAATGGTCGAGCTGCATACACCAACTGCTGGAACCGTCTGTTAACCCTACTCGGATAAAAAACAGTTGAACAAACCTGTGTTCCATCGTAGCCCGAACTACGTTTGCTCTGATCTTTCACGCTGTGTGAAAGTACGTAGGCACGAGATGCGATATCCCGGCGAGCAACCTTCCCCCATAACCCGTAGTTAGGAGAACTACGTAGACTCTGATTTCTCGGTCCAGACGGGAATATGTAGGCATAGAACTACTGTGTTCTGCCGAGTCATTTTCTTTTTCTTTTCAGACCAACCTTTTAGCATAGATAGTTAAATCAACCCGTCAGATAAACACAACAAGCGTGGATCCCATCGAGTACGATGGACGTGAGGGGTGCTAATACCTTCCCCTTGCGTAACCGACTCCCGAACCCATACATGGTTGCGATGACCTTGTCTTATACCTTTTTCGTCAGGTTTTTCCAATCGTTTCTTTTCCCTTTCCGTAGGATAAATAACAACAAGTGGCGACTCTTCTGTTTTGCCGGCACCTTATTTTCGCGGTAGCGACAACTGTAAAGAGCAAAGGGCAACATCTCGTGCCAGTCCTTGTGGGTTACTACCATCTTCTGCACAATCTTCTTGATATTCTTGTTGGCTGCCTCAACAGCGCCATTCATCTTCGGACGATATGGAGAAGAATTGTGATGCTCAATCTTGAAACCCTGACACAGTTCCTTCATCATTTTGTTATTCAAGTTTGAACCATTATCGGTAATGGTTCTCTCAGGAATCCCATAACGACAAATGATGTCCTTCTTTATGAATTAGGCTACCACCTGCTTCGTGACATTGGCAAAGGACGCTGCTTCTACCCACTTCGTAAAGTAATCAATCGCGACCAGAATGAAGCGATGTCCATTAGAAGCAGTCGGCTCAATCCTTCCGATCATATCAATTCCCCACATGGAAAAAGGCCAAGGAGATGTCAACACATTCAGAGGAGTTGGTGGCACATGCACCTTGTCAACATAAATCTGGCATTTATGGCATTTTCTGGCGTATTTGAAGCATTCGGATTCCATAGTCATCCAATAATACCCAGATCTCAACAATTTTCTAGCCATTGTATGTCCATTGGCATGAGTACCAAAAGAAACCTCGTGGACTTCCTCCATCAACAGGTTTGCTTCAAGTTCATCAACACAGCGCAGTAAGACCATGTCGAAATTTCTCCTGTAGAGCACATCGTCTTTGTTCAGATAAAAGTTACCGGCTAACCTCCTCAAGGTCCTCTTATCTTTGCCGAATGCCCCAGATGGGTACTCGTGAGTCTTGAGAAAATGCTTGATATCGAAATACCAAGGCTTCCCATTCGATGCTTTCTCAATTGCAAACACAAAAGCATGTCTATCAATACGCATGATGGTGATGGTCGGAGTTCCATTCCAGTAATTCACTTTGTACATTGAGGATAGTATGGCCAAGGAATCTGCCATTTGATTCTCAACCCTCGACACATGATGGAACTCGACTCTATCAAAGAATGGCAACCGTCTCCTTGCATAATCCCTGTAAGGCACCAGGTTGGCCTGGCGAGTTTCCCAATCTCCTTTGATTTGGTTAACGACTAACGCAGAGTCACCGTATATATCTCGATTCTTGATCCTTATATTAACGGCCTCTTCTAAACCCAATATGCACGCTTCATACTCGGCTTCATTATTAGTGCAGGTGAAAGTTAATCAGGCAGTGAATGGTATATGAGAATCGTGAGGAGTAGTAATAATAGCCTCGATTCCATTACCATACGAATTAACCGCTCCATCGAAAACCAGTTTCCACTGAGATCCCCTCTTAGGACCCTCATCAGGTAAAGGCTCATCACAATCTTTCATCCTCAAAAACATAACGTCTTCATCTGGAAAATCAAACTTCATCGGCTGATAATCCTCAATCGGCTGTTCCGCTAGATATTCCGACAAGACGCTTCCCTTAATGGCTTTCTGGGAAGCATACTGAATATCATACTCTATTAAAACCTTTTGCCATCGGGCAATCCTTCCGGAGAGTGCTTGTTTTTCAAAGACATACTGGATCGGATCCATCTTCGAAATCAATAGGGTTTTGTGGTTTAATATGTATTGTCTCAAACGCTTAGCAGCACAAGTGAGTGCACAACATGTTTTTTCCAGCATCGAGTACCTCGACTCACAATCAGTGAATTGCTTACTCAGGTAGTAGATGACATGCTCTTTTCTACCTGACTTGTCTTGTTGACCGAGCACATATCCCATTGAATTCTCAAGAACCGTGAGGTACATGATCAGTGGTCTCCCTGCAACTAGAGGCATGAGTATTGGAGGTTCCTGCAAATATTCTTTTATTCTTTCGAATGCTTTCTGGCAATTTTCATTCCACCTGACCGTTTGATCTTTTCTTAACAATTTGAATATCGGCTCACAAGTGGCTGTAAGATGAGATATAAACCTTGAAATGTAGTTTAATCTCCCTAGAAAACCACAAACCTCTTTTTCCATTCTCGGCTCAGGCATATCTTGTATAGCTCTTATTTTGGTAGGATCTACCTCAATACCCTTTTCACTAACAATGAAACCCAGTAACTTTCCAGATCTCACCCTGAAGGTGCACTTGTTAGGATTCAGCCTCAGCTTAAACTTCCTCAACCTTTCAAACAATTTCAGAAGATCGACCAGATGTCCTTCCTCCGTATGTGACATTACAATCATGTCATCAACATAGACTTCAACCTCATGATGAATCATATCATGAAACAAAGTGACCATCGCCGGCTGGTAAGTGGCCCCTGCATTTTTCAATCCAAAGGGCATCACCTTATAGCAAAAATTCCCCCACGGTGTGATGAAAGTAGTTTTCTCATGTCTTCTGGGGCCATCTTAATTTGGTTATACCTAGAGAATCCATCCATGAACGAAAACACAGAATACTGAGCGGTGTTATCAACCAACACATTGATATGGGGGAGCGGGAAATCGTCTTTCGGGCTCTCTTTGTTCAGATCTCGATAATCAACGCACATCCTGACCTTTCCATCCTTCTTAGGTACAAGAACAATATTAGCGACCCACGGAGGGTAATTTGTGACAGCAAGAAACCCAACATTCAACTGCTTCTGAACTTCTTCTTTGATCTTGACTGCCATGTCTGGCCTTGTCCGTCTCAACTTCTGCTTGACTGGTGAGCATTCTTCTCTGAGAGGTAACCGGTGTACCACAATATCTGTATCCAGCCCAGGCATGTCTTGGTAAGACCAAGCGAAGATATCTTTATACTCATGGAGCATTTCGACCAATCTTCTCTTGACACTGTCTTCCAATGCAACCCCCACTTTAACCTCTTTCTTGTCATCCTCGGTGCCCAGATTAATAATCTCAATATCCTCCTGATGAGGTACAATAACCCTTTCCTCCTGCTTGAGAAGCCTGGTTAACTCTTCGGGTAGTTCAAAGTCTTTGTCAGTCTCATCTTCAGCTTGATAAATGGGATTATCAAAGTCATACGAAGTCATAGCCGAACATGAATCGATGGCATCTGATATAAAAGACCTGCATGAGGATGTTATGTTTATTATGAGATGCAACAAACAAACACATTGCCATTTTTCTGTTAAGTATAAATGCAAAACAAGAACAAGAAAAACAGAGATCACAATATTTTAATGTGAAACGTCCTTTATTTAATGATAAATTGCAAATAACAAGAAGGCCCCACAAATGGGTCACTACGTCTTGTGCAGAACGCAGAACTGAACATAATCAAAACAATGAACATTACTATGCAGCAGTAAGATGAATGACTTCTTCGGTAGTCTAGTTGCACAGCTTCTGGCTGGGAGTACATGGACGAATCCACGCATCCATATCGCAGTCACTGACACCTTCATCATCTCCGACGACATTAATCCTGTCAAATAGCACACCACTGCTGGTGAACTGCACAGGTCCCCTGTATCTCGGAATCTGAGAAGAACTGGAGGGTTTGTATCCCAGGCCGAACTTGTCCTGCTTGACAGGAACATCAAGAAATTGGCCCCACTTCTGAGACAAGCTGGATTCTATAATAACACGAGCTTCCTTGAGCGACGACATCAAAACCTCTGGGCCCTTGGCTTCTACAGGAGACTTCCCCTGAATCTGAATTGTTTCGAATGCCTGGCAGAGTGTTTCGTGGATCTGACCATCCACTTCCACGTACTTGAAGGATGACAAATGGCTAACCATAATATCCTCTTCACCGCATACCGTGACTATCTTCCCCTCCACCATGTATTTCAGCTTTTGATGCAATGTTGAGGTGACTGCCCCAGCAGAGTGTATCCAAGGTCAGCCAAGAAAACAACTGTATGCTGGCTGGATATCCATAATATAGAAAGTTTCATCAAAGATCTTTGGCCCTATCTGAATAGGCAGCGTGATTTCTCCAAACACTGGTCTCTTAGACCCATTGAAAGCTCTCACCACCAGATCACTGGGCGTGCATATCAAACCTTGAATGTCCAACTTTATCAATGCCTTCTTCGGAAGCACATTGAGGGATGATCCTGTATCAACCAAGACATGTGACATCAGAGATCCTCTACACTCCAAAGATATATGTAGAGCACGGTTATGGTTCCTCCGAGCAGGAGTCAGATCCAAATCAGTAAAACCGAGACCATTACCGGCGTTCACATGAGCTACTACCCCTTCCAACTGATTAACAAAAATCTCCTGAGGTACATACATTGCATTCAAAACTTTTAGTAGAGCGTTGCGATGAGCCTCCGAACTCATCAACAATGACAGGATAGAAATCTTCGAAGGAGTCTGATTCAAGTGATCCACAATTTTGTAGTCACTTTTCCGAATTAGCCTCATAAATTCATCTGCATCCTTCGAAAGGTCATCAGCACCAACCTGTGGTTGGACATTCTCTTCAATCATGGCTTTTCTCTTACCTTTGTCATTCTTATTAATGTTAACCTCCGGTGGTGAAAAGACTCTACCACTTCTAGTGATACCTCCGGCCCCAGCGATATTCTCAATCGACGAACTTCCATCTGTAGACGATGTCCATTCCTGCTTTTGCCCATTACAGAACACCTCTCCCCCATAATTCCACGGGATAGCTCTAGTGCTCTCGTATGGCACAGGTCCAGGTACAGTAATGATAATCGGAGCGGGCCTACCAGGCGCTGAAATATTGATTATCCGGTATGGAATGAATATTGTAGCAACTTCGCTTCCATCATTAATCACTTTGTGCTTGACATCTTCTTTCACAACTCTATCAAATTACAAACAACCCTCATCAATCATTCTCTGAATACCCTTTCTCAAAAGATCACAACCCTCTGGATGCACTTCACACTCTGGGCAATCAGAAGAACAACCTGGAAACACCCCTTTCTTCAACAAGCTAGACTTCACAAACCCCAGCGGAGTCTTCAAATCCCCAACATCAGTTGCCAAATTTAGCTTCTCCCCATTAATAATGGCATTTTCTCCTGCCACCCCATGATCCGGCATCGGGTTCTAAGTCACATTGGGCCCATTATTGGTGAAGTTAATAGCTTTGGAATCAAGCAAATCCTAGACCTTATGCTTGAAAGCTTTGCAATGGTCAATATCATGGCCTGGGGTGCCAAAGTGAAACTCGCAATGAGCGTTCACATCATAGCCAGAAGGCGGTGTACCAGTGAGAGGAGCCAAGGTCCTTTTCTGAACCAATTATAACTGCAGCAACCGTTGTAACAATTGAGAATATGGTATTGGAGGATTCGTGAATTGTCTATCAGGCATTCTGCGCCTAGCAACATAAGGTCGCGGAGCATTGACTTATTGCGGAGCTGCAGCCGGGATATTTACTGTAGCAACTTGTTGATGCTGACGGGGCTGAGCTCTACCTTTACCCTTGAGAGAAATAGCGTTCGCGTCCCCTTCCCTCCTCTTAGGGTTCGCTGAATACAGTTTCTTCGTTCCTCCCGAAGAGGCTCCACCACCATTTGAAATCTTCCCAGACTTAATCCCACTTTCGATTCGCTCACCATCAATTACCAGATCAGAAAAACCTGCAGATATGCAGCCTATCATCTTCTCAGAGTACACACCAGGTAGCGAAGCCATGAACAGGTCAATCAACTCCCTTTCAACCATAGGGGGTTGTACCCTTGGAGTTAAATCCTGCCATCCTTGGGCGTATTCCTTGAAACTCTCAGTACTCTTCTGCGACAAGCTCTGCAATTGTACCCGATTTGGTGCCATATCACTATTATACTGATAGTGACGCACAAAAGCTTCAGCCAATTCTCTCCAGCTATGGATATGAGTTCTCTCTGTTAGAACATAAATTGGTGTTTAATATATCTCATAGCTTTGATGATAACATTAATGAAATTTTGTATAGAGAATTTATATACTCTAATTTTGTTCTAGTGTTTATTTGTTTCAGATATCAAAATTAATATTATTCTGGAAGCAAGAACGCCTCTGAACACTACAGAACGAAAAAGCTCTGAACGTCAGAAGCAACACATCAGAAGACTCTGATATGCTACAATGACTCTGAGCGAAGCTGAGAAGAACTTGAGTAAAGAACATACGTAAAGCTTCAGAAGACTCTGGAAGTATTTAATGCTGCAAGTACAGAAGCTTTGATAAGCAAGTATGCTCTGATAAAGATTTTCACGCTTAAAGCACTTTGCTGTAAACTCTGATTGAGTTAACTCTGATCTGAAGAACTAGGAACATCATCAGAAGTTCTAATGCAAGATGTTCCAAAGTTGTTGAAGAAGATGATGTTCAAATAAAGATCCATTGGCATATTCCTTGTCATTATCCAAACGGCTCTTTCCTTATTCGTGCATGACACAGGATTTCAGACAAAAAGGATTTGTCAGAACATTCCTCTTATGAGAAAGGAAAAGTCAATAGAAGACAAAAAGAACAGAATGCACAAATTGCACAGTCTTTGAGAAATGGATTTCAAAGTACTATAAAAGCAAGTCTAAGCATCACTTTAAAGGTGAACGGACTTCAAACAAATTCTTGACATATTATTCAACTCATACAAACTTTCTTCAAGCTGAATAGTTTTATTTCGTTCTAAAACTTGTGTAAAAATCACTGTTGTGATATAGCTTTTTAGAAGCACATCTTAAACACATTGTTAGTTTATCTTTGTAAAAGATTCCTTAAGAACTAAGTGTGGTCAAAGTTCTTGAGAAGATTAAGACGGTTGTCTTAGTGGTTAACACTGTAATCAGTTTGATTTAGTGGATTAAGTTCTTGTTGAGAAAGGCAAATCACCTTGGTAGGGTGGACTGGATTAGTTTGAGTTCAAACAAACCAGGATAAAAATACTGTGATATTATTCTATCATCTCAATTTCTTTAAAACCCTTATTCAACCCCCCCTTCTAAGTGTTTTTCCTACCTTCAGTTGGCATCAGAGCTCCGGTTCTGTAAGTGCTCTCACTTAACCGTGACAGAAAAAGATCCTGTTGGGAAAAACTCTTATTCTATTGTTCTTATTTTATCATGGTTGCTGAAGCTTCAACTTCAACTTCATACAACAACAAATACGAAGATAGAGACAGAATCAACACCAAACCTCCCATGTTTGATGGTGAGAAGTTTGATTACTGGAAAGATAGAATAGAAAGTTTCTTTCTTGGCTATGACACTGACCTATAGGATTTGGTTACTGATGGTTATATTCATCCTACAAATGATGAAGGCAAAAAGGTTGACAGAAAGTCTATGTCTGATCAACAGAAGAAGGAGTTTAGAAACCATCACAAGGCGAGAACCATTCTATTAAATGCTATATCTCACACTGAGTATGAGAAAATAACAAATAGAGATACTGCATTTGATATGTTTGAATCTTTAAAAATGACGCATGAAGGAAACTCCCAAGTAAAGGAGACAAAAGCCTTGGCGCTCATTCAGAAATATGAGGCCTTTAAGATGGAGGAATCTGAATCTGTAGAAGCTATATTCTTAAGGTTTCAGATTCTAACTGCTGGTCTGAAGGTTCTGGACAAAGGTTACTCTACTGCTGATCACGTCAAGAAGATAATCAGAAGCTTGCCAACAAGGTGGAGACGAATGGTGACAGCGCTGAAGCTTGCAAAGGATCTGAATAAGATCACTCTGGAGGAACTTAAGGAGTCACGAGATTGAGCTGGAAGAAGACGATCCTCAGAAGAAAGGTAAGTCTGTTGCGCTAAAATCTAACAAGTCTGCTAAAGCTTTACAGGTAATTGAAGAAAGCTCTGAAGAATCTTCCTCTGAAAAAGATGAACTGTCTTTGCTGTCTAGAAGGATAAACCAACTCTGGAAGCACAAACAAAAGATGTTCAGAAACTTCAAGAGATCTGATCAGCGTGGCGAATCTTCTGGACATAAGAAATCTGGAAAGAAAGATGTAGTGTGCTACGAGTGCAAGGAGCCAGGCCACTATAAAATTGAATGTCCCAAACTTCTGAAGGAGAAACCCAGAAAGAAGTTTGAAAAGAAGAAGAAAGTGCTAATGGCCACGTGGGGGTGATTTAGATGCCTTTGAATCTTCATCAGAGTTAGAAGATGAATGTGCTAATGTAGCACTGATGGCTGATGTGGAAGACCACGAAGAAACTGGTGAATCTGGATCAGAATCAGATTCAGAAGAGGTATTTTCTGAACTTTCTAGAGCTGAACTTACTGAAAGTTTATCAGAAATTCTTGAAAGCTACAGCAAGATCAAACTCAAATACAAGAGGCTTCAAAGCTGTCTTGCATATGAGAATGATCAGCTGAGATCATAAATTGCTGAGCTTAAAGCAAACAATCTTAAAATGAAAAATGATTTAGAAAAGGCTCAAATATCTGACTCAGATCCTATATCATGCTCTAAAAACATTTTAGAAGAGTATGATTATAGCTTTCAGAAGTTTCTGTCCAGAGGCCTAGATAGAAGCAAGATGGCTTCAATGGTCTATGGCGTAAGCAGAAACAACAGAAAGGGAATTGGATATGAATCACCCTCTGGGAAGGATTTAAATCCAAAACCTGTTGATAAACTGATCATTAAGTATTCTCCTTTGTATACTCACTTCAAATACTCACTTCAAATATGGTCATTAAGCACACACATTCTGATCAGAACAAACCTGTGTTTAATAAACCAAAACCTCAGCAGAACAAAGATGCTCTTAAGGAAAAGAAATTCAGAAAGAATTTCAAACCTACTAACCCCAGAGGACCCAAGAAAATATGGGTACCTAAGGACAAAATAATTTTTGTTGCAGATGTCCTTAGCAACAAAGTTGAGATACCAATCATGGTACCTGGACTCTGGCTGCTCGCGACACATGACGGGAAGAAGGTCTATATTCCAAAGCCTGAAACTTAGATCTAGAGGTGACGTGAAGTTTGGAGGGAACCAGAAGGGCAAAATCATAGGCTCTGGAACTATTGGTAATGGTAACCTCCCTTCCATATCTAATGTCTTACTTGTTGAAGGATTAACACATAATCTATTGTCCATAAGTCAATTAAGTGACAATGGTTATGATATAATCTTCAATCAAAAATGTTGTAAAGCTGTGAGTCAAAAACATGGCTCAATCCTCTTTAATGGGAAAAGGAAGAACAACATTTACAAAATTAATCTTTCAGAACTTAAAGTTCAGAATGTAAAATGCCTTCTATCTGTTAACAATGAGCAATGGGTCTGGCACAAAAGATTGGGTCATATTAGTATGAGACGTATATCTCAGATTAATAAGCTCAATCTGGTCAGAGGACTTCCTCAGTTGAAGTTCAACTTAGATGCTTTTTGTGAAGCATGTCAGAAAGGAAAATTTTCAAAATCATCTTTCAAAGCAAAAAATGTTGTTTTTACCTCTAGACCATTAGAGCTGCTTCATATTGATCTATTTGGACCAGTGAAAACTGCATCCATCAAAGGCAAGAAGTATGGATTAGTCATAGTTGATGACTACAGCAGATGGACATGGGTAAAATTCCTGAAACACAAGGATGAGTCACATTCTGAATTCATTGACTTCTGCAAACAAGTCCAAAACGAAAAAGAATTTAAAATTGTTAAATTCAGAAGTGATCATGGTGGAGAATTTGAAAATAAATACTTTGAAATTTTTTATAAATAAAATGGCATTGCACATGATTTTTCTTGTCCTAGAACTCTTCAACAAAATGAAGTTGTAGAAAGGAAAAATAGAACATTGCAAGAAATGGCCAGAACCATGATCAACGAGACTAATATGGCAAAACATTTTTGGGCAGAAGCAGTGAATACAACTTGTTATATTCAGAAAAGAGTGTCTATAAGACCTCTTCTGGAGAAGACTCCTTATGAATTGTGGAGGAATAGAAAGCCCAACATTTCTTATTTCCATCCTTTTAGATGTGTCTGTTTTATTTTGAATACTAAGGAAAATCTGAACAAGCTTGATTCTAAATCTTAGAAGTGTTTCATGCTTGGATATTCTGAACACTCTAAAGGCTACAGAGTATACAATACTGAGACACAAATTGTAGAGGAATCAATTCATGTTAGATTTGATGATAAACTTGGCAATCAAAAGCCAAAGTAGCTTGAAATTTCTGCAGATATAGAAGTCTTTCTCACAGACTTTGAAGAATCAGAGGCAGACAAAGCTCAAGCAAATGCACCAGAAGCAACGTCAGATGCTACTCCGTTGACTGCTCAGATGGACAATTTGACAATTTCTGAAGAACCAAATGTTAAAGGATCATCCAGAATCAAAGCCTCTCATCCAGAGGAAATGATAATTGGAAAGAAGGATGATCCTATCAGAACAAGATCATTTCTCAGATCTTCTGGAACGTCATTGTTTGGTCTGATATCTATCATTGAACCTACTTTTGTGGATGAGGCTCTGAATGATAATGATTGGATACTTGCTATGCAATAAGAGCTTAACCAATTCACAAGGAATGACGTCTGGGATCTGGTTCCAAAACCAAATAGATTCAACATCATTGGAACT
The DNA here is from genome assembly GCA_963859935.3 of Lathyrus sativus. NCBI lineage: Eukaryota > Viridiplantae > Streptophyta > Magnoliopsida > Fabales > Fabaceae > Lathyrus > Lathyrus sativus. Next base: position 445,638,668 of record OZ012739.1, on the reverse strand, counting down.
AAATGGGTCTTCAGAAATAAGCTGAACGAGCAAGGAGAAGTTATCAGAAACAAGGCTAGGCTGGTTGCTCCAGGATACAGTCAGCAAGAAGGTATAGATTACACAGAGACATATGCTCATGTGGCAAGGTTAGAATATATTCGCTTGCTTATTTCCTTTGCTGCATAGAATAACATCACTCTGTATCAGATGGATGTTAAAAGTGCTTTCTTAAATGGTTTCATAGAAGAGGAAGTTTATGTTCATCAACCCCCAGGTTTTGAAAATAAAAAATTTCCAGAACACATTTTTAAACTTAAGAAATCACTCTATGGCTTAAAACAAGCTCCTAGAGCTTGGTATGAGAGGCTGAGTAATTTCCTTCTGGAAAATAATTTTATCAAAGGAAAAGTTGATACTAATCTCTTCCATAAATTAATTAAGAAAGACATTTTAGTCTGTCAGATTTATGTTGATGATATTATTTTTGGAACTACCAATATTACGCTTAGAAAGGAGTTTGCTCAATCTATGCAGGCAGAATTCGAAATGAGCATGATGGGAGAACTCAAATTATTTCTGGAAATTCAAGTGAATCAGACTCCAGAAGGCACCTACATACATCAGACAAAGTATGTAAAAGAGCTTCTGAAGAAATTCAACATGACAGAAAGCAAGCTAGCAAAGACTCCAATGCATCCTACAAGCACTCTAGGTAAAGAAGAGGTAAGTAAAAAGGTAGATCAGAAGCTCTACAGAGGTATGATTGATTCTCTTCTGTACTTGACTACTTCTAGACCTGATATCCTCTTTAGTGTCTGTCTATGTGCTAGATTCTAATCAAATCCTAGAGAATCTCATTTAACAACTATTAAGAGTATTTTGAGGTATCTGAAAGGTACTACTAACGTGGGTTTGTATTACAGAAGATCTGATGAATACAGATTAGTTGGATTCTGTGATGCTGACTATGCTGGAGACAGAATAGAACGTAAAATTACTTTTGGAAGCTGTCAGTTTCTGGGAAGTCATCTGATCTCATGGTTCAACAAGAAGCAACCCACAATAGCGCTATCAACAACAGAAGCAGAATACATTGCTGCTGCTGGTTGTAGCACACAGATGCTCTAGATGAAGAGTCAACTAGAAGATTATCAGATACATGAGAGTAACATTTCTATTTTCTGTGATAATACTTCTGCTATTTTCCTGTCTTAGAATCCTATTTTACATTCTAAGGCAAATCATATAGAAATTAAGCATCATTTCATCAGAGACTATGTTCAGAAGGGAATTATTAGTTTAAACTTTGTTGATACAGACCATCAATGGGCTGATATCTTTACGAAATCCATTACTGAAGATATGTTTAAATTTATTCTGAAGAATATTAGTATGGATTTTTGTCCAGAATAAAACTATTATTCAGAAGAAAATTTATTCTGCTGAAATATGAATAATGTCTATATTCTGAAGTAATTCTTCTGATTATTTCTTTTGGTACATTATTTTTTTGTGAAACTCTGATCTAACAAGCCTCGGAAGATCTGAGCGTTGTTTAACGTTTCTTATTCTAAAGAGATTCAGAGGCACATCAACATCAAACACGTGTCACATGATATCTGAAAAGGTGGAGTGTACTCAATGAGACGCCGTTTTGAGGTACTGTTTGAATTCTCAATTTCTCGTTTTCCTCCCCACGCTTGTCAGTATCATTTAATGTTTTAAATCATTATTCTTTTTTATGTGACTTTTTGTTTTAAATGAATTGAATTAAATGCTGAACGTGTGATTGTGTGCCCTAATTTTTGCCTCTATAAATTCCATAACACAACACGTTTCACACTTTTCACTCTTGTTCACACCTTTTATGCATTTCTGTTTGCTTCATTGCTTCTTCATCTCTTCCAAACCTAAAGCCCAAAGAAGAACTCGTTATCTCATAAGATCAGAAATGGCAACTTCATCTTCAACCTCTCAACAATTTGAATCAACAATGGCTGCTGTTTCATCTTCTACAATGGGTCCTACTCCATTCAAAGAACCAGTAAGAACTCTCCTCACACCCGTTGATCAACCAAAAGTTTTATGTGAGTTCTTGATTGATTTTTAAAGCATTGCTGTGAATGGTTATGACTTGCGTCCAACTGTGTCATCACAAGGATGGACAAAGTATTTTGATAGACTGGTTGGTCCAGTGTATCCTTGCTTGGTCAAAGAGTTTTGGATTCATGCAAGCGTTTTCCCCAAATTCATTGTGTCTTCAGTTCTGGGTAAAGAGATCATTATCACTGAAGATCTGATTCGCAAGCTGATAGGATATCAAGAATCAGATGGTGTTACTAATCTGCCAGCAAATCGTATGGATATGGATGAGGTGTAGAGTGAAGTCTTCACTTCTGGGGAAGTTTCAAGCAAGATAAATGATTTAAAGGTTCAACACAAGATCTGGGCTAAGATCTTCTTAGGCTGCATACATCATAGGAAATCTACAAATTCTCCTGACTACATCAATTCTGATCAGATGTATTTTATGTATTTTCTGGGTAAAGGCATCAAAGTGGATCTGCCTTACTTGCTTTTCACTTATTTGTGGGGACATGTAAAAATGTCCAAAGAATCTGTCAAGACAAAGCATCAGAAGGTGAGAAACTGGATCCCTATGGGAAGACTGATCTCAGATATTCTGACTGAGAATGACTTAGTTGGTCATTTGACAGAAGCTGGTATGAAAGAGGAGTTAGCTTCAATTGTTGGAAAACCTCTGAATGGCAAAAGTCTACAGAGGATGAGGATAGTGGAAGAACTTACTTCTGCACCAGGTCAGATCAACTCTGAAGAAGTAAGCAAGAGAAGAATTCCCGTAGATGATTTTCCTCTCTTCTATGCTAACGAACTAAAGGAAATCATTCTGGCTTACATAGCTGAATGCTTAGCAGATGGAACCCCTTTGCCAGAACATCTGATCCAAAGAGCAGATGAACCTGGACTAGATTTCTATGGGGAGAGACAGAGGAAGAAAAGAAAGGTACCAGAAGAAGGATCTTCTAAGCCCAAGAGGAAAGCTTCTGGCGAAGCATCTTCTGCAAAGCCAAAACGCATCAAGAAGCAGAAAGGTAACCCTGCTGCTAGTTTATCTTCTATTTTAGAAATAGTAAGAGAAGTACTAACATCTGAACCTCCTCCTTATGACCCAATTCCCTCACTTTCTCCTCCTCACAACTCTGAACCCCTTCCATCTGAACCACAAAAATCTCAACCACCCCCTTTTACACCTCAACACCATAAAACTTCTGATCATAACAACAACAACCCTCTGAACCACAATCATCTGTACCATCCACATCTTATTTCAACATCCATCAGAAAATTACCCTTGATAAAACCCCAACTTCTGTTCCACAAACAGCTGAACCAAACCCCTCTGAAAACCAACCTTCTGAAAATCCACCATCTGAAAATCAAACATCTAAACCACAACAACCAGAAACCATACCATCTGATCCTGAACCAGTCGTTCTTGATCTGCAACCTCTCACAACTGTTTATCCAGTTTCCTCTGGATCATCTGAATCTTCTGATTCTTCTAATTCATCTGATTCCACTGATTCTGATAGATCAGATATCATTTCATCACTTCTCAAACCCTTTGTTTCCATCCCATCTGATCCTGATGATGATACTTTTTCTTCTAAAATAAACCCATCTGAACCTAAGATTGTTAATACTTCATCTGTCCTCACTTCATCTTCTTCATATCCACCTGTTATCTTTATCCCTTCTTTTTCCATACCTTCAACTTCTGAATCCACCAAAACACCTTCATTAGAAGCCTACCTAAAACCCAAACCTAGGCTAGATGTTGGTACTTTGTTTGATGGTTTTAAAAAGGAAATAAACATGTGGTTATCTACTGTCAAGAAGGAATGTCTTTCAAGTATGAATCCTGATGATTCTGAAGCTATCTGGAAGAGATTCAAAAATAGATTCAATTCTGTTGCTTCAAATCTTCAAGAGATTTGTTCTGATGATGCAAAGGTCAGATTTTCTGAAGCTGCCAGACTCACTCTTCTAAGTGTTATCAGAAATCCAATCTTGCTTCTGGAAAACACACCTGCAAAGGATGTGTGTCTTCCTTCTGAAGAATTTGCTGCTTCTGAGACTGCTGAACTGTCTAAACCTGAAGAAGTCATTCCAGAAGTTTCTGCTCCTGGTCCTGAAGAGACTCTTGACTCAGCTCAACATTCTGACATGATTGTCCAGAATGCTTCTGCTTCTTTGGTTGTTCATGATGCTTCTGCTTCTGCATCTGCATATGCTCCTGAGTCATCTGAAGTGAAGAAAGAAGATGAAGATTTGCATGCTCAGTTTGCTGAACTCAAGGCTAGCAACATTGAGATAAGATCTTGGATGGTCAAGCAGGAAAATAAAACTGAAGAAATCAAGACATTGATGGCGAAACAAGACGAATCCACATCTGAGATAACGAATCTTCTGAGGATTTTGGCTTCTCGTCCTTCTTAGTTTCTTTGTTGTTTGTGCACTTATGTGTTATCTGCGTGTTTGTTTCTGTTTTTGGATAATCTTTTTCAATGAATCTGAATGTTATGCTTTTCTGACTGAATCTATCATATGATCTATTGTTTTTCCTCTGTTATTTTTTTTTCTGTCTTAAAGTTTTTCTTAATCAAGATTCTTTTTGATATGACAAAAAGGGGGAGAAAATGGTAATTTTGATAATTCACATAAAAAATTACCAAAGGCAACTCATACATGATAAATTTCATTTAATCATATTTTTGAGTGTTTCAGAGCTAATAATTCTCATCTGACAAAATTCTAAGAATTAACTCTGAACTAAAGTCTGAGAATCTACAAGTTTCCTCTGAAGCTGAAAAGAATACAGAAGCTGGAAGGCAAGTATTTAATCTTTTCAGAAGTATTCATTTTAGGGGGAGATTAATATTCTCAGGGGGAGAGACATTTCTTTTCTACTTAAACAAAATTTCCCATAGTTTTTGTCATCATCAATAAGGGGGAGATTGTTAGAACACATATTGGTGTTTAATATATCTCATAGTTTTGATGATAACATTAATGAAATTTTTTATAGAGAATTTATATACTCTAATTTTGTTCAAGTGTTTATTTGTTTCAGATATCAAAATTAATATTATTCTGGAAGCAAGAACGCCTTTGAACACTACAGAACGAAAAAGCTCTGAACGTCAGAAGCAACACATCAGAAGACTCTGATCTGCTACAGTGACTCTGAGCGAAGCTGAGAAGAACTTGAGTAAAGAACATACGTAAAGCTTTAGAAGACTCTAGAAGTACTTAACACTGCAAATACAGAAGCTCTGATAAGCAAGTATGCTCTGATAAAGATTTTCACACTTAAAGCACTTTGCTGCAAACTCTGATTGAGTTAACTCTGATCTGAAGAACTAGGAACATCATCAGAAGTTCTGATGCAAAACGTTCCAAAGTTTTTGAAGAAGATGTTGATCAAATAAAGATTCGTTGGCATATTCCTTGTCATTATCCAAACGGCTCTTTCCTTATTCGTGCATGACACAAGATTTCAGACAAAAAGGATTTGTCAGAACATTCCTCTTTTGAGAAAGGAAAAGTCAATAGAAGACAAAAAGAACAAAATGCACAGTCTTTGAGAAATGGATTTCAAAGTACTATAAAAGCAAGTCTAAGCATCACTTCAAAGGTGATCGAACTTCAAACAAATTCTTGACATATTATTCAACTCATACAAACTTTCTTCAAGCTGAATAGTTTTATTTCATTCTAAAACTTGTGTAAAAATCACTGTTGTGATATAGCTTTTTAGAAGCACATCTTAAACACATTGTTAGTTTATCTTTGTAAAAGATTCCTTAAGAGACCAAGTGTGGTCAGAGTTCTTGAGAATACTAAGACAGTTGTCTTAGTGGTTAACACTATAATCATTTTGATTTAGTGGATTAAGTTCTTGTTGAGAAAGGCAAATCACCTTGGTAGGATGGACTGGATTAGTTTGAGTTCAAACAAACCAGGATAAAAATACTGTGATATTATTTTATCATCTTAATTGTTTTAAAACCCTTATTCAACCCTCCCTTCTAAGTATTTTTCCTACCTTCACTCTCGAGCCCCATATACCATTCCAAAGACGCCCCTGCCAGACTGTCTTGAAAAAAAATGCATCAGCAGCTTTTCATCACTGGAGTAAGTAGACATTTTCCTAAAATGCGCCCGAATATGCACTCTGGGACAAGTCGTCCCTTTGTACTTATCAAAATTGGGCACCTTGAATTCGGGGGGAATCCGGACCCCAGGAACTAAACCAAGATCAGACATATCAAGGCCCAAAGAGTTCTGATTCTCAAACGATTTCATTTTCTCCTTGATCAGTTTAAACCTTCGGTCAACTTCAGTTGGTAAAGCACCCTCCATATCTCTCATGGAGAACACATCATCCTGATTATCTTCCCAATGAGGGACAGCAACCCCGTGCACAGTGCACACACTCCCATTACCAGCAATATTACCATTCTCATTCGCAGCTCCTCCGCCCGGAGGTACGACAACAGTAGGAATACCCTGAGGAATAGATCCACCAATCGGTGGAGGAATAACACCAGCTCCTCTGTGCAAAACACCGTCTTTATCAACCCGTTCTATCAACGGCTGTACCAAAGTTCTCAACTATTCCTGCCCACTAGCAATAGTCTGCATCAGTTCCATGAATTGGGCCATGCATGCCCTGACTTCCTGCCATTCGGCTTGAACCTGATCCATCACCTTCTGCTGATTCCCTCGAGTAGAATACTTGTGGAAACTGAACTCCTCAATCCTGAACTGAAGAAAACCAAACAGAGATAAGAATACAAGGCCACCAAGAACAACCTGCGATGCAAATGAGAATGCAAGATGCGAAATGCAAACATGTCTATGTATGCACAGGGAGATCTCCCCCTTGATTCCGATTTCAAAAGACAAGAGCATCAAAGATGGATAAAAACACCACAATAAATCTTCTCATATATCAATTAAAGCTGAGATAATACAACCAAATGAGAAATATCCGCATACAAAGAGGTATTGATCTCATCCAACATCCCTGGTGATGATCAAGATACAAAAGCCAATAAAACTACAAAAGATAAAACTCCTAGTAGCCATGATCTCTACGCCACTCTCGAGACTCCTCAAGCATATACTTTGTGTTGGGATGGTCTGGTCTCTCCATCAACTCTCGGATGAGGACATCCTTCTTGCGTATCACATCCCAGAGATAATGACAATGGTCTTTTCAAGCATCTTCGCCGAAGGCATCCTCAAGCCTGTGTTTCTTCACCTCTGCCCGGATCTTGAACTCTTCAAGTGCTGATAAAGTTTCTTGGTATTTCTGCTCGATCGTACTTCTCCGGAACGATTCTAACAATACCTCCCTCTCCTTAGCCTTGAATTGTGCTTTCTTCTTATCAACCTGAATACGAGGCTGATATTCTCTACTCCTGTTGGCAGTCAAGGTAGCATTCCATTGCTCATTGAATTTGGATATCTTCAGATAAGCTCTGTCTAAATCCTCCTTCTTACTCTTCAGAATGCTACAAGTACTTTTCAGGTCAAGGTCGACTTGCTTCCATGCTTGTACCTGATCAACAAGTTCTTTCTCCAACTTGACAAAGGATTCTGACCTTGTCTTGGCCAAATAAACAGCTTCACCCATATCATGTTTCAGCTGACTAATTTCCTGCTTCAACTCTTCATTCTCTTTGCGCAGATCTTCCTTCTCTGCCCAAAGCTTGGTATATCTCAGGATGTCAATGGTTGTAGGCGGCTCAATGACTAAGGGATACAATGGCGCTTCAATAGGAAACAGCAGAAGTACCTCTTCAACTCTCTTCTAAATCCACTCCAAGTAGGGATCATAGGATCTACAATCTCCTTTTCCTAAAGAAAGCTTTCCCTTCTTGTGAATTTTACCCCAAGCGTCCACGAATCTGGCCGAGATACAAGGATCAGCTACACCTGTGAAGTACAGAGATTCCTACACTTTCTCTTCTTTCGGAGGTCCTTTCAAAGCATAACCGAATTGTCTCACAGCAAGAGAAGGGTTATAATTGATACCACCTTTCCTCCCTATCAAGGGCACATTAGGAAAGCTACCACAACTAAAGATAAGCTTGCGACCCAGCAAGTGTCGGTTGAACCAGACAATATTCTTCTCCGTTAAACCCATAAGCCTCTTCGACCATTCAGATGAATTCGCGGAATCCACAAAAGCTCCAGAGCAAGGAAGGTGATCAACAAAACACTTATGCAATAGCGGTGCGCAACAAGAAACCATCTTTCCTCTTCTTTTCTCGTTTTTGTAATGCACTGAATGATACAAGTCTCCCAGAAGAGTAGGTACGGGGTTCTTGGAAGCGAAGATATGAAAAGCGTCAAAATCCACAAAGTCCGGTACATTGGAGAACAACATAATGCCATAGACACACAAAGCCAAGATAGCGCTGAAAACCACCAAACAACCCTTTTTAGCATTCTCTCGGGCTTTGTCAACCAAGAAGGGTAAAGTAAATCCAGGAACTCCGTTTCTGCTGATAACATGATCTACCAAGTCAGAGGAACTCAAATAAAGAGCGGCGAATAACTTCTCAAGATTAGGTTCTTCTTCGGAGCTGGAGAAAGGCACTTTGTTCAGAATTGGAACACATAAAATGTAAGCAAATTCCTCTAAAGTCGGAAACAACACATAGTCCGAAAACGTGAAGCATCTCAGCGGAGGATCATAAAACTGCAACAGCGTATGAATAGCTCCATGCTTATAAGTCGTAAGCTTACGGACAAACCTCAGAATTCCACCATACTGTTCTCTGAAAGCTGCAAGAACACCAGGATCAGCCATGGAAATTAGACCAAATAAAGGTCCCAACTCAGGTGCCAGAAATTTATACACAACAATCCTCTTTCTGCCAACTTCCATCTCTGCAAAAGACCAGTACCAGAATCAAGGGAAAGACGAGAATCTGTAACACACACAAACTTACAATGTTAAATGCAAAATGATTATGCAAATGCACACATGGGATCAAGGTATCCAATGCTCAAACTTGCTGCTGCGCCGTTGACTAAATTCAACCAGAGCTCTGCTCTAATCAGAACACTGAGATAACACACTAGATGGAACACTCATGATCAAAATTCCGCACTAATGAGAAAACCAGGGTTGGTTGAAGGCCATATTTCCTACAAAAACCCATCCCTCTCACGTGTGGGTTCTAGTCTTGAAAGGTATGACATCCTATGCGGGTTGTCAGCGTCACAGACTTTCGAGAAACGATGATACGTTCACCATTTCTGGTTTGGCATCATAGTCTAACGAAGCGGCTTCACTTAGCTGACTCTCCAAATGAACGGTCTCCAGAGTCGACAGTCTCTCTAAGTCAATATTCCCTCAACTGCACCAGACGCGTATGATAGAATATTTCCAAAGAAAAACCTCGTCTGAATGTGAATTTCACGCGAGCTATTGCGCAGCCAAACGCCACACAAGCTTCCGCTAATCTTCACTCTAATCCTATGTGTATACTCAAGCCCAGGTCCGACTTATCTCTCAATGGAACAACCCAACCCACAACACAGCAGCAACAAGAATGCAAAATGCAATAATATACAACAGATAATGTACATAAAGCAAAAATAAATGCACAAAAGTAAACACCCAAAAACGCAATAGGCAAGCGCTAGGAGTGACTCGCATAGGGAACCAGAGCCCCCAGCTGTCGCAACTGCGAAAAACACCCAGCAGAAAACAGAAGAGTCACCACCTTTTGTTATTTATCCCAAAGAGAGGGAAAGGAAACGATCGGAAAAATCTGACGAAAAAGGGAAAAGACGAGGTCATCGCAACCAAGTTCTGGATCCGGGAGTCGGTTACGCAAGGGGAAGGTACTAGCACCCCTCACGTCCGTCGTATTCGACGAGATCCACGCTTGTTGTCTATTTAAGGGTGTATTTACTATCTAGCTACAGGCTCACAGGACAAAAAGAAAAGAAAAGAGACTCGGCTGAGTATCGCCGCTCTGTGCCTACGTATTCCCTCGTGCAATGGGAAAGTCAGAGTCAACGTAGTTTGGCTAACTACGGAAAAGGGGGAAGGTTGCTCGCCAAGACATCACGTCTTGTGCCTACATACTCTCAACAAGTATGAGAGATCAGAGCAAACGTAGTTCGGGCTGACACGAAACTACAGGTTGATTAAGTGTTTTAATCGAGTAGGGTTAAACCTCCGTTCTGGCAGTTAGGGACTAAGCCTGTTTGCGGTAGAAATGAAGCTTAACAACACTCCTTTTTTACGAAAAAGGTTTTCGATTAATCCCGAAGGAAAAAGGTTTGAATTTTGTTTTGTGTTTTTTAGTGAAGTGAATTAATTCGGTTTGTGATTCACGTTGCACTAAAGACTATGACATGGAGACGAATGCGTCGTGTATCACCCTCAAACGAGATGTATACTAAACACTTTAGATAAGCGAGAGGAGACCCCTCACTCATCATTCCCCATGTAGCTTAAGGCTCGTAGCGTGCAACGTTCATCACCTTTATTATATGAGTTAGAATTGTTTTGAGATGAGAAAGAGAGAGACGCACGAAAGGTCTAAGGGAAACTCGGCCCTAACGTTGTCATGCAAAGTGGTCCTAAAGTTTGGATAAAAAGGGAGAACATCTACCCTAATGTTAGCATGCTTGGATTGAACACCTAATGTCTCTCCTACTCCCATCCTAAACGGAGGGACTAGGAACCCTATGAGGATCATGGCAAAAAAGCACAAGAAAGCACCAAGTAAATTCAATCGCATGTAAAAGATGCAAACATGAAAATGCATACTTAGAATGGTGGGAGGGAGGAAAAAATGCGTATGGCAGCAGCCGCCACAAGCTTGTCTCGACCTCAACAGTGATGCAAGAATGATGCAAACATGGAAGGGAAAACCATAGATGGAAACAAACGAACATGCAAAAAGTCATCACTTTGAACCACATCCATAAGCATGCATTCAAATGGAAAAACATGAATGTCGGTGAAATCTCGATTAAACAACAAAAACAGCGACATATATCCAAAAACATTTCACTCCTAATGCATCATATCAATTCATGAAGATTCAAAGTGAAACGGTATCTAAACAATCAAACAAAGTAGCAAAACAGGCCTGCCAACACAGTGTTAATTAGTTAACCCCCAGGATTAATCGGTTAACACATTGTTAACGTTTAAAAAATTTGAAATTTGAACTGGTTAATCGGTTAACCATATGCGTTAACCAATTAACGCTATGAAAACTTTGAAAAATCTGGAAATTTGTAATGGTTAATCGGTTAACCATATGCGTTAACCGATTAACACTGTGCTAACAGTAGAAAATCAGAAACAGAACTGCATGTGTGTTGTACCCCAAAATTTGCTTAACCTTTTCTTAACTTGGTTTATGTTTCATTTCATTTTGTCCTAGCATTTGCATTGCATAGCATGTTTCATTGAACAGGGGATCAAGAGGTTGTGCATAGAAAGAGAAGTCTTCTCAGAGTGTTGAGCCTAAGCAAAGGAGTGTTACTCAAGTTTGAATGGTCATCAGGTCATCAAGAAGTGGTCAATAGTCTTGTGAAAGGATGGATGTATGTATGTGGGTCAGCTCCTAACTTTGAGGCCAATTGAAGAGCATCAGAGGATTGTGAATGCATGGTTATGGATATAAGATGTTGAGAGAGCTCATTGAGTGTTTTGAGAGCCATTTGGAACTTATTCAAGTTGTTGTGTGAGTTGGAAGAAGCCACAGTCAAAAGTGTTGCATCTAGGGTTTTCACTTGGTAAATCCTCAGTTAACTATGAAATTGAAGGGGGGTACAACTCAATTCCAAGTGTATATAGTCATGGGATGGTGTTTTGAGATGTCTAATATATCATTTCAAGATCAATTCATCAAGGATCAAGAGTGTGAGAAGTTACTAAATTAGGGTTCTCAGTGTAAAATCCCCTGTTTAATGCCTAACTTCAAAACCACCTATCTCAAGATACAAGTCTCATCTCAACTTTTGGATAACATGAAACTTTTAGATCATGTTCTTAGCTTTCTTTTGAATACTAGAAGTCCATGATTGGATTTATAGAACTCAAGTTATGATGCAGACAAGTTAAAGGTCATTAGATGAATGCGATTTTGGTCAACAAAAGTCAACCAACTTCCAAACCATTTTTGACTTAGAAGGTTGTTTCTCCTCAACTTTTGGCTAACATGAAAGTTGTTCCTCATGATCTTATCTTTCCAAAGAGTACTGGAAGTCTTTCATCTGATTTGTAGAACTCAAGTTATGAGGCTTGCAAGTTAGGGGTATTTTGGGAAAGTGAGATTATAGGTCATAAAATTATAGGTCCATTTCACCAACTTGCACACTTCAAATGAAAATATTTTCAACATGAAACTTGCTCAAAATACGTCCATTTGCATTACCAAATCATCTCTTGTCATGGTTGGAGCTTGGAGTGAAGTATTGATGTTTGAATTTTCCATAAAGAAGGCTTAAAATGAGAAAATGGGATTTAGTTCATTTGGAAATTTTTCAAGGCAAATTTATGCATATTTTGAGTGCAAATGATGTTCTAAATATAATGCCAATTTTACATTTGCAATTAGAGGTCATTTGGTTGGTCATTTCCATGGTTTCTTCATCATGAAGTAACAAATGGGAAATCCACCATAGAATCAAAACAAGGACCAATTGTTGGCCCTTTGATCAACTCAGGCCATGTGCAATTGATTTGGAACAAAATTGAGGCTGGTGCAGTGGAGAAAACACGAGTATGGCAAGTGAAAAAGTGAGGAAAAATTGAATTGGCAATTGGGCTTTAGGACATGAATTAAAGCTCCATTCTCATCTGAACCCAACACATAAAAGGTTAGCAAGCTTCCCAAACCCTCAGAGCTCGAGTTGGTGGTGGAATTGCAGAAATAGAAACTTGAAAAAGGGAGAGAAAAGTGAGATTCGGTTTTGGAGTTTTGGCCATTATCAAGTGAAATTGAGCACACTAAAAGCTTCATTCAAGTATTTGGAACGATTCTGAGTGATTTGCTTGAAAGTTCAGCCAAAGACAAGACCCAGTGGAGGTTCTCCACTAGGTAATTTTGAAATCACCATATCTCTCTATTTATGCTATGATTCTGTGCCATTTTTGTATATTTGAGATATAGGAATCATGTAGACCATTAATATGTAAAATGAATTGGCATTTGAGTTGATTTCTGTTTGGAGCATAAAACTTGTTGTTTGCATTTTGGCTTGTTCTTGAGTTTTTAGAGCAAAATGATTATGGATTTGAGCTTTACATGAAGTATAGATGAATTCTGGACACTTTGGTTGGTTGATTTTGAGTTTTACAGTTTATGCACATTTTCTATTTGTCTTCGATTTGCTTTGTATGTTGCTCAAACATGAAAACCAAGGTTGGATTTGAGTTCCTCGTGATGAGAGGATGATTTTGGACTATTAGTTTGTTAATTTTGGTAGAGTTTTGATGCCTGTGTTTTTTTAGAACTATTCACGGTGGCTGGGCGGCCGGAGAAGATGACCGGAAGGGATCTCCGGCCACCCTCTGATTTCCATGGTTTTGTTTGACTTCTCGTTGGAGAAGATGACTCACACACCACACGATTGGATTACTTTTCACATGGACGCTTGAGATTAAGACACAACTTACACCTCCTTTGACCATGCGCATATGATCTCATTTAAATTTCTCATTAATGTGCTGGAGTTTTCTTGTCCACGTGATGTGCTTACCAGATGATCAGATGGCCTTGGTTGCATCCCACGCTAGTCATTCTGTTGACTAGTTGCACTGGATTTTGTTTGAACCCTGAACGTTTTTTGGGCGCATTGGGCCTCAGATGCTGCTTACGCCCCCTTGGCCCAATCTCTTGTTTTAACTGGATTTTCTTACTATTTGCACCATTTGTCTTTTTATTTTATTTTTATTTTCATTTTATTTTTGTTTATTATCTGTTTGCATTTAAATTATTTTTAATTACTTCCAATTATCCAAAAAAATCACAAAAATACTTTTTAGACACTTTGAGGTGTCTTTTAATTTTGGAAAATTATTATTTTATTTTATTGTTTATTTTTCAATTAAAATTGGATTTTAATATTGGAAGTGTATTAATTGATTTAAATTGTGACATTGTGTGATCTTTTATTTGTTTCTTCCATTTCCTTTGGGTCCAATGAATGAAAATTGATCCTCATACACTTGATGAGTTGAACAATTTTTTAGGACCATTTTGCCCCTGATTGGTCGACTTTAGGGTTGACTTTGGTGGCTTTTCTTTTGACCCTCGATTCTCCCATTTCAAAGTGGTACATCTTGAATTTAATTTTCTTTTGATGGTGCTTTGAGGGGATATTGGCCTTGTGCTTTTGGCTTCTGTTTTCCAACTTATTTAGCTTTTTTGTGCATTTTATTTGGTAATTTTTGAACTATTTTCCTAATTTTGAGGTAACTTGCAAGTCAAGTTACCTCTAAGGGAAGTTCATACATGCACCTTGATCTAGTTTGATTTGGATATGACATTTTTGGATCCTTTGAGCTTTCAATCCCTTTTGTTTCATGTTTCTAACATGTTAAGGATGATGTTTGTTTAATTTTAGGTCATGATATTGTTTCTTCCTTATTCGTTTGTTTGTTTGCTTTTGAGCTTTCAAGTAGGGTTTCATTGTGTTAGTTTGCTTGCATTTCTTTATGTTCTAGCTTGCATTTCTTTTTGTTATGATTTGCTTTTGCTTTTGAGCTATCTTCTTCCATCTTCTCTTCTGTCCTATGACTTTGGAATGTTATTTAAGATAGCTTGGTCCCTCCTTAGGAGGAACTTGAAGCTTACCTAAAGTGATGAATCCATGAGGACTTTTTCTTAGTGACTTTGTCACACTTGTTTGTTTGCTTTTGATGCATATCTCTCTCTCTCTCTTTTCTCTTTGCATCCTCATATGCATGCTTGGTTGATATGAGCTTGTGGTGGCTACTGCCCCACACATGTTTTCCTCCCACTTTCATCCTACTTGTGCATTCCATGTATGCATTCTCTCATTTGCATGTTTCCTTTGTTCTTTTTTCTTCTTTTGTCTTCCTTCTGTTAGGATTTCTAATCTCTCTTGTTTAAGAGAGGTTATGATAGACATTAGGATTCTAACCATGCATGACAACGTTAGGTAGATGTTTCCCTTTTGTAATCCCAACTTTAGGTGCACTTTGCATGACAACTTCTAGGGTTTGGTCTAGTCCTCCTTTAGTTTGTCCCTTTCTCTTCTCATCTTCAAACAACTTCAATCCACTTAATAAAGATAATGAATGTTGTGCCATGAGCCTTATACTTGGGAAATGGTGATTGAGTGGCTAGCTCTCAATTGCCTAGAGTTTTTAGTATACGTCCTTAGGACGATATGCAACGCATTCGATCCTAGGTTTTAGACTTTAGTACAACATACATTATAAACACTCTAATTCAAAACACTTCTTCTTTAAAAAACACAAAAACAATTCAAACCTTTTTATCCTTCGGGATCTTAATCAGGAAAACCTTTTCATAAGCAAGAGTGTTGTTAACTTTCAGTCTTATTGCAAACGGTAACGCCTAAGTCTCCAATGGTCGAGCTGCATACACCAAACGGCTAGAACTATTTGTTAACCCTACTCGAGTAAAATTTTTGAACAACCCGTGTTCTCGTAAGCCCGAACTATGTTTGCTCTGATCTTTCATACCAGATGAAAGTACGTAGGCATAAGACGCGATGTCTTAGCGAGCAACCTTCCCCCCTTATTTAGCCGTAGTTAGCCCGAACTACGTTTGCTCTGATCTTTCATACCAGATGAAAGTACGTAGGCATAAGACGCGATGTCTTAGTGAGAAACCTTCCCCCCTTCTTTAGCCGTAGTTAGTCGAACTACGTTGACTCTGACTTTCCCATTGCACGAGGGAGTACGTAGGCACAGAGCGGTGATGCTCTGCCGAGTCAGTCCTTTTTCCTTTTTCTTTTGTCCATAAGCCTTTAGCGTAGATAGTTTACACACCCTTTTAGATAGACAACACATGCGTGGATCCCGTCGAGTACGACGGACGTGAGGGGTGCTCATACCTTCCCCTTGCGTAACCGACTCCCGAACCTAGGACTTGGTTGCGATGACCTCGTCTTTTCCCGCTTTCGTCAGGTTTTTTCCGATCGTTTCCTTTCCCCTCTTTGGGATAAATAACGATAGGTGGCTACTCTGTTAGTCATTGCCGGCCTCTTTTTTTCCGCAGTAGCGACAGTTGGTGAATCTGCTGGGGACAGGAATATCCCCTATGCGAGTCAATCCTAGCTCTTGTGTGTTTTCTTTTGGGTGTGTGTATATATGTACTTTATCTTTATTTACTTCCGCATTTTACTTTTCGCATTGTATCATACTTGCTGTGCTGTGGGGAGGGAAGTTCCATTGAGAGATAAGCCGGACCCGGGCTTGAGTATAAACCTAGTATTAGTAGTGGAAACTAGTGGGTGAACCTATTTGCTTAGCAGACACAGTTCCCCATGAAATTCACGCTCAGACGAGATTCTCTTTGACGATTTCCTTTTCGATCCTTAGGATCCGACTAGAATTTAGATTTGAGAGTTGTCGACTCTGGGGACCGATCATTCGAGATTCATCTAAGTGAGGCCTCTTTGAGAGATGATGATGCCAAACTAGAAATGGTGAACGTATCATCATTTCTTGAAAGTCTGTGACGCTGATGAACACATAGGATGCCGAACCTTGTCTGTAGATAGGTCCAGACCTGTGAGTGGGTGGGTTATGGTAGGAAACTTTGGCCTTCAGACTACCCAGTTCTTTACAGTGCAAACCCGTGTTCATGGTACAAAGGGGTCCTAATGTCAGTGATTTGTCAGTACTAAAGCGGAGCGCTGGTTTTTCTCAAGCTACAACACAACAAGCTTGATCCTCTGTTTGCATTTGCATCTCTTCATTAACATGTATTCCTGTTGCAGGTGCATATTTCCCTCCTGATTCTAGTGGTTCTATTCTTCGTTATTGACATGGAGCCCTTGAAGAGGACAGTTGCTTATAGGTTTCCTACCCCGGATGTCAGTTCTTTGAGAAGTGTGATTGCTATGGCTGAGGGGAATGTGATGGAACAATTTAGACAAGATTATGGGAGATTGGCCAGATGTGTCTGCAAACCTTCATCCTTTGAGATCAGTGGTGTTTATACTCTCTTGCAGTTTTACGACGCTCAATTGAGATGCTTTGTCTTTCCGGATTTTGTTTTGGCGCCTACATTGGAAGAGTATTCTGATATGTTGGGGGTACCTATCCATGACCAGATGTCGTTTGTCCACACAGATGCGGAGCCTGATCTGACTAGGCTTGCTGCTATATTACATTTGGACGCTGTAGAGTTAAAGGGGAAGTTAGTTGAGAGGAAAGGAACTTATGGTTTTCTGTTACCGTTTCTTGAAGAGAAAGCTCAGAAGTTCGCTAAGAATGGTTGTTGGATTGTGTTTAGTGCTATTCTGGCACTTTGCATTTATGGCATTGTTTTGTTTCCGAATCTGCTGGACTTTGTAGATGTGGATGCTTTTTACCTGTTGGCCTCAGCGAACCCGGTCCCTACACTTTTAGGAGACGTTTATCATTTTGTGCACCACAAGAATGAAAACCGAAGGGGAAAGAACGTCTCATGTTGTGTTCCTTTGCTTTATAGATGGTTGATGAGTCATATGCCTAAGACTGGTTAGTTTGTTGACACTGTTGCTACTTCAGAGTGGTCTGAGAGGATGATGGGTCTGACTGCCAAGGATATTATTTGGTTTGATAGGGACATGCTTGGTACATACATTATTTATAGTTGTGGCGGATTTCCTAACATCCCTCTGGTCGGAAGGAAAGGGTGCGTCAACTATAACCCTTCTCTATTGGTACGACAGTTCGGATATGCTCTCAGGGACACTCCAAAAGAAGAGGAGATACAAGAATCTCTGTATCTCACGGATTTATTAGAGGGTGATGATTTGATCAGACTTGAACGTGCTTGGAGAAGAATCCATAAGAGAGGAAAAACATTATTAAGGAAGAGCAACAGTCAGGCCTATGACCCCTACATGGCTTGGATTCATGAGAGGGCCACGAGGTTCTTGATGCCATTTCCTTCAGTGGAGCCTGTTTGCCCTCCCATGATTGAGGAGCCTACTACTGTGGACATCCAAAGGTATAATCAGGTATGTCGCGAAAAAGAAGAGTTGCAGAAGATAAACGAAGAGTTGGAGAAGGAGATTGCTCAAATCAGAAGTGAGAGGAATGAAGCAACTTATTCTTTGAAGAAGCAAACTGAGCTGGTGAACAAGTTGGGAACGGACTTGACTAAGGAGATGAGCGATAGAGACCGTTTGGGTTTAGACATAAATGGTGTTAGTAGTGTGCTTGCTACTAAAAAGCAAGATCTTAATAAAGCCTACTTGCGGATTTCCAAGTTTGAGACTCAATGGAACGCTGCCATGTCCAACAGCAAGCAGCGTGAAGACCAGTTAAAGTTGCAGATCAACAAGCTGAAGGCTCAGCTCATAGCTAAAGATGAGGAGATCTCAAGGGAAGCTTCGCTCAGGAGACATAGTGACTGTAAACTATATGAAGCGCTTGCAACCTTGGAGGAGCATAGAGAGGGAGCTGATGCCAAGAGGCGTATACTTGAGGAGGTTTTTGGGAAGGAGGACTTGGTCGAGGATCTTCAGTCCACCATCAGTCAGTAGGAGCTGCCTATACATGGTTTGCTCGCTAAGCCAGACCATCCGGAGACGCAGGCGTTGCTGAAGGATTTCCAGTCTCGCCACCCATCTTGATCTTTTCCTTTGTATTCTGTAGTTTAGACTTTTTGTATGGACCATCACCAGACCTGTTGGTTGAGGTCCTTTTCTGATTGTACTTAATTGATGTTTGTATTTTTCCTGTGGGCTTATGATTGTATATATGAGGGGTTTTTATTCTATGCTTGTCTGTGGGGTTCTCCATCGTCTTGGTTGTTATCCCGGAACTAGAATCAAGGGGGAAATTTCCATATTTTCATATATACATGTCTGCATTTTAGCATGTTTCTCGCATTTGCAGGTGCATTGGAACTGTTAACCTTATCTTGTTTCTTGTGCTCCACTAGTGTGTTTCAGGATTGCAGATCAGATAACTCATCAGTACGGTACCAGTAGAAACCAGAAAAGACTGATGGATCAGATGCAGGCAGAAATGTAAGAGATGAGAGATCGGATGGCACAACTGATGAAGGTCATGCAAGGGGTTGCTAGTGGCCAGGCACAACTTCAGACTTTAGTGCAACCTCTGATTGCGCGAGTTGATAGTGATGGTGTGTTACACGGTGGGGTTGCTGCTAACCCTCCCCACATTGAGACTCCCCGAGTTAACACTTCTATACCTATCCCTAATGCTGGAGGGAATGGTAACGCTGGGAATGTTGGAGGAAATGGTAATGATGGTAACATTGGAGGGATTGGAAATGTTTTCGGAAATATGGGAAATATTGCTATTGGTGCTGGAGAAGGCGAGTATGCTGGTAACAATGATGGTTTTTACGACCATGGAGCTGATTGTGCTATCCATGGAAATCTGCATAATCCTCGGATTGAGGATCAGCAAGGGGATGTTTTCTCAATGAGAGACTTCAAGCCTGAAATGTCAGCTGAAGCGAGCAGAAGATTTAAGCTTTTAGAAGACAAGATGAAAAGCTACGAAAACTAGAATTCCATGGGTTTAGATATGACCAATTTGGGCTTGATTCCTGATCTAAGGGTGCCTCACAAATTCAAAGTGACTGACTTTGATAAGTACAAAGGCACCACTTGCCTGAGGGTTCACCTGCGCTCGTACTATAGAAAGATGTCTGCGTACTCGAATGATGAAAAACTCTTGATGCACTTCTTCCAAGACAGCTTGTCTGGTCCTTCTTTGGAGTGGTACATGGGGCTGGATCCCACTAACGTCCGCAGCTGGAAAGACCTAGCCGAAGCTTTTGTAAGGCACTATCAGTACAACAGTGACCTTGCTACAAATAGAGTCCAGCTGCAGAATCTTTCCCAAAAGAATAATGAATGCTTTAAAGAATACGCCCAGAGGTGGAGAGAGCTTGCTGCTAGAGTGCAGCCTCCCATGGTAGAGCGTGAGCTCATTGACATGTTTGTTGCTACTTTGCCGGGAGTGTACTATGAAAAACTGATTAGCAGTATGTCGAGAAGTTTTTCAGACTTGATAATCACCGGTGAAAGGGTGGAAAATGGCATCAAGCTCGGAAAGATTCAGGCGGGAGAAGTACCCTCAGTTGGAGAAGGAGGAAAAAACGTATTTGGGAACAAGAAGCGTGAAGCCGACGTTAACTCAGTGACAAGTTCTAGAGGAAGATGAAGGGGCCAGCCACAGAACCAATATCGCCAACAACAAGTTGCCAATGTTACTATTCCTGTACCACAACAACAAAAACCCCAACAACAACAGCAAAGGCAGTATCAGCCGCAACAACAAAATCAGCAAGGTTATAGGAGATTTCCTGATAGGGCCAGGCCGAATAGAGTATTTGACACCCCACCGATGCCATACTCTCAAGTGCTTCAGACTTTATTACAGCTGCAATTGATTCAGAAAAGGACTCTAGCTCCTTTGACAGGTCGTCCCCCACCTGGCTATGACGTAAATGCTCGTTGCGAGTTTCACTCTGGGGTGCCTGGTCACTCTATTGATGATTGCAAGGCTTTTAAACACAAGCTGCAAGATCTCATTGACAGCAAAGCAATAAATATTTCTCATGATGCACCTAACATTGTGCAGAACCCTATGCCAAACCATGGGAAGGCTAGGGTTGGTGCTATTTTGGTGGAGGAGAATTTAGACTTGATAATGGATGTGAATGAGTTGAAAACTCCATTGAAGTTTGTGAAAGACAAATTGCTGGGAGGGGGTGTATTCCCAGGTTGCAATGAGGATTGTGTTGATTGTTTAAGTCATCCTGAGGGATGCGTCGATTTGAGAAGGTGTATCCAAGGAATGATAAATGAGGGGACGTTGCAGTTTGAACGGGCCGCAAAAAAGAAACCTGTTGAGGTAGTGGATGAAGAGAAGGATGAGGTTGCTACGATCTCGATCCCATATAAGACTATAACTATCTCAGCGCCTCCTAGGCCGCCAATAATCACTATCATCAAAGCAGGACATGTGCCATATGAAAGCACCAGAGCTATTCCGTGGAACTACGAAGCTGAGGTGTATTGTAATGGTCAGAAGATAGACTTGAAGAGTTTTCCTGTGGAGTCAGCAGAGAATGTTGTCGGAGCAGGAGCGATCACCCGAAGCGGCAGGGTCTTTTCATCGCTCGAAGTGGTGGCTGAAAAAGCAGATAAGGGGAAAGGTAAGATGGTAATATAAGAAACTTCCCAATCAGGAGAAAGGGAGTCTTTGGAGAATGATGTGGAGGAAGTCATGAGGCTGATAGGCAAAAGCGACTACAAGATAGTCGACCACTTACAGCAGACACCTTCCAAAATTTCAATATTATCACTATTGTTGAGTTCCGAAGCGCACAGGAATGCATTAATGAAGGTGTTGAGTACCACTTTTGTGCCTCAAGAAATATCAGTGAATCAACTTGAAGGGGTTGTTGGGCATGTAAACGCGGGAAATGGTCTTGGATTTAAAGATTTAGATTTAACACCGAGGGGCAGAAACCACAATTGTGTGCTGCATATTTCTGTTGAATGTAGTGGAGTAGTTATGTCTCATGTCCTTGTTGACACATGATCATCTTTGAATGTGCTACCAAAGAAGGCACTTATGAAGCTAGATACTCGGGGCAATACCTGTACACCAAGTGATTTGGTTGTACGTGCTTTCGACGGTACCCAGAGGTCTGTCTTTAGTGAGCTGACTTTGCCTATCCAAGTGGGCCCAAAAGTTTTTGATGCTGTATTTTATATCATGGACGTTCAGCCTGCTTATAGTTGTTTGTTGGGTAGACCATGGATCCACTTAGCTGGGGCTGTTACATCAACTCTGCATCAGAAGCTGAAATATATGGTTGGTGGCAGTGTTGTGACAATGTGTGGAGAAGAGGACATAATGGTTAGTCACCTGTCTTCTTTCAAGTATGTCAAAGTAGATGGGGAAATTCATGAGACCCTGTGTCAAGATTTTGAAACTGTTCAGTTGAAGGAGAAGTCTCCGGTGGTGAGAAAAGAGCCTGAGGTGGCTATGCCTTCTTTCAAAGAAGCGCAGGCGGTGGTGCAAGCTGGTTCAGCCCAAGGCTGGGGGCAGGTGATTGATATACCTCAGAAGCAAGACAAGTTCGGTCTGGGGTACCGCCCATCATCTTCACAAAGCACGCCGAAGTTCAAGGGGCCGATTAGGTTTACTAGCGGGGGTGTCTTCTTTGAGCAGATTAATGCCATTTCTGATGATGAAGCCGGAGACAGTGACTATGATATGGATGCTTGGATCAAGCCATGTACTCCAGGACATCGTCTATGCAACTGGTCCATTGAGGAATTTGTCCAAGTGACCAATGAACAGTAATGCTTTGCTTTTCTTCAATTATTATACAACCCTATGTTCTACCTGGAGCATAGCGGTTTGTTATTTCAGGGCTTGTTTGTTTATGTTTGAATATTGTTTCATCTATTAATCAAAGGGCGTTTTTCCATTCAAATTTTGTGATCTCTGTTTTTCTTGTTTTTATTTTTAACAATAAAATGGCAACGTGTTTGTTTGCATATCATTTGAAGCACTTAACCATTTTCATTGCAGGACTCACATCATTGGAGATGACACCAATCAAGAATCTTCTATGACTCGCTTCAACTTTGATAACCCGGTATTTCAAGCTGAAGAAGAGATTGATGAGGATGAAGACTTTCCCGAAGAGCTATCTAGACTCTTGAGACAAGAAGAGAAGATCATTTTGCCTCATGAAGAAGAGATTGAGGTCGTCAACTTGGGTTCTGAAGAGGTTGTCAGAAATGTCAGAATATGGGCTGCATTGCAAGATGACATCAAGCAAAGGCTGATCGAGATGCTTCGAGAGTATAGTGACATCTTTGCTTGGTCTTACGAAGATATGCCCAGACTTGACACTGACATTATGGTTCATCGCTTACCACTTCGGTAAGAATGTCCACCCGTCAAGCAGAAGCTTAAAAGGACGAGACCAGACATGGCTGTAAAAATCAAAGAAGTTCAAAAGCAGTTGGACGCTGGATTTTTAGCCGTGACAACTTACCCTCCGTGGGTCGCCAACATCGTACCTGTACCTAAGAAAGATGGTAAGATACGGATGTGCGTTGATTATAGAGATTTGAATAAGGCAAGCCCAAAGGATGATTTCCCGCTCCCCCATATTGACGTATTGGTCGACAATACAACTCAATTCTCGGTGTTTTCCTTCATGGATGGCTTCTCTGGTTATAATCAGATAAAAATGGCGTCGAAAGACATGGAGAAAACAACATTCATTACACTGTGGGGAGCGTTTTGCTATAAGGTAATGCCGTTTGGGTTGAAAAATGCAGGGGCAACTTATCAACGGACAATGGTGACTTTGTTTCTGATATGATTCATCATGAGATCGAGGTCTATGTTGATGACATGATCGCGAAGTCCCAAACGGAGGAAGAACATCTGGTCAACTTATTGAAGCTGTTTGAGAGGTTGAGGAAGTTCAAATTGAGGTTGAATCCAAATAAGTGCACTTTAGGAGTTCGGTCCGGAAAGTTATTGGGGTTTATCGTTAGCAGAAAAAGAATCGAGGTAGATCCTGCAAAAATAAGAGCTATTCAAGAAATGCCAGCGCCGAAGACTGAAAAGGAGGTTCGTGGCTTCTTAGGGAGGTTGAACTACATCGCTCGGTTCATATCTCATCTAACAGCCACAAGTGAACCAATGTTTAAACTGTTAAAGAAAGATCAGGCGGTTGTCTGGAACGAAAATTGTCAAAAAGCATTCGACAAAATAAAAGAGTATTTGCAGGAGCCTCCGATACTGATACCCCCAGTTGCTGGAAGACCATTAATCATGTATTTAACGGTTCTTGAGAATAGTATGGGTTGTGTTCTCGGTCAACACGACGAGACAGGAAGAAAAGAGCATGCGATTTATTATCTGAGTAAAAAGTTCACAGATTGCGAGTCCCGTTACTCAATGCTTGAAAAGACGTGTTGCGCACTCGCTTGGGCGGCCAAACGTTTGAGACAGTACATGCTCAATCATACAACCATGCTAATTTAGAAGATGGATCCGATTAAATATGTCTTTGAAAAGCAGACACTTTCTGGAAGGATTGCCAGATGGAAAATGGTACTGACAGAGTACGACATCCAATACGTTTCCTAAATGGCAAATGGTACTGACATAATACCTTGCTGAACAGCCAATTGATGATTACCAACCAATGAGATTTGAATTTCCTGACGAGGACATTATGTACTTGAAAGCGAAAGATTGTAATGAGCCATTACCCACTGAAGGTCCGGAGAAGGGTTCTCAATGGCAAATGATATTCGATGGCGCAGTTAATTCATATGGTAGTGGAATTGGGGCAATTATCACGACTCCTCATGGAACTCATATCCCCTTCACTGCCATATTAATGTTTCCTTGCACCAACAATAAAGCCAAGTACGAAGCATGCATCATGGGTTTGAAAGAAGCTATTGATCTGAGGATCAAGAATCTCGATGTATATGGCGATTCAGCGCTAGTTGTTAACCAGATCGAAGGAGAATGGGAAACTCGCCAGCCCAATCTGATCCCTTACAAGGATTATGCAAGAAGACTGTTACCATTTTTTGATTGTATAGACTTCCACCATGTGCCAAGAGCGGAGAATCAAATGGAAGACGCTTTGGCTACACTGTCTTCAATGTACAAGGTCAATTTTTGGAATGAAGCTCCAAGGATTGTCATCTCACGCCTCGACATGCCCGCTTTCATATTTGCCATTGAGGGAGCTTCCTATGGTAAGCCGTGGTTCCATGACATCCAGAATTTCCTTAAGAACCAAGAGTATCCACCAGGGGATTCGACCCAGGATAAGAAGACTCTTAGGAGATTGTCTGGCAAATTTTACCTCAACCCAGATGGTGTGCTTTATAGAAGGAATCATGATATAGTGCTACTCAGGTGTGTGGACGAAAAAAATCAAGCTTGCTTATGGAAGAGGCCCACGAGGGTACTTTTGGCACACATGCCGGAGCACATGCCATGACTCGGAAGATACTACGAGCTGGGTATTTTTGGCTAACGATGGAGTCAGATTGTTTCAAATTCGCGAAGAGATGCCATAAATGCCAGATTTATGCTGATAAGATTCATGCGCCGCCGTGCCCGTTGAATGTTATGTCATCCCTTTGGCCATTCTCCATGCGGGGCATCAATATGATTGGAAAGATCGAGCCCACTGCTTCTAACGGACACCGTTTTATCTTGGTAGCTATCAATTACTTCACCAAGTGGGTGGAGGCAGCCTCGTACGCTAATGTGACTAAGCAAGTAGTAGCAAGATTCATAAAGAAGGACATCATCTGCAGATATGGAATTCTCGAGCGAATCATTACTGACAATGGTTCAAATCTGAATAATAAGATGATGAAGGAGTTATGCCAGAACTTCAAGATTGAACATCACAACTCATCTCCCTATCGGCCGAAGATGAATGGCGCTGTAGAAGCGGCCAACAAGAATATCAAGAAGATAGTGCAAAAGATGGTTGTTACATACAAAGATTGGCATGAAATGTTGCCTTTCGCCTTGCACGGTTATCGTACGACGGTACGCACATCAACCGGGGAAACTCCTTTCTCTCTAGTGTACGATATGGAAGCTGTCCTACCACTAGAAGTCGAGATTCCTTCTTTAAGAGTTTTGGCTAACGTAAAGCTCGATGAGGCAGAATGGATCAAGAACAGATTGAATCAACTTAGTCTGATGGATGAAAAGAGGCTAGCATCTATTGCATATGGTCGATTGTATCAGAACCGGATGAAGAAAGCTTACGATAAGAAGGTGCGCCCTCGAAGCTTTCAGACGGGCAATCTTGTGCTGAAAAAGATTCTCCCACCATACTCAGATCATAGGGGCAAATGGACTCCCAACTATGAAGGTCCATATGTTGTACGGAAGGTTTTCTCTGGAGGAGCCTTAGTTCTATCCACCATGGATGGTGAGTATTTTGCATCCCCTGTGAACGCAGACGCAGTTAAAAAAATACTTTGCTTAAAAGAGACCCGCTGGACACAAAAAAGAAAATCTAGGCAAAAATGGGGCATCCCGGCGAACCATAAAATAGGAAAATAGGTTCGGGCAAAAATTAGGGATAAAAATGAAAAGATTGTAAACCCGCAAAGTTGAAAACCTGTTAAGGCGACTTTGACAAAAATTGGTAACCCGGTGAATCGAAAACCCGAAAGGGCGATTCAGGCAAAAGTTAGGGACTGAGAAGCAAATGACTGTGGTCTGCGTATGATTTCATTGATTAGTGGATTGGGAGAACCTGAGGGCCGTTTATCCAAATCAATCTCTTCTTAAGACGAAGCGTCGGGAAAGCGTCAGGGTCAGGCGAGTCATAGAGGAATCATCTCATGGTGTTTGTCTGCGCCATATTGCCGACATTGTTGTACTTTTTGTTTAAAATGTACACTTTTGTATTTGCTTTTATGCATACTTGTAGTTTTGCGCAGCTTCCTCTTTTCAGGAGTTGCATCTATTGTAAAACTTTGCCTATTTACAGGCCGTTTATCAATAAACATATACTATTCAGTACTTGTCTGTGTGCTTTATTTTAGCTTTTACTATTTTGTTTGTGAAAAACGCCCGATGTTTTTGATGAACTTGCGTACATAAACTTGTAGGCCTTGGCCAATAATTGTTAAAACTTTGATATTAATTGAACAATGTCACGGATGATGACCAAGATGGTCTTGTTGTATGAGATGTTTTGTCTGTTTGTCTTTTGCAGGGTTGTCACTTTTAGGGCAAGGTTTTATGAATACGAATGGATTCATATGTTCCCTAAACAGTGGTTTTCTCCAGCAGTTGTGTTGCATCTCTATCCCAGTAGAGTTATGTGCAGTGTATTGGCAGGTCCCTGGCAGTTTGCTGGTGCGCTTTTAATCCTCCGCAGAGTACGGGTATGTGCTTACTCCCTAGCGAGTCGAGATTCGAGCGTATCCCCATAGAGTAGGTGCAAAGTTTTCCCCAGTAGTGGTCTGGTACTTTTCCCTCTCCATCAGTCTGATTGTAGGTACTCGGCTTTCAGCAGTGCAAACTAAGGCCTTCGGCAGGTTTGATTTTCCCGCAGTATCATTTATCCCCTAGCAAGAAAGGTGTAATCTCCGTGTTGGTCATCTTTTCTCAGCTAGATCTTTATTCCCCAAGATAGTTGCGTCTTGGAAGGCCGGTCAGGGCATTGTCGTTCTCTATCGGGTGAGTTAGGCTGTTTAGCCTGGATGTTTTAGTACTCGGTGAGTTGTCTGTTACTTAGAAAATTTGTATTCTGGAGAGTCATCTCGGACCTTCTCCTCAACAAGTGGTGATCTGCATCCTAAGTTGAGTTTAGGTTTCCTGTTCTTGTATGAACTTTATTCCCGGTAGATGAGCCCTTCGAGGCCTTTTTGTTTCAGCGTAAGTCCAATCGTTATTGGCATGGGTAAGCCGTTCCCTGCAGGGTTGTTTGTTGTTCCTGGCAGGAAGGTTTCTGTTTCTCTAGCATTTATTTTGCTGTTTCAGTTCCGTTGCATCTGCATGCATGCATAACATCTACCCAAATGCGTAGCCTTCCCATTTCGTATGGAGCATTACGCTATTTTCAAACATTTGCATATGAAACATAGACCAGGTTGTTACCTCTTTGTTTGCAGGGATGTATCCAACAGATGATTGATTGATATTCGTGCCCGTATGGTGTCCAGACCATGGCAAGAAGAAGAGTATCTTCGCTCGAATGGTATCCAGACCATAATATTTTCTGCCAGCCTGCATGGTATCTAGACCCCGACTTGTGTTTCTCCCTAGTAGTGTCATCGAACTTCGATTGACGGTGTTGTCTTTAGCCCTATATGGTATCCAGACCATGGCGAGTTAAACATCTTTGTGTATGTGGTATCCAGACCATAGTAACTTGTTAAGTTTTTGATAGCCCGCATGGTATCCAGGCCCCGACTTTTTGTATTTCCCGATGTTGCACCCTAAAATTTGCCCAACCTCTTCTTTACTTGGTTTATGTTTCATTTGCATTGTTCTAGCATTTGCATTGCATAGCATTTATTCTCGAGGCAGGGGATCAAGGCATTCAGGTGGCTCCAGGTGCAAATTTTAGTGCAAGAGGCTAAACAACAAACATCGGAGGCTTCAACACTTGTTTTGCCCAGCAATCGAGCGGCCGATTTTATTTTATTTTGCAGGGCATTTTTCATGTCAGAAGCAGCATTCAGGTTATGTACAGTGTTCCCATGGTCAGAGCAATCAAGAAAGGTTTTCAGCAGCTAAATAGAGTTCAGAACGGCAGGAAACGGGCAAAGGGGCAGATTTCCCTCCAAAAGGCGCCAAATTCAAATTTTTGAATGTGTTAATCGATTAACACATAGGGTTAATCGATTAACCATTTGAAAATCAGTCCATATTTGAATTTTTAACAGTGTTAATCGGTTAACCTATATGGTTACTCGATTAACCACAACAGGTTTTGCCTTGCACGTGAATTTTCAAGTCCAGCTACTTTTGGGGTCCAATTTTGGTCATTTAAATTGCATTTTCCCTCCAAATTCGCAAACCTCATTCCATACCACATTTTCCAAGCCATTTTCCAATCCTTGCTTTGGATCCAAACCAAGAGTGTATATATTTTATTCACTCCAAACCTCACAAGAGGAATCCTCATAATTCACTCTCATTTCAGAATTGCTCTCAATTTTCTCTCAATTCTCTCTCAATTTTCCAATCTCAAAAAACCTCACCCAAAGCTCTTCTACTTGAGATCATTGATTCTTCATTGGAATCATTGATTTCTAAGAGCTAAACCTCCATTAATTTACTCCATCAATTCCATTTCATCATCCAATTTTCGTGCACAAGCAGATCTGAATTTTGAAGTGTTCTTGGAAGTGATTATTTGGCTTATTTTGAGTTGTTCTTGGTGGATCTACATTGCTACTACAAGAATTGGTGTGGATCTTGAAGAATTCTGGTTTTCTTTGCTTATATCTACTCATCTACAATTGAATCAACAATTACCGGATCAAGTCTCCAATTCGAAGGTTGGAATTCTGATCCGATTTTGTTTTCGAACTTATTTGCACAATTTGCATGTGGATCTTTGCATTTGATTGATTATGTTGATTTTGATCCATGATCTTGTTGTGTTATGGTGTTTACATGTTGTTTAAATCAGTGTTTGTTGGTTTAATTTCGTGCATGATCAATCACATGATAATTGGAGTGTTTGCTTAAGTGATAAGCTGCTGAAAAGTGATTCTGAACTGCTGTTTTTCACCTCTGGCACAGTGTTAATCGATTAACCTATATGGTTAATCGATTAACCAAC
Source organism: Lathyrus sativus (assembly GCA_963859935.3). Taxonomy (NCBI): domain Eukaryota; kingdom Viridiplantae; phylum Streptophyta; class Magnoliopsida; order Fabales; family Fabaceae; genus Lathyrus; species Lathyrus sativus. The sequence goes on along the minus strand of OZ012739.1, from coordinate 445,609,023 downwards.
TCAAATATTCAAATTTTCAAGCGTTTTTCAATGGTTAACCGATTAACCCCTGGTGTTAATCGATTAACACTGTAACAGAGGGCCTGTTTTGCTGTTTTGCTTGCTTGTTCGCGTGCCGGTTCGATCTGAATCATCATAGATCATTGTGTTGCATTAGGATTGAATTGTTTTGGATGTTTGTCACTGTTCTTGGCTGTTTAATCATGATCTTGTGTGCATTTTCCACTCGCATGTTTGCATTTGCATGTTGCTTGTTTTCTCTTCTTCTTTCGTAATTCTTCCCTCTTTTGTTGATTTTTGTTCTAGTGATTGGAATAGAATTAGGAGGAGATTTTTTGCTGGCTGTTAGTAGACATATTGATGTTCCCTTAGAAATTTTTCTAGATTTTTAAAACTTTGTTTTCTATGTTAGTTGTATTTTGCAAGTGGCTTGTGTTTATGATTTCTTCTCTTGAGTGCTTTGGTTTGTTGGGCTTGGTTGGATGCCTTGGATTTGATTGGAGCTTGAGTTCTTTTTGTTGGAGCTTCTGGATTCATTGAAGATGCTTGGGATTAAGGATTGGAGCTTGGAGTTGATTGCTTTTCCTCTTGTGGAGCTTTTGTCAGGAGCTTAGGGAAGCCAGGGTTTTAGGAAGAGCATTAGACTAGTTTTGCTTCTTTCTTCAAACATGAAATATCTTGTCCATACCATTCTATCCAATGACATAAAGTCCTCCTTGGGAAGCTCCATCTCTCCTTAGGAGGGATGAGTGGTATGCCTAAGTGAGTAGAACTTTGAGGATAACTTTCATTTGCAATGTTAAGTCCTTAGTGATTTCCCTTGGTTGTCATTAAGTCTCTTAACATTATGACTTGATCTTATTGAATAATTCTCCCTTGGAGGTGCTTGTTGAAGCTTGGTAAAGAGAAAATTGGAGCTTGTTGAAGCTAGTATCTTGTTGAAGCTGGGGCTTTGCTGCTTGTTGAAGTTGAAGTCAGGAGCTTGTTGAAGCTGGTTACTGGTTGGGGTTTGAGCTTGCTTAAGCTGGGAGCTTGTTGAAGCCTGGGGCTTGTTGAAGGTTGAAAGTTTATTGAAGCTTGGAGATGGGAGTTATTCATGAAGATGAAGGTTGTTGCTATCAACTTTTTGCTGGTTAATCATCTGTTGCTGTCAGAGCTGCTGTTTGCTGTAGGAGATTGGTGCTGCTTGGGCTGCCTCCTCTGCTTTGGGGTTTTGTTTTCTGTATTGTTTGTTGGCTTGTGTAGCTTGCCCCCTAGGTTTGAGGCGAATGTTGATTCACTTTGCCTGTTGTATTGCTGCATTGCATGCATTTTACTGTATTTGCTTGCTTTCTTTTCTGTTTATCCCCTAGGATCTCTGATTTCCTCTGTGCAAGAGGGAATTATGACAGACATTAGGATTCTTATCCATGCATGAAAACATTAGGTTAGTTTTTATTCCCTTTTCAACCATAGGCTTTTTAGAGCTTCTTTCTCTTCTTATCTCAGAACAATTCAAAAAACACAGTAATAAGGTTAATCAATGTCGTACGTTACGAGCCTTAAGCTATTTGAGAAAAGGTTGCTGGAGGGTCACTCTTCAGTAATCTGATTGCTTAGTGTGTTACCCTTAGGGTGACATACAACGTAGTCACTCTCAAATCATAGTCTCTAGTGCGTCAGAGATTGCAAACACACTAAAAAACACTTCTTCCGTAAAAGATTCGAAACAAACATCAAAGTGTCATTTTTGTCCGCTTGGACTCTTAATCAAGGAAAACCCTTTTCAGAAGGTAATAAAAAACAGTCAGACAAGCCTGTGTCTTCCGTAGCCCGAACTACGTTTGCTCTAATCTTTCATGCTGTATGAAAGTACGTAGGCATAGGATGCGATATCCTAGCGAGCAACCTTCCCCTCCTTTCCCGTAGGTAGGCAAACTACGTTGACTCTGATTTCTTGTTCCAGAAGGGAATACGTAGGCATAAAGTGCGATACTTTGCCGAGTCATTTTATTTTCTTTTAACCCTTGGCCTGTAGAGTAGATAGAATAACAACCCGTACCAGAAAACAAGCGTGGATCCCGTCGAGTACGACGGACGTGAGGGGTGCTAATACCTTCCCCTTGCGTAACCGACTCCCGAATTCAGGATTTGGTTGCGATGACCATTCCTTTCCCGTCTTTGCGGTAGATTTACTTCGAGCGTTTCCTTTCCCTCCGTTGGGATAAATAACGCACGGTGGTGACTCTTTTGTTCAGCCGGCGCCGATTTTCGTAGTAGCGACAATTGGCGACTCTGCTGGGGACATCCTGTGGTTCCCTACGCGAGTCAATCCTAGCGCTTGTTTTCCCGTCAGGGGTGTTGTATGGGTTTACTACTCTGTCTTTACTTTCCGCAATGTTATTACCAGCCTTATATTATCATTGCTGCTGCGGGTAGGGGTAATCTGTTGAGAGATAAGCCAAACCCGGGCTTGGGTACACATATAGATTTAGAGAGAAAGTAGTGGTTAGCCTGCTTGCTTAGCTCGCACCAGCTAGCCGCGAAATCTCACTCGGACGAGATTCTCTTTGATGCTTCTTGCCTGGCCCTTAGGGCTCGACAAGTGGTCTGACCCGAGGATTGTCGACTCTGGGAACCTATCAATTGGGATTCAACTAAGTGAGGCCGCTTCAAGGGATGATGATGCCACACCTTCTGGGTATCGTATCATCGCTCTTGAAAGTCTGTGACGTTAAACCCGCATAGGATGCCATACCTTGTGTCAGTTATTAGGACACCTACCTGTGAGAGGGGTTGGGACATGCAGGTAACTTGACCTCCAGATTACCGGTTTTTCTTGATTGAGATTCAGTGGTGTTGATATCTGAGGACAGTGTCATTGGGTCTGTCAGAGACCAGGTTGGAGCATCGTGGATGGTCTTGAGCAGTTTGTGGGTCTATTTGAGGCCAATATTGTGGATTGAGCTTCTCAGCCAGGGGCTGTGATCCCGTATTTGCTGCATATTGCATTGCATTTGCATAAACATGTTTGCATCATATTACATATCATTCTCCAGCTAGCCAGAGCTCTTATCCAGCCGTTTCTTGGATTCTGAGGGTAATTCTCCGGTGATTGGTCTGAACAAGTGTTGATTGGTAGAAGACGACCAGGGGGTTGAGATAAATTGGGGCAGAATTGAGCAGTGAAGTCAGCTGAAGGTTGTTGGTAGCTATGTCAGAGAGCCACTTCCGGTTTGTTGATACCTTGTCAGGGTTCACTGCGACGTTCAATCCTTTGTATGGTTCCCTGCATGACGAAGACTTCCCGCAAGTGAACCACCTTACTGCAGACCAGTTTGTGCAACCTCCCGTCAGGGACCGAGATCGACGTGAGCAGTTTGTTGTCAGCAATGAACGCCCTCCTCTTATCAACAGTCAAGGTGGTGTCCTCCCTATGGAGAATATCCGAAGAGAGATCCCAGTAGCCAGGACTGTAGACCCAAGAGCTCTTGAGTGTGATAGAAGACTCCAAGTGTTGGAAGAACAAGTTAAAGCCTTGAAGGTCAAAGATGCTGTTAACCAGAATGCTGCAAACATGTGTTTGGTTCCTGGCCTGGTGTTACCTCCGAAGTTCAAAGCGTCGAGATTTGAGAAGTACAGAGAAGATTGCTGTCCGAAGCAACATTGGGTGATGTTCTGCCGAAGAATGACTTCGTTTGTGCAAGACGACAGGTTGATGATTCACTGCTTTTAGGATAGTCTGACTGGGGCATCTCTGAGTTGGTATATGCAGTTAGAGAGCGATCAGATCCGATCATGGGTGGGTTTAGCCAGAGTTTTGCTGAAGCAGTACGATTATAATCTAGACATGGCTCCTAGTCGCATGCAGTTGCAAGAATTGTCTCAAAGGAACGATGAACCTTTCAGGAAGTATGTTCAGAGATGGAGAGAATTTGCTGCCAGAGTGAAGCCGCCACTCTTAGACCGAGAGATAATGGGCATGTTTGTAAACTCCCTGGAGAGCCCGTACTCCAAAAGAATGCTTGGAAATGCGCCAAATATCTCTGAAGTGGTAAGGGCAGGAGAACGCATTGAGCGCAACGTGAAAATTGGAAGAATTCAGAATGTCTCAAGCAGTCAGGCTAGTGAAACTGAATCTCTCTGTAGCCGTCCAACTGAAGAAGGAGTTGTGATCAATGCCATCATGCCAGATGTTGAGTATCCTCGAGATGAGTCGTTGAAACCTGTTGGTTCTTCATCTTCTCAGAGATCAGTTATGTTGGACATACAACTGTGCCTGGGTCACCCTATCAGGAACACTATGTCACTTCTCCTGCAAATCAGCGAACTCGTGGTCGAGGTTATCAGAATCAGCGCTAGAATCAGAACAGGCCTCGTAACAACTTGGAACGAAGGAATGCTCCTTCCCACCCAGTGCCTATGCCGTATAGCCAGATACTGCCATCTTTGATACAAAGTTCTTTAGTGGAACCTAAAAGCTCTTAAGCCTGTTCCAGAGCCTTACCCTCCTGGGTACAATCCCCACGTTCAGTGTGGTTACCATGGCGGATCTCCAGGGCGCTCAACTGAAGATTGTAAAGCTTTTCAGGCAAATGTACAACAGTCGATCAACCAAGAGTGCATCTCCTTTCCAGAGGAAGTTGTGTCTGTTCACGCCTACCTCTCAGCTGTCTGAGCTCGCAGACTCAGAGGGTTTATTTTCGAGAAGCCAGTGGTCCAGACAGGCCGACACCCTCAGCATTGGCAGTCCTTGGGCTGTTATCATTTGCATTTGTAGTTTCTTTTCTGTTAGTTACTACTTGCTGTTAAATATTGTTTGTTTTGAATGGTAATATTGATAAAGTGACTATGCATTTTTCTGAATTAATCATGTCGCTGTCGATCATTTATTGCATTGCACTGACACTTGCATTTTATTTACTCCACTTTGTCACTATGATTAGCAAAGATTGGAGGGAGGATGACGAAACTGAATACTCATAACCGATGATCGTATGCTTTCAGATAAAACCTTGCCGATGACGTACAAGGCATTGTTTCAAATCCCCTAAACACTGGAGATATAAGGAGTTAGTCCCTTGTTAACCACTTCGAGCCAGGAAGTAGAAGTTTTTCGAACTTTTAAACCCTCACATCTTAACCCGAGGCAGGGTAGTTGTCAGTTAGCTTGACCAAGTGTTCAAGTCTTATAGAGGAGTGTTGCCTTTCGAGGACCAATCAGTTCATACCTCTCAAGGGGCCGCGCCTCGTCAACCACAATGGTTAAACCTCACCAATCAGGAGTGAGACAGTTACCATCCTTTCGGAGCAATCAAGACAACCAGTGTCACACGGCGTTGTTCTAAAAGAAAAAGAAAGAATAAGAGAGCCCGCTAAGTAAGAAGAAATGAATAGCTGGAAAGCTAATACTTAGGCAAAAATTAGGGCATCCCGCTGGACTTCAAAAGAAAAATCGGAAAAAAAAACTCAAAAGGAGTCAGTCCAGGCAAAAGTTAGGGAATCAAAAGAACAAAAAGAAAGGATATAAAAAGAGAAATCCTCGAACGAGGACAAAGTCGTGTGTATACAGACACCGAAAACGAAGAAGGAGTAACTGTCACCTTGTGAGTTCCTTAACTATGGTTCTTACCATTCAACATACCTCTCGAAGAGGCGAGCGCTCGAGCCAAGTTAACTGAACTTTAGGACCGGAGATCATCACGTAGAAGGGGTGGGTACAAATCATAATTTGAGCCAAATATCCTTTGTTTCACGAACCGTGAACCCGACCACGATACAACCCTTAAAAGACCTAATTGAGGCAGGGTGTATTCTGAAAGCGCATTACGATAAGGCTGAGTAACCTGACTCCCTCTTGATTTGCTAGTCATATCCTTGTTGTATTTTTCACTGATCACATAAGCACTACGGTTGAGCTTTGGTTCATTCGTCACTCACAATCATGACACGTAAATGAGTGACAACACACTTTGTTTTTCAAAATCTGCATGAACACTGCATTAAAATTACCATTCGCGACTGAACAATTTTACTTGCAGGAAGGAAATTCCACCAGGGAATAATCAAACAGGACTGAATAATTCAGCAGTCTGGATCAGAAGGGTGTATGTTGTGAAACCCTGTAAATTTGGGGCATTGACCTTCAGTGAGTTCAAAATCATTCGGTCTGAGGACCAGTCCCGAAGCATCGGTTGATTATGGGGCAGTACTTGGGAAGCAGTTGATCAGAAGCGAATCTTCTCGAGAGCCAATCAGGGGCAGTTATCCAGAATGCTATGTTTGATCAGGGCAGGTTAAGTCGCTCAACGCTCATTCAGGGGCAAGTCACTATGTTGATAGTTGTGGAATTGAGGGAATCCTTTTGTCGTGCAAACACCGGGGTAAGCCATCGCAAGGTCGTATTGTAGCAAGGTGCTTTCGGTTCAGAGTGGGTTTTTCCAAGAACCAGATCAAGGAAAAGTCATTGCAGACAGGGGCATGCCATCCTAAGAGCGCAGGGGTCATTTTTCATTCGAGAGGCATTCAATTCGAAGTATCTCGCTGAAGTTCGAAATACTGGGGCAGTTCATATCAAACCGTCAGGGTACGGATTTTCAGGCTATCCCACAGAGGTTCCTGTAGGCCGGGGCATAACAGAGGCGAAAGAATTATTCTTCTCAGTGTCATCAGAGTTACTCAGAGCTACTTGAGCAGATTCAGCCAATCTTCAAGTTTGAGACAAATATCGGGAAATCGTGCTGTCATCCATTGACCCTTCTACTAGAAGCCGTGAATTCAGACAGGGTATTGTCCAGCATCAGGAGCGTGTGACCTATCACGGATGTACAGAAGCCCCATCCTACTTGGCGCGTTCGGTTATCCCCAGTAAAGTCGTACATTCGAGAATCAGTTAATCTGAGGCAATTAGGTCGAGATTTGGCAAATCTCTCGCAGCTATGGGCACTGCTCCACGAGTCAGTCGATCAGGGGCAAAAGATTGTTGCAAGACCGGAGCAGATCACCCTAACAACAAAAGATGCTGTTGGAACATTCTTTTGGGTTTAACGTGCAGAAATAGTTCAGATCTAACCGTCAGGGTACAGAGATCGAAGAGTCCTTATCAGAAGGTTGGTTCCGATTCAGGGGCAAGGTATTGTGAGTAGCACTATGGCTAGCCTTTCCTTTCCAGACGAAATGCTCAGACTGGGGCATGTTGGTATTTTTGGGGCAAATTTCCGAGAAGGAACAGAGTTCATGTTGCCCGAACCAGAGGCTTTTGATGAAAGACTTGATCATTATGCGAGGTGAATCCCCACGCAGGTCGCACTTCATTTCCCGAAGCTGAGATGACAATGTTCTTTACTGAAGAAGGATCAATTTCCCTAGCTAGTCGCAGCTCATCCAAAAGATGTTCTCCAAAAGGTCAAGATTAATGCTCGCTGCCGGATGTCTACCCTCAGTCCCGAGTATGCAAACTGTAGCCAGATGGTTTACTTTTCCCAGCAGGGTTGCTTACCCTCAGCAGAATTTGATAACTCCAAAGTACGTAAGCTGTATTCAGACAGTGGTGGTTCTCCAAAGGGATTCCTTATCCTCAGCGGAGTCGGTTAGCTTTCAGAGAGTTGTAAACTGTGTTCAGACAGTTATTCTCCCCAGTAGGGTTGTTCATTCTCCCCAGCGGAGTCGGTTAATATTCCCCAGTGGAGTTTTCTCTCCCCAGCAGATGTTATTCTTTCCTCCCAGTGGAAATCGAAGGTTTAAAGCTCTCCCCGACAGAGTTGGTTGTATGTCCTGGCATTTATTTTGCCGGAATACTTGGTGGCAACCGTTCCTTCCCCAGCAGGGTGGTATTTGTCCTCAGCATCCGTAATGAAGCGAGCTTATCAGAGCTTTTCCCTAGTAGCCTGAACCTGCATTTGCATTTGCATGCATTATCATGTTTGCATCCATCTAGAAAACGCGTAGCATTTCCATGTTGTATGGAGCATTGCGCCATTGTCAAACATGCGCATTTTGAAGCATAAGCCAGGTTGGTTAACCTTTTGCTTTCAGGTGTGTTTCTCAACATGATAACGGAGTTTTAAAGCCCAAATGTCTTTTCAAATAATCAAAGTCTTGCCGTGAGACATATGATGACGTGATTCAGTTTATTATCATCCCCACAGAGTTACTGGTTGAGGTTTTATCGTGTCCAATCAGCGGACTGTTTTATCAAGACTGTTGCTGCAGTAGCATCTCAGGGTTCCATGTATCAAAATTTCAGAAGTGGTCGCTTGTTGTCAGAACGGGTGTCGGTCATTGGTTTTCAGAATATCTCCAGCTATGTTGATAGAATTTCTTCGTGTTGACGAATCATTCTTCCGTATTGATGGAATATGGAGTCCTGTTGAGGACGAAGTTTGATTTATCCATAATGATGGAATATGGAGTCCTGTTAAGGACGAAGATTATTTCTCCGTGACGACGGAATAAGGAGTCCTAATGAGGACAAGTTATGCCTATGCTGATAGGATTTCTTCGTGTTGACGAAATTATTGCTCCGTGTTGACGGAATATGGAGTCCTGATGAGGACAATTTAGGCCTATGATGATAGGATTTATTCGTGTTGACGAATTGCTTCTCCATGATGATGGAATACGGGGTCCTGTTGAGAACGAAGTTTGATTTCTCCATGATGATGGAATACGGGGTCCTGTTGAGGGCGAAGTTTGATTTCTTCGTGTTGACGGAATATGGTGTCCTAATGAGGATAATATACGCCTATGCTGATAGAATTTATTCGTGTTGACAGATTACTCTCTCCGTGTTGACGGAATATGTGTCCTAATGAGGACAATTTATGATTATGTGGATAGGATTTCTTCGTGTCGACGAAATGCGAGTGCAGAGATGTACAAGAGTGGTATTCCTATGATGATGGGATTTATTCATGTCAATGAACCTATTTTTCTCGTGTTGACGAGACGTGAGTTCTGACGTGGACAAGTTATTTCTATGTTGATGGGAGTTCCTCGTATTGATAAGATGTAAATAAGACTTTATTGCCTATGCTAATAGGGTCTCCTTGTGTGGACGAGATGCAGATAACCCATCCCTAGTGGAGTCGACAAGTTTTATTTCTCCATGATGATGGAATATGGAGTCCTGCTGAGGACAAGTTTGAAAAGTACTAATGAGGGCAAGTTGTATTCCTATGATGATAGGATTTCCTCGTGATGACGAATTTATGGCTTTTCGTGTTGACGAAATTTAAGGGCAATCGTGAATAAGTTTTTCCTGTGATGACGGGATCTTTACTCGTGTGAATGAATTTGTTTCTTTTCTTGGGTTGAAAAGGTTAGTCCAGTTGCGGGCATAGGTGTTTTTGCAAAGATAGTTTAGTACCCGTGGTGTTACATGGGTGGTGATAGTCAAAATCAGAGTTATTCCCCGATGAATGATCCGTTGTTACGATAACAATCAGGTTCACTCGGCGAATATTGTTCCCCAAGCAGTGGTGCAGTTTATTTTTGCGGTTGGCAAATTTCAGGGTTTCTTTGGTATTCAACCGTCTCGTACCTCGAATGTTTGAAGGCTGTCCGCTCTTCACCCAGTCGGGTCCAAGCCGCTTAAATAGGGGCAGCTGTTGCACCCTAAAATTTGCCCAACCTCTTCTTTACTTGGTTTATGTTTCATTTGCATTGTTCTAGCATTTTCATTGCATAGCATTTATTCTCGAGGCAGGGGATCAAGGCATTCAGGTGGCTCCAGGTGCAAATTTTAGTGCAAGAGGCTAAACAACAAACATCAGAGGCTTCAACACTTGTTTTGCCCAGCAATCGAGCGGCCGATTTTATTTTATTTTGCAGGGCATTTTTCATGTCAGAAGTAGCATTCAGGTTATGTACAGTGTTCCCATGGTCAGAGCAATCAAGAAAGGTTTTCAGCAGCTAAACAGAGTTCAGAACGGCAGGAAACGGGCAAAGAGGCAGATTTCCCTCCAAAAGGCGCCAAATTCAAATTTTTGAATGTGTTAATCGATTAACACATAGGGTTAATCGATTAACCATTTGAAAATCAGTCCAGATTTGAATTTTTAACAGTGTTAATCGGTTAACCTATATGGTTAATCGATTAACCACAACAGGTTTTGCCTTGCACGTGAATTTTCAAGTCCAACCACTTTTGGGGTCCAATTTTGGTCATTTAAATTGCATTTTCACACTTGGGAAGGATCTAGAACATTATCAAATTTCATTTTCCCTCCAAATGCCCAAACCTCATTCCATACCACATTTTCCAAGCCATTTTCCAATCCTTGCTTTGGATCCAAACCAAGAGTGTATATATTTGATTCACTCCAAACCTCACAAGAGGAATCCTCATAATTCACTCTCATTTCAGAATTGCTCTCAATTTTCTCTCAATTTTCTCTCAATTTTCCAATCTCAAAAAACCTCACCCAAAGCTCTTCTCCTTGAGATCATCGATTCTTCATTGGAATCATTGATTTCTAAGAGCTAAACCTCCATTAATTTACTCCATCAATTCCATTTCATCATCGAATTTTCGTGCACAAGCAGATCTGAATTTTGAAGTGTTCTTGGAAGTGATTATTTGGCTTATTTTGAGTTGTTCTTGGTGGATCTACATTGATACTACAAGAATTGGTGTGGATCTTGAAGAATTCTGGTTTTCTTTGCTTAGATCTACTCATCTACAGTTGAATCAACAATTACCGGATCAAGTCTCCGATCCGAAGGTTGGAATTCTGATCCGATTTTGTTTTCGAACTTATTTGCACAATTTGCATGTGGATCTTTGCATTTGATTGATTATGTTGATTTTGATCCATGATCTTGTTGTGTTATGGTGTTTACATGTTGTTTAAATCAGTGTTTGTTGGTTTAATTTCGTGCATGATCAATCACATGATAATTGGAGTGTTTGCTTAAGTGATAAGATGCTGAAAAGTGATTCTGAACTGCTGTTTTTCACCTCTGGCACAGTGTTAATCAATTAACCTATATGGTTAATCGATTAACCAACTCAAATATTCAAATTTTCAAGCATTTTTCAATGGTTAACCGATTAACCCCTGGTGTTAATCGATTAACACTGTAATAGAGGGCCTGTTTTGCTGTTTTGCTTGCTTGTTCGCGTGCCGGTTCGATCCGAATCATCATAGATCATTGTGTTGCATTAGGATTGAATTATTTTGGATGTTTGTCACTGTTCTTGGCTGTTTAATCATGATCTTGTGTGCATTTTCCACTCACATGTTTGCATTTGCATGTTGCTTGTTTTCTCTTCTTCTTTCGTAATTCTTCCCTCTTTTGTTGATTTTTGTTCTAGTGATTGGAATAGAATTAGGAGGAGATTTTTTGCTGGCTGTTAGTAGACATATTGATGTTCCCTTAGAAATTTTGTTAGATTTTTAAAACTTTGTTTTCTATGTTAGTTGTATTTTGCAAGTGGCTTGTGTTTATGATTTCTTCTCTTGAGTGCTTTGGTTTGTTGGGCTTGGTTGGATGCCTTGGATTTGATTGGAGCTTGAGTTCTTTTTGTTGGAGCTTCTGGATTCATTGAAGATGCTTGGGATGAAGGATTGGAGCTTGGAGTTGATTGCTTTTCCTCTTGTGGAGCTTTTGTCATGAGCTTAGGGAAGCTAGGGTTTTAGGAAGAGCATTAGACTAGTTTTGCTTCTTTCTTCAAACATGGAATATCTTGTCCATATCCATTCTATCCAATGACATAAAGTCCTCCTTGGGAAGCTCCATCTCTCCTTAGGAGGGATGAGTGGTATGCCTAAGTGAGTAGAACTTTGAGGATAACTTTCATTTGCAATGTTAAGTCCTTAGTGATTTCCCTTGGTTGTCATTAAGTCTCTTAACATTATAACTTGATCTTATTGAATAATTCTCCCTTGGAGGTGCTTGTTGAAGCTTGGTAAAGAGAAAATTGGAGCTTGTTGAAGCTAGTTGCTTGTTGAAGCTGGGGTTTTGCTGCTTGTTGAAGTTGAAGTCAGGAGCTTGTTGAAGCTGGTTACTGGTTGGGGTTTGAGCTTGCTTAAGCTGGGAGCTTGTTGAAGCCTGGGGCTTGTTGAAGGTTGAAAGTTTATTGAAGCTTGGAGATGGGAGTTATTCATGAAGGTGAAGGTTGTTGCTGTCAACTGTTTACTGGTTAATCATCTGTTGCTGTCAGAGCTGCTGTTTGCTGTATGAGATTGGTGCTGCTTGGGCTGCCTCCTCTGCTTTGGGGTTTTGTTTTTTGTATTGTTTGTTGGCTTGTGTAGCTTGCCCCCTAGGTTTGAGGTGGATGTTGATTCACTTTGCCTGTTGTATTGCTGCATTGCATGCATTTTACTGTATTTGCTTGCTTTCTTTTCTGTTTATCCCCTAGGATCTCTGATTTCCTCTGTGCAAGAGGGAATTATGACAGACATTAGGATTCTTATCCATGCATGACAACATTAGGTTAGTTTTTATTCCCTTTTCAACCATAGGCTTTTTAGAGCTTCTTTCTCTTCTTATCACAGAACAATTCAAAAAACACAGTAATAAGGTTAATCAATGTCGTACGTTACGAGCCTTAAGCTATTTGAGAAAAGGTTGCTGGAGGGTCACTCTTCAGTAATCTGATTGCTTAGTGTGTTACCCTTAGGGTGACATACAACGTAGTCACTCTCAAATCATAGTCTCTAGTGCGTCAGAGATTGCAAACACACTAAAAAACACTTCTTCCGTAAAAGATTCGAAACAAACATCAAAGTGTCATTTTTGTCCGCTTGGACTCTTAATCAAGGAAAACCTTTTCAGAAGGTAATAAAAAACAGTCAGACAAGCCTGTGTCTTCCGTAGCTCGAACTACGTTTGCTCTAATCTTTCATGCTGTATGAAAGTACGTAGGCATAGGATGCGATATCCTAGCAAGCAACCTTCCCCTCCTTTCCCGTAGGTAGGCGAACTACATTGACTCTGTTTTCTCGTTCCAGACGGGAATACGTAGGCATAAAGTGCGATACTTTGCCGAGTCATTTTATTTTCTTTTAACCCTTGACTTGTAGAGTAGATAGAATAACAATCCGTACCAGAAAACAAGCGTGGATCCCGTCGAGTACGACGGACGTGAGGGGTGCTAATACCTTCCCCTTGCGTAACCGACTCCCGAATCCAGGATTTGGTTGCGATGACCATTCCTTTCCCGTCTTTGCGGTAGGTTTACTTCGAGCGTTTCCTTTCCCTTCGTTGGGATAAATAACGCACGGTGCCGACTCTTCTGTTCAGCCGGCGCCGATTTTCGCAGTAGCGACACCCGACAGTTGGTTATCTTCGCCTACGTGGTATCCAGGCTATGGCAATTACCGATCTGTTTGGTCCGTTGAGTATCCAGACTCCAGTCGAATTCCCTCGTGATGTCCAGATCACAACAAGTGTATTTGTGGTCTTTTGCCTTGTGGTATCCAGACCATGGCTTATGCTCGTGTTTTTAGGCTTTCTCCGTTGAGTATCCAGACTCCGGTAAAGTCAGTTGGGTATCCAGACCCTGATGAATCCTGTTTGTACTTTCTCCGTTGAGTATCCAGATTCCGATAAAGGCAGGTATGGTATCCAGACCATGGTAGTTTATCTGATGCTCCGTGATGTCCAGATAGCAGTAATTGTTGTTATCTCTTATCGCCGTGTGCTATCCAGACCTTGGCACCTAATGTTTTTCTCAGCCCATGTGGTATCCAGACCACAACTCATATCGTTTCTCAGCAACGTCGCTTGACTTGAACTTATAGGATATCCAGATCCTGATGAATATTTTCCTTTTGCAACGAGCATCCAAGCTCAGATTTTTGAGTATCCAGACTCAGATTTATTAACCGAGTATCCAGACTCAGGTTATTTGCATAGAGCATCCAGGCTCCGATTTGCATTGAGCATCTAGGCTCCAATTATTGAGTATCCAGACTCAGATTTAGTACCGAGCATCCAGGCTTCGATCATTTTGAGCATCCAGGCTCCAGTTTGTTTCTTTGAGTATCCAGACTCAGATCTATTACCGAGCATCCAGGCTCCCATCATTTTGAGCATCCAGGCTCCAGTGTGTTTCTTTGAGCATCCAAGCTCCAGTTTGTGTCTTCAAGCATCCAGGCTTCGATTTCCATGGAGTACCCAGACTCCGGTAATTTGGATTGTTAGTTTTCGTCAATATGGTATCCAGACCATGGCGCCGTTTTTGACGTTTGTATTCTTTTTCCCCAACGGAGTGTTTTTGAGATTAGTACAGTTGTATTCAGATTTCCTGCGGTTGGCAAATTTCCGGGTTCTTTGGTATTCAACCATCTTTTACCTTGTTGGCGTGAAAGTTGTTCGCTTTTCACTCATTCAGGTCCAAGTCGCTTGAATAGGGGCAGCAGTTTTACCCCAAAATTTGTTCAACCTTTTCTTAACTTGGTTTATGTTTCATTTCATTTTGTCTTAGCATTTGCATTGCATAACACTTTTCATTGAATAGGGGATCAAGAGGTTGTGCATAGCAAGAGAAGTTTTCTCAGAGTGTTGAGCCTAAGCAAAGGAGTGTTACTCAAGTTTGAATGGTCATCAGGTCATCAAGAAGTGGTCAATAGTCTTGTGAAAGGATGGATGGATGTATGTGGGTCAACTCCTAACTTGGAGGCTAATTGAAGAGCATCAGAGGATAGTGAATGCATGGTTATGGATATAATATGTTGAGAGATCTCATTGAGTGTTTTGAGAGCCATTTGGAACTTATTCAAGTTGTTGTGTGAGTTGGAAGAAGCCACAGTCAAGAGTGTTGCATCTAGGGTTTTCACTTGGTAAATCCTCAGTTAACTATGAAATTGAAGGGGTTTACAACTTAATTCTAAGTCTCTATGGTCATGGTATGGTGTGTTGAGATGTCTAATATATCATTTCAAGATCAATTCATCAAGGATCAAGAGTGTGAGAAGTTACTAAATTAGGATTCTCAGTGTAAAATCCCATGTTTAATGCCTAACTTCAAGACCACCTATCTCAAGATACAAGTCTCATCTCAACTTTTGGATAACATGGAACTTGTAGAACATGTTCTTAGCTTTCTTTTGAATACTAGAAGTCCTTGATTGGATTTATAGAACTCAAGTTATGATGCAGACAAGTTACAGGTCATCAGATGAATGTGATTTTGGTCAACAAAAGTCAACCAACTTCCAAACCATTTTTGACTTAGAAGGTTGTTTCTCCTCAACTTTTGGCTAACATGAAAGTTGTTCCTCATGATCTTATCTTTCCAAAGAGTACTGGAAGTCTTTCATCTGATTTGTAGAACTCAAGTTATGAGGCTTGCAAGTCAGGGGTATTTTGGGAAAATGAGATTATAAGTCATAAAATTATAGGTCCATTTCACCAACTTGCACACTTCAAATGAAAATCTTTTCAACATGAAACTTGCTCAAAATAGGTCCATTTGCATTACCAAATAATCTCTTGTCATGGTTGGAGCTTGGAGTGAAGAATTGATGTTTGAATTTTCCATAAAGAAGGCTTAAAATGAGAAAATGGGATTTAGTTCATTTGGAACTTTTTCAAGGCAAATTTATGCATATTTTGAGTGCAAATGATGTTCTAAATATAATGCCAATTTTACATTTGCAATTAGAGGTCATTTGGTTGGTCATTTCCATGGTTTCTTCATCATGAAGTAACAAATGGGAAATCCACCATAGAATCAAAACAAGGACCAATTGTTGGCCCTTTGATCAACTCAGGCCATGTGCAATTGATTTGGAACAAAATTGAGGCTGGTGTAGTGGAGAAAACACGAGTATGGCAAGTGAAAAAGTGAGGAAAAATTGAATTGGCAATTGGGCTTTAGGACATGAATTAAAGCTCCATTCTCATCTGAACCCAACACATAAAAGGTTAGCAAGCTTCCCAAACCCTCAGAGCTCGAGTTGGTGGTGGAATTGCAGAAATAGAAACTTGAAAAAGGGAGAGAAAAGTGAGATTCGATTTTGGAGTTTTGGCCATTATCAAGTGAAATTGAGCACACTAAAAGCTTCATTCAAGTATTTGGAACGATTCTGAGTGATTTGCTTGAAAGTTCAGCCAAAGACAAGACCCAGTGGAGGTTCTCCACTAGGTAATTTTGAAATCACCATATCTCTCTATTTATGCTATGATTCTGTGCCATTTTTGTATATTTGAGATATAGGAATCATGTAGACCATTAATATGTAAAATGAACTGGCATTTGAGTTGATTTCTGTTTGGAGCATAAAACTTGTTGTTTGCATTTTGGCTTGTTCTTGAGTTTTTAGAGCAAAATGATTATGGATTTGAGCTTTACATGAAGTATAGATGAATTCTGGACACTTTGGTTGGTTGATTTTGAGTTTTACAGTTTATGCACATTTTCTATTTGTCTTCGATTTGCTTTGTATGTTGCTCAAACATGAAAACCAAGGTTGGATTTGAGTTCCTCGTGATGAGAGGATGAATTTGGACTATTAGTTTGTTAATTTTGGTAGAGTTTTGATGCCTGTGTTTTTTTAGAACTATTCACGGTGGCTGGGCGGCCGGATAAGATGACCGGAAGGGATCTCCGACCACCCTCTGATTTCCATGGTTTTGTTTGACTTCTCGTTGGAGAAGATGACTCACACACCACACGATTGGATTACTTTTCACTTGGACGCTTGAGATTAAGACACAGCTTACACCTCCTTTGACCATGCGCACATGATCTCCTTTAAATTTCTCATTAATGTGTTGGCGTTTTCTTGTCCACGTGATGTGCTTACCAGATGATCAGATGGCCTTGGTTGCATCCCACGCTAGTCATTCTGTTGACTAGTTGCACTGGATTTTGTTTGAACCCTGAACTTTGTTTGGGCGCATTGGGCCTCAGATGCTGTTTACGCCCCCCTTGGCCCAATCTCTTGTTTTAACTGGATTTTCTTACTATTTGCACCGTTTGTCTTTTTATTTTATTTTTATTTTCATTTTATTTTTGTTTATTATCGGTTTGCATTTAAATCATTTTTAATTACTTCCAATTATCCAAAAAAATCACAAAAATAATTTTTAGACACTTTGAGGTGTCTTTTAATTTTGGAAAATTTTTATTTTATTTTTTTGTTTATTTTTCAATTAAAATTGGATTTTAATATTGGAAGTGTATTAATTGATTTAAATTGTGGCATTGTCTGATCTTTTATTTGTTTCTTCCATTTCCTTTAGGTCCAATGAATGAAAATTGATCCTCATACACTTGATGAGTTGAACAATTTTTTAGGACCATTTTGCCCCTGATTGGTTGACTTTAGGGTTGACTTTGGTGGCTTTTCTTTTGACCCTCGATTCTCCCATTTCAAAGTGGTACATCTTGAATTTAATTTTCTTTTGATGGTGCTTTGAGGGGATATTGGCCTTGTGCTTTTGGCTTCTGTTTTCCAACTTGTTTAGCTTTCTTGTGCATTTTATTTGGTAATTTTTGAACTATTTTCCTAATTTTGAGGTAACTTGCAAGTCAAGTTACCTCTAAGGGAAGTTCATACATGCACCTTGATCTAGTTTGGTTTGGATATGACATTTTTGGATCCTTTGAGCTTTCAATCCCTTTTGTTTCATGTTGTGTCGCTACTGCGAAAATAAGGTGCCGGCAAAATAGAAGAGTCGCCACCTTTCATTATTTATCCCACAGAAAGGGAAAGGAAACGATCGGAAAAACCTGACGAAAAGGTATAAGACAAGGTCATCGCAAACATGTCTGGGCTCGGGAGTCGGTTACGTAAGGGGAAGGTATTAGCACACCTCACGTCCGTTGTACTCAACGAGATCCACGCTTGTTGTGTTTATCTGAAGGGTTGGTTTAACTATCTACCTATCAAGGCTGGTCTGAAAAGAAAAGAAAATTGACTCGGCAAAGCATCGCGCTTCGTGCCTATGTATTCTCGTCAGAGAACAAGAAATCAGAGTCAACGTAGTTCGGCTAACTACGGGTAAAGGGAAGGTGGAAGGTGGCTCTCCAATACGTCAGTATTGTGCCTACGTACTCTCAACAGGTGTGAGAGATCAGAGCTTACGTAGTTCGGGCTAAGACGGGTTCAGATTCATCTGTTTTTCCGAGTATGGTTAATAAATAGTTTCAGCAGTTTGGTGTATGCAGCTCGCTCGTTTTCCGTTTGCCGTAGAACTGGGAGTTAATGACACTCTTTTTCTGAAAACGTTTTCCTGATTACTGGCCGACAGGGTAAAAGGAAGTTTGATATTTGTTTTTGTCTTTTACGAAAGAAGTTTTTTTTATGGATGTTTGTAGTTCGTACTGCACTAGAGACTATGACTTAGGAGTGAATGCGTCGCATGTCACTCAAACAGTACCATACTAAACATCCTGATTACTGGAAGGAAACCCTTCACTAACCATTTCCTAAGTGGCTTAAGGCTCGTAACGTACTGTACTAACTTGCCTTTATTACGTATTTTACTATTGTTTTGGAGATGAGAAGGAGAAAGGACTACAGGGGAGACTATCAAGATTACTGACTATTGTCATGCAATGGATTCATCCAATGGGTTGAGTTTGAAACAGGGAACTCCTAGACGTTATCATGCAAAGGTTTCAACCTAAAAGTCTATCATCACTTCCTTATCAAAGGAAATGAGAGTCCTACGGGATCATGTCAATGGGAAACAAAAAATAAACTGCAAAAATCATTAAAGCAGATGACACAGAAAAGCAAACAGTAAAGATGCAAATGCAATGCAGCAATACAAGCAGAGGGAGAAACTCAACCTCTAAGCAAACAAGCAAAGAGGACAGACACAAACAGACAAGCAAAGGGAGGGTTACCTCAACCTTTCAATGCAAACACATCAGCTAGAAAAGGGAAAATAACATACAAGCAGAGGGAGAAACTCAACCTCTAGGCAAACAAGCAAAGGGAGCTCAGCTCAACCTTTCAATACAGTCATGCTCCTAAACTTAAAATACTCTACACATGAGACTATCCTAATGCATCAAGCAACTCAATCAAACAGGGAAGAGAAAGGTAACCAAGATGAGCAACAAGGAAGTCATCCCAGGCTACGTCAGGTTGGATGTGTGTCAACACAAGAGTCCATCATGGGCTCAACCTCTTGAGGAATGCACAAAATCCAACCAAAGGAAGGATTAGGCTCTCCCAAGAGGGATCCTATGTCAATAGGACAGAGAAACTGGGTGTTGGTCCTAGATGTCAATCTAAGGTATCTGGTTCTGGTGTATCAACACAGAATGTCCATCTAAGGCTCAACCTGTTGAGGAATGCACATAATCCAACCAAAGGAAGGATTAGGCTCTCCCAAGAGGGATCCTAAGAAAAGGGACTGAGAAAGAAGATAGTATAAATCAAAAGAATATACTATGCTAATGAATGTCAATCCAAGGGTCAACCTATTGAGGAATGCACAGAATCCAACCAAGGGAAGGATTAGGCTCTCCCAAGAGGGCTCCTCATCAAGACTTGAAGGAGAAAGATAGTATAAACCAAAGGAATATACTATATTGATGAATGTCAATCCAAGGCTCAACCTCTTGAGGAATGCACAGAATCCAACCAAAGGAAGGATTAGGCTCTCCCAAGAGGGATCCTCATCAACACTTGGAGAAGGAGATAGGGCAAAGCCCAGGGAAGAAACCACACAGGGGAAAGAAGACATCACAGAAACTTCTAAGAAACCCTAATGACTAGCTACAAGGATCTCCTAAACTAAGTGGATTCAAAAGCTCTACCAAGGCTTAATCAATGTTCTAAAGAGGTATCTACCGAAGTTCTATTCTATCAAAAAGAGATTTGAAGCCTAGAGTAAGTTAAAGTTCACTTTAAAGGCTAATCTATGAAGTAAGCCTAGTTAGGATCACCTAAACCATAATCAACTTGGAAATTCTAGTTAAAATAGGACAATCAATCCTAAAAGGCTAGGAAAAATCCTAAGGCTTCCTAAGTGGGTTAGGGAATCATAGTACAAAAGCCAGGGTCAAAACCTAAATCTAAAGGTTCTAAACAATTTCTACACCTCAAGGTATGTTCAAAAGAATCCACAAGGGGAAAGTCCTAAAAACCTATCTCAAACCCATACTTAGAATCATCTAAAAAATGCAAAAAAAATCCTACAACACTATCAAGATGTCTAGATAACACATACAAAAATTCAGCACTAAATTCAAATCCAAGAGATAGCACAAAAATCAGAAAGAAAATTCATCATTTTTACATTTTTAATCAACTAATAAAAATGGAAAAATAGACAATAAATGGAAATTTTATCAAAAACTCAAACAAATTGCATACAAAAATCAGGGACAAGCCAAAGATCAATCATGGTGTTTTTCATATTTTTCTGACAATTATTTCTATTTTTAATGAATTAAAAACAATTAAAGCATTAAAAGAAATAAGAAAAAGCATTAAAAGAATTAAAAAGAATTAAAATGCTGAAAATAAGTCATAACCGTCAGATCTAATGACCAGTCCAATCATCCAAGGGGAAAGGCGCGTGCCACGTAGCTTAGAGGCCTTTTAATGAAACAAATCGTTTCATGGATTAATCATGTGTGCTCAATTGACTAACGTACTCCCTACATTCTAATCTGGAGCATCCATGTAAAAAGTATTACAATCCAATGCATATTAACGTGCCACCTCAACCGTCAAGGTCAACAATCCTCAGAATTGAACCACACGCCTTAGATCTGCTTACTAAGTCTACTGGTTCAAACTCATCCAACGGTGTATACTTCGTCTTCAACCTTTTGAACTGAGGATTAAAGGGGGAAAATTCAGGGCGGCCGGGGAAGACTCCAGTCGTCTTCTCCGGCGAGTCTACGGCGGCCAAATCATCAGATAACACCAAACTTCACCAAAATATCCAGATTTACTCGTCTCCTCATGAGGATCATCATGATACTCTTCTTTTTCTAATTTTCTCAAGGAATAACCAGATACGATCGTGAACAGAAAATACACACTTTGGCAAATCATCACCAAACTCTATAAAAAGCATACAGATCTCTTCTACACTTATCACTGATCAAGAATCCCTAAATAAAACTTGATATCAATCAAGATATGGCCTAAACCGAATCCTTAAAGATTTCATCCATCACCAAGAAACCTCACGAATGGCTTCCAAACCATACCTAAATCCATCTATGGTTTAAATTCTACCTAACCACACACAATATTTACATTAATTCATTCTCAACAGAGTGTAATCATGAAAAGAAGAAAACCTGGTTTGAGCTTCAACAGAAGATAATACAACCTCCAATCTTTATCCAAAACCCCGCAGAATCAATCCTTGATGATGGTAGAAGCTTTCTCGACTCTCAATTTCTCCAGAAATCCCTCCAATGGTGAAATTCGATTTTCACTTGTAACTAACTTTTTGTAACTGCTTCTTACCTTTCCAAGCTCATTCCATCACCAACCTTGCTCTAAACTCAACCATGGAAATATATAGAACTGATTTGGGCTACAAATGGGGGCCCAACTTGCTTGCATATCCAAGTTCACTTTTCACACTTTCCTTCAATTTTCCTTCATGGAAGAGCACGGATTCACCTCTGTTTCAGCTTCAATCTAGCTCAAATTCATTGCTGGTGTGTTAGTGAGGATGAAGGGTCAGGATTTGTTCCTTAATTCCAATCAAGGGTGTGGATTGATCATGTTACTTCATTCTTAAAAAATCTTGCATTTTGCCATGAACCAAACTTCAACTTGGAAATGTAAAAATGCCAATCTATTCCACATGCCTTTTACCTTAAAAAAATGCACAAACTTGCACTAATGTGAACCAAAATGAATTATTTTATAATTTTCTCTTTTAATGTCTTTTAATGCTTCCTCCATGAAAATTTATTCATTCACTTCTCAATTTAATCCATATCAATGAATTCTTGGGTCATGGTTGGACAAATAACACCATTTTGAACAACTTTCATGTTGAACAAAAGTCCATTTGAGGTGTCTAAGTTGGTGAAATTGACCCATAATAAAAAATGGCCTATAATTCCAAATTCCCAAAATACCCTTGTCTTGCAAAGCTCATATCTTGAGTTCTACAAATCCAATCATGGACTTATAGTACTTTCTAGAAAGCTAAGAAGATAAGGAACAACATTCATGTTGGCCAAAAGTTCATGAGAATCATATTTCTAGGGCAAAAGTGTCATGCAATTCGGTTGACGTTCAAGCTCCAAATTCACATTCACCTGATGACCTGTAACTTGTCTGACTCATAACTTGAGTTCTATAAATCCTATCAAGGACTTCTAGTACTCAAATTAAAGCTATGATCATGCTCTACAACAATCATGTTGGGTTCAAGGTGATATGAAAATCACATTTTGAGTTATGTGGTCTTGAAGTTAGGCACTACACCAGGGGATTTTACACTACCAAGCTTAGAAACCCTAGCCTAGGAACTCCTCACACTCTTGATTCATGATGAGTTGACCTTGGAATCATCCCTTGGACATCTTAATGCATCAATCCATGATCATATGGCCTTGAAATCAGGTCTCAACCTTCTTCAAATCATCCGTTGACCTAGGGTTGACCAGATGAAACCCTAATTGCGCCAATCTTGGTTGTAGCTTCTTATCCTTCACATGATGACCTGTCTAGGCTTCAAAATGACTTCCAATACTTCTCATGAACTCTCTCAAGGCTTTAAGTCCAACTCCATAGTTTCAATATCATCTAACTGGCTTCCCATAACTTTTAAGTTATGAGGTATGCATTCCTGTGTCCAACCCTCTCTCTGAGGATCTTTGGCTTCTCTGATTAGGAATACAACCCTTGAATACTTGAATAAGGATCCTCAGATAGCTTCATAACCTTATGTAGCCCTCTGTTGGTAGTCGTACCTCTTGATCCCCTACACACATGTCAATGCAATGCAGATGATAATGCTAATATGAATGCAATGAAACACAAGCCAAGTAAAGAAAAAGGTTAGGCAAATTTTGGGGTGCAACAGTTGCCCCTATTCAAACGGCTTGGACCTGACTGGGTGAGAAGTAAACGACTCTCAAAAAATCAAGGTAAAATACGGTTGAATACCAATAAACCCGGAAATTTTCCAACCGCACAAGTAAACGATACTCTGATAGGGACAAACTCTGAAACTGAAATGATAGTTGCACGGCAACTTGCTGGTGAGTGATTAATTTCAAATCTCCGTCAGGATGATCATCTGATTTTGCTGTAGAACTTCATCCTCAAGTCATCAAGGGATCACCGGTTACACGGTAACTAGTGAAGGATTAATCTCAAATCTCCGTCAGGATGATCGTCTGATTTCATTGTAGATCTTCGTCCTCAAGTCATCAAGGGATCACCGGTTACACGGTAACTGGTGAAGGATGGTCAATTATGCCGTCGGGCATTCTGCACTACAGTAGAAGAATTTCTTATCGTAACCTATGGACTCGTCAGGTCGCTAGGAACGTTCAACAACATCTTTGTTGGACTCCGTCAGTAAGTCAATAAGGGATCACTGGTTACACGATAACTGGTGAAGGATGGCTGATTATGCCGTCGGGCATTCTGCGCCACAGCAGAAGAATTCCTTATCGTCACCTATGGACTCGTCAGGTCGCTAGGAATGTACGACAACATCTTTGTCAGACTTCGTCAGTAAGTCAATACGG
The DNA here is from genome assembly GCA_963859935.3 of Lathyrus sativus. Lineage (NCBI taxonomy): Eukaryota > Viridiplantae > Streptophyta > Magnoliopsida > Fabales > Fabaceae > Lathyrus > Lathyrus sativus. The sequence goes on along the minus strand of OZ012739.1, from coordinate 445,585,391 downwards.
GATCACTGGTTACACGACAACAGGCTAACAGACCAGGCATCTGTGTACCACGACAGACATCGATCCCGAAGGCCGAATCAATAATGATTGATGAGGATTTCTGACATTATTCCCAGACATCTGCTTATATCAAGAGAAACGTCGACTCCAAGGCTGAATCAATAACAATCTTGATAGCATCAGCTAACTAAAACAAGCAATCGCTAAAACAAAAGCGAGCATCGAACCATAAGGCCGGATCAACCGAAGTTGATAACATCAATCTGCTAACGGGCAGGCAATCGCTACAATAAAAAGCGAGCATCGAACCATAGTGTTGCACCCTAATTTTTGACCTTAAGATCCCACTCTCAACACCACCTCCTCGTTTTATGTCTTACGTGTTATCTTTTGCCTTTTATATGTATGTTTATTATAACTAACCAGTTGATGCAGGTGCGACAATGACAAGTGTAGACCCATACAGACAAGTATTTCAGGGCGCAAACATTTGAGGCCTATTATGTCTCCTATGGAGGGCTATCTCGCAGGCTGAATCGTTACTTCCAAAGGGAAATTAAGGACGTGCTTAATTGTGGTTTACGACCAATTTGTTTTGAGGTAATAAGATCACATAAAGGTTGGTTCACATCAAAAAGAAACTACGTCATGGTGAAGGAGTGAATATTTGTTGCTGATTAAGCTATTGAGGAGCTCGTGTTGAAGTCGCCTTTCCCAGGGGTCTGAATGAAGAAGTAATTACCGCTTCGTGTTATTCTATTGCACATGACCAAATCATATGGCTAATTATTGGAGGATTGTGGTGAGCATTAATATTATAACAATAAGGAATTCAACAACTAAGTAGTGCAACGAGTGGACGTTTAATTTCCTAGTCCACTGCTTTTATTTTATTTGTGTTTCGCCAAGAAGGATAGTTAAGGACATAATTTACGAAATGCCTTACATAATGACAAGAATTTAATCAAGTGACCTGCTCTGCAAACTGGAGTTGTGAAGAAATACAAGTCATAGAAGTAGAAAATATTAAATTAGAAGTTGAAATGAATACAACTTGACTACAGCTACACAACAAGAGGTACATGTTCTCAACGAATAAACCTTACATTAAAAAAGGAAAAGAACTCCCCATTTGAATATCCATGTTACACAACCTATAATATCTGGTAGTTCATTTATAATCCCTACATCATCACAATACTATATGAGCAACTCGGTATTCGCACACAACAAATTCATTATTGGAAACTAAGTCCTATATGACTTCATAATTATAAAAACAGTGAATCAATACAATTATGAACCAATCCAACACAAGGTAACATAATCCAATGTCGGGATCTACGGGAATTTCCTCATCTCCAAGACTGCACGCTTCTTTCTTGGCTAACAAGGAGGATTAACAAATACAATTAGCAGCTTTTGATAGACACTAGTAGAGATTCAGGAGCATTTCAGAGCTAAGAGCAAAGTCACCATGTTCGAACAAGAGCCATTTCAACGGTTGTACCGCACTGTCCACATCTGACTGCAAAACAGAATCAATTCAAAACACCAATCTTGAAACAGGTTGTAGAACAAAACAGAAGAAGAAAAACCAAACACAACCTGTCAAAACTAGCAGCAACGATTCAGAGAAAGCTAATTCAAGAAGAAATTCGTCCGGAAGATGACAGAGCTCTAAGTAACTTACTGCATTACGCAGTAATGCCGTCATCAGTAGTAAATCCCAGGCTATGGGGATCTCTCGGTCATACTAGAAGACATCAAGCTGGAAGTTAGTTGAAGGGCATGTCACTTAACCGCTCAAATGTTGCTATAACGATGAAGTCATCATAACCAGATGTGAAGTCTTTCCCGACAGCATCAACCGGCGGTGTTTTCGAAGGAAAATTCAACCGAGCTAACAACTCTTCCGACCCTCAGAATTCCTGCAGGCATTGTTAGAATCAACAATCAATAGGAGATGGAGGAAATAATTTTAAAAACGGAGAATTTTAAATCAAGAGGTCAGCCAATCGGTATTTGCTAAGTAAGCTTCAAAACGGGAAGAAGTTTTGGGGGAATTCATCTAGAGTTGAGAGAGTGAGGAAAATTTCTTATTTACCTCGATTCAACTTCGCTGCTCGCGTCCAGCTCACGGATTTGTGACATCAACAGTTATTTGTTTAGCAGCAGCAGCTTTTGTTTTAACTTCAACTTCAACGTTAGCAGTAACGCCGTAGGTTCTCCTCCATCACCGGTATCTACAACCTGTTACCTTCATCAACAAACCAAAACAGAAGCTGGACATATGCCTCCCAAAGCATTCACAAAGCCACAACAACAAACAATCAGTTCGGCAGCAGCTGCTACAACAAAATCAATAATATCTTCCCAGCTAAATCCAACACAACTGCACCAAATCACAAAGTTGATTTCATGTAAGAAAGGGAAAACCATCAGACTTGTAAAAGGCACAATTCATTACCTTTTAAGTGCACGAAACATCCGAAATTCCACAAAAGATTTCTTCTGTTTCCAGAGATGCTAATTCGTTGTCGGTGGGACGCCTTGATGTGCAACGGCATGAAGACCATCTCGCAGCAGCTCTACAAGCCCCCTCGTCGACACATGAAATAATAAGAGATTTAATTAGCAAATTACAAAGGAATCTCGTTCAGCTTTATGTAAGCACCATTTTTTATGCAGACAACAAGTAACTTGACTATCATTGGAACCAGCAGCAATACTGTCAATCCGTAAGGGAAGTCGTGGAAATTCAAAACATATCTAAATCAGCAGGCCATCACCATACGGACAGAACTAGACACGATCAAAATGAGTTAAACTGTCAAGAATTCAAAAGGTTTCCTTACAAAGCAGCAGTTGCTACTATTTGGTGTCCTCAACAGCTACTTCAGTCGTGTTGCCTTCTCGCCTAGTCTTGCCAAGGATGATTGCCCCAGTTGTTGATCCTGCAGATGAACAGAGGGATTATTTGCGAATATCATGCTTTATGCGTATCATTGAGGCATATAAGCAAATATCTGTAACTGGAGGCTCAAGTTTGATTTTCAATACTCGCTTATTTAGCAAGCTGAAGTAGAGCCCGACTTCTTTTCTTCCACAACTGCAGCTTCCGCATACGAATCATTCCTCCTAACAGTGGCAGAAGCATTTAGAGATTCTTTTCCACCTTTGAATAATTCATTAAGCTCTAGCATCCGCAAAGTCAGTACCTGCACTACGAACTGGCCTCAAAGCTTTGCAAGTTTCTCAGCTCCAACACTTAACCTGCGAAATAACCAATGAACATCATCAGCAATAAATCACACGTAACCATTTTCAAATACTCAGACATCTACAAAAGGTTTTGTAATTTGGCAGAAAAATAATTCCTCAAGTACAATTGGATGAAAGAAGAAGATGAGAAGCTTAATTGTCCTACTTGACTATTGAATTGGCATATGGCGATCAATATCAACTTCATCCGCAACTTGTGTTACGAATTGCAACCATGCCACTTTGAGTCTCATGGGAGCAGCCTTCTTTTGAGCAAATGTTCAAGACCTGCGATTAAATCAGGACAAAAGCTTAAACTACCGTCGAACATCCAATTTTTCCCATAACAATGTATTCCATAAACACAACCAAGGAAAGTGAAGAAAGAAATTTCGCAGCATTGATTACAGGCAAAGGAACATAAATCAGACAATTAGGAACTTCCCGAATTAATGTGGACAAGGCCATAAACTCTTTCCAAAACTGCATTCGACATGCTCACCTAGAATAGGAAAGAAATTCATCAGTTTTTTTTTCCGAAGGACAACTTTTAAATTCGTTCAAGATAAAACCATCAGAACCTCCCAAAATTGTTTTCAGAATCTTAAACAATTTTCCAATTGCGGACAAGCATATTCGTTTTGAAATTGATTCTGCTTTAATACGATTAATTGGAAAGGAATTTTCGGCAGCTATAAAGGAGAAGAGAAACTCACACAACCTGGAGAGAAATACAATCGATTCACAGAGGTATCCCTAATCAGCAACCACAAAAACACCCTTCACAAAAAAACCCCAAATCTTGAAACCCCAAAATTGGTAAATAAAAGAAGAACTTATCTCTGTGTTCGTTTAAAACCCTCAAACCCTTGCGCCATCTACAAATCGCCCTCTTCGTCCACCGCGAGCCGCGAAATCACCCTTCATCGCAAACCCACGCACGCCGCAATAAGCCTCCGTCCACATCAAGACCTCAACCCGGACCGCAAATCAATCACTCGCTTGCCGTCAAAACCTAAAAAAAAAACATTGAATGTGAGAATCTTTGCTGATGTTTTAAGTTGCTTGTTTGTTGATATACGCAGAAAATTAGAAGGAAGGAGAAGCTCAGAGCGAAGGGAGGAAAGCGGCGATCGAGAAGTTAGAAGGAGACGAAGGATGGGCAATGGCGGAGACGGAGAAGCGAACCCGATTGGAGATTAGGGTTTCGTTGTTTTTTCCAATTTTTTGTTTATATTATTGCTATCATGTACATACACCCACAGACATACGGTGTACCCTCACTTTGCACCCACACGATCACTAGCAGACCACGATCACAGGTCTCAGATTGCACCTCACCATACACCCTTGTAAACCTACCATACCAGATCGCACGCCCTTCCCAATTAACTCTTAATTTTCCTCCTAATTAACCGTTAATTTCAACTAAACTATTAATTAACCCTAATCCACCGTTAAACCATGTTAATAATCAACCTTTTTTTACCTTAATCAAATACTTTTTAAAAACCAAATATTTCATCTAATTAACCTTTTAGTTAATAAATCTCTTTTTATAATGCTTTTAATTAATTAACTAATTAATCTACTTTTTCTAATAATCCTTTTATAAACTAAATAATCTCTTTTCTAAATAAATAACAATATATCCACTTTATATTTATTTTACGAATAAATAGTAAACTTTTTTTATAACTCTTGTTTTTTATAATGTGTAAATCTATTTTATAAATAACAATAAGAACTTTCTCATAATAAAAATTCACATAACCTTTTTCTAAATTTAAAAAAAATCTTTAAAATCTAAATATCATTTTATTATCAAAAAAAAAAAATCTTTATTAAAACAAATACAACCATTTTAATAAAATAACCAATTCATTCTTTAAAATAATTTTCTCTAAAAATAATTTCGCCTAAAACAAATCCGACCTCTCTCGAATCAATGTTACCTTAATATTAAAACTAATCCCTTCGCCGAAAATCAAATCAATCCAATTAAAATCAATCTTACAGTTAAAATCAATCAACATCGCAAACAATTCAATCTTGCGCGCTCACGACACAACACACTTGTACACCTAGCGCTTTCAAGCGTATGCTTTATTATTTTCGCTTTTATTTATCCACAACTCACACACTCACTTAGCGCTTTCATGCGTATGTGTATGGTTTACTTTTCCGTAATTTACTTTACATGCAATTTACATTATCGAATTTATTTTTTGCATCGCATTCCGTCCAAAGGAAAAACCTATACATGATTCAACAATCGTGTGTAATGCACCTCATTTGCATCATCATCCCCTCTGATCCTTGATCCCATTCAAGTTGATCGCTTAAGGTAGATCCTACCCCATAGGAAGGACCGTGTCTTCTATCTTCACAACATAAGAAACAAACAACACAATACAAACATAATCAACAATATAAATCAAACAATATTCAAACATTAAACAAAACAATTCAAAACAATTATTCAAACACAATAGAGAAAAGATGCCAAATCATCTTAAGCGAGATAGAATCTCCACCCCACAACAATACAATCAAGCCGTAGGGACTTTGCCTTAAGAGAAATAAAGGCATACTCGTCAAACAATCCGAGTACTTAAGCCCTTTCCTTAAGACGATGCAAAGACTATTTTCCTACACCTTGTGGAGGTTAAATCTCCCTTAAAATGAAGACACATCTCTTCTCCTAAAATTAATCAAAACAACTACCCTAAACCCGTAGGAACTTTGACCACAGTCAAAGAACTCCTCCAACCCTTTAGGGGAACTACAGATACTCTGATTCCACTCCCGTAAGGATATGTAGGCATAAGATGCGACATCTTATCGAGTATACTTAGAAAATAAACCCTTAGGTCTTTAAACCATTAAGCAGATAAACACATAGCAATAAACAATATAAAACAAGAGGTTCCTGTAGAGTACTACAGAAACTTAGGATGCTAATACCTTCCCTAAGTTTAACCAACCCCCGAACCTAAAACAATCTAGCTTGCATTTGCATTGCATTGTGGGTATTTCGATCTTTATCCCTTCCTTTGGACAAATCAAAGTTCGGTTGCAAAATGAATATGAGATTCAAACTAATCAATAGTTTGGTATCCAAATTTCACCGCGACACATAGGGCCGGATCAACCGAAGTTGATAACATCAATCTGCTAACAGGCAGGCAATTGCTAAATAAAAGCGAGCATCGAACCATAGGGTCGGATCAACCGAAGTTGATAACATCAATCTGCTAACGAGCAGGCAATTGCTAAATAAAAGCGAGCATCGAACCATAGGGCCGGATCAACCGAAGTTAATAACATCAATCTGCTAACGGGCAGGCAATCGCTAAATAAAAGTGAGCATCGAACCATAGGGCCGGATCAACCGAAGTTGATAACATCAATCTGCTAACTGGCAGGCAATCGCTAAATAAAAGCGAGCATCGAACTATAGGGTCGGATCAACCGAAGTTGATAACATCAATCTGCTAATTGGCATGCAATTGCTAAATAAAAGCGAGCATCGAACCTTAGGGCCGGATTAACCGAAGTTGATAACATCAATCTGCTAACTGGCAGGCAATCGCTAAATAAAAGCGAGCATCGAACCATAAGGCCGGATCAACCGAAGTTGATAACATCAATCTTGACGAATCACAAGAATATGCCGTTGGGAAGAGAGAGAACCTGAACAAGTAACTCTGCTTCGGGGATAACCTATCTCTGCTTGGGGATGTCATCATCAGAGGACTCATGGACAAAACATAACCGACGTATGATCTGAAACCCAAGAGAAAGTAAAATGATGAGCTGTCTGAACAAAGCTGCTAGGTAAATGCCCCTGTATCGATCACAGGGTGATTCACGCTTCCCAGGAGACTGACAAGATCCTGGCTTATGCTTCGTATGCATATGCGTATGTTTGAATGGCGTAATGCTCCATACAACATGGAAATGCTACGCATTTGAGGGTGAAATACAAATATGACGCAAATATGATGATATATGCGAAGATGCAAATGCAGGCTCGGGCTGCTGGAGAAAAGCTGTACACAGAAGGGCCATTCCAGCAAAATAAATGCTGGAAGGGTGAAGCCAACTCCATTGGGGAATAACAGAAGGTGCCAAGTGTTAGAACACAGATTGGTTCTTAATAATATCTCTATGTTTTGATGATAACTATTATGAAATTTTGTAATTAAGAATTATAGACTCTAAAATTTGCTTAAGAATGTTTGCTGCAGATATTAAAGTAAATATCACTCCAGAAGTAAATCAGATCTGAACATAAGAAATATGCTAGACTCTGAAGCATCAGATGCACCCATTAGAAGATTCTGAACGCTGCCATCAGAAGATCCTGAGCGTTGTCTCCAGAAGGATCTGAAGTAAAAGCTCCAGATGAATCTGAAGCAAGTCAGAAGCATCTGAACCGATGAAGAATTCTGTATGAAGAGTTTTCAAGCACAGTTACTTTAGAAGACTCTGAGAGTACTAACGCTGCCAGTGTTGAGGATCTGTCTCAAAACTCTGCTCTGAACTTATACCCGCTAAAAGCACACTTGCTGCAAAGACTCTGATTCAGCAAAACTCTGACCAACATCAGAAGGCTCTGATCAAATTAGACTTTGATGATTTCTGCTGAAATTTGTTGAAGAAGAATTCAAAGATTATGTCCGTTGGAATATCCAAACGACTCTTTCCTTATTTATGCTAGACACAAGAACATAGACAAAAAGGATTTCTCTGTGCTTTCTTATTCTAGGAAAGGTCACTTGATGTGAAGACAAAAAGGGCTCAGACCTTTTAGTACACACTTCTCAACGTGAAAAGTTCTTGGATCACTGTGCCTATAAAAGCAAGTATCCACTCATCTTCTTCAGTTGACGCATTACTTGAAAAGAATTCATTATCAAAGCTATCATACAACTCATATTCTTTCTAGAATTAATTTCTTTGTTCTTAATCTTAAGTGAAAAATCAAAGTTGTGATAAAGCTTTATTAGAAGCATTTTAAGACTTGTATTTGTTATTACATTTGATTGTAAGAAAACCTTAAGAAGATCCAGTTAGGATCAGTAGTTCTTGAGAAGACTTTGAACAGTCGTTCTTAGTGCTTACTATTGTAATCAGTTGATTAAATAGTGGATTAAGTCCTTGTTTGAGAAAGGCAAATCACTCTAGGAAGGGTAGACTGGAGTAGTTGAGTTCAACGAACCAGGATAAAAATATATGAGTTTTTATTTCTAAGTTTTTATCTTCATACTTATTCAACCCCCCTTCTAAGTATTTTCTCACCTTCAGTTGGCATCAGAGCTCCGGTTCTGTGTGTGCTACCACTTCATAGTGACAGCAAAGATCCAGTGAGAAAAAATTTGATATATATTTGGTTGTTACTATGGCTGATAATTCAATGTCTAACATTAACAACAAATATGAAGAAAGGGACAGAATCAGCACTAACCCCCTATGTTTGATGGGGAGAAATTTGATTATTGGAAAGACAGGATTGAAAGTTTTTTCCTTGGTTATGATGCTGATTTATGGGATTTGGTCATAGATGGATATGTTCATCCCATTGATGGGAATGGCAAGAAAGTAGATAGAAAATCTATGACAGAAGCCCAAAAGAAGGAATTTAGAAATCACCACAAGGCTAGAACAATATTGTTAAATGCAATATCTCACACTGAGTATAAAAAGATCACAAATAGAGAAACTGCATTTGACATGTTTGAGTCCTTAAAGATGACTCATGAGGGAAACTCTCAAGTTAAGGAAACAAAGGCTCTGGCTCTAATTCAGAAGTATGAAGCTTTCAAGATGGAAGAAGCTGAATCTGTTGAAGCTATGTTCTCCAGATTTCAAATACTTACAGTTGGACTAAAGGTTCTGGATAAAGGATACTCTACTGCTGATCATGTGAAAAAGATCATCAGAAGCTTACCTACCAGATGGAGACCTATGGTGACTGCGCTGAAAATGGCTAAAGATCTGAACAAGATCTCCTTGGAGGAACTAATCAGTTCACTAAGGAGTCATGAAATTGAACTTGAGGAAGATGAACCTCAAAAGAAAGGTAAATCAATTGCTTTAAAATCTAATAAATCTGCTAAAGCATTGCAGGTAATAGAGGAAAGCTCTGAAGAATCCTCATCTGAAGATGAATATGAACTATCCATGTTGTCTAGAAGAATAAACAAATTCTGGAAGCATAAAGGAAAAAAGTTCAGAAACTTCAGTAAGCCTGACCAAAGAAAAGAATCTTCTGGACACAGAAGATTTGACAAAAAGGAGGTTATCTGCTATGAATGTAAAGAACCCGGGCATTACAAAAATGATTGTCCAAAGTTGTTGAAAGAAAAGCCTAAAAGAAAATCTGATAAAAAGAAGAAGGTTCTAATGGCCACCTGGGATGATTCAGATACATCTGAATCTGAATCTGAGTCAGAAGAGGAATGTGCCAATGTAGCATTGATGGCAGACATAGAAGATCAGGAAGAAGGAACTTCAGGATCTGAATATGATTCTGAATCTGACTCTGACGCTGAAGAGGTAATGGCTAAACTCACTAAAGAAGAACTTATCAAATTATTATCAGAAGTTCTGAAGAGCTATAACAATATTAAGCTCAAATACAAGAAGCGTCAAAACAATCTTGTATCTGAGAATAATATTCTCAAATCAGAAGTAGCTGAGCTAAATGAAAAGAACTTAAGATTGAAAAATGATTCTGAATTAGTTCAACAAAACTCTGATTCTGAAACTGAATCTGAATGCAAAAATATTTTGGAAAAATATGATTACAGCTTTCAGAAGTTTCTTGCTAAAAGCATAGACAGAAGCAAAATGGCCTCTATGATCTATGGAGTTGGCAGAAATAACAGAAAAGGAATTGGATATAAATCTTCCTCTGGAAAGGATTTAAATCCAAAACCTGTTGATAAAATTATCATCAAGAAAACTCCTTTATATTCCCACTTTAAATTTGGTCACTTGAATGATATTGAACACACACGTTCTGAAAAGAACATTCATGTGTTTAAATCTAAGGCTAGTCAGAATAAACCTTATGTTGAAAAACAGAAGTTTAGACAAACCTTCGGAAAAACTAACCCAAAAGGACCCAAGAAGATCTGGGTACCTAAAAGTAAAATAATTCCTGTTGCAGATGTTCTTAGCAGCAAGGTCAGGACGCCAATCATGGTACCTGGACTCTGGATGCTCGCGACACATGACAGGAGAAAGGTATATGTTCCAAAGTCTGGAGCTTAGATCTAGAGGTGATGTGAAATTTGGAGGGAATCAGAAGGGCAAGATCATTGGATCTGGCACTATTGGTAATGGTAAACTTCCCTCTATTACTAATGTTTTACTTGTAGAAGGATTAAAGCATAACCTATTGTCCATAAGTCAATTAAGTGACAATGGCTATTGTTGCACCCTAAAATTTGACCAACCGGTTCCCCTATTTGGTTTATGGTTCGACGCATTTCGCATTCGCATTCACATACCGCATACAGTGCATTTTCTCACTCATATTGATTTTATCGGGATTACAGCCATGTTTTCACATTTCGGGTATTTCAGACCGGTTCGGATAATCAGAGGTTATTTTGAGAAGTCACGCGCTTCCTGGGTGTTTTCAGCTTACGCAGTGATTTTGGAGGTTCTTGGTGTCTGGGTTTACTGCTTGCTTCGATCTGGTCTCGCGCTCTCTTTTATGTTGGTTGTTTGCCTTTGTTTGCATTTTTAGGATTTAATAGCCTTTTATAGATTTTAAATAGGTTTTATAGTTTTTTCTAGAATTTAAATAGATGATTCCTAGAATTTTTTTTTAGATAATAGATTTTTATGGATTTAATTGATTTTTTTAGATATTAGGTAGATTTTTAATAGCTTTAATAGATATTAAATGATTTTTAAATAGTTTTAGTTTTATTATCTCTTTAGAATAATTCATTTTCTAGAGTCTAAGTGGTTTTAAAATGATTTTTAATAGGAAATTCTTTTACTAGGTTTTTTTAATAGGATTAATAGAGTTTTTTCTATTTTCTTATTGGTTTAGAAATTAATAGAATTTTAATAGGTTTAATCTCTTTTAGATTTAATAGATATTAGAGTTTTATGTTAAGATTTAATTCATTTAGGATTTAATTAGATTAATTAGATTTTAATCACCTTTTTAGATGTTAATTAGGGTCAGAATAGTCTTAATTAGGCTTTAATTGCAGCTTTAGTTTTCATTTAGCTTTAATTGAGTCTAATCATGTGTTAATCATGGTGTTAATCAGAGTCCAATTCGGTGGGCCATGTGTCAGCTTTGGAGGCCCACAAACCCCAGGTCCAGTCCTCGCCACGTGTGTGCGTATAAAAGTCCCACGAGTTTCATTCTCAGCGATTGCTTCTCCATTTTCTCCATGTTTTCAGTTCTGAGGAGGCCACCTCACTTTTTTTCACTCTATGATTCTCACCACGTGTCCCACTCAGCTCTCTCTTCTCTCTCTGCTGACTCACCACCCTCTCTCCTCGCCACCTCGCTGCATGCAGGCCACGCGGCTTCACCTCCCTCACTCTCTGTATCCTCGCGCCACGTGTTCCCCGTCCACCAACCCTCACCGCCGGCCATGCAAACACCAACCTCACCTCACCGGAAAAATCATACGCAGTGGTTACTCGCCGGAAACCTTTGAATCTCACCGGAAAACGCATATTATTCATCAGTTTTTTCTTGATCCTCATCAAGTTGCTCTCAGATTTCATCATGAATCTTCATAGGCCTTCAAAGATTTTCCCAGATCTACTTTGAATGTTCATCCGTCTTCAACCGTTTTACCAAACGTTCATCAATCTTTCCAGATTTCCTCCAGAACTCCATCGTTCTTCATGGATGTTCATCAATTGTTTCCAGAACTCTACAACACGTTCAAGAACATTCATCTACGAATCAAGATCTCCATCTCCCATTCATCGCGCTCATCTGTTTTCCAGAAACGCTCATGATTCACACATTGTTTTCCAGATTTATCACCGATCATTAAGATTTCCGTTTAGTTCTTCATCAACCTTCCTGTGTTTCCATATCCGTCAAGATCCATAAATCTTCAACTGGTTTCCATGCTTTCTTCAAGATTTCATCAAAGATCTTCAACTCAAGAACACTCATCGCATTTTCCAGATTTCCTTTGACCAAACGAACTCAAATCTACGAACAAATCCTCGTCAAATCTTCGTATTCTTCATGAAGATCTTCCCAGATCTACAATGGACGAATCAACGTATTCAGCGAACAATCGCCAGACTTACGAGCCAATTCCTTCAAAGTTTATGGATCTTCAACATACGAATCCAAAATCTCCTCACGAACATCTTCTGGTATCGTCCTTCACCATTATTTCATGATGATTTGGTTTGATTATCTGTTTTACGAGTGGTATTGATGCTTTAAGAAAGTTGAACAAAGAGAGATGAAGGTTTCTTGCGCTGGTTGGAGGAAACTTGGAAAGAAGAAGCGATGGTAGGGTGAACGGTGGTGACGGCGGGTGAAGGAGAGATTAGAGAGGGATTAGGGTTTGTTTTAGAGTGAGTGAGGAGAGGAAGAGGCTCTCGTTGGACTCCTCAGATTGGGGTAGTGGGCCTTGGGCCCAATGTTCAGTTCAGACCTGCACCCCCTGGTTCCGTATCTCCCCTCCGTTTACTTCTTTGGTGTGGACGTGGGCTGGGCCCAATGTATTTTCCTGGACATACACCCCGGTTTACTTTCAAGCCCTCCTCCCCGTCTTTGTTCTTATTGAGCTGGGCCCAGTTTTCTATATTGATTGTGCTGTACCCCCCCCCCCCCCCACCCTTTCCCTTTATTTTTTCTTTTCTTGTATTGGCTGTTGGGCTGGGCCCATGGTATCTTTTTTTTTTGCCTGTACCCCTGGCTGAACCAATTACCCCCCCTGGCTGCTTTTCTTTATTTTCTTTTTATATTCTTTTCTTGAGTTTTATATTGAATAGAAGATATAGAAAATAAAAAGAATAGTGAAATAGTGTAAATACATTTAGGAAATTTAAATAGTAGTTCTTATTAGAGATTTCCTTTATATTTTTAGGATAGAAATTAGGTTATATTTCTTTAGGAATTTGGTATATTGTCCTTTTAATAGAATTTAGGACTTAGCTATATTTTTTTTGGAGAGTTATGGTTTAATTTTTTTAGGACATAGGATAGTTTTTAGGAGATTTATTCTTACCATTTTTTTTTATGTGTATTCTAATGATTTTTGTGTTTAAGTTTTCCCTTGCAGGTGAAGGAGGAAGAAAAAGCATAAAAAAGGACAAAAGCATCAAGAAAAATAACAAAAGAATCAAGGACAAAATAAAAGGAGAAAATAAAAGGAGAAAAACAAGCACTTGAACACGAAGACGAAGACCAACGAAACCCTTTCCGTTCAGCATTTTTCAGACTCTTTTTTTTTGTCGCAATCGTCGAGTGTTGTGAGATCGTTAGATACGTAGGAAAAGGTTGTGGGAGAGTTCTTTCACTCAACCTGGATGTTTAGCCTCACCCTTTGGGTGATATACGAGGCATCCACTCCTACGTTTAGGATTTAGCGTGTGCGAACCTTTCTTTCGCTTCTTGGCGATCGAGTTCCTTTCTCTTGCGCTGTGCAATCGAGTCCAGTCCCCGTTTAGCTATAGTAGGCCGAACTACGGCTGCTCTGATCTCTCATACTTGTTGAGAGTACGTAGGCACAAGACGTGAAGTCTTGGCGAGCAAACTTTCCCCGTAGTTTCCCGAACTACGATGACTCGGACTTTCTCTCTTGAGAATACGTAGGCATAGAGTGCGATGCTCTATCGAGTCAATTTCCTTCTGTTTAGACTTAGCAGCCTTAGATAGATTGTTTTTGCATCCTTTAGACAAACCAAGCAAGCGTGGATCCCGTCGAGTACGACGGACGTGAGGGGTGCTAATACCTTCCCCTTGCGTAACCGACTCTCGAATCCAGGATTTGGTTGCGACGACCATTCCTTTCCCGTCTTTGTGGTAGGTTTACTCTGAGCGTTTCCTTTCCCTCCTTTGGGATAAATAACGCACGGTGGCGACTCTTCTGTTCAGCAGGCGCCGATTTTTGCAGTAGCGACAATTATGATATAACCTTCAATCAAAAATGTTGTAAAGCTATTAGTTAAAAGGATGGCTCAATCCTATTTAGTGGAAAGAGGAAAAACAACATTTATAAAATAAATCTTTCAGAACTTAAGGTTCAGAATGTTAAATGTCTCTTGTCTGTTAATGAGGAGCAATGGGTCTGGCACAAAAGATTGGGGCATATTAATATGAGACGTACATCTCAGATTAATAAACTTAATCTTGTCAGAGGACTTCCTAATTTGAAGTTCACCTCAGATGCTCTTTATGAAGCATGTCAAAAAGGGAAGTTTTCAAAATCCTCTTTTAAATCAAAAAATGTTGTTTCTACTTCCAAACCACTAGAATTACTTCATATTGATCTGTTTAGACCAGTGAAAATTGCATCCATCAGAGGCAAGAAGTATGGATTAGTCATTGTTGATGACTATAGTAGATGGACATGGGTAAAGTTCTTAAAACACAAGGATGAGTCACATTCTGTGTTCTTTGACTTCTGCAAACAAGTCCAGAATGAAAAAGATTTCAAAATTATAAAAGTCAGAAGTGATCATGGTGGTGAATTTGAAAACAAATATTTTGAAAAATATTTTAATGAAAATGGCATTGCTCATGATTTTTCCTGTCCTAGAACTCCACAACAAAATGGAGTTGTAGAGAGGAAGAATAGAACTCTGCAAGAAATGGCCAGAACCATGATCAATGAGACTAATCTGGCAAAGTACTTTTGGGCAGAAACAATCAACACAACCTGTTACATTCAGAACAGAGTGTCTGTAAGACCTCTTCTGGAGAAGACTCCCTATGAACTGTGGAAGAACAGAAAGCCCAACATTTCATATTTTCATCCTTTTGGATGTATTTGCTATATGTTGAATACTAAAGAAAATCTGAACAAGTTTGATTCCAAAGCACAGAAGTGTTTCATGCTTGGGTATTCTGAACGCTCTAAAGGCTACAGAGTATACAATACTGAGACACAGATTGTGGAAGAATCTATTCATGTTAGATTTGATGATAAGCTTGGCATTAAAAAGTCAAAGCAGTCTGAAAACTCTGCAGATAGAGAAGTAGTCTTCACAGACTCTGAAGGCTCAGAGGCAGACAAAGCTCAAGTGAAGGAACCAGAAGCAATGGCAGATGCAATTCCTTTAACTTCTCAGATGAACAATTTAAACATTTCTGAAGAATCAACTGTTAGAGGATCATCTTCCAGAATCAAAACTTCTCATCCAGAGAATGTTATCATTGGAAAGAAGGATGACCCTATCAGAACAAGATCCTTTCTCAGATCATCTGAAGCATCATTATTTGGGTTGGTGTCAGTAATTGAACCAACTTCTGTAGATGAAGCTCTGTAAGACAATGATTGGATTATTTCCATGCAAGAAGAGCTAAATCAGTTCACCAGAAATGATGTGTGGGATTAGTTCCAAGACCAAAAGGATTCAACATAATCAGAACTAAATGGGTCTTCAGAAATAAGCTAAATGAGAAAGGAGAAGTTGAAAGAAATAAGGCAAGGCTTGTTGCTCAAGGGTACAGTCAATAAGAAGGTATTGATTACACTGAAACTTATGCTCCAGTGGCAAGGTTAGAATCTATACGCCTTCTTATTTCATTTGCTGCACAAAATAACATCACTCTATATCAGATGGATGTTAAAAGTGCCTTTCTAAATGGCATTATAGAAGAAGAAGTTTATGTTCACCAGCCTCCTGGTTTTGAGAGTGAAAAATTTCCAGAACATGTTTTCAAACTAAAGAAATCTCTGTATGGTTTAAAACAAGCTCCCAGAGCTTGGTATGAGAAATTGAGAAATTTTCTTCTGGAGAAAAATTTCATCAGAGGCAAAGTGGACACAACACTCTTTTGTAAATCATTTAAGAAAGATCTTCTAATTTGTCAAATATATGTGGATGATATCATATTTGGATCTACCAATATTATGCTGGGAAAGGAGTTTGCTCAATGTATGCAGGCAGAATTTGAAATGAGCATGATGGGAGAATTGAGATTCTTTCTGGGAGTTCAAGTCAACCAAACTTCAGAGTGCACTTACATTCATCAGACCAAATATGTTAAAGAACTTCTGAAGAAGTTTAACATGACTGATAGTAAGATGCCAAAGACTCCCATGCATCCAACTAGTTCACTAGGCAAGGAAGAGGTAAGTAAGAAAGTAGATCAGAAACTCTACAGGGGTATGATAGGATCTCTTCTCTACTTAACTGCTTCTAGACCTGACATTTTGTTCAGTGTATGCTTGTGTGCTACATTCCAATCAGATCCTAGAGAATCATATTTAACAGCTGTTAAGAGGATTCTAAGGTATCTGAAAGGTACTTCTAATGTGGGTTTGTGTTACAGAAAATCTGATGATTTCAAATTAGTTGGATTCTGTGATGCTGACTACACTGGAGACAGAGTGGAAAGAAAAAGTAATTCTGGAAGTTGTCAATTTCTAGAAAGAAATCTAATCTCTTGGTACAGCAAGAAGCAACCCACACTTGCACTATCAACTACAGAGGCAAAATATATTGCTGCTGCTGGATGTAGCACGCAAATGCTCTGGATGAAAAGTCAGGTAGAAGACTATCAGATATTTGAAAGTAACATTTCTATATTCTGTGATAATACTTCTGCTATATGTTTGTCTAAAAACCCCATTTTACACTCTAAGGCAAAACATATAGAAATTAAGCATCATTTCATCAGAGACTATGTTCAGAAGGGAATTATAAACTTAGCCTTTGTTGATACAGATCATCAATGGGCAGATATTTTCACAAAACCCCTTGTTGAAGATAGATTCAAATTTATTCTGAAAAATATTGGTATGGATTTGTGTCCAGAATAATATTTGTCAGAAGCAAAATTTTACAGATGCAAAATGTTTAATACTCTGAAGTATTTCATTTGTTAATTTATTCTTTTTCTTAAATTATTTTACTTGTGTAAATCTGAACTAACAATGCTCAGAGGATCTGAACGTTGGTTAACGTTTCATTTCACAAGAGAATTCAGAAGCACATGCAAGCAAACATGTGTCACTCTAAATCTGCAAAGATGGCGTGTACACTACTGAAGAGACGTTTGAGGTGAAGTTTGAATAGTGAAAATCTTGATTTTCCCCCCAATTTGTCAGAATCAATTAATGCTTGAAATCATTTTTATTCTTTTTCATTAATTGATATGTGTGAAGGTGCCTTGTGTGTCTGTTTTTATGCCTAATTGTTTACTATAAATACCACATCTCTCACCACTTTCACACTTTTCACATCTCAAGAATGTTTATGCATTTCTGTCTTCTTTTCTCTCTTCACAAAAACCCTAAACCTTTGAAAAAATCATCTTCAATGGCAACGTCATCCTCTACAGTAGCACAGTTTCAATCAACCATGGCTGCAGTTACTTCTGCAAATATGGGTGTGGCTCCATATACGACCCCTAAAAGGACTTTGTTAACACCTGTTGACAAATTGTAAGTTCTCTGTGAATCAATGGTGGAATTTGATTCATTGGCTGAAAATGGATTTGAATTTCATTCAATAGTTGATGCTCAAGGCTGGGTAAAATACTTTGACAGATTGTTTGGACCAGTTTACCCTCATCTGGTGAAAGAATTCTGGATACATGCTTCTGTATACCCTAAATTCATTTTGTCTTCTGTTCTGGGTAAGGAGATTATAATCACAGAAGATCTAATCAGGAAACTCATAGGATATGAGGAAACTGATGGAGTATCTCATCTGCCAGCTGGGCGTGTAGATATGGAAGAAGTTTATGAGGAAGTCATGACTGCTGGACAGGCCTCTAATAAGTTTAAAGATTTGAAGCCTGACTACAAGATTTGGGCAAAGATTTTCATGGGATGCATTCATCACTGAAAATCTACAAACTCTCCAGATTACGTGAACAATGAACAGCTCTACTTCATGTATTGCTTAAGTCAGAGCACCAAGGTAGATCTTCCTTACATTTTGTTCATGCACTTATGGAATCATATTAATGCTTCAAGAGAATCTGTAAAAGATAAGGGTCAGAAGATCAGAACATGGATTCCCTTTGGAAGATTAATTTCAGATATTTTGACAAAAAATGGATTGGTAACTGCTCTGTATGCTGCTGGAGTCAAGGAGGAACTTGAATCTATTGTTGGGAAACCTCTGAATGCCAAGAGTCTTCAGAGACTAAAATTTTTAGAGGAACTCACATCAGCACCCAAGAAGCTGGATATCTCTGAACTCAGTCAGAAGAGAATCCCAGTAGAAGACTACCCTCTGTTCTGGGCTGAAGAACCAAGGGAAATAATTGTAAGGTATATTGATTCTTGCAAGGCAAATGGAACCCCAATCCCTGCAGATATTCTGAAAAGAGCAAGGGAACCAATGCCTGATGGAGGAAATGAGATCACAAGGAAAAGAGGTCAATCAGAAGCAGAAGATGTGACTGTTCAGAAGAAGCCCAAAGCTGCTGACAAGCCTCAGAAGCTGATCAAGAGGAAAGCATCTAGAGACGCTCCTTCTGTTCCCACAAAGCGTATCAAGATTAAAGGTACCAAATCTTCTGTATCTTCTTTCAATAATACTGTTTTAAATGATTCAACATTTAAGTCTATTCCAAAACCACCTCCTACTCATAAACAATCTGTTCCTGCTCCATCTCATATCTCTGTTCCTTCCCCACAAAAATCTTATGATCCTGTTTCCATCACACCTGTAAAACCTTCTACTACTCAATCATCTGTACCATAACAACAACAACCAGAAAAACAACCACAACCAGAAAAACCAACAGAACAATCTGAACAACAACAAAAATAACAACCAACAAAACAATCTGAACAACAACAACCAGAAACACAATCTGTACAACAACCACAACAAACATAAAAACCACCATCAAACACATCTGAACCTATTGGATATGCACAAGTTACTTCTGAACTTATAAAGGTTACATCTGATCCTGTTACATCTGATCCACCTACATCAGAACCACCTACATCTGAACCCCCATCCAAACCTTATGAGAATCCATCAGAAACAACCAACCCATCTGAAACCAATATCCCTGAGATAGAGGTTCTAAACATTACACCTCTCAAAACTGTTTTTGAAGTGTCCTCTACCTCTTACACTCCAACCACATCCTCAAACTCATCAGAATCTGACATACACCCAGATTTTCTGGTATCTCCCTCTCACAGAAATTCTGAAGTAAACCAACCAGAACCACCTGTTTCTTCTGAAATTCTCATTCCAAATCCTAACCCAACACCTAAGCCATCTTCTGAAATTCTCATTCCCAATCCTACCCCTACACTCAAGCCAAGAACATCTGAGTGTATACCCTCTGGTTCATGTAAATTGTTTTCCTCTAACAAACTTCCCTCTGGTTTCACCTTAAAAAATTTCTACACCAGAATTGAACCATCTGACACTATCACTCCTCTTAAACCCAAACTTACCATCATTCTACCATCTGTGCTTCAAACGTATATTAAAACAATGTCAGCAGTAACTTTATCAGATGCAAAACCATACTCTATTAAATCTGCTAAATCTGCATTCAAACCTTACTCTGATAAACCATTTGATGTTGTTTCCCATGCATCAACTGCAAAACCATGTCTGTTGATACTTTAACCAGATCAAAACCTGACAATTCATTTGAACCTCCATTCATACCATACTACCCTCCTCCTCTGATCACCATTCAAAATCCATCTTTCCACCTACTCCCCAACCCAAGCCAATAACATTGGAAACTCTTTTACATCCAAGACCTAGACTGAATGTTGATCATTTATTTACAAGTTTTTTGAAAGAAATACAAATGTATTTAGGCTCTGTACAGAGGAAGTGTTCATCAACAATGGATACAAAGGAATCTGATGCCATTTGGAATGGCTTCATAAACAGATTCAATACTGTAGCATCAAATCTGAAGAACGTATGTTCTGATGATGCGAAGCTCAAATTTGCTGAAACTACTAGAAGTCTGTTCTGGACTGTTAAGAGATCTGGACCATTGCTTCTTACAGATGCTCCTTCATCATCAGAAGAGAATACTGAATCTGCATCTGAAGACAACCCTCTTGCTATGACTCTGGTAGAACATCCTTCTGGATCTACTGCTCCTAACTCCAAAGCCCCTATGGAAATTGACTCTGTTCAAGCTTCAGAAACTGTCCCACCTTCTTCATCTGAGATCAAGAAAGAGTATCCAGATCTTGAAGATAAGATTGCAGTTCTGGAAGCTAGTTGTTGCGGTGGAAATAGGATCACAAACTATTAATTAGTTTGAATCGCAATTCAATTCACAACCGCTCTTTGATTTATCCGAAGGAAAAGGTCAAAAGAGGGAAAACCTATTTTGCATCGTAAACACAATGCGGGGGAAAGATCTAGGGTTCGGGGGTTGGTTAAATTTAGGGAAGGTATTAGCACCCTAAACTTCTGTAGTACTCTACAGGAACCTTTTGTTCAATGCTTACTATTTGCTCTATTTATTTGCTTAAGGTATATGTACAAAGGGATTAAAAGTGAGAAAGGAGACCTAAGGGGTTAATTCTAAGTTTACTCGGCAAGACATCGCATCTTGTGCCTACGTATCCTTACGGGAATGGAATCAGAGTAATCGTAGTTCCCCTCAAAAGGGAGGTTAGAGACTTCTTGACTGTGGTCAAGGTCTCAAGGGGAATAAACATGTCTTAAGGACACGCTTACGTGGAGTGTTGAAACTCCGAATCTCTACGTTGAAATGTTAAGTTGTAATTAGGGTTAGGTTAAGGATTCCACGGCGGGAAACCCTAAAATGAGCGCGGCGGCTCTTTGACCTAATGCTAGGGGTATAATGATAATTTTGTCCACAACGAGACATATATGAAAATTTAGGGTTGAAAAGGTGTAAGGGTTGAAGTTTTGAGGACTATTGGCGCGGCGACCAAAAGCCAGACCTAATCTTCGGAGGTGTGTATTGTGACAGGAGTATTGATAAATGTGTGAGACTTGAACCATGCAAACAGAGAAATAATGTCGATAATTTAAACCATACAAGCAGGAACTTAAAGACAGAAATTAAAGCGCGATTGTTAGGGTTCGCGGAGTTACAGATGAGAAGCAGTTACAATAATAATGAAACTTAAAAACACAACGCAATAGTAGTAAACATGAGCTGCAAAAGATGAACACCCATTAGTAGGCAAAGTCAGACGGTAATTGGACGGGTCATGAGACAAGAGTGCAATGTTGAAAGTTTTTTTATTGTTTTTAAAGAAAAAGGTTTTGATTTAAGTTAAAAGGAAAAAAAGATTAGTTTTAATTTTCAAAAAATGGTTTTAATTTAATTATAAAAAGTTTTAATTCCAAAAAAAGATTTGATGTTGTTATTAAAAAAAATATTTCTAGTTATTATTTTAAAGAAACTTTTGGTGCTATTTATTTTAACAGCAATTTTAATATTAAAAAAAAAAAGTTTTTAACAACAAACAATTTTAATATTTAAACAAAAGTAAAAGGTTTTAAAAACAATTTTAACTATATAAAAAAATAAAAGGTTTAAAAAAACAATTTATAAAAACAAAAACAAAAATAAAAGGGGTTGGGCCGGTAATCACCTCCGGACCCAACCCGGTCCGTCTTCAGGAACAAAAAGGGCATGTTTCTGTTTTTAGGGTTTAAACCCTAAATTTGCAGCATCCGCGGCGCCGATTATCTCGCTCTTGCTTCCGTCACTCTTCGTTTGCATGCTTCATTCTTCTCAGCTATCCTGAAGCACACACGAAAACATGATTAAGTATTGAAGCACAGATCCTTGTCTTACTTTTCGAAGGCTTCGATGGCGAGGTTTTGCGTTGAAAAGCGATGATGACGATATGGTCTGAGCTTCAAGGGGGTTTGCCCGTTGTTGTACGAAACGGCGCCGGCGGACCTCCTTCGGTGGGTTCTTTTCGTCCTCGCGGTGTTTCTGTCGGTTACGGCGACGATGATGAGGGATGCGCTTCCTCTGAGTCTAGACGGCCTCGTTGATAATCGAGGACGAGCTTTGAAGATGGTCTCAGCTCTTTATTCGCGGTTTTTTGATGTGACTCCTTCGTTCTCTGCCGCGACCGTCTTTGGATCTTTTTTCGCTAGGGTTTCACACAGGTGACATTGTTCTTTTATATCCTTCTCTGATTTTCGAATGGGCTTGGATAATATCTCTTTTGCGTTACTATTGGATTTTTCGATCTGATATGATTTGCTGTGATTTTTTGATTTGATTTGAACACTTTCCATCTTTGATTCGCCTGGACTCCGCCTTTTGGATTTCAAACGGATATGCTTTGATTATTTGGATTTCGTTGGATAACTGGATCCACTTCGACTTGGATAACCTATATTGACTTGTACTTCTGGCTTTTTCAGATGTGGGCTCCCCTTTGAATGAACTGGTTTTTTCTGGATTCTTCATATATGAGTTTCAGTTTGGGATCCTAATTTGAATTCCACTGTGGCTGGCTTGGATGTTCATCCGTCTTGTTTGGTGATGGATTGGAGGAAGGCTCTTAATTCAGACATGTGTTTGATAGACCCTTCGTCTTTTGTGATGTTGGATTCTTTGTGATGTTAGATTGTTTGTGAATTTTTCCGATAGGGCTGATATTTTGAATCGTTTTCTGATATGGTTTCAAATCAAGTTCAATTTACTCTTCTGGTTTTTTCTGTCACGAACTTCATTAACTTCCTTTTTCTTTTTCAGAACTGGTTTATGGCTGTGAATTTTGTGGTTGTGATGTTCAACTGAGCCTTAAACTTTGCACTTTACTTTTCCAATGTGCCTTGCACCTTTAGTCGGGATTTATTCTGAACTGATACGTAACTGATTATGCGAGCTTATCTTGCTTTCTTTCTCTGGTATAGTTTCGCTCGTAGGTGTGATTTGTGTTGTGCTGCGTTGAAATTCGAATGTTTTTTATGATGCTCTGTTTAAGTTTTGAGACAACTTTTTCTGATGTTATTTTACTTGTTGATTTTTCAGAGTTTTGGCCCGTTGGGATCTTATTCGAGGCGAGTTTCAACTGACCAATTTTGGGATTCTTTGTTTGATTGTTCTTGCACTGAACTTGTCTTGAACTGAACTTGCTCTTTTGGTTTATTGCCTTGTTGCTGTTGTGGCTTCTTGTTTTTTTTTTTAACATGAACCGAATCTGATGTATTCTGAACTTAATTGTGAATTGGGCTTGATTTTGCTGAACTACCCTTGGTCTCTTATTTCCTGGCTCAACTTAAATCTTTTCTTTTGGGGTTGAACTTGTTTCTAAGTCTGTTATGAACTTTGGCTTCAATCTATGCCCGAATTTTTCTGATGCTGTTTTGTGAATTTCAGGTGTTGGATAACTTCGGAAGAAAAGCGGTTCAGACCTACCGGCATCTGGGTCTGAATCTGAATTGGCCGTGATGTTTTAACTCTGTATCAGATTGAAACAACTTGGAATTTAACATATTTACTTGATGACGACACCATGTTTACTTGATGGAATGGTGCTTAGCTTGACTTTGAAAAAGAATCTAATTTTCGGCACGTGCCCCTTTTCAGTTAATCATTTATCGGCCCAAACTTCTTTTATCTCTTCATCTTTCTTGGCTGTCCCGTATTGATAAGAACAGAAATTTCTTGATCTGACGTCGATGGCGCGGATCGGTAACGGGGGTAGGATGCGGCTTCGGTCGTGCCACTCCCGGCACTCGATGATGACGATGTTCTGAGAGTGTCAAAAATAATTTCTAACCCCTTCTTGCTTCTGTTTGTTTTCTTATTTTTTCAGGTAATTGAGATGTATGAAGAAACTCAAAGGAGCCTCATGAAGAACACTTGGAATTCTTTAGGATTTTTCTTTTTAGACTAAGATATTCATTGTAACATCCTTTTCTTGTGAGCAAATTAGATATTCAGAAGCAATTTTCCTTTTCAAACTTGTAACCTTAAATATTTGTGAAATAAAAATCCAATGAAATGTTCATTGTAGCTTTCTCAATTGTAAGTCTAAACATTCATGAATAATAATTCATAAATTATTTAAACTCACCTTTAAGCCATAACTTATGAACATTTGTGGATAAAAATTCCAAAATATCTAAAACTTACTTCCTCTTTGCCTCGATCCAGTGAATGATATCCCATAACATAACCAGATCCAAATTGAAATCCCCTTGATTACGTGACTCCTCAAACCAAGCTTTGGCAACATTCTCCTCATTTTAAGTTCAAATCTCAACTCATTGTGATGAAATAAGCTACTCGCCACATGATTTTGACATGATTAATCCATGTAGACAAAAAGCCTCGAAAATGGACGTCTTATTTATCCCCACATTGCAAACTCTGCTTGAAACGACCAAAACGCCCCCGGGATAATTCCTGCAAATCAAATCGCACTTAATGATTGGTTAGTGATTAATGGATGCAAAAATGAAATGCTATGCGAATCGACTGACTAAATGTAAGGGTAAAATTTGGGGTATTACAGTTGCCCCTATTTAAATAGCTACACCGGATGATTTGAGTGACGGAGACTCGAGGAATCATGGTGGAGGGATTTAAATATAGATAACCGAAAATTTTTCCCTTATATGCGGTGATATGCAATGCTATAGACCAAACGAGAACAGACTAATGCAGACGATGCCATGAATATGATATGATGTGTATGCTGGAATGATGAATGTGAAGATGCTGACGAATACGACGACATAGGGACAGACGCTACGAGCAGAACACACTGGGGAAAACGACGCGCTGGGACACAGTACAACACTGGGGAATTCTAAAATGATGGTCAACTGGTGCGAACACGACCAATTGTCATTTTTAGAACGGGAACGAGATTCTCAAATGGAGATGGCACCTATGAGACGACCTCCACTAGGGAATCTAAAAAGAAAACTGGATCACGTACGATTGCAAGATCGATCACAGAATGCTGGAGCATTGAGCAAAGAATAACATCCAAGCTTCTGTAAACTATCTCTCGTGACAGGATCAAACGGGCCTTTCGGAACTCCGTAGCAAATATACAGGGTAAAAAAAAACTGGCTGTATGCCAAAATAAATGGACTTAAAGTGGTTAGAACATGATCCTAAATGGAGATGGCGCCTATGAGATGGCCTCCACTTGGGGAATATCTAACAATAAAACTGGATCTACACGACTGCCAGATCGATTACAGAATGCTGGAGCATTGAGCAAAGAATAACATCCAAGCTTCTGTAAACTATCCTTCATGATGGGATCGAATGGACTTTTCAGAAATCCATAGAAAATACAGGGTAAAAACCGACTGTATGCCAAAATAAATGGGCTTTGATAGGAAATGCCCCGATAAGCTTCTCGAGGGAGAACTGTCACTTATCGTTGGAAGGGACTTACATGCCAAAATGGATAAGCACTCAAATAAAGAGGCTGCTGCTTATCTGATATATAAATCTTCTCATATTTAAGGTCGGCGCCTGGAATACGTTTCTGATTCTTCTTTTACTAAAGGATAAATGAACTTCTTCATACTTCAAGATCGTGCTCTCCTGAATATGATTCCGCTCCTTCTTTTACTAAAGGGTAAATGAACTTCTTCATACTTCAAGACGACAAGGAAAATGGAAGCCCAACTACTCAAAGGAGATGGCCATTTGCTGCGAGTCATAACGAAGGTAGGATCAGCTTCTTAGGCGAGAAATGTCGCTTATTTGCAAGAGTGGCAATAATAAGCTTCTCATGTAAGAACTGCTTGTAGAGGTGATAACAGATGATGATAAGCTTCTCGGCGGAGAACTGGTGCTGATCGATGATAAGCTTCTCAGGCGAGAAATGTCGCTGATCGATGATAAGCTTCTCAGGCGAGAAATGTCGCTGATCGATGATAAGCTTCTCAGGTGAGAACAGGTGCGTATCTGGT
Organism: Lathyrus sativus; assembly: GCA_963859935.3. Lineage (NCBI taxonomy): Eukaryota > Viridiplantae > Streptophyta > Magnoliopsida > Fabales > Fabaceae > Lathyrus > Lathyrus sativus. The sequence continues at coordinate 445,559,039 of OZ012739.1, read as the reverse complement.
TGCGTAAGGCTGTGATAAGCTTCTCTGGTGAGAACCGTTGCTGATCGATGTTGTAGGATTGTTATATCGATAGGCTTCTCAGGCGAGAACAGTCGCATACCGATGCTGTAACGTGTAGGATTGTAAAGTGTTGTACTGATAGATTTTCCAGGCGTGAACTGGCGTGTATCTGTAAAGGTTTTGTGATTGATTTTCTTGAAAGATAGTGCAAAATAAATGCACATCCGGGTACAGTGATAAGCTTCTCAGGAGAGAACAGTCGCATATCTGCCAAGGTAGGGTGAAAATTTTAAACGGTGCAAAATAAATGCACGTCCGGTTGGGCTCGACGACCGACAAGACTGAGATTCAATCTAGGATCGAGCTAGAAAGAAGACTGGTAATCAAGACTCCATCGAGGGAATGATCTCGAAGGGTAGATATCTAATCCTGGCGAGGAAAGATAGCTGAAGTAACCGTCATCCACGAGGATCGAGCTCTGTGGGGAAACTGGAAACAAGTAGGTATTTTATGCTTAAGGCTGACAATCTATTTGAAGAGAATGGACAAACCCCAGTTACTCGGCGGTAACAACCAATGACGGCGAAACACAATGAACCTGTGAATGCTAATGCATATATTAATGTGAGTGTATGTTAATGTCTATGTAGTTAAATATGCAGGATGCTATGAAATGAGTATGTAATGAGTATATGAAATGAGTATGTGATGCTTATGCCCCTGCGTATGCTGACGAAACATACTAAAGACGGGACGAGAGATGAAATAAACATCTCGACGGAGATACCCTACATTCTCTGCAACCAATACGTCAATCATGGATGAGAAGGATCAATGGTAGAACCAAATCTGGTTTTAAAGTTCTGAATTCTCTGGGGAGAAAGTAATATGCTTGGGTGCACAGTATCATGTCTTCACATGGGGAGAAGAAAACCTGAGGGACACTTTCGGGTTACCCAAGAAAAATTTGTCAGCTTATAGTCTTGCTGGGGACTGTGACGAGCAATGGTTTAAAAGTATTTCTGCAACAATGAGATTGTCCGAGGAATGAAGAGATCCTTCCGAAATTTCCACTAGTCAAAGTAATTTCTTATATTTTTCGATTGCGTTTTCGAAGAACAGTTTTTTTAAAAAAATTTCAAAGCACCTTTCATTTTCTAAATTTAAGAATAAATGGCATTTTGCATAACAATAGAAACAAGAGTAATGCACCAAGGAATGTAAGTAACAAGATGGTATCTTTTATTGAAGGATGACAGCTTGCTGAGGGCATAGCTCCACAGATGATTATGCTTTGAAATTGGCAACATGAGGAAAGGTTACATTGAATCCACGACACCTACTGACACTAATAACTAAGACTAATCCAGAATCTTGCTTTGGACGAGGATGAACGAACTGAAAAATGGATCTCATGTGGAAAGTGTGTCCGCGATGATCGGTGTTTTCTGATGCAATGAAATGCCTTCGCCCCTAACTTTTGCCTGGACCGCCTTTTCGGGTTTTCGATCCACCGGGACACTCTTTTTTGCCTAAGTCGCCCTTTCGGGTTTTCAACTTAGCGAGCTTTTTATTATTATTACTTTTTCTAACCCTTACTTTTGCCTAAGTCGCCTTTTTCAGGTTTTCAACTTAGCGGGTTTTTAGGCATAGTATTTTCGGACTGCATCAGAATTCATGGGATGTGCTAGCTCTTCTCCATCCATTGTTATAAGTATCAGAGACCCTCCGGAGAAAACGGTCTTTACAACAAATGGGCCTTCATAATTGGGCATCCACTTTCCACGCATATCTTTATGCACTGGCAAGATCTTTTTGAGTACGAGCTCTCCTTGACGGAACTCACGGATACGAATCTTCTAATCAAATGCTCTTTTCATCCGTTTCTGATATAATTGTCCATGGCACATAGTTGTCATGTGTTTCTCGTCAATGAGATTCAACTGATCCAGTCTGTCTTGAACCCATTCAGTTTCCTCAAGTTCAGCTTCCATCAACACCCTTAAAGAAGGTATCTCTACTTCGATGGGGAGTACGGCGTCCATTCCATACACCAATGAGAAAGGTGTTGCCCCTGTCGAAGTTCGCACTGAGGTCCTGTATCCATGCAAAGCAAACGGTAACATCTCATGCCAATCTTTGTAAGTCACGACCATCTTTTGCAGGATTTTCTTGATATTCTTATTCGCAGCTTCAACGGCCCCATTCATCTTAGGACGGTACGGAGAAGAATTGTGATGAGTGATCTTGAAACTGTCACACAACTCCTTCATGGTCTTGTTATTCAGATTGGTGCCATTGTCAGTTATTATCCGACTTGGAATTCCATAACGGCAGATAATTTCTTTCCTGATGAAGCGGGCAACCACTTGCTTAGTTACGTTGGTGTAGGAAACAGCCTCTACCCACTTGGTGAAATAGTCAATAGCAACAAGGATAAAACGATGACCATTAGAAGCCTTCGGCTCGATTGCCCCAATCATGTCAATGCCCCACATTGAGAACGACCATGGTGAAGACAAAACATTCAACGGCGAGGGAGGTACATGCATTTTATCAGCGTAAATTTGGCACTTATGGCATTTTCTAGCGTATTGGATGCAGTCAGCTTCCATAGTTAACCAATAATATCCAGCCCTTAGCATCTTCTTAGACATAGCATAACCATTGGCATGAGTTCCGAAGGTCCCCTCGTGAATCTCTTGCAGTAACATGTCCGCTTCCCGTTTATCAACACATCTGAGCAAAACCATGTCGTAATTTCTTTTGTATAACACACCATTACTGATAAAGAATTTTGAAGCCAGTCTTCTCAACGTTTTCTTGTCCAGACCAGTAGCACCATCGGGATACTCTTGCTTGGCTAGATAGTTCATGATGTCGTGAAACCAAGGCTTTTCATCCACCTCAACCTCTTCGACCATTTGACAATACGCGGGCTCAACCTTGCGTTCAATATGGATAAGAGGTGCTTCATTAACGAATTTAACTTTCCACATGGATGCTAACATGGCTAAAGCATCAGCAACGTGATTCTCAGATCTAGGAACATGCTCGAACTCTATCTCGTCGAAATACTTAATCAGCTCGACAATGTAGTCCTTATAAGGGATTAACTTCTCATTCTTCGTTTCCCATTTGCCTTGTACTTGGTAAATAACCAAGGCTGAGTCACCACTTACTTTGAGAAGTTTGATTCGGAGGTGAATTGCTGCTTCGAGGCCGAGAATACATGCTTCATACTCCGCGACGTTATTAGTACACTCTAAGTCTAACCTTGCTGTAAACGGAGTGAACCCCCCTTTTGGGTTCATCAAAACGGCGCCTATACCATGCCCATTGAAATTCGATGAACCATCAAACATCATCCTCCACCAAAGACCTGGTTCAAGACCTTCGCTCGGATCTGGCTCTTCACAATCTCTCTTGATCAACAAAATATCCTCATCAGGAAAGTCAAACATAAGAGGTTCATAATCTTCTACTGGCTGATCTGCAAGATAATCCGATAAAATACTACCCTTAATTGCCTTCTGGGGTACATACTGGATGTCATATTCGGATAACAACATGTGCCAACGGGCTAGCCTCCCGGTTTGAGCAGGTTTTTCAAGAATATACTTGATCGGATCCATTTTAGAAATCAACAATGTGGTATGACAGACCATATATTGCCGAAGGCGCCTAGCGGCCCATGCCAACGCACAACAAATTTTCTCCAATGGTGAGTATCTGTTTTCACAATCGGTAAACTTCTTGCTCAGGTAATAAATCGCATGTTCCTTTCTTCCAGTCTCATCATGTTGCCCGAGCACACAACCCATAGACTTCTCAAGAACAGTAAGGTACATAAACAACGGTCTTCCGGGTACGGGAGGAATCAGAATAGGGGGGTCTTGCAAATAATTCTTAATTTTCTCGAAAGCTTTCTGACAATCAGGGTTCCACTCAACCGTCTGCCCCTTACAAAGCAATTTGAATATCGGCTCACAAGTAGCGGTCATGTTAGAGATAAACCTGAAAATATAGTTCAAACGCCCAAGAAAACCTCTAACTTGTGTCTCGGTTTGAGGAGCTGGCATATCTTGAATGGCTCGGACTTTTTCAGGATCTACCTCAATCCCTCGTTGGCTAACAATAAAACCAAGCAATTTTCCAGATCTGACACCGAAGGTACATTTAGCAGGATTCAATTTCAACTGATATTTCCTGAGTCGTTCAAACAACTTCACCAAATGGTCTAGATGTTCCTCTTCACTCTGAGATTTGGCTATCATATCGTCCACATACACCTCGATCTCTTTGTGCATCATATCATGAAAAAGAGTTGTCATAGCGCGTTGGTAAGTTGCCCCTGCGTTCTTCAAACCGAAGGGCATGACTTTGTAGCAAAAGGTCCCCCAAGGAGTAATGAAAGTAGTTTTCTCTCGATCATCGGGGTCCATCTTGATCTGATTATAGCTAGAGAAACCATCCATAAATGAGAATAACGCAAAACTGGCTGTATTGTCTACAAGTGTATCAATATGTGGCAGAGGGAAGTCATCTTTCGGACTTGCTTTGTTCAGATCCCTGTAATCCACACACATCCTAACTTTACCATCTTTCTTGGGCACTGGCACAATGTTGGCAACCCAATCTGGATATTTTGCAACTGCCAAGAAACCTGCATCTAACTGTTTTTTAACCTCATCTCGAATTTTCAAAGCCATGTCGGGTCTCGTTCTTCGAAGCTTTTGTTTGATAGGTGGACAATCTAGCTTAAGTGGCAACTTGTGAACAACAATGTCTGTGTCTAGACCAGGCATATCTTGATACGACCACGCAAACACATCAATATATTCTTTTAACAACTCAATCAGCCCCTGCTTAACCTCTGTCCCAAGCCTTGCACCAATCTTGACCTCTTTCTTGTTTTCATCTGTACCAAGATTAATTAAGTCCACCTGCTCTTTATGCGGTTGAAGCTCTGTGTACTCGTACTCAATCAATTTTGTCAGTTCAGCGGGTATTTCAAAATCTTCTTCACCCTCGTCTTCAGCTTGATTGATGGGTGCATCCCAGTTAGGAGTGTCACTAAAGGCATTGGATCCAACAAGGTTTGCGATGTCTCTGCATGATGGAAGGCTTACTTAATTAAAATGCTCGAAGATATGTAAGATAAGAAATGAAATGCTATTTTTTTTTTGTTTTATTTTTTTGAAAAAGATTGCCAACTTCATTTTTAAAAGGTGGAAACGAAAAACGCAAATGAACCAAAGTGGAATTGAACAAAATGCCTTTATTAATATCCTTTTAAAAGTGAAAGGTGGCCCAACAAAAGCGACCCTATAGCCTTGGGCAGGGCTACGGATTTTTTGTTTGAAAACATAAGTGAAAATGCTAAAAATTACTTTGATAATGGAAAAATAACAGGGATCTCTACGGCCTCCCAGTTGTTCAAAGCTGCATCACCCTTAAACACCAGGTTGCTCAGATCTTCATCTTCCCCACAGTCACTGACGGCATTGACTTGGAAACCTCCGCTGACAAATACCTCTTGGATAACCTTCGGACGCCCTTTGACAGTTGTGGCAGCTCCATTCTGAGTTGGTTTGTAACCCAACCCAAAGCGATCAGTCTTGGTCTTGACGTCAATTACTTCTCCCCAACCTTCCGGAATGCCCCTGTCAATTGTTGATTTGGTACTCTTCAGAGATGCAAAAGATGGATTACCCTAGCCCACTGTCTCTTCGACTTCTAGTAGAACAGCATTGGCGATCTCGAGTGCTTGAAAGGAGATTTCCAAAGCATTCTCATCGGCCTCGATGTAACAGAAAGAAGACAGGTTACTGACCATCAGATCCTCCTCACCGTGTATAATAACTAACTTTTCATCGATCACAAACTTCATCTTTTGATGTAACGTTGAGGTTACTGCCCCAGCGGCATGAATCCACGGCCTTCCAAGTAAGCAACTGTAATTGGGATTAATGTCCATGACCTGAAACGTGATATTAAAAACTTGCGGACCAATCAGGATAGGAAGTTCCACCTCCCCCATTACCGACCGACGAGAACCATCGAAAGCCTTGACGATCAAAGGAGTAGGTTTCAACACAGTCTCTTTGAAAACCAACTTATCAAGAACCCTCTTGGGTAGAACATTCAAAGAAGAGCCGGTGTCCACTAGCACTCTCGCTAAATTGTCCTCCTGACATTTCACTGATATATGTAAAGCACGATTGTGATTCGAGCCCTCCTTTGGTAACTCTTCGTTGCTGAAACTAAGGGTGTTGCATGCGGTCAAGTTGGCAATCACACTATCAAACCGACTGGTGCTGATATCTTGATCCACATGTGCTTGAGTCAAAACTTTCTGCAAGGCCATCCTATGAGCGGGTGAACTCATCAACAGAGATAAAATCGAAATCTTGGAAGGAGTTTGATGAAGTTGATCGATAACTTTATAGTCACTTTTCTTGATGATCCTCAAAAACTCAGCATCTTCACCATTCGTAACGAGTCCCTTACCTTTGTCTTTGACAGGCACTGGGATATTAGTTGTTTCCTTAGGTGGAACCTCATTGAAACGGGGAGTATACACACGGCCACTGCGAGTCATCCTGCTTGCCTCTGCGATATTGGTCACAGTGTCCTTAACCTCTTCATTTGGAATAACCTTCCCAGACTCCTTGTCAATCATCGTCATGTCATATCTCCAAGGTACAGCTTTAGGATCATTGAAAGGAAACGGACCTGGTTTTCGAATAATTATAGGCTTAGGCTGATTCGTCACAGGGATAGACGACTTTGCTATATCGAACACGGGGTTGGCAGAACTTGCCCCTGACAGATTAAACACTGGTACCTTACCCTTTGATTCAGGCTGATGGAAGACAGGCTCAACCACAGCGACTTCATCCTTCTTGGCTTGGCTTGTCACTTGTAAAACACCCTCATTAATCAACCTCTGAACATCATTCTGAACCAACACACAACCTTTAATACTGGCATCACAACTTGCGCATGCGACGTGGGATGTATCTACTAGACCAGCTTCAAACAGTTTCGAATGGAATATCTTAAGAGGAGTCTTAATCTGAACAACATCCAGGACATAACTTTCCTCAGAATCAGCACTAATGGCATTAACACTTTCATGGTTAGGAAAAGGGTTCTTCTTAACATTCGGTTGAGGATCTTCAAATGACAAAATCTTCTTTTCCAACAGATCCCTGACAAGACTTTTGAGAGCATAACAGTTCTCCAGATCGTGACCAGGCGCACCCTCATGAAATAAACAATGAGCAGCGGCGTTGTAATTGGCGGGCAGAGGATTAGGAGGCGGACCCAAAGCTCGAGTAGTGATTAGACCTTGCTTGACTAATGAGGGATACAACTCTGTGAAAGTCATTGGAATCGGCAGACAAGGTTTATACTGTCTCTTGTTCGGAACATTCTGGCGAGGGGCTGGACTCTTTGGCTGTTGATGAGCGGGAGCGTTGGGCGCTTGTTGATAGTTAGGAGGCGGATAAACAGGAGATTGTTGCATGGGTTGATACATAGGAACCTGTTGATTGAAAGAAGGCGCAACAGCTGACACATAGGGTTGTTGAGCATATTGAATCGGATACCCTTGAGGTTGAGCATAACCTTGCGGATATTGATAAAATTGGTCTCTTCGTCTACCAGAGGATATAGCATTAGTCTCACCTTCTTTCTTCTTCTGAGAGTTGTACGAAGGTTTCTTCGGCTGATCCTTTGAAACACCATGAGTATTTGTCATTTTACCGCTTTTCATACCCAATTCAATCTTGACACCCACAGCAACGATGTCAGAGAAATTTGAAGTCACACTACCCACCATCCTTTCGTAAAATTCTGGACGAACCGTGTCGACAAACCAATCAGCTAACTCTTTCTCGGTCAAAGGAGGTTCTACTTGTGAAGCAATCTCTCTCCACCTTTGAGCATACTCTTTGAATGACTCAGAATTCTTTTGTGACATACTCAGCAACTGTCTTCTGTCAGGAGCCAGATCCATATTGTACTTGTAATGTTTGATGAAAGCGTCAGATAAATCTTGGAAACTCTTAATGCGAGACTGGTCCAAAGTTAAGTACCACTTGGAAGAAGCACCCTTCAAACTGTCTTGGAAGCAATGAATCATCAATTTATCATTCTCAACATGGGCAGCCATTTTGCGATAGTACATGATCAGATGACTCTTAGGACAAGTGGCACCTTCATAGCGATCGAAGTTCGGAGTTTTGAACTTCGGGGGAATAACCAAACCTGAGACCAAACAAACGTCCCTTGCAGCAGCCCCAAAAATTTGATCACCTTCTACCTTTCTCAATCTCTGGACGATAGTGTCTACTTCCTCACGAAGCTTGTCATGTTTCTCATAACTTTCAACATTCTCATCAAGATTATCGAAGACGGTCTCATTGAAATACGGTTGCACACGGGTGTGCACAACAGGTGGTGCAAAGATAGGAGCCCCCCTAGAAACTTCAGAAAATAAAGGAACGGCTTGCTGAACAGGCTGATTAATCGGAACAGTGGCTTAAGGAGGCACAAAACCGGGAGCAAGACCATAAGGTGGGTCCCTTGCTACGGTCACATTTGGTGGAGGGTCCACGGTAATGCCGGTAATCTCGGAAACAACAGTGGGCTGGGTATCCATCTTAGCATTCATGACATGTAACAATTCCATCATACGCCCCATACCCCCTCGTAGGTCTTCAAGTTCGTTGCTAAGGCGATCAATCTCTTTTGTCTGATCCTCCATTCTCTTCCGAGTTTGAGCTCTAGTGTTGTACTGGTGCCGAGGACTCAGGGTGACGAAACTGGAAGGCGAGAGAACCGAACATGAGAAAACGGAAGACACATGCAATGCAAGAAGACATATGATGCTATGATGCGAATGCAAATGAAGATTTTCATGGAATTCAAACATTTACGAATGTCGTGGGGTACCAAGGAAATCTTTTTCTTGTTTTTTCATTTTTATTTTTTATTTATAGTATCCCGCGATATAAATGATGTTTGAATTCCATGAAATACAATGCAATGGGATGCTTTATGGATGCCATGCACATGAATACACGAAGCCCTAGGTTAAAAGTCATGAGTGGAGTTAAGGTCTACCCATCCCCAAAAGGAGTGTACTATAGGTTAGTTGTACCTGCCGAACAAGGTTCTACAAAGTGCCCAAAGTCATCAGCCCATCTTTCGGATATTATCAACCTTCCGATTGACTCGGGGGTTAATAATATTCTCAAGAGAACCTCTTTTGAGTGTAGTATCGCGTAGCAACCATTGTAGGATTACTCCCACATAGTTCCCGCACTACATCCTAAATAAGGCCAAGGTGGTGTTAAGGTACTACGGTTCCCAATATCACAGACTCCAATCGACCATGGAAGAAGTTTTCACGATTACTCGTTCAACCGAACCATTTTCGAAAAAGGTCTCAATTGAACGGTGATTCTCGAATCAGCTTGGTCGGGATTCGACTCCCTATAAGCTTCATCGAATATATCCCCATCCTATAATAATGTCACTAGTCCGGGCGTAGGACTTCTCTCACAACACAAGGAACAGTCCCAACCCAGAGCACAAATATATACATGCAAAATAACAAAACAAGTAGCAATAAATATGAACAAATTAGGGATAACCCTCAAAAATTAAGAATAGTCCCCAGTGAAGTCGCCATTTTCTGTTGCGGTGGAAATAGGATCACAAACTATTAATTAGTTTGAATCGCAATTCAATTCACAACCACTCTTTGATTTATCCGAAGGAAAAGGTCAAAAGAGGGAAAACCTATTTTGCATCGTAAACACAATGCGGGGGAAAGATCTAGGGTTCGGGGGTTGGTTAAATTTAGGGAAGGTATTAGCACCCTAAACTTCTGTAGTACTCTACAGGAACCTTTTGTTCAATGCTTACTATTTGCTCTATTTATTTGCTTAAGGTATATGTACAAAGGGATTAAAAGTGAGAAAGGAGACCTAAGGGGTTAATTCTAAGTTTACTCGGCAAGACATCGCATCTTGTGCCTACGTATCCTTACGGGAATGGAATCAGAGTAATCGTAGTTCCCCTCAAAAGGGAGGTTAGAGACTTCTTGACTGTGGTCAAGGTCTCAAGGGGAATAAACATGTCTTAAGGACACGCTTACGTGGAGTGTTGAAACTCCGAATCTCTACGTTGAAATGTTAAGTTGTAATTAGGGTTAGGTTAAGGATTCCACGGCGGGAAACCCTAAAATGAGCGCGGCGGCTCTTTGACCTAATGCTAGGGGTATAATGATAATTTTGTCCACAGTGAGACATATATGAAAATTTAGGGTTGAAAAGGTGTAAGGGTTGAAGTTTTGAGGACTATTGGCGCGACGACCAAAAGCTAGACCTAATCTTCGGAGGTGTGTATTGTGACAGGAGTATTGATAAATGTGTGAGACTTGAACCATGCAAACAGAGAAATAATATCGATAATTTAAACCATATAAGCAGGAACTTAAAGACAGAAATTAAAGCGCGATTGTTAGGGTTCGCGGAGTTACAAATGAGAAGCAGTTACAATAATAATGAAACTTAAAAACACAACGCAATAGTAGTAAACATGAGCTGCAAAAGATGAACACCCGTTAGTAGGCAAAGTCAGACGGTAATTGGACGGGTCATGAGACAAGAGTGCAATGTTGAAAGTTTTTTTATTGTTTTTAAAGAAAAAGGTTTTGATTTAAGTTAAAAGGAAAAAAAGATTAGTTTTAATTTTCAAAAAATGGTTTTAATTTAATTATAAAAAGTTTTAATTCCAAAAAAAGATTTGATGTTGTTATTAAAAAAAATATTTCTAGTTATTATTTTAAAGAAACTTTTGGTGCTATTTATTTTAACAGCAATTTTAATATTAAAAAAAAAAAGTTTTTAACAACAAACAATTTTAATATTTAAACAAAAGTAAAAGGTTTTAAAAACAATTTTAACTATATAAAAAAATAAAAGGTTTAAAAAAACAATTTATAAAAACAAAAACAAAAATAAAAGGTGTTGGGCCGGTAATCACCTCCGGACCCAACCCGGTCCGTCTTCAGGAACAAAAAGGGCATGTTTCTGTTTTTAGGGTTTAAACCCTAAATTTGCAGCATCCGCGGCGCCGGTTATCTCGCTCTTGCTTCCGTCACTCTTCGTTTGCATGCTTCATTCTTCTCAGCTATCCTGAAACACACACGAAAATATGATTAAGTATTGAAGCACAGATCCTTGTCTTACTTTTCGAAGGCTTCGATGGCGAGGTTTTGCGTTGAAAAGCGATGATGACGATATGGTCTGAGCTTCAAGGGGGTTTGCCCGTTGTTGTATGAAACGGCGCCGGCGGACCTCCTTCGGTGGGTTCTTTTCGTCCTCGCGGTGTTTCTGTCGGTTACGGCGACGATGATGAGGGATACGCTTCCTCTGAGTCTAGACGACCTCATTGATAATCGAGGACGAGCTTTGAAGATGGTCTCAGCTCTTTATTCGCGGTTTTTTTATGGGACTCCTTGGTTCTCTGCCGCGGCCGTCTTTGGATCTTTTTTCGCTAGGGTTTCACACAGGTGACATTGTTCTTTTATATCCTTCTCTGATTTTCGAATGGGCTTGGATAATATCTCTTTTGCGTTACTATTGGATTTTTCGATCTGATATGATTTGCTGTGATTTTTTGATTTGATTTGAACACTTTCCATATTTGATTCGCCTGGACTCCGCCTTTTGGATTTCAAACGGATATGCTTTGATTATTTGGATTTCGTTGGATAACTGGATCCACTTCGACTTGGATAACCTATATTGACTTGTATTTCTGGCTTTTTCAGATGTGGGCTCCCCTTTGAATGAACTAGTTTTTTCTTGAATCTTCAGATATGAGTTTCAGTTTGGGATCCTAATTCGAATTCCACTGTGGCTGGCTTGGATGTTCATCCGTCTTGTTTGGTGATGGATTGGAGGAAGGCTCTTAATTCAGACATGTGTTTGATAGACCCTTCGTCTTTTGTGATGTTGGATTCTTTGTGATGTTAGATTGTTTGTGAATTTTTCCGATAGGGCTGATATTTTGAATCGTTTTCTGATATGGTTTCAAATCAAGTTCAATTTACTCTTCTGGTTTTTTCTGTCACGAACTTCATTAACTTCCTTTTTCTTTTTCAGAACTGGTTTATGGCTGTGAATTTTGTGGTTGTGATGTTCAACTGAGCCTTAAACTTTGCACTTTACTTTTCCAATGTGCCTTGCACCTTTAGTCGGGATTTATTCTGAACTGATACGTAACTGATTATGCGAGCTTATCTTGCTTTCTTTCTCTGGTATAGTTTCGCTCGTAGGTGTGATTTGTATTGTGCTGCGTTGAAATTCGAATGTTTTTTATGATGCTCTGTTTAAGTTTTGAGACAACTTTTTCTGATGTTATTTTACTTGTTGATTTTTCAGAGTTTTGGCCCGTTGGGATCTTATTCGAGGCGAGTTTCAACTGACCAATTTTGGGATTCTTTGTTTGATTGTTCTTGCACTGAACTTGTCTTGAACTGAACTTGCTCTTTTGGTTTATTGCCTTATTGCTGTCGTGGCTTCTTGTTTTTTTTTTGAACATGAACCGAATCTGATGTATTCTGAACTTAATTGTGAATTGGGCTTGATTTTGCTGAACTACCCTTGGTCTCTTATTTCCTGGCTCAACTTAAATCTTTTCTTTTGGGGTTGAACTTGTTTCTAAGTTTGTTATGAACTTTGGCTTCAATCTATGCCCGAATTTTTCTGATGCTGTTTTGTGAATTTCAGGTGTTGGATAACTTCGGAAGAAAAGCGGTTCAGACCTACCGGCATCTGGGTCTGAATCTGAATTGGCCGTGATGTTTTAACTCTGTATCGGATTGAAACAACTTGGAATTTAACATATTTACTTGATGACGACACCATGTTTACTTGATGGAATGGTGCTTAGCTTGACTTTGGAAAAGAATCTAATTTTCGGCACGTGCCCCTTTTCAGTTAATCATTTATCGGCCCGAACTTCTTTTATCTCTTCATCTTTCTTGGCTGTCCCGTATTGATAAGAACAGAAATTTCTTGATCTGACGTCGATGGCGCGGATCGGTAACGGGGGTAGGATGCGGCTTCGGTCGTGCCACTCCCGGCACTCGATGATGACGATGTTCTGAGAGTGTCAAAAATAATTTCTAACCCCTTCTTGCTTCTGTTTGTTTTCTTATTTTTTCAGGTAATTGAGATGTATGAAGAAACTCAAAGGAGCCTCATGAAGAACACTTGGAATTCTTTAGGATTTTTCTTTTTAGACTAAGATATTCATTGTAACATCCTTTTCTTGTGAGTAAATTAGATATTCAGAAGCAATTTTCCTTTTCAAACTTGTAACCTTAAATATTTGTGAAATAAAAATCCAATGAAATGTTCATTGTAGCTTTCTCAATTGTAAGTCTAAACATTCATGAATAATAATTCATAAATTATTTAAACTCACCTTTAAGCCATAACTTATGAACATTTGTGGATAAAAATTCCAAAATATCTAAAACTTACTTCCTCTTTGCCTCGATCCAGTGAATGATATCCCATAACATAACCAGATCCAAATTGAAATCCCCTTGATTACGTGACTCCTCAAACCAAGCTTTGGCAACATTCTCCTCATTTTAAGTTCAAATCTCAACTCATTGTGATGAAATAAGCTACTCGCCACATGATCTTGACATGATTAATCCATGTAGACAAAAAGCCTCGAAAATGGACGTCTTATTTATCCCCACATTGCAAACTCTGCTTGAAACGACCAAAACGCCCCCGGGATAATTCCTGCAAATCAAATCGCACTTAATGATTGGTTAGTGATTAATGGATGCAAAAATGAAATGCTATGCGAATCGACTGACTAAATGTAAGGGTAAAATTTGGGGTATTACACTAGTCAATCAGAAATCAAGTCACGGATGGCTAAGCAAGATAAGAAGTCTGAAGACATGGCTCAGTGGATGTCCAAACAAGATCAGAAGAATGAAACCATGGCAAAGTGGATGTCAAAACAAGAACAGTCCTCTTCTGAGATCACGAATCTGTTGAAGATGCTTTTGTCAAAACAATCTTAGTTTACTTTTCTTCTGATGTTTGCATCTAATGTTTGTACATGTACTTGAATATTTTCTGCTGTTTGTACTTTTGCTCTGAATGAATGAATGTTTCAAAGTTTTCTCCACATGATTTATATTATTTATTTTTTTTCCTTTTATTTGTCTTTTAAAAGTTCTTACTTTTTGCTTATGACAAAAAAGGGGGAGAAACTAGATTTGAACTGTTTAATTAAACTTTACTAGAATAAAAATTCACACATATCAACTTTATCTAACATAATATCTGAGTACTTCAGAACATTTGATAAGTATATTCTGTAAGAGAAACTCTGAGACTCTCAGATCATATGACAATTATCAGACTCTGACTCTGAAATATGCAAGACACTATGACTCTCAAATGGTTAAGAACAATTAAGCTCTAACTCTGAAAAATACTCAAGACAAAAAGGGAAGTTTCTATTCCTTATTTATATTTAATTCAAGGGGAGATTCATCATCTCAGGGGGAGTTATAATTGTTCTATTTTCAATTAAACAAAATTTCTGATGTTTTTGTCATCATCAAAAAGGGGGAAATTGTTAGAACACAGATTGGTTCTTAATAATATCTCTATGTTTTGATGATAACTATTATGAAATTTTGTAATTAAGAATTATAGACTCTAAAATTTGCTTAAGAATGTTTGCTGCAGATATTAAAGTAAATATCACTCCAGAAGCAAATCAGATCTGAACATAAGAAATATGCTAGACTCTGAAGCGTCAGATGCACCCATTAGAAGATTCTGAACGCTGCCATCAGAAGATCCTGAGCGTTGTCTCCAGAAGGATCTGAAGCAGAAGCTCCAGATGAATCTGAAGCAAGTCAGAAGCATCTGAACCAATGAAGAATTCTGTATGAAGAGTTTTCAAGCACAGTTACTTTAGAAGACTCTGAGAGTACTAACGCTGCCAGTGCTGAGGATCTGTCTCAAAACTCTGCTCTGAACTTATACACACTAAAAGCACACTTGCTGCAAAGACTCTGATTCAGCAAAACTCTGACCAACATCAGAAGGCTCTGATCATATTAGACTCTGATGATTTCTGCTGAAATTTGTTGAAGAAGAATTCAAAGATTATGTCCGTTGGAATATCCAAACGACTCTTTCCTTATTTATGCTAGACACAAGAACACAGACAAAAAGGATTTCTCTGTGCTTTCTTATTCTAGGAAAGGTCACTTGATGTGAAGACAAAAAGGGCTCAGACCTTTTAGTACACACTTCTCAACGTGAAAAGCTCTTGGATCACTGTGCCTATAAAAGCAAGTCTCCACTCATCTTCTTCAGTTGACGCATTACTTGAAAAGAATTCATTATCAAAGCTATCATACAACTCATATTCTTTCTAGAATTAATTTATGTGTTCTTAATCTTAAGTGAAAAATCACAGTTGTGATAAAGCTTTATTAGAAGCATTTTAACACTTGTATTTGTTATTACATTTGATTGTAAGAAAACCTTAAGAAGATCCAGTTAGGATCAGTAGTTCTTGAGAAGACTTTGAACAGTTGTTCTTAGTGCTTACTATTGTAATCAGTTGATTAAATAGTGGATTAAGTCCTTGTTTGAGAAAGGCAAATCACTCTAGGAAGGGTATACTGGAGTAGTTGAGTTCAACGAACCAGGATAAAAATACATGAGTTTTTATTTCTAAGTTTTTATCTTCATACTTATTCAACCCCCCTTCTAAGTATTTTCTCACCTTCACCAAGTATGATTGGACTCTCCTTGGGGTAGCTTGCGTGTGTCAATGATGATTGGGCTTTGCTGGGGAAAAACAGATGAAGCTTTCCTACATGCCAGTGGCAATTGGATTATGGATTGGGCTTCCTGACAATCACCAATAGGCCTTAATCTGTAGATTATCCGCGATGGGTCAGGTACGACTGACGCTGGAAAATATCCTATCTAGATTCAAAGGTTTTGGTTGAAGGGTCGAGGGATAGTAGCACGGCTTCCCGACATTCGTCTTGAACTTGAAGGTTGATCAAACCTGCTTGAGTAACTCTGACGATACGGAGAGGAACGATTCCTTTGTTTCCATATTTTGCCCCAGCCTGTGGGATTTCTATGGGATGTTCCTCGAAGGGGAATCTGCAATCCTTGCACCCTGATCTGCCTCAGCATCTTGAACCTCAAAGAGGTGCTTCATGTTAATTGCCCCATGGTCAAGAAACAAATTCTTCACTCTTAGGGTGGCCTGCCCCTGTCTGCCACGACTTTGCCCCTAATTGGCTAATTTGTGGGGAAATACCCTGGTTGTCCTTGAGATATTTATCGAATCTCGACTTGGCTGCTTCAGATTAACCGACTTCTGGATGGCTGACTCCCATGCTGTGATCATTTTACATAGTTTGCCCCGGTTCACCAGAATTCAGGCGTTCTACATTCTGTCCTGATCAAATCTTTCCATCGTGGACAATTTCCCGCTATCAAGCGCTTACTCGTAAGTAAAACAATCTGTTCTGCATAAAAGACATATCAAATGCAATGCATATGGCAGTTTTCAAAATCCATTCCTGTCCACTGGAAAAAAATTTGTGACATAAAATGTATGAAATCATTCATCAACATGTCGATATTAATACAACGCTGTAATGGGAATCCTTTCTAGGAGTCAGTTTCAATGTGATCTTCACCGAAGTATGCTTTCGAAACAAACCTATTTCAATTAGGACTTTTAAAGGTTGTAACATGGTCAGGTTCACGATTTTTAGAAAGAAAAGATAAAGGCTCAAAATTCATTTTAACCCACCCATTCTCCTTGATGTTCTCCAATCCTACGTTAAGCTAATTCGACCTTAGCGTTCACCTTTCAAAGGTTGAGTGGCGGTTTAAGAAATCATGCTTTTCCGAAGTGACAGTCACTCACTTTTCGTCTTTTGGCGTCCAGAGCCACACAATTTCATTCTTGTTTGAGGATTTTCTTTTTGTAATCCTTTTTTGCTTTTCGTTTTTTCATTCCCTAACTTTTTCCTGGACTAACTCTTTTGAGTTTCTTCGATTTTGAAGTCCAGCGGGATACCCTAATTTTTTCCTAAGTCGCTTGTTTGCAAGATTCGACTTAGAGAGCTTTTTCCTTTCGATTCTTTTCTTTCTTTCTTTTTTTTTCTTGTTTGAACAAATCGCATGACAACGGCTCGCCTGACTTGTTTAAAGAGATTGTGACTGTTTCACTCCTGATCGACCAGGTTTAACCATATGGTTTTTTAAGTATGACCTATAGCGGTGTGATTGATCCTTGAACGGGCACTCCTTTTGTAATTTGAACGCTTGGTCAAATTAACTGACACCTACCCTGCCCCTGGTTAAGATTGAGGGTTCTCCATCTTCAGAAAGAAACTCCTACAACTAGGCTCAAAGGGGTTAACAAGGGATTCTCTTCCTTATATCTCCGGTATTTGGGATTTGAAACAATGCATGTACATCATCAACAGGTTTTTATTCAAAAGCATACATTCAGAAGCTTGCGCTTCTCAAATTTTCGGCATCCTCCCCGGACTCCACTTAAACAAGCATTGGAAATAAATGAAAGCGATAGAGTGAACACGAATGGATTAATTTAAAAACATGCATATTTATTTCATTATCAATATCAATTGAAAACAACAAGTTTTACAAACGAGATTTGCAATTAAACAGGAAAGAAATCACAAACGTAAAGAAATGACATGATAAAATGCAGATTGCCAGTTTCTCGGAACTGGGCTTCTTGTATCTTGACTTGTTGGCGACTCAGCCGCTTCTAGCTTGTCCGTGGTTTGGTAGAGGATTCTATACAACATTGGGAACATCATCGGAGAAGTTGATTGCCTTGCTATCGATCAAGTCTTGTACCTATTGCTTGAATGCTTTGCAATCATCGATGGTATGACCGGGTGCCCCGGAATGGAACTTGCAATGAGCGTTCGCATCATAGCCGAATGGAGGCGCACCTGTTGGTGGAGCTAATGTTCTCTTCTGAATAAGCTGCAGTTGCAGCAAAGCTTGAAGAAGTTGAGAGTAAGGCATTGGCGGCACATCAAATACTCTGTTCATCGGGCCCCTCTTCTGGAATCTCCTAGGGGTGTAGTTCTGGTCCTGATTCTGATTTTGCAGCTGTTGTTGTTGTTGTTGTACCGGTATTATAATTCCAGCAACCTGTCGTTGGCGAGCATAATCCTGACTTCGCCTTCTTCCGCGAGAGTTGGATACTGAGTTAGTATCATCTTCACGCTTCTTACCCCCGAACACTTTCTTCCCCCAGCTGAGGAACCCTCACCGACCTGAATCTTCCCGATTTTGATGCCATTCTCCACATGTTCTCCAGTGATTATGAGGTCGGAGAAGCTTCCCGACATACCACTGACAAGTTTCTCATAATAAACCTCTGGAAGATTAGCCATGAACATCTCAACAAGTTCTCGCTCAACCATCAGTGGTTGAACTCTTGCTTCCAGATCACGCCACCTCTGGGCGTACTCCTTAATGCCTTCGTTGTTCTTCTGAGACAAATTTTGTAGCTGAACCTAGTTGGGAGCCAGATCGCTGTTATACTGATAGTGGCGCACAAATGCTTCAGCAAGGTCTTTCCAACTGTGTACACTGGTGGGCTCTAAACCCATGTACCACTCCAGTGAGGGGTCTGACAGGCTGTCTTGGAAGAAGTGCATCAGCAACTTCTCATCTTCAAAATGTGCAGACATCTTTCGATAATAGGACCTCAGATGGACACGGGGGCAAGTAGTGCCCTTATACTTCTCGAAGTCAGGTACCTTTAACTTTGGAGGCACCTTGAGGTCTGAGATCAACCCCATCTTGGTCATATCAACGCCCATGGAATTCACGTTCTCCAAACTCTTCATCTTGTCTTCGAGCGCTTTTAACCTTAAGCGAGCTTCAGAATTCAGTTCGCCCTCGGCTCCTTCCATTGAGAATAAGTCCTCTTGACGATCCTCCTGCCAAGGTTGATGGCCATTGCCATGCGCAAATCCAGAAGCATCAAGACCATAAAGATTACTAGCACCAGTGTTCCCAACATTACTCGTTCCTCCAGTATTACCATTGCCTATACCAACATTACCATTGGCCTTAAAGTTGCCATTTCCGGCTCCAGTCGTATTCCTATTAGCTCCAACATTAGTAACAACATTACCATTGCCACTTTCGTTCCCTCCAGTAACAGGGATGTTAGCATGAGGGGTCTCAATAAGCGGAGGGTTTACAATATTCCCACCGTGTAGCACACCGTTGCTATCCACGCGTGCAATCAGAGGTTGCACCAAAGTTCCGAGCTGGTCCTGGCCATTGGCGACCACTTGCATGAGATCCATAAAAGGATCCATCCTCTCCCTGAGCTCTTGAATGTCATTCTGAACCTGTTCCATTACTCTGACCTGATTTGCTCTGGTAGAATACCGGTGAATTTGTCTGTGATCAATCCTGATACAAACCTGTAAGCACAAAGGGTTAGAAAAACAGCTCGAGGTACCTGTTATGCAAATGATTCATGCAAATGCAAATGTGTGTCTGTGCCTTGGGGAAGTCCCCCCGATCCTAGTTTCCAAGAAAAATAAAGTCCAACATCCAATCATGGAAAGAAATCCTCATATATATTTGAAAAACCCACGCGGGTAGCGTACAACTGTAATCAAATACAACTGAAGCAACAAGTGTGACCCCAACCAACAAACCTGGTGGTGGTCAGCACATCAATGCATAAAAGATACAAAGAAATACAAAGAAATCAAGTGCGGCTACGGGCACAAAAATCTTCCAATAACTTCTTCATAGTGGGATGGTCAGGTTGGGTGAGCAGACCCCGGATTAGCAGATCCCTCTGCCTGATGGTATCCTGGAGATCCTTGGAAACATCCCCACGGGCACCTTCTCCTGAGCAGTCTTCCACTCTGCACCTCTTAGCGTCAGCTCTGAGTTGACAATCTTACAGGTTTACCTTGGTTTCAACCAATCTGTACTGAATGTCACGTCAAAGGGATGCTTCAGCCTCTATCTTTTTGTCCTTGATCTCAATCTGGGCCTCTAGCTTGGCTATTTGTTGCTTCAGCTTCTCCTCTCGCTCTTTGTGCTTGGTTAGGGTGTTGCTCCACAATGTCTCGTATTTGGATAACTTCAGATGCACCCTATCCAGGTCTCTCTTTTTGGTGGCAAGCACATTGTTGACAGCCTTAAAATCCAAACCTAAACGTTCACGCTCAGCCCTCTGTTTGGTCAAGTCTGTGCCTAGCCGGTTCACCAGCTCAGTCTGTTTTTTGAAGGAATAGACGGCTTCGCTCTTCTCGCTTCGGAGTTGAGCGATTTCTTTTTCCAGTTCTTCATTGGCTTTCCGTAGCTCTTCCTTCTCTTGGAGCATCTGGTTGAACTTTTGAATATCAACTGTGGTTGGTTCCTTGACCATGGGAGGATATAACGGTTTCACTGCAGGAAATGGCATCAGAAACTTGGCGGCTCTTTCTCGGATCCAGACCACATATGGATCAAAGGCCTTGTTATTGCTCTTTCCCAGCAAAACTTTTCCTTTTCTATGAACTTTTCTCCAAGCTTTCTCTTCCTTAACCAAAGTGTCACCTTCAAGCAACCCTCTGAGATACAGAGATTCCTGTATCTCTTCCTCTTCAGGAGGACCTCTTAGTGCATACCCAAATTGTAGTACCAGCAAAGAGGGATTGCAATTAATACACCCGTTCCTTCCGACCAGGGGGATGTTAGGAAAGACACAGCAGCTATGCATAACCTGTTTGCCTAGCAGATCTCTATCAAACCAGGTGATATTGTCAGCAGACAAACCCATCAAATGTGCAGACCAAGGTGAAGTCTCAGCAGAATCAATAAACGGACCAGTTTTAGGAAGATGGCTGACAAACCACTTATCCAGCAAAGGAGCGCAACATGCCACATTCTTCCCCTTTGTGTTTTCATTCTTGCTGTGAACTGAATGATAAACGTCTCCGAGGAGAGTGGGCACTAGATTCCCGGAAGCGAATATGTGGCAGGCATCCATACCTATGATGTTCGGGTGACTTGGGAATAACACGATTCTGTATATGCAAAGGGCTAAGATGGCATTGAATACAACCCAGCAACCCTTCTTGGAAAACCTTTGGGCCTTCTCCATCAGGAAAGGCAAAGAGAAACCATAAACTCCAATCTTTCTGAACAACATCCCTTTCAGCTCTGAGTCATCTAGATGAAGGGCAACAACCAACTTACCCAAGTTAGGTTCACCATCAACACGGTAATAAGGCATCTGATTCGACAAAGGTACCCCCAACAAGTCAGAATACTCTTCTAAGGTCGGAGCCAGGACATAGTCTGGAAAAACGAAGCATCTGAGCCGCGGGTCATAAAACTGCAGAAGAGCGTAGAGGTCGTTCAACTCGTACGTAGAAAGCTTACACACAATATTCATAAGTCTCCCATAACTTTTTATGAAGTCCTCCATTACTTTTTTATCAGCCAAAGAAATGAAATCCCGTAACTCTCGGATGTCAGGTGTTGGTAGCTTGTAAGCCACTATTTTCTTCAGAGATGCCATGTCGGCCATAAGGATCAAGATCACTAGAACCAGGGGAGAAGTATGCACCTGCAACACAGACACACGTTAATGAAATGAGAATGAGAATGCAAAATGCAACAATTCAAACATGCAAACATGTGGCAGGAGATCAAGATGACTGTGTTGTTGGTTGAGAAGGACCAAAATTCTGCTTCGGCGAGAATATAACACAACTCTGATGATAAGAACCCTCTGATACCAACAATACTGATTCACTGTCAAGAAAACTAGGTTGTCTGAAGGTCAAGGTTTCCTGCAATAACCCGACCCTGCTCACATGTATGGACCTAATCACGGACAAGGTTCAGCATCCTATGCGTTTCTCAGTGTCACAGACTTTCACGAAATGATGATACGTTCACCATTTCTGGTTTGGCATCATCACTCCCTGAAGAGGCCTAACATAGCTGAGTCACAAATGATCAGTCCCCAGAGTCGACAATCCTCAGATCCAAAATCCCCTCGAGTCCAAAGGACCGATAGGAAGTCATCAAAGAGAATCTCTTCTAAGTGTGGATTACATGGGAACTGATGCAAGAAAAGCAAGCATGTCCACCACTAATCCACTCTAATACTATGTGTTCTCTCAAGCCTGGGTCTGGCTTCTCGCTCGTGAGAATCAGTCCCTCCTACAACAGCATAGCAAATAATCATATTATACTAAAATTAAAAATGCAAGAAAGTAAAGTGCGACAAATAAATGCAAACCCAACAGTTAAACACGCAAGCGCTAGGATTGACTCGCATAGGGAACCGGAAAACCAGAGACTCTGGGTTCGGTCCCCAACAGAGTCGCCAACTGCTGGGGATGATCCAGACAGCTAGGAGGAAAATCCAAGGCGAGACTCGCATAGGGAACCATCGCAATCCCCAGCAGAGTCGCCAGCTGTCGCTACTGTGAAAATAAGGTGCCGGCAAAACAGAAGAGTCGCCACCTTTCGTTATTTATCCCACAGAAAGGGAAAGGAAACGATCGGAAAAACATGACGAAAAGGTATAAGACAAGGTCATCGCAACCATGTCTGGGTTCAGGAGTCGGTTACGCAAGGGGAAGGTATTAGCACCCCTCACGTTTGTTGTACTCAACGGGATCCATGCTTGTTGTGTTTATCTGACGGGTTAGTTTAATTATCTACCTATCAAGGCTGGTCTGAAAAGAAAAGAAAATTGACTCGGCAAAGCATCACGCTTCGTGCCTACGTATTCTCGTCAGAGAACGAGAAATCAGAGTCAACGCAGTTCGGCTAACTATGGGTAAAGGGAAGGTGGAAGGTGGCTCGCCAATACGTCAGTATTGTGCCTACGTACTCTCAACAGGTGTGAGAGATCAAAGCTTACGTAGTTCGGGCTAAGATGGGTTCATATTCATTTGTTTTTCCGAGTATGGTTAACAAACAGTTCCATCAGTTTGGTGTATGCAGCTCGCTCGTCGGAGACTCGTGCGTTACCGTTTGCGGTAGAACTGGGAGTTAACGACACTCTTTTTCTGAAAACGTTTTCCTGATTACTGGCCCACGGGGCAAAAGGAAGTTTGATATTTGTTTTTGTCTTTTACGGAAGAAGTGTTTTTTATGGATGTTTGTAGTTCGTACTGCACTAGAGACTATGACTTAGGAGTGAATGCGTCGCATGTCACCCAAAGGGTACCATACTAAACATCCTGATTACTGGAAGGAAACCCTCCACTAACCATTTCCTAAGTGGCTTAAGGCTCGTAACATACTGTACTAACTTGCCTTTATTATGTATTTTAGTGTTGTTTTGGAGATGAGAAGGAGAAAGGACTACAGGGGAGACTATCAAGATTCCTTACTGTTGTCATGCAATGGATTCATCCTATGGGTTGAGTTTGAAACAGGGAACTCCTAGACGTTATCATGCAAAGGTTTCAACCTAAAAGTCTATCATCACTTCCTTATCAAAGGAAGTGAGAGTCCTACGAGATCATGTCAATGGGAAACAAAAAATAAACTGCAAAAATCATTAAAGCAGATGACACAGAAAAGCAAATAGTAAAGATGCAAATGCGATGCAACAATACAAGTAGAGGGAGAAACTCAACCTCTAAGCAAATAAGCAAAGAGGACAGACACAAGCAGACAAGCAAAGGGAGGGTCACCTCAAGCTTTCAATGCAAACACATCAGCTAGAAAAGGGAAAATAACATACAAGCAGAGGGAGAAACTCAACCTCTAGGCAAACAAGCAAAGGGAGCTTAGCTCAACCTTTCAATGCAGTCATGCTCCTAAACTTAAAATATTATACACATGAGACTATCCTAATGCATCAAGCAACTCAATCAAACAGGGAAGAGAAAGGTAACCAAGATGAGCAACAGGGAAGTCATCCCAGGCTACGTCAGGTTGGATGTGTGTCAACTCAAGAGTCCATCATGGGCTCAACCTCTTTAGGAATGCATAAAATCCAACTAAAGGAAGGATTAGGCTCTCCCAAGAGGGATCCTATGTCAATAGGACAGAGAAACTGGGTGTTGGTCCTAGATATCAATCTAAGGTATCTGGTTCAGGTGTATCAACATAAAATGTCCATCTAAGGCTCAACCTATTGAGGAATGCACAGAATCCAACCAAAGGAAGGATTAGGCTCTCCCAAGAGGGATCCTAAGAAAAGGGACTGAAAAAGAAGATAGTATAAACCAAAGGAATATACTATGCTAATGAATGTCAATCCAAGGCTCAACCTCTTAAGGAATGCACAGAATCTAACCAAGGGAAGGATTAGGCTCTCCCAAGAGGGCTTCTCATCAAGACTTGAAGGAGAAAGATAGTATAAACCAAAGGAATATACTATACTGATGAATGTCAATCCAAGGCTCAACCTCTTGAGGAACGCACAGAATCCAACCAAAGGAAGGATTAGGCTCTCCCAAGAGGGATCCTCATCAAGACTTGGAGAAGGATATAGGGCAAAGCCCAGGGAAGAAACCACACAGGGGAAAGAAGACATCACAGAAACTTCTAATAAACCCTAATGACTAGCTACAAGGATCGCCTAAACTAAGTGGATTCAAAAGCTCTATCAAGGCTTAATCAATGTTCTAAAGAGGTATCTACTGAAGTTCTATTCTATCAAGAAGAGATTTGAAGCCTAGAGTAAGTTAAAGTTCACTTTAAAGGCTAATCTATGAAGTAAGCCTAGTTAGGATCACCTAAACCATAATCAACTTGGAAATTCTAGTTAAAATAGGAAAATCAATCCTAAAAGGCTAGGAAAAATCCTAAGGCTTCCTAAGTGGGTTAGGGAATCATAGTACAAAAGTCAGGGTTAAAACCTAAATCTAAAGGTTCTAAACAATTTCTACACCTCAAGGTATGTTCAAAAGAATCCACAAGGGGAAAGTCCTAAAAACCTATCTCAAACCCATACTTAGAATCATCTAAAAAATACAAGAAAAATCCTACAGCACTATCAAGATGTCTAGATAACACATACAAAAATTCAGCACTGAATTCAAATCCAAGAGATAGCACAAAAATCAGAAAGAAAATCCATCATTTTTACATTTTTAATCAACTAATAAAAATGGAAAAATAGACAATAAATGGAAATTTTATCAAAAACTCAAACAAATTGCATACAAAAATCAGGGACAAGCCAAAGATCAATCATGGTGTTTTTCATATTTTTCTGACAATTATTTCTATTTTTAATGAATTAAAAACAATTAAAGCATTAAAAGAAATAAGAAAAAGCGTTAAAAGAATTAAAAAGAATTAAAATGCTGAAAATAAGTCATAGCCGTCAGATCTAATGACCAGTCCACTCATCCAAGGGGAAAGGCGCGTGCCACGTAGCTCAGAGGCCTTTTAATGAAACAAATCGTTTCATGGATTAATCACGTGTGCTCAATTGACTAATGTACACCCTACATTCTAATCTGGAGCATCCATGTAAAAAGCATTACAATCCAATGCATATTAACGTGCCACCTCAACAGTCAAGGTCAACAATCCTCAGAATTGAAACACACACCTTAGATCTGCTTACTAAGTCTACTGGTTCAAACTCATCCAACGATGTATACTTCGTCTTAAACCTTTTGAACTGAGGATTAAAGGGGGAAAATTCAGGGCGGCCGGGGAAGACTCATGTCGTCTTCTCCGGCGAGTCTACGGCGGCCAAATCATCAGATAACACCAAACTTCACCTAATTATCCAGATTTACTCGTCTCCTCATGAGGATCATCATGATACTCTTCTTTTTCTCATTTTCTCAAGGAATAACCAGATACGATCGTGAACAGAAAATACACACTTTGGCAAATCATCACCAAACTCTATAAAAAGCATACAGATCTCTTCTACACTTATCACTGATTAAGAATCCCTAAATAAAACTTGATATCAATCAAGATATGGCCTAAATCGAATCCTTAAAGATTTCATCCATCACCAAGAAACCTCACGAATGGCTTCCAAACCATACCTAAATCCGTCTATGGTTTAAATTCTACCTAACCACATGCAATATTTACACTAATTCATTCTCAACAGAGTGTAATCATGAAAAGAAGAAAACCTGGTTTGAGCTTCAATAGAAGATGATACAGCCTCCAATCTTTATCCAAAACCGCACATAATCAATCCTTGATGATGGTAGAAGCTTTCTCGACTCTCAATTTCTCCAGAAATCCCTCCAATGG
Organism: Lathyrus sativus; assembly: GCA_963859935.3. NCBI lineage: Eukaryota > Viridiplantae > Streptophyta > Magnoliopsida > Fabales > Fabaceae > Lathyrus > Lathyrus sativus. The sequence continues at coordinate 445,532,655 of OZ012739.1, read as the reverse complement.
TGAAATTCAATTTTCACTTGTAACTAACTTTTTGTAACTGCTTCTTACCTTTCCAAGCTCATTCCATCACCAACCTTGCTCTAAACTCAACCATGGAAATATATAGAACTGATTTGGGCTACAAATGGGGGCCCAACTTGCTTGCATATCCAAGTTCACTTTTCACACTTTCCTTCAATTTTCCTTCATGGAAGAGCACGGATTCACCTCTGTTTCAGCTTCAATCTAGCTCAAATTCATTGCTGGTGTGTTAGTGAGGATGAAGGGTCAGGATTTGTTCCTTAATTCCAATCAAGGGTGTGGATTGATCATGTTACTTCATTCTTAAAAAATCTTGCATTTTGCCATGAACCAAACTTCAACTTGGAAATGTAAAAATGCCAATCTATTCCACATGCCTTTTACCTTAAAAAAATGCACAAACTTGCACTAATGTGAACCAAAATGAATTATTTTATAATTTTCTCTTTTAATGTCTTTTAATGCTTCCTCCATGAAAATTTATTCATTCACTTCTCAATTTAATCCATATCAATGAATTCTTGGGTCATGGTTGGACAAATAACACCATTTTGAACAACTTTCATGTTGAACAAAAGTCCATTTGAGGTGTCTAAGTTGGTGAAATTGACCCATAATAAAAAATGGCCTATAATTCCAAATTCCCAAAATACCCTTGTCTTGCAAAGCTCATATCTTGAGTTCTACAAATCCAATCATGACTTCTAGTACTTTTTAGAAAGCTAAGAGGATAAGGAACAACATTCATGTTGGCAAAAGTTCATGAGAATCATCTTTCTAGGGCAAAAGTGTCATGCAAATTGGTTGACTTTCAAGCTCCAAATTCACATTCACTTGATAACCTGTAACTTGTCTGACTCATAACTTGAGTTCTATAAACCCTATCAAGGACTTATAGTACTAAAATTAAAGCTATGATAGTGCTCTACAACAATCATGTTGGGGTCAAGGTGAGATGAAAATCACATCTTGAGTTATGTGGTCTTGAAGTTAGGCACTAAACCAGGGAATTTTACACTGTCAAGCTTAGAAACCCTAGCCTAGGAACTCCTCACACTCTTGATTCATGATGAGTTGACATTGGAATCATCCCTTGGACATCTTAGTGCATCAATCCATGATCATATGACCTTGAAATTAGGTCTCAACCTTCTTCAAATCATCTGTTGACCTAGGGTTGACTAGATGAAACCCTAATTGCACCAATCTTGGTTGTAGCTTCTTATCCTTCACATGATGACCTGTCTAGGCTTCAAAATGAATTTCAATAATTCTCATGAGCTCTCTCAAGGCTTCAAGTACAACTCCATGGTTTCAAAATCATCTAAATGGCTTCCCATAACTTTCAAGTTAGGAGGTATGCATTCTTGTGTCCAACCCTCTCTTTGAGGATCTTTGGCTTCTCTGATTAGGATGTCAACCCTTGAATACTTGAATAAGGATCCTCAGATAGCTTCATAACCTTGTGTAGCCCTCTTTTTGTAGTCATACCTCTTGATCCCCTGCACACATGTCAATGCAATGCAGATGATAATGCTAATATGAATGCAATGAAACACAAGCCAAGTAAAGAAAAAGGTTAGGCAAATTTTGGGGTGCAACATGTTGCTAACATGTTAAGGATATTGTTTGTTCAATTTTAGGTCATGATATTGTTTCTTCCTTATTCTTTTTTTGTTTGTTTTTGAGCTTTCAAGTAGGGTTTCATTGTGTTAGTTTTCTTGCATTTCTTTATGTTCTAGCTTGCATTTCTTTTTGTTATGATTTGCTTTTGGTTTTGAGCTCTCTTCTTCCATCTTCTCTTCTATCCTATGACTTTGGAATGTTATTTAAGGTAGCTTGGTCCCTCCTTAGGAGGAACTTGAAGCTTACCTAAAGTGATGAATCTGTGAGAACATTTTCTTAGTGACTTTGTCACACTTGTTTGTTTGCTTTTGATGCATCTCTCTCTCTCTCTCTCTCTCTCTCTCTCTCTCTCTCTCTCTCTCTCTCTCTCTCTCTCTCTCTCTCTTTTCTCTTTGCATCCTCATATGCATGCTTGGTTGATATGAGCTTGTGGTGGCTACTGCCCCACACATGTTTTCCTCCCACTTTCATCCTACTTGTGCATTCCATGTATGCATTCTCTCATTTGCATGTTTCCTTTGTTCTTTTTTCTTCTTTTGTCTTCCTTCCCTTAGGATTTCTAATCTCTCTTGTTTAAGAGAGGTTATGATAGACATTAGGATTCTAAACATGCATGACAACATTAGGTAGATGTTTCCCTTTTGTAATCCCAACTTTAGGTGCACTTTGCATGACAACTTCTAGGGTTTGGTCTAGTCCCCCTTTAGTTTGTCCCTTTCTCTTCTCATCTTCAAACAACTTCAATCCACTTAATAAAGATAATGAATGTTGTGCCATGAGCCTTATACTTGGGATATGGTTATTGAGTGGCTACCTCTCAATTTCCTAGAGTGTTTAGTATACGTCCTTAGGACGATATGTGACACATTCGATCCTAGGTTTTAGACTTTAGTACAACATACATTATAAACACTCTAATTCAAAACACTCATTCTTTAAAAAACACAAAAAAATTCAAACCTTTTTATCCTTTCGGATCTTAATCAGGAAAACCTTTTCATAAGCAAGAGTGTTGTTAACTTTCAGTCCTATCATAAACGGTAACGCCTAAGTCTCCAATGGTCGAGCTGCATACACCAAACTGCTAGAATTGTTTGTTAACCCTACTCGAGTAAATTTTTTGAACAACCCGCGTTCTTGTAATCCTGAACTACGTTTGCTCTGATTTTTCATACCAGATGAAAGTACGTAGGCATAAGACGTGATGTCTTAGCGATCAACCTTCCCCCCTTCTTTAGCCGTAGTTAGCCCAAACTACGTTTGCTCTGATCTTTCATACCAGATGAAAGTACGTAGGCATAAGACGCGATGTCTTAGCGAGCAACCTTCCCCCCTTCTTTAGTCGTAGTTAGTCGAACTACGTTGACTCTGACTTTCCCATTGCACGAAGGATTACGTAGGCACAGAGTAGTGATGCTCTGCCGAGTCAGTCCTTTTTCCTTTTTCTTTTGTCCATAAGCCTTTAGCGTAGATAGTTTACACACCCTATTAGATAGACAACACATGCGTGGATCCCGTCGAGTACGACGGACGTGAGGGGTGCTCATACCTTTCCCTTGCGTAACCGACTCCCGAACCTAGGACTTGGTTGCGATGACCTCGTCTTTTCCCGGTTTTATCAGGTTTTTTCCGATCGTTTCCTTTCCCCTCTTTGGGATAAATAACGATAGGTGGCGACTCTGTTAGTCATTGCCGACCTCTTTTTTTTCGCAGTAGCGACAATGTGTAGCAAATAAGCACTTATCTGATCAATCGAATGATCGCATAATCACTTAATCACGAAATTAAACCAGCAAATCATGATTCAAACAACATGTAAACAGATCTAAACAGCAACATCCACAATCATGTCAACCAAAATTCAATCGAATATGAAAATCATCGTGAACATACAAATAAGCTCAAAAATGCTATGATCTAGGATTCCAACCTTTGAAGCGGAGATTTGCTTCGGTTAATGTTGAATTAACTGGAATTGAACAGATCCAATGCTAGAAGTCTAGAATACTTCAAGATCCACACCAATTTTTGTTGTAGCAATGGAGATCCTTCAAGATTAATCCAAAATAAGCCAAATAATCACTTCCAAAATCACTTCCAGATCTGGATCCAATTGTGCATGAAAATTGGATAGAGAAATCACTTCAATGGAGATGATGAATGGAGGTTTGAGCCCAAAAATTCATTGATTCCAATGAAGAATCAAAGAATTCAATGAAAAAGAGCTTTGAGTGAGAGTTTTGGAATTTGGAAAATTGAGAGAATTTGAGAGAATTGAGATGAATTCTGAAAAATGAATGTGAGAATTGAAAATTGGATTCCTTTGGTTTGGAGTGAATCATTTAAATATCACCAAGGTTTGGATCCAAATGAGAGGCTTGGAAATTGGTTTGTAAATTTTGGTTTGGCACTAAGAATGGGATTTTGGAGGGAAATGAAATTATGAAATGATTCTAGATCCTTCCCAAGTGACAAATTTGAATTTAAGTGATCACAATTGGACCCCAAATGGCTCTGCATTGAAAAATCGCGTACAAAGGCAAAAATTGCACTGGTTAATCGATTAACCATATGCATTAACCGATTAACGCCTTCAAAATTTCAAATCTGGTCTGATTTGACTTGGTTAATCGGTTAACCATATGAGTTAACCGATTAACACCTTCAAAAATTTGAATTTGGCGCCTTTTGGAGGGAAATCTGTCCATTTGCCCTGCTTGGACTATTTGGAGCTCTGTTAAGCTTCTGAATCTCGTTTTTGAACGTTATCACTGTAAAAATGATTGACATGAGCCTGAGTGCTGCTTTCTGAACTGCTGTCATCCTGTAAAATAAAATAAAATCGCCCGCCTGACCGTTGGGCAAAATAAATGCCCGAGCCTCTGATGCTCGCTGTTCGTTGTTCAGTCCTTTGCACCTAAATGAACCTGAGCCACGGGAACCTTGATCCTCTGTCTTAAGAAAGAATGCTATGCAAATGCAGAAATGTGAAAATGCAAAGGAACAAAAAGCCAGATACTGCCAAAACGAAAAGGCAAATTTTGGGGTGCTACACTATCCACTGATAAGGTTCGGCATCCTATGTGTTCATCAGCATCACAGACTTTCAAGAAACGATGATACGTTCACCATTTCTAGTTTGGCATCATAATCTCCAAAAGAGGCCTCACTTAGCTGAATCACAAACGATCGGTTCCCAGAGTCGACAACCCTCAGATCCAAAATCCCCTCGAGCCCAAAGGGCCAGAAAAAAATCATCAAAGAGAATCTCATCTGAGCACGAATTTCATGGTGAACTAGTTCATGTAAAGCATGCACGCTGTAATACCCCAAATTTTACCCTTACATTTAGTCAGTCATTTCGCATAGCATCTCATCTGTGCATCTGCTAACCACTAACCAGTAATAAAGTGCGTTTTGTTTTGCAGGAACTACCCCAGGGGCGTTTTGGTCATTTTGAAGCATAATTCGTGATTTTGGGCCCAATGAGTTTATTCCTGAGGCATTTATTTACTTCATCTTAGAGGGAAAACAGTGAAAATTTCGACTGATTAATGGAACTTATTCATGTTGTTTGGATCGAATTAATTCAAGGATATTTGACTGATGAGGTTTAATCGGATGTTGAGGTGTTTGCAAATTTTAAATCATGGAAAAGAAATTGGGAAATGATTTTAATAGAATATGTGAATTTTATTCATAATATTTTATTATTATTATTACAATTTGTAAAGTGAATTGGGATAGAAATTTGAAGTTTATTCATAAAGAGGAAATAATTTGATAAAGAATGTTATTGAATTTATTCATAACATTTTTTGTTACAAGTTACAAAAGAATTGTATATCCTAAAAAGCCTAAGTCCTAAATGTTCCTAAGTGTTCTTCATGATACCCTTTTCTCCACGAATCTCCGATTCTCCTGCACATCAAAAGGAAACAAAATAGAATAGAAAAAATGTTAGAAATTGTTTTTGACACTCTCAGAACAGTGTCATCATCGAGTGCCGGGAGTGGCACAACCGAAGCTGCGTCCTACCCCCGTTACCGATCCGCGCCGTTGGCGTCAGATCAGGTAACACCTGTTCTTATCATTACGGGACATCCGAGAGATAGAAGTGATAAAAGAAGCGGGACTGATTCGCTTTTGCCGCAATTGGATTTCCAAACTGATACGAGAGTAAGGCAACATAGGCAAATTTGGACTCAGACCCGGATGCCGGCAGGTCTGAGTCGTTTTGGTTTCGAAATCTCCAACACCTGAAAATCCACAACAGCATCAGTACCAGGTTCAGAATTCAGAACTCAAAGCAAGACAGTTCATAAGCTGCCTAAACAAAACAGCCATAGGTAAGTAGAAGTTCAAACTGAAAGTGCCAAAAACTGCATCAATTCTGAGTTCATGAAAAGCAAGTTCAAACAGAACAAGAAAAAATGAAACGAAACCAAACAGCATCAAACAGTGTACCAAAAGTTCAGAAAGCATCAGTTAAAGGAGTCACAAAAATGTGAATAACCTCACCGAAGTAGCATCAGACGACCACACAAAATCACAGCGCCAAATCACAGCATAAAATCATACCAGAAAGAGCAATCAAAAATGGCAAGTCACCATGACAAACCAACAACCAGATGCCATCCTGCTCACAACACGAGCAACAAACATGAGATCGTAGTGTCTTCTCCGAAGGGCTCAGTCAGAGCATCATTGCCCTAAGAATCAAGAAATAGAGAGTTCAAACTTCGCAGTTGGGTACAAGCAGCGGACCTGAGGTTAAAGAATTGAAACAGGTTAGGTTATCACAAGACAAAACTCGTATCCAAACATATCAGTTCAGAATTGAAACAGGTTCACAAAACCATATCAGAAATAGTGGAAAAGGTTCAAACATATCAGTTCGATGAGTTCACAAAACCATAGCAGAAAAAGCAGGGAGTCACAACAAGCCCAGAACTCCTGTTCTGAACCGCGACATCGTCGAAGAATATCCCTCGAAGGCTCAGAACAATGTCATCATTGCCGTATACCTTCCTCGGTAGCGTTTGACGCGATCGAAGCCATAGTACCCATCCTGAAAAAAAAAAGAGGAAAAATAAGTGAATTCCAGCCGATAATCAAACTGAACAAAACAAGTCCATCAAAACCAAACCAGTTCAGATATCAGAATCCAAAGCAATGTCCAAATGGAATCAAACAAATCAGTTCGAAATCAAAAACGAATCAATTCAGATATCAAACAGATCAAACGAAATCCAAAGGCAATCCAATCCACATCTGCAAAAATCCAATCAGGGTATCATGATCAAACAAAATCGGATCAGATAAAGTGAACGAATCCAAACCACATCTGTTAACAAAAAGGAAAGTTCGAATTGGTATCAAAGCACAGCAGCAAATCGTATCAGAGACAAATCATGGGCCCAGAATCGTATCAAAAATTCCCAATCAAATCTTAAAAAGGGAAATAAGAGTCAATCAGATCGAAAAATCAAGAGTAATGTAAAGCCAACACAAATCCAAGGCCCAAAAAGAGAGAGTCAGAGACTATAAAAAGGGGGAACAATTTCACCTGTGAAAAAAACCCTAACGAAAATCGCGAAACCCTAGAGACAGAACGGCGAAACCACCATCGCGAGCAAACCCTAACGGCCGCGACATCAGAAGAAGAAGAAGTTTTACACCAAAACCATCACAAGACTTCAACTCGTTCACACGAAAGACCGCCGGCGCCGTTTAACCAAACGACGGGCAATCAACCGCCTCAGCCTCAGAATATCTTCATCATCGGCCGTTTTACCGTAAATGTAAGCCATGGGACATCTTCATTACAATGTTCATGTTTTATTTCAGGTTAATGAGAAGAATGAAGAGGATCGGAGAGAATCGCGGCGAGAGAGAAGAAGAATGAAGTGTAAACGGCGCCGCGAAAAACCAAAGGGTTCTGAAACCCTAAATCACATCTTGAGGCAATTACCTCAACCGGGTTGGGTCCGGAGGTAATGACCGGCCCAACCCTTTTATTTTTTTACTTTCCTTTTCTTTTTTAATTAAATTATCAAATTTTTAAAAAAATATTTAAGTTGTTTTTTTAAATAGTAAAATTAAAAACATTTTTTAAAATGTTAAAATTAAAACCCTTTTAAAATGTTAAAATTAAACATTTTAAAATATTAAAATTAAAACATTTTTTTTAATAATTAGAATCAATTATTTTTTTAAAACCAAGAGAAAATATTTTTTAAAAATTAAAATCTTCCCTTTTTTATTTATTTATTATCAAGTTAAACAATTAGGCTTAGATTCATGTTTTAAAGTTCTCCTAAAATAAAAAAAAACCACAAAAGAGGTCCCTTAGCTTCATGCTTCTGTTTTCATAAATTTTGTTTACTAACCTAGTTCGTTCACTGTGCAGCTTACTATGTTGTTTCCTTATGTTTGCGTTCTTAAAATCGAATTGTATCACATTATTGTAACTGTTCCTCCATTGTAACCTCGCGAATCTAATAATCGCGCTTTAAATTTCTGCCTTTAAATTTCTGTTTGTATGGTTTTAATTTCTGTCATTATTCTCTGTTTACAATTCAGTTATCTCACACATTCATCAATTATTCCTGTCACACTACACACATCCGAAGGTTAGGTCTAGCTTTTGGTCGCCGCGCCAATAGTCCTCAACTTCAAACCCTTACAACCTCACAAACCCTAATTTTCCACAAACGCCTCGCCGCAGGCAAGATTACAAAATTACCCTAGCATTAGGTCAAAGAGCCGCCGCGCTCATTTTAGGGTTTCCCGCCGCGGAATCTCTAACCTAATTTAACCCTAATTACAACTTAACAATTCAACGTAGAGATTTGGAGGTTCTACACTCTGCGTAAGCGTGTCCTTAAGACATGTTTATTCCCCTTGAGACCTTGACCACAGTCAAGAAGTCTCTAACCTCCCTTTTGAGGGGAACTACAATTACTCTGATTCCACTCCCGTAAGGATACGTAGGCACAAGATGCGATGTCTTGCCGAGTAAACTTAGAATTAACCCCTTAGGTCTCTTTTCTCACTTTTAATCCCTTTGTACATATACCTTAAGAATAATAAAGCAAAATAGTAAGCATTTGAACAAAAGGTTCCTGTAGAGTACTACAGAAGTTTAGGGTGCTAGTACCTTCCCTAAATTTAACCAACCCCCGAACCCTAGATCTTTCCCCGCATTGTGTTTACGATGCAAAAATAGGTTTTCCCTCTTTTGACCTTTTCCTTCGGATAAATCAAAGAGCGGTTGTGAATTGAATTGCGATTCAAACTCATTAATAGTTTGATATCCTATTTCCACCGCAACAGAAAATGGCGACTTCACTGGGGACGATGTCTTAATTTTTGAGGGTTATCCCTAACTTGTTCATATTTATTACTATCTGTGTTATTATTCATTTACATGTATATACTTATGCTTTGATGGTGGGACTGTTCCTTGTGTTGTGAGATAAGTCCTACGCCCGGACTAGTGACATTATTATAGGATGGGGATATATTCGATGAGGCTTATAGGGAGTGAATCCCAACCAAGCTGATTCGAGAATCACCGCTCAGTTGAGACCTTTTCGAAAATGGTTCGGTTGAACGAGTAATCGTGAAAACTTCTTCCATGGTCGATTGGAGTCTGTGATATTGAGAACCGTAGTACCTTAACACCACCCTGGCCTTATTTAGGAAGTAGTGCGGGAGCTATGTGGGAGTAATCCTACAACGGTTTCTACGCGATACTACACTCAAAAGAGGTTCTCTTGAGAATATTATTAACCCCCGAGTCAGTTGGAAGGTTGATAATATCCGAAAGATGGGCTGATGACTTTGGGCACTTTTTAGAACCTTGTTCTGCAAGTACAACTAACCTATAATACACTCCTTTTGGGGATGGGTAGACCTTAACTCCACGCATGACTTTTAACCTAGGGTTTTGTGTATTCATGTGCATGGCATCCATAAAGCATCCCATTGCATTGTATTTCATGGAATTCAAACATCGTTTATATCGCGGGATAAAATAAAAATGAAAAAACAAGGGAAATTTTTTGGTACCCCACGACATTCATAAATGTTTGAATTCCATGAAATCTTCATTCGCATTTGCATCATAGCATCATCTACTTTCTTGCATTGCATGTGTCTTCCGTTTTCTCATGTTCGGTTCTCTCGCCTTCCAGTTTCGTCACCCTGAGTCCTCGGCACCAGTACAACACCAGAGCTCAAACTCGGAAAAGAATGGAGGATCAGGCAAAAGAGATTGATCGCCTTAGCAATGAACTTGAAGACATGCGAGGGGGTATGGGGCGTATGATGGAATTGTTACATGTCATGAATGCTAAGATGGATACCCAGCCCACTGTTGTTTCAGAGATCACTGGCGTTACTATGGACCCTCCACCGAATGTGACCGTAGCAAGGGACCCACCTTATGGTCTTGCTCCCGGTTTTGTGCCTCCTCAAGCCACTGTTCCGATTAATCAGCCTGTTCATCAAGCCGTGCCTTTATTTTCTGAAGTTTCTAGGGGGGCCCCTATCTTTGCACCACCTGTTGTGCACACCCGTGCGCAACCGTATTTCAATGAGACTGTCTTTGATAACCTTGATGAGAATGTTGAAGGTTATGAGAAACATGACAAGCTTCGTGAGGAAGTAGACACTATCGCCCAGAGATTGAAAAAGGTAGAGGGCGATCAAATTTTTGGGACTGCTGTAAGGGACGTTTGTTTGGTCTCAGGTTTGGTTATTCCCCCGAAGTTCAAAACTCCGAACTTCGATCGCTATGAAGGTGCCACTTGTCCTAAGAGCCATCTGATCATGTACTATCGCAAAATGGCTGCCCATGTCGAGAATGATAAATTAATGATTCATTGCTTCCAAGATAGTTTGAAGGGTGCTTCTTCCAAGTGGTATTTAACTTTGGACCAGTCTCGCATTAAAAGTTTCCAAGATTTATCTGACGCTTTCATCAAACACTACAAGTACAATATGGATTTGGCTCCTGACAGAAGACAGTTGTTGAGTATGTCACAAAAGAGTTCTGAGTCATTCAAAGAGTACGCTCAAAGGTGGAGAGAGATTGCTTCGCAGGTAGAACCTCCTTTGACCGAGAAAGAGTTAGCTGATTGGTTTGTCGACACGCTTCGTCCAGAATTTTACGAGAGAATGGTGGGAAGTGTGACTTCAAATTTCTCTGACATCATTGTTGTGGGTGTCAAGATTGAATTGGGTATGAAAAGTGGTAAAATGACAAGTAATCATGGTGTTTCTAAGGATCAGCCGAAGAAACCTCCGTATAGCTCCCAGAAGAAGAAAGAAGGTGAGACTAATGCCATATCCTCTGGTAGACGAAGAGACCAATTTTATCAATATCCGCAAAGTTATGCTCAACCTCAAGGGTACCCAATCCAGTACGCTCAACAACCCTATGTGGCAGCTGTTGCACCTTCTTTCAACCAACAGGTTCCTATGTATCAACCTATGCAGCAACCTCCTGTTTATCCGCCTCCTGTCAGCTACCAACAGGCGCCCAACACTCTTGCTCCTCAACAGCCAAGGAATCCAGCCCCTCGCCAGAATGTTCCGAACAAGAGAACGTATAAACCTTGTCCGCCGATTCCAATGACTTTCACCGAGTTGTACCCCTCATTGGTCAAGCAAGGTCTAATTACTACTCGAGCTTTGGGTCCACCTCCTAATCCTCTACCCGCCAATTACAACGCCGCTGCTCATTGTTTATTTCATGAGGGTGCGCCTGGTCACGATCTGGAGAACTGTTATGCTCTCAAAAATCTTGTCAGGGATTTATTGGAAAAGAAGATTTTGTCATTTGAAGATCCTCAACCGAATGTTAAGAAGAACCCTTTTCCCAACCATGAAAGTGTTAACGCCATCAGTGTCGATTCTGAGGAAGGTTATGTCCTTGATGTTGTTCAGATTAAGACTCCTCTTAAGATATTCCATTCGAAGTTGTTTGAAGTCGGTCTGGTAGATACGTCCCATGTTGCATGTGTAAGTTGTGAAGCCAGTATTAAGGGTTGTGTGTTGGTTCAGAATGATGTTCAGAGGTTGATTGACGAGGGTGTTTTACAAGTGACAAGCCAAGCCAAGAAGGATGAAGTCGCTGTGATTGAGCCTGTCTTCCATCAGCCTGAATCAAAGGGTAAGGTACCAGTGTTTAATCTGTCAGGGGCAGGTTCTGCAAATCCCGTGTTCGATATACCGAAGTCGTCTATCCCTGAGATGAATCAACCTAAGCCTATAGTTATTCGAAGACCAAGTCCGTTTCCTTTCAGTGATCCTAAAGCTGTGCCTTGGAAATATGACGTGACGATGATTGACAAGGAGTCTGGGAAGGTTATTCCAAATGAAGAGGTTAAGGACACTGTGACCAATATCGCAGAGGCAAGCAGGATGACTCGCAGTGGCCGTGTGTATACTCCCCGTTCCAATGAGGTCCCACCCAAGGACACCACTAATATCCCAGTGCCTGCCAAAGACAAAGGTAAGGGAGCCGTCACGAATGATGAAGATGCCGAGTTTTTGAGAATCATTAAGAAAAGTGACTATAAAGTTATCGATCAACTTCATCAGACTCCTTCCAAGATTTCGATTTTATCTCTGTTGATGAGTTCACCCGCTCATAGGATGGCCTTGCAGAAAGTTTTGACTCAAGCACATGTAGATCAAGATATCAGCACCAGTCGGTTTGATAGTGTGATTGCCAATCTGACCGCATGCAACACCCTCAGTTTCAGCAACGAAGAGTTACCAAAGGAGGGTCTGAATCATAATCGTGCTTTACATATATCAGTGAAGTGTCAGGAGGACAATTTAGCAAGAGTGCTAGTGGACACCGGTTCTTCTTTGAATGTTCTACCCAAGAGGGTTCTTGATAAGTTAGTTTTCAAGGAGTCTGTGTTGAAACCTACTCCTTTGATCGTCAAGGCTTTCGATGGTTCTCGCCGGTCGGTAATGGGGGAGGTTGAGCTTCCTATCCTGATTGGTCCGCAAGTTTTTAATATCATGTTTCAAGTCATGGACATTAATCCCAATTACAGCTGTTTACTTGGAAGGCCGTGGATTCATGCCGCTGGGGCAGTAACCTCGACGTTGCATCAAAAGATGAAGTTCGTGATCAATGGAAAGTTGGTTATTATACACGGTGAGGAGGATCTAATGGTCAGCAACCTGTCTTCTTTCCGTTACATCGAGGCCGATGATGATGCTTTGGAAATCTCCTTTCAAGCACTCGAGATCGCCAATGCTATTCTATTAGAAGTCGAAGAGACAGTGGGTCAGGGTAATCCATCTTTTGCATCTCTGAAGAGTACCAAATCAACAATTGACAGGGGTATTCCGGAAGGTTGGGGAGAGGTAATTGATGTCAAGACCAAGACTGACCGCTGTGGGTTGGGTTACAAACCAACTCAGAATGGAGCTGCCTCAACTGTCGAAGGGCGTCCGAAGGTTATCCAAGAGGTATTTGTCAGCGGAGGTTTCCAAGTCAATGCCGTCGGTGACTGTGAGGAAAATGAAGATTTGAGCAACCTGGTGTTTAAGGGTGATGCAGCTTTGAACAACTGGGAGGCCGTAGAGATCCCTGTTATTTTTCCATTGTCAAAGTAATTTTTAGCATTTTTGTTTACGTTTTCAAATAAAAATCCGTAGCTCTGCCCAAGGCTATAGGGTCGTTTTTGTTGGGCCACCTTTCATTTTTAAAAGGATATTAATAAAGGCATTTTGTTCAAATCCATTTTGGTTCATTTGCGTTTTTCGTTTTCACCTTTAAAAAATGAAATTGGCAACCTTTTTCAAAAATAAAACAAAGAATAGCATTTCATTTCTTATCTTACACATCTTTGAGTATTTTAATTAAGTAAGCCTTCCATCATGCAGAGACATCGTAAACCTTGTTGGATCCAATGACTTTATTGACACTCCTAACTGGGATGCACCCATCAATCAAGCTGAAGACGAGGGTGAAGCAGATTTTGAAGTACCCGCTGAACTGACAAGATTGATGGAGTACGAGTACACAGAGCTTCAACCGCATAAAGAGCAGGTGGACTTAATTAATCTCAGTACAGATGAGAACAAGAAAGAGGTCAAGATTGGTGCAATGCTTGGGACAAAGGTTAAGCATAGACTGATTGAGCTATTAAAAGAATATATTGATGTGTTTGCATGGTCGTATCAAGATATGCCTGGTCTAGACACAGATATTGTTGTTCACAAGTTGCCACTTAAGCCGGATTGTCCACCTATCAAACAAAAGCTCCGAAGAACGAGACCCGACATGGCTTTGAAGATTCGAGATGAGGTTAAAAAGCAGTTAGATGCAGGTTTCTTGGCAGTTGCGAAATATCCAGATTGGGTTGCCAACATTGTGCCAGTGCCCAAGAAAGATGGTAAAGTTAGGATGTGTGTGGATTACAGGGATCTGAACAAAGCAAGTCCGAAAGACGACTTCCCTCTGCCACATATTGATACACTTGTAGACAATACAGCCAGTTTTGCGTTGTTCTCATTTATGGATGGTTTCTCTGGCTATAATCAGATTAAGATGGACCCCGATGATCGAGAGAAGACTACTTTCATTACTCCTTGGGGGACCTTTTGCTACAAAGTCATGCCCTTCGGTTTGAAGAACGCAGGGGCAACTTACCAACGCGCTATGACAACTCTTTTTCATGATATGATGCACAAAGAGATCGAGGTGTATGTGGACGATATGATAGCCAAATCTCAGAGTGAAGAGGAACATCTAGATCATTTGGTGAAGTTGTTTGAACGACTCAGGAAATATCAGTTGAAATTGAATCCTGCTAAATGTACCTTTGGTGTCAGATCCGGAAAATTGCTTGGTTTTATTGTTAGCCAACGAGGGATTGAGGTAGATCCTGACAAAGTTCGAGCCATTCAAGATATGCCAGCTCCGCGAACCGAGACACAAGTTAGAGGTTTCCTTGGGCGTCTGAATTATATTTCCAGGTTTATCTCTAACATGACCGCTACTTGTGAGCCGATATTCAAGCTGCTTTGTAAGGGGCAGACGGTTGAGTGGAACCCTGATTGTCAGAAAGCGTTTGAGAAAATTAAGAGTTATTTGCAAGACCCCCCTATTCTGATTCCTCCCGTACCTGGAAGACCGTTGTTTATGTACCTTACTGTTCTTGAAAAGTCTATGGGTTGTGTGCTTGGACAACATGATGAGACTGGAAGAAAAGAACATGCGATTTATTATCTGAGCAAAAAGTTTACCGATTGTGAAAACAGATACTCACCATTGGAGAAAACTTGTTGTGCGTTGGCATGGGCCGCTAGGCGCCTCCGACAATACATGGTCTGTCATACCACATTGTTGATTTCTAAAATGGATCCGATCAAGTATATTTTTGAAAAACCTGCTCAAACCGGGAGGCTAGCCCGTTGGCACATGTTGTTATCCGAATATGACATCCAGTATGTACCCCAGAAGGCAATTAAGGGTAGTATTTTATCAGATTATCTTGCAGATCAGCCAGTTGAAGATTATGAACCTCTTAAGTTTGATTTTCCTGATGAGGATATTTTGTTGATTAAGAGAGATTGTGAAGAGCCAGATCCGAGCGAAGGTCCAGAACCAGGTCTTTGGTGGAGGATGATGTTTGATGGTTCCTCGAATTTCAATGGGCATGGTATAGGCGCCATTTTGATGAATCCAAAGGGTGGATTCACTCCGTTTACAGCAAGGTTGGACTTTGAGTGTACTAATAACGTCGCAGAGTATGAATCATGTATTCTTGGCCTCGAGGCAGCAATTCACCTCCGGATCAAACTTCTTAAAGTAAGTGGTGACTCAGCCTTGGTTATTTACCAAGTACAAGGCAAATGGGAAACGAAGAATGAGAAGTTAATCCCTTATAAGGACTACATTGTCGAGCTGATTAAGTATTTCGACGAGATAGAGTTCGAGCATGTTCCTAGATCTGAGAATCACGTTGCTGATGCTTTAGCCATGTTAGCATCCATGTGGAAAGTTAAATTCGTTAATGAAGCACCTCTTATCCATATTGAACGCAAAGTTGAGCCCGCTTATTGTCAAGTAGTCGAAGAGGATGAGGTGGATGAAAAGCCTTGGTTTCATGACATCAAGAACTATCTAGTCAAGCAAGAGTATCCCGATGGTGCTACCGGTCTGGACAAGAAAACGTTGAGAAGACTGGCTTCAAAATTCTTTATCAGTAATGGTGTGTTATACAAGAGAAATCACGACATGGTTCTGCTCAGATGTGTTGATAAACGGGAAGCGGACATGTTACTGCAGGAAATTCATGAGGGGACCTTCGGAACTCATGCCAATGGTTATGCTATGTCCAAGAAGATGTTAAGGGCTGGGTATTATTGGTTGACTATGGAAGCTGACTGCATCTAATACGCTAGAAAATGCCATAAGTGCCAAATTTACGCTGATAAAATGCATGTACCTCCATCGCCGTTGAATGTTTTATCGTCACCATGGCCGTTCTCTATGTGGGGCATCGACATGATTGGGGCAATCGAGCCGAAGGCTTCTAATGGTCATCGTTTTATCCTTGTTGCTATTGATTATTTCACCAAGTGGGTAGAGGCTGCCTCCTACACCAACGTGACCAAGCAAGTGGTTGCCCGTTTCATCAGGAAAGAAATTATCTGCCGTTATGGAGTTCCAAGCCGGATAATAACTGACAATGGCACCAATCTGAATAACAAGACTATGAAAGAGCTGTGTGACAGTTTCAATATCACTCATCACAATTCTTCTCCGTACCGTCCTAAGATGAATGGGGCCGTGGAAGCTGCGAATAAGAATATTAAGAAAATCCTGCAAAAGATGGTCGTGACTTACAAAGATTGGCATGAGATGTTACCGTTTGCTTTGCATGGATACAGGACCTCAGTGAGAACTTCGACAGGGGCAACGCCTTTCTCATTGGTGTATGGAATGGACGCCGTGCTCCCCATCGAAGTAGAGATACCTTCTTTAAGAGTGTTGATGGAAGCTGAACTTGAGGAAGCTGAGTGGGTTCAAGACAGACTGGATCAGTTGAATCTCATTGACGAGAAGCGCATGACAGCCATGTGCCATGGGCAATTATATCAGAAACGGATGAAAAGAGCTTTTGATAAGAAGATTCGTATCCGTGAGTTCCGTCAAGGAGAGCTCGTACTCAAAAAGATCTTGCCAGTACATAAAGATATGTGTGGAAAGTGGATGCCCAATTATGAAGGCCCATTTGTTGTAAAGACCGTTTTCTCCGGAGGGTCTCTGATACTTACAACAATGGATGGTGAAGAGCTAGCACATCCCGTGAATTCTGATGCAGTCCGAAAATATTATGCCTAAAAACCCGCTAAGTCGAAAACCTGCAAAAGGCGACTTAGGCAAAAGTAAGGGTTGAAAAAGAAATAATAATAAAAAGCTCGCTAAGTTGAAAACCCGAAAGGGCGGCTTAGGCAAAAAGGAGCGTCCCGGTGGATTGAAAACCCGAAAGGGCGGTCCAGGCAAAAGTTAGGGACAAAGGCATTTCATTGCATCAGAAAACGCCGATCATTGCAAGCGCGCTTTCCACATGAGAGCCATTTTTCAGTTCTTTCATCCTCGTCCAAAGCAAGATTCTGGTTTAGTCTTAGTTATTAGTGTCAGTAGGTGTCGTTGGATTCAATGTAACCTTTTCCCATGTTGCCAATTTCAAAACATAATCATCTGTGGAGCTATGCCCTCAGCAAGCTGCCATCCTTTAATAAAAGATACCATTTTGTTACCTACATTCCTTGGTGCATTACTCTTGTTTTCTATTGTTATGCAAAATGCATTTATTCTTAAAATTTTGAAAATGAAAGGTGCATCGAAATTTTTTAAAACTGTTCTTCGAAAACGCAATCAAAAAATGAGAAATTACTTTGACTAGTGGAAATTTCGGAAGGATCTCTTCGCTCCTCGAAAATTTCATGGTTGCAGAAACACTTTCAAATCATTGCTCTAACACAGTCCCCAGAGAGACTATAAGCTAACAACCTTTTCTTGGGTAACTCGAAAGTGTCCCTCAGGTTTTCTTCTTCCCATGTGAAGACGTGATACTGTGCCCCCAAGCAAATTACCTTCTCCCCGGAGAATTCAGAACTTTAAAACCAGATTTGGTTCTACCATTGATCTTTCTTACCCATGATTGACGTATTGGTTGCAGAGAACGCAGGGTATTTCCGTCGAGATGTTTATTTCATCTCTCGTCCCGTCTCTAGTCTGTTTCGTCAGCATACGCAAGGGCATAAGCATCACATGCCTATTTCATTACATATTCATTACATATTCATTACATATTCATTACATATTCATTACATACTCATTACATACTCATTTCATAACATCTTGCATACATAGACATTAACATACATTCGCATTAACATATGCGTTAGCATTCATAGGTTCATTATGTTTCGCCATCATTGGTTGTTACCGCCGAGTAACTGGGTCGGTCTATTCTCTCCAAATAGATTGTCAGCCCTAAGCATAAAATACATATGTGGTTCCAGTTTCCCCACAAAGCTCGATCCTCGTGGATGACGGTTACTTCAGCTATCTTTCCTCGCCGGGATAAGATATCTACCCTTCGAGATCATTCCCTCGACGGAGTCTTGATTACCAGTCTTCTTTCTAGCTCGATCCTAGATTGAATCTCAGTATTGTCGGTCGTCGAGCCCAACCGGACGTGCATTTATTTTGCACCATCTGAAGATTTTCACCATACCATGACAGGTACGCGACTGTTCTCGCCCGAGAAGTTCATCACTATACCCGGATGTGCATTTATTTTGCACTATCTTTCAAGAAAATCAACCACAATCCTTTACAGATACACGCCAGTTCACGCCTGGAAAATCTATCAGCACAACACTTTACATCTTACAGCATCGGTATGCGACATTTCTCACCTAAGAAGCCGATCCTATCTTCGTTATGACTTGCAGCAAATGGCCATCTCCATGGAGCAGTTGGGCTTCCATTTTCCCTGTTGTCTTGAAGTATATGGAGGTTTGAACCAAATCGTATTCAAGAGAGCACGATCTTGAAATACGGGGAGGTTTGAGCGGAATCATATTCAGGAGAGCACGATCTTGAAGTATGAGGAAGTTCATTTACCCTTTAGTAAAAGAAGGAGCGGAATCATATTCAGGAGAGCACGATCTTGAAGTATAAAGAAGTTCATTTACCCTTTAGTAAAAGAAGGAGCGGAATCATATTCAGGAGAGCACGATCTTGAAGAATGAGGAAGTTCATTTACCCTTTAGTAAAAGAAGGAGCCGAATCATATTCAGGAGAGCACGATCTTGAAGAATGAGGAAGTTCATTTACCCTTTAGTAAAAGAAGGAGCCGAATCATATTCAGGAGAGCACGATCTTGAAGAATGAGGAAGTTCATTTACCCTTTAGTAAAAGAAGGAGCCGAATCATATTCAGGAGAGCACGATCTTGAAGAATGAGGAAGTTCATTTACCCTTTAGTAAAAGAAGGAGCCGAATCATATTTAGGAGAGCACGATCTTGAGGTATGAGGAAGTTCAGTTTACCCTTTTCATATTCAGGAGAGCACGATCTTGAAGTATGAAGAAGTTCATTTATCCTTCAGTAAGAGAAGAATCAGAATCGTATTCCAGGCGCCGACCTTAAATACAAGAAGACTTATGTATCAGATAAGCAGCAGCCTCTTTATTTGAGTGCTTATCCATTTTTGCATGTAAGTCCCTTCCTACGATAAGTGACAGTTCTCCCTCGAGAAGCTTATCAGGGCATTTCCCATTAAAGTCCATTTATTTTGGCATATAGTCGGTCTTTACCCTGTATATTTGATACGGATTCCCGAAAAGTCCGTTTGATCCTGTCACGAGGGATAGGTTACAGAAGCTTGGATGTTATTCTTTGCTTAATGCTCCAGCATTCTGTGATCGATCTTGCAGTCGTACGTGATCCAGTTTTATTTTTAGATTCCCCAGTGGAGGCCGTCTCATAGGTACCATCTCCATTTGAGAATCCCGTTCCCGTTCTAAAAGAACAATTGGTCGGTTCGCACCAATTGACCATCATTTTGGAAGTCCCCAGTGTTGTACTGTGTCTCAGCGCGTCGTTTCCCCAGTGTGTTTCTTCTCGTAGCGTCCGTCCCTGTGTCGTCATATTCATCATTCCAGCATGCGTACCATATCATATTCATGGCATCATCTGCATTAAGCTGTTCTCTCTTTGTCCATAGCATTGCATATCGTCGCATATAAGGGCAAAATTTTCGGTTATCTATATTTAAATTTCTCCACCACGATTCCTCGAGTCTCTGACACTCAAATCGTCCGGTGTAGCTATTTAAATAGGGGCAACTGTAATACCCCAAATTTTACCCTTACATTTAGTCAGTCATTTCGCATAGCATCTCATTTGTGCATCTGCTAACCACTAACCAGTCATAAAGTGCGTTTTGTTTTGCAGGAACTACCCCAGGGGCGTTTTGGTCATTTTGAAGCATAATTCGTGATTTTGGGCCCAATGAGTTTATTCCTGAGGCATTTATTTACTTCATCTTAGAGGGAAAACAGTGAAAATTTCGACTGATTAATGGAACTTATTCATGTTGTTTGGATCGAATTAATTCAAGGATATTTGACTGATGAGATTTAATCGGATGTTGAGGTGTTTGCAAATTTTAAATCATGGAAAAGAAATTGGGAAATGATTTTAATAGAATATGTGAATTTTATTCATAATATTTTATTATTATTATTACAATTTGTAAAGTGAATTGGGATAGAAATTTGAAGTTTATTCATAAAGAGGAAATAATTTGATAAAGAATGTTATTGAATTTATTCATAACATTTTTTGTTACAAGTTACAAAAGAATTGTATATCCTAAAAAGCCTAAGTCCTAAATGTTCCTAAGTGTTCTTCATGATACCCTTTTCTCCACGAATCTCCGATTCTCCTGCACATCAAAAGGAAACAAAATAGAATAGAAAAAATGTTAGAAATTGTTTTTGACACTCTCAGAACAGTGTCATCATCGAGTGCCGGGAGTGGCACAACCGAAGCTGCGTCCTACCCCCGTTACCGATCCGCGCCGTTGGCGTCAGATCAGGTAACACCTGTTCTTATCATTACGGGACATCCGAGAGATAGAAGTGATAAAAGAAGCGGGACTGATTCGCTTTTGCCGCAATTGGATTTCCAAACTGATACGAGAGTAAGGCAACATAGGCAAATTAGGACTCAGACCCGGATGCCGGCAGGTCTGAGTCGTTTTGGTTTCGAAATCTCCAACACCTGAAAATCCACAACAGCATCAGTACCAGGTTCAAAATTCAGAACTCAAAGCAAGACAGTTCATAAGCTGCCTAAACAAAACAGCCATAGGTAAGTAGAAGTTCAAACTGAAAGTGCCAAAAACTGCATCAATTCTGAGTTCATGAAAAGCAAGTTCAAACAAAACAAGAAAAAATGAAACGAAACCAAACAGCATCAAACAGTGTACCAAAAGTTCAGAAAGCATCAGTTAAAGGAGTCACAAAAATGTGAATAACCTCACCGAAGTAGCATCAGACGACCACACAAAATCACAGCGCCAAATCACAGCATAAAATCATACCAGAAAGAGCAATCAAAAATGGCAAGTCACCATGACAAACCAACAACCAGATGCCATCCTGCTCACAACACGAGCAACAAACATGAGATCATAGTGTCTTCTCCGAAGGGCTCAGTCAGAGCATCATTGCCCTAAGAATCAAGAAATAGAGAGTTCAAACTTCGCAGTTGGGTACAAGCAGCGGACCTGAGGTTAAAGAATTGAAACAGGTTAGGTTATCATAAGACAAAACTCGTATCCAAACATATCAGTTCAGAATTGAAACAAGTTCACAAAACCATATCAGAAATAGTGGAAAAGGTTCAAACATATCAGTTCGATGAGTTCACAAAACCATAGCAGAAAAAGCAGGGAGTCACAACAAGCCCAGAACTCCTATTCTGAACCGCGACATCGTCGAAGAATATCCCTCGAAGGCTCAGAACAATGTCATCATTGCCGTATACCTTCCTCGGTAGTGTTTGACGCGATCGAAGCCATAGTACCCATCCTGAAAAAAAAAAGAGGAAAAATAAGTGAATTCCAGCCGATAATCAAACTGAACGAAACAAGTCCATCAAAACCAAACCAGTTCAGATATCAGAATCCAAAGCAATGTCCAAATGGAATCAAACAAATCAGTTCGAAATCAAAAACGAATCAATTCAGATATCAAACAGATCAAACGAAATCCAAAGGCAATCCAATCCACATCTGCAAAAATCCAATCAGGGTATCATGATCAAACAAAATCGGATCAGATAAAGTGAACGAATCCAAACCACATCTGTTAACAAAAAGGAAAGTTCGAATCGGTATCAAAGCACAGCAGCAAATCGTATCAGAGACAAATCATGGGCCCAGAATCGTATCAAAAATTCCCAATCAAATCTTAAAAAGGGAAATAAGAGTCAATCAGATCGAAAAATCAAGAGTAATGTAAAGCCAACACAAATCCAAGGCCCAAAAAGAGAGAGTCAGAGACTATAAAAAGGGGGAACAATTTCACCTGTGAAAAAAACCCCTAACGAAAATCGCGAAACCCTAGAGACAGAACGGCGAAACCACCATCGCGAGCAAACCCTAACGGCCGCGACATCAGAAGAAGAAGAAGTTTTCCACCAAAACCATCACAAGACTTCAACTCGTTCACACGAAAGACCGTCGGCGCCGTTTAACCAAACGACGGGCAATCAACCGCCTCAGCCTCAGAATATCTTCATCATCGGCCGTTTTACCGTAAATGTAAGCCATGGGACATCTTCATTACAATGTTCATGTTTTATTTCAGGTTAATGAGAAGAATGAAGAGGATCGGAGAGAATCGCGGCGAGAGAGAAGAAGAATGAAGTGTAAACGGCGCCGCGAAAAACCAAAGGGTTCTGAAACCCTAAATCACATCTTGAGGCAATTACCTCAACCGGGTTGGGTCCGGAGGTAATGACCGGCCCAACCCTTTTATTTTTTTACTTTCCTTTTCTTTTTTAATTAAATTATCAAATTTTTAAAAAAATATTTAAGTTGTTTTTTTAAATAGTAAAATTAAAAACATTTTTTAAAATGTTAAAATTAAAACCCTTTTAAAATGTTAAAATTAAACATTTTAAAATATTAAAATTAAAACATTTTTTTTAATAATTAGAATCAATTATTTTTTTAAAACCAAGAGAAAATATTTTTTAAAAATTAAAATCTTCCCTTTTTTATTTATTTATTATCAAGTTAAACAATTAAGCTTAGATTCATGTTTTAAAGTTCTCCTAAAATAAAAAAAACCACAAAAGAGGTCCCTTAGCTTCATGCTTCTGTTTTCATAAATTTTGTTTACTAACCTAGTTCGTTCACTGTGCAGCTTACTATGTTGTTTCCTTATGTTTGCGTTCTTAAAATCGAATTGTATCACATTATTGTAACTGTTCCTCCATTGTAACCTCGCGAATCTAATAATCGCGCTTTAAATTTCTGCCTTTAAATTTCTGTTTGTATGGTTTTAATTTCTGTCATTATTCTCTGTTTACAATTCAGTTATCTCACACATTCATCAATTATTCCTGTCACACTACACACATCCGAAGGTTAGGTCTAGCTTTTGGTCGCCGCGCCAATAGTCCTCAACTTCAAACCCTTACAACCTCACAAACCCTAATCGGTTAACACTGGAGGTTAATCGGTTAACCTGTGGAAAATGTTTGAAAATCATGAAATTTGAACATATTAATTGGTTAACACCAGGCGTTAACCGATTAACACCTTAAAAACTTTGAAAATTTTAAACATCTGTAATGGTTAATCGGTTAACCAAATGTGTTAACCAAATGTGTTAACCAATTAACACTGTGCCAACAGCAGAAAAACAACAACAGAACAACATGTTCAGCAAATAAGCACTTATCCGATCAACCGGATGATCGCATAATCACTTAATCACGAAATAAAACCAGCAAACCATGATTCAAACAACATTTGAATATATTAACACAACAAGGTAACGGATCAAATGGATCAAATCCATCAAAACTCAATCAAATATGAAAATCCACATGATTATGCAAATAAGCTAAGAAACAGATTCGGATAAAGAATTTCCAACCTACGAAGTGGAGATTTGCTCCTGTTAGTGTTGATTCGCTGGAAATAAGCAGATCGAAGCAAGAAAACCGTAGATTCTTCGAGATCCAAGTATGTTCTTGTTGTAGGAGTGAGGATTCACCATGAGAATGCTTAATAAAGCCTAAATGCTGCCTTCTGGGCTGTAAACATCCTGCAAAACAAAATAAAATCGACCGCTCAATCGCTGGGCAAAATAAATGCTAGACTTCGTGATGCTCGCTGTTTCATCCCTTGCCCTAAAAATGAGCCCTGAGTCACAGGAAGACCTTGATCCCCTGTCCTAAGAACAAATGCTATGCAATGCAAAAACGCAAAAATGCAAAGAAAACACAAGCCAAGTGCAAGAAACGGTTGGTCAAAATTTGGGGTACAACATACACGCCAAGTGATTTGGTCGTGAGGGGTTTCGATGGATCTAAGAGATCAGTGTTTAGGGAGATCACGTTGCCTATTCAGATAGGACCAGAGATCTTTGATGCAACTTTCTACATTATGGATATCTAGTCAGCATACAGCTGTTTGCTTGGCTGACCTTGGATACACGCTGCAGGGGCAGTCACCTCAACGTTGCATCAAAAGTTAAAGTATATGGTGGAAGGGAAGATAGTCACGGTATACCGTGAAGAGGATATTATGGTTAGCCATTTGTCATCCTTCAAGTACGTGGAAGTGGATGGGGAGATCCACGAAACACTCTGCCAGGCGTTTGAAATAGTTCAAATTCAGGGGAAGTCTCCTGCGGAAGCCAAGGGCCCAGAGGTTTCAATGTCATCGCTCAAGGAAGCTCATGCTATCATAGAATCTGATTCATCGCAGAAGTGGGGCCAAGTTCTTAATTTTCCCGTCAAGCAGGACAAGTTCGGCCTAGGATATAAACCCTCCAGTTTTTCTCAAAGCGTTCTGAGGTTCAAGGGACCTGTGCAATTCACCAGCAGTGGCGTGATATTTGACAAGATTAATGTCGTGGGAGATGATGAAGAGGACAGTGACTGCGATATGGATGCTTGGTTTCGTCCATGTACTCCTGGCCAGAAGTTGTTCAACTGGACTACCAAAGAAGTCATTCATGTTACTACTGCAGAGTAATGTTCATTGTTTTGATTATGTTCAGTCCTACGTTCTGCCCAAGACGTAGTGACCCAATTTGTGGGGCCTCTTGTTATTTGCACTTTATCATTAAATAAAGGACGTTTTCGCATTCAAATATTGTTGTTGCGGTTAGAATATGATATCAAATTATTAATTAATTTGAATCGCATCTTTAGTTCACAACCGCTCTTTGATTTATCCGAAGGAAAATGTCAAAAGAGGAAAACCTAATTTTGCATCGTAAAGACAATGCGGGGAGAGATTTAGGTAAGGGGTTGGTTAAGCTTAGGGAAGGTACTAGCACCCTAAACTTCTGTAGTACTCTACAGGAACCTTTTGTTTATTGTATGGTTTTTTATTTTATTATCTGTTTGAAATATATTGCTAAGGGATAGAGTCACCTAAAAGACCTAAGGGTTAGTCCTAAGTTTACTCGGCATGACATCGCATCTTGTGCCTACATATGCTGACGGGCATGGAATCAGAGTAATTGTAGTTCCCTTCGAAAGGGAGGTTAGAAACTTCTTGACTGCGGTCAAGGTTTCAATGGGAGTAAACGTATCTTAAGGACACGCTTACGTGGAGTCTTGAAACTCCTATTTCTATGTTGAAAAGTTGAATTAAAATTAGGATTGAAATTAGGGTTGACTAAATGTTCCACGGCGGGAAACCCTAAAACAGAGTACGTCGACCCTTTGACCTAAAGCTAGGGTAAAGGGTATTTTTGTCCACGGCGGGACACCTAGGCTATTAGGGCTTGGAAATGGTCAAAGGTTAGGGTTATTGACTCGGCGGTCAAACGGCTAGACCTAATTCCTTCGGAGATGAACATAACGGTAAATCATGCAAAACATGGCAAATTATTATATGGCAGAAATTAATGTGCGGAAAGTAAAGAAAGCGGAAAAAGCGTCGCGACGATCACTCGAGTAAATTACAAATCCCCAAAAAATGCGAAATAAAAAATAAACTGCGACCATGGCCTCGCGTAAATTACATCCATGGAATATGCAAGAATAATAATGAAATAAGAGCGACGATTGCCTCGCGTAAATTACAACTATAAAATGGAGTGCAAAAAATAAAGGATCATTAAACTATACAACTGAGAAAAAAATGTTAGGAACGTCATAAATTAGAAATCTAAATGTTTTTTTTATTACAATTTATTAAAAACTAAATTAACTATAAATCATAAAAAACTGTTACTAACTATAAATTATAAAACAAAGAAATACTAACTATAAGCTATTAAAATGTTTTTAATTATTAGTCATCAGAAAAAATATAATTTCAAGTTATTAAAAAAAAACTAATTATAAGTTATAAAAATGGTTTTTAATTATAAGTTTTGTATATATATATATATATATATATATATATATATATATATATATATATATATATATATATATATATATATATATATATATATATATATATATATATATATATATATATATATATATATATATATATATATATATATATATATATATATATATATATATATATATATATATATATATATATATATATATATATATATATATATATATATATATATATATATATATATATATATATATATATATATATATATATATATATATATATAGATTTTTAAAAAGGTTTGTAGTAACTTTAAATAAATAATGGTTTTAATTTACAAACTTAGATTTAAATTTTAAAAAGGTGTTTTAAAATTGGAAAAAAAGTTTTAGTTTTAAGACACTACGCCAGAAATCACTTTTAGCAGCGCATAGAAAGACAGCGCTTTTTACAAAAGCGCTGCTAAAGGGCCATAAGAAAAAAAGAAAAAAAGCGCCTACCAAAGACAGCGCTTTTAAAAAAGCGCTGCTAAATGGTGGGTCTAAGAAAGCGCTTTTAAAAAGCGCTGCTAAAGGGGGGCCCTAAGAAAGCGCTTTTTAAAAGCGCTGCTAAAGGGGGACCCTTAGAAAGCGCTTTTTATATAAAGCGCTGCTATATGGAATTGATAAGGCACCCTATGAAAGCGCTTTTAAAAGCGCTGCTAAAGTCCTTTAAAAGCGCTGCTAAAGGTATTCATATTATAATTTTAAAATACCCTCCAGAATTTTAATAGAATCAGAACAGTCACGCTAACTATTTCTTCTTTCTCTGGCGAACGAAAACACGAACCAACCACCCACTGTTCATCGTCCGACCATCGCCTTCTTCCGTCCGATCATCCTTCCGACCATCACCGACCGTTCACCACCCGTTTTTGAGTTCATCCATCCGTCTGCATTGTCGGTCCACCATTGTTACGGTACGTGAAGCTTGCTTTGCTTTTCTTGTTTTTTTTTAATCTTTTCACCATTGTTGTTCTGATGATATAGATGGTTTTATATAGATGGTATTTGAACATAATAGATGGTTTTATATTGTTGCTGTTGTTGTTTTTATTGAAGGTTTTGTGTTATCTGAGTTATTGAAGGTTTAGTGTAAAATATGATATTGAAGGTTTTGTGTTATTTGTTGTTGCTGTTGTTGTTCTGATGGTTTTTGTTGTTGGTTTATGTAAAATATGATATTGAAGGTTTATGTAAAATATGATATTGAAGGTTTAATATGATATATGAGATATATATGATATTGTTGTTGTTGTTGATGTAAAATATGAGATATTTGAGTTTTTTTTGTTGTTGTTGTTGTGTTATTTGTTGTTGTTGTTGTTGTTCTGATTGTTTTTGTTGTTGTTGTTGATATATACATATATATATATACACATATATATATATATATATATATATATATATATATATATATATATATATATATATATATATATATATATATATATATATATATATATATATATATATATATATATATATATATATATATATATATATATATATATGTATATATATATATATGTATATATATATATATATATATATATATGTATATATATATATATGTATATATATATATATATATATATATATGTATATATATATATATATATGTATATATATATATATATATATATATATATATATATATATATATATATATATATATATATATATATATATATATATATATATATATATATATATATATATATATATATATATATATATATATATATATATATATATATATATATATATATATATATATATATATATATATATATATATATATATATATATATATAGTTTAATATATGATATTTGATATATGATATTTGATGTTTTTAGTGTTATTGAGATATATTTGATATTTGATATTTGATATAGTTTAATATTTGATATATGATATTTGTTGTTTGTTGTTGTTGTAAAATATGAGATATAGTTTATATTTGATATAGATTGTGGTTGTTGTTGTTTAATATGATATTTGTTGTTGTTGTTGATGTAAAATATGAGCTATATATATTTGATATATATTGTTGTTGTTGTTGTTTAATATGATATTTGTTGTTGTTGTTGATGTAAAATATGAGATATATATATTTGATATATATTGTTGTTGTTGTTGTTGTTTAATATGATATTTGTTGTTGTTGTTGATATAAAATATGAGATATATATATTTGATATATATTGTTGTTGTTGTTGTTTAATATGATATTTGTTGTTGTTGTTGATATGAAATATGAGATATAGTGTATATTTGATATAGATTATTGTTGTTGTTGTTTAATATGATATTTGTTGTTGTTGTTGATTATAAATATGAGATATAGTTTATATTTGATATAGATGGTTTGTTGTTGTTGTTTAATATGACATTTGTTGTTATTGTTGTTGATATTTGTTGTTGTTGTTGTTATTCTGAATTACAGGTATATTATGGCCAGCAACGAGGAAACATCACATGATGGAAAAGAAACACCCAAAGACGTTGAAGGCGAAATTAAAAGAGGCATAACGATAATGAAAAGAATCATCCGTGCGAGAGATAGAGGTGTAAAGTACGATGTCCATTGGAATGAAAGAGATCAGTTGGTTGAGCCTAATGGTGCACTGCTGACAAGTTATATTGGAGCAGTTGTACGTTCGCAAGTTCCGATTACTTGCGATAACTGGAGAATTCCTGCATTACAAGCGGCTAAGGATAAAATTTGGAGCGAGATTCAAGTATGAGATTTGATCATTTTTAATTATGTTGACAATTACATCTTTAAATTAATTATACTAACATGTTATATGTATGTGTATTTGTTTGCAGAGATCTTTTAATATTGAGGATTCTAGGAGAAAATATTGTATTCAGTTGGCCGGAAAACGCTTGAGGGGATTTAGAGCGTTTTTAACCAACAAATTTCTTAAAGATTCTGATGGCAACTTTGTAGACTCGGAGCGTCCAGCGAAGTACGCTGATTTGATTTCGGATGCAGAATGGGAGACATTTGTTGCGAAGCGAAGAACCAAAGAATTTGAAGTAAGTACAACTTATCATGAACAATGTATAGTATATATACCTATTCCACAAACAAACTTATATGACTTAAACTTGTTTTTTCAGGTTAAGAGTGGCGTAAATCGGGAACGGGCATCAAACCCTGCGTATCCATATAGAAAGGGGCGTTTGGGATATGCACGCTTAGAACAAAAATTAGTAAGTGCATATATATGCTTTAATATGATCTATTTACAAAAAATAGTAAGTATACATAATAGGATATAATGCTTTATTGTTCGTCTTAATGCGTAGTTGGAAGAGGAGAAAAGTGATGCGACATCTCTTCCGGACCATGTCGTATGGAAGGCTGCCCGGATGGGAAGAGATGGAGCCGTCCAAGAAGAAGTTCAACAAGTGTTTGAACAATGTGTAAGTACAACATTAGTTTTTGAACAAAGTGTTTGAACAAAGTGTATAAAATATTTAAATATGCTTTTATCTATATTTCAGGAGTCCCTATCCCAGACTATAACTCCTGCTGAAGACGATGATTGCAGGAGTTTATTGAGTCGGGTGTTGAATATTCCTGAGTACTCTGGGCGTGTGAGGGGCCAGGGATTTGGTGTCACTCCATCCAAACTGTATAAGCAACCAAGAAAAAAAAATCCAACCAATAAAGAAGTGATGGCTACTTTGGAGGAAATGAAAGCTCAAATTCGTGAATTACAGAAGGATAAGGAGAGATACATGTCCGAAAGGCGCGCTCCAGAGGCCGGTAAAGCTACTAGTGACAAAGATAGTATCGATTGTCCGCAGAAGCTTCCAGAGGTAATTGTATATATTACATTGAAATTAATTTAGCACATTTTTCTTAATTGACACATTAACTGATCATTATTTGTTTAGGGCATTTCACCTTGTCGACTATATTTATCATCGCCGACTTATCGCATGGTTGGCAAGGGAAAGGTGCATAACACCCTGGGAGACTTACTTCACCATAAACCCCTCCCTGCTGGATTTTTGAAAGTATCTGTTGATATTGCATTAGAGGGGGGGCGTTGTTGCCTATACCAGACGATGTATCAAACGCAACAGTGGTGGGAGACGCGATATGAGCTTATGTAGCATGGCCGGCGAATCTCATTTTCATAGATGATGAGGTAGGTTGAACCTTGTAATATTCCAATGTTTTATTACCCATACATGAAAGTTATTCTGACATTTACACTTTCTTATTGACATGATGATCTTAGACTCCCACAAAATCCAAAACAAAAGATGATAAAATTATTGTGCGGGATACCGATTCAGCTGCATCAAAGTTACAGGTACTAGTACTACAGTTTAAGTGATTATTTTATTATAAATTATTTACTGAACTTATATATGACTTTTAGGTTCTTGATCAGCAGTCGCAACAAGTCAGCAAGGGAAACATGCCTGAAACTTCCAAGGTGCCCAAAAAAAAGGTCGAGACAAAAAGAGCATTTGTTCCTCAATTTAGGATGTGCCTTCAAACATATGTAGGGACAACAGACGTGCCTGAGGGCGGCATCCGTCTAATACATATGGATCAAGGTATTTTCGGTTTTGAATATCCCGAAACACTTGCTAAGGAGGATTTCGACCAGGTTTTCAAACATTTAGAATTGGGCGTCGGGGTTATGCATTCCTACATCAGGTACTTTGATCCATTTTAATTAGATAATTGAACATTTTAAAATTCGCTCGTTTAACTGAATAATCTAATGTTGATTATATTTTTTTTAGGCTCTTGTATGACAAGTTGTTGGTCCCCGCTGATTTGACTTCAGTATTCGCATTCTTATCTGCTAGCAGTGTCAACTCACGGACAATAGACCAGACACCAGAAGCAGTCAAAGAGTACACAGTCCATAGATTTATGGGTGCGAATACGGAGAAGTTGTTTATGTTGCCATATAATACTGGCCATGGGTTAGTTTTTATTCTAAATTCATTTATTATAATTGTTCGATTTTTGCCATATTATATAACATTTCCGTCTAAACTGTTGTCTTATTTTATAGTGGTCACTGGTTGTTGGTCGCAATTAATCTGATTAAAGAAATAGTGTATTATATAGATTCATTGGATGGCGATACAAACAAATATGAAAATCTGAAGAACATGGTTGATACGTAAGTGATGATATATAGTGTTCTGAATAATTATATATGTTTATTTATTATGTGACATTGTTCTAAATATGTGTTTATATTATGTTAGAGTTATACAAATATACAGAGCATAAAGAGATGCAACAGTGCCAAAAAGCAGGGCTAGCAACATCAACTGGATCAGAGTGGAGGTATATTTTCCCATGTTTGACTGTTATAGTGGTTCTACTTATAAAACTATTTAAACTATATATCCTGATAAATGTTCGTTCGCTTTTTTCCTAATACAGTGTCCTCGTCAGCGTGGTGGGATTGACTGCAGATATTTTGTACTGCGCTTTATGAAGGAAATCATTATTTCCGGTCAATTAGAGATTCCAATCATGGTATGGATCAATTCATGAGTTATATGATTCATTTTGATAATTAACTAATATTTCATCTGAGTAATTAGTATTAAATCGTGCTTGTTCTGTTATATTATGTAGTATTTTGATGAATTCAAATGCGCTACGTACTCGAAAGTAAAATTGGAAGAAATTAAGGAAGAATGGTGTCAATTTATGATTGAGTTAAGAATTCTATAATGTATATTGGATTTGTAATTATGTGTAAATTGTATATTATATATTGTATATTGTATATTGTATATTGTATAATGTACAATGTTTAAATTATGTGTAAATTATACTTGAGTTAATTATGTGTAAATTGCAAAGTGTTATTGTATAATGTACAATGTTTAGTTATATTGTGTTGAATTAAAGGCCAAGTGTTGAATTACAATGTTTAAAGGCCAAGTTATATTTAAGGCCTGAATTATAAGCAGGGAATTTAATTTTTATAAGCAGGTTTGTCTAAAAATATATAAAAAATGTGATTTTTCAAAAAAAAAAATTTTTAAAACGTGAAGTATAGACAACGCTTTTACAAGAAAGCGCTGCTAAAGGGGGGAAAATAGGCATAAAAAAGCGCTGTTATAGGTTAGGAAAGGAGGGGTCTAAGAAAGCGCTTTAAAAAAACGCTGCTAAAGGGTGGTCTACAAAAGCGCTTTCATAAAGCGCTGCTAAAGGGGGGAGGGGGAGGGAGAATAGGCAGCGCTTTGTAAAGCGCTGCTAAAAGTGATGCCTTTAGCAGCGCTTTTTCCACAAAAAAAAAAGTGATGCCTTTACCTTTAGCAGCGCCACTTTAGACAGCGCTTTAAAGCGCTGCTAAAGGTCAAAAAAAGCGCTGCTAAAGGCCATTTTTGGCATAGTGAGAAAAGATTTGAATTTTGGAAGAAAAAAAAAACTTTAAAAGAGGTTTTAACTTTAATAAAATAGGTTTAAATCTTGTTCAAAAAAAAGTTTTAATGTTGAATAAAAGGTCTTAATGTTAGCTTTATGTTTCTTTTGTTGTATTTCTTTTTAAAAATGGTTTAATTAAAAATAATGCACTAACCTCTAAAAAAATAATTTTGGTTCAAGAGGAGTTTTAATTAAGAAAATTCATTTGAATTTTAACTAAATCTAAAAAGTTAGGAAAAACTTACGGTAACGGCGACGGATTCTTGAGATGGGATTTGAAGCAGTTCCAGAAGGAGGACAATGATGAAAGCTTGAGCTTCTCTGAGTCGCGATGATGATGATTAACGAAGGAAGCTCCGTATTCTTCTTCTTCGAAGAACCGTCCCTTTCTTCTCCTTCTAGGTTTGTGGGTTCCTCCTTTCTTCTGATAAGTTGTGAGTTCGACCTCTCACACTCACAACTCCTTACACACGGTCTCTTGCCAATTGTGTCATTTTATTCATTCGAAATAAAGTGGCATTAGAAACTATGTAAAGGTATGACAAATTTGGGGTGCAACAGATGCCCCTATTTAAATAGCTTCACCGGATGATTTGAGCAGCGGAGACTCGAGAAATCATGGTGAAAGGGATTTAAATACAGATAACCGAAAATTTGGCCCCTAGATGTAGTGATATGCAATGATATGGACAAAATAACACGAACTATAATGCTGAAAATGCCATGAATCTAATATGATGCGTATGATGGAATGATGAATGCAAGGATGCAGACGACACGACGACATAGGGGACAGACGCGACGAGTAACTACACTGGGGAATACGACGCACTGGTGGAATAGCGCAACAATTGTCATTTTAGAACGAACAGTAACACAGGATCCACACGGCGGTAGGATCAGGTAAACGACAAGTGCTGGAATTTTCGGGTCATTCCTTTAAACGAAGAGATCGAGCGGGATCTTCAGGAATCATCGGAAATTATACAAAGAGAAACAAACACCAGAGATACTCGGAAAAACCATCGAATAACCTCGGGGTCAAAGAAACAAATTTCAAGGACATCCGGAAGAACATCGAATGAACTCTAAAACATACCAGAGATACTTGGAAAAATATCGAATAAACCCTGGGCTATATCCAGAAACAAAAGGACGACATCTATAGGAGCATGAGATGAAGGCAAGTTTTTGAAGGTAAATCCGAAACATTTAGGAAAGCAATAAATGTACGGGGCAAGTTTTGAAGACCTATCTGGAAGAATATCAGATAAGCAACAAAGGGGTTCTGGAAGAATGTCAGAACAAAAACTCAGTCTGAAAAAACCTCAGAAAGAGAACAGATCCGGAAAACCATCGGATAAGATTCTGGAAAACCATCAGAATCACAGGGGTATCTGGAAAATCGTCAGATAGAGTTCTGGAAGAACATCAGAACAAAGACTCGATCTGGAAAACCATCAGAAGGAGGAATTTATTCGGAAAACCATCGGAAAGATTCTGGAAAACCGTTAGAATCGTAAAAGAATATCTGGAAAACCATCAGATAAGAGATACTCAATCTGGAAAACCGTCAGAAAGAGAAACAGATCCGAAAAACCATCAGATAGATCCTGGAAAACCATCAGAATCGAATGAAAATATTTGGGAAACCATCAGATAAAAGATACTCAATCTGGAAAACCATCAGAAAGAGAAACATATTCGGAAAACCATCGGATAGATTCTGGAAAACCATCAGAATCAAGGGAAAGTATCTGGAAAACCATCAGATAAAAGACTCGATCTGGAAAACCATCAGAAAGAGGAATAAATCCAGAAAACCATCAGATAAAAGACTCAATCTGGAAAACCGTCAGAATCGAAGGAAGATATCTGGGAAACCATCAGATACTTAACAACGAAGTTTTGGAAGAACATCAGAACAACGAGACTCAATCTGGAAAACCATCAAAAAGAGACATTAAAATCAGGGTACCAGACATCCAATAATGGCTTTGAATGAAAGGTATAAACACAATATATGAGAATAGTATTGGACGTAAAAGGAACAGGCATATCCAGAAAACCATCGGATAAGAAAAACGTCATATCTGAAAGAACATCAGATAGACACGACACAAAGTTGTTTGGTTGGTGCCAAGTAAGTTGGACTTCGACCACAAGGTAAGACCTGGATAAAACACGACCTCGGGAGAAATGCAAATGAGGATGAAACACTCATGCTATGCATAGGTATGATATGTATATGTATATGTATATGAATTATGTTATGAGATATGATCAAATGCAAATGCAGATATCGACGACAAGGCTCGACTCTTCTGGTAAGATGACAAGATTGGAAAACTGATTCCTCAACCCGGAGATCACTGCCACTTGCTAAATTGTAATCAGGTTGATGGTCCTCGTAGGAAGGATGGAAAGTCGCTTGGAGATCTTTCAAGTAAACTGCCCCAGATTAAATTGTCCATTACAGATGAACTGATAATTGTTTCAGCTTGTCCGATTCTGAAAATGATTGTTTTATTGTACCCTCGGAAGGTTTGCCCCAGTCCGAGTCTTGAAAATCTCATGGATAAACCAGATCTAAGAAGACTTTGCCCCTGATAGGATCACTTGACCAAGTTTCTCGATTGTTTGAAAATTCCTTAGAGGAAAGCCAGTTTGCAAACAAAAATATTCATATGAACATGGTAATGCAAAGTTCATGCAACTTTTGAAATCAAAATTATTTTTGAAAAATGAAAAATAAATGAGTCATCGGTTAGAACGCGGCGGTCCAGGACGCTCAAAGTTTAATACAGGTATACGACCAAAATAAATGATTCACAAAGATTTTTAGGAGTCAGCTTATGCAACCTTGTTGTAGCATGCTTTCAAAATATCCTTGTTTCAATTAGGTCTTTTGAGGGTTGTAACGTGGCCTGGTTCACGGTTTATGAAACAAAGGATAAAGGCTCAAAATTTATTTGTTCCCACCCAATCTACGTGATAATCTTCAGTCCTACGCTCAGTTAATTCATATTATGCATTCAGGTTCCTATAGGTTAGGAATTGCACTAATGGTAGCAGGGATGGTTCAAAAGTCAAGGGACCTACGAAAAGGCAGCCACTGCTTCTTTACAACATATGGTTCTTTTGACATTGGGGATTTTCAGGGTAAGGATTAAAAGGTCTCCTCTTTTTATTATCCCTAACTTTTGCCTGAACTGTTTTTTTTTGAAGATTACAGTCAACGGGATGCCCCAGTTTTGCCTAAGTCACCTTCATAGGTTTTGACTTAGCGGACCTTTTATATTTTATTTTGTTTTTTCCGAAAGAAAGAGAATGCCTATCTTAAATGATTACGGTGAACCATCATTGGCGTTTTGGCTTTAAAAAAGCATCTTCAACACTTGCTGTGTACGAAGGAAAATTGTGAGTGTGACCTTTATATGAAAGGCGTATTGTAGGAAAACACAACCAAGTTAACTGAGAGCTACCCATGCCCCAAGGTAAAAATTGTGGGTTTTTTTTGTAAAGAAAGAAACTCCAACTTCTAGGCTCGAAGGGGGTGACAAGGGGATAACTTCCTTATTTCTCCAGTGTTTGGGAGTTGAAACAATGCCTCACATCGTC
The DNA here is from genome assembly GCA_963859935.3 of Lathyrus sativus. Taxonomy (NCBI): domain Eukaryota; kingdom Viridiplantae; phylum Streptophyta; class Magnoliopsida; order Fabales; family Fabaceae; genus Lathyrus; species Lathyrus sativus. The sequence goes on along the minus strand of OZ012739.1, from coordinate 445,496,233 downwards.
AACAAGGATTGATTCAAAGCATACTGACAACAGTTATGGGTATAACGTTTTCGTCATCCTCCTTCCAATCTTTGCATACCAAAAATTCGGACAAAAATAAATATTTGAAAGATAAAGCATATAGATGAAAATAATAGATAAAATGAATTAAATCAAAAGTTGCAATGCTCAGTTCATTAATATGAAAGTACAAACATAGTTCGAAAGCAAACAACTAATAAAATAAGGAAAATACAAACAATGAGAAACAAAAGCCTAATGATTAAATCAGTGAGCCATCCTCTGGGGTCAGCCCGAAGCTTCACTTTTGATGTGCTGGCAATGGATTTTTCTAGATATTTGGAGGATTATCTTCAAAATCAAGTATTTCATCCCTCATTAACTCACGCACTCTGGCTTTCAGTGCAAAACAATGCTCCAAATCATGGCCTAAAGCACCCTCATGAAAAGCGCACTGGAAATCAGCCCTGAATCCAGCTGGAAGAGGATTAGGAGGTGGTAAAGCCCTGGTAGTAATCAGCCCCTGTTGAACCAAGTACGGATATAGCTCTATGTAAGTAATGGGAATAGGATCAAATTGGTTCCTATTTCGAGACTGGTCTTGTCTAATAATTGGACGTTGAGCGGTCTGAGCTGGCTGTGGAGCAACAACAAGTTGAGATCCCTGGCGAGGCTTTCTTGATTCGGTCATGACAGCATTGGTCTGCTCGTCCTTCCTCTTATGGAAATTCCCATAGGATTTCTTTGCATCATTAGAAGATTCGACAGCTTTGGATACCTTCCCATTTTCAAACCTTCTTCTAACCTTTGGCCAATAGTCACAAGATCTGTAAAGCTTGAAGAGACACTCTCAATCATCTTTTCCCAATAGAAAGGAGACAAGGTATCCATGAACATTCCTGTCAGTTCCTTCTCTGCTATAGGGGGTTCGACTTGGGAAGCTAACTCCTTCCAATGCTGAGCATCCTCCTTGAATGGCTCTTTTTCCTTCTGAGACATACTTTGAAGCTGACGGCGATCGGGAGCCATATCCAAATTGTATTTGTATTGCTTCATAAAAGCGTTGGCGAGATCTTGGAAGCAGTGGATACTGTTATGCTCTAAGTTCATATACCATTTAAGAGAAGCACCACTCAAACTATCCTGAAAGAAATGGATGAGCAACTTCTGATTGTTGGTGTAAGCTGCCATCTTTCAGAAGTACATGACTAGATGGGCTCTTGGACATGAATGGCCTTGATACTTCACGAACTTAGGAGTCTTGAACTTGGCAGGCAAAACAAGACCAGAAACTAGGCACATATTATCGGCATCAACGTTGAAGAAATCAGTACCCTCGACAGCTTGAAGTCTCTTATTTATGATCTGAAACTGTTCACGGGTGATCTCAGGCTCAACAAAATATTCTTGAACACCGGCAACATTGTACTCATAGGGAGGATTCTCAACGGGAGCTTGGATAGTCTGATTAACCGTGTGGACCATAGGTTGGGCCTCGGTAAGGACAGGAGCTTGAAAAACCGGTCTGACAGTCTGACCAATCATAGCAGCAGATGCAACAGGTGGAGAGTAGTTAGGAGGTAAACCAAACTCAGGCCAAGTAGAGGGCGACAATGAAACAAGAGGTGGATCAACACTTGAAACTTCCTGAATGACAGTCCTCTGAGGTGGCTCTCCTCTAGCAATCAACACTTGAAGCATCTCGGTAAGCATGGTCATGTCTGCTTTCAACTCATCAATCTCCATTCGGACCTCCACATTATGCTCCTCTTGTTCTAACATTTGGCGTCTATAGTTAGCTCTAGTCTGATATCCGTGTCGAGGAATCAGCTTGACGACTCAACGGAACACTGGAAGATAAAGACAACTGGACATGAGAAACCCGAAGACAGATGCCATGCAAGACATGATGCTAATGCAATGCAATAGTTCCAAGAACTTCAACGGTCGATTGCAAACATTTCTTTTTTAGGAAAGTTGGAAACGGTTTTAAACTTTGAAATGTAGGACTTTTGAATTCGCAAAGGACGGTTGAATTCTTTGAAACTAGGAATGATGTTTTATGAATGTCATGCACAAATACACACAAACAACAAAGTACTAGGTTAGAGGAACAATGAATGGAGTTAAGGTCTACCCTTCCCAAAAGGTATGTACTATAGGGTAGTTGTACCTGCAGAACAAGGTTCTAAAGCGGTGCCCAAAGTCATCAATCCATCTTTCGGATATTATCAACTTTCTGACTGACTCGGGGGTCAATAATATTCTCAAGAGAACCTCATTTGAGTGTAGTATCGTGTAGCAACCATTGTAGGACTACTCCCACATAGTTCCCGCACTACATCCTATATAAGGCTAAAGTGGTGTTAAGGTACTACGGTCCCCAGTATCACATACTCCAATCGACAATAGTAAAAGTTTTCACGATTACTCGTTCAACCGAACCAATTTCGAAAGGGTCTCAACTGAGCGGTGATTCTCAAGTCAGCTTGGTCAGGATTCCACTCCCTATAAGCCTCGTCGAATATATCACCTTCCTATAATAATGTCACTCAAGTCCGGGTGTAGGACTTATCTCACAACAAAGATACCCCAAGCAAGGTACAATATATACAGATAATGAAATAAAATAGAAATATCATACAATAAACAAAATAGGGGCAACCCTTAAAAATTAGGAGGGTCCCCAGTGAAGTCGCCATTTTCTATTGCGGTTAGAATATGATATCAAATTATTAATTAATTTGAATCGCATCTTTAGTTCATAACCACTTTTTGATTTATCCGGAGGAAAAGGTCAAAAGAGGAAAACCTAATTTTGCATCGTAAAGACAATGCGGGGAGAGATCTAGGTAAGAGGTTGATTAAGCTTAGGGAAGGTACTAGCACCCTAAACTTCTGTAGTACTATACAGGAACCTTTTGTTTATTGTATGCTTTTTTATTTTATTATCTGTTTGAAATATATTGCTAAGGGATAGAGTCACCTAAAAGACCTAAGGGTTAGTCCTAAGTTTACTCGGCAAGACATCGCATCTTGTGCCTACATATCCTGACGGGAATGGAATCAGAGTAATTGTAGTTCCTCTCGAAAGGGAGGTTAGAAACTTCTTGACTGTGGTCAAGGTTTCAATGGGAGTAAACGTATCTTAAGGACACGCTTACGTGGAGTCTTGAAACTCATATTTCTATGTTGAAAATTTGAATTAAAATTAGGGTTGAAATTAGGGTTGACTAAATGTTCCACGGCGGGAAACCCTAAAACAGAGTACGGCGACCCTTTGACCTAAAGCTAGGGTAAAGGGTATTTTCGTCCACGGCGGGACACCTAGGCTATTAGGGCTTGGAAATGGTCAAATGTTAGGGTTATTGACTCGGCGGTCAAACGGCTAGACCTAATTCCTTCGGAGATGAACATAACGGTAAATCATGCAAAACATGGCAAATTATTATATGGCGGAAATTAAAGTGCGGAAAGTAAAGAAAGCGGAAAAAGCGTTGCGACGATCACTCGCGTAAATTACAAATCCCCAAAAAATGAGAAATAAAAAATAAACTGCGACCATGGCCTCGCGTAAATTACAACCATGAAAAATGAAAGAATAATAATGAAATAAGAGTGACGATTGCCTCGCGTAAATTACAACTATAAAATGGAGTGCAAAAAATAAAGGATCAATAAACTATACAACTGAGAAAAAAAATATTAGGAACGTCATAAATTAGAAATCTAAATGTTTTTTTATTACAATTTATTAAAAACTAAATTAACTATAAATCATAAAAAACTGTTACTAACTATAAATTATAAAAAAAAGAAATACTAACTATAAGCTATTAAAATGTTTTTAATTATTAGTCATCAGAAAAAATATAATTTCAAGTTATTAAAAAAATAAACTAATTATAAGTTATAAAAAATGGTTTTTAATTATAAGTTTTGTATAGATATATATAGATTTTTAAAAAGGTTTGTAGTAACTTTAAATAAATAATGGTTTTAATTTACAAACTTAGATTTAAATTTTAAAAAGGTGTTTTAAAATTGGAAAAAAAGTTTTAGTTTTAAGAAAAGATTTTAATTTTTGAAGAAAAAAAAACTTTAAAAGAGGTTTTAACTTTAATAAAAGAGTTTTAAATCGTGTTCAAAAAAAAGCTTTAATGTTGAATAAAAGGTCTTAATGTTAGCTTTATGTTTCTTTTGTTGTATTTCTTTTTAAAAATGGTTTAATTAAAAATAATGCACTAACCTCTAAAAAAAGAATTTTGGTCCAAGAGGAGTTTTAATTAAGAAAATTCATTTTAATATTAACTAAATCTAAAAAGTTATGAAAAGCTTACGGTAACGGCGACGGATTCTTGAGATGGGATTTGAAGCAGTTCCGGAAGGAGGACAATGATGAGAGCTTGAGCTTCTCTGAGTCGCGATGATGATGATTAACGAAGGAAGCTCCGTCTTCTTCTTCGAAGAACCGTCCCTTTCTTCTCCTTATGGGTTTGTGGGTTCCTCCTTTCTTCTGATAAGTTGTGAGAACGGCCGTCGTTTTTTCTTTTGTCTCCTTCTCCCATTTTCTCAAATACAACTTATGTTTATATAGGTAACAAATTAGGGTTAACTCTAACATAATACCCACTTTAAAACCCAACTTAAATAATTAGTCAAAACTAAATAAAATTTAAACAATTTAAAATAAACTTAAAATTCTATTTATTTATACTAAACATTAAAAATATTATAAACAAAATAAAATCTTTTTTAATATTTTTAATTTTATAATTTTTGGATGTTTTTATGAATAATATGGAAAAAAGTGAAAAAAATAATATTTTTTTAAAAATAATTCAAATAAAATACGAAAATAATAATTAAATAATAAAAAAACTATTTTGTTATTTTTTTTATGAAAATAGAAAAGTTAGAATAAAAATAAAAGAAACAAAACAAAAAGTGAAGAAGGTGGGATTCGAACTCTCGACCTCTCACACTCATAACTCCTTACACACGGTCTCTTGCCAATTGTGTCATTTTATTCATTCGAAATAAAGTGGCACTAGAAACTATGTAAAGGTAGGACAAACTTGGGGTGCAACAATTGTGATCCCTGTTTGTCTTGTTTTTGTTTTACATTTATATTAAAACAGAAAAATGGCAATGTGTTTTGTTTGTTGCATCGCATAATAAACATAACATCATCATGCAGGTCTTTTCTATCAGATGCCATCGATTCAAGTTCGGCTATGACTTCGTATAACTTTGATAATCCCATTTATCAAGCTGAAGAAGAGACTGACGAAGATTGTGAACTACCCAAAGAATTAGCCAGGCTTCTCAAGCAGGAGGAAAGGGCCATTGTGCCTCATCAGGAGGATATTGAGATTATCAATCTGGGCACCGAGGATGATAAGAAAGAAGTTAAAGTAGGGGCTGTATTGGAAGACAATGTCAAGAGAAGATTGGTTGAAATGCTCCGTGAGTATAAGGATATCTTCGCTTGGTCTTACCAAGACATGCCTAGGCTGGATACAGATATTGTGGTACACCGGTTACCTCTCAGAGAAGAATGTCCGCCAGTCAAGCAAAAGTTGAGACGAACAAGGCCTGACATGACAGTCAAGATCAAAGAAGAGGTTCAGAAGCAGTTGAATGCTAGGTTTCTTGCTGTCACGAATTACCCTCCGTGGGTCGCTAATATAGTTCTTGTTCCTAAGAAAGATGGAAAGGTCCGGATGTGCGTCGATTATCGAGATCTGAATAAAGCAAGCCCGAAAGACAATTCCCCTCTCCCCCATATCGACGTGTTGGTTGATAACACCGCTCAATATTCTGTGTTTTCATTCATGGATGGCTTCTCTGGGTATAACCAAATCAAGATGGCCCCAGAAGACATGGAGAAAACTACTTTCATCATACCATAGGGGACCTTTTTCTACAAGGTGATGCCTTTTGGACTGAAAAATGTAGGGGCAACTTATCAGCGGGAAATGGTCACTTTGTTTCATGATATGATTCATCATGAGGTTGAAGTCTATGTTGATAACATGATTGAAAAGTCACAGACGGAGGAAGGACATCTGGTCGATCTTCTAAAATTATTCGAAAGGTTGAGGAAGTTCAAGCTGAGGCTGAATCCTAACAAGTGCACCTTCAGGGTGAGATCTGGAAAGTTACTGGGTTTCATTGTCAGTGAAAAGGGTATTGAGGTAGATCCTGCCAAAATAAAAGCTATACAAGATATGCCTGAGCCGAGAACAGAAAAAGAGGTTCGTGGTTTCCTGGGGAGATTGAACTACATTGCAAGGTTTATATCTCATCTTACAGCCACTTGTGAACCAATATTCAAATCGCTAAGAAAAGATCAAACGGTCAGGTGGAATGAAAATTTCCAGAAAGCGTTCGAAAGAATAAAACAATATCTGCAGGAACCTCCAATACTCATGCCTCTAGTTGCAGGGAGACCACTAATCATGTATCTCATGGTTCTTAAGAATTCAATGGGATGTGTGCTCGGTCAACAAGACGAGTCGGGTAGAAAAGAGCATGCCATCTACTATCTGAGTAAGAAGTTCACTGATTGTGAGTTAAAATACTCGATGCTAGAAAAAACATGTTGTGCACTCGCTTGGGCCGCTAAGTGTTTGAGACAATACATGTTAAACCACACAACCCTGTTGATTTCAAAGATGGATCCGATCAAGTACGTCTTTGAAAGACAAGCGCTCTCCGGAAGGATTGCCCGATGGCAAATGGTTTTAACAGAGTAAGATATTTAGTATGTTTCCCAGAAAGCCATTAAGGGAAGCGTTCTGTCAGAATATCTCGCGGAATAGCCAATTTAGGATTATCAGCCAATGAAGTTTGATTTTCCAGATGAAGACGTCATGTTTTTGAAGATGAAAGACTGTGATGAGCCTTTACCTGATGACGGTCCTGAGATTTGATCTCAATGGAAACTAGTTTTCGACGGAGCGGTTAACTCATATGGCAATGGGATCGGGGCTATCATTACTACCCCTCACGGTTCTCATATACCGTTCACTGCCCGATTGACTTTCGCCTGCACCAATAATGAAGCAGAGTAAGAGGCATGCATTATGGGTTTAGAAGAGGCCGTAGATATAAGTATAAAAAATCTGGATGTGTACGGTGACTCAGCGTTAGTTGTTAACCAAATCAAAGGAGAGTAGGAAACTCGTCAGGCCAACCTGGTGCCTTACAAGGATTATGCAAGGAGATTGTTTCCGTTCTTTGATAGAATTGAGTTCCATCATGTGCCAAGAGTCGAGAATCAGATGGTAGATGCCTTGGCCATGCTATCCTCGATGTACAAAGTGAATTTCTGGAATGAAGCTCCATCTATCACCATTATGCGTCTTGATAGACCTGCGTTTGTGATTGCAATTGAGAAGGCATTAGATGGAAAGCCCTGGTATGTTGATATCAAGCATTTTATCAAGACTCAGAAATACCATCTGGGGCATCCAACAAAGATAAGAGGACCTTGAGGAGGTTAGCCGATAACTTTTATCTGAACAAAGACGATGTGCTCTACAAGAGAAATTTCGACATGGTCTTGCTGCGTCGTGTTGATGAACTTGAAGAAAATCTGTTGATGGAGGAAGTCTACGAGGGTTCTTTCGATACTCATGCCAATGGACATGCAATGGCTAGAAAATTGTTGAGAGATGGGTATTAATGGATGACTATGGAATTCAATTACTTCAAATACGCCATAAAATGCTATAAATACCAGATTTATGCAGATAAGATGCATGTGCCACCGGCTCCTCTGAATGTGTTAACGTCTCCTTGGCCTTTTGCTATGTGGAGAATCGATGTGATCGGAAAGATTGAGCCAACTGCTTCTAATGGACATCGCTTCATTCTGGTTGTGATTGATTACTTTACGAAGTGGGTAGAAGCAACGTCCTATGCCAATGTCACGAAGCAGGTGGTAGCCCGGTTCATAAAGAAAGATATCATTTGTCATTATGGAATTCCTGAGAGAATCATTACTAATAATGGTTCAAATTTGAATAACAAAATGGTGAAGGAACTGTGTCAGGGTTTTAAGATTGAGCATCACAATTCTTCTCCATATCGTCCGAAGATGGATGACGCTGTTGAGGCAGCTAACAAGAATATCAAGAAAATTGTGCAGAAGATGGTAGTAACATATAAGGACTGGCATGAGATGTTGCCCTTTTCTCTACATCAACCGGGGCAACTCCTTTCTCACTGGTGTATAGTACGGAAGCAGTCCTGCCATTGGAAGTTGAGATTCCTTCTTTAAGGGTATTGTCAGATATAAAGCTTGACGAAGCTGAGTGGGTGCTGTAACATCCATTTTATTTATTTAGTCATTTTGGTGTTAATTTAATTATTTTATGTTGGTGTGCCCTTAGGTGGGGTGTGTTGGTATGTGATTGGTGAGTATCCTTGATATATAAGGATCATTGGTGGTGTGGAGATAATAATATAATAGTTAATAGTAATATTGGTGGTATTATTATTATTATTATTATTATTATTATTATTATTATTATCATTATTATTATTACTATTATTATCATCGGTATGAATATTATTATTGGTGGGTGTCCCTGATGTGGGAGGATTATTGGTGGTGTTTTGGTGAATATAATAATATAGTGTATAATATTGATATTGGTGGGAATATTATTATTATTATTATATTGATTATAGTTACTAAGTTATTAACATTATTATTATTTTGGTGAGATAATAATAGGATTATTATTACTATTATTATTATTATTTTATTAAGTTATTAACATTATTATTATTTTGGTGAGATAATAATAGGATTATTATTACTATTATTATTATTATTATTTTATTAAGTTATTAACATTATTATTATTTTGGTGAGATAATAATAGGATTATTATTACTATTATTATTATTTTTTATTATTATTATTATTAAGTTATTATTATTATTGGGATTAGAAAATTAAAATAGAGAAGGAGAGGGGTTAGCAGTTTTACGATACATTGTGAGAAGTTAGAGAAAGTGGGAAAAGAACGATAGAAAGGAGAGAACGGGAAAGGGAACGGAAAAGGGAGCAAAGAATGAAGGATACAAGGGAAAATCAGAATTGGCCAAACCTTGGAGGGTTCTTTCATCGATCAACCGATTAACAAGGTAAGGGGGGAGAAACTTGATTGGGATGGTATATACATGTATAGGGTAGAGGGGAGTCCTTAACCCCGTAGGAAAATTCCGATCTATGAAGTTTTATATTGGCATGCTTGTTATTGTTGTTGCTAATGCTAAATTGATGCTTGATATTGATGAATTGTTGATTGGTATTGGTGAATTTGGTGTATATATATTATGGTGATGTTAGTGAGATTATATGTTGTTACTGCAGTGTTGATAGTGAATATAAATATAGTTTTGGTGAGATTCTGTGTTGTTACTGTAGTGTGGGTAATGACCATGATTATAGCTTTGGGGAAAATTATGTGCTGTTCCCCTATAATGTCGTTAATGACTATGGTTAGGACCTTGGTGAGATTTAGAGTGACTCTGAAGTGTCGGTAATGTACCGTAATGTTGGTTCTAGAGTAGGAAGTATAGGATAATTGGTAAGTATAATGTTTATTGGTGTGTTTGTGTTTGATGATAACTAGTAATTGATAGTGATGGAGTATAAGTCAATGTTAATGAATTGGTGTTTTGGGTTGATTTGGCATATAGAGCATATAGGGTGTTTTACAGTTTTTAGGGAAAGTTCTGTATGGCTTTTGAGGTATCGATAAAGTGTGTAGGTGATGATTTTGGGAATAGGAATTAGAAACCGATTGCTTACGGTAATAGGCAAGATTGGTACTAGAATAGGCTGGGAATCTGAGTTGAGATGTGTTTATATATGGTGTTCGAGTGTGAACTCGTTTAATATCTAATTTAATTAAAATGAATGATGGGTGTATCATGTATATGATTATGGTGCAGTGATCAGTAGGATCGTGTATTCCCGAGTGTTGGGATGTGTTTATACTTGGTATTAGAATGTGAGATTGCTCACTGTGTGAATTGATTTATATGGTGTTGGTGTAGGTTATATCTGTACATATATGCATTGATGTATGATGATATGATCAGGAGGATCGTGTGCACGTTGAGTGCTTAAATATATTAGTTATGCATTGGTGTGTGCATATCATGGTGTTTTGGTGGGATGAATCATGTCTCAGGAGGAGCGTAAGTGATTCATCCGTACTCCTTTGTGGAGAATGGTGGGGGATAGATCATGTCTCAGGAGGAGCGTAAGTGATCTATCCAGGTTCGATTGAATGAACCAATGAGTCGGTACCACATGCATGGTGTTGAGTTGCATATTTGCATTATAATATGTTATATTGTAATTTGAACAGTAGGTTCGTCATATGGAGTTGTTGGGGGTGAATATTGGTGTGTTGGTGTGTTTTACTACCTTATCTACATGTATTACATTACCATTATATTCTGATCATTATTTCTCACCCCTTTGTTGTTGTTGTGGTCTGTGCTTCTTCGGAAGTACAGATAATCCAGGTGTTTAGCTAGCTTGGATATTGGTGTGACCGTCGAGTCTAGGATGCTCTGATGCGTAACACGGGATATGGGTGTTGTAATTGTTTTATGTCAAACGTGTTGAAATCCTGTGACGTATCATGTTTTGATGTATTTTACTTTATGAAACAAATTCCGCTGTATTATTTTGAAAAGAATGAATAAAGTATTTTTATAAAATTTGGAGATGTGATATCCCACTTTTTGGCGGAAACTCTGATTATTATTATAATATTTATATTTTATTTAATACGGGAAGTGGGGTGTTACAATTGGTATCAGAGCAGGTCGGTCCGTCCGGCCAGTGTTGTTGAGTTGAGTTGAGTCTGTCCTTTGGGATGGAGACTGTGTGTTGTTTAACCTGGTGTTGTAGTTTAAATCCCTAGTATACGGCATGTGTGTGAAAACACTGTCGGTACGTGTTTATTTCCTAACCTTGTCTGCAGAAGCAGGAATGATTCCAGTGGGGGAGAAGTTTGTAATTCTCCGGAATGCTACGGTGTGGTGGCTTAATGTGTTGAGGAATGCTATCATAGTTTGGTAAAGATGGTTTGTACCCCATCATGATTTCGGCTGTCTATTAACAAATTGAGGAACTGGTCACCCTTAATCTCATGTTAATAGTAGACGGGATTATGTTGGATGGGATAGACGTGTCTTGCAAGCTTGTGTGGCGTGAGCAACAAATTGTCCTGAGTTAAGCTAAGTGCTTAAGGGATTATTTTGAGGAGTTGGCGTAATACGGTGTTGAGACGTTTATTTTGACGAAAACTTTGAATGAGAAGGAAAGTGAGAAAATTGGGATTTGTCAATTAGTTGAAATTGCCGGAGGTTCCCCGAGGAAGTAAGCGATTTACTATCGAAGTGTGAAGTAAAGCTTACACGTCTATTTTGTTTTTGGGACGAGTCTGATATTGATGACTCCATATTGTATGTTTATGTTGGGATTGGAGAAGTTGAAGAGTCAACTTGAAGACCCGCTGGGGGAGAGGTTCTTTTGTTTGAGTGTGTTACCGTAAGGTGCATCAATTTTGTTGGTTAGACAGACAGAAGGTTTTGTGAAGCTTTGGGTGAACTATAGATAAGTGAACAAGGTGACTGTCAAGGATAAGTGTTCGCTTCCAAGAGTTAATGATTTGATGGATCAATTGATTGAAGGACGTGAGTTTCCGTGTTCGTGAGATCGCGAGTAAAATTATTGTGTTGTGGTGTCGAAGGTCGAAGTGGTATCGTAATAGGAGGCTCCACGATCTGCTGTGGAGATTGGAAGTAATCAGGTTTTAAAATATTTAAAGATTGAAAGTGTGTTGGACGGCCTCCTAAGTATGAAATTGTGGTTATACGTTGAATTCCAAGATCGCAGCTTTTTACGGAATCGAAATCGGACACTCGGAAGTCAGGTAACGGTCGAAAATAGAATTTCGGGACTGTCATGTTCGCCGAGATTCGCCTGGCGAAGTGCCCTGAGCAGAAAAATGTTGTTGTGGTATTTTTGTCGTAACGGGAGAACCGTAACTCGGAATGACGCCCGGTTCGAAGCGTTGGAAAGATATTGAAATTATCTATAAGATGGTGAAGTATTGACATGGAATTAAGCTATTTATTGATTAAGTGTGTTTGAATGTTGCAGTAAGGGCTGGCAGTACGGTACGTGTTCCCGCCATAACTCACAACTTGTTTGTCCATTTGGCATGGGATCTTCTTTAATTATTTATATAAGGAAATGGTTGTGTTAATAAATGATATTTTAAGGTATTCGAAGAGTATAGAGGATTATGTTGAGCATAAGGAACTGGAGTTATCAGTGTTAGAAAAAGAGCGGTGATATACTTCCGTAAGGAAAGTTCTGCCGAATCCGATAGAACTAACTGTGGTGTTTGTGATGCTTGTTGATATAATTAGGGGATTTGCTAAAGACAACTTCAGCGAGTTTCAGTTATGCAAAAGGCAACTTGAAGTGTGTAAGAGGAACCATCCGACCAGTGATTTAGAGTTGGTTGCTATTGTGGTTGTACCGGAGTCGGAGGCTTCGAAAGTTCAGATTGAGATCGGAGATGTTTGGTGATCTTAAGAGTTTAAGGTGTTTGTTTGATTTGAAAAAGTTGAAAATGAGGCAGAGGAAATAATTAGGATTTCTGAAGGATTACGACTTTGAGTGTAATTACCCTTTGGGTAAAGTGGATGTGGTAGATGATGCGGTGAGTTGGAAATGTTTGTGCATACCGAAGATGATGGTGAAAAGAGGTAGAACTGATTGAGAAATTTCATAATATGCGCTTTGTGAGTAAGGATACTTCTTATGGAGTAAGCTTTTATTATTAAGATCTGACTAGTGATATCCTTGAGAAGAATCGAGAAAGTCAGAAATCTGGGTTGAGTAGTGAATTAGTTGAGATTGATAAATTAGAGTCGAAGAGTGGATTGTCGGGTTTGTGGAAATAATACCACGAGGTGTTATGATAGAGTATGTGTACCAGGTGTTGTTGAGGGGAGTAGAAGTACTCGTGAAGAAATACATTGGGGTAGATGGAATAACCACCCCAGTGCTATGAAGAAGTAACCGAATTTGAGTAGATTGTTTTGGTGACCATAGATAAGGAGAGAAGTGGTTGAGGTTGAATATGCTGGTTAGAATCGCCGAAATTCGAAGAGTGGACATCAAAGACTGTTGAGTCTGATGCAGCCGTGAATATTCCAGAGTGGGAATCGGGTAGTATTTTCGTGGAGTTGGTGTTGAGATTTCCAAAGAATTGGGAAGATATAATTTTAATTTGGATTATTGTTAGTGGATTAACTATTCCGTGTTGAGAATATATGAGATGCATATTGAGAAAGTGGTGAAGTTGGATGAGATACTGACGAATATTGTGTCAGATGTAAATTTGAGGTTTATATTGAGATTTTGGAAGGGCTTACAGGAAGCTTCGGGTACTAAGTTGAAGTTGAGTTCGACTTACCATCCGCAAACTGACGGTCAGTCAGAGAGGACTATTGAGTCTGTAGAGAATTGGGGAGAGCTTGGGTGTTGGATCGAGGTGGATTGTGGGATGATTAATTACCGTTGATTGAGTTACCTATAATAACGGTTACCATTCTAGTGTCGGAATGGCACTATATGTGGCTTGGTGAAATAGGGAGTGTAGGACTCTACTGTGTTGGAATGGGTCGAGTGAGAGTGTTGTGCTCAGACCTGAAAATTATGTGGAGATGGCTGAAAAGATCAAGAGGATCCAAGGAAAGATATGTTTGGAGAGTCACGCCGGTGACTGATGTTGGTCGAGCTTCGACGTCTCAAAAGTTCGCACCGTGTTCTGTGGTTTGTATCAGAGTGGCGCAGCAGAGGCATGGGAGGAGTAGCATGTTAGACCGTTTTTCCCGTTGTCGCTATGAATTGGCATGATATGTTTCATGTGTCTTAGTTGAGAAAGTACATTGAACCAGGTGGATGATGTACAAGTGAAAATAATTTGATTGTTGAGGCATTGCTATTTCGTTTGGACGAGCAAGAAACAACCCCGAAGGGAGGAGATATCTTTGGTGAAAGTAACTTGGGGAGGTGCTGCAGAAGGCAGTGTGACCTGTTAGTTGGAATGAAGGATGCGAGAAGCGTATCCGGAAGTGTTCCATCAGGTAATTTTCGAGGACGAAAATACTTAAAGTGGGGGAGAGTTGTAACATCCATTTTATTTATTTAGTCATTTTGGTGTTAATTAATTATTTTATGTTGGTGTGCCCTTAGGTGGGGTGTGTTGGTATGTGATTGGTGAGTATCCTTGATATATAAGGATCATTGGTGGTGTGGAGATAATAATATAATAGTTAATAGTAATATTGGTGGTATTATTATTATTATTATTAATTATTATTATTATTATTATTATTATTATTATTATTATTATTATTATTATTATTATTATTATTATTATTATTATTATTATTATTATCATCGGTATGAATATTATTATTGGTGGGTGTCCATGATGTGGGAGGATTATTGGTGGTGTTTTGATGAATATAATAATATAGTGTATAATATTGATATTGGTGGGAATATTATTATTATTATTATATTGATTATAGTTACTAAGTTATTAACATTATTATTATTTTGGTGAGATAATAATAGGATTATTATTACTATTATTATTATTATTATTATTATTATTATTTTATTAAGTTATTAACATTATTATTATTTTGGTGAGATAATAATAGGATTATTATTACTATTATTATTATTTTATTAAGTTATTAACATTATTATTATTTTGGTGAGATAATAATAGGATTATTATTACTATTATTATTTTTTTTTATTATTATTATTATTATTAAGTTATTATTATTATTGGGATTAGAAAATTAAAATAGAGAAGGAGAGGGGTTAGCAGTTTTACGATACATTGTGAGAAGTTAGAGAAAGTGGAAAAAGAACGATAGAAAGGAGAGAACGGGAAAGGGAACGGAAAAGGGAGCAAAGAACGAAGGATACAAGGGAAAATCAGAATTGGCCAAACCTTGGAGGGTTCTTTCATCGATCAACCGATTAACAAGGTAAGGGGGGAGAAACTTGATTGGGATGGTATATACATGTATAGGGTAGAGGGGAGTCCTTAACCCCGTAGGAAAATTCCGATCTATGAAGTTTTATATTGGCATGCTTGTTATTGTTGTTGCTAATGCTAAATTGATGCTTGATATTGATGAATTGTTGATTGGTATTGGTGAATTTGGTGTATATATATTATGGTGATATTAGTGAGATTATATGTTGTTACTGCAGTGTTGATAGTAAATATAAATAGAGTTTTGGTGAGATTCTGTGTTGTTACTGTAGTGTGGGTAATGACCATGATTATAGCTTTGGGGAAAATTATGTGTTGTTCCCCTATAATGTCGTTAATGACTATGGTTAGGACCTTGGTGAGATTCAGAGTGACTCTGAAGTGTCGGTAATGTACCGTAATGTTGGTTCTAGAGTAGGAAGTATAGGATAATTGGTAAGTATAATGTTTATTGGTGTGTTTGTGTTTGATGATAACTAGTAATTGATAGTGATGGAGTATAAGTCAATGTTAATGAATTGGTGTTTTGGGTTGATTTGGCATATAGAGCATATAGGGTGTTTTACAGTTTTTAGGGAAAGTTCTGTATGGCTTTTGAGGTATCGATAAAGTGTGTAGGTGATGATTTTGGGAATAGGAATTAGAAACCGATTGCTTACGGTAATAGGCAAGATTGGTACTAGAATAGGCTGGGAATCTGAGTTGAGATGTGTTTATATATGGTGTTCGAGTGTGAACTCGTTTAATATCTAATTTAATTAAAATGAATGATGGGTGTATCATGTATATGATTATGGTGCAGTGATCAGTAGGATCGTGTATTCCCGAGTGTTGGGATGTGTTTATACTTGGTGTTAGAATGTGAGATTGCTCACTGTGTGAATTGATTTATATGGTGTTGGTGTATGTTATATCTGTACATATATGCATTGATGTATGATGATATGATCAGGAGGATCGTGTGCACGTTGAGTGCTTAAATATATTAGTTATGCATTGGTGTGTGCATATCATGGTGTTTTGGTGGGATGAATCATGTCTCAGGAGGAGCGTAAGTGATTCATCCGTACTCCTTTGTGGAGAATGGTGGGGGATAGATCATGTCTCAGGAGGAGCGTAAGTGATCTATCCAGGTTCGATTGAATGAACCAATGAGTCGGTACCACATGCATGGTGTTGAGTTGCATATTTGCATTATAATATGTTATATTGTAATTTGAACAGTAGGTTCGTCATATGGAGTTGTTGGGGGTGAATATTGGTGTGTTGGTGTGTTTTACTACCTTATCTACATGTATCACATTACCATTATATTCTGATCATTATTTCTCACCCCTTTGCTGTTGTTGTGGTCTGTGCTTCTTCGGAAGTACAGATAATCCAGGTGTTTAGCTATCTTGGATATTGGTGTGACCATCGAGTCTAGGATGCTCTGATACGTAACACGGGATATGGGTGTTGTAATTGTTTTATGTCAAACGTGTTGAAATCCTGTGACGTATCATGTTTTGATGTATTTTACTTTATGAAACAAATTCCGCTGTATTATTTTGAAAAGAATGAATAAAGTATTTTTATAAAATTTGGAGATGTGATATCCCACTTTTTGGCGGAAACTCTGATTATTATTATAATATTTATATTTTATTTAATATGGGAAGTGGGGTGTTACAGGTGCAAACCAGGTTGAATCAGCTGAGCCTGATTGACGAGAAGAGATTGGCGGCTATTGATCATGGCCGGGTGTACCAGAGTAGGATGAAGAAAGCCTTTGATCAGAAAGTGCATCCTCGGTGCTTCCAGACGGGAAATTTGGTGTTGAAAATGATCCTTCCTCCTCAGACAGATCACAGGGGAAAATGGACTCCTAATTATGAAGGTCCGTATGTGGAAAGAAAGGTTTTCTCTGGAGGAGCCTTATTACTATCTACCATGGATGGTGAAGATTTTTCGTCCCCTGTGAACACAGATGCAGTTAAAAAATACTTTGCTTAAAGAGACCCGCTGGACAAAAAAAGAAAAGTCCAGGAAAAAATGGGGCATCCCGGCGAACCATAAAAAGAGAAGGTTCGGGCAAAATTTAGGGACAAAAAGGAAAAATGTAAACCCGCAAAGTTGAAAACCTGAAAAGTTTGGCAAAAATGGGTATCCCGGTGGATTGAAAACCCGAAAGGGCGATCTAGGAAAAAGTTAGGGATTTGAAATCAAACGACTGCGGTATACGTTCGATCTGTAAGCTTATGAGCAGTTATCCCAAAGGAAAGGAATCAGTCCAGCCAGTCTTTTCAGAAGGCAAAACATGGGGCACATCAAAGACATACAGGTCATAGTCGAATCGACACATGGTGGTTGTCTGTTTCCATGTTACCGACATTTGTATATATTCTTTTGCTTTTACGCAATTGCCTCTTTTCAGGAATTGCATCCGAATTGTATTTTGCCTATTTATAGGCCTTTTATCAATAAAGTATTCATTTCAGTCAAAGAGCTTTCCCTTTCTTGTTTTACTTTTACTGTTTTGTTTGCAAAAACGTCTGATATTTTGATAAATATTGCAGGTGAAAACAAGAGGCTTTATAGAGCGTAACGAAAGCAAATGACTTTGCTCGCGTGGTAAGTGTCATGAATGGTAACTAAGGTAACCATTTTGCATTTGTGCTTCCTTTTGTTTTATTGCAGGATGACAACTCTCCCCAGCAGATGTGTTCCTCCACGACATTGAAATTGTAATACATATTCATTTCTCCCCTAGCAGAGATTTTGTCTTACCCACAGAGTCTCACTATCAGGCAAGTATCGCCAGCGGAGGTGTGTAGTGAATCTCCAGCTGAATAGGGTTCGTCTCCCAACAAAGGCTAACCCCCAGCGGGGTGGGTTTGTTCTCAGCATATTATTCTCCAGCGGAGGCAACATTCTCGACACCCTCTCCCCAACGAGTCGACTTTCTGGTGTTTTCCCGGTAGTATTGGTATTCAGGGTTTCTTTCTCAAGTAGAGTTTAGTTCTAATTCCCTCGACGTGATAGATGTTTAGGCGAAGCGTGATTCATTTCTCGGTAGAGTGGAGCTCTCAGTAGGAGTATTTGATACTCTCCAGCAGGGTGGAATTTCTTTTCAAGCAGAGTGGAGCTATTTCCCAACAGTTTACTTTACTTCTCGGTAGGTTCGTATTCTGAACGGTTCTCCTCGGTCGAGTGTGTTTATTCCCCAGAGTGTTGGAAGGCTGTTCCGGGCGTTTCCCCAGCCTAGGCATTTGATCCCCATAAGAGTTGTTTTCTGGGAAGCCATCCATGGATTTTCTTTCAGCAGAGTGTTGATTCCCAGCCGAGTAGATTTTTGTTTTCTTTAGAATGGTTGTATCTGAGAGGTGCTTTATAAGGAGGTTATACAGGGCTTATTTGTTCCCCAGTATGAGTCCGATCGTACTCGGCACGTCCTATTTCTCCCCGGCAAAATTGGTCACTTCTCTCCAGCATTTATGTTGCTGGGGTGGTCCCTTTGCATTTGTATTTTTGCATAGCGTCCTCCCAAATGCGTAGCATTTCCATTTCGTATGGAGCATTGTGCCATTTTCAAACATTTGAATTGAAGCATAAGCCAGGATTGGTACCTTTGAGACCGATTGTCTTTTTAGTGGAGGCTGTTTGATTCAAGGTGGATCTTTGGTTTATTCATGTTGGTGGTTTGTTCCCAGTTATTCGTTTGGTCAAACGTCTTCTTCTTCAGCTGGGTCGTTTGGTTAAATGTCTTCGTTCCCCCCAGGTGCGTCGCTTGCGAGTGTTGTCTTCCCTAGTCGACTCTGTTGGTCAGATACTTCCCCCAACAGAGTGGTTAGTAAATTGATGTTCCTTGGCAGAGTCGGGTGTTTGAACCTCTCTTTTCCTATCGGATGTTTCTTTGCAAGTCATGAGTCGATTGATTCTGTTGCCTGCCTGTTTTGGGTGCGTTATCCTAACTTTTGGTTGGTAATTCCCAGCGTAGTCCAAATTTTTGTGCTTGGTTTTCCAACTTTTGGTTGGTAATTTCTGGGATATGTCATTCCAACTTTTAGTTGGTAATCTTCGATTCCCTCTGCAGAGTCCTTATTCCAACTCTTGGTTGGTAATCTTTGTTTCATTCCAACTCTTGGTTGGTGACCCATTGGCGTTTGGATGTTATTCCAACTTTTGGTGGTTAATCCTTATTTTCCTTAGCAAAGTCGAGGATTCTAACTTTTGGTTGGTAACCTTTGTTGTGGTCAGCTCATTTTCATTTAGCGTGGTCGGCAATTCTAACTTTTGGTTAGTAGCTTTTATCCTAACTTTTGGTTAGTAGCTTTTATTCTAACTCTTGGTTAGTGGCTCTTGTTCCGACTTTTGGTCGATGATGATTTTTCCCGGTATCCTAACTTTTGTTTAGTAGCTTTTGTCCTAACTTTTGGTTTGTAGCTTTTATTCTAACTCTTGGTTAGTAGCTTTATTTCCCAACTTTTGGTTGGATGTTATCCCCTGCAGTTGTTATCCCAACTTTTGGTTGGTAGTATGTCGTTTGATTGGATGGTCAAGCACTTCTATATTGCTGCTTGTGCAAAAATCATTTTTGTGCTTCATGGTATTTCTCACATCAATCTTTAATTCTTCATCATAAACCTTGAATGTCATCGTACCCCCTTCCATATCTATCAGTACTCTACCATTCTCTAAAAATGGTCTTCCAAGTATATGGGGAATATCCTCATCTTCCAGCATCTCTAGTATCAAAAAATCTAGCGGAAACACAAATTTGTCAATCTTTACCAAAACATCCTCCACCACCCCATATGGTCGCTTCACCGAGTGATCTGCAAATTGAAGTGTCATTCTTGTATCTTGCACCTCACAGATTCCCAACTTTTTGTAGATAGATAACGACATGAGACTAATACTTGCTCCCAAATTTATAAGATCTCTATTGAACGATCTATCCCCAATAGTGCATGGGATAGTAACAACACCTCGATCTTTCTTCTTCACCGAAATCTTCAAATCCTGCAAAATAGCACTACAAGTTTTAGTTAGAATAATCAGTTTCGTATCGGTGGTCCGCTTCTTGGAGATGATATCCTTCATGAAATTTTTGCTCAAGTGCCTCCAAAAATGGGATGTTGATTTCAAGCTTTTTAAACATTTCAAGAAATTTTTCATAATTTTTCTCTTGCTGCCCTTTCTTCTTATTCCTCTGAGGGTAAGGAAGCTTAATCGGTTTGGACTCAATGACAATTTTTTCTTTAACACTTGGTTCCGGTACCACCACTTCTTCATCAACTACCTTGTTTTTTCATCTCTAAATCAACTTCAAGCAACTGATCTTCTTCTTGTAGCTCTGGTCCCATCCTGACACGGGCCGTGATAGGTGACACGGGCACCCGTGTCAGGCCTCTGATTATGCGGAAAATTCTCCCGAACTAAATCGACTTTGCATTTCTTCCTCTAATTACTTCCATGGACCTGAAATCACTAACACTACCAGACCAAGACATAAAAAGTGCTTAATTAAACATAATTTAAACTGCAACAACATAAATGGACATAATGCGAAAACATAAACAATTAGAGGAAAATAATAAAGAAATAACTCACAGTGTTACCGATTAGATGGAATTCTTTCCGAATAAATGACGAAAACAAAGTAGAACAGTCGACCGATCAAAGACCATATTAAGTAGTTTTGGTATGGATTTGCTTCAAGATTGGCATGAGTAATGACTTAGAATTCAAGTATGGAGGACCAACTTCATTCCTTCGAAACTCATAGCTCCAAAATGGGATCAATGAGTTCTTGTACTCTTTGGAAATCTAGAAACATGCTATACAACTTTCATGTTTTATGTTTTTCTTGATTCTCAATGGATCATAGTGAAAATGGGCTCCAAATCTTGCTACTCTTTGGAAGTGAAGACTGCCTGTAAAATTTTCTAAGTGTTAAAACTTTTTCACAAACTTGATGGCTCAATAACTTAAAATCTATGAACTTTTTGGAGATTAAACCTCATTTACAAAGTTTTAGTATGTTGCAAGGGCTTCAATTTTATCTTTGGAACACAAAAGATGGATATCTAGATTGAAAGTTATGACTATTCAAAGTTGGTACAAAATTAGGGTTTTTTTCCCATAGAAAAATTTCAAGTGTCTTAACTTTGCCCCTTTTGCAAGAAACCTATCGATTCTTGATTTTTCATGCTCAAACTAATTCATCAAAATTTTTTTGGTGAAATTTGGATTGAGGACTTAAATTTTGATCAAAAATCCCAAAAGTCAAAGAGTTGACTTTGTCAGATAAGGCTTGTGTATCAGATGAATTCAACTGTGTGATCTTCAATGGTCTTGCATTATTGAATCTTTAAAACACCACGGATGGATTATAAGGATTTATTTGAGTATCACGAATCATATCCCAAGGCTTGGGATCATGCTTTGATCAAAAGTTAAAGGCACAATTGACTTTATCAAGCAAAACCCTAATTGACGACTAGATGAAATTGAGCTTCAAAGAACTTGTAACAAGACCACTTTGCACTTGATTCTTGATGAATAGAGGCCTCTTAATAATGTGTACACTTGGTAGGTTGATGGTCAACCTAAGACATTGATTGATCAAATAAAGATCCTCTTAATTCCATTTGTGTAAACCCTAATTCAGATGAAACAAAAAAAAACCCACTTGTACAACATTAGGGTTAGCAATACAGTGGGATATGCTCCTAGAATGATGATGACATATAAGGTCAAAATTTGGGGGAATGACACAAAGTTAGTGCAATATGAGCAAAAAATCACATAAAATTGTTCATCAATCTTAGAAGGATACTTTATCTTCTTGGATGGATCTTGTTTATTCTTCCATTATTTTTATTTTTTTCTAAACCAGGTGGTCATGATGAAGCTTTTATAGATGCTGGTTTATCTACTGACTGGGGAACCTTGATCCTTTCTAAGGATGAAAGAATATGCGACAAGTATGACACTTACGTGATTCCTTTTTACGAATGTCTTTTTTCTACCATGGCCCTTCATCTCCCTTTTACTACTTTTAAGATAGAGGTTCTGAAACATCTAGTCGTGGCTCCTTCGCCCTTTACGAATCCCTCACATGTTAATTAATATTCCAATTTTTTATTTTGCATTTATTATTTATTTTTCTATTTTATTTGGAAATAATGATTCAAGGTGCATTTTGGGGTCTACCCTAATTTGAATGGATCATTTGGACCTCATTTTTAAATCCCCTATGACCATGGTTTCTCCCTCACTTAGGTGAGGGATTGAGGTTCCTTTGAGGGTTGATTTGGTCCATTGATGATCATCCTTCAATTGGTTTTGAGTTGGTTTTACTTGCCCCTCGATGAACCCTCGATAAGGTGGTGCATCTTTAACAATTGATTTATTTGGTGATGCCTTAAGGAAAGTTTCTTTTTGAAACTTTGGATTCTGTTTGCCATTGAGCTTGGCTACTTTTTGTAATTTACTTGGCATTTATTGAGCTTTCCTCTTATTTTTGGTATTTGTTGCAAATTAAGTCCTTTTGTGGAGAGTTACACATACTAGTTTGACCTAAAACTTTGGGATATGATCATGAGTGATCCCTTAACCACCTTTTGAGTTCTGTTGGTTCACTCTAACATACTTGAGGTGCTGTTTCATCTTGTCATAGGTCATTTGAGTTTCTATCTTGCATCACAAGTAACTTAGGAATATGCTTCTCCACTTGTCTTAAGTGTTGAGATTGTGGTAGAACTTTGTTTCTATCACTTCATATGTTTGTACTTGTGCTTCGTCTCTTGTTTTTAAGCTTGAATTGGGATCATTTCCATTATGATTCACTTCTTCCCTAAGGGGTTCACCACTTGTCCATGTTGATTTGGTGTTATCATTTATGCTTTGAGCTTGCCATGGACATTTGTCTTTGATTTGCATTGTTGTTTGCATTGTTTTGTTTGCATTGCTTTGTGTAAATCTTAAGAATTGTTGGTTGAGATGTGCTTGTGGTGGTGGCTGCCACACACTTTTTCCTCCCTCTTTTCTTTGTGTATGCATCTTTTTTTTGCATCTCATATCTCTTGTTTGCATTGCATGTTGACATGTTTAAGTCAACTTTCTTTCCCTTTTATTTCATCTGTAAGTGAATTATTTAGTGTTTACTTGGCCTTTGGCCATGATCCCCCTAGGATTCCTAGTCCCTCTATTTATGATGGGAGTAGGAGAGACATTAGGTGTTCAATCATATGCATGATAACATTAGGATAGTTTTTCCCCTCTCATCCCAACTTTAGGAGCATTGTGTATGACAACATTAGGGTCCAGTTTCCCCTTAGTCTGTGTCTTTCTCTTCTCATCTCTTAAACATTTCAAAACACCTAATAAAGGATAACATGTTTTGTATGCTACGAGCCTTAATTACTTGGGAAATGATGGTTGGGTGACCTCCTCTCAACTGTCTAGAGTGTTTAGTGTATGCCGTTTGGGCGATATGCGACGCATTCGCTCTCAAGTCATAGTCTTTAATACAACAAGAGTTACAAATCTTAAACTCAATTCACTTCTTTCATAAAAAACACAAAACAAGAACCATTTTCAGAAAGAGTGTGTTAACTTTTGGTTCTACCGCAAACATGTAATGCCTAAGTCTCCAATGGTCGAGCAACAATACACCTAACTGCTAGAATGAAGGGTTAACCTTACTCGATTAAAACACTTGAACCAACCAGTGGTCGTGTCATGCCGAACTATGTTTGCTATGATTTATCGTACCAGACGAGGATACGTAGGCACAAGACGGCGATGTCTTGGCGAGCAACCTACCCCCACCTTCACCCGTAGTTTCCCGAACTATGTTGACTCTGACTTTCCTATTGCATGAGGGAATACGTAGGCATAGGGCGGCGATGTCCTATCGAGTCAGTTCTTTCCGTTTCCTCCCGTTAGCAGCAACAGCCTTAGATAGTTTTATTTTTCACCCATAGACTAGACAACAAGCATGGATCCCGTTGAGTACAACGGACGTGAGGGGTGCTCATATCTTCCCCTTGCGTAACCGACTCCTGAACCCAAGATTTAGTTGTGATGACCTGTCTTCTCCCTTTTTTATAGGTTTTCTCTGATCGTTTTCTTTCCCTCTTTTGGGATAAATAACGAACAGTGGTGACTCTTTTGTCCTTGCCGGCCCCTTCTTCGCAGCGATGCGATAGCTGGCGACTCTGCTGAGGACTTTTTCCCAACCCCTATGCGAGTCAATCCTAGCGCTTGTTTGCTTGTCTTTGGGTGTGTATATTTTGTGTGTTGTATTTGTATATTGTTGTATTTACATTTTCCGCACTTAATTATTATTTGTTATTGCTGTGCTGTTGGGTGGGACTGTTCCATCGAGTGATAAGCCAAAACCCAGGCTTGAGGATACACATAGCATTAGAGCGGAAAGTAGTGATGGACCTGTATGTTTCAGCATGCATTAGTTGGGAGGGGGTGTTGGATCTGGAAGCTGTCGACTCTGGAGACCGATCATTTGGAAGTCAACTAAGTGAGGCCTCTTCGTTTAACTATGATGCCAAACTAGAAATGGTGAACGTATCATCGTTTCTCGAAAGTCTGTGACACTGACTATCGCATAGGATGTCGAACCTTATCAGATTAGGTTCATACCTGTGAGAGGGATTGGGTTATGCAGGAAACCTTGACCTCCAACCAGCCCGATATTCTGGTTTTCTCTTTAGAGCAGACTTGTGAACTCATCCAGTTAGCAGCGCAGCAGTATTCAGAGCTTTGTGGAGGCTATGATCCCGTGTTTGTTGCATTTTGCATTGCATTTGCATAAGCATCTTTGCATCATTTTGCATATCATTCTTCATCTGGCCAGAGCTCTTATCCGGCCTTTGTTTTTTATTCAGAAGGTGATTCCCCAGTGTTTGTTCTGAACAAGTGGTGACTGTTGGAAGACGACCAAGTTTTTGAAGAAGGATTGATCAGTGTTAAGAAGTGAAGTCAAGTTGAGAATTGTTGGTAGCTATGTCAGGAGACGACCTCCAGAATGTTGATAGCCCGCCAGGTTATACTGTGATGACTAACCCTCTGTATGGTTCTCTGCCTGATGAAGATTCTTCGCAAGTGAACAACCTCACTGAAGCTCAACCTGTGCATCCCTCTGTTGAAGATCAAGATCTACATGAACAATTTGTTGTCCGAAGTGAACGTTCATCTTCTCCTGATACTACATATTGTCATGATGTAGCTTTCTCTGTGTCGAATTCCAAAGGAGAGGTCCCGGTGGTGAAGACTAAGGACCCGGGAGCTCTTGAGTATGCTAAAAGGTTTCATGCGTTGGATGAAAAACTCAAGGCTTTGGAAGTTAAAGATACTTTTTGTCTCAACGCTTCAGACATGTGCCTGGTACCCGGCCTAGTGTTACCTCCACATTTCAAAGCACCGAGGTTTGAGAAGTACAAAGGGGATACTTGCTCGAGGCAACATTTGGTGATGTTCTGCAAAAGAATGACTTCGTTTGTGTACAACGACAAGTTGATGATTCACTGTTTTCAGGACAGTCTGATTGAGGCATCTTTGAGTTGGTATATGCAGTTAAAGAGTAATCAGATCAGATCATGGATGGACTTAGCCAAAACGTTTCTGAAGCAGTATGAATATAATCTAGATATGGCTCCTAGTCACATGCAGTTGCAAGGTTTGTCTCTTGAGAACGATGAACCCTTCAGGACGTATGCTCAGAGATGGAGAGAATTTTCTCTCAAAGTGCAACCACCTCTCCTAGACCAAGAATTAGCTGATATGTTCATAGACTCCTTGCAGAGCCCATACTTTAAGAGATTGCTTGGAATTACGCCAAACTTCTCTGAATTGGTAATAGCAGGAGAACGCATTGAGAATGGCATAAAGACTGGAAAATTTCAGAATGTTTTGAGCAGTCAGCTAGTGAAACTGAATCTCTCTGTAACTCCCAATAAGAAGAGAATGTGATCAACACATTCATGATGGATGTTGGTTATTCTCAGGGTAAATCGGTGAAATCTTTTGGTTCTTCATCTTCTCAGCGGTCATTATCTTCAGTGTCACGTCATCTGGACAGACAACTGTGCCTAGGGCACCACATCAAAAACCTTGGGTCACTCCTCATGCAAATCAACAAGCTCATGGTCGAGGTTATCCGAATCAACGCCAGAATCAGAATAGGCCTCGCAACAACGTGGAGAGAAGGAATGCTCCTCTTCATCCAGTTCCTATGTCGTACAGTCAGCTTTTGCCACATCTGGTTCATAACTCATTGGTGGAGCCTAATACTCTTAAGCCTGTGCCAGAACCTTACCCTCCTGGGTACGATCCCCATGTTTAGTGTGGATATCATGGCAGATCTTTGGGGCATTCAACCGAAGATTGCAAAGCCTTCCAAGTCAAAGTGCAGCAATTGATTGACAAAGGGTACATATCTTTTCCAGGGGGAAGCTTGGTTGTTCATGTCAACCTCTCAGCTGTCTAAGCTCGTAGATTCCGAGGGTCATTTCCAAAAGCCAGTGGTCCAGACAGGCAGACGTCCTCAACATTGGCAGTCCTCGGACATTTTTATCATTTGCATTTGTAGTTTTCTCTTATTATTTGCTACTTGCTTGTAGAAACTGTTGTTTTGAATGGTAATATTAATGAAGTGATTATGCATTTTTCTGAATTAATCATGTCGGATTCGCTCATTTATCATAAAGCACAGACACATGCACCTCTTATTCACTCCACTTTATCACTGTTGTTTAGCAAAGATTGGAGGGAGGATGACGAAAACTGAAAACTCATAATTGCTGATCGTATGCTTTCGGATAAAATCCTGCTGATGACGTACAAGCATTGTTTCATATCCCCCAAACACCGAAGGTATAAGGAGTTAGTCCCTAGTTAACCACTTCAAGCCTAGAAGTAGGAGTTTCTTTCAGACGTTTAAACCCTCACATCTTAACCTGGGACAGGATAGTTGTCAGTTAATTTGACTGAGCGTTCGAACTTTATAGAGGAGTGTCCCCATTCGAGGACCAATTATCCCTCTCAAAAGGCCGTCCCTCATCAACCACAATGGTTATCCCTCACCAATCAGGAATGAGACAGTTACAACCCTTTCAGAGAAATCGAGACAGCCAGTGTCACACGACTCGTTCCAAAAAAGAAAAGAAAAAAGAGGAAAAAAAAGCCCGCTAAGTTGAAAAGCTGGAAAGCAAATACTTAGGCAAAATTGGGGCATCCCGCTGGACTTCAAAATCAGAAAATTCAAAAAGGATCAGTCTAGGAAAAAATTAAGGAACAAAAGAATAAAGAAAGGATCTCAAAGAAAAATCCTCGAACTAGAACAAAGTCGTGTGACAACAGACACAAAAGTCAAGAAGGGTAACTATTGCTCCGAAGACCTTGCGGGTTCCTTAACCATCATTCCCGCCATTCAATAAACCTTTTGAAGGTGAGCGCTTGTGCCTAGTTAGCTGAACGTAGGAATGGAGATCAGCACGGAGAAAGGGTGGGTACAAATCATACTTTGAGCCTAATATCCTTTGTTTCAATAACCGTGAACTTGACCACGATTTAACCCTTAAAAGACCTAACTGAGGTGGGGTTTATTCTGAAAGCATACTACAATGAGGTTGAGTAACCTGACTCCTACATGATTTGCTAATCATATCCTTGTTGTATCTTTCACTAATCAAATTAGCACTATGTTTGGACTGTATAGTCTATCCGTCTCACTATCACGACACTTAATAAGTGACATTTCTTTCAAAATTTGCATGAACACTTCATTAAAATTACCATTCGTGAACAAACAATTTTAATTTTAGGTCAGTAGTTGACATGGAGGAAATTCCAACAGGGAGTAGTCAAACAGGACTGGGTCATTCAGTATTCTGGATCAGAATTGTGCATACTTTGTATCCCTGTGGATATGGGGCATTGGCTTACGAAGAGTTTGGAATTAGTCAGTCTGAGGAAATCCCCAAGCATCAGTTGATTATGGGGCTAATCATTCAAGAAGTGGTTGATCAGAAGTGAATCATCTCGAGGCTACCAATCAGGGGCAATCACCTAGAGATTCTGTCGATTTAAGGGAAGATCCTCCAGTATGCAGTCAGGACAAGTTAAATCGCTTCGACGCTCATTCAGGGCAAGCCACTTCAAGAGCATATTGAAAGCTAACCATTATGAGGGTTGTTTTAGTCAAGATCTTTTCATGGTACAGATTCTGGGGCAAGCCGTCTCGAGGTCGTCTAATGGAAAACTACTTTCTTTCCAAGTTGAACTACCCTGGGGCAAGTTATTCAAGTGGGTTCATTCCCGTCAGCAAAAGTTGAGTGTCGGGGAATTGTGCCATCACCTTATCAAATAGCCCGAACCTGTTACCTGTCAGAACCTTTATAACCGAAATCACTTCCAAAGCCCAGTTCTTGTCTGGAAAACCTTCAAACCAGTTCCCGTCTGGTCAACCCTTCAGCAAACACCAGTTCTCATCTGGTACATGTCAGATTTTAAACTAGTTCTCATCTGGTCACCAGTTCTTTACCCCGCTATTTAACCAGTTCTCGTCTGGAAAACATTGTTTCAAAGTCCAGTTCTTGTCTGGCAAACCACAAAATCAGTTCCCGTCTAATACCCAAAACTAGAAATCAGTTCTCGTCTGATACCCAAAACCAGAAGTCAGTTCTCATCTGACGACTTAACCTTTTGCCACCAGTTCTCGTCTGGTAGTCTACCCCCGAATACTAGTTCTCGTCTAGTAATTCCCCTTTAAAATCCAATTTCATGGGTAACCAGAAATAAATCCAATCACCATAAACCTGGTCTTATCCCTAAACCAGAAGCCCAACTGTACATGGTACAATTATTCCCAGTGACTCACATGTTATCACATTCCCCGACACGAGGATCGATTGATCTCACTTCTCCACTGTAGAGGTTTTATATCCCCACAAGGTGTTGATCTCAGATCAGAAGCTCTCCCCAGCAGGTCGAGACTAGTTTATCCCTCGCAGATTATGACTAGTTTCTCCTTAATAGGTTGAGATTGTGGTTATCCCCAACAGGTATTTGGGACTATTCCCCCAGCAGTGGGGTGAGTTCAGTGTTGTTTCCCCATAGAATCTATGATACTGACTCAATTCCCTAAGTAGAGGCTGATATTGTTGAGTTTATTGCTCATTTCTCCAAGCAGAGGTAGATGCTAATTCCCTCATTGGTTGATCCCCTGCGGAGTTGTGGTCCGTAGCAAAATTCAATTGGTCATTGGTTTTTTGTCAGAGTGAGTTTGCTTTGGGATATTTCCCCAGTTAATTCTCATCCCCTGCAGGTCTCTAGAGAATTAAGTGGAATGTTTCCTTCCCCGCAGAATGGGATTGACCTGGAGAATTGTTATTCTCCATCCTCAGCAGAAAGTTTGGGATGCCTCCCCAGTAAATCTTCTTCATTATCCCTAGCAGAGTGGATTCAAATCTCCAGCAGAGAAGAACCTCCGGTAAAATGGAGCTATTCCATATCAGTTTGCTTTACTTCCCCAGTAGAGTTGTCTGTTCCCCAGAATGTTATATTCTGGCAGGCCATCCATGGATGATTTCCCCGGTAGAGTGGAGTTGTTGTCTCTAGCCGAGTTGTTTGTTCCCCAGAAGAGATGTATTCGGGTAGGCCATCCAGGGTGTTTTCCTCAACGAAGTTCGATTTGATCCCCAGCGGAGTGGATTTGCTCCTAGCAAACCAGTTTTACCCAGAAGTTTTCTCAGAGGCCATCCAGGGTTTGTTTTCCCCAGCATAAGTCCAACCGTACTTGGCACCCGATCATCCTCAGCGGAGTTGGTTTCCTCTCTTCAGCATTTATTTTGTTGGAATGGTTCCTTTGCATTTGCATCGTGCATATCATCCTTCCAAACGTGTAGCATTTCCTTTTCGTATGGAGCATTACGCCATATTCAAACATGTGCATTTGAAACATAAGCCAGGTTGTTACCTTCTATTTTCAGGTGTATCTACAGCAGACAACGGTAGTGGCTCAAGCCTGTGTGGTATCCAGACCTTGGCTTCCACCAATTTTGTTTCATTAGCTCGTGCGGTATCTAGACCCCAGTTGATGTTTGTTATCTTTTTTGCCCGTGCGGTATTCAGACCCCGGCTCCCTCTGGTTTATTTCTTTAGCCTGTGTGGTATCCAGACCCTGACTTTCACCGGATCTCTTGGCTCAAGCCCGTGTGGTATCCAGACCCCGACTTCCTCCGGTTTATTTCAAGCCCGTATGGTATCCAGACCTTGGCTTTCACCGGATCTTTTGGCTCAAGCCCGTGTGGTATACAGACCCCTGCTTCCACTAGTTATTTCAGTAATCCCGTGTGGTATCAAGACCCCGACTTCCACCGGTTATTTCAGTAAGCCTGTGTGGTATCCAGACCTCGGCTTCCATCAGTTATTTCAGTAAGCCCGTGCGATATCCAGACCCCGGTTTCCTCCAGTTATTTCAGTAAGCTCGTGTGGCATCCAGACCCCGACTTCCACCTGTTATTTCAGTAAGCCCGTGTCGTATCCAGACCCCGGCTTCCACCGGTTATTTCATTAAGCCCGTGTGGTATCCAAACCCCGGCTTCCACCGGTTATTTCAGTAAGCCCGTGCGGTATCCAGACCCCAGTTTCCTCGGGTTATTTCAATAAGCCCGTGCGATATCCAGACCCTGGCTCCCTCCGGTTATTTCAGTTAGCTCGTGTGGTATCTAAAGAAATTAAAATCTAAATATATAGAAAACCTAATAATTAATATATATAATATATTTACAATCTAAAACTGTTTTCTTAAAACAAAATATATTAACAAAACATACTATTTACAAAATATTAATTAATATATTACACCATAAAATTAATTAAAAAAACATAAAATAGAATGGGGTAATGAAACAAATTGTCACGGTGGGCTTAAGGTAATTTGGAATCCACAATGGGCCTAGCCCAAGCCCTCAATCAGCGAGGTCAAAGAAGTAAAACGGAAAAAGACAATGCTTCTTCCATTCTCGTTCCAGTTCACCGCCTATCTCTCTCTCTTCGAAAGCCTCTTTTCCTCACTCACTCTCAACTCATCAACAACTCCATGAATCAAACTCAAAAGAATACTCTCTCCAGATTTTTGTTAAATCCCTCTCTGCCTCCACTTCCATTTGGTTTTCACTCTTTGTATGGGGTTTGTGAGAAATGGGTAGGGAAACGGGTTTTGAAGGATGGTAAAATGGGTTTTGGTTTGATGTAGATTGAAGAGGAATGGGTTTTGTTCGGACAGGTTTTTGGTGGGTGTTGTGTGTCGCTACTGCGGAAATCGGCGCCGGCTGACAGAAGAGTCGCCACCGTGCGTTATTTATCCCTCAGAGCGGGAAAGGAAACGCTCGAAGTAAACCTCGCAAAAAAACGGGGAAAAGGTATGGTCATCGCAACCATAGCCTGGGTTCGGGAGTCGGTTACGCAAGGGGAAGGTATTAGCACCCCTCACGTCCGTCGTACTCGACGGGATCCACGCTTGCTTGGGTTGTCTACTGGATGCAAAACAATCTATCTACGGCTGCTAAATCTAAACAGAAAGGGAATTGACTCGATAGAGCATCGCACTCTATGCCTACGTATTCTCGAGAGAGAAAGTCAGAGTCAACGTAGTTCGGGACTACGGGGAAAGTTGGCTCGCCAAGACCTCGCATCTTGTGCCTACGTACTTCCACTGGATGGAAGATCAGAGCTTTACGTAGTTCAGACTAACTACGGCTAAACAAACATTCTCACACAGCAGTGAGAAAAACAACTGGCTTCACAGGGTCGGGAACCTATGGTCAAAACTATGGCTTGGTCTCAAATGCACTCGGGCAAGAGAGAAAAAGGGTACTCAAATAGCCGTCAGCGGGAAAGTCTCGATCGCACAGCCGCGAGAGAACAAAAGTTAGTCGTTAGTGTGCTCGCTAGGATATCGCATCCTATGCCTACATATCTTCGTCTGGTACGAAGAATCAGAGCAGCTGTAGTTCGGCTACTATCGGACCACAGCTCAAATCTCGTTTTATTGATATTCTGAAAAAATGGTTACAATGGGTGCATATTGAAATAAATCTCCTAGGAAACGCTATCCTATTCTATCCTGAAAAATCGACTGAAAATAGCCCCCTAACAAATGGGCCTCTAATTCTATCCTAAAAGTCGAAACAATAAAGTCTATGAAAGTATCCTAAAAGAAAATGCTTTAAAAATATTAAACCTACTTTTAATATTTTTTCTCTTTTTTCTCCTTTTCTCATATTTTTTCATATTTCTCCAAATATTTTTCTCCTTTTCTTTTCTTATTTTTCTTCATTTTTTCACAAATATTTTCCTATTTTTTTCACAATATTTTCTTAGGAATATTTTCTCCTTTTCTTTTCTTATTTTTCTTCATTTTCTCAAATATATTTTCTTTTCACTTCTTTCATAATCTTTTTCTTTTTTTTTTGTATAATATGCTTTTCTCTATTATTTTTTCTATTTCTTTTTCACTACTTTAAAAGAATAAAAAAATAAAAAAAAACAAGAAAGAGGGGAGGGGGTGTAACTGGATTACAGGGGATTACAGAAAAATGAAATAAGAAAATTGTGCTGACTGGGCCCAGCCCAATTCCTTTCAGAAAAACGCAGGAGGGAGGGTGTGAAAATTGAATGTGTGCTGGCAAGAAAGATATTGGGCTCAGGCCCAGGACTTGTTCCCAAAAACGGAGGGAGGTGCGTGCCAAAAAAATTGTAATTGGGCCTGGCCCAATCTTCTTCCCCCTTTCTCCATTCTCAGTTTCAGAAAAAACCTAAACTCCCCAATCTCCCTTCAGCGCCGCCGTCTTCTTCTTTCGCCGTCGCTCTCGTTCAACTTCTTCGCCTCTCAATCCATCTCCTTCTTCAGATTCTCTAACTCAAACTTCTTTCTCAAACACTCACAAAAACGCTCAACTCAAATCAAACGCGTCCCCAACGACATGGATGAAGGCTCTGGACGTTCTGGGGGAACGAGGATCCATGGAGGTTTCTGGATCCATGTTCTTGACGAAGAACACAACGAATTGCTGGATCTGGATATGTTCATGAAGAAAGGAGTAACGGTGTTCTTGACGAAAGTGATGAATGTTATGGATTGGATTTTTTGAATGGATCTGGAGTTGGTTCGCGTTTGGTAGAAGATCTTGTTAGATCTTGAAAACGTTGTAGGCATGATGAATGTTCGTCTGAACAAAACTGATGAAGGCTGGAGATCGTTGAGGGAAGATTTCTGGAAAAACAATTGTTGAACTGAGATTTCATTGGAGCTTGCTTCTGAAGATGACGATTGAAGACGTTTCTGGAACTGATTCTTGAAGGTTGTTCGTGGACGCTGAGGGTTTGTGTTGAATGAATCTGGAGAGTTGATGCGTGAAGATGATGATGATGTTAGCTTAGTTTCTGGTGGTTGATGGTTGAGAACGATGAAGATCAAGGGTTGAAGGTGGTGGTGACGTTGGGAAGAAGATGAAAGTTAGGGAGGAAGAAGATGCAGGTGAACGGAATCTGGGCTTTTGTGATTTTCCGGCGACGGTTGGTGGTGGCCGCCGGCCATGCAGGCCGGCCGGTGGCGTTCTCAGGCGAAGGACGAGGACTGGACGCGTGGTGGAGGAAGTGGTGTGGAGGCGTGCATGCCCTCCACGTGGGGGATAGCGTGGCTGAGAGAGAGGGTTAGTCTGGGGTACGTGGCAGATGGATGATGATGAAGAGTGGGGCCTCCCTCTTACAACACGTGGCGTGCAGCTGGCTTTATACTGATGATTTTCGCTGGAACCTTCTGGATATTTCCAGAACACGCTGGAGGGAGCTGGATTCTGCTGGAATGCTTGGACAATTACTGGACCTTTTGGATATTCTGGACAAAAAATGAATGGGCCTGCACTGAACTGGGCCCAAAACGAAAAATGAATAAAAACTCACAAAAAAAACTGAATTGGCAATTATCCTAATTACTAGACCTAATTAACTAAACTAAATTCAATTAAACTAATTAACTCCTAATTAATCTATTAATTTTCTATAATATCTATAAAAGAAAATAAAACCTATTTATTTTTATAAAAGAAAACTCTATTCATTTATTATTCCTATAAAAGAAATTCTAAAAAACAATTAAATTCTAAAAACAATTAAAACTATTTAAAACTATTTAAAAATTATACTAATATTCTAGAAAATCCTATATCATCCTAAAATGAAAAATGCTATTAAATTCTATTTAAAATTTCTAAAAAACTATATTACTATATTATCTAAAAATATTAAAATCTATTAAAAAATTCTACAAATGATTTAAAATCTATTTTAAAAAAATCCTATTACCCTAAAAATGATTTAAAACTATTAATATTCTATAAAATGCTAAAAATGATTTAAAAAGAATCAAAAATTCTATTAAATCCTAAAAAGTGATTTAAAAGCTATTAATATTCTATAAAATCCTATAAAATCCAGAAAAATCACCATAATTCCCAGAGGGACAAAATAAGCACTGAACGACACAGAAATAATCGGTAAAAATAAACGGGCACCGAAATATCCCAAAAATCGATTCTACTGATCAAAAACACCTGAAACACGAGACGGGAGCTGTGATCCCTGATAAAATCAAAACAAATGAACAATGCAGTGTATGCAATATGCAGATGCGAATGCGGTTATGCGTCGAAACATCGAGCCAAATGCGAGACCCGGTTGGTCAAATTTTGGGGTGCAACAGCTGCCCCTATTCAAGCGACTTCGACCTGAATGGGTGAAGAGCGCTCAGCCTTCAAACATTCAAGGTAGATGACGGTTGAATACAAATGGAACCCTGAAATTTGCCAACCGCAAGAATATACTGCAAAGCTGCTTGAGGAATAACTTCCAATAACTGAAGTTTGGTTGTAACGGCAACATCTGGTCAATTTTCTGATAAAATTTTCTTCTCCTTTTCAACACCTGTGTGACGCCACAAGTATTGAAATAATGCTTCGTAAAGCAAACACCTTGATTCCCATCTCTTTCGTGGGATCAAAACTGGTCAACTCACAGTTCATTGCGAACTTGAGGACAATTCTCCTGAGGAAATCTGAATGGAACTGCCTGGCACCTGTTTTGACGAAGGGGGCAGCTTCAGAAGCCTGATATATGTCAATCTTTGTTGTCGTTGTTGTTGTTGTTTTTTTCCGATGCTGACGTAACAACCAAATGAAGAATCACTCCGCTGGGGAAGACGAGAAGCTGAACCACACAACTCTGCAGGTGAACAAATTCGAAATCCAATAGGTAACCATCTTGGTCTATGTTTCGACATGCGTATGCTTGAAATGATGCAATGTCCTATATGATATGTAAATGCTATGCGTTTTGTTTGAAAATGCGAGGCCCAGACGGCATGGATATACTATATGCTTGGTAGATGCAATGACTATATATGCAAATGCTAATGCATGCTCGAGCTGCCAGAGAACACCAGGTCTGAAAACCACTTGGCAAAATAAATGCCGAAGGAAACGTCAACTCTACTGGGGATGACCTGAAGTCACAGAACCATCTCAGCAAAATAAATGCTGGAAACGAGAAATCAAATCCGCTGGGGATAACCGTCCTGCTGGAGAAATGAAAAGGCAACCCTGCTTGACGACTTCACTGGGGAAAGAAAGACAACTCTGCTCGGGGATGCTTTCTTCAAACCATTGGCAACTGATTGCGCTCTGCGGGGATTGACCCAAACTGAGGTTGATTACGCGCAGCACACTGCTGGAAATGCTCCTACTATCAAGGATATCAATCTTAATCTGCTGAAGATACTCCTGATCCTACTCTGATACGGGGTAAAAAACAATCTCGACTCTTCCGGGGATAATAAGCAACTTTCATATGCTGAAGAGTAACAATTCTGATTTAACAATATCCGCAAGGAATTCAAACATTACTCGAAGCGCTGGCATCCGTCGAGCTTCGTATCGGGGAACATGACGACATGCAAGTCATTGGGAAATATTGTGTCAGATCTCTTTTAGGTTCTTTTGTGCTTTTCTGGTTTAGAATAAACATGGGTTATGTACACAGTGGAAGTATAAGAAATACTAGACGAGAACTAGCATTCAAAGGTAGACTATCAGGCGAGAACTGATAGAAAAATAGGTTAGAAAATTGATTTGGTTTTTGCACATCAGACGGGGCTGACTGGATAACAGACTGAGAAAAAGACAACCAGGCGAGAACTGGCTGAAAGCTAACGTACACCAGGCGAGAACTGGTATAACACACAGGGTAAAACACACGAGAACTGATTACGCGATGACATGTACCAGGCGAGAACTGATACAACACTTGAAGAAACGGTGACCAAACGAGAATTGGTTACCAATAAACTGCACCAGGACGGGAACTGCTGCTTACAATAAACTGCACCAGGACGGGAACTGCTGCTTACGGAAAGGTGGGCCAGACGAGAACTGGTTACCGATTTGCCAGGCGAGAACTGGACTTTGGAAACGACTGGTTACTGACACGCAACAGGTTTAAACTGCAGGATAATGATCCAACGACAACAAGATCTTCTTATTTGAAAGGTTTTCGATAAGGGTATTGACATGATTCCCCGATACTCAACTCTGGCTGGGGATAAACAAGCTGGTTTGAATGACTTGCCCCTGGCACACTCAGCTGGGGGATAGAAGACTAGCTTGCACAACTTGCCCCATTACAATGCACCTTGCCCCAATCTAACTCTTGGGAATACCTGCTCCGAACAACTTGCTACGAGAATACTTCGAGAATACTTGCCCCGGTATCTGCACGACAAAAGAATTCAATCTCCAATTAAACACCTAACAACCCAGTTGATTTCAACATTCTCTGCGATGACTTGCCCCTGAATGAGCGTTCTAGCGACTCAACCCGATCTGATTATCCATTGGAAGCATCTGCTTTCAAATCTCAGCGCTCTGCATAATTGCCCCTGATTGGCTCTCGAGAAGACTCGCTTCTGATCAACTACTTCTCAAATAAACTGCCCCCTGCTCAACTGGAACTTCGGGACTTATCCTCAGACTGACTGATTCCGAACTTGCTGGAAGATAATGCCCCTGATTCACAAGGCTTCACAACATACACCGTTCTGGTTCAGACTACTGAATTACTCAGTCCTATTTGATTATTTTTTGCTGGAATTTCTTTCATGTCAACTACTAACCTGCAATTAGAATCGTCTGTCTACGAATGGTAATCTTAATGCAGTGCTCATGCAGATTTTGAAAAAATTTGAGCTGTCACTCATTTACATGCATATGATTGTGAGTGACGAATGAACCAAAGTTCAAACGTAGTGCTTACATGGTCAGTGAAAAATACAACAAGGATGTGACTAGCAAGTCAAGAAGGAGTCAGGTTACTCAACCTTATCGTAATGCGCTTCAGACTAACCCTACCTCAATTAGGTCTTTTAAGGGTTGTATCGTGGTCGGGTTCACGGTTCGTGAAACAAAGGATATTTGGCTCAAATTTGATTTGTACCCACCCCTTCTACGTGATGTTCTCCGATCCTAAGGTTCAGTTAACCTGGCACAAGCGCTCGCCTCTTCGAGAAGTATGTTGAATGGTAAGAACCATAGTTAAGGAATTCACAAGCTTTTCTTCTAGAGTGATAGTTACTCCTTCTTCGCTTTCGGTGTCTGTGTACACGACTTTGTGATTTGCTGGGGAAAATTTTTTTTTTTAATCCCTCTTTTTCATTCTTTTGATTCCCTAATTTTTGTCTGGACTGACTCATTTTGAGTTTTTTTTCGATTTTTTTCGATTTCTTTTGAAGTCCAGCGGGATGCCCTAATTTTTGCCTAAGTATTAGCTTTCCAGCTCTTCTTTCTTTTTACTTAGCGGGCTTTCTTTCTTTCTTTCTTTTGGAACAAAGTCGTGCGACACTGGTTGTCTTGATTGCTCCGAAAGGATTGTAACTGTCTCACTCCTGGTTGGTGAGGTTTGACCTCTTGAAAGGTGTAAACTGATTGGTCCTCGAAAGACAACACTCCTCTGTAAGACTTGAATGCTCGGTCAAGCTAACTGACAACTACCCTGCCCCGGGTTAAGATGTGAGGGTTTATAAGTCCGAAAAAACTTCTACTTCCTGGCTCGAAGTGGTTGGCAAGGGACTAACTCCTTATATCTCCAGTGTTTGGGGAATTTGAAACAATGCCTTGTACGTCATCGGTACGGTCTTATCTGAAAGCATGCAATCATTGGTTATGAGTTTCAGTTTCGTCATCCTCCCTCCTAACTTTGCTAGTCACAGCGAAAAAATGGAGTGAGTAAAATGCAAGTGTCAGTGCAATGCCATAAATGAGCGACAGCGACATGACTAATTCAGAAAAATGCATAATCACTTTATTATTATCACCATTCGAAACATACAATGTTAAAAAAGCAGGTAGTAACTAACAGAAAAAGAAACTACAAATGCAAATGGTAAAGGTCCGAGGACTGCCAATGCTGAGGCGCCTGCCTGTCTGAACCACTGGCTTTTGCTGGGGAACGCCCTTTAGACAGCTGAGCAGTTAGGGATGAACAAACAGAAACCCTTCTCGAAAGGAAATGCGATCCTGATCAATCAACTGCTGTACCTTCGCCTGAAATGCTTTACAATCTTCGGTTGAATGCCCCGGAGAGCCACCATGATAACCACACTGAACGTGGGGATTGTACCCAGGAGGGTAAGGTTCTGGAACTGGCTTAAGAGCTTTAGGTTCCACCAAAGACTTCTGGATCAAAGATGGTAGCAACTGGCTATACGGCATCGGCACTGGGTGAGAAGGAGCATTCCTTCGTTCCAAGTTATTACGAGGTCTGTTCTGATTCTGACGCTGATTCTGATAGCCTCGGCCACGAGTTCGCTGATTTGCAATGGAAGCGACATAAGATTCCTGATAGAGTGCCCCAGGCACGGCTGTCTGTTCAGTATAACAAACCACGGGAGGTACTGATCTCTGATAAGATGATGAACCAACAAAATTCACTGATTCGCTTCGAGGATATTCAACCTTTGGCATGACTGAGTTGATCACCACTTCTTCTTCACTCTGATAGTCACAAGGGTATTCAGTTTCACCAGCTTGATCATATGAAGTAATCTGAATTTTCCCCATTCTTATGGAGTACTCAAGGCGTTCTCCTAATGCTACCACGTCGGAGAAACTTGCCGGAATTCCGAGCAATCTTTTGAAGTACGGATATTGTAGGGAATCTACAAACATGCTTGCCAGCTCTTGGTCTAACAGCGGGGGACGCACTCTAGCAGCAAATTCTCTCCATCTCTGAGCATACTTCCTGATCGGTTCATTGATCTCTTGAGACAACTCTTGCAAATGCATGCGATAAGGAGCAATGTCTAGGTTGTAATCGTACTGCTTCAGAAAAGCTTTGGCCAAATCCATCCATGATTGAATCTGATTCCTCTCTAACTGCATATACCACCTCAAAGATGCCCCAGTCAGACTATCTTGAAAGCAATGGATCATCAACTTGTCATTTCGCGCAAACGCAGTCATTCTTCGACAGAACATCATCAAATGCAGCTTTGGACAGCTATCTCCCGTGTACTTCTCAAATTTCGGCACTTTGAACTTGTAAGGCAACACCAGGTCAGGAACCAAACACATGCCTACAGCATCCAGGTTGACAGCATCTTTGGCTTTCAAAGCTCCCAATCCTTCTTCCAATGCTCGGAGTCTTCTAGCCTGGTCAAGAGCTCTTGGATCTACCATCCCAGCTGCTGGAATATCTCTTCGGTAGTTCATCACAGGGAAAGCAACGCCTTGATTGTTGACAGGAGGAGGACGCTCATTCTGGGCAACAAACTGCTCATGTCGATCTCGGTTCTCAACAGAAGGCTGTACAACTTGGTCTGCAGCAACGTTGTTCACTTGCGGGAAGTCTTCCATGGAATCAAACAGAGGGTTGGACGCCATAGTGAACCCTGTCAAGGTGTTAGGAGACTGGAAATTGCCTTCAGACATGGCTACCAATAATCTTCAGCTGACTTCAACACTTGATTCTGCTTAAATCTACTCAACCCCTAGGTAGGTCTTCTGACAATCAATAGCTGCTCAATCCAAACTCCGGGTAATCACCTTCAGGAAACAAAGGCTGGATCAGAACTCTGGCTAGCTGGAGGATGATATGCAATGCAACACTGATATGCATATGATATGCAAAATGCAGCAAACAATGGGACCACAGCCCCCACACAAAATCTGAATACTGCTGCGCTGCTGACGGAGACGTTCTCTGAAAAGAAGACCAGAATAACGGGTAGGTTGGAAGTCAAGTTTCCTGCACAAAAAACCCCCCCACTCACAGGTGTGGACCTATATCTGACAAGGTACGGCATCCTATGCGGTCGTCAGCGTCACAGACTTTCATGAGGAATGATACGATTCCCAGAAGGAGTGGCATCGTCATCTCATGAAGAGGCCTCACTTAGCTAACTTCCAATTGATCGGTTCCCAGAGTCGACAATCCTCACGTCTGGACTCCCCTCAGATCCTCAGGACCGGAAAGGAGCACCTCTGCGAGAACCTCGTCCGAGTGCGAATTTTCGTAGGGAACTGTGCCTGCTCAGCAGACAGGTTCGTCTACTACTTCTCCGCAACTATATCTAGGTGTATACTCATACTCGAGCCCAGGTCCGGCTTATCTCAATCATAGAATACCCGTAACACCCCAACAGCAACAGATAATATTGATAAATAAGCCCCAAACAAGCGCTAGGATTGACTCTCTCGAGGGGACGTTGGATCCCACATGCATGGGGAACTATCGCAGTCCCCAGCAGAGTCGCCAGCTGTCGCTACTGCGGAAATCGGCGCCGGCTGACAGAAGAGTCGCCACCGTGCGTTATTTATCCCTCAGAGCGGGAAAGGAAACGCTCGAAGTAAACCTCGCAAAAAACGGGGAAAAGGTATGGTCATCGCAACCATAGCCTGGGTTCGGGAGTCGGTTACGCAAGGGGAAGGTATTAGCACCCCTCACGTCCGTCGTACTCGACGGGATCCACGCTTGCTTGGGTTGTCTACTGGATGCAAAACAATCTATCTACGGCTGCTAAATCTAAACAGAAAGGGAATTGACTCGATAGAGCATCGCACTCTATGCCTACGTATTCTCGAGAGAGAAAGTCAGAGTCAACGTAGTTCGGGACTACGAGGAAAGTTGGCTCGCCAAGACCTCGCATCTTGTGCCTACGTACTTCCACTGGATGGAAGATCAGAGCTTTACGTAGTTCAGACTAACTACGGCTAAACAAACATTCTCACACAGCAGTGAGAAAAACAACTGGCTTCACAGGGTCGGGAACCTATGGTCAAAACTATGGCTTGGTCTCAAATGCACTCGGGCAAGAGAGAAAAAGGGTACTCAAATAGCCGTCAGCGGGAAAGTCTCGATCGCACAGCCGCGAGAGAACAGAAGTTAGTCGTTAGTGTGCTCGCTAGGATATCGCATCCTATGCCTACATATCTTCGTCTGGTACGAAGAATCAGAGCAGCTGTAGTTCGGCTACTATCGGACCACAGCTCAAATCTCGTTTTATTGATATTCTGAAAAAATGGTTACAATGGGTGCATATTGAAATAAATCTCCTAGGAAACGCTATCCTATTCTATCCTGAAAAATCGACTGAAAATAGCCCCCTAACAAATGGGCCTCTAATTCTATCCTAAAAGTTGAAACAATAAAGTCTATGAAAGTATCCTAAAAGAAAATGCTTTAAAAATATTAAACCTACTTTTAATATTTTTTCTCTTTTTTCTCCTTTTCTCATATTTTTTCATATTTCTCCAAATATTTTTCTCCTTTTCTTTTCTTATTTTTCTTCATTTTTTCACAAATATTTTCCTATTTTTTTCACAATATTTTCTTAGGAATATTTTCTCCTTTTCTTTTCTTATTTTTCTTCATTTTCTCAAATATATTTTCTTTTCACTTCTTTCATAATCTTTTTCTTTTTTTTTTGTATAATATGCTTTTCTCTATTATTTTTTCTATTTCTTTTTCACTACTTTAAAAGAATAAAAAAATAAAAAAAAAACAAGAAAGAGGGGAGGGGGTGTAACTGGATTACAGGGGATTACAGAAAAATGAAATAAGAAAATTGTGCTGACTGGGCCCAGCCCAATTCCTTTCAGAAAAACGCAGGAGGGAGGGTGTGAAAATTGAATGTGTGCTGGCAAGAAAGATATTGGGCTCAGGCCCAGGACTTGTTCCCAAAAACGGAGGGAGGTGCGTGCCAAAAAAATTGTAATTGGGCCTGGCCCAATCTTCTTCCCCCTTTCTCCATTCTCAGTTTCAGAAAAAACCTAAACTCCCCAATCTCCCTTCAGCGCCGCCGTCTTCTTCTTTCGCCGTCGCTCTCGTTCAACTTCTTCGCCTCTCAATCCATCTCCTTCTTCAGATTCTCTAACTCAAACTTCTTTCTCAAACACTCACAAAAACGCTCAACTCAAATCAAACGCGTCCCCAACGACATGGATGAAGGCTCTGGACGTTCTGGGGGAACGAGGATCCATGGAGGTTTCTGGATCCATGTTCTTGACGAAGAACACAACGAATTGCTGGATCTGGATATGTTCATGAAGAAAGGAGTAACGGTGTTCTTGACGAAAGTGATGAATGTTATGGATTGGATTTTTTGAATGGATCTGGAGTTGGTTCGCGTTTGGTAGAAGATCTTGTTAGATCTTGAAAACGTTGTAGGCATGATGAATGTTCGTCTGAACAAAACTGATGAAGGCTGGAGATCGTTGAGGGAAGATTTCTGGAAAAACAATTGTTGAACTGAGATTTCATTGGAGCTTGCTTCTGAAGATGACGATTGAAGACGTTTCTGGAACTGATTCTTGAAGGTTGTTCGTGGACGCTGAGGGTTTGTGTTGAATGAATCTGGAGAGTTGATGCGTGAAGATGATGATGATGTTAGCTTAGTTTCTGGTGGTTGATGGTTGAGAACGATGAAGATCAAGGGTTGAAGGTGGTGGTGACGTTGGGAAGAAGATGAAAGTTAGGGAGGAAGAAGATGCAGGTGAACGGAATCTGGGCTTTTGTGATTTTCCGGCGACGGTTGGTGGTGGCCGCCGGCCATGCAGGCCGGCCGGTGGCGTTCTCAGGCGAAGGACGAGGACTGGACGCGTGGTGGAGGAAGTGGTGTGGAGGCGTGCATGCCCTCCACGTGGGGGATAGCGTGGCTGAGAGAGAGGGTTAGTCTGGGGTACGTGGCAGATGGATGATGATGAAGAGTGGGGCCTCCCTCTTACAACACGTGGCGTGCAGCTGGCTTTATACTGATGATTTTCGCTGGAACCTTCTGGATATTTCCAGAACACGCTGGAGGGAGCTGGATTCTGCTGGAATGCTTGGACAATTACTGGACCTTTTGGATATTCTGGACAAAAAATGAATGGGCCTGCACTGAACTGGGCCCAAAACGAAAAATGAATAAAAACTCACAAAAAAAACTGAATTGGCAATTATCCTAATTACTAGACCTAATTAACTAAACTAAATTCAATTAAACTAATTAACTCCTAATTAATCTATTAATTTTCTATAATATCTATAAAAGAAAATAAAACCTATTTATTTTTATAAAAGAAAACTCTATTCATTTATTATTCCTATAAAAGAAATTCTAAAAAACAATTAAATTCTAAAAACAATTAAAACTATTTAAAACTATTTAAAAATTATACTAATATTCTAGAAAATCCTATATCATCCTAAAATGAAAAATGCTATTAAATTCTATTTAAAATTTCTAAAAAACTATATTACTATATTATCTAAAAATATTAAAATCTATTAAAAAATTCTACAAATGATTTAAAATCTATTTTAAAAAAATCCTATTACCCTAAAAATGATTTAAAACTATTAATATTCTATAAAATGCTAAAAATGATTTAAAAAGAATCAAAAATTCTATTAAATCCTAAAAAATGATTTAAAAGCTATTAATATTCTATAAAATCCTATAAAATCCAGAAAAATCACCATAATTCCCAGAGGGACAAAATAAGCACTGAACGACACAGAAATAATCGGTAAAAATAAACGGGCACCGAAATATCCCAAAAATCGATTCTACTGATCAAAAACACCTGAAACACGAGACGGGAGCTGTGATCCCTGATAAAATCAAAACAAATGAACAATGCAGTGTATGCAATATGCAGATGCGAATGCGGTTATGCGTCGAAACATCGAGCCAAATGCGAGACCCGGTTGGTCAAATTTTGGGGTGCAACATTGTGTAGTGGTTATGTTGAAGTTTGGGTTTCGAATCTGGTTGGCTGTTAAAGAAAAGGATTGAAGTTTCGTGTAGGTTTGTTTTGTCACGGTTGTGGGTTGGTCGGGAGAAGAATGAAGGAGACAGTATGATTCGAAGATGTTGAAGGTTGTTGTTCAAAGTGAAGTTTCTGGGTTGTGTTGTTT
This sequence comes from Lathyrus sativus, assembly GCA_963859935.3. Classification (NCBI taxonomy): domain Eukaryota; kingdom Viridiplantae; phylum Streptophyta; class Magnoliopsida; order Fabales; family Fabaceae; genus Lathyrus; species Lathyrus sativus. The sequence continues at coordinate 445,451,570 of OZ012739.1, read as the reverse complement.
ATGTTTGGTTATGGAAGGTTCGTTGAAAAATGGGTTGAGTTTGAAAGGGTGTTGTTGGGTTTGATTCACTGTGTAATGAAGTTGGTTTGTTTGAATGTTGTCGGAAATGGTTGAAATGGGCTTGACTGAACCGAGGTCGAGGATGATGAAGTTGGTGTCATGTTTGATGAAGGTTATTCTTGTTGAATGATGAAAGTTGGTGAAGATGAGACTCGAATGGGTTTTCCTGGGCGTGCTTTGGGTATGTTGAAAGAAGAAGGAAAACGGTTTTGGGATAGAATTCTGGAAACGGGTTTGAGGACTGAAGCTGAAATCTGAGTATTTTGAATAGAAGGGTTTCGAAATTGATGATGAAGAAGGAGGGTTTGTGTTTGAAGTTTCTTTGACGGAGGTTGAAGGTTTCAATTTCTGGGTTGTTCATGAGGGAAATCGAAGATGATGAACATGGTAGGGGGAGGAAGGAGGCGCAGATTCTCTTTCTTGGGATTAGGGTTTGTAAACAGTAACGGCGGTAGGGTTGAGAGGGTGAAGGAAAGTGATGATGAATAGTAGCTTAAATAGAAGAATTTTGACACGTGGTTGTCCTAGCTGATGTTGAATTTGATGATCTTTAATAATTCCTGATTAATGCTGACTAATGAACAAAATTGAATTGCTGATGACGATGAATAAAGTTGACTCTATAACTAAACACTCAATAAACCAAATTCTAATTTAATTAAATAATAATCTAGACTCTAATCAATTATTTAATAAATAAAACTGACTATTAATAATAAAATCAAATTAAACCTATTAAATCTAATCTAAAAACAAAATCACTCAAATAATAAAATCTTAATAAAAGCCTAATTAAGCCTAAAAAATCTAAACCAAATAAAATTAACATCTATTTCTAAAATATATCTAAAAACAATCTAATTTCTATTCTTAAAATTCTATTTCTAAGAAAACTAATAAAATTCTAACCAAAACTATTTTCTAAAGACTATTAAATAATAAAAATCTAATAACTATTTTCTATAAAAAAACAATTGAAATTCTATTAAAACTATATTCTAAAATAATTCTAGATAAAGAAAAAAAAAGTAGCAATAAAATCACATAATGTCAAGGAAGAAGAAACAGAAAAACGGTCGAACACCGAAATGCGCCAAAAATATCAACACGGACAAAACCACCAGAAAGAGCAACCTTCATTCGATTCCGAAATAAATCTCCTTATCTGAACTGGTTTAAAATCGCCTGAAATGCGAGCAAAGCGGCTGTAATCCCGATAATCCACTCCGACTGATGACAAAATGCACAGTGTGCAATAAATGATATGCATATGCAAATGAAATGAAACATAAGTCAAATTACAAGAAACGGTTGGTCAAATTTTGGGGTACAACAAAATGATGTCGTCAAACTATTAGGTTAGAGAGAGAGAGAATAATAAAAACTTGGTTAAAACTGTTTTACTATTCATTTTCTCAATAAGGGTTCAAAGATTACAAGTGAATATCAATAATTAACCTCTCTCCAACAACCTGAGAAAACTAATATATTAATAGACTACTAAGCTAACTTAGGCTACAAATTAACTTAACAATTGAGATTACAAGTAAGACCCAATTCGACATGTTAACTTAAACATAAAACTAACTTATTTCGACGACATGCTTGAACAGACTTTGACTGCAGCATACACAACTCTCGTTGAACCATAATGCTATGCTTGTCGACACTAGAGTTAAATTCAAATAACACAAAAATATATTATTTTAGTTATTCATTTGTCTTTTAAATACACCAAAATACACTAAAGGCACAAAATATACTATTAACCAAAGGTAGCAAATCCTCACCCAAATTTACCTGATGAGACATATAAAAAGTTATCATTCATGTTTGTTAGTTGTGTTTCGAAGCCAAAAATGTCCAATTTCTAACGATCTCAATTCTCACATTTTATAGAAAATGTTCAAAGGAATAATAGTACTACTACTATAAAATATATATTAATTTTTGTTATGGAAAATGTATAAAATTCATACTTAAATAATAAATATTTATGTATTTATTTTTTATTCGTTTATTTAATATGAAAATTATTTATTAGTAATATACTTACGTTCTAAATTAGTTGTCATTTAGGTTAAATTAAATTAATAACTTTCAAACTAACTGTTATTTAGATTAAATTAAATTAATACATTTCAAATTAATTGTCATTTAGTTTAAATCAAATTAATATATTATAATTTATTAATAAATTAAATTAAAATTTCACAAGTCACCCACTACAAACTATCCACACGGTGTAAAATGGAGTAAATAGCAAACAAGTCCGAAAATGACAAACAAATTCAAAATTTTCACAATCCGACACACGAAAGTTTGCTTTCCAACATACAGGCCATAATTCACAAGTCATCCACTAAAAAGGGTCTTTCCTTCATGACTTTTTCTACCCTATACGAACACCAGATCAAATTTTCAACTAAGAACCGTCAATAGCGCGTAAAACAAAGTAATTGGCAAACAAGTTTAAAAATTCCCACAATCTGACTCAAGTAGGTATGCCTTTCGACACATGGACCACAATTCAAAAGTCATTCACTATAAAAGGTCTTTTCTGCTTGAATATTTCCCAGCCTAGATGATCACCATATCAAATTTTCATCCACAAACTGTCCACAATGTGTAAAATAGAGTAATCCACAAATAGGTTCAAAAATTTCCATAATCCGACTCACGAAGGTTTGCCTTCTAACTCACAAACCACCATTCACAATAATCCACTAGAAATGCTCCTTCTCGCACGACTCTTGCTTATCCTGGATGAACACCTGGTCGAATTTTCAACTAAGAACCCTCCATGCCATTTAAAATAGAGTAATTGATAAACATGTTAAAAAATTTCCACAATTCGAATCACGAAGGTCTGCCTTCTAACTCACAGACCATAATTGACAAGTCATCTATTAGAAAGGGTCCTTCCTACATGACTTTTTCCTGCCATAGACGAACACCAGATCAAAATTTCAACTACTAACCGTCCACAACGTGTAAAATCGAGTAATTAATAAATAGGTTCAAAAACTCCCACAATCCAACTCATAGAGGTTTGCCTTTCGACTCACATACCATAATTCACAAGTCACCCAATATAAAAGGTCCTTCCTACACGAGTCTTGCCTACCCTAGACAATCACAATATCAAAATTTCAATTATGAACTGCCCACATCGTGTAAAGTAGAATAACAAACAAATAGGTTCAAAATTTCCACAATCCGACTCACAAAGGTCTGCCTTCTAACTCATAAACCACAATTCACAAGTCATGTAATATATATGATCCTTCCTGCATGACTCTTTTCTACCCTGGACGAACATCAGATTGGACTTTCAACTAAGAACCCTCCACACCGTGTAAAATAAAGTAATTAACAATTAGGTTAAAAAATTTCCACAATTTGACTCACGAAGGTCTGCCTTCCGACTCACGAACCATAATTCACAAGTCATCCACTACAAATGGTCCTTCCTGCATGGCTCTTTCTTACCCCAGACAAACACCAGATTAAATTTTCAACTATCAACCGTCCAGACCATGTAAAATTTAGTAAGTGTCAAACAGGTTCAAAACTTTCCACAATCCAACTCACGGAGGTTCGCCTTCCGACTCATTGACCACAATTCACAAGTTATCCTTCCTGTATGACTCTTTCATACCCTAGACGAACATCGGATTAGATTTTCAACTAAGAACCCTCCACACTGTGTAAAATAAAATAATTAACAATTAAGTCAAAAAATTTCCACAATTTGACTCACGGAGGTCCGCCTTCCGACTCACAAACCACAATTCACAAGTCATCCACTACAAATGGTCCTTTCTGCATGACTCTTTCTTACCCCAGACGAACACTAGATCAAAATTTTAACTATAAACCGTCCACACCATGTAAAATTGAGTTACTTTCCACAATTCAACTCACGGAGGTCCGCCTTCCGACTCACTAACCACAATTCACAAGTTATCCACTAGAAAGGGTTCTTCCTGTATGACTCTTTCATACCCTAGACGAACACTGAATCGAATTTTCAACTAGAACCGTCCAGACAATGTAAAATGAAGTAATTACCAAACATGTTCAAATTTTCTAGAATCTAACTCACGGAGGTCCGCCTTCCGTCTCACGAACCACAATTAACAAATCATCCACTAGAAAGGTTCTTTCCTGCATGACTTTGTCTTACTCTAGACGAACACCAAATCAAATTTTTAACTTGAAATCGTCCACACCGTGCAAAATGGAATAATTGACAAAGAAATTCAAAAAATTTCACAATCTAACTCATAGAAGTTCGTCTTTCAACTCGTAGGCCACAATTCACATGGCAGAAAGAATCGTGGAAATTTTTAAACCTGTTTATCATTTATATTACAAAGAGAATTCTCTATCTCACGTGTCAAACCATTTTACTAACATGAATATGAATAAATGAATCACCTAAATTACTAGGCATGCATTTACACTACTATAGTCCTCTTTGATGCACATGCTTAATATGAGGCTTATATTGTTTTGTACAATTGAGATCCTAACACTAAAGGGTTCAAAGCGCTTTTAGTATAATCATTGGAGAAGCAATTCTGAACATTCAATTTTAACTACAGTACAAAGGATTAAGGATAAATATTAAGGATATTTTTATTTATTTTGTAAAATCGTTTTTTTAATTTTTAAAATTTGAGATAATTTTACAAAAATAATTTTAAAAATTATTATTTATTTAAGAGTTTTAAAAACTAAAAACTTAAAATAGATTTTAAAGGTTTTAGTTTTTAATTTTTAATTTTGGAAATTAGTAAGAAAAAAAGTTGATACATTTTTTATTAATGTTTCAGTTTCTTTTACAAGATCCGTTGGTCTAACTCTGAATATGCTAATCTAAACACATATTCAATGATGAGATGGTGAAATAAATTATCATGCTTTATGCAATGCTAATGGTGAAATAAATTATCATGTTTCATTTTCTTATAAATGGTTTGTTGTGTGCAATTGCCAAGCCGAAGACGAAAGCACTTTTTGCACAATCTTGCCCACTACAGAGTCTCTGGTAGTTATGTTAGAGAAAATTTAGCATTTTGCAGATGTAAAAAGTGCCTTCTCCTCTACCATTTTAATTCCTGCCTATCTATGAACTTTAGACCAAACTTCTATAGTAATAAGACAATTTAAGAATAGATGAATGTCGTGTTCGATACTTGAGTCACAGAAAACACTTTAAATTTTGATTGTTCGCAAATACTTCTCAAAAATTCGACTGAGTTCTAATTGATAAATAACTTTGAAGCGTTCTTCAACGGAAAACCTCATATTATTTGGAATTTTCAAATTCCTAATTTGCTCACCTTATATCAGAAATTTAATATTTAGCTTTTTAGATGATTTATTTACTTAAAATAAAAATTAAAAAAAGCAACATTTCCTTGTTATTTATGTGTGAAATTGCTTAACAATGAAATAAATATATTTTGTCCTTTTTACAGAAAAGATTCAGCAAATATTTCATGAAATAAAAATACATAAAATGAAAATTAATTTGCTATGGAATTTTTGTGTATTATTTAAATTTGAAACACTGAAATATATGAGAAAATAATATCTAATGTGACTGATATTAACTAATGAAATATTCTGTATTTCTGTGGATTTTAACAAAATTTCTGAGATTTTTTTTTGCCGTTTTGGGTTCACAGCTAAAATCTTCGTGTGTAATTATTTTAGCAAGTAAAGTCAAAATCGCATATGATTTTGTAAAGGATATCCGCCAAAAATCCGCGATAAAACTGTAAGTAATTGAAATCTCAGATTATTAATTTAATATTAATTGTGTTTAATTCATTTTTAAAACATTATAATTAATGTAAAATGTCAAAGCACAATAATATTAAAATAAAAATTTAATTTGAATAAGACAATTCAAAACTAATCACATTCAAATTTTTATAGCAACCAAGTTGCTAAATATTACTATAAATCAATAACTAGTACTTCTAGTGTTACATTACTAAAAATGACACAACCAACCTATTAATAACCACTTGTCCAACCAAGTTAATAAGAGAAAACAATTCAAATTTCAGACAAGTTAACAAGACAAAACAATCTAAATCAAAATTCACTACTAATGTGTTTACTAATGTCTTTATCTGATTCATTAACACCATCTTCATTTGGGTGATTAGTTTCATTATTGACTTGGGGTGGATGTGAAGAAGATGCAACAAATCTTAAATGATTCATTAATAATGAAAGTTTATTGTTTGTTTCAATCATCTATTTTTCTTGTCGTTGCAATTGCTGCTTCATCTCCAACTTCTTTTGTTCTTGTCTTTCAAATGGTGTATTGAGAGCATGAATTTGACTTCTCAAATCATCAACCTCTTGGGAGTTACTCGAAAGACTTGGTTTAGTTGATAATGAACCAAAGTCTTGGCAACGGTTCCAAGACCAAATACCCTTCATTTCTTCTTTCAAACCAACTTGATACTTTTGTCGTGCATCAATAATCATATACTGGAAAAGTTCAAAAAATCACAACAACTCTTGTAACATAATATCGTAAACCATGAACTAGACAATGAAGATGCCTTTTTCTATAGAAACTAGGTCTAATCTTCTTTTAAGTTTTTTATTATAACTGAAAAATCAGTGAAACATACAACTTCTCAAAATACTTGATAACGGAGATTTGCAGATATTCCAAGAAATAATGCATAAACGATTGTTGTTTTGAGTATTGGTGACCTGGAAATCTGTTGGTCAGTGGTGATTGGTGGATTAAAGAATTTATGAACTGTAAACAAAGAGTTCAATAAAGCCACAACTTCAATGCCTAAAATAAATCTAACACCTTGGCGCCTGTTTTAAACCGTACAGAGATTTGGTCAACCTATAAACCAAGTTTTCTTTTTCTTGTCCTTCAAATCCTTCGGGTTGGAGCATATATATTTCCTCTTCAAGTTCTCCATTAAGAAACGCAGTCTTTACATCAAGCTGCTCTAGATTTAAATCAAATGTAGCACACATCTCCAAGACCACTCTGATTGTGGTGACTCTTACCACTGGAAAAAATATCTCATTGAAATCAATACCTTCTTTCAGAGCATATCCTTTGACCATCCGTCTTGCACGATATTGTTCCATCTGATCCTTGCCATCTCGCTTAACTTTGAATACCCATTTGTTGCCAATGGCTTTCCGACCTTTAGGAAGTTCAACAAGTTCCCATGTGTTATTTCTTTGTAAGGCTTTAATTTCCTCTTGCATTGTTGCCATCCACAAAGAAGCATATGGACGATTTAATGCCTCATGAAAGGTTGACAGTTCTCCATCTTCTGATAGAAGACAATATACATTATAACTTACCATCACATATTTTGAGTGCCAGTATGGTTTTCTTATCTGACGTGTGGTTCTTCTGTGATCTACATTATTGACCTCAATTGATTCTTATTCTTCGTGCTCTGGCTCATCTTTAGAAGAATCATTTTCTAATGAATTTTCCTCCATCACCACTGTAGTAATCTCCTTTATAGTGTTGTCATCTTTTTGTTCCTTTTATAGTTCATTTTCTACAAAGATTACATGTCTGCTAACAATAATCTTGTGGGCAGCGGGATCCCACAGACGATACCCCTTCACATTGTCAGCGTAACCCAAGAATATGCATTTCCTGGATTTGAGGTCCAACTTCATTCTTTCTTGGGAGTTGTACATCACGTACACAGGATATCCATATACATACAAATAAGAATAATCACCTGATTTTCCCTTCCACGTCTCCATTGGTGTCTTTAAGTTAATCGCAGTTGTTGGCGATCATTTTATCACGTAGCAGGTAGTTTTGACAGCTTCTGGCCAAAAAGACTTTTCCAATCCTGTTGTTTTTAGCATAGCTCTCGTCCTCTCCAGGAGAGTTCTATTCATCCGCTCTGCTAAACCATTCTGCTGAGGTGCATGAGCAACAGTAAGCTGTCATTTAATACCTTCTTGCTTACAAAATGTCAGGAAATCACCATCTGTATATTCTCCTCCATTATCTGTCCTCAAGCACTTAATTCTTTTCCCAGTTTCAAGTTCCACTTGTGCTTTGAACTCCTTGAATACTACATACACATCTGACTTCTTCTTGATTGGGTACACCTATAGTCTCCTGGAGTAATCATCAATAAAAGATACAAAATATTTTGCTCCACTAATGGACATATCTAGTGATTCCCACATATCAAAATGAATCGAGTCTAGTATGTGTTTGCTTATAGTAGTTGCCTTAGCAAACTTTAGTTTATTGCTGCTTTCTTATCACACAGTGCTCATAAAAAGGTTAATTTACCGACTTGAGCTCGGGCATGAGGTTACGTTCTGTAAGAACTTTCAAGCCTCGTTCTGACATATGGCCTAGTCTGCGATGCAATATCATCGTTGTTTCTTCATGGCTTCCAGCTGCTACTAATGCATCTTGAAATTCTACCAGACAATCGATGTTAGAGTGGGTGTTATGACATCCACTATTGAGCAGACTACAGAACTTAACAATAAACAGGAATTGAAAGCAGTAAATAACACAGAGAATTATGGACCTAGTTCAGTGCAAATCACACCTACATCTGGGGGCTACCAAGCCAGGGAGGAAATTCACTATTAGTAGAATTAATTCAGAGTCAAACAATCAGTTTGCACTCTTCACTTAAGACCTACCCAATGACACTTCAGCCTAACACTAGACCTGAGTACCTACTCACTCCCCCTCAATCACAGCAGTGATATCAACCAATTCAGTTACAAATAAAATTGAAGTCACACTTCAAACACACCTTGATCTGCTTCATGTAACACCCTTCTAAACCCCACGGAAAAATAAGCATAATCAGAGTAAAGTAACATGCATTCACAAAGGGTGTTACACATATAATACCAAATTACTAAAAACCACATGTCATGCTCAAAAACACTGAAATAAATAATCATACTCTACAAAACTTCATTTGCATGTAACAACGGATTCATTTACATCACATATTTGACATAAAAGAGATATTTGCATTTATCACATAAATAAACATCACTTAGGCACTAAGGCCAACAACCCAGAATACATCCGAAACATAATCCAATGATCCCAGTGTTACACGACCAGAGCACGACTCGACCCAATACAATTAAATCACTAAACGGCTAGACCAATAGAGACCTTGCAACTACGAGCAATACTACACCTTGAAACCTGCACGATGTCATGAAGGACATCATTCCAGCAGAAGGGTGAGAAATATTATCATAATAGCAATGCATATATATATATATATATATATATATATATATATATATATATATATATATATATATATATATATATATATATATATATATATATATATATATATATATATATATATATATATATATATATATATATATATATATATATATATATATATATATATATATATATATATATATATATATATATATATATATATATATATATATATATATATATATATATATATAAATGCACCAATACCGAATACATATATTCCACATTTTCGTACCACAATACATTATAAACGTCATATATGTCACCACACACATTTACCTACTTAAGCACATTCATCAATTCACATGCACTCACACAACATGTTTATTCCACCAATTCACACAAACATCTATATTCATGTTTATTTTACCAATTCATCATATAAAGATGATAATGCAAATCATAGAGACCGACTCACGACACTATGCAGATGCAAATGCAGTACCGACTCATTCAGTAGGTTCAATTGAAGAACCAAAGGAACCATCGCTCGTTACCGAAGTAACTCCCCGTCGGGCCTACGATGTTCACCCAACGCTCGCATCCCACATGGGCACACGATGTTTCAGGATTGCTCACACCCCACAAGGGCACACAATCGTTCTATAGATCCTCCACGGGATCAAGAATAAACCATCGCTCACACCCCACAAGGGCACACGAGGTTTCTGCAGATCCTCCACGGGATCAAGAATAAACCATCTCTCACACACCCACAAGGGCACACGAGGTTTCTGCAGATCCTCCACGGGATCAAGAATAAATCATCGCTTACACCCCACAAGGGCACACGAGGTTTCTGCAGATCTTCCACGGGATCAAGAATAAACCATCGCTCACACCCCAGAAGGGCACACGAGGTTTCTGCAGATCCTCCACGGGATCAAGAATAAATCATCGCTCACACTCCACAAGGGCACACGAGGTTTCTGCAGATCCTCCACGGAATCAAGACATAAGAATGCAATCATGATGCTACACATGCACAATGACACCAAACACTCTTGAATTGCATACATATACACAAAAATATAAAATTACACATTACCCCACACAAGTACATACAGTTATACACATAATTGCCAAACGGCCATATCTCACACTTTCATACAACAATCACATACACATACCATATGACTCATATAAACTCCTCAACTCCCGCAAACCCTTATGTTTCTTTCCAATTTATTTCTTCTCTCACAATATTCACTAAGTCATTTTCTCATAAAATATCACATCTCATCCTTAATTAGAGAATATCTAGTAAGTCCATATTATTCCCCCAAATAGAATAAATAAGTTGAATCCAATAATTCACTTAAATCTTACAAACCGATTAACTAGTACCATTAGTCAGTTATTGAAAATTGGGCTGTTACAACTCTCCCCCACTTTAGGAATTTTCGTCCTCGACGATGTTATCCAATTTGAATAACTCTGGATACTACTCTCGTACAATCTCAGGTCCGAATACAACGCTCTCGCCGGACTCACATCAACTCAAAGGAGATTTACCCCCTTTTCCAAATAAAGCCTCATATGATGTCATTCCGATATTAGAATGATAGCAATTGTCGTAGGTAAACTCCATCAACGACGATTAACTATCTCACGATCCACCTTGGTCCAATCACATAAGCTTTCCAACCGATTCTCCACCTACTGGGTAATCTTCTTTGTACGGCCAATCCCCCCACGGACGCTAATCAGAATTCAAGAACAACATGGCACTCAGAAGTACCTACAACCCTCTCCAAAATCTTAATGAAGAACTCAGATTCCCATCTAACAGAACGATCCATCCTTACTGGTAAGTAACGAGTTACTCTTGTTAATCCATTCTTAACTATCCAAATCGAATCATATTCCATCAAATCTTCAGAAAATCCCGTCACAAGATCCATCGGGATACTATCCCATGCCACTCATAAATATTCAACAGTTGTATCTGACCCAACAGTTTCTGAGGTTCGCACCTCGACCTTCAGCAAGTCTAATCAACATACACAACTTCGACCACTTCCTTCTCCATTTATGGTCACCATGACGATTCCTCAAATTCGGTCATATCCTCACAGTACCTGGATGCATACTCCATTTATCTCAACGTCCTCCTCCCAGGGTACTTTTATCCAACTTCCACTATTGGAAACACAAACTTTATCACGACATTCATGGTACCATTTCCATCAATCCGAAGATCAGTTCTTCGACTTTTATCCATTAAATTTAATAATTCTATTCAACTCAAATGAATTCTGACTCCTTCGGGTCTCATCGGGAATACCAATAGTCAGTCTCAACATACATAGCTCAACTCCGTAAGAAGCCTCTTCACATACCAAACTCCTATCCCGAATTTGTTTTCTTAGTTTCTAGTCCAATACTATCATCATCAGTTATATACAGGAATTTCCCATTTGATATCTCAGCCACCATGTCGTCTCACCCAAATGGCAATTCAACCAAAACCATATTCCTTCAGAAGTCCCAATTATCTCCTCTGCCTCATATCCAACTTTTCCAAACCAAACAAACAACTTAAGCTCTTAAGGTCAGCAATCAGTTCAAATCTCAACTAAACAATTGAGGTCTCCAAACTCCGGCACAGACACACAACAACCAATTCCAAATTACTTGTCATATAATTCCCTTATGTACTTTGAGTTGCCTTAAAGCATAACCAAAACTAGTTGATGTTGTACTTAACACATCTCTCAATCATATCCACCAAACATCACGAAACACAACAAATAGTTATGTCGGATTTGGCCAACCAATACACGAGTTATTGACATTTCCTCCCAAAAACTCTTTAAACTTCTTCCCAGTGGCATATCACTACTCTTTCTCAAATTTCGATAACTCAAGTCTCCGATGTCCAACATGATCTTCTATACTCTTCAAATATCCAAATACCCTCGGTTACACAATTATCAACTCACTCAATTAAGTATGGAAAATCCCATGTCAAACGGACACTCAATTGTGAGTTATGACAAAAACACAAACCACACTTCTCGTACGTTCTACAAGATCCAAACGTACTCCATCAAGAAATAATTGAATTCTATGTTACTAATCCGCCACCACATAGAGGATTATAGCAACTTCCAACGCTTCTAATCCTGCGTCATTCCGAGTCACGGTTCTCTCATTACGACGAAATATGAAAACAACACTCCCACACTCAGAAGGCCATTCACACATCTTTAACTCTTGAAATACTTAGAGGCCTAATCATACAAAGATTGTATTCCACCTCTTACTTTCTTTAATAACCACCAGAAATCACCATCCACCCTTTACATACTTGACCTTATAAACCGTGGCTGTGGTACACACAAACACAAGTCTCAAAATTACTCCATCAATTTAATTCTTTGCCTAACCAATTAGACATATAACATGGAGCTCTCGATACCGGACTAGTTTCCGTAACTAAGTCGATCATAACTCCACTCCATGTCCTGGCTGTAACTCACTTATCTTGTCAGGATAACTTCAAGACGCCCGTAATTAATCGGCAAACCACCAACTTCTCACTTTCATTAACACTCAAAATTTCCATCAAAATTAAACATCTCAACACCGTCCTGCGCTGACTTATCAAAACGATTCTTAAGCATTTGGCTTCACTCCAAACAATTCACTGCCCACTCCATCTAAGCTTGCAAGACACGTCTATCCCATCTAGCACAATCCCAACTACTATCAACAAGAGATTAAGGGTGATCAGTTCCTCAATTTATCAATAAATAGCCGAAATCATGATGGGGCATAAACCATCTTTACCAAACTATAAGAGCGTTCAACAACACACTGAGCAACAACTCCACACTTGCGGCATCCTGGAGAAGCACAACTTTCTCCCCCACTAGGATTTATTCCCACTCTTGCAGACAAGGTTTAGAACAACAAACGTGTATCGACAGTGTTTTTACACACATGTCACATACAAGGGAACAAACAACATTAGACAACTTGGCCGGATGGACCGACCTGCTCTGATACCACTTAATGTAACACCCTTCTAAACCCCACGGAAAAATAAGCATAATCAAAGTAAAGAAACATGCATTCACAAAGGGTGTCACACATATAATACCAAATTACTAAAACTCACCTGTCATGCTCAAAAACACTGAAATAAACAATCATACTTTACAAAATTTCATTTGCATGTAACAGCGGATTCATTTACATCACATATTTTACATAAAAGAGATATTTGCATTTATCACATAAATCAACATCACTTAGGCACTGAGGCCAACAACCCAGAATACATCTGAAACATAACCTAACGATCCCAGTGTTACACGCCAGAGCACGACTAGACCCAATACAATTAAATCACTAAACGGCTACACCAATAGAGACCTCGCAACTACGAGCAGTACTACACCTTGAAACCTGTATGATGTCATGAAGGACATCATTCCAGCAGAAGGGTGAGAAATATTATCATAATAACAATGCAAATAATCATATATATATATATATATATATATATATATATATATATATATATATATATATATATATATATATATATATATATATATATATATATATATATATATATATATATATATATATATATATATATATATATATATATAAATGCACCAATACCGAATACATATATTCCATATTTTCTCACCACAATACATTATAAACGTCATATATGTCACCACACACATTTACCTACATAAGCACATTCATCAATTCACATGCACTCACACAACATGTTTATTCCACCAATTCACACAAACATCTATATTCATGTTTATTTTACCAATTCATCATATAAAGATAATAATGCAAATCACATAGACCGACTCACGACTCTATGAAGATGCAAATGCGGTACCGACTCACCGACTCATTCAGCAGGTTCAAATGAAGAACCAAAGGAACCATCGCTCATTACCGAAGTAACTCCTCGTCGGGCTTACGATGTTCACCCATCGCTCACACTCCACATGAGGACACGATGTTTCATGATTGCTCACACCCCACAAGGGCACACAATCGTTCTAAAGATCTTCCACGGGATCAAGAATAAACCATCGCTCACACTCCAGAAGGGCACACGAGGTTTCTGCAGATCCTCCACGGGATCAAGAATAAACCATCGCTCACACCCCACAAGGGCGCACGAGGTTTCTGCAGATCCTCCACGGGATCAAGAATAAACCATCGCTCATACCCCCACAAGGGAACACGAGGTTTCTGCAGATCCTCCACGGGATAAAGACTCAAGAATGCAATCATGATGCTACACACGCACAATGACACCACACACTCTTGAAATGCATACATATACACAAAAATATACAATTATGCATTACCCCACACAAGTACATACAGTTATACACATAATTGCCAAACGGCCACATCTCACACTTTCTTACAACAATCACATACACATACCATATGACTCATATAAACTCCTCAACTCCCGCAAATCCTCATTTGGATTATGGGTACAACACATATACCCCACCAGGAACAACATCACAGTTATTCTACCCTGGTGATTACTACACTAGGAACGACACCTTGTCATTCTACCCCAGTGAGTAAGAATCTCGCACGCTTACATATTCTCAACATCATTAACATACACATATATTCTCATGCATACTTCACACATCATTACATTCATCATACGTTCATGTTTAATTCAAACGATGCATATAATTGCCAAAAGGTCATACTCCACAATCTAGGATTCACGTCATAAGGCTACCCACAACACGTCTCATCATAATAATACACAAACTATTCACGTTGCATAAGGCTTAACATCATTGAACCAAACAATTAACAATTGAATGGAACACACAAGAAAACAACATGTTGTCACACTCACTACCATGTTCGCCTAGCGAGCTCCTAGCGAGTGCTCGCTACTTGTTCGCCTAGCGAGCAAGCTCGCGAAGGAAATCAGAAGCCACTGACTTGATTCGCTACCCCACTCGCCACAGCGAATGCCCAGCAAATGCTCGCTACCCCCTTTGCTACCATCGAAGAACACCCAAAACCATACTGCACAAGTCTGGGACCGTTCGCTACTGGCTCGCCACAGCGAATGCACAGTGAATGCACAGCGAATGCTCGTGACCCACTCGCCTAGCGAATGTGCTAGCGAGGGTCTGCGAACCCAAAAATTCCCCACTGTCCAAAACTCTGAAATCATCGAAATCTACCTGATTCAATCCCTACTCGTCTCGGTAGCCTTAGCTTAACATTCCTCGACTAAATTCTACCACTCATTCTCATTTCTAACCGTTCAAACTCGGTTTCTACCGACTAAACTCATTATGCCCTAGAATGGAAGATGAGGAAGAGCAACCAAACAAATCCAAACAATACATACATAATCACATACATTGGTAAGATAACAATACTTCCCACCTTTACCTCGATTAATCGGAAGCTATAATTCGTTCTTGAGCTTTCCAAGCTTTTCCTTCTTTTTCCTTCTACTTTCTCTTCTTCCTCCACTTTTCTTTCATGTTTTCTATTTTACATTTTCGTTCCGCTCCCCCTTCATATACCCTTCCCTTCTGTTTCTTTCCAATTTATTTCTTCTCTCACAATATTCGCTAATTCATTTTCTCATAAAATATCACATCTCATCCTTAATTAGAGAATATCTAGTAAGTCCACATTATTCCCTCAAATAGAATAAATCAGTTGAATCCAATAATTCACTTAAATCTTACAAACCGATTAACTAGTACCATTAGTCAGTTATTGAAAATTGGGCTGTTACAACTCTCCCCCACTTTAGGAATTTTCGTCCTCGAAAATGTTATCCAATTTGAATAACTCTGGATACTACTCTCACACAATCTCAGGTCCGAGTACAACGCTCTCGCCGGACTCACATCAACTCAAAGGAGCTTTACCCCCTTTTCCAAATAAAGCCTCATACGATGTCATTCCGATATTAGAATGATAGCAATTGTCGAAGGTAAACTCCATCAACGACGATTAAATATCTCACGATCCACCTTGGTCCAATCACACAAGCTTTCCAACCGATTCTCCACCTACTGGGTAATTTTCTTTGTCTGTCTAATCCTCCCACGGACGCTAGTCAGAATTCAAAAACAACATGGCACCCAGAAGTACCTACAAACCTCTCCAAAATCTTAATGAAGAACTCAGATTCCCATCTAACAGAACGATCCATCCTTACTGGTAAGTAACGAGTTACTCTTGTTAATCCATTCTTAACTATCCAAATCGAATCATATTCCATCAAATCTTCGGAAAATCCCATCACAAGATCCATGGGGATACTATCCCATGCCACTCAGAAATATTCAACACTTGTATCAGACCCAACAGTTTCTGATGTTCGCACCTCGACCTTCAACAAGTCTAATCAACATACACAACTTCGACCACTTCCTTCTCCATCTATGGTCACCAAGACGATTCCTCAAATTCGGTCATATCCTCACAGTACCTGGATGGATACTCCATTTATCTCAACATCCTCCTCCCAGGGTACTTTTATCCAACTTCCACTATTGGAAACACAAACTTTATCACGACATTCATGGTACTATTTCCATCAATCCGAAGATCAGTTCTTCGACTTTTATCCATTAAATTTAATCATTCTATTCAACTCAAATGAATTCCGACTCCTTCGGGTCTCATCGAGAATATCAATAGTCAGTCTCAACATACATAGCTCAACTCCGTAAGAAGCCACTTCACATACCAAACTCCTATCCCGAATTTGTTTTCTCAGTTTCTAGTCCAATACT
Organism: Lathyrus sativus; assembly: GCA_963859935.3. Classification (NCBI taxonomy): domain Eukaryota; kingdom Viridiplantae; phylum Streptophyta; class Magnoliopsida; order Fabales; family Fabaceae; genus Lathyrus; species Lathyrus sativus. The sequence goes on along the minus strand of OZ012739.1, from coordinate 445,434,392 downwards.
ATCATCATCAGTTATATACAGGAATTTCCCATTTGATATCTCAGCCACCACGTCGTCTCACCCAAATGGCAATTCAACCAAAACCATATTCCTTCAGAAGTCCCAGTTATCTCCTCTGCCTCATATCCATCTTTTCCAAATCAAACAAACAACTTAAGCTCTTAAGGTCAGCTATCATTTCAAATCTCAACTAAACAATTGAGGTCTCCAAACTCCGGCACAGACACACAACAACCATTTCCAAATTACTTGTCTTATAATTCCCTTATGTACTTTGAGTTGCCTTAAAGCATAACCAAAACTTGTTGATGTTGTACTTAACAAATCTCTCAATCATATCCACTAAACATCACGAAACACAACAAATAGCTCTGTCGGATTTGGCCAACCAATACACGAGTTATTGACAGTTCCTCCCAAAAACTCTTTAAACTTCTTCCCAGTGGCATATCACTACTCTTTCTCAAATTCTGATAACTCAAGTCTCCGATGTCCAACATGATCTTCTATACTCTTCGAATATCCAAATACCCTCGGTTACACAACTATCAACTCACTCAATTAAGTATGGAAAATCCCATGTCAAACGGACACTCAATTCTGAGTTATTACGGAAACACAAACCACACTTCTCGTACGTTCTACAACATCCAAACATACTCCATCAAGAAATAACTTAATTCTATGTTATTACTCCACCACCACATAGAGGATTGTAGTAACTTCCAACGCTTCTAATCCTACGTCATTCCGAGTCACGGTTCTCTCATTACGACGAAATATAAAAACAATACTCCCACACTCAGAAGGCCATTCACACATCTTCAACTCTTGAAATACTTAGAGGCCTAATCATACCAAGATTGTATTCCACCTCTTACTTTCTTTAATAACCACCAGAAATCACCATCCACCCTTTACATACTTGACCTCATAAACCGTGGCTGTGGTACACACAGACACAAGTCTAAAAATTTATCCATCAATTTAATTCCTTGGCTAACCAATTAGACATATAACATGGTGCTCTCGATACCGGACTAGTTTCCGTAACTAAGTCGATCATAACTCCACTCCATGTCCTGGCAGTAACTCACTTATCTTGTCAGGATAACTTTCAGACACCCACAATTAATCGGCAAACCACCAACTTCTCACTTTCGTTAACACTCAAAATTTCCATCAAAATTAAACATCCCAACACCGTCCTGCGCTGACTTATCAAAACGATTCTTAAGCACTTGGCTTCCCTCCAAACAATTCACTGCCCACGCCATCTAAGCTTACAAGACACGTCTATCCCATCTAACACAATCCTAAATACTATCAACAAGAGATTAAGGGTGATCAGTTCCTCAATTTGTCAATAAATAGTCGAAATCATGATGGGGAATAAACCATCTTTACCAAACTATAAGAGCGTTCAACAACACACTGAGCAACAACTCCACACTTGCGGCATCCTGGAGAAGCACAACTTTCTCCCCCACTAGGATTTATTCCCACTCCTGCAGACAAGGTTTAGAATAACAAACGCGTATCGACAGTGTTTTTACACACATGTCGCATACAAGGGAACAAACAACATTATACAACTTGGCCGGATGGACCGACCTGCTCTGATACCACTTAATGTAACACCCTTCTAAACCCCACGGAAAAATAAGCATAATCAGAGTAAAGTAACATGCATTCACAAAGGGTGTCACACATATAATACCAAATTACTAAAACTCACCTGTCATGCTCAAAAACACTGAAATAAACAATCATACTTTACAAAATTTCATTTGCATGTAACAGCGGATTCATTTACATCACATATTTTACATAAAAGAGATATTTGCATTTATCACATAAATCAACATCACTTAGGCACTGAGGCCAACAACCCAGAATACATCTAAAACATAACCTAACGATCCCAGTGTTACACGACCAGAGCACGACTCGACCCAATACAATTAAATCACTAAACGGCTACACTAATAGAGACCTCGCAACTACGAGCAGTACTACACCTTGAAACCTGCACGATGTCATGAAGACATCATTCCAGCAGAAGGGTGAGAAATATTATCATAATAACAATGCATATAATCATATATATATATATATATATATATATATATATATATATATATATATATATATATATATATATATATATATATATATATATATATATATATATATATATATATATATATATATATATATATATATATATATATATATATATATATATATATATATATATATATATATATATATATATGCACCAATACCGAATACATATATTCCACATTTTCTCACCACAATACGTTATAAATGTCATATATGTCACCACACACATTTACCTACTTAAGCACATTCATCAATTCACATGCACTCACACAACATGTTTATTCCACCAATTCACACAAACATCTATATTCATGTTTATTTTACCAATTCATCATATAAAGATGATAATGCAAATCACAGAGACCGACTCACGACTCTATGCAGATGCAAATGCAGTACCGACTCATTCAGCAGGTTCAAATGAAGAACCAAAGGAACCATCGCTCGTTACCGAAGTAACTCCTCGTCGGGCCTACGATGTTCACCCATCGCTCACACCCCACATGAGCACACGATGTTTCAGGATTGCTCACACCCCACAAGGGCACATAATCGTTCTGCAGATCCTCCACGGGATCAAGAATAAACCATCACTCACACTCTACAAGGGCCCACGGGGTTTCTGCAGATCCTCCACGGGATCAAGAATAAACCACGGGATCAAGAATAAACCATCGCTCACACCCCACAAGGGCACACGAGGTTTCTGCAGATTCTCCACGGGGTCAAGAATAAACCATCGCTCACACCCCACAAGGGCACGCGAAGTTTCTGCAGATCCTCCACGGGATCAAGAATAAACCATCGCTCACACCCCACAAGGGCACACGAGGTTTCTGCAGATCCTCCACGGGATCAAGACACAAGTATGCAATCATGATGCTACACACGCACAATGACACAACACACTCTTGAAATGCATACATATACACAAAAATATACAATTACGCATTACCCCACACAAGTACATACAGTTATACACATAATTGCCAAATGGCCACATCTCACACTTTCATACAACAATCACATACACATACCATATGACTCATATAAACTCCTCAACTCCCGCAAATCCTCATTTGGATTATGGGTACAACACGTATACCCCACCAGGAACAACATCACAGTTATTCTACCCTGGTGATTACTACACTAGGAACGACACCTTGTCATTCTACCCCAGTGAGTAAGAATCTCGCACGCTTACATATTCTCAACATCATTAACATACACATATATTCTCATGCATACTTCACACATCATCACATTCATCATGCATTCATGTTTAATTCAAACGATGCATATAATTGCCAAAAGGCCATACTCCACAATCTAGGATTCACGCCATAAGGCTACCCACAACACGTCTCATCACAGTAATACACAAACTATTCATGTTGCATAAGGCTTAACATCATTGAACCAAACAATTAACAATTGAATGGAACACACAAGAAAACAACATGCTGTCACACTCACTACCTTGTTCGCCTAGCGAGCTCCTAACGAGTGCTCGCTACCTGTTCGCCTAGCAAGCAAGCTCGCGAAGGAAATCAGAAGCCAATGACTTGATTTGCTACCCCACTCTCCACAGCGAATGCCCAACGAATGCTCGCTACCCCCTTCGCTACCAGCGAAGAACACCCAAAACCATACTGCCCAAGTCTGGGACCGTTCACTACTGGCTCGCCACAGCGAATGCTCGCGACCCGCTCGCCTAGCGAACGTGCTAGCGAGGGTCTGCGAACCCAGAATTTCCCCACTGTCCAAAACTCCAAAATCATCGAAATCTACACGATTCAATCCCAACTCGTCTCGGTAGCCTTAGCCCAACATTCCTCGACTAAATCCTACCACTCATTCTCATTTCTAACCGTTCAAACTCGGTTTCTACTAATTAAACTCATTATGCCCTAGAATGGAAGATGAGGAAGAGCAACCAAACAAATCCAAACAATACATACATAATCACATACATTGGTAAGATAACAATACTTCCCACCTTTACCTCGATTAATCGGAAGCTAGAAGTCGTTCTTGAGCTTTCCAAGCTTTTCCTTCTTTTTCCTTCTACTTTCTCTTCTTCCTCCACTTTTCTTTCATGTTTTCTATTTTACATTTTCGTTCCGCTCCCCCTTCATATACCCTTCCCTTCTGTTTCTTTCCAATTTATTTCTTCTCTCACAATATTCACTAATTCATTTTCTCATAAAATATCTCATCTCATCCTTAATTAGAGAATATCTAGTAAGTCCACATTAATCCCCCAAATTGAATAAATCAGTTGAATCCAATAATTCACTTAAATCTTACAAACCGATTAACTAGTACCATTAGTCAGTTATTGAAAATTGGGTTGTTACACTTCACAGCTTTGATCAAGAGACACAGCACTCGTGCTTAAAATATTAGAGTGACACAAACAGAGTACAACTCAAACACACTAGTCCAATGCAATCATACAACAGATAATTGCTTGGCTCACAAGTATCCTAAGACACTATCACACATGTGAAGATCACAATACACAGACTGAATTCTTCACTCACAAACACACACAGAACAACTCTCTAAAACTCTGTCCAGGACTCCTGCCAAGCACCTTTCAATTAGGATTGCTACTTTGTTATTTATAAGCAGCAGAAAGATCTTGGGCCTAAGTGCAATTAGGTTTAACCAAGTTAAACCTCTTTTCATAAAGCTGCGCACTTCCAATTAGGTCAGGGACATTTCATGTTATCCTCAGTATTGCCTAGCATTTCGCCTGAGATAACTAGGATACCTAAAATGTTTCCTGAAGTATAGCATGAGCTTCCTCATACAATATACCAGAACATAAAACATGCGCCCTGATGTCACCTGCTTGATGTCATAACATCCAGCATGACATCCAATTCACTTTGCTCTAAACTTACCCTGCATTACTCTCCACATGTATGTCATAACATCAGTCAAGACATTCACACATACATCAATGTTTTGCCACAAAATGCAGCCAATCAAAAACATCTACAAACTCCCCCCTTTGGCAAATTTTTGGCTAAAACACTCTGTCAACCTATTAGAGATCACAAGCAGCAGAAAGTTCATACCATATATCTAATCATGCAGGAAAGCTACTATCTAAAACTGCCAATTGACACACACATGATGTAGTACCATATCAGAGTCATCTACACACACAAACAATATCAGCTTCCAGCCACTCAGGATCAACCTGTTCACACACACTAATCCATAATGCTTTGGATTAGGGATGTCAAGACATCCAGGATGACATCCTAAATCACACCTGTTCCATAGCCAAAAAAATCACCTAGATCACCTGCTAGTCCAAACTACAGATGTCACACCATCATGTGTTACTCCCCCTCAACTGATGCACTTAGCATCAGCCAAACATAACCTGCACAACCTGCAGTCACACATATTCCTAACAACATCATCACACCTACAAACATGTTTAGAGTAAACATGCACAACAACAAGACACAACCTCATCTAACACCTAAACACAACTCAGCCTGCAGCAACATCAACAACACACCTGCTGATGCATAAACAGCTAAACCTACTGAGGCACAAACAGCTAAGCATTCTACTACTACTACTTCTCCCCCTTTTTAGCTACAAATTAAGATTATAACTAAACAAATAGTATAGATCAAATAAGGTTGGAAGCACAGAGTTAAAGGGTTATTATAACACAAAGCTCATGAAGAGCAAAATAAATATCTCATTCTGTTAAGGCAGCCACCAAAAGCAAAAAAAAATCTAACCAAAAGGAAAACCTAGCCAAACCACCAGCATACCATCAACAAACCACTAAAGCAGACAACTTAATCTTCATCCTCAGAAGAATTGGAACTATCATCTTCAACAGCTTCACTGTCTCCTTCATCAGAATCTTCTTCAGAATAAGCAGCAGCTCCTTCTGATTCTTGGCCGTCATCCTCCCCTGAACCATCATCGTGCCTATCTTCATCATTATCAGTAAATTCAGTATCTGCATCTTGCTCAAGAGACCTGATCAATTTTTCCAGATTTTGCTTCCTTGTCTCCAACTCCTTGCATGTTTCTTTGAGCATGGCAATAACCCCAACTTTCCCTGTCTTAGAACTTCCCTTTGATGTTTCTGCAGATGTCATGACAATGTCAGGAACATGAGTTCCTTGAAACAGCTTGTGATGGAAAGCCAAGGGGCTTTCTCTCTTGCATGCAGAGTCATTCTCTTTGAGGATATTGGGATACTAATTCAATATTATTCCACAGATAAGAGAAGGAAATGAATGAGGCCTTTGACACTATAACTGCCTGCATGCTTCATGGTCTGATAAAAAATGTAGGTTCCATAATCAAATTTTGTTTTTGTCCCAACAGCATAAATGAACTTCCCCAGGATAGTTGCAACAATTGATTTATGATTTGTGGGCACCCAGTTGGCAGCACCAATCTTATGCAGCATGGCATACTTCACACTCAGTATACTTGCAACCAGCTTTCCTTTTGAGGGCCAGCTTTTGACCTGGTTGGCAGTAATCACTTGACACACTTGGTTGTCAGAAGGAGCTATATCAAGTTGTGCTCTATCTAATCTTCCTAGATAGTTGTTGATGATAGTTGAGGAGAAAGTGACACATTTCCCTCTTACATATACCTTGCCAAACTCATTTGATTTTCTATCAGCACATTCTTCTGATAGGTTTACTATGAATTCCTTGACAAGTATTTCAAAGCACTGTGAGAACTGAGTGACAGTCTTTATTAAACCAGCATCATGGATGAGATTCATGATCTCCTTACTTTCAAGAGCATTCTGAGCTAGCTCTCTCTCGAAAGCCAATATTTTTTGATACACATATTTCCATCTGTTGACACTTGATGGATAATGAAATGAGACATTGTCGATAGGAACATCAGGAACACTAGCAGCAAGTTTCCTAGTTGTGGGTCTCTTCTTTGGTGGGATGTCAGTGACATCACAAGCAACATCTGAGTCATAGTCTGATTCAGTACTAGTTTAGGCCTTTCTCTTCTGTGGAACAACCTTGCTCCAAGCTTTGGTAGGGCAAACAAGAGTATTCTTTGTTGCAGTCTTCTTCTTAGGAATACTCTGCACAGCTGCCTTCTTCCCTTTCCTAGTCATGAGCCTTTTGGCTATGCTAGGGTTGATTGTGGCTATTAGATCATTATCTGAATAGTCATCAAGGTTCACAATCTTAGCATTATTTTCCTGAGCCTCATTATCATCATTGTTATCACCTTGCATATTAACATCATTATTTTCATAAGCTCGACCTATGTCATTTTCCTTTTGTGAGGTCATTTCCAAGGTTTCAACATCGTGAGTGACATCAGCTTGTTCATCCAGATAAGGAGCAGGACCCTCAGTGTTAGGGGGAATGGATATTCTTGGCATATCATGTGGCTCAATCAGAACCCTGGATACCGAATTAGCAATGGTGTTGTGGATATGCCTAGCTTCTTCCCCACTGATATCCTCATGAGGGATGGAGGTTGAAGACTGAAGAGCCTGACCCGTGACTAGTTCTTTACGTCTTCTTGCATGTGAAGTCTGTGGTTTCTTCACAATCTGACCGTCTGGGGTTAACATCCGCATGGGTGCTACCTCAAGAATCTGGTTAGGGTTGCTAGAATTAGTTCTAGCACCAGAACCTGAATCATCGATGGTGGTCATTTTCTTGGAAGAATTAGATTTTGGTTGTTGAGACATTTTGAGAGACGTTGGTCGAGAGAGAAAAGCTTTTCTGTGGTTGTTGAAAGAGGTATGGAAGATGAAGAAGTGGTATGGGCACCAAATAAAGAAAGTGTATAGTGCGAAGGGGCTAGTGAGGTAAGGTTGCAAGAGAGGAGGGAATTCAATATTTTGACCAATTAGCAAATGATTAATTTTCAAAATACAATTCCCTATTACCAATAATTGCTATAATTCCTTATTAAGACGCACTCCCAACTTGCTTCTTAAATTTTCAAATTGAGTAGCCTTGATATTTCTTGTGAACATGTCAACCATTTGTAGCTCAGTGTTCCTAAGCTCGACACAATCTTCTCTAGAGTGATGTCTATTATCCCTATACATGGCTTCATTTCGCTGAATTGAATTCATATTGATGGTACTAAGATTTCCACAATATAATGTCATGACATCCTGAGTGACATTGCTCCCTTTATGCTGGTCATCTTTCATGGACTCCATCAACTTCCAGTATAACAGATCTAGATTTCTATGATGTCCATTCTTTGGATGTGTTGTCTTGGCTTGCTTGTCATCCTGACATTTACCACAACCTGTTCTTCCATCTAGAGTTGACTTTGGAGTTCCTCTTACTACTTCCTTGGATATGGTCTTCTTTATCCTTTGAAGGTGTCTGCCTGTTTTATGCCACAGTTGATCCTCCTTTTCTTCTTTGGTCAAGACTTTGTAGTTATTTTTAGGCTCCCACAAATAACAGTTATTCTTAGCTATAGATCCCCTCATGACTTCCTCATCTTCTCCATTGATGACAACATATTCACCCTTAGTGAATTTGACACTGAGACCTTGGTCACAGAGCTGACTAATACTGATAAGATTTACAGTCAGTCCTTTCACCAACATGACATTATCCAGTTCTGGAACACCAGGATAGTCTAGTTTTCCAGCACCTTTGATTTCTCCTCTAGCTCCATCACCAAAGGTTACATGACTTGAGGAATGAGGTTTGATGCTCACCAAAAGGTTCTCTATCCCAGTAATATGTCTGGAACAACCACTGTCAAAATATCAGTCTTCTTTGGTTGGCATCCTTAGAGAAGTATGAGTTACTAGTGCCATATTCTTAGCAACCCATCATCGTTTCTTGATAGGAGCAACTGTCGCTACTATGAAAAAAGGTGTCGGCAATGATAGAAGATTCGCCACCTATCGTTATTTATCCCAAACGAGGGAAAGGAAATGATCAGAAGAAACCTAGCGAAAAGGAATAAGATCGGTCATCGCAACCAAATCTCTGGTTCGGGAGTCGATTACGCAAGGGGAAGGTATTAGCACCCCTCACGTCTGTTGTACTCAACAGGATCCACGCTTGTTTGTTTATCTAAAAGGGTTGTTTATCTATCTAGGTAAATGTCTGGGACAAAAGAAAAGAAAAATAAAAAAAAGGAAAAGGACTCGACAAAGCATCGCTGCTCTGGGCCTACGTATTCCTTCGTGCAATGGGAAAGTCAGAGTCAACGTAGTTCAGCTAACTACGGCTGAAAGGGGGGAGGTTGCTCGCCAAGACATCGCGTCTTGTGCCTACGTACTCTCAATAGGTATGAGAGATCAAAGAGAACGTAGTTTGGGATAAAACGGAACACAGGTTTGTTCAAATGTTTTTACCTGAGTAGGGTTAAACTACAGTTCCAACAGTTAGGGACAACGCCTGTTTGCGGTAGAACCGAAGCTTAACAGTACTCTTTTATCTGAAAAGATTTTCCTTGATTAAGAGAGCCCCAAAGGGTGAAAGAAGTTTGACTGTTTGTTTTTGTCTTTTATTAGAGAAGTGTTTTGAATGAATGTTTGTAATTCATATCGCATTAGAGACTATGACTTAGGAGCGAATGCGTCGCATATCGTCCTAAGGGCGTATGCTAAACACTCTAGGAAATTGAGGAGAATCCCCCCAATCACCATTTCCCAAGTAGCTTAAGGCTCGTAACGTACAATACTCATTAGCCTTTATTATGTATTTCGAAGTTGTTTTGAGATGAGAAGAGAGAGAAGGACTCTACAGGGGGACTAATCAAAACCCTAATGTTATCGTGCAAGATGGTCCTAAGGTTGAGTTTAGAAGGGAATCTATCCTACTTGTTATCATGCAAAGGATTCAACCTAAAGTTCTATCATCACTCCTTAAACAAGGAAGTGAGAATCCTAAGGGAACATGGCAAAGGAAAGGAAAACAAAGCTATCAAGCAGATGAAGTATAAAATGCGAATGCACATGCAATGCACCAATACAAGCAAATGGAGGACACCTAAACCTTTAATGCAAACCTGTCAAGTATGAAAGGAAGATAAACATCCAAGAAAAGGGAGGCAAGCTCAACCTTTGAATGCAAACATGGAAGTGAAAAGAGAAAGCTATCAAGCCTACCCTATTTCTAATATACAACATCACACAATCATGCAAGAGAATGAGAGAAAGCATATTGTGAACCAAAGGAACCCACCATGTCATGGATTGTGTATCAACACAAGAGTCCATCAAAGGCTCAAACTTATAATGGAATGCACAGAGTTCTTCCTAAGAAAGAACCAGACTCTCACAAGAAGGATCCTGAGATTGTAGGACATAGAGAAAAGAGATGGTATGTACAAGGTACTTGAGTCCTCAAAGGCTCAACTTCTCATGGAATGCACAGAGTTCTTCCTAAGGAAGAACCAGACTCTCACAAGAAGAATCCTAAGATTATAGGACTTGGGGGAGAAGAGGAGCATAGTGTGAAACTAAGGAACCCACCATGGCATTGAATGTCCATCAAAGACTCAAACTTCTCATGGAATGCATAGAGTTTTTCCTAAGGAAGAACCAGGCTCTCACAAGAAGGATCCTAAGATTAGGACTTGGAGGCACTTAGAAAGGGGAGGGATGAGAATGGGAGACATGGTGAAAACCTAAGGCACTCACCATGCTACTCAACCAAAAATCAAGCATCCAATAATAGCCTTCAATCGCTCAACTTCTTTGTGGAATGCACAGAATTCCTCCTTAGGATGAATTAGGCTCTCACAAGAAGGATCCAAAAGAAGTCTAAGTTATGAATTAGGTAGGAACAAGGTTTGAAATTGGAAATGCACATACAAGGGCCTTAATATTTCTAGGGTATGGATATGGGAGAATGGGATGCACAAGCATTGCACAAGGATCACACAAGATGCAAACTATGTCAAAGGTGTGGTTTGAACTACCCTAAGGAAGGTCAGAAAGCTAAAACCTACTAAAACTAGAAAAACAAGCCCAAAAATTATAATAAAATTCCTAAAGGGTCCTTATGGTGTTAGGAACTAATGATTAAAATTAGGGAGAAAAACTCTAAGTCTAAGTATGCTAACAGGGAGTAGAACCCTAAGGTACTCTATTGGCAAGGCAAAGGAGAAAGGCTCTAAAGACACTAGCCAAAACCTATCCTAAAGGCATCTAAAAAATACAAGAAAAATACTACAATACCACCTAATGTATAAACAATAAGCACACAAAAAATCAGAAGTTTATTTGAAGTATCTATCAAGAAAGAAAATCAGGAAGGTAGACATGTTAATTTCTCATTTATTAAGAACACATAACGTGAAGAATATGCAATTAAATGGAAAATAAACAGAAAATCAAAATAAAAAATATGACAAATTGATATACATGTCAAGGTATACAACCTATTTTTCTCATGATTTATTGGATTAATTATCATTTTTAAAAGAATTAAAATGAAAACAGAAAAATAAGAAAAAGAAATGAAAAAGAAAATAAAAATCGAAAAGTTGTGTGGTAAATAGAAAGAAGAAACAGTTCAAAAGCCAACTGGGCTCAAACAGGGGGCGTGGATAGCAACAAAAGGCCCAGGTCCACCTAGTGCACTGAGTTCAAATCATCCAGTGTGGTTGGTCAACAAAGGTGCATGGTGAGACGCGCTCTAAGCAATTGGATCACACAGTCAACACATCCAAAGGATCACAGCGTAACACGTGGCCAGGTTAATCATTTTAAATGAAACGCATCACTTCATGTGATTGCGTGTGCTTATTCAATTGTAGTGTACCCTAGGTCTTAAACAGGCACGTCGGATCAAGAATTAACACATCAAACGGGTAACAAAGTGCCACGCCATCATCTTCCCCATTCAAACATGGAAACAGAGGGAAACAAAACCAGGTGACCGGAACCACTGTTCCGGTCATCTTCTCCAGCGAGAGTTCAGGCAAGGCAACACAAGACTTAACCAAAACAAGAAAAACTTAGGTCAAAATCCATCTACATCTCATGTAGAGTCCAAATCCATGGTTTGTTTTCATTTTCAGTGGATAATCAAGCTAAATCAAAGACAACAAGTTCATACATCATTTCAAGAATTGCAACAATCATGCTTACAAACTATCCAGAATCCATCTACGTATCAAGGAGATCCTAACCACATGCGAATTAAGCATTAAATCATCATGAATCAAGAGAAAGTTTGAGAAATAAAAACCTGGTTAGAAGCTTGCACAGATCCTTCTACACTTGCTGAAGCTTAATGATCTTGATCCAAAATCACTCACGGATCCTTGCTACAGGTGTTGGAATCCACAATTCAGCTTGAATCTTTAAGAATAAGAGAACACGATCTCCAATTTTCTTCCAACTGCTCCAACTATTTTGTAACAGAATTTGGCTCCAAACTTCTCCTTTTTTTGGCTGAACATGATTATGAACTTATATAGAAGTGATTGGACTGGATCAAAAGCCCAACGGAGGTCTAAAACAGCCCAATTGATTTTCACTTTTTCAAGCTTATGGTGAATGTGAAGCTTGCGAAACAGAGCCTGTAAAGCCTTGGAATCACTTCAATCAAGTTGCTGGTAATGTGTTTAATCTAATGGTGGAGGATTCACCCTTGTTTGGTGATCAATGGCATGATTTTGATATGTTACTTACACTTGAAGAAACATGTGAATATCCATGGTTTTTTTGCTCAAATTGCAAATCCACAAATGCCATCGTGTTTGAAATGTTTAATGCACTCAAAATATGCACAAATTTGAACCATTCTGGTCCATCATGAATTAATTTGACTTTTTTTTTTTAACTTTTAATGACCTTTAAAGCTTCCTTCATGAAAATTCCTTCATCAAATCTTCAATCCAAGCCATATCAATGGTTCCTTGAGGTTTGATTGGGCAAATGATCCCATTTTGAGCAACTTTCAAGTTAGAAACATTTTTATTTGAGGTATGCAAAGTGGTGAAATTGACCTATGACCAAAAGGGACCTATAAACAAAGTTTCCCAAAATACCCTTGCCTTGCAAGCTCCATATCTTGAGCTCTACAAATCCAAATGAGGACTTCTAGGATTCTTTGGAAATCTAAGATTATGAGGAACAACATTCATGTTTGGGTCAAGATGAGGAGAGGCATATTTCTATCTCAAAAATGTCTTGGAAGTTGGTTGACTTTCAAGGACCAAAATCACATTCATCTGATGACCTGTAACTTGTCTGCTTCATAACTTGAGTTCTAGAAATCCAATGGATGACTTCTAATACTCAAAAGAAAGCTAATAACATTCTATACAAGTCTCATGTTGGAGTCAAGATGAGATGAAACTTTTATCTTTAGTTATGTGGTCTTGAAGTTAGGCACCAAGATAGGGGATTTTACACTGTCAAGCTTAGAAACCCTAGCTTAGCAACTTCTCACACTCTTGAGTATTGATGAGTTGATCTTGAAATGATCTTTTGGGTGTCTCAATACAACATTCCATGATCATAGTTGCTTGGAATTGAGCCTTAATCTCCTCAAGACTCACAGTTGACTTAGGGTTGACCAGGTGAAAACCCTAATTGCACCACCATTGGTTGTGGCCTCTTGCACTTTGAATGATGACTTGGATGAGCTCCAAAATGATCCTCAAGATAGGATAGACAACCATTTCAACCACCCACTCCTCCAATGAGCTTTGACCTTCTCTAGTGACTTGATGAGGATGATAGACCTTTATATGCTTGACTGAAGCTTCTTGATTTGATCTAGAACCTGGATAGCCTCCTCTTAATAGGCACGTCTCTCGATCCCCTGCACACATGACAATGCTATGCATATGATAATGCTAGCATGAATGCAATGAAATAAAAGCTAGGTGAAGAAAAGGTTGAGAAAAGTTTGGGGTGTAACAACAACCTATTTGGGTTTGACCTGATGGAGTTTTTTGTTCTGAGCATCCAGTTTGGATTTGACTTGGTGCATGTGGCTGGGAAATCCATGAAACCTGAAGCAAAAGGCCTTTATATGCCCAAATCTTCCACATTAGTAACACCTATGCCTCTGGTATTTTTTCTTGATCTGGTTCCTGCTTTTGTTTCCCTGATGTTGTGACATTAGTCGTGACATTGTTAGATGCCAAATTTCACTTATTTAATCTATCAAAAGTTGGCATCTTTTACTCAATTTCGTCAAGAAAGTGTTGAAAACCACTCTTGTTTTGGTTGGTTTGCAATAATATGAGAAAATCTCTTGTTACATTTGATTTGTGTGTTATTGTGCAGGAATTAGGCACAAAACAAGTAAAAAGTAAGACATAGGAAATGAGCAAGGAAACCAAGACAACATGCAAAAACCACCAAAATGCTGTCATGCTCGCTAGGCAAGCAGTTAGCGAACAGGTAGCGAATAAATCGCTAGCTTGCTCGCTAGGCGAGCAGGTAGCGAACGAGCACAGAATTGGACAGATCTGAAAGTACCAAAAGTTATTTGTTCGCTATTTGTTCGCTAGGCGAATGTGACAGATCCTGAATGTGTATTTAAGTGATTTTCTTGCTTTTTTAGGATATAACTTGTATTTTTTCCATTCTAGACATCAAAACTTATTTGCTTTATTTCTTCTAGAGAGAGAAACATAAAACCCTAAGAGGGAGGAGGTAAGATCTTCGATCTCTTGTTGGGGTTTGGATTGTAATCTTTTGATACCTTATCTATTTCATATAATATATGTTTGTGAACTTATTTTGGATTCTCTATTGATTGAATATCTTTGATTATGTATTTGTGGGTCTTGACAAAACCTTTTCACATCTTTGATCTCAGAGTTTCTTCTATCAATGAACAAACTTTTGACATGGTTTTGAAGTTGATATTCATTTTATATTCTATGGTGTTGTGTTGATTAAGTAGCATGGGTAGGATCAATATAATAATGTGTGGGTATGTGATAATAGTGATGAAGAATGATGTTCATAACCATTTGGCGGATTAGATGAATACATGTAAAAAAAGGGTTAAGCGTGTGTACGTATTTTGATCATTGTGTTTTATGCAAAACAATCGTTTATCTGATTTGGGTAACATCTTTGCTTACTTGTTTATCTTCGATTTGAATCGTGATGGAGATATACTTTTCGGATCTGGATCTAGGATGATTGTCGGTTAGGTCCTAAACGCTAGAGATAGATTTAGGCTTAGCATTTACGTGAGTATCAGATCTTAATGCTCTGTGTTGTGTTTTTGTTGGGTGAGAGATCACCAATGAGACAACATGGTTTTTCTCTCGACGCCGCGTTAGAGATAAGCTTTGTCGTGAGTGATACGTGATGATATTAGGTGAATGATTGTGATGTGTTTAATTTGATCAGAAGAATGCATATGTTATCAATTGATGAAATCCAATCCCAACAAGGCTTCGTTTATATTTCAGTCTTTATTTTATATTTTCTGTCTTTATTTATGGTTCTTTGAACCCTTTAAACCAAACCTTTTGAAATTAAGCTTAGAAATGTAGAAATCGTTGAACGGTGTTCATATCGCACTAATCCCTGTGGAGACGACAAAGCTGGGTACTTAATATTTTTTGCTTGCTACTTTACCGCATCAACAAACATCCGGTTTGACCTCTGATTTTCAGCCTTTGGCCTCTTGTAGCCCAAGATGGGTTCTTGTTTACCAACAAATCCTAGTCCAGACATGTTTCCTGCTTTCTGACCACTTTGTAGAATTTCTTCTAGAGTGTCAGTCTCATTGTTTAACATCCTGATTGATTTTGACATCTGATCAAGTTTAGAATTCAACAAGTTGACCTCACTGTTAAGTGAGTCTATTATTTCAAGGTGCTTTATCTTCTCAGCCTCTAATTCCCTTATGAATTTCTTCTGCTGCTTTTCTTGTTGATATATTTCTGCACTTCTGATGCATAACTTTTTATATGAAGCTGCAAGTTCATCAAAGGTCAGCTCATCTTCACTTGAATCATCATCAGATACACATACACTATTTAGTGCAGTGACATATTTTGCAGACTCTTCTTCTGATCCACTCTCAGAATCTCCATCTGACCAGGTGACAGTTAGGCCCTTCTTCTGCTTCTTGAGATAGGTGGGACATTCAGCTTTAATGTGACCATAGCCTTCACATTCATGGCACTGAGTTCTTTTACCTTGGTTGGGCTTTTCTTCATATTTACCTCTTCTGATGATGTCAGGAGAACTGTTCTTGACATTAGTTCTAGACTTATGATCTATTCTTTTGATCAGTTTGTTAAATTGTCTTCCAAGCAAGGCTATTGCTTCTGACAGATCCTCCTCACTTTCACCATTGTCTTCCTCTAAGTCATCTGCAGTGTTTGAAACAAAAGCTATGCTTTTGTTCTTCTTCTCAGCCTGATCACACATTCCCATCTCAAAGGTTTGGAGAGAACCAATGAGTTCATCCACCTTCATGATGCTTATATGTTTAGTCTCTTCAATAGCAGTGACCTTCATGGCAAACCTTTTGGGCAATGATCTTAGTATCTTCCTCACAAGCTTTTCTTCAGACATCTTCTCTCCTAAAGTTCCTGAGGTATTGACAATTTCAAGAATATTCATGTAGAATTCATGAATAGTCTCATCCTCATTCATTCTCAAATTTTCAAACTTAGTGGTCAGCATTTGTAATCTTGACATCTTGACCTTAGAGGTACCTTCATGATTTGTTTTGAGGGTATCCCAAACCTCTTTGGCCAGTTCACAGTGATGCACAAGTCTGAAAATGTTCTTGTCTATTCCATTGAATAGAGCATTCAAGGCCTTAGAATTCCCAAGAGTCAAGGCTTCTTGCTCTTTGCTCCACTCTTCTTCAGGGATTAACACAATTGCTCCATCTTTATCTGTTTTCACTGGATGTTCCCATCCTGAATTAGCTGCTCTCCAAACCTTGCTATCCAGAGACCTCAAGAAAGCTATCATGCAAGGTTTTCAGTAGTCATAGTTAGAGCCATCCAGAATTGGTGGTCTATTTGTGAATCCTATACCCTTGTCCATAGTACCGGAATTTATCTTCCCTAGATCTCACCTAGAAAATAACAGGCAGGGTGCCTGCTCTGATGCCAATTGAAATTTTAGGTACCAGACAGTGGATGTTATGACATCCACTACTGAGCAGACTACAGAACTTAACAATAAACAGGAATTGAAAGCAGTAAATAACACAGAGAATTGTTGACCCAGTTCAGTGCAAATCACACCTACATCTAGGGGCTACCAATCCAGGGAGGAAATTCACTATTAGTAGAATTAATTCAGAGTCAAACAACCAGTTTGCACTCTTCACTTAAGACCTACCCAATGACACTTCAGCCTAACATTAGACCTGAGTACCTACTCACTCCCCCTCAATCACAACACTGATATCAACCCATTCAGTTACAAATAAAATTGAAGTCACACTTCAAACACACCTTGATCTGCTTCACAACTTTGATCAAGAGACACAACACTCGTGCTTAAAAGCTTAGAGTGACACAAACATAGTACAACTCAAACACTCTAGTCCAATGCAATCATATAGCAGATAATTGCTTGACTCACAAGTATTCTTTCTTCTAGTGCCCTCTCTTGCCACAATTGTAGCATTTGAGGTTTATTCTTCTTTGAGATTTTGATCTACCATGACAGAAATTACTCCCACTGAATTTTTCAATCTCAAATTTTGGCAGCCATTTTTTTCTCACTGAACTGCTTTACACAATTTCACTGTGAATTGCACAGTATACGTGAGCAGTATTGTATATTTTTACCGTACACTAGAATAGGTCTAGTATATGTTAACAATCACTGCAGAAGTATACAACCACACGTGTGAATAATAACTGTACGCCGCAGCGGAAATAGAGACCTATACCAACAACTCTGATACCACTGTTGGGTATCCGAGTAGCAAGATAAATATAGCAAAAGTAAGAGATCAATGAGTAGGAAAATTGACACATACTATTTACACGGAAAATCCTCAACAAATAAGGGAAAAACACGGGCACCGGTAGAAAATTTTTTCACTAAGTGGAAGAAATTACAACACTTCTCTCTATATACAAGGAGAGAACAAATTGCACTCTCTCTTATAATAGGAGAACACTCACTAAAAGAATCTTATAAGAGAAAATACAATATATTATATCTCTCTAATTTTTTCTTTTATGTTATGTTGCAATGTTTTGTGTTGTTATGTTAGAAATGAGAAATGCACCTCTACTTATAGGTGCTCATCTTCACAAAACCATGAGAGTTGTTACAAAATCATGGGTGCAAAACCATAGGTGTTTCTTTCTTGGTCCACAAATTGTAACTTTATTCAACCACAATCCTTGACCATAATATTTACCATGACCACAATATTTGACTATGACCATAATCTTTCACATGCGCACCAGGAAAGTCCACAATATTTTTCCTATCCCCTTGAAAAACCACTGCTCTTCCTGCATCAAGCATATGATGTAAGCAGCAATAGGTTACAATATTTTTGTGAGATATATACATACGGTCACAAAGACGCAAGGTATTCTTCTCTTGGAACGTTATGCATTTCTTTGAGATCTCTTGTATTATTAGTCACCTACAGTACGTATATCAAACTTGCTATAAAAATCACTTTATTTATCAGAAGTGGTTAGTTACCTTCCATTCCCTTTCAAAGAGACCACTGGAATTTATAGTGTCAAATATCTAATTTAAGTTATCAACAAAACATTTTCATCTTATGATTCTTAACCATTTGACATATCGGGGAAAGAAAACATCATAATCATACATACTAACACATGTACAAAATTGGAGGTAACTTTAGAGTCGCAAAGTCCCAGATCCACTATATGTTGGCTGCCTAAAGACGAAGTAGGAAATGAGTGGCCACCATATTCATCAAGAAATAGGAGAACATAAATCACAAAACCAGATGGCATTTTTGAATTAAAGCAACCAATCCTAACTATTTCCAAAATAAGCACAAAACCATGCAAGCAATACACTTACAGGAAAATTAATGAGAGTTCCAGGACCCCAATATTTCAGAGAAGCAAGCTCATACACTCTAGCCACTGCTTCTTCATCATCATATGCCCCTATCAAAAACCCATCATCATCACATTCAAAACTCACCCAAGTAAATTGGCATCACCACAAACACGAATTACCGTCCAATCAATCCACACGCAACACAAAAATAATAGACGTAAGCAATTTAATCATCAAACAAAACCTTGAACAAGACTTAAGTTCAACAACCCAAACCTTGCTTTCCTTTCTTATTTTTATTTTGGTTCCATGTACTTTTATTCCAAAGATGCACTTCATAACGACCCATCCATCTTTGCCTAATACATAATTCACAAAAATTCAATCAAACAAAGCTAAGAGCCATTAACAATTACCCTTATTGGAAAAAAACTTCTATAACAAATTGAAATTAACAGCAACTTTTAAGATATGATCATTAATAAGGAGGTAATCCAAACTGAATCTACATCTAAAAAACACTTTAAACATAACAAGGAGCTAGAAAATTAGTTTGTTGAAGAGTAGCTAGCTAGCTACCTAGTGACACCACGATAGATGGAACTACGTTTACCGGGGACACATAAAGGCATTTACTAATTTGTTCTTTGGCAGTACATCCTCTTTCTTTCTTCGTTTTCTTCAATCCTTTGTACATTAAAACCTGATCGTTTGCTACTGTTAGAGCTTATGAGGTATCTGCAAAATTTCCGGGATCAGAAAACCAAACCCTAACCCTAGAGAGAAAGAGTGAAAGTTACGTTACTTAAGTTAAGTATGTTTGATAAAAAAAAGTTCAGTAATATAGAAAGATAAGTGTTTTTTTTCCCTAAAATTAATAAATGAATTTGCTAGATCAATTGCTCATACTCATGACTCTTATCTGAAAGTTCTTATGTTTGATCCTTCAAATGCCACATTTTTTTCCACATGATATTTTCACATGTTTTTCAAGTTGAAAGATTACATACCAATTATACAATTAGCTTATATTTTTAATTTTTCTAATTTTCATAACAATAAAAAATATTAAATAAATAAATTTTCTTTAAAAAATAACTTAAAAACCCCAATTAATATAGTAAAGTTTCCTTAACAAAATATAAGATTTAATATAAAATTAAAAAAGGTCTAAAAAACATATACTTGTAATCAATATGTCAATTATATTTAATATTAAAAATATAATTATTAAAAAAAAAAATTAGTACTAAAAAATCTGTAGCATTATCGGAGTAAATTTCACAGCAAATTCCGAAGTAAAATTCAAAATTCCTGCAGAATTTCCATAGGATTTTGAGGTTTCAATAGATAATTATTTCCTACGAAAGAAATTGCAGTTGAATCCGCATAAAAATTGATATATTATTTTAAAATAAAAAATTGAAGGTAAAGACTCTGGAATTCCTGCGGAGTTTGCTGCTACCTCATATTTTATAGGAAACAATATTTCACAATATAAATTCACAACTAAAATCACAGGTATAATTGCAGATAATTTTCTCCGGTCATCTGTGTATTTCTAGTAGTGTTTTCTTTTATTTATTTACTTAATATATTTTTAAGTCAATAGAGTGTTGAATAATATAGTGTCGACGTGTTACATTTCATGAAGCGGGAAAATGGAGAAAAAAATATAGAATTTTTTTGAAAGAAATTGTTGTGTATTTTTAGACGATGTGACTGCAAATAAGAGTGTGGTATATATACTTTTTATACAACTAGTTAAATACTCGTGCGTCCACACGAGTAGATAACACTTTGTTTTGTAATTTTGTCTGATATACAATATGATGAATACAATACATTAATAAGTTTAGAGAAGATATAATAAGAAGTAAAAGCATATTATCCAAATAATATCCAAAAGGCAACTTTATGATATGCAATTAGAACAATATATGAACCTGCAAATAAAATAAAAGTATGTTAGAATAACAGATTGCAATATGGTGTGAAAAACTACAAACAATTTTTAGGATATAATAACAGTTGCAATATGGTGTGACAAACTACTAAATAATTCCATGACAGAATACCTACAACATTAGATGTTTAAATTTTCTTCACCTGTGAGTCAACAAAAATTTTTATGAAAATTTGTTGCAGGTTATGGGTACGAACAAAATGGAGTATGCACACAAAGCGGTTGAGAAAGTGGAAAACGAAGATGCCAATGAAATTGAAGATTTTTGGGTGAAGAATAATTATTGATAGACTCTAATACAGACTAACCTCGCTTTGAGAGGAGTTATTACTAATACCCATGACAAGTTTGTATTTTCTGTTTTAATTTTGGTGAAGATATCAATAATGTCTTTATATCTTGCCCTCAAATTAGATTGGTGTGGAAAAAATTGTGGATTGGGTTGGTTTCTCGTGGATTAATGAAGAGTCTCGTTGTGATTATATGCTGGCTTGATTTGCAAGGATGAGAGAGAGATGTTCAAAAATGTCTACTTATGTTATTTGGTTTACTATATGCTGGTGCTGTTAGAACAAGATTTGTTCATGACATATTCTCTTTTAGTTTTGATGATAACAAAAGTATTAAAAGAACAATGGTTTATTTGATGTGTGTTTCATTTATGCATGTTTTCTTAGACACATTTGGGAGTTGCTTCATTGCTAGCTTCTGGTGGCAGAGTCTGAAGAACAATTGCTAGTGTGACTTGCCACAAACTCTAAATTACAGGCCTCAACATTTAGACGAGTTACTACACTTGGTAATTGTATATCAGCATTTGGTACCATTCAGAGTTGGTGATAAAGTTATGGATTATCCGTATTGCAGAAAGCAAGATGTATTGTCTTATCAGTCTGTCAGCTAGAGTCTACAAGATTGCAAGGGTCAATAAAAGTTGACATGCTCTACGGACGTCTGCTCCCAACGGCTCTTTCAGTACAAAACCTCTTGAAGACTCAAAGGTTAAACACGTTGCACGCTGGATTTAGAATCTTTGTGCATCCATCTCCAACGTCTTTTGTACTATGGAGTAAAGGCAAAGACACTTGATCAAGTCACTTTTTCAACGGCTAGTTTCTGCAAAGGCTATATATATGGCTGAAGATTCAAGTTTGAATCTTAACAAGGATTCTTCTAACGAAGGAGTAGCAAGATCAAGCAATTATCAACTCTAATGTAATATGAAGATTTTGTGTTTTAGGTTGTAATTGTAAAAGCCTTAAGATTTATTATCTTTAAATATCTTAGAAATCTTAAGAGTTTTAGGTCTTTGTTATGGTGATTTCCTATACCTCTGATACTTGCATCATGTACACCTTGTTCTCTATTCTACCGAGCCTTCAGTAGTTTATATTAAGTCTCTTGCTATGTGTTTGAGCAAAAGTCTTATCTCATTGGAATTCAAGCAACAATTCTTCAGCCAAGATGCTTAAGCCACGTAAGTCTCATTGCTTAAGTGCTTAAGTTGTGAAAGTCTTATTCAGATAGTATGATTGAGCATAGAGGAAGTCTCTGTATGAGGGCATGAGCAAGAATTCTTAAGGGAGCTTGAGCAAAGATAGAGTTTTAGACATGTCCTCTAAGTAAGGGGATGTCTTAAACAAAATATCTTAGAGCAGGTGGCTCGGTCAGAAGCTGTGAGCAAGAGAAGTCTTAGACATGTGCTTTATGCAAGGGGAAGTCTCAACTAGAAGACCTTGGAGCGGTGGCTCGGTTAGAAGGTGTGAGTAAGGAAAAGTCTTAGACATGTGCTATAAGTAAGGGGAAGTCTCAACTAGAAGACCTTGGAGAAGATGGCTCGGTCAGAAGGTGTGAGTAAAGGAAAGTCTTAGACATGTGCTCTAAGCAAAGGTAGTCTCAGACAGTTGGTCTGAGCACTTGTAAAAGTCTTATATAGAAGCATAAGCGATTGTAATCATGAAGTGGTTAAAATGAAAATCTCTTGTGAGCCAAGGGGATTGAAGTACTCTCAATTAGGGGAGGAACCAGGATAAATCTTTTGTGTCTTCTACTGTTATTTTATTTACTTCTGTTATATCCGTTGTCATTGAATTAAAACAGAATCTGAACACCAATTATGATTCTAAAACTCTGATCATAAGTTAAATTTTAAAAAAACGCAAAACACAATTCAACCCCCCGCCATTCTTTTGTGCGTTTCACACCTTCAGGTGCAAATGGTGGTATAGGAATCAAATTATTTTCAATAATGAAATTAGTGATCCTATAGTAATTTTGTATAGAATCATAATCTTCTCGTGGTGGTGGTTGTAAATAGGTTCAAACCATATAATTAATTGTAACTATTATGAATGGTGTAAATTTCCAATTGAATTTTTCTAGGTGAATATTGTTGAATGAAGGTGGTGAATAATTCGTAAATTAGCTTAGAGTATCCTAGTACACCTTGATGAATGAAATATTCCTTATAAAAACAAACATTTCGCTACAATAACAGACATTGAACATTAATTCAAAATGGAAGGTAACAATCATAGTTGGACATCAGTAAGTTAATAAAATTACATCACTTGTTCACTCGAGATTGTATATTAAAGGCATAACATGCTATCACAAAGTTTGCACACAATTGTCAACTGGAAGATTAGAATGTTACAAAAGTCAACAAAATTCAACAATAAACCAATTTTATTTGGCTTTTTTACAACATGTAGTAATAGTAATAAAAGAAATTTTTTACAATTACTAATAATTTTTAAACAAATTGGATCAATAGTTTAGTTTCAAATAAAATGGAGAAGTCGGTAATCATGATTCACTAAACAGACCTGCAGGATAGAAAGGTCGATAAGTTAAAAATTGGAAACAATCCAGGTTGTAAATTCAGCTAATGCCATCCTAAAAAATTGAAGGTGACCTTTGTTGAGCGTAGGTAGCCTATTATATAATTGAAAGAGAAGAAAGAGGGTTTTCTACTTATAAAATAGAAAGTCAGCATACCTGCAACACATTGATGTGATATTGAACACCAACAAATTATAAATGTTAATACTACATTCCCAGAATTTTTTTTAGTATAACCATGTATTTCAAAAAAAATACCATTTAAATGAAAGATTCAAAAAAAAATTTCAAAGTGGCCACATTTCAGCATGCAGTCGCCAAATCATATGGCGACACAGGCAAAATTGAAAATGGGTTGTAGTAAAGTCGCCAAATCAGATGGCAAAGTCGCCCATTCATTTGGCGACTCAGGCAAATGGTTTTAGGGTTTACGCATTTTTCATATAAATAAACTTAAATTATTTAGGTTTAATTTAAAATAAACTTAAATTGATATAAATATTTTTTAGGTTTAATAAATTGATATAAATATTTTTTAGGTTTAATAAATTGATATAAATATTTTTTAGGTTTAATAAATATTTTTTTATACATTTAGGTTTAATATAAATATAATTGTGATATAATTTTAAAATATAGTTTTTAAATAATAATTTTTGTTTTTAAATTATAAATATTTTTAAAATTTTAAATTATAAATCAAATTAAATAAAAAATTAAAATTGATTAACCATTGAATTTTAAAGTATATAAATTGATTTAAATTATAAATTTTAAAACATAATAAACATATGATTAATCATGGAATTTTAAAGGATATAAATTTTGTAAGGGTATTTAAGACATATCATATGGGACACGTACTATTTTATTTTTCTATAAATACGACTGCAAACACATATATGTTTTCACAATATTGTATACAAAAAGACTGAAGTGTTAACAATTTTGAGTGGAGTGGAGTCTAGAATGTCTGCATTTCTAAATCAACGTTCTTCGTTGTCGTCATCAGCATCGGAGGAACCCTTTCCAACATTCAATTTAATGAAAAGAAATGCCCTAGTTTTTTTCAGTAACAAAGCCTCCGATGAAGGTGCTCCTGTGGAATACGCAGACATTAGAGCATTTGCATAGGGAGCTAAACCGCTGGCTAGAAGGAGATATTGCTCCAGGAGAAAAGATTAGGAAAATCGAGAGGTTGGTCGAGGAGGCTGGGAGAAACGGAGTTACTCGTGAATGGAGAAAAGTGGAAAATGATGTTGGTGTCCTTGTGATGATGTTAACACCAAAGAAGATAACGTTAATGGTCGTGATATCGTAGACATCTTAGTGCATTGTTCTGTTTTATGTCTTTATGTTGTTGTTATTTTCGGAATGTTGTTGTGATATTAAGTTATGTTTGTTTAATTTCAGTCGCTTGCTACTTGTAATCGGTTAAGTATGTTTTAAATGGAATGAAATTTGCTATTGATTTAAAGGGACATGGTTACATATGAAACTATGATCTGCTGCTTGATCCTATGTTAGGACATTTTGTACGATTGTGTCCTCGTTGCCGACAAGAACTACACAATCTTACCATCTTGTCTGCGGTATCCATCTCTGTTCGAATGCGCGTGCTGTTAGGGCGACCCATTTTCTTTCTGCGCATCAAGTCATTATGCCAGACAATTTCGCCTTCGTATTGAGGTCAATAGTCCTCCTTTGCCACCACCTGAAAGCTACATGTGTAGACATTGCATAGGCTTATCACTTGGTGCACTGCAGAAAGAAGGTTGGCTAGGTCCTGTCGTGCCTTCGAACATGCTGCTATAACATGTGAGCAAGGCATACGAAATGCCTGAAACTTCCCACAATCACACCAGTTCCTATCCAGTTCAAAACGGTAACATCCCATAGGCCTTCCTTCGTTGTGATCAATCGACTCGGAAATACTGAACCAACATTTATTACAGTCAAAGATTATGACCACATGTGTGTTGGCTTTGACATCTTCGTCTTTCATGAATTTCATTGAAGTATCACTGTACAGCTGACCCGATTGTAATACTGAACCCCACTTCGTACATTTACTATCAAAGAGTGCGCCTAGCCTAAAATATGTTGCCTTTACCAAGGCATTTATCGGTAGGTTTCAAATTCCCTTGAAAACAGAATTCATTAATTCAACGAGGTTAGTTGTCATGTGGCCCCATCGCACCCCGTTGTCGTATGCCCGTGTCCATTTCTTTTTGTGAATGTTATCAATCTATCTTAATGCATCCACGTTTGTTAGTCTGATCTAGTCACTGTAGTATTTGAATGTGGGTTCTGTTAGTGTATATCCTGTATTCACAACCTTCTTCCGTAGCGTCTTGTCTTTGATTTCCCACATGAAATTTTGGGCGATATGTCTTATGCAATAGACGTGGGTCGAGGGAGGATTCTGCCAACCATTATCAAGGTTGTTGTATGCACTCTCGAATGATGGGTGTCTATCAGAGATCAAACATAAGTTAGGTAGGGGAGACACGTAAAAGCGGAGATTTTTTAAGAAAAAACTCTAACCCCCGGCAGTCTCCCCTTCAACTATAGCGAAGGCTATTGGAAAAATATTGTTGTTCTCGTCCTGTGCCACAGCCATGAGTAGGGTGCCCTTATATTTCCCGTATAACCATGTGCCGTCAATTTGAATTATAGGTTTACAATATGAAAACCTTTTGATGCATGGTTCAAACGCCCAAAAGAGCTTGTGAAAAATTCCATTTCCACCCACGCAAATCCCGTCTGGTGTACACGTAGGCATTTTCTCCAATATGGAAACAGTCCCTGGAGAGTAGTGTTTAAAAGCCGCCAGGAATTTTGGAAGTTCCTTGTACGACTCCTCCCAATTTCCAAACACCCTTTCAACCGCTTTAGTCCTAGCAATCCAGGCTTTTCGGTATGAAGGAGTGTAATTGTACTTTTGCACCATATGTGCAATTATGGTACTCACCTTCAAAGACGGGTTGTCGCTAACGACTGACAAAATCTCATCGCAAATCAATCGAGAGCTGAGTTTGCGATGGTCCTGCATAGGATTCGAGATTATACAAGTGTAGACCGGACCCATTGATCCTATCTTCCAGGAATCGTTTCTCTTCCTGAAATACATTATTAATCAGAACGGGCACTCCTTGTTACGACAATAGATCGTATACCGCGTCGGATTTGTCTGATCAACTCTATAATCATCTGACAACTCCATGTGAAATTGTTTGATTGCCCGGACACAATCTTCTTTGGTACGAAACTCGTCACCCTCTTTTAGTTGCCCTTCTGTTGCGTAGTTGGGGTTGTAGAAAATATCTGTTGAGGTTTCATCTCCACCTAAGTAGAGAGTTGTCATGTGCTAAGGTGGGAAATAAACATGGCCGGTGGAACTCTCTCTTCCTCGCTGTTCACCATCTCGTCAACGGTGAATTCGGCTGCTTCTTCTTCTTCGTCAATGACATTGACTTCAGCGTGTTCCTCGTTAGATTCCCAAAAAACTTGAGAAGAATCAAGTTGTTGAGACAGTTGTTGTTGTTGTAACATAACATGTAACACGACATCTGAGAACCTAGAATACTCGTGACTGCGGAACATGTTACGCACATCTTCATCGTCTCGAACCTTTAACGGAAAAAATTTGCATTCACCATGCCCTTCAAAATAACACTGGATTTTTGTATATCATTTGGCCAACTGGACCACATTGCAGTTTTTTTTCTAATCTCGACTTCAGGTGTAAAAAATTAGACCTTCTGTCAATTAAAAATCTCGTAACATCAATGTTTCTGAAATTTGTAATCCGCTATTTCACATTCAAAAACTTCACCGTTAAGATGTACAAATATCATATATTATGGTGTTTGAGACACAGCGAAAATTGTGTTTGGAAAGACTGTTTTACTAATTGATATGATAATACTACAGACGAGCTTTAGTATTAAGAACAATTTGGTGAGCTGTATGACAACACTCTGCGATTCACATGTGACCCTGCATGCCTATCAATGACCCTGCAGGCCTACGAGATTCTTACTCTGCATGCAACAGGCTTGACAAGACAACACATTGCTTAACAGCTGCACTCTTCCTTGTGAACTGATTCCCTGCATGCCTATGATGACAGTCTGAACACCATATAATGCATGTCACATGGCCACAATAATAGTCTGAACACCATATAATGCATTTTTGAAATTTAATGTTGAATATATTATGTTTGACGCTAAAAATATTATGTTTACATTTATTAAGTTAATATTATGTAACTGATTCCTTGCGTTACTTGTAATATTATGTTCGACGCTAAAAATATTATGTTTACATTTATTAAGCCAATATTATTATTACACTCTTACTAATTAAAAACATATTAAACATAAGGTAACGAGTAAGTTTTAATAAAAGACGCAACTCAGTTTCTTTGACAAGACAACACATTGCTTAACAGCTGCCCTCTGTCTACAGTAACTCTTACTCTGCATGCCTATTAATGACCCTGCATGCCTACGAGATTCTTACTCTGCATGCAGCAGGCTTGACAAGACAACATATTGCTTAACAGTTGCGCTCTGCCTAGTGAATTGATTCCCTGCATGCCTATGATGACAGTCTGAACACCATATAATGCATGTCACATGGCCACAGTAACAGTCTGAACATCATATAATGCATTTTTGAAAGGTAATGTTGAATATATTATGTTTGACGCTAAAAATATTATGTTTACATTTATTAAGCCAATATTATGTAAATGATTCCCTGCGTTACTTGTAATATTATGTTTAACGCTAAAAATATTATGTTTACATTTATTAAGCCAATATTATTATGTCTACAGTATCTCTTACCCTGCATGCCTATCAATGACCCTGCATGCCTACAATGACCCTGCCTGCAGGCCTACGATATTCTTACTCTACATTCAGCATGCTTGACAAGACAACACATTGCTTACTAGCTGCACGCCTCAAATGTATCAAGACACTTCCCCTGCATGCATTTACAAATCACATGCATCAAGACACTTGCCCTACATGCATTTACAAGACGCATGCATCAAGACACTTTCCCTACATGCATTTACAAGACACATGCATCAAGACATTTGCTCTGCATCCAACTACAAGTCACATGCATTCGTGGAATATAAATAGAGGTTCTTTACCCAGCAAAATCTGCTCACACTCAAACTCTCAAACTCTCAAACTTTCAAACTCTCAAACTCTCAAACTCTCAAACTTTCAAAGTCTCAAAGTCTCAAAGTCTCAAAGTCTCAAAGTCTCAAATTCTCAAACTCTCAAAGTCTAAAATTCGTAAACCATAATGTCTCTACTCATAATGGGCAACTCTCATAGAGGCACGATTGAGAACATCGCTGAGTTTGTAAGTTTTTAGTTTTTGTCTATTTTACGATCTTTAGTTCTCCTATAAAACTAACGAAACATTATTTATTTTGCAGGATGCATAAAGGTTTCGATGTCGTGTGCATGATTACATACCACATGACCCCCTCATAACGGGATACCTTCAATATTGTGGGTTTGGTAATTTGATTAAAATCAAATCATACTCACTTGATACGAAGTTCATTCTAGCATTGTTAGAACGTTGGAGACCAGAGACACATACATTTCACCTACCTTTCGGTGAGTGCACTCTGACTCTTCAAGATGTCTACATGTTGCTCGTCCTACACATCAATGGTAAGGCCGCCAACGGCAAAGTTGGTGTTAACGACCAACTTTGTGAAGATTTATTGGACGCCCATCTTTGTGTGGACACAATTGAGGGAGAACGCGGGGGTCGCCTGAGGGGTCAGGGTATAAATCTTAAATACCTCATAGAACATTACAGCAGTGTTGTCTTAAGTGAGGATAGCACCGACTATGAGAAAATAGTCAAAACTCGGTGCTATATTATGATTTTGTTTGGTCATTTTTTATTTCCAGAGGGCACTGGAAATACCGTAAATATTATGTATTTACCATTGCTACAAAACATAAACAAAGTGTGCGAGTATAGTTGGGGATCAGTTGTCCTCGCCCATCTTTATTGTGCACTGTGTAAAAATTCCAAAAAAAATTCCTGTACTTTTTATGCATGCGCCTATCTCTTTCAAGCGTGGGGTTGGTCTAGGATGCCAACGCTTGCTCGAGTAAACCGGAATCCGTTTAAATTCCCGTACGCCAACAAGTAAGTTTCTTTTCAAGACTATTTAGCAACCAAAGTTTCTTTGTAAGTTAATAGTTTGGGAGATGCATTTTAGATGCTAACTTATCTGTGTTTCTGCTTTTTTAGGTGGTATGTTTCATGGATGAATTATCAGAGATGTCCCAGGAACTCCATAATTGTGTACCAGAACCTCATCGACCACGTTGGGCTAGATGATGTAAGTTATCTACCTTTACTTTGTCTAACTTATATGCATAAACTTGTCTATCTTTGTCTGACTAAATGTATCTATCTTTATTGTAGTTTGTCTGGATGCCGTATGAGGGTCTCGACCACCAACCTGATGCTAATGATGTTGTTGTGTGGACATCAAAAACACCCATCATTAGGTTCACTACGGTGGAGATGCACCAAAGTGACCAGGTGAAGCTACAATTTGGGATGCATTAGGATATTCCAGATGCTCCGACATCATTGGGGGAGTGGCATCAGAAACGGGTGGACTCATAGTGGAGTGTCAGTCATTAGAAGGAGTTTGCGAAGGAGATGTGTCAACATTGGAAGAAAAGAAGGCAACACATCTTAACCGACCAAATTGTGGAAGGGGCTAGGCCAAGTTATCAATATATGACTTGGTTTAGGTCGGTTACAACATCTCAGCCAATTCTGTCCCAGCCAACCTATTTGATTGACCCAAGGCAACACGCTTCTTCATCAAACACACAACAACAGTCCAATGCCCAACATCAACCTTACCATAACCCATACATGCCACCAAATGCCCAACATCAACCACAACATCCTTACCATGACTCGTACATGCCACCCACCCAGTCACAACATTAACCACCATACCAATATAGCCCCGATACATCTTTTGAGCCTACCCCCTCCACCTATAGCCCAAATAACTCATTTGACCCTACCCCCTCCAACTATCCACTGTTTGACTACCAAACTCCACACTAACCAACACACCATTTCCAACTCAATTCAATGTACGAATTCAGACAACCATACCGTCCATACTCCACCCAACCTCCCCGACAATCCTACGAAAACATGGGCATTGGGCTTAACTACGGAAGCGCCGTTGATAGTGGACGTCCCGGCTATTGGGGTCAAATGATTCAAAATTTATCTAATATGTCGGGACCCTCCCAACAAAACCCTCCTCCACAACTCAACACACAAAGACTCGACACACCACAGAAACTTCGTCGTAGACCTCGTCGCAACGCGCATTCTCCACAATGTGGCACCAGTGATCGCTTGGGTACAGCCGACCATTAGTTTGTTTTTTTGTTCAATTGTAATTTTTATTATATTGTAAATTAATATATTTTAATATTTATTACAGACCAAAATATAAATTAATATCGACATACTTTTTAACTTGCGAAAAATAAGATAAAATATTTGAAATATCTTAAATAAGGGATTAACAGAAATGATATCAAATTAATAGTTAACAAAAAAGTGAGATTAACATAAATGAAAAGCACGGAAAAGGAGAAAATATGAAGAAAAAAAAGATATTGCAAGGTTCAGTGATTAACATACCGATTTGTATCATTCAATACTCTTGAGGTTGGGTGAAGGTAGAAAAAAGTGAGGGGATGAATATTGGTGAGACATGTGGCTGCATAGCATTGAAAAGGAAGTGTGAAAAAATTGATGAATTAACCCATTTTTTATTTTGAGTGTGTAAAATTAATAATCATGAAAAGGTAATAAAAGGCTAATGATAGACTAATGATAGCATGCTATTTTAGTGAATAGATAGTTGATTAGGACGGTAATAACTAAAAATTAATTTGAAGTTGAACAAATTTACAAGCTTAGTTAACAAAAGCCCATGTACAAATCAGAGATATTAAGTTAGATTTTGAGAGTGTTGGAAATCCACTAGAGATATAGACATATGAAGTGCACGATAACCCCATATAAAAGTATTTAAAAAAAAGAGGAAGATTTAAGGAGATAAGAATCAAGTGTCCAAAACCACCCAACCACCAATAAAATTAGACTGATATTTAGGAAAATAATCATTATCAACATTGCAACATCATTCCTGTAGAGTTTAAACATGAAATCGTTATTAATAGAAAATTAACTTCAACCAACAAAAAAAATTACTAAAAATAAAAATTCAACCAACAAAAAAATTACTAAAAACAGACAAAAAAATAAAAATACACTTAAAACAGACCAATTTAACGCCAAATTAAAGCAAAAATATTTTAAAATTAATAGTAAATTAAATTTACTTTTATCTTAATTTTTCTTCAACTACGTCTATGAAATATAACTACTTGCCTATGAAATATAACTACTCTTATATGTATGTTCTTGAATATACTTTCCCACCAATCTTTAACTATTTTAAAATATCGTTTGTAACAATTTTTTGTCAATTCTATCCTAATTCCTTTGTGCGAGTCTTGATTTTTTGACATGTTGATAGATGATAAAAATTCCATGATTTGTTGACATGTTGATAGATGATAAAAATTCCAAAACCTCTTTAAAAAAAACTTTTTTTATTAGAGCTCAATCTCCAACCATCACAATCTAATTATACTATATAATAATTTTCCATAAAAACTACCCATTTAATTTATCATCTCACAACAAGAAACTACACTCTTTCTAAAATTGAGAAACACTCATCAATGTTGTTTTTGGTTGAGGTTGAGGATAAAGTTTCAAAAAATCTCATACAAATAACTTTTCTCACTCAAAAAATTAACATTCAAAAAGATTTTCTTCAAGTTTTATTTGAAAGAGATTTTTTGTGTGAATGATGAACATTTTTGTTAGACTTATTAAAAATTCATAATGTGAAATAGTCACAAACACAAAACTATGCTATAAAAATGTTGAATGCAAACTTTAAACAAATTATACATTTGTGCTAAAAAGAACATTTTAATGGGTTGCTCTCTTGAAAAAATTATGGATCAAACATAAAGAAAAATAAATAAATTATTTACAAAACCACATAGGAAAAAGTAATATATTAAAACTAGCAATAATTATAAATAAATAAAAAGAATAGTGAAAACATCTAATTTTTTCAGGAGCATCTCCTTCCATTTATAGATATTTGCGGAGATGAATGTTGATCAATAATAAATTAAGTGCAAGTTCACACATTTGTAAAGACATCATTTTTCAGTTCACCCATTTCATACGGCACCACCGTTCAAATTCACACGTTTTTTGAAGGCAAACTACTCAAACTAACAACATTTTTCTTAGATTTAAGTTCACACTTTTTAAAGTTATCATGTTAGGTTGGAAATTCTTGCTTATTGTATGAGGTAAACAACTTAATTCTTACTTTCCCATTTCTTTTTTGTGATAAAATTTGAGAAAAGATGTAGGTAGTATTAAGATGCCACAAAATAAGGCAGAAATGAGTCAACTCCACTCAATCTACACACGGGTATGTGGTGTAACATATCCTAAATGTTAAGTATGGATAGACTATTTATACCTGATAGGAGGGATCATGTAGTCAATAACAAGGAAGAAGTAGTGGGTTTGATAAAAAAAAACTAGAAATTCAAGAATTTTAGGAGACGGAAACCTCAAAACTTAAGGGGACTCTAATCACATAGTAGTATAGAGGCAATTGAACACTTACATGAATAATTGAGAAAAACTCCCACAACGAAAGAAAATAGTTGTAGTAAGTGTGGTAAGTACTAACTTATGGTCCATACGATAATCTAGATTAGATTTGTACATGAAGTCGAGGCTAAGAATAAGTATAACTTGGAAGTTCAAAAGCAATAAAAGAATTTGGTTCCATGTTTCAACGATAGTTATTAATGATTTGATGTCCTTCGTAAAGGATCGAAGCATCATTTCCATTATAGCTAGAGAATTCAAACTTTGAAGCGGAAATATGTGAATCTCAATAGGAAGGGATCTAGAATCATTTTTTTTAAGATACGATATTAGTATCAGTCCACAAAATAAATATGGAATATATTGTAAGTGTAATCAAATGTAGGTTACCAATTTTCTTAACCTCATAACAGGATGAACCAACAGTCGGGGAAACTCAAGGATCAAGTGAAGGGTTTTTTCGAAGAATAATTTAGAGCATCACTAGAACCAAACAAAAGCATATCAATAAGAGTTAGAATATGTTGTGAATAGGATGTCTTGAAACAAAACATAAAACGGTTTTTTGATGATTAAGAAATACACAAGAGTTAGGGTTAACAAAGAAAATAAGGTAAAACAACAACGAATAGCAAAGATTGGTAATAAACTGCTATTCTTTCCTTTCTCTTAGAAACAAGATTACAAGTATACAAGAATAACAAAATAACTTTTCTCTCTTGAAATTATGATTTTATCTTCCTATTTCTTCCTATTTATAAAAAAATTTGCACACTAACCTAATGAGCTTTTTAACAATTACCCACTACAAGCTAACTTATGGTACAAACTAACTTAAACAATTGGACTTACAAGCAAGGCCTAATTCAATATGCTAATAAACCTAGCAATATTGACTAATGCATGTTAGAACAAACTTCGACTACAACACGCATTAATCCGACAACAGCATGTGAACAGACTTCAACCTCATGCTTAATCCCTGTTGAACTAGAAGCTACCCTTCGACCATACTAGAGTTCGATCCAATATCTCACAAATCTCCACCTTACTCTATAATATCAGGGAACTATCTTTCTTCATGCAGCTTTATCAACTACATACAGTGTAAAAACTTGCAACTGAGCAACGTCTTGGTGATCATATCAGCAGCATTATTATCTGTCAAAACCTTCAGCACTTGGACTTCTCCATGCTCGATTACCCCTCTGACGAAATGCATCCTCACATCAATGTGCTTGGTTTGCTCATGATAGGCTAAATTCTTTGACAGGTGTATTGCACCTTAACTATCACATTTAACAATGATAACTCGACCTTGAAGTTTCAGCTCCTTTGCAAAACCTTCAAGCCACAATGCTTCCTTCACAGCTTCAGTTAGGGCGATATATTCCGCTTCAGTGGTTGATAAGGCAACAAACGTCTGAAGTGTAGCTTTCCAACTGATTGTTGTCCCAAACATAATGAACACATATCCAGAAATAGATTTTCTAGAATCCATACAACCTGCATAATTAGAGTCGACATATCCTTCGATTGCTGCTTTACTATCTTCACCCAAGACTCCACCATAAATTAGGACTCTATTCAGAGACCTGTTTATGTATCTTAGAATCCACTTCAATGCTTGTTAGTGAGCCTTTTCAGGATTCGCCACGTACCTGCTTATAAGACTTACTGCATATGCTATGTTGGGTATAGTACAGACCATAGCATACATCAAAGAAACTACTATATTAGCATATGGAATCCTATTCATATAAGCTCTATCGACATCAGTACTGGGACACTGATCTATACTCATCTTGAATTGAGGGTTTGTCGGAGTCACAACAGGCTTTAAATTCGACATATCAAACATTTCGAGAATCTTCCGTAGGTATGCCTCTTGAGATAAGCATAATTTTGACTGCTTTCTATCTCTTTGGATGTCAACCCCAAGAATCCTGGATGCAACTCCCAGATCCTTCATGTCGAACTCCTTATTAAGTTCATCCTTCACCCTCATTACATATTCGACATTGTTTCTTGCTATTAGAATATCATCCACGTAAAGCAACAGAATAACAAATGAATTACTAGGTCAAAATCTGAAGTAAACACAGTGGTCGAACTGATTTCTAATGAAACATATGCGTGCTAGGAACTTGTCAAATCTCCTATTCCACTGTCGAGGAGATTGTTTCAGTCCATATAAAGATTTATTCAGTTTGCGCACATAATCTTCCATCCTTTTTTCGACATACCCTTCAGGTTGCCTCATAAAGATTGTTTCATCTAGATCACCATACAAGAACGCAGTCTTCACATCCATTTGTTCCAGTTCAAGGTTGAACTGGGCCATCATGGTAAGTAATATTTTAATGGATCCGTGTTTCACAATAGGAAAGAACACATCATTGAAGTCGACACCTTCTTTCTGAGTGAACCCCCTAGCGACCAATCTTGCTTTGTATCTCTTTGATCCCTTCCTTAACTTTGAAAATCCATTTACAGCTGACTAACCTGGCTCCAACAGGTTTTTTGATCACTTCCCAGGTGTTGTTATCATGAAGAGATTTCATCTCATCATCCATGGCCTTCAGCCATTCAGTTTTCTTTCGAATCCACATAACTTCCTTATAGTCTCTAGGTTCTATGTCTAGAACCTCACTTGCAGAGATTAAGGCATAAGCTATAAAATCTGCATACCCAGGTCTCTGAGGTGGCTTGATGAATCTCATCGACCTGTCTCTTGCTAGAAGGTAGTCATTATCAGTCTCCTCATTTTCGACAACATCTTATGCATCTTCTTCGACTTTATTTGGGGTACGTAATTCAACATTAACATGCTCCACCTCAACAGGAATCTCTCCCTGTTGCAGCTCTTCGTCAGCATCATCATTTTTCTTGAAAGTCATCTCTACTTCATTCAAAACTACATCTCGACTGGTGATACACCTCCTGTGACCTGGCTCTAGGCACCATAGCCTATAAGCTTTGACTCCTTCAAGGTATCCCATGGACATGAATTTCAGAGCTCTAGGTTCGACATTGTCTTGCCTAATATGAGCATAGGCCACACAGCCAAATACTCCCATCCTGTCGAGACTAGGTGGATGTCCCGACCAAAGTTCTTTAGGTGTCTTCATTTCTAAGGCAGTCAAGGGACATCTATTTATCAGATAAAATACTGTCCAAACAGCCTCCGCCCAAAACACCTTCTTCAATCCAACACTAACCAACATGCATCTAACCGTTTCAAGGATTGTTCGATTGAATCTCTCAGCTAAGCCATTTTTTTAGGAGTACCTGCTATAGTCTTATGCCTTGCAATCCTAGACTCAACATAGTAACTGTCGAACACTTCATTGCAGAACTCAAGGCCATTGTCGATTCTCAACCTCTTGACATTTCTGCCAGTTTGAGTTTCAGCCATAAACTTCTACCTTTTGAAATTCTCAAAAGTTTCATCTTCATCTTCTGAATGAATACCCATAGCTTTCTAGAATAGTCATCAACGATGGATAGAAAATACTGTGCACCTGAGTGTGAAGGATTCCTTGCATGCCCCCAAAGATCAGCATGAATGTAATCCAGGGATCCATGTATTCTTTGCTTGCCTTTGTTAAACTTCGCCTTACAGGATTTACGAAATACACAAGATTCACAATACTCCAACTTTTTGAATTTGTCACCACCTAGCAGGTTCTGCTTCCCCAATTCGACCAGACCTCTTTCGCAAATATGGCTCAATCTCATGTGCCATAATTATGTATTCAACATAAGTTTTATGGATGCAACATTTGTCGAACCACTTACAACCTTAGCCTCGAGGGTATACAAGCCTTGTTTCTTCACGCCTCTCAAGACTTCCTTCGATCCCTTCATGACTATTAGGATACTTTTCTCTCCTTGAAAAACGTATCCCTTTCTGTCGAATTCAGCAAGAGAAATCAAATTTCTCTTCAAGTCAGGTACATACCTGACTTCAGTCAATAACCTTATTGACTCATCATGGAGCTTGAATATCACAGATCTAATACCTACAATTTTGCAAGATTTGTTCTTTCCCAGCAACACCGATCCACCATCTTGATCACATAGCTCCTCGAACAATTCTCTGTTTGGAGTCATGTGCCAAGTGCAACCTGAATCCATAATACACTATTTTCTTGAGTCACAAATTGAAACCACAAGAACATCAGATGAGTCGAAACCATCTTGAATAATGAATGCGTTGACATTATCCTTACCTCCATGATCTTTCACGCGTTCAGGGCACACCTTTATTGTGTGACCCTCCTTCTTACAGTGATAACATCGAATACCAGTTGTTTCACCACTATAAGACTTCTATTGACTTTTACCTTTCTTCTTGTCGAACTTACCATCCTTTCGCAAGAATTTTCCCTTAACGACCAAACCTTCGCTCACCGTCAAAGTCTTATGCTCCTTTCGTTCATTCAAGTCCTTAGAATACAAGGCTGATTGAACTTTTTCAAAGCTCAAGGACTCCCTTCCATACAAGAGAGTTTCTTTGAAGTGAGCATGTGTTCTGGGCAAAGCACACAACAACAATAGTGCTTGATCTTCATCATCGATCTTCACATCAATATTTTCAAGATCAAGAATCAGCTTGTTGAACATATCCAACTGCTCAACCAACACCTTGTCTTCACTCATCTTGAACGAATACAAAGCTTGCTTCAGGTAGAATCGATTCACCAGAGATTTAGTCATGTACAAACTTTCAAGTTTCACCCATAACCCTGATGTTGTAGTCTCCTTTGATACCTGTCGAAGAACCTTATCACCAAGGCTCAACAATACTATGTTGTGGGCTTTCTTAATCATGGTCGTCTTTTCTTTTTCCGCTAACGCAACGTCCACGACTGCCTCTCCCTTCAACCCTTCGAAACAACCCTGCTGAACCAGTAGGGCTTTCATCTTCAAGCGCCACAAACCGAAGTCGTTAACTCCGGTGAACTTTTCAATCTCATACTTTGTTGAAGACATCTTCTCTATGCTCACCGCACCAATTTGTTTTGAATAGGATATCTTGAAACAAAATATAAACGGTTTCTTTATGATCAAGAAACACATAAGGGTTAGTGTTAACAAAGAAAACAAGGTAAAACAACAAGGATTGGTTATAGACTGTTATTCTTTCCTTTCTCTTTCAACAAAATTACAACTATACAAGAATAAAAAATAACCTCTCTCATTTAAATTAGGATTTTATCCTCCTATTTTTCCTTATACAAGATGAGAGACTAGCATGGTATTTATAAGAAAACTAACACTAACCTAATGGGCTTTTTAACAATTATCCATTACAAGCTAACTTAAGGTACAAGCTAACTTAAATAATTGGACTTACAAGCAATGCCCAATTTAACATGGTTACAAACCTAGCAATATTTACTAATACAAGTTAGAACAAACTTCGACTACAACACGCATTACTCACGAACAAACTTCGATCATACTAGAGTTTGATCCAATATCTCACATATACTCTTATTAGTTTTTAGTCTTCATTTCTACAAGCGTTATAAATAGATATTAGTTTTCCCTTTCATAGATTGTAATACTACTGATAGTTGGAATATTTAATGGTTTTTTAGTTGTTGTCCTTACTATGCTGGCTATCATGAGGAAGAATGGATTGTTAGGACAAAAAGATCCAGTTTATAAAGGTATCAAATGTTGTTTTATGTTTCTTCAGTTCTTTTGTTTATAATAAATAATTTATTTTTAATTTCCCCTTTGTTTTAGAGCTTTAGGGTATATATTTGCAAACATGATTGTTCACTTTAAAACAACTAAAAACAACTACCAAAAACTTCAATGCAGAAAACAAACTCGGTGAAGGTGGCTTTGATGCATACTGACTAAATTGTGATAGAGATTCATTAGATCAATCATGCTATATCCAGATTTAAGATACGTTGTAATAATGCTAGAAAAAAATAGTACCTTAATCATGTTGTGGGGGCTACTGTCAAACGGTACAATAATTGTAGTAAAGCAACTATCATCAAAATCTAAGCAAGGAAATTACGAGTTTGTGAATGAGATAGGAATGATATCTAAACTTCAACATCCTAATATTTTTAAGACATGTATATTATATTTTACTCTTCGAGTTTATATTTCTAATATTACGAAAACATTTATTAAGTTGAGTGTGTAACTTGTTGTGAATTGATGTTGTCAAGAACAAGTCAAAATATGATAAAGATTGAGTTTCTTGAATAAACGTAAGAAATCCTATTAGGTTTTACAAGAGGGAAGGAGAGAGAGAGAGAGAGAGAGAGAGAGAGAGAGAGAGAGAGAGAGAGAGAGAGAGAGAGAGAGAGAGAGAGAGAGAGAGAGAGAGAGAGAGAGAGAGAGAGAGAGAGAGAGAGAGAGAGAGAGAGAGAGAGAGAGAGAGAGAGAGAGAGAGAGAGAGAGAGAGAGAGAGAGAGAGAGAGAGAGAGAGAGAGAGAGAGAGAGAGAGAGAGAGAGAGAGAGAGAGAGAGAGAGAGAGAGAGAGAGAGAGAGAGAGAGAGAGAGAGAGAGAGAAGTAACACATCATTGAAGTCAACATCGTTTTTCTTAGCGAACCCCCCAACAACCAACCTTGCCTTAAATCACTTCGACATCACTCATTAGATTCTTTCCTTAACCTTAAAAATCCACTTACGGTTA
Organism: Lathyrus sativus; assembly: GCA_963859935.3. Lineage (NCBI taxonomy): Eukaryota > Viridiplantae > Streptophyta > Magnoliopsida > Fabales > Fabaceae > Lathyrus > Lathyrus sativus. The sequence goes on along the minus strand of OZ012739.1, from coordinate 445,393,962 downwards.
ACTAACCTAGCTCTAGCAGGTTTCTCGATCATCTCCCAAGTGTTATTATCATGAAGACATTTCATTTCATCATCCATGGATTTTAGTTATTCAGTCTTATCTCGACTCCTCAAAACTTCCTCATAGTCTTTAAGTTATTCATCTAGAACCTCACTTGCAGAGATTAATGCATAAGTTATGCGATCTGCATAACCAAGTCTCTGAGGTGGCTTAATTACTCTTCTCGAATTTTCTCTTGCCAACAGGTAGTCATGATTATTCTCCTCATCTTCATAAATAACTTGTTCTTCTTCTCTGACTTCATTTAGGTTATGCAATTAAGCATCAATATGCTCTACCACAACAAAAATTTCTTCCTATTCTAGCTCATCTTCAGAGATCTTAGAACTTCGACTAATGTCATCAATTTTCTTGAAAGCCATCTCAGCTTCAATGAAAACTACATATCGACTTGTGATACACCTCCTATGACTTGGATCTAGGCACCATAGCCTATAAGCTTTGACTCCTTTAGGGTATTCAAGGAACATACATCTAAGAGCTCTAGGTTCGATCTTGTCTTGCCTAATGTGAGTATAGGCTAAACAATTATATACTCTAAGTCTGTCGAGACTAGGTGGATGTCCCAACCAGACTTTTTTCAGGTGTCTTTATTCCCAAGGTTGTCGAGGGAAACTTATTTATCAAGTATGTTAGAGTCACATCAGCTTTTGCTCAAAACACCTTCTTTAATCCCACACTAACCAACATGCACCTCACTCTTTCCAGAATGGCTTGATTAAACCTTTCATCCAAACCATTTTTTTTGGGAGTTCCTATAGTAGTTTTGTGCCTTGCAATACCAGACGTGGCACAATATCTATCGAAAGCCTCATTGAAAAATTCAAGAACATTATTGGTCCTCAACCTCTTGACCTTCCTTCCAATATGGTTTTCAACCAGATTCTTCCAACATTTGAAAATTTTAAGAGTTTCATCCTTAGTCTTCTGGATGAATACCCATAATTTTCTAGAATGATCATCAACTATGGATAGGAAATACTTTGCACCTGAGTATGAAGGATTCCTTACAGACCGCCAAAGATCAGTATGAATGTAATTAAGAGATCCATGTGTTCTTTGTTTACCTTTGTTAAACTTCACCCATACATGATTTACCAAATACCCAAGGTTCACAAAACTCCAATTTTTTGACGTTGTCACCACACAACAGATTTTGTTTCGAAAATTCAATCAAACCTCTTTCATTGACATGGCCAAGTTGTGTGTGCCACAACTCAGTCTTTGACACAAGTTTTATGGATGCCACATCTATTGAGTCACTTACAACCTCAGCCTCAAAGGTATACAAGTCTTGTTTCTTCATACCTCTCAAGACTTCCTTCGACCCCTTCATTACCCTTAAGATACTTTGCTTTCCTTTGAAAACATATCTTTTCCCGTCGAATTCACTGAGATAAATCAAATACCTCTTAAGATTAGGTACATGCCATCCATTAGTCAATATCCTTATTGACTCATCATGAAGCCTGAATGTAACATATCCAATTCCTACAATCTTGCAGGCTTTATTGTTTTCCAACAACACCCATCCACCATTTTCATCACATAATTCCTCAAACACGTCTTTGTTTGGAGTCATGTTCAATGTACAACTTGAATCTGTAATCCACTCCTTGCTATAATCACTACTTGAGACCACCAGGACATCAGATGATTTATAATCATCTTGTACAATGGTTGCAGTACCATTATCCTTTTCTCCATAATTATTCTATCGATCATGGCACACCTTTCTTGTATGACCCTTATTCTTACAATGATAACACATAATTGCAGAAGTATTACCACCATAAATTTTTTGTAGAACCTTACTCTTTTTCTTCTCAAACCTACCATCTCTCTTCAAGAAGTTTTCTTTGACGGACAATCCTTCACCAACAAAATATGGTTTATGCTCTTTTCTTTCATTCAGGTTCTTAGAGTACAAGGTTGATTGAACATCTTTAAAGGTCAATAAATCTCTTCCATATAAGAGAGTTTCTTTGAAATGAGCATGAGACTTAGGTAAAACATATAAAAACAGCAACACTTGATCTTCATCATCAATCTTAACCTTGATATTCTCAAGATCAAGAATCAACTTGTTGAAAGTATCTAGCTACTCAGCCAAGACTTTATCTTCACTCATATTGAATGAATATAACGCTTGATTTAGGTAGAGACGATTAACCAACGATTTCATCATGTACAAACCTTCAAGTATCTCCCATACACCAGCAACACTTTTCTCCTTTGAAACATGCCGAAGAAACTTACCACAAAGGCTCAATAAAATAACATTGTGGACTTACTCGATCATCGTCGTCTTCTCCTTCTCTGTTAGGGCAACATCCATCTTCTCTGATTCTTTGAACACTTCTAACAAACCCTAATGAACCAGTAAGGCTTTCATCTTCAAGCTCCATAAACTGAAATCATTCACATTCTTGACTTTCTCAATTGCTTACTTTGTTGACGAAATCTTCTTCTCCACGCTCACCGCACTAGTTTGTTATGAATCGATGTTGTCAAGAACAAGTCAAAATATGATAAAGATTTAATTTTGTTGAACAAACACAAGAACCCTATTAGGTTTTATGAGAGAGTGAGAGAGTGAGAGAGAGAGATAGAAATAATAAAGAAGAAGAATTGAAATTGGTTAAAACTGTTTTACTATTCAGTTGCTCAATAAGGATTCAAAGATTACAAGTGAGTAATAAAAATTAACCTTTCTCTCTCAACAACTTGAAAGAATTAGTCTATTTATGGATTTCTAAGCTAACTTTGGCTACAAAATAACTTTAAAATTAGGCTTACAAGCAAGACCCAATTCGATATGCTAACAAACCTAGCATTTCGATTACTACATGCTTAAGGATACGTCGACTACAACATATAGGACCAACATGTGGATTTAGAGTACATGTTAAACCTTTGTCGAATCATGAAATTATCCTCGTCGAGACTAAAGTTCGACCCAAAACACCATATAACTTATTTTATTTTATTTTCAATAGGTTGCATATGCTTTTAGTGCCCCCAAACCATAGAAATTCTCGAAGTTTATGCACTGAGAAAAATGGAAGAGAGGTAGATTAAAAACTTCTTTTATCTTATATATGTTTTTGTGTTTTTTGTTGTAGTAGCATCTATTTTGGTGGTTTTTATTATATAATTGGCATTAGTTTATTATTTTAATATGTTTGTAAGACTTCCAATTTTGACAATATAATTGAAATTTTCTTTGATGTTATTTTAAATTTTATGTGGTGCATATAGAAAGTATTGTCAAAATTTGATTATTAAAAAAAATATTAATTATAGGAAAGAAATATTTGTAAAAAAAAGAGACATACCAACGATTAATTTCGTCTTTTACCAATAAAAATATGTGGTGGATAAATTTATTAAATAGTATAATTAGTCGTTGTTATAGCCCCCAAAATTTTGTTCAACCCTTGAAAAATTATGGTTGGTATAAGATATTGGAATGACAAATTACCGTTGGTATAAGGAATTATAGTTGACAAAAGTAAATGTCTGTTGGTTTATGTGTTTTGATCTTTACCAAAGATATTTCAACCTTTACTAATATATTTTTGTTGCTGGTGAATTTCAAATTTCTTGTAGGGATTTCACAACTTTAAAGCTTCAAGATCATTGCTAAATTATCTTTAACATTAGCACTTTACTAGAATTTTAAATATTCTCTCTAATGAAACTTGAAATAACTTTAGGATGAACATCATTAGTGATAACAGGAGAGATATCACCATAAATCAACATGATCAAGCAATGGATTGACCACCATGATTCCACTGGATAATAGATTCATCATCAAAACCATTATGACCACTCAAATTAAGGATCAAGGCATTATCAGCTACAATAACTACAATCGCATAGAACCATACCTCATTCATGTGACATCTTCTCCATTAATGATTATACTACTAATTGATATTTCAATTTGCAATGTATTATGTGAGAAATTGGATTGAAATTTAGTATGGTCGAAGGGTAGCTTCTGGTTCGCCATGGATTAATCATGAGGTCGAAGTCTGTTCACATGCTACTGTCAGATTAATGCGTGTTGTAGTCGAAGTTTGTTCTAACAGAGAATTGTTCGAGGAGCTATGTGATCAAGATAGTGGATCGATGTTGCTGGGAAACAACAAATCTTGCAAAATTGCAGGTATTAGATCTGTGATATTCAAGCTTCATGATGAGTCAATAAGTTTATTGACTGAAGTCAGGTATGTACCTGACTTGAAGAGAAATTTGATTTCTCTTGGTGAATTCGAAAGAAAGGGATACGTTTTTCAAGGAGAGAAAAGTATCCTAAAAGTCATGAAGGGGTCGAAGGAAGTCTTGAGAGGCGTTAAGAAACATGGCTTGTATACCCTCGAGGCTAAGGTTGTAAGTGGTTCGACAAATGTTGCATCCATAAAAATTATGTTGAAGACAGAATTATGACACATAAGATTGAACCATGTCAGCGAAAGAGGTTTGGTCGAATTGAGGAAGCAGAACCTGCTAGGTGGTGACAAAGTCGAAAAGTTAGAGTTTTGTGAATCTTGTGTATTTGGTAAATCCTTTAGGGAGAATTTTAACAAAGGCAAGCAAAGAACACATGGATCCCTGTATTATATTCATGCTGATCTTTAGGGGCATGCAAGGAATCCTTCACACTCAGGTGCAAGGTATTTTCTATCCATCGTTGATGACTATTCCAGAAAGCTATGGGTATTCATTCAGAAGACGAAGGAAGAAACTTTTGAGAATTTCAAAAGTTAAAAGGTTTTGGTCGAAACTCAAACTGGCAAAAATGTCAAGAGGTTGAGAACCGACAATGGCCTTGAGTTCTACAATGAAGCGTTTGACAGTTACTGTGTTGAGTCTGACATTGCAAGGCATAAGATTGTAGTAGGTACTCTTCAACAAAATGTCTTAGCTGAGAGATTCAATTGAACAATCCTTGAAAGAGTTAGATGTACGTTGGTTAGTGCTGGATTGAAGAAAGTGTTATGGACGAAGGCTGTTTCGGCAGCAACTTATCTGATAAATAGATGTCCCTTGACTGCCTTAGGAATGAAGACACCTAAAGAATTTTGGTCGAAATATCCACCTAGTCTCGACAGATTAAGAGTATTTGGCTGTGTGTCCTATGCTCATATTAGGCAAGACAATGTCGAACCTAGAGCTCTGAAATACATGTTCATGGGATACCCTGAAGAAGTCAAAGCTTATAGGCTATGGTGCCTAGAGCCAGGTCACATGAGGTATATCACAAGTCGAGATGTAGTTTTCAATGAAGCAGAGATGACTTTCAAGAAAAATGATGATGCTGACGAAGAGCTGGAACAGGGAGAGATTCCTGTTGATGTGGAACATGTTGATGCTGAATTGTATACCCCAGATGAAGATGCAGAAGATGATGTCGAAGATGATGAGACTAATAATGATTACCTGCTAACAAGAGATAGGTCGAGAAGTGTCATCAAGCCACCTCAAAGACTTAGGTATATAGATCTTATAGCTTATGCCATAATCTCTGCAAGTTAGGTTTTAGACAAAGAACCTAGAGACTATAAGGAAGTTATGAGGAGTCGAAAGAAAACTGAATGGTTGAAGACCATGGATGATGAGAAGAAATCTCTTCATGATAACAACACCTGGAAACTGATCAAAAAAATCTGCTGGAGCCAGATTAGTCGGCTGTATGGATTTTCAAAGTTAAGGAAAGGATCGAAGAGATACAAGGCAAGATTGGTCACTAGGGGGTTCACTCAGGAAGAAGGTGCCGACTTTAATGATGTGTTCTTTCCTGTTGTGAAGCACGAATCCATTCAAATGTTGCTTGCCATGGTGGCCCAGTTCGACCTTGAACTAGAACAAATGGATGTGAAGAATGTGTTCTTGTATGGTGATTTAGATGAAACAATGTGTAACCAATCCTTGTTGTTTAACCTTATTTTCTTTGTTAACCATAACCCTAGTGTGTTTCTTGATCATAAAGAAACCTTTTATATTTTGTTTCAAGGTATCCTATTCACAACAAATTGGTGCGGTGAGCATGGAGAAGATGCTTTCAACAAAGTATGAGATTGCAAAGTTCATCAGAGTGAACGACTTCGATTTGTGGCGCTTGAAGATGAAATCCCTACTGGTTCAGCAGGTTTTTTTGGAAGCATTGATGGGAGAGACAGCCATGGACGTTGCGTTAGCGACAAAAAAAAGACGGCCATGATTAAGAAAACCCACAACATAATATTGTTGAGCGTTGGTGATAAGGTTATTCGACAGGTATCAATGTAGATTACATCATCAAGGTTATGGGTGAAACTTGAAAGTTTATACATGACTAAATCTCTGGTGAATCGACTCTACCTAAAGCAAGCTTTGTATTCATTCAAGATGAGTGAAGACAAAGTGTTGGTTGAGTAGTTGGATATGTTCAACAAGCTGATTCTTGATCTTGAAAATATTGATGTGAAGATCGATGATGAAGATCAAGCAATGTTGCTGTTGTGTGCTTTGCCGAGAACACATGCTCACTTCAAAGAAAGTCTCTTGTATCGAAGGGAGTCCTTGAGCTTTGAAGAAGTTCAATCAGCCTTGTATTCTAAGGACTTGAACAAACAAAAGAAGCAAAAAACTTCGACGGTGGGTGAAGGTTTGGCCGTTAAGAAAAAATTCTCACGAAAGGATGGTAAGTTCGACAAGAAGAAAGGTAAAAGTCAGCAGAAGTCTTATAGTGGAGAAACATCTGGTATTCGATGTTATCACTGTAAGAAGAAGGGTCACACAAAAAAGGTGTGCCCTGAACGCCTGAAAGATCATGGAGGTAAGGATAATGGTAACACATCCATTGTTCAAGATGGTTTCGACTCATCTGATGTTCTTGTAGTTTCAAGTGGCACTATGCCAGAATTAACTTTTAGCAGCGCATATAAAGACAGCGCTTTTAGGAAAAGCGCTGCTAAAGAGTAATAAAAAAAAAGAAAAAAAACAGCATACCTAAGACATCGCTTTTAAAAAAGCGCTGCTAAAGGGGTACACTAAGAAAGCGCTTTATTTAAAGCGCTGCTAAATGCATGGGCTAAGACAACGCTTTTGTAAAGCGCTGCTGTAGGTTGGTCCTAAGAAAGCGCTTTTCTAAAGCGCTACTGTAGGGTGTGCCAAAGAAAGCGCTTTCCTTCTAAAGCTCTGCTATATGGTTTTTCAAAGAAAGCGCTTTTAGAAGCGCTGCTGTAGGTATTAAAAAGCGTTGCCATAAGTGTTATTATAATTAAATTAAAATATCACAGAATTTTAAAGAAAGCGCTTTCCTTCTAAAGCGTTGTTATATGGTTTTTCAAAGAAAGTGCTTTTAGAAGCGCTGTTGTAGGTATTAAAAAGCGCTGCCATAGGTGTTATTATAATTAAATTAAAATATCACAGAATTTTTTAAAGAAACATAACAGAGCTAGCTTGCGCGTTTTTCATTCTTTCTTTCTCCTCTCTGGGAACCAGAACCCTATTCACCACGACCGACCATCGCCCTCCTCCGTCCGACTGCCGCACCTCCTTCGCCCGCCTCCGTTCAGGCTGTGTTGCATTTCTCCTCCATTTGACCGTCCATTTTCGACAAAAACGACTGAGCGCATTTCCGCCATTGTTACGGTATTTGAAGTTTTTCATTTTGCAATTTTCTGGATTATTGTCTTAGTATTTCATTTTTCTGGATATATGATGTTAGTGTTACTTCTTTCTTGAGTTATTGACTTGTTTTTGTTGATACCGTTGATAAGAATTACTCTTTTGATATTGGCTTGAGTTTTGTATACAAGGTGTTTGTTGAAATGTCACAATGGATTTACTTATGTTAACTTTCATTATATCTAGCTGTATACAAGGTGTTTGTTGAAATGCCACAATGAGTTTTGTATACAATGTATTTTTTGAAATGCCACATTGAATTTACTCTTTTGAATATAATGTGTTCTTATGTATTTTTAACAATTGCTTTGAGAAGTTTCTTTAGAATGTGGCCATGTTTTTTAAAACATTTTTGTTTGTTCTTTTTATGAATAGACCAAACACATGTTTGTTGTTTTATGCTTTGTTAATGAGTGAGAGTGAGGTATAACAAATAAGTTCTTTTTATTATTACAAATAAGTAAATGTGAACTCATATAAAGTGTATTGTACAATATGTTTTTTAGCACTTTATATGAAGTTCTTTTTATTATTACATATTAATTACAAATAAATTTTTTACACTTTATATTAATTTTTACAATATGTAATAGCACTTTATAAAGTGTATTATAAAAAGAACTCATATAAAGTGTACTATTGTCTAATTTTTACACTTTATATGAGTTCTTTTTACTAATAATTAATATGTTAGTAAAAATTGTATAAAATTTTAGATAAATATAAACTCAAGTTATATAAAATTTTAGATAATTTTAGATAAATATAAAATTATATAAAATTTTAAATAATTAATATGTTAGTAAAAATTGTATATGAGTTCATAATTAATTTTATTGCAAGTTTTATCAATAATTGATGTTCCAAGAATTATTTAATGTTGATGATGTTATTAATTTTGTCTGTTATAGGGGTTACCTGTGAAGAGCAAGGTTGTGATCGTTTTCAAGCATCCTACTGTGTAGCTTTCTTAGAAGTTATTGATTTCTTTACAGGTATTCTCTGTATTTGTTTAACTTTCTTAGTTTAGTTTAGACTACTCAATTAGTATGGATAAAAATGGATGTCTTCCAATCGATTGTCTAAAGAGTACGAGAATGGGGTATCGAAATTCGTTAAGTTTGCTGTTGAACACGCCAAAGACCCCAGTAGGAATACATGTCCTTGCTTAGGTTGTTGTTATGGGCGTCGAATTGACGCCGTTAAGTTGAAATATCATTTAATGAGACATGAAATTGATCGAAGTTATACATGTTGGACATTATATGGTGAGATAAGTAACGAGAATGTCGAACCCGGGGATAATACGACCTATGCTTCAAAGGATAATGGCAGAGATACATATGATTGTGATCGAGTCGAAGAGATTGCAGAAGCACTTGAAGAAGATCTTCAAGATTGTCCCAAGATATTTGAGAGGTTGGTAAACGATGCAGAGAAACCGTTGTATAAAGGTTGCACTACTTTCACAAGATTGTCTGCGGTATTAAAGTTGTACAACTTAAAGGCGGGTAATGGATGGTCGGATAAAAGTTTCACAGAGTTGTTAGCCCTACTTCAAGAGATGCTTCCGGAGGATAATGTTCTTCCCAATCGAACCTATGAAGCTAAAAAAATGTTATTCTCTATTGGCATGAGCTATGATAAGATACATGCTTGTCCAAATGGTTGCATTTTGTTTCGAAATGAATATGCATCATTAAACGAGTGTCCTAAATGTGGTGTATCTCGGTATAAGAAAAACTTGTCACCAGTAAAAGTTATATATTATTTTCCTATAATTCCGAGATTTAGACGCATGTTTTGTAGTGAAACAGATGCAAAACACCTGACTTGGCATGCAGATGATAGAATTATAGATGGGAAGTATCGATATCCGGCAGATTCACCACAGTGGATGAAAATTGATAATGAGTATCCTGATTTTGGAGAAGAAGCTAGAAACCTTCGCTTGGCATTATCGACTGATGGAATGAATCCGCATGGTCTGCAAAGTATCTCACATTCCACCTGGCCTATAATTATTATGATTTATAACCTACCTCCATGGCTATGTATGAAGCGTAAGTACATGATGTTATCTATGTTAATTTCTGGCCTGAAACAACCAGGGAATGACATAGACGTATACTTGACACCTTTAATCGAAGACTTAAAAAGTTTGTGGGAGAACGGTGTGGAGATGTATGATGGATATAGGAAAGAAATTTTCAATTTGAGGGCGATGTTATTTGGCACAATTAATGATTTTCCAGCATACGGAAATCTATCGGGGTATAGCATCAAAGATCAATGTATGTGTCCTATCTGTGAAGAAAACACAGATTGGACGTGGTTGGAATTTGGTCTGAAGAATGTCTTTCTTGGTCATCATATATTCTTAAATTCTAATCATCACTACCGTGGGTGGAGAAAAGCATTTAATGGAAATTCAGAACAACATAGAGTTCCACCTACATTGACCGGCGAACAAATTTTTGAAAAGGTGAAAGATGTGAGTACTTGTTGCACCCCAAAATTTGCTCAACCTATTTCACCTGGTTTATATTTCAATTGCATTGTCATTTGCATAATAAGTCATGTACATAGTCTAATCATTTGCATAGCATAGGATAACAAGTCATCTAGCAAGGGACCAAGTGTCATTCTTATCAGAATGAGACTCATCAAGGGGTTTTATTCAAGTTCAAGATCATCCAAGTAATCAAGAAATGAGTTGAAGCTTTGAAAAGTTTGAAGGTCAACCAGTGGATTTCTCTCCTAATTTGAGGTATTGAGTGTCATCAATTGAATATGGACTATGGCTGAGGGTATGGAATAGGTATAAACATCATGGAGGACCTAGAGGGTCATTTTGAAGATGAGTCAAGTCATTGGTGTGATTACAAGAGCTACAGTTGAATGCAGTCAACTAGGGTTTCATCTGGGTCAACCCTAGGTCAAATGATTGATTGGAGGGCATCAAGGCTTAGTTGAAGGATGTGGGATTCATGAATTGATATGTGTATACATGTGTGGTGTTGTGCCAAGGAGAAATCAAAAAGAATCAAGAAGAAGAGGAGTTACTAAATTAGGGTTTCAGTGTAAAAAAACCCTAATTTAGGCATAACTTCCAAGCCAGATAAGTCAAAATGTAAGTTTCAAATGAATTCTTGGTCAACATGAAACTTTTAGAGAATCTCAATAGATTTAATTTTAGTACTAGAAGTCTTCAAGAATATTTGTAGAACTCAAGTTATGGTTCTTGCAAGTTATGGGTCCTCAGAGGACACTGAAATTTATTTGTGAAAGTCACTTGACTTCCAAGCAACTTTTTCCCATCAAGGAATTTTCAAATGGATTCTTGGCCAACATGAGAGTTATAGATCTTGATCTTAGATTTAATTTGAGTACTAGAAGTCCTCAAGGGGATTTATGGAACTCAAGTTATGGTCTTGGCAACCCAGGGGTATTTTGGGAAAGTTGAATTACAGGTCATTTTTCAACATAGGTTCAAATCTCCATCTTCCACTCCTCAAATGGAAAAATGTTCAACATGAGATGTGTTCAAAATGATGTTTTTAGGCTAGATAAGAGGTCATGAAAGCTTGGAATGGCTTGCTTCACAAAATCACCAAAATGGCCTAAAATGAAGGTATATTTTAAATAAACCAAAGTTGAAAATTAGGGTTTTTGACCTACAAATCCAAACCAAGCCATATGACATACCAATTTGATTGTAAAATGCATTTTAAGAACTTTGACATTGCCACAATTTTGAATTGAGGGTTATTTTTAGGACTTGCTTTGAAAATGGGTTACTTGAATCATAAGTAACAATTGCAAAACCAAACTTCCAAGCAAATGCAAGGCTCCTTTCCATCCATACACCTCCAGTATCTCATTTGGAGAGAATTTAAGCTCAGAATCAAATGAATTGCAAGCCAAATCATGAGATGGTATATGCATAGCATAAGAAGAGATTCTCATGGCATGAGATGTTGATTTTCTCATTGGATTGATCCAGAAGATTCTAGAGTCTTCATTCACACTCTATATATGCATATGAAGTGATCCCAAGCAAGAGTTGGTGAGAATTAAAGGAGAGAAGAGAGATTGAGATCAGAAATTTCTTGTTGCAATTCAGAATCGGTTACAAGCTTTTACACCATTTCAATCCAAAATTTTGATTGCATTCACTTCCATTGATACTAGTGAGTGTTTCCAGATCAAGTTCCAAGCAAATTGGTGGAGAAATCGTGTTCTTGCTCTTGGATTTTCTCACCTGCAACTCATAATCGGTTTCCATAATCCAAGCATCTTCAACCAATTCTTTTGCATACAGAAGCAAGATTGTGACTCATTGAAGGTGTCTGGAAGTTCCCAAAGCTTGATTTGAAGATTTCATACCTTTGTGCATCAAGATTTTGCAGGTATGTACTTTTCGATCCATAGGTCAATTTAAATAGTTTCAATAGATTTTGTTAGGTTAGAATGATTGTAGGTGATTAGTAGAAGCTTTCTAGTAGCTTTAGGATCGATTTAGATACAATTAGTTGAATGATGCCATTTTTGTTCATGCGATGATCTTGGTGTTCTTGGTGTTAGAACCTTAGATTCATAGTTAGAATTAACTAGGGTGAGTTGGTGAAGAGATTAAGCTATTCAATTTCAAGATTGGTGAGCTTTGATCATGGACCAAATTCTGAGGTTTGATTCGTGTTTTGAGTTAGGTTGTGTTTCATTGAGTTTGGTTACCATAGGTGAATTCCTGGTGAAATTTCAAGCAGGTTAAGGTTTTTTATTTTGATGTTTAGTGGAGTATTGATGAGATACGATTGGAGGAAGAAGAAGCTTCAAGCTCTGTTTTCATGGTGTTCTTCCCTCCCAATTTTGTTCAAACGAGGAAGAAGACTTTTTGGCCGTTGGATGATTGGTGAGACTTTGACCCAAGGCTTGATCGTGTGGTTGGAGTTTAGTCTCAATTTGTGAAGGAGAAGTCTGAGGATCAAGACGCAGCGTTTCATTTAAGTTGCAGCTTGGGCCTAAGTGAGATTCATGATATCCACACCCCCTCTAGAGGCCCATCCAAGAAACACACGCGTTTTCATTACTTCCTACACCGCTAACTTTTCCAGTTTCTTTGTTTTTTTCATTTAATTTCTGAATAGAATTGGGCTTAGGCGCGCTGCTATCCCCACCCCCTCTCTGGGCCCAGTTGACTGATTGCATTGATTTTTTATTGCTATTTGTCACGCTCACTTTTCCATTTTCTCATATTTTCTTATATTTTCACATTTTTTTAAGTTCTTTAAAAATTCATAATAAATTGGAAAATTCATATTTTTAGATGGGAGTTTTTTCCCCATTTTCTATTTTTGGTTTATTTTTACTTTTAATAGCTTTTATCTCATTTTCATTTGATACATGTTATTTGCTGAATTTAGTATGATCATTTCACTTTGATTTTTGATGCCATTATTTTTTCTATAGTTAGAGTATAGTATTAGGTTCCCCTTGGAATTTTATCATATTTTTGTGATTTAATTTTAGTTAGTTTTGATTAAGGAACTTTAGGGTGCTAGAATTAGGGTTTCAACTTGACATAGGTGCATTTCAACACATAGTTTTAGGGTTTTTAGTTTGATTTAGGCCTTGGGATTTATGTGGGGTATAGGGTACATAGCTAGGATCCCTTAGAAATTAATCTAGGATTTTATGATGAATATTTCCATTTTATTTGCTTTTTTGCAAGTTGGTTGATATTGGTGTGTTCCCTCTTGGGATATTGTGTTGTTTGCTGGGTTTTGGGCCTTTTCTTTGGGTGTTGGGGCTTGTGCTTGGCTTGAGGATTGTATGAAGACTTTGAGGATGATTGAAGACAAATATAATGCTTGGAGCTTGAAGTTGCTTGTGCTTGAAGATTGATTGATGAAGACTTAGGAGATAGGAGATATATGGAGAGCTCTAGAGTAGACTGATTTCTTCTGTCAAACATAGAGAGCGTCTTATGCCTCTATTCCATCCTATGGCATAAGGTCCTCTAAAAGAGTTCCATCTCTCGTTAGGAGGGATGTAGAGCATGCTTTGATTGGGTAGAACGTTGAGGATACCTTTCATTTGTTGTGTTAAGATCTTAATGATTTCCCTGGGTTATCATTAAGCATCTTAACATTCCAACTTCATCTGTTAGTTGATTCTCTCCTATGAGTGTCTGCATTGAAGATGGAAGCCTATTGAAGATAAGAAGTTCATTGATGACTGGAAATGAAGCTTGTACCTGTCAAAGCTGGGTATCTGTTGAAGATTAGGGTTTTGCTGCTGACTAAAGCTGTCTACTTATGGGATTCAGTGCTTGCTAAAGCTGAAGATTATTGGAGATAAGAGCTTATCTGAAGTTTGAATATCATTGAAGATGAAGATGGGATATTGCTTGAAGTTGTTATTGTCAACCTTTTGTGTTGTTAATCATCTATAGCTGCCAGAGCTTGTGCTGTTTGAGCTGCTTGCTGTAGGAGCTGTTGTTGCTATCTGAGCTGGTGTTGGGTGTGGTTTTCTTTGCTGTATTGTCTATTGATTTTCCCTTAGGTTTGAAGTGAAGCTGTTTCACTTTGCCTATTGTGTATTGCTGCATCTCATGCATTTTATTGTTTACTGTATATCTGCTGTTTCTTTTCTGTTTATCCCCTAGGATCTCTGATTTCCTCTGCGCATGAGGGAATTATGACAGACATTAGGTCGTAATCCATGCATGATAACATTAGGGTAGTTTTGATTCCCTTTCAAACCCTAGGTTTTTTAGATTTCTCTTCTATCTCAGAACAATTCAAAACACAGTAATAAGGATAATCGATGTCGTACGCTACGATCCTTAAGCTATTTGAGAAAGGTTGCTGGAGGGTCACTCTTCAGTAATTTGATTACTTAGTGTGTTACCCTTAGGGTGACATACGACGTAGTCACCCTCAAATCATAGTCTCTAGTGCGTCAAAGATTGCAAACATCATAAAAAACAGTTCTTGCGTAAAAGACTGAAACAAACATCAAAGTGTCATTTTTGTCCGCTTGGACTCTTAATCAGGAAAAACCCTTTCATAAGGAGATAAAAACATTCAGACAAGCTTGTGTCGTCTGTAGCCCGAACTACGTTTGCTCTGATCTTTCATGCTGTATGAAAGTATGTAGGCATAGGATGCGATATCTTAGCGAGCAACCTTCCCCTCCTTTCCCGTAGGTAGGCGAACTATGTTGACTTTGATTTCTCATTCCAGACGGGAATACATAGGCATAAAGTGCGATACTTTGCCGAGTCATTTTATTTTCCTTTAACCCCAGACCTTTAGAGTAGATAGAATAACAATCCGTACCAGAAAACAAGTGTGGATCCCGTCGAGTACGACGGACGTGAGGGGTGCTAATACCTTCCCCTTGCGTAACCGACTCCCGAATCCAGGATTTGGTTGCGATGACCATTCCTTTCCCGTCTTTGCGGTAGGTTTACTTCGAGCGATTCCTTTCCCTCCTTTGGGATAAATAACGCACGGTGGCGACTCTTCTGTTTAGCCAGCGCCGATTTTCGCAGTAGCGACAGCTGGCGACTCTGCTGGGGACTAGAATATCCCCTATGCGAGTCAATCCTAGCGCTTGTTTTCCCGTCATGGGTGTGTATAGATTTACTTTTCTGTCTTTACTTTCCGCATTTTATTTATCAGCTTTATACTGTTATTGCTGCTGTGGGAAGGGGGTAATCTGTTGAGAGATAAGTCGGACCTGGGCTTGAGGTTACACATAGACTTAGAAGTAGAGAGTAGTGGTTAGCCTGCTTGCTTAGCTCGCACCAGCTAGCCACGAAATTTACACTCGGACGAGATTCTCTTTGATGCTTCTTGCCTGGCCCTTAGGGCTCGATAAGTTGCCTGACCCGAGGATTGTCGACTCTGGGAACCTATCAATTGGGATTCAACTAAGTGAGGCCGCTTCAAGGGATGATGATGCCACACCTTCTGGGTATCGTATCATCACTCTTGAAAGTCTGTGACGTTGAACCCGCATAGGATGCCGTACCTCGTCTGCGAGTTAAGTACACACCTGTGAGGGGTAGATGGGTCTGTTTGCAGGAAACCTTTGACCTCAGAATACCTGGTTTATCTCTGTCAGTGAGATGTCGTTACAAGGTTCTTTTGAGTGGTTGGTTTGAGATGAAGATTGGATGGTTCTCAGGCTTCAGTACAAAGCAGCCTAGTCTATCAGCATTGCACTTGGTCCCTTGTTTGCATATGCAGGTGCATTTTCACGGTTACATTTCATTAACATGTATTTATGGTGCAGGTGATCATTCCCCTCTGATTCTAGTGTATCTTCTAGCCAGACATGGAGTCCCTGAAGAAGACAGTTGCTTACCGGTTGCATTTACTAGATATCAGTTCCTTGCTGGGTTTAGTTGCTCTAGCAGATGAGAAAGTGAGGGCTGAGTTCAGAGTGTCTTATGGGAGATTGCTTAGCTTGTTGTACAGACCTTCGGCATTTGAGACAGCTGGGGTATATACTTTGATGCAGTTTTATGAGCCGCAGTTGAGATGTTTCTTATTTCCAGACTATATTCTGGCACCCACTTTGGAGGAGTATTCTGCGATGTTGGGAGTTCCTGTGTTGGACCAAATGCCCTTTGTACATGTTGATGCTGAGCCTGAGTTATCTGCACTTGCTGAGATTGTCAGTTTGGACGCTTCGGAGTTTCCGGGAGGCTTGGTCAAGCTGAATGGAGTTTATGGTTTTCACTTGTCTGTCCTAGTTGAGAAGGCTACACAGTGCACGAAGAGTGGATGTTGGGTTTCCTTCAGTGCCATTCTAGCTGTTTGCATCTACGAGATTGTCTTGTTTCCTAATGTGCCAGATTTTGTCGACTCGGACGCCTTCCTGATTCTTGCCTCGAAGAATCCAGTTCCCACTCTCTTGGGCGATGTTTATCATTCTATTCACTACAAGAATGAGAAACATCGTGGCAAGAATGTTTCCTGCTGTCTTCCTCTCCTGTACAGGTGGTTCCAGGGGCACCTTCCGAAGACAAGACCTTTTGTTGATACCGTTGACACTTTGGACTGGTCTTCCCGGTTGATGGGGATGATTGCGGAGAATATCATTTGGTTTGATCGGAGTATGCTTGGCACTGACATTATATATAGTTGCAGTGGCTTTCCGAATGTTCCCCTGATTGGACGGAAAGGTTGTATCAATTATAACCCTTCATTGCTGGTACGACAGTTCGGTTATGCTTTGAGGGACGCTCCTATTGAGAAGGAGATACAGGAATCTCTGTATCTCACAGGGTCATTAGACACAGCTGTTTTGATCAGATTGAGACATTCATGGGCTAACATCTGTAGGAGGGGGAAAGCTCTGCTCGGTAAGAGCAACAACAGAGCTTATGATCCTTATTTGGCTTGGATCCGCGAGAGAGCTAGTACTTCTTTGATGCCTTATCCTGCTATGGAACCTGTCGCTACGCGAAAAATGACACAGAGTCGCCACCGGATTTTATTTATCCCACGGGGGGAAAGGGAAATAGCGATAAAACCTTTGGGAAAAGAGCGTGGTCATCACAACCAAGTCTTAGGGTTCGGGAATCGGTTATGCGAGGGGAAGGTATTAGCACCCCCTCGCATCCATCGTACTCGATGGGAACCTCCTAGGTTATTTCGCGTGAATGGGTGTTTTATTCTAAAAGTTTGCTTGTTTAAGGAAAAGAGGGATTGGTTTATTTATTTTAATGCTCGCCAAGGATTGTGGCCCTTGTGCCTACGTATCCTCACTTAAAAGAAGTGAAGAATCAGAGCTCCGTAGTTCAGAGGCTTTATGAAATTGTTGTTTGTTGGTTGATTTTATACCTTGAAAAAGGGTTTTTTGGATTGACGCCCTAAGGCAAAAATAGTTTGATGAGTTGATGTTGTTTTTAGTTTTTTTTTTTTGAAGAAAATGTGTTCTTGACTAGGATTATACAAAAGACTTTGGATAGAGATGAATGTCTCGAATAACCAAGTTGAGCGCCTTGTATTCGAAACATT
Organism: Lathyrus sativus; assembly: GCA_963859935.3. NCBI lineage: Eukaryota > Viridiplantae > Streptophyta > Magnoliopsida > Fabales > Fabaceae > Lathyrus > Lathyrus sativus. The sequence goes on along the minus strand of OZ012739.1, from coordinate 445,376,179 downwards.
CGGAATGAGTGTATGAGGGTTCCATTCTCATTCCTTCTCCACCACTTTAAAGTTCATGGTGCATAATTCCAATCATATATTTTATTGTGTTTTTTTTGTATTTTTATGCGAAAAGAGAAACACTTGACGTTGGATCAAGATTTATTGCTTGTAAAGATATTTGAAGTGATGCGATTTAGGTCGATGGCGGTGCACAAGGCATCCGACTTACATGGTAAAAAATGGCTCGATAAAATCGAGAGTTTACTTTTAAAAATAGTTTTTGGAAACAAAGGTCAACAAGGGCCATAACAATATTCACATACAAACATCATGCAAACATAAGCCACACGGCTAAAAAAAAATCGAGACACACAAAAAAAACGGCACCGAAGTGCATTCAAAGAGTTCGCCGTGCGAACTCTTTGAAAAAAAAATTTTTAAGGTAAAAACGGTAAAAAAAATATATGGAGGAAACAGTGGTGTGACACGGGTGAAAAAAGTTGAAACAGTGATGCAACACGGCCGGCCGTGTTGTGTGATACGGCCCATGTTGCAAGGCCTGGGGAAAAAACTTCATACAGTAGCATGACACGGTCGGTCGTGTCGTGTGACACGGCCCGTGTTGCTGCTCCAGGTCGAAATCTCACATTTTTTTTATGTTTTCGTTTCGTTTTTATGGTTCCTTGAGGATGGTTTCTTAGTCCCTTAGGGGATCTTACATGATATACAGTTCAACAACACATAAAAGAGTGAATAAAATGAATATAAAAGCAAAGAATAAAAGGAGAAAGATTTGAAGAAATGGATACCAAGAGCTTTCTATCCTTCTTGCAAGTACTCCAATGACCTTTGTTGGATGTGCTCTCCCCTCTTCACTCTATGTTGTGAAGGTTTGGTTTCTCAATGATCCTCTTGTGTCTCTATCTCACTCTCTTTTTTTCTGTTTTTTTTTTTTAGGGTTTCTTGCTAACTATTTTCTGGTTTTTTGCTCTTACTCTTTGCTCTCTATGTGTAGTCTCTACTTTGCTTGCTTCTTGTGTTGTGTTATGTTTTGATAGTAAGGAATACTATGTTTTCTATGCTTGCTTGCAGCCCATTTTCCACCTTTTCTGTCAACTTTTTTTGCTATCCTAAAACCACACACTTTGCACACCTTTTCATCACCAACTTTCCATTCTTGGCAATGCCTTTTTCTTCCTTTTGTGCAGCCCTACTTTTCCCTTCTATTTCTAGTATGACTTGCTGCATTTTTCTGCTGTAGCATACTATACTACTATCCCTCTTTTTGCCCATTAGTCTCTTGGATGGTATTGCTTTGTATCTTGCCATGTAGCCAATTGTTACCACTCTTTGACAGCATTTGCAAACTGATATTTAGAAAGTAAATATATTATTTGCATGCTATTTCCTTGACTTTGTAACATAAAAAATGATCTTGTAACATAGTACATGTTGTCCTCTTGATTTTGTGACATGTAGTAATTCTTCAACTCTTGCATGAGGCTGTTTTGCCTATGATTGAACATGCATAATCTTGGCCCATAAACATTCCAATGTTGATTTAATTCTTGCATATTTCTTGGATGTTTGTGAGCATAATGTAGCACATGAAAAAAATGGTGTAGTATGAAGAGTACCATATCATAGATTTGATTAAAGACTTGAATGAAGATTTAGAAATAGATTAATTTCTAAACATTATCTAGAGTTGGAATTTTTGTAACAAATGACATGATTGTAATGTCACAAAATTCCTCTTAGTATTATTTTTATCTCCATTCATGAATCTTGAATTTTGGATGATTGATTCCCTCATGTGCTTAAAAATGAAATCTTGAATTATGCATTGATGATCTTGATTCATGCCTTAATAATTTGCACTCCACTTATGCCATAAAAATAAACATGTATGAAGGAGCTTTGGATTTGGCCTAGCATTCATGTCTATTAATATTTATCTTGAATATCCTTGTATTTTGTCAAGTAACTTCCCCTTGCCAAAATTTTCATGAGTAGACTTTTTCCTTAGATCAAACCTTAGGTGATGAACCTTTTTTCATGTAGTCCGAAAATAGACAAGTTACAACCAAACGGCCTAGTTCGTACCTTGTGAAACCGCATGCTCGATACGCAATAGAATGATGTATGATATGCCGAATGTAGGGTATAAAAGGCTAACGGTGAAAATGAGGGTGTGACAGAACCCCTGTATCTTCCATTGATCGAGGTACCTCCTTCGGAAGAGAGTGAGAAGTATAACAAGTTGTTGGCTGAAAACGAGGAATTGAAGAAAGCCAATGAGGAGTTAGAGAAGGAGATCTTCCAGTTACGTCATGAGAATAAGGAAGCCACTTTCACTGTGAAGGAACAGACTGAATTGATTAACAGGTTGGGATCAGAGCTGACGGAAGAGACCAACAAGAAAGAAAAAGTGGGGATGACCTTAAACGGTGTTAGCAAGGTGCTTACTTCCAAGAAGGAACTTCTAAGCAAAGCTTATGCTCGTATCAGCAAGTGGGAAGCTTTGTGGAATGACATGCTTACCAAGCGGAAGGAGCGCGAAGACGAATTGAAGTTGCAGATTGCCACGCTAGAGGCACAGATTAGAGCCCAAGACGCAAAGATTGCTGAAGAGACTTCACTTAGGAGTGCTGCTGAGCTCGGAGTAAGTGACATTGACGAGAAGCCGAGAGGTTACAAAGTGAAGGCCGGTTCCAAGAGGTACATATCTGACGAGAGTTCTGGCAAAGGAGCCTACCAAGACGATGCCAAAAAGTTGAGGTCCACCACCGAGTGGCATGCTTTACTGATTCAGGAGCTGATCTCCCAACTAGGGCACTCGGAGACGATGAGGATATTGGAGGACGTCAGAGCACGCCATTTGGTCTGATTTATCTTTGCCTTGCCTTTGTTATTTGTATTTGGGCCATCGCCAGGCTTGTTGGCTGAGGTCTCTTCAGTTGTACTCTTGTATTCCGCCTCTTGGCAGGTGTTTATATATGAGGATTTTCTGATTCCTTGCTTACTGGATAGGGACTCCATTGTCGTAATGGCTTTCTCTCTGAAACTAGAATCGGAGGGAATATAACCTGTAGCATATTTACATAATTGCATTTGCATTCATATTGCATGACCCAGTATTCTCGAATCCGTATCTTATTTCCTGCATCTGCAGGTTTCCAGGATTGACGAACCAAGAGTTCACCGCTACTCAACCAGAAATAACTGCAAGAGAATCATGGATCAAGTCCAGGTGGAGATGCAGGAAATTCGCGATAAGTTGAACCTGTTCATGCAGGCCATAGAGAGTATTGCTAAAGGCCAGGAGAATCTCCAGACTTTGATGCAGCCGCTGCTGACGCGTGCTAATGGGAACGGCAACAATGACCACAACTCTATGCATGTCGAAACTCTTCATGAGGATGGCCCCCCTACGCCTGTGGTTCCTCCTGTGGTGACCCCACCTGTTGTGGTTGTAAACAATGATGCTGGCGCTGGCAATGGCAACGCCGGGAATGGAAATGAGACTGTTGTTAACAATGTTGGATTTGTAGATGCCAATCTGGGCGGTGGTAACTTCAATGGTGGTAATGGTTTCGGTAACAATGGATTCGGCTATAATGACCAAGGGTTTGAGTACGGCAATCAGGGCGGAAAATTCGGCTTCAACACTCAGGGTTTCGGCTATGACGGTTTCGGTAACGCTAACCAGGGTTATGGTGGAAATGGTGCTGGATTGATTCCTGTCAACACTGGTTTCGGGCATGGTGGGGCCAACCAAGGTTTTGGTAATGGGGGACGAGGTCCCATGACTAATCAGCAAGGGTTTGGTCGCAACACTGGTTATAACGGGTACGGAAATGAGAATGTGAATTGGGGCGAAGACTGTCAAGAGGACGCCTTTTCTGGAAGAGGCATGGGATTTGAGGGGCCTGTTGACAATACTCAGAGGATTAAGATGCTTGAAGAACAGGTGAAGGGTATGGCTAATCAGAATTCTACCGGACTAGACATGACTACTATGGGCTTGGTGCCTGGGCTGAGGGTACCGCTGAAATTCAAAGCCCCTACTTTCGACAAGTATAAGGGGGACACTTGCCCTAAGGTGTATGTCCGCGCTTATTACAGAAGGATGTCTGCGTATTCAGATGACAAAAGAATGCTTATGCATTTCTTTCAAGACAGCCTGTCAGGACCGTCACTCGAGTGGTACATGGGGTTGGAGCCCGCTCAAATCAAAACCTAGAAGTAATTGGCGGATGCTTTCGTCTTGCATTATAAGTATAACAGTGATCTGGCGCCGAACCAAGTTCAATTGCAAGGTTTGTCGCAGAAGAAAGAGGAAAGCTTTAAAGAGTATGCGCAGAGATGGCGCGATATGGCAGCAAGAGTACATCCTCCGTTAGCTGAAAGAGAAATGAATAGCATGTTCATTGGAACGTTCACGGGGATATATTACGAAAAGTTGTTTAATGTTTCGTTGAGCATTTTTTCAGATTTGATTCTTATGGGTGAGATGGTCGAAGACAGTATTAAGGTTGGAAGATTCCAAGCAGGTGAGTCTGCCCCCGCAGGAGGTACAAGAAAAGCATTTGGTGGTAGGCGTCAAGGTGATTCTAGTGCTGTGTTTGGCGGCAGAGGTCGGGGTAGAGGACTGAGTCAGTATGCTCAGCATCAACAGGTCGCTAGTGTTACCATCCCTTTTCCACAACAATAACAACAGCAGCCGCAGCAGCAGCAACAACAAAGGCAACACCCCGCCCAACGCAGAATCCTAGAGGGCAAGCCAAGGCGAGTATTTGAAACGCCTCCTTCCACATACGCCGAGCTGCTTCAAACCCTGCTAGGATTGAAGTTGGTCGAGAAAAGGACCATGGCACCGTTAACGGGCAATCCTCCGTTTGGCTATGATGCTGGTAAACATTGTGATTTCCACTCCGGGGCGCCCGGACATGATATTGAAGGTTGTCATGCGTTTAAACATAAAGTCCAAGACTTGTTGGACAGCAAAGCTATCAACTTTGGACAGGCGGGTCCAAATATAGTACAGCAGCCTATGCCCAATCACGGGGCAAACGCCATCCTGACCGAGGAGAATTTGAATCTAGTGACGGATGTCAATGAGCTGAAGACACCGTTGGGTGAGATCAAAAGCAGGTTGTTAAAAGGGGGTGTATTCCCCGGGTGTGATGAATATTGCTTGGACTGTTGGATACAGCCAGAGGGTTGTAATGATTTGAAACAAGGTATTCAAGCTTTGATGAATGAAGGAACATTGCGGTTTGATAGAACCACTGTTGAAAAGCCGGTAGAGGCATTGTGTGATGAGCAGAACGATATTTCCACAGTGACGATTCCACGGAAAACAATAACAATAACGGCGCCCGCCAGGCGGCCGACGATCACTATTACTAAAGCAGGGCCAGTCCCTTTTGAAAGTACTAAAGTAGTGCCATGGACTTACAGGTTGGAGGTATATTGCGATGGTGAGAAAATTGAGGTAAATAAACAACCAGCTAGAGTTGTAGATAATGTGGTCGGAACATGAGGTATGACCAGAAGTGGGAGAATCTTCACATCACCTGAGGTAGAGGCAGAAAGATTGGCAAAGGGGAAAGCCAAGGTAGATGAGAGTGGCCCCTCGCAGACAAAGGAAAAGGAAACATCGCTTAAGGATGTGGAAGAGTTTATGAGGCTCTGTCGCACCTTAAAAATTCATTTCGAACATACGACCCTCGCGCAAAAGGCGCGAAAATGCGGTTCGACAGAGTCGCCACCGAACTTTATTTTTTCCGAATGAACGGGAGAGGAAAATATTGAGAAAACCTCATAAACACGGAAGGAACACGGCCATCGCAACCATATTCCTGGGTTCGGGAGTCGGTTACGCGAGGGGAAGGTATTAGCACCCCTCACATCCGTTGTACTCAACGGGAACCTCTTAATTCGAGTTGTTATGGATGTTAGCTAAACTTAATCTTCTCTTCTCACTACTAAATGCTAAAGGATACTATAAAGGATAAATACGCTATGGGAAAGAGGATGGTTAGAGGATATGGTGCTCGCCAAGGATTGGGGCCCTTGTGCCTACGTATGCTCATTCGGACGAGAATAAGAAATCAGAGCGTCGTAGTTCGACTACGGGAAAGGATGGGGCAAATGGAAGATGGAGGGAATTGTGCTCGCCAAGATCATCGCAATCTTGTGCCTACGTATATTACATTCAAGGGTGAATGAAGAATCAGAGCAGTCGTAGTTCGTGGGTACGACCACGAAAGAAACGGGTTTGAATTGGATTTGAAGTGGGTACGGATGACGACTACTTGAAGCTTAAGAAAGACTTCTCGGACCCAAGTAATTGGGAGAGTGAACCAAAGACTTGGAACTCTCTCTTTTTCATCTTGAAGATAAGGTAGTGTTTGAAAGGGTGAAGTTGAATTGATGACGATTACTTGAAGCTTAAGAAAGACTTCTCAGACCCCAAGTAATCGGGAAAGTGAACCAAAGACTTGGAACACTCTCTTTTTATCGCAAGAGGAGTTGTGTTTGAAAAGATGTTTGAAATGATGACAATTACTTGAAGTTTATGAAAGACTTCTCGGACCCCAAGTAATCGGGAGAGCGAACCAAAGACTTGGGACACTCCCTTTTTCATCGTGAAAGGAAAGTCGTTTGAAATGGTGTTTGGGAAGATGAGTAGTTGGAGATAGTTGAATGTTGTCGAGTTGTTAATGTTATTTAAAGGCGTCAATTTCTCACACACGAATAAGATAACTCGCACCCAAACAATCGAAAGCAAGCTCAAAGACTTGAACCCACTCTTTACACCTTGAAAAAGCGCTAAATAATTGTTAATTGATTGATAATTTGTTTCGAAAATCCGCTTGACGTTGGATCAAGGGTTTGACTCATTATCGCGTGCAAAGCGTGTTGAAAATGAAATTATTTGAAAAAAGAGACCGACTTGACTTACGCATCAAGGGTCGAGTTGCAATAGGTTGATGGCGAATGCGTATGAGCACTCGACTTACGGGTTGTTTGAAAGTGGCTCGATGATGAATCGAGAATTAGTTTGAAGATAGTTTGAATCCGCTCTAGTCCCTATGGGTGCTCCTAGGAGATAAACTAATAATCAAAGAAATACGAAACATACATCGGAATGGGAGAGGGGTACATGTAATTTACACGGGATTGCACGAAATAAAGGGGTCTCATTGTCAGGTAGCCCAAGAGAAAGTCGTGTGTGTGCATTGTGTCCTAAACTACGCCTTGAGCAAAGTCGGGCACGACTCGAAGTTAGGATACCTACAAATGACCAAAGATCCAACAGTCCACCAATTTGGCTTTTAGGAGTTTCGATAATTTATTAGGTATTTTCGAATATGGGTGAATGAATATGAATAAATATGATAATAATAACATATAGTAAGATAAATATGATAATATGAATAAAATGGATAAAAAACGATAAAAAATAGAAAATGAAAAGTTTAAAAAAGTTGGTCTCGGGTTTGTTATTCTTCATCAATAATTTGACAGAAAAATAACTTTGGGGTATCGTCATCGACCAAAAATGAGAAAATATGAAAAAAAAAACCTCAAATAAAAAAGAAAATGTTAAAACTTAACTCTTATTAAAACTAAATAAAAATTCTAAAATTATATACATAAATATTATAAAAATTAAATCTTTAAAAATATATTAACAATCTGAAGATATTTTCTTTTTTATTAAAACTAATATGATAATACGGTTAATTTATATAAAGAAAACATATTGAAATTTTTCTTTAAAAAACTGAGATATTTACATTTTTTTTAAAAAGAAACCAGGGGGAATAGATCTAGGATGGGAGTGTGTAAGAAAAGGGATTAATTCTCGATGGGCTAGAAAGCCCAATGAACCCAACACTAGGGGTTAGTCCGCACCAACTCATCAAAAAAAAAAAGAAAATAACAAAGATAACAAAGGCTTTGTTTACAAAAAGAAGGATGGAAATTCAAAGTAGGTGCAAAAGAAACAAAAAAACATCGTCGCATGAACAAAGACCATGGAAGGAACACATTAAATGCATAGAGCACAACGACCATGGAAACAAATGAAAATGGAGAGGCGAACAACCCAGACGAGATGAGCAACCTTGATTCTCAGTTGATTGGTTTAATTTTGATCTTTGCTATGAATCGGTTTGTTTCCACTTTCTCCCTTTTGCTCACTAGTTCGATTCAAACTCAGTTCAATTCCTTCTTTCATCTCGCTTCTCAATCTCAACTATATCGAAATTGGTTTCGGTTATGTTCTGATTTTGGGCATTGATTGAAAATTCGGGAAGGGTTTGTTGTTGATGTGTTGAAGAGGAACAAATGGAAGAAGAAGCTTGAAATTTGTCACGGTTATGGATCTTTGTGGGTGAAGAGAGCGACGGGTTTTGAAGGGAGAATGGTTTAAAGGTTGAAGGAAGGTGTTGTTGTGGTTGGAATTTTCGGTTTGGTGAGGACTTTGTGGTTTTGAAAGAAAAATTTGCAGAAAGGATTTGGAAGTTGGTGAAAAAGGGGTTTGAGGTTTATGTAAATTTGGGTCCTTATGTTGTGGAAGATGAAGAGTAAACGGAGATTTCGATGAATGGCATTTGAAGGTTTTCTTCCCCGCCCTTGTTGTTGGGCCAAGAAGTGGGTCTTAAGGTTGAAGATTTCTGATTGAGTCCAAGGAAAAGGTTTCTGGTGGTCTTTTGTTTTTTTCCCTGGAAAGCTACCTCTCGTGCCGTTGTATATTGAAGGTCAGATGAGCAAAAAAAATTTCATCAGCTATTCATTTTTGTCCCCTTTTTCTCGGTCTCCCTGTTTCAAAAATTTTAATCACTCCTACCTTTTCCTTTTGCAGAAAGTATGTCTTTTCTTTTTCATGTATGAGCTTTTTTCACATTATTTGTATGTAATGGATTAACCTACTAAGGACCGTCTTTCTGCAAGTTGTGGCTGAAAGCGTGATTATGGTATAGTACAATAGCAGTTGTGAAGTCCTCTTTACGGTACGACTTGCTGCAGGTTTGTGGTGCTCACAGGCTACTGCCCTTTTCTAAGTAGTGACAATACGATTGATGGTTTTGGTTTGAATTCAAACATCAAGGGGATGTCGCTATTGTATCGGTCTGTTGTGTTTTTGCTATCGTGAAAATAATGGTGTGAGGCTTGGTACAATTTGATGGTGATAATTGGACAGGAGCTTGTACGATACTGCTGGTGTAAGTGGGTGCAGGATTTGAAAAGGAAAATTGTGGGGAGCCACCACTTTTCTTTTGCCTAATAGGAGTGGAGTGGATGCTTTTTCTGTTGTGTATGAGAGGTGGTTTGCGGTAAAATGGAAATTCACGCGTCTTCGTACGAACAGTGTCTTGCAAGCATTTTTATAAAAAAAAATTTAATATAAAATAGAACAGGTGAATTCAGAATAAAGGACAATGGCCTATTTCAAATTATTTCTTACCATGGGCCTTGCTGAAACTCCCTTTTTTTTTATATGGAAAAGGATAATGGACTTTGGCATGTGCCATTTTTTGAGTCTTTTGTAATATGGACCTTATTGTAACTCTTTGTAAAATGTATTGGTTTGGTAAAAGAAAAAAGAGTATTATTTTATAATGAATTTGTACTTGAGTGAATGAGTGTATGTTTTTTTGCAATTTGATAGCACACAATGAATGCATGTTTTGTAATGGAATTTTGGGCTTGAAAATTGATTGGAAAGGATGGATAAATAATAAAAAAACGAATAAAAAGTGATATGGATCTTCGGAACTTGAATGGAATGAACATGGAATCAAGAATGGATTATGAATAGAATTGAGAATCGATTGTGAATAGAATTGAGAATGGATTGTGAATATATCAATGGATTTGGAAATGGAATTAAAATAACATGACTCAACATGAATTGCTCTGGTTAGAACCTTGATTGAAAATTTTAAACCCACCACTTAAACTATGAAACATACTCCCCCCTGAGCAATGGACTTCACTCACCATCTTCCCACACATACCTGGCCTAATATCCTCAAGCGAAAAATACGACATATCTGGACTTTTTATATATAAAGCAAGTGGGTGAATGGAGGTTGCATAAAGGTAGGACAAATTTGGGGTATGATAGATGCCCCTATCTAATTGGCTTAGACCGAGTAAGATGAACTGTTATGGCGCTCACTCTTTCAAGGTAGAAGACAATTAGATATAAAAAAGACTCTGAATTTATCCGAAAAGAAAAGGAAAGTTTGGGAATTGGAAATGCTGGATGAGGTGTACCTCTGAGTAAACTGTAAATAATAGCAACATGTCGCCATCACCAAAAGGATGATGGGACAAAACACACACGACTACTACCACCAAAAGGGATGATAGAGCAAAACACACCCGCACAATCTGGCATTAATGACTATGACAGGCCCCCCCCACCAAAAGGATGACGGAGCGAAGCTCACACCAAACATATCGCATAATCTATCATTAATGACTATGATAGACCCCCCACCAAAAGGATGACGGAGCGAAACACACGCCAAACAATATCGCACAATCTATCATTAATGACTATGATAGACCCCCCACCAAAAGGACGATGGAGCGAAACACAAATAAACTATCGCACAATCTATCATTAATGACTATGACAGACCCCCCACCAAAAGGATGACGGAGCGAACTCACACTAAACATATCGCACAATCTATCATTAATGACTATGATAGACCCCCCACCAAAAGGATGACGGAGCGAACTCACACTAAGCATATCACACAATCTATCATTAATGACTATGATGAACCCCCCACCAAAAGGATGACAGAGCGAAACACAAATAAACTATCGCACAACCTATCATTAATGACTATGACAGACCCCCCACCAAAAGGATGACGGAGCAAACTCACACTAAACATATCGCACAATCTATCATTAATGACTATGATAGACCCCCCACCAAAAGGATGACAGAGCGAACTCACACTAAGCATATCACACAATCTATCATTAATGACTATGATAGACCCCCCACCAAAAGGATGACAGAGCGAAACACACGCCAAACAATATCGCACAATCTATCATTAATGACTATGATAGACCCCCCACTAAAAGGATGACGGAGCAAACTCACACTAAGCATATCACACAATCTATCATTAATGACTATGATAGACCCCCCACCAAAAGGATGACGGAGCGAACTCACACTAAGCATATCGCAAAATCTATCATTAATGACTATGATAGACCCCCCACCAAAAGGATGACGGAGCGAAACACACGCCAAACAATATCGCACAATCTATCATTGATGACTATGATAGACCCCCCACCAAAAGGATGACGGAGCGAACTCACACTAAGCATATCGCACAATCTATCATTAATGACTATGATAGACCCCCCACCAAAAGGATGACGGAGCGAAACACACGCCAAACAATATCGCACAATCTATCATTAATGACTATGATAGACCCCCCACCAAAAGGATGACGGAGCGAACTCACACTAAGCATATCGCATAATCTATCATTAATGACTATGATAGACCCCCCACCAAAAGGATGACGAAGCGAAACATACACACAAGTTGCTATCACCAAAAGGATGATAGAACAAACACAAATTGAAGGCTACCAACACCAAAAGGATGCAGGCTAGGTTGAACCGACGAAGTTTGGCTATCACCAAAAGGATGATAGTAAGGCAATTGACAACAGTCACGCTTGCTGAATACAACTCATTGGCAAACACCCAAGAGGAAGATTGGATTGAAATGAAACAACGGGGTACACCCACCGTCTTGCTTGGAAATCATAATTTTGTTGAAATGATTTCATGGTTACGCCCATGAACTCTGAAGAGGATGCCCCTGACTGGGCTGATTTTGTCTTGATGTCTTGTCTTGCTCAACAAAAGGCTGAACAACTTCATGAGGAATGCTCACAGTTTTGCTGAAGATGCCCCTGCTCGGGTTGGATCTTGCACTGAACTTCTTGTATTTGCCCAACAAAAGGTTGAACAACTTTGTGGGAAACGCTCACGGTCTTGAATGGTATGCCCCTGACTGGGCTGAATGTTGATTTGAAGATCTGATCAACCACAAGGTTGAAATACGTCATGGGAGACGCCCATAGTCCTTGAAAAATGCCCCTGACTGAGCTGAATCTTGCTTTGAATAACTTCGAATTTTGTGGGAGAAACCCACAATTGCAGAAGATTTCCCCTGACTGGGCTGATGATCGCTTTGAAACTCCTGATATTCGTGGGAGAAATCCACGACCTTTGTGGAAGATGCCCTTGACCGGGCTGATGTTGGTATTGGAAATCTTCAAGATTGATCCTGGACCTTGACTTGCATATATGAATGTTGGATGATAAATGATATTCCATATGAGTGGAAGTGCAAATGCAAATGCTGATGCGCGGAGATGCAAGAGCTGGGGAAGTATGGTATAATTGGAGTATGCATATGATGCAGGATACTTATGAGGTCAAATGCGATGCATATGATGCATATGATTGCAGACAGGTAACTGGAAATGCAGGGAGACGCCAACGTGGTGGACTTTGGGTGGTTTCCAATGCGAATTGGACTTCGGGTGGTGGGAGGGATTGACTTCCTCGACACGCAGTTTGCTGAAGACGCCATGATTGACACAGGCGAAGATACTCTGGATGCCCCAAGTCTGGGTACTTGGTGATTTGTTGTGAATTTCCTTCAGAGAAGGTTGCAACTTTGCTTGATGGTCAGGACGACCTGGTCTTGCCCTAGTTTGAACATGGCAATGGTCTGCCCCAGATTAACCAGTTCTGACATATGGAAGTTGAACTCGGATGACTTGCCCCTGCTCGAGTTGTTGAGTGATTTGCCCCAGCCTGCGGGTTCTGAGGTAGTATTGCTTCGTGTCAGCCACTAGGAGTTAAATTCTTCCTTGATTGCCCCTTGTTGGAATGTCTTTGAATACCTATCACTGATTTGCAATTAAAATTGTACACCCACAAATGGTAATATTAATGCAAAGTTCAAGGCAAGTTTTGAAAAAGTGTTTTTTTTATTGAAGGTGTCGTGATAGTGAGACGAATGGACCGTTAGCCCAAACATTGTGCTAATTTTGATTGGTGTAGAAGATATAACAAGGATAATGACACCAATGCTGATGATTAGCAATCATGTAAGGAGTCAGGTTACGCAACCTTGCAATAGTATGCTTTCAGAATAAACCACGCCTCAATTAGGTCTTTCGAGGGTTATAACGTGGTTTGGTTTACGATTATGAAACAAAAGATGTTAGGCTCAAAGTATGGTTTGTACCCACCCATTCTTCTTAATGATCTCCAGTCTTACGCTCAGTTAATTCTACACTTGTCTTGACGGTATAAACTTGATGATTCAAGGTTTGCTCGTCGTGGCAGTCACCTTATTTTGGTTTTTTGATGGATGTCAGTGCCCCTTTTGATTTGGGTGGCCACTGAATATTATTTGTTTTTGTTGAGGGTTTCGGGGTCCTCTTTTGCTTTTGTTTTTTGATCCCTAACTTTTGCATGGATTGACTTTGCTTGTCAGGTCCATCGGGATTGCCTTGATTTTGCCTAAGTCCCCTCTAAGGTGTTTGACTTAGCAGGATTTTAATGTTTTTTTGGATTTTGTTGGAAGGTTGTGACTGCCATAGCATGAGTCATTGCTTGTGGATTCAAGTGCGGAGTTGAATTGACTGAACACTACCCTACCCCAGGTTGAGTGTAAAGGTTTGAATATCCGAAGGAAACTACTACTTCTAGGCTCGAAGTGGTTTACTAGGGATTAACTCCTTATATCTCCGGTGTTTGGGGAATTGAAGCAATGCATGTACATCATTGACGAGATTCGGTTCGAAAGCATACGGTTTGCAATTATGGGTATCTTGTTTTCATCATCCTCCCTCAAATCAAGCTAAACAACAGTGCATAGAATGGAGTGAATAAATGTGTCGGTGATAAGTGAAAAATGAGTGAATACGACATAACTAATTCAAAACATGCATAAACGATACATTAATGAAAACCGAATACGAATGACAATTATTCAAATCATACAATACTTAAACAAAGACAAATATAAGAAATGCGAATAATGAAATGGCAACATGACTGCCTTCTTCGGGGAATGACTTGACTGGAATCGATCTGATGTTGGCGCTAGTTGACTGGTGGCATCGGATTGTTGATGACATTTGGAGACTTCCCATTGAAGTTGATAGCATCCCTGTCGATCATGTCTTGAATTATGTGCTTGAAAGCTCTGCAGTCCTCAATGGTATGACCTGGAGCGCCCTTATGAAACTCACAATGAGCATTTGCATCGTAATCGGCAGGAATGACAGTTGGAGGAGCCAAATCTCTCGGAACAACAACTTTCTTCTCCATCAACCGAGCAAAGATTTTAGCATATGTCATTGGTAGACGATCAAAGACTCTATCTGGCCTCCATGTTCTCTACTGACGCTGTGGGCGAGTACCTTGTCGTTGCTGAGTAGCTTGCATCTGCTGTTGCTAAGGAGGATACTGATATCCTTGCTGGTTGTAGGCTTGTTGCTGAGGAGCCTGTCGCTGTGGCATCTGAGCTTGCACTGCTTGAACAGCTGGCTGATAAGGCATTGGAGCATATTGTGCGGCAGCAACATACAGATACTGATAATAGGGAACTTGATAAGGCATAGGAGCAGGAGCTTGTTGAGAAGCTTGCCCTTTCTGCAAAGAGATGGAATTTGTTTCGCCCTATTTCTTCTTGTATCCATTGAAAGGCTTCTTGGCATTGGCCTGGTTGTTAGAACCTCCTGAGATCTTTCCACTCTTCAGCCCTTCTTCAATTCTCTCGCCAACGATCACCAAGTCAGAAAATCCAGCGGAGACACTACCAATCAGCTTTTCGTAGTACTGGCCTTGTAAATTACCCATGAAGATGTCAATCAGTTCACGGTCAACAAGAGGTGGATGCACCCTTGCGGCTAGCTCTCTCCATCGTTGCGCGTACTCCTTGAAGGATTCGTTGTCCTTCTGAGTCATACTCTGAAGTTGAGTACGATTCGGAGAAAGATCAGTGTTGTACTTATACTGTTTAACAAATGCATCGGCTAGCTCAGCCCAAGTGTGTACACTGTTACGTTCCAGCTGCATATACCATTCGAGTGATGCCCCATACAAACTTTCTTGGAAGCAATGAATCATGAGCTTTTCGTCTCTAGAATAGGCAGCCATCTTGCGACAGTACATCTTCAGATGAATGTTTGGACAACTGAGACCTTTGTATTTCAAAAATTCTGGCACTTTGAACTTGGGAGGAATGACAACATCAGGCACCAAGCATAATTCCAAAGCACTGAAAGAATTTGAATTGTGCCCCTCCATGGCTCGGAGTTTCTCGGCTAGATCTCGGCACATCTTCATGGCTTCTGAATCCTGAACAGCAACAGGACTGGAAATGGGGATAGCAGCATGATAGTTCTGAACATCGTCATAATGATCCATCAGAGTATCTTCGGTATGGGGAGCTGGGATCTGCACGACAACAGGTTGGGCTTGCGGGATAGCTCCAATGGTAACTCCGGGCGCTGGGGTTGGATGAGAAGTGTACCCTTCGGCTGCGTTATTGAAGTTCAACGGCATCCCATGAGGATTTGGAATTGGAACCAAAGGGATGGCAGTAGACCCTTGTCCTTGACCATTGTTGTTGACGACAGCAGCGGCTTCACGCTGTTCTTCCTCTCTTCTGGTCGTGAGGATGGCTTCAAGGATCTGGTCGATCTTTCCTTTCATAGAATCCAACTCTTCCCTGAAGGCAGCTTGCTCCTGCTGAATCTGCTCCATCATTCGTCTTGTATTGGCCCTAGTTGCGTACTGCTGTCGAGGAATCAGCTTGATTTACTGGATAGGAAGGAAAGAGAAACATGAGAAACTGCTTAAGGAAGGAGAATGCAAGATGCACAACAAATGAGATGCAATGCAAATGATATGCAATGCAATATGCAAGATCCAGGATCACAGGATCAAAAATTCAAACAGTTCTAAGATTTAGCCGGGTGAACGGTTCAAGGATCACAGTCACTGCTCAAAGGAACCCCCACGGGTAGGATTCTAAAACGGGTAGGTGCCTAGAGTCATGGACATCTTTCAAAGATATTACTGCCATGACAAAGCCTCATCATGATGATAATATCCTCAAAAGAATCTCCTTTAGGTGAGGTTCTCGTATCTTCCACGCGAGAAAGACTTCTCGGAGGCATCAACTGCACAACCATCGTCACACGGATTCTAGAAAAGGTTCTCAGAGTCATAGATCGAGGTTGAAAATATTACTGCAAGAAAGTAATACGTTCAAGGGATCTCATCTGATTGGGGCGTTCATATTAATTCACAAAGAATTAACACTACCAACCACTATGGATAAAATGGTTTATAGTCCTTGGGATCGACAATTCAAACTAGAAAACATTATTGTCATGGCAAAGACTTACCACAACAACAACATCTCCAAGGAATCTACTCCAAGCGGGGTTTTCGCTTCAACTTAACGTGAAAGACTCCACGCAAGTCTCCACTACACAACCACCATCCTAATCCTAGGGTTATACTCGGACTCGGGTGTAGAGCCATCTCACAAAGTAACCATAAGCATAGCAACCCCCACAATGCCTCAAGCACAGGTAACCAAGACAAGGATACCAACAGATAAGCGAAAAGAAAATAAAAGACAACAAGCTAACAACTCAAACTAAGATAGGCTCGACTCTCTTTTGCATGGAGCAATATTCCCCAGCAGAGTCGCCACCTGTCGTACCTCAAAAATTCATTTCGAACATACGACCCTCGCGCAAAAGGCGCGGAAACGCGGTTCGACAGAGTCGCCACCGAACTTTATTTTTCCCGAATGAACGGGAGAGGAAAATATCGAGAAAACCTCATAAACGCGGAAGGAACACGGCCGTCGCAACCATATTCCTGGGTTCGGGAGTCGGTTACGCGAGGGGAAGGTATTAGCACCCCTCACATCCGTTGTACTCAACGGGAACCTCTTAATTCGAGTTGTTATGGATGTTAGCTAAACTTAATCTTCTCTTCTTACTACTAAATGCTAAAGGATACTATAAAGGATAAAGACGCTAGGGGAAAGGGGATGGTTAGAGGATAGGGTGCTCGCCAAGGATTGGGGCCCTTGTGCCTACGTATGCTCATTTGGACGAGAATGAGAAATCAGAGCGTCGTAGTTCGACTACGAGAAAGGATGGGGCAAATGGAAGATGGAGGGAATTGTGCTCGCCAAGATCATCGCAATCTTGTGCCTACGTATCTTACATTCAAGGGTGAATGAAGAATCAGAGCAGTCGTAGTTCGTGGATACGACCATGAAAGAAATGGGTTTGAATTGGATTTGAAGTGGGTACGGATGCCGACTACTTGAAGCTTAAGAAAGACTTCTCGGACCCAAGTAATCGGGAGAGTGAACCAAAGACTTGGAACTCTCTCTTTTTCATCTTGAAGATAAGGTAGTGTTTGAAAGGGTGAAGTTGAATTGATGACGATTACTTGAAGCTTAAGAAAGACTTCTCGGACCCCAAGTAATCGGGAAAGCAAACCAAAGACTTGGAACACTCTCTTTTTATTCCAAGAGGAGTTGTGTTTGAAAAGATGTTTGAAATGATGACAATTACTTGAAGTTTAGGAAAGACTTCTCGGACCCCAAGTAATCGGGAGAGCGAACCAAAGACTTGGGACACTCCCTTTTTCATCGTGAAAGGAAAGTCGTTTGAAATGGTGTTTGGGAAGATGAGTAGTTGGAGATAGTTGAATGTTGTCGAGTTGTTAATGTTATTTAAAGGCGTCAATTGCTCACACACGAATAAGATAACTCACACCCAAACAATCGAAAGCAAGCTCAAAGACTTGAACCCACTCTTTACACCTTGAAAAAGCGCTAAATAATTGTTAATTGATTGATAATTTGTTTCGAAAATCCGCTTGACGTTGGATCAAGAGTTTGACTCATTATCGCGTGCAAAGCGTGTTGAAAATGAAATTATTTGAAAAAAGAGACCGACTTGACTTACGCATCAAGGGTCGAGTTGCAATAGGTTGATGGCGAATGCGTATGAGCACTCGACTTACGGGTTGTTCGAAAGTGGCTCGATGATGAATCGAGAATTAGTTTGAAGATAGTTTGAATCCGCTCTAGTCCCTATGGGTGCTCCTAGGAGACAAACTAATAATCAAAGAAATACGAAACATACATCGGAATGGGAGAGGGGTACATGTAATTTACACGGAATTGCATGAAATAAAGGGGTCTCATTGTCAGGTAGCCCAAGAGAAAGCTGTGTGTGTGCATTGTGTCCTAAACTACGCCTTGAGCAAAGTCGGGCACGACTCGAAGTTAGGATACCTGCAAATGACCAAAGATCCAACAGTCCACCAATTTGGCTTTTAGGAGTTTCGATAATTTATTAGGTATTTTCGAATATGGGTGAATGAATATGAATAAATATGATAATAATAACATATAGTAAGATAAATATGATAATATGAATAAAATGGATAAAAAACGATAAAAAATAGAAAATGAAAAGTTTAAAAAAGTTGGTCTCGGGTTTGTTATTCTTCATCAATAATTTGATAGAAAAATAACTTTGGGGTATCGTCATCGACCAAAAATGAGAAAATATGAAAAAAAATACCTCAAATAAAAAAGAAAATGTTAAAACTTAACTCTTATTAAAACTAAATAAAAATTCTAAAATTATATACATAAATATTATAAAAATTAAATCTTTAAAAATATATTAACAATCTGAAGATATTTTCTTTTTTATTAAAACTAATATGATAATACAGTTAATTTATATAAAGAAAACATATTGAAATTTTTCTTAAAAAAAACTGAGATATTTACATTTTTTAAAAAAAGAAACCAGGGGGAATAGATCTAGGATGGGAGTGTGTAAGAAAAGGGATTAATTCTCGATGGGCTAGAAAGCCCAATGAACCCAACACTATGGGTTAGTCCGCACCAACTCATCAAAAAAAAAAAGAAAATAACAAAGATAACAAAGGCTCTGTTTACAAAAAGAAGGATGGAAATTCAAAGTTGGTGCAAAAGAAACAAAAAAACACCGTCGCATGAACAAAGACCATGGAAGGAACACATTAAATGGATAGAGCACAACGACCATGGAAACAAATGAAAATGGAGAGGCGAACAACCCAGACGAGACGAGCAACCTTGATTCTCAGTTGATTGGTTTAATTTTGATCTTGGCTATGAATCGGTTTGTTTCCACTTTCTCCCTTTTGCTCACTGGTTCGATTCAAACTCATTTCAATTCCTTCTTTCATCTCGCTTCTCAATCTCAACTATATTGAAATAGGTTTCGGTTATGTTCTGATTTTGGGCATTGATTGAAAATTCGGGAAGGGTTTGTTGTTGATGTGTTGAAGAGGAACAAATGGAAGAAGAAGCTTGAAATTTGTCACGGTTATGGATCTTTGTGGGTGAAGAGAGCGACGGGTTTTGAAGGGAGAATGGTTTAAAGGTTGAAGGAAGGTGTTGTTGCGGTTGGAATTTTCGGTTTGGTGAGGACTTTGTGGTTTTGAAAGAAAAATTTGCAGAAAGGATTTAGAAGTTGGTGAAAAAGGGGTTTGAGGTTTATGTAAATTTGGGTCGTTCTATTGTGGAAGATGAAGAGTAAACGGAGATTTCGATGAATGGCATTTGAAGGTTTTCTTCCCCGCCCTTGTTGTTGGGCCAAGAAGTGGGTCTTAAGGTTGAAGATTTATGATTGAGTCCAAGGAAAAGGTTTCTGGTGGTCTTTTATTTTTTTCCCTGGAAAGCTACCTCTCGTGCCGTTGTATATTGAAGGTCAGATGAGCAAAAACTTTTTCATCAGCTATTCATTTTTGTCCCCTTTTTCTCGGTCTCCCTGTTTCAAAAATTTTAATCACTCCTACCTTTTCCTTTTGCAAAAAGTCTGTCTTTTCTTTTTCATGTATGAGCTTTTTTCACATTATTTGTATGTAATGGATTAACCTACTAAGGACCGTCTTTCTGCAGGTTGTGGTTGAAAGCGTGATTATGGTGTAGTACAATAGCAGCTGTGAAGTCCTCTTTACGGTACGACTTGCTACAGGTTTTTGGTGCTCACAGGCTGCTGTCCTTTTCTAAGTAGTGACAATACGATTGATGGTTTTGGTTTGAATTCAGACATCAAGGGGATGTCGCTGTTGTATTGGCTTTTGTGTTTTTGCTATCGTGAAAATAATGGTGTGAGGCTTGGTACAATTTGATGGTGATAATTGGACAGGAGCTTGTACGATACTGCTGCTGTAAGTGGGTGCAGGATTTGAAAAGGAAAATTGTGGGGAGCCACCACTTTTCTTTTGCCTAATAGGAGTGGAGTGGATGCTTTTTGTGTTGTGTATGGGAGGTGGTTTGCAGTAAAATGGAAATTCACGCGTCTTCGTACGAACAGTGTCTTACAAGCATTTTTATAAAAAAATTTTTAATATAAAACAGAACAGGTGAATTCAGAATAAAGGACAATGGCCTATTTCAAATTATTTCTTACCATGGGCCTTGCTGAAACTCTCTTTTTTTTTATATGGAAAAGGATAATGGGCTTTGGCATGTGTCATTTTTTGAGTCTTTTGTAATATGGACCTGTATTGTAACTCTTTGTAAAATGTATTGGTTTGGTAAAAGAAAATAGAGTATTATTTTATAATGAATTTGTACTTGAGTGAATGAGTGTATGTTTTTTTTGCAATTTTATAGCACACAATGAATGCATGTTTTGTAATGGAATTTTGGGCTTGAAAATTGATTGGAAAGGATGGATAAATAATAAAAAACGAATAAAAAGTGATATGGATCTTCGGAACTTGAATGGAATGAACATGGAATCAAGAATGGATTATGAATAGAATTGAGAATGGATTGTGAATAGAATTGAGAATGGATTGTGAATATATCAATGGATTTGGAAATGGAATTAAAATAACATGACTCAACATGAATTGCTCTGGTTAGAACCTTGATTGAAAATTTTAAACCCACCACTTAAACTGTGAAACATACTCCCCCTTGAGCAATGGACTTCACTCAGCATCTTCCCACACATACCTGGCCTAATATCCTCAAGCGAAAAATACGACATATCTGGACTTTTTTTATATAAAGCAAGTGGGTGAATGGAGGTTGCATAAAGGTAGGACAAATTTGGGGTATGACAGGCTCATCCGTAAAAGTGATTACAAAATCGTAGAGCACCTCCAGCAAACGCAATCAAAGATCTCGATCTTGTCACTGCTATTATGTTCCGAGGCCCATCGGAACGCGTTGCTGAAGATTCTAGACACGTCGTTTGTACCCCCAAGATGTTTCGGTTAATCAGTTAGAAGGGGTGATGGCGCATGTTAATGCAGGCCATAGTTTGGGATTTACGGATTTTGATTTGACCCCGAGGGGGAGAGAGCATAATATGGCGCTGCATGTCTCAGTTGAATGCAAGGGCACGGTCATGTCCCATGTTTTAGTGGATACGGGGTCTTCCTTGAATGTGCTTCCGAAGAAAGCAATGATGAAATTGGATATCAGGGGGATTCTCTGCACGCCTAGTGACCTGGTGGTCAGGGCATTCGATGGTACGAGGAGGTCAGTCTTCGGATCGATAACATTATCGTTGCAAGTGGGGCCGGAAATTTTTGAAACTGAATTATATATAATGGACATCCAGCCAGCATATAGTTGTTTCCTTTGGACGCCCATGGATCCATGCTGCCGGGGCAGTCACGTCCACGTTGCACCAAAAGTTGAAGTATATGGTGGGAGATAGTGTCGTCACTGTTTGTGGAGAAGAAGATATTCTGGTTAGCCATTTGTCGTCATTCAGATATGTGGAAGTCGACGGCGAAATCCACTAGACACCCTGTCAAGCATTTGAAGGGCTAAAGATTAAAGATAATGCTCCAGCACCCAAGATATCAGATGTAGCAGTGTCGTCTTACAAGGAGGCCCAGGCTCTAGTGCAGACAGGCAAAACCAAGGGCTGGGGTCAGGTGTTGGAGATTCCCGTGAAGAACGACAGGTTCGGGCTTGGATATCATCCTTCGTCATCAGCATCCTCTTCAGGAACGCCCAAGTTCAGAGGGCCAATAACCATTACGCCAAGTGGAGTGAGCTTCGAGACTATCAATGCTGTTTCTGATTCTGAAGAAGGAGATAGCGACTGTGATATGGATGCATGGATCAAGCCAGACGTGCCCGGACAAAGTCTCTGCAATTGGTCTATCCGGGAAACTGTTCCTGTGACAACTAAACAGTAATGATTTGTTTTCTTAATTGTTGAATAAACTTGTGCCCTACCCGGGGCATAATGATTTTGATTAGGGCCATTTGGTTATGTACATAACATTGTTTAATCATGAATAAAGGCGTTTTTCATATACAAATGTTGTGATCCCTGTTTTTCCTGATTTTTACAATAAAATGGCAACGTGGTTATTTGCTTTGTACGTGTTTTGAAGCATTTAACCATTTCCTTTATAGGATTACTATTTCAGATGACATCTATGAACCGCCTATGACTCGCTTCGACTTTGAGCACCCGGTATTTCAGGCTGAAGAAGAGATTGTCGAAGATGGCGAAGTTCCAGAAGAGCTGACTTGGTTATTGAAACAAGAAGAAAGAATCATTCTGCCTCATGAGGAGGTCATCGAGATTATCAATTTAGGGTCGGAAGGGGTTGAGAAAAACATCCGTATAGGGGCTGCACTACAAAGCGACATCAAGCAAAGGCTGGTTGAGATGCTCAAAGAGTACAATGATATTTTTGCTTGGTCGTACGAGGACATGCCTGGGCTGGATACGGATATGGTTGTTCACCGTCTACCATTAAAAGAAGAATGCCCACCGGTTAAGCAGAAACTCCGAAGAACTAGACCGGACATGGCTGTGAAGATTAAAGAGGAAGTGCAAAAACAGTGGAATGCTGGTTTCCTAGCTGTTACAAAATATCCCTCATGGGTCGCTAATATTGTGCCAGTACCAAAGAAAGACGGTAAGGTGCGAATGTGCGTAGACTACCGTGACTTGAATAAAGCAAGCCCGAAAGATGACTTTCCACTTCCTTACATCGATGTGCTGGTTGATAATACTGCTCAGTTCTCCGTATTCTCCTTCATGGACGACTTCTCGGGCTATAATCAGATCAAAATGGCGCCAGAAGACATGGAGAAGATTACCTTCATTACTCCCTGGGGAACATTTTGCTACAAAGTGATGCCCTTCGGGTTGAAGAACGCTGGGGCAACATATCAACGTGCTATGACGACTCTCTTTCATGACATGATGCATAAAGAGATCGAGGTTTATGTTGATGATATGATTACCAAATCCCAGACGGAGGAGGAGCATTTGGTTAATCTGCTGAAACTATTCAAGAGGCTTAGGAAGTTCAGGCTGAGACTGAACCCTAACAAGTGCACCTTCGGGGTGAGATCGGGTAAACTGTTGGGGTTTATTATGAGCAAAAAGGGAATAGAGGTTGATCCTGCGAAAATAAAAGCAATACAAGAAATGCCGACGCCTAAAACAGAAAAAGAAGTGTGTGGATTTTTAGGGAGGTTGAACTATATTGCTAGGTTCATCTCTCACCTAACAGCCACTTGCGAGCCATTGTTCAAGCTGTTGAAAAAGGACCAGGTTGTGACCTGGAATGAAAATTGTCAAAAGGCGTTCGACAAGATAAAAGAATACTTGCAGGAAACTCCTGTTTTGATACCCCCAGTGGCTGGGAGACCTTTGATTATGTATTTGACAGTTCTTGAGGAAAGTATGGGTTGTGTTCTCGGTCAACACGACGAGACAGGACGTAAAGAGCATGCGATTTACTATTTGAGTAAGAAGTTCACAGACTGTGAGTCCAGATACTCAATGCTCGAGAAAACGTGTTGCGCGCTAGCCTGGGCCGCCAAACGTTTGAGGCAGTACATGCTAAATCATACAACCCTGCTTATTTCAAAGATGGATCCAATCAAATACGTGTTTGAGAAGCAAGCACTCTCCGGAAGAATTTCCCGATGGCATATGGTGTTAACCGAATATGATATTCAGTATGTCTCACAGAAGGCTATCAAAGGTAGTGTGTTGTCGGAATACCTTGCGGAGCAGCCTATTGAGGACTACCAATCGATGAGGTTTGATTTTCCTGACGAGGATATCATGTACCTAAAGATGAAAGATTGTGAAGAACCGTTGCCGGATGAAGGACCAGAATTGGGTTCCAAATGGCAGTTAATATTTGATGGAGCTGTGAATTCCTATGGTAGCGGAATAGGGGCAATCATTACTACTCCTCATGGGTCGCACATCCCATTTACTGCTCGATTGACCTTTCCGGTTACCAATAACGAAGCTGAATATGAGGCTTGCATCATGGGTCTTGAAGAAGCTATTGATTTGCGAATCAAACATCTGAATGTATACGGAGACTCAGCTCTGGTGGTGAATCAGATAAAAGGAGAATGGAAGACACGGCAGCCCAATTTGATACCATATATGAATTATGCAAGGAGATTGTTGCCTTTCTTCGACAAGGTTGAATTGCATCATGTGCCACGAGTAGAAAATCAAATGGCTGACGCCCTGGCGACATTGTCTTCGATGTATAAAGTTAACTTCTGGAACGAGGCTCCCCAGATTGTTATCTCTCGGCTTGATAGGCCTACGTTCATATTTGCTATTGACGAAGCATCCGATGATAAACCCTGGTACTTCGACATCCAGAATTTCCTGAAGAACAAGGAGTATCCGGCTGGGGCATCCAGTTGAGATCAGAAGACTCTCAGGAGATTGGCTGGCAATTTCTATTTGAATCCTGACGGTGTCCTATACAAAAGAAACCACGACTTGGTGTTGCTACGTTGTGTAGACGAGAAAGAGGCGAAGTTGCTCATGGAGGAGATACATGAGGGTACATTTGGTACACATGCTGGTGGGCATGCTATGACGAGAAAACTGCTGCGGGCAGGTTATTACTGGCTAACTATGGGAACAGACTGTTTCAAGTTTGCCAAGAGGTGTCATAAATGCCAAATTTATGCGGACAAGGTCCATGTACCCCCAAGTCCTCTGAATGTGATGTCATCACCGTGGCCATTCTCAATGTGGGGAATTGATATGATTGGTAAGATCGAGCCTACGGCATCAAACGGACACCGGTTCATTTTGGTGGCAATTGATTACTTCACCAAGTGGGTGGAAGCAGCGTCATACGCCAATGTCACCAAGCAAGTGGTCGCCAGATTTATCAAAAGAGATATTATCTGCAGATATGGAATCCTTGAGCGGATTATCACCGACAACGGTTCGAATTTAAACAACAAGATGATGAAGGAGCTGTGTTAGAATTTCAAGATCGAACATCACAACTTTTCTCCTTACCGACCCAAGATGAATGGCGCTGTTGAAGCAGCCAATAAGAACATAAAGAAGATTGTTCAGAAGATGGTTGTGACGTATAAGGACTGGCACGAGATGCTACCTTTCTCTTTGCACGGTTATCGTACGACGGTACGCACATCAATCGGGGCAACCCCTTTCTCATTGGTATACGGAATGGAGGCAGTGTTACCGTTAGAGGTTGAGATTCCTTCCTTGAGGGTTTTACGAGATGTCCAACTTGACGAGGCAGAATGGGTTAAAGACATACTGAATCAGCTCAGTTTAATGGATGAGAAGAGGCTAGCTTCTCTCGCATACGGTCGGTTATATCAAAGCCGAATGAAGAAAGCATACGATAAGAAGATATGTCCGCGAAGCTTTCAGACGGGTGACCTTGTGCTGAAGAGGATTCTCCCGCCGCAAACAGATCACAGGGGCAAGTGGACCTCTAATTACGAAGGGCCATACGTTGTCAGAAAAGTCTTCTCAGGAGGAGCCTTGCTACTATCTACCATGGATGGTGAAGACTTTACGTCTCCTGTGAATTCGGACGCAGTTAAAAAATACTTTGCTTGAAAGAGACCCGCTGGACAGAAAAAAGAGAGTCCAGGCAAAAATGGGGCATCCCGGCGAACCAAAAACAGAATAAAAGGTTCGGGCAAAAGTTAGGGATAAAATTGAAAAGATGTACACCCGCGAAGTCGAAAACCTGCATTGGGAGGCTTCGGCAAAAAAGGGTAGCCCGGTGAATTGAAAACCCGCAAAGGGTGATTCATGCAAAAGTTAGGGATTGAAAAAGCAAATGATTACGGTCCGAATTCGATACCTGCATTGCTTAGTGGTTTGGGAGCACCTGAGGGTTCGTTTATCCGACATAATCTCTTCCGAAAATGAATACCGGGAAAGCGCCAGAGTCAGGCGAGTCATAAGAGGATCAGCTCACGATGTTTGTCTGCACCGCGTTGCCGACATGTGTACAAATTCGAGTTGTATTTGTATTTTTTATGCTTCCTATGCATATATGTATGTGTGTGTGCGTAACTTCCTCTTTTCAGGAGCTGCATCCGATGTACAAAACTTTGCCTATTCAGAGGCCTGTTATTAATAAAACATGTTATTTAGTACTTGATGTTTGTGCTTTACTGTTTTGTATGTGGAAAACGCCGATGTTTTGATGAATTCGCATGTGCATAACTTTGCTGGCCCTTGCCAATAATTGATAAAACTTCGAATTGACTGAAGTAATGTCACGGACACTAACCCGAATAGATTTGGTTGTATAGATTTGTCTTGTCTCGTTTGTGTTTTGCAGGGTTCTCATTTTCGAAGCCAGCAATCAGAAATTGTGACCCCCGGTCGGAGGTTCGTGGTGAAAGAATTAACGTTGTGTGACCCCAATCCCCATGCAGGTCGCACCTCATCTTCAAAAGTTGAGATGACGTTGTCCCTTGACGAAGAGATCAATTTCCCCAGCTAGTCGCAGTTTATCCCCAGAGGATATCCCCAGCCAGTCAAGATCAGTATACCTTGCAAAGGTTGCACTCCCAGAGAGTCGAGTATGTGAATGATCAATCCCCATCCTGGAGGATTCCCACAGAGTTTAACCAAGTCATAGTTGGTTCAGAAGGATTATTCCCATAGAAGATGATTTTCTTCCCGTAGGTCGTCATGCCTTCATCAGGATGATTATCCCTAGCGGAGCGGTAACTCCGAGTTTGTAAGCTGTGCCCAAACAGCATCGTTTCCTCCAGAAGGATTTCCTCGTTCCCCAGGTGAGTCGTTTCCTGCTCAGTCAGTTTACTTTCCCCAAGAGAGTCGATTCCTCCCCAGTGGAGTTACTCTCCCCAGCAGAGGATGTTCGTTCCTCCCAGTGGAAATCGAAGTTTAATCTCTCCCCGATGGAGTTGGTTGTATGTCCAGCATTTATTTTGTCGGAGGACTTTACGATACTCGTTCATCCCCCAACATGGTGGTATTTGCTTTCAACAGCCGTGTTGAAGCGAGCTTATCAAAGCTTCCCCAGCAGCTCGAGCTTGCATTTGCATTTGCATATAGTGTCATATTTGCATCTACCCAAAAACGCGTAGCATATCCGTGCTGTACGGAGCATTACGCCATTCTCAAACATGCGCATTTTGAAACATAAGCCAGGTTGGTTAACCTTTTGTTTCCAAGTGTTGTTCCCTTGCAGGTGGAGAGAGCTCTTGCTCAGATCAATTACTAAATATTGAAAGTCTCAGCAGGAGACATGTGAGGATAATATTCATCTTGTCATTATTCCCCACAGAGTTGCTTGTTTAAGTTTCTCTTACCCCTCCAGCGGAGTATTTCTTCAAAGATTGTTGTTTTGCCATTATTAGAGGATTTCGTGAATCAATTTGTGCAAGTTACTGCTTATGTCGCAGTAAGTATCTGGCAGTGTGATTTCAGAAAATCCCCAGTAGAGTCCTTTTCAGATTTATGGTCGTGTCAGCATTAAAGATTGAAAGATTGGACCATTATGTGTTACCCATTTGATTGATGGAGTTAGCTACTGCAAAGATAGGCAGAGGAGCTGTATTCGAGAGTATTACCCGTAGCGATGGCGGTGTTATTTCCCATAGTGATGGCGGAGTGTTACCCGTAGCGATGGCGGTGTTATTTCCCGTAGCAATGGCGGTGTTATCTTCCCGTAGCGATGGCGGTGTTATCTTCCCGTAGCGATGGCGGTGTTATTTTCCCGTAGTGATGGCGGAGTTGTTACCCGTAACGATGGCGGTGTTATCTTCCCGTAGCGATGGCGGTGTTATTTTCCTGTAGCGATGGCAGAGTATTACCCGTAGCGATGGCGGTGTTATTTTCCTGTAGTGGTGACAGAGAGTTATTACCCGTAGTGATGGCGGTGTTATCCTCCCGTAGCGATGGCGGAGTTATTCCCTGTAGTGGTGACAGAGTCATTACCCGTAGCGATGGCGGTGTTATTTCCCGCAGTGGTGGCGGTGGTATTACCCGTAGTGATGACAGTGTTATTTTCCCAGAGTATTTCCCGTAGTGGTGGCGGAGTTATTTCCTGTAGCGATGGCGGTGTTGTTTACCCGTAGCGATGGCGGTGTTATTTTCCCGTAGCGATGGAAGTGTTATTTTCCTGTAGTGGTGACAGAGAGTTATTACCCGTAGCGATAGCGGTGTTATTTCCCTGTATCGTTGGCAGAGTCATGTTTTGTTGACAGAAGTACTTCCCCAGTGAAGTCGTCCAGGTTATTCCTATATTGACAAGTTTGGTGCTGCAAAGGCAGTTAATCAGATCTGTATCAGGTGGTTGAACAGTTGTTACCGTAACAATCGGGTTCAATTGACGAATGTTGTTCCCCAAGCAGCGGGGCAGTTTATTTCTACGGTTGGAAAATTTCCGGGTTCTTGGTATTCAACTGTCTCGTACCTCGAATGTTTGAAGGCCGTTTGCTCTTCACCCAGTCGGGTCCAAGCCGTTTGAATAGGGGCAGCTATTGCACCCCAAAATTTGCTCAACCTATTTCACCTGGTTTATATTTCAATTGCATTATCATTTGTATAATAAGTCATGTACATAGTCTAATCATTTGCATAGCATAGCATAACAAGTCATCTAGCAAGGGACCAAGTGCCATTCTTATCAGAATGAGACCCATCAAGGGGTTTTATTCAAGTTCAAGATCATCCAAGTAATCAAGAAATGAGTTGAAGCTTTGAAAAGTTTGAAGGTCAACCAGTGGATTTCTCTCCTAATTTAAGGTATTGAGTGTCATCAATGGAATATGGACTATGGCTGAGGGTATGGAATGGGTATAAACATCATGGAGGACCTAGAGGGTCATTTTGAAGATGAGTCAAGTCATTGGTGTGATTACAAGAGCTACAGTTGAATGCAGTCAACTAGGGTTTCATTTGGGTCAACCCTAGGTTAACCCTAGGTCAAATGATTGATTGGAGGGCATCAAGGCTTAGTTGAAGGATGTGGGATTCATGAATTGATATTTGTATACATGTGTGGTGTTATGCCAAGGAGAAATCAAAAAGAATCAAGAAGAAGAGGAGTTACTAAATTAGGGTTTCAGTGTAAAAAAACCCTAATTTAGGCATAACTTCCAAGCCAGATAAGTCAAAATGAAAGTTTTAAATGAATTCTTGGTCAACATGAAACTTTTAGATCATCTCAATAGATTTAATTTGAGTACTAGAAGTATTCAAGAAGATTTGTAAAACTCAAGTTATGGTTCTTGCAAGTTATGGGTCCTCAGAGGACACTGAAATTTATCTGTGAAAGTCACTTGACTTCCAAGACACTTTTGCCCATCAAGGAGTTTTCAAATGGATTCTTGGCCAACATGAGAGTTGTAGATATTGATCTTAGATTTAATTTGAGTACTAGACTTCCTCAAGGGGATTTATGGAACTCAAGTTATGGTCTTGGCAACCCAGGGGTATTTTGGGAAAGTTGAATTACAGGTCATTTTTCAACATAGGTCCAAATCTCCATCTTCCACTCCTTAAATGGAAAAATGTTCAACATGAGATGTGTTCAAAATGATGTTTTTAGGCTAGATAAGGAGTAATGAGAGCTTGGAATGGCTTGCTTCACAAAATCACCAAAATGGCCTAAAATGAAGGTATATTTTAAATGAACCAAAGTTGAAAATTAGGGTTTTTGACCTACAAATCCAAACCAAGCCATATGACATACCAATTTGATTGTAAAATTCATTTTAAGAACTTTGACATTGCCACAATTTTGAATTGAGGGTTATTTTTAGGACTTGCTTTGAAAATGGGTTACTTGAATCATAAGTAACAATTGCAAAATCAAACTTCCAAGCAAATGCAAGGATCCTTTCCATCCATACACCTCCAATATCTCATTTGGAGAGAATTTAAACTCAGAACCAAGTGAATTTCAAGCCAAATCATGAGATGGTATATGCATAGCATAAGAAGAGATTCTCATGGCATGAGATGTTGATTTTCTCATTGGATTGATCCAGAAGATTCTAGAGTCTTCATTCACACTCTATATATGCATATGAAGTGATCCCAAGCAAGAGTTGGTGAGAATTGAAGGAGAGAAGAGAGATTGAGATCAGAAATTTCTTGTTGCAATTCAGAATCGGTTACAAGCTTTTACACCATTTTAATCCAAAATTTTGATTGCATTCAATTTCATTGATACTAGTGAGTGTTTCCAGATCAAGTTCCAAGCAAATTGGTGGAGAAATCGTGTTCTTGCTCTTGGATTTTCTCACCTGCAACTCATAATCGGTTTCCATAATCCAAGCATCTTCAACCAATTCTTTTGCATACAGAAGCAAGATTGTGACTCATTGAAGGTGTCTGGAAGTTCCCAAAGCTTGATTTGAAGATTTCATACCTCTGTGCATCAAGATTTTGCAGGTATGTACTTTTCGATCCATAACTCAATTTAAGTAGTTTCAATAGATTTTGTTAGGTTAGAATGATTGTAGGTGATTAGTAGAAGCTTTTTGGTAGCTTTAGGATCAATTTAGATACAATTAGTTGAATGATGCCATTTTTGTTCATGCGATGATCTTGGTGTTCTTGGTGTTAGAACCTTAGATTGATAGTTAGAATTAACCTGGGTGAATTGGTGAAGAGATTAAGCTACTCAATTTCAAGATTGGTGAGCTTTGATCATGGACCAAATTCTGAGGTTTGATTCGTGTTTTGAGTTAGGTTGTGTTTCATTGAGTTTGGTTACCATAGGTGAATTCCTGGTGAAATTTCAAGCAGGTTAGGGTTTTTTATTTTGATGTTTAGTGGAGTATTGATGAGATACGATTGGAGGAAGAAGAAGCTTCAAGCTCTATTTTCATGGTGTTCTTCCCTCCCAATTTTGTTCAAACGAGGAAGAAGACTTTTTGGCCGTTGGATGATTGGTGAGACTTTGACCCAAGGCTTGATCGTGTGGCTGGAGTTTAGTCTCAATTTGTGAAGGAGAAGTCTGAGGATCACGACGCAACGTTTCATTTAAGTTGCAGCTTGGGCCTAAGTGAGATTCATGATATCCACACCCCCTCTAGAGGCCCATCCAAGAAACACACGCGTTTTCATTACTTCCTGCACCGCTAACTTTTCCATTTTCTTTGTTTTTTTTCATTTAATTTCTGAATAGAATTGGGCTTAGGCGCGCTGCTATCCCCACCCCCTCTCTGGGCCCACTTGACTGATTGCATTGGTTTTTTATTGCTATTTGCCACGCTCACTTTTCCATTTTCTCATATTTTCTTATATTTTCACATTTATTTTAAGTTCTTTAAAAATTCATAATAAATTGGAAATTTCATATTTTTAGATGGGAGTTTTTTCCCCATTTTCATCAAAACATCAAGAAAATTATAAAAGAATAAAAAAAATGTTATTCCATGCATTTTTCTATTTTTGGTTTATTTTTACTTTTAATAGCTTTTATCTCATTTTCATTTGATACATGTTATTTGCTGAATTTAGTATGATCATTTCACTTTGATTTTTGATGCCATTCTTTTTTCTATAGTTATAGTATAGTATTAGGTTCCCCTTGGAATTTTATCATATTTTTGTGATTTAATTTTAGTTAGTTTTGATTAAGGAACTTTAGGGTGCTAGAATTAGGGTTTCAACTTGACATAGGTGCATTTCAACACATAGTTTTTGGGTTTTTAGTTTGATTTAGGCCTTGGGGTTTATGTGGGGTATAGGGTACATAGCTAGGATCCCTTAGAAATTAATCTAGGATTTTATGATGAATATTTCCATTTTATTTTCTTTTTTGCAAGTTGGTTGATATTGGTGTATTTCCTCTTGGGATATTGTGTTGTTTGCTGGGTTTTAGGCCTTTTCTTTGGGTGTTGGGGCTTGTGCTTGGATTGAGGATTGTATGAAGACTTTGAGGATGATTGAAGACAAATATAATGCTTGGAGCTTGAAGTTTCTTGTGCTTGAAGATTGATTGATGAAGACTTAGGAGATAGGAGATATAGGGAGAGCTCTAGAGTAGACTGATTTCTTCTGTCAAACATAGAGAGCTTCTTATGCCTCTATTTCATCCTATGACACAAGGTCCCCTAAAAGAGTTCCATCTCTCCTTAGGAGGGATGTAGATCATGCTTTGATTGGGTAGAACCTTGAGGATACCTTTCATTTGCTGTGTTAAGATCTTAATGATTTCCCTGGGTTATCATTAAGCATCTTAACATTCCAACTTCATCTGTTAGTTGATTCTCTCCTGTGAGTGTCTGCATTGAAGATGGAAGCCTATTGAAGATAAGAAGTTCATTGATGACTGGAAATGAAGCTTATACCTGTCAAAGCTGGGTATCTGTTGAAGATTAGGGTTTTGCTGCTGACTAAAGCTGTCTACTTATGGGATTCAGTGCTTGCTAAAGCTGAAGATTATTGGAGATAAGAGCTTATCTGAAGTTTGAATATCATTGAAGATGAAGATGGGATCTTGCTTGAAGTTGTTAATGTCAACCTTTTGTGTTGTTAATCATCTGTAGCTGCCAGAGCTTGTGCTGTTTGAGCTGCTTGCTGTAGGAGCTGTTGTTGCTATCTGAGCTGGTGTTGGGTGTGGTTTTCTTTGCTGTATTGTCTGTTGATTTTCCCTTAGGTTTGAAGTGAAGCTGTTTCACTTTGCCTATTGTGTATTGCTGCATCTCATGCATTTTACTATTTACTGTATATCTGATGTTTCTTTTCCATTTATCCCCTAGGATCTCTGATTTCCTCTGCGCATGAGGGAATTATGACAGACATTAGGTCGTAATCCATGCATGATAACATTAGGGTAGTTTTGATTCCCTTTCAAACCCTAGGTTTTTTAGATTTCTCTTCTATCTCAGAACAATTCAAAACATAGTAATAAGGATAATCGATGTCGTACGCTACGAGCCTTAAGCTATTTGAGAAAGGTTGCTGGAGGGTCACTCTTCAGTAATTTGATTACTTAGTGTGTTACCCTTAGGGTGACATACGACGTAGTCACCCTCAAATCATAGTCTCTAGTGCGTCAAAGATTGCAAACATCATAAAAAACAGTTCTTGCGTAAAAGACTGAAACAAACATCAAAGTGTCATTTTTGTCCGCTTGGACTCTTAATCAGGAAAAACCCTTTCATAAGGAGATAAAAACATTCAGACAAGCTTGTGTCGTCCGTAGCCCGAACTACGTTTGCTCTGATCTTTCATGCTGTATGAAAGTACGTAGGCATAGGATGCGATATCCTAGCGAGCAGCCTTCCCCTCCTTTCCCGTAGGTAGGCGAACTACGTTGACTCTGATTTCTCGTTCCAGACGGGAATACGTAGGCATAAAGTGCGATACTTTGGCGATTCATTTTATTTTCCTTTAACCCCAGACCTTTAGAGTAGATAGAATAACAATCCGTACCAGAAAACAAGCGTGGATCCCGTCGAGTACGACGGACGTGAGGGGTGCTAATTCCTTCCCCTTGCATAACCGACTCCCGAATCCAGGATTTGGTTGCGATGACCATTCCTTTCCCGTCTTTGCGGTAGGTTTACTTCGAGCGTTTCCTTTCCCTCCTTTGGGATAAATAACGCACGGTGGCGACTCTTCTGTTTAGCCGGCGCCGATTTTCGCAGTAGCGACAGTACTCAGTTTGGCAAGCCTTTTGCTCATACGCTTGTCACACGTGGGTGGAAGAAGAGGTCAATTTTTTTTGAGTTGCCGTATTGGAAGTCGTTGTATGTAAGACATTTTCTTGATGTTATGCATATTAAAAAAAATGTATTTGAAAGTGTTATTGGTACGTTACTCAATATACAAGGAAAGTCTAAGGATGGCCTTAAAGAAAGAAAGGACTTGGTAGCAATGGGAATAAGAAATGAATTAGGACCCTTGAAGAAAGGAAATCGCACATATCTACCACCTGCTGCTTATACTTTATCTAGAAAGGAGAAAAAGATATTGTGTAAGTTTCTGAGTGAAGTTAAAGTTCCAGAAGGATACTCTTCAGATATTAGAAGACTTGTTTCTATGAAAGACTTCAAGTTAAATAGTTTAAAGACACATGATTGCCATGTTATAATGGAACACTTTCTACCAATAGGTATACGTTCTATTTTGCCAGAAAAAGTGAGAAGCGCAATAACTAAATTGTGTTTTTTCTTCAGGTCAATTTGTAGTAAGGTGATCGATCCTGCGATCTTACCAACATTGCAAAAAGAAATAGTTATTACTTTGTGTGAGCTTGAAATGTATTTTCCTCCATCATTTTTTGACATAATGGTACATCTAGTTGTCCATCTTGTGAAAGAGACACAATTGTGTGGACCAGCTTATATGAGATGGATGTACCCTGTTGAACGTTATATGAAAATATTGAAAGGGTATGTGAAAAACCAAAGCCGACCAGAGGGATGTATTGTTGAACGATACATTGTTGAAGAAGCTATTGAGTTTTGTACTGAATATTTTGTAAGAGCACAGATTGTGTCTTAGTAATATCTCTATGTTTTGATGATAACATTAATGATAATTTGTATACAAGAATTGTGCTCTCTAAATTTGTTCTAAACTGTTTTCTACAGGCACAAAAGATTTTAATCTTAAAGAGCAAATTTGAAGTGAACAATGAATTCTGAATGGCTCAAGAGCATCTGAAGATTAGAAGAATCTGAAGTATAAAAGCTTAGTTATCAAGATTCTGAAGATACAACACGCTGCTCATATTATGAAGAGAATCTGAATGAGAGAAGACTCTGAATGAAGAGACTCTGAATGAGAGAAGACTCTGATCTGAGTGAAGACTCTGATCTAAGAGCATGTTACGCTTCAAGCACACAGCTGCATCAGACTCTGATTCATCAACATCTGAAGAACATCTTAGGCTCTGAAGTTTCCAGAAGGTTCTGAAGACTGAAGACTCTGATATTGATTGTTGATCTGAACTATCTGAAGAATTATTTGAAGAAGATTATTTTAATATATCCGTTGGAATATGCCAGCAAATCTTTCCTTAATTGGGATAGACAAAATTCTCTGCAAGAATATTATTCCTCTGGTACATTCCATATATGGTATAATCACAGCTCAGCAGACAATTGCTACACCCACATTTTGTGCGCCGTCTCTCTGCTGTAATAGTACAAAGGACAGTACTATTTTGATATTGGAAATATCCTCTCCAACGGTAAAATATTCTCTCCAATATTCAAGTGGCTATATAAAGGATATCATAGCTCATTCTTCAAGTGCGGAATTAAGACGAAATTGACGAACTTATTGCAAGAACTCTCTCACGCGAAAAAGCACTCATATTCTTCACTGTTCATACATTGTTCTAAACTTAGAGAAATAACACAGTTGTGTTTATAGCTTTCATAGAAGCATTTATTACTCTTACTTTGTATTACATTAATTTGTAAAGGAAGTTTTCCTTAAGAGGATCTAGGTTAGATCAGTAGCTCTTGAGAAGACTAAGAACAGTTGTTCTTAGGTGTGCTATTTGTAATCAGTTGATTTGAATAGTGGATTAAGTCCTTGTTGAGAAAGGCAAATCACTCTTGAAAAGGGTGGACTGGAGTAGTTGAGTTCAACGAACCAGGATAAAAATACTTGTGTTTTTATCGTTGATTATTTTCTGTCATACTTATTCAACCCCCCCCCCCCCCTTCTAAGTATTTTCTCACCTTCAGTTGGCATCAGAGCTCCGGTTCTGAGTGTGCATTCGCTTAACCGTGACAGATAAAGATCCAGTGAGAAAAATACTCTGTTATTTATTTGGTTGCTAATATGGGTGATATTCCTACATCAAGCAACAAATATGAAGGAGACAGAATCAGCACCAAACCTCCAATGTTTGATGGAGAAAAATTTGATTATTGGAAGGATAGACTTGAAAGTTTTTTCTTGGGGTATGATGCTGATCTCTGGGACTTAGTCATTGATGGGTATGAACATCCTACTAAGGATGGCAAAAAGATTGATAGAAAATCAATGACTGAGGAGCAGAAGAAAGAATTCAAGAATCATCACAAAGCCAGAACCATACTTCTGAATGCAATCTCTCATACAGAGTATGAAAAGATTACCAACAGAGACACTGCTCATGATATGTTTGAGTCTCTCAAAATGACTCATGAGGGAAACACTCAGGTGAAAGAAACAAAGGCTCTGGCGCTGATACAGAAGTATGAAGCGTTCAAAATGGAAGAATCTGAGAACATTGAGACTATGTTTTCCAGATTTCAGATTCTAACAGCTGGGTTGAAAGTTCTGGACAAGGGCTACTCAACATCTGATCATGTCAAGAAGATCATCAGAAGTCTTCCTACCAGATGGAGACCTATGGTGACTGCATTGAAGCTGGCCAAGGATCTGAACAAAATCTCATTAGAAGAACTCATCAGTTCTTTGAGAAGTCATGAGATTGAGCTGGAGGAAGATGAACCCCAGAAGAAAGATAAAGGTAAATCCTTAGCTTTTAAATCTAACAAATCTGTTAAAGCTTTGCAGGTTAATGAAGAAAGCTCTGAGGAATCTTCTTCTGAAGAAGAAGATGAACTATCTATGCTGTCCAGAAGGATCAACAAACTCTGGAAGCACAAAGGGAAAAAGTTCAACAACTTCAGAAGATCTGATCAAAAGAGAGAATCTTCTGGACACAGAAGATCTGGCAAGAAAGAGATCACTTGCTTTGAATGTAAAGAACCTGGACACTACAAGAGTGAATGTCCCAAACTTCAAAAGGAAAAACCCAAAAGGAAGTTTGATAAAAAGAAAAAGGTTCTGATGGCTACATGGGATGACTCAGATGAATCTAAATCATCTTCTGAATCTGAGGAAGAATGTGCAAATGTTGCGCTGATGGCCAACACAGATGATCAAGATGAAGGAACGTCATCATCTGAATCTGAGTCAGAATCAGACTCTGACTCTGAAGAGGTATTTTCTGAACTCTCCAGAGCTGAACTTGTTGAAAGTTTATCTGACATGTTGGAAAGCTACAGCAAGATCAAACTCAAATACAAGAAGCTGAAAAGCAATCTTGAATCTGAGATTGATCTTCTGAGAACAGAACTTGTTGAGCAGAAAGAAATAAATTTAAAACTCAAAAATGATTTAGAAACAACTCAACAAGAATCTGATACTGAAACAGAGTCAAGTGAAAATATTTTAGAAAAATATGACTCTAGTTTTAAAAGATTCCTCACTAAAAGCATAGACAGAAGCAAAATGGCTTCTATGATCTATGGTGTTAGTGGGAACAACAGAAGAGGCATTGGATGTGAATCCTCCTCTGGAAGCAATCCAAAGTCTGTTGATAAACTCTTCATCAAGAAGACTCCTCTGTATTCTCATTTTAAGTTTGGTCATCTGAATGATATTAAACATACAAGCTCTGAAAAGAGTACTTATGTGTTTAAGCCAAGGGTTAGCCAGAATAAACACTATGTTGAAAAACAGAAGTTTAGGCAAAACCACAGAACATCTAACCCCAAAGGACCCAAGAAGATCTGGGTACCTAAAAGTCAAATAATACCTGTTGCAGATGTTCTTAGCAGCAAAATCCAGACACCAATCATGGTACCTGGACTCTGGATGCTCACGACATATGACGGGCGAAAGGTCTATGTTCCAAAGCCTGGAACTTAGATCTGGAGGGGACGTGAAATTTGGAGGGAACCAGAAGGGCAAGATCATTGGCTCTGGTACAATAGGTAATGGTAACCTACCCTCTATTTCTAATGTTCTGTTAGTTGAAGGATTAAAACATAATCTATTGTCCATAAGTCAATTAAGTGACAATGGTTATGATATCATCTTTAATCAAAAATGTTGCAAAGCTGTATGTCAAAAGAATGGCTCTATCCTGTTCAGTGGAAAGAGGAAAAACAACATTTACAAAATTAACCTTTCAGAACTTAAAGTTCAAAATGTAAAATGCCTTTTATCTGTGAATGATGAGCAATGGGTCTGGCATAGAAGATTGGGACATATTAATATGAGACGTATATCTCAGATTAATAAACTCAATCTGGTCAGAGGACTCCCTAATCTGAAGTTCAACTCAGATGCTCTGTGTGGCGCATGTCAAAAGGGTAAATTTTCAAAATCTCATTTTAAACCAAAAAATGTTGTTTCCACCTCTAGACCATTGGAATTACTTCACATTGATCTGTTTGGACCAGTGAAAACTGCATCCATCAGAGGCAAGAAGTATGGGTTAGTCATTGTAGATGACTACAGCAGATGGACATGGGTAAAGTTTCTAAAACACAAGGATGAGTCTCATTCTGTGTTCATTGACTTCTGCAATCAAGTCCAGACTGAAAAAGAATGCAAAATTATTAAAGTCAGAAGTGATCATGGTGGCGAATTTGAAAACAAATATTTTGAAAAATATTTTTCTGAAAAAGGAATTGCACATGATTTCTCCTGTCCTAGAACTCCACAACAAAATGGAGTTGTAGAGAGGAAAAATAGAACATTGCAAGAAATGGCCAGAACCATGATCAACGAGACAAATCTGGCAAAATATTTTTGGGCAGAAGCAATAAATACAGCATGTTATATTCAGAACAGAGTGTCTGTAAGACCTCTTCTGGAAAAGACTCCCTATGAATTGTGGAGAAACAGAAAGCCCAACATTGCTTATTTTCATCCATTTGGATGTATTTGTTATATGCTTAACACTAAAGATCATCTGAACAAGTTTGATTCCAAAGCACAGAAGTGTTTCATGCTTGGTTATTCTGAACGCTCTAAAGGCTACAGAGTATTCAATACTGAAACACAGATTGTGGAAGAATCTATTCATGTTAGATTTGATGATAAGCTTGGCTCTGAAAAGCCAAAGCAAGTTGAAAGTTCTGCAGATAGAGAAGTTATTCTCACAGACTCTGAAGGCTCAGAGGCAGACAAGACTAAAGACAAAGACTCTGAAGCAAACCCAGATGCTACTCCTCTAACTTCCCAACTTGACAATCTGCATATTTCTGAAAGACCAACAGTCAGAGGATCTTCTTCCAGAATGAAAGCTTCTCATCCAGAGGATGTAATAATTGGAAAGAAAGATGATCCAATAAGGACAAGAGCATTTCTCAGAACTTCTGAATCTTCCTTCTGTGGCTTAGTGTCAATTATAGAACCAACATCTGTTGATGAGGCTCTGGAAGATAATGAATGGATTTTAGCTATGCAAGAGGAGCTGAATCAATTCACAAGGAATGAAGTCTGGGATCTGGTTCCAAGACCTAAAGGTTTCAATGTCATTGGAACAAAATGGGTTTTCAGAAATAAACTGAATGAAAAAGGAGAAGTTGAAAGGAACAAAGCAAGACTGGTTGCTCAAGGCTACAGTCAACAAGAAGGCATAGACTACACAGAAACATATGCTCCTGTTGCAAGATGATATTATTTTTGGATCAACAAATATTATGCTTGGAAAGGAGTTTGCTAAATGTATGCAGGAAGAATTTGAGATGAGCATGATGGGAGAACTGAGATTCTTTCTGGGAATCCAAGTAAATCAGACTCCAGAGTGCACCTACATACATCAGACCAAGTATGTTAAAGAGCTTCTGAAGAAGTTTAACATGCTGGATAGCAAAATGGCAAAAACTCCAATGCATCCTACAAGCACTCTAGGTAAGGAAGAGGTAAGTAAGAAGGTAGATCAGAAACTCTACAGAGGTATGATAGGATCTCTTCTTTATTTGACTGCTTCTAGACCAGACATTCTGTTTAGTGTTTGTTTATGTGCTAGATTCCAATCAGATCCTAGAGAATCACACTTAACTGCTGTTAAGAGGATTCTAAGGTATCTGAAAGGTACTGCTAATGTTGGTTTGTGTTACAGAAGATCTGACAAATATTCACTAGTTGGATTCTGTGATGCTGACTATGCTGGAGATAGAGTTGAGCGCAAAAGTACTTCTGGAAGCTGTCAGTTTCTTGGAAGTCATCTGATCTCGTGGTACAGCAAGAAGCAACCAACAATTGCACTATCAACCACAGAGGCAGAATACATTGCTGCTGCTGGATGTTCCACTCAGATGCTCTGGATGAAGAGTCAACTAGAAGATTATCAAATCTATGAGAGTAATCTTTCTATCTTCTGTGACAATACTTCAGCTATATGTTTATCCAAAAATCCAATTTTACACTCTAAGGCCAAACATATAGAGATTAAACATCATTTCATCAGAGACTATGTTCAGAAGGGTGTAATAAATTTAGCCTTTGTTGATACAGATCATCAATGGGCAGATATTTTCACAAAACCCCTTGCTGAAGATAGGTTTAAGTTTATTCTGAAAAATATTTGTATGGATTTTTGTCCAGAGTAATATTTCTCAGAGTCGACTTCTCAGATGCTAAGTGTTTAACATTCTGAAGTGTTTCATCTGTTTTGCTTATTTAATTTATCTGTGATTTATTTTTTTGTGTGAAACTCTGTACTGACCATCT
Organism: Lathyrus sativus; assembly: GCA_963859935.3. Classification (NCBI taxonomy): domain Eukaryota; kingdom Viridiplantae; phylum Streptophyta; class Magnoliopsida; order Fabales; family Fabaceae; genus Lathyrus; species Lathyrus sativus. The sequence goes on along the minus strand of OZ012739.1, from coordinate 445,335,260 downwards.
CAGAGGATCTGAAAGTTGAAAACGTTTCATTTCTTAAGAGTTACAGAATCACATGCAAAGCAAACACGTGTCACTCAGAATCTGAAAAGATGGAGTACACCCACTGATTATGACGTTTAAGGTATTGCTTTGAAAATCTCAATCTGTCTTGATTTCCCCCAAATGTCATATCATAATTAAAAATGATTACTTTTCATTTAATGCAAATGTGCGTATGTGTCCTATGTATGTCTGTTGTGTTTCCCATGCGTGTTTCATTTGTCTATATAAACCACTCTCACAACACATCCACACTTTTCACATTCTCAAACACATATGCGTTTTTGCTTGTTGTTCTCTCTCTTTGCAAACCCTAAACGAACCCAGAAATCTTCATCTTCATCATCATCATCACCAATGGCATCCACTTCAAAAGCAGTTACTACCAAAGATTCCACCACTATCATTGAACCAGTACGCACTCTCCTGACTCCTATTGATTCACTAGAAGTGCTATGTGAAAGTTTCGTGGATTTGGAAGATCTTGCTGAAAATGGGTTTGATCTGATTCCTTCAATCAAAGCACAAGGCTGGAACGGTTATTTTGACAGGCTTATGGGTCCTGTATATCCAAAGTTAGTGAAGGAGTTTTGGATCCATGCATTTGCTACTCCAAAGTTCGTTCATTCCTCTGTGCTGGGTAAGAAGATTGTTATCACTGAAAATCTGATCAGGAAACTCATAGGTTTCAAGGCAACTGATGGAGTAACCTCTCTGTCTTCTGCGCGTGAAGACCTGAAAGATGTTTGTCAAGAAATCTGCACTACTGGTGAACCTTGTAAGAAGGTTAAGTTTTTGAAACCCACTTACAAGATTTGGGCTAAGATTTTCTTGAACACCATTTTTCACAGACCCTCTTCAAACTCATCTGATTATGTTAATGCTGAACAACTTTACTTCATGTATTGTTTACACCAAAACATTCAGATTGATCTTCCTTATCTGTTGTTTAATCATCTGGTATCTCACGTCAAGGAAACAAGGGAAACAGCAAGAGATAAAACTGGAAGAGTCAGAACATGGATCCCTATGGGAAGACTGATTTCAGATATTCTGATAGAAAACCAACTTGTGGCGCATCTGCAAGAGGCTGGGTTGACAGAAGATCTGAATTTTATCATTGGCTCTGAAATAAATGGTTTAACTCTGAGAAGGATGAAACTGGTTGAAGATTTATCTGAGAAACCAAGGAAAACTAACTCTGAAGAAGTTAGGGGAAGAAGGATTCCTGTTGAGGATTTTCCTTTATTCACCTCAGATGAACCCAGAGAACTTATTGCTGAGTATGTTGCTCGCTGCATCAGAGATGGTGTTGAGATTCCTGCCAATCTTGTGCAGAAGGAAGGCCAAGTTCTTCCTGATTTAACAAGGGAAAGAAGACGTAAGAGAAAAGCTGATAAAGAAGGTCATCAGAAGAAAAGGAAGCATTCAGATGCTGAAAAGAAGAAGAAAAGAAAGAAGCTGAAGAAGGTTCAACAAAATCCTCCTGCAGCAACTTTTGAAGAGATTAGAGATACTCTGAAACAGGTATTTAACACTGATTCTAATCCTGTTCATCATTCTGCTACCCCCACACCATCTGACTCACCCCTCATATTTAAAAGATCTAGACCATCTGAGATTCAAACACCACAATCCAAACAAACTCAACAAACAACACCACAACCTCAAAACACTATCCCAGAATCTACCATTCCAGAGGATGTTCACCCTGAACATTCTGATCATCCTGAAAATCTCATTAATCCTAATGAGATATTAGATATCACACCTCTAAACCGTTCTATCATTTTATCTTCAACTTCTGAAAAATCTAACCACTCTGATACATCATCTGATGATGAATCATCTGGTTACATTAATGAATGTTTGAATGATCTCAAACAACCTCGTACTGAGAGTGTTTGGAAACAACTTTTTAAATCTCCCACTTCTGAACATCCACCTTCTCCACAAAACTCCCCAACTCAAACTCTCACTCCACAACCAACATCTGAACCACAAGCCACCCAACAAACCTCTGAACCACAAAACAACCAACCATCTTCACAACCTCAACCTTCTGAACCACAAACATCTGAACATCCATCCTCACAACCTCAACCTTCTAAACAAACACCACAAACACAACCAACCCAACCCAGAATCCCTGATGAAGCAGAATTGGGATCAAGTGTTTATACTATGTTAAGAGATTTTGACAAGGATAATGTCTCAGACTTTGCTGACATTATGGATGTTTGCATGACTACTATGGACAAAGAGGCTGCTAATGCTGTTTGGAAGAAATATCTTTACAGACTGAATAGGGAGGCTTTGAAAATCAGGACTCAATGTCTTAGATTGTCAAAAGTAAGGTTTGCTGCTTATCAAAAACGGATTAAGAAAAACCCTCCTCCTATTCTTCTTCTAGAAGCTCCTCCACCTCCAGAAATTCCTGCACCTGATGTCACTCAGATTGTTCCAGAATCTTCTATTTCAGCATCTACAGATCTTCAGAAGGATGTCAAAGAACTAAAGGATTTCATGGTTGATCAAAAGAAAACAAATGAAGAAATGAAAACTTGGATGGCTAAGCAAGATGAGAATTCAGAAAGGATTACAGCACTGCTGCAACTCATTGCTTCTCAACAAGCCTCATCTGCTAAACCTTCTTGATGTTTTGCACAAGTTTTTCATGTTTTGTTTGTTTTTGATTGTCTTCTGATATGTTTTGTTCTCTTGACTTAATGAAAATGATCTTTTTGCTTATCTGGATATGTGTTTCTTCTGCATCTTTACTGTCTTTTAAAATTCTTTTTGATTATGACAAAAAGGGGGAGAAACAAAATAGAATCCGATTGTTCAAATCTATAAGCAATTATCTGAACTAAGTCAGACATGTTACTAACATGTTACTAACATTCTTTGAATCTAATCAGACTCTGACAAACTTATCTAACCAGACTCTGACAAAATTCATTGAAGTTTTTTCCTGAGATCTATCTTTTCAGAACCTGATCAAAAATAGCTAAATCTGAGTAGACCAGACTCTGATATCTAACCTTGAATACTATGATCTAAAAGATAACTCAAGACAGGAAATGGCAAGATAAACAACCAGGTGTTCTGAAATTGTTCATCTGTCATCAAGCTTCAATATGACATCAAACTTTGGCATCAAGCTTTAATACGGCATCAAGCTTTGACTCTAGAAGTCAAACATATGTCAACCAGGATATGTTAACCAGAATTTGTCAACCAGGCTTCAATCAGACTCTGAATCTGAAATGTAATCAGGCTCTGAATCTGAAATGTACTCAACCAGAAAGGGAAGTATCTAATTCCATTAGAGTATTCATTTCAGGGGGAGATTGTTAATCTCAGGGGGAGTAATTTTAATTCATATTTTTTTGAACAAATTGCTCATGTTTTGTCATCATCAAAAAGGGGGAGATTGTAAGAGCACAGATTGTGTCTTAGTAATATCTCTATGTTTTGATGATAACATTAATGATAATTTGTATACAAGAATTGTGCTCTCTAAATTTGTTCTAAACTGTTTTCTACAGGCACAAAAGATTTTAATCTTAAAGAGCAAATTTGAAGTGAACAATGAATTCTGAATGGCTCAAGAGCATCTGAAGATTAGAAGAATCTGAAGTATAAAAGCTTAGTTATCAAGATTCTGAAGATACAACACGCTGCTCATATTATGAAGAGAATCTGAATGAGAGAAGACTCTGAATGAAGAGACTCTGAATGAGAGAAGACTCTGATCTGAGTGAAGACTCTGATCTAAGAGCATGTTACGCTTCAAGCACACAGCTGCATCAGACTCTGATTCATCAACATCTGAAGAACATCTTAGGCTCTGAAGTTTCCAGAAGGTTCTGAAGACTGAAGACTCTGATATTGATTGTTGATCTGAACTATCTGAAGAATTATTTGAAGAAGATTATTTTAATATATCCGTTGGAATATGCCAGCAAATCTTTCCTTAATTGGGATAGACAAAATTCTCTGCAAGAATATTATTCCTCTGGTACATTCCATATATGGTATAATCACAGCTCAGCAGACAATTGCTACACCCACATTTTGTGCGCCGTCTCTCTGCTGTAATAGTACAAAGGACAGTACTATTTTGATATTGGAAATATCCTCTCCAACGGTAAAATATTCTCTCCAATATTCAAGTGGCTATATAAAGGATATCATAGCTCATTCTTCAAGTGCGGAATTAAGACGAAATTGACGAACTTATTGCAAGAACTCTCTCACGCGAAAAAGCACTCATATTCTTCACTGTTCATACATTGTTCTAAACTTAGAGAAATAACACAGTTGTGTTTATAGCTTTCATAGAAGCATTTATTACTCTTACTTTGTATTACATTAATTTGTAAAGGAAGTTTTCCTTAAGAGGATCTAGGTTAGATCAGTAGCTCTTGAGAAGACTAAGAACAGTTGTTCTTAGGTGTGCTATTTGTAATCAGTTGATTTGAATAGTGGATTAAGTCCTTGTTGAGAAAGGCAAATCACTCTTGAAAAGGGTGGACTGGAGTAGTTGAGTTCAACGAACCAGGATAAAAATACTTGTGTTTTTATCGTTGATTATTTTCTGTCATACTTATTCAACCCCCCCCCCCCTTCTAAGTATTTTCTCACCTTCATATTTGTCCAACGTTCAATCCATTGGCCTCCCAAAATCTAATGTTGTTGAAAAAATAGTAGGTAAACAGTTAATTGGAAATAAAGTTGTGACAGTTTCAAGGGATGAATGGGAGCAAGTGCATTTGTATGTTCTGCACAATGACATTGAGGTTGAGCCGTATGTTGAAATGCACAAGGACATTCTCTGAGGTTTAAATCTGAATCGAAATGAAAATTGGATAGTACGTGAGCACAATCGAAGTTTTATAACATGGTTCAAGGATCATATTTTTTCAAAGTTTTATTCTGATCCCGCTTCAATAACAGAAAGGTTAAGATGTTTAGCATATGGTCCAAGTTTGCATGTGTTTTCTTATAATGCACATGCAATTAATGGATACACATTTTATACCAAAGAACAAGATGATAAGACTACAATGCAAAATAGTGGTGTCACCGTGCTTGCCGAAGCAATGCACATTTCAAGTGTGAAGGACTTAAACCCCAAATATGCGAATCTGTCGTATTTTGGTGTTATCGAGCGCATTTGGGTGTTTGATTATGAAAAGTTTCAGATTCCTATCTTTGGGTGCAAGTGGGTTAAAAATAATAGTGGCATACGAATGGATAAGTCAGGATTTTTGCAAGTGGATCTTAATAAGGTGGGGTACAAAGATGAGCCTTTTATTCTAGCCACACAAGCTAAACAATTGTTTTATGTCACTGATCTGACAAGTACGAAATGGTCTATAGTTCTTTTTTCCAACAAAGTAATCGATGATAACATTGGAGACAAGGGGGATGTTGATGTTGAGAAGGAATCTTATATTATATATGACCCAGATGAGAATATTAGAGCAGATGAATCATATATTAGAAATGATCATAACGAGGGAATTTGGATCAATCCATCCGTCCGTGTTGTTATGATACAAGTAAACCACGTTCCAACTAAGAAAAAAAAGAGATCTTAGTGACAAAGGTACTTGTAAATTTACATATTGTCTCATTGAATAAAGTTACATATTTCTATCATGCAATACAATTACATATTATGTCATTCAATAAAATTATGTATGTGTTTTTCTTATTTATACATTTCTTATGTATATATTTCTTATTTACATATTTGCATGTCATTCATTTGATACTTTGGTTTTTCTAAATTACAGGTATTATGGCCACCAATGAGGAAACATCACATGATGGAAACAAAACAACAAAAGACATCGAAGGCGATATCAAAAGAGGAATAACGATTATGAAAAAAATCATCCGTGCGAAAGATAAGGGTGTTAAGTATGATGTGCATTGGAATGAAAGAGATCAATTAGTTGAGCCTAACGGTGTGATACTAACAAGTTACATTGGAGCACTTGTACGTTCACAAATTCCGATTACTTGCGATAATTGGAGAATTTCCTCGCTACAACCGGCTAAAGGCAAAATTTGGAGCGAGATACAGGTATGATACTTGATTATTTTTAACTATGTTGACGGTTACATCTTTAAATTAATTATACTAACATGTTATATGTATGTGCATTTGTTTGCAGAGATCTTTTAATATTGATGATTGCAGAAGAAAATATTGTCTTCAATTGGCCGGTAAATGACTGAGGGGATTCAGAGTGTTTTTAACGAACAAGTTTCTTAAAGATTCTGATGGAAACTTTGTCGACTCGGAGCATCCGAAGAAGTACGATGATCTGATTTCGGAAGAAGAATGGGAGACATTTGTTGCAAAGCGAACAACCAAAGAATTTTTAGTAAGTACAACTTATCATGAATAATGTATAGTATATATACTTCTTCCACAAGAGTTCTGATATGACTTAAACTTGTTTTTTCAGGTTGTGAGTGGCGTAAATCGGCAACGGGCATCAAAACCCGCGTATCCATATAAAAAAGGGAGTTTGGGATATGCACGCTTAGAACAAAAAAATAGTAAGTATATATAAATGCTTTAATATGATATAGTTACCAAAATTAGTAAGTATATATAACAGGATATGAATGTTTTATTATCCGTCTTAATGTGTAGATAGAAGAGGAGAAAAGTGACGCGACATCTCTTCCGGACCATGTTGTGTGGAAGGCTGTCCGTGTGGGAAGAGATGGAGTCGTTCAGGAAGAAGTTCAACAAGTGCTTGAACGATGTGTAAGTACAACATTAGTTTTGTCAGTAACTGATCAAAAGTGTATAATATATTTATATATGCTTTTATCTATATTTCAGGAGACTCTATCCCAGAGTATGACTCCAGCAGAGGATGATGATTGCATGAGCATATTGAGTCGGGTGTTAAATATCCCCGAGTATTCTGGGCGTGTGAGGGGTAAGGGATTTGACGTCACTCCATCACAGCTGTATAAGAAGCCAAAGAAAAAAATCCTAGCAATAAAGAAGTGATGGATACATTGGAGGAATTGAAAGCTCAGATTCGGGAATTATAGAAGGACAAAGAAAGATACATGTCGGAAATACGCGGTCTAGATCAGGGTAAAGATACTAGTGACAAAGATAGTATCAATTGTCCGCAGAAGCTTCCAGAGGTAATTGTATATATTACATTGAAATTAATTTAGCACAATATTCTTAATTAACACATTAATCAGCATCATTATTTGTTTAGGGCATTTTACCTTGTCGGCTATATTTATCGACACCGACTTATCGCATGGTTGGCAAGGGAAAGGTGCATAACAATGTAAGAGACTTACTTCACCATAAACCGCTCCCTGCTGGACATTTGAAAGTATCGGTTGATATTGCGTCAAAGGGGGTGCGTTGTTGCCTATACCAGATGCTGTATCTGACGCAACAGTGGTGGGAGATGCAATAGGAGCGTATGTTGCATGGCCGGCAAATCTCATTTTCATAGATGATGAGGTATGTTGAACACCATTATGAACCTTGTAATATTCAAATGTTTTACGAACAATAGATGAAAGTTATTATTACATTTACATTTTCTTATTTACATGATGATCTTAGACTCCTACAAAATCCAAATCAAAAGATATGGGAATCATTGTGCGGAAAACCGATTCAGCTACATCAAAGAAACAAGTACTACTACAGTTACATGATTATCTTATTATACATTAATTACTAAACTTGTATTACATTTTAGGTTCATGATCAACAGTTGCAACAAGTCAGCAAGGGTAAGATGCCTGAATCTTCCAAGGTGCCCAACAAAAAAAAGGTCGAGCCAAAAAAAGCATATGTTCCTCGATTTAGGTTGTGCCTTGAAACATATGTAGGAACAACAGATGTGACTGAGGGTGGCATCCGTCAAATACCTATGGAGGAAGGTATTTTTGGTTTTGAATATACCGAAACAATTGCTAAGGAGGATTTGGACCAGGTTTTCCAACATTCTGAATTGGGCGTCGGTGTTATGCATTCCTACATCAGGTACTCCGATCCATTTTAATTAAATAATTGAACATTTTAAAATTTGCTCATTTAACTGAATATTATAATGTTGATTATGTTTTTCTTTTAGGCTCTTGTATGACAAGTTGTTGGTCCCGCATGATTTGACTTCCATATTCACATTCTTATCTACTACCTATATCAACTCACGGGCAATAGATCACACACCAGATGTAGTCAAAGATTTATGGCCGCGACTACAGAGAAGTTGTTCTTGTTGCCATATAATACTGGCCATGGGTATGACTTCATTCTAAATTCATTTATTATAATTATTTGATTTTTGTCATTCTATATAACATTCCCGTCTAAACTGTTATCTTATTTTATAGTGGACACTGGTTGTTGGTCGCGATTAATCTGATGAAAGAAATAGTGTATTATCTGGATTCATTGGATGGCGATCAAACAAAATATCCTGATATGAAGAATATGATTGATACGTAAGTGATGAGATATATATACTGTTCTGAATAATTATATATCTTTATTTATTATGTGACATTGTTCTAAATATGTGTTTATATTATGTTAGAGCTATACAAATATTCAGAGCACAAAGACAAACAACAGTGATAAAAAGCAAGGCTAACAACATTAGCTGGATCAGAGTGCAGGTATATTTTCCCATATTTGACTGTTAGAGCGGTCCTACTTGATAAAACTATGTAAACTATATATCCTGATAAATGTTCGTTTGTTTTTTCCATTTACAGTGTCCTCGTCAGCGCAATGAGATTGATTGCAGATATTTTGTATTGCGCTTTATGAAGGAAATTATTCATTCTGGTCAAATAGAGATTCCAATCACGGTATGGATCAATTCATAAATTATATGATTCATTTTGATAATTAACCGATGTTTCATCTGAGTAATTAGTTTTAAAACTAAATCGTGCATGTTCTGTTATATTATGTAGTACTTTGATGGTTTCAAGTGCGGTACTTACTCGAAAGCAGGATTGGAAGAAATAAAGGAGGAATGGTGTCAATTTATTCTTGAGTTGAGAATTGTATAAGGTATATGTATCATCCAATATTGACGCGGGATAATAATATTTCTGGAAGTCGTATCTATTTGTAAAGTTAACACATTTGTAATTATATGTAAATTGACTGTATTTGTGATGTTGTAATTCTGAGGATCGAATTGTGTTATAATATATTTAAGCAGGTTTATGTGTATTAAAATGATTATGGGAAAAGTGATGAATTACAATGTATACTTAAAGGCCAAAGTGTTGAAATAAAGGCCTGAATTATAAGCAGGGAATGTAATATAAGCAGGTTTGTCGAAAAATATATAAAAAGTGTGATTATTTTTTAAAAAAAAAATTTTAAATCTGGGAGATTAGACAGCGCTTTTACAAAAAAGCGCTGCTAAAGGTTACAAAGAGAGGGCTACAAAAGCGCTGCTATAGGTTGGGAGGGGGGTCTAAGACAACGCTTTGTAAAAGCGCTGCTAAAAAGGGGGGCTAAGAAAGCGCTTTATAAAAGCGCTGCTAAAGGGGGGTCTAAGAAAGCGCTTTGTAAAAGCGCTGCTAAAGGAGGGTCTAAGAAAGCGCTTTGTAAAAGCGCTGCTAAAGGGGGGAGGGTTGGGGGGAATAGGCAGCGCTTATAAAAGCGATGCTAAAGGGCTACGAAAGTGCTGCTAAAACCGTTGCTGAAGGGAGCCTTTAGCAGCGCTTTTTCCATAAAAAAACGCTACTTTTACCTTTAGCAGCGCTGCTAAAGGCCAAAAGAAGTGCTGCTAAAGGTTTTTTTTGGCATAGTGTGGCGACTCAAGAAAAGAGTGTATCATGGATTCAGGTTGCACTTGGCACATGACTCCAAACATAGAATTGTTCAAAGAACTATGTGATCAAGATGGTGGATCGGTGCTGCTGGGAAACAAAAAATCTTGCAAAATTGCAGGTATTAGATCTGTGCAGATCAATATTGGGCCTTGAGGAGGAAAGCATCCAACATTATTGGGGGTTGGATGCCCGCAACTTTAGCAAATTCAGTGTCGGGACAGAGCCCGCGCTCGAGCAGAAATGTTTTCATGTCATCGGTCGTAGAGACCTGGACGGCCTCCTTATTGAACCTTTCGATGTAGGCTCGCAGGGGCTCATCTCTCCCTTGAATGGTGACCTTTTATACCAGGTCATTGCCCATTTCCTGAGTGTGGTCGGGAATAACCTACATTTGATGGCGCCTCAAATGTCGCGGTAATCGAGTAGCGGATCGATATTTTCGATGTGCTCGTCAGGGTCTGTTGTACCGTCATATGTGCCTAGAGAAAAGGGTTTCTCCAGTCCCTTCGGCAAGCGCATGACCATAATCTCCTGGGACAATGGTCCGCGAGGCTCGTCGTCACTGCTGCTGCTGGTCCAAGACGGGGAACGGGTGTCTCGTCAGTATGTAGGATGGAGGTCTCGACAGGGAGACAAGATTCGTGTTTGGCCCTTGGATCTTGATGGAGGAAAACATAGGGACTCTGCCCGGTGATCTCTTCTGGTCCTCTCGTGTTGCGAGGAATGCTGGTTCTGAGGAGAGATCTGATCGCGCTTTCTGATGGTCTGGGTTTCAGGCTACGGAGGTGTCTGGCGATTTCTTTAGCGTCGGGGAGGAGGACTTTATGGTTGTTGACGTTCTTTTCTCGGTTGAGGGGATCTTGTGGCTCCGTCCCTTTGTCGGAGGACGTCGCCGCCATGAGACGTGGTTGTCGCTACCGCGAAAATAAGGTGCCGGCAAAACAGAAGAGTCGCCACCTTTCGTTATTTATCCCTTAGAACGGGAAAGGAAACGATCGGAAAAACCTGACGAAAAGGTATAAGACAAGGTCTTCACAACCATTGTCTGGGTTCGGGAGTCGGTTACGCAAGGGGAAGGTATTAGCACCCCTCACGTCCTTCGTACTCGACGGGATCCACGCTTGCTTGATTTTTATCTGACGGGTTGGTTTTATCTATCTACCTATCAAGGCTGGCTTAAAAAAGAAAAGAAAATTACTCGGCAAAGTGTCGCACTTTATGCCTACGTATTCTCATCAGAGAATGAGAAATCAGAGTCAACGTAGTTTGCCTAACTACGGGTGATGGGGGAAGGTGGCTCGCCAATACATCAGTATTGTGCCTACGTACTCTCAACAGGTATGAGAGATCAGAGCTTACGTAGTTCGGGATAATACGGATTACGGGAATTCAGATTCATCTGTTTTTTTCGAGTAGGGTTAACAAACAGTTCCAGCAATTTGGTGTACGTGGCTCGACCCTTGGAGACTTAGGCGTTACCGTTTGCGGTAGAACTGGGAGTTAACGACACTCTTTTATTCAGAAAAGCTTCCTTTGAATTATGGGCCCACGGGGCAAAAAGGTTTGAAGTTTGTTTTCTGTCTTTTACGAAAGAATTGTTTTTTTTAGTTGTTTGCAACCAATATCGCACTAGAGACTATGACCTGAGAGTGAATGCGTCGCATGTCACCCAAAGGGTGCCATACTAAATATCCATACTGTTGAAAAGAAATGCTCCAACAATCCTTTCTCAGATAGCTTAAGGCTCGTAACGTACGACGTCAGTTAACCTTTATTACTGTATTTTGATTTGTTTTGAGATGAGAAGAGAGAACAAGCTCAACTAAGGGGAGACTATCAAGTCCTAATGTTGTCATGCCAAGGGTTTATCCTATGGTTGAGGTTTGAAACAGGGAACCCCTAGAAGTTATCATGCATAGGTTTCAACCTAAAGTTCTAATCATCACTTCCTTATCAAAGGAAGTGAGATTCCTAAGGGATCGTGTCAATGATAAACAGAAACAAATAAAGCATCAGCTGAAACAGTAAACAGTAAACGACTGTAAAATGCATGCAATGCAAGTGAGGGAGGAAATGTGTGTGGGACATCAGCCTCCACAAGCTCATCTCAACCTCAAGCCAGATATGAATAACTGCAATCATACAGAGGAAATAACATGCTATTAAGCAAAATATGATAACTGCAATCATACAGAAGAAGTGAAATAAAATGCCATCAAGCAAATCACAAACCACATAGGCAAAGGAGCTGGGCTCTACCAAATACCAGCAAGCAAAGCCATACAGTAAAAATACAAGCAGAGGGAGCAACTCAACCTCTAGTGCAGTCATGCTCCTAGTTTAAGTCAGTCTAAACACGGACTTATTCTAATGCATCAAGCAAATCAAACCAATCACATCAATACAGTTGCACAGAAAGCAAACAGACAGGAAAGAAAGCAAATCAACAGCTTCCCCAGCTTCACAGCAAAGCAATCTTCTGACATCAGTTCAGTCTTCAATCTTCAACTGCTCCTTAAGGCTATCATCTTCAATAGCAAATATCAACTTACTTCTTCAAGCTTTCAATACATCAACCATAAGTATCAACTTATTCTTTCTTCTTCAAGCCTCAGCTCCAAAGTAAACTCCACCTTCAGGCTTCAATCCCAATAGCAAGTATCAACTTGTTCCTTCAGGCACTCAAGGCATTGAACACACAAGTATCAACTTGCTTTCCAACTTCAAGCTTCAGCTTCTTCATTCAATCTCTATTTGATCTTCTTCACACAGGTGTCACCCTGCTCTCCTGGATCTTCAAGCCTCAACTTCAATGGCAGTCTTCAAATACAAAGAAGTAGAAACCTCTAGCATCTTCAATCTTCTAACAAGGAACTCCATCCTTTAGCAAGGGAGAAAGATTCATCTAACAAGAGGAAGGTTTGGATAATGGAAAGCAAAGTGAAGACCAAAGGTCACCACTAAGCACCCCATCATCAGAGAAAGGGACCCTCAAAGGTTCTACCAACTTGTGAAGAGCCACACATCCTACCAAAGGAGGGATGAGGCCTTTACAAGGGGACCTTATATCATAGGGAAGAATGGAAGTGATCAATACCTTCCATGTTTATGAAAGAAGAGAATCTATCTAGAAGCTCTGCCTGCAAACCCTAATCTTAACACCTAAACAAAACTACACCAAAGGAAGGGAGATCTTCACATCCAAGCTTCTTCAAGCACTCCATAGTAGCCCCAAGCTTGTGTTCAAAATCATCCAAGAGCAAGAAAAGCAAAACCCTAATCTAAGGGAACTAAAGAAATCAATCTAATTGAATTAGCAAGTTAGGATCACCTAAAACCTAGTACTAAAGTTAGTCCTACCTAAAATACTAAAACCAATTGTAAAATCCTACAAAAATAACTATGGGATCCTAATTCAATCATGAATCTACCATATAAAGTCCAGAGGTTGAATCATCCACCAAGTCCTAGAAATAAAACCTAGATCACAAGGTACTAAGCATAAACCCTAAAAAATAGAGCACCTAAAGTTTCAACTTAAAACTACCACCTAACTTCATCACAAAAATGTGAGAAAAATCTAGGGGGAGCATGCATATCTATGCTAGCTACACACAAAAAAATCAAGTCAAGAATCATCACCAAATGCTCAAACCAAATTCATCAAAACAAGGTATCAACCATGGCCATTTTAATATCAATTAACATTCAAAAAATACAAATAAAATAAAAAATGCATGAATTCCTAATATTTTTAATCTATAAAATTCTAGATTCAATCATGAATCAAGGGAAAAAGTTTGGAATTAATTGAGTTAATTTCCTATTTTTTATGAATTAATCTCTAAGTCATGTGAAATGATGCAAATAAAGAAAATAAAAAGAAATTAATAAACAATGCGTAGCAAATAGAAATCCAATACAGTTCATATCAAGAATTGGGCCAAAAGGGGGGGTGTGGATATCACTTCTGAGTGTTAAGCCCAAAACCAACCAATTAATGAAATGGTGTGTTTCATTGGGAAATCTCTCTTCAGCGCTTGAGGTGCAATCGTGGCCATTCATCCATTGCCTGAGTCAAAGGTCCAACCCTAATCTGAGGGCCCTTGTTCATCGTCCCCAAGTTTGAACTAAAATGGAGGGAGTTCTCAGACGGTGGCCTGAACAGTGGCGCCACCGTCTTCTCCGGTGAGCCAACCTCCACAGGTCATCCAAAATCACAAAACTACACCTCATCCCACTCAAAATCTCACGCTCATCATGAATCTGGCCTCAGAATTTTCTAATTCATTCTACATTTTCAAACCCGATAGCATTTTCAGAATCCATCCAAATCTTGATTTTCACCATTCTTCAAATTAAAGGTCTCAAGTTAATCCTCACTCTTCACTGATCAATTTCCACTATCCCATCGTGATTAATCCTTCAAGAATCTTGAGATATCAACCTCAACAGAAAATGATCACATGCCTAATTTGTCTCTAATTCACCAATTTATGATCCTAAATCCAACTACAGGTTGCAAGGATCCTAACCACATATGAATTTCTAAGCATCTCCTTCTAAATCATGCATAAGAGTGAAATGTACAAACCTGGTTTCAGAGAGGTAACAGAGGTGGTTTTTGCTCACTTCAACTGCCAAGATGATGCAGACACGTTCCAAATTCACTCCCAAAGCCTTTGCACACCCTGATTTGGCTTGATTCTCCCTTGAATTGAAAACCCGATTTCAACTTGCACCTTCAAAATTTCAATGGCTCCTTCTGCAACCAGCTTCAATTCCTTCCAAAAAAATGGCTGAGTCCACTCAATGACTTATATAGAAGTGATTGGGATTGTCTAGAAACTTCTGGATCCATCCAAATGAGATTTTGGATTTTCAAAATCTCTTCAAAATCTCATCCATGGCAATCACTATTCTGACTCCTTCTTGGCATGGCTATGTGTGTAATCAAGTTCTCATGAGATTTTGAATGAGTTTGATGAGTAATTTTCCTTGTTTGCAAGCCAAAGGTATGAATTGGATATGTTGCTTCATCATGAAGAAATGAAATGGAATGTTATTCAAATGACCTCAAATCAAAATTATAACATTGACATTGTTTCTAAAATCATTTTTCCAATCAATTTGACCTATAATTTTGTTTCATTTGGTATCAAAATGAATTATTTGAATTTTTGGCCATTAAATCCTTTTAATTCTTCCTTTTTCAAAATTTCTTGAACCAAGTATCTCCTTGAGCCATTTCAATGCCTCCTTGATGCATGGTCAAGGTTAAAACCCCATTTTGAGCAACTTTCTAGTTGAACAAAATTTCATTTGAGACCTCTAAGTAGGTGAAAATGGCTTATGATTACAAATGACCTATAATCACCAAATGTCCAAAATACCCTTGACTTGTCGAAACCATAACTTGAGTTCTACAACTCCTATCAAGGACTTCTAGTACTCTCTAGAAAGCTAAGAGGATAAGGAACAACATTCATGTTGACCAAAAGTTCATAGGAATCATCCTTCTAGGGAAAAAGTGTCATGAAAGTTGGGTAACTTTCAAGCTCCAAATTCACATGCCTCAGATGACTTGTAACTTGTCAAAGGCATAACTTGAGTTCTACAAATCCTATCAAGGACTTCTAGCACTCAAATTAAAGCTAAGATCATGCTCTACAACAATCATGTTGGGGGAAAGATGAGATGACAATCACATCTTGAGCTAAATTGCCTTGAAGATAGGGGTCAAACTAGGAGATTTTACACTGTCAAGCCTTAGAAACCCTAGCTTGAAACTTCTCAAACTCTTCAATCATGATGATTTGACCTTGGAATCATCCTTATAACATCTCAATGCATCCGTCCATGATCACATGGCTTTTGAATTAGGTCTTAACTTCCTTCAAATCATCAGTTAACTTAGGGTTGACCCAGTCAAACCCTAACTACACCACTCATGGCTGAGGCTTCTTAATCTTGCATAATGACTTGTCTAGGCCTCAAAGTGATCTTCATACTTCTCATGAGCTCTCTCAAGACCTCAAGTCCATCTCCATGGCTTCAGAGTCATCTGATGGCTTTCCACAACTTTCAAATTAGGAGGCACACACTCTTGGTTTCAACCACCCTCTCTGAGGATCTTTTAACTTCTCTGACAAGGATATCAACCCTTGAACACTTGAATAACCTTCTTAGCTAGCCTTTTATAGCTCTTGATTAGTAATCATACCTCTTGATCTCCTGCATACATGTCAATGAAATGCAAATGATAATGCTAATGTGAATGAAATGAAACACAAGCTAGGTAAAGAAAAGTTGGGCAAATTTTGGGGTGCAACAGTGGTTGTTGCATCAACATTCGTCTTGTTGATGAGGAGGAAAGCAGAGTTGTGAGCATCAAGAATGTTGTCACGGCTGGCTATGATCGGGACTTTGAAGAACTGTTTTGTCTTGTGTCTACAAAAGGAGAAAAGATGGGGATAACAAGTTTCTTATAGACGGCACCACTGATCTTAACGACTGATCAGAACCTGAAGTGGGTCAGAGACAAACGTTTGTGATGCTTAGTGTGAGAGAGAAGGAGGGGGTGTACCTACAAGGCACTCTGATGCTAAACTAAGAATCGGGAAAGAGAAAGAGAGCAAGTACAGAGTATGAGTATATCAGGGTGAATTTTTAATACCTGACCCTCCCAAGTGAGAGGGTTTTTATAGTTCCCCCAGCGCTTGGCCATCGGTCCCTATTTTTAAGGCGAGATAATCATTTCTCGAAGAATAGGTAACTACCAGAACTAGTCGTTCGAATGGGCAGAGGTGTCCATAACTAGTCGTTGCTACGGGCAGGGGTGCAGTTACGGGCACAAGCATTTTGGTTGTTTCTGAATGGTGGAACCTTGTGTGACGGGCAAGGACTGCCAAGGGGAGGCGCTGTGACCAAGAGTAAACTGGTCAGCCTCCCCTCTAGGAGGGGCAGAAAGGTAAATGCTCCCCTCAAATTGGGTGGACTTAGACAATTACACCGTTTTGGGAGCGGAAGTGGATTGGGTCACGCCTAACTTTTGAGCCAGTCCAGAACAAAAGTATTTAATGTAAATTGCAAAAAAATGAAAAGTAATATAATTTAGGATATATGTGTACAAAAATAATTAATGCACTTTAAAATGTGAAGATGGTCTTATGAAAAGGATAAAAAAAACTCTAGAAGGGTTTTATAATTAGAAACGAAGATAGTAGTAAATTGCTTGTAGATTATAAAATATATTTCTGTCTCAATAGATGTTCACTTTTTTATTTTATTTGTCTCAAATAATTTATCCAATTAAAATATTAATTTGATATTTATTATTTATTTTTTACTAAATTGTCTTTGTTTATTGTTTTTATTGATGATAGGAACAGAAAAGTTAACTACACATTTAGAAAAAAATTTATAAACATAAAATATCATAAATATAAAGTAACATAAATTTTCATTATTAAAAAGTTAGATTATATTTAAAATGTCCAATATTAAAAACTGATTATATATTATTACATAATTAGTTTATATCAATTCAAGTTTAATATCCTTATCAGGAAATTACAAAATTATGTTATATCAATCTCATATATACTCCCTCAGTCTTAAAATATATTAAAAAAATGCAATTTTTTTGTCCCAAAATCTAAGGAAAAAAAGTTAACTTTCAATGCGAAACTAAATGTAAGTTACATTAAATTTATTTTTCCTCTGTTCTTTCTAAACAATTTATTTTAATAAAACCACACAAAAATGTTAGTCAAATTATTATGTTTTTACTTTTCGTGATTGTTAATTTTTATCTTATATTTTGGGACGGAAGAAGTATTTCATTATTATAAAATAACCACAATTACAACCTCCACTTTGTAGGTATTCCAAAAGTAATCACACTAAATTGACCCAAAATATTCAGCAAAAAGAATCACAAATTATCCCCAATAAAACATTAAGATGAAAGAAAGCAGAGAAAATGTCCAAAATTCTAAGAGAGGCAAATGGCCACTCAGGTCACACTTATATATCTAAACAGAGAAAATACTTCTCCCAATGATGTTTGGGAAATGACAATGTACCCACTATTAAGAAACTTTTATTCCTCTTTTACTCATGTTTACACTACTATAAAAAGCACTTTTTACCTTAGATGATAAATGCATAATATTTCGGTTAAAAAAGTGAGGTAATGAAGGGCGACATAAAAATTCGCCACTTATCACCTTGGTGGGATTAAAACCGAGAGGTAAAGTTATATGCACATGGGTTCGAGCCCCACCATCAACACCTTTATTATTTTTAAAACTATTGTATCTTATATCTTGGTATATCTTGAAAATAGACGGGTAAGATTATATTTTTTTAATAAAAAAATTGTTACATTGTTTACCCATAATATTACATTATTTATGCATATATTACATTATTTACACATAATATTACATTACTTAAAATAAAAATCAAATTCCCTAGAGACCTAGGTAAAAATCAAATTTCCTGAAAATTTAGATTTTAGATCTTCAAATTATTGAATCTTGGGAAATATCAAATGTTGGGTGCAAGATTATTCTCTACGGATCTTGCATACAATTGATTCTGAAGCAAAACAAAATAAGGGTTAGATAAATAAAATCAATATTCAAATATATGATTTTGTGCTCAAATAAATATTTAAGAAAACAAACCTTAAAACCAAGTAATTTTACAATCCATCTTAGAGAAAATTTCCAAACGTCTTTATGTTTCAAGCGCTTCATGTTCCATTTAGGTTAGTTTTTAAATATTTAATATGTTTTTATAATGGATATCCCTTAGGTTTCAGGCGGATCACTAATGGCAGATTCTTTAGCATTGATAAACATTAAATGGACGACAAAAATTTGTTTAAGGACGTTGAATATTGTAAAAAAATGCTTAACTGTCCCCTTGGTCACGAAGAAAACCAAGTTGAATAAGCTGTTTTTTTTTTAAATTACATTATAAAATCTATTTCTCAATGGGAATTTTTATTTTTCATGTCCAGGTCCCAAGCAAGATGCTAAAGATCTATTTCTCAATGAGAATTTTATGTTTTTACACTTGCAATCCATCCCAAAGATCTGTAGTAGCAACTCATGATCAAATGGACGATGGTGAATATTTCCTTTCTTTGGGGCAGCTACATATAAGTTAGTCTTAGGGTAAAATATGTTTAACGAGTGTTTTTATAGTAATATGTGAATATTAAACACCTCGATTTTATTATAAAACTGAGGTTTTTTTATCTTCTCCTTTTAGTTATCACCTCGATGATGATGAAAACCGAGGTGAATTATTATTTTTTGAAATTACATTTTTTGATATTAAAATAAATTGTTTGCAACAAATATTCGCCAATATTAAGATTTAGTTGTCTTCCCTTCTTTGTTCAAAGATTAAGCTCCCTTCCTTGTTAGTTAAGCTCCCTTCTTTGTTGGTTAAGCTCTATTCTTTTTTTAAGCAAGAATGATTTTCTGTACTTGTAATCTATCAACTGAGTACTCTTCAAAGGTTGAGCTTCCTTCTTTAACTAAGGGTTGTTCCAAAAATATAATAACGACAACAATAACACCATTATGTTGGATGGATATCAAGGGTAGAAAACAAGTTTTATTCAAGATAGAAGAACAGTGAAGATTTTTTGTCTTGCAATCCATCCCAAAGAATGATACTTGTGAATTTGGGGCGGCTTCATATTAGTAAAGATTAGGGTGAAATTTATTTAACGAGTGCGTTTATAGTAAAATATTATTATTTTATGTCTCGATTAAATAGAAAACCGAAGGGTTAGAACATTTTGTTTATACTTATAAATAAATAAAATCATAAATTGTGATAGTTAGGAATCGAAGCTTGTACTAAGTTGTTTTGTCACTTCGGTGTTATGAAAAACTGAGGAAATTTATGGTTTTTTAGTTTTTTAAATAATAAAAAATCGCGCGCATTAACTATATATATCGGTTTTCTATTATTTGAAGTGAATGTCTCATCATGAAAAATGTTATTTATTGTAGTGTTATAATGCCTTTAGTACTTGTTAAAAGTATAATACACGACAATGCTTAGTTGTTAAGAGCATCATGGGCTTTAGAGTTTATAGTAGGGTTAATAATTAGCTCATGTAGGAGGTGATAAGCTCTCTCTCTCTCTCTCTCTCTCTCTCTCTCTCTCTCTCTATATATATATATATATATATATATATATATATATATATATATATATATATATATATATATATATATATATATATGTATATATATATATATATATATATATATATATATACACATACATACATGTGTGTGTATGTGTGTGTGGTTTTCTATGTAAGAATCTAATTGTCCCCCCTAACTCTAAGACTGAGATATTTATAGTCGTATTGGGCCTGGATCCTATGTCTATTAGAAATCGTAACTGTCATTAAGAAGACGAGGGAGTGGATGGTTAATCCACAATTATTTCAGGAACATAGTCAAATGACTCCTTCAGTATAGTTACAAAATAGGGGCATGTCATTTCCCACCTCGGGAAACTCCTTTTGGAAGAAAGTGACATATTTTGTAAAGGAGTGCACATTTAGTAAACAGGCACATGAACTAGGAAATATGTGACCAGGAAGTCCTATAGGCGATATATCTCCAAGTGTGAGGAAACTACCTCACGTTTATGGCTAGTCCTTCATACACGAGTGAGTTCCTCATGTGTGGGGTAAGTCCCTCATGTATGGGGTAACTTCGAGACATGTCTCCAAGTATTAGTAATTTGATCTACACATCAGTTAAAGGAACTCGAAAGTCAATCAACTAAGAGAAATCAAACATCAACTGAAGAAAGTGTGTGTTGCATTAAATGAAATCGATGTGATTTTCCTTAGAAGTCCAAATTCTAGTTTTACCTATTATACGTGTTTTTGACGCGGGGAATCTTTCCCATTTCTTGTAACTCTTGAGGCACTCAGTTGGAGGCGGTAGGTGTTCTCAACAATTGGTCCTTCCACCTATATAAAAGGATTTTTATTTTCCCTCTTTAATTTTTTTTCGCACTCCCTTCATATAAACTTTCACTCATATAACTAAGGGTTCCTACAGGTGAATAATGCATTCTTTCAACAATTTATTGATTATGGTTGTAGGTATTACTATGTTATTTTCTTACTCCTTCTATTCTTAGCAGTAATTATTTGACTTTGGGTTGTTAGTAGGTACGCATTTAGAATTACAAGTTAGGCATCTAGGGACATGAGTGACCAGGTGATTTTGATAGTAACTTTATTTCTCTCTCTACTCTTATCTAAAATCAATGGCGAAGGCGTATGACAAACGTTCCAGCGTGCATGACTATGCGTCTCTATATTGTGACGAGGAAAAAATGGTTTCCTTATGGAGGAAAATTGGGCTTTCCAATACTGGACACGATAGAAGATGTCATATTGGAACCATGCTCTGAAAGAGAGAGGGCCAACATGGCCATCATGGAAGGCTCACCCACTCTATGCTTCTACTTGCGCCTCCTCATCATTCACAACTTAGGTGTTTTGATCCATTTTACATCATTTGAAGTCAAATTTATAGCGACTACCAATGTTATCCCTCTCAAAATTATGCCCAACATCAGGCGTATTATTAGGGTGTTTGAAATTATATGTTGACTGTTGGAGGTTTTCCATACCGTTAGGATGGTATTCCTTTCCTTTTATGGTATCAAACTTACCCCCAACGAGTGGAAAGGTGATCCTATTTTATATCCTAAAAAGAAGGCTATTAAAGTTGCATTCCAACCCCTGCATAAACTTAAAGGACAAGTTCATGAGGGTTATTGGGCGAGATTATGCTTCAATGGTCACGACTGGGGTGACAACGCCCCCTGTTTCCTATTGTCTTGGACGAGTGACCCCAAGATCATTATTAATTTTGATTTTGATGATCTTACTCTAAACGAGCAAGAGGTGGTTCAAGATTTGACTTAGTTTAAGTTTATGAGCTCTCCCACCTTGATCTCCCTGAACCTAAGGGATGATAGCGAGATAGATGAGTACTTGGGTGAGCTTATGGTTGGAAAAGATCTTTTTCCTAAGGTTGTTTTAAATTATTCCTCAACTCATATTTTTATATGATTTTCTTATAGAAAAATGTCTACAACTCCACTTGCTGAGAGGAATGAACGATTAGATGGGAAGAAAGACAAATGCCAATTGTTATTTAACCTCACAAGTTGCCCTGACGGGCGAATAACAGTGGAGGGAAAAAGGTGTGGTGAGGACCATCTAATAGGTTATGCTCTCCCCCTTAAAATCCAAAAACCAGGAGAATGTCCTTCACAAGATTCGAGGGACAAGCAACTAATGGTTACTGGAGACAATAGGGCTGAAGAGAAGCCTCATCCAGATAAGGATGATTCTTTCCCTCCTTCTTCCTTGTGGAAGGATGCCTCGTTCGATGCCATCAAGTTTACTGGGAGTCGCCTCCCCTTTCTCGAGGATTTTTCCTTTGATTGTAAAGGTATTCACAGTAAGTCATCCCTTGAGATGTCAAATATAACATAAATTCACCTATTAATGGATCCTCTGATAAAACGGGTACAGCGGGAGAAACATACTCAATTCGTTGATGACTTGAAGTCAAATCTTTCCACGACTCTGGGAATCATCACTCAACGTCAGGAATATAGTGAGTAACTTGATGAAGGAGAAAGAGGCGGTAAAGGCGCGAACACATGCCACCGTCGCCATGAGATTTAAGGGCTCTCTAGATGGGGCTCTTAGTTCACTTAAGAAACCTGATGAGGAACTGCTTGCATTTTAAGATGACCTGGTTAAGGTGTCTGACAAATACTTCGAGCAAGCACGAAGTAAATGTTACCTCTGTTACACAAGTAAGGTAATGAAAGGCGGAATGAAAAATTACCACTTTACCCCTCAGTTTCTAAATAACTGAGGGGTAAAGTGACAATTCTCATGGGTTCGATCCTCGATGAGATCCTTTAAGGAATTTTTAAATGGCAAAAAACATATCCCTGTGATTTTTGAAATATAACCGACGGATTAATTAAGTTTGAGTTCCTTATATATAAGGTGAATTGTTTGTATCATTTAGCCCTAACTGAACATATACCTTTTTAACTTGGTTTACAAAATAATTATATGAACAATTATATTTGAAGAAAAAATTATACTAATTAATGATTTTCGAATATTTTGCCACTCATCACTTATATCATGTTCTTTAAAAAATATTTTCTTAAATATTATTTTTGAAAATTAAAAAAAAATAATTTTTAACTAGCCAACACACGAAGTTTGAGGTGTGCTGTAAAGGTATTATTGTAAAATATGGTTGTGAAAATTTTATTTTGGTTGTGAGGTAAATTAATTGAAAAACTCTTGTTTAGTTGTTAAGGTAAACCAATTAAAATTTCTAATTTGTTGATAGGTTTCCGTAATTAAAACTCTTAGTCAGTTCGGGAGCTTAGCCTAGTGTTAAAAATTTTGAATTAGTTCACAATTGTTTTAATGGTAAAATTTCTTAGTTGACAGATTTCCATAGTCAAAACACTGTGTTTGTTTGGTTGGGAAGTTAGCTATTAAAAATCTCCAATCTCCAATTATATTATAAGGAGGTTTGTGAGAAAAATTCTAAAAATAAGCTCACATCATACTGAAAATTAACTCTCAAAAAGGAATTCTTCCGAAGATGATTAGGTCACTTCAATCTTTCAGTGGATAGAGTTGGTGATTATTGATGGTTGCTTTCTTTTGGAAACAAATTAATATTGTAACATTTTGTATTTTCCCCATATTGATATATTGCTTCAAAAGTATTGAAGATAACATTCTCGCTTGGAAATCTCAGCATGAGGTCAGCTGACTCCTATTAAATACTAGTACTTTCTATATGAGAATATCATACTGAAATGAAACTAGTTTGTTAGCTATTGTCAAAGTCATTTTAGTTTGTTTCATAACACCATATGAAAATGAAACTGGTTTGACAGATAGTATCAAAGTCATCTTGTAGTTCGATTTCACCTTTTATCTAAATTTTTGGATTCTGGAGAGTGGCGTCAGGTTGATTCTTGCTTCCAAATTACACAGAGTTCTATCAATTTTTGAGAAAAATGGGAGCTTCCTTAAAATAATTTTAAGTTGAAAGATGGAAAAACATAGTAAAAAGAATCAACAGCCAACAAAACACATAATATCTTAGCGAAAGACCCAGAAACGAAAATGAAATCAAATTCATAATTTTAAGCTTGACCAATGAAACAACGATCGAATGCATAGCTAAAAAATAAGAGCAATTTATCAGCTGAATCTAAGTTCAGAGAGCGGGTATGAGTCTTTTAATTTTTTTTAAAAAAATGTTTAAAACAACTTATACTATTTTTAAAAAAAATTCATAAAAATTAATTTTGAAAAAAGAAATCCCTTTTTTAACTAGCAAACACACTTGAAGTTTTAATCAAATAAAAAAATTAATGTTAATAGGATTAAATTAAAGAAAATTTTAAACAAATTATGCTTTAAGATATAATATAAAATTTAATATAATAACAATAGTAATATAAAATTTATTTATCATTATTATAGTAGGTCAGTAAATATAAAATGACATTAATTGTTATATATTGTCATTGTAAAACTATCAATACATCACAATTATTCGTTTATATTATTTTTAAGTGATTAAAATAACAGTCAAAATCTTTAAATAAATTAAAAATTATAATTAAATTTTTTTTACACTTTCCATATATAAATTAAATTTATATAAAATTTAATACCGTGTCTTTTTTAATATAAAAAAAGTACAATATTATTTCAACCTCAGATATTAATACTTTATTCCTCAATCGGTGTGAGTTTTAACCGAGTCTAGTAAGAGAAATAGTAAAAAAGTACTTATGGTGAACCATTTAATATAGTCCTATTATAAATTCTCCTTTAATGAAAAATTACTCAAAAGATGAAAATTTTAATTATATCTTTTATAACCTAGCCTTTTAGTTTTATCAATTGTATAGGTAGCCAAAAGGTTTATGCATTACTATACTTTTTCTCAAACGTTGCAACCCCTTTTCTTCCGGAGCTTGTTAATTCCAACTAAATCAGAGCTCATATATGAAACTATATATAAACGTTGATTTATATGGGGAGCTAAATCATCAAACACATACTCAAATCAATTTTAAGCCATCAAGCTTTGTATTTGCAAAATGGTTTCGAGTTCAAGGCCAACTAAGGTAATGAAATTGGAGGACCTAATCCAGTTAGTTCCAAATTGGCTTGAACTTCCAAAAGATGTAACATCAAAGATACTTCAATTGCTTGGTCCTGTAGAACTTGTGAGGAATGCACGTCGAGTGTGTCCTATGTGGAGGAACATTTGTAGGGAGCCTAGCATGTGGAGGAGCATTGAAATGATCAAAGGTCTCAATTCTCCATATAACTTAGACAAGATTTGTATGTATGCTGTTGATCAAGGTTGTGATCAGGTTGAAGAATTTAATGTTGAGTATTTTGCTACTGATGAACTCATCAAAAAAATAGCTGAAAGGTAATAATACTACTATCTTATTTTTGTTATGTTTTTTTTATTGTCTTATCTAAGATTTATTCTTATATCTAATCAACCAATTTTTAATTCAAATTTGACCTAAATTATACAGAACTGCTAATCTGCGCCGCATTAGGGTTTCAAAATGCTTCAGAGTTTCAGATAAAGTATTTAGTGACGCTGCCAAAAAGTTTTCTCTACTTGAGGAACTTGAACTTTCATTCAATGATTTAAGCAAAGAATCTCTAGAAGCTATTGGCCGAAATTGTCCACTTTTGAAAACACTGAAATTCAATCGAGCCTACAAAGGAGTTAAATGCACTTCGTACAAAGGCTTCAAATGCAACAAAGAAGCATTTGCTATTGCAAAAACAATGCCCGGATTAAAACATCTTGAACTTTGGGGAAACAAGCTCACAAATGATGGTTTGGTTGCTATTCTTGATGGTTGTCCTAACCTTGAATCTCTTGACCTTCGTATGTGTTACAATTTGGTTATGTCTGAAAATTTGGCGAAAAGATGTTATGAGAATATTAAATATTTTAGACATCCAGGCGAGTATATAGATGAACACGATGATGATAATGATGATCATATTTTTGAGTTCTATTGTGAATGTCGTGATAGAGATAGCAAGAAAATGAAAGGGACGAAGATATCATATATGGATTTTGATATGTTTCATTAATCAACCGTTGAAGGAATTTTGCTGGAGAAACTTAATAGTCTCTTTTATTTTATATTTTGGTTTGTTTGGAATGTAATGAAAATGAGTTTTGGCTAATTTTTGGAGAAAATTATGAGCTTTTTAGATTTTATTGTTAAAGTAATTTGATTTGAAGATTTGTTAAGTTTATGGATGTCTAATACACAATTTTTCTAGAGTCTATTAAACAAATATCGGCACCCCACCCTTCTAATTTTAAAATAAATACTAACTTTTTAAAACTACTCATCAAATTAATAAATATATTTTTTTTGATAGGCAAAGAAATCCACTAATAGACATATTGGGAGTACACCAATCTTTACAATGGTCGAACCATAACACCTAACACCAACAACAATTGAAATTCTCTAAAACGAATTCACTTAGAGTAGAAAATTTTAAAGGGACTTAAACCATTCATAAAAATTACATTTAATTTTAGATCGGTTACAAAAATCTAACCACCACTACAAAGTAATGATCACCCTATGTGTGATGTCCTCTTGACTTGCAATCATATCGTTAAAATCACTTGATTACGAACCCACCTTAACAAGCCGCAATCCATATATAACAAGCAGTGGCCTTGGACAAACTCCTCACCGTTTTTATAAACCAATGAAACAAATGATCACAGACATTATCTACTTCCTCCCATTCTATTCTCACCCAAAAGGCTAACTTTCTCCCAATAATATGAATAATAGGACACATATAGAAGAGGTGATTCTTATCCTCAGAGTAGCAAAAACACAAAACACACACTAAGTCATGAGAAGAAGAGATTATACCCCTAGTCACCAGATTAGTTCTAGTTGGAAGTCTATCCCACACCAATGTCCACCCAAAAGTTTTAACTTTGAGAGGGACCTTAGTTTGCCATATGACTTCTAACGCGGTCTTGTGTATAATCTCCAACCAATAGACCCAACATGAATCATCATAGTTTTATAACATGAAGCTACAGTGAAGTCATCAATTCCGCCACCAATCCAAACATACCTGTCCACAACTCCTTGAATCGGCCAAACATGGTGCAGCAACTCCTGCAACTTGCTCATCTCTTCAGCCAGAACACCCTGAAGCTCATGCGAAGGAAAACTTAGGTTCCAAATCCATACTCCATCAGCCCAGTCCTCTAATTTACTAATCACTGCCACCTTATCTGCAGCAGCCTGAAACAGGTTTGGAAACGTGATGTACAGAGGAGTAGAAAGAAGCCAATTGTTATGCGAAAATGATGTTGCATTTCTAACTCCCACCTTGCATGAAATTTGAGAAATGAAGCTCCCTTGATGTGTTGAACCCCTTATCTTCATCACATCAGCCCACCATAAAGAGATATTCTTTGATGCCATAATTTTCCGCTTAAGCATTATTCTATCCCTCAAATCCCCATATCTAGCTACAAGAATGTCAGTCCAAATAGAAGAATGATTGTTGATAAAGCACCAAATCCATTTGGATAGAAGTGACTCATTAAAAACCTTCAAATCCTTAACACCCAAACCTCCATGTTTCTTTGGTAAGCATACTTTCTCCCACGCAATCCAAGCAAGTTTCCCTGTAATTGCACAACCAACCATAAAAAATTATGTTGAATCGCAATAAGCTCCTTTAAGATCTTAGACGGTAGTTTGAAAAATGATAGATAATAGAATGGAAGATTGGTAAGAACGAAATTGATTAGTGTGAGTCTTCCACCAAAAGATATCATCTTTCCATGCTAAGAAGCTAACTTCGATCTTAAGCAATCTAACACAGGTTTCCAGAAATCAAGCCTACGATGCTTGCCTCCAACTTCAATCCCCACAAATTTGAAAAGGATGTGACCAATGTTGTAGGCAAGAAAATGAGTAGCACTTGTCATGAATGTCTCTTCTAGGCCAACCCCAAAAATGTTGCTCTTCCAAAAGTTAATACATAAACCAGATACTAATTTAAAAGCCCTCAGGATTGATTTAATCCCCCACAGATCACCCCGCGCTCCTTCACATACCAAGATAGTATCATTAGCATATTGTATCAAATTAAAAACACCTCCATCTACCAGCTTCTATCCCTTGAGAATGCTTGTGGAATTTTACCTTCTCATCAGCACTGCCAGCCCCTCCGTAATAATTGAAAAGAGGAAAGGTGACAAGGGGTCACCTTTTCTGAGGCCTCTAGAAGCCTTCAACTCAGTAGTTGTACCACCATTAATTAATACGTAGATATGAAAGTTTAGAGCGCCACTTTTGATCCACTGCATCCATTTTGGATAGAACTTCATGGCCTTCAATATTTCCTCAAGAAATTCCCAACTCACACAGTCATAAGCTTGTGCATAATAAAATTTAAACATTAAGCAGTGTCTTTTACTTCTCTTCACCAGGTCAAGAAGTTAGTAAGAAGAACTCCATCCAATATTTGACGGACAGGGATGAAAGTTGTTTGATTATTGGATACCAGTTTTCCATTATTCTACTAAGCCTTCTGGCCAACAGCTTCGAGAAGATCTTGTACACACAGCTAATTAAACTAATAGGCCGGAAGTCATGAAGATTCATAAGATGCTCCTTTTTTGGAATGAGGGCAATGAAAGACGAGGCAAAAGCCTTTGGCAAAGATGCAAAACTGTGAAAATGTCTGATAACATTAACTATGTTGCCTCCAACTGTACTCCAACAATGCTTCAAAAAGTTGAAATTGAATCCATCTAGGTTGAGGCTTTTGCTTCCATCACTAGATGAAATAACCTCCCAGATTTCTTCATCCGAAAAAGGTTCCACCAGCATCTTGTTATCATCAGCATATAGAGTTTGAATATCAGATAAATCTAGATGCACTCCAAGACTAACTTGTTTCTTGAATTTTTCTTCAAAGAACTCTTTGATGTATCCCTTCATAGTAGTAACATCCTCCAAAATATCATTGCCAGACTTCAAAGCTCCAATATAATTTCTTATAGTTCGCAATTTCAATAGTGAATGAAAATATTTAATATTAGCATCACCATCCTGAACCCAATTACTTCTTATTTTTTCTTGATCATAGCCTCTTTAAGATTTAAATTGCTCCGGATTTTTTCAATTGCTTCGCTCCTCATTTTAAGGTCACCCTCCCTTAGATACCCATCAATAAGCTCCAAGTTTGCCTCGATTTCGTTCAATTCCTCTACATTCAAGTCTATCCACCCAAATATGTTTTTACTCCATCATCTCAGCCATTCTCCCAATTTTTCCAATTTCTCTGCAAGGATAAACAATGGGCTGCCAACAATATGGAAATTATTCCAAGTAGAAGCAACAAACTCATCAAAAGTAGGATGATTGAACCAACATTTAAACACCTTAAAGGGTTTTGGACCCCAATTAACCTTGATATTCTGAATCCATATGGGCCTATGATCTGAGATATCCCTGTCGCCCACCCTTTGCACATTAACATTCCATTTGGATATAAGCCCTTCTGTCAACAAAAACCTATCAATCCTACTCCTACAACTTCCATTAGACTTAAACCAGGTGAATTTGTTCCATATGACAAGGATATCAACTAAGTTCATATCTTCAATGAATGCAGAGAATTCAAACATTTCAGATACATTATTTCTACCTTTTCTTTTCCTTTCCCCATTGGAATTAATCACATTGAAATCGCCAGCCACTAGTCACTCTCCTTTAGGTAAGCTACACTTGACCTTAATTAGATCCACTCACGTCAGCCTTTTCTCAACAATTTAACATGGAGCATATACATTAATGAAATAACACCTTAGACCCTTCCACTTGCCAGCAATACACATGTAGCCCTTACCTCTGAAGCTGAATTTTGACAAGAATGAATCCTTCCTCCATATTGATAGGATACCGCCTGATTTCCCTTCAGACGCAATCCCTGACCGATACTTACCATGGCATAAATATTTTAAACCCATTAGTCTTGTATAATTTGAATCTTAGTTTCTTGTAGAAAACACACATCCGCCTTGACATCAGATAAAATTTTTCGTATCCTTTGTTTCTTAATTGCGGATCCACACCCCCTCATGTTGAAGGATACACAATTCATGGAACCCTCAATTCTGCCCCCAACCTTTCCTCAAATATTTTCCTATCTCTACCCTCCATATCACGAATAACTCTTTCAAAAGCCTTGTCATCTTCTTCCCTTTCAACCTATATTGCTTTGATAGATTCCCATATTTTCTTTGGTACTTCATTCATCAAATTTTTTTTCTACTGTTGCCCTGATTAAAATCTGAGTCAGTGATAGAATCACAACATAGGATTGATGCTCCCGAATAGTTTGATGAATTTGTATATATTCCAAAACACCAGTTTGAGGTATCCCACCAACATGCTCCGGTGTATCTTGATTTGGATTAAAGTTTGAAGAATGAAGAACCAAAGGTTGAGTAATATGAGGGGGAGAAAAGAACTTTAATGCTCTGATAAATGAAATTTAGTAATTTCGTTTTCTTTGGCTTAAGATCCAAAGGAAGCCCAATAGGCCCAACTACGGTACATTGGATTGAGTCAGAAGAATCTCCTATTGGGCCCTTTTCCAAACTAAACCTCTGGGCCACCCTCTGTTCCACACATGATGATGCCCTTGTCACCTCTATTTTGTTGTCAACCTCAACAATTCCAGTTGTACCTTGACATTCCTACAAACCAACACTTCGCTTTTGGATTTGTATCGATCAATAGCTCCAAGCGTAAGCTTTTCACATTCTCCATTATTATTCCTCATACAACCTGCCATAGTCTCATGATAACCCTCGTTTTCGAAGCACTGTTCCGCCGAATTAATGTACTACATGCCCATGGTCTTCTCCCCATCATCATTACATCTCTCAGGTACTTCTTGTGTACCATTTTCACTTTCATCCGAGGTATTCTCCATAGAAGGAGACTCCCACTGTCATACTCCAAATTTGTTTTACCTGTGCATAATTTTCATCTGTACATCCATCCAATAATCTTTATTAAAAAAAAATTTTTTTTTATTGATTTCATTCATTTTTATTCAAGTGGTTACAAGGAGGAGTTAGGTTTCAGGTTGTGGTGTATGCAATATTGATTGAAGTTCATATGGTTATGACCTATTCTTGGTCACGCAAGTTTTGTTCAAATGGTGTGGTTTGAGCTGTAAATTAGGGTTAAGGTCGATTTAATTCAGTTTGTGTGTGGATCAAGTTATTAGATTGTGAAAAGTTATCAACGTTTCGTGGTTCATTATCATTAAGAATCAGGTCATTTTCAATTAGGGCTTTGGGACCAAGCGATTCATATCAGGTTATGTTCTATTGATTTCAAGTGATTTAATAGTTTCAAGATTCCAATGCATCTAGAGATCCATACTACTTTATGATTTATTTTCTCAGGATTTATTTAAGGGTTGTCGAGATTCGATCCTTACTACTTTTGAGGATTCAGTTCAAGTGTGGTGCTGGATTAACATTCATGCTCAAGTCCCAGATATTCAATTCAATATCCATTTCATTATCTTTTTTCCTAATTCGCATCCAATTTTAAACCATTTAAGGTCCAATTACCTATTTTTTATTTTCAATTTTCAATTTTCAAATTTCCATGTCCATATTTCACAACAAAAAGTTTTTATCAAGTCAATAAATAATTCATAAAAATCTATGAATAGTCCAAGCCCATTGCTATTTTTTTTATACAAGAGTCTTACAACAAAATTATTAAAAAAGGAAGAGTCTTACAACAAAATTATTAAAAAAGGAAGAGTCTTGAAAACCATAACCCAGTCCATTACAAAGCCCGTGACACTTTTTTTTGATATTGCATTTTCTTGTACAAAGCCTAATTACAAAGAGTGGCAAGTAAAAATAGAAGAACCACATGGTACCAATGACAACCTCACGAGTACCTTGCGACTTCAGCATGACCATTATGTCCAAGCCTTGTAACATTTCAAGCCATGCTCCATGAAACTTCAAGCCAACAACCGGTTCTCCACGTAACCTGTACCTGTGTAAAAATTATGACAAAGTAAACCATGAGCAGTGTAACCATTATGCAACAAAAGTGACGCATCACACAGGCCAGCACAACCTTTCCACAAATATACCGCACAATAAACTTACCACAACTCACACAAACACGACGCAACACATTTGCGCGCTAACAAAAATTCTCTAAAACGTCATGACCATGCAAATTCATGGAATGCGCAACAAAACGTAAAAATGACACGACCCAAAACGCTGCAACAACTCTTCCACTTCTACACTCAAATCCACTCTATAAAAGGCTAACCAATCTCATTCACAAAAAAAAGCTTGGAGAGCCAAATCTATTATGACAAAATCACAACCTCACCATAACCACAAATCCTGCTTCAAACTTACCTTTTTCACCCCAAATCACTCAACTCATCTTCAACCTTTATCCACCCACCCAAATTGTATTCCAAAACTGAACCAGAAAGAAACAGAGAGAGAAGAAGAAAAACGAATCAAAATAGAGGAACAAATTAGACATAAACAGAATCAAACCTGAGTAAATTGTGCAGAACTACGACGAGTGTCGCGCGAGCGAGCAAGGCAAAAAAAAAAAGAATAAAATCGAGCGCGAGAGGAGGTGAACGACTAATCTGTTTCCATGATCTTGTTTTTGCTTTGAAATGTTGGTTTCTTTAATTTACTTTCATCATACAGTAACACGAATTGTTTGGAGTTACTGTGGATGTTGTATTTGTTTCATTGCCTATGGTTCTTATGAGCATGAATTGGGTCGTGTGGCCTATAGGGTTTTGGTATACCGTCTGTTCTCTCTTTTTTTTGTGATGAATGGGCTTGGGCCCATTGTTTCTTGTCACCACACCGCCCTTTTTACTTTTGCCATCTGAGCTGTGCTATTTTTGGGTGGATGATGGGCCTAAAAGCCCACATGATTCCACAAGTTCACCCTCCTTTCCATTATGCACCCGCAAACTTTAATCATTTTTTGTTTATTTAATTTTTGTTATTTAGTTTAATAATATTTGTTAATATTTTGATAACCTAATGTTAATTTTCTTTGATAATTAATTTTGTTAACCATCTCCATTAGTTATTTTGTTAAATACTTTATTAGATATCTTGTTAGATATTTTGTTTATTTACTGACTTATTCTTTCATTTTCACCTTGATCCTCATCTTCGATTTTCTTTTTTATTATTGGTCGATGAAGTCTTTTTATTTACGAATGTTGATTATCGAGGTTGTTAACCTTCATTATTCTAAATCTGTAGTGAATGATCATTTAGATCATTTTCTATACTTTTGGATCGTGATAGGTTACCTTCGATTAATTGACGCAAATTTGTGATTAAGACGAGACTGTCACCTTTTCTTTTCGTGTGACACGATTTCTTTGGAGAATGATCCTCAATATCATTTCTCCATTGTGTTTTAGCACAAATATCAACTTGTGTGACCTCCTATAGTATGATCTTCGTCCTAGATCATGCTACGACGGTTTAGCACTAAAGTCGACCCGATTTACCCGATTAATCACTAGCCACTAACTTTAATTTTGGTTAATATACTCTTGTATTCTTTTTGTCAATATATTCATATACTTTTGATAATATTATCTTGATTATATTATTATCGATAGTATTCTTGATCATATTATTCATCTTATTCGCATCTTATTGATTTTATTCACATCTTGTTCATACTTTGTTCATATTAATCAAAAATGCACTAATAACGATCGAAAACCTAAAAGCCTAAATTTGTGGACTGTGGTTACTTTTTCGAGCAACAGATTATGTACTTTGTACAGAAACCCTAACAAGGAGATTTTGTCCGGCTCTTGCTAAAGGCTTAATTTAGGACACCTCGCACACACACGGCTTCCTTTTGGGCTATCTTACAATGACCCATTTTATTTCATATAATCCCATGTAACTTACATATACCCCACTCCCATTCTGATGTATGCATTCGTTTTTCTTTGATTGTGGTTTTTTTGCTATGAGCACCCCTAGGGACTAGCATAAAATAAACCATTTTCAAACAAATTCTCGATTTGTCGTCGAGCCATTTTCAAAATCACCTTCGTAAGTCGATTTCTCTTTAGCATTTGCCATCAACCTAATGCACACACTTGCACATTTCGTCGTGGTTTCGTTTTTAAGAGCACCCCTAGGGACTAGTATCGATTCTCACCTTGTTTGCAAAACCTTGATTCAACGTCAAGTGACATTTCATTCAAACTTGTAAGTCGAGCACCTTTTGCCTCGCCATCAATCTCTTTTCATCCAATCCGATTCAATCTTTTTCAAATCGCTTTCTTAATTAACTTACAAAAGAAGAAGATTCTTGGAGTCTAGCATTTCTTAGATCTTTGAATGATTGGCTCTTGAGGTGCACGCCTTGTGTTGTTGTTCATTCAACCTTTCGTCTTAATGACGTGTGCATCATGCATTCATGTGCATCCGGACTTCGGTTCAGGACCTTGATTTATTTGGCTTCAGTCCCATTGTGCGGATGTGAGGTATTTTGACATGCTCCGGTTCTTGTATAGAATCGATCCTATTGATGGGTGTAACGCCCCGATTTTGAATTTCCTATTTTGTTGAGTCTTTTAATTTATTTTAATTGAATTATTCTTTTATTTGTGGAATTTGAACATTAATATGTTATTGTGTGGTTATTATGTTATTTTATTATTCAGAGAGTTTTGGGAATTAATTAGAGGGTGTTTTAGATAATCCTTAATTAGTAGATATTAGAGAGAAATAGAATAGGAATAGTATAAGTGGAAACAGAGAGAAAAGAAAAGAGATAGAAAGAAATAGAAAGAAAAGAAGAAGAGAAGAGAGAAGAGGAGGAAGAGGAGAAAACCTAGAATCATCAAGAATCAAACTTCTAAGCTTCGATTAATCGGGTAAGGGTGTGAAACTTTATTATTCTTTCGATGTGTATGATTATGTATGTTTCTATTGGTTTGCTTTTGGATTGGGGAGAGTTTTGCTCATTTTCCGTTTTAGGTCGAATTTGAGTAAATCGTTAGAAACCGAGTTTTCACGGTTAAGAATGAGAATAAGTGGTAGAATTTAGTTGAGGGATGTTGGACTAAGCTGCTGAGACGAGTTCGGATTGAATCAGGTAGATTTCGGCGAGTTTCAGAGTTTTTGGACAGTGAGGATTCTGAGTTCGCAGACCCTCGCTAGCACGTTCGCTAGGCGAGCGGGTCGCGAGCCTTCGCTGGGCATTCGCTGTGGCGAGACAGTAGCGAACGGTCCCAGACTTGGACATAATGGTTTTGGTGTTCTTCGCTGGTAGCGAAGGGGGTAGCGAGCATTCGCTGGGCATTCGCTATGGAGAGTGGGATAGCGAATCAAGTCAGAGGCTTCTGTCTGCCTTCGCGAGCATGTTCGCTAGGCGAACAGGAAGCGAGTACTCTCTAGGAGCTCGCTAGGCGAGAAAGGTAGCGAGCGTGGCAGGATGTTATTTTCTTGTATTTTCATTTCCAATGTATGATTAATCCTTTCTTATTATGCATATTTATGTGTGATATGAAATACTGTGGGTAGCCGTATGGCGTGAATCCTAGACTGTGAATCGTGAAGTGTGAATGTGGCCGTTTGGCAATTTTGTGCAATTGTTTGAATTGAGTGAAATATATATATGACTATATATGGTGTACATGTATGCATATCAAGAATGTATGAAGTCGTTTTGTTTGTGAAGCATCATGATTACATTCTTGTGTGTCTGGTCCCGCGTAGGATCTGCAGAAACCTTGTGTGCCCTTGTGGGGTGTGAGCGATGGTTTGTCTTTGATCCCTATGAGGATCTGCAGAAACATCGTGTGCCCTTGTGGGGTGTGAGCGATAGTTTATTTTGATTCCATGGAGAATCTGCAGAACGATTGTGTGCCCTTATGGGGTGTGAGCAATTCTGAAACATCGTGTGCCCATGTGGGGTGTGAGCGATGGGTGAACATCGTAGGCCCAACGGGGAGTTACTTCGGTAACGAGCAATGGTTCCTTTTGGTTCTTCAATTGAACCTGCTGAATGAGTCGGTACCGCATTTGCATCTGCATAGAGTCATGAGTCGGTCTCTATGAGTGCATTCTTATCTTCATATGATATATTGGTGTAATGAACATAATTGTGTATATTTATGTGAATTGTTGAAGTAAACATATGTGTAAATGTTTATGTGGAAATGTTGTGAATTGTCAAGCATGATCGGTGAATATGCTTAGTTGTGTAGATATACATTGTGAGGTATGTGACGAATTGTGATGAGTTGCAGTGAGAAATGTGTTATGTGTATTCTATGTTGGTGTATATAGATATATAATTATATGCATTATTTGTTATGATAATGTTTCTCACCCTTCTGCTGTTTTATGATACTTTTTGAGGCATTGTAGAGTTGGTTTGCTGGAGGTCTTTAGTGAAGCGTGGCTTCATTCTTTTTGGTCGGTTGGCTCTGATATGTAGCACCGGGTAGTTAGGAATTTTTTTGGGTTCTTTTGTGATACATCTGTGTATGTATCAGCTGGAATGTTTTGTAAACATGATTTATGACTTGAATTAAACAGTTGATGTATACAATGTTTATATGAATGAAGTGATTCAATGTTTAGATATTTTCGCTTTTATTCTAAATATTGATATGTGGGTTTTAAGGACTAAGTTCCTTTGTGGTGATTTACCCTTTGTTGCATATCTTTATGAGCAGGTGTTGTATGTGTTTTGAATTTCCTGGATAATGTGACGTACCTCTTTTATACCATGTGTTAATTTATACTCTGATGAAAATCTTTATTAAGTGCCTAAATGATTTAATTGTTTACTTGGGGGTATAGAAAGGGGGTGTTACACTAAGTGGTATCAGAGCCAATGTTGAGTCAGTTGCGTCTGTCTTGTTGTTGTGTTGGTTGAATGGTTGCTTAACCTTGTTGTTATTTTTGGGAATCATCAGAATATGGCTGGTCGTAATGACACTACTATGGCTCGACGTTGGAGGCTATGGCTAGGGCGGTGCAAGGTGCACTGAATTCGAACGCTAATGATGAGTTTAGATCGAATCAGCTGCCAGTATTCAAAGGGAGGTTTGATCCGGACGGTGCTCAGATCTGGTTGAAGGAGGTTGAGAGAATCTTTAGAGTTATGGGGTGTACTGAAGGAAACAAGGTGAGACTTGGAACTCACATGTTGAGAGAAGAGGCCGATGACTAGTGGGTCGGTATGAGACAAGTTCTTGAAGTAGATGACGAATAAATAACCTGGGATTTATTTCGCACCGAATTCTTGAGAAAGTATTATCCTGAGAGTGTAAAGGGGAAAAAATAAATGGAATTTCTTGAGCTGAAGCAAGGAAATATGTTAGTGGTGGACTACACGGCTAAGTTTGTGGAATTAGTTCAGTTTCATCCATATTATGCGGCGGTTACGACGAAATTCTCTAAGTGCATTAAGTATGAGAATGACTTGTGTCCTGAGATAAATCAAGCGATAGGATACTAAAGAATACGAAGATTTTCGGACTTGACCGAATGTTGTAGGATTTTTGAAGAAGACCGTAGGGCTCGATCTACTCATTATAAGAGTTTGAGTGAGAAGAAAGGCAAGCAGCAAGTAAGGAGTGGGCCTTATATGACTCCTGTTGATAAGGACAAGTACAAGGGAAACTTTGATAGGAGACTCGGGGGAGGAAGTTCTGGTGCGGTCAAATGTTACAAGTGTGGTGTGATGGGCCACAAATCTTTTGAATGTGGGAAGTTCGTCGATAAGTGTGCTAATTGTGGAAGTCTTGACATGCCACTTCTGGTTGTAGAAGGATTGTGGTAAAGTGTTTTAATTGTGGGGAAGTTGGTCATATTAGCACTAAGTGTACCAAACCAAAGCAAGTTCAGTCGGATGGAAAAGTATTTGCATTAGCCGGTTCAGACACTACTAATGCGGATCGCTTGATTAAAGGTACATGCTTTATTAATAATATGCCTTTAGTTTCTATTATTGATACCGGAGCGACTCATTCGTTCATTTCTCTTGAGTGTGCTAAGCGTTTGGGTTTGTGCATGGTTTCTATGAGTGGAGACATGGTTATTGAAACTCCCGCTTCGGGGTCGGTAACTACTTCCTTGGTGTGTGTAAGTTGTTCTTTGACCATGTATGGTAAAGACTTCATTATGGATTTGGTGTGTTTGCCGTTAGAAGGTTTAGACGTGATCTTGGGTATGAACTGGTTGCAATTTAACAGAGTTCATTTAGACTGCTATCAAAAGTTGGTAAGGTTTCCTTCTTTGGAAGATGATGAAGGTGAGAGTTTTCTATCCACTAAAGAGTTGAAGAAGCTTTTAGCGGATGGAGCTCAGTTGTTCGGCTTGTTTGCGTCGTTGTCTGTGGAGAGCGAAGTGGTGCTTGATGTGTTTCCAGTGGTATGTGATTTTCTAGAAGTATTTCCAGGGGAGATTACAGATGTACCGTCGGAAAGGGAAGTCGACTTTTCTATTGATCTAGTTCCTGGTACTAGACCGATTTCGATGGCACCGTATCGCATGTCAGCATCAGAATTGGTGAAACTAAAGGAGCAGTTGAATGATTTGTTGGATAAGAGGTTTGTAAGGCCAAGTGTTTCTCCTTGGGGTGCGCCGGTATTGTTAGTGAAGAAGAAGGATGGAAGTATGAGGTTATGCATTGATTATCGGCAGTTGAATAAGGTAACAATTAAGAATAAGTATCCGCTTCCAAGAATCGATGATTTGATGGACCAATTGGTTGGAGCGCGTGTATTTAGCAAGATCGATTTGAGATCAGGTTATCACCAGATTCGAGTTAGGGAGGAGGATATTCCAAAGACGGCTTTTAGGACACGGTATGGGCATTACGAATATTCTGTGATGCCATTCGGAGTTTTTAATGAGAACGGGTGTGTTTATGGAATACATGAATCATATTTTTCATGAGCAGTTGGATCGTTTTGTGGTTGTGTTCATCGACGACATTCTGATTTACTTTAAGTCTCAAGAGGAGCACGAAGAGCATTTAAGGATTGTGTTACGAATTTTGAAGGAAAAGAAATTGTATGCTAAGTTGTCAAAGTGTGAATTTTGGTTGTCGGAAGTGAGTTTTCTTGGACATATTATTTCTGGTAGTGGTATTAGTGTGGATCCATCCAAGGTTGATGCGGTAATGCAATGGGAAACTCCTAAATCAGTTACGGAGATTCGAAGCTTTTTGGGCTTGGCAGGCTATTATCAAAGGTTTATTGAAGGATTTTCGAAGTTGCCACTTCCGTTAACGCAGTTGACTTGTAAGGGAAATGCTTTCATTTGGGATGCTGGTTGTGAGGGGAGTTTCATGGAGTTAAAGAGAAGGTTGACAACAACGCCAGTCTTGATTTTGCCAAATCCTACGGAACCTTTTGTGGCTTATTGTGATGCTTCTTTGTCAGGTTTGGGTGGTGTGTTAATGCAAGGGGGAAAAGTTGTGGCCTATGCTTCGAGACAGTTGAGAGTGCATGAGAAGAATTACCCTACGCATGATTTGGAATTAGCGGATGTGGTGTTTGTTTTGAAAATTTGAAGGCACTATCTTTATGGTGCGAGATTTGAATTTTTTAGTGATCACAAGAGTTTGAGGTATTTATTTGACCAAAAGGAATTGAACATGAGGCAAAGGAGGTGGTTAGAGCTTTTGAAAGACTATGACTTTGGTTTGAATTACCATCTGGGTAAGGCAAATGTGGTGGCCGATGCCTTAAGTCGGAAGTCGTTGCACATGTCTACATTGATGATGAGAGAATAGGAACTTTAGGAGAACTTTAGAGATTTGAGTTTGGTTTGTGAAATGACGCCGAGAAGTGTGAAGCTTGGTATGCTTCGTATTACGAATGATTTTCTTGCTACCGTATGTGAAAGGCAAAAGTTGTACTTGAAGTTCGTTGATTTGATGACAAATGAGAAT
The DNA here is from genome assembly GCA_963859935.3 of Lathyrus sativus. Taxonomy (NCBI): domain Eukaryota; kingdom Viridiplantae; phylum Streptophyta; class Magnoliopsida; order Fabales; family Fabaceae; genus Lathyrus; species Lathyrus sativus. The sequence continues at coordinate 445,295,123 of OZ012739.1, read as the reverse complement.
GAGGATTTTAAGGTTGATGATTTTGGAGTTTTAAGATTTCGTGGTCGTATTTGTATTCCCGAAGATGCGGAGTTGAAAAGGATGATATTGGAGGAAGGACACCGGAGTAGCTTGAGTATTCATCCGGGAGCGAATAAGATGTATCAAGATTTGAAGAAAATCTTTTGGTGGTCCGGATTGAAGAGAGATGTAGCTCAGTTTGTGTATGCGTGTTTGACTTGTCAGAAGTCTAAAGTGGAACATCAGAAGCCTAGTGGATTGATGCAACCATTGGATATTCCAGAGTGAAAATGGGATAGTATATCGATGGATTTTATTACGGGGTTGCCGAATACGCTAAGAGGTCATAATGCCATTTGGGTGATTGTTGATAGGCTTACTAAATCTGCTCATTTCATTCCGATTGATATTAGTTATCCTTTGGAGAAGTTAGCCGAGATTTATGTTAGTGTGATTGTGAAGTTGCATGGAGTTCCCCAAAGTATTGTATCGGACAGAGATCCTAGATTTACTTCAAGGTTTTGGGAGAGTTTGCAAAAGGCTTTGGGTTCTAAGTTAAGATTGAGTTCGGCTTATCATCCACAAACAGATGGTCTAACCGAGAGAACGATTCAGTCGTTGGAAGATTTGTTACGTGCTTGTGTACTAGAACCAGGTGGTGCTTGGGATAGTTATTTAGCGTTGATTGAGTTCACCTATAATAACAATTTTCACTCAAGTATTGGTATGGCACCATTTGAGGCTTTATATGGTCGAAGATGTCAAACACCTTTGTGTTGGCATGAAACTGGTGAGAAGTCGGTTGTTGGGCCGGAGATGGTACAACAAACGACAGAGAAGGTGAAGTTTATTCGAGAAAAGATGAGAGCTTCTCAGAGTAGGCAGAAGAGTTATCATGACAAGAGAAGGAAAGATCTTGAGTTTCAAGAGGGCGACCATGTGTTCTTGAGAGTTACACCGGTTACGGGTGTGGGTCGTGCCTTGAAGTTGAAGAAGTTGACTTCTCGTTTTATAGGTCCATATCAGATTATTGCACGAGTGGGTGTTGTGGCGTATCATGTGGCGTTGCCTCCGAATATTTCGAATTTGCATGATGTGTTCCATGTTTTGCAACTTTGGAAGTATCTTCCAGATCCGTCACATGTTATTCCTATGGACGAAGTTGAAGTAAGAGATAATCTTACAGTTGAGGTTTCACCGATTAGGATTTTGGATCGTGAGATTAATAGGCTAAGAGGCAAAGATATTGCGCTTGTGAAAGTAGAATGGGGAGGTGCTGCAGAGGGCAACATGACTTAGGAATTGGAGAGTAAGATGCGGAAGTCGCATCCAGAATTGTTTGGATCAGGTAATATTTTCGAGGACGAAAATTTCTAAGTGGGGGAGAGTTGTAACGCCCTGATTCTGAATTTCCCATTTTGTTGAGTCTTTTAATTTATTTTAATTGAATGATTCTTTTATTTGTGGAATTGGAACATTAATATGTTATTGCGTGCTTATTATGTTATTTTATTATTCGGAGAGTTTTGGGAATTAATTAGAGGGTGTTTTAGATAATCCTTAATTAGTAGATATTAGAGAGAAATAAAATAGGAATAGTATAAGTGGAAACAGAGAGAAAAGAAAAGAGATAGAAAGAGATAGAAAGAAAAGAAGAGAAGAGGAAGAGGAGGAAGAGGAGAAAACCTAGAATCCTCAAGAATCAAACTTCTAAGCTTCGATTAATTGGGTAAGGGTGTGAAACTTTATTATTCTTTCGATGTGTATGATTATGTATGTTTCTATTGGTTTGCTTTTGGATTGGGGAGAGTTTTGCTCATTTTCCGTTTTAGGTCAAATTTGAGTAAATCATTAGAAATCGAGTTTTCACGGTTAAGAATGTGAATAAGTGGTAGAATTTAGTTGAGGGACGTTGGACTAAGCTGCTGAGACGAGTTGGGATTAAATCGGGTAGATTTCGGCGAGTTTCAGAGTTTTTGGACAGTGAGGATTCTGAGTTCGCAGACCCTCGCAAGCACGTTCGCTAGGCGAGCAGGTCGCGAGCCTTCGATGTGGCGAGACAGTAGCGAACGGTCCCAGACTTGGACAGAATAGTTTTAGTGTTCTTCACTGGTAGCGAAGGGGGTAGCGAGCATTCGCTGGGCATTCACTATGGAGAGTGGGGTAGCGAATCAAGTCAGAGGCTTCTGTTTGCCTTCGCGAGCACGTTCGCTAGGCGAACAGGAAGCGAGTACTCGCTAGGCGAGCAAGGTAGCGAGCGTGGCAGGATGTTATTTTCTTGTGTTTTCATTTCCAATGTATGATTAATCCTTTCTTATTATGCATATTTATGTGTGATATGAAATGTTGTGGGTAGTCGTATGGCATGAATCCTAGACTGTGAATCGTGAAGTGTGAATGTGGCCGTTTGGCAATTTTGTGCAATTGTTTGAATTGAGTGAAATATACATGACTATATATGGTGTACATGTATGCATATCAAGAATGTATGGAGTTGTTTTTTGTGAAGCATCATGATTGCATTCTTGTGTGTCTGATCTCGCGTAGGATCTGCAGAAACCTCATGTGCCCTTGTGGGATGTGAGCGATGGTTTGTCTTTGATCCCTAGGAGGATCTGCAGAAACATCGTGTGCCCTTGTGGGGTGTGAGCGATAGTTCATTTTGATTCCGTGGAGAATCTGGAGAACGATTGTGTGCCCTTGTGGGGTGTGAGCAATCCTGAAACATCGCGTGCCCATGTGAAGTGTGAGCGATGGGTGAACATCGTAGGCCCGACAGGGAGTTACTTCGGTAACGAGTGATGGTTCCTTTTGGTTCTTCAATTGAACCTGCTGAATGAGTCGGTACCGCATTTGCATCTGCATAGAGTCGTGAGTCGGTCTCTATGAGTGCATTCTTATTTTCATATGATATATTGGTGTAATGAACATAATTGTGTATATTTATGTGAATTGTTGAAGTAAACATATGTGTAAATGTTTATATGGAAACGTTGTGAATTGTGAAGCATGATCGGTGAATATGCTTAGTTGTGTAGATATACATTGTGAGGTATTTGATGAATTGTGATGAATTGCGGTGAGAAATGTGTTATGTGTATTCTATTTGGTGTATATAAATATATAATTATATGCATTGTTTGTTATGATAATGTTTCTCACCCTTCTGCTATTTTATTATGCTCTATGAGGCATTGCAGAGTAGGTTTGCTGGAGGTCTTTAGTGAAGCGTGACTTCATTCTTTTTGGTCGGTTGGCTCTGATATGTAGCACCGGGTAGTTAGGAATTTTTTTAGGTTCTTTTGTGATACATCTGTGTATGTATCTGCTGGAATATTTTGTAAACATGATTTATGACTTGAATTAAACGGTTGATGTATACAATGTTTATATGAATGAAGTGATTCAATGTTTAGATATTTCCGCTTTTATTCTAAATATTGATGTGTGGGTTTTAAGGACTAAGTTCCTTTGTGGTGATTTACCCTTTGTTGCATATCTTTATGAGCAGGTGTTGTATGTGTTTTGAATTTCCTGGATAATGTGACGTACCTCTTTTATACCATGTGTTAATTTATACTCTGATGAAAATCTTAATTAAGTGCCTAAATGATTTAATTGTTTACTTGGGGGTATAGAAATGAGTGTTACAATGGGGATCTATGGAGGGTTGATGGCCCAGTGTTCATCGAGCTGTGATGATTGGTACTGCATGCATGAGTCTTGTTGCATTTGCATTTATGAGATAATCTTGAGTAATTTATGATGTTGTGGCCTTTGATGCCCATTGATGAATATGATGATGCATAATATGAAAATGACGTTGTTTTATATATTGATTTCCTATATTGATTATTATGAATCGTTTTACTCACCCTGCATGTTTGAATGTTGTCTTTACATGGATAACGTACAGATGACCAGGTTTAGCCGTGGATGCCGCCGATGATCTTTTTGGAGTTTTGAGTTGTTGGCCATTTTGATTAACTTAGAGGGTCTTGCTCTGATAGTGTAACATCGGGTTGGGGTCTTTGAGTTAAACCATGTTTTATTTGATTTTTTGTTATTTTGATTATGTTTTCGTACAAGGAAAAATTTGGATTATGCATTTTTTTGAGTTCCGCTGCCTTTTGAGCAATTTTTGATATCTTTTGGAAAAACCCGTTGTTTATGGAGCCTTGACCTGTATTTGATTTATTGGAAAATGTACACCCTTTGAGATAATTTTTATTGAGTTTAATATTTTACTCTGATAAATGTGAATATTTTGCCATTTAATATGTGGGGTAGAAAAGGGTGTTACAGATCACGTGTTGAGTCGGTTGAAAATGATGGACTTGAATAGTCAAATGGTGAAGCTCACTTGGTCGAACGTTTTTCCTACTGAACCCGTTGTTATATTATTTTATTTTTTTTACTTTTTTTTTTCTTTTAAAACAATCAGGCTTATCATCCTTGCAATATTTTCCAGGCAATGTCTTAGCAAAATACTTGATGTGCTGCTTTTGTAGATTTTTTTTATTGCAAAAAAAAATTCTTATACCAATTGCCTATAGATGTTGGCAGCATGCTTATTAGTACAAAGAATTAAGTATTGCATAGCTGTAAATTGAATTCCATCCAATTCTACTGAGCCAGAAACATATCTCCTCGCATCACATAAAAAATGCATTAATTATGGACAGAGGCTCTGCCGCTTTGGACCTTGCAGGTTTATGATTGCTAGCGTCATCTTTCTGAGACCTCTCACACATATTAACAAAGTTGGTAGCAAGAGGCATCTTCTCCATAATAGGCACCTTCCACCTGAATGATGCTTAACAATTAAAATCCCGAGAATTCACACTTTCCACATGAAATAACTTAGAATTTTGGATCGGTTCTTCGGGGAAACAACATCAAGCATAATTCGATTCAGAGTCTTGACGAATCAACCAATATTTTGACCAAACTTGAATTAAACTTTGAATTCAACTAAAAGTGCATCAATTTCCAAATCCTAATCATTTTTCAACGAATTCTTGAGATATAACCGGAATTGAATCCATCTTAAAAACCGTCTTGAATAAATGACACAACACATCATCCTCAAACCTTACTTTCAACATCTTAAACTCTCCATTAAAATTATACCGAAAATGCATTAAAGCTTAGAAACAATTCATGAGAAATAACACAACAATCTGGTTCCATCTTGGGTGATTGTTGATAGGCTTACTAAATCTGCTCATTTCATTCCGATTGATATTAGTTATCCTTTGGAGAAGTTAGCCGAGATTTATGTTAGTGTGATTGTGAAGTTGCATGGAGTTCCCCAGAGTATTGTATCGGACAGAGATCCTAGATTTACTTCAAGGTTTTAGGAGAGTTTGCAAAAGGCTTTGGGTTCTAAGTTGAGATTGAGTTTAGCTTATCATCCGCAAACAGATGGTCAAATCGAGAGAACGATTCAGTCGTTGGAAGATTTGTTGCGTGCTTGTGTACTAGAACCAGGTGGTGCTTGGGATAGTTATTTAGCGTTGACTGAGTTCACCTATAATAACAGTTTTCACTCAAGTATTGGTATGGCACCATTTGAGGCTTTATATGGTCGAAGATGTCGAACACCTTTGTGTTGGCATGAAACTGGTGAGAAGTCGGTTGTTGGGCCGGAGATGGTACAACAAACGACGGAGAAGGTGAAGTTTATTCGAGAAAAGATGAGAGCTTCTCAGAGTAGGCAGAAGAGTTATCATGACAAGAGAAGGAAAGATCTTGAGTTTCAAGAGGGCGACCATGTGTTCTTGAGAGTTACACCGGTTACGGGTGTGGGTCGTGCCTTGAAGTCGAAGAAGTTGACTTCTCGTTTTATAGGTCCGTATCAGATTATTGCACGAGTGGGTGTTGTGGCGTATCATGTGGCGTTGCCTCCGAATCTTTCGAATTTGCATGATGTGTTCCATGTTTTGCAACTTTGGAAGTATCTTCCAGATCCGTCACATGTTATTCCTATGGACGAAGTTGAAGTAAGAGATAATCTTACAGTTGAGGTTTCACCGATTAGGATTTTGGATCGTGAGATTAATAGGCTAAGAGGCAAAGATATTGCGCTTGTGAAAGTAGAATGGGGAGGTGCTGCAGAGGGCAACATGACTTGGGAATTGGAGAGTAAGATGCGGAAGTCGCATCCGGAATTGTTTGGATCAGGTAATATTTTCGAGGACGAAAATTTCTAAGTGGGGGAGAGTTGTAACGCCCTGATTCTGAATTTCCCATTTTGTTGAGTCTTTTAATTTATTTTAATTGAATTATTCTTTTATTTGTGGAATTTGAACATTAATATGTTATTGTGTGCTTATTATGTTATTTTATTATTCGGAGAGTTTTGAGAATTAATTAGAGGGTGTTTTAGATAATCCTTAATTAGTAGATATTAGAGAGAAATAAAATAGGAATAGTATAAGTGGAAACAGAGAGAAAAGAAAAGAGATAGAAAGAGATAGAAAGAAAAGAAGAGAAGAGGAAGAGGAGGAAGAGGAGAAAACCTAGAATCCTCAAGAATCAAACTTCTAAGCTTCGATTAATCGGGTAAGGGTGTGAAACTTTATTATTCTTTCGATGTGTATGATTATGTATGTTTCTATTGGTTTGCTTTTGGATTGGGGAGAGTTTTGCTCATTTTCTGTTTTAGGTCGAATTTGAGTAAATCGTTAGAAACCGAGTTTTCACGGTTAAGAATGTGAATAAGTGGTAGAATTTAGTTGAGGGACGTTGGACTAAGCTGCTGAGACGAGTTGGGATTGAATCGGGTAGATTTCAGCGAGTTTTAGAGTTTTTGGACAGTGAGGATTCTGAGTTCGCAGACCCTCGCAAGCACGTTCGCTAGGCGAGCAGGTCGCGAGCCTTCGCTGGGCATTCGCTGTGGCGAGACAGTAGCGAACGGTCCCAGACTTGGACATAATAGTTTTGGTGTTCTTCACTGGTAGCGAAGGGGGTAGCGAGCATTCGCTGGGCATTCGCTATGGAGAGTGGGGTAGCGAATCAAGTCAGAGGCTTCTGTTTGCCTTCGCGAGCACGTCCGCTTGGCAAACAGGAAGCGAGTACTCGCTAGGCGAGCAAGGTAGCGAGCGTGGCAGGATGTTATTTTCTTGTGTTTTCATTTCAAATGTATGATTAATCCTTTCTTATTATGCATATTTATGTGTGATATGAAATGTTGTGGGTAGCCGTATGGCATGAATCCTAGACTGTGAATCGTGAAGTGTGAATGTGGTCGTTTGGCAATTTTGTGCAATTGTTTGAATTGAGTGAAATATACATGACTATATATGGTGTACATGTATGCATATCAAGAATGTATGGAGTTGTTTTTTTGTGAAGCATCATGATTGCATTCTTGTGTGTCTGATCTAGCGTAGGATCTGCAGAAACCTCGTGTGCCCTTGTGGGGTGTGAGCGATGGTTTGTCTTTGATCCCTAGAAGGATCTGCAGAAACATTGTGTGCCCTTGTGGGGTGTGAACGATAGTTCATTTTGATTCCGTGGAGAATCTGGAGAACGATTGTGTGCCCTTGTGGGGTGTGAGCAATCCTGAAACATCGTGTGCTCATGTGGGGTGTGAGCGATGGGTGAACATCGTAGGCCCGACAGGGAGTTACTTCGGTAATGAGCGATGGTTCCTTTTGGTTCTTCAATTGAACCTGCTGAATGAGTCGGTACCACATTTGAATCTGCATAGAGTCGTGAGTCGGTCTCTATGAGTGCATTCTTATCTTCATATGATATATTGGTGTAATGAACATAATTGTGTATATTTATGTGAATTGTTGAAGTAAACATATGTGTAAATGTTTATATGGAAACGTTGTGAATTGTGAAGCATGATCGGTGAATATGCTTAGTTGTGTAGATATACATTGTGAGGTATGTGATGAATTGTGATGAATTGCGGTGAGAAATGTGTTATGTGTATTCTATTTGGTGTATATAAATATATAATTATATGCATTGTTTGTTATGATAATGTTTCTCACCCTTCTGCTATTTTATTATGCTTATGAGGCATTGCAGAGTAGGTTTGCTGGAGGTCTTTAGTGAAGCGTGGCTTCATTCTTTTTGGTCGGTTGGCTCTGATATGTAGCATCGGGTAGTTAGGAATTTTTTTAGATTCTTTTGTGATACATCTGTGTATGTATCTGCTGGAATATTTTGTAAACATGATTTATGACTTGAATTAAACGGTTGATGTATACAATGTTTATATGAATGAAGTGATTCAATGTTTAGATATTTCCGCTTTTATTCTAAATATTGATGTGTGGGTTTTAAGGACTAAGTTCCTTTGTGGTGATTTACCCTTTGTTGCATATCTTTATGAGCAGGTGTTGTATGTGTTTTGAATTTCCTGGATAATAAGACGTACCTCTTTTATACCATGTGTTAATTTATACTCTGATGAAAATCTTTATTAAGTGCCTAAATGATTTAATTGTTTACTTGGGGGGTATAGAAATGAGTGTTACAATGGGGATCTATGGAGGGTTGATGGCCCAGTGTTCATCGAGCTGTGATGATTGGTACCGCATGCATGAGTCTTGTTGCATTTGCATTTATGAGATAATCTTGAGTAATTTATGATGTTGTGGCCTTTGATGCCCATTGATGAATATGATGATGCATAATATGAAAATGACGTTGTTTTATATATTGATTTCCTATATTGATTATTATGAATCGTTTTACTCACCCTGCATGTTTGAATGTTGCCTTTACGTGGATAACGTGCAGATGACCAGGTTTAGCCGTGGATGCCGCCGATGATCTTTTTGGAGTTTTGAGTTGTTGGCCATTTTGATTAACTTAGAGGGTCTTGCTCTGATAGTGTAACATCGGGTTGGGATCTTTGAGTTAAACCGTGTTTTATTTGATTTTTTGTTATTTTGATTATGTTTTCGTACAAGGAAAAATTTGGATTATGCATTTTTTTGAGTTCCGCTGCCTTTTGAGCAATTTTTGATATCTTTTGGAAAAACCCGTTGTTTATGGAGCCTTGACCTGTATTTGATTTATTGGAAAATGTACACCCTTTGAGATAATTTTTATTGAGTTTAATATTTTACTCTGATAAATGTGAATATTTTGCCATTTAATCTGTGGGGTAGAAAAGGGTGTTACAGATCACGTGTTGAGTCGGTTGAAAAGGATGGACTTGAATAGTCAAATGGTGAAGCTCACTTGGTCGAACGTTTTTCCTACTGAACCCGTTGTTATATTATTTTATTTTTTTTTACTTTTTTTTTTTTTAAAACAATCAGGCTTATCATCCTTGCAATATTTTCCAGACAATGTCTTAGCAAAATACTTGATGTGCTGCTTTTGTAGATTTTTTTTATTGCAAAAAAAAATTCTTATACCAATTGCCTATAGATGTTGGCAGCATGTTTATTAGTACAAAGAATTAAGTATTGCATAGCTGTAAATTGAATTCCATCCAATTCTACTGAGCCAGAAACATATCTCCTCGCATCACATAAAAAATGCATTAATTATGGACAGAGGCTCTGTCGCTTTGGACCTTGCAGGTTTATGATTGCTAGCGTCATCTTTCTGAGACCTCTCACACATATTAACAAAGTTGGTAGCAAGAGGCATCTTCTCCATAATAGGCACCTTCCACCTGAATGATGCTTAACAATTAAAATCCTGAGAATTCACACTTTCCACATGAAATAACTTAGAATTTTGGATCGGTTCTTCGGGGAAACAACATCAAGCATAATTCGATTCAGAGTCTTGACGAATCAACCAATATTTTGACCAAACTTGAATTAAACTTTGAATTCAACTAAAAGTGCATCAATTTCCAAATCCTAATCATTTTTCAACGAATTCTTGAGATATAACCGGAATTGAATCCATCTTAAAAATCGTCTTGAATAAATGACACAACACATCATCCTCAAACCTTACTTTCAACATCTTAAACTCTCCATTAAAATTATACCGAAAATGCATTAAAGCTTAGAAACAATTCATGAGAAATAACACAACAATCTGGTTCCATCTTGGGTGATTGTTGATAGGCTTACTAAATCTGCTCATTTCATTCCGATTGATATTAGTTATCCTTTGGAGAAGTTAGCCGAGATTTATGTTAGTGTGTTTGTGAAGTTGCATGGAGTTCCCCAGAGTATTGTATCGGACAGAGATCCTAGATTTACTTCAAGGTTTTAGGAGAGTTTGCAAAAGGCTTTGGGTTCTAAGTTGAGATTGAGTTCGGCTTATCATCCGCAAACAGATGGTCAAACCGAGAGAACAATTCAGTCGTTGGAAGATTTGTTGCGTGCTTGTGTACTAGAACCAGGTGGTGCTTGGGATAGTTATTTAGCGTTGATTGAGTTCACCTATAATAACAGTTTTCACTCAAGTATTGGTATGGCACCATTTGAGGCTTTATATGGTAGAAGATGTCGAACACCTTTGTGTTGGCATGAAACTGGTGAGAAGTCGGTTGTTGGGCCGGAGATGGTACAACAAACGACGGAGAAGGTGAAGTTTATTCGAGAAAAGATGAGAGCTTCTCAGAGTAGGCAGAAGAGTTATCATGACAAGAGAAGGAAAGATCTTGAGTTTCAAGAGGGCGACCATGTGTTCTTGAGATTTACACCGGTTACGGGTGTGGGTCGTGCCTTGAAGTCGAAAAAGTTGACTTCACGTTTTATAGGTCCGTATCAGATTATTGCACGAGTGGGTGCTGTGGCGTATCATGTGGCGTTGCCTCCGAATCTTTCGAATTTGCATGATGTGTTCCATGTTTTGCAACTTTGGAAGTATCTTCCAGATCCGTCACATGTTATTCCTATGGACGAAGTTGAAGTAAGAGATAATCTTACAGTTGAGGTTTCACCGATTAGGATTTTGGATCGTGAGATTAATAGGCTAAGAGGCAAAGATATTGCGCTTGTGAAAGTAGAATGGGGAGGTGCTGCAGAGGGCAACATGACTTGGGAATTGGAGAGTAAGATGCGGAAGTCGCATCCGGAATTGTTTGGATCAGGTAATATTTTCGAGGACGAAAATTTCTAAGTGGGGGAGAGTTGTAACGCCCTGATTCTGAATTTCCCATTTTGTTGAGTCTTTTAATTTATTTTAATTGAATTATTCTTTTATTTGTGGAATTTGAACATTAATATGTTATTGTGTGCTTATTATGTTATTTTATTATTCGGAGAGTTTTGAGAATTAATTAGAGGGTGTTTTAGATAATCCTTAATTAGTAGATATTAGAGAGAAATAAAATAGGAATAGTATAAGTGGAAACAGAGAGAAAAGAAAAGAGATAGAAAGAGATAGAAAGAAAAGAAGAGAAGAGGAAGAGGAGGAAGAGGAGAAAACCTAGAATCCTCAAGAATCAAACTTCTAAGCTTCGATTAATCGGGTAAGGGTGTGAAACTTTATTATTCTTTCGATGTGTATGATTATGTATGTTTCTATTGGTTTGCTTTTGGATTGGGGAGAGTTTTGCTCATTTTCTGTTTTAGGTCGAATTTGAGTAAATCGTTAGAAACCGAGTTTTCACGGTTAAGAATGTGAATAAGTGGTAGAATTTAGTTGAGGGACGTTGGACTAAGCTGCTGAGACGAGTTGGGATTGAATCGGGTAGATTTCGGCGAGTTTCAGAGTTTTTGGACAGTGAGGATTCTGAGTTCGCAGACCCTCGCAAGCACGTTCGCTAGGCGAGCAGGTCGCGAGCCTTCGCTGGGCATTCGCTGTGGCGAGACAGTAGCGAACGGTCCCAGACTTGGACATAATAGTTTTGGTGTTCTTCACTGGTAGTGAAGGGGGTAGCGAGCATTCGCTGGGCATTCGCTATGGAGAGTGGGGTAGCGAATCAAGTCAGAGGCTTCTGTTTGCCTTCGCGAGCACGTTCGTTTGGCGAACAGGAAGCAAGTACTCGCTAGCCGAGCAAGGTAGCGAGCGTGGCAGGATGTTATTTTCTTGTGTTTTCATTTCCAATGTATGATTAATCCTTTCTTATTATGCATATTTATGTGTGATATGAAATGTTGTGGGTAGCCGTATGGCATGAATCCTAGACTGTAAATCGTGAAGTGTGAATGTGGCCGTTTGGCAATTTTGTGCAATTGTTTGAATTGAGTGAAATATACATGACTATATATGGTGTACATGTATGCATATCAAGAATGTATGGAGTTGTTTTTTTGTGAAGCATCATGATTGCATTCTTGTGTGTCTGATATCGCGTAGGATCTGCAGAAACCTCGTGTGCCCTTGTGGGGTGTGAGCAATGGTTTGTCTTTGATCCCTAGAAGGATCTGCAGAAACATCGTGTGCCCTTGTGGGGTGTGAGCGATAGTTCATTTTGATTCCGTGGAGAATCTGGAGAACGATTGTGTGCCCTTGTGGGGTGTGAGCAATCCTGAAACATCGTGTGCCCATGTGGTGAGCGATGGGTGAACATCGTAGGCCCGACAGGGAGTTACTTCGGTAACGAGCGATGGTTCCTTTTGGTTCTTCAATTGAACCTGCTGAATGAGTCGGTACCACATTTGAATCTGCATAGAGTCGTGAGTCGGTCTCTATGAGTGCATTCTTATCTTCATATGATATATTGGTGTAATGAACATAATTGTGTATATTTATGTGAATTGTTGAAGTAAACATATGTGTAAATGTTTATATGGAAACGTTGTGAATTGTGAAGCATGATCGGTGAATATGCTTAGTTGTGTAGATATACATTGTGAGGTATGTGATGAATTGTGATGAATTGCGGTGAGAAATGTGTTATGTGTATTCTATTTGGTGTATATAAATATATAATTATATGCATTGTTTGTTATGATAATGTTTCTCACCCTTCTGCTGTTTTATTATGCTTATGAGGCATTGCAGAGTAGGTTTGCTGGAGGTCTTTAGTGAAGCGTGGCTTCATTCTTTTTGGTCGGTTGGCTCTGATATGTAGCATCGGGTAGTTAGGAATTTTTTTAGATTCTTTTGTGATACATCTGTGTATGTATCTGCTGGAATATTTTGTAAACATGATTTATGACTTGAATTAAACGGTTGATGTATACAATGTTTATATGAATGAAGTGATTCAATGTTTAGATATTTCCGCTTTTATTCTAAATATTGATGTGTGGGTTTTAAGGACTAAGTTCCTTTGTGGTGATTTACCCTTTGTTGCATATCTTTATGAGCAGGTGTTGTATGTGTTTTGAATTTCCTGGATAATAAGGCGTACCTCTTTTATACCATGTGTTAATTTATACTCTGATGAAAATCTTTATTAAGTGCCTAAATGATTTAATTGTTTACTTGGGGGGTATAGAAATGAGTGTTACAATGGGGATCTATGGAGGGTTGATGGCCCAGTGTTCATCGAGCTGTGATGATTGGTACCGCATGCATGAGTCTTGTTGCATTTGCATTTATGAGATAATCTTGAGTAATTTATGATGTTGTGGCCTTTGATGCCCATTGATGAATATGATGATGCATAATATGAAAATGACGTTGTTTTATATATTGATTTCCTATATTGATTATTATGAATCGTTTTACTCACCCTGCATGTTTGAATGTTGCCTTTACGTGGATAACGTGCAGATGACCAGGTTTAGCCGTGGATGCCGCCGATGATCTTTTTGGAGTTTTGAGTTGTTGGCCATTTTGATTAACTTAGAGGGTCTTGCTCTGATAGTGTAACATCGGGTTGGGATCTTTGAGTTAAACCGTGTTTTATTTGATTTTTTGTTATTTTGATTATGTTTTCGTACAAGGAAAAATTTGGATTATGCATTTTTTTGAGTTCCGCTGCCTTTTGAGCAATTTTTGATATCTTTTGGAAAAACCCGTTGTTTATGGAGCCTTGACCTGTATTTGATTTATTGGAAAATGTACACCCTTTGAGATAATTTTTATTGAGTTTAATATTTTACTCTGATAAATGTGAATATTTTGCCATTTAATCTGTGGGGTAGAAAAGGGTGTTACAGATCACGTGTTGAGTCGGTTGAAAAGGATGGACTTGAATAGTCAAATGGTGAAGCTCACTTGGTCGAACGTTTTTCCTACTGAACCCGTTGTTATACTATTTTATTTTTTTTTTACTTTTTTTTTTCTTTTAAAACAATCAGGCTTATCATCCTTGCAATATTTTCCAGACAATGTCTTAGCAAAATACTTGATGTGCTGCTTTTGTAGATTTTTTTTATTGCAAAAAAAAATTCTTATACCAATTGCCTATAGATGTTGGCAGCATGCTTATTAGTACAAAGAATTAAGTATTGCATAGCTGTAAATTGAATTCCATCCAATTCTACTGAGCCAGAAACATATCTCCTCGCATCACATAAAAAATGCATTAATTATGGACAGAGGCTCTGCCGCTTTGGACCTTGCAGGTTTATGATTGCTAGCGTCATCTTTCTGAGACCTCTCACACATATTAACAAAGTTGGTAGCAAGAGGCATCTTCTCCATAATAGGCACCTTCCACCTGAATGATGCTTAACAATTAAAATCCTGAGAATTCACACTTTCCACATGAAATAACTTAGAATTTTGGATCGGTTCTTCGGGGAAACAACATCAAGCATAATTCGATTCAGAGTCTTGACGAATCAACCAATATTTTGACCAAACTTGAATTAAACTTTGAATTCAACTAAAAGTGCATCAATTTCCAAATCCTAATCATTTTTCAACGAATTCTTGAGATATAACCGGAATTGAATCCATCTTAAAAATCGTCTTGAATAAATGACACAACACATCATCCTCAAACCTTACTTTCAACATCTTAAACTCTCCATTAAAATTATACCGAAAATGCATTAAAGCTTAGAAACAATTCATGAGAAATAACACAACAATCTGGTTCCATCTTGGGTGATTGTTGATAGGCTTACTAAATCTGCTCATTTCATTCCGATTGATATTAGTTATCCTTTGGAGAAGTTAGCCGAGATTTATGTTAGTGTGTTTGTGAAGTTGCATGGAGTTCCCCAGAGTATTGTATCGGACAGAGATCCTAGATTTACTTCAAGGTTTTAGGAGAGTTTGCAAAAGGCTTTGGGTTCTAAGTTGAGATTGAGTTCGGCTTATCATCCGCAAACAGATGGTCAAACCGAGAGAACAATTCAGTCGTTGGAAGATTTGTTGCGTGCTTGTGTACTAGAACCAGGTGGTGCTTGGGATAGTTATTTAGCGTTGATTGAGTTCACCTATAATAACAGTTTTCACTCAAGTATTGGTATGGCACCATTTGAGGCTTTATATGGTAGAAGATGTCGAACACCTTTGTGTTGGCATGAAACTGGTGAGAAGTCGGTTGTTGGGCCGGAGATGGTACAACAAACGACGGAGAAGGTGAAGTTTATTCGAGAAAAGATGAGAGCTTCTCAGAGTAGGCAGAAGAGTTATCATGACAAGAGAAGGAAAGATCTTGAGTTTCAAGAGGGCGACCATGTGTTCTTGAGAGTTACACCGGTTACGGGTGTGGGTCGTGCCTTGAAGTCGAAAAAGTTGACTTCACGTTTTATAGGTCCGTATCAGATTATTGCACGAGTGGGTGCTGTGGCGTATCATGTGGCGTTGCCTCCGAATCTTTCGAATTTGCATGATGTGTTCCATGTTTTGCAACTTTGGAAGTATCTTCCAGATCCGTCACATGTTATTCCTATGGACGAAGTTGAAGTAAGAGATAATCTTACAGTTGAGGTTTCACCGATTAGGATTTTGGATCGTGAGATTAATAGGCTAAGAGGCAAAGATATTGCGCTTGTGAAAGTAGAATGGGGAGGTGCTGCAGAGGGCAACATGACTTGGGAATTGGAGAGTAAGATGCGGAAGTCGCATCCGGAATTGTTTGGATCAGGTAATATTTTCGAGGACGAAAATTTCTAAGTGGGGGAGAGTTGTAACGCCCTGATTCTGAATTTCCCATTTTGTTGAGTCTTTTAATTTATTTTAATTGAATTATTCTTTTATTTGTGGAATTTGAACATTAATATGTTATTGTGTGCTTATTATGTTATTTTATTATTCGGAGAGTTTTGAGAATTAATTAGAGGGTGTTTTAGATAATCCTTAATTAGTAGATATTAGAGAGAAATAAAATAGGAATAGTATAAGTGGAAACAGAGAGAAAAGAAAAGAGATAGAAAGAGATAGAAAGAAAAGAAGAGAAGAGGAAGAGGAGGAAGAGGAGAAAACCTAGAATCCTCAAGAATCAAACTTCTAAGCTTCGATTAATCGGGTAAGGGTGTGAAACTTTATTATTCTTTCGATGTGTATGATTATGTATGTTTCTATTGGTTTGCTTTTGGATTGGGGAGAGTTTTGCTCATTTTCTGTTTTAGGTCGAATTTGAGTAAATCGTTAGAAACCGAGTTTTCACGGTTAAGAATGTGAATAAGTGGTAGAATTTAGTTGAGGGACGTTGGACTAAGCTGCTGAGACGAGTTGGGATTGAATCGGGTAGATTTCGGCGAGTTTCAGAGTTTTTGGACAGTGAGGATTCTGAGTTCGCAGACCCTCGCAAGCACGTTCGCTAGGCGAGCAGGTCGCGAGCCTTCGCTGGGCATTCGCTGTGGCGAGACAGTAGCGAACGGTCCCAGACTTGGACATAATAGTTTTGGTGTTCTTCACTGGTAGTGAAGGGGGTAGCGAGCATTCGCTGGGCATTCGCTATGGAGAGTGGGGTAGCGAATCAAGTCAGAGGCTTCTGTTTGCCTTCGCGAGCACGTTCGTTTGGCGAACAGGAAGCAAGTACTCGCTAGCCGAGCAAGGTAGCGAGCGTGGCAGGATGTTATTTTCTTGTGTTTTCATTTCCAATGTATGATTAATCCTTTCTTATTATGCATATTTATGTGTGATATGAAATGTTGTGGGTAGCCGTATGGCATGAATCCTAGACTGTAAATCGTGAAGTGTGAATGTGGCCGTTTGGCAATTTTGTGCAATTGTTTGAATTGAGTGAAATATACATGACTATATATGGTGTACATGTATGCATATCAAGAATGTATGGAGTTGTTTTTTTGTGAAGCATCATGATTGCATTCTTGTGTGTCTGATATCGCGTAGGATCTGCAGAAACCTCGTGTGCCCTTGTGGGGTGTGAGCAATGGTTTGTCTTTGATCCCTAGAAGGATCTGCAGAAACATCGTGTGCCCTTGTGGGGTGTGAGCGATAGTTCATTTTGATTCCGTGGAGAATCTGGAGAACGATTGTGTGCCCTTGTGGGGTGTGAGCAATCCTGAAACATCGTGTGCCCATGTGGTGAGCGATGGGTGAACATCGTAGGCCCGACAGGGAGTTACTTCGGTAACGAGCGATGGTTCCTTTTGGTTCTTCAATTGAACCTGCTGAATGAGTCGGTACCACATTTGAATCTGCATAGAGTCGTGAGTCGGTCTCTATGAGTGCATTCTTATCTTCATATGATATATTGGTGTAATGAACATAATTGTGTATATTTATGTGAATTGTTGAAGTAAACATATGTGTAAATGTTTATATGGAAACGTTGTGAATTGTGAAGCATGATCGGTGAATATGCTTAGTTGTGTAGATATACATTGTGAGGTATGTGATGAATTGTGATGAATTGCGGTGAGAAATGTGTTATGTGTATTCTATTTGGTGTATATAAATATATAATTATATGCATTGTTTGTTATGATAATGTTTCTCACCCTTCTGCTGTTTTATTATGCTCTATGAGGCATTGCAGAGTAGGTTTGCTGGAGGTCTTTAGTGAAGCGTGACTTCATTCTTTTTGGTCGGTTGGCTCTGATATGTAGCACCGGATAGTTAGGAATTTTTTTAGGTTCTTTTGTGATACATCTGTGTATGTATCTGCTGGAATATTTTGTAAACATGATTTATGACTTGAATTAAACGGTTGATGTATACAATGTTTATATGAATGAAGTGATTCAATGTTTAGATATTTCCGCTTTTATTCTAAATATTGATGTGTGGGTTTTAAGGACTAAGTTCCTTTGTGGTGAATTACCCTTTGTTGATATCTTTATGAGCAGGTGTTGTATGTGTTTTGAATTTCCTGGATAATAAGACGTACCTCTTTTATACCATGTGTTAATTTATAATCTGATGAAAATCTTTATTAAGTGCCTAAATGATTTAATTGTTTACTTGGGGGGTATAGAAATGAGTGTTACAATGGGGATCCATGGAGGGTTGATGGCCCAGTGTTCATCGAGCTGTGATGATTGGTATCGCATGCATGAGTCTTGTTGCATTTGCATTTATGAGATAATCTTGAGTAATTTATGATGTTGTGGCCTTTGATGCCCATTGATGAATATGATGATGCATAATATGAAAATGACGTTGTTTTATATATTGATTTCCTATATTGATTATTATAAATCGTTTTACTCACCCTGCATGTTTGAATGTTACCTTTACATGGATAACGTGCAGATGACCAGGTTTGGCCGTGGATGCCGCCGATGATCTTTTTGGAGTTTTGAGTTGTTGGCCATTTTGATTAACTTAGAGGGTCTTGCTCTGATAGTGTAACATTGGGTTGGGATCTTTGAGTTAAACCGTGTTTTATTTGATTTTTTGTTATTTTGATTATGTTTTCGTACAAGGAAAAATTTGGATTATGCATTTTTTTGAGTTCCGCTGCCTTTTGAGCAATTTTTGATATCTTTTGGAAAAACCCGTTGTTTATGGAGCCTTGACCTGTATTTGATTTATTGGGAAATGTACACCCTTTGAGATAATTTTTATTGAGTTTAATATTTTACTCTGATAAATGTGAATATTTTGCCATTTAATCTGTGGGGTAGAAAAGAGTGTTACAAATCACGTGTTGAGTTGGTTGAAAAGGATAGACTTGAATAGTCAAATGGTGAAGCTCACTTGGTCGAACGTTTTTCCTACTGAACCCGTTGTTATATTATTATTATTTTTTTACTTTTTTTTCTTTTAAAACAATCAGGCCTATCATCCTTGCAATATTTTCCAAGCAATGTCTTAGCAAAATACTTGATGTGCTGCTTTTGTAGATTTTTTTTATTGCAAAAAAGAAATTCTTATACCAATTGCCTATAGATGTTGGCAGCATGCTTATTAGTACAAAGAATTAAGTATTGCATAGCTGTAAATTGAATTCCATCCAATTCTACTGAGCCAGAAACATATCTCCTCGCATCACATAAAAAATGCATTAATTATGGACAGAGGCTCTGCCTCTTTGGACCTTGCAGGTTTATGATTGCTAGCGTCATCTTTCTGAGACCTCTCACACATATTAACAAAGTTGGTAGCAAGAGGCATCTTCTCCATAATAGGCACCTTCCACCTGAATGATGCTTAACAATTAAAATCCCGAGAACTCACACTTTCCACATGAAATAACTTAGAATTTTGGATCGGTTCTTCGGGGAAACAACATTAAGCATAATTCGATTCAGAGTCTTGACGAATCAACCAATATTTTGACCAAACTTGAATTAAACTTTGAATTCAACTAAAAGTGCATCAATTTCCAAATCCTAATCATTTTTCAACGAATTCTTGAGATATAACCGGAATTGAATCCATCTTAAAAATCGTCTTGAATAAATGACACAACACATCATCCTCAAACCTTACTTTCAACATCTTAAACTCTCCATTAAAATCATACCGAAAATGCATTAAAGCTTAGAAACAATTCATGAGAAATAACACAACAATCTGGTTCCATCTTGAAATGGTCTGGACAAGAACATGAACTACATAATTAAGACTTGCAAATGAAATATTGTCTAAACATCTTGAATTTTGATAGCCCCGCGACTTGACTTCATCAAACAACCTAAATTGCACAAAACCCTAATTGAGGTTCAAACCACATCACTTGAATCATTACAAACCCTGACATTGATCTTGAAATAAACCATTGTCTGACCAAGATTAGGACTAGTCATATGAATCTCTATCAATATCACACCCATACTGTCTTGATAATCTCAAGTGAACCTCAGTTCAATTCAATTCAACATTGTGATACCCTGAGCAACAATCACACATTTATTTTTTTGATTTTTGAATAAAGATTGGTAGATAGATATACAGACGAAAATTATATACAGGCAAGACAAATTTAAAATATGACACGTGATTGCAACTATGACTATATTTTTTTCTTACTCCGTTAATTCTTACAGGAATTATTTAACTTTGGAGTTATAAGATTTTGAAAACAATCTCATTCTTTTTCACGTGTAATGTGAATTTCGTTTCATGTTAGTTCAAGATCTACAAGAATCTTTTTTACATATTATATATACTATGATGATTGTTTTGATATAATTTACTTTGTGTGTTTATTTTAACAGGTATGCTATTCCTACACCCTTTCTTACACCTTACACCCAATGTACTATTCATAAATATATGAAAAAAATGCTCAGAACATGGTTAATGGTATGTATTTTATTGGTTAATGAAGTAGTGAAAGTGGTTAATAAATTATAGGTAAAATAATTGGTTAATGATGTAGACTTTTGTGGTTAATGCAACTGTGAAGTTGGTTAATGCGTAATATTATATTTGTGTTATAAAATAAATTTTAAAAATAAATATTTTTTTTAAAAAAATTAATATTTTAAAAAAATATATTATTTTAATAAAAAAACACTGTTCACCGTATAAATACGGTGAACAGTGCATACGGTGTATGTATGGGACGTAAGAAATGGTGTTAAAATAGCATTTTTCTTATTTTAATAACTAGTGTTTCATCATACACTAATTTTATAATGGAGTGCAGCTAATGATGCTTTTATCTTTGTTGTCTTCAATATATAATCCAATCACAAAGTTGACTCTAACCAATTGTTTTTTTATTCATAATTAAATATTAAAACAATCATTAATAGAAGAATAAGTAAATATGCAATTCATATTATTGATTAATTTGTGGATAGATATTAAATTAAATCTAAGTTGGGAGTTATTTAATCCACGAAAAGTAATATAATTTTTTTCTTCAATCAACAATATGAAAAAGAACAAAAATTCTTCATTCTTAGATGTCCTTCGTGTATACTAGAGAGGTGTATAGACACATTTCAGAGTATATTGGTTTTTCATCCCTAAATTTCCCACTGTCATCATTTTTTGTTTTTTGAAAAATGTAAGCTTAATTTTTCTCTAATGTAATTAAACAGAAGCAAACATAAAATAAATAAATAAGTAAAGTTGCAGAATAAAAATAAAGTAGAAAAATTACACCAACAAATTTTATGTAAAAAAAATCCTCTCAATGTAAAAACTAGAAATGAAAGTGACTTTGAAGTGTTTGTGCTTTGGTCTGTGTGATATGTGGTAAAGAATTCATGGCTTTGAAAGTGATTATAATGTGCATTATATCACATCCTCAATAATCTGAAAAGAATTCATGGCTTTGTTTGTTATAACTTATGACTACAAAATAGGTATTGCACTATTATTTTCATTCATAGCCTTGAAATAAGAATTTTCTTTGCTTGATTTTTGATCCCTGAACATTACGAGATCAATATTTAATATAGTAGTACTTGTAGACATTACCAAAATTTTTAAGAGATCAATATTTAATGTAATAGTACTTGTAAGAGATCAATATTTAATATAGTAGTACTTGCATTTCTTAGTGTAAGGCACTGCATTGTTACCTGTAAAATGCATAACCACATTGTCGTATGGTTGCACTTATTTAGTGTGTGAAAATGTTAAACATTACCAAGTATTGTTTTGATGGTAATCAAGCTGACATTATTATGTTGTTTCTACTATTAATAAGTTTAATATATATTCAATTAATAAGTATTGTTCTGATGTTTCTATTAGTAATAATTTAATATATATTTCATTAATATATATACACTTAATATATATCGAATTAATATATTATCAACATGTTAACTAAATTTTTCTTTATTGTTTTTTTTGTTAGTAAACTTCTCTATTTGATCATATGCATGATAATAGTACTACATGATTAGAATAGATGATTATACTTATGACAAACTTTGTCATTTCTAATTAGTTACTGTATCTTTCTATTTGCTTCAATAATTGGTCGTTATAATATGTTTGGTTCTATATTTGATATTATGGTTAATGATTTATAGAAACAAAAAGAAACAAAATTATGATTCTATTAATTTTAAAATATTTGGTGATCATTCTAATTGGGTGTTAAGAATTCACCACAATCACTACAAGAAAATTTTGATTTTGTCTAGTGATTTAGTGACGTGGTAAATACGTGGGAAAAAAATACGTACCCACGTATAAACTACGTCACAAACATATTTAATTAATAAATTATTTAAACCTAAAATCTGCAACGAAATATTTAAATTTTAAGAGGAATGGAAGTTTGAATTTTTCAAAAATTAAGTTGTGGCGTGTTAAACACATGAGAACTAAAAATTCAAAAAAATCTTTGTAGTTGTGACGTGGGAAACATGTCACAAAGTACCCACGTGTGTTTCACGTCGCAAGTTTGTAAATAATAAAGGTGGTCAGCTTTTACTTTTACTTTTCAGACACATTAATGTTGAAATTTAGTGTGACAGCTTTCCCATGTGAATCCCACGTCGCAAATGGGATACATAAATGCATTAAAATTTATTTTTTTACCGTTGCTTTGCATTTAGTAGTGCAACGTTAAAATATTTAATGTTGGGAAAGTTCCGACGTGTGGCTCACGTGGCAACTTTCCCATGGGAAATCACGTCGCAAATGAGCTTGCATTTAATAGGTTTCGACGTGGTTTTCACGTGGGTACGTTCCCACGTGTCCACCACGTCGCAAGTGTGGTTATATATTCAAAGCCCAGAATTTTTTTCACGCATCCTCATTTCTTTTTCCTTTTCCTTCTTTCTTTCCTTTTCTCCTTCTCCTTCTTCTCCTTCTGCTTGCATTACTCCTCCATTTTTGAACGAAACCTTCACAAAAAATTTAAGGTGAATGATATTTTTCTTGTTTTTGTTTTTATTTTAATTTTTTTTTATTATTAATTATTGATTTTTTTTCCATATCTAAGATTAAGAAGTTGTTCCATTGAAGCTTTGGGAATTTGTTCTATTGAGGTATTTACGCAATTAAATTTGTTTATTTTTCAGATTTATAGTGATATATGAAATGTTAATTTGGTTGTTGGTTATAAAATTTTAGATTTGTTGTTGTTAGTGTATGTAAGTATGTATTGTGTTGTTGTTGTCGAAAGCTAAAATTAAAAATATTATAAGATATTTATATTAGAAATAAAATATATATTTTTAGAATTAAAAACAAAATATATATTAGAAAAATATGTAATAGAATATATATTAGAAACAAAATATGTAATGTTGTATTTAAATATGTATTTAATTTTTAAAAACAGAATATATATTATGTTAGAAAAAGTAGAATTTTTAAAAATATTTTTAGTAAACAAAATTGTAAATAGAAAAAATTAAAATGTATTTTTTAAACAACATAATGAATATGTATTATATTTAAAATGTGTTATTTTTTGAAAAATTATTTTTATTAAAAAATAATGAATATCTGTTATATTTTAAATGTGTTATTTTTAGTAAACAAATTATATATTATATTATAGAATATTATATTATAGAATACTTATTATATTTTAGTAAACATAATATATATTATTTTAGAAAAAATAGATTTTTAAAAATAATGAATATATATTATATTTTAAATGTGTTATTTTTAGTAAACAAATTATATATTATATTTTAGAATATTATATTTTGAGAATATGTAGTATATTTTAGTAAATATAATTTATATTATTTTAGAAAAAATAGATTTTTAAAAATAATGAATATATATTGTATTTTAAATACTTATTTTAATTTTATTGTTGTTTTCAGTTAATATTTTTTTTTATTATTAAATTTTATAGTGAATTGTAACTCATGTCACTAATATAAAATATATTTTCAGTTGTGGTATGCAAACCACGTCACTAATTAGTGACGTGGGAAACCCATGGGGAAAAATGAAAACCAAGTCACTAATCAGTGACGTGATATTCACGTTTTTCTATTATTTTGGTTATTTGCGACGTGGTTCCCATGTCACAACTTAGTGACGTGTTTTTCACATGGGAAAATGTTCCCACCATATTGCTTTTCCGACGTGTTTTACTCACGTCGTAAATGTTGCTTACTGAAGTGTTTTTTGGATTAGTGACGTGAAAATTATTTGGGAAAATGCAATGTTTCTTGTAGTGAATTTTTAACTATTGAGGGAGTGGAAGTACTACATAAAGATCTTGCTAGTATGACAATCCTACATATTTCAAACGACATTAGTATGGTATTAGTTATTGTGAATTACAATTTTATTATGTTAATTTATTACTATATGTCAATTGCTAAATTCTCTGAATTGATTTTGTTATAGATCAATTAAATTTTGGATGAGATTAATGTTGAGGATGATGCACAACTTAATTCGAGAGAAAACAGTCAACATAATGATATCATTGATGGAGAAGATGTTGCAGATGCAATTAATTTTGCTGCAAATGGTTTTGATATTGAAGAAGGAGATCTCAATATTGAAATAATTTTTTTCTCCTTGAAACTAAATTTAGTAGATATTGATCGGTGTTATTTTGTTATAAACTATTTAATTAGATTATGATGGAATTAGACTTTGTTTGCAAGTATATTTTGTTATTTTGTACTATTTTGTTATGTATAATACTTTACAATTAGACTATGTTTAAATTTGAATTTAAATTATGAACTTGTGATTATGATATGCTATTTTCAAAAAATTTAAGTGTGAGTTATATTTTTTAGAGACTGAAGCATCCAATTAGACCGATTATATATATATATATATATATATATATATATATATATATATATATATATATATATATATATATATATATATATATATATATATATATATATATATATATATATATATATATATATATATATATATATCTATCTATCTATCTATATATATATATATATATATATATATATATATATATATATTGCATATCAAATGAGAGGAGTAATTAATGTGAGAGATGAGAGAAGTTAATTTAAACGATTGGATTTAAATCAATGTTTCAGATTTAATTAAATAATAGTGATTAATTTTCATCTTTAGTCACTCATGTGAGAGTTTTCATTAATTAGGAAAACACAATTGATATTAATTCTCTCACTTCCCTAGCTGACTTTCTTTCTTCCCTTGAGAGTTTTTATTAATTAAGAAAATACAATTAACGTTAACTCATATTAATGTTTCCTCTAAGAAAATACATTACATTCTTCCTCATTTCTTGTTTCTTAAAACCACTTACATATCATCTTCTTCCTCTTCTATTGTTCAGTGTTTCCTACTTTTTATTGCTATGGACAAAGTGATATCAATTCGCACTCAACTACCCAAGGTAACATCTTTTAGCTTGAAATCAATTTTTCTTTAATATTTTCTTTAACCAAAACAAAGTGCAGACAAGAAGAAATAATATACCAAATACGTATAAACATATTTAACATATTTATCATTCCCTTATGCTTTAATTTATTTAATATTTTTAGTATCCCTCATACTTAGGAAAATGATTTAATTTCTTTTTAGGTAATAAGATCGGAGATTGTAAATTAATTTAAATATATTTGATATCATTGTATTATTTTGTGATTTTTAGGAAAATGAATGAGTGACAAATTGTGATGGTGAGTTAAAGCCTAAGATTGGACAAGTATTTGATACATTAGAAGAAGGTGGAGAATTTTACAAAAAATGTGCACATCATGTCGGATTTAGTGTGCGTTAATCATCAGAAACTAAAGACAAAAACGGCGTGAAGCGTTGTAAGTAATTTGTTTGCTCAAAACAAGGTTATTTGCCAATGAAGACAAATGAGATGGAGCAGAGTGAATCTAGTATCAAAGTTAGAAGAAGGAGTCTTACTAGAGAAGGATGCAATGCAAATGTTATTTTCAAACGAGTGGAAGAAGGTAAATATGAGTTAGTTCAATTTCATGAGATTCATACACACGCTCTTGTTTCACCTATGAATAGACCGTTTTTAAGATCGGCAAGAAAAGTGAATCCAATTCACAAGAATTTATTACTTGCATATAGTAAGGCAAATATTGGAACATAAAAAACTTTCCACTTATTAAAAGAACAATTTGGGGGTTATCAAAATGTTGGTTGCACACAGAGAGATCTTCAAAATTATTCGAGAGATTTAAAGACGTTGATTAAAGATTCTGATGCTTATGTTTTTATTGATAACTTTAGAAGGAAGCAAGAAGTTAATCCATCATTTTACTATGCGTATGAGTTAGATGAAGAAGGTCGGCTAAAACATGTTTTTGGGGCAGATGGTATTTGTAGAAAAATTATTCTGTGTTTGGGGATGTGATTTCATTTGATACTACGTATCAAACAAATAAATATTCTATATGATTTTTACCCCTTTTACTGGAATAAACCACCATAGACAATCTATAACTCTTGGAGCAGGATTTTTAGCAACTGAGAAAATTGATTCATTCATATGGTTGTTCCAAAAGTTTTTGGAAGCAATAGGAGGAAAAATGCCAACTCTTCTAATAACTAATCAAGATCCTGCCATGGAGGTAGCTATAAAACATATTTTTACTACCTCTACTCATAGATTTTGCATGTGGCACATAATGAAAAAAGTTTATGAGAAAATAGGTGGTTCTATGAATGCTAATGAAGAGTTCAACACAAGTCTCAAGTCATGTGTTTGGGGGTCTGAGACACCAAATGAGTTTGAAGCTACATGGAAGTCTATAATGACCAAATTTGAGTTAGAAAATAATGATTGGTTGTCACATATGTTTGATATACGAGACATGTGGATTCCAGCATACTTTAAAGATATTTTCTTGGCTGGAATATTGAGAACTACATCAAGGTTAGAAAGTGAGAATTCTTTTTATGGTAATTTCTTGAATCCAAATGTTAGCTTGGTTGAATTTTGGATGAGGTTTGATTCGGCAATAGAAGCACAACGACATAAGGAGTTACTTGCCGGTAATAACTCAATTCATTCTACACCAAAGTTAATTATGGACCGTGACATAGAGAGACATGCGAGAGATGTGTATACCCGTGAGAACTTTTACATATTTCAGAATGAATTATGGCTTGCATGTGTAGACTGTGGAATTGAAAATAAGAAAGAGCAAGATGGAATAGAAATATTTCATATATATGATAATGGCAAGGTCAATAGTAAACTTAGAGAAGTGGTGTATAATTTGTCTGACCATAATGCCAACTGCTCATGCAAGATGTTCCAGGCTGAAGGAATACCTTGTAAACACATATTTTGTGTTTTAAAGGGTAAATTTCTAAATGAAATACCAAGCAAGTACATTGTGAATAGGTGGACTAAGTTTACAATTAGAAAACTTTTTTTGGATATAGCTGACAATGTCTTGAATAAGTCCTCTAATTCAGAAAAGGATAACAATCTCATTTCAGATGTGTGGGATCATTTACTTAAGTGTTTGGAAAAGGCAGGACAAGATAAGGAAAAATTGTTTCTTGTGTTAAATGTGGCTGTTAACATGGAAAAGCAATTGGATGAGTTTGAAGAGAGTTCTAACCAAACTAAGATAGGTGATTTGCAAACCTTTATCGGATCCAATATACCTGAAGAAGTAAAAATCCTCCCTCCATAATTTGTAAAGACTAAAGGTAGTGGTAAAAGAATAAAAGGTGGAAAAGAAAAGTCTCTTGAACAAAAAAAAAAGAACAAGGCTTTGTAAGTCATGTGGTGAATATGCTTATCATGATAGTCGCAATTGCCCAGAAAAACCATCTTCATCGTTACAAGAAGAATATTATAGAAAGAAACAGGAATAAAGTTATCACTGAATACCGTAGAAAGAATATCACATAGTATTTTGTTTTTATTCTGTTGAAGAAGGATGTAGTAACAATTTGTTTTTATTCTGATATCAATTTTGATTCTGATATAAAAACTTGTTTAAATTATAATTATTAGTTGTTTGTTATGATACTGATATATCAGTTTTGATTGATATAAAATATGGTTTAAATTATGATTCATACTAGCATTTTGTTACGATTTTGCTATATCAATTTTGATTTTGATATAAATTGATATAAAACTGGTATAAATTATAATTAATGGCATATTGTTTTTAATTTTGTTATAGTAGTTTTTGATTCTAATGAAAACAATTGACATAATTTAAGATTAATAACTGTTTATTTTTTATCTAATATATGTTGGTAGAAATTTAATATAATTTGTATCAATTATGATTGGGTGGGAGAACATGCAATAAAACATACACGTGTTCAAGGGAAGAAACAAAAGTCAGATAGGGAAGTGCGAAAATTAATATCAATTATGTTTTCCTAATTAATAAAAACCATCTCTCGTGAGTTACTAAAACTGAAAATTAATCACTATCATTTAATTAAATCTGAATAATTGATTTGGATCCAATGGTTTAAATTAATTCCTCTCATCTCTCATATTAACTACTCCTCTCACTTGATATGACCCATATATATATATATATATATATATATATATATATATATATATATATATATATATATATATATATATATATATATATATATATATATATATATATATATATATATATATATATATATATATATATATATATATATATATATATATATATATATATATTTGTTATAATGACAAGTTTATTCAACCTAGTTATTTGGTTTAATTCGATTTGTTCATGCGGTTCGACCAATGATCCAATGGTACGACCGATGAACTCAACACTCTCACCGGTTTGATGACCGATCCGATTTTTAAAATTGTTATTAATAATGTATTACCTTATATTGAAACAAATTTCCACACTCAGAAAAGGGATTAAATTCGCTTACAATATTTATCCCCAACTAGGGATGTAAATAAATATCCATGGGAACAGATAATATGATATCCGTATTCGTTTTGTTGGATAAATATGATATCCATATCCGTCCCATATTCATGAGAATATCCGTTAAGCGGGTAATCCATGAGTTTTACGTTATCCGCGGATATTTACAGATATCCATGGATAATATTTTTTTTATATAAGTTATATTTTGAAAAAAAAAATATTTTTAACTTATTTTAAAGATACAAAGTTATTATCACATAGCATTCATATAATTTGCCTTTAATTTAACAATAAAATTTCATCACATTAATTTTTTCTTATTCACCAAAAGATAATTATATTCAAACACAATATACATACATTTTATTTTTAACCAAACAATTAAAAGATATTGTAATTGTTAATTTTGATGGAAGAGCGGACGACGGAGGAGTAGGAAGGAAGACACTAGTTCGACAAAGAAATGACGATACTTGTTGGTTGGACTGTAAAATTATTGTAGTGAGGCATGAAGTATTGAAGAGTTTAAATATGAAATGGATAATATAATTGGAATGAAATATGAAAGATATTTTCAAAAAAAAATCTATAAAAAAATAAAAAATAAATATAAATGATTTTTATAATTTATTAAGATATGGATATCTGCAAGCAGGAATATCATTAAATTCGTATTCATATCCATTTACAAATAGGTATTTAAATATCCATTTATTTTATTCATGAATATCCATTTAACTAATCGCCGGATATATTTTATCTGCGGATATCCGCGAGTATGAATTTTTTGGTCATCCCTATCTCCAACTAATTTAATCTATTGAAAAATAATAATATCTCATGTTAGTTGCCTCCCTTTCCCCAAGCATATGATTAAAACCGTTAATTCTATTTGCAAGACTTTTCTGTGGACAGGCAGTGAGGAGAAGTCGAGAAAATCCCCAATTGCGTGGAAGATGGTCTGTAAGCCTCGGAGGAAGGGCAGTCTGGATGTGGTGGACTTATCAGAATGGAACGCGGTTTGTTTAACAAAACTGCTGTGGAACTTTAGGATTCTCTTTGGGTGAAATGGATCCACATGTTTTATTTCAAAACAACAATTATTATGCAGATCTAGGAAAAACAGGGTATGTCTTAGATTTTAAAAATTATTCTTAGACATAGAATCATCATTAATGGCATGGAAGATTGGAACGGAATGACAGAGAAATACTCTGTGGGAAAAGTGTACCAGTACCTCAAGAAGGATGATTCTGATGTTGGATGGAAACGTTATCCAACACTATTGCTAGACCGAGAGTCCTTTTTACTATGTGGATGGCTTGCCACCGTAGACTTGTGACAAGGGGACGGTTCAAAAGGCTTGGCCTTACGACCGACGACAGTTGTAAATTTTGCGACAAGGAGGAAACAATTGACCATCTTTTATTCGATTGTTCGCCGTTTAAAACCTGTTGGCAACAAATTCTGGTGTGTTTGGGGTATCAACATTTCCCTTGTGAATGGTGTGAAGAACTTGAGTGGTTAATCACACATTGTAAAGGGAAAGGCTGGAGGAAGTGCATACTGCGTAGCTCTGTAGCGGAGACCATCCATGAAGTTTGGAGGTATCGTAACAATGTCGTCTTTGGCAATACGGTGAATATTTTGAAGATTAAAGATTTAGTCATTTCTACTCTTGCAAATAGAGGATGAGTTAATACTAGAATGATATATCATATAGCTCAATTGCTTTTAGAGTAGTTGTGGTTTTTTTGGTTGTTTTGTGGTTGGGGTCATTTGTACCCTTGTATATTTCTCTTTCTTTTGATTTATATAAAGTTTCTTTTTGCAACCTAGTGAAGGAATCTCTTGAAGTTCTTGGTCGATCATGCCCTCTTTTGAAATCTTTCAAATTTGTGACAAGGGGAAATGAATACTTTGGGTACTATGACGATGATAATGCGGAGGCATTTGCCATTGCTGAAACTATGTCTGGTCTACGCCATCTTAATATTAGAGGAAACCTAATCTGTGATGCAGGGCTGATTGCGATTCTTGATGGATGTCCTCTTCTCGAGTCTCTTAACATTGCAGAGTGTAGTAATCTTCATTTGAGTGAAAGTTTGTGGAAGAGGTGCCGTGAGCAGATAAAAAATGTGCGGCAGTGGACTCCATTTAATGAAGAAGGTCATCTTCCTTATCAAGATGCTTTATTAAGGACTATATTGCGATCCTTGTGATTGATTTTGGATTAGGAGAACTTATTGATGTTGAAAATCAAAAATGTTATCGTCTGTGTTGAATGCAATTGAAAACATGATTTTGAAGACTTGATCTATAAATTAGAATGATTATATATATTTTTATTGATGAATGGTTATCTATTTATCTATTTATGATAATGATTGTTTATGATTTTTTTTATAAGCCAAATTCTTTCTAAATGGATACTAGGGCATTCCAACTCAATAAAATAATCAACCTTAGCTAAATAAGATCTATAGGGTATTTGCTTCATTCATAATAATTAGAATGAATACGAAAGTTCAACCGAAAAACTAACCACTAATAAAATTGCATAATGCAATCAGGGAATTCTGTTAGGAAAATCTCATTGTATCATATTACGTAAGAGATACAATGAACTGTTATTATATAAAGAGTATTATGTCACAATATTTATAACAGAAAGTTAACTAACTCTTACCGCTCATTTTAACAATACAGCTCGGGACATAACTGTAACATAAACTGCTAATTAATATACTAACTCTATCATTCTCCTTTAGAAGTGGAGGGTATGCTTAACAGACTTTGTTTGTTAAACACTCTTTTGTTTGTCACGTAGAGGAAGTTGCAGAGAAAGTTTTAGTTAAAGCATTTTGCCTATTGATTTTGAGCTGGAACATGAGCCACAACAAGACTTTTGTTAAGAACCTTTTCTCTCACAAAGAAGATATTCAACTCCATATGCTTGGTCTTGTTATGTAGGATAGCGTTATGCACAAGGGTGACAGTGTTTAGATTGTCACATAAGATCTTTGGAGTTTGAAATTGGCAGTGCAGTTCCTTAAAAAGTGACTGAACCCAAAGTATTTCAACAACTAGTTGAGTCATGCTGCGATATTTTGCCTCTGCACTAGATCTGGCCATTAACTGCTGCTTTTTAGACCACCAAGACAGAAGATTGGGACCAAGGAAAACACATGCCCTTGAGGTAGACCTTCGGTCATCTGGATCTGATGCCCAATCAGCATCATAGAAACTAAGCAAAGTCAGAGGCAGTTGAGCAAGTGTGGGCTGAATGAGAAGTCCATGATGGAGACTGCCTCTCAAATAGCTCAATATCCTTTTTATAACCTTCGAATGTTCCTCCAATGGATTGGACAAGAACTGACACACCTTATTCATAGAAAAGGAAATTTCAGGTCTTGTTCAGGTTGCATATTGCAAAGCACCCACAAGAGACCTGAACTGAATAGGATCAAAAACTTTATTGGAACCAACTTTGAAAAATTTGCTGCTGGAAATCATTGGAGTAGGCATGCCATTTGTATTATTCATATTAACATTGGCTAACAGATCACTTATATATTTTGTTTGGGAGAGAAGCAAGGAGCCATTGGGCAGGTGAGTGACTTCAATTCCCAAAAAGTATTATAGTTTACCCAGTTGTTTAAAAGAGAAGGCATCATTAAGATTCTTGATCAGTGAGGCAATGAAAGTAACAGAATTCTTAGTGATGATTATATCATCAACATAAACCAATATCATAATAGTGAGGATGCCAGTGTGGAGCAAAAACAAACTGGGATCACATTTTCTAGCTTGAAACCCATGTTGCAGTAAGGCACTTTTCAGTTTTTCAAACCAGGCCCTAGGTGCCTGTTTAAGTCCATAAATTGCCTTTTCCAACTTGCATATAAGAGACTTATCAGGGGCCTCAAAACCAGGTGTCTGCCGCATAAAAAATTCCTCTTCAAGAGTGCCATTGAGGAAAACATTGTTAACATCAATTTGTTGAACTGTCCACCTGTGGCGTAGTGGCAAAGAAGCGTGTTTGGAAATCAAGTAGACCAAGGTTTGAGTGTTGTGGTGTGTGTAAATTTTTGATAACATTTTTAATAAGCAGATCCACATCAGCGCGCCACATAGACCATGAATAATGAGCATATGCCACAACAGAGCCACGTGTATGCCAAATAGACCATAAATTTGACTTTGACTAACGGTTCTAACAGAAAGGACTAACGTGGTTCTTTTATAAAGATAAATGATCAAATTGGAACTTTTTAAAGATAAAGGACCAAAATGGACATAATAATAATTTTTTTCATTAACAAACTAAAAGAAAATTAACAGAGTAAAGATTCATTTTGATCCCTCATAAAAATTACAGAGTCTAGATTAATACCGGAGGAAAAATCCCTTGTAATCCATTAAAAAACTTAACAGATCATGTTAATCTCTCTGTTAAACTGGTTTTTTCTCTACTTTTGAACCGCGATTGAATTTGTAAAGAAAATATCTTCATGACTTTGGTTAAAATTTTGATGAAGACAAAGACATCAATAAAAAAGAACACAAAACTTGAAGGTTAGCATAATCAAGTTCAAATGATCATAAAACTTTGAAAAATAAAGAAAAGAATCAAGATGATTAAAATATGCATTACAATATCTTAATAGCTCATAATATATCATGCATATTCATCTTAAACCTTTCATGCATCTTCCAAAATCATTTGGAACCAAACCATAATGTTACAAAGCTGTTTTTCAAATTTTCAAACAGCTATAATCGGTTACATTAAACATGTAATCAATTACACGTACGAAAATTTCAAAATATGTTACAGTTGTAACTGTTACAACAATATGGTAACTAGTAAATGACATTCAAACGAGGTGAAGGGAAAACAAAAGCCATAATTCCTATAAGTGATAAATACATAGGTAATTAGCATAGGGGGGACCTCGCAAAATTGATACGACCATGGCTCATTCCTTTGGTTTGTCGAACGAGATTTGAGAATTAAAATGGCAAAACTTGTTGGGACCCGAATAAATGTGTTGAACATGTGCCTCCATACACAAGAGAAAAGAGATGAACTGTTGGGGCTTGAAAAACGACAGTTTAAAACAAATTATTTTTTAAATTAGAATTTAAAAATATTTTGAAGAAAATGTTGGGATATTGCAGCAAAAATAGAAGGTAAGAAAAATATGTTGAAAGTAAAAAAGATAAGGAACAATAGATGACACCAGAACTTATAGAGGGTCGGTCTAAATGAAGTGACCTAATCCTCTCTTAAGATTTGATCTTGAGAGTATCCAATAATTCTTATGAGTTTTTACTAGGTTAAGCTCACAAACCACCTTATATAAGAAAAAATGAAGTTTCTAGTTAACTTCCAACAAAATAGTGAACGATGGATATGAGTGATTACTCTTTCTTCCAAACATGATCAAAGCTTCGAGCAGTTAGTCCCCAAGGTAAGATGACATTTTATACATACTTATCTCGAACCAATCTAGAGTTTTAAACTGACTATCCTCTAAACTAAATCCAGTTTTACACGGGCTGACCACAAACCAAACTGAGATTTTAAACCAAGCTAGTCTCGAAACAAGTAGAGCTTTTACACCAGACTGAGTTTAAGAACCAATCAAAAGGCTTTTCATTAGTTATCTTCAAGAACCCAAAAAGAGAGCTTTTTCGTAAGTGGCTCAACTCACAAACCAAACGACTACTTAATACTAAATCCCCCAAATAAAGATTTTAACAAGTTTAGCTTCGAACTAAAACAAACACTTCCTAAGAAGAGATACTCACCTAAGAGAAAAAAATATCTTGGTGAATTTACAAATTTACCTTTTTCCATAACAAGTCTTCTCAGTTAAACACAAGAACCTTCTCAAAGCACTATGACTAAATTAATGTGAGAGAAAGTAGAAAAGTAAAGTTTTTTATAAGTTTAGCTTCAAACTCAAACAAACACTTTCAAAGAAGAGGTACTCACCCAAGAGGAAAAAAAAATCTCTAAGTGAATTTACAAATTTACCTTTTTCCATAACAAGTTTTCTAAGTTAAACACAAGAACCTTCTAAAAGCGTTATGACTAAATTAATGTGAGAAAAAGTAGAAAAATAAAGTTTTTAACAAGTTTAACTTCAAACTCAAACAAACACTTCCTAAGAAGAGACATTCACTCAAGAGTAAAAAAGATCTCTTGATGAATTTACAAATTTACCTTTTTCCATAACAAGTTTTCTCAGTTAAACACAAGAACTTTTTCAAAGCGCTATGATTAAATTAATGTGAGAGAAAGTAGAAAAATATTTTAGAGAGAGAATGAGGAGTGTGAGATAGCTCATGTTTTTGAATGTGAAAAGTGAAGCGAAAGACATCTATTTATAGGTTAAAGGTTGTTACAAAAAAGAAAAATATACATGCGCAAAATTAATGGCACAATTGATTGGATCCTTATCCCAATCTATAAGATAACCTAAATAGTCGATTATAAAGAACCATTTTGAAAAATTTTGGTAGACATTCGATACATTTCATTAAGACACTGTCATAATTTATTATGAATTAAATATTCCATTATCCAATCGATTGGAAATACGCTTCAGTCGATTGAACCGTTCAAAATTCAAATCTTAATCATTATTATAGTTTTTAATTCCTCTGGCTAGGATCTAAAACATTAAATCTTTTTTTGTGAGAAATGGAGGCTTTAAAAAGGTTTTATTGAGTGTGTTATTTAATTATAATACTTTACGAATATGCCCTTATGTTCTTACAAAACATTGATCATTCACACACAATTAGACGAGGTTTCGAACTTCCTTTCTTTAAAATTATGAAGCTTAAAGTCTTTTCCAAATACACCAATTACATAACCACTTTACTTGAACATTCTTGGATATTAGACTTAAGAAATCTTCAAGTTTGATGGCTACATCAATGGTCATTAACCCTCGTTTTTCGACTTTATTTAGAGGAAGAGCTTGAACAAATTTTCTTGTACATTTTGTGCTTTAAGGTCTTATTATATCTTCTTCATTATCATAAAAGTTCATAGGTTGTCATCATTAAAACCATGATAGAGATAACTTGCTTTACTTTGATGATTTACTCATTAAACCCGCGAGCACATAGTTTCACAAAACGAACTAACAACCTATATACATTTTTTTTATAATAACTCCCATATAAACCATATCTTTTTTTACGATGAATCTTCCAGAAGGAAACAACATAGAACCACTAATAATTACCTGTCTAAGGAAAAAGGTGTGTGAAAATAATATTTCCTTATAAAGCCTTATACTTTGAAAGTTTATAAATGACCTCAGACCTCTAGAAGATAATGTATTTGAAATTTTCACGTTAGAAGTTATACAATTCAACCCACCTATCCTAGTAAGTTCAGAAACCAGAATAGTATACTTATACCTCGGAAAAATAAAAACTCTAAAGATATTTGTTTAGAAAACTCTTAGAATATAATCCTTAGAGTATCCACACTCATCAACTACATTTTAGTTCTTTAAATGAGATCCACATAATTTTTTATATTATATTACACTTTTAAATTATTTAAACAACACAACTACATTTTTTAAATATCCATACAACTCATCAAATTTGTAAAATGGGTCCCACTAAATATCACAATATATCTTATATTAAATTTTTTTACAATCATTTCCAATTAAATAATTAATTAAATGCACATGTGGCACTTGTAGGAACGTTGTTTAATGTGACAACGGTTGCAAACTAAATAACTGTGTTATTATGCAATTATCCATCATTTTCTGACACAGTCACTTTAGTAATAGTGTAGGAACTATATATTTGGACTGATAATTATGCTTTTAGAGGAATCATATTCGCTTATGAAAATACGAAGAAAGCGGAAAAGAAATATCGAAAAGAAATATATCATGCTCATATTTAGAAATAAAAAAAGAACCTCACCAGGAAAAAGATTTACCACATGTAATAAAGAATTGGAAATGATTCGACTAGGAGAGACGGTGTCCCAAAAGAAAGTTAGGAAAGAAAAAAAGATGAAAACAAACAAAGACAGTGGTATTTATTGAGGGTCTTAAATTACCAAGAAATTATTATTAATCAACACTCTGTCTAAGACCAACTCTAACGGTGGTTTTTCAAATTGGTTTGCCAGCTTGGCATTGAAAATGTCAACAAAATGTTATTCCAGCTGTAGAACGTTACAAACATAAGCAACGGTTCTTCATTTGGTTTATTATTAAAATAATTATTTAGCTTTATTTTATTTTTTTAACTTTTTTATTTATTATAAATATAGGTTTGTTGGAAAAAATTTATATCATTCCTATTTTCTCTCATTTTTATTCCTATTTTCTCTCCTTTTTATTTGCTCTTTAATTTCAAATTTCTCTCTCACAATTTCATCATTTTATTCATAAATATTTAATTTTTTTCCAACAATTTCTTCTCATTATCATTTTATTTCAAATTTTCATCTTTTTATTTCAAATTACATTTGTTTAGGCCAAATTTTCATCTTTTTATTTCAAATTACATTTGTTTATGTGATGTTATTTATTTTTATTGTTTTTAATTATGTGATGTTATTTATTTTTATTGTTTTTAATTATGTGACATGTATTTAAATTTAATTTTAATTATTATTTTCAATTTTATGTTTAATTTTAATTTTATGTTTAATTTGTATTTATATTAATTAAAATTAAATATTTAAATTATAATTTTAAATAAAATAAATTTAATATAAATAATATATTTTAAATAAAGTGGTGGGACCCAATATTGATTCTTTGAAGTTGCACCATTGGAGTGAAAATTGAATGAGTTGCTTTAAAAGAGTGGGTCCCACAAAGAACCCAAAAATGGGTTGCACCATTGGAGGTGCTCAAGGAAATTTGTGTTAGATATGTGAATTTACACATAAGAGGAGTGAATTTTGTGTTTCATAAAAAATTGAGTTTGAAAAATTTTTTGGATCAACTTTTTAGTTTAAAAACATTTTAGAAAAGTTAAAGAAATAAAATTTGTAAATTAAAAAGTTAAAGGATAGAGAGAAAATACTTGAAGTTATAGAGATTCAGACAAAAAGAAAAGACTCAATTCTCTCCCTAAGATTTTTTCTGAAGAGTATCCAATATTCTTAAGATATTTTATTAGGTTTAACTCTTAAACCCCCTTATATAAGGAAAATAAAATTTGTGGGTAACTTCCAATCAAACAGCAGATAAGGAGAAAAGCGGTGAGTCTTCCTTCCAAATAAATGATTGAAGCGATTAGTCTTATTTCCAAATAAAAATTTGGAGCAGTTAGTCTTCAAGCTTTAAATCAAGATTTTACATGGGTTAATCTTCAACCTAGGTGAGCTTTTAATCTAGGTTGAACTCATGAACCTAAAAATTTTTGTACCAGGCTAATCTCCAACCTTATTAAGCTTTTAACACTGGGCTGAGCTTGAATCTAAAAGATGTTTTACACGGGATAACACCAACCAAGTTGAGATTTTAATATCAGGTTGATTTGGAACCAATGAAGATTTTTGAGCGGGTTGAGCCTTCGAACCGAACTGGTGACTTGGTAACTAAATCCCTAAAACCAAGCTTTTAACGAGTTTAGTTTCAAACCCAAATAAAAAATCTCTAAATGGATGAATTGTTCAACAAAGGTAAAATAAATATTCCTTGAAAAATTTACAATACTATCATTCCAAAATTACAAATGCCTCACTTGCAAAACGTTTTTCTCAAAAGCGCTACGACAAAATTTTAGTGAGAGAAAGTAAAGAAAAATGTTTTATAGTAAGAGAGAATGGGGAGTGGGGAACGAAAGCTCACATTTATGGATGTAAAAATATGTGGGAAGGGATCATTATTTATAGGATAGAGGTTGGCACATAAAAGAAAACTTTTTTGGGCCAGAATTGATGAGCCAATTGATTAGAATATGTATCAATCGATTGGTTTGCCTAAAATTAATCGATTAAAAAACTTTAAAATGCAAAAAAAAAAAAAGTCGTTAACAATCATCAAGATGATGTCCCAGACGTCTAGGGGGTATTTTTGCACTAACCCAATCGATTGGATGAAGTGCCAATCGATTAGCAGGAACAAAAAATTATCCAGAACTTTTCTGATAGTTCCCAAATCATCTGGCATGATTTCAAGACATTTAAAAAAATATTTTCATGAGAAAAATAAGTTTAAAATTTTGTGTGTGTATGTTTGTATGATTAGACGTATAATATAACACCCTAATTTTTGAGCTAATAATTTAATTGATTTATTTGTATTTTAATTTAATTATTATGTGTGATAATTGAATTAATTTGGGGGGTGTGACCTGAAGTTAATGGAGTTTAATTAGAATAATTAAAATTTATTTTAATAATTAAAATAATACTACTTTATCATATTTTTTTAATTAAAATAAAAATTTAGAGAGTTGGTTTCAATTTGTGAATTACGAAAAATAAAGGGGAGGAAGGAGTAAGAGCAATTGTTAGTAAGCAAAAGAATTATAATTTTAATTAGATTACCCTAATTATATAAGGTTAATAAATGACTTAAGGTTAGGGGATTTTCATCAGTACGTCAAAAGAGAATTAGAGGCACAATGGAGAGAAAGGTGAAAAACAATTAAAGACTAAGATTTGGCTATTGCTGCTAGGATAATTAGGTAAATGGGAGAATTGAATCAATAATGGGTATATGCATGAGGGGTAGAACTGAAGAGTCCTTAACCTCCACTAGGGCATTGGGGAAATTAATATGAGTTTATGTTTGATGATAAATTGTTGTTATATAATGATGTGAGTGACGAAATTCGTGTACAATAAGGTGTGCTAAATTTTGTTTTGAGGGGCTAAGGTGTTTTCACCATTGATCAACTTTTGACGGTTTTTTTATTAAACATGACTTTATGGGGTTAATTGATTAAATGTGTTAAACTATTGATTTTCTGTGTTAAAGTGGATTACATGACATGTTTGGCATATTTTAAGTGATTTAGGGAAGTCTAGAAGTGATTTTGGGAGATTACATATTTTCTGAATTGCAAAACAGCGTCTCTGGTGTTGCTGCAGGTCACTAACGGGTGTCAGCTTGATAACATCTAGGGCATGGTGCCTTTTTTAGTGCTGACGGG
This sequence comes from Lathyrus sativus, assembly GCA_963859935.3. Lineage (NCBI taxonomy): Eukaryota > Viridiplantae > Streptophyta > Magnoliopsida > Fabales > Fabaceae > Lathyrus > Lathyrus sativus. The sequence continues at coordinate 445,254,987 of OZ012739.1, read as the reverse complement.
TAGCTCATCATGGCTCTCGGTGGTGTGTGTTGGAATAGAATGTCACAACGGTGACATGTTGGCTTTGGATGTGGATGACGGGCGTCATGCATGTAATGGCTTGGGCGTCATGAGCCTGGGAGTTGTGCAAATGGCATGTTTACTTGTAATGAGTCACAAAATTCGATTTTTGACTTCTATGAACTGTTTGACTACTATTAGTTGTTATTTGATGTTGTGGATTATTACGATTAACTGAATGTTGTCAATAAATATGATGTTGAATGATTGTTGAGCATATTGGTGATGAAATATGTTATTCTAATGTCGTTGCGGGATAATGGTTCAGGAGGGGAATTGTTATCGTTGGGTCAATGCATGTTTTTTTTTATTGTCGGAAGGGGACTTTAAACATCATGTTTTTTTTGCATTGACGTGTTGTGACATGCATTCATTATGTCGTTGTTGTTGATGAAAGAGGAAAGTTGCAATCTAAGCAGCGTGGATTGGTGACTTGTCCTGAATGCGAGTAGGATGGATTCAGGGTTCGATTAGGGTGAACTCGGTTCCTGAGTGAACCAATTGATTATGATATAGTACCACATGCATATGAGTCTAGTTAAGGTTATGAGTCTCATTGCATAACTTAAGTGAAGAATATGTGATTGTTTTGTGTATGTTGATGGATTAAGTGTGAGAATGATGTTGTGTGATTGATGTGGATTGTGTAAATGTGTGGGTTCTACCTTGAAGCTTACGCCATTCATTTATTGATGTGAACTCTCACCCCATTTGCTTGGTGTTGTCAACCATGGACATATTACAAATACTCAAAAGTATAGTTGCTATTGTGAATGGGGAATAGCTTTTGGAGTTATTTTCAAATGTTTTAACTTTTTATTTTTAGTCGTTATACTCTGATTTTGTAACACTGGGGGCGAACAAATATTTTCTTTTATTATGTTTGATGTTGACGTGTCTGTTCTATTAAAGTTTAATAACTAATATGATGGGTCATTTGAAGTTGTTGAGAATTGATTGTTGAAATTTCTTTTGAAGTATTTTGTGGGAGTTAAGTCTTTATAAGACTAAAGTGAATTTAATATGTCTTCTTACTTTGATTAATGTGATTTCGCTACGATGATACCCTAAGTGAAGGTGAGCATGCAATGATAGGTGTTGTATGTTGTTTTTATTTTTCACAGCGTGTTTTAAAAATGTTTGTGTTTTGTTGAAGGGTTGTCATTGGTGACACTTTAAATTGCCGAGTAAACCTTTTTATTTATGGTGTTATATAGTGGTATCATAGCATGTCAGTTCGTCCGTCCAGGTTTTTGCATGATAATTGTTCCCTGGTATGCAACATGTGTGTAAAATATCGATTCATTATTTCTTCTAATGTCTATTTGATAGTGTGCAGAATGGCTGGAAGAAATGATCATGCAATTATTGATGCTTTGGAATTAGTGGATCAGGCACTGCCTGGACAGCAAAATCATGTTCTTGATAAGTCCCATGGCTTGGGAACACTTTAGAGGAATACTCCACTGAAGTTTAAGGGTAGGTATAACCTCGAGGGTGCTCATGCATGGCTGAAAGAAATTGAAAAGATTTTTCGAGTGATGGCCAGTACTGAGGAGTATAAGGTGTTGTTTGGAACTCACATATTATTTGAGGAAGCTAAGGTTTTTTGGGATAACACTCGCAAAAGACTAGAGGTTATTGGTAATGAGGTTACCTGAGTTGTGTTCATAACGTAGTTTTTGGAGAAGTACTTCCCTGAGGTTGTGCATAGCAAGAAAGAGATTAAATTCCTTGGGATGAAGCAAGAAAATTTGAAAGTTGTAGAATATGATACAAAGTTTGAGGAGCTAGTAAAATTTTGTCTGCATTATAATGGTGTTGCTGTTGAGGGTTCTAAGTGCATCAAGTTTGAGATTGGGTTACATCTCGAGACCAAACAAGCTATGGGGTACCAGGAGATCCGTCACTTTTCGGTGCTTGTGAATAAGTGTAGAATCTATGATGAGGATAACAGAGCCTGATCTGCTCACTACAAAATTATTAGTGAGAAGAAAGGAAAGATACAGTTTTGAGGAAAGTCGTATGCGACTGACGCTGACAAAGGGAAATAGAAAGCTACAGTTGAGAATAAACCAAATGGGGGAGGATCTCCTGCTTTAGTTCAGTGTTATAGGTGTGGTATGATAGGTCATCATACCAATGAGTGATCTAGTACTGAGAAGAAGTGTTACAAGTGTGGGAAGACAAGACACCTCATTGCTAATTGTAAGGGTAATGTTATAACTTTCTACAGTTGTGGGGAGCAAGGTCATATCATTACTAATTGCCAGAAACTGAAGAAGACTCAATCGAGAGGAAATTTTTTTGCCTTGTTTATGACAGAGACTACTAGTGGTGTCAGGTTATTTCGAGTACGTGTTTTTATCAATATATCCTTCTGATTGCTATTTTTGACACAAGTGTGACACATTCTTTTTTTTGTTTGATTGTGCTAAGAGATTGGATTTAAAGTTATCTTATATGATTGGAAATATGGTTATTGATACCCCAACCAATAGTTTAGTAACTACTTCATTAGTGTGTTTGAAGTGTCCACTAACTATTTATGGTAAGAGTTTTGCGATGGACTTAGTCTGTCTACAGCTGAGTCAGCTTGATGTTATCCTTGGAATGAACTGGTTAGAGTTCAACCATGTTTATATAAACTGTGTTTCCGAGACCGTGATGTTTCCAAAGGTGAAAGGTAATGGATAAATGTCATTTGTATCTGCTAAGCAGGTAAAAGAATTATTGAAGGAGAAGGCGCAGATGTTCGTTATGTTTGAATCTTTGGGAAACGATAGTAAAGTTGCGATGGGAGAGCTTCTGGTTTTGTGTGATTTTCCTGAAGTGTTTCTTGACGATATTAGTGATTTTCCACCAGAGGGCGAGATGAAGTTTGTTATAGACTTAGTACCTGGTACTAGTCTTGTATCGATGGCTCCTTATAAAATGTTTGCTTCAGAGCTTAATGAGATAAGGAAGCAATTGGAAGATCTTCTTTAGAAGAAGTTAGTTCGACGGAGTGTTTTGATATAGGGAGCACCAATGTTATTAGTCAAGAAGAAGTATGGTAGCATGAAATTATGTGTTGATTATCGATAGATGAATAAAGTGATTATCAATAAGAAGTACCCACTTCTAAGAATTGACGCTCTGATGGATTAATCAGTATGCACTTGTGTTTTCAGTAAGATTGATTTGCATTAGGGTTATCACCATATTCGAGTGAAACTGGAAGATATTCCAAAGACTGATTTTTGAACGATGTATGGTCATTATGAGTATTCAATGATGGCATTTGGAGTATTTAACACGCCTGAAGTGTTCATGAAGTATATGAATCAAATATTCTGTCTGTATCTAGATCATTTTATGGTTGTGTTCATCGACGATATTCTGATATATTTGAAGTCAGATGAAGATCATGCAAAACATCTGAGAATCGTGTTGCAATCCTTGAAAGAAAATAAGTTGTATGCGAAGTTATCTAAGTGCGAGTTCTGAATGAAATAAGTGATTTTCTCGGGTTATGTAATTTCTAGTGGAGGTAATGATGTTGATCCATCGAAGGTTGGTGTTGTGTTACAATGGGAAACTCCAAACCCTGTTGCTGAGATTAGAAGTTTTCTAGGTTTGACTGGTTGCTACAGAAGGTTTATTGAAGGCTTTTCCAAGTTGGCAATGCCTTTGACTCACTTGACTCGAAAGGGCCGGTGTATGTGTGGGATGCTTTATGCAAAGAGAGTTTTATAGAACTCAAGAAGATGTTGATGTATGCTCCAGTATTGAATTTTCCAAATATGAGCAAGTTTTTTGTGTGTATTGTGATGACTTGATGATGGGTCTAAGTGGTGTGCTGATGCAGAATAGATAGGTTGTGACTTACGCTTCTAGACAGTTGAAAATTCATGAAAGGAATTATCCTACGCATGATCCGCAATCGGCCACTATTGTGTTTGTACTAAAGATTTTAAGGCATCATCTGTTTGGTTCGAGATTTGAAGTGTTCGATGATTTCAAGAGTTTGAAGTACTTATTCAATCAAAAAGAGTTGAATATGAGGTAGAGGGGATGGCTCAAATTTCTGAAGCACTATGATTTTGGTTTGAATTACCATCCTGGTAAAGCCAGTGTCATAGTAGATGCTTTGAGTAGGAACTCATTGCATATGTCAATGCTTATGGTTTGAGAGCTGGAGGTGATTGAATCATTCCGATATTTGAGTTTAGTATGTGAAAGGACTCTTAATAGCGTGAGATTAGGCATGTTGAAGCTGACCATTGGTATTCTTGAATAAATCACATAAGGTTAGAAGATCAAATTAGGATTAGTTGACTGGTTGTTGTCGATTAATCAGGGTCAAGGTGGGGAGTTCATAATCGACAAGAATGGTGTAATGAGATTCATATATAAAGTGTGTGTACCAAATGTGACTAAATTTAAGAAGCGTATTCTTGAGGAAGGCCACATGAGTGGATTGAGTATTCATCCGAGTTTTACTAATATGTATTAAGACTCGAATAAGTTATTTTGGTGGCCAGGAATGAAGAAAGAAACTGTTGGGTTTGTGTATGCATGTTTAACTTTCTAAAAGCCAAAGATTGAACATCAGAAGCCGTTGGGTCTGATGCAAAAGTTGAGTATTCCTGAGTGGAAGTGGGGTAGTGTTTTGATAGACTTTGTGTCTGGTTTTCCCCAGACAACGAAGAATGGTGATACCGTTTCTTTCTTCCATTTGAGAATGTTAGCATCCAAAATAGAAACATCTTCATCTTCCTGGCGAAAAGTATCTTCCAATTGCTCATTTTCATTCAGTGATGACTCGATTCCATAAGCATGGAGGAAGTTCGAACGCTTCAAACAAACCAGGCTCAGTAAGTTTGGTCTTCAATTGTTAAAGCACCACATTAACAGTCTCAAGTGAAGTGTTGCCTCTAGAAACTGTTGAAGATATTGAGCACTTGTTCGACGAACTACATCAGGTACTCATCATTAGCATCAAATAGGCTAATGGATTTATCTTTTTCATCTCTAACAACTCCTCTTGAGATAGACAAATGTTTGGTGATGGAGTTAGCTTGGCAGTTGAAGTTTTTGCAGGATCTTTTTCGTTATGTGGCAGAATATTTAAAGTTAGTTTCTCAGTTTTTCTTTTTTAGAAGAATAAGTAAGTTCTAGTTCTTCACAACATCGTCACATTGGTATAGGCTACCAGGATGAGAATTGTCTTTTGGTTCTTCTTGCTTGAGAACTTTCTATTAAGGAACATAATTCATATCCACATGATATTCATCTTCTCTTCCGCTATCAGTCGTTGAACACGAATTCTCTGAACTTTGATTCTTGGTTATCGAATCATGAGATGTATTCACAACTGCTGCTGTAGGTTGATTAACCTCCCCAACAGACTCCTTGATTATAGTAGGATGGATTGATGGGGAACTGGTGGATTGAGGTACACTATATTTGATACTCGACACATATTTGGTCGAAGGATTATCCTGTAGAAATTTGGGTGTTAGTGTTTGAAAGCTATTGGACAAATAAAGTGACTGTTAGAATAAACTCACTTTGGATGTGTCTACATCAGGGCTTGAGTTGACACTTCCAGGTTCAATAGAAACAATCTTTCTTGCTGCCTTGACTTACTTTTTGCCTTCTCTTATGTTTTCCCATTTCTCCCTTTTTCTCTTGCGGGTAGGAGTAACACTCGGGCTAGGTGCAATCTCTTTAGAGCCAACATTCTTTGGTTTCTCCTTCCTTGTGTGAGTTTTAGGGGAAAAGTTTTCGACAGGAATGGCTTGGGATTCACCATCATCCTGGATATCAACAAGAAATTTGCACGAAGAAAAATGAAGTAAGATGTATATGTCAATTTTTTCCAGTTTCAAATATTTAAACAAACCTGTGTCTCTTTGATCAGAGTTACTTCAACCTTGGTCGTTTTGAGACCACAACAGCACTGGCAGCATCTCTTGTCCTTTTCATGTATTGGATTATTGAAAAAAATGCAAACGACAAGTATAAAAGAGAAGCAAAATAAAAATAATATAATTTGATCTTAAAGATCCCTTGCTTTCCTCACCTTCATGTATAGGGGATAAAACCCTGGCATGATTTATGTCAACATGAAAGTGTCCTTTAAAATTGCATATATCATGTTTAGTCAGTGTTACTCATTTAGTACTTTGAAATCTTACCCACAAATAAACCATTGTGAAAATAGAGGTGAAAAAGCCAAATCCAGCTCATTGGTAGGAAAAGGGGGGAACTTGGGAGGATAATAGTTTAATGAAAACTTGTATTTATCCTCAACATAAGGAGGAATCTTTAAAGTTTCACCATCATATTTTTCTTTAGAGTAACTGTTGTTTCACGAATAGTGCGACTAAGATCATTGGGGTCATACACAGTTTCAAAGCAGCATTGGAAAGCTTGGATCTCTTTGATATATTTGTCTCTACCATTTTGTAACTTCTTTTGCAAGAAAGATAAATCATACGTTAAATATTGTGATAATGTCACAGCCTCAAGTAATATTTTTTCATGGTAGGCTTGCCACCAGGTGTCGAACTCTTTGGTGCAATAGAAAGTTAATTGAAAAGAAAAGGGCATAAGTATGGCATGACTAACATAATGTCGATCAAGACACTCAATATATCCAGTCTCTGAGTAGTCGATGTTATAGGGACAAAGTTTTTTCTTTCGAATGAAGAAGGACTTAAGCATAGTTTGGCTAACTCCGAACTGGCGAGACACCAAAATAAGTCGGTAGCACAATATTTTTATGTCATCCTTAGAGATCCTAAGTCTGGTCTAAAGGAGTTTTGGGGTAAGGAAAACTTCTCATATCTCCTTTGATAAAACTTCTTGTTCGCCAGTAAAAGAAAACTTTAGTGTAAACTAATCAGGTCCATGATTTCTAGTCACAAAATGAGCCATAATATGGGTGCATTTGTGACATTTTGCAAACATCATGAAATATTATGTAAAAGCTTCTCAGTTTGTTTGATTTGCATCAACTGGAGTCATTCAAGCAAGTCGAATACCTTCGATGCTTCTGTTTTTTATGTGTTCACTACTACGGAAAATACATGTAATCACGACCGTGTTACTACAGATATTCAATCAACCGTTGTAATATGTGATATTTAGGCGCATGCATTTTTTTAAAATTTATTTAACCACCTATAACCATGATTGACTTAATACCCGTGGTGAAAAGGGATGTATGGTCATGGGTTCAAATCCTATCACCAGGATTTTTGCATATTTATTTTTTTAAAATGCTGACATACTTTTTACTCAGGTATTTAAACTAACTGTGGTTATAGGTAACAAACCTTTCACCACAGGTTTTTAAATCAATCGTGGTTATAATTGGCGCCTTCTTTTTTTATAAAGAAATATATAATGCTCTTAATTCATTCACTTATGCCCTAGACGTACTTAGAAAAACTTCATCTTCTGCCTCTAAACTTCTTCCATTTATGAAACATTATTCATCCACTAAAATAAACTTGAAAACATCATTTCTTCCACAAGTGAAACTCAAAAACATTGCTTCCATTAACGTGTTATAGTTTATTCCTGTTTAACGATTCTATAGGTAAAATGCTATTGTTTAACGATTCTATTTTTTTTATTGTTGTTCGTTTCATTGCTCTTGTTGTTGCTTTGTTTTTCTTGTTGTTATTCTTATTTTTGTTCTTGTTTTTGTTATTGTTCATGTTGTTCTTGTAGTTCTTGTAGTTCTTGTTATTCTTGTTGTTATTGTTCTTGTTATTGTTCTTGTTGTTCTTGTAGTTCTTGTTATTGTTATTTTTGTTTTTGTTGTTGTAGTTGTTGTTCTTGTTGTTACTCTTGTTGTTCTTGCTATTATTTTTATTTATGTTCTTGTTGCTGTTTTGATTGTTTTTAATGTTCTTGTTATTGTTCTTGTCGTTCTTGTTGTTGTTTTTGTTGTTCTTGGTGTTCTTGTTGTTATTGTTATTGTTGTTGTTGTTGTTCTTGTTATTTTTCTTATTATTCTTGTTAATCTTGATGTTCATGATGTTGTTATGTTAAAATATTTAATATTGTATCTTGTGATAAAAGTTATAAATGTAGTTAGGCAATACATGTGGCAAAAAAAATTAATATTGCTGACAAACCTTTCACAACATGTATTTAAAATAATTGTGATAATAGGTAGCGCGCTTTTCAGTTTTCTACAACGACCATACGATCATGATTGTAAGTAACGCATATACAACCATATGCTACGTAACAACTATTGGTCCTGCATGATAATATATATTTTTAACTGTTGTTATATGCGTTTCCTGTAGTAGTACTTCATCAGCATCCTCAGGTTTGTTGGCATTCAAGGAAGTTTTGAACATGGTTGTGAAGGTTGAGAAACACAAGAAAGGGGATTTGAATTGAGTTTCACATTTTGTTCCCTTTTGTGAAATTATAATAATACATGTAACAATGATAATAAAAATAAATGACACAATTATTTTTATCTTGGTTCACTATTAACGAAGTTATTCCAGTCCACCCCTTAAGGTGATTTCGCCTTATCACAAGGACTTAATCCAATAATCATCATGATTACAACCACAATGGATACCCTCCATTGTCTTCTTAAGAGTCCTAACATTCATTTGCCTCTAAAGGAATCAACCTCTAAGCCATTTAACAACGACTTGGCCCTCTCAAGCATCCTGGTCATCACTTGACTGCTCAAGGAACAACATCCACTAAGTTGTTAGAAACGTACTTAGTCATCTCAAGCTTTCTGGTCTTCACTCGACTGTTCAAGGAACAATACCTTTTTCAAGGATTTTCTTGTGCACTAATATGCTTTTTACAATCTAATTACACAGATGAAGTATATGAATACCTAAGTGTTTCTAAGCAAGATATGAGCAACAACTCCTTGCTTTCTAATACAGAAAACTATCTAAAGAATGAATCTCTAAGAGATTATAAAAAATTAATTCTATATTTCTTAGAAGCTTTCTTGATGAGCACTAAGGCTTCATATCATGAGCTTTTAGCTTCTTTTGATTAACTCCTTCTCGATTGAATAATACTTCTTCCAGTTTAACCATCAAGATCAACTAAGTTACTATGCTTCACTTATTGATGTTTCACTTGCCTAGTTTCACATGGCTTTAGCATATTGCATCGTTGTGTGCACTTCAATTTGCTTCATCTTCATTGAGCATTCTTCAATTAGGATTCAGCTTGGAGCATTTTCTTCTACACTTTGGTTTTGCATATTAGTGTGTTATCATCAACAACTCACTATCTATTATGCATAAATCAACAATTCTTCAAGCTTCTGGATCTTCAATTTACAGAGCTTGAGAGAATAGATCTATTGAGGAGTATTCTTGGAAACATATTCCAACATCAATATCCCAACGTTCAAGTGAAGGAATGGTCAACATCACTATACAAAAAGTTGCGTATGCGCCACCTTTTTGAGGTCGAGGTAACAATGTTTTAGTATTATTATATTCATCTTAAAAACCATTCTTATCTTCATTCTTCTAGCATCTTTAGAGGCTTCAGATATTCACTTGATGAAGCATGTTGTAGAAGAGCCTTTCTTTGTGTAATCTTCAGAAACCCAGACTTTAGAATTCAAAGATCTTTATTCATTAAATCTATCTTGAGAATCTTCTGCGCTCATTCTTTTAGAAGCATTATCTTCAGAATCTTAAGAACATGTTCCTTCATAACCTTGTCTTCAGATTTCATTAAGCACGTTCTTTGTCTTCAGATTTTTCAGCACTTCGTTCATTCAGAACCTTGTCTTCAGAAACTCTTCAGAACTTGATCTTCATAAATTGTGTTTTCAGAATCTTCAGAACTTTGTTCACCAGAACCATGTCTTCAGAATCTTCAGAACTGTATCAATGTAAAGTACACTTCTTAAAAAGCCTTATAGGCTTACTTATAAAATGTCAATCAGAAACCTCATTACGAACGTTCCTTAGAACCATTGCATTAGAAGTATTTCTAAATCTTAACTTTATCTTGTACATACATATGTTTTTCTTCCAGAGTATTGATAATAGAGTTTGATAACGTCACACGTCTTCTTATCAGAGTCAATCATATTGACAATAGCCACACACTAGACAAAAACCATATTATACAGAATTGTTCTTTTAGATAACTTGTGCATTTATCATCAAAAGTTAAAGGCCAGATGTAGAACCAAATCTTGTTTTTATAATCTCCCCCTTTTTGATGATGACAAACAATGCATTTTGATAAAAAAAAATCCGTATAGTGTAATCACCATAAATCTACAGAGTCAGAGATGAGCTTAACAGGCTCCCCTTGATTTTGTTACTCTCAAAATTCATTTATGCTTGTTCAGAGTCTCCCCCTGATCCAAAGACTCACAAAATGATTTTGAATTAAAATCATATCAGCAGAGAAGGATTACTTCTCAATGACTTCTCATTAGAATCTGACTACAATTGGTTGGTCTTCATGTCAGAACCAAGCTTGCTATCAGAATAATGTAGACGTATCATAACCTGATTTGTCTTATCATACTTTGAAATTTTAGATACCCAACAGTGGATGTTATCACGGATGTTATGACATCCACTGTAACACAGACTACACAACTTAATGACAAACTGTAAATGAAAACAATAAATAACACGAGTAATTATTTATCTAGTTCAGTGCAAACCACACCTACATCTCGGGGCTACCAAGCCAGGGAGGAAATTCACTATTAGTAGAATTAATTCAGAGTCAAACAACCAGTTTGCACTCTTCACTTAAGACCTACCCAGTGACACTTCAGCCTAACACTAACCAACTCTAATTTTTGACCACGAGATACCACCTCTTTTGCGCATTTTATCTATGTTTCTTGCGACTAACCAACCTGTGCAGGTGTGATAATTTCAGGTAGAGATGGTACTCGTCCTCACGGTCGAGCATATCAAAGCACGGCTAGTTGATTCTAATATGGGCTCCATTTGAATGATTACTTAAACCAGACTGTGAAAGTGTGAGGTATCGGTCACGGTGCGAGAATGAAAGTCATGGGTTCACGGTTAAGTTTTAAGACTATGTATTTAATTCCCAAGATAAGAGTATTCAGAGGTCGTTCACAAATGAAGTGCAGGATACCAAACATTGCAATTTCAAAGGTTAAAAGTCAAATTCCGGGTTTATGACAAGAATTTCACATATAGCCAAAAGAACCCATTTCAAGAATTAGAAGGACAAGTTCAAGTGTTCACATTCTAAAAAAGGAAAAAACTCAAATTCAATATTCAAATTATTTGAATGTTGTGTTGTGTTCACATTAGGAACCCATGCGCATCGCTTGAGATCTTACATGAAATGCTGTACATAAAAATCAAAGAATTCAATTGAACTACTGTGAGACTAACACGATAATTTCATATTAGCTTTAAAGCATAATACAAGGCATCATGTTCCAAGTCATTGCAAGCCAGAACTGTGGAAAGATACGAGACCTAATACTGAAAATTGGGACGGTTACAAATTGATTTGACTACAGCTACGTGTGGACTCCCACAGCAGGACGAGTCCAGCTCCTTGGATGAAACGTAATAGCACCTTGATCTAGAGTTTTTCTGATACAACCATCTCAAAGTCTCCTCATACCATCGAACTTCGTCGTAGCTACCGCGATACGCATTCCACCAGTAACTTCAAACATTCATTAACTTTGTCAAAGAAGCGAACTCTTCCTGACAACTCGGGTTTTGGGGTTTCTTACCGGAGATGTCGGAACCATCAGATGCTGCCATTTTGTCTGCGCTCCTCTGAAGGAAAATTAGAACCGAATTCGGCATATTCGAAAACCTGGACAGCAAGAAAAAGCTATAAACAACCAAGTCCTGGAAAGCAACTACTAAACCATCTTAAACACCCTGGCAGTATACGAACCGTAACGGTAATGTGCTGGTACAGAGTGATCAAACGCAAGCTCATTGGTTGCGATGCGACTGCTACTATTGTAGACCGGCAAGAAGCGCCAGAACTAACAGAAGTTTGTCACGCATCAGCATTAAGGGACAAAGAAATCTGACATGGACAGGTGAGGAGTTCAAGCGACTATCGGTTCGAATATTGCCGAGGTATCCCTGCTGCGTAAAGTGCTTGTCGCAACACTATTTAGTATATCTCGCAGCAATTACCGGCACCTGCACAAACGAAAGCTTCATTAGCATACGACATTTAAAGGACAAGACCAATGCATTGGTAATTTTCATGCTAGCGGTATTAGACAGACAATTCGTCGGAGAAGTAGTTTTCATTACTACCCACTTTGGCCTACATAATGGTTGCTCTTCAAGATGAAAAGTTTTGAGGTGTTAGAAAAATCAAACCGTATCTTGAGTTAGGAGTCGGCACGGTCATGCGTAAAAGAAGATCCCCCTCCCTAACAGAGCCCCGACTTACTGCCATAACCTGCAAAAGGGATAATTCAAATCAGTTCCTATAACAGACCACTCACAATGGTTCACCAATTATCAATGTAAGTCTGAATCCCCGTAAGCCGAGCCATTAGCAGCAATAGCCTGTCATTGAAAACTCAGTTACTACATGAAAAAGGACCAAAATGCAGCACTCACGACATCATCACCTCCAAAGATGCCTCGGCCCATCGTTTTCGAATTAAGGGAGTTCTTGCATCATTAGTAGCATGAATGCCTTTGGCTGTGGTCAGTGCGTCGTTTTATCAAGTCATGTGTTGGTTTTTTCGCACGACAGACGGGACTTCAAATAGATTGAATCCCATGTACTCCTTGCCAAAACTGAAAACCTGCAACAACAAACAACAAATGTTAGTAGCCTCATCCTCAAGTTCATCCGCAAATGCAACTGTATGTCTCCAACTCCATCTGATACTTTGAATTGGTTGACATTTTGGTCAATAAGATTGAAATTCATACTTTCATGGACTGAAGTCGATTTAGTGTAGAGAGATCATGATGCAAGGAAATGTTTGGTCTTAAAGACCGGTCAAAACCCTCATTATCCCTAAGAGTCGCAGTTTGGCTAAATTGAGACGCACCCGGTGTGCTTTCCACAACGTGTTCCTTCACATACGAAGTACTTACGTCTCCTCTCAGACTCCCTACATGATAGACCAAAGGAAATTGGTTGTCAGCTGCCACAATCTTTTTTGCAAAGCATAGCAACATTAAACTGAATCGAAGACATGAAAGGAAATTCAGCATTTTATAAGAGATCCAGTTACCACATCAGCTTCAGTCATTGGCTACGATAGCGAAGCTCAGTCCTGCATCTCTTCTCCTTCAACTGGTTACCAGGATGACCCAATCCTATTCTGCTCATCAAGCTTTTTCCGGAGAAGAAATATGCTTCGCCATATCGTGTGGTTGATGCAGTTGCTGCTCATTTTATGAGATTTGGAAATGAAATTAGGAAAATGCCCGTTATATGGCGCCAATCACTTCTTGCATTTGCGCAGAGGTACAAAAATGAACTGCAGAAAGAAAACAAGGATAATTTAAAGCTGCTTCTGGAAAAGCAAAATCATGCATTAGTTACACCTGAAATAAGGAGAGAGCTAAACAACAGCTGCAACCTTCATTTTTCACAAGTCAACATTTGGTCTGCTCTTCCCGCCCAAGTCGCAATTGTCGTATTTGTTCAGAATCCCAAAAGAGGAAACACCTGCATAAGTTTTGAAACAATCAATAAGAATTTGAATTGTATTTCGAATTGGGAAAACAGAATCTCACATGACAACGCATCCCAACGTGATTTCAAACAATATCAATTTGTTTCCATATTAAGGTTCAACACATCCAAACATATTTCAAGCAAATCAGTCGAAAGTTTGAGACACAATCGGCCAAGTTCATTCGAAAACGGCAAGCTTTAAAACCCAATTGATTTGTTTCCACATAAGGTCCCAATTTGCTTCAGACATTCCTAAACCAAAAAGGAAGAAAATTGATTGGCATTAACATTGTATTCTACTCGATCACCTATATAAGAGGAGACTTATACATAACGAAGGAGAGCATTCACAAAGCCCGAATTTCATGAAAAAATCACAATCCCACATTCGGAAAGAAAACCCTAAGAGCGTGTGAAAAAGAAAGTAAACTTATTTGATTTTCCCTCACAAGGACGCGAGATCTCCTTCACGCACTCCAAGCTCTCGTACCGTCCACCAACCGCTTCACACTGGAACGCAGCCGCCATTTGCTATTAACGAATCGGTGAAACTCCTTTACTCTTTCATTTGATTCATAATGTTTGTTCATATATCTTGCGATTGTTTTTCTGTTTGAATCATTGTAAGGACCATCGTTCGACCACGAACCGAACTTGGGAGAGGGCTTCATTAATCTCATAGATGAAAGAGGCGGATGAAAGGAGGTCAAGAAGGAGTCGCGAGATAGAATGAGATGAGCGATCGAGGGAGAAAGAGGGATTCGCAGAGAACGGCGCGGCGGAAAAGGGAATTGGGGGGGGGGAATTAGGGTTTCCTGTATTGTTTTTTTATTTTTGTAAACTATAATGCTAATCACACACATACACCACACTCACCACACTAATCACCCCCCCCCCCCCTTTATCCTTAATTAACCCTCAACCAATTCTTTAATCCGCAACCTTAACCAACCTCTTTTTAAAAAATCGAATTAATAACCTAACCAATCTCTTTTAAATTAATTAACTATTAGTCTTTTCTCTAATTAGTTTTAAAAATAAAATAACTAAAAACCTTGTATTAACCATTTAAGTACTCACTATATTTAAAACTTTATTTTATTTAAAATAATTTGATAACCTTTTATAATGATATATTAATAAGAAACCATTTTCATAATTTACTTAATTAATACTTATTTATTAATAATAACAAAATCACTTTACTCTAATAAAATTTATTAATTTGGATTAAAGCTTTCAATATTAGAAATAGATAACTTATTTAATTTGAAAAAACAATAACAACTTCCTTTAAGCTATTTATTTTGTTATAATAAATCCTTAAAATCAACCTCACAAAATTCAACTTTTCTCTTAAAGGCAATTCTCCCTCTAAATCCAACATTCGACTAAAAAAATCAATAAATTAATCAATCTCTTGAAAGCAACTTCTCGCCTACAAATTAATCACACCCTTAATTAATCAACGTCACATCCAATTCAATCGCCTACGGCTCCGCCCAATTTCCATTTGTGCACACTCACATATTCACAATTCACTCTCACACACTTCAGCGCTTTCATGCGTCTATGTATGTTTTAATTATTCGCCCTTTACTTTACCGCTATTTACATTTACCGTAATTTACCTTCTCGCACTGCATTTCGTTCAAAGGAAAAACCTACACATAATTCAACGTTGTGTGTAGTTGCATTTACATTTGCATCATTATCCCCTCGATCCTTGATCCCACTCAAGTTGATCGCTTAAGATAGATCCTACCCCATAGGAAGGACCTTGTCTTTATTTTTCTACAACATAGAAACAGACAATCAACAATACAACTTTTCAAACTCAAATAGAGAATAGATGTTAATCATCTTAAGTGAGATATAATCTCCACCTCCACAACAATACAACCAAACATGTAGGAACTTTGCCTTAAGAGCGATAGAGGCATACTTGGCGACCATCCGAGTATTTAAGACCTTTTCTTAAGACGATGCAAAGACCATTTCCTACAACCCCTCTTACATTTGTGGTGGTTACATCTCCCTTAAAATGAAGACACATCTCTTCTCCTAAAATCAATCAAAACAACTACCCTAAACCCATAGGAACTTTGACCACAGTCAAAGAGCTCCTCTAACCCTTTAGGGTGAACTACAAATACTCTGATTCCACTCCCGTAAGGATATGTAGGTATAAGATGCAATATCTTATCGAGTATACTTAGAAATAAACCCTTAGGTCTCTAATCCCTTAAGCAGATAAACACATAGCAGTAAACAAACATAAAATAAGAGGTTCTTGTAGAGTACTACAGAAACTTAGGATGCTAGTACCTTCCCTAAGTTTAACCAACCCCCGAACCTAAAACTCTCTTAGCTTGCATATGCATTGCATTGTGGGAATTTCGATCTTTATCCCTTCCTTTGGACAAATCAAAGTTCGGTTGCAAAATGAATTAAAGATTCAAACTAATCAATAGTTTGGTATCCAAATTTCACCGTGACAGAAATGGCGACTTCACTGGGGAAATCTCTAGTGGGTTTCCCTATCTTATTTTATTTGTTTACTGCTTTATATATCTGCCTACTTGATTATTTTGTTTATATGCTTTCTCTTGTATTTCTTTTGGGTATTATTCTTGAGTGGTGAGATAAAGTTCTACACCCGAACTTGAGAGAAATTAAGATAGGATGGTGATATAGTCGATGAGGCTTATAGGGAGTTGAATCCCTACTAAGTTGAATCGAGAATCCCGCTCAGTTGAGGCCCTTTCGAAATAGTACTGTTGAACGAGCAATCGTAAAGACACTCATTATTTTCGACTTTGGAGCCTATGATATTGAGGACCGTATTTACCTTAACCCAACTTTGGCCTTTATTAGGACGTAGTGCGAGACTATGAGGAAGTACTTCCGAAATAGTGCTACGCGAAGCTACACTCAAAAGAAGTTCTCTTGAGAATATTATTAATCCTCGAGTAATTGGGAAATTGATAATATCCGATAGATGGGCTGATGATTCTGAGTCCCTTTAGAACCTTGTTCTGCAGGTACAAAACAACCTTTAGTCCTTAAACCTTTGGGAAGGGTACACCTTTACTCCATACTCGTTGCAAACCTAGGGCGCCCCTTGTTTGTTTATCTTTATGTCCTTATGTGAATACTTGTGTTTGTTGCATTCATATAACATCATTCTGCATCGGACTTCATGGGATTTACTTTCGTTTATGAACATTGTAGGTCACTATGGCTTCAAATAAAAGACATACTGTGAAATATACTTTTAAGAGTCCCAAATTGGATGACCTAAAGAATTTGTGGGGTTTCATCAAAGATCAAGAAGAATTCAAGAACAAGTATGGGAAGCTGATATCCTTGTTGGGTTGCTCAGTAAATGAAGGACTTCTTGCCACTCTACTACAGTTCTATGATCCTCTCTACCATTGTTTCACCTTTCTAGATTTCCAGTTGCTACCTACATTGGAAGAGTATTCTTTTTTGGTTGGTCTACCTGTCCTAGAAGAATCTCCTTTTCCCTTCTTGGAAAAGGACCCTGATGAGAAAGATATTGCTAAAGCCCTCCATTTGAAGGTGTCCGACGTCAAAGCCAACCTAGTTACTAAGGATGGAATTCTTGGTTTAAAGACAGGTTTCCTAATCGAGAAGGCTTCATTCTATGCTGATTATTCTAATAAGGCTTCGTTCGAGGCAATTTTTGCTTTGCTTGTTTATGGGTTATTTCTATTCCCAAGTTTTGAGGGCTTCATCGATCTCAAAGCATTCAAGATCTTTATGAAGAACAACCCAGTGCCAACTCTGTTGGGAAATGCATATCACTCTGTACATCTCCGAAACCTTCGTGGTGGAGGGATGATTACTTGTTGTGTACCTTTACTTTACAAGTGGTTTATTTCGCACTTGCCGAAGTCTAGCTCTTTTACAAACATTGGCAAAGAGCATTGGTCTCCAAGAGTTATGGCTTTGACCCATTCTGACATTGATTGGTATAATCGAGCGTATGATGGAGTATTAATTATTGATAGCTGCGATGACTTTGCTAATGTACCATTGCTCAGCTTTGATGGAGGAATAAGCTACAATCGTGTTTTAGCTCGTCGACAGTTGGGATACCCGTTGAAGGAACCTCCCAAGAATGTTCAAGTAGAGGGTATATTCTTCAAAAATGATATGGAACTCCGAGTAAAGATTCTAAATGCATGGCGTAGTGTACACAAAAAAGGGAAGAGAAGCCTTGGGAAGCTTAATTGTGTGTCTTTAGAACCATACCTCCAGTGGGTCAGAAAAAGGGCCACCAAGCTAAAGATGCCCTATTCCCGTTAAGATCCCATAGCTTCAAGGAGAGAGCCCACTTATGTCTTTATGTCTGAAGCCGAGAGGTTAGAGGTGTCCTTAAGGAAGTCTCAACATGAGCTGGAATCTTGGAAGAACAAGTACCATGTAGCAGTGGCAGAAAATGATGAGTGTCAGAAGCAGAAGGCTGAACTTCAAAAGGAGAGGGATGAACTTCAGAAACAGCTACAATTGAAGGACGAAGAGCTACTCCCCTGCAAGAAGAGGAAAGTCATGGAGGATTTATTTTTCTTCGACCCAAAATGCACCATTTGGAAACTAATTGTGGACAACCTCATCCGCGAGAAGACGCAACTAGAAAAGCAGCTCAAGCAGCAGCATTCAAAGCCTCTTTAGTGTCTTTACTAGCTTTTATTTAGCTTTTATTTGGGACTCTTCAAAAGAATATTTATGTAGTCCGTTTCAAATTTAATAAAACGTTTCCTTTTACCGCAATGCCTATAAATAGAGGGATCCCATGAAGTCCTAATCATCTTGTATTGCATTCTGTTCCCTTGTTCACTTCAAGAAACTCAATTTCGTTCTGTAGGTGTTGTAATCATGGATTTCAGAAGAGAAACCCTGAAGTACACTTTTCAGAGTCCCAACATCGAAAGCTTGAAAGAACTAGCCGAACTCGTCGAGGATCGCTTTGCCTTCGCAGCAGAATATGGAGGAGTTTTCCGTTTCCTCGAGCTAAGGATGAAAGAAGGATTGTTGGAAACATTGGTTCAGTTTTGTGACCCGATGTATCACTGCTTCACTTTTCCGGACTACCAATTGATGCCAACTCTGGAAGAGTACTCAGAACTCTTGAGGATGCCTGTGACTGTTCGACCTCTATTCACCGGAAGGGAAGACACGCCTAGTCACCAAGAAATTGCAAATGCCACTCATCTCAGTCTTGAAGATGTTCAAACACACCTGATCACCAAGGAAGGAGTCCTTGGGTTCCCCGCCGACTTTTTGATCGAAAAAGTCCGTCACCATGCTGAAGGAAAGCAGGCTCTCATCTTGGAAGCTAATTTCGCTTTGTTGGTCTATGGGACTTTATGGTTCCCTAAAATTGACAATTTTGTTGATATGGATGCGATCAAGCTGTTCATACTCAAGAATCCAGTACCCACCTTGCTCGCTGATACATACTTTTCGATTCATTCGAAGAATGCCGAGGGAGAAGGACACATTGTATGTTGTACCGCCTTGCTGTACTCATGGTTCATCGCTCGTTTGACTTGGTATCCGTCCCTTTGGGATGAGGTAACAACACCTCGATGGTCCGAGATACTTATGGCCCTTACCCATTCGGACATTGTTTGGTATGATCCCGCCTATGGAGGCGTGCCTATGATCCCTAGCATCGGAGGATTCCCCAACGTACCGCTTATTGGAAGAGAAGGATGTATAAGCTACAATCCCATTTTGGCTCGTAGACAGTTTGGACACCCTATGATCCAAGTGCCTGACCCGGTTTCGTTGGAAGAGATCTATTTCAAAGGAGAAGAGGATCTAGACCTAAAGACTGTCATCATTTATGCATGGAAATATATTGATAGGGAAGGAACAGCTGCTTCGGCATACCCCAGCTGTGCTGTTTCTGAGGATTATCTGCATTGGGTGCGAGAAAGGGCTCTCGATCTCAAAATGCCTTTTCCTTTTCATGAACCTATGGTATTGTCTGCTCATGACCCCGAGTGGTTCGATGTGGATGAAATTGAACAAGTAAGGATTGCTTTAGATGAAGCTCGGAAATCGAGGACTGCTTGGAAGAATAAGTTCTTCACCCTCAAGGTAGAGAAGGAAAGACTTCAAAAGACTCCGGAAATAGAAGTTGCCAGAAAGAGAAAGGCACAAGGAGATTTATTTTCTCCTCATGCCTCTTCAAGTGTTGTTACCAGTGATGATCTCCCCTCAACTACTATGGCTTGGAAGGAGTGTGTGGAACGACTCATCATCGAGAAAGCGGCGCTGCAGGAGCGTATTGATCAGCTGACCGAGGAGCTCCGTACAAAGGAGAGGACTGTGGGATAGAGTTCTAAGTTTTCTTTTGCTTTCGTTGTAAAAAACTCTTAAAAGAGTACTTTGCTTTACATTGTTTCTCAAGAATAAAAAAGTTTTTCAGTTATTCTACATTATAATACTGAAAAACACTTTGAGTTTCTTGAAGTCTCCTCTTACATCTGCATTATGCATTAACATTCTGCATTTAGCATGACATTTTACATTTGTGCATGTGTCTTTCCTTCGTTGTGGCTCATTTCGGTTTTCCATCTTTTGCCTGTCAGTCGCCGTCTCGACCATCTGACCAAGCCGGAAGTATCATTAAAGGATAGTAAGGACATGGACCGCACGACTAACTTCAGAGTAAGGTCTAAACCGACATTTCACCGTCCCTCTGATGACTTTGTACCCGCGCAACTTCAGCCTGTGCAGGACAACCTGTTTGCTGACTTGCAGAATATTCATGCTGAGAAAGAAGTGGATGATCCTGGGCTTACAGCATTCGAGAATGAGTTTCGTGACTTCAAGGAACGATGGAAAATGATGAAGAGGAACCGTGCACCTGATTTCTATGCTCGTGACCTGCGCCTAGTTCCAAACCCAGTTGTCCCCCCGGGATTCCAAATGCCCGCCTTCGAAGTGTACAAAGGTACAATTTGTCCTAGGTATCATTTGATGATGTTTTGTCAGAAGATGACTGCTTACCTTGGGAACGACAAACTAATGGTTCACTGCTTTCAAGAAAGTTTGGGTGGAGCACCGTTAACATGGTATATGAAGCTACAAAGGAACCACATTCAGTCTTGGGAAGACTTAGCTGTTGCTTTTGTAAAGCAATACAATTACAGTTTGGGAATAGTTCCAGATAAAACAGGTGACATTGGATCGTCCATAGGATCCACAACTCCGATATCCCGCCCTCAACATGAGTATGCAATGCCCGCTCAGCGCGAGCACCAATTACCTCCTAAGCGAAGGATGCCATTTCCAGATCAGCATCGACAGACTCGAAAACAGTTTCCGAATCAGAAAGTACCTCTGAATACTCTGAAAGAAGAAACTCTTTGGTTTGATCTTATCCCATTGACTTACCGTCAATTATGGTTTTATTTCATCCGAAACTCGGTAATGACACCTAGAAAGACTAGAACCATGAACTCTCACCCACCGTGGTTCAACCCGAACACCAGCTGTGAGTTTCATGATGGAGTGTTGGGGCATTCGATCGAAGATTGCAAAGTTTTTCAAGGAAAAGTTCAAGAAATGATTGATAGTGAAGTGCTAACATTCAAAGGGGAAAGACCGATCCTGAATGGAATACCATTACGCTGATATAAGCGAAAACTCCAGAAGAACCTTCTATTTCTTTCGTTTGTTTGTGTGTTTATTTCTTTGGTTAAAAGCATATTTGGCATGTAAGAACTTTCTATTTTGAATAAGTAATGCAATAACTGTTTGTCTTGAGGAAATCCATTCGTTTTCACTCAAATAGTTTTTTCAAAATTATTTAGAATGCCGACTTTTACCCGTTCTCTTGCTCTGACAGAGAATTGGAGGGAGGATGATGAAGTAAAACATATGATCTCTTGTTGTATGCTTCGAATAAGTACCCTACTGATGATGTAAGGCATTATTTTAAACCTCCTAAACGCCAACATAGTCAACCCTCTCTTTTAATCCTTGAGAAAAGACCTGTTTTTTTTCTCCCAAACCGAAACCTCATTTTCTTAACCTGGGGCAGGGTGATATCAAAAATGATGAACATTTTTCAAAAAAAATTGGGTGGGCACAAATATACTAACCCTTTCTACCTCTATTCTACAAGTCATAAATTAAACCCATATACAACCCTCAAAGTCCTAATTGAAGTAAGGTTAGTTCGAAAGCATACTCGATGAGATATTGTTTCCTGACTCCTTGAGCTATGCTCAAATTAAATTGGCTTTATAAATAATGTTCAATCTGTATCCTAACTAGTGGTTTCGATCACAAGTTATTGCGATACCCCCTTTTCAAAACTTCAAGACAAACGCGTGTTGCATTAACCATTTCAAAATGGATATTTCTAACTTGCTAAAATACGCTCGACATCTTAGAAAGATTACACGGACTCCAATGGACTCGAAGACCTCGCCCACCTGGAGCAATTTACTCTTCAAGAAGTTTGATCCGTACGAGTTTGGCTTTCATCTAAAGCACAATTTGGAAGGCTCAGTTATACCGCCAATCAGGGGCAGTTACGTCGAGATTCGGCGAATCTCTCCGAGAGTTTGAAAACAGTGGGGCATTTGGACATCATGTTTTCTATAAAATCCTCTCGAGACTTTTCTCTTAAACTATGTAACTTGGGGCATTTGAAGATTGGAGCAAAAAAGATGTATATCTCATCCTCAGGAAGCTCAACCCCAACATGTCCAACAACTACGAAGACCAAGGATATTTATTTTATCCCCTATGGAACTTCGGTTTGGGTACCTCCGTCTACGACTTTATACAGCATTTCAAACCTATCAAGATGTTACATCCCCAAATGGATTGATCTCTATTCCCTAATAGAGGCTTGTGAAGCTTTGAAACAGGATTAAGATCCTACATTTGGTTCTCCATCTACCCCCAGCGGTACTTCTGTCTTTGAAGATTGGTCGGATGTTTGTTTTGAGACGTTTATCCCGCTTTTGGTCATTGCTTTCGTTTGTTTTGTCAGTATAAACATACGCATATCATATAAGTAGATAGCATAACATTTGCATTTGTGCATCCTTTGCATGTTTTACTCTACCTCTTCGATCGCGTTTACCCTTGGGTATTTGGGCGTGTCTCTTCCTTCCAAATAGAGTTGTCAGCCCTAAGCAGAAAAAAACTCAATATTCCTATTTCCCCACGAAGTTCGATCCTCGTGGAAGACAGTTGTTTCAGTACATTCCCATCGGAGTTTATGCCTCTATGGTTGAGTCTTGCTTGACAGTTTCTCTTCGGTTTTTTCCCGAATTGAACTCCGGCCCTTGGCAATCACACTATGAACATCTCCAGCTTTTGAGCATGGATCAATAGTGCATTTATTTTGTACTTTGACCTTATGAGGATCACCATTGAAGACGCAACGTTTCTTCAACAACATTACAAGATCCACTCGACAACTTACAGCTAAATGACAGAAGATCTCTTTATTTGAGCAACTCGTTTCGGGCAGATTTATTCTCAAAACGACGAACAACAATTTCCTCAAGACAATCTGTTCATCCCCAGTGGATCGTTTCGAGATTATCAAGTCAAAACAGAGAACATTACAGATACTTCCCCATTTGAGGATTTCTGCTACAACAATCTCACATATTTTTACAATTACAACAAAGATACTCCTCAAAAATGATCTTCCCCAGAGAGTTCATTATGAGTACTATCAACGATATATCTCCTTACAAGAGGACACTCCACATATCAACCGGTTTACAACTCATTTGAAGATCCCCGGTGCACATTCTACAAATTGCCAATACAATACAAACTGCATCTACAATTTACAATTACAAGTACAAGATCACATCTACAAAATTCTACAATTACAGATTACACCGACAACATTTACATCAACAATTCTACAGTTCTACAATTTACAACATACAATCTACAATGACATTATGGCTCACAGCCGAGAATTTACAATTTACAATCTACAAAATCACGACCCCCTATGAAGGTGCTCTCACGAGTTCTCATCATTTCGGGAAGGAACCGAGACCAGCTCATGGTTCCCATACCATGGTGCAAGGGGAAGTTCGACATCAGGAACCGAGACCAGCTCATGGTTCCCATACCATGGTGCAAAAGGGGAAGTTCGACATCAGAGACTGAGACCAGCTCATGATTCCCATATCATGACGTTCGAGGAAGTCCTACATGGAAGACCGAGACCAGCTCATAATTCCCATATCATGACGTTCGGGGAGGTTCGACATCAGAAACTGAGACCAGCTCATGGCTCCCATACCATGATGCAAGGGGAAGTTCTACAACAACAACATCTACAACTACAATGACATCAAAGACCGAGACCAGCCCATGGTCCCTGTACCATGATGCTAGGGGAAGTTATACATTTTACCGTTTCAGCTGAGTTACAAAATATAAAATAATAAAAAATGGCGAAGAATGCATTGCGCCCCAATCAAAAAGATCCATTTTGAGTTACTATTGACCACCACCTTGGTAGTAAAAGTATCTTTTGATCACAAATCGTCAAAATCACCGCCTCCTTGATGTATGAGTTACCGTTACACGTTTGGAGATTTCCCATGGGTGATTGTTCCTATCCTCGTAGGGTCCCGCCTTGTTGGATTTGTTGCTCTTTTGTCTGGCATGTCGTATCCAGTTCATCCCCTATGACCTTCTCCTCATAGATTTGTCCGTCTTGCATCTTCATGTCATTGCATATCATCCTCATTCAGTGGCCTCTTAGGGCCAAAAATTTGCGCAAATGTTTGTATTTAAGTCCCTCCTATCTCGTCGAGACGGAAATTTCGATCTCCATATCTCCGAATAGGAGTAACTTAAATAGGGGCATCTGTTGCACCCTAATTTTTGACCACGAGATACCACCTCTTTTGCGCATTTTATCTATGTTTCTTACGACTAACCAACCTGTGTAGGTGTGATAATTTCAGGCAGAGATGGTACTCGTCCTCACGGTCGAGCATATCAAAGCACGGCTAGTTGATTCTAATATGGGCTCCATTTGAATGATTACTTGAACCAGACTGTGAAAGTGTGAGGTATCGGTCACGGTGCGAGAATGAAAGTCATGGGTTCACGGTTAAGTTTTAAGACTATGTATTTAATTCCCAAGATAAGAGTATTCAGAGGTCGTTCACAAATGAAGTGCAGGATACCAAACATTGCAATTTCAAAGGTTAAAAGTCAAATTCCGGGTTTATGACAAGAATTTCACATATAGCCAAAAGAACCCATTTCAAGAATTAGAAGGACAAGTTCAAGTGTTCACATTCTAAAAAAGGAAAAAACTCAAATTCAATATTCAAATTATTTGAATGTTGTGTTGTGTTCACATTAGGAACCCATGCGCATCGCTTGAGATCTTACATGAAATGCTGTACATAAAAATCAAAGAATTCAATTGAACTACTGTGAGACTAACACGATAATTTCATATTAGCTTTAAATCATAATACAAGGCATCATGTTCCAAGTCATTGCAAGCCGGAACTGTGGAAAGATACGAGACCTAATACTGCGAATTGGGACGGTTACAAATTGATTTGACTACAGCTACGTGTGGACTCCCACAGCAGGACGAGTCCAGCTCATTGGATGAAACGTAATAGCACCTTGATTTAGAGTTTTTCTGATACAACCATCTCAAAGTCTCCTCATACCATCGAACTTCGTCGTAGCTACCGCGATACGCATTCCACCAGTAACTTCAAACATTCATTAACTTTGTCAAAGAAGCGAACTCTTCCTGACAACTCGGGTTTTGGGGTTTCTTACCGGAGATGTCGGAACCATCAGATGCTGCCATTTTGTCTGCGCTCCTCTGAAGGAAAATTAGAACCGAATTCGGCATATTCGAAAACCTGGACAGCAAGAAAAAGCTATAAACAACCAAGTCCTGGAAAGCAACTACTAAACCATCTTAAACACCCTGGCAGTATACGAACCGTAACGGTAATGTGCTGGTACAGAGTGATCAAACGCAAGCTCACAAGTTGCGATGCGACTGCTACTATTGTAGACCGACAAGAAGCGCCAGAACTAACAGAAGTTTGTCACGCATCAGCATTAAGGGACAAAGAAATCTGACATGGACAGGTGAGGAGTTCAAGCGACTATCGGTTCGAATATTGCCGAGGTATCCCTGCTGCGTAAAGTGCTTGTCGCAACACTATTTAGTATATCTCGCAGCAATTACCGGCACCTACACAAACGAAAGCTTCATTAGCATACGGCATTTAAAGGACAAGACCAATGCATTGGTAATTTTCATGCTAGCGGTATTAGACAGACAATTCGTCGGAGAAGTAGTTTTCATTACTACCCACTTTGGCCTACATAATGGTTGCTCTTCAAGATGAAAAGTTTTGAGGTGTTAGAAAAATCAAACCGTATCTTGATTTAGGAGTCGGCACGGTCATGCGTAAAAGAAGATCCCCCTCCCTAACAGAGCCCCGACTTACTGCCATAACCTGCAAAAGGGATAATTCAAATCAGTTCCTATAACAGACCACTCACAATGGTTCACCAATTATCAATGTAAGTCTGAATCCCCGTAAGCCGAGCCATTAGCAGCAATAGCCTGTTATTGAATACTCAGTTACTACATGAAAAAGGACCCAAATGCAGCACTCACGACATCATCACCTCCAAAGATGCCTCGGCCCATCATTTTCGAATTAAGGGAGTTCTTGCATCATTAGTAGCATGAATGCCTTTGGCTGTGGTCAGTGCGTCGTTTTATCAAGTCATGTGTTGGTTTTTTTCGCACGACAGACGGGACTTCAAATAGATTGAATCCCATGTACTCCTTGCCAAAACTGAAAACCTGCAACAACAAACAACAAATGTTAGTAGCCTCATCCTCAAGTTCATCCACAAATGCAACTGTATGTCTCCAACTCCATCTGATACTTTGAATTGGTTGACATTTTGGTCAATAAGATTGAAATTCATACTTTCATGGACTGAAGTCGATTTAGTGTAGAGAGATCATGATGCAAGGAAATGTTTGGTCTTAAAGACCGGTCAAAACCCTCATTATCCCTAAGAGTCGCAGTTTGGCTAAATTGAGACGCACCCGGTGTGCTTTCCACAACGTGTTCCTTCACATACGAAGTACTTACGTCTCCTCTCAGACTCCCTACATGATAGACCAAAGGAAATTGGTTGTCAGCTGCCACAATCTTTTTTGCAAAGCATAGCAACATTAAACTGAATCGAAGACATGAAAGGAAATTCAGCATTTTATAAGAGATCCAGTTACCACATCAGCTTCAGTCATTGGCTACGATAGCGAAGCTCAGTCCTGCATCTCTTCTCCTTCAACTGGTTACCAGGATGACCCAATCCTATTCTGCTCATCAAGCTTTTTCCGGAGAAGAAATATGCTTCGCCATATCGTGTGGTTGATGCAGTTGCTGCTCATTTTATGAGATTTGGAAATGAAATTAGGAAAATGCCCGTTATATGGCGCCAATCACTTCTTACATTTGCGCAGAGGTACAAAAATGAACTGCAAAAAGAAAACAAGGATAATTTAAAGCTGCTTCTAGAAAAGCAAAATCATGCATTAGTTACACCTGAAATAAGGAGAGAGCTAAACAACAGTTGCAACCTTCATTTTTCACAAGTCAACATTTGGTCTGCTCTTCCCGCCCAAGTCGCAATTGCCGTATTTGTTCAGAATCCCAAAAGAGGAAACACCTGCATAAGTTTTGAAACAATCAATAAGAATTTGAATTGTATTTCGAATTGGGAAAACAGAATCTCACATGACAACGCATCCCAACGTGATTTCAAACAATATCAATTTGTTTCCATATTAAGGTTCAACACATCCAAACATATTTCAAGCAAATCAGTCGAAAGTTTGAGACACAATCGGCCAAGTTCATTCGAAAACGGCAAGCTTTAAAACCCAATTGATTTGTTTCCACATAAGGTCCCAATTTGCTTCAGACATTCCTAAACCAAAAAGGAAGAAAATTGATTGGCATTAACATTGTATTCTACTCGATCACCTATATAAGAGGAGACTTATACATAACGAAGGAGAGCATTCACAAAGCCCGAATTTCATGAAAAAATCACAATCCCACATTCGGAAAGAAAACCCTAAGAGCGTGTGAAAAAGAAAGTAAACTTATTTGATTTTCCCTCACAAGGACGCGATATCTCCTTCACGCACTCCAAGCTCTCGTACCGTCCACCAACCGCTTCACACTGGAACGCAGCCGCCATTTGCTATTAACGAATCAGTGAAACTCCTTTACTCTTTCATTTGATTCATAATGTTTGTTCATATATCTTGCGATTGTTTTTCTGTTTGAATCATTGTAAGGACCATCATTCGACCACGAACCGAACTTGGGAGAGGGCTTCATTAATCTCATAGATGAAAGAGGCGGATGAAAGGAGGTCAAGAAGGAGTCGCGAGATAGAATGAGATGAGCGATCGAGGGAGAAAGAGGGATTCACAGAGAACGGCGCGGCGGAAAAGGGAATTGGGGGGGGGGGGGGAATTAGGGTTTCCTGTATTGTTTTTTTATTTTTGTAAACTATAATGCTAATCACACACATACACCATACTCACCACACTAATCACCCCCCTTTATCCTTAATTAACCCTTAACCAATTCTTTAATCCGCAACCTTAACCAACCTCTTTTTAAAAAATCGAATTAATAACCTAACCAATCTATTTTAAATTAATTAACTATTAGTCTTTTCTCTAATTAGTTTTAAAAATAAAATAACTAAAAACCTTGTATTAACCATTTAAGTACTCACTATATTTAAAACTTTATTTTATTTAAAATAATTTGATAACCTTTTATAATGATATATTAATAAGAAACCATTTTCATAATTTACTTAATTAATACTTATTTATTAATAATAACAAAATCACTTTACTCTAATAAAATTTATTAATTTGGATTAAAGCTTTCAATATTAGAAATAGATAACTTATTTAATTTGAAAAAACAATAACAACTTCCTTTAAGCTATTTATTTTGTTATAATAAATCCTTAAAATCAACCTCACAAAATTCAACTTTTCTCTTAAAGGCAATTCTCCCTCTAAATCCAACATTCGACTAAAAAAATCAATAAATTAATCAATCTCTTGAAAGCAACTTCTCGCCTACAAATTAATCACACCCTTAATTAATCAACGTCACATCCAATTCAATCGCCTACGGCTCCGCCCAATTTCCATTTGTGCACACTCACATATTCACAATTCACTCTCACACACTTCAGCGCTTTCATGCGTCTATGTATGTTTTAATTATTCGCCCTTTACTTTACCGCTATTTACATTTACCGTAATTTACCTTCTCGCACTGCATTTCGTCCAAAGGAAAAACCTACACATAATTCAACGTTGTGTGTAGTTGCATTTACATTTGCATCATTATCCCCTCGATCCTTGATCCCACTCAAGTTGATCGCTTAAGATAGATCCTACCCCATAGGAAGGACCTTGTCTTTATTTTTCTACAACATAGAAACAAACAATCAACAATACAACTTTTCAAACTCAAATAGAGAATAGATGTTAATCATCTTAAGTGAGATATAATCTCCACCTCCACAACAATACAACCAAACATGTAGGAACTTTGCCTTAAGAGCGATAGAGGCATACTTGGCGACCATCCGAGTATTTAAGACCTTTTCTTAAGACGATGCAAAGACCATTTCCTACAACCCCTCTTACATTTGTGGTGGTTACATCTCCCTTAAAATGAAGACACATCTCTTCTCCTAAAATCAATCAAAACAACTACCCTAAACTCGTAGGAACTTTGACCACAGTCAAAGAGCTCCTCTAACCCTTTAGGGTGAACTACAAATACTCTGATTCCACTCCCGTAAGGATATGTAGGTATAAGATGCGATATCTTATCGAGTATACTTAGAAATAAACCCTTAGGTCTCTAATCCCTTAAGCAGATAAACACATAGCAGTAAACAAACATAAAACAAGAGGTTCCTGTAGAGTACTACAGAAACTTAGGATGCTAGTACCTTCCCTAAGTTTAACCAACCCCCGAACCTAAAACTCTCTTAGCTTGCATATGCATTGCATTGTGGGAATTTCGATCTTTATCCCTTCCTTTGGACAAATCAAAGTTCGGTTGCAAAATGAATTAAAGATTCAAACTAATCAATAGTTTGGTATCCAAATTTCACTGCGACAGCTGTGTTCATTGCTTTAGCCCAAAAATGCATATGCAATTTCTTTGCATGAATCACGGCTCTAGCAGATTCTTGGATAATCATGTTTTTCCTTTCCACTACTCCATTTTGCTGAGGAGTAATAAGGGAGGAGAATTCATGACTGATTCCTTCAGATGATCAGAATTCAGCAAACTTAGAGTTCTCAAATTCCTTACCATGATCACTTCTGATCCTGACCACACCACATTCTTTTTCTCTTTGAAGTCTGATACACAGTTCTCTGAAGACTTCAAATACATATGATTTTTCTCAGATGAAACTTATCTAGGTGTATCTGGAGTAATCATCAACAACTACATAAGCATACCTTTTTCCACCAAGACTCTCTACCTGCATTGGTCCCATCAGGTCCATGTGCAACAGTTCAAGAACTTTGGATGTTACAAGATGGTCAATTCTTGGATGTGACATCCTGGTTTGCTTGCCAACCTGACATTCACCACGAACCTTACCTTCATCAATAGTCAGCTTTGTAATTCCTCTCACAGCTTCCTTGGAAATGATCTTTTTCATTCCTCTTAGATAAAGATGTCCCAGTTTCTGATGCCACAGTTTGACTTTCTTTTCTTCTTTGGCCATAGAACAAATAGTGGAGTTACTTGAGGTTTGAGGCTCCCACAAGTAGCAGTTGTCTTTAGACCTAGCTCCCTTCATGACTTCCTTTTTATCTCTATTTGTGACAAAACATTCTCCCTTTGTTAAGTTGACATTGAATCCTTCGTCACAGAGTTGATGGATACTGATTAAGTTGGCAGTTAGTCCTTTCACCAGCAATACATTGTCTAGGTTAGGAACTCCAGGACAGTCTAGTTTCCCAACACCTTTGATTTCCCCTTTTGCTCCATCACCAAAGGTCACATACCTAGTGGAATGTGGTTTGATGTCAACCAATAGATTCTTTATTCCAGTCATGTGCTTAGAGCAGCCACTATCAAAATACCAGTCTTCTTTAGCTGACACTCTCAGAGAAGTATGAGCTATCAGACTAACCTCCTTTGCCATCTATTGTTGCTTCTTGACAGGAGCATCTTGATGAGAGTAACTAGGAAATCCATGCAGATTGAAGCAAAAAGGTTTTATGTGTCCAAATTTACCACAATAGTGACACCTCCACCTTTGGGACTTTTTCCTTACCTGATTCATGTTTTTGTTCTTCTGATGTTGTGACATTGGTCGTGACATCCGGTTTGGTCTATGATTTTCAGCCTTTGGTTTCTTGAATCCCAAGGTGGGTTTCTGTTCACCAACAAAACCCAGTCCATACATGTTTCCTGCTTTCTGACCACTTTGTAGGATTTTTTCTAGAGTGTCTGTCCCAGGGTTTAGCATCGTGACAGATTTTGTCATCTGATCATGTTTGGAGTTTAACATTTTGACCTCATTATTGAGTGAGTCAATGGTTTCAAGATTCTCCTTCTTCTCAGCTTCCAACTTCTTGATGATTTTCTTATGCTTCTCCCCTAGTTGACATACTTCAGCACTTCTAAGGTATAGATGTTTATATGAGGTTTCAAGTTCTTCAAAGGTCAGCTCATCTTCACTTGAGTCACCATCAGATATGAGTACGTTATTCAGAACAGTGACATGTTTGGTTGATTCTTCTTCTGGTCCACTCTCAGGCTCTCCATCATACCAAGTGTCTGCTAGGCCCTTCTTATGCTTCTTGAGATAGGTGGGACATTCAGTTCTAATGTGCCCATATCCCTCACATTCATGACACTACATTCCTTTGCCTTGGCTAGGCCTTTCTTCATTTCTTCCTCGTCTGCTGATGTCAGAGGAAATGTTCTTGTCATTAGGCCTAGACTTGTGATCTATTCTTTTGATCAGTTTGTTGAATTGTTTTCCAAGTAAGGCTATTGCTTCTGACAGAATCTCCTCACTTTCACTATTGTCTTCCTTAAAGTCTTCTGCTGTATTTGAGACAAGGGTTATGCTTTTGTTCTTCTTCTCAACCTGATCACACATTCCCATCTCAAAAGTTTGGAGAGAACCAATGAGTTCATCCACTTTCATGTTGCATATATCCTGAGCTTCTTCAATAGCAGTGACTTTCATGGCAAACCTCTTAGGCAAAGATCTTAGAATCTTCCTCACAAGCTTTTCTTCAGACATCTTTTCTCATAAAGCACCTGAGGTGTTGGAAATCTCAAGAATATTCATGTAGAATTCATGAATAATCCCATCCTCTTTCATTCTCTGATTTTCAAACTTGGTGGTCAGCATTTGTAATCTTGACATCTTGACTTTAGAGGTTCCCCCATGAGTAGTTTTGAGAGTAACCCAAACCTCTTTAGCCAGTTTACAATGATGCACTAGTCTGAAGATGTTATTGTCTATACCATTAAATAAGGCATTCAAAGCCTTGGAATTCCCGAGAGATAAGGCCTCTTGTTCTTTGGTCCATTCTTCCTCATGTATTGACACAGATAATCCATCCTTGTCAGTCTTCACTGGATGTTCCCATCCTGAGTTTGCAGCTCTTAATGCCTTGTTGTCTTAAGACTTCAAGAAGGCTATCATCCTAGGTTTCTAGTAGTCATAATTTGAACCATCAAGAATTGGTGGTCTATTTATGAATCATATATCCTTGTTCATAGTACCAGAATTTATCTTCCTTAGATCTCACCCAGAAAATAACAGGCAGGGTGTCTGCTCTGATGCCAATTGAAATTCTAAGTACCCAACAGTGGATGTTATCACAGATGTTATGACATCCACTGTAACAAAGACTACACAACTTAATGATAAAATGTAAATGAAAACAATAAATAACACAAGTAATTATTTACCTAGTTCAGGGCAAACCACACCTACATCTGGGGGCTACCAAGTCAGGGAGGAAATTCACTATTAGTACAATTAATTCAAAGTCAAACAACCAGTTTGCACTCTTCACTTAAGACCTACCTAATGACACTTCAGCCTAACACTAGACCGGAGTTACCAACTTACTCCCCCTCAGTTACAGCAGTGATATTAACCAATTCAAAGTTACAAAAGGCAATGAAGTCACACTTCAAATACACCTTGATCTTTCTTCACAGCTTTGATCATGTGACACAACACTCTTGCTTAAAAGCTTTAGAGTGACACACTTAACATACAACTTAAGAACTCTAGACCAATGTAATCATACAGCAGATAATTGTTTGGTTTACAAGTAACCCTAAGACACACAAAAACACGTGAAGAACAGAATTCTTCACTCACAAATACACGTTCTATGAAACCCTGTCAATAACTATCTTCAATTAGGATTGCTCCTTATATATATATATATATATATATATATATATATATATATATATATATATATATATATATATATATATATATATATATATATATATATATATATATATATATATATATATATATATATATATATATATATATATATATATATATATATATATATATATATATATATATATATATATATATATATATATATATATATATATATATATATATATATATATATATATATATATATATATATATATATATATACATATATATATATATATATATATACATATATATATATATATATATATATATATATATATATATATATATATACATATATATATATATATATATATATATATATATATATATATATATATATATATATATATATATATATATATATATATATATATATATATATATATATATATATATATATATATATATATATATATATATATATATATAGGCAGCATACAATCATTGGGCCTTCGTACATAAGTTAGGTTTACCCAAGATAAACCTCTCTTCATGAAGCTGCGCACGTCCAATTAAGTCAGGGGCATTCCATTTTATCCTTAGCAACGCCTGATATGTCGCCTTAGATAACTAGGCTTCCTAAAATGTTTCCTGAAGTATAGCCTGAGCTAATAACAGAAACTGATACCTGCGCTCCCTGATGTCATAACATTCAGTCATGACATCCAACTTAAGTGACTCTTAACTATTTAAACTTACCATGCTGAATCCTCATTATGTATGTCATAACATCAGTTATGACATTCATACATCCATCGATGTTTTTCCATAAAATGCAGCCAATCAAAAGCATCTACATACTTGATGTCTTGCATTATATATCAGAAACTTGTAGATACTTTCTTAGATGCCACACACCATATATCAAAATCAAATCTTCAATATCTTAGCACAGATCACCAACAGGTGCATATATCCTCATGTCATTTGATGGTTCAGAAACCAAATATTTTCTTAATGATCATGACTTGATATGATCTCTAAAGGATTTATATTCTTTTAATGCTGGAGTCTAGATACCTTTTGATGTTTAGATACCAATTGAATTTTAGATACCATTTGAGTCAATTTGAGCATTCTTTCAGAAAGTTAACAACTTTTGACAAGTTATGGGTATCAGCATGAAACTTTTGGATATCCTTTCTGATTTTCCTTTGCTTCTGATATTTTAATGGTCAACACCAGATATTCATATATTATCAGTTAGCATTCTTCTTTCTTGTACATGTTTTCTGATATAATCTTCTTGATTATTGACTTCTAATGAACATCACTTGCTTCTTGATCATATCTCAAATTGTGTATTCTGATATATTATAGATTTTGATATGTCTTGTTACTTCTGGTAAAGTCTTCTAATAGAGTCTTTTTATAACCTGTTCTAACGTTCAATGAACATTTACAAAGTTCCTGATCAATTCTAAAACATATGGTTAGAAATAAACATATTTACATTATATTTGTGATGAGATTCTTTAGATCAGGTATCAAAATCATATATCACTTTCTCCCCCTTTGTCATAAAAAGGTAGCGAAGAAAGATAAAGACAGCAAAATATGAAGACGGTTATAAGGACGAAAAGAAAAAAAAATTCATTAATATTAAACAACAAAGTTACGATGGAAGATGACAGACATAAACACACTTGGAATTTATGACAAAAGCTAAAAACTTAGAAGTTCTAAGATTCAAAAAATCTTTAGGGCCTGAGGTTTGTAAGCTCTCCCTGTGTCAGTTGGTCTTCGAGAGGAGGTTTATAAGCTCTTCTTAAATCAATCTATAAAGTCTAAGAAGTGAGGTTTGTAAGCTCCCTTCCATTCAGAACATATAAACTAATATCCTAGCAGATTATTAGTCCAAGAGGCCTCTGACAATGATGCAACTTTCTTCAAAAAGTGCATCGTTTGATCCAAGCCTTTTAGTCGTACTGGTGATTTCATCTTTATAAAGTAGTTTAGATAAAATCCTTACATACAGTATGTAGGGCGTATGTTGACTTCTTGAGATAGTTATAGATTCATTTAGGTAGTTGAATATGGTTAATGGCAGAATGACACATATATTGTTCATTAAAAAGTAGATAAAGAGTCTATCAACATGAGATAGAACATTTTTGTCAACTTCACGAGGGCGAAAGTTGGCAAGAAGAAGATTGAACCACACTCTAGCAATGGGAAAAAGATTTTCGGGATTTGTGGGTTCATATTTGAAAGAAGTGTTGTGTTTGTTAGCAAGATTTTCAATAAAGAAATAGGTAAAGTGAAACTCATCCACAATGATACCGGATTGATCACAACCAATAGCATCAGCAATGGATTTAGGAGAAATGAAAAATCCAACATCATGAATGCGGGAGCAAGTGAATTTTCCATCTACACTAATTAGGGCATACTTCCAAAATTCTTTCACAAGATTTGAATAAACAGGTCCATTTAAAAAAATCAAAGTATTTGCCCCATTTTTGTTTTTGAACACCGTGAATAGTGTCACGATCTGTTCCCTTAAGACTCATAAAGTGAGGTCGTTTTCGACAATGACTTCAAGAATCTCTTCCTTGCCACATAAGGTTTTGAAAGACATGGTGATTGGAGGAAGGTGAAACGGAACAAAGAAGGTGTATGAAGTTTACAAGAAAGTAGTAACTAAGAATGAAAGAGACGAGAGCTTTTATAGCCATCATAAATGATAGAAGGACTAGATAAGCGCAACAATTGATGATAAAGCTAAAAATGGAGACTATTTTTCAAAGCAGGTGTCATAAATTAAAATGATAAGATAACACTCCTAATAAAATATGAAAATAGAAGACCAAAACATATACTAGGTTCAAAGAGAAACAGATGAGTCACTCAAAAAGGGATGAACACAGAAATTCTGACAAGATATAAAGTGAATGATTTAATTTCCTTTATCTAAGATATTCTCATTACCTGAGGTGTCCTATCAGATACGAGATATGGTGCATGTAAGACAAAAATTTATTCTATCAATCATAATGACTAATAAATGTGTTATGCTCTTCAATTTTCAATGGTTAAAGGTATTTACCAACATATATGGATTCTAACTAGTTGTTTTACGAAACATAAAAAAAAAACCCTTCACAAGTCAAAAGATTCATATTTTGAAAAGTAGAGTAAACTTTACTAAGAAATAGAAATTTATTTTTCTATTCCAGGAAATTGCATTTAGAGATAGCTCTTTTCATTCTTGTTGTAGAACTAAGTTCACGTGCAAAATGAAAACAAGTATGTACTCAGTAAGGAAATTTTGAACACGATATTATCCCTAGAAAGGATTTTAGAAAATGATTTTCTTCTGACGTAGTCTCTTAAAACTTATTTCACTAAAATAAGAATAGATTTCAAAGTTATTTAAAATAAACAGTAAATGTTAGAAATACGTTACTCAATCCTTCTGTAGATTTCCAGCTTCTGATGTAGAGCTTATTCTGAATCGTCACACGTTCAGCATCTGCAATTGAAGACTTTTTTCTTCTTGTAGGACTATTAGAATCATTTTTTCTTTCATCATCTATCTTTTTCTATTGCGATCTTCATAAGAGTCTTTGAGCATTGCGCAGAAACACAAATGACTTCATGACTTCTTGAGCTTCTTTTCTGACGAATGAAGGACGTCTCTTCCGATGTTTGTTACATCTTGATCATTAGACAAGAGTTAAGTTCTTTCACTAGTCTTCATATAGGAATCATCCATTTTCAATCTTCAAGAAGATTTGTTCTCCAAAAGGCCACTTCTCCAAAAGTTTATGAACTTAAACATAAACTTTCAAGCAGATATGTGCTAAAAAGACTAGTTGAAATCTTCTTGCATCATCAGAATTCAATTATTGAATAGATGATAATCTTCACCAGATGCAGAAATCATCATGATTATCAAACTGACACATATTCTTTAGTGGTTTGGATGATAATCTTGTTCTTCTTGGCTGAGCCTTTCTATCCAAAATCAGTTCATCAGAAAGTGACAACTTCTGTTTTTTCTTTCAACAGGAATGAACTGTGATAATTTGAGCATATTTTGATTTCATCATTCAAAAAAGATAGCTTCTAGCTTTGTATTCATCCAATAAGCTTTAGTTTCTGACTTCCAAGCTCATTATCAAATTTGACATTGATTTGATTTTTGATGAAGGTACTTCAGTAGTCTTTTGATATTTAGAGCAATCGAACCAATATGCATCAGAATAGATTCGAATGATATTTTGTTCTGAATAAACATGTTAGCTGCTTCTTAGATGCCTTGTCATGATTATTTCATGATTTTAGCCATTTCTTCTCCAAGCTTGTTCTATCTTCAATCGTCTGTATCAGATTGTGAAGAACTAGAACACCAGAATCTTCATTCCATCAGATAACTTCTCAAGTTCATACTTTCACTCAGTCACATGAGTCCAGAAGGTAGTGAACACAGAAGAATACATTTATGTATCAGGAGCTTCTGAAAAGAAACTTATGGAAGAAATTTTGACCAACTTAAGATTGTTCAACTGGGATACCTTTCTCAAGCTAACATGACTTAATTTTTCTTATGCTTTAGCCAAATATTTTCATAGACACACATTATTAAGAACTCTGAAAATATGATCTTGCATGTGTTGTTCTTCTAAATTTCTGAAGGCTTGATAATCTTCCATTCTGATTACTTCAGAAACCCATGAAGCTTTCTAGAATTGGAGTAGATATCTTCATTCTGTGCAGACAATCAGAATCCTGATAATCAACTGCAATGATTATATGCAGTAAGATTAGTTTATGTTAAATAAGAAATTGCTTTACCTTTTGGAGAGATCTTCTGCATGCTTGACTAGTTTTTATAGGCTTCTATTCAAATAGCAAGCTTTTGATTATCTTCTTCAAGAATCCAGACGAGGAGATCATCATTCAAAATCTTAAGTTCTGCATTCATGATTTAAAATCTTGATGACAGAATTTTTAACATCTTCAGCATACTTCAACTTAAAGTCACTATGCTTCAGAATCATGACGTGAGCATTTTCTTTTCTTTACTTGTAAGAGTTCCTAATAAAAAATACTGGGAAAGTCAACGGTAGACAAAATCTGTTTGTTGAAAACATCACATACTGTAAAAGAAATAACTTTAAGCAAATAAGATTTCTTGCTTGATGATTCTTTGTTGATCTCTTTTGGATTATTCTTCTTAAGCCTTGTCTAGACATCACCTGAGGAGGTACGTAGTTCTCAACTAACGTATTCCAAGAATAACATTCATCAGATTCTTCTACTAATCTAATGAGTCTATTATCCTTTTATTGGCTGATTCTTCATCTTGATTTCAATTTTCTTGGAAGTGCCATAAGAGAAGGTTATGTTATCAATAACAACCAACTCTAAGAACCAGTGACATAATCCAAAATGGATCTTTCTGGTTTGTCATTGTATTACTCTATCTTTTTATCGCTGTGTGAAACTAAAACTGTAGGTGATGGAGGAGGTAAACCAGAGCGTTTCTCAAAGCTCATCTGAATCTTTATCTGACATGATTAAGTGATTAACAAACATCAATAACAGAACCGAAACTCTGATACCAATTGAAGGTTGAGAAACATAAGAAATGGGGGTTTGAATTAAATTTCATATTTGTTCCCCTTTTGAGGAACTATAATAATACATGTAACAATGATAATAAAAATAAATGACACAATTATTTTTATCCTGGTTCACTATTAATGAAGTTACTCCAGTCCACCCCTGAAGGTGATTTCTCCTTATCACAAGGACTTAATCCATTAATCATTAACATGATTAAAACCATAATGCATACCCTCTATTGTCTTCTTGAAAATCCTAGCATTTATTCGCCTCTTAAGTAATCAACCTCCAAGTCGTTCAATAACGACCTGGCCCTCTCAAGCACCCTGGTCATTGTCGCTACTGCGAAAATCGGCGCCGGCTTGACAGGAGAGTCGCCACTGCGCGTTATTTATCCCTCAGAGCGGGAAAGGAAACGCTCGAAGTAAACCTCGCAAAGACGGGAAAAGGTATGGTCATCGCAACCAAAACCTGGATTCGGGAGTCGGTTACGCAAGGGGAAGGTATTAGCACCCCTCACGTCCATCGTACTCGATGGGATCCACGCTTGATGTTTATAAGGAAAAGGGTGTGTTTATCTATCTACGCTAATGGTCGGTCTGAAAAGAAAATAAAAGGACAGGACTCGACAGAACATACGGTGTTTTGGGCCTACGTATTCCCCCGTGCAATGGGAAAGTCAGAGTCAACGTAGTTCGACTACCTACGACTAAACGGGGGAAAGGTTGCTCGCCAGGACATCGCGTCCTGTGCCTACGTACTTTCATCTGGTATGAAAGATCATAGCAAACGTAGTTCGACTAACTACGGGTCAACAGGGGGCTCTCACACAGCAGTGAGAAAACAAACTGATCCTAAGGCTCGGGGACCTACAACTACGATCTGGTCTCAAATGCACTCGGGCAAGAGAAAGGGGTAACGATTAGTCGTCAGTGGGAAAGTCTCGATCGCACAGCCGCGAGAGAACAAAGGTTAGTCGTTAGTGTGCTCGCTAGGATATCGCATCCTATGCCTACATATCCTTGTCTGGTACGAGGAATCAGAGCAGCTGTAGTTCAGCTAACTACGGATCAAGCTACCCAAAAGCTCCTGCTGAAAGGAAAGGGAAAGGGGACCCTAAAACTATAGCTGGGAAAGGGGAATCTACCTACTGCTATCATGCCTGGTTGACCATCCTAATGTCTATCATAACAACTCCGCAGCGGAGAAGTCAGAGCTCCTAAGGGATCATGACAACAGGACTAAACTACAAACAAGAAACTGCAAAGTACTGAAAATATGCATGAATGCAACAACTAGACAAACAAGGCGCAAAGGCCGCAAACCACAAAGGCAAGGGAGCTCAGCTCTACCAAATACCAACAAGCAAAGCCACTCAATAACAAACAAGCGGAAGGAGGACCACCTCAACTTCTCATGCACACAAAGTCTACTTCTAAGATGCACCTACTCAGAACTATCTAGATGAACACCTAAGTCTAATGCAACATAACATCACACAAGTCAAACAATACAAAGAGAAGGCTAGCTAGCCTGACAAGCCTCTATCCTCAAAACAAGAAACCACTCCTGGGCAAGGCCCCCTAACAAACCTGAAACAAGCTCCTAATCTATCTCTAGACAAAACCCTATGCAACACCTTAAGCAAAGATCTAAGCAAAAACTCTAATCAGAACCCTAAGCAAGGGGAATCAATCCCAATCTCCAAGCTTCAGAACAAGCTTACCAGAGAAAGGGAGCTAAGCAGACAAACTCATAGTGCCTTCCTCAGGAAAGTACCAGGAGGTTACCACTCAGGAGTCATATCCTATGCGGCTCGACGACTGTGATCAGTTTACATTCCTCCTCAGGAGAAACTAAACTCACATGAAGGCTCCGGCATCACTGGATACTTGAGAAAACCTATATGCACTAAGGGAACTAAGTGAACAGACCCATAGGACCTTCCTCAGGAAAGTACTAGGAGGTTACCACTCAGGAATCGTATCCCATGTGGCTCAACAACATGTGATCAGTTTATATTCCTCCTCAGGAGAAATTAAACTCACAAATTGGCTCCAACATCACTGGATACTTAAGAAATCCTAGATAAACTAATGGAACTAAGTGAATAGACCCATAGGACCTTCCTCAGGAAAGTACTAGGAGGCTGACACTTAGGAATCGTATCCCATGTGGCTCAACAACATGTGATCAGTTTACATTCCTCCTCAGGAGAAATTAAACTCACAAGTTGGCTCCAACATCATTGGATACTTAAGAAAGAGGCGAGAAGAAAGAATGAAAGTCATTCATAGTGCCTTCCTCAGGAAAGTACCATAAACTCCCTTCAAACTTCAGGATCTCGAACCTCACAAACAGATAACAAGCTCCTAGACTAAGCCTCAATCCACTGCATCCTTGCAAGCTCCAACAGGACCTCAATCAGCTCCCATCTTTGAGAAGAAACCACAGATCACTAAACCACAAGCAACTATCTCTGAAGTTCAACCACAGTTGAACTTCAAAGTCAGAAGTCATCAAGACTTCTCCTATCTTCAAGCTCAGACTAAAACAATATCAGAACATCCTACAAAAATCTATCAAAAACCTATGGGAAACCTACATGGCTCTATGACAACATACTAAAAAAATCAGAACGAAATTCAATACCAGATGAAGGAACTAAAATCAGCAACACAGGCATATTCACAAACCAATTTATTCAATATCAATAACAATGAAAAAATGCAATTAAAATGAAAATGCATGATTAAGCTAATGTTTTTGCACTATAAAATTCTACATTGAATTACAAGTCTACAGAAAAAAGAACGGAATTATTTGACTAAACCTACTATTTTTTATGAATTTTCTAATAATATGCATGCACTAAAGAATATTAAAAAAGTCATTAAAATGGAAAATATACCAAAAATAGGGAACAAAAAATAAAATGACATTTTTATTTTTATTTAATTTTCTAGACATTATGATGAAATGGTAGAAAAAAGAAGAACTTAAAAATCAATCATTTTCATTTTATTATGAATTTTCTAATATGCAAAGAAATAAAAGAAATTAAAAAAAACAAGAACTTGAAATAAAATGGAGGGGGGTTTCAAACAGCAATGTTTTCCTAGTTATTCTGGCTGGGCCCTGATTCTGGGGGGTGCGAAAAGCACTTAGGGCCTAAGCCCAATATGCGCCAGAAATCAGCTACAAAATGAAAATAAACAACGCCTGGGGGGGAGGGGTGCAGACTAGCAGTTTTTACAGTGTTAATTCCCATTGGGCTTAGATGAGGGGGTGCGGGTAGCATTGGGCGTAAGGCCCAAATCAATCCCACTCTGGCCTCTCACACGAGGGAGGGGGAAAATGAGTAACAAGGGGGTGCATCAGTAACACACGTTTGGGCTTTGAGCCCAGCCCAAACCCTAACCAGAAACCCTAATCAACAAAACCTAATTCCTTCTCCAACCCTAAACACTGTTCATTCCCACCAACCTAGCCGTTCGCTCCTCTCACCTTCTCTCTGCAACTCATCTTCCTCTCTTCTCAGACTCTCAACCCACATCAAACACAAACCCAGCGACACAAACAATCTAAGCCTAACAATCTTAAATCAGCCTCAAACACATCATCAAGATCAAACCAAATCTCAGCATCATACATTCAAACCACGCATCAATTAATTCCTCAAAACCCTAACCGTTCTATAAGTCAGTGAAAACAACGCAATCTGAAGCTATAGAACATGCAACGAATTCCAGAAAGCATACCTGGAGATGAATCTGGAGCGAACTGGAGATTTTGGAGCGAACTGGAGCGTATTGGAGAGCGAAACTCCTTCAACGACGATCCAAGCTGTTAGCAGGTTGATGAACGCGTATGAAGAAGAGGAAGGGCCTGGAATGTTCTTGAGGAAGTTCGTTGAAGAACTTGAAGCAATCCTGGAGAATCTTGAATGAAAGATCTACGAGGTTGATGGAGTTCTTGATGA
The DNA here is from genome assembly GCA_963859935.3 of Lathyrus sativus. Classification (NCBI taxonomy): domain Eukaryota; kingdom Viridiplantae; phylum Streptophyta; class Magnoliopsida; order Fabales; family Fabaceae; genus Lathyrus; species Lathyrus sativus. Next base: position 445,212,050 of record OZ012739.1, on the reverse strand, counting down.
AGAACACGAAGACAACAAAACCTTCTTGATCCTGAGAAGATCGAGCGAATCTGGGAAACTGAGGGAGATGATGAAGGTTTGATGGTGTTCTGGGTTTACTGATGAACGATGAATGTTGATGATGTTCTGGAAAACCGGATGAAGGTTCCTGGAGATTCGTATGAAGTTCCCGGCGTATATGAGCTTTCCGGCGAGGTGACGACGAAGGGGGACGGAGGAGGATCGGAGAAGAAAGGAGGAAAGAAATGGATTTCTGGAGGTTTCTGGTACTTGGGGTTTCCGGCGAAGAAGACGGTGGTGTTAAGGGTGGCCGGACGGGGTTTGCATGCCGGCCGGCGGCTTCTCCGGCGAAACTCAGGGGGTGATCTGTGGTGATGGCAGGTGGCAGATGGATTGATGCCGGTGCAACGCGTGGCACGCATGCACAGAGAGAGAGAGAGAGAGAGAAAGTGGTGGCTGAGTGGGACGCGTGGCGTGAGCTGGGGAGCTTCTGAGTTGTGTGCTGGGACCCTCCGAATGCAACGCGTGTGGCCAACCTCTCACTAACACGTGGCGAGCGAGCTTTATATACTGGCTGAGGACATCTGGCACGTTCTGGAAACTTCCAGAAATGGCTGGAAAATGCTGGAGATTACTTGGACTTTTGCTGGAGTTTTTCTGGATGACTTGGGCTTCTGCGAAAATGGACTTTGGGCCCAAACAAAAACAACTAAAACCCACATTAAACTGAATTAAACCCAGAATTAAAGTCCTAATTAATATCTAAACTCAATTAAACTAATTAACTGACTAATCCAAAAAATTAACCATCTTAATCCTAATTAGACCTAAACATGATTAAAATCCTAATTAAATCTAAAAAATGATTAAAAACCTAATTAACTCTATATTAACCTAATTAAATCTAAAAATGATTAAGATCTAATTGACTCTAAATTTCTACTAATTTCTATTAAAATTCTACAAATGTCTATACCATTATTTAATATCTATTAAAATCTATAAAAGAAAAACTATATTATTTTCTATATTATCTAAAAACAATTAAAACTATTTAAATTCTTTTATATTCTAAAAAAAAGATTAAAAACTATTAAATCTATTTAAAAACCTATATAAAATTCTAAAAATCTATTTAAAAATTCTATAAAATTCTAAAAAGAGAATTAAACTATTAAAAAATACAAAAACCCTATTTAAATTCCAGAAAAATCTATAAAGCCTATTCAAAATCCACAAAAGTCTATTAAACCCTAAAAATGCAGACAAATGCAAATGATCCCCATAAAAGAGTGCACGAGACCAGATCGAATCGAACAGAGAGCCCCGGGCATCAGAATATCCCCAAAATCACTATGCAAGCTAAAAATCACCGAGGAGCGCACAATTTCCCCGAAAAATAAAACTCCGATGATCTGGACTGGATCTGCCGTATCTGATAGACGAAAATCAAGCTGTAACCCTGATATTCTCTGTTTGCACAAAAATCATACGTATGATTTGCGAATATGAATTTAAACCACGAGTCAGATAGGAGAATCGGTTGGTCAAATTTTAGGGTGCAACAGTCATCACTCGATTGCTCAAGGAACAACATCCACTAAGTTGTTAGAAACACACTTAGTCATCTTAAGCTTTCTGGTCTTCACTCGACCGCTCAAGGACCAATACCTTTTTCAAGGATTTTCTTGTGCACTAATATGCTTCTTACAAGCTGGTTACAGAAATGAAGTACATGAACACCTAAGTATTTCTAAGCAAGATATGAGCAACAACTTCTTGCTTTCTAATATAGAAAACTATCTAAAGAATGAATCTCTGAGAGATTATAAAATGTTAGTTCTATATTTCTTAGAAGCTTTCTTGATGAGCACTAAGGCTTATTATCATAAGCTTTTAGCTTTTTTTGCTATTATATTCAACTTAAAAGCCATTCTTATCTTCAGTCTTCTAGCATCTTCAGAGGCTTCATATATTAACTTGATGAACCGTATTGTAGAAGAATATTTCTTTATGTAATCTTCAGAAACCCAGTCTTTAGAATTCCAAGATCTTTGTTCAGCAGAGTTTATCTTGAGAATCTTCAGCACTCGTTCCTTTAGAAGCATTATCTTCAGAGTCTTCAGAACCTGTTCCTTCAAAACCTTATCTTCAGAGTCTTTAGATTTCATTAAGCATGTTCTTTGTCTTCAAAGTCTTCAGCACTCCGTTCATTCAAAACCTTATCTTCAAAAACTCTTCAAAACTTGATTTTCATAAATTTTGTCTTCATAATCATCAAAGCTTTGTTCACCAGAACCATGTGTTCAGAATCTTCAGAACTGTATCAATGTAAAGCATACTTCTTGTCAAGTCTTATATAATTACTTATAAAGTATCAATCAGAAACCTTGTTACGAACGTTCCTTAGAACCGTTGTATTAGAAGTATTTATGAATCTTAACTTTATCTTGTACATACATATGTTTTCCTTCTAAAGTGTTGATATCAGAGTATGATGACATCACACGTCTTCTTATCAGAGTCAAAATCATATTGATAACAGTCACACACTAAACAAAAACCATATCATACATAATTTTTCTTTTAGATAACCTATGCTGTTATCATCAAAACTTAAAGGCCAGATGTAGAACCAAATCTTGTTCTTAGAGGTTGGAGCAACCAATAGGGTCCAACTAGTAATAAATTATCTTTGGGTTTAATAATTTTTAGGGTTTCAATGGTTAACTTTAAGGATTCATAAAGAGAACCCAAAATATATTGACTTAGACAAATATTTCGTCCTTCGTGCAATTGATTATCCAAAGTTAAATATCGTTTTTCTACTTTTAAAGACTTAATTACGTCACAAAATGCATATTGACAACCACAAAGCTAAACTGACAATATGGTTTTCATCGGACACTTCGCTGGTGTTAGTATTGTGATGGTCTTCAATGTACATTCCAAAACGGGCACGATTGATATTAAAGTTAATGGTATCCATATCTCTCTTATTAGGGTTGAAACAATCGCCAGTTTGGTGAAGGCCAATAATGACCTCTTCGTCAAAAAGAGTAGGTGTAACCATTCCACAATTGAGTTGGAATGTATTGGTACTACTTTCTCATAAATATAAAGATTCGACGAGCATATTTTAACTATAAGGAGGACCATATTTTGAAATATAATGCTGCGAAAAGCATGCAACAATTATGTGTCAAAGTTTAAAGAGAAGAAAGTTACAAGCTGTTATTTTACATTAGTATAAATATGAGTTCTAGTGTTAGGATTCGGGGTGTTGAATTTACTACAAAAACTCACAAACTCAAAGTATTCATGCAAAGCGAAAAATGAGTTACTAGAGCAAAATGTATGATTTCAAATACCATTTCATTTAATGAAAAATATTTTATTTTAACTTATTCTTTTTGAAATCTTCCTTCCGTTCCATTGTCATTTTTTGATCATTTAATAATATCATTTTATAATGTTTTGTCACTTAATCATTGTCGAATTCATTCACCTTCTCAGCAATCTACTTTAATTTGCATCATTTTTATTTAAAGATTTCGACCACATCGAAGTCCTTTACATTCTTATTCAAAACTTAAAAAGATATTAAGCACTATGTCTTATGATTACCTAATCAATCCTACAAATAATCTTTTATAAAAGACTAGTGGGTATTTACTAAATTTCACAATAAACACTTTCACACTATCTCTTCCCCTCTTCAAACTTCAACCTTTATCTACGGTTCATTGATTGTTGGGCCGCAGATGCTCATGAATCAATATGTTTTGTATCTATACTAGTTTATACTAATATATAAAGGCAAAACATAGGCGTAGCTTTGTTTTCTTCAAAATATACCATTACTAGTTTTTATAACTTCTTTTTTTACAAAGGGCGATTATACGATAGTTTATCATCTTTCATACTATTATCTTTTACTATTTTATAAATAATTTAAAATGAAAATAAAAATAAATAAAATTAATAATACTGTTTATATTTTACGCCCGTGGGTATTGAAAAAAACGGACAGATCGTCTGATCGCCAGTATGTATAAAGGCAAAACATGGTGATTAGGCATAGTCTATTTTTTTAACCAATTTTACACTTTAATTTTTAATATGTAATTTACATAATAACTTCCATTCAAAACACTATTATACATAATTTCATACTATTAACTTCCTCCATAACTTCCATTACATAATTTCTATTAAAATTATTATTACTATACATAACTTCTATTTAAAATTATTATTATTATACATAATGTTTTAGTATTAACTTTCTATATAACTTTTATTTAAAATTATTATTAAATAAATAAAATATTATTTAAATTTTTACAAGTATACATTAAAAAAAAACGGACAACGCAGAGTATGGACGCTAGTATGTTTTGTAGGCTAAAATTATCTATTTGATACTTTGATTTCCATTTAAGTTGTTACTCTTTCAATACCGTTCTTGCTACTACTATTTCTTATATTTAATTATTTTACTACTACTATTTCTTATATTTAATTATTTTAAAAATAAAACAAACATAAGGTTTTATTTACATAATTACTAAAATTAAAATAAAGAATAGAATATAGGAGCATTGATTACCTCTGATGTTTCCTATCAAATTGCATATTTCCAAAGCTAGTGCAATTGGGCAGCCAAATGAATTTTACTTTTACAACTCCTCAACTGCTAGTGCTACTGAAAAGCGTGCGGTGTGGCCCTTCTTCTCCGCTGCTAGAGTTTATAAATATGTTATATGATTATACCTCACCTAGAATAGTAATCACATCTCAACTAAACCTTATCTTCTTTTCGACATACACAATGTCGTCGTTTTCAATCCCAACAATTGGATCGAAACTTGAAAGCCCAACTACAAACCCAAACTGGCTCGAACTTCCGAAAGAAATAACAGCAAACATCCTCCACAGACTTGGCGCTGTTGAAATTCTTACCAGCGCACGAAATGTTTGTCCTTATTGGTGGAACATTTGCAAAGACCCTCTCTTGTGGCGAACTATTCGCATGAGCGATATTAGCATATTACGTTATAATTCTTCTAACTTATCCAAGATTTTTCGCTACGCAGTGGACCAAAGCTGTGGTGGTCTTGAAGATATTTATCTTAAGTATTTTGGAAATGATGAGCTCTTCCAATATGTAGCAGATAGGTATATATATAGTATCATACTTCCACTGTTTTCAATTTTACAATCTAAAATTTAAATCCTATTTTGTTGTTTGATTATGTTTATATGTTTGTTCTATATGATTTTCCTTTATCTATTTTCATTTTGTAATTCTTACAGGGCAAGTCAGTTAAGATGCTTAAGGATTGAAAATTGCCAGAGATCATTGTCAAAAGAAGGATTGAGTGAAGCTGTAAAGAAATTTCCACTGTTAGAGGAGCTTCATATTTCTGACTGCCACATCCTCCATAGTGTTTCTTTTAATACTATTGGTCAATCTTGCCCTCTTCTAAAATCGTTGAAACTTAAAGGTTTTTTTGATGTAAATAAAGAATGTGATTATCAGGCTTTTGGTATTGGTGAAACAATGCCTGGACTGTGTCATCTTGAACTTTTGAAAATTAATCTTTCTAATGTTGGATTGATTGCAATTCTTGATGGATGTCCTCTTCTTGAGTCTCTTGATATAAGAGGATGTTTGCATCTGGATTTAAGTGGAAGTATAGGGCAAAGATGTAAGAAGCAGATCAAGGACTTACGTCTTCCTGAAGATTATATAGACGAGTCGGATGATACTTGTGGTGATATTGATCTGACCATGGCATTTGACTTATTGGGCGAATTTTCTCATGCAGAACAACGTTGGCAAATTAAAAGACAGTCAAAATTTTCAAATATCTATCAATTTTTCACAAAAAGATTTTGGTTTTTGTGAAGGAATGATAACATGACATTGATATTTATGCTCTTAGAGATGCAACTTATGTCAAACGAGCATATTTATTAAGTTTGTCTCAGAATCAATCCCTTATTTGCATTAGGGAAAGTGTAGAAGTATTAAGCAAGCACTGCTTGGAAATTTTATCTGCTGATCAGAAGGCAGTTGACTGTAGACCTACCTAAACAAGTTCTCCTACTTTTGTTAATCAAGAATACCAGTGAGGTTGTGTAAAATCATATTTCTTTGGGGGACTAGATATTTTATCTTTTACTTATTAATTACTATTTGAATTAGTGTTTGAAATGACCTGCTTATGTGTCTTTTATTATATGAATCTTTTTATGGATCGAGTAATTTTGTTGTGCTTTCATCTAACTGTGTGCTTCTTTTATCTACTTTTTATCCTGTCTTTGGTATTGTCTATAATTTAACTCATGTTTGTTTACTTATTTTCACGTTGCAACAGCTGGATAACGTCTCGCAACAATAATAATTGCCGCAACCATACCATGACATAACCATTTCAATAATACCATTTAAATTAACACTAACTTTTGTTTTCTCTAAAATTATCTTATTGTTAAAATATTTTACTAATATCTTTTTCGGTTATACATAACATAATTTTATTTTCAAATATGGTGATTCTTAAGGTCTGTTTGGTTCAAATGAAGGGGAGGGGAGGGGAGGGATTTTAATGAAGGGGAGGGGAGGGGAGGTGAAAGAATTTTTTAATCAAATAAGTGTTTGGTTCAAAAGAGGAGGGGAGGGGAGGAGAGGGATTTTAATTAAAAATGTGTTTGGTTCAGAAGGGGAGGAGAGGAGTTTTATTAATAATTTACATTTTTATCCTTATGATCTTATATAAGTCATATGATATTAAAATGTGAAAAATTCGTGCGTATTTTTGTTGGTAATAAAATTTCTAAAATTGAGTGATTAAAAAAATATTTATTTGTCATTAAAGTTAAAAAATTGAGTACAATCGATTCGATTATAACTTTCCAACATAAATTAAACTATATGCCAATAACATGGTTTAAATTGTGATGAATCATATAACAAAACAAATATTTAAAATAACTTATTACTAAATATTAATGGTTCAAAATATTTAATAAAATGAATAAACAAAAATATATAAAATGATATGGTTTACAATTTGATATAAAAGAAAATATGATAGAGTACATAACAAAATTGAAAGAAAAAAACGAATATAACAAAACATAATTTTTTTTATAAAAAAAAAAAAGACAATGATTATGATTTATATTAATTATAAAAATTATAAAATAATTTGAAGGTGAAGAACAATTATAATAAATTGATGAAAACAATCGAGAAAAAACAGTAACATAAAAGATAACAAATAGTTTTGAAATAATAAAATTAAACTGAGAATATTTTAGTAAATATAATAATTTTTAAATATCAAAACTAATATTCCCTCCCCTCCCCTCCAAATCCTCCCAATTCGGAAGGAATCAAAAAGTGTGTTTTGGAGGGATTTTGCTCCCCTCCCCTCCTAAAATTTGAACCAAACATATTTAATTAAAAATTTCCCCTCCCCTCTCCTCCCCTCCCCTCCATCTACCCCGAACCAAACACACTCTAAGCGTTGTACAACTCTCTTCAAATAATATTAGAATTTGTCCTTATTCTTCTTTACAAAATTGTTTAAAATGATGAAATGTGTTCCTCTATATAAATTTCTTACCGTGTCTATGTCATATCAATGTAGGATTTGTAATCTTTTCAATATTCTTCCTCACACCCATCATCTTTTGAATTTTTCACCACATTGCCCTTGTTTCAAGTGAAATATCCCACAATGCCCCGTCTGAAAACTAATTTATCAGTATGCCCTAGTTTAGAAGGAGTTCGTCCATTGATTGGACGAACTAGTGAAGTCCATGAAGAAGTTCGTCCTTCTGTTGGGCGAACATGTTGAGAAAACGTGCCATGCATGAGTTCACCCATTGAATGGGCGAACTAGTGAAAAAGATGGGTTTTTTTTGTTTTTTAATTTTTTAATTTTTTGTTAATTCTATTTAAAATGTATTTAAATAATTTAATATAAAAACTATTTAAATAATTTAATATAAAAACTATTTAAATAATTTAATATAAAAACTATTTAAATAATTTAGTATAAAAACTATTTAAATAATTTAATATAAAAACTATTTTATTAATTTAATTTAAAAACTATTTTATTAATTTAATATAAAAACTATTTAAATAATTTAATTTAAAAACTATTTTATTAATTGATAATAATAATTTTGAAGATAGTGATGCCACTTTATGTTTGTTATAAATTATTTAATCAATTAATAAAATAGTTTTTAAATTAAATTATTTAAATAGTTTTTATATTAAATTAATAAAATAGTTTTTAAATTAAATTAATAAAATAGTTTTTATATTAAATTATTTAAATAGTTTTTATACTAAAATATTTAAATAGTTTTTATATTAAATTATTTAAATAGTTTTTATATTAAATTATTTAAATAGTTTTTATATTAAATTATTTAAATACATTTTAAATAGAATTAACAAAAAATTAAAAAATTAAAAAACAAAAATAAAAAACCATCTTCTTCACTAGTTCGCTCATTCAATGAGTGAACTCATGCATGGCACGTTTTCTCAACATGTTCGTCCAACAGAAGGACGAACTTCATGAACTTCACTAATTCGTCCAATCAATGGACGAACTCCTTCTAAACTAGGACATGCTGATAAATTAGTTTTCAGACGGGACATTGTGGAATATTTCACTTGAAACAAGGGCACTGTGGTGAAAAATTCTCATCTTTTGGGGATTTATACTTGGATATAAATGGTGGGTAGATATGGATTTTTTATGATATTATGTTAGAATCTGTCTTAATCCATCTTTACAAAATTAAATTTTATAGTGAGGAGTGTCTTTTCATGTAATCTCTTTAAAGACGATATGTCTAATCAGAATCCTTCTTTCCTTCCTATCATAAGATTATTGATAAAAAAGAAAGAATGAATCCATTGGATTTTAATTATGATTCATTTGTTAAGTTTACATTTTTGTTTAATGGCAAATAAAAATATATTGAAAAAGGGGTAAAGAAAAACCATTAGTAAAAATCTATCCTGATATTAAGACAAACAATTGATCTCTTATAGTTTCAGGTAGGGGTGTCGAAATCTACCCTTGAACCAAGGCAAAAAAATTAAACTTTTTTTCTTCACGTATTTTTTAGAAAGACCATACTATAATGGATATCCACCCCTATAAAAAAGAAAAAGAAAATTTAAAAGTTATCCTAGGATTATTAAGAATAACTACTTACCAGCTCCAACCACTTCAAGATTATATAGTACACAAAAAAGACAAAGCATTTATAAATATTATAATGCGTTTTTAAACACAAAGCACATTTAAATTGTATAAAATAATACTCAAATATTTAACATAAGAGAAACTAATAGAATTCGAAGAAAGAGTGTTGATTATATTAATGTATAAAATTTAAAAGAGAAAGATTGAATAGAAAAGAGATAAAATTTAGTGAGTTAAGAAAAATCAATGTGTTATTTTAGAGTAATATAATCTAAGTATATGTCTGTGTGTGTGTAAGTGTGCGCGCGTGCGTGCGTGCGTGTGTGCGTGGGTGCGAGGGTGCGTACTTTTTCATCAACTTGCCCGAAATCTGACCTCTCATTTTCCTTTTGCATCAACATGTGCATTCGCATATGCATTCGTACTTTTTCTCTGTGATTTTTGTTGCAGGAATACTCCGGTTTTCCAAGCCCGATTGATCATATCCTCTCAAAGATATCACATCACCAAAACAAGCACAAAATAAAGGTTTCTATGCATATTCATCAAAGCAAAAGGTCGAAAAACAGAACCGTAGCCACATCACCATTTTGCAAGCAAATTTGGCAAGTTTTGTCTGTGCTAACCGATTACCACTTTTCTAGGAAAAGTAGGGCAACCAGTTACCCTGTGCAAAAATGTTGTTTTTGCTGCATTTTTGTGACAACACTTTCACTCTACCATTTTGGGGGTCTACATTGTTCTAGCATTGTGTGGAACATTCTAGACATCTCTAGACACTTCAAGACCTTTCTAAACTCTTCAAAGCATTTGCTTCATTACATCAAGTTGGATTAAGACCACCATGTTTCTTCATTCCCAAGCATGTGAGCCCTTAGATTCAAGTTTGCATTAGGATGGTTACCAAGTCAACTACCTAACTAATTGATTTAACCTCCAACTCGGTGAGTTGTGGCTAACTAACTCCAAGGCTAGTTCCAAGGCTAGATCCAAAGTTCACTCTGAACCTAGCAACACCGAAGCAAAACTCTATATAAGCAAATCACCACCATTTCACAAGGGGTTTCAATCATTTTTCTTAATTTCCAAACTCTTCACCCTCAATCATCTTCTCAATATTCTTCACTCTCATATTCTCTCTGAATTTTCTATAACATTTTCACGTTCATCTTCATCCTCTCTGAAAAACCCTCACAAAAGCTCAATTTCCACCATTAGAGTGTAATAATCTTCACATCGAAATTTCTATTCTCTTGAGCTAAACCTCATTCCACCATATTCCTACTTGGATTTTTGGATTTACAGTAGTTCTTATCAAATTCAAGAAATCGTCTCAAAGCTTCTTCTTTGCAAATCGATATTTGGAGCATTTATCGTGTTTTTATCGATTTCGCTACGATTTGATCTCAAGCTTGGAATTCTATGGTTTTCTTTGCTTATTTCTCATCACATATCAATAGCAACAATTATCAAGGCAATCCTTTTCCTTGTAGGTTGGTAATTCGCACTATATTTACTGTTTTGATCACTTTCGCGCGTTTACGATGTAGTTTGATCACTTTCCGGTGTTGATTGATCATGTGATTGTTTGATCTTTGATCTTAATGTTTAATGCTTTTGTATGAGATGTAGTTTGTGGATGTTTTATGAGATGTTTAACTTCTGTATGAAGCATGTATCCAAACTTTCAACGTGCGATTTTTCGATTCTCAATTATTTACATTTTTGACATTGTATGATCATGGTCTTTCTTGCACATTCTTTGATCACGTGCTACATGATTCGTGATTCATACTAAATCACATTTGGTACTGTTTTACACTTTCATTCGTGTTTGCATTAAGTTTGTTCCTCATTAGAATGAACTTAATCTTGTATAATCAATAACTCATCCTTTACTTTAATTATTTTTCATTCCTTTGGAAAATTGTTAGCATCATCCCCTTTTGATTGATTAATCGAAACTTCATTTTGATTAATTGATCATTCCCTTTTTCTTCTTTTTTAGATCTTCTAGAGCTTTGTCCCCTCTTTTCCCATCGCGGGGTTGAAGATTCGCAATGCATTGGAGCACTGTATATATTTTGCGCCATTGTGTTGTTCGTTCGTATCTTGCACTACACTTTGGTGTTAGAGAAAGAATGAAAGTGGAGAATTTCTACACTCATTCTAACTATTTTAGGTAGGAGACGAAGGACCCTGTGCCTGGAATAGTCGTCTCTATTTCCTTAATGTGGTATCCCTGTTTCTCCAGTCGAGTTGATCCTTGATCACTTGCACCCTTATCTCCACTTTGGTTGTGACTTCTCCTTTCAATTCAACACTCTTTTCTCTTGAGGCCAATCCATTCTTGGTTCACCCAGAGTCTTGTAGTCAGTCACTTCCTTGGTTGATCAACCGTTTCTTTGGTTAAAACCAATTCTCTTCTTCCTCAGCAAAGTCAATCTTTCTTCTTTAGTTAACACAATCATCTTGTTAAAACCTAATTCTCGTCGAAGTTCACAAACTTCTCTTGGTTCTCTCTCCTTCTTGTTTGGTTAATCATTGTCTATCAATTAAACACCAGTCATCTTTTCCTTTGTTAATCACAGCCCGTTTGTTAATACTGAAATTTCTTTAGGTTAATCGCCTTCTTCCGGCTAATTACCTGATATTTGGTTGATCACGGTCTACCCGTTAAAACCAGCTTTTCTTTGGGTTAATCACCTTCTCTTGGTTAATCACCCACTTTTTGGTCAATCACAGTCTGCCTGTTTGAATCAATCACCCTTTTTCACAGTTAACCACAATCTGTCTGTTAAGATACTGAGTTTCTTTTGAGTTAATCACCTCCTTTTGTTTAATCACTCATTCTTTTCGGTTAATCACAATCTGTCTGTTAAGCATCAAACCCACTGCAGTTAGCAACCTTTCTTTGGTTCAAACACTGTCAGCTTTCGGTTAGTAACCTTTGTACAGATCTTATACCCTTTCCTTTGGTCAAGTGTTGTTTGTTCAGTCAGTGTACCGTTCTTGGGTCACAACCTTCGCTTGGTTTCATACCCGTTCTTTGGGTCACAACCTTTACTTGGTTCCACATCCGTCTGTTGGTTCATCACCATTCATTTGTTAAAACCATCTCCTTTATCCTTCTGATTAACCACTGTTTATCAGTTAATATACCAATTTCCCCTCAGAGTCAAACACCTCCCTTTGGTTTAGTACTCTCTTTCTCTTTGTTAGTCACAGTCCATCTGTTGACACCAACCTTTTTGCTCTCCCCACAAAGTTTTACTCTTATCTTTCTCTGGTTAATCATTGCTTACCAGTTAATGCATCGAATCCCCCGTGGATCTTACCTTTAATTTTATTCTTTTCCTTTACTCCGTTTTTCTCTTGGCTCTGTCATCATTCTATTGTTTTCTTCCTAATAAAGTCATCTCTTTTCTTCTGCATTCCCCGACAGAGTTCTTGCCTTGCTTCTTCGTTTCTTAGCAGAGTTTTCCTTTGCCTTTTTTTCTTGGTTTTGACACCATTCCTCTTGCATTCCCCAGTTGGGTCTTGCTTTCTCTTTTTAGCTTTTGCCTTTGACGCCGTTCCTTTTTCTTTTCTTCCTTTAGCGTTAGTTCCCCGAACAACATAGGCTCTAATTTCCTTATTGCACTATGAGAGTATGTAGGCACAAGATTGCAAAATCTTGACGAGCCACCTTCCTCCGTCTTCTTCCATTCTTCTATCTCTTTGGTCCGTCCAGATCCTCTTCTTTTGCTTGGTTCCTTGAACTACGAAGGCACGAGGGTCCTAATCCTCCACGAGCACTTTCTTTCTTCCTCTTTATTTTTAGCTAGAACCCTTTAGATAGATAACCCACCCAAGCCTAGAAGCTAGCAAAATGGTTCCCGTCGAGTACGACGGATGCTTAAGGTGCTAGTACCTTCCTTTCGCATAACCGACCCCCTTTCTCGTTTCTCTTCCCCTGGGTTTTATCAATATTTTCCCTGTCCTTTGGGACTAAATAAAGTTTGGTTGCGAATCTGTTGTATCTTTGAGTGTGCGATTCACTCAAATATAATCCCGCTAGCTTCACTGGCGACTCTGCTGGGGTGTCCTTGCGCTTGCAAGTTGGGGTCTCGCCTAGTTTTGTTTGTTTTTCTTTCTTTTTTAGGTGTTTATCTTTATTTCTTTGCTTACTTTATTTTTACGTTATTTACTATATTTCTTTACTGCTTTAAATGTTCATATGCTACATATTCTGGATATTTACTATATTCTGCTGTTGTTGGAATGGGTAGATATTATTGGAGAGATAAGTCCTATCATCGGGCTTGAGTAGACATATAGGCTAGAGCGTGGATAGTCGTGACGCCTGCGTTTTGCGTGTTGGGCTGTCACGAGAGCCACATCCCAAATCATGATTCGCTTGAGAATACTTCTGTCCTACGAGAATTCGCTACGGCGAGGGGTTTTCATTTGAGTCCTATGGTTTGGGCGACCTTTCTAGGGACCACCTTGTTGTGTCTAGATCACACCTGTGAGAGGGATATGGGTTTTTGCAGGAAACCAAGACTCTTCATACCTTTTGTTCTCTCACGCACGTCAGATTTTTGCACCGACACAAAATTATGCAGATATTCAGTTTATGCAGATTTAGATATTCAAATTGTGCATATTTGATTGATCAGATTTATGTTGGGCTTCGTGATTTGTGTGTTGCATGCCATTTCATCATAACCATTAATATTTTTGCATATGCATAAAACTTTATTTTTGCATACATTGCATCAAATCATACTCATATGCATGTCCTTCATCCGGAAAACACGTGCTTACACTATCCATCATGCCTTGTAGCAAAACGACGACTCGACTCCACTATTTCACTCACTCAAACAAGACCAGGATCATGGCTGATATTAAACAAGAGAACGATGCCTACAAGGAGAGTTTGGCTCAGTTTCAAGGTCGGATGGATCAGTTCCAAACAAACACGGACGTTATTATGGACTTCCTTTGTGCTCAAAAAGACATGGCTGCTACTACTTTTGTTGTTGCAACTGTTAACGATGCTACTGTCATCACTCCTGTGGTGATCCCTACTTCATTCATTGCTTCTTCTCCAGCTATTTTCGAAGCGCCAGTTGAGACTGTTGTTCAGCCTTCTGTCAATCTACCTTCTGTTCAACCTGGTTTGCATAGGATGTCTGCTGATTTCCCATGGGGAAAACCTCCGAATTTCATGCCTCAAATTGCCAGTGGTAGTGATTTTGTTTCGTATCAACTTTTTCTTGCACCCATGCCCAATGGTAATTCTGTTGCTTATTCTTGGGGCATGTCTACTTCGATTCCACCTCCTATGGTGAATCATGATGATCACGAGATTCCTCAGGTGCAGATTCGCCAGACTCCTGTGTCTACTGATGTTGAAATTCTTGAGGAAGACGAGCATGTGTATAGGGGCCCTCCTATTCATGATCCAGTTTTGTCTCAGCCTGCTCAAACTATGGGTCAAAATATTCATTCTATGCCCTACCCTGGGGCATCTTTTGCTGATGCAGTACTTCCTACCGGTTATCCGTATGGTTTTCAGATATGTTAGAATGCTGGTCAGATGGTAAACTCTGGGTTGGTATATCCGTCTCAGTTTGCTTCTCCACAGATACCTGCTACAGTTGCATCACAGCTTCCAAATCCTCAAGCTCTTGTCAGACCCGTTGATCATAACAAACCTGCTGAGTATAAATTTTTGGATGAGAGAATCTGTTCGATTAAATGATATTCTGCTTTTGGTATGGAAGCAAAAGACTTGTGTTTGGTTCCTAATGTCGTGCTACCGCAAAAATTCAAAGTTCTCGAGCTGCCAAAATACAAGGGTTTGAGTTGTCCTCGCAGTCATGTGACCATGTATTGTAGGAAGATGGTGTTCTATATTGACAATGGTGAACTGCTGGTGCATTGTTTCCAAGATAGCTTGTCTGGAGCATCTCTAGATTTGTATATGGGTTTATAACATAGCAAGATTCTCTCGTGGAGAGACCTATCAGAGGCATTCTTAAAACAATACAAATATAATCTTGACCTGGCTCCTAGCAAATTGCAGTTGCAGAATCAGTCACAACGTTCAACTGAAACATTCAAGGAATATGCACAAAGATGGCGGGAGATGGCTTCTCGGGTGCAACCGACTCTTTCTAACAATGAATTGGTTGACATTTTCATGGGCACTTTGCAAGGATTGTATTATGATAAAATGGTGTGCAGTTCTTCGACAAATTTTGCTGATATTGTGACTATTGGCGAAAGAATTGAGAACGAGCTGAAAATTGATAGAATTATTGGTTTCGCTGTTCAATAACCAACAAGGAAACCTCAGAGTAGTCATTCAAAGAAATAGGAAGGTGAAGCGAATGCTGTGATGGCGAAGGCCTCTCCTCAATATCAGGTTCCCATGGCTCCCATGTCGTATTATCCTTATCCTTATGTTGCTACTGCTCAGTATCAACAACCGTCGTATCACTATCATCCATAACAATAAGTTTAGAATTCTCATAATCAGAATCAACCTCAACGTTAACAGTCTCAGTAAAACAATAGAAATCAACATCAGAACAAACAAAATAACAACAATCAGAACAACCGTAAGCGGATGAATTTTGACAGAATTCATGTGCCTTATACAAAGTTGTTTCCTTATTTGATTCATCAAAGGGAAATAGTCCCCAGAGAGATTGCACCTGCAGTTCCTTCTTTTGGTCCGAAGCATAATTCGAATGCATCTTGTGCTTACCATGTTGGGTACATAGGACATTCTATTGAAGATTATATTGTTCTCAAGGCCAAAATTCAAGAGCTTTTTGATTAGAAAATCTTGACATTTTCTGAGGAGCTTCCTAATATACAAAATAATCCCTTCCCTACTCATGGTATACCTATAGTTAATATGATTGAGGATGATCAAGGGGCTGAGTTGATCAGAGATGTCGATGAAGTGAAAACTCCGATGATTGTAGTGATCAACAAGTTGAAAGAATAAGGGTTATTGAAAGGTCTTCATGGGAAATGCCAAATTTGTGACGATAATCCTAATCAGTGCCAAAAGTTGAAAGGCTGTGTTCAGATCTTGATGAATCGAGGTGTAGTTCAGTTTTCTAGAGCCAAGCCTGTGGAAGAGGTAGCTACTGTTGAGCCATTCACGATCGTATATAGGAAGGTTCCTGTGGAAACTCCTAAAAATAATATTCAACCTATCATTGTTTGTGTTCCTAAGCCATTTCCGTATTAGAATTCAAAAGAGGTTCCTTGGAAGTATGGTCTAACTGTGTTCTCTAGGAGTCGAGAAATCCAGTTCTTAGAATCTGAAATTATGGAGGTAGCCACCATTAGAGGGATGACTCGCAGCGGGCGAGTGTTTGCTCCGAAGGTCATATCTAAGCCATTGCAAATTCTAACTATTGTTCCTCCTAAGGAGAAATCTACTTCAGCAACCCCTGTTGTATAATAAGGGGTATCAACTATAGCATCAGTTCCAGTCACTCTGTTTATGGATGTCACCAAAAGCAAAGAAGTCATGGATGATCAAGAGTTCCTCAAGTTGATCAAGAAGAGTGACTTTAAGATTGTGGATCAGCTAGGGCAAACTCCGTCGAGGATTTATATTTTATCTTTGCTCATGAGCTCACCAGTGCACATATCAGCTTTGTTGAAAGTTTTGAACACCACTCATGTGGTGCACGACATTCCAGTAGAACAATTTAACAATGTCGTCACGAACATAACTACTAGTCGGTACTTGGGTTTCAACGAATCAGAGTTGCCTCCTGAAGGTACTGCCTATAATAGAGCCTTGCATATCTCAGTGACATGTATGAACTCTTTATTATCTCATGTTCTTGTGGATATCGATTCTTCTCTCTATGTGATGCCTAAGGGTAAATTGAGTAAACTATTGGTAGAGGTGAGCGACATGAGGCCAAGCGCATTAATCGTCAGAGCTTTCGACGGTTCTTGAAGGCAAGTCATTGGCGATGTGGATTTATCCATTAAAGTCAGGCCGTATTTGTTTACCATGACTTTTCAAGTAATGGATATCAATCCTGCATACAGTTGTTTATTGGGTAGACCCTGGATTCATGCCGCAGGGGCAGTTACATCCATGTTACATCAGAAGCTGAAATTCATGTTTGAAGATCAAATGTTCATCGTCTATGGTGAAGAAAATTCGCTAGTAAGTGAGTTATCATCCTTTCGATATGTCGAGCCTGATGAAGGCATAGCTGAAGCATCGTTGCAATGTCTTGAATTTGAAGATGTCAGCTCCGCTTCTGTCAATTCTGGTAGACTACCAAAAATGGCCATATCAAGAGTGCTAAAGAGACCATTGAGAAAGGTGCCTTGCCTGGATGGAGGAAAATCCTGGATGTGGTTGAAAATTTTGATCGCTTTAGGCTGGGCTACCATCCTGATTAGCAAGTTAGTTCGCGCAGTCATAAAAAATGCAACTTGATCAAGTTCACAAGCGCTGGATTCCAAGAGAGGGATATTGTGTCAGTCATTGACGATGCAGGTCCTAACAGCTGAAGTACAAGCTTTTTACGTAAATATCCTCCGGGTTTCAAACTCAACAATTGGACATCTACCGTGATTCCTATGGTTTTTCCCACAAACACATAATGCATTTTTTTCCTGTTCCCTTGTCCTCGCCCAAGATGAGTGGATAGCTTGTAAAGGCCTCACACTTTTGAAGCATTATATGATCAATAAATAAAAGTTTTTTTGCATTTAAATCATGCTCTTTTTCCTTTCTTTATTTTGCTTTTTCATAAATAAATGAATGGCAAAGTTTCTTTTGTTTTTTCACCCTTTCAAATAGCTTTATTCTAAAACATAATTCATAAACATGAAAAATAAATAATTACATTGATAACAACTTGGCAAACATCCATTGTAATTCTGGGATTCTAATTAACCAAGCCGAAAAAGATGGTGAGGAAGATTGTGAATTACCGGCTGAACTAGTGAGGCTTCTTGAGCACGAGCAGAAAGAGATTCAACCATACAAGGATTCAGTGGAGTTTATCAATCTTGGTACTGATGAAGTTAGGAGAGAAGTCAAGATTATGGCATCCCTCGCTAAGCATGTACACTCCGAGTTGGTCAAGTTATTGAAAGAGTATGTTGATATTTTTGTCTGGTCTTGTCAAGATATGCCTGGGTTGGATACCAACATCGTTGAACATCACTTTCCACTTAAGCTTGATTGTCCTCCTGTCAAGTAGAAACTCAGAAGGACTAAACCTGACATGGCACTCAAAATCAAAGAAGAGGTAAATAAGCAGTTTGACGTTGGGTTCCTAGCCACTTCCGAGTATCCTGAATGGATTGCCAACATTGTCCCGATTTCGAAGAAATATGGGAAGATCCCAATGTGTGTGGACTATCGAGATCTTAATAAGGCAAGCCCGAAAGATGATTTTCCTCTGCCTCATATTGATGTTTTGGTAGACAATACAGGGCAGTTCTCTGTCTTTTCATTTATGGACGGTTTCTCAGGATATAATCAAATCAAGATGTCCCCAGCTGATAGGGAGAAGAATATTTTCATTACGCCTTGGGGTATATATTACTACAAAGTCATGCCATTTAGTTTGAAAAATTCAGGGGCAACATGCCACCGTGCCATGACAACCCTCTTTCACGACATCATCCATAAAAAGATTGAGGTTTACATAGACGATATGATTTCCAAATCCAAAACTGAAGATGATGATCTGGACCACCTGAAGAAGCTGTTTCACAGGCTCCGAAAGTTCAGACTACGGTTGAATCGTGTAAAGTGCACCTTTGGAGTTCGATCTGGCAAACTGTTGGGTTTTATTGTAAGTCAGAAAGGCATCGAAGTTGATCCTGACAAGGTTTGGGCAATTCAGAACATGCTGCCTCTCAAAACAAAAAAAGAAGTCTGTGGCTTTCTGGGCCGACTTAATTACATTTCTAGATTCATTTCTCATCTGACGGCTACCTGTGAACCAATTTTTAGATTACTAAGAAAAAAATCAATCGGTTGAATTTGAAGAAGCTTTTGACAAAATAAAAAAATATTTGCAAGAACCATCGATCGTAATACCTCCGGTTCCTAGTAGGCCTTTAATCATGTACCTCACTATTCTTGATGAATCAATGGGTTATGTATTAGGTCAGCATGATGACACTGGCAGAAAAGAACACACAATTTACTATCTGAGGAAGAAGTTCAATGATTGTGAGACCAGATACTCACTATTGGAGAAAACTTGGTGTGTTCTGACTTTGGTTGCTCGACGCATGAGACAATACATGATTTTCCATACTACTTTATTGATATCCAAGATGGATCCGATAAAGTACATTTTCAAAAAGCCTGCTTTCTCTGGACGAATTTCCCGATGGCAAATGCTGCTGATTGAGTATGATATCTAACATGTTACCCAGAAAGCAATAAAAGGGAACATTTTGTCTGACTACCTTCTTCACCAGCCCGTGGAAGGATTTCAACAGATAAAGTTTGAATTTCCCGGTGAGGATGTTATGTTCATTAGAGATTATGAGACTCCAAACCCTAATATAGTACAAGAATCAGGGATGAGATGGACGCTCGTGTTCGACGGTGCTGCCAATGCTAAAGGTCGTAGAATTGGTGCTATCCTCATATCTCCGATTGGTTTTCATCTTCCCTTCATCGCCAGATTATGCTTTGAATGCACTAACAATATAGCTGAGTACGAAGCATGTATCTACGGTATTGAAGCATCAATTGACATGAGAATTAAGATTCTTGAGGTCTACGGAGATTCTGCCCTGGTGATTGGCCAAGTCAGAGGGAACTTTGTAACTTGGGATTCCAAGCTGGTTTCGTACCAGAAACACATTGCGAAATTGATTTTCTACTTTGATGAAATCTCTTTTCATAATATTCCTAAGGAATAAAATCAACTAGTTGATGATCTTGCCACCCTGACATCCATGTTCAAAGTCAAGTGGAAGAACGAAGCTCCTTCTATCCGCATTGATTATTTGAATGAACCAGCACACTGTTTAGAAATCGAGAACGAGTCTGATGATAAGCCTTGGTTCTACGACATAAAAAGATATCTGGAAAAATAGGAATATTCTGAGGGTATCACTATCATTGATAAGAAAGCTCTCAGACGGCTATGCGCCAAGTTCTTCTTGAGTGGTGGTGTACTGTACAAGAGGAATTATGATTCTGTGTTTCTCAGATGCGTGGATAGACACGAAGCAGACACAATCATAAGGTCCAGACATGAAGGTTGTGAGAGTGTACATGCCAAAGTTCTTGCTATGGCTAAAACGATCCTTCGAGCTGGGTATTACTGGACAACAATGGAGGTAGATTGTTACAACTTTGCCAAAAGATGTTACAAGTGCCAAATCTACGGTGACAAGATCCATGTGCCACCAACTCCATTGAATGTTTTGAATTCTCCTTGGACCTTCTCTATGTGGGGTATTGGTATGATTGGAATGATAGAGCCGAAAGCTTCTAACGGTCATCGCTTCATTCTAGTTGCTATTGATTATTTCACCAAGTGGGTTGAAGTTGCTTCTTATGCAAATGTTACATGCCAAGTGGTTGCAAAATTTATCAAGAAAGAGATAATCTGTCGCTACAGTATTCCTAGCAACATTATCACCGACAATGCAAGCAATCTGAATAAAAAATGATGCAGGAGTTCTGTCAAGAATTTAAGATCGAGTACCACAAATCTTCACCATATCAGTCCAAGATGAATGTCGACGTCGAAGCAGCAAAAAAAAACATCAAGAGGATTATCCATAAGATGGTCAAGACTTACAAGGACTGGCATGAAATTCTTCCCTTTGCATTGCATGGCTACAGAACTTCAGTTCATACTTCCACTGGGGCAACTCCATATTCGCTTGTATATGGTATGAAGGGTGTTCTACTCGTTGAAGTCGAAATTCCTTTGCTCAGAGTAACTTGATGAAGCTGAATGGGTTTAATACAAATACAACCAGCTGAATCTCATCGAAGAGAAGCGCCTAACAGCTGTTTTTCACAATCAATTGTATCAGAGACGTCTCAGGCGAGTTTTTGACAAGTTCTTCCTCGAGCATTCCACGCAGGCGAGCTCGTGCTCAAGAGGTATTCTCATATTCATTCGGATCCATGCGGCAAGTGGAATCCCAATTACGAAGGACCTTTCGTTAACAAGAAAGCCTTCCCAGGCGGAGCCTTGATCCTCACCACCATGGATGGGGAGAGGTTTCCACATCCCATGAATTCTGATACAGTAAAAAAATATTATGCCTAAAAAAAATGAATAAAAAAGCCTTATAGATTGGCATCCGCAATGGCAATCTAGGCAAGAATGGGTGTCACGATGGACAAAAAAAAAAGAAATGTCCATGCAAAAGTTAGGGATAAAGGAAAAAATAATAATAGCCTGCTAAGTTGAAAACCGAAACGTCGACTTAGGAAAAAATGCGTATACTGGTGGACGAAAAAAAATAGAAATGTCCAGGAAAAAATTAGGGGTAAAGGCATTTGACCATGAACACTTGAGCCTATCTTCCTCATGGCTAGACCTCAGACGGTAAATGATCAGTCAAGTCATCATCAACTGACGCACAGTGTTGGAACCCAGACTTGCAAGGGATAGTAGCCAATATTGTAATAAATGCAAAGTCAAATTTCCAATTGCCATTTAGTTTGTTTTTCAATTTTATTGTAAATTCCCTCATCAAGGATTTTTAAATCCTTGTACACATCTTATGTACAAAAGTTTTTTACATTCAATAAAATTTTCATCCTTTGATTTCTCATTTGTCTCTTTTCAGTATTTTGTTTGCAAATTGAACAATTTTTTGTGATCACATAATGCTATAAAGCGTTGAGAAACATAAAAGCTAAAATCAACCAGGAAAACATTATGCATTGAATGCTTTACCAAAAATTATCAATGGAAGATTGGTAGTTTTCCTTTTTAAGCTTGATTCCCGGTGAATAATATCATGTTTGGTTAGGGATGCTGGCTGCATTCCTTTTCCCCAGCAAGTGCTGATTTGGTTCTTTGGAAGGTTTGCTTACCACTCCTCTCCCAAATGGAGCCAAAATTTCACCAACAGGCATCAGTTTGGTTCTGGGGAAGGATTTATCTTTCATTTCCTTAGGAGAACCGTATTCCCCAAGCAGAGACTTGTTTTCTTTTCCCCAGTGTCATACCCTAAATTTGTCATACTTGTATAATTTTCATTTGTTCATCCACTTACTCAAAAATCCCAAAAAATGTATGTTGTTCTTGCTGGTTGTCTAAACTTCGGGAAGTGCAAGACTGGTTTGCATTAAATTAGGATGCATTTGAGGTTTATTAAGGTTTACGTACTAATGGTTTGATGAGATTGATACATTGCATTCCTAAGATAGTTCACTCATATCCTCTTTCATTTTAACCATGGTATCCAATCCATTTGCCAATTATCCATTTACTCATTCTTTTAGTCTTTTTTATTTCATTATTCACTTGAAATTACATAATCCATTTTTAGATTTTCCAATCCATATTCCTTCAAATCCAAATTCTTATACCAAATTTTCTTCAAATTCATTTGTTGTTATTCTTCCATAACCCATATTCACTTCCCGTTATGTGTCTTATTATCTCACCACCTTTGAATTCAAAATCCCATTAATACAAAAAAAACTCTACAAAAATAAAAGCTCACATTTTTTCTCAAAATCTACAATTAAGGTCCATACATTTTTACATAGTTACATTACATTAGGCCCATTACTTTAATTGCGCAAAAGGATTTACATCTGATATCAAACCAAAACCATTGCTATATTGTTACAAGCCCATAGAAGACAATCCAACAATTCCAAATACAAAGTTACACAACTACATGATACAATATTTCCAGCTGCCCCAACCTATTTCCTTTTAGCCGTGACAACCTGAGTAAATTCGCAAATCATCACGCAAATACATGTCTGCACCTACACATCACACTTTCAGCCAACATGAAAATAAACTCCAGAGCAAAACGCGATAAAAAAACTTGCAAATGTCTTTCTTGTGTACGACAAAAACGCCATTTGATTACCAGCTCATACTACAATACGAGGCTTGTGTCGTACAACCACAACCACATACCCATTTAATTGAAACAGAGAATAGAGAGAAAACAAAATCAGAGATTGATAAGAAGTAAAGATTCAAAGTCAAATCCGGAAAGAGGGAGAAACGATGTGGAACAGGGATTGAAGACGAGTGCAAATGGGTCGAGGGAGAGAGAATCGGAAATCGCAAGTTGAAGTTTGAAATGGTTTCATTTTTTCCGTTTCTATTCATCATGGAGCTGTTTGATCTAGTTGTTTCCCATGTTGGTCTTTTGAGCTCTAAGATTTTTATTATTATTTGGACTCACCATTTTACTCCTTTTTGCTTTAGTTTTTTTCCGGTGATCTCATGAGTTTGTGGGCTTCACAAAAGCCCATGTTAATAGTACTACACCCCCGTTTTTATTCTGTCAGCGTTTTTTTAGGGATGATGGATTGTATGGACCATATGACTCCATATTCTGTTGAAACCCATTTCTTGCTGTACACCCCTGTTTCATGAATTTCTTATTTAATTTAATTATATTAGTATATTATATATTAGTTTTTTTATAAAAAAAAACAGACTTTTATTATGTAAAATAGATTATTTATGTATTATATAGATTTTTTTCTTTTTCTATTTAGAAGTCTTTAAATATCTTATTTTAGAATTTATTTTCTATTTTAGAGGTTAAATTTTATTTTTCATTGGGCATTTTATTATTGATGAAAAACGATAAACCCGAGACCAACTTCTTTCAAACTTTTCATTTTCGATTTCTTAATCTTTTTATCAATTTTTATCCATTTTTTATTCATTTTATTATTTTTTATCTTTTTTGGTCTATGCTGAGACTTCCATAATTCGTTACCAGTCAAATTATTGATGAATAACGTTGGATCCGAGACCACCTCCCTTCTCTCCTCATTTCTTCTTCATTTTCATTTTATTTTGACTTTCTCGATCGATGAAGTCTTTTATTCGTAAGCGTCGCGTATCGAAGTCGATAACCTTCTCGATTTCAAATCTATGGGGAATGACCATTTGGGTCATTTTCTTTACTTTGGAATCATGATAGGCTTCCTTCGATTAATCAACATAATGTTTGCGATTAAGACGAGATCCCACCATTTTTAGTCCGTGCGACACGATTAAATTGGTGAATGGTTCTCGATATCATTTCTCCATCTTGTCATAGCACGAATATCAACTCACGCGACCTCCTATAGACTGAATTTCATTACAAGTCGAGCTACGATGGTTTAGCATTACATTTTCCCTGATTTAATTCCTAACCAAACTAACCACTAACTTTTATTTTCGTCAAATATCAACTGTTTTATTTTTCAGTCAAATATTATCTTGTTATATTATTGTATATTATTCATATTTTCATATTCATATTCATCATTCTAATTCACCCATATTCAAAAACACATAATAAACTATCTGTTGCACCCTAAAATTTGCTCAACCTTTTCCAATTGGCTTATGTTTCAATTGCATTGGCATTTGCATATAGAGTCATGTACATAGCCTAACCATTTGCATAGCATAGCATAGCAGATCATCCAACAAGGGACCAAGCATTATTCTCATCTCTATGAGCCTATCAAGAGGTTATTATTCTAATTCAATCTCATTCAAGTCATCAGAAAGAATTTGAAAGTTAGGAAGTCAATGGATCAATCAGTGCATCTATCTCTTATCTGAGGGTATCTGAGGACCATCAAAGAAATTGTGAGCTGTGGATTGAGCATGGAGAGTATGTGGGCATCATGGGAGACTTAGAAAGTCATTTGGAGAAGGAGACAAGTCATTGGTGTAGTCACAAGAATGGCAGTTGAAGACAGTCAACTAGGGTTTCATCTGGGTCAACCCTGGGTCAACTCTAGGTCAATTGATTGATTGAAAGGCATTGAGGTCTATTGGAGAAATGTGGGGTTCATCATTTGACATGTAAATAAGGATATGTTGTTGTGCTAAGAAGAAATCAAGAGAAATCAAGGAGAAGAGGAGTTTCTAAATTAGGGTTTCTGTGTAAAATCCCCTAGTTTAGGTCAAATTTCCAAGCAAGATAAGTAAAAATGCAAGCTTCAAATGGATCCTTGGTCAACATGAAACTTGTAGGGGATCTCAATACCTTTAATTTTAGTGGTGGAAGACATTAAGGAGATTTATAGAACTCAAGTTATGGTCCTTGCAAGATACAGGTCATCTGAGGTATCTGAAATTTTGTCTGTGAAAGGGACTTGTCTTCCAAGCAATTTTTACCCCTCAAGGAGATTTCAAATGGATTTCTGGTCAACATAAGAGTTGTTCCTCATTGTCTTATCTTTCTATAAAGGTATGGTATGCCTTCATATGATTTGTGGAACTATACTTATGGTCTTGGCAAGCAAAGGGTATTTTGGTCATCTGAGGATTATAGGTCATTCTTAGCCTATGCCTAAAACTCATACAAGGAAGCTTCAAATGAAAAACTTCACAACATCAAAGTTGCTCAAAATGTCATTTTAAGTCTATAAAAGAAGTCATGAAAGTTTGGAAATGCATGGAATGAGACTTGACCAAAGTTGGTGAAAAATGACCTAAAAAAGGCATATAAGTTGAAAAAGTTGAAATGAAAAATTGGTTTGAGAGATCTACAAATCCAAAATGGGTCATCCAATATACCAAATTGATTCCAAACATCATTTTAGAGACATTGGTTCAGCCACTTTTTTGATTTAGGGGTAAAATTTTGGACTTGCTTTGTATTTTTGTTGCTTGCATAATAAGGCAAGTATGGAAAACTTGGCATAAGTGAAATTTTAAGGCAAGGAGATTGGTTTTTTTCACACACATCATGCCAATAACTCATGAGAGGAGATTTTGACACAAATATACAAAGGATGCAAGCATGATATGAGATGATTCAAAGTATCATCACATGAGAATTCCATGAACTTTCCACCACTTTCTAGAATCCTCTAAGATCATTCTACAAGCTTCTAGATCTGTCTATCCTCATCTATATATTGAACTGAAGCCATTGATGCAAGGGGTTGGTGAAAAGAGTGTGAAGAGAGAGTGATATACCATTTTCTCCATTTTTGCAAATCAATCTCAAACTCCATTTTCTTCTTCCTTTCCATTGAATTTTTCTCACCAAATCAATTCCTTGGATCATATTGAACACATACACATAGATTAAAGTGGCCATTGATGAGTGTTTGAAGGTGTAGCTTCCAAATTGCAAGTGAAGCAAGTTGGATCCAATCTCACAGTTCAAGCATTGTCCATCCAAGATCTTGCAAACAGAAAGATTCTCAGCCATTGAAGACCATTTGTGACCAGTTTCAAGCATTGGATTGGAGTGTAGATACATCTGCCATCACCATTTTTCAGGTTTGCAAAAGCATTCGAATCCCTCTATTTATGCATTATTAGATGAAATGGCTAGGGTAATCATGTTTAGAGACATTAGGTGATTGATCTCTGAGAATTAGAGAGAGTTCTATGAGGTTCCATAACAGGGTGATGGTTCTTTGATGATCAAGATTAAGCTGGATATTGAATTATAATGGTCGTGTAATGGTTTGTTAAGATCAGTGTAGCATGATGAGCAAGATATGATAGTTAAATTGGAGAATTGTGAGGTTCCATTGCAGTGCATCATGAGGGAGTCAGATTGTTACACCTATCGGGTTTCATTATGGAGTTGGTTTTAATCCAAACTATAGGTACCATTGTGTTCAGGGGAGAGAATAGGGCAACTTTGCTTTTTACAAGTCTTGATTTCATGGCCTATAGAGAGAGCACGAGGAGCTTGAAGATTCATGCATGGAAGCTGTAATATTCTGCAAACCCTAATATCATTTTGGGACGATGGCCATGCACCGTTGGATCCATTCAATTATTTGACCTTTTAGACTCATCGTGTGGCTGATATTTGAAGCTGGAAAACGGAGGGAAAGACTCAACGTGAAACGCAGCGTTTCACTAAACGTACCATTCTGGGCCTGGATCCATATTCCTATCCCCACCCCCAATTGGAAGCCCAATGCCAAATGAACTTGATTTTGTTGCTTTTCGCACCGAGGTTTTATTATTTTTTTCTTTTATTTTTCAATTGTTTTCTGAATCGTGTTGGGCCTTAGTGCAATTAATATTCGCGCCCCTCTCATCATGGCCCATCTAAGATTTGAACTGGGCGCCATTGCTTATAGCACCCCCTCCCCATTTTATTTCTATTTTGTGTTTTTTAATTCCTTTATATTTTTCTCATCTTTAAAAAATCATAAAAAATGGAAAATTTGATATTTTTAATTCCTTCTTTTTGTGGTAGGTCAATAATCCTGTCTAGAAAAATGTTAAATAATAAAATTGGCATTTTATTTTGTTTTAATATTTTTCATGCATTTTTCTTGTAAATAGCATTTTGATGAGTTTAGTTTAGTACTCAAATTTGGTGATTTTAGTTTGAATAGATGCTTTAGTATTTTTAATCCATTCTTTTTAGGTTTATTAGTTTAGGACTTCAACTTGTATATAAGATTTAATTCATATTTTTAGAATTTAATCTTAGGTGATTTGAATAGGTGATATTAAAGTGTTGAAAATTAGGGTTTTAAGTGAGCATAGGGGGGAATAGATTAAATTCTTTTAGGAATTTTCATTTGATTTTTGGGGTATGGGACTATAGGGGTTATGGGTATAAGATAGATCCCTTAGAGAATATTAGTATTCCCCTACTGCTATTAGTATACTGCTATATTTGATTGATTGTTTGGTGTGCCCTCTTTAGGGTTATCATTTTGTCTGTGTGGGGTATTGGGATTGTTTGGGATTTGGGGAGAGCTGAAGACCTGTGATGATCAAGCCCATTGGAGGATTAAAGACTGAAGGCCAACTTCCAGAGTTGATGAGGAGTATCTCTTGCTGGCAACTGTTGAAGTTTGTAGGATCTAGGAGTTAGGCAGAGCCCTAGAGTAGACAACTTGATTCTCAAACATGGAAGGTCTTGACTGCCTCCATTCTTCTCTGTGATGCAGAGTCTCTCTAAGACACTCACCCCCTTCCTTTGGAAGGCTTGGTGCTAATGTTTAAGGGATAGAACTCTTGAGAGAAATATTCTTTGTGTTGATAGCAGTGTGTTTGCCACCCTTGGTGGTCAACTACTTGTTTAACACCCAATTTATTCCCGTGATTGATTCCTCAGCTTGGAGGTTGGGACTTGAAGCAAAGCCACTGGGAGATTGAATATTAAAGACTGATGATTGTTTGAAGCCTGTGGGTTGCAGATGCTGATGAAGACTGCTTTGCTGTTTAGCTTTTGCTGTTTTAATTTTGATGTATTGTGTGAATTTCCCGGACTGTATTGTTTGCTGTTTACCCTGTTGGGTTGAAAGTGAAGTCTGTTCACTTTTGCCTATTGGTTTCTAGGTTCGAGGTTGAGTGGGACTCCCTTTCCTCGCTTGTATTGTCGCATTCATGCATTTTACCGCTTTATTGTATATATTTGTTATTGTTTCTGTTTCCGTCTATTCCCGTAGGATCTCTGTTTCTCTCTGTGCAGGAGAGGAGCATGATAGACATTAGGTCTTAACCCATGCATGATAACATTAGGTTAGTTTGATTCCCTTTGCAACCGTAGGTTAGAGTTCTGTCTCTTCTTCCTCAAAACAAACAGAAAAACACAAATAAAGATTTCGAACACAATAAAAGACACTTCTTCCGTAAAAGAATGTGAACTCATCAAAACGTCATTTTTGTCCGCTTGGACTGTTAATCAGAAAAACCTTTTTCAGAAGGAATAAAAACAATCAAGACAGACTTGTGTCGTACGTGGCCCGAACTACGTTTGCTCTAATCTTTCATGCTGTATGAAAGTACGTAGGCATAGGATGCGATATCCTAGCGAGCAACCTTCCCCTCCTTTCCCGTAGGTAGGCGAACTACGTTGACTCTGATTTCTCGTTCCTGACGGGAATACGTAGGCATAAAGTGCGATACTTTGCCAAGTCATTTTATTTTCTTTTAACCCCAGACCCTTAGTTTAGATAGAAATAACAATCCATACCCGAAAGCAAGCGTGGATCCCGTCGAGTACGACGGACGTGAGGGGTGCTAATACCTTCCCCTTGCGTAACCGACTCCCGAATCCAGGATTTGGTTGCGATGACCATTCCTTTCCCGTCTTTGCGGTAGGTTTACTCTGAGCGTTTCCTTTCCCTCCGTTGGGATAAATAACGCACGGTGGCGACTCTTCTGTTCTGCCGGTGCCGATTTTCGTAGTAGCGACAGCTGACGACTCTGCTGGAGATCCAACGTCCCCTGGCTGCTGAGGACTGCGATAGTTCTTATGCATTTGGGATCCAACGTCCCTTAAGAGAGTCAATCCTAACGCTTGTTTTCCCGTCGAGGATTTTGTATGGATTTATATTTCTGACCTTTATTTTCAGCATTATATATATATTGGTTATTATTGCTGTATTGTGGGGTGTGACGGGTGTTCTTTGATTGAGAGATAAGCCGGACCTGGGCTTGAGTGCACCTAGACTTAGAGTAGAGATTAGTGGGCGCGCACGTGCTTTGCATGTCCTAGTGTCCCGCGAAATCTACACTCAGACGAGGTTCTTCTGGTTGGCCTCCTGTCCTGCCCTTTGGGTGGCTCGGGTTGCTGGTTAGTTGGATTGTCGACTCTGGGGACCGATCATTTGGAAGTTGGCTAAGTGAGGCCTCTTCAGGATTTGATGATTCCACTCCTTCTGGGAATCATATCATCAACCCTGAAAGTCTGTGACGCCAACGACCGCATAGGATGCCGTACCTTTGTCAGTTACTAGGACATCCACCTGTGAGAGGGTTTGGGGTTATGCAGGTAACTAGACCTTCAGATACCGGTTCTTTCTTGATCAGAGATCCTGGGTATTTATGGACAGTTATGAGGTCTATCAGAGACCACTCAGAGTTTTGATTTGAGGTCTATCAGAGACCAGCTGGAGTCATGGTGTGAGGTCTGTCAGAGACCAGTTGGGGTTATGTTATGAGGTCTATCAGAGACCAGTGTTGGAGCTTTGTAATGGGTCTATCTGAGACCAGGGCTGATGAGTATTGGAGAGTCTATCTGAGACTTCTTGATATGGTTCAGGCTTCTCAGCTATAGCACTTGGTCCCTGTTGCATGTTGCTTGCATTGCATTATTTGCATTATCATTGCATCCCATTAACGTGTGTCTGTGCTGCAGGTACATTTGCATATTCCCCGGTTTTAGTGTCTGGACTTCTGAGTATTGATCATGGCCGGTTTGAGGATGACAGTTGCTTATAAGCTACCTATCCCTGATATTGCTCCCCTCCTGGGTCTGATTTCTCTTGCTGATGAGGATGTCCGTAGAAGCTTCAGGCAGAGTTACGGACGGCTGTTGAGTTTGGTTCGCAAATCCACTGATGATGAATTGAATGGGCTGTACACCTTAATGCAATTCTATGATCCGGCTTTGAGATGTTTCACGTTTGCTGATTTTATCTTGGGGCCTACCATGGAGGAGTATGTAGAGTTTACTGAGCTGCCGGTACAGAATGCAGTTCCTTTTATTCACTCTGCCGCTGAGCCCAAGTTGGAGGATTTGGCTAAGGCCTTGCATATGAATGCTTCTGAGCTGTTGATGACTTCTTGGCAAGGGGTTCCGGGTTTCTCTCTTCAGTTCCTGGTTGGTAAGGCTCAAGAGTACGCCAAGAATGGGTGTTGGGCGGTCTTTAACGCTATTTTGGCTCTATGCATTTATGGGATAGTGCTGTTTCCCAACTTCCCAAACTTCGTGGACATGGATGCATTTCATCTATTTGCTGTCGGTAACCCAGTACCAACGCTGATCGGGGACTTTTACCATTCGATGCACTACAGGAATGAGAACAGGAGAGGCAAGAACGTCTCTTGTTGTGTGCCTTTGCTGTATATGTGGTTCAAGAGCCATCTTCCCTCGAAGGGACCTTTTACGGATAGTGCAGCTACATCTGACTGGCCAGAGCGTATGATGAGGCTATCTTCTGAAGACATTGAATGGTTTGATCGAGATCTGTTGGGGTCCGAGCTTATTTGCAGTTGTTCTGGGTACCCTAATGTTTCGTTGATAGGGAGAAAAGGGTGCATCAACTACAATCCATCTTTGTTCGTCCGTCAGTTTGGATATGCGCTGAAGAACCCACCAAAGGAGGAAGAAGTACAGGAATCTCTGTACTTCACCAGTGATTTGAAGGGAGAGTTATTAGCCAAGCTGCAGCATGCCTGGACGCGTATTAACCGAAGAGGGAAGCCACTGTTAGGGAAGAATGACTGTCAGGCTTATGCACCTTACAGGGTTTGGATTCAGGAGAGAGCAAGTCAGTTGCTGATGCCCTTTCCGGCAGCACCAGTCCCTGTTCATACTCCGGTAGAAGAGCCAACTACTGTTACTAGTGAGGCCTACGAGCAAGTGGTGAAAGAGAAAGAAGCCTTGATGAAGATCAATGAAGGGTTAGAGCAAGAGCTAGCTCAGATGCCCAGTGAGAAAAACAAGGCCGTGCATGCTTTCCAACAGCAGATTGAGCTAGTAAGCAGACTAGGGGCTGAGTTGACTGAGGAGAAAAAGAAGCGCGAACGTCTGGGGCAAGAGTTCAGAAGCTCCCATGGCATGCTGGAATCCAAAAAGAAAGCACTCGATGCCGCTCACCGAGAAATCTCTTCTTGTAATAAGACATGGAATGCTACGCTCACCAACAATAAGAAGAGGGAAGATAAGTTGAAGCAGCAAATTTCCGACCTCGAAGAGCAGTTGAAAGCTAGCATTGAGAAGTATGAAGAAGAAGTGATGACCCAGTATAGTCTCCAGAATGCGTTGAACAAGGCCATCAAAGGCAGGGATGAAGCTGTGTCTCAGAAGCGTAAGCTAGAAGATCGCTTCGGAGAAGGGGCATGGGAGGAAACTGCCGGAGACGTGCAACGTGTTCTCAAACGAAGAAACCAACTTGTTGAAGGGTTGCTCACCCGACCAGGTCATTCGGAGACCAAGAAGTTGATAGAAGAGTACCGGGCTTATGGGAGTACTTGATCATTTCATGTAGTAACTTGTATGCTTTATTTGCATAGCGCTGACCATCACCAGGATTGTTGGTTGAGGTTGTTGCACCCTAATTTTTAACCATAAGATTCCACCTCTTTTTGCGCATTTTTTCTACTATTATTTAACTTTATTTTAATATTTATGTTTCTTTGCGACTAACCAACTGGTGCAGATGCAGTAATCCCTAATGGACCAACAGTCGTTCCCCTTTACCGATGCCTCGAACGATGGTGATTTAAGGATTTGATTTGAGGTTAGGCGTTAAGGCTCAAAATAAGGATCAAGATGATTAATTTCATTATGAAATCGAGGGGGTGAGAGCATAGCTCACCAGGTTGCGGTAAAATTCTAGTAAGTTGCAAAATAGGAGTTTAGAGGTCCAAGATCCAAATGGAGGAAAGCCATTTTGAATATTTAGAAAGCCAGCATCAAGGTTAAATGTTACAAATACGATATTATGGTTGGCATAATTACTTAGAAGAAGCCCCAAAAGTTTATTCAAAGTATTGCAAGACCGAAGCTTGTTAAATACTTTTCCTAAAGCCAGTTCCTCGCGAGGGTCTATGGTTAAGAGGTTTCACTTTGCTCCTATTCTATAAGTCTTACAACATTATATTAGATCCAACACGACCTGTTCAATCTGTTATTTCATAAAGAAGCTTCAAAATACAATGTCCAGGACTTCAAATGTGGCAAACATATAAACCCGGCCCAAATGCAAATTAGTACACGGTTGTAAGATCTTTCCAAGTTACAATGCAAAGTTCCATTCATTACTATAGAATACAAAAGAACATCAGAAACATCATAACGTCGACTGTCAGTATTCCCGCACCAGCTGCAAATATATCAGCAGAAGCAACAGCCGACAGCAGCACTGCAGTTTGCCTCTTCGGTATCTACGACTTGTTGGAATTTAGCCGAGCAAGAAACTCCAAACTCCCACACCTGCAGCACACAACCAAAGTCGTCGTATGAGGAATGACGGTGCGTCAATCAGCCTCAGTCCTTATGGCAGCAGCTGCACCTGAGCATAAAGAAAGCAATGTCACCAATATGATTTCATTTGTCAATTGAACTAGGGGGTAATTCTCTTCAATTACGCCTAAACAGCAGCTCAAACGAGGAATTTAAAAGAAAAGAGGAAAGGCCATGTACGGGATTCACGTCATTACCAATACCAGATAGCATGAATAGACCTCGTTCGATATTTACGGTTGCCATAGATTTTCGCAGCGCGATGCCACCAAAGCTTGAACAAACCAGAAACAGTCCTATGCACCTGTACAACATTGCATCTTTTGAACACAACTCTTGGTCCAAAGCGCAGGATATAATTAACTACCGGTGACCGTTGAGCAACCACCAAACCAAGGAATGTGAATTATCGATCCATTTTCTTTACCCCTAGCATTTACGCACCTGCAGACAGAAATCATTAAGGAGTATAAGCTACCATGAAGAAATGGGTTTAAAACCATCAGAATTATGATCCTAAGGAGCTGTTAGCTCAGTCCCAGCCGCCGGCTTTACAAGCATCAACTGCAAACGCAATTACTCGCAATCTCAACGTCAGCAACAATTTGTCAGAAGCAGCGCATCAGCATCATCACGGTACAAGCGTCAATACAGCATTTCAACAACAACATTTCATACTTCGCAATCATCAGCAGAATAGCATTCGCAACAACGAGCGTGAACCGGAAGCAACAACTACTTTGTCAGCGGTAAGAGCCATGAACCGGAAGCAACAGCAGTCCGATTGAACACTTAAACAACAGGCTCAGCCCTTAAACTACCTGCATCATACACAAGAACAAGGATACAAATCAGAACACTATGCCATACATGAGGAGGAAGCATTAGATGATTCAGAGTTTAAAAAGGATGTTACCAATGAAAAATCTGCTGCAGACAAGGAAAAGAATGATAGCCTATCTGCAAGTTTACTCGTACTCCCAACACAAGACGTTCTTAGAAACTCTCCTCAAAGTGTTTCGCCTACAGCAATTAGTGCCAAAAACTGATGTCTCAGATGATTTCTGGTTTGTCATGCCACCAGTCTTGCATACGCCCTGCAGTTATATACTTCATCAATTGAACGAATTAGGAGACGAACAAATGAATCACATGTTAACTCCAGCAAAATCAGACGGAATACTCGAAGCATGCGTTATCTACCTGAGCAAAGCTGCATCAAAAATCAATAACACGATGCTGCTAGCTGCAAACACCGAACGCATCAATCGCGAAAAGACTTCTTTGCCTCAGCTACATGGAATTCGCTCCGGGCTATCAATCTCCCTAAGCCCAACTTCTATTCGCACCTGCCAAGACAACGATCGTAATTAGCATTTGGGAAAGGGGAATATTCCACTGAGATTCAGAATATCCGAATTCAAAATCAGAACAATTATTGAAATTGATACACTCAGATCAAAGATTGAGATCCCATTAAACGAAATTGGAACGAAAAAGGAAACATTTCAAAGACTGTCTACACGAGAAAGGAAGATCCAATCACGATTTTAAGGCAGCAATCAATTCTCAACTCAGAGCTTAGAGCCTATATAAAGGAGATCGAAACCCTAAGAAAAGAGAGAGCAAAAATTAGACCGAAGAAATTCGCAAGCCATCGAGAATCATCACAAAAAGTTAATTTCGTAAACTTAAGAAAAAGGGGAACTTATCCTTTTTGAGTTTCATCGTGGAAAACCCATCGCGAACCATCATCCACCGCCGGTGAAGTCTCTGTCGCCGTTACCGCCGTCGCCGTCAACCGTGACCTTCCCCGAAAGCTCCGATCTAAACCCCGCAAGAAATCAACACGCGGTAAGGTTTTGTTACCATCACTAACATCGTTTGATTATCCTGGTTTGTGTTTCAGTCAAAAACGAAAGAGAGAGATCGAAGTTCGTGGAATGGAGATCAAGTGAATCAAGGAACGGAGAGGAAGCGCGATCGATGAGAGGGGGGTGAACGGCGCGGCGGAAAAGGGATTCAGGGGGGGAATTAGGGTTTTCTGTGTTGTTGTTGTTTTTTAATTTTTTTTTAATTGTAATCCAATGATAAACACACACACACGCCACTAAACACACACTACACTTAAACCACCGTTAAATTTTGTTAAAATAACCATAATTCAATTTTAAAAAACAAATAAATTAATTAACCTTTATTAATTTAAACTTAATAACCTTTTTTTTTATTATTAAAATAATAACTCAATTTTTATCTTTATTGTAATCAACCTTTTATTAAAATAATTAGTAACTTTTTATTCAAAACTCATTATTCTATTAAGTCTACCTTTTAATAAAAAACTTTTTTTTTTATAATTTAGCTTTTTTTATGGTGATCATTTAAAACCTTTTTCCTAATTAAATTTAAACTTTAATTATACACTTCTTTTCGCATAATGATAAAATTTAATCTCACCATTAACTCAACTTTTATTCAATCTCATCAATCTGACCGTCCCCTTAAAATCAATCCAACCTTTTTACTAAAAACAAATCAATCGTTTAAAATCAATTAACATCATACCAATCAATCGTGCACTCACAACACCTTCACTTACACCTAGCGCTTTCATGCGTATTTACATTTATCTTTATCTGCTTTACCTTAGTCACAATGCACACACTCACTTAGCGCTTTCATGCGTTCGTGTATGGTTTATATTTCCGTATTTACTTTCTGCAAATTTATCTCTACTGCAAGTCATTATATCTTGTTGCATCGCATCGCATCCGTCCAAAGGAAAAACCTACACATAATTCAACGTTGTGTGTAGTTGCACATCATATGCATCATATTCCCCTCGATCCTTGATTCTTCAAGTTGATCACTTAGGATAGATCCTACCCCATAGGAAGGGCCTTATCTTTATCTTTACAACATAGAAACAAACAATATACAACACAATACAACTTTTACAAACACACTAGAGAATAGATGTTAATCATCTTAAGTGAGATCTAATCTCCACCTCCACATCAATACAATCAAACATGTAGGGACTTTGCCTTAAGAACGACAAAGGCATGCTTGGCGACCATCCGAGTATGTAAGACCTTTTCTTAAGATGATGCAAAGACCATTTCCTACAACCCCCTTTTTCTTTACATTTGTGGTGGTTATCTCTCCCTTAACATGAAGACTCGTCTCTTCTCCTAGACCCAATCAAAACAACTACCCTAAACCCGTAGGAACTTTGACCACAGTCAAAGGTCTCCTCTAACCCTTTAGGGTGAACTACAACATACTCTGATTCCACTCCCGTAAGGATATGTAGGCACAAGGTGCGATACCTTATCGAGTATACTTAGAAATAAACCATTAGGGTCTCTAATCCCTTAAGCAGATAAACACATAGCAGTAAACAAATATAAAACAAGAGGTTCCTGTAGAGTACTACAGAAACTTAGGATGCTAGTACCTTCCCTAAGTTTAACCAACCCCCGAACCTAAACAATCTAGCTTGCATTTGCATTGCATTGTGGGAATTTCGATCTTTATCCCTTCCTTTGGACAAATCAAAGTTCGGTTGCAAAATGAATTAAAGATTCAAACTAATCAATAGTTTGGTATCCAAATTTCACCGCGACAGAAATGGCGACTTCACTGGGGACTCTCTAGTGGGTTTTCCTATCTTTTTTATTTTGTTTACTGCTTTATATATCTGCCTACTTGATTAACTGTTTACATGCTTTCTCTTGTATTTCTTTTGGGATTGTTGTCCTTGAGTGGTGAGATAAAGTTCTACACCCGAACTTTGAGAGAAATTAAGATAGGATGGTGATATATTCGAGGAGGCTTATAGGGAGTGGAATCCCTACTAAGTTGAATCGAGAATCCCGCTCAGTTGAGGCCCTTTCGAAATAGTACTGTTGAACGATCCATCGTGAAGACACTCACTACTTTCGACTTTGGAGCCCATGAAATTGAGGACCGTAGTTACCTTAACCCAACTTTAGCCTTTATTAGGACGTAGTGCGGGACTACGAGGAAGTACTTCCGAAATAGTGCTACGCGAAGCTACACTCAAAAGAAGTTCTCTTGAGAATATTATTAATCCTCGAGTAATTGGGAAAATTAATAATATCCGATAGATGGGCTGATGATTCTGAGTCCCATTAGAACCTTGTTCTGCAGGTACAAGCAACCTTTAGTCCTTAAACCTTTAGGAAGGGTACACCTTTACTCCATGCTCGTTGCAAACCTAGGGCACCCCCTTGTTTGTTTATCTTTATTGTCCTTATGTGAATACTTGTGTTTGCTGCATTCATATAGCATCATTCTGCATTAGACTTCATGGGATTTACTTTCGTTTATGAACATTGTAGGTCACTATGGCTTCAGATAAAAGACATACTGTGAAATATACTTTTAAGAGTCCCGAATTGGATGACCTAAAGAAGTTGTGGGGTTTCATTGAAGATCAAGAAGGATTCAAGACCAAGTATGGGAAGCTGATATCTCTATTGGGTTGCTCAGTGAATGAAGGACTTCTTGCCACTCTACTACAATTCTATGATCCTCTCTACCATTGTTTCACCTTTCCAGACTTTCAGCTGTTACCTACATTAGAAGAGTATTCCTTTTTGGTTGGTTTACCTGTCCTTGAAGAATCTCCTTTTCCCTTCTTGGAAAAGGACCCTGATGAGAAAGATATTGCCAAAGCCCTCCGTTTGAAGGTGTCTGACGTCAAAGCCAACCTAGTTGCTAAGGATGGAATTCTTGGTTTAAAGACAGGTTTCCTAATCGAGAAGGCTTCATCCTATGCTGATTATTCTAATAAGGCTTCGTTTGAGACGATCTTTGCTTTGCTCATTTATGGGTTGTTTCTATTCCCGAGTTTCGAAGGTTTCATCGATCTCAAAGCATTCAAGATCTTTATGAAGAACAACCCAGTACCAACTCTGTTGGGAAATGCATATCACTCTGTACATCTCCGAAACCTTCGTGGTGGAGGGATGATTACTTGCTGTGTACCTTTACTTTACAAGTGGTTTATTTCGCACTTGCCGAAGTCTAGCTCTTTTACAAACATTGGCAAAGAGCATTGGTCTCCAAGGGTTATGGCTTTGACCCATTCTGACATTAATTGGTACAACCGAGTGTATGATGGAGTATTAATCATTGATAGCTGCGGTGACTTTGCTAATGTACCATTGCTCAGCTTTGATGGAGGAATCAGCTACAATCCTATCTTAGCTCGTCGACAGTTGGGATACCCGTTGAAGGAACCTCCCAAGAGTGTTCAAGTAGAGGGTATGTTTTTCAAAGATGATATAGAGCTTCTAGGAAGAGTTCTGGACGCATGGCGTAGGGTATACAAGAAAGGGAAGAGAAGTCTAGGGAAGCCTAACTGTGTGTCTCTAGAACCATACCTCCAGTGGGTCAGAAGAAGGGCAACCAACCTAAAGATGCCCTACTCCCGTCAAGGTCCCATAGCTCCAAAGAGAGAGCCCACTTATGTCTTTATGTCTAAAGCCGAGGAGTTAGAAGTGTCCTTAAGGAAGTCTCAACATGAGTTGGAATCTTGGAAGAACAAGTACCGTGTATCAGTGGCAGAAAATGATGAGTGTCAAAAGGAGAAGGTTGAACTTCAAAGGCAGAAGGTTGAACTTCAACAGCAGAAGGCTGAACTTCAGAAGCAGAAGGATGAACTTCAGAAGCAGCTACAATTGAAGGATGAAGGGCTACTCCCCTGCAAGAAGAGGAAAGTCATGGAGGATTTATTTTTCTCCGACCCACAATGCACTATCTGGAAAATAATTGTGGACAACCTTATCTGTGAGAAGGCGCAACTAGAAGAGCAGCTCAAGCAGCAACATTCAAAGCTTCTTTAGCGTCTTTACTAGCTTTTATTTAGCTTTTATTTGGGACTCTTTAAAAGAATATTTATGTAGTCCGTTTCAACTTTAATAAAACGTTTCCTTTTACCGCAATGCTTATAAATAGAGTAATCCCATGAAGTCCTAATCATCTTGCATTGCATTCTTTTTCCATTGTTCACTTCAAGAAACTCAAATTTCGTTCTGTAGGTGTTGTAATCATGGATTTCAGAAGAGAAACCCTGAAGTACACTTTCCAGAGTCCCAACCTCGAAAGCTTGAGAGAACTAGCCGAACTTGTCGAGGATCGCTTTGCCTTCACAGCAGAGTATGGAGGAGTTTTCCGTTTCCTTGAGCTAAGGATGAAAGAAGGATTGTTGGAAACATTGGTTCAATTCTATGACCCGATGTATCACTGCTTCACTTTTCCGGACTACCAATTGATGCCGACCTTGGAAGAATACTCAGAACTCTTGAGGATGCCCGTGACTGTTCGACCCTTGTTCACCGGAAGGGAAGACACGCCTAGTCACCAAGAAATTGCAAATGCCACTCATCTTAGCCTTGAAGATGTTCAGGCACACCTAACCACCAGGGAAGGAGTCCTTGGGTTCCCCGCCGACTTTTTGATCGAAAAAGTCCGTTACCATGCTGAAAGAAAGGAGGCTCTCATCTTGGAAGCCAATTTTGCTTTGTTGGTCTATGGGACTTTCTGGTTCCCTAATATTGACAATTTTGTTGATTTGGATGCAATCAAGTTGTTCATACTCAAGAATCCAGTACCCACATTGCTTGCTGATACGTATTTCTCGATCCACTCGAGGAATGCTGAAGGAGGAGGACACATTGTATGTTGCACCGCTTTGCTGTACTCATGGTTCATCGCTCGTTTGACTCGGTACCCGTCCCTTTGGGATGAAGTAGCAACACCTCGATGGTCCGAGATACTTATGGCCCTTACCCACTCGGACATTGTCTGGTATGATCCCGCCTATGGAGGCGTGCCTATGATTCCTAGCATCGGAGGATCCCCCAACGTACCGCTCATTGGAAGAGAAGGATGTATAAGTTACAGTCCCGCTTTGGCCCGTAGACAGTTTGGACACCCTATGATCCAAATACCTGACCCGACTTCATTGGAAGAGATCTATTTCAAGGGAGAAGAGGATCTAGATCTGAAAACTGTCATCATTTATGCATGGAAGTACATTGATAGGGAAGGAACAGCTGCTTCAGGATACCCCAACTGTGCTGTTTCTGAAGATTATCTGCATTGGGTGCGAGAAAGGGCTCTCGATCTCAAGATGCCTTTTCCTTTTCATGAACCTATGGTATTATCTCCTCATGACCCCGACTGGTTCGAGAAAGAGGAAATAGAACAAGTAAGGATTGCTTTAGATGAAGCCCGGAAATTGAGGACTGCTTGGAAGAATAAGTTCTTCACCCTCAAGGTAGAGAAGGAAAGACTTCAGAAGACACCAGAATTAGAAGTTGCCAGAAAGAGAAAGGCACAAGGGGATTTATTTTCTCCTGCCTCTTCAAGTGCTGTCACCAATGATGATCTCCCCTCAACTACCATGGCTTGGAAGGAGTGTGTGGAACGACTTATCATCGAGAAAACAGCGCTGCAGGAGCGTATTGATCAGCTGACCGAGGAGCTCCGTATAAAAGAGAAGACCGTGGAGTAGAGTTCTAAGTTTTCTTTTGCTTTCGTTGTAATAAACTCTTAAAAGAGTACTTCGCTTTACAGTGTTTCTCAAAA
This sequence comes from Lathyrus sativus, assembly GCA_963859935.3. Lineage (NCBI taxonomy): Eukaryota > Viridiplantae > Streptophyta > Magnoliopsida > Fabales > Fabaceae > Lathyrus > Lathyrus sativus. Next base: position 445,171,011 of record OZ012739.1, on the reverse strand, counting down.
ATAAAAAGTTTCTCAATTATCCTACATTATAACACTGAAAAATACTTTGAGTTTCTTGAAGTCTCCTCTTACATCTGCATCCGCATTATGCATTTTGCATTTAGCATGGCATTTTACATTTTCTGCACGTGTCTTTCCTTTGTTGTGGCTCATTTCGGTTTCCCATCTTTTGCTGTCAGTCGCCGTCTCGACCATCTGACCAAGCCGGAAGTATCATTAAAGGATAGTGAGGAGAACAAAGACATGGATCGCATGGCTAGCTTCAGAGTAAGGTCTAACCCGACGCTTCGCCGTCCCTCCGACAACTTTGTTCCTATGCAACTTCAGCCTGTGCAAGAAAAGGAAATGTACGATCCAGAGCTTACAGCATTCAAGAACGAATTTTGTGACTTCGAGGAACGATGGAAAATGATGAAGAGGAACCGTGCGCCTGATTTTCATGCTCATGACCCGCACATAGTTCCAAACTTAGTTATCCCCCCAGGATTCCAGATGCCCACCTTTGAAGTGTACAAAGGTACAATTTGTCCAAGGTATCATTTGATGATGTTTTGTCAGAAGATGACCGCCTATCTTGGGAACGACCAACTATTGATTCACTGCTTCCAAGAAAGTTTGGGTAGAGCACCGTTAACATGGTATATGAAGCTACAAGTGAATCACATTCAGTCTTGGGAAGACTTAACTTTTGCTTTTGTGAAGCAATACCATCATAACTTGGGTATAGCCCCAAACAATAGAGGTGACTGTGGACCTTCTGGAGAATTTATAGCTCCGGTACCCTATCCTCAGCACCAATATGCGATGCCCGCTCAGCGTGAACAACAACCCCATCCTAGGCAGAGGTTGGCCTCTCCAGATCAACCACAGCATCGACAATTTCGGAAAAGGTATCAAAGGATGACTCCAGATGCACCAAGGGAAGTAATTCACCAGTTTGATCCCATCCCGGTGAAGTACGCTGATTTGTTTCCAGCTCTAATTCAAAGAGGGCATATCCAGACTAAAGCCCCACCCAAGGTACCTAAGAGGTTTCCATACTGGTACAATGCCAACAAATTTTGCCTGTATCATCAAAGTGCTCCGAGGCACGACATTGAGAGTTGTTACGGCATGAAAGCAGACGTCCAAAACTTGGTCAAAGATGGAGTCTTGTTCTTTGAGGGTTCCGTCCCTTATGTGCGAGATAGCCCCATATCTCAACAAGGTTCGTCCTCCCCAGGCATGATTCAAGGTCGTCAACGCCGTGTCTGAAAGCTGCGCACCAGACATTTCTGCATGTCTTTCCCGTCTACACGAAAGCACAATAAGGATCCTGGAAAGGACTCTCAGAAGAACTTTACATTTTCTTTCGTTTGTTTGTGTGTTTATTTCTTTGATTGAAAGCATATTTTGCATGTAAGAACTTTCTGTTTTGAATAAGTAATGCAATAACTGTTTGTCTTGAAGAAGTCCATTCGTTTTCACTCAAATAGTTTTCAAAATTATTTATAATGCCGACTTTTACCCGATCTCTCGCTCTGACAGAGAATTGGAAGGAGGATGATGAAGTAAAACACATGATCTCTTGTTGTATGCTTCGAATGAAAACCCTACTGATGATGTAATGCGTTATTCTAAACCTCCTGAAAGCCCACATAGTCAACCCTTTCTTTTAAACCTTGATTGAGGATTCGTTCTCTTTCTCCCCAACCCTTCCAACCTCACTTTCTTAACCTGGGGCAGGGTAATTTCAAAAATGATGAACATCTTTTCAAAATTGGATGGGGCACAAATATACTAACCCTTTTCTCCATTCTACAAGTCATAAATTAAACCCATATACAACCCTCAACGTCCTAATTGAAGTAAGGTTTAATTTGAAAGCATACTCGATGAGATATTGTTTCCTGACTCCTTGAGCTATGCTCAAATTTAAATCGGCTTTATAAATAATAATTCAATTTGTATCCTAACTAGTGGTTTCGATCACAAGTATTTGCGATACCCCTTTTCAAAACTTCAAGACAAACGCGTGTTGCATTAACCACTTCAAAATGGATATTTCAAACGTGCTAAATACGCTTGACATCTTAGAAAGACCACATACAGACATTGATGATGATATCTGAAGACTTTGCTGACTTGGGGCAAGTCATTCTTCCCAAGAAAATTCCGTCCGCGCAAGTCTTGGGTTCAACTAGAAGAAATTCAAGGACTCACTTACCGCCAATCAGGGGCAGTTACGTCGAGATTCGGCGAATCTCTAGAGAGTTTGAAAACAGTGGGGCATTTGGGCATCATGTTTTCTGTAAAATCCTCTCTAGATGTTGTTTTTAAACCATATGGCTTGGGGCATTTGAAGATTAGAGCAAAAGATGTATATTTCATCCTCAGGAAACTCAACCCCAACATATTCAACAACTACGAAGACCCAGGATATTTATTTTATCCCCTATGAAACTTCGGTTTGGGTACCTCCGTCTACAATTTCATACAACACGTCAACTTATCAAGATGATACATCCCCAATTGGATTAATCATTTTTCCTCAAAGAGAATCATGAAGTTTTGAAGCAGGATTGGGATCCTACATTTGACTCTCCATCTATCCTCAGTGATACTTCTATCTTTGAAGATTGGTCGGATGTTTGTTCCGAGACACTTATCCCGTATTCGGTCTTTGCTTTCGTCTGTCTTGTTAGCATAAGCATACACATATCATATAAGTAGATAACATAACATTTTGCATTTTGTGCATCCTTTGTTTGTTTTACTCTATCTCTTCGATTGCGGTTACCCTTGGGTATTCGGGCGTGTCTTACTCCTTCCAAATAGAGTCGTCAGCCCTAAACAGAAAAAACTCAATATTTCTATTTCCCCACGAAGTTCGATCCTCGTGGAAGACAGTTATTTCAGTACATTCCCATTGGAGTTGATGCCTCTATGGTTGAGTCTTGCTTGACAGTTTCTCTTCGGTTATTTCCCGAATTGAACTTCGGTCTGTGTCGATCACGCTATGAACATCTCCAGCTTTTGAGCATGGATCAAAAGTGCATTTTGCACTTTGACATCATGAGGATCACCATTTGAAGACACACCGTTTCTTCAACAACATTACAAGATCCACTCGATAACTTACAGTTGAAAAACAGAAGATCTCTTTATTTGAGCAACTCGTTTTGGGCAGATCTATTCTCAAAACGACAAACAACAATTTCATCAAGACAATCTGTCCTTCCCCAGCGGGTTATCTCAAGATTATCAAGTCAAAACAGAGGACATTACAGATACTTCCCCATTTGAGGATTTTTGCTACTATAATTTCACATATCTTACAATTACAACAAAGATACTCCTCAAAAATGATCTTCCCCAGAGAGTTCATTATGAGTACAATCAATGACATATCTCCTTACAAGAGGACACTCCACGTATCAACCGGTTTACAACTCTTTTGAAGATCCCCGGTGCACATTCTACAAATTGCCAATACAATACAAATTGCATCTATAATTACAAGTACAAGATCACGTCTACAAAATTCTACAATTACAGATTACATCTACAACATTTACATCAACAACTCTACATCAACATTACAATTTACAACACGCAATCTACAATCTACAAATTTACAACCCCTCTTTGAAGACGCTCTCACGAGTTTCCATCATTTTGGGTAGGAACCGAGACCAGCTCATGGTTCCCATACCATGGAGCAAGGGGAAGTTTGACATCAGAAACCGAGACCAGCTCATGGTTCCCATACCATGGAGCAAGGGGAAGTTTGACATCAGAAACCGAGACCAGCTCATGGTTCCCATACCATGGAGCAAGGGGAAGTTTGACATCAGGAACCGAGACCAGCTCGTGGTTCCCATACCATGGAGCAAGGGGAAGTTTGACATCAGAAACCGAGACCAGCTCATGGTTCCCATACCATGGAGCAAGGGGAAGTTTGACATCAGAGACCGAGACCGGCGCATGACTCCCATATCATGATGCTCGGGGAAGCTCAACGACTACAACAACATCTACAACTACAATGACATCAAAGACCGAGACTAGCTCATGGTCCCCGTACCATGATGCCAGGAGAGGTTATACATTTTACCGTTTCAGCTGAGTCGCAAAATATAAAATAATAAAAAAAAGACCCATTTTGAGTTACTATTGACCACCACCTCGGTAGCAAAAGTATCTTTCGATCACAAATCGTCAAAATCACTGCATCACTGATGCATGAGTTACCATTACACGTTTGGAGATTTCCCATGAGTGATTGTTCATGTCCTCGAAGGTCCCGCCTTGTTGGATCTGTTGCTTTCTGTCTAGCATGTCGCGTCCAGTTCATGACCTCTTTCTCACAGATTTTGTCCGCCCTGCATTTTCATATCATTGCATATCATATGCATTCGGTGGTTTCTTATGGCCAAAAATTCGCGCAATGTTTGTATTTAAGTCCCTCCTATCTCGTCGAGACGAAGATTTCAATCTCCATATCTCCGAATAGGAGTAACTTAAATAGGGGCATCTGTTGCACCCTAATTTTTAACCATAAGATTCCACCTCTTTTTGCGCATTTTTTCTACTATTATTTAACTTTATTTTAATATTTATGTTTCTTTGCGACTAACCAACTGGTGCAGATGCAGTAATCCCTAATGGACCAACAGTCGTTCCCCTTTACCGATGCCCCGAACGATGGTGATTTAAGGATTTGATTTGAGGTTAGGCGTTAAGGCTCAAAATAAGGATCAAGATTATTAATTTCATTATGAAATCGAGGGGGTGAGAGCACAGCTCACCAGGTTGCGGTAAAATTCTAGTAAGTTGCAAAATAGGAGTTTAGAGGTCCAAGATCCAAATGGAGGAAAGCCATTTTGAATATTTAGAAAGCCAGCATCAAGGTTAAATGTTACAAATACGATATTATGGTTGGCATAATTACTTAGAAGAAGCCCCAAAAGTTTATTCAAAGTATTGCAAGACCGAAGCTTGTTAAATACTTTTCCTAAAGCCAGTTCCTCGCGAGGGTCTATGGTTAAGAGGTTTCACTTTGCTCCTATTCTATAAGTCTTACAACATTATATTAGATCCAACACGACCTGTTCAATCTGTTATTTCATAAAGAAGCTTCAAAATACAATGTCCAGGACTTCAAATGTGGCAAACATATAAACCCGGCCCAAATGCAAATTAGTACACGGTTGTAAGATCTTTCCAAGTTACAATGCAAAGTTCCATTCATTACTATAGAATACAAAAGAACATCAGAAACATCATAACGTCGACTGTCAGTATTCCCGCACCAGCTGCAAATATATCAGCAGAAGCAACAGCCGACAGCAGCACTGCAGTTTGCCTCTTCGGTATCTACGACTTGTTGGAATTTAGCCGAGCAAGAAACTCCAAACTCCCACACCTGCAGCACACAACCAAAGTCGTCGTATGAGGAATGACGGTGCGTCAATCAGCCTCAGTCCTTATGGCAGCAGCTGCACCTGAGCATAAAGAAAGCAATGTCACCAATATGATTTCATTTGTCAATTGAACTAGGGGGTAATTCTCTTCAATTACGCCTAAACAGCAGCTCAAACGAGGAATTTAAAAGAAAAGAGGAAAGGCCATGTACGGGATTCACGTCATTACCAATACCAGATAGCATGAATAGACCTCGTTCGATATTTACGGTTGCCATAGATTTTCGCAGCGCGATGCCACCAAAGCTTGAACAAACCAGAAACAGTCCTATGCACCTGTACAACATTGCATCTTTTGAACACAACTCTTGGTCCAAAGCGCAGGATATAATTAACTACCGGTGACCGTTGAGCAACCACCAAACCAAGGAATGTGAATTATCGATCCATTTTCTTTACCCCTAGCATTTACGCACCTGCAGACAGAAATCATTAAGGAGTATAAGCTACCATGAAGAAATGGGTTTAAAACCATCAGAATTATGATCCTAAGGAGCTGTTAGCTCAGTCCCAGCCGCCGGCTTTACAAGCATCAACTGCAAACGCAATTACTCGCAATCTCAACGTCAGCAACAATTTGTCAGAAGCAGCGCATCAGCATCATCACGGTACAAGCGTCAATACAGCATTTCAACAACAACATTTCATACTTCGCAATCATCAGCAGAATAGCATTCGCAACAACGAGCGTGAACCGGAAGCAACAACTACTTTGTCAGCGGTAAGAGCCATGAACCGGAAGCAACAGCAGTCCGATTGAACACTTAAACAACAGGCTCAGCCCTTAAACTACCTGCATCATACACAAGAACAAGGATACAAATCAGAACACTATGCCATACATGAGGAGGAAGCATTAGATGATTCAGAGTTTAAAAAGGATGTTACCAATGAAAAATCTGCTGCAGACAAGGAAAAGAATGATAGCCTATCTGCAAGTTTACTCGTACTCCCAACACAAGACGTTCTTAGAAACTCTCCTCAAAGTGTTTCGCCTACAGCAATTAGTGCCAAAAACTGATGTCTCAGATGATTTCTGGTTTGTCATGCCACCAGTCTTGCATACGCCCTGCAGTTATATACTTCATCAATTGAACGAATTAGGAGACGAACAAATGAATCACATGTTAACTCCAGCAAAATCAGACGGAATACTCGAAGCATGCGTTATCTACCTGAGCAAAGCTGCATCAAAAATCAACAACACGATGCTGCTAGCTGCAAACACCGAACGCATCAATCGCGAAAAGACTTCTTTGCCTCAGCTACATGGAATTCGCTCCGGGCTATCAATCTCCCTAAGCCCAACTTCTATTCGCACCTGCCAAGACAACGATCGTAATTAGCATTTGGGAAAGGGGAATATTCCACTGAGATTCAGAATATCCGAATTCAAAATCAGAACAATTATTGAAATTGATACACTCAGATCAAAGATTGAGATCCCATTAAACGAAATTGGAACGAAAAAGGAAACATTTCAAAGACTGTCTACACGAGAAAGGAAGATCCAATCACGATTTTAAGGCAGCAATCAATTCTCAACTCAGAGCTTAGAGCCTATATAAAGGAGATCGAAACCCTAAGAAAAGAGAGAGCAAAAATTAGACCGAAGAAATTCGCAAGCCATCGAGAATCATCACAAAAAGTTAATTTCGTAAACTTAAGAAAAAGGGGAACTTATCCTTTTTGAGTTTCATCGTGGAAAACCCATCGCGAACCATCATCCACCACCGGTGAAGTCTCTGTCGCCGTTACCGCCGTCGCCGTCAACCGTGACCTTCCCCGAAAGCTCCGATCTAAACCCCGCAAGAAATCAACACGCGGTAAGGTTTTGTTACCATCACTAACATCGTTTGATTATCCTGGTTTGTGTTTCAGTCAAAAACGAAAGAGAGAGATCGAAGTTCGTGGAATGGAGATCAAGTGAATCAAGGAACGGAGAGGAAGCGCGATCGATGAGAGGGGGGTGAACGGCGCGGCGGAAAAGGGATTCAGGGGGGGAATTAGGGTTTTCTGTGTTGTTGTTGTTTTTTAATTTTTTTTTAATTGTAATCCAATGATAAACACACACACACGCCACTAAACACACACTACACTTAAACCACCGTTAAATTTTGTTAAAATAACCATAATTCAATTTTAAAAAACAAATAAATTAATTAACCTTTATTAATTTAAACTTAATAACCTTTTTTTTTATTATTAAAATAATAACTCAATTTTTATCTTTATTGTAATCAACCTTTTATTAAAATAATTAGTAACTTTTTATTCAAAACTCATTATTCTATTAAGTCTACCTTTTAATAAAAAACTTTTTTTTTTATAATTTAGCTTTTTTTATGGTGATCATTTAAAACCTTTTTCCTAATTAAATTTAAACTTTAATTATACACTTCTTTTCGCATAATGATAAAATTTAATCTCACCATTAACTCAACTTTTATTCAATCTCATCAATCTGACCGTCCCCTTAAAATCAATCCAACCTTTTTACTAAAAACAAATCAATCGTTTAAAATCAATTAACATCATACCAATCAATCGTGCACTCACAACACCTTCACTTACACCTAGCGCTTTCATGCGTATTTACATTTATCTTTATCTGCTTTACCTTAGTCACAATGCACACACTCACTTAGCGCTTTCATGCGTTCGTGTATGGTTTATATTTCGGTATTTACTTTCTGCAAATTTATCTCTACTGCAAGTCATTATATCTTGTTGCATCGCATCGCATCCGTCCAAAGGAAAAACCTACACATAATTCAACGTTGTGTGTAGTTGCACATCATATGCATCATATTCCCCTCGATCCTTGATTCTTCAAGTTGATCACTTAGGATAGATCCTACCCCATAGGAAGGGCCTTATCTTTATCTTTACAACATAGAAACAAACAATATACAACACAATACAACTTTTACAAACACACTAGAGAATAGATGTTAATCATCTTAAGTGAGATCTAATCTCCACCTCCACATCAATACAATCAAACATGTAGGGACTTTGCCTTAAGAACGACAAAGGCATGCTTGGCGACCATCCGAGTATGTAAGACCTTTTCTTAAGATGATGCAAAGACCATTTCCTACAACCCCCTTTTTCTTTACATTTGTGGTGGTTATCTCTCCCTTAACATGAAGACTCGTCTCTTCTCCTAGACCCAATCAAAACAACTACCCTAAACCCGTAGGAACTTTGACCACAGTCAAAGGTCTCCTCTAACCCTTTAGGGTGAACTACAACATACTCTGATTCCACTCCCGTAAGGATATGTAGGCACAAGGTGCGATACCTTATCGAGTATACTTAGAAATAAACCATTAGGGTCTCTAATCCCTTAAGCAGATAAACACATAGCAGTAAACAAATATAAAACAAGAGGTTCCTGTAGAGTACTACAGAAACTTAGGATGCTAGTACCTTCCCTAAGTTTAACCAACCCCCGAACCTAAACAATCTAGCTTGCATTTGCATTGCATTGTGGGAATTTCGATCTTTATCCCTTCCTTTGGACAAATCAAAGTTCGGTTGCAAAATGAATTAAAGATTCAAACTAATCAATAGTTTGGTATCCAAATTTCACCGCGACAGAAATGGCGACTTCACTGGGGACTCTCTAGTGGGTTTTCCTATCTTTTTTATTTTGTTTACTGCTTTATATATCTGCCTACTTGATTAACTGTTTACATGCTTTCTCTTGTATTTCTTTTGGGATTGTTGTCCTTGAGTGGTGAGATAAAGTTCTACACCCGAACTTTGAGAGAAATTAAGATAGGATGGTGATATATTCGAGGAGGCTTTTAGGGAGTGGAATCCCTACTAAGTTGAATCGAGAATCCCGCTCAGTTGAGGCCCTTTCGAAATAGTACTGTTGAACGATCCATCGTGAAGACACTCACTACTTTCGACTTTGGAGCCCATGAAATTGAGGACCGTAGTTACCTTAACCCAACTTTAGCCTTTATTAGGACGTAGTGCGGGACTACGAGGAAGTACTTCCGAAATAGTGCTACGCGAAGCTACACTCAAAAGAAGTTCTCTTGAGAATATTATTAATCCTCGAGTAATTGGGAAAATTAATAATATCCGATAGATGGGCTGATGATTCTGAGTCCCATTAGAACCTTGTTCTGCAGGTACAAGCAACCTTTAGTCCTTAAACCTTTAGGAAGGGTACACCTTTACTCCATGCTCGTTGCAAACCTAGGGCACCCCCTTGTTTGTTTATCTTTATTGTCCTTATGTGAATACTTGTGTTTGCTGCATTCATATAGCATCATTCTACATTAGACTTCATGGGATTTACTTTCGTTTATGAACATTGTAGGTCACTATGGCTTCAGATAAAAGACATACTGTGAAATATACTTTTAAGAGTCCCGAATTGGATGACCTAAAGAAGTTGTGGGGTTTCATTGAAGATCAAGAAGGATTCAAGACCAAGTATGGGAAGCTGATATCTCTATTGGGTTGCTCAGTGAATGAAGGACTTCTTGCCACTCTACTACAATTCTATGATCCTCTCTACCATTGTTTCACCTTTCCAGACTTTCAGCTGTTACCTACATTAGAAGAGTATTCCTTTTTGGTTGGTTTACCTGTCCTTGAAGAATCTCCTTTTCCCTTCTTGGAAAAGGACCCTGATGAGAAAGATATTGCCAAAGCCCTCCGTTTGAAGGTGTCTGACGTCAAAGCCAACCTAGTTGCTAAGGATGGAATTCTTGGTTTAAAGACAGGTTTCCTAATCGAGAAGGCTTCATCCTATGCTGATTATTCTAATAAGGCTTCGTTTGAGACGATCTTTGCTTTGCTCATTTATGGGTTGTTTCTATTCCCGAGTTTCGAAGGTTTCATCGATCTCAAAGCATTCAAGATCTTTATGAAGAACAACCCAGTACCAACTCTGTTGGGAAATGCATATCACTCTGTACATCTCCGAAACCTTCGTGGTGGAGGGATGATTACTTGCTGTGTACCTTTACTTTACAAGTGGTTTATTTCGCACTTGCCGAAGTCTAGCTCTTTTACAAACATTGGCAAAGAGCATTGGTCTCCAAGGGTTATGGCTTTGACCCATTCTGACATTAATTGGTACAACCGAGTGTATGATGGAGTATTAATCATTGATAGCTGCGGTGACTTTGCTAATGTACCATTGCTCAGCTTTGATGGAGGAATCAGCTACAATCCTATCTTAGCTCGTCGACAGTTGGGATACCCGTTGAAGGAACCTCCCAAGAGTGTTCAAGTAGAGGGTATGTTTTTCAAAGATGATATAGAGCTTCTAGGAAGAGTTCTGGACGCATGGCGTAGGGTATACAAGAAAGGGAAGAGAAGTCTAGGGAAGCCTAACTGTGTGTCTCTAGAACCATACCTCCAGTGGGTCAGAAGAAGGGCAACCAACCTAAAGATGCCCTACTCCCGTCAAGGTCCCATAGCTCCAAAGAGAGAGCCCACTTATGTCTTTATGTCTAAAGCCGAGGAGTTAGAAGTGTCCTTAAGGAAGTCTCAACATGAGTTGGAATCTTGGAAGAACAAGTACCGTGTATCAGTGGCAGAAAATGATGAGTGTCAAAAGGAGAAGGTTGAACTTCAAAGGCAGAAGGTTGAACTTCAACAGCAGAAGGCTGAACTTCAGAAGCAGAAGGATGAACTTCAGAAGCAGCTACAATTGAAGGATGAAGGGCTACTCCCCTGCAAGAAGAGGAAAGTCATGGAGGATTTATTTTTCTCCGACCCACAATGCACTATCTGGAAAATAATTGTGGACAACCTTATCTGTGAGAAGGCGCAACTAGAAGAGCAGCTCAAGCAGCAACATTCAAAGCTTCTTTAGCGTCTTTACTAGCTTTTATTTAGCTTTTATTTGGGACTCTTTAAAAGAATATTTATGTAGTCCGTTTCAACTTTAATAAAACGTTTCCTTTTACCGCAATGCTTATAAATAGAGTAATCCCATGAAGTCCTAATCATCTTGCATTGCATTCTTTTTCCATTGTTCACTTCAAGAAACTCAAATTTCGTTCTGTAGGTGTTGTAATCATGGATTTCAGAAGAGAAACCCTGAAGTACACTTTCCAGAGTCCCAACCTCGAAAGCTTGAGAGAACTAGCCGAACTTGTCGAGGATCGCTTTGCCTTCACAGCAGAGTATGGAGGAGTTTTCCGTTTCCTTGAGCTAAGGATGAAAGAAGGATTGTTGGAAACATTGGTTCAATTCTATGACCCGATGTATCACTGCTTCACTTTTCCGGACTACCAATTGATGCCGACCTTGGAAGAATACTCAGAACTCTTGAGGATGCCCGTGACTGTTCGACCCTTGTTCACCGGAAGGGAAGACACGCCTAGTCACCAAGAAATTGCAAATGCCACTCATCTTAGCCTTGAAGATGTTCAGGCACACCTAACCACCAGGGAAGGAGTCCTTGGGTTCCCCGCCGACTTTTTGATCGAAAAAGTCCGTTACCATGCTGAAAGAAAGGAGGCTCTCATCTTGGAAGCCAATTTTGCTTTGTTGGTCTATGGGACTTTCTGGTTCCCTAATATTGACAATTTTGTTGATTTGGATGCAATCAAGTTGTTCATACTCAAGAATCCAGTACCCACATTGCTTGCTGATACGTATTTCTCGATCCACTCGAGGAATGCTGAAGGAGGAGGACACATTGTATGTTGCACCGCTTTGCTGTACTCATGGTTCATCGCTCGTTTGACTCGGTACCCGTCCCTTTGGGATGAAGTAGCAACACCTCGATGGTCCGAGATACTTATGGCCCTTACCCACTCGGACATTGTCTGGTATGATCCCGCCTATGGAGGCGTGCCTATGATTCCTAGCATCGGAGGATCCCCCAACGTACCGCTCATTGGAAGAGAAGGATGTATAAGTTACAGTCCCGCTTTGGCCCGTAGACAGTTTGGACACCCTATGATCCAAATACCTGACCCGACTTCATTGGAAGAGATCTATTTCAAGGGAGAAGAGGATCTAGATCTGAAAACTGTCATCATTTATGCATGGAAGTACATTGATAGGGAAGGAACAGCTGCTTCAGGATACCCCAACTGTGCTGTTTCTGAAGATTATCTGCATTGGGTGCGAGAAAGGGCTCTCGATCTCAAGATGCCTTTTCCTTTTCATGAACCTATGGTATTATCTCCTCATGACCCCGACTGGTTCGAGAAAGAGGAAATAGAACAAGTAAGGATTGCTTTAGATGAAGCCCGGAAATTGAGGACTGCTTGGAAGAATAAGTTCTTCACCCTCAAGGTAGAGAAGGAAAGACTTCAGAAGACACCAGAATTAGAAGTTGCCAGAAAGAGAAAGGCACAAGGGGATTTATTTTCTCCTGCCTCTTCAAGTGCTGTCACCAATGATGATCTCCCCTCAACTACCATGGCTTGGAAGGAGTGTGTGGAACGACTTATCATCGAGAAAACAGCGCTGCAGGAGCGTATTGATCAGCTGACCGAGGAGCTCCGTATAAAAGAGAAGACCGTGGAGTAGAGTTCTAAGTTTTCTTTTGCTTTCGTTGTAATAAACTCTTAAAAGAGTACTTCGCTTTACAGTGTTTCTCAAAAATAAAAAGTTTCTCAATTATCCTACATTATAACACTGAAAAATACTTTGAGTTTCTTGAAGTCTCCTCTTACATCTGCATCCGCATTATGCATTTTGCATTTAGCATGGCATTTTACATTTTCTGCACGTGTCTTTCCTTTGTTGTGGCTCATTTCGGTTTCCCATCTTTTGCTGTCAGTCGCCGTCTCGACCATCTGACCAAGCCGGAAGTATCATTAAAGGATAGTGAGGAGAACAAAGACATGGATCGCATGGCTAGCTTCAGAGTAAGGTCTAACCCGACGCTTCGCCGTCCCTCCGACAACTTTGTTCCTATGCAACTTCAGCCTGTGCAAGAAAAGGAAATGTACGATCCAGAGCTTACAGCATTCAAGAACGAATTTTGTGACTTCGAGGAACGATGGAAAATGATGAAGAGGAACCGTGCGCCTGATTTTCATGCTCATGACCCGCACATAGTTCCAAACTTAGTTATCCCCCCAGGATTCCAGATGCCCACCTTTGAAGTGTACAAAGGTACAATTTGTCCAAGGTATCATTTGATGATGTTTTGTCAGAAGATGACCGCCTATCTTGGGAACGACCAACTATTGATTCACTGCTTCCAAGAAAGTTTGGGTAGAGCACCGTTAACATGGTATATGAAGCTACAAGTGAATCACATTCAGTCTTGGGAAGACTTAACTTTTGCTTTTGTGAAGCAATACCATCATAACTTGGGTATAGCCCCAAACAATAGAGGTGACTGTGGACCTTCTGGAGAATTCATAGCTCCGGTACCCTATCCTCAGCACCAATATGCGATGCCCGCTCAGCGTGAACAACAACCCCATCCTAGGCAGAGGTTGGCCTCTCCAGATCAACCACAGCATCGACAATTTCGGAAAAGGTATCAAAGGATGACTCCAGATGCACCAAGGGAAGTAATTCACCAGTTTGATCCCATCCCGGTGAAGTACGCTGATTTGTTTCCAGCTCTAATTCAAAGAGGGCATATCCAGACTAAAGCCCCACCCAAGGTACCTAAGAGGTTTCCATACTGGTACAATGCCAACAAATTTTGCCTGTATCATCAAAGTGCTCCGAGGCACGACATTGAGAGTTGTTACGGCATGAAAGCAGACGTCCAAAACTTGGTCAAAGATGGAGTCTTGTTCTTTGAGGGTTCCGTCCCTTATGTGCGAGATAGCCCCATATCTCAACAAGGTTCGTCCTCCCCAGGCATGATTCAAGGTCGTCAACGCCGTGTCTGAAAGCTGCGCACCAGACATTTCTGCATGTCTTTCCCGTCTACACGAAAGCACAATAAGGATCCTGGAAAGGACTCTCAGAAGAACTTTACATTTTCTTTCGTTTGTTTGTGTGTTTATTTCTTTGATTGAAAGCATATTTTGCATGTAAGAACTTTCTGTTTTGAATAAGTAATGCAATAACTGTTTGTCTTGAAGAAGTCCATTCGTTTTCACTCAAATAGTTTTCAAAATTATTTATAATGCCGACTTTTACCCGATCTCTCGCTCTGACAGAGAATTGGAAGGAGGATGATGAAGTAAAACACATGATCTCTTGTTGTATGCTTCGAATGAAAACCCTACTGATGATGTAATGCGTTATTCTAAACCTCCTGAAAGCCCACATAGTCAACCCTTTCTTTTAAACCTTGATTGAGGATTCGTTCTCTTTCTCCCCAACCCTTCCAACCTCACTTTCTTAACCTGGGGCAGGGTAATTTCAAAAATGATGAACATCTTTTCAAAATTGGATGGGGCACAAATATACTAACCCTTTTCTCCATTCTACAAGTCATAAATTAAACCCATATACAACCCTCAACGTCCTAATTGAAGTAAGGTTTAATTTGAAAGCATACTCGATGAGATATTGTTTCCTGACTCCTTGAGCTATGCTCAAATTTAAATCGGCTTTATAAATAATAATTCAATTTGTATCCTAACTAGTGGTTTCGATCACAAGTATTTGCGATACCCCTTTTCAAAACTTCAAGACAAACGCGTGTTGCATTAACCACTTCAAAATGGATATTTCAAACGTGCTAAATACGCTTGACATCTTAGAAAGACCACATACAGACATTGATGATGATATCTGAAGACTTTGCTGACTTGGGGCAAGTCATTCTTCCCAAGAAAATTCCGTCCGCGCAAGTCTTGGGTTCAACTAGAAGAAATTCAAGGACTCACTTACCGCCAATCAGGGGCAGTTACGTCGAGATTCGGCGAATCTCTAGAGAGTTTGAAAACAGTGGGGCATTTGGGCATCATGTTTTCTGTAAAATCCTCTCTAGATGTTGTTTTTAAACCATATGGCTTGGGGCATTTGAAGATTAGAGCAAAAGATGTATATTTCATCCTCAGGAAACTCAACCCCAACATATTCAACAACTACGAAGACCCAGGATATTTATTTTATCCCCTATGAAACTTCGGTTTGGGTACCTCCGTCTACAATTTCATACAACACGTCAACTTATCAAGATGATACATCCCCAATTGGATTAATCATTTTTCCTCAAAGAGAATCATGAAGTTTTGAAGCAGGATTGGGATCCTACATTTGACTCTCCATCTATCCTCAGTGATACTTCTATCTTTGAAGATTGGTCGGATGTTTGTTCCGAGACACTTATCCCGTATTCGGTCTTTGCTTTCGTCTGTCTTGTTAGCATAAGCATACACATATCATATAAGTAGATAACATAACATTTTGCATTTTGTGCATCCTTTGTTTGTTTTACTCTATCTCTTCGATTGCGGTTACCCTTGGGTATTCGGGCGTGTCTTACTCCTTCCAAATAGAGTCGTCAGCCCTAAACAGAAAAAACTCAATATTTCTATTTCCCCACGAAGTTCGATCCTCGTGGAAGACAGTTATTTCAGTACATTCCCATTGGAGTTGATGCCTCTATGGTTGAGTCTTGCTTGACAGTTTCTCTTCGGTTATTTCCCGAATTGAACTTCGGTCTGTGTCGATCACGCTATGAACATCTCCAGCTTTTGAGCATGGATCAAAAGTGCATTTTGCACTTTGACATCATGAGGATCACCATTTGAAGACACACCGTTTCTTCAACAACATTACAAGATCCACTCGATAACTTACAGTTGAAAAACAGAAGATCTCTTTATTTGAGCAACTCGTTTTGGGCAGATCTATTCTCAAAACGACAAACAACAATTTCATCAAGACAATCTGTCCTTCCCCAGCGGGTTATCTCAAGATTATCAAGTCAAAACAGAGGACATTACAGATACTTCCCCATTTGAGGATTTTTGCTACTATAATTTCACATATCTTACAATTACAACAAAGATACTCCTCAAAAATGATCTTCCCCAGAGAGTTCATTATGAGTACAATCAATGACATATCTCCTTACAAGAGGACACTCCACGTATCAACCGGTTTACAACTCTTTTGAAGATCCCCGGTGCACATTCTACAAATTGCCAATACAATACAAATTGCATCTATAATTACAAGTACAAGATCACGTCTACAAAATTCTACAATTACAGATTACATCTACAACATTTACATCAACAACTCTACATCAACATTACAATTTACAACACGCAATCTACAATCTACAAATTTACAACCCCTCTTTGAAGACGCTCTCACGAGTTTCCATCATTTTGGGTAGGAACCGAGACCAGCTCATGGTTCCCATACCATGGAGCAAGGGGAAGTTTGACATCAGAAACCGAGACCAGCTCATGGTTCCCATACCATGGAGCAAGGGGAAGTTTGACATCAGAAACCGAGACCAGCTCATGGTTCCCATACCATGGAGCAAGGGGAAGTTTGACATCAGGAACCGAGACCAGCTCGTGGTTCCCATACCATGGAGCAAGGGGAAGTTTGACATCAGAAACCGAGACCAGCTCATGGTTCCCATACCATGGAGCAAGGGGAAGTTTGACATCAGAGACCGAGACCGGCGCATGACTCCCATATCATGATGCTCGGGGAAGCTCAACGACTACAACAACATCTACAACTACAATGACATCAAAGACCGAGACTAGCTCATGGTCCCCGTACCATGATGCCAGGAGAGGTTATACATTTTACCGTTTCAGCTGAGTCGCAAAATATAAAATAATAAAAAAAAGACCCATTTTGAGTTACTATTGACCACAACCTCGGTAGCAAAAGTATCTTTCGATCACAAATCGTCAAAATCACTGCATCACTGATGCATGAGTTACCATTACACGTTTGGAGATTTCCCATGAGTGATTGTTCATGTCCTCGAAGGTCCCGCCTTGTTGGATCTGTTGCTTTCTGTCTAGCATGTCGCGTCCAGTTCATGACCTCTTTCTCACAGATTTTGTCCGCCCTGCATTTTCATATCATTGCATATCATATGCATTCGGTGGTTTCTTATGGCCAAAAATTCGCGCAATGTTTGTATTTAAGTCCCTCCTATCTCGTCGAGACGAAGATTTCAATCTCCATATCTCCGAATAGGAGTAACTTAAATAGGGGCATCTGTTGCACCCTAATTTTTAACCATAAGATTCCACCTCTTTTTGCGCATTTTTTCTACTATTATTTAACTTTATTTTAATATTTATGTTTCTTTGCGACTAACCAACTGGTGCAGATGCAGTAATCCCTAATGGACCAACAGTCGTTCCCCTTTACCGATGCCCCGAACGATGGTGATTTAAGGATTTGATTTGAGGTTAGGCGTTAAGGCTCAAAATAAGGATCAAGATTATTAATTTCATTATGAAATCGAGGGGGTGAGAGCACAGCTCACCAGGTTGCGGTAAAATTCTAGTAAGTTGCAAAATAGGAGTTTAGAGGTCCAAGATCCAAATGGAGGAAAGCCATTTTGAATATTTAGAAAGCCAGCATCAAGGTTAAATGTTACAAATACGATATTATGGTTGGCATAATTACTTAGAAGAAGCCCCAAAAGTTTATTCAAAGTATTGCAAGACCGAAGCTTGTTAAATACTTTTCCTAAAGCCAGTTCCTCGCGAGGGTCTATGGTTAAGAGGTTTCACTTTGCTCCTATTCTATAAGTCTTACAACATTATATTAGATCCAACACGACCTGTTCAATCTGTTATTTCATAAAGAAGCTTCAAAATAC
This sequence comes from Lathyrus sativus, assembly GCA_963859935.3. Taxonomy (NCBI): domain Eukaryota; kingdom Viridiplantae; phylum Streptophyta; class Magnoliopsida; order Fabales; family Fabaceae; genus Lathyrus; species Lathyrus sativus. Next base: position 445,152,819 of record OZ012739.1, on the reverse strand, counting down.
AATGTCCAGGACTTCAAATGTGGCAAACATATAAACCCGGCCCAAATGCAAATTAGTACACGGTTGTAAGATCTTTCCAAGTTACAATGCAAAGTTCCATTCATTACTATAGAATACAAAAGAACATCAGAAACATCATAACGTCGACTGTCAGTATTCCCGCACCAGCTGCAAATATATCAGCAGAAGCAACAGGCGACAGCAGCACTGCAGTTTGCCTCTTCGGTATCTACGACTTGTTGGAATTTAGCCGAGCAAGAAACTCCAAACTCCCACACCTGCAGCACACAACCAAAGTCATCGTATGAGGAATGACGGTGCGTCAATCAGCCTCAGTCCTTATGGCAGCAGCTGCACCTGAGCATAAAGAAAGCAATGTCACCAATATGATTTCATTTGTCAATTGAACTAGGGGGTAATTCTCTTCAATTACGCCTAAACAGCAGCTCAAACGAGGAATTTAAAAGAAAAGAGGAAAGGCCATGTACGGGATTCACGTCATTACCAATACCAGATAGCATGAATAGACCTCGTTCGATATTTACGGTTGCCATAGATTTTTGCAGCGCGATGCCACCAAAGCTTGAACAAACCAGAAACAGTCCTATGCACCTGTACAACATTGCATCTTTTGAACACAACTCTTGGTCCAAAGCGCAGGATATAATTAACTACCGGTGACCGTTGAGCAACCACCAAACCAAGGAATGTGAACTATCGATCCATTTTCTTTACCCCTAGCATTTACGCACCTGCAGACATAAATCATTAAGGAGTATAAGCTACCATGAAGAAATGGGTTTAAAACCATCAGAATTATGATCCTAAGGAGCTGCTAGCTCAGTCCCAGCCGCCGGCTTTACAAGCATCAACTGCAAACGCAATTACTCGCAATCTCAACGTCAGCAACAATTTGTCAGAAGCAGCGCATCAGCATCATCACGGTACAAGCGTCAATACAGCATTTCAACAACAACATTTCATACTTCGCAATCATCAGCAGAATAGCATTCGCAACAACGAGCATGAACCGGAAGCAACAACTACTTTGTCAGCGGTAAGAGCCATGAACCGGAAGCAACAGCAGTCCGATTGAACACTTAAACAACAGGCTCAGCCCTTAAACTACCTGCATCATACACAAGAACAAGGATACAAATCAGAACACTATGCCATACATGAGGAGGAAGCATTAGATGATTCAGAGTTTAAAAAGGATGTTACCAATGAAAAATCTGCTGCAGACAAGGAAAAGAATGATAGCCTATCTGCAAGTTTACTCGTACTCCCAACACAAGACGTTCTTAGAAACTCTCCTCAAAGTGTTTCGCCTACAGCAATTAGTGCCAAAAACTGATGTCTCAGATGATTTCTGGTTTGTCATGCCACCAGTCTTGCATACGCCCTGCAGTTATATACTTCATCAATTGAACGAATTAGGAGACGAACAAATGAATCACATGTTAACTCCAGCAAAATCAGACGGAATACTCGAAGCATGCGTTATCTACCTGAGCAAAGCTGCATCAAAAATCAACAACACGATGCTGCTAGCTGCAAACACCGAACGCATCAATCGCGAAAAGACTTCTTTGCCTCAGCTACATGGAATTCGCTCCGGGCTATCAATCTCCCTAAGCCCAACTTCTATTCGCACCTGCCAAGACAACGATCGTAATTAGCATTTGGGAAAGGGGAATATTCCACTGAGATTCAGAATATCCGAATTCAAAATCAGAACAATTATTGAAATTGATACACTCAGATCAAAGATTGAGATCCCATTAAACGAAATTGGAACGAAAAAGGAAACATTTCAAAGACTGTCTACACGAGAAAGGAAGATCCAATCACGATTTTAAGGCAGCAATCAATTCTCAACTCAGAGCTTAGAGCCTATATAAAGGAGATCGAAACCCTAAGAAAAGAGAGAGCAAAAATTAGACCGAAGAAATTCACAAGCCATCGAGAATCATCACAAAAAGTTAATTTCGTAAACTTAAGAAAAAGGGGAACTTATCCTTTTTGAGTTTCATCGTGGAAAACCCATCGCGAACCATCATCCACCGCCGGTGAAGTCTCTGTCGCCGTTACCGCCGTCGCCGTCAACCGTGACCTTCCCCGAAAGCTCCGATCTAAACCCCGCAAGAAATCAACACGCGGTAAGGTTTTGTTACCATCACTAACATCGTTTGATTATCCTGGTTTGTGTTTCAGTCAAAAACGAAAGAGAGAGATCGAAGTTCGTGGAATGGAGATCAAGTGAATCAAGGAACGGAGAGGAAGCGCGATCGATGAGAGGGGGGTGAACGGCGCGGCGGAAAAGGGATTCAGGGGGGGAATTAGGGTTTTCTGTGTTGTTGTTGTTTTTTAATTTTTTTTTAATTGTAATCCAATGATAAACACACACACACGCCACTAAACACACACTACACTTAAACCACCGTTAAATTTTGTTAAAATAACCATAATTCAATTTTAAAAAACAAATAAATTAATTAACCTTTATTAATTTAAACTTAATAACCTTTTTTTTTATTATTAAAATAATAACTCAATTTTTATCTTTATTGTAATCAACCTTTTATTAAAATAATTAGTAACTTTTTATTCAAAACTCATTATTCTATTAAGTCTACCTTTTAATAAAAAACTTTTTTTTTTATAATTTAGCTTTTTTTATGGTGATCATTTAAAACCTTTTTCCTAATTAAATTTAAACTTTAATTATACACTTCTTTTCGCATAATGATAAAATTTAATCTCACCATTAACTCAACTTTTATTCAATCTCATCAATCTGACCGTCCCCTTAAAATCAATCCAACCTTTTTACTAAAAACAAATCAATCGTTTAAAATCAATTAACATCATACCAATCAATCGTGCACTCACAACACCTTCACTTACACCTAGCGCTTTCATGCGTATTTACATTTATCTTTATCTGCTTTACCTTAGTCACAATGCACACACTCACTTAGCGCTTTCATGCGTTCGTGTATGGTTTATATTTCGGTATTTACTTTCTGCAAATTTATCTCTACTGCAAGTCATTATATCTTGTTGCATCGCATCGCATCCGTCCAAAGGAAAAACCTACACATAATTCAACGTTGTGTGTAGTTGCACATCATATGCATCATATTCCCCTCGATCCTTGATTCTTCAAGTTGATCACTTAGGATAGATCCTACCCCATAGGAAGGGCCTTATCTTTATCTTTACAACATAGAAACAAACAATATACAACACAATACAACTTTTACAAACACACTAGAGAATAGATGTTAATCATCTTAAGTGAGATCTAATCTCCACCTCCACATCAATACAATCAAACATGTAGGGACTTTGCCTTAAGAACGACAAAGGCATGCTTGGCGACCATCCGAGTATGTAAGACCTTTTCTTAAGATGATGCAAAGACCATTTCCTACAACCCCCTTTTTCTTTACATTTGTGGTGGTTATCTCTCCCTTAACATGAAGACTCGTCTCTTCTCCTAGACCCAATCAAAACAACTACCCTAAACCCGTAGGAACTTTGACCACAGTCAAAGGTCTCCTCTAACCCTTTAGGGTGAACTACAACATACTCTGATTCCACTCCCGTAAGGATATGTAGGCACAAGGTGCGATACCTTATCGAGTATACTTAGAAATAAACCATTAGGGTCTCTAATCCCTTAAGCAGATAAACACATAGCAGTAAACAAATATAAAACAAGAGGTTCCTGTAGAGTACTACAGAAACTTAGGATGCTAGTACCTTCCCTAAGTTTAACCAACCCCCGAACCTAAACAATCTAGCTTGCATTTGCATTGCATTGTGGGAATTTCGATCTTTATCCCTTCCTTTGGACAAATCAAAGTTCGGTTGCAAAATGAATTAAAGATTCAAACTAATCAATAGTTTGGTATCCAAATTTCACCGCGACAGAAATGGCGACTTCACTGGGGACTCTCTAGTGGGTTTTCCTATCTTTTTTATTTTGTTTACTGCTTTATATATCTGCCTACTTGATTAAATGTTTACATGCTTTCTCTTGTATTTCTTTTGGGATTGTTGTCCTTGAGTGGTGAGATAAAGTTCTACACCCGAACTTTGAGAGAAATTAAGATAGGATGGTGATATATTCGAGGAGGCTTATAGGGAGTGGAATCCCTACTAAGTTGAATCGAGAATCCCGCTCAGTTGAGGCCCTTTCGAAATAGTACTGTTGAACGATCCATCGTGAAGACACTCACTACTTTCGACTTTGGAGCCCATGAAATTGAGGACCGTAGTTACCTTAACCCAACTTTAGCCTTTATTAGGACGTAGTGCGGGACTACGAGGAAGTACTTCCGAAATAGTGCTACGCGAAGCTACACTCAAAAGAAGTTCTCTTGAGAATATTATTAATCCTCGAGTAATTGGGAAAATTAATAATATCCGATAGATGGGATGATGATTCTGAGTCCCATTAGAACCTTGTTCTGCAGGTACAAGCAACCTTTAGTCCTTAAACCTTTAGGAAGGGTACACCTTTACTCCATGCTCGTTGCAAACCTAGGGCACCCCCTTGTTTGTTTATCTTTATTGTCCTTATGTGAATACTTGTGTTTGCTGCATTCATATAGCATCATTCTGCATTAGACTTCATGGGATTTACTTTCGTTTATGAACATTGTAGGTCACTATGGCTTCAGATAAAAGACATACTGTGAAATATACTTTTAAGAGTCCCGAATTGGATGACCTAAAGAAGTTGTGGGGTTTCATCGAAGATCAAGAAGGATTCAAGACCAAGTATGGGAAGCTGATATCTCTATTGGGTTGCTCAGTGAATGAAGGACTTCTTGCCACTCTACTACAATTCTATGATCCTCTCTACCATTGTTTCACCTTTCCAGACTTTCAGCTGTTACCTACATTGGAAGAGTATTCCTTTTTGGTTGGTTTACCTGTCCTTGAAGAATCTCCTTTTCCCTTCTTGGAAAAGGACCCTGATGAGAAAGATATTGCCAAAGCCCTCCGTTTGAAGGTGTCTGACGTCAAAGCCAACCTAGTTGCTAAGGATGGAATTCTTGGTTTAAAGACAGGTTTCCTAATCGAGAAGGCTTCATCCTATGCTGATTATTCTAATAAGGCTTCGTTTGAGACGATCTTTGCTTTGCTCATTTATGGGTTGTTTCTATTCCCGAGTTTCGAAGGTTTCATCGATCTCAAAGCATTCAAGATCTTTATGAAGAACAACCCAGTACCAACTCTGTTGGGAAATGCATATCACTCTGTACATCTCCGAAACCTTCGTGGTGGAGGGATGATTACTTGCTGTGTACCTTTACTTTACAAGTGGTTTATTTCGCACTTGCCGAAGTCTAGCTCTTTTACAAACATTGGCAAAGAGCATTGGTCTCCAAGGGTTATGGCTTTGACCCATTCTGACATTGATTGGTACAACCGAGTGTATGATGGAGTATTAATCATTGATAGCTGCAGTGACTTTGCTAATGTACCATTGCTCAGCTTTGATGGAGGAATCAGCTGCAATCCTATCTTAGCTCGTCGACAGTTGGGATACCCGTTGAAGGAACCTCCTAAGAGTGTTCAAGTAGAGGGTATGTTTTTCAAAGATGATATAGAGCTTCTAGGAAGAGTTCTGGACGCATGGCGTAGGGTATACAAGAAAGGGAAGAGAAGTCTAGGGAAGCCTAACTGTGTGTCTCTAGAACCATACCTCCAGTGGGTCAGAAGAAGGGCAACCAACCTAAAGATGCCCTACTCCCGTCAAGGTCCCATAGCTCCAAAGAGAGAGCCCACTTATGTCTTTATGTCTAAAGCCGAGGAGTTAGAAGTGTCCTTAAGGAAGTCTCAACATGAGTTGGAATCTTGGAAGAACAAGTACCGTGTATCAGTGGCAGAAAATGATGAGTGTCAAAAGGAGAAGGTTGAACTTCAAAGGCAGAAGGTTGAACTTCAACAGCAGAAGACTGAACTTCAGAAGGAGAAGGATGAACTTCAGAAGCAGCTACAATTGGAGGATGAAGGGCTACTCCCCTGCAAGAAGAGGAAAGTCATGGAGGATTTATTTTTCTCCGACCCACAATGCACTATCTGGAAAATAATTGTGGACAACCTTATCTGTGAGAAGGCGCAACTAGAAGAGCAGCTCAAGCAGCAACATTCAAAGCTTCTTTAGCGTCTTTACTAGCTTTTATTTAGCTTTTATTTGGGACTCTTTAAAAGAATATTTATGTAGTCCGTTTCAACTTTAATAAAACGTTTCCTTTTACCGCAATGCTTATAAATAGAGTAATCCCATGAAGTCCTAATCATCTTGCATTGCATTCTTTTTCCATTGTTCACTTCAAGAAACTCAAATTTCGTTCTGTAGGTGTTGTAATCATGGATTTCAGAAGAGAAACCCTGAAGTACACTTTCCAGAGTCCCAACCTCGAAAGCTTGAGAGAACTAGCCGAACTTGTCGAGGATCGCTTTGCCTTCACAGCAGAGTATGGAGGAGTTTTCCGTTTCCTTGAGCTAAGGATGAAAGAAGGATTGTTGGAAACATTGGTTCAATTCTATGACCCGATGTATCACTGCTTCACTTTTCCGGACTACCAATTGATGCCGACCTTGGAAGAATACTCAGAACTCTTGAGGATGCCCGTGACTGTTCGACCCTTGTTCACCGGAAGGGAAGACACGCCTAGTCACCAAGAAATTGCAAATGCCACTCATCTTAGCCTTGAAGATGTTCAGGCACACCTAACCACCAGGGAAGGAGTCCTTGGGTTCCCCGCCGACTTTTTGATCGAAAAAGTCCGTTACCATGCTGAAAGAAAGGAGGCTCTCATCTTGGAAGCCAATTTTGCTTTGTTGGTCTATGGGACTTTCTGGTTCCCTAATATTGACAATTTTGTTGATTTGGATGCAATCAAGCTGTTCATACTCAAGAATCCAGTACCCACATTGCTTGCTGATACGTATTTCTCGATCCACTCGAGGAATGCTGAAGGAGGAGGACACATTGTATGTTGCACCGCTTTGCTGTACTCATGGTTCATCGCTCGTTTGACTCGGTACCCGTCCCTTTGGGATGAAGTAGCAACACCTCGATGGTCCGAGATACTTATGGCCCTTACCCACTCGGACATTGTCTGGTATGATCCCGCCTATGGAGGCGTGCCTATGATTCCTAGCATCGGAGGATCCCCCAACGTACCGCTCATTGGAAGAGAAGGATGTATAAGTTACAGTCCCGCTTTGGCCCGTAGACAGTTTGGACACCCTATGATCCAAATACCTGACCCGGCTTCATTGGAAGAGATCTATTTCAAGGGAGAAGAGGATCTAGATCTGAAAACTGTCATCATTTATGCATGGAAGTACATTGATAGGGAAGGAACAGCTGCTTCAGGATACCCCAACTGTGCTGTTTCTGAAGATTATCTGCATTGGGTGCGAGAAAGGGCTCTCGATCTCAAGATGCCTTTTCCTTTTCATGAACCTATGGTATTATCTCCTCATGACCCCGACTGGTTCGAGAAAGAGGAAATAGAACAAGTAAGGATTGCTTTAGATGAAGCCCGGAAATTGAGGACTGCTTGGAAGAATAAGTTCTTCACCCTCAAGGTAGAGAAGGAAAAACTTCAGAAGACACCAGAATTAGAAGTTGCCAGAAAGAGAAAGGCACAAGGGGATTTATTTTCTCCTGCCTCTTCAAGTGCTGTCACCAATGATGATCTCCCCTCAACTACCATGGCTTGGAAGGAGTGTGTGGAACGACTTATCATCGAGAAAACAGCGCTGCAGGAGCGTATTGATCAGCTGACCGAGGAGCTCCGTATAAAAGAGAAGACCGTGGAGTAGAGTTCTAAGTTTTCTTTTGCTTTCGTTGTAATAAACTCTTAAAAGAGTACTTCGCTTTACAGTGTTTCTCAAAAATAAAAAGTTTCTCAATTATCCTACATTATAACACTGAAAAATACTTTGAGTTTCTTGAAGTCTCCTCTTACATCTGCATCCGCATTATGCATTTTGCATTTAGCATGGCATTTTACATTTTCTGCACGTGTCTTTCCTTTGTTGTGGCTCATTTCGGTTTCCCATCTTTTGCTGTCAGTCGCCGTCTCGACCATCTGACCAAGCCGGAAGTATCATTAAAGGATAGTGAGGAGAACAAAGACATGGATCGCATGGCTAGCTTCAGAGTAAGGTCTAACCCGACGCTTCGCCGTCCCTCCGACAACTTTGTTCCTATGCAACTTCAGCCTGTGCAAGAAAAGGAAATGTACGATCCAGAGCTTACAGCATTCAAGAACGAATTTTGTGACTTCGAGGAACGATGGAAAATGATGAAGAGGAACCGTGCGCCTGATTTTCATGCTCATGACCCGCACATAGTTCCAAACTTAGTTATCCCCCCAGGATTCCAGATGCCCACCTTTGAAGTGTACAAAGGTACAATTTGTCCAAGGTATCATTTGATGATGTTTTGTCAGAAGATGACCGCCTATCTTGGGAACGACCAACTATTGATTCACTGCTTCCAAGAAAGTTTGGGTAGAGCACCGTTAACATGGTATATGAAGCTACAAGTGAATCACATTCAGTCTTGGGAAGACTTAACTTTTGCTTTTGTGAAGCAATACCATCATAACTTGGGTATAGCCCCAAACAATAGAGGTGACTGTGGACCTTCTGGAGAATTCATAGCTCCGGTACCCTATCCTCAGCACCAATATGCGATGCCCGCTCAGCGTGAACAACAACCCCATCCTAGGCAGAGGTTGGCCTCTCCAGATCAACCACAGCATCGACAATTTCGGAAAAGGTATCAAAGGATGACTCCAGATGCACCAAGGGAAGTAATTCACCAGTTTGATCCCATCCCGGTGAAGTACGCTGATTTGTTTCCAGCTCTAATTCAAAGAGGGCATATCCAGACTAAAGCCCCACCCAAGGTACCTAAGAGGTTTCCATACTGGTACAATGCCAACAAATTTTGCCTGTATCATCAAGGTGCTCCGGGGCACGACATTGAGAGTTGTTACGGCATGAAAGCAGACGTCCAAAACTTGGTCAAAGATGGAGTCTTGTTCTTTGAGGGTTCCGTCCCTTATGTGCGAGATAGCCCCATATCTCAACAAGGTTCGTCCTCCCCAGGCATGATTCAAGGTCGTCAACGCCGTGTCTGAAAGCTGCGCACCAGACATTTCTGCATGTCTTTCCCGTCTACACGAAAGCACAATAAGGATCCTGGAAAGGACTCTCAGAAGAACTTTACATTTTCTTTCGTTTGTTTGTGTGTTTATTTCTTTGATTGAAAGCATATTTTGCATGTAAGAACTTTCTGTTTTGAATAAGTAATGCAATAACTGTTTGTCTTGAAGAAGTCCATTCGTTTTCACTCAAATAGTTTTCAAAATTATTTATAATGCCGACTTTTACCCGATCTCTCGCTCTGACAGAGAATTGGAAGGAGGATGATGAAGTAAAACACATGATCTCTTGTTGTATGCTTCGAATGAAAACCCTACTGATGATGTAATGCATTATTCTAAACCTCCTGAAAGCCCACATAGTCAACCCTTTCTTTTAAACCTTGATTGAGGATTCGTTCTCTTTCTCCCCAACCCTTCCAACCTCACTTTCTTAACCTGGGGCAGGGTAATTTCAAAAATGATGAACATCTTTTCAAAATTGGATGGGGCACAAATATACTAACCCTTTTCTCCATTCTACAAGTCATAAATTAAACCCATATACAACCCTCAACGTCCTAATTGAAGTAAGGTTTAATTTGAAAGCATACTCGATGAGATATTGTTTCCTGACTCCTTGAGCTATGCTCAAATTTAAATCGGCTTTATAAATAATAATTCAATTTGTATCCTAACTAGTGGTTTCGATCACAAGTATTTGCGATACCCCTTTTCAAAACTTCAAGACAAACGCGTGTTGCATTAACCACTTCAAAATGGATATTTCAAACGTGCTAAATATGCTTGACATCTTAGAAAGACCACATACAGACATTGATGATGATATCTGAAGACTTTGCTGACTTGGGGCAAGTCATTCTTCCCAAGAAAATTCCGTCCGCGCAAGTCTTGTGTTCAACTAGAAGAAATTCAAGGACTCACTTACCGCCAATCAGGGGCAGTTACGTCGAGATTCGGCGAATCTCTAGAGAGTTTGAAAACAGTGGGGCATTTGGGCATCATGTTTTCTGTAAAATCCTCTCTAGATGTTGTTTTTAAACCATATGGCTTGGGGCATTTGAAGATTAGAGCAAAAGATGTATATTTCATCCTCAGGAAACTCAACCCCAACATATTCAACAACTACGAAGACCCAGGATATTTATTTTATCCCCTATGAAACTTCGGTTTGGGTACCTCCGTCTACAATTTCATACAACACGTCAACTTATCAAGATGATACATCCCCAATTGGATTAATCATTTTTCCTCAAAGAGAATCATGAAGTTTTGAAGCAGGATTGGGATCCTACATTTGACTCTCCATCTATCCTCAGTGATACTTCTATCTTTGAAGATTGGTCGGATGTTTGTTCCGAGACACTTATCCCGTATTCGGTCTTTGCTTTCGTCTGTCTTGTTAGCATAAGCATACACATATCATATAAGTAGATAACATAACATTTTGCATTTTGTGCATCCTTTGTTTGTTTTACTCTATCTCTTCGATTGCGGTTACCCTTGGGTATTCGGGCGTGTCTTACTCCTTCCAAATAGAGTCGTCAGCCCTAAACAGAAAAAACTCAATATTTCTATTTCCCCACGAAGTTCGATCCTCGTGGAAGACAGTTATTTCAGTACATTCCCATTGGAGTTGATGCCTCTATGGTTGAGTCTTGCTTGACAGTTTCTCTTCGGTTATTTCCCGAATTGAACTTCGGTCTGTGTCGATCACGCTATGAACATCTCCAGCTTTTGAGCATGGATCAAAAGTGCATTTTGCACTTTGACATCATGAGGATCACCATTTGAAGACACACCGTTTCTTCAACAACATTACAAGATCCACTCGACAACTTACAGTTGAAAAACAGAAGATCTCTTTATTTGAGCAACTCGTTTTGGGCAGATCTATTCTCAAAACGACAAACAACAATTTCATCAAGACAATCTGTCCTTCCCCAGCGGGTTATCTCAAGATTATCAAGTCAAAACAGAGGACATTACAGATACTTCCCCATTTGAGGATTTTTGCTACTATAATTTCACATATCTTACAATTACAACAAAGATACTCCTCAAAAATGATCTTCCCCAGAGAGTTCATTATGAGTACAATCAATGACATATCTCCTTACAAGAGGACACTCCACGTATCAACCGGTTTACAACTCTTTTGAAGATCCCCGGTGCACATTCTACAAATTGCCAATACAATACAAATTGCATCTACAATTACAAGTACAAGATCACGTCTACAAAATTCTACAATTACAGATTACATCTACAACATTTACATCAACAACTCTACATCAACATTACAATTTACAACACGCAATCTACAATCTACAAATTTACAACCCCTCTTTGAAGACGCTCTCACGAGTTTCCATCATTTTGGGTAGGAACCGAGACCAGCTCATGGTTCCCATACCATGGAGCAAGGGGAAGTTTGACATCAGAAACCGAGACCAGCTCATGGTTCCCATACCATGGAGCAAGGGGAAGTTTGACATCAGGAACCGAGACCAGCTCGTGGTTCCCATACCATGGAGCAAGGGGAAGTTTGACATCAGAAACCGAGACCAGCTCATGGTTCCCATACCATGGAGCAAGGGGAAGTTTGACATCAGAGACCGAGACCGGCGCATGACTCCCATATCATGATGCTCGGGGAAGCTCAACGACTACAACAACATCTACAACTACAATGACATCAAAGACCGAGACTAGCTCATGGTCCCCGTACCATGATGCCAGGAGAGGTTATACATTTTACCGTTTCAGCTGAGTCGCAAAATATAAAATAATAAAAAAAAGACCCATTTTGAGTTACTATTGACCACCACCTCGGTAGCAAAAGTATCTTTCGATCACAAATCGTCAAAATCACTGCATCACTGATGCATGAGTTACCATTACACGTTTGGAGATTTCCCATGAGTGATTGTTCATGTCCTCGAAGGTCCCGCCTTGTTGGATCTGTTGCTTTCTGTCTAGCATGTCGCGTCCAGTTCATGACCTCTTTCTCACAGATTTTGTCCGCCCTGCATTTTCATATCATTGCATATCATATGCATTCGGTGGTTTCTTATGGCCAAAAATTCGCGCAATGTTTGTATTTAAGTCCCTCCTATCTCGTCGAGACGAAGATTTCAATCTCCATATCTCCGAATAGGAGTAACTTAAATAGGGGCATCTGTTGCACCCTAATTTTTAACCATAAGATTCCACCTCTTTTTGCGCATTTTTTCTACTATTATTTAACTTTATTTTAATATTTATGTTTCTTTGCGACTAACCAACTGGTGCAGATGCAGTAATCCCTAATGGACCAACAGTCGTTCCCCTTTACCGATGCCCCGAACGATGGTGATTTAAGGATTTGATTTGAGGTTAGGCGTTAAGGCTCAAAATAAGGATCAAGATTATTAATTTCATTATGAAATCGAGGGGGTGAGAGCACAGCTCACCAGGTTGCGGTAAAATTCTAGTAAGTTGCAAAATAGGAGTTTAGAGGTCCAAGATCCAAATGGAGGAAAGCCATTTTGAATATTTAGAAAGCCAGCATCAAGGTTAAATGTTACAAATACGATATTATGGTTGGCATAATTACTTAGAAGAAGCCCCAAAAGTTTATTCAAAGTATTGCAAGACCGAAGCTTGTTAAATACTTTTCCTAAAGCCAGTTCCTCGCGAGGGTCTATGGTTAAGAGGTTTCACTTTGCTCCTATTCTATAAGTCTTACAACATTATATTAGATCCAACACGACCTGTTCAATCTGTTATTTCATAAAGAAGCTTCAAAATACAATGTCCAGGACTTCAAATGTGGCAAACATATAAACCCGGCCCAAATGCAAATTAGTACATGGTTGTAAGATCTTTCCAAGTTACAATGCAAAGTTCCATTCATTACTATAGAATACAAAAGAACATCAGAAACATCATAACGTCGACTGTCAGTATTCCCGCACCAGCTGCAAATATATCAGCAGAAGCAACAGCCGACAGCAGCACTGCAGTTTGCCTCTTCGGTATCTACGACTTGTTGGAATTTAGCCGAGCAAGAAACTCCAAACTCCCACACCTGCAGCACACAACTAAAGTCGTCGTATGAGGAATGACGGTGCGTCAATCAGCCTCAGTCCTTATGGCAGCAGCTGCACCTGAGCATAAAGAAAGCAATGTCACCAATATGATTTCATTTGTCAATTGAACTAGGGGGTAATTCTCTTCAATTACGCCTAAACAGCAGCTCAAACGAGGAATTTAAAAGAAAAGAGGAAAGGCCATGTACGGGATTCACGTCATTACCAATACCAGATAGCATGAATAGACCTCGTTCGATATTTACGGTTGCCATAGATTTTCGCAGCGCGATGCCACCAAAGCTTGAACAAACCAGAAACAGTCCTATGCACCTGTACAACATTGCATCTTTTGAACACAACTCTTGGTCCAAAGCGCAGGATATAATTAACTACCGGTGACCGTTGAGCAACCACCAAACCAAGGAATGTGAACTATCGATCCATTTTCTTTACCCCTAGCATTTACGCACCTGCAGACATAAATCATTAAGGAGTATAAGCTACCATGAAGAAATGGGTTTAAAACCATCAGAATTATGATCCTAAGGAGCTGCTAGCTCAGTCCCAGCCGCCGGCTTTACAAGCATCAACTGCAAACGCAATTACTCGCAATCTCAACGTCAGCAACAATTTGTCAGAAGCAGCGCATCAGCATCATCACGGTACAAGCGTCAATACAGCATTTCAACAACAACATTTCATACTTCGCAATCATCAGCAGAATAGCATTCGCAACAACGAGCGTGAACCGGAAGCAACAACTACTTTGTCAGCGGTAAGAGCCATGAACCGGAAGCAACAGCAGTCTGATTGAACACTTAAACAACAGGCTCAGCCCTTAAACTACCTGCATCATACACAAGAACAAGGATACAAATCAGAACACTATGCCATACATGAGGAGGAAGCATTAGATGATTCAGAGTTTAAAAAGGATGTTACCAATGAAAAATCTGCTGCAGACAAGGAAAAGAATGATAGCCTATCTGCAAGTTTACTCGTACTCCCAACACAAGACGTTCTTAGAAACTCTCCTCAAAGTGTTTCGCCTACAGCAATTAGTGCCAAAAACTGATGTCTCAGATGATTTCTGGTTTGTCATGCCACCAGTCTTGCATACGCCCTGCAGTTATATACTTCATCAATTGAACGAATTAGAAGACGAACAAATGAATCACATGTTAACTCCAGCAAAATCAGACGGAATACTCGAAGCATGCGTTATCTACCTGAGCAAAGCTGCATCAAAAATCAACAACACGATGCTGCTAGCTGCAAACACCGAACGCATCAATCGCGAAAAGACTTCTTTGCCTCAGCTACATGGAATTCGCTCCGGGCTATCAATCTCCCTAAGCCCAACTTCTATTCGCACCTGCCAAGACAACGATCGTAATTAGCATTTGGGAAAGGGGAATATTCCACTGAGATTCAGAATATCCGAATTCAAAATCAGAACAATTATTGAAATTGATACACTCAGATCAAAGATTGAGATCCCATTAAACGAAATTGGAACGAAAAAGGAAACATTTCAAAGACTGTCTACACGAGAAAGGAAGATCCAATCACGATTTTAAGGCAGCAATCAATTCTCAACTCAGAGCTTAGAGCCTATATAAAGGAGATCGAAACCCTAAGAAAAGAGAGAGCAAAAATTAGACCGAAGAAATTCGCAAGCCATCGAGAATCATCACAAAAAGTTAATTTCGTAAACTTAAGAAAAAGGGGAACTTATCCTTTTTGAGTTTCATCGTGGAAAACCCATCGCGAACCATCATCCACCGCCGGTGAAGTCTCTGTCGCCGTTACCGCCGTCGCCGTCAACCGTGACCTTCCCCGAAAGCTCCGATCTAAACCCCGCAAGAAATCAACACGCGGTAAGGTTTTGTTACCATCACTAACATCGTTTGATTATCCTGGTTTGTGTTTCAGTCAAAAACGAAAGAGAGAGATCGAAGTTCGTGGAATGGAGATCAAGTGAATCAAGGAACGGAGAGGAAGCGCGATCGATGAGAGGGGGGTGAACGGCGCGGCGGAAAAGGGATTCAGGGGGGGAATTAGGGTTTTCTGTGTTGTTGTTGTTTTTTAATTTTTTTTTAATTGTAATCCAATGATAAACACACACACACGCCACTAAACACACACTACACTTAAACCACCGTTAAATTTTGTTAAAATAACCATAATTCAATTTTAAAAAACAAATAAATTAATTAACCTTTATTAATTTAAACTTAATAACCTTTTTTTTTATTATTAAAATAATAACTCAATTTTTATCTTTATTGTAATCAACCTTTTATTAAAATAATTAGTAACTTTTTATTCAAAACTCATTATTCTATTAAGTCTACCTTTTAATAAAAAACTTTTTTTTTTTATAATTTAGCTTTTTTTATGGTGATCATTTAAAACCTTTTTCCTAATTAAATTTAAACTTTAATTATACACTTCTTTTCGCATAATGATAAAATTTAATCTCACCATTAACTCAACTTTTATTCAATCTCATCAATCTGACCGTCCCCTTAAAATCAATCCAACCTTTTTACTAAAAACAAATCAATCGTTTAAAATCAATTAACATCATACCAATCAATCGTGCACTCACAACACCTTCACTTACACCTAGCGCTTTCATGCGTATTTACATTTATCTTTATCTGCTTTACCTTAGTCACAATGCACACACTCACTTAGCGCTTTCATGCGTTCGTGTATGGTTTATATTTCCGTATTTACTTTCTGCAAATTTATCTCTACTGCAAGTCATTATATCTTGTTGCATCGCATCGCATCCGTCCAAAGGAAAAACCTACACATAATTCAACGTTGTGTGTAGTTGCACATCATATGCATCATATTCCCCTCGATCCTTGATTCTTCAAGTTGATCACTTAGGATAGATCCTACCCCATAGGAAGGGCCTTATCTTTATCTTTACAACATAGAAACAAACAATATACAACACAATACAACTTTTACAAACACACTAGAGAATAGATGTTAATCATCTTAAGTGAGATCTAATCTCCACCTCCACATCAATACAATCAAACATGTAGGGACTTTGCCTTAAGAACGACAAAGGCATGCTTGGCGACCATCCGAGTATGTAAGACCTTTTCTTAAGATGATGCAAAGACCATTTCCTACAACCCCCTTTTTCTTTACATTTGTGGTGGTTATCTCTCCCTTAACATGAAGACTCGTCTCTTCTCCTAGACCCAATCAAAACAACTACCCTAAACCCGTAGGAACTTTGACCACAGTCAAAGGTCTCCTCTAACCCTTTAGGGTGAACTACAACATACTCTGATTCCACTCCCGTAAGGATATGTAGGCACAAGGTGCGATACCTTATCGAGTATACTTAGAAATAAACCATTAGGGTCTCTAATCCCTTAAGCAGATAAACACATAGCAGTAAACAAATATAAAACAAGAGGTTCCTGTAGAGTACTACAGAAACTTAGGATGCTAGTACCTTCCCTAAGTTTAACCAACCCCCGAACCTAAACAATCTAGCTTGCATTTGCATTGCATTGTGGGAATTTCGATCTTTATCCCTTCCTTTGGACAAATCAAAGTTCGGTTGCAAAATGAATTAAAGATTCAAACTAATCAATAGTTTGGTATCCAAATTTCACCGCGACAGAGGTCATGCTTTCTTATTGTGCACTCTGATATTGTATTCCTGGCTTATTGGTTTTCTCTACAATATATGAGGCTTTCTGTGATTCAGCTCCGATCTTTATATTGCTAGCACTGTCACTGCACTGGCACCTCCACACTAGAATCGGGGAATGATCTTCCCTAACGCACAGACACACATTGCATTGCATTCGCATTCATATTGCATTACAGGTAATCATTGGATGGTATCTTATTCCCTGCTCTGTACCAGGTATTTTCAGGATTGCAGATCAGCGCCCGCACAGATATTCCACTCGCACTAACTGTCGAAGAATCATGGATCAAATGCAGAACGAGATGCAAGATATGCGTGAGAAGCTAGCGCTCTTCATGCAGACCATGGAGACTATTGCAAAAGGTCAGGAGAATTTGCAAGCCATGGTGCAACCTCTGTTGGTCAGAAATGCGGGTCACGGTAATGAGGATCATCAGTCTGTGCGAGTCGACACTGTTCATGGGGATGGCACTCCCACGCCAGTGGCTCCACCTGTAGTCAACATACCTGCTGCTAATGTCAACAACGTTACCGCTGCTGGGAACGGTAACGTCAGAGTTGGGAACGAGACTGCTGTCCATAACGTTGGGCTTGGTGATGTCAACTTGGGCGATAATATGGGAGGCAACGGCTTCGGTAATGATGGATTCGGGTTCAATGATCAGGGATTCGATAATGCTGGGAAATATGGTTTCAATGCTCAAGGCTTTGGGCAGGACGGTTTTGGTGTGACCAATCAGGGTTACGGAGGTTTCGGAAATGGAAACGGCGCTGGGTTAATGACTTTTGGACCTGCTGGAATTGCTCCGGGATACGGCAACAGAGGGCGAGGCCCGGTGATGAATCAGATGAGAGCTGGCCGTAACAACGGATACGATGGGTATGGAGCTGAGAATGGTAACTGGCAGGAAGATCAGCAGGAGGACGCTTTCTCCGGTGGAGGTTTCGAGGGACCGATGGATGACTCCCAGAAGATCAGAATGCTAGAAGAGCATATGAGGGGGGTCCTGAACCAAAGTGCTGTGGGCTTAGACATGTCAACAATGGGCCTGGTACCTGGCTTGAGGGTGCCAATCAAATTCAAAGCTCCTACGTTTGATAAGTATAAAGGGGACACCTGTCCGAAAGTGCACGTGCGGGCTTATTACAGAAAGATGTCTGCGTACTCAATTGATGAGAGAATGCTAATGCATTTCTTTCAAGATAGCCTGTCAGGCCCTTCCCTCGAGTGGTATATGGGGTTGGAGCCAACTAATATCAAGACATGGAAACAGCTAGCAGAGGCATTTGTAGCTCACTACAAGTATAACAGCGACCTGGCACCCAACCGGGTCCAATTGCAAGGGCTGTCTCAGAAGAAGGGTGAGAGCTTTAAAGAGTATGCGCAAAGATGGTGCGACATGGCTGCTAGGGTCCGTCCTACTTTAGAAGACAAGGAAATGAATGACATGTTTATTGGAACATTCACAGGCATGTTTTATGACAAGTTGTTTCACACATCTTTGGCCAGTTTCTCAGACTTAATTCTGATGGGAGAAAAGATTGAAAGCAACATTAAACAAGGAAGATTCCAAGCTGAGGAATCTACTGCATCTGGCAGTAACCGAAAGGCTTTTGGTGGGCACCGTCAGGGCGATGCAAGCGCAGTGTTTGGAGGCCGAGGCAGAGGTCGAAACCAATATAATCAGCCGCAGCAGGTGGCGAGTGTTACTATTCCGTTTCAGCAACAACCGTTTCAGCAACAACCAATGCAGCAACAGCAGCAGCAGCCACAGCAGGGGGCACAACCTGCTCAGCGAAGATTCCAGGGAGGTAAGCCAAGGAGAGTGTTTGAGAAGCCTCCCTCAACGTACGCGGATTTGTTACAGACGTTATTAGGGTTGAACTTGGTAGAGAAGAGAACTCTGGCACCTATAACGGGAACTCCTCCGTATGGGTATGATGCAAGCAGGCACTGTGAGTTCCACTCTGGGGCTCCGGCCCACGATGTAGAGGGTTGCCATGCTTTTAAGCATGTTGTGCAGGATTTATTGGACAATAAGGCTATCAATTTCGGAACGGCAGGTCCGAATATAGTGCAGAAGCCCATGCCTAACCATGGGGCAAACGCCATTTTGACTGAAGAGGGTTTGAATCTGATTATGAATGTCGGTGATTTAAAGACGCCGTTGAGCGAGATAAAAAGCAGATTATTGCAGAGGGGTGTCTATCCAGGTTGTGACGAGTATTGCTTGGAATGTTGGACCCTAGCTGGGGGGTGTGATGACTTAAGGAAAGGTATTCAGGCTTTAATTGATGGAGGCACATTGCAGTTTGACCGAGCAGCAATTGAAGAACCTGCAGGGGCAGTAACAGATAATCAGAGTGATGTGGCCACTGTAACGATTCCTCGAAAGACAATCACTATAACGGCACCGACCCAACGACCTCCAATTACCATAAATAAAGTCGGGTCAATCCCGTACGAGAGCACAAAAGCAGTCCCATGGTCCTATGGGTTGGAAGTGTATTGCGATGGGATAAAGATTGATGTTGATAAGCAGCCTGCCGAGACCGTAGACAACGTTGTTGGTACAGGAGGTATGACAAGGAGTGGTAGGATCTTCATCTCGCCTGAGGTAGAGGCCGAAAGACTGGCAAAGGGGAAAGGAAAGATGGTTGAGAATGTCCCAACGCAGGCAAGCGATAAAGCAACGACATCGAAGGATGTAGAAGAGTTCATGCGCTTAATTCGAAAAAGTGATTATAAGATCGTGGAGCATCTGCAACAGACGCCATCAAAGATATCTATCCTGTCGTTGCTATTATGTTCGGAAGCTCACAGAAATGCTTTGTTGAAAGTCCTGGAGACTTCCTTCGTACCCTAAGATGTGTCCGTAAATCAGCTGGAGGGAGTGTTGGCTCATGTAAATGCAGGCCATAGCTTGGGCTTTACCGATTTCGATTTGACCCCGAAGGGGAGAGATCATAATATGGCTCTGCACGTATCTGTCGAGTGTAGAGGATCCGTCATGTCACATGTGCTGGTAGACACCGGATCGTCTTTGAATGTGCTGCCCAAGAAAGCGATGATGAAGCTAGATGTCAGAGGAATCCTGTGCACGCCCAGTGACTTGGTAGTCAGGGCATTCGATGGCACACGGAGAACAGTTTTTGGATCGATAACATTGCCTCTACAGGTGGGGCCGGAGGTGTTCGCAACTGAATTTTATATCATGGACATCCAGCCTGCATATAGCTGCCTACTCGGAAGACCTTGGATTCATGGGGCTGGGGCAGTCACGTCTACCCTGCATCAAAAGTTGAAATATATGGTAGGAGACAGCGTGGTTACAGTCTGTGGCGAAGAGGACATCCTGGTCAGCCATCTGTCGTCATTTAAATATGTGGAGGTTGATGGAGAGATTCACGAAACACCCTGCCAGGCATTCGAAGGGTTGCGCATCAAGGACAAAGGTCCCGGGCCGAGCAAAGCGTCGGAGATAGCCGTTTCGTCATACAAAGAAGCTCAAGCTCTAGTAGAGACTGGTGAGACCAAGGGCTGGGGCAAAGTGCTGGATATTCCTGTAAAGATGGACCGATTCGGGCTGGGGTACCAACCGTCGTCATCAACACCTGCTGTGGGGGCACCTCGTTTCAAAGGGCCAATAACCATCTCTGCCAGTGGAGTATGCCATGAAACCGTCAACGCTGCTTCAGAGTCTGACGAAGGAGACAACGACTGTGATATGGATGCCTGGATTCAGCCAAGCACGCCAGGACAGGGATTGTGCAACTGGTCTATTCAGGAGCTTGTTCCTGTGACTCTTAAACAGTAATGCTTTGTTTTATTAATTGTTGAACAATCTGATGTCTTGCCCGGGGCATCATGATTTGCTTAGGGCTGTGCTGTTATGAACATTGCGTGTTTATCATTAAATAAAAGGCGTTTTTCATGTGCAAATATTGCGATCCCTGTTTTTCTTGTTTTGTATTTTTCAATAAGATGGCAACGTGGTTATTCGCTTTATAAGCATTTTGAAGCATTTAACCATTCTTTTTGCAGGATCACATTTTCAGATGACATCCTTGAACCACCTATGACTCGTCCCGACTTCGAACGCCCGGTATTTCAGGCCGAAGAAGAGGTTGTTGAAGATGGTGACGTTCCTGAAGAACTGTCTTGGTTGGTGAAACAAGAGGAAAGAGTCATTCTGCCTCACGAAGAGATCATCGAAATTATCAATCTGGGGTCGAAAGGGGTTGAGAAGAATATTCGTATCGGAGCCGCGCTGCAGAGCGATATCAAGCGAAGACTGGTTGAAATGCTCAGAGAGTATAGTGACGTGTTCGCTTGGTCGTATGAAGATATGCCAGGGCTCGATACAGATATGGTTGTGCACCGTCTGCCACTGAAAGAAGAATGCCCGCCGGTTAAGCAAAAACTTCGCAGAACTCGACCAAATATGGCAGTGAAAATCAAAGAAGAGGTTCAAAAACAGTGGGATGCTGGTTTCCTGGCCGTGACGAAATATCCCTCATGGGTCGCTAACATCGTACCAGTGCCAAAGAAAGATGGTAAGGTGCGGATGTGTGTAGATTATAGAGATTTGAATAAAGAGATCCCAAAAGACGATTTTCCGCTTCCTCATATTGACGTGCTAGTTGATAACACTGCTCAATACTCCGTATTCTCCTTTATGGATGGTTTCTCAGGCTATAATCAGATTAAAATGGCGCCAGAGGATATGGAGAAGACTACTTTCATAACGCCTTGGGGAACTTTTTGCTATAAAGTGATGCCCTTCGGGTTGAAGAATGCTGGGGCAACGTATCAGCGTGCAATGACGACTCTTTTTCATGATATGATGCATAAAGAGATCGAAGTTTATGTTGACGATATGATTGCCAAATCCCAGACGGAGGAAGAGCATCTGGTGAATCTGCTGAAGCTGTTCAAAAGGCTTAGGAAGTTCAGGCTGAGACTGAACCCTAACAAGTGTACCTTCGGGGTAAGATCGGGTAAACTGCTGGGGTTTATCGTAAGCGAAAAAGGAATAGAGGTTGATCCTGCAAAGATAAAAGCAATACAAGAGATGCCGACGCCTAAAACAGAAAAAGAGGTGCGCGGGTTTTTAGGGAGGTTGAACTACATCGCCCGGTTCATATCTCACCTAACTGCCACGTGTGAACCATTATTCAAGCTGTTGAAAAAAGATCAAGCTGTAACGTGGAACGAAAATTGTCAAAAGGCGTTCGATAAAATAAAGCAGTATTTGCAGGAGCCTCCTATTTTGATACCCCCGGTGGCAGGGAGGCCTTTGATTATGTATTTGACAGTTCTTGAGGGAAGCATGGGTTGTGTTCTCGGTCAACACGACGAGACAGGAAGAAAAGAGCATGCGATCTACTACTTGAGTAAGAAATTTACAGATTGTGAATCTCGATATTCAATGCTGGAGAAAACTTGTTGCGCGCTAGCCTGGGCCGCCAAGCGTTTGAGGCAATACATGCTGAATCATACAACCATGCTCATCTCGAAGATGGATCCTATCAAATATGTATTCGAAAAGCAGGCGTTATCAGGGAGAATTGCCCGTTGGCAGATGGTCTTGACTGAATATGACATCCAGTATGTCTCGCAAAAGGCTATAAAGGGGAGTGTACTGTCTGAGTATTTGGCGGAGCAGCCTATTGAAGATTACCAATCGATGAGGTTTGATTTTCCTGACGAGGATATCACGTACCTAAAGATGAAGGATTGCGAAGAGCCGTTGCCAGACGAGGGACCAGAATTGGGTTCCAAATGGAAGATGATATTTGACGGAGCTGTGAACGCTTACGGTAGCGGAATAGGGGCAATCATTACCACTCCACACGGGTCGTACATCCCGTTTACTGCCCGATTGACCTTTGCAGTTACCAATAATGAAGCCGAATACGAAGCTTGTATATGGGGCTTGAAGAAGCCATTGATTTGTGAATAAAAAATCTGGACGTATACGGAGACTCAGCTCTGGTGGTGAATCAGATAAAAGGGGAATGGGAGACACGTCAGCCCAACTTGATACATTACATGAAGTATGCAAGGAGATTGTTGCCTTTCTTTGACAAGGTTGAGTTGCATCATGTACCGAGGGCAGAGAATCAGATGGCTGACGCCCTGGCCACTTTGTCTTCCATGTACAAAGTCAACTTCTGGAACGAGGCTCCCAGAATCATTATCTCTCGGCTTGACAGGCCTGCCTTTGTGTTTGCTATTGACGAGGCATCCGATGATAAACCGTGGTATTTTGATATCCTTAACTTCCTGAAGAATAAAGAGTATCCGGTTGGGGCATCCAGTCAAGATCAGAAGACTCTCAGGAGATTGGCGGGTAATTTCTATTTGAATTCGGATGGTGTCTTGTACAGAAGAAACCATGATTTGGTGCTGCTGCGTTGTGTGGATGAAAAAGAGGCAAAGCTGCTCATGGAGGAAATACATGAAGGTACATTTGGTACGCATGCTGGTGGGCATGCTATGACGAGGAAGCTGCTGCGGGCAGGTTATTTTTGGCTGACTATGGAAACTGATTGTTTCAAGTTCGCGAGGAAGTGCCACAAGTGCCAAATCTATGCTGATAAGATCCATGTGCCTCCGAGTCCTCTAAATGTGATGTCATCGCCATGGCCATTCTCGATGTGGGGAATCGATATGATTGGAAAGATCGAGCCGACAGCTTCTAACGGACACCGGTTCATTCTGGTAGCAATCGATTATTTCACCAAGTGGGTGGAAGCGGCGTCTTATGCAAATGTAACTAAGCAGGTGGTGGCCAGGTTCATCAAGAGAGATATCATTTGCAGATACGGAATCCCCGAGCGGATAATTACTGACAACGGTTCAAACCTGAACAACAAAATGATGAAGGAGCTCTGCCAGAATTTCAAGATCGAACATCACAACTCCTCCCCTTACCGACCCAAGATGAATGGCGCTGTTGAAGCGGCCAATAAGAATATCAAGAAGATCGTTCAAAAAATGGTGGTGACCTATAAGGATTGGCATGAGATGCTACCTTTCGCTTTGCACGGTTATCGTACGACGATACGCACATCAACCGGGGCAACCCCGTTCTCGTTAGTATACGGAATGGAGGCAGTACTACCATTGGAAGTTGAGATCCCTTCTCTGAGGGTATTGCGAGATGTTCAACTAGATGAGGCTGAATGGGTGAAAGACAGGTTGAACCAACTGAGTTTAATGGATGAGAAGAGGCTAGCTTCTCTAGCATACGGTCGTTTGTACCAGAGCCGAATGAAGAAAGCATATGATAAGAAGATACATCCGCGGAGCTTTCAGACGGACGACCTTGTGCTGAAAAGGATTCTCCCGCCGCAGGCAGATCACAGGGGCAAATGGACCCCCAATTACGAAGGGCCATACGTTGTCAGAAAAGTCTTTTCAGGAGGAGCGTTATTGTTGTCCACCATGGACGGTGAAGACTTTGCGTCGCCTGTGAATTCGGACGCAGTTAAAAAATACTTTGCTTAAAATTGACCCGCTGGACAGAAAAAAGAGAGTCCAGGCAAAACTGGGGCATCCTGGCGAACCAAAAATAGAATGAAAGGTTCGGGCAAAAATTAGGGATAAAATGGAAAAATGTACACCAGCGAAGTTGAAAACCTACACTGGGCGGCTTCGGCAAAAAAGGGTATCCCGGTGAACTGAAAACCCGTAAAGGGCGGTTCACGCAAAAGTTAGGGATTTGAAAAGCAAATGACTGCGGTCCGAATTTGATACTGCATTGAGCTTTGGTGCGGGAGAATATACTTGAGGGGTCGATTATCAGATACAATCTCTTCGGAAGTGTGGATACCGGGAAAGCATTAGAGTCGGACGAGTCATAGGAGGATCAGCTCGTGATGTTCGTCTGCATCCCGTTGCCGACATGTGTACAGATTTAATTTGTCATATATTTATGCTTCTTGTGCATACTTGTATATTTGTTATGCGTAGCTTCCTCTTTTCAAGAGTTACATCCCGTGTACAAAACTCCGCCCATTCAGGGGCCCAATCAATAAAATATGTTATTCAGTATTCGATGCTGGCTCTTTACTGTTTTGTGCATGATAAACGCCTAGGTTTGATGAAACTAGCATGTGCATAACGTCACTGGCCCTTGCCAACAATTGCTAAAACTTTGAATTAACTGAAAATAATGCCAACCCGAATAGATTTGGTTGCATAGACTTGTCTTGTCTTGTTTGTGTTGTTGCAGGGTTCATAGTCGTGTGAAGAGGACGATCAAAAGATTGCAATGACGAAAGACTCAATCCCCACGTAGGTCGCGATTCTAAGACAACAATGTTCCTCACTGAAGAAGGATCAAATTCCCCAGCTAGTCGTAGCTCATCCAAAAGGGCATTCTCCAGCCGAGTCGTTTATCCTCAGCAGAGTTTGGCGATTCCAAGATTGTAGGCTGTATTCAGACGGTGTATCTCAAGCAGAGTGGTTTAGCCGCAGAAGATTAATATTTGAGAGCTGTATTCAGACAGTTCACCTTTCCCCGCAGGGTCATTTACTCTCTCCCAGCGGAGTCAGTTGATTTTCCCTAAGAGAATCGTTTCGTCCCCAGCAGAGTTCTCTTTCCAGCAAGTGCTTTCTTTCCTCCCAGTGGAACTCGAAGATTAAGGCTCTCCCCGGCAAAGTTGGTTGCACCCTGGCATTTATTTTGCCGAAATACGGTGTGATATCCGTTCACTCTCCAGCAGAATTCCAATCATATCAGGCGCATATGCTATTCTCCAGCAGAGTTATATGCCCCAGCAGGGTGTTACTTCAATAAGGTGCTTGGTTTAAGTCCCCAGTTTCCCAGCTGAGTCGACTTCACTCTTCCAGCATTTATTTTGCTGGAATAATTCTGTAGCACATGGCTATCCCCAGCGGAGTCGGCATTGTCTTCAGCATTTATTTTGCTGGAGCAGCTCCTGTATCTCAGCCGTTCGAGTCTGCATTGGCATCGGCATATAGTGTCACATTTGCATCCAACAAATAAAAGCAAAAAACGCATAGCATTTCCATGTCGAATGGAGCATTGCGCCAGTGTCAAACATATGCATTTTGAAACAGGAACCAGGTGAGCTAACCGTTTGTTTCAAGTATTGCTCTCTTGTAAGTGGAAAGAGTTCTTGCTCAAATGAATTGCCGAACCTTCGAGGTCTCGACGTGAGACATTCCATGAAGTGTCAGCTTCGGCATTATTCCCCACAGAGTTATCGTGACGAAGTTCTCTTATTCTCCGAGCAGAGTTATTGGTGTTAATTTCTCTTGTTTTTCCGCCAGAGTGAGTAGGCAAAATTTCTCCTCATTCCCAAGCAGAGTTATTTGTTATCAAAGGGTTTCCTGAATCAGAATTTCAGAGGCTGCCGTCGGTTATCAGAACAGGCATCCAGTAGTTTGGTGTCCAAATATCCCCAGTAGAGTCCGCTTCAAAGTTGCTGTAACGTCAGTGCTACGAAGTTTGTGGGTCGGGACCAGTGGAGAAATGAGTCCTGACGTGGACAAATTTATTGACGGGATTTCTTCGTGCTAGAGAAATGGGTGTCCTAACGTGGACAGTTTTATTTCCCTGGGCTGATAGGAGGTGCTAGTCCTAACGTGGACGAGTTCGATTTCTCAGAATTGATAGAACGTGGAGTCCTGACGTGGACGTTTCCTCAAGTTGACGATATGTACTAGTCCTAATATGGACAGATTTGATTTCTCGGTATTGATTGAATGTGAAGTCATGATGTTGACAAAGCGGATTACTCTTCGTGTTGGTGTCCTGACGTGGACCATTTTATTTCCAGCAGATATCTCTATTCGTAATGGTGAAATGTGCGTCCTGACGTGGACAAGTTTATAGTTCTTCGTGTTGTCAAGATGCGAGGGTCCTGACGTGGACAAATTTATCCTTCTTCGTGTTGTTGGCGAAGTGTGTGTCCCGACGTGGACAAGTTTTATTTCCTCAGCAAGTCAAGAGGTGAGTCCTTACGTGGACGAATCAAGGCGAAACGAGAGTCCTGACGTGGACAAGTTTATTCCTTACGTGGAAAGATGAGTTTATTCCTTACGTGGAAAGATTGAGTCCTTACGTGGACATATCAAGGTTGAATTCCTTACGGGGGAAGAAGACGCATTCCTTACGTGGAAAGATTGGAGTCCTTACGTGGACAAATCAAGAAGAAAGTTATTCCTAACGTGGAAAGGTGGGTCCTAACGTGGACGATGTAGTCCTAACGTGGAAGAATACGGAGGTTGATTCCTTACGTGGAAAGAAGATTGTTTCCTTACGTGGAAAGATAGAGGTGATTCCTTACGTGGAAAAAGAAGTTATTCCTTACGTGGAAAGCTTGGAGTCCTTACGCGGACAGATCAAGAATTTTATTCCTTACGTGGAAAGAAAGATTTTATTCCTTACGTGAAAAATGATGTATTCCTTACGTGGAAAGTTTAGTCCTGACGTGGACAGATTCATAGAAGAAGTTGGTTTCCTTACGTGGAAAGATGTTATTCACAAGATGAAAAAAAAGATGTGTTCCTTATGTGAAAGAGTTTAGTCCTGATGTGGGCAGATCCAGACGAAGTTATAGTCCTAACGTGGACGGTGTTATTCCTAATGTGGAAGAGTTTATTCCTAACGTGGACGATTTATTTCTGACGAGAAGGCAGACGAGCCATCCCCAGCAAAGTTGTTGAAGTTTTTCCGAGTTGACGGAAGGAGGAGTCCTAACATGGACAAAATTCTATCTCTGCGCTGATAAAATCTTTTTCAGGCTGATCCCCAGCACGAGATCAGTGGGTTGCTGTAAACAGTTAGATTCAGTTGATGAATATCATTCCCCAAACAATGGTGTAGTTCATTTCTGCGATTGGCAAATTTCCGGGTTCTTAGTATTCAACCGTCTCGTACCTCGAATGTCTGAAGGCCGTTCGCTCTTCACCCAATCAGGTCCAAGTCGCTTGAATAGGGGCAGCTGTTGCACCCTGTCGTACCTCGAAAAATACGATCCTCGCGATGGCCGCGGAAAAAATACTGTTCGAAACAGAGTCGCCACCGAACTTTATTCATTCCAAGGATGGAATAGGAAAATATCGATAAAACCGTTAAAGAGATAAGAACATGGTCGTCGCAACCAATATTCTAGGTTCGGGAGTCGGTTACGCAGAGGGAAGGTATTAGCACCCTCTACGTCCGTTGTACTCAACGGGAACCTCTTGATCGATTCGAGAGTAAAGTTAACTATGCTTGTTTGTTTTCTTCTAAAGATTCTCCTACAGGGAAACGGATGGTTTTAAGATAGGGTGCTCGCCAAGGATTGGGGCCCTTGTGCCTACGTATCTTACATTCGAGAGGGAATGAAGAATCAGAGCAGCCGTAGTTCGGCTAACTACGGTAAAAGGTTTGTGTTTGGAATGAACGAGAGTTTAGATCGCATTCTAACTGCTAAACATTGGCTTGTCTGCTCGCTAGGGGAGGCTGAAGCACGAGTTCATATGTGCGGAAGAAAGGACTAAACAATGTTCTTTGGTAAAAGGTAGGTATGAGTTGAACGAGAGTTTAGGTCGCATTCTAACTGCTAAACATTGGCTTGTCTGCTCGCTAGGGGAGGCTGAAGCACGAGTTCATATGCGCGGAAGAAAGGAACTAAACAATGTTCTTTGAGAAGAGTTATTTTGGTTGGAAATCGCACGAGGGCGAGGAATTTAGTGTTTAGAGGATAGTTCAATCGCACGGGGGCGAGAAAGAGAGAGTTAGGTTGAATAGGTAGTTAGGGTTTCGATTGCACGGAGGCGAAGAAGATAAGGTCGGTTAGATATTTTGAGGGAGAATGACGACTACTCGATAAACGAGACGTGTAACATCCTAATTTTTCCATACACTAAATAATATATCTAGTTAGATTTGAGATTTTAACAATGCTAGTTATTAAAAATTAAATGTTGAAACTAACACTTATAATAATTAATTTATTAATTAATTACTTTTTATATTTATTACTTTTATTCTTCAATTTGAATATCATCGTTTCATTTTATAAACTAAACTTTGAAATTTAAATTGGTACTTAAAACCCTTAACTTTAAGTTAATTAATTATTCATATTATTATTATCATTATTGTTGTTCTTGTTTTGTTATTATTAATTGATTTTATTTTATTTGAATATTATCATTTTACTCTATAAACCAATTAATAAATAAAATAATCTTAAGACAATAAAAATATCAAATAACTATCCTTTTTACTATTTTTATTATTATTAATATTATTAACATTTTACTTTTTATAAAAGAAATATATATCTCATTTTCTATTAATATCCTACATAATATTATGTCATGAAATCAAGCTCCCATACCTTTGTCATAAATTATTTTCACAAAGTCATACTAGAACACCTAAAGCACTATTGATGAAAGATTAGTAAATATTTGATAGAGACATATTTACTAGCAAGAGTTGAAAAGTTGGAAGGTATGGGCAAAAGATGATAAATTATGTTATTTTAATATTTTACAACTAGTATAAATAGGGGTCTCTTCCACCCCATTTTCATTCATTCATTCACAAATCATCTTTCTTACTTCTTTACTTCTTTCCTTCTCTAATTTCTTCATATAGCAATATTAGTTTTAGTTATCGAAGTTCCCACGATATCGGTTCGTAACCTTTAGAGTATTTTGTGGTAAAAGTTCTTCTAAAGTTTCAAGGGAGTTTTATACGTCAAAGTTCTGCCCAAATCATTTTCATAAGTAATCGGTTCTTGGCAAAGATCGAAGACAACACTTGTGGACTTTCAACAACACTCAACAAAAGGTGGGGGCAAGATTTCGTATACGATTGGGACGGTTAGCGTAAAATAACTTAATATATATGTGTGTAGTGGTGACCTAAGCCCTACTAGCGATAAATAATTAAGGAGAGCCTATTCTCAAATAATGATTTTCACAAATCACTAGGCGAGGTTACGCCGGCCTTAATTAATTATCATAGGAATAATCTTTGACAATTTGGTATTGTATTGTGCTTGCATTATTCGGTTAATTTTATAATTGTTTATTTTATTTATACTTGAATGATTGTGATTGATAGATTAAGGAAATAATCGGTTAATGAGAGAAAAACATTGCTAGATATTAAGTAATTGATCCCCATTAACATAAGGAAAGTTGGATACAATGAGTAGTTATATTTGGTTGGGTTCTGGCTAAGGAAAGACTTGGTCGACTATGCCGTTTACAGTCCACCTCTCTTACCTGGGAAGTTAACCATACAATTACCCATTATACAAACTGAACTTATTATGTAAGGACAAAGATCAAATATGGCAAGACATTGGATGGATTTGGTACTCAACCTAAGTATCTAGATAATAAGTATAACTTGAAAAGTTGATACGATAATTCCCCATTATTAACTTAATACTTATGGCTAAGAGTTGCCACAAGATGAGTGAGTGATCATATAGACTTGCATTAAGGAATGTGTAAGTCCACCGCCGTGCGGTATGGGACGCACGAGGTTGATCAGTCGCCTGCAATCCCGACGGGGATTATTATCTATGCATGCTAGGCAAGACAAGGTTCTTGGCCTGAATTCTCAGGGACGATCGACTTATAACACCTAGGCTCCATGTGAAGTTAGGTGGCGTAGCTCTTGGTAATTGGGAGTACGTTGGTGGCATGTGGTCTAGTGATATCTGATCTTGGTAAATGGGATAGATATCATTGACAGCGTTTAGTGGCCTGAGTCAGCATATAGTTCAGGGATGCATTAGAATAAATAAAGTATATGTAATTGTGGGTATAAGATACGCTTGTTTGTATAAATATGGTTTCCATATATATTATTATTTTACACATTCATTCCCACTTTTAAACTTGTACATGAATCTTAGCCCTGTGTCATTTTTGTTTTGCATTTTGGATTATTTTATGACGATCAGACGATGAGCTCGAATCTTGCGTACTTCCCGACAACTCAGAAGGAAAGGATATGAAGTGACGTGGAGATGTGTTACTATAACATCTAGATTGGGAGCTGTTAGTGTTTTGTCAAACGCTAATCACATCCCTACTACTACAGTCAGTATAAGTGTCAGTCTTGTTGGACTTAGGAGGTCCCTTTTGGTATGCTTTCTTTTTGGTTTCCTTTCTGTACTTTTATTTTATGTTTTATCTATGTGGCAAGGCCGCTAGTCTTAACGGTGTCAAACTCTGTAAAATATATTTGAAGCATATGTATGTGAAACAGTATGTTTTTAAATAATTAAGTATTGTCCTTTAAAAATTTCAAATTTTTCTGTATTTTTATAAGGTTTCATTAGAATTCCACTAATGGGACATAGGCTGTCTCATTTAATGGTATCAGAGCTGGTCGATTCAGCTCGGACCGTAAGTGTCTAGAATTATACTGACTGTATCAAGTTGGATTCCAAACTGGATGATAACTTTTCTTCTGTGCATTGAGTCTTCATCTTGAGAGCCTTCTAGTATAATGGTCTAGGAAACTTATTTAGCACACTTTATTTTTCCTCCCCAACGGTCACAAACCCAACGGTAACGTAACGGACACTTCACAAAATTCACTTTATAAATACTTCACACCCATCCATTATTTTCATATCAATTCCTAAATATTTATCTATACCTTTCAAATGGCTAAATCCTTTCTTTTATTCATCACTCTTCTTGTCATTATTTTGTTTGTTATTGGTATCATCAAGCATGAAGAATTAGGTAAAGATTTCGTAGCAATAATGATAATTATAGTTTTACCACTATTAGTCTTAGCTTGGTTTACAAGTAGAGGTTTTTGAATGAGACATGGTCACGATTTTTGTAATCGTTGTTATTAAATAAATTGATACATTTTTGTTTATACATTAAATGTTGATTATGTTTTCCTGAATTCTAGTTATATTTAAGATATTAATTCAACATTTTAGACACAATTATCCCTTGCCTGTGGGAGACTTGATAAAAATCCTTATCGATGAATCATTCATTGGGATATAAATATACATAATTGTTATGTTCTTTATGTCTTGTGAATGATTGAACCTAATAACTATTCCTTTTCAGGAAGTTATGGTTCAGAACGTCAGAGGTGCGAGGCGTGGTAGGAGTGCTGCTAGAGGCACTACTAGAGGTATACGTAGGAATGCGAGTGATGAAGTTACTCCTGAAGGAGCACCTACCATTCCCATTGGACGAGAAGATCATTCCCAAACTGGAACGAACTCTCAAGCTGACACTCGAGATGTTCGTGAACTTGCTGCAGCTGTGTTAGTTCAAACACAACAAAATGCTCAAATCCTGCAAATCACTCGAGATCATCAACTCTTTCAGCAACAACAAAGGGAAATGGTGCATGAGGATACAGGATTGAACTCGTTTCTGAAAGGAAAACCACCACAGTTTGGTGGTGACTTTAATCCGGAGGGTGCTGAGAAATGGTTGCAAGAAATGGAGAAGATATTTTCTTTCACTCACTGTAGAGAGAATAGAAGGGTTGGTTATGCAACATTCATGCTGACAGGCGATGCTGAAGCTTGGTGGAGAGGAAAGTATAGATTATTGGAAGAGGAAGGAAGAGAAATCAATTGGACCTTGTTCAAAGAAGAATTTTTGGGGAAGTATTTTCCAAAGTTATGTAGGAAAGAGAAGGAGAGAGAATTTCAGAATCTACGTCAAGGTGTGATGACGGTGGGAGAATATACTAGGAAGTTTGAATCCTTGCTAAAGTATTCTGAGTTTTACCGCTTGCATCCAAGGGAAGAATGGATGTGTGAAAAGTATCAAGATGGATTGAAATATGATATCCAGAGGGCAGTTTTACCTCTGCATATTATGCGCTTTGGTGAGCTAGTAGAAAGGTGTCTGGAGTTGGAAGGGATTG
The DNA here is from genome assembly GCA_963859935.3 of Lathyrus sativus. Classification (NCBI taxonomy): domain Eukaryota; kingdom Viridiplantae; phylum Streptophyta; class Magnoliopsida; order Fabales; family Fabaceae; genus Lathyrus; species Lathyrus sativus. The sequence goes on along the minus strand of OZ012739.1, from coordinate 445,119,926 downwards.
ACAATAGGAAGAATCAATATGGATCAGGAGGATCAACCCAAAACAACAATCACAAGGGCCACTTTAACCGAGGCCACGGAGGAAGAATCCAACGAGGGGGTAGGCCATATCAAAGGCCTACACCTTATCATAACCAGGATTCTAGAAGGTTAATGTTCAAGTGTTACAGCTGTGGAGGGGCACATCTTAACAAAGATTGTCCAAATAGAAATATTGGAACTTGTTTTCGCTGTGGTCAGAAAGGCCACTTTCTCAAAGATTGTCCCCAAGGACAAAGTCAACCAACAGGCCAGAGGAGCGGCCTAATAAACAATAACAACATAGGGAGAGCAAGAAATGGAGGCCCAAGTGTTGGTCAGAGACCTCAGAATCAAAATAAGCCAACCACAGGAAGAGTATTTACAATTAGAGGAGCTGAGATCTCAAAGTCAGCTGGGTTAATTCAAGGTATGTGTTTAATTGGAGATAAGTTGGTATCAGTTTTATTCGATTCAGGAGCTACACATTCTTTTATATCTACCTCTTGTGCTGAATTTTTGGGATTCGAAATTGTTGATCACGATTATAAGTTGACTATCACAACTCCCTCGGGAGAAAGAATGGTAACTTATTCAGTCTGTGTAGACTGTCCAATAATCTTAGAAAATAGAAGATTCTTAGTAGATCTTGTGGTACTCCCGCTACAAGACCTAGATGTCATCTTAGGAATGGATTGGTTATCAGCCAACGATGTCAACTTGAGATGCAAGGAGAAAATTTTTACATTTGGAGAAGATAGTGGAGAAATCAGCAAAGCTGAAACCCTCACTCAAAGTTTTATGATGCTATTCTCCATGTCAGTAGGAGAAACCCCTAGTGTGGAAAATTTTCCCGTAGTCTGTGAATTCCCGGAAGTCTTTCCAGAAGAAGTTCCAGGTTTACCACCGGTTAGGGAAGTGGAATTTTCTATAGACTTGGTTCCAGGAACTGGACCAATTTCTATATCTCCTTATCGAATGTCACCCTCAGAGCTTGCGGAGTTAAAGAAACAATTAGACGAGATGTTAGAGAAAGAATTTATTAGACCAAGTGTATCGCCATGGGGAGCTCCAATCTTGTTTGTGAAGAAGAAGGATGGTTCTTCTAGACTTTGTGTGGATTACAGACAACTCAATAAAGCCACTGTGAAAAACAAGTATCCTTTGCCTAGAATCGACGACTTGATGGATCAGTTAAAAGGAGCATCAGTATTCTCAAAGATTGACTTGAAGTCTGGATATCATCAGATCAGGGTGAAGGAAGATGATATTCCAAAAACAGCTTTTAGATCCCGTTATGGACACTATGAGTACTTAGTTATGCCATTTGGTTTGACTAATGCTCCAGCAGTATTCATGGATTACATGAATAGGATCTTTAGGTCATACTTAGATCAATTTGTTGTAGTTTTCATTGATGACATTCTGATTTATTCCAAGAATGAGGTAGAGCACAGAGAACATTTGAGAATTGTGCTACAGATATTAAAGGACCTTCAATTGTACGCGAAATTCTCGAAATGTGAATTTTGGTTGAAGGAGGTACAATTTCTTGGTCATGTAATTAGTAAAGAAGGTATTGCAGTAGACCCAAGTAAAGTCGAAGCAATAACAAAGTGGGAGAGTCCAAAGAATGTTGGCGAGATTCGAAGTTTTCTTGGACTAGCTGGATATTATCGGAGGTTCATTGAAGGATTTTCAAAGATCGCTTTGCCCATGACTCAGTTAACGAGGAAAGGTAAAAACTTTGAATGGACTAAAGAGTGTGAAGAAAGTTTTCAGAAGCTAAAGGAAAGATTGACTTCATCACCAATACTCATCTTACCAGACCCATTAGGAAATTTTGATGTGTATTGTGATGCGTCATATCAAGGTCTTGGGTGTGTGTTGATGCAAGAAAGGAAAGTGATAGCTTATGCATCAAGACAATTGAAGGTGCATGAGAGGAACTACCCAACTCACGACCTAGAGTTAGCGGCAATTGTGTTTGCCTTAAAGATTTGGAGGCATTATCTTTATGGATCAAAGTTCACTGTGTTAAGTGATCACAAAAGCCTGAAGCATTTATTTGATCAGAAAGATTTAAACATGAGACAAAGGCGCTGGATGGAATTCTTGAAGGACTATGATTTTGAGTTGCAATATCATCCCGGAAAGGCCAATGTTGTAGCAGACGCTTTGAGTCGAAAGAAACTTCATGTATCTGCAATGATGTTGAAGGAAGAAGAGTTGATTGACAAATTCGTGGATTTAAACTTAGGAGTACATCACAATGAAGGAAGTATATTCATAGGCGCTATTGTCGTGTCTAATGAATTTCTGAAATGGATCAAAGATGAACAACAACTTGATGACCGTCTAGTGAGCATAAAGGAAAATATAAGAAATGGTCAAAATGGAGAGTTTAACATAAGGAGTGATGGAATCCTAAGGTTTAAAGAAAGGTTGTGTGTACCTCAAAATCAGGATATTCAAAAGTTGATTTTGGAAGAGGGCCACAAAAGTAAGTTGAGTTTTCATCCAGGAGCCACAAAGATGTATCAAGACTTGAAGAAAATGTTTTGGTGGGTTGGAATGAAGAGACATATAGCAGAATATGTTCAAAGTTGCTTGGTATGTCAGAAGGCAAAGATTGAACATCAGAAGCCAGCCGGATTGCTACAACCTTTAGATATTCCAGAGTGGAAGTGGGACGGAATAGCCATGGATTTTGTAACCGCTTTGCCTAAGACTCAGAAACAACATGATGCAATTTGGGTGATCATTGATAGGTTGACAAAGAGTGCACATTTCATTCCCATCAACCAGACGTTTAAATTAGAGAGACTAGCTCAGGTATATGTAAAGGAGATTGTTAGATTGCATGGAATACCTTCAAGTATAGTCAGTGATAGAGATCCCAGATTCACATCAAATTTTTGGCATCAGTTGCATTTAGAGTTAGGAACAAAACTGAGGTTAAGTTCAGCTTATCATCCCCAAACGGATGGCCAGTCTGAGAGGACGATTCAATCGTTAGAGGATTTGTTGAGAGCTTGTGCTCTTGAACACAAAGGAAGTTGGGACGAGTTCTTACCATTGATTGAGTTTACTTACAACAATAGTTTTCACTCAAGTATCGGCATGGCTCCATATGAAGCATTATACGGAAGAAAGTGTCGTACACCTTTATGTTGGTATGAGGTTGGAGAAAATAAAATATTGGGTTCAGAATTCGTGCAACAAACGACAGATCAGGTTAAACTTATTAGAGAAAAAATGAAGGCAGCACAGGACCGTCAAAAGAGTTATAATGATAAGAGGAGAAGACCTTTGGAGTTCGAGGCAGGAGATCACGTGTTCATTAGGGTAACTCCTAGGGCGGGAATTGCACGAGCAATCAAAACTAGGAAGTTAACACCAAGGTTTATCGGGCCTTTTCAAATTCTACGGCGGATTGGACCTGTAGCGTATCACATTGCTTTGCCGCCAAACTTGTCTAATCTTCATGATGTATTTCATGTATCACAACTGAGGAAGTATTATCCGGACCCTTCACATGTCATTGAGCCTGAAACTGTGGAACTTAGAGATAATTTGGAATATGAGGCTATACCTGTCAAGATCTTAGATCATCGTATTAAAGAACTTCGTGGAAAGCAAATACCATTGGTTAGAGTCGTGTGGGATGATGTAACTGGTGATTCTACTTGGGAAAGAGAAGAAGACATGCGTCAGAAGTATCCACATATGTTTTAGGTACGCTAAATTTCGAGGACGAAATTTCTTTTAAGGGGGGTGGTAATGTAACATCCTAATTTTTCCATACACTAAATAATATATCTAGTTAGATTTGAGATTTTAACAATGCTAGTTATTAAAAATTAAATGTTGAAACTAACACTTATAATAATTAATTTATTAATTAATTACTTTTTATATTTATTACTTTTATTCTTCAATTTGAATATCATCGTTTCATTTTATAAACTAAACTTTGAAATTTAAATTGGTACTTAAAACCCTTAACTTTAAGTTAATTAATTATTCATATTATTATTATCATTATTGTTGTTCTTGTTTTGTTATTATTAATTGATTTTATTTTATTTGAATATTATCATTTTACTCTATAAACCAATTAATAAATAAAATAATCTTAAGACAATAAAAATATCAAATAACTATCCTTTTTACTATTTTTATTATTATTAATATTATTAACATTTTACTTTTTATAAAAGAAATATATATCTCATTTTCTATTAATATCCTACATAATATTATGTCATGAAATCAAGCTCCCATACCTTTGTCATAAATTATTTTCACAAAGTCATACTAGAACACCTAAAGCACTATTGATGAAAGATTAGTAAATATTTGATAGAGACATATTTACTAGCAAGAGTTGAAAAGTTGGAAGGTATGGGCAAAAGATGATAAATTATGTTATTTTAATATTTTACAACTAGTATAAATAGGGGTCTCTTCCACCCCATTTTCATTCATTCATTCACAAATCATCTTTCTTACTTCTTTACTTCTTTCCTTCTCTAATTTCTTCATATAGCAATATTAGTTTTAGTTATCGAAGTTCCCACGATATCGGTTCGTAACCTTTAGAGTATTTTGTGGTAAAAGTTCTTCTAAAGTTTCAAGGGAGTTTTATACGTCAAAGTTCTGCCCAAATCATTTTCATAAGTAATCGGTTCTTGGCAAAGATCGAAGACAACACTTGTGGACTTTCAACAACACTCAACAAAAGGTGGGGGCAAGATTTCGTATACGATTGGGACGGTTAGCGTAAAATAACTTAATATATATGTGTGTAGTGGTGACCTAAGCCCTACTAGCGATAAATAATTAAGGAGAGCCTATTCTCAAATAATGATTTTCACAAATCACTAGGCGAGGTTACGCCGGCCTTAATTAATTATCATAGGAATAATCTTTGACAATTTGGTATTGTATTGTGCTTGCATTATTCGGTTAATTTTATAATTGTTTATTTTATTTATACTTGAATGATTGTGATTGATAGATTAAGGAAATAATCGGTTAATGAGAGAAAAACATTGCTAGATATTAAGTAATTGATCCCCATTAACATAAGGAAAGTTGGATACAATGAGTAGTTATATTTGGTTGGGTTCTGGCTAAGGAAAGACTTGGTCGACTATGCCGTTTACAGTCCACCTCTCTTACCTGGGAAGTTAACCATACAATTACCCATTATACAAACTGAACTTATTATGTAAGGACAAAGATCAAATATGGCAAGACATTGGATGGATTTGGTACTCAACCTAAGTATCTAGATAATAAGTATAACTTGAAAAGTTGATACGATAATTCCCCATTATTAACTTAATACTTATGGCTAAGAGTTGCCACAAGATGAGTGAGTGATCATATAGACTTGCATTAAGGAATGTGTAAGTCCACCGCCGTGCGGTATGGGACGCACGAGGTTGATCAGTCGCCTGCAATCCCGACGGGGATTATTATCTATGCATGCTAGGCAAGACAAGGTTCTTGGCCTGAATTCTCAGGGACGATCGACTTATAACACCTAGGCTCCATGTGAAGTTAGGTGGCGTAGCTCTTGGTAATTGGGAGTACGTTGGTGGCATGTGGTCTAGTGATATCTGATCTTGGTAAATGGGATAGATATCATTGACAGCGTTTAGTGGCCTGAGTCAGCATATAGTTCAGGGATGCATTAGAATAAATAAAGTATATGTAATTGTGGGTATAAGATACGCTTGTTTGTATAAATATGGTTTCCATATATATTATTATTTTACACATTCATTCCCACTTTTAAACTTGTACATGAATCTTAGCCCTGTGTCATTTTTGTTTTGCATTTTGGATTATTTTATGACGATCAGACGATGAGCTCGAATCTTGCGTACTTCCCGACAACTCAGAAGGAAAGGATATGAAGTGACGTGGAGATGTGTTACTATAACATCTAGATTGGGAGCTGTTAGTGTTTTGTCAAACGCTAATCACATCCCTACTACTACAGTCAGTATAAGTGTCAGTCTTGTTGGACTTAGGAGGTCCCTTTTGGTATGCTTTCTTTTTGGTTTCCTTTCTGTACTTTTATTTTATGTTTTATCTATGTGGCAAGGCCGCTAGTCTTAACGGTGTCAAACTCTGTAAAATATATTTGAAGCATATGTATGTGAAACAGTATGTTTTTAAATAATTAAGTATTGTCCTTTAAAAATTTCAAATTTTTCTGTATTTTTATAAGGTTTCATTAGAATTCCACTAATGGGACATAGGCTGTCTCAAGACGTCAGTCTCGCAACCAATTAGTTGGGATATCGTTGGAATGCTAGATCCCAACGACACCTTTTTCATTCAATTAATTAGGAAATTGTATTTGAATGGACAATGGCGGTATTTGTCCAAATAGTTAGGGCGCGTGTTTTATGAACGAAAGTTCGAATGACACGCTACCTAAGGCGTACGCCTCAATAGTTGTCATTCAAGAATTCAAGGAGTGCGAGACTCCAAGAACTCAGTTCTTTCGTAATTTGATTAAGAAATGATTTGAGTTTAACGTATGGTTTATAAGAGTATATGAGGTTTAGACTTGATAGCACGAGGATGATGAACGAGGTTAGACGGGTTGAAAAATTAGGAGGAATGACGACTATTCGATAAGCGAGACGTCGGCCTCGTAACCAATTAATCGGGATATCGTTGGAATGCTAGATCCCAACAATACCTTTTTCATTCCATTAATTATGAAATATATTTGCTGGACAGTGAATACTTATCCAAATAATTAGAGGAGGTATTTTAAGAACGAAAGTTTGAATGGCACACCATACAAGGCGTACGCCTCAATAGTGATCATACTCGAATTCAAGGAATGCGCGACTCCAAGAACTCGATTCTTTCGTTGATTTAATTAAGAAAATAATTTGGGAAATATTAGCGTAGGTGGACTGGGTGCACTAGGTATTCTAGAAATATAAGATTGGAAGTAAGAAAAGTTACCGAACGGAGTGGTTCCGCTGACCCTTGAAATTGCGTGCAAGCTTTAGTTCCAAGCTCCTCCTCTTTGATCTTTTTGAAATATGGCTCGAAAGAAGTTGATGTTTGAATTTTGAGTTTTAAACGTGTGCACTAGCAAAGTGGACTAGTCTTCTAAGTGACCAACTAGAAATAATTGATCAAATAGGTGTCACTGTGAGGAAGCCCAGGATTAAGCTTTAAAATGTTGTGTATGGTGATCAAAGGTTAATGACTTTGACTAAATCGAGCAATTTATTTTGAAAAGGATTTAAAGATTTTGAAAAGAATTGAGCATTTTAAAAATGAACAACCGCAACTCAAGGCGTGCGCCTCGAGAGTAGTCATTCGAGAATCCAAGAAAGGCGAGATTCAAGAATTCAATTGTTTTGAAATTTGTTTTAGGAAAATAGTTTAATTTAATTAAGAAAACTAATATTTATTTTCATATATAAAATTAATTAATCAATTATAAAAAGGTTCTGAGAAAAATTAATCATAATTAATTATTTTGAAAAAAAGGTTTAATATCTTAGACAAAAATTTTAACTTAACTAATAAAGTATAATTTTCTAAGAGTTTAATAAAAAAATCTTTATTTGATAATAATTTTGGAATGTATTTTTTAAAAAAAAGAAAGAATAATTGAAATTTATTATAAAAAATATCTAATTAATAAAAATTATTTTAAAAATATCTTTTTAGAAATTTCAATTAAATTGAATAATAATAAATAAATAAAAAAACATTTTGGAAACCGAAAGACGGAACCACCACAACTCAAGGCGTACGCCTCGAGAGCGGTTGTCCAAGGACCCAAGGGGTGCTAGACCCCAAGAGTTCACTACTTTCGATAAATTAATTAAGAAAAGTTATTGGATAATATTAATCAGAAATACTTAGTTGATACTCCAAATGAAAACAATTGTAGCCAACAGTATAATGGATATGATTTGAATGAGCAATGAATGTAAAAATAAAAATGATGGTAAACAAGTATTAACAAGAGAATTAATTAGTTAAATTTATTTTAAATAACTAATTAAGTCCATCGTTTAATCACATTATTTAATTATTGAAACAAAATTTCATTAACTAGTTTAATTTAAATATAAAAAAAACTATTTCATTAGTTAATGTAAACACAACTAATATTGACATGAGAATAAATAAAAAAAACTGTAAGTGGATAAACTAGGAGAGTCTGAGTTAGTTTAATGATGATTTCTATAATATACTAGTCCAAAACGTTATGCACCCACATAAGCGTCGAATACTGCATGGTTACATTATATAAACACCTGCAATGGCATTGTTGACTAATCCATATACTGTCATACATTAATCTAACAATAAAGTGTAAATAAGCACCCAAAAACTTTTCTTAAGGAATAAATTATTATCCAAACAAACTCACAGGAAAAGTTACATTTTTTAAAAAGATAACAATACACATATCCATTAAATGGAGTGAATGTGAGAGAATAAAAAAAGAAGAAGATGAACTCTGTCATTTTAAGTGTACTGCTAATGAATCATCAGGCATGCATTATTATGAGCATCGACAAGCAATTTATGAATGTATTTAACAAAATAGCAACAATCCAACGTACCCTCGCGTTACAACTGGAAATAAGACGTAACCGACATCTGTTATGCTTTAGATCACCGGTGTCAAAATTCACAAATCAAAATAGAAACAGCAGCCTCAGTAGAATCAAAATAAACAGCAGCATAATCAAATTCAAATCAAAGTCGAACGAAACCAAGAGTTACCAATGTTGTCGTGTCTGTTAAATCAGGGCGCTTCACAGTGTTCCAATTGCGCATAAAAAGCAAACGCAACCTGTAGCTAGCAAAGTGTAAAACTGACAACAAATAGATGATAACTAAAACAGTCGCGTAATCAAATCGAAGGCGGTAACAAAATTAAAGCAAAACAATCCACCAATAAGCACCAACATCAAACTGTCACAGACATTACCAAAACAATCATCAAACAACAACTACGAGCCATTTTCAAAACTCACAAATAATAAAACAAACCGACAATAGCTTGAAACAGACACAAAGCTAATCAACCTCTAGGTAACAGGAAGCCAACTAAATCGTATATCCGATATATAGCATAATAGTACAATGAATATATTTGAAATAGAATGGTTTACAAATTACCGACATTTCAATGTAGTTGCGGATGATGAATAATCCTGCGGTAGCAACCGCACAATGCTTGCACGTTAACATCAACCTCAAAAATTATCAGTGATGCGGCTAAGTTGTAAGTGAACGGTCGATGTTCAGTTGTTGTTGCGGTGGAGATGTATTGTTCCAATGTTGTCGCTACACATCGCATCTGCAATTGCTATTGCTGCTTAAGTTTGTAGCTAACATGAAATCAGCAGGGCACGATCGTATAGCCGCTTCTCCATGAACACTTGCGGTTGCGGCATACTGCATATTAATCATGGACATCAACCAGAAAACAGAAAAAACTTCACATGTTCAAGACAACATGAACTCGGTTTGCTATTCGGTTACGCGAAGCACTCGACAAGTCTTTTACAGTTCACGTTTTTTTGGTAAAGGTTTTTGCAAAGAGGGGGAAAGCTCATTGAAGGTTTGTAATGTGAATGGTTTAATAATGGAAGAGGATAATCGAAGGTTCTGGTAGCGGTGTTAGTGAGCAGAAAGAAGAAATAGGGTTTCGTTTGGGATGATGGTGGGCGGCGGAAACGATGGGGATGAGGTGAAGGAAGGGTTTGCGGCTAGGGTTTTAGATGTTGAATGGGAAGATGAGTTAGGTTTTTCGGCGGCCGATTTGGGGATTCTCCTCTCTCCATGAAGATGAACAGTGACCACATTTATATCCAAGTTTCTCATCCAATAACCCTAATTTTCTCCAAAATATCTACCTGTCCTTTTTTACATTCTTTTAATTTCAGATAATGGGCCTGATCAATCCCTTCATAACGGGCCTGCTTCAAATCCAGCTCTTTTTTCTTTCTTTTTTTAATTTTCATTGACATTAAAACTAGTTAATATAAACTAACATCTAAAATACTAATTAGTATAACTATAAAAATTAATATCTACGTTAACAATTTTAAATAAGCATTTACAAAAATATGAAAAACAAACTAAAATAAAAAAGCAATAGTAATTATTTATTATTAACAATTAACTACTAATTTTAAATCTTAAATATTAATAATACTAACAAGATAACCAAACTGATATTTACAAAACTTTAAAATAAACGAAACTAATATTATGTACCTATATATTTAAAACATAAACTAAAATATTGCTGATTATATAAATTTAGAAAAGAAATTACGAAAACATAAATAGAATAAAAAATTCAAAGACAACTCTAAGCCACGTGTCACACTCTTATTAGACAAAAATGGATAAAAATTTAAAAATCAACCAATTGCAAGCGGACACGTGTCTAAATAACCGGAAATTAAGTAAACAATGTAAAACAGAAAATAGAATCGAAAAAACAAAAATACTTGAAAAGAGGTAGGACAAATTTAGGGTATGACAGATGCCCCTATCTAATTGCCTTAAACCTGAGAGAATGAACAACTGCATGGCGTTCATTCTTAGGGTGGAAGTCAATTAGATACAAGAAGACCCCGAAATTTGTCCGACAAGGAAGTAAAAATGCAAAGAGGTGGGATATACCTGAACGAGATGGCAGGATGCAAAATAGATGAACGAGATAACCTGATATTCTCTGGGTGGTCGAAGCAGTCCCTCATTCGTTAAGACTCTTCGATGATACCAAAGCAGTATCTCGAACAAAAACTTGAGATTCTTCGGGTGATCGAAGCAGTACCTTATCCATTAAGGCTCTTCGATGATACCAGAGCAGTATCTCGAGTGATAATTTTGCTGAGGAATAGTTGAGCTAAAATCCTGCCAGAGGAAAAGCGTTGCCCAAACTCTGCAGGGGAGAAAGCCTTCAAGAAACTTTTTAAGGATAACCTCTGCTTGGGGAGCGATAAGAGCAACGACTGCTGGGAACCATCATTATCAACTGTATGGTTAAAGAATGGCTTGCTGGGGAATAGAATTCCCTGAACTCGTGCGGGGTATCAACTCTGTTTAGAGAAATATTGCCGACTTTGATAGAGGACCGGTCAGGATACTCATGAACTGATCCTGGATCCTGTTATGCTATGTCGCTGGGGATAAAATGCAATGCTTTGTATGATGCGCAAATATGCAATTAAAATGCAACTGCTATGGAATGCAAGATGTATATGTAAATGATTTATATGCAATGCGTATGAAGATGCAACTGGGTAACATATTAAGGTAAGGCTTTATTTCTAGTTTTCCACAAGGGATTATCTTTGGTATTAGGTGAAACAAGGTGAAAAGATTTACGGGGTATATTGGTTTATCAACTCGGGGGTTGAGAAGAACAAATATACTATCGACTCGGGGGTCGAGGATAAATCAGAACAACAAGTCAGCTTGAGAATTGAAGAAGAATAGCAAATATCGACCCGGGGGTCGAGATAAAATAAAGGCAATATCGACTCGGGGGTCGAGGAAATAACGACAAATATCGACTCGGGGGTCGAGAGAAAAAGATAACAAAGATATCGACTCGGGGGTCGAGAAAATAAAGACATATCAACTCGGGGGTTGTAGAAAGATAAATATCGACTCAGGGGTCGAAGGTAAAGGAAAATATCGACTCGGGGGTCGAGAAAAACAAAATATCAATGCGGGGGTTGAAGGAGGAAAAGGAAAATATCGACTCGGGGGTCGAGAAAATAAAGACATATCAACTCGGGGGTTGAAAGAGGAAATGATCATGCTATGTATGCGTATGATACATGTCAATTATATGATGCATATGTGAATGCAAGTAGGAGATTGTTTTTATGAAGGTGCCAACAAGGGTGGACTTTGGGTGGTTCCAAACAGGGTTGGACTTTAGGGGATGCCAAGCGGGGTTGGACTTTTATGGTTGCCAAACAGGGTTGGACTTTAAGAGATGCCAAGCGGGGTTGGACTTTTAATGGTTGCCAATATAAATTGGACTTTAGGAGATGCCAAGCGGGGTTGGACTTTGGTAGTAGCCAATACAAATTGGACTTTAGGAGATGCCAAGCGGGGTTGGACTTTTAATGGTTGCCAAACAGGGTTGGACTTTTTGAGTTTTAAGGGATGCCAACAGAAGTGGACTTTATTTGGTGATATTATTTGACTTCCCGACACACGGTATCTGACAATGATATGCTCAGAAGACAGATATGGAGGCTCTCGGATGCCCCAAGTTAGATCCCTTGCAGAAGTTGTGCACTCGTTCTTGTAAGAACCTAGCTTCTAGCTGATATGCCTTGATGGCTTGCAAATGTTGAGCGCAGCGACGTAACCAAGGCATGTTGAGCGTAGCGACGTAACCAATGCATGTTGATCGTGCTTTTGCTCTGCCCCGAGGCTTTTGACGCTTGTTGTGAACTCAACAATTACTGGCGTCTGGCACGGTTTGCTTGACCAACTTGGATGCAAGAAGGGAGTTGCCCCTGTTCAATCTAGCCTGCCCCAGTCTGTAGGGTATTTGAAGATTTTTCCTTAAAGATTTATACCATGACATGGTCTGCGATGATTGCCCCAGTGTCTGGATTTTGCAACAGTATGCCCCTGTTTGAAACTCGGAAGAACTTGCCCCAATCTGAACCTTGTAGTGGTTTGCCCCGGTTTAAACCTCAGAAGGACTTGCCCCAGATTCGCAAAGTTATGAGAAAGTCTTGATTCAGGTTAACACCAATGAGTGATCAAGTTCTTCTTTGATTGCACTTTGTTGGAATTTCCATAATGCCAAGTACTGACTTGCAGTTAAAAGTGTTCATTCAAAAAAATGGTAATTTTAATGTGACATTTATGCAAAATTTGAAAGGATCATTTATTGGGAATGATGTGGCAGTGTGTGACGAGCGGACTATTAGTCCAAACGCAGTGCTAATTTATCTAGTGCGAAAGATATAGCAAGAATAATGACACCAATGCTGGCGATTAGCAATCATGTGAGGAGTCAGGTTACACAACCTTGCTGTAGTTATGCTTTCAGAATAAAACCCCGCCTCAATTAGGTCTTTTGAGGATTGTATCGTGGTCTGGTTCATGGTTATAGAAACAAAGGATATTAGGCTCAAAGTATGATTTGGTACCCACCCCTTCTTCGTGATAATCTCCATACCTATGTTCAGTTAATTCTGCAAAAGTTTACCTTGACGGTGTAAGCTAGACGGTTCAAGGTTTGCCTGAAATGGCAGCCACCTTATTTTGACGGATGTCAGTAACCCCTTGATTTGGGTGGCCACTGAATCTTATTTTATTTTTGTAGAGGGTTTGAGTACCTCCTTTTGGTTTTGTTTTTTTATCCCTAACTTTTGCATGGACTGGTCTTGCTTTTCGAGTCCATCGGGATTGCCCTGATTTTTTTGCCTAGGTCTCCTTTTGAGGTGTTCGACTTAGCAGGCTTTTGAATTTTTTTTTTTGTGTTTTGAAAGGCTTATGACTGCCAAGTCGTGTGGTCATTGACAAACAACCATCTTGTATTTTTTGCTTTTTGAATACGTAATCAGGTTAACTGAACACTAACTATTCCCCAGGTTAAATGTAAGGGTTTATAGATCCGAAGGAAACTCCTACTTCTAAGCTCGAAGTGGTTGACTAGGGACTAACTCCTTATCTCTCCAGTATTTAGGGGTTTGAAACAATGCCTGTACATCATTAGCGAGATTTTATCCAAAGCATACTATCAGCAATTATGGGTATTTTATTTTCGTCATCCTCCCTCAAATCTTTGCTAAACAGCAGTGCGATAAAGGAAGTGGAGTGAGAAAAATTTTGTGATTTTTTGCAATGAGTGAGAAAACATGAGTGGATACGAATGGATTTGATCAAAAGCATGCATAATCATCACATTAACAATACCATTAATAAGAAACAATGTCTAAAAGCAAGTAGCACTCAACATAAAGGAAACTACAAGTGCACAAAAATGATAAGGAAACCGCCAGTATTGAGGAACTGGGCTCTTCTTTCTTGCTTCACAGTTGGGCTAACTTTTGGTAGTTGTTTCATATTGCCTTCTTAGCTCAACCTGATTCTGTCTCAAGTGTTCTTTCTAGCACTAAGTCAAGTTCATTACTGGTGTCGGGAGATCAACCGCGGATTATGGACAAAGGATGGATGAGCTTTCTGGTTTTGGAATATGATGTACGATGCAAATGAGACGCAGATGCAATGATATGCGAATGCAGGTGCTAACAGGATCCAGGATAACATAAGCAGGTCGAAGCGCCCTAACCGGTGGACTATACAAGGTAAGTTCTAGATTCTGTACCCACAGACCCACTCACGGGATAGCTTCTATGTTGACAGATAAGGTTCCCAGGATCATGGACACCAATCGCATCAACATTATGCAACAGGCTAGTTGTATTATAACGAGAGTACGATAGGGTCTCTCCTGAGCGGAGTCCTCATGCTAGGCACACGAGGAGCGAGTCCTCGGAGACTAATACTACACGACCACCAATATAGAAACTGGTTCTAAGAGTGGTTCCCAGAGTCATGGACCCTTCATGAATCAAATCGTGCAACAGGCTAGCTGCGTTACGATAGGATCTACGAAAAGGTATATTCTGGAGGAGCTTTCATGCTAGGCACACAAGGAGCGAGTCCTTGGGGACTAACACTAATTACTACCAATTCTAAACTATGTTTTCTCTCTTATTTTTCCAAAGCTCGGGTGTAGAGCTTTACTTGCAATGCTATCCCCGAATCCAGCAGGCGGATATAATAAACAACATACGATAGAAAGAAAAAACAAGAAATAAACAATAGGAGAAAATAAGCATAAAGAAAATAGTTAAGCAAAAGGTTAGTACTCTTGAATCGAGTCAAGTTAGGCTAGACTCTCTCTTGCATAGGGCAATGATAGTCCCCAGCAGAGTCGCCATCTGTCGTACCTCGAAAAATAAGATCCTCGCGATGGCCGCGGAAAAAATACTGTTCGAAACAGAGTCGCCACCGAACTTTATTCATTCCAAGGATGGAATAGGAAAATATCGATAAAACCGTTAAAGAGATAAGAACATGGTCGTCGCAACCAATATTCTAGGTTCGGGAGTCGGTTACGCAGAGGGAAGGTATTAGCACCCTCTACGTCCGTTGTACTCAACGGGAACCTCTTGATCGATTCGAGAGTAAAGTTAACTATGCTTGTTTGTTTTCTTCTAAAGATTCTCCTACAGGGAAACAGATGGTTTTAAGATAGGGTGCTCGCCAAGGATTGGGGCCCTTGTGCCTACGTATCTTACATTCGAGAGGGAATGAAGAATCAGAGCAGCCGTAGTTCGGCTAACTACGGTAAAAGGTTTGTGTTTGGAATGAACGAGAGTTTAGATCGCATTCTAACTGCTAAACATTGGCTTGTCTGCTCGCTAGGGGAGGCTGAAGCACGAGTTCATATGCGCGGAAGAAAGGACTAAACAATGTTCTTTGGTAAAAGGTAGGTATGAGTTGAACGAGAGTTTAGGTCGCATTCTAACTGATAAACATTGGCTTGTCTGCTCGCTAGGGGAGGCTGAAGCACGAGTTCATATGCGCGGAAGAAAGGAACTAAACAATGTTCTTTGAGAAGAGTTATTTTGGTTGGAAATCGCACGAGGGCGAGGAATTTAGTGTTTAGAGGATAGTTCAATCGCACGGGGGCGAGAAAGAGAGAGTTAGGTTGAATAGGTAGTTAGGGTTTCGATTGCACGGAGGCGAAGAAGATAAGGTCGGTTAGATATTTTGAGGGAGAATGACGACTACTCGATAAACGAGACGTCAGTCTCGCAACCAATTAGTTGGGATATCGTTGGAATGCTAGATCCCAACGACACCTTTTTCATTCAATTAATTAGGAAATTGTATTTGAATGGACAATGGCGGTATTTGTCCAAATAGTTAGGGCGCGTGTTTTATGAACGAAAGTTCGAATGACACGCTACCTAAGGCGTACGCCTCAATAGTTGTCATTCAAGAATTCAAGGAGTGCGAGACTCCAAGAACTCAGTTCTTTCGTAATTTGATTAAGAAATGATTTGAGTTTAACGTATGGTTTATAAGAGTATATGAGGTTTAGACTTGATAGCACGAGGATGACGAACGAGGTTAGACGGGTTGAAAAATTAGGAGGAATGACGACTATTCGATAAGCGAGACGTCGGCCTCGTAACCAATTAATCGGGATATCGTTGGAATGCTAGATCCCAACAATACCTTTTTCATTCCATTAATTATGAAATATATTTGCTGGACAGTGAATACTTATCCAAATAATTAGAGGAGGTATTTTAAGAACGAAAGTTTGAATGGCACACCATACAAGGCGTACGCCTCAATAGTGATCATACTCGAATTCAAGGAATGCGCGACTCCAAGAACTCGATTCTTTCGTTGATTTAATTAAGAAAATAATTTGGGAAATATTAGCGTAGGTGGACTGGGTGCACTAGGTATTCTAGAAATATAAGATTGGAAGTAAGAAAAGTTACCGAACGGAGTGGTTCCGCTGACCCTTGAAATTGCGTGCAAGCTTTAGTTCCAAGCTCCTCCTCTTTGATCTTTTTGAAATATGGCTCGAAAGAAGTTGATGTTTGAATTTTGAGTTTTAAACGTGTGCACTAGCAAAGTGGACTAGTCTTCTAAGTGACCAACTAGAAATAATTGATCAAATAGGTGTCACTGTGAGGAAGCCCAGGATTAAGCTTTAAAATGTTGTGTATGGTGATCAAAGGTTAATGACTTTGACTAAATCGAGCAATTTATTTTGAAAAGGATTTAAAGATTTTGAAAAGAATTGAGCATTTTAAAAATGAACAACCGCAACTCAAGGCGTGCGCCTCGAGAGTAGTCATTCGAGAATCCAAGAAAGGCGAGATTCAAGAATTCAATTGTTTTGAAATTTGTTTTAGGAAAATAGTTTAATTTAATTAAGAAAACTAATATTTATTTTCATATATAAAATTAATTAATCAATTATAAAAAGGTTCTGAGAAAAATTAATCATAATTAATTATTTTGAAAAAAAGGTTTAATATCTTAGACAAAAATTTTAACTTAACTAATAAAGTATAATTTTCTAAGAGTTTAATAAAAAAATCTTTATTTGATAATAATTTTGGAATGTATTTTTTAAAAAAAAGAAAGAATAATTGAAATTTATTATAAAAAATATCTAATTAATAAAAATTATTTTAAAAATATCTTTTTAGAAATTTCAATTAAATTGAATAATAATAAATAAATAAAAAAACATTTTGGAAACCGAAAGACGGAACCACCACAACTCAAGGCGTACGCCTCGAGAGCGGTTGTCCAAGGACCCAAGGGGTGCTAGACCCCAAGAGTTCACTACTTTCGATAAATTAATTAAGAAAAGTTATTGGATAATATTAATCAGAAATACTTAGTTGATACTCCAAATGAAAACAATTGTAGCCAACAGTATAATGGATATGATTTGAATGAGCAATGAATGTAAAAATAAAAATGATGGTAAACAAGTATTAACAAGAGAATTAATTAGTTAAATTTATTTTAAATGACTAATTAAGTCCATCGTTTAATCACATTATTTAATTATTGAAACAAAATTTCATTAACTAGTTTAATTTAAATATAAAAAAAACTATTTCATTAGTTAATGTAAACACAACTAATATTGACATGAGAATAAATAAAAAAAACTGTAAGTGGATAAACTAGGAGAGTCTGAGTTAGTTTAATGATGATTTCTATAATATACTAGTCCAAAACGTTATGCACCCACATAAGCGTCGAATACTGCATGGTTACATTATATAAACACCTGCAATGGCATTGTTGACTAATCCATATACTGTCATACATTAATCTAACAATAAAGTGTAAATAAGCACCCAAAAACTTTTCTTAAGGAATAAATTATTATCCAAACAAACTCACAGGAAAAGTTACATTTTTTAAAAAGATAACAATACACATATCCATTAAATGGAGTGAATGTGAGAGAATAAAAAAAGAAGAAGATGAACTCTGTCATTTTAAGTGTACTGCTAATGAATCATCAGGCATGCATTATTATGAGCATCGACAAGCAATTTATGAATGTATTTAACAAAATAGCAACAATCCAACGTACCCTCGCGTTACAACTGGAAATAAGACGTAACCGACATCTGTTATGCTTTAGATCACCGGTGTCAAAATTCACAAATCAAAATAGAAACAGCAGCCTCAGTAGAATCAAAATAAACAGCAGCATAATCAAATTCAAATCAAAGTCGAACGAAACCAAGAGTTACCAATGTTGTCGTGTCTGTTAAATCAGGGCGCTTCACAGTGTTCCAATTGCGCATAAAAAGCAAACGCAACCTGTAGCTAGCAAAGTGTAAAACTGACAACAAATAGATGATAACTAAAACAGTCGCGTAATCAAATCGAAGGCGGTAACAAAATTAAAGCAAAACAATCCACCAATAAGCACCAACATCAAACTGTCACAGACATTACCAAAACAATCATCAAACAACAACTACGAGCCATTTTCAAAACTCACAAATAATAAAACAAACCGACAATAGCTTGAAACAGACACAAAGCTAATCAACCTCTAGGTAACAGGAAGCCAACTAAATCGTATATCCGATATATAGCATAATAGTACAATGAATATATTTGAAATAGAATGGTTTACAAATTACCGACATTTCAATGTAGTTGCGGATGATGAATAATCATGCGGTAGCAACCGCACAATGCTTGCACGTTAACATCAACCTCAAAAATTATCAGTGATGCGGCTAAGTTGTAAGTGAACGGTCGATGTTCAGTTGTTGTTGCGGTGGAGATGTATTGTTCCAATGTTGTCGCTACACATCGCATCTGCAATTGCTATTGCTGCTTAAGTTTGTAGCTAACATGAAATCAGCAGGGCACGATCGTATAGCCGCTTCTCCATGAACACTTGCGGTTGCGGCATACTGCATATTAATCATGGACATCAACCAGAAAACAGAAAAAACTTCACATGTTCAAGACAACATGAACTCGGTTTGCTATTCGGTTACGCGAAGCACTCGACAAGTCTTTTACAGTTCACATTTTTTTGGTAAAGGTTTTTGCAAAGAGGGGGAAAGCTCATTGAAGGTTTGTAATGTGAATGGTTTAATAATGGAAGAGGATAATCGAAGGTTCTGGTAGCGGTGTTAGTGAGCAGAAAGAAGAAATAGGGTTTCGTTTGGGATGATGGTGGGCGGCGGAAACGATGGGGATGAGGTGAAGGAAGGGTTTGCGGCTAGGGTTTTAGATGTTGAATGGGAAGATGAGTTAGGTTTTTCGGCGGCCGATTTGGGGATTCTCCTCTCTCCATGAAGATGAACAGTGACCACATTTATATCCAAGTTTCTCATCCAATAACCCTAATTTTCTCCAAAATATCTACCTGTCCTTTTTTACATTCTTTTAATTTCAGATAATGGGCCTGATCAATCCCTTCATAACGGGCCTGCTTCAAATCCAGCTCTTTTTTCTTTCTTTTTTTAATTTTCATTGACATTAAAACTAGTTAATATAAACTAACATCTAAAATACTAATTAGTATAACTATAAAAATTAATATCTACGTTAACAATTTTAAATAAGCATTTACAAAAATATGAAAAACAAACTAAAATAAAAAAGCAATAGTAATTAT
This sequence comes from Lathyrus sativus, assembly GCA_963859935.3. Taxonomy (NCBI): domain Eukaryota; kingdom Viridiplantae; phylum Streptophyta; class Magnoliopsida; order Fabales; family Fabaceae; genus Lathyrus; species Lathyrus sativus. The sequence goes on along the minus strand of OZ012739.1, from coordinate 445,100,132 downwards.
TTATTATTAACAATTAACTACTAATTTTAAATCTTAAATATTAATAATACTAACAAGATAACCAAACTGATATTTACAAAACTTTAAAATAAACGAAACTAATATTATGTACCTATATATTTAAAACATAAACTAAAATATTGCTGATTATATAAATTTAGAAAAGAAATTACGAAAACATAAATAGAATAAAAAATTCAAAGACAACTCTAAGCCACGTGTCACACTCTTATTAGACAAAAATGGATAAAAATTTAAAAATCAACCAATTGCAAGCGGACACGTGTCTAAATAACCGGAAATTAAGTAAACAATGTAAAACAGAAAATAGAATCGAAAAAACAAAAATACTTGAAAAGAGGTAGGACAAATTTAGGGTATGACACACCCTAAAATTTGCTCAACCTTTTCCAATTGGCTTATGTTTCAATTGCATTGGCATTTGCATATAGAGTCATGTACATAGCCTAACCATTTGCATAGCATAGCATAGCATAGCAGATCATCCAACAAGGGACCAAGCATTATTCTCATCTCTATGAGCCTATCAAGAGGTTATTATTCTAATTCAATCTCATTCAAGTCATCAGAAAGAATTTGAAAGTTAGGAAGTCAATGGATCAATCAGTGCATCTATCTCCTATCTGAGGGTATCTGAGGACCATCAAAGAAATTGTGAGCTGTGGATTGAGCATGGAGAGTATGTGGGCATCATGGGAGACTTATAAAGTCATTTGGAGAAGGAGACAAGTCATTGGTGTAGTCACAAGAATGGCAGTTGAAGACAGTCAACTAGGGTTTCATCTGGGTCAACCCTGGGTCAACTCTAGGTCAATTGATTGATTGAAAGGCATTGAGGTCTATTGGAGAAATGTGGGGTTCATCATTTGACATGTAAATAAGGATATGTTGTTGTGATAAGAAGAAATCAAGATAAATCAAGGAGAAGAGGAGTTTCTAAATTAGGGTTTCTGTGTAAAATCCCCTAGTTTAGGTCAAATTTCCAAGCAAGATAAGTCAAAATTCAAGCTTCAAATGGATCCTTGGTCAACATAAAACTTGTAGGGGATCTCAAGAACTTTAATTTGAGTGGTGGAAGACATTAAGGAGATTTATAGAACTCAAGTTATGGTCCTTGCAAGATACAGGTCATCTGAGGTATCTGAAATTTTGTCTGTGAAAGGGACTTGTCTTCCAAGCAATTTTTACCCCTCAAGGAGATTTCAAATGGATTTCTTGTCAACATAAGAGTTGTTCCTAATTGTCTTAGCTTTCTAGAAAGGTATGGTATGCCTTCATATGAGTTGTGGAACTCTACTTATGGTCTTGGCAAGCAAAGGGTATTTTGGTCATCTGAGGATTATAGGTCATTCTTAGCCTATGCCTAAAACTCATACAAGGAAGCTTCAAATGAAAAACTTCACAACATCAAAGTTTCTCAAAATGTCATTTTAAGTCTATAAAAGAAGTCATGAAAGTTTGGAAATGCATGGAATGAGACTTGAACAAAGTTGGTGAAAAATGACCTAAAAAAGGCATATAAGTTGAAAAAGTTGAAATGAAAAATTGGTTTGAGAGATCTACAAATCCAAAATGGGTCATCCAATATACCAAATTGATTCCAAACATCATTTTAGAGACATTGGTTCAGCCACTTTTTTGAGTTAGGGGTAAAATTTTGGACTTGCTTTGTATTTTTGTTGCTTGCATAATAAGGCAAGTATGGAAAACTTGGCATAAGTGAAATTTCAAGGCAAGGAGATTGGTTTTTTTCACACACACCATGCCAATAACTCATGAGAGGAGATTTTGACACAAATATACAAAGGATGCAAGCATGATATGAGATGATTCAAAGTATCATCACATGAGAATTCCATGAACTTTCCACCACTTTCTAGAATCCTCTAAGATCATTCTACAAGCTTCTAGATCTGTCTATCCTCATCTATATATTGAACTGAAGCCATTGATGCAAGGGGTTGGTGAAAAGAGTGTGAAGAGAGAGTGATATACCATTTTCTCCATTTTTGCAAATCAATCTCAAACTCCATTTTCTTCTTCCTTTCCATTGAATTTTTCTCACCAAATCAATTCCTTGGATCATATTGAACACATACACATAGATTAAAGTGGCCATTGATGAGTGTTTGAAGGTGTAGCTTCCAAATTGCAAGTGAAGCAAGTTGGATCCAATCTCACAGTTCAAGCATTGTCCATCCAAGATCTTGCAAACAGAAAGATTCTCAGCCATTGAAGACCATTTGTGACCAGTTTCAAGCATTGGATTGGAGTGTAGATACATCTGCCATCACCATTTTTCAGGTTTGCAAAAGCATTCGAATCCCTCTATTTATGCATTATTAGATGAAATGGCTAGGGTAATCATGTTTAGAGACATTAGGTGATTGATCCCTGAGAATTAGAGAGAGTTCTATGAGGTTCCATAACAGGGTGATGGTTCTTTGATGATCAAGATTAAGCTGGATATTGAATTATAATGGTCGTGTAATGGTTTGTTAAGATCAGTGTAGCATGATGAGCAAGATAGGATAGTTAAATTGGAGAATTGTGAGGTTCCATTGCAGTGCATCATGAGGGAGTCAGATTGTTACACCTATCGGGTTTCATTATGGAGTTGGTTTTAATCCAAACTAAAGGTACCATTGTGTTCAGGGGAGAGAATAGGGCAACTTTGCTTTTTACAAGTCTTGATTTCATGGCCTATGGAGAGAACACGAGGAGCTTGAAGATTCATGCATGGAAGTTGTAATATTCTGCAAACCCTAATATCATTTTGGGATGATGGCCATGCACCGTTGGATCCATTCAATTATTTGACCTTTTAGACTCATCGTGTGGCTGATATTTGAAGCTGGAAAACGGAGGGAAAGACTCAACGTGAAACGCAGCGTTACACTAAACGTACCATTCTGGGCCTGGATCCATATTCCTATCCCCACCCCCAATTGGAAGCCCAATGCCAAATGAACTTGATTTTGTTGCTTTTCGCACCGAGGTTTTATTATTTTTTTCTTTTATTTTTCAATTGTTTTCTGAATCGTGCTGGGCCTTAGTGCAATTAATATTCGCGCCCCCCTCATCATGGCCCATCTAAGATTTGAACTGGGCGCCATTGCTTATAGCACCCCCTCCCCATTTTATTTCTATTTTGTGTTTTTTAATTCCTTTATATTTTTCTCATCTTTAAAAAATCATAAAAAATGGAAAATTTGATATTTTTAATTCCTTCTTTTTGTGGTAGGTCAATAATCCTGTCTAGAAAAATGTTAAATAATAAAATTGGCATTTTATTTTGTTTTAATATTTTTCATGCATTTTTCTTGTAAATAGCATTTTGATGAGTTTAGTTTAGTACTCAAATTTGGTGATTTTAGTTTGAATAGATGCTTTAGTATTTTTAATCCATTCTATTTAGGTCGATTAGTTTAGGACTTCAACTTGTATATAAGATTTAATTCATATTTTTAGAATTTAATCTTAGGTGATTTGAATAGGTGATATTATAGTGTTGAAAATTAGGGTTTTAAGTGAGCATAGGGGGGAATAGATTAAATTCTTTTAGGAATTTTCATTTGATTTTTGGGGTATGGGACTATAGGGGTTATGGGTATAAGATAGATCCCTTAGAGAATATTAGGATTCCCCTACTGCTATTAGTATACTGCTATATTTGATTGATTGTTTGGTGTGCCCTCTTTAGGGTTATCGTTTTGTCTGTGTGGGGTATTGGGATTGTTTGGGATTTGGGGAGAGCTGAAGACCTGTGATGATGAAGCCCATTGGAGGATTAAAGACTGAAGGCCAACTTCCAGAGTTGATGAGGAGTATCTCTTGCTGGAAGCTGTTGAAGTTTGTAGGATCTAGGAGTTAGGCAGAGCCCTAGAGTAGACAACTTGATTCTCAAACATGGAAGGTCTTGACTGCATCCATTCTTCTCTGTGATGCAGAGTCGCTCTAAGACACTCACCCCCTTCCTTTGGAAGGCTTGGTGCTAATGTTTAAGGGATAGAACTCTTGAGAGAAATATTCTTTGTGTTGATAGCAGTGTGTTTGCCACCCTTGGTGGTCAACTACTTGTTTAACACCCAATTTATTCCCGTGATTGATTCCTCAGCTTGGAGGTTGGGACTTGAAGCAAAGCCACTGGGAGATTGAATATTAAAGACTGATGATTGTTTGAAGCCTGTGGGTTGCAAATGCTGATGAAGACTGCTTTGCTGTTTAGCTTTTGCTGTTTTAATTTTGATGTATTGTGTGAATTTCCCGGACTGTATTGTTTGCTGTTTACCCTGTTGGGTTGAAAGTGAAGTCTGTTCACTTTTTCCTATTGGTTTCTAGGTTCGAGGTTGAGTGGGACTCCCTTGCCTCGCTTGTATTGTCGCATTCATGCATTTTACCGCTTTATTGTATATATCTGTTATTGTTTCTGTTTTCGTCTATTCCCTTAGGATCTCTGTTTCTCTCTGTGCAGGAGAGGAGCATGATAGACATTAGGTCTTAACCCATGCATGATAACATTAGGTTAGTTTGATTCCCTTCGCAACCGTAGGTTAGAGTTCTGTCTCTTCTTCCTCAAAACAAACAGAAAAACACAAATAAAGATTTCGAACACAATAAAAGACACTTCTTCCGTAAAAGAATGTGAACTCATCAAAACGTCATTTTTGTCCGCTTGGACTGTTAATCAGAAAAACCTTTTTCAGAAGGAATAAAAACAATCAAGACAGACTTGTGTCGTACGTGGCCCGAACTACGTTTGCTCTGATCTTTCATGCTGTATGAAAGTATGTAGGCATAAGATGCGATATCCTAGCGAGCAACCTTCCCCTCCTTTCCCGTAGGTAGGCGAACTACGTTGACTCTGATTTCTCGTTCCTGACGGGAATACGTAGGCATAAAGTGCGATACTTTGCCGAGTCATTTTATTTTCTTTTAACCCCAGACCCTTAGTTTAGATAGAAATAACAATCCATACCCGAAAGCAAGCGTGGATCCCGTCGAGTACGACTGACGTGAGGGGTGCTAATACCTTCCCCTTGCGTAACCGACTCCCGATTCCAGGATTTGGTTGCGATGACCATTCCTTTCCCGTCTTTGCGGTAGGTTTACTCTGAGCGTTTCCTTTCCCTCCGTTGGGATAAATAACGCACGGTGGCGACTCTTCTGTTCAGCCGGCGCCGATTTTCGCAGTAGCGACACTATCAAAATCCTAAAAGCCAAATTGGTGGACTGTTGGATCATTGGTCATTTGCAGGAACCCTAATATTGAGTCGTGCCCGACTTTGCTCAAGGCGTAGTTTAGGACACAATGCACACACACGGCTTTCTCTTGGGCTACTTGACAATGAGACCCCTTTATTTCATGCAATCCCGTGTAATTTACATGTACCCCTCTCTCATTCCGATGTATGTTTCGTATTTCTTTGACTATCGGTTTATCTCCTAGGAGCACCCATAGGGACTACAGCGGATCGAACTATTTTCAAACTAATTCTCGATTCGTCATCGAACCATTTTCAAACACCTTGTAAGTCGAGTGCTCATACGCATTCGCCATCAATCTATTGCACACACTTCACTGTGGTTTCGATATTGGGGGCACCCTTAGGGACTAGTATCGTTTCTCACAACTCGACTCTTGATGCGTAAGTCAAGTCGATTCTTTTTCTCAAACCATTTCCATTCCCACACGTTTTGCACGCGATAATAAGTCAAACCCTTGATCCAACGTCAAGCGGATTTTCGTAACAAACTATCAATCAAATAACAATAATTTAATTATTTTTAAGGTGTAAAGAGTGGGTTCAAGTCTTTGATCTTGCTTTCGGTTGTTTGGATGCGAGTTATCTTATTTGTGTGTGAGAAATTGACGCCTTTAAATAACATTAACGACCCGACAACGTTCAACTATTGTTCAACTACTCATCATTCCAAACACCACTCAAACAACCTTCTTTTGCAATGAAAAAGAGAGAGTTCCAAGTCTTTGGTTCGCTCTCCCGATTACTTGGGTCCGAGAAGTCTTTCTTAAGCTTCAAGTAATCGTCATCAGTTCAAACTCACCCTTACAACCCTATCTTCAAGATGAAAAAGAGAGAGCTCTAAGTCTTTGGTTCACTCTCCTGATTATTTGGGCCTGAGAAGTCTTTCTTAAGCTTCAAGTAATCGTCATCCGTACCCACCTTCAAACTCATTCAATCCCGTATTTTTTTCGTGGTCGTTAACACGAACTACGACTGCTCTGATTCTTCATTCTCGTCCGAATGTAAGATACGTAGGCACAAGATTGCAACTATCTTGGCGAGCTACCTTCTATCCATCCTCCTGTTTTCCGTTTCTCTTCGTGGTTGTTACCACGAACTACGACTGCTCTGATTCTTCATTCTCGTTCGAATGTATGATACGTAGGAACAAGATTGTGATGATCTTGGCGAGCACACTTCTACCTTTCTCCATAATTCCCTCCATATTCCGTTTCCCCCATCCTTTTCTATAGTCGAACTACGACGCTCTGATTTCTCATTCTCATCCGAATGAGCATACGTAGGCACAAGGGTTCAATCCTTGGTGAGCACCATATCCTCTAACCATCCCCTTCCTCTTATCGTGTCTTTATAGTATCGTTTTAGTATTGAGAAGAGAAGAATTAAGCTTAGCTAACATCCATCACAACTCGAAATAAGAGGTTCCCGTTGAGTACAACGGACGTGAGAGGTGTTAATACCTTCCCCTTGCGTAACCGACTCCCGAACCCAGGAACATCAGGTTGCAACAGCCTTGTTCCTTCCGCTTTTAAGAGGTTTTCTTAATATTTTCCTCTCCCGTTCATTCGGGATAAATAAAGTTCGGTGGCGACTCTGTCGAACCACATTTCCGCGCCTTTCGCGCAAGGGTGGCATTTTCGAATGAATTTTTGAGGTGCGACAGCTGACGACTCTACTGGGGACTATTGCTCCATGCAATAGAGATTCGAGCCTATCTTAGTTAGATTAGTGAGCTTGTTAGCTTTGTTTATCAATTCTTCTCTTTTCGTTTATTCATTCATTTGTATCCTATTCTTATTTGCTTGTGCTTGTGGCATTGTTAGGTTGTTATGCTTATGGGTACTTTGTGAGATGGGTCTACACCCGAGTTCGAGTAAAACCCTAGGATTAGGATGATGGTTGTATAATGGAGACTTACGTGGGCTCTTTCACGTTGAATTGAAGCGAAAACCCCTCTTGGAGTAGATTCTCTTGGAGATGTTGTTGTTGTGGTGAGTCTTTGCCATAACAATAACGTTTTTGAGCCTGAATCGTTGATCCCAAGGACCATTAACCATTTTATCCATGGTGGTTGGTAGTGTTGATTCCTTCTGGGATTAATACGAATGCCCCAATCAGATGAGATCCCTTGAACGTATTACTTCCTTACAGTAATATTTTCAACCTCGATCTATGCCTCTGAGAACCTTTTCTAGAACCCATGTGTCGATGGTTATGTAGTTGATGCCTCCGAGAAGTATTTCTCGTGTGGAAGATACGAAAACCTCACCTAGAGGAGATTCTTTTGAGGTTGTTATCATCGTGATGAGGCTTTGTCATGGCTATGAGATCTTGGAAAGATATCCATGACTCTAGGAACTTACCCGTTTTAGAATTCTACCCGTGGGGTTTCTTTGAGCAATGACTGTGGTCCTTAATCTGTTCACCCGACTAACTTCAGAACTGTTTGAATTTGTGATCCTGTGATCCTGGATCTTGCATCTTGCATTGCATATCATTTGCATTGCATCGCATTTGTTGTGCATCTTGCGTTTTCTTTCCTTTAGTAGTTTTCTCATTTCTCCGTTCCTTCTTATCCAGTAAATCAAGTTGATTCCTCGACACCAGTATGCAGCTAGAAGCCAATACTAGATGGAGCAGATTCAGTGAGAGCAAGTTGCCATCAGAAAGTAGTTGGAATCCCTCAACGGAAAGATTGATCAGATCTTCGAAGCCCTTGCCATAACCAGAAAGGGATCAGAACAATGAGCCGCTCAACGACCGCGTCAGCAAAATCAACGAAGGAAGGGAAAGCCAAGTGGAGTCTTTGATCGACTGCCAATGACTTATGCTCAGATCCTTGATCAATTGTTGGAGAAAGAAGCCATTACTCTGAGAGACCTAGCTCCTCCAACTGTCATTCCTGCCGACTATGACGCAAATGCTCATTTTGAATTTCATAAGGGCGCTCCAAGTCATATTATTGAGAACTGCAGAGCTTTCAAGCACAAAATTCAAGACCTGGTTGACGAGGAAGTTCTCACCTTTGATGGGAAGTATCTCAGCATTATCAACAACCCCATGCCACCGGCCAGCTAGTGCCAACATTAGATCAAATCAAGCCAAGTCAAGTTCATTTCCCCAAAGAAGGCAGTCATGTTGCCATTTCATTTCTTATATTTTGTCTTTGCTTGTCTAAGTACTTTGTACTTCAAAAAATTGTCATTCGTATTTGGTTTTCATTAGTGTATCGTTTATGCATGTTTTGAATTAGTTATGTCATATCCACTCATTTTTAGCACAAATCACTGACACATTTATTCACTTCACTCAGTTAACTGTGTTTAGCATGATTTGAGGGAGGATGATGAAAACGAGATACCCATAATTGAAAACTGTATGCTTTCAGACAGAATCTCGTCAATGATGTACATGCATTGTTTCAATTCCCCTAAACACCGGAGATATAAGGAGTTAATCCCTAGTAAACCACTTCGAGCCTAAGAAGTAGCAGTTTCCTTCGGATATTCAAACCCTTTACACTCAACCTGGGGCAGGGTAGTGTTCAGTTATTCCAAATATCAACAAAGCAGAATCCAGAAATGACGGTTGTTCATCAATGACCCATGATATGGCATTTAATATCCTTCAAAATCCAAAAAAATCAAAAGCCTGTTAAGTCAAGCACCTCAGAGGGGACTTAGGCAAAATCAAGGCAATCCCGATGGATCTGACAAGCAAAGTCAATCCATGCAAAAGTTAGGGATCAAAACAAAAGTAGAAGAGGTCCTCAAACCCTTAACAAAAAACAAAATAAGATTCGGTGGCCATTCAAATCGAAATGGGTCACTGACATCAAAATAAAATAAGGTGACTGCCGCGTCAAGCAAACCTTGATTCATCAAGCTTACACCGTCAAGACAAGTGTAGAATTAACTGAATGTAGGACTGGAGATCATTATGAAGAAGGGGTGGGTACAAATCATACATTGAGTCTGATATCCTTTTGTTTCATAACCGTGAATCAGACCACGTTACAACCCTCGAAAGACTTAATTGAGACGAGGTTTATTCTGAAAGCATACTATCGCAAGGTTGCGTAACCTGACTCCTCACATGATTGCTAATCATCAGCATTGGTGTCATTATCCTTACAATATCTTTTACACCAATCCTATTAGCACAATGTTTGGGCTAACAGTCCATTCGTTTCACTATCACGACACTCTAATCAAAACAACACTTTCAAAACTTGCATTGAGTTTTGCATTAATATTACCATTTGTAGGTGTACAATTTTAATTGCAAATCAGTGCTAGGTATTCAAGACACTCCAACAAGGGGAAATCAAAAGAGGAACTTGACTTTCAGTGGCTGACACAAGGTAAGGCTACCTCAAAACCCACGGGCTGGGGCAAATCATTTAATAGCTCGAGCAAGAGCAAGTCATATCCAAAGCATCAAAGTCCAAACTTCAGAACTGGTTAATCAGGGGCAGACCATTACCATGTTCAGATTGGGGCAAGTCCAGGTCGTCCCGATCATCAAGCAGAGTTGCAACCTTCTCTGAAGCAAATTCACAATAAATAACTAAGTGCCCAAACTTGGGACATCTAGAGCATCTTCGTCTGCTTCAATCATGGCGTCTTCAACGAACTGCGTGTCGAGGAAATCAACCCCTCCCACCACCAAAGTCTAATTCGCATTGGCAACTACCAAAAGTCCACCATGCTGGCATTTCCACCTGCATTTCCCATTACCCGTCTGCAATCATATGACTCATACACATCTCATTTGCTATCATAAGAATCTCACATCATATGCATACAACCATGTCATACTTCCCCAGCTCTTGCATCTCCACGCGTCAGCATTTGCATTTGTATTTGCATTCGTTATGGAACATAACTATCAAACATCATTCGCATATGCAAGGCAAGGTCCATGATCAATCTCGAAGATTTTCAAGACCGTCATCAGCTCAGTCAGGGGCAATCTTCAGCAAGTGTGGGTTTCCCACGAAATTCAAGAGATTCAAGGCAATCATCAGCCCAGTCAGAGGCATTTTTGCAAGACTGTGGGTTTTCTCCCACGAAATTCAAAGACAATCAATGCAAGATTCAGCCTAGTCAGGGGCATCATTTTCAAGACCATGAGTGTTTCCCATGACGTATTTCAACCTGGTGATTGATCATACTTCAAATCAACATACGGCCCAGTCAAGGGCATATCATTCAAGATCGTGGGCGTTCCCCACAAAGTTGTTCAACCTTTTGTTGGGCAAATTCAAGAGTTTCAACGTAAGATTCAACCTAGACAAGGGCATCTTTAGCAAAGCCGTGAGCGTTCCTCACGAAGTTGTTCAACTTTTTGTTGACCAATACAAAACTTCAAAGACAAACTCAGCCCAGACAGGGGCATCTTCTTCAAAGTTCATGGGTGTTCCTCGTGAAATCATTTCAACAAAATTGTGACCTCCAAGCAAGTCAGTGGACGTCCCTGCTGATTCATTTCAATCCAATCTTCCTCTTGGGTGTTCCCCAATGAGTTGTATCCAGCAAGCGTGACTATTGTCAATTGCCTTACTATCATCCTTTTGGTGATAGCCGAACTTCGTCGGTTCAACCTAGCCTGCATCCTTTTGGTGTTGGTAATCTTCAATTTGTGTTTGTCCTATCATCCTTTAAATGGTAGTGGCCGGTGTGAGTTTCGCTCCGTCATCCTTTTGGTGGGGGTATGTCATAGTCATTAATGTCAGATTGTGCGATAGTGTTTGTCCTATCATCCTTTTGGTGGTAGTGGCCGGTGTGAGTTTCGCTCTGTCATCCATTTTGTGGGGGTTCTATCATTATCATTAATGTCAGATCATGCGGTAGTGTCTGTCCTATCATCCTTTTGGTGGTAGCGGCCGGTGTGAGTTTCACTCTGTCATCCTTTTGGTGGGGGGTCTGTCATAGCCATTAATGTCAGATTGTGCGATTATGTTTGTCCTATCATCCTTTTGGTGGTAGTGACCGATGTGAGTTTCGCTCCGTCATCCTTTTGGTGGCGGGTCTGTCATCTTGTCTAGTGTCAGATTGTGCGAAGGGTTTGCTCTATCATCCTTTTGGTGGTAGTAGCCCGTGTTTGTTTTATCCCATCATCCTTTTGGTGATGGCGACCTTTTGCTAGTCATCCACAGCTTACTCAGGGGCATACTTCGTCCGATATTTCAATACCCAAACATTTACTTTCTTTTCAGACAAATTCAGGGTTTTCTTCGTATCTATTTGTCTTCTACCTCGAAAGAACGAACTCCATAACAATTCATCTTTCTCGGTTTTAGCCAATTAGATAGGGGCATCTGTCATACCCTAAATTTCTCATACCTGTATAGTTTTCATTTGTTCATCCACTTACTCAAAAATCCCAAAAAATGTATGTTGGTCTTGATGGTTGTCTAAACTCCGGGAAGTGCAAGGCTGGTTTGCATTAAATTAGGATGCATTTGAGGTTTCTGAAGGTTTATGTGCTAATGGTTTGATGAGATTGATACATTGCCTTCCTAAGATAGTTCACTCATATCCTCTTTCATTTTAACCATGGTATCCAATCCATTTTCCAGTTATCCATTTACTCATTCTTTTAGTCTTTTTTATTTCATTATTCACTTGAAATTAAATAATCCACTTTTAGATTTTCCAATCCATATTCTTTCAAATCCAAATTCTTATACCAAATTTTATTCAAATTCATTTGTTGTTATTCTTCCATAACCCATATTCACTTCCCGTTATGTGTCTTATTATCTCACCACCTTTGAATTCAAAATCCCATTAATACAAAAAAAAACTCTACAAAAATAAAAGCTCACATTTTTTCTCAAAATCTACAATTAAGGTCCATACATTTTTACATAGTTACATTACATTAGGCCCATTACATTAATTGCGCAAAAGGATTTACATCTGATATCAAACTAAAACCATTGCTATATTGTTACAAGCCCATAGAAGACAATCCAACAATTCCAAATACAAAGTTACACAGCTACATGATACAATCTTTCCAGCTGCCCCAACCCATTTCCTTTTAGCCGCGACAACCTGAGCAAATTCGCAAATCATCACGCAAATACATGTATGCATCTACACATCATACTTTCAGCCGACATGAAAATAAACTCCACACCAAAACGCGACAAAAAAACTTGCAAATGTCTTTCTTGTGTACGACAAAAATGCCATTTGATTACCAGCTCATACTATGATACGAGGCTTGTGTCGTACAACCACCACAATGCATCACACTCCTTACAATAAAACCAGCACGTAAACTTGCAGCGAACCGTTACGCGCACTAGCTCATAAGCCTCAATACAGCAGCAACAACAAATATTGGCTCTACGCGAACCGTACAATACCAGCAGCCTACACCTCAACATGTTGTACGATCTGCAGCAGACCCACCCCCACAAACCATAAACCTGCTACACCCACAACAGACAAAAGAAGAACGTAAAAAAGGTGTTGAAATGAAAAAGAGTGCACAACATTTGCAAAACCACAACTCGTACGAAAAAGCCATAACAAAATTTAAAAAAAGCTCGTACACAAGAAAAACAGTAAAGGAGATATTTGGCTTTTCCAACGAAAGAAATAGAATACACAACAATAAGAGGAAATGGGCGATTCACAAGAACCCACCTCTAAATTCCCTCTTTTCTCCCTTCAACCAACAGCTAGAGTTCAAAAAACAGAAACCCATTATCACCTCAGAACAACCTTCAACAGCAACTGAAACTCTTCCTCAAAACACATCAAACTCTGAACCACCTCAACTCATATCTTCTCCTCAAACTCTCTTCTACCGCCATATCCTTCATTTTCTGCGAAACCCCTAAACCCCTTCAACACCGAAATCCCTTGACCACTCTCTTCTTCGTTCATCCTTCAAGAACAACCCATAGAACAACCAAACACCATCTCACCCACTTTATTTTCGCAAATCCAACTTCAAAATGAAACTCAACCATCTCCCAACTTTCAACCACAAACCCATTTAAATGAAACAGAGAATAGAGAGAAAACAAAACCAGAGATTGATAAGAAGAAGTAAAGATGGGTAAAGAGACTTATGATGGGGTAAAAAGACTTGCCATGTGGACAATGTTTCCCTTGGATCTGAATCCATTTCATATGTCAAAGTAGATACAAGCATCTATGACCCGTGTCGATAACTCTAGACGTAGGAATGACCAAGGAAAGATGCCTTGATTTGGTTTTCGATTAGTGATATTGAACTCAAGCAACATGTTTCCATATAATGTGTGGTTTGTGAGCTCAACTATTATCCATTCCCTTTTGACTCAAGGTAGGATTCAGTTAGAACTTTGTAAAGCCGAGAGAACCTATAAGATAGGGAGCCCACTGGGATTATCATCTCACCCCATGTTGTTGAATGTTTTTCAGGTGGTTCCGATTCTGTGAAGAGAAATTATAAGGTTGTTTAATATCTTTACTTTCCTTGACTTTTTGGGATGGAATTTCCATTGCAAAAACTCTATTTTGAGATAATTTGATATGATCTAGTTCTTAGTATTTGGAGCATCTTGTGTATATTATGCCATTGTTTTAGATTTTATGTTTTGGCATGTAATATATACAATGTGCTACTAGGAACTTATTTGTATTTCAGTACCAAATTTGAAAACATGTATAATATGTATCTTCTAGACATATTTATTTATATATGGGTGTTACACACAATGTAGCCTGATACTCTCTGATTCTTTCCCTTAACTTATCTTGCTTTGGTTGATCGTATCTAGCATTTAATTTTACTTTTCGCGTTTTGTTTTTCACTGAGTTTTTCTAAAAATTCTTACTGCTCAATTTGTGGTTGTGTTCATCGATGATATTCTAATATATTTGAATTCAGATAATGATCATGCAGAACATATGAAAATCAGGTTGCAATCCTTGAAATAAAAGATGCTGTATGCAAAGTTATCTAAGTATGAGTTCGGGATGAAAGAAGTGAGTTTCTTGGGTCATGTAATTTCTAGTGGAGGTATTGTTGTTGATCCGTCAAGGTCTATTACAATGGGAAACACCAAAATATGTTACTAAGATTAGGAGTTTTATAGGTTTGGCTAGTCGTTGTGTTTGTACTAAAGATTTGAAGGCCTTATATGTTTGGTTCTAGAGTTGAAGTGTTCAGTGATTACAAGAGTTTGAAGTACTTATTCAGTCAAAAAGAGTTGAATATGAGGTAGAGGAGGTGGATCGAATTTTTAAAGGACTATGATTTTGGTTAGAATTACCATCCTTATAAATCCAATGTCGTAGCTGATGCTTTGAGTAGGAAGTCGTTGCACATGTTGATGCTTATGGTTCGAGAGTTGGAGTTGATTGAATAATTATGATATTTGAGTTTAGTATGTGAAATGCCTCATAATAGTGTGAGGTTGGGCATGTTGAAGCGGTCCACTGGTATTCTTGAAGAACTCAACGAAGGTCAGAAAATGAACATAGGATTAGTTCATTGGTTCGTGTCGATTAATCAGGGCCAAGGTGGGGAGTTAAGAATCGACGAGAATGGTGTGATAAGATTCAGATAGAGTTTATGTACCAGATGTTCCTGAACTTAAGAGGAGTATTCTTGAGGAAGGTCATATGAGTGACTTGAGTATTCATCCCGGTGATACCGAGATGTATCTGTAAGTTCTGTGACTTTTGGATTGGCTACATTTTACTAAAACAACATGTTAGCAAGATGTTACACCAGATGTTCTGCCATGATAGTCAGACATCATGTCCAGCATGATATTGTGACATGTGACAGGACATGTTATACTAGAAAGTTAAGGCATGCCTATTTTGGTATTTTTAGTATGATTTGGTAGTGTTTTCTGATTCATACGTTTGCGTTATCAATGAGAGTATATTGTGGGAATTTCTGTTTTGAAAGATTATGTTAGTTTTTGTAAAAAGGATCCTTGAGCCTTTTTATGGAACTTTGTGTTTTGTTCCTATTTTCGTGCAGGAAAGTATCTATGATTGAAAGCTTTATTCCTGGTGTATTGCATTCTGTTTTAATAGCCCAAGCCATGCAACTGTGGTGCTTATTTAAAGGAGTCTCTAAACCTAAAGAAACTACAGAATTTGGAGAATTAAGATTAGTCGTGTCTTGGTTGTTCTTTAGGGTTTAGTGCGTGTTAATTGTGTGTCACTCATGTAACTTCTAATGCATTGAGGTAGACTGATTATTAATTGTTAATTGTCCATTCTAAAGCTTTTAAGCAAAAGTCCAGTGTTTAATATTTTACTAAACTAAAATAATAAAAAAAATAAGTTTATTGTTTAATATTTTACAATAAAACTATAATAATATTCTAAATTTTCTTCACCTTTGTTGATTTGATTGATTCTCCTAACTTGAAAATTATTAACACTATTTCTAAATTAATTATATAATTTATATTTAATAAATAAAAATAATGTCTAATAAAGTAGAGAAGAATAGGAAAAATTTTCTATAACATTCTTGAAAATCTCCCTGAATTCAATCTTTAAAATAAAATTTTTAATAGTAAATATATATATATATATATATATATATATATATATATATATATATATATATATATATATATATATATATATATATATATATATATATATATATATATTTAAAATAAGGGTATAGTTGAAATAAAAAGTCATAAGCTAATAACTACAAGCTCAAAAGCTGCTTTAAATAGTTTTTGAAAAAATAGTTAAAAGCTAGTTAAAAAGCTATAAGATAAAGTTAAAAGGCAGTTACTAAATAGAGGTTTTTAATCAAAATGAGCTGAAAAACTAAAAGCTATAAACTAAAAGGTCTATTTTTTGTCTTACCAAACAGAGACTCTGTTTGGTAAAACTAGCTTATAGCTAATAGCTGTTAACTGACAGGTGATAGCTGTTAGCTAATAGTTTATAGTTTATAGTTGATGACTGATAGTTGATAAGTTAATTTGAGTGTTTGATAAATTAATTGTTACACTAATTGATAATTACAAAATGACCTTTAAGAATATTTTTAATTAAGAAATTTGTGATTTCATTATCTTATTATATTATATTATTAAATTAAATTTTATTCGATAAAATTAAATGTATTAATAAAAACATGCAAAACAATTTGAATATTATTATATATGAAAAATTGAAGATATTATCAAAATATATAAATTTGTATATAAGTTTTATGAGTTTTGCTATTTAGTATGAATATATTGACAACAAAATTTAATGAATAAAAGAACTAGTAAACCGTACACGAAGTAGGAGTATTTTATAAAATCATTTATGAGGACATAAAAGTAAAAGTAATCCTAATAACTATAATTCTTACTCTGGTGAACACATTCTTTTCGTAAAATATCGTTCTTTCACGAAAACCAAAGCCTTTTTGTGAGAAATTGATGGATGTTTGAAAATTTTAACTGTCATTTAATTTGTCAACGTTGTTCTGCAAGAGAACGTTTCTCATTACTTCTTAACCATTAAAGTTGAATTAAAAATTATATATAATTAAATACAAGGTATTTGGTGAGACTCATTTTAGAGTTTTTGATGGGTTGTATGGATATTTAAAAAATATAGTTGGGTTGTTTAGAAAATATTAAAGTGGAATATAATATAAAAAATTACATGGACCCTATCTAAAGAATTAAAGTGGAGATAATGAGTGTGTATGCTCTAACTAGGTGAAAAGTTTTATTAGATCAATGGAAACATAAAATTTTTATTGTTATAGCTGTGTTTCTCTTTCAAAACGTTTAAGTACCCCTCTTAGTGTTTATTGAGGTACATGCATCATTACTTATCTTTATCCAAAGTTTATTGGAAACTATGATTCACTTTTAAAACGTTTACCACTGTCAGTGTAATATAAAAGGTTATAACAAGTGAAAAATTCATGCAACCATTTGTCTGCTTATAAAAATGGCATCTTGTTCTTGTGTTACAAAGGAAGCAGAAGCTGATTCTAAAATGCTGCCAAACTGGCTTGATCTTCCAAGAGACATCACAAGTAACATCCTTCAGAGGCTTGGTACAGTGGAAATTGTCACTAAAGCGTGCTTTGTCTGCCCTCTATGGTGGGACATTTGAAGATTTGTCGTTATGCTGTTGAACGAAGCTGCGGTCATCTGAAAGACATTAATATTGAGCACTTTTGCACCGATGAACTCCTTGAATGCATAGCTGAAAAGTAATTATTGTTTTACATTATTTTTCTTGCGTGCACATGTTAATAATTTTTGTTATTTGTGATTCTTTTTATCTCAGATGTTCTGTTGCTTATTGATGCTTTAATATATAATGTATATCTAATGTGTATAGATTTTGTTATTTTATCAATCTTTTTTTAATGAATTTTGATTCAAAATTTACAGTGCAAGTAACCTACGAACCGTCCGGCTTTTAAATTGTTTTAGCATTTCGGACAAAGGATTTAGTGAAGCTGTGAGAAAATTTTCACAGTTAGAGAAGTTGGACATCTCACGTTGCAGCCTATCTAGTGATTCTCTTGATTTGCTTGGCCGATCTTGTCCTCTTCTAAAATCTTTAATATTTAAGCCAGGTAGGGTTTTACGTTGGAGTGCTGATGATAATGACGAGGTTGGTGTTATTCCTGTAACAATCACGAATGCTGGGCTTCTTTCTATTCTTGATAATTGTCCTCTTCTCGAGTATCTTGACATTCAAGAATGTTTCAATCTCAATTTGACGGAAGATTTGGAGAAAAGATGCCTTGAGCAGATAAAGGTTGTGCTATTGCCAATCCCTGATAACTATTATGACTCAGATGAATATTCTGATTATTATTATGATGAGGATAGTTGTTATGATTATTTTGATTCTTATGATTCTTGTGATGATTTTTTTGAGAATTGAAGTTATGATAACTAATGAAGCTTTTATTTTAGTTTATGTCGCACCCCTTCATAACCGACTGAATATCCGGAGGGTGAATTTTGAAGAGATTCTTAATGCTATTTATAATGTTTCTGTAGCTAAATTAATTGTGTTGAATGGAATGTGAAGTTTGACTTTATTTTATTAACTTGTCACTTATTGCAATTAGTATTTGGAATATTTTTTTTATATTTGATAAGCTAATTTTGATTAATATAGAGCAGTAGCTAGCGATGCTCAACCCAAATATAAATGATTAACACATTTAAATGTAAAAAGAAAGTCATTTTTGATAATCTAATTCGCATTTCATGCTTGTGTCAAGCCATGCGTAATGCTAAAAAGAGTCATACAACTTTGTAAAATGCTATAAGAGTAATACAACTTTGTATGCTATAAGATTCTTGACTGGTTTAAACCAGAATTATGATTTTGTTAAGTCTCATTCTTTTGTTGGATCCTCTACCCCATATGAACAAAAAAATTTCAATGGTTATTCAACATGAAGGACAAGGTAACTTTCACACCCCTGAACATCCCACTTTCCTTGTTAATGCTGCTGATTCTCAAAGATACAAGGGAAGATCACATGCACAAAATTCTTTTGGCAAAGGTAATAACTGTGTCTGTACTCATTGTGGTAAGACAAATCTCACCATTGACAATTGATATGCCAATCATAGATTCCCTTCTCATATGCAAAGGAAATCTGCCAACCACTCCTCTATAAATGATCAAGATTCAGAATCTAACTCACAAGCCTCTGTTGCAAAGACTGTATCCCCTTCAATAACATCTGAGCAATATGATCAGTTGATGAAGCTATTACAACAATCTATCATAAATTAATCAACTTCTTCAAATCATGTCAATTCAGTAAGTGCTCAGTCAGGTATTATGGATCCTTCTGCTGTGTCTCACTCTCTTTCATGTCAAAAAATTTCTTTTGGATCTTGGATTATAGATTTAGGTGCAAGTGATCACATGTGTGGTTCACTAAAATGGTTTCATTCTTATACTGAAATTCTACCTATCCATGTTAGAACTCCTACAATTTAGTTTGCCATTGCTAAACATGTTGGCACCATTAAGTTTTCCTCTAAATGTATTCTAACCAATGTGCTTTATATACCATCCTCTTCCTTGAATCTCATTTCTATCTCAAAACCATGTCAATCTCTTGATTGCACAATTGAATTTAATGATCTTAATTGTCTCATTCAGGTAAGGAGCACAAGAAGGATGATTGGTTCTAGTGACAAAGTGCAAGATTTGTATTAGTTAGTCATGGAAAATAAGATAGTATGTAGTTCTAGTTCTAGCTCTAACTCTATCACTTTACCAAATCATGCCATTTGGCATTTCAGATTAGGGCATATATTTGTTCAATGTATGAATATCTTACATTCAATTTTCTTTTACAAAAGTTGGTTAAAAATATGTCTGTGATGTGTGTCATTTTGCAAGACAAAGAAAACTACCCTTTTCCAATAGTACAAGCAAAGCCGCACAACCATTTGACCTCATACACTTTGATATTTGGGAGCCAATTGTTATTCCTTTTATCCATGGTCACACTTACTTTTTGACTGCAATTGATGATTGCAGTAGATATATTTGGCTCATGATTGGTGAAATAACAAGTTTACAATTTTGCCTCTGTAGTAATAAGGGATAAAGTCTCAAATGTCGATCTCAAGGTCTGCTTGACGATATAGAGTTCTGAATTCAATTCAACTAAATAAAAGCTTAAGGGGTTTTAGGGTTATTTGGTAAAATTATAAAAACAATTGCACATAAAATAAAGAAAGTAATTGAGCGGTTTAGGAAATATAAGAGTAAAATATGCTAGAGGTGTTGTATGATCTGACTCAGTAACAACTCTTAATTAACATTGCAACAACTTATTTTAACTAATTAATTACCGGTTCTTTAGAGTGTATACTCCTTGTGAGGGCAAACCCTCATATAGCGTACACACTTGAGTTTCGATGATAACAAAACGCAATCATGGATGAATCGAGTTCTCGACTCTACCTCTACAAGACAAATACAATATTTCACCACTCATATCCTTCTTATATCCATCTAAATTGTCATATTAATTAATATATGTGGAAAACCATTGGTTATGTCTAAATGCAGAAAAAACCACAAAAATATCTGTTTTTGCAGATTTGCAGGGTTTGAGTCGACCACAGGTCGACGCACGGTCGGTGCATGGACCAGTATAAAATCCCATGGGTCGGGGCACGCCGACTTATGGTTGACGCATACTGTTAAGAATTTTCAAATTGCCTAAAACTGAAGGCTATGCATCGATGCATAGTCCTGCTATGGTCGACCGCTCGCTCGTTTATGCTGTTGCTGAAGACTTTCCACTTTGGTTAAAAACTGTTAAGTTTGTTGATTGGTTGGTTACTATATATAGATGTTTTATGTTCATTTCTCACCAACAATTGAAATATTTGAGTAAATTGTCCACAAACAAGAAAAGTGAAATAGGTGCTCAAGTCTCATCATCTTCATCTTCAACATCTCACAACACAACAATTACACACAACAATTTTTGATGTGCATTGTGGTTTGTCCAAGGTGATAACGTCTGAAGCCGTCAATTGGGAATCCGGTTCGGGTTGAGTTTGTGCAGGTTTTTCTTGAATAAAACCTTGAAGGTTTTGTCTTCCAAGATTCGTTTGAATTTTGGGGTTTTTGGTACAAATTGTCTCATCAACTTTCAGCCGAGCGAAGGTGATTGAAAAGCGGATGCTTTGTCAATCTAGTAGCGGGAATCGGTGAAGTAGACAAGAGAGGTTCGGGTTCGATTTGTTGGTGTTTGAGATCAGCCGGGCCGATGGTTTGAAGAACGAAAGGTTGTTCAACAAAGGGGCTGGAATCGGAGGTCTACTCACAACAACTGAAGGTCTTGATTCTACTCGAATCAAGGAACAAGAAGTGATAACATCATCAACAACAACATGGCTTGTTTGTATATTTTGCTTATCGATTCTTGTATAAATATTTCAACTCTACAGGTGATATCTATTATATTGAGCTCAATTTTATTATTAGAATTGAGGGCAGACGTACCCCAAGGCGAGGACGGCGGGGGAACTGCCTCAACAAATCTTTGTCTCCTTTATTTTTCAGCACTTTCATTTTTGCCATAAAATTGAGTAATTTTAGTTTAAGCAATTTTATCAAAGTTAACATTGGTTGAGTAAGTGCTTAAAATTGTTTTGAAACTCTAGTACAATAGTATATTGTACAAGGAAGTTGGAGTTACTTACTCAAGTCAAAATACCACTTGGAGTGCCTTGCATGTCAAGTGTTTGATAAATTGCCTAAACCAAAATCTGCTTGTATTGTTTACCTATTTTGGTTGGCATTGTGTAGCATTGGAACTAGTCTTCCTAATAAGTGATAATAATCAATTGATAGTGTGACTAGTGTGTTGAATCTTGGTTGCTCATAATCTTAATCCACAGGCTAGACGGATATCCGGTCTTCTAATAACAGTTCGTTCTAGACGGTAATTTTCCACGGCCACTTCCGCATTTAAAACCTTTTAAAATCAATTTTAATTGGTAGCGCTGACTGATTTTTTAATTGGGATCTATTCAACCCCCCCCCCCCCCCTCCTAGATCTGTGCCATCGTCTAACAAGTGGATCAACTGCACCGGTTAACTCCGTGCTTCAAATATAACTTTGATAGAAAATGGCGAATGAACCTAAAGGGGCTGATAATAGAGCTCCTGTTTTCAATGGTGAAAATTACAGTTATTGGAAGGACTGTATGCGGGTGCACATAAATTCCATAGATAGAAAAGTGTGGAATGTTATTATCAATGGTCAAATGGAAATAACCATGACCAATGAGAATAATGAGATAGTGCCTAAGCTTGAAGCACAATGGACTGATGATGATGAAAAGAAATATAACTATGATTGGAAAGCCAAGAATATTCTAATATCTTCATTAGGAGTAGATGAATATTATCGGGTTTCCCATTGTCTTACGGCAAAAGCTATGTGGGACTCATTACAAGTCGCCCATGAGGGGACTAATGATGTTAAGCTAGCTAGAATCAACATACTAACACAAGAGTTTGATCTCTTTTACATGGAGCAAGGGGAAACCATTGCGGACATGCAAAAGAGATTTACTCATCTCATCAATAGATTACATTCACTTGGTAGGCCGGTGGCCAATGATGTTGCTACTAACAAAATTTTAAGATGTCGTAACAGGGAATGACAGCCGAAGGTAACCGCCATCAAAGAAGCCAATGTTCTTACAATTTTGGACCTAACAACATTATTCGGAAAGCTACAAGAGCGTAAGCAAGTGCTCCTAAGCCTAGACCAACATGAAAAGAAAGAAAAGAAGGACAAAACAAATATAGTTGAAAAGAAATCTATTGCTCTTAAGACTTCCTCCTCAGAGTCTAAATCTAAGGAGCATAGTGATTATTCATCGAGTGACGATGAATAAGATGACAAGAGTGAGGACATGGGGCTGTTCGTAAAATGCTACAATCGCTACGTAAGAAAGAACGACATTCAACACTCCAAAAAGAACCTTGTCAACTTCCGAAAGGAATCTAGGCACTCCAGGAATGATGACACAAAGGGGAATAAAACTAGAGGATTGTGCTACACATGTGGAAAGACCGGTCATTATAAGTCGGATTGTCCTATAAACAAAAAGGGCAAAGAAAAAGAATCTAATAAATTACATAAGAAGCCATCGAAGCCGAGAAGAGCATATATAGCTTGGGAAAGCAATAGTGACTCTTCCGAAGATGAAAGCTCAAGTGATGAATAAGAAGAATCCGTGAACTTGTGTCTTTCCGCTCACCAAAATAAAAAAAAACAGGTACGTCACTCTAAATATGAAAACTCCTCTAGTATGTCGCATTTCGAATTACACACCGCATTTAATACTTTGCACTATGAAGCAAAAGAAGCCTTTAAACGGCTTGCCTCAAACAAACAAATATTTGCTCACCTAGAGCACAAAATACAAGAGTCTGAAAGGAAACTTGAGGCACTTAAGACTTCCATGGTGGAAAGTACTAAATCGGGTTGTGAGGATCTTAGAAATAGATTAGTCAACTTTAGGTGTGACACTTGCTATATTTGGCAAAACGAAGTTAGAGAACTTAATGCCAAACTTAGCAAGGTTCTAGAGCCCAAAATCACCTTTGCTATCAATAAATCAAATTTTTGAAAAAGTATGATTAATCCATATCAAAAATATAAATATGTAATAAGAGATAAAGATAACAAAGGTAATCCAAAAGTTGACTTCTCATGCTTATATTGTTGCAAGAAAGGTCATTCCATTACTAAGTGCCGATTTAGGAGATTTTTGGTTCCTAAAGGCATTTATCAGTGGATGCCCAAATGCAATCACTTTGTCACTCACAACTTAGGACCCAATAAGCCATTAGGTACCTCCTCTTGTTGATTGTTTTTTCATAGGTACAATGTGTCGAGACCACCGAGAGAAGATGGGTTCTCGATAGTGGATGCTCAAGACACATGTTAGGAGACATATCCCTCTTCATCGACTTCGTGGCAAAGAAGAAATGGTATGTAACCTATGGTGACAATAATCGAGGTGCAATACTTGGTAAAGGTAGTGTAGGTAACCATTCTTCCACTACTATTTCCGATGTGTTGCTTGTCGAGGGTCTTAAACATAATCTATTTAGCATTAGCCAATTATGCGACAAAGGATACAATGTATCATTTTCAAAAGATTGTTGCAAAATTGTGCATAATGATGACAAGAAGAGTATGTTTAATGGCCTAAGAGTGAATAATGTCTATATGCTAGACTTGAATGAGGTATCGTTAACAAGTGACAAATGTCTCATGACAATGAGTGAAGACTCATGGTTGTGGCATAGGCGTTTAGCACACGTTAACTTTGACTTGCTAAATAAAGTAGTCTCAAAAGATCTAGTCTTAGGTCTCCCCAAAATAAAATTTACCAAGGATCACCTTTGTGATGCTTGCCAAATGGGAAGGCAAATGAGAATCTCTTTTAAATCCAAAAATATTGTTTCAACTACAAGACCTCTCGAGCTTCTCCATATGGACTTATTTGGG
Source organism: Lathyrus sativus (assembly GCA_963859935.3). NCBI lineage: Eukaryota > Viridiplantae > Streptophyta > Magnoliopsida > Fabales > Fabaceae > Lathyrus > Lathyrus sativus. The sequence continues at coordinate 445,075,797 of OZ012739.1, read as the reverse complement.
CCATCTAGAATTAAAAGCCTAGGTGGAAACTATTACGGTTTTGTAATAGTGGATGACTTCTCTAGATTTTGTTGGACTATCTTTTTAGCTAGCAAGAGCGATACATTCGCCACCTTTGAGAGATTTGCTAAGCTTTCCCAAAATAAATTGAGCACAAACATTGTTTCAATTAGAAGTGACCATAGGGGTGAGTTTGAAAACCATTTGTTTGAAGAATATTGTGGTAATCATGGAATTGATCATAACTTCTCCACTCCACGTACTCCTCAACAAAATGGGGTTGTGGAGCGCAAAAATCGTATTTTAGAAGAATTGGGAAGAACAATGATCAATGAAAGTGGACTACTAAAATATTTTTGGGCCGACGCCATAAGTACGATGTGTTATATTTTGAATAGGGTGCTCATCCGCCCCATTCTAAACAAAACACTGTATGAACTTTTAAAAGGGCATAAGCCAAATGTATTTCACTTGCACGTTTTTGGTTGTAAATGTTTTGTGCTGAATAATGGAAAGGAAAACTTGGGAAAAATTTGATTCCAAGGCTGACGAAGGTATCTTCCTTGGATACTCTCAGTCAAGTAAAGCTTATAGAATCTATAATAAAAGATTACTTACTGTTGAAGAATCGGTACACGTAACATTTGATGAATATTATCCGAGAAATGTCGGAAAAGGTAGTGTTTTTCATGGTGCAGGTACATCTACTGAAGACATACTCAAAGGTGTCGAGCCGGGAATTGATCAACCCAACCAAGCCAAAGTTGAGGAGGATAAAGATGTCCATCATGAGGAAACCGAGGAAGTTCATCCGTCTCCAAAAGATGATCTCCCTCCAGTTTGGAAGTCTTTTAAATACCATCCAATTGAAAACATTCTCGGAGACATATCAAAGGGTGTTACAACCCGTTCTCAGATAAGTAATTTCTGTTATCACTTCGCTTTCGTTTCGCAAATTGAACCTAAAAACCCTAAAGACACCTTACTCGACGAACACTGGTTTTTGTCAATGCAAGAGGAACTTAATCAGTTCACTAGAAATGAGGTATGGGACCTTGTCCCTCCTCCGCGAGGACATCGAGTAATCGGCACCCGATGGGTGTTTAGGAACAAGTTGGACGAAAACGGGGTAATAACCCGAAACAAGACGCGTTTAGTCGCGCAAGGGTATAACCAAGAGGAAGGCATCGACTATGAGGAAACTTATGCGTCGATTGCCCGACTCGAGGCTATACACCTTTTGCTTGCCTTCGCTTATGCAAAAGACTTTAAGCTACTTTAAATGGATGTTAAGAGTGCATTCCTTAATGGTTACATTAATGAAGAAGTTTATGTTGCACAACCTCCGGGTTTTGAGTCTCACGAATAACCCGATCATGTTTACAATCTAAAAAGAGCCTTGTATGGACTCAAGCAAGCCCCTAGAGCTTGGTATGAGCGCCTAAGCAAGTTCTTACTTGATCAAGGGTATTCGAGAGGCAAAGTGGACACAACTCTCTTCATTAAGCGTCAAGGGAAGCACTTGATACTGGTACAAATTTATGTTGATGATATTATATTTGGGTGAACTAATATGAATCTCGTGAGAGATTTTTCTAACCTTATGCAGGGTGAGTTCGAGATGAGTATGATGGGGGAGCTCACATACTTTCTCAGATTGCAAATTAAACAGCTTGAGGAAGGAATGTTCGTGAATCAAACAAAGTATTGTTTAGAATTTCTCAAGAGATTTGACATGGAAAACTCCAAAGCCATAGACACGCCTATGCCGACATGCGTAAACTTGAATAAAGATGAAAGTGGTAAGGACGTAGAAGTAAAGAGATATCGAGGTATGATTGGTTCTCTTCTTTATCTTACCACCTCTCGACCCGATATTATGTTTAGCATTTGCATGTGCGCACGATATCAATAATGTCCCAATGAATCACATTTAAAAGTTGTTAAGCGCATACTTCGATACCTATCGGGTACTCTGAAGTATGGTCTATGGTATTCCAAAGGTAATGATTGTTCTTTGGTAGGTTTTTGCGATTCCGACTTTTCCGGGTGCAAATCGGATAGGAAAAGCACTAGTGGTACTTGTCATCTATTTTCAAACTCTTTGGTTAGTTGGCATAGCAAGAAACAAGTTTTCGTTGCTTTGTCAACCGCTGAAACGGAATACGTTGCCGCCAGTAGTTGTTGCGCTCAAGTCTTATGGCTTAAGCAACAACTGTTGGATTTTAACCTCAAACTTGAGTGTATTCCTATTTTTTGCGACAATACAAGTGCCATTAATCTCACCAAAAATCAGATGTTGCATTCTCGCACCAAACATATCGAAATTCGACACCATTTTCTTAGGGATCATGTAGAGAAAGGTGATGTTGTCTTTGAACATGTTGACACTAAAAATTAACTAGCGAATATTTTCACAAAGCCGCTAGCCACTGAACCTTTCTTTCATATCCGCCGAGAACTTGGCATTCTCGATATTTCGGATCGGGTGTCATAATATTGCTTGTACATTCTTTTTCATTTATGATTATATTATCGTACATCTAACAAATAAAGGTTGTTGTAAGTACAATTGTATATTTCATCAAGCTATCCTTGGCATAAAGGTGATGTTGTTCCTTTCTCTCTCTCTCTCTCTCTCTCTCTCTCTCTCTCTCTATCTATCTATCTAACTATCTATCTCTCTCTAAATTCTCGTGGTTAAGAGTTGTACAACATGATAAGTATTGTCAATGTGACATTTTCTATGTATCATATATGTTTGGTTGCTTATTGTTGGGTGACATTGTATTTATGCATCAATTGTCTGCTCATATGTGCATAAAATTGAAAATCTGCAAATTTTGCATGTATGAGTAGACCATAACAGGACAACGGTCGACGCATGCTTATACTTTTTGCATTTTTTCAAAATTCAAACAGTATGCGTAGACGCATGCAAAGCTATGGTCGACGCATCGCGCGAAAACTCAGACTTTTTTAAATCGTTCAAACTTCCTTTGCATTAAACTTGATCTTATCATTGATTGTGCATTTATCCAAATACATTGTAAATTGCACCTACCTAATACCTAATGATTCTTGTCCTCTCCTCTTCCCAAAAACCCTAATTTGCATCTATAAAAGGGGAGCAAAACTCATTCTCTCAACTCACTTCAAAATCCACTAAACACTCTTGCTCTATACTATCAACAAACCTCAATCTATCATCCCCCACAAATCACTTTCCATGGCCTCTCGCAGAATTACCGGTAAGAGATCAACAAGGGCATCATCATCTACCTCTATTCCTATCACAGTTGTATCATTCGTTCCACCGTCGAAAGCTTCAACAAGGATTTTGGTAATAGAGGGGTAATCAAGCAACATGCGTACTACCGACTCACGACGCAACGCATGACTCACTGACATCATATCTCTGCTAGGTTTCCAAGGAATTATCAACTTCTTAGAATGCAATTCCAAGTACAATGAAGATTTGGTGCGTGTATTCTACACATGCATCCATAACAAGTTCCAGGTTCAGCTGTTTCACTCTCAAATTGGCTCAATAAAGGTTAGCTTAAATTATGTTGTTTGGGGCAAATACTTTAACTTGGAACTTGCTGCTGGTGAAAATACTCCTCATGAGGTAACTGATTCTCGCACAATGGCTGGATATGATTTCAAAACTGCCTTAAATTCAATGTTGAAACGACCATATCCACCGCATCTCATGGCCAGTGATGCGTTCCCAAGAACCGTCACTGCAAGTAAATTGAAAACAGGTGATCACATTCTCCAATGGATTGTGGCACGTATTCTGCGGCCCAAGAATGGAGGACTTTCCAGAGTCGAACAAGCTGAAGTACATCTCATGTATCTCCTGAAGAATAGAATCAAAATAAACTGGCCCTACTACATCGCTAGTACGATGTTTGCGTTAAGAGATTCCGGCAGAGGGACAACTCTCGCCTATGGTTTATTTATCCAGGAAATTCTTACAAGTGTTGAAGTTGCTTTTCCAACGTTTCCATGCATATCCATTACTTTCGACAAAGAGTTTGGTCCGAAAACCCTTTCAATGATGGGTTATTTTTGGTGCGAAGAGCAAAGGACTTACAGATTTGTTCGCAAGGCAACCACTCGTAGGAATGTTGAAGAAACTGATGAAAGTGAAGAAAGTGAAGAAGGAGAATAAGAGGAAGATGAAGAGGAAGAATAAGAAGCATCCCATGAGGAACAAGGAACTTACCAACAAATGGACACTACTGAGAATGTAGATGGAAACTGGTTTCAACACATAACTCCCTCGGAAGAAGAAGAAGAAGAAAACAATCAAGGATGGGGTGAATGGCAATACACTGGATGGACCACCATGCGACAATTTTATCAGCCGTATCAAGGGGGTTCTGAAGCTCCTCCATCTCCTCCACAGCAAGATAATTCTGAAATTCTTTGTATGATGCAGTCTATGCAGTTGGACCAACAAATTTTTATGAGAACTCAAGACGAACGGTTTGCTCAAATACAAAGAGAGCTCAAAATGCAAAATGAAAGGCTTAATACCTTTTCAACAAGAATGGATCCTAGGTTTGAGGCTTTAGCTACATCAAATGAAACACAGGAAACTGCCACATCTCACAACATTCAGCATTTGAACAGCGTCGTTGAACAGTTTACCGACCTTGTCGATCCATACCGAAACCCACACTTTTATGGGAGGGGACAAGGATATTAGATTATGTTTGCATTTTCTCAATATCTGTGTTTTTTTTTTGTTTCTTACTTTGTACTAGTGCTTGGTTGTGTTGATTGTTATGCCATTTTGAGTTTCTAATTGTTCTCTATCCCTTAATATATCTAATATGATTATCCGTTGATTTACCTTTTTCATTGACAGTATTTTGTGTCAATATTAGTTGATGCTAGTTATTACCTGTTGAACATTTTTGAGTTGAACATATCATTCTTAATCTATCTCTTTCTCTGTTCGATGTTGTCAAAGGGGGAGAAGAGAGTGTGCCAAAGCCAAGAAGATTACTCAGCTTTTTTTGTAAAATTGCAAAAGCAACGGGGAGTGTAGAATTGCAAAAGCAAGCGGGAGATTATGCTGCTGTTAATATTGCACGTTGTTCTCGTTGGCCTCGCACGTTTTGTCATCATCAAAAAGGGGGAGTATGTGAGGGCAAACCATCATATAGCATACACAGTTGAGTTTCGATGATAACAAAACGCAATCATGGATGAATCGAGTTCTCGACTCTACCTCTACAAGACAAATGCAATATTTCACCACCCATATCCTTCTTATATCCATCTAAATTGTCATATTAAATTTAATATATGTGGAAAACCATTGGTTATGTCTAAATGCAGAAAAAACCACAAAAATATGTGTTTTTGCAGATTTGCAGGGTTTGAGTCGACCACAGGTCGACGCACGGTCGGTGCATGGACCAGTATAAAATCCCATGGGTCGGCGCACGCCGACCTATGGTTGACGCATACTGTTAAGACTTTTCAAATTGCCTAAAACTGAAGGCTATGCATCGATGCATAGTTCTGCTATGGTCGACCACTCGCTCGTTTATGCTGTTGCTGAAGACTTTCCACTTTGGTTAAAAAACTGTTAAGTTTGTTGATTGGTTGGTTACTATATATAGATGTTTTATGTTCATTTCTCACCAATAATTGAAATATTTGAGTAAATTATCCACAAACAAGAAAAGTGAAATAGGTGCTCAAGTCTCATCATCTTCATCTTCAACATCTCACAACACAACAATTACACACAACAATTTTTTATGTGTATTGTGGTTTGTCTAAGGTGATAACGTCTGAAGCCGTCAAATGGGGACCGGGTTCGGGTTGAGTTTGTGCAGGTTTTTCTTGAATGAAACCTTGAAGGTTTTGTCCTCCAAGATTCGTTTGAATTTTGGTGTTTTTGGTATGAATTGTCTCATCAACTTTCAGCCGAGCGAAGGTGATTGAAAAGCGGATGCTTTGTCAATCTAGTAGCGGGAATCAGTGAAGTAGACAAGAGAGGTTCGGGTTCGATTTTTTGGTTTTTGAGATCAGTCGGGCCGAGGGTTTGAAAAACAGAAGGTCGTTCAACAAAGGGGTTGGAATCGGAGGTCTACTCACAACAATCGAAGGTCTTGATTCTACTCGAATCAAGGAACAAGAAGCGATAGCATCATAAACATCAAGAGGGCTTGTTTGTATATTTTTCTTATCGATTCTTGTATAAACATTTCAACTCTACAGGTGATATCTATTATATTGAGCTCAATTCTATTATTAGAATTGAGGGCAGACGTACCCCAACGCGAGGACGGCGGGGGAACTGCCTCAACAAATCTTTGTCTCCTTTATTTTTCAGCACTATCATTTTTGCCATAAAATTGAGTAATTTTAGTTTAAGCAATTTTATCAAAGTTAACATTGGTTGAGTAAGTGCTTAACACTGTTTTGAAATTCTAGTACAATACTATATTGTACAAGGAAGTTGGAGTTACTTACTCAAGTCAAAATACCACTTGGAGTGCCTCGCACACCAAGTGTTTGATAAATTGCCTAAACCAAAATCTGCTTGTATTGTTTACATATTTTGGTTGGCATTGTGTAGCATTGGAACTAGTCTTCCTAATAAGTGATAATAATCAATTGATAGTGTAACTAGTGTGTTGAATCTTTGTTGCTCATCATCTTAATCCATACGCTAGACGCATATCCGGTCTTCTAATAACGGTTCGTTCTAGACGATAATTTTCCACGGTCGCTTCCGCATTTAAAACTTTTTAAAACCAATTTGAATTGGTAGCGCCGACTGATTTTTTAATTGGGATCTATTCAACCCCCCTTCTAGATTTGTGCCATCGTCTAACATTCCTAAGTCATTAGTGAGAAAATCTTTAATCATCCACCCTAATTCGTATGTCCGTAGAGAATTACATATGAAATTAAGAATTCAATTATCAAGAATATTCCGGTTTTTATAGGGTATCCCTAGTCATAGGTAACATCTACTATAGAATAATCTCAAGCAAAACATTAACAACAGAGGTCCAACCTAATTGTTAATCGTAAATCAAACCCTTTTGTCCAACAGAGAAAGCATTAAGAATAACAAGAGATTAAATTAATTATGGAAAAGAGATTGTAATTGCAATAATAATATCAGGGTCATTATAGATTCAAATCAGGGACATCCTATAACATTGGGGGTTTTAGCTACTCATGATAAAAATAAAATACAAGATATAGACATTATAGTTACTAGGATGAAATTGGATCGTCAACTGCTTCCGATGATGAAAATCTCCTTTCACCTGAGCTTCTATGCTTTCCAATATTTTCTCTGTAATTTTTATCGTTCTCCAGCCGTTCTAAAATCCCCTTGAAAAATCGCTTAAATAGACCAAATCCTAATAATTGTAAAATCTCGCTAAAAAAGAAATTTTTTGAACATTAAACACTTGTCTGCTATGTCCCGTAGCATGTGCTACGGGTGGCCGTAGCAGGTGTAACGCCCCATATTGCTTTTAGGATTAAAACCAACACGGGTCTTTTCAGCATGCTTTGTCCTCAATCACACGCTTTCTGAGAAACTTCCCAGAAGGTCACCCATCCCAGAATTGCTCCAAGTCAAGCACACTTAACTGTGGGGTTCTTATGAATGGGCTACCGAAAAGAAGATGCATCTTGTTGGTATAGGTAGTACCAATTAATCCTTATAAGCCTTCATTCAACCATGCTGTCCCATACCTGCATAGCCTCAGGATCCCTCTCATTCGGATGTGAATTCGGTTTTCCCCCAGAAGCTGCTAGGAGTGTCTCATTGTCATGCCTCATGACACCGACAACCACTCCCTCGCCCACGAGTGTTACATGTAACCACCGTCCTCTTTCACCTCAGGTGTTACATGCCCACCAGCTTCCGCTTGGTTCGTCCCCGAACCACATCGTACTGGGAGAGGTATGGCTCTGATACCATTTGTAACGCCCCATATTGCTTTTAGGATTACCGACTGACCCCACAAACCAACACAGGTCTTTTCAGCATGCTTTATCCTCAATCACACGCTTTCTGAGAAACTTCCTAGAAGGTCACCCATCCCAGAATTGCTCCAAGTCAAGCACGCTTAACTGTGGGGTTCTTATGAACGGGCTACCGAAAAGAAGCTGCATCTTGTTGGTATAGGTAGTACCAATTAATCCTTATAAGCCTTCATTCAACCATGCAGTCCCATACCTGCATAGCCTCAGGATCCCTCTCATTCGGATGTGAATTCGGTTTTCCCCCAGAAGCTGCTAGGAGTGTCTCATTGTCATGCCTCATGACACCGACAACCACTCCCTCGCCCACAGGTGTTACATGTAACCACCGTCCTCTTTCACCTCAGGTGTTACAGCAGGCAACTGGACTTAAGCTTGGCACAAAACAAATGAAGGCGTCTATCTGCTACAGCCAGTAACACGTGCTACAGGTGGCCGTAGTAGACCACTGGAATGATTTTTTCTTCCTCTGTTTCTTTGTTACGTCCTATAGCATGCACTACGGGTGGCCGTAGCAGACCACTATCTTATTGGATTATTACTTCTGATTCTTCACGATTTTTCATAGTTTTTGTCGACATCATTCTTTAATCTTCATTCCAACCTGAAAAAAGTAAACAAACACAACCAAAGTATAAAATGTGGAAAATGAAAAACATTGATGAAAAACTGTGAAAAGATTAAATAAAATTAACGGTAAAAGAAGGTGCAAAAACCACTTACATGGTCACACTCATGAAACATGAAAGTATGCCCAAGCAAAATGTGATAAATTTCATCAATCTCATATTTACCCATAATAGTCATAATATCAAAGCTGTCAGAACTGACAATGGACCAAAATTCAACATACCTTCCTTTTATAACACTCATGGCATTGTACACCAAACAAGCTGTGTAGAATCCCCTCAACAAAATGGTCGTGTTGAGAGAAAACACCAATAAATTCTAAATATTGCACCTTCCCTTCTTTATAATTCCAATTTGACAAAACCATATTGGTCATATGTAGTTATACATGCCTCCTTTATTATGAATAGATTACCAACTTCTATCCTTGACAACAAGTCCCCTTACCAAATTATGCACCACCAAAAACCTGACATGAATGACCTTACAATTTTGGTTCCCTTGTTTTTGAATCTACCTTACAAGCACAATGAACAAAGCTTGCCCCTCGTGCAAGAAAATGTGTGTTTCTTGGTTACAAGATGTACATGAAAGGCATAATCCTCCTAGATATTAATAACAATGAGATATTTGTATCCAGAAACAATACTCATCATGAACACATTTTTCCTTACCCTTCTTCTAAATCTATCCCCACTTGGAACTATTACTCACCAAATGATACCAAACCCACACTTGAACCATTTCCTCCAAATCCCACAAGTCCCTCTGATCTCACATAATTACCAAATCCACCTCACCAAACACATAAACTTGAATCCATACCAACTACCGTATCTACCACTAACATGACCAAACCATATCCACCACTGAACATGACTAAACACTTGATAAAGCCATCAATACCAGTCCTTCTAGACAGAAACATACTCCATCTTATCTACATGACTATGTATGCAGCTCTTCTACAAGTTATACAGAGCCATCACCCTCAGGTACTCCTTATCCTGTTGCCTTTTTTCATTGTTTTGATCATTTGTCTTCATGTCAAAAGAATTTTGCTTTGTCCATCACAAAATGTGTTAAGCCTAAAAACTATAAAGAAGCTTGTTGTAACACCCCAATTTTTAGTAATTATTTATATATATATATATATATATATATATATATATATATATATATATATATATATATATATATATATATATATATATATATATATATATATATATATATATATATATATATATATATATTATATTTATTAATTAATTGTGTGATTTTGTGCGTAATTGATTTATTTGGATTATTTTATTTGGTGGAAATGATATAGAAATGATAGAAATAAGATAATTGGGTCTATTGGATGAGAATGTGAAGAGTAAAGGTGGGGGTATAATTAGTAAGCCCATTAGTTATTAGAATTAGTTGTTATAAGGGTTTTATATATAAAGAGAAAAATAGAGTTAATACAAGAAAAAGAAGAAAAGAAACTAACATAGAGAAAAGAAAAAGGGGAAAAGAGGAGAAGAAAACATAAGGAGAAAACTCAACAGTTCATCCAGAAACCAAGGTATGGATTGGTCTTTACATGGTTATGGAATTGTATGATAGTGTATGATGGGTAGTATCATATTTAGGATAAAAATCCCTAATTTCCTTGGTTTTGAAATTGATGATTACATGATTTATGATGGTAGGATCATTAAATATGTGTTGTGGGATGTTATATTTATCGTATAATGGTAGTATTTCAGATTCTGGAACTGGAACTTTTTACGGAATTGAAATCGGACCCGACGGTGAAAATGGGTTTTTATGGGCTCTGACACGGCCTTGGCCTAGAATCGAATTCAGTCATTATATTTTAATGCATCCCTTTCCCTTTAATTACCATTTTCCAACTTTGTAATTATATGTGGAATCACAACATTTACCATTCTATCAATTAAATTTAAGCTTTTGTCCATCTGTTTGCAACTCTTATTTTATTTATATCTTGCAAAATGACATTTTTAATTTGATAAAATTTATTGAAATAAAAAGTTAAAATTTCTATTTTTTCTTTTAAAATGATTGTGTTTACCTTCCTTTGATTTGTGAACATAAGAAGGAATATCAATAGGTGCTCCAAGAACGGTTAAACCTTGAAATACATGATCAAATGTTCTTGTGATTTGCCTTGAAAGGTATCTCCAAAACGATGGATCGTTAACTCCGTCCACACCTTGATATGTTGTACATACAATCCCATATCTCCAATTATATTTCTAAGAGACTGGCTGAGTACCCAGTCACATTGTGATGTTTATTTCATCGCCAGTGTATCTCTTTCGCCTGTTTTGTCAGCATAAAAATATAACACGCATTCATATCATACATATATTATGCATAGTTGAATTCATATCCATGTTCATATTTCATTTAGCAATAATATTTACTTCATTCACCTTGGTTGTGTTTATCCCCGAGTAATATGTTTCCTCTCTCAAATAGAGTGGTTAGCCGTAGGCAAAAAGTGTATATCCTTTCTAACTCTCCACTGAGTTTAGTCCTCATGGACATTTTGATTTAGTTCTCCTTTCCACACTTGGATAGGATAAATCCCCAGTTCGAGTTCATTCATCACTGGTTAGCATCTTGTTTGACGGTATCTCTCTACCTTATTCCTGGATTGAGTTGGTCTATTGACCAATTTGATAACTTGAACCTATGAATTAAATGGGAATTTATTTTGTGCATTTTAAGTGGTTTACATCCCCATAAAGAATCTGTTAAAGGTTCCCCAGCAAGATAAATTTATTCCGCCTTGGAATCTACACCTGACAACAAGTGGCAATCTTTATTTGAGAAGCTTGCTTCTATCCCTGAATATCCCAGTGAATCGGCAAATGGCAGTCTCTTTCCGAGCAGTTTGTCTATCCCCGTTAAAGCTATCGGTATATCAAATTTTCTTTCATCTTATGGCATCTCTCCGAAGAAGTCTCAAAGGGAAGTATAATGAAGATATTTTTTCAGCAAATGGCATATCTCTAAAGAATTTTGTTGTGAATCCTTATTCTTTATCAAATGGCATCTCTCCGGAAAAGTCCCACAGAGAAGTTTGATTGTTGAATCCTTATTTTTACATCACATGGCGTCTCTCCGAAAAAGTCTCGAAGAGAAGTATGATGAAGAAATGGTTATCTCTCTTGAAGATTTTGTCAGAAAACTTTATTGAAGATTATCATAAGTGGTTTATCTTCTCGATACGAAGCAAAAAAATTGCAGCCAATGGCAATTCACGCAGTAAGTCTGCTATCAATTTTCTTTCATCTTATGGCATCTCTCCGAACAAGTCTCAAAGGGAAGTATGATGAAGATATTTTTCCAGCAAATGGCATATCTATAGAGAAGTTTGCTGTGAATCCTTATTCTCTATCAAATGGAATCTCTCTGGACAAGTCCCACAGAGAAGATTGACTGTTGAATCCTCATTTTTACATCACATGTCATTTTTCCGAATAAGTCTCGAAGAGAAGTATGATGAAGTTCATTTTCTATCAAATGTTGTCTCCCCAGTGAATCCCTGTGAGAATTTTGATGAAGATCCTTACAAGAATTGTTTCTCTTTATTTGAGAAATCAGTTTTGCAAATTAATCGGCCCGCATCTACTACAAAAAAAACTAGATCTTGCCGCGTAAAATTCACTTCACAACAAGGAAAATCACGTCACAAACTGATATTAGCGATGTGACTATTCACATGGCAGGAGGACGTGTGGCAACTTTGTTGCCACGTGAAAATCACGTCACAATTTTGCCACGTGATTTTCACATTGCAACAAATAAAACAATATTTTAGACACAGCAGGTGTAGCAGACAAAGTGGCAGACGTGTGTAAGAAAGTTGTGACGTGATTTTCACTTCACAACTTGTGACGTGATATTCACTTCACAACTTGCGACGTGAATTTCACTTCACAACTTGCGAAGTGATTTTCACTTCACAACTTGCGACGTGAATATCACGTGGCTAAGTGTTTTTTTTTTTAATTTTTAAATTGATTAATTTTTTGGTACGTTTAAAAATAATTATATTTTTATTTAAATTTAAAATTATAATTATAGTTTGTCCACTCAATTTAATAAATACAAATTATTTTTAAATTATTTTTAATAATAATTTAAATTGGAAAATTAATAAATATAAATAACAAAAATTAATAAATATAAATAAATATCAAAATTAAGAATAAATTTTTTAAATAAAAAATGTATAATATACTAAAATGTAATTAATATTTTACAAAAATAAAAATTTAAAATTACAATAAATGATTTGTATCAATCCGGATCGGGAAAACTGTCAATGTAAAATTCATTGTTATCCTCGTCATCCAACTGTTGTTGACCACCCACTTCTTCATTTCCAACAACTGGATTACCGCCACCTTGCGATTGCATAAATTGGCGCATCATCGCCTTCATTTTAGCTTGCCTCTTATTCATTGCCTCTACCTGACGTTGTTGCTCCTCCATTTGGGCTGCCGTTTTGCATCTCGCTTCAGTTAGCGCCAATTGTCTTACCGTTTCTAGCATCTCGGGGGTCAATTGTGGTGGATGTGACGATCCCTCCCCATCTCTAACTCTTTGAAATAGAGTTTTGTCCCCCTTTCTCATACCACCGGCGAAAGCTCCAGGACCAAATAAACATCCATTCGGTCCTTTCCGCCAGTTACTAAACCCCAAATGTAAAAATTCACTCGTGGATTAAGCGGCTCAGAACCTCTTAGAGTATACTGAGGATTCTCTTTCAAAAACTGTGTGAGCAATACTTGGTAATCCTCCTACACATAAAATAAAAAAAATTTAATTGAATACAGCTTAAATAATTTAAGTTAAATTAAATAATAAATTTTGCCACGTAATTTTCACGCCACAAAATCTCAGTTGCCACGTGATAATCACTTCACAAAATTTTCATTAAATACAAAAAATTAAATAAAGTGAAACAATTTACTTACCACATCTTTTTTGGTGCGTTCGTCAACAAAGCCCCCTGATTTCTTTGTTCTAGTCTTTACAACTAGCTCAGTCATGAGTGGAGGTCTCCCCAATCTCTTTTCCTAAATAATAAAATTAACTTTGATTAAAAATATATAATAAATCATAATATAACTTAAAATAGAAGTAATAATTACCATGTGTCGAGCATGTTCGGCAACACTTATACTTCCAACTGCATTAAGGCTACCCCCTTTTTCAGATGCTCTCATTTTCTTTGCTTTTTCAGATCTTGCCTTAAATTCAACATCTGAATCCCAACAAATAAGAATTTCATCGAAAACTTCTTTGCCTATCCAGTTGGGACGAATATTTTCAAGTTCCCAATGCTTTCTAGCACGTCGTAGCATGTCAGAAAATCGTACTGCTGTTCTGCCAAAATAATTTTTTCTAATCTCTTTCTCATTCATTTTTCCCCACGTACACTTTTTCTGCAATGTTGTAAGACATCCAGATAAAATAGTTAGACAATTATAATAAAAAAATAATTAAAACAAAAATAAGTTAAAAAATAAATTACATAACTTAACAAAAATAAATTAATTATACCTTAAATAAATTAAAGCAAGCTTCTCTTTCGTCCCCCTTAACTTCTCTAAATCTCTTCCAAACTTTTTTATACTTTTGCTAAATGACATAATTTATGCACTGGGCAGCAGTCTGACTCGGCTCGAAACTAAACATCAATAATTTATATTAATATGAAATATAAGTTAATATAAAAAAACGGAAACATGTATACTTATAAATTTAAAACTTACGAATTTCCGCTGGGCCAAATAAAATATCTTCCATTAATGATTTCAACCACCTCATCATTGGGAGCCTCCTCATCATCTTCCTCAGTTGCCTCCTCATCAGCCACCTCATGATCGTCATCAACTGCCTCATCATTATCCTCACGCATAGGTATATGTGTGGATGGTAAAGGTACCTGTGTGGTCTGTGCGGAGTGGGATCCATCCGACTGTGTGAAGGATGAGGGTACCTGTAGGGGAGTTGGAAAAGTATATCCCCCCGGCTGCATGAAGGGTGTGGGAACCTGCTGGTAGGGAGGTGGAAAGCTAGATCCCCCAGACTGTGTGAAAGATGAGGATTCTTACTGGTATGGATAACTAGGTCCCCCAGACTGCTGATATGGATAACTAGGGCCCCCAGATGGGATAATAAAAGCTGGTCCCCTAGATGGGCTAATGAAAGCTGGAGCCCCCGATGGACTAATAAAAGCTGGAGCGCCAGATGGGCTAATAAAAGCTTGATACTCCTGAGGGGAGAGCAATGTCATGAAAGGTTGAGAACTGGCCATGTTCATGTCTTTATTTTCTGAGTCCAAATAATTGTATACCAACTCGTAGATATGTTTAACAAATCCATAGAAGTCATCCTCACCACCATCTGTAACTCCTTTTACAAATATACCATTATTTATGGTTTTTTCCCTTCAGTCCTTGTCTCAGTGTGAAATTTATATCCGTTCACGAAGTATGTATGCCATTCATTTGCGCTTTGAATAGGGCCTTCCGACAAGTTTCTCAGATGGAGTATTTCTTGAGTCGGTGCAAGAATACATAACAATTTCTCCTTGAACCATGCTGGAAAATGAGCATGTATATGACCGGATGTTGCTTGTACACTGGTGCTATGAAAGTAGGAGATGTTAAATTCCTTATAAAGAAACACACTATAAGTTTCAAGGTAATAATTTTTGTATTCATACGATAAATAATATTAAATAGTTGGGATATACTTACTCAAGATATGGTTTAACTTCAACGCAGTTAATTAAGACATGAACTTGTGCTGATTGCATTTCTTTTTGAGTCAGCCAATGCACACCCTTCTTTCTAGAAGGACGACCAGGAAGCCCGAAGACTGATAAGGTAAATTGACTTATTTCATTAACATTTATAGGATTCCTTATGATTCTTGGAGTTAACATCAAGTGATTGAAATAGTGACTGCAAAAATGAGATGTTTCTCGATGCAAGTAATGTGCACATATTGATCCTTCAACTTTAGCTTTATTTTTCACTGATCGCTTTGAATCACCTATGAAACTTTCAAAAGGATACATCCACCTATATTGAACCGGGCCACCAATAAAAGCTTCATATGCAAGGTGCACAAGTAGATGTTCCATAGAGTCAAAAAAACCAGGCGGAAATACTTCTTCCAACTTACAGAGAATGACTGGAATATTTCGGTCCAACTTAACGATGTCATCCACTCTAAAAATTGACTAATTTCAATTAATGGATTAAGCACGTGATTGGGTAGTGAACCAAACACAATTGGAAGCAATCGTTCCATAAAGGAAGATGTGATATTACTCTGGATTTTCTACATCCAAGTTCAAAGCTTCTTCCCTTTTCATTTTCTCAAAAATGTTTGTGGTGAGTAGGTGAGATATATCCCTTAAGATGAAAATTTGTCTCTTTTCAACAAACCCAAATCCACCCATTAATAGGTGGAACTACGAACGCTCTGATTTCTCAACTTCCTTTTGAGAATACATAGGCATAAGATTGCGAGATCTTAGCGAGCATAGTAATAAAGAAAACCGTTAGGTTCCTGTACCTTTATCTCAAACCATTTCAACTTACACAACAAAACAAAAACATCTCCTATCACTCAAACAGTCAATAAATCCCCAATACACAACAAATGATTAATCAACAATAAGCACAAATATATGCAAGAGATTCCTATAGAATACTATAGATACTTAGGATGCAAATACCTTCCCTTAGTATAACCAACCCCGATTCCCAAATCTCTTAAGTTTATTGCATTGCATATACCCATGAGTTTAAAATTTTACATGTAGACAGATAGGGGCGACCTTGCTTCGGAAGAAGGGACCGAATCCCACGTCAATAAAAAACTTATCACAATTTATTGGAATAACCCATTGATGTAACTAGGAAATGATAATGACTTAAATGATAATGCTTTTGCATTTGATGCCTAGATGTGTATCCTTGACATGTAGTTGTCTAGTGGAAAGGTGAAACATTATATGGAACATGTGTTGGTTTTGTGTTACTTTGAGAATAAGGTGAATATGTTCTCCTTGTGAATGTCAAATACAATCATGTTTGCATATGTGTTCACATAGTCGGAACCAATTCCCTTGAGATGTGTTGTTCCGAGAGTGGAGGCTTATGTAGAGAGCTCTTCCAAAATGTTTGCACTAGTACTTTAACATGTTTGATTCCCGTTGTACGAATGGAGCCTACGGGTAAAGAGATTTGTCATGTGGACAATGTTTCCCTTGGATCTAAATCCATTTCATATGTCAAAGCGGATACAAGGATCGATGACCCGTGTCGATAACTTTAGACGTAGGAATGGCCAAGGAAAGATGCCTTGATTTGGTTTCCGATTAGTGATAGGTTAAGTTGTTGAACTCAAGCAATATGTTTCCATATAGTGTGTGGTTTGTGACCTCAAGTCTTATCCCTTCCCTTTTGACTCGAGGTAGGATTCAGTTAGAACTTTGTAAAGCCAAGAGAACCTATAAGATAGGGAGCCCACTGGGATTATCATCTCACCCCATGTTGTTGAATGTTTTTTAGGTGGTTCTGGTTTTGTGAAGAGAAAAGAAGTTGTATACAAAGTTATCTAAGTATGAGTTATGGATGAAAGAAGTGAGTTTCTCGGGTCATGTAATTTCTAGTTGAGGCATTGTTGTTGATTCGTTAAAGTCTATTACAATGGGAAACACCACAGTCTATTACCGAGATTAGAAGTTTTTTAGGTTTGGCTAGTTACTACAGAAGGTTTATTAAAGGTTTTTCGAAGTTGGAGATGCCTTTGATTCACTTAACTCGAAAGTGTCAGCCGTATGTGTGGGATGCTTTGTGCAAAGAGAGTTTTATAAAACTCAAGAAGAAGTTGACATCTGCTCTAGTATTTGTAACACCCCCTTTCTATACCCCCAAATAATCAAATGAATCATTTAGGCACATAATAAAAATTCATTTATCAGAGTATAATTAAAACATGGTATAAAAGAGGCATGTCACATTATACATGAAATTAAAACATCCAACACATGCTCAACAATTGATATGCAACAATGGGGTAACTTGCAACATAGGAACTTAGTCCTTACACCCACATCTCAATATTTAGAATTTAAGCGGAAAATCTAAACATTGAATAACATCAAAACATATGATCACATATATGTCAACCAGTTTGATTCAACCATAATCAACATGTTTCCATAAACATTCCATCATCAAGATACATATACAACGTATCACAAAAGAATTCTATACAATCCTAGCTACCCGTGGCTACATATCAGAGCCAACCGACCAAAAAGAATGAAGCCATGCTTCACAAAAAGACCTCCAGCAATCCTGCTTTGCAATGCCTCATAGAGCTATCATAAAACAGTAGAAGGGTGAGAAATATTATTATAATAATCAATGCATATAATTATGTATTAACATAATAATACACATATCTCTATTCTCACCACATTCATCATAATTCAATCATATATATATATATATATATATATATATATATATATATATATATATATATATATATATATATATATATATATATATATATATATATATATATATATATATATCGCAACATATATATAATTCACCAAGCATATTCATCATGCACATTTTCACCATTCATTCATATACCTCACAATGTATATATTCACACAACTAAGCATATTCATCAATCATGCTTCTACAATTCACATCATTTTCACATAAACATTTACAATTATGTTTATTCACCAATCATAATTATAATGATGATAAATGCAACTCATAGAGACCGACTCACGACTCTATGCCGATGCACATGCGATACCGACTAAATCATCTCAAGTTCACTCAGGAACTTATTGGAACCATCGCTCACACCCCACATGGGTACACGTTGTTCACCCATTGTTCACACCCCACATGGGCACACAATGTTTATGGATTGCTCACACCCCACACGGGCACACAATTCGATTACTCACATCCCACACGGGCACACAATCGTTCAGCAGATTCTACGCGGAATCAATCAGCACAAGAATGTATATCATGATGCTTCACATGCAAAATGACTCCATACACTTCTTGAAATGCATACATACGCATAATGTTTTCATGCATTCTTCTCATATTATCACATACAATCATCATACATTCACAATGCATATTCCATATTGTATTCATCATTTACGACATTCTATCGCATACAATCAATATGCATTCACAATATCATGCCAAACGGCAACAAACTTCATCACAATCACCATGCATTTTTAATCAATTTAAAATATATATATATATATATATATATATATATATATATATATATATATATATATATATATATATATATATATATATATATAGACACACACACACACACACACACACACACACACACACACACACACCAAAAGGCCACATTTCACAATCGATTCCATAATCTAGGATTCACGCCATACGGCTACCCACAACATATCATATAGCAGTACACAACTATACGTTATAAACATATATATCGGAATCGTTAATATAGGATGGAAACAAAAAAATAAAACAAGTTGCTGTCACACTCGCTAGCTCACTCGCCTAGTGAGTTCCTAGCGAACACTCGCTACCTGTTCGCCTAGCGAACAAGCTCACGAAGGCAAACAGAAGCTACTGTAAAGCTTCGCTACCTACTTGTTGGGGCTTCTCCTAGCGAACCCCTCGATACCTTGCTCGCTACCAGCGAAGAAGGTCATTTCCATTCTATCCAAGTCTGGGACCATTCGCTACTAGCTCGCTACAGTGAACACTCACAACCTGCTCGCCTAGCGAAGGTGCTAGCGAACGTCTGCGATGTTTAAAATCCCAACTGTCCAAAATCATCAAATCATCACCAAATCAACCGATTCAATTCCAACGACTTCCAGTAGTCTTAGCCTAACATTTCTCGACTAATCTACACCATTTCTTCCAGATTTTATCCGTTAAAACATCGATTCTATCGATTAAACTCGTTTTTGTCCTAAAATGGAAAATGAGCAAAAACTCTCCAACAATCCAAACTAATTCAACAAACACATACATAATCATAAACATTGATAAGATAATAAAATTTCACACCCTTACCCGATTAAATCAAAGCCTAGATGTTGTTCTTGATGAATCCAAGCTTTTCCCTTCTTTCTCCTCTTCTCTCTTCTTTCTTTCTCTTCCTTTTCTCTTCTTTCTATTTCTATCTCTTTTCTCTCCTCTTTCCACTTATATTCCTTTCTATTCTATTTCTCTCAAAACATCTATTAATCCATTTTCTCACCAAATATCCACCTTAACATTAAATACTAAATGTCTAAAATACCTTCCAATCTATTTTCCCCGAAAACTCTCAAAATCGGTAAAATAGCATAATATGCAAACATAACATATTAGCACATAAATTCCACAATTAAAAAACTAATCACCCAATTAAATCAAAAAGACTCAACAAAAATGGAAAATCAGAATCGGGGCGTTACAACTCTCCCCTACTTTAGAAGTTTTCGTCCTCGAAAATATTACCCGATCCAAACAACTTCGGATACGACTCTCGCATCCCACTCTCTAATTCCCAAGTCATATTGCCTTCGAAGCGCCTCCCCACACTACTTTCACAAGCGCAATATCTTTGCCTCTTAGCTTCTTAACTTCACGATCCAAAATCCTAATCGGTAAAGCTTCCACCGTAAGGTTATCTCTCACCTCAACCTTGTCCATAGGAATAACATGTGACGAATCCGGTATATACTTCCGAAGTTACGAAATATGGAACACATCATGCAAATTCAAAAGATTCGGAGGCAACGCCACACGATAAGCCACAACACCAACTCGTGCAGTAATCTGATAAGGACCAATAAAATGAGAAGTCAACTTCTTCGATTTCAAAGCACGACCCACATCCGTAACGGGTATAACTCTCAAAAACACATGATCGCCTTCTTGAAACTCAAGATATTTCCTTCTCTTATCATGATAACTCTTCAGCCTACTCTGAGAAGCTTTCATCTTTTCCCGAATAAACTTCACTTTCTCCGTCGTTTGTTGTACCATCTCCGGTCCAACTACCGACTTCTCATCTGTTTCATGCCAACACAAAGGTGTTCGACATTTCCGACCATACAAAGCCTCAAATGGTGCCATACCAATACTTGAATGAAAACTTTTATTATAGGTGAACTCAATCAACGCCAAATAACTATCCCAAGCACCACCTTGATCTAGCACACATGCACGCAAAAAATCGTCTAACGATTGAATTGTCCTCTCGGTTTGACCATCTGTCTGCGGATGATAAGCCGAACTCAATCTTAGCGTAGAACCCAAAGCCTTTTGCAAACTCTCCCAAAACCTCGACGTGAATCTAGGATCCCTATCTGATACAATACTCTTAGGAACTCCATGTAACTTCACAACCACACGAACATAAATCTCGGCTAACTTCTCCAAAGGATAACTAATATCAATCGGAATGAAGTGAGCAGATTTAGTAAGCCTATCAACAATCACCCAAATAGCATTATGGCCTCTTTGCGTATTCGGCAACTCCGTAACAAAATCCATCGATATACTATCCCATTTCCACTCTGGAATATCCAACGGTTGCATCAATCCACTAGGCTTTTGATGTTCCACCTTAGACTTCTGACAAGTCAAACATGCATACACAAATTGAGCTACATCCCTCTTCAATCCGGGCCACCAAAAGATTTTATTCAAATCTTGATACATCTTATTCGCTCCCGGATGAATACTTAAGTTACTTCGGTGTCCTTCTTTCAATATCATCTTTTTCAACTCCACATCATCGGGAATACAAATACGACCACGAAATCTCAAAACTCCAAAATTATCAACCTTGAAATCCTCGTTCTCATTCATCATCAAATCAACGAACTTCAAATCCAAATTTTGCTTTTCACATACGGTCGCAAGAAAATCATTCGTAACATGTAGCATACCAAGTCTCACACTTCTCGGCGTCATTTCACAAACCAAATTCAAGTATCTAAAATTCTCCAATAATTCCCATTCTTTCGTCATCAATGCAGACATATGTAACAACTTCCTACTCAAGGCATCAGCCACCACATTTGCCTTACCCGAATGGTAATTCAAACCAAAATCATAATCTTTCAAAAGCTCTAACCACCTTCTTTGTCTCATGTTCAACTCTTTCTGATCAAATAAATATTTCAAGCTCTTGTGATCACTAAAAACTTCAAACCTTGCACCATAAAAATAGTGCCTCCAAATTTTCAGAACAAACACCACGGCCGCTAACTCCAAATCATGCGTAGGATAATTCTTTTCATGCACTCTTAATTGTCTTGAAGCATAGGCCACAACTTTTCCATCTTGCATCAAAACACCATCTAAACGCGTCAAAGAAGCATCACAATAAACCACAAATGGTTCCGACGGATTCGGAAAAATCAAGATTGGCACCGTCTTCAATCTCCTCTTTATCTCAATGAAACTCTTTTCACAATCAATATCCCAAATGAAAGTCTTCCCTTTACAAGTCAATTGCGTTAACGGAAGTGCCAACTTTGAAAATCCCTCAATAAACCTATGATAATAACCCGCCAAGCCTAAAAAGCTTCGGACCTCCGTGACTGATCTAGGAGACTCCCATTGCATCACCGAATCAATCTTGGATGGATCCACACTAATACCATTACCGGAAATAACATGTCCAAGAAAACTTACTTCCGACAACCAAAATTCACACTTCGACAACTTAGCATACAATTGCTTCTCTTTCAAAATATGTAACACAATCCTTAAATGCTCTTCATGCTCCTCTTGAGACTTAGGGTAAATCAAAATATCATCGATGAACACAACCACAAAACAATCTAACTGATCATGAAAAATATGATTCATGTATTCCATAAACACACCCGGCGCATTAGAAACTCCGAATGGCATCACTAAATATTCATAATGACCATACCGTGTCTTAAAAACCGTCTTTTAAATATCCTCTTCTTTCACACGAATCTGGTGATATCCCGATCTCAAATCAATCTTGCTAAAAACACACGCACCAACCAATTGGTCCATGAAATTGTCGATCCTTGGAAGCGGATACTTGTTCTTAATCGTCACCTTGTTCAATTGTCGATAATCAATGCATAACCGCATACTTCCATCTTTCTTCTTCACCAACAATACCGGTGCACCCTAAGGAGAAACACTTGGTCTTACAAATCTCTTTTCCAACAAGTCATTCAATTGCTTCTTCAATTCTACCAACTCTGATGCCGACATACGATACGGTGCCACCGAAACTAGTCTAGTACCAGGAACTAGATCAATAGAAAACTCAACTTCTCTTTCCGGCGGTACATCCGTAATATCCTCCAGAAACACTTCTGGAAAATCACACACCACTGGAAACACATCGAATTCAACTTTGCTCTCCACCGACAATGATGCAAACAAACCAAACAACTGAGCTTCATCCGCTAAAAGTTTCAGCAACTCTTTAGTGGATAGAAAACTCTCATCTTCATCATCTTCCAAAGAAGGAAACCTCACTAACTTGTGATAACAATCTATACGAACTCGATTAAATTACAACCAGTTCATACCCAATATCACATCCAAACCCTCCAATGGAAAACACACTAAATCCATAATGAAGTCTTTACCATACATGGTCAAAGGACAACTTACACACACCAAAGAAGTAGTTATCGACCCTGAAGCAGGAGTCTCAATAACCATCTCACCACCATAAGAAATCACACACAAATCCAAACGCTTAGCGCACTGAAAAGAAATGAACGAATAAGTCGCTCCAGTATCAATAATATCAACTAAAGGCATTTATTAATAAAGCATGTACCTTTAATCAAATGATCTTCACTAGTAGTGTCTGAACCTGCTAATGCAAACACCTTTCTGCCCGCTTGAGCTTGTTTCAGTTTAGTACACTTAGTACTAATGTGACCAACTTCTCCACAATTAAAACACTTCACCATATTCCTTCTACAATCAGTCGTAGCATGTCCAATACCTCCACAGTTAGAACACTTCACAATGGTCTTCCCACACTCAAAAGACTTATGGCCCATCTCGCCACACTTGTAGCACTTAACGAAACCAGAACTTCCTCCTCCAGATATCTTCTCAAAGTTTCCCTTATGCATGCTCTTATCAACATGTGTCACATAAGGTCCAATCCTAACTTGTTGCTTTCCTTTCCTCTCATTCAAACTCTTATAGTGTGTAGAACGAGTCTTGCTATCTTCCTCAAAAATTCTACAACATTCGGTCAAATTCGAAAATCTCCTTATTCTTTGGTATCCCACCGCTTGCTTAAACTCAGGACGCAAGCCATTCTCATACTTAATACACTTAGAGAACTCAGCAGTAATAGCAGCATAATGAGGATGAAATTGAACCAATTCCACAAACTTAGCAGTATAGTCCACTACGGACATACTACCTTGTTTCAACTCAAGAAATTCCATCTCTTTCTTCCCTTTCACACTCTCAGGGTAATACTTCCTCAATAACTCGGTACGAAATAGATCCCAAGTTATCTCTTCATCATCTACTTCAAGAACTTGTTGCATTCCGACCCACCAATCGTCGGCTTCTTCTCTCAGCATGTGAGTCCCAAGTCACACCTTATTCTCTTCTGCACAGCCTATGACTCTAAAGATTCTTTCAATCTCTTTCAACCAAATTTGGGCACCATCGGGATCAAATCTTCCTTTGAAGACCGATGGTTGATTCTTCCTGAACTCATCGTTAGCATTCACATTCGGCGCACCCTGCACCGCCCTAGCAATTGCTTCCAAAGCAGCAGCCATCGCACTGTCGTTACGACCAGCCATATTCTGATCATTCCCAAAAATAACAACAAGGTTAAACAACCGTTTAATCAACACAACAACAAGACAAACACAACTGACTCAACACTGGCTTTGATACACCTTAATGTTGTAGAAGCAAGCTTCATCTCAAAGTTTTGATGACGTCAACATCAAGATCAAGAATATTTCATTTGTGCAAAAAGGAAAACGCTTTCAAAAGATCAAGATCAAGTGGAATGGAAGTGATCAACATTCAAAACTTCATGAACATTTGACTGATCAACTTTCAAGTTTTGGACACAAGCTATGGTATATCAAAATCCATTAATTTAATTGATATACAAGTGTTCAACATCTTTATCATTTGATCACATTGCATAAGCATATTTTTTAAACTATTAGAATTGATATAACATTGTTTTTATAAGTATTTTTCTGAAAAATAGCAGTGTTAAACGATTAACCATATAGGTTAACCGATTAACCATTTCAAAATTTGAATATTCTGGTATAACGTTCCAGTGTTAACCGATTAACCATATAGGTTAACCGATTAACACTGAACGTATTTTGAAAAATGGCTTTGTTTCAAATTCAAAAATGGTTTGAATATTATACCAGTTCATATTTTGAATTATACTCAAATATACCTGTTGGAAAAGGTGTGTTTACACATATAAATTCTGAGTTTTTCAAATTGAAAAACAACCTCCAATAATCAATTTCAAAACATTCTTTGAATCAAATTCACCACTTTCAAATACTTTTCAAATCTTTTAAAAAAGTGTTCATATTGATCATATCTTTTCATATGCATAGCATTGAACACCTGTGTTGAAATTAAAAGAGTGAATTTTGATCAGAAGGAGAAGATCAATCTCAGCATTGATATTACCATTATTACTCTTAAATCAAAGTATTCAGATTACTTGTATTTTGACTTGTGATCCAGGATTGTTGGACACAAGGGTGAGTGTTTACAAGAGGATTGTTCTTGTACACTTGTTGATTTTTATTGTTTGATAGTAGGCCTCACCGGTTGATGGTGTGATAGGTTGTACTTTATTAAACAATAGTGAAAACTCTCTTTCGTGTTGAAAGGGGAGTGGAGTACTCTCGGATTGTGAGGGGAACCACTATAAATCTTGGTGTCCACTTTCCTTTTACTTTCTACTGCATTCATCACCAAGAACCTAACCAGTAAAATTTCAAGAATACCGAAAAACCGGAAAAAGTCCCTAAAAGCCTAATTCACCCCCCTCTTAGGCATACTCTGTACTTACAATTGGCATCAAAGCAGGTTAAGGTAACATGTTCCTATCGATCCTAATGGCTTCCGCTAGTACTAACCCGATTTTGAAAGATGGTGGAAGCAGTAACAAGCCACCACTCTTTTCTGGAGAATACTTCGATTTTTGGAAAATCCGTATGAAGGCACATCTTGAGGCTCAAGGAGATGGTATATGGGAAACCGTAGAAACTGGTCCACATGTTCCTACAAGTGTGGTAAACGGTGTTGGAACTCGAAAGATAAAATCCTCATATGATGAAGATGACAAGAAGAGAATTTTGAATGAGAAGAAAGCAATCAACATACTTCAAAGCGCTCTCAGTATGGACAAATTCTTCTGTATATCACAGTGTAAATCAGCAAAGGAAATTTGGGACACCCTGGTAGAAACGCATGAAGGGACAGCCGAAGTAAAAAGATCAAGACTTAATACTTTAAGTCAAGAATATGAAATGTTCCGTATGCAGCCTAGTGAATCCATTGTTGCCTTACAAAAGAGATTCGTTCATCTAACTAGTCATCTGATTGCTCTCGGGAAGACCTTCACCAATGATGATCTCAACTTGAAAGTCCTAAGATCTTTAACAAGAGAATGGCAACCAAAGGTGACCGCCATTTCGGAAAAGAAAAGTCTTTCAACGATGACATCCGCTTCCCTATTTGGCAAACTTCAAGAGCATGAACTGGAACTTGGAAGGCTTGAGAAACATGAGAGTCAAGACAAGAAGTCCAAAGGAATTGCCTTGAAGATTGACACAAAGGATGACAAGAATGACGAATCTTCCGAAGATGAAAATTTCATGCTTCTAGTAAAGAAGCTTGGTAAGTTTTTTAATAATAATAAAATTTCCTCTTTTTCTAAAAAGAATAGACATTTCAGGAAAAAGGAGGCACCCACATCAAACCAAGAAATTACATGTTACGAATGTTGGAAACAAGGTCATATAAAGTCAGATTGCCCGAAACTCGCAAATAAAGGAAAATTCAAAGGCAAGAAGGATTTCAAAACGAAGAAGGCTTATGTCGCATGGGACGACAACGAAGTAAGTTCATCATCGGAATCGAAAAAAGATGAATGTGCAAATATGGAGTTAATGGCCTCTCACCACTCCGATGAAGAAAATGAGGTTAGTAGTAATTTTTCTGTTTATGATAATGATGCACAAGAAGTTATAGATGAACTTCTACATGAGTGCAAGACTTTGTATAAAAGCATCTCATCACAAAAGAAAAGAATCTCATCTTTAGAAGAACAAAACTCTGTTTTTATGAAAAATATTAAAGATGAAAAACAGAAACTGATGGATGAAAAACAAAGTCTTGTATGTAAGAATTGTGAGTCTTTATCTTTCCAAATTGTTCAACTCAAAAGAGTTTTAGAAAGATACGAAAAAGGTCAAATTGGCTTGGAAGAAATTCTGAAACATCAAAGATATCATAATGATAAAAGTGGATTAGGATATTCTAAGTTTTCAAAACCAAGCACCAATAAGACCATTTTTGTAAAAGCAAGTGAACAAGTTGTTAAAGAAAAGGCCAGCACTTCTAAAGTTCAGCATCAAAATATTAACAAGAAAAGCATTGCAAAGAAAAAGAATTATGTTCCTAGATATAGAAGTTATTTTCAACCTACTTGTTTTTACTGTGGAATTAAAGGCCACACACCTAATGCTTGCTATGTGCGTAACATTGGTGTTTCTAAAGGGCATTATGTGTGGGTTGAAAAGGGTACTAACTATCAAGGACCCAAAGCAATTTGGGTACCTAACACTACCTGATTTTGTGTTGTAGGTATGCTTGAAGACAACCACTAATAAATGGTATCTTGATAGCGGTTGCTCGAAGCATATGACGGGAGACATAAACAAATTTTCAAGTCTATCATTAAAGGCCAAAGGATACGTCACTTACGGTGATGATAATAAAGGAAAAATTCTTGGAGTTGGAACCATTGGTACACCTGCATGTACAATCATCGAAGACGTTCTTTATGTGGAAGGCCTTAAACACAACCTACTTAGCATAAGTCAATTGTGTGACAAAGGGTTCCGAATCAACTTCACAAAGGAGGAATGCTTGATAGAACATGAAGTCACTCATGATATTTTGCTAAAAGGTAAAAGATATAATAACATTTTTATGATTTCTTTTGATGACTCTTCCTTGAAGGTAAAGTGTCTTATGGAGAACAACAACGAGGCATGGCTTTGGCATAAAAGATTTGCTCACATTCACATGGAGCATTTAGACAAGTTGATAAAGCATGATCTAGTTGTTGGTCTTCCAAAGATAAAATTCATCAAGGATAAGTTATGCGATGCATGTCAAAAGGGAAAATAGACCAAGACAACTTTCAAATCCAAGCAAGTGGTTTCCACATCAAGGCCACTTCAATTGTTGCATATGGATCTTTTTGGTCCATCAAGAACAAAAAGCTTCAGAGGTAATTTCTACGCCTTAGTTATTGTTGATGATTTCTCTCGATACACTTGGACATTGTTTTTAGTGCAAAAAAATGATGCTTTTAAAGCATTCAAGAAATATACAAAGCAAATTCAGAATGAGAAATCACTCACCATAGCCTCTATAAGAAGCGATCATGGTGGAGAATTCCAAAATTCCGACTTTGAAGATTTTTGCGAAGAGCATGGAATTTCTCAAAATTTTTCAGCACCAAGGACGCCTCAACAAAACGGTGTCGTAGAACGGAAGAATAGATCACTGGTAGAGCTTGCAAGGACAATGCTTAGCGACGCAAATCTTCCTAAATATTTTTGGGCAGATGCAGTTAGTACAACATGCTTCGTAAGCAACCGTGTCAATATTCGACCACTTCTCAAAAAGACTCCGTATGAGTTGTTCAAGGGTAGAAAACCAAATATAGCATTCTTCCACATATTCGGATGCAAATGCTTTATTCTCAACAACAACAAAGATAATCTCAGTAAGTTTGATGAGAAATCCGACGAAGGTATATTTCTTGGTTACTCTCTTTATAGTAGAGCATTTAGAATTTTTAATAAGAGAACACTTACTATTGAAGAATCTATTCATGTTTCGTTTAATGAGACTAACCCCTCGAAAGAGGATAATATTATTATGGATGATGATGATGATATAGTAGGTTCTTCACAACAACAAGAAGAGATTTCAAAGAATCAAGAAATACCACAAGAAGATGTCACTCAAATCATTGAAGAACATCAAGATCTTTCGAAAGAATGGAGAACGCATAGAGATCACCCGATAGATAAAGTTATTGGTGATATTAGCCAAGGCGTTGCAACTCGACTTAATCTAAAGGATGCTTGTCTCAACATGGCTTTTGTGTCTCAAATTGAACCAACCAAGATTGATGAAGCTTTAGGCGACGACCAATGGATTGTAGCAATGCAAGAAGAACTCAATCAATTCGAAAGGAATCAAGTTTGAAGTCTTGTACCAAGACCAAACCATAAACACATCATAGGAACAAGATGGGTGTTCAAGAACAAACTTGACAAGAATGGGATCATAGTTCGTAACAAATCAAGATTGGTTGCACAAGGCTACAACCAGGAGGAAGGAATTGATTTTGATGAAACGTTCGCTCCGGTAGCAAGGTTAGAAGCAATTAGATTACTACTTGCTTACGCTTGTTCTATGAATTTTCAGTTGTTCCAGATGGATGTCGAAAGCGCTTTCCTGAATGGCTACGTCAATGAGGAAGTCTACGTCAAACAACCTCCGGGTTTTGAAGACTTCAAGAACCCCTCACATGTTTACAAACTGAAAAAGGCACTCTACGGACTAAAATAAGCACCAAGAGGATGGTATGACCGCCTTAGCAATTTCTTATGTGAGAAGGGATTTACAAAAGGAAAGGTTGACAAGACATTGTTCATAAAGAAGATTAAAGGAAACACTTTATTAGTTCAAGTCTATGTCGGCGACATCATCTTCGGATCAACAAACAAAGAGCTTTGCGAAGAATTTTCACTTATGATGCAAGGAGAATTCGAGATGTCCATGATGGGAAAATTGAATTATTTTCTTGGACTACAAATCAAGCAAACAAAGGATGGCATCTTCCTCAACCAATTCAAGTATTGCAAGGAATTGTTGAAGAAATTCGATATGGATAGTTGCAAGGTGATGTCCACTCCTATGGGATCCGGAACGTATGTTGATCAAGATGAATCCGGTACTCCAGTTGATATAACAAAATATCGAGGTATGATCGGTTCATTACTATATTTGACGGCAAGCCGTCCTGACATTATGTTTAGCGTTTGTTTGTGTGCACGCTTTCAAGCAAGTCCGAAGGAATCGCATCTCACAGCCGTAAAGAGAATCATAAAGTATCTCAAAGGGACAATGAACGTCGGATTATGGTATCCTAAAGGTAGTATTTGTTCTTTAGTTGGTTACTCTGACGCTGACTATACAGGATGTAAGACCGATAGAAAAAGCACAAGCGGTACATGTCACATTCTCGGGAATGCATTAGTGTCATGGGCCTGCAAGAAGCAAGCGTGTGTGGAACTCAGTATAGCCGAAGCGGAATATATTGCAGCAGGAAGTTGCTGTGCACAAATTCTGTGGCTCAAGCAACAACTCCTCGATTATGGTATAGATCTCGGCTGCATTCCTCTTCGATGTGATAATACAAGTGCCATCAACATTACAAAGAACCCGGTCATGCCTTCAAGAACAAAACATATAGATATCCGACATCACTTCCTTCGAGATCACGTATTGAATGGAGATGTAGATGTTACTTTCGTCGACACGCACAATCAACTCGCCGACATCTTCACCAAACCTTTGGCGAAAGAACCATTCTACAAAATTTGGCGAGAACTTGGGATTCTTGATGAAGGTGACATCTGACCTTTTCTCTAATATGTGTACGCATTATTTGTGTTGTATTTTCATATGTATGCATTCTGGTTTTAAGCATTTTTCAAAAATTCGCGTGTGTTAATCGATTAACCATATGGGTTAACCGATTAACACTGTTAAATTTTCAATTCTGACTCAATTTTTTAATGTGTTAACCGATTAACCTATATGGTTAACCGATTAACACTGTTAAATTTTCTAAAAATCAGAAACAAAAATTAATTAAATTTTTTGAAATATTATATATGATAAATGGATTTTTTATGTGGTCCATATTCTCTTAAGAGTCCAAAATCCATATCCAAAATCCCATCCCCTCTTAAAGAGTTTTTTGGAACTTCCCTCTTCAAACCCTAAGTTTTAAAAACCCACTATCTCACTCCCACTCTCTAAAGTTGGATAACTTCTCATAACCATTCCCACAACTTCTCAAACCCTAACTTCCTCAGAACCCACAACTTCAGTGCTATCAAACTCATCCATGGCTTCAGCATCAAATCGCGGCAAGAGAAAGCTACCAGAACATCATTCTGCATCTGATGAAGAAGATATCCCTATGGAAACAACCAAGAAGCGCAGAATGGATTTCAAAGTCCGAGTTCGTTCCATCCTCCCGGTAAAGTATGTGAATCTTAAGGCTTTTCCAGCATCATCTTTTGATTTTCCTGCTTTGCTCAAATATCAGAGGATCGATAAATTTGTGTCGGATTCTAGAAACTGCTATCCAGATCTTGTCAAATCCTTTTTGCATAAACTGTCTGTGTTTATAAATGCAAATGATGAGCATATTATGAGAACAATTGTTAGAGACTGTGTTGTGGAAGAAAATCTGTCTGATGTTGCTGCTATGCTGGAAATACCATCGTCTGGGTACTTTCTGAGAAAAGGAGTTAACCACGTGGAAGGGCCGTGGTCTAACTACGACAAGATGGAGTTCTACTATCAGATCTGCAGATCCAAAGGAGGTGATTATCACCAACCAACGCACTGCTCGTCTGTTGTGCTATGCAAAGAATCTTACCGTTTCTGATCGGATGCTTCATTACATAATATGTTATGTACTGATTCCCAAGGATTCAAATCATGCCCAAATTAATGATCTGGAAATGCAACTCCTTTTTGCCATCAAGAACAAGATTCGTGTCAATTGTATTCTGACCATCATGTATCACCTTCAACAAAAAACTATCTCTTTCAACCCGTCTTCCGCATGCAAGGCTGGTATCAAGAATTTTGGAGCTGACAACTTTGGATCTTAACCGTGAACCAACCATCAAGATGAAATCAACCACCAATGAGATTAACGAGATTACAATTATCAAGAACACTGGAATTTTTAAGGATACTGACGGTACTTATAAGTATTCAAACGAAGGAGCTAATGCTAACCAAGCCTATCTCGTACCTGAAGGAGGCATTACAAATGAATTCCTTTACCAAACTATAATTGTCGCTTGCGCGAAAATAAGGTGTCGGCACAACAGAAGAGTCGCCACCTTTCGTTATTTATCCCTCAGAGCGGGAAAGGAAACGATCGGAGAAACTTGACGAAAAAGGGTAAGACAAGGTCGTCGCAACCGTTGTCGGGGTTCGGGAGTCGGTTACATAATGGGAAGGTATTAGCACCCCTCACGTCCGTCGTACTCGACGGGATCCTCGCTTGTTGTGTTTACTGGACGGGTTGGTTTTATTCTATCTACCTATCAAGGCTGGCTTAAACAGAAAAGAAAATGACTCGGCAAAGCGTCGCGCTTTATGCCTACGTATTCTCATCAGAGAACGAGAAATCAGAGTCAACGTAGTTCGGCCTACGACGGATTATGGGGAAGGTAGCTCGCCAAGACATCGCCATCGTGTGCCTACGTACTCTCAACAGGCATGAGAGATCAGAGCTCACGTAGTTCGGGAAACTACGGTTTATTTCCTGTCTTTTACGAAAGAAGTGTTTTTTATTATGTTTGCGATTTCAATCGCACTAGAGACTATGACCTGAGAGTGAATGCGTCGCATGTCACCCAAAGGGTACCATACTAAACATCCAGACTGTGGAAAAGAAACTCTCCCACAATCCTTTCTCAAATAGCTTAAGGCTCGTAACGTACGAAAGAAATCATTCATGATTACTGTATCTTAAACTGTTTTGAGATGAGAAGAGAACAGGCCCAACTAGGAGGGAGACTATCAAGTCCTACTGTTGTCATGCCATGGATTCATCCTATGGTTGAGGTTTGAATAGGGAACTCCTAGAAGTTGTCATGCATAGGTTTCAACCTAAAATTCTATCATCAATTCCTTATCAAAGGAAATGAGAGTCCTAAGGGATCATGTCAATGATACACCAAAACAGACAAAGCATCAGCTTTACAGTAAAATGCATGCAATGCAAGTGAGGGAGGAAATGTGTGTGGGGCTTCAGCCTCCACAAGCTCATCTCAACCTCAAGCCAGAATGGATAACAGTAATCATACTGAAATATAAACAACATGCTATCAAGCAATAACAGTAAACTGCAATCATACAGATGAAAAAGAAAGTAAAATTCCATCAGGCAAACAAACCACATGGGCAAGGGAGCTGGGCTCTACCGAATACCCGCAAGCAAAGCCACACAGTAACAATACAAGCAGAGGGAGCAACTCAACCTCTAGTGCAATCATGCTCCTAGATTCTACCTATTCTAGATATGAACTTATTCTAATGCATCAAGCAAGTCAAACAAAACACATCAATACAACAAAGAAGAAGAAAGCAGATCAACTCCTCTCTCAACCTCAAGCTTCAGCTCTTCCAACAGCAACTCAGTCGTCAGACTTCAATCACTCTTGACAAATATCAATTTGCTTTTCCAGGTCTCAACCCTTCCACATAAGTTTCAACTTATCTTCTCCTTTAAGCTTCAGCTTCTTGATCAGTTCCACCTTCAGGCTTCACTATCAATCACAAGTATCAACTTGGCTCCTTCAGGATCTCCAGGTATCAAAGTAGGTATCACCTTCCTTTGTTCTTCAAGCTTCTGCTCTTTAGAATAATCTTCAATCACTTAGAAGTATCAACTTCATCCTTCAGTCTTTACTTCATCTTCAAGCTCAGGCTCTCTCAAGATAATCAAACCAGAGGAAATCACTTACTGGATAAGCTGGGGATATTGAACTGCTTATTGACCACCAAAGGTGACCTATAAGGGTTCAACATCAGAGGAATGGTTCCCTCAAAAGTTCTACTTCCTAGGTACAATCACTTATCCCTCCAAAGGAGAGAGGTGTATACCATGGAAGGACTTTGAATCATAGGGAGGAATGGAGGTGAAAGATACCATCCATGTTTAAGAAAGAAGTTATCTAAGTTTAAACTCTTCCTAATCCCTAACCCTAAAACAATAACAAAACAAAAAAGATCAAGCTCTCAAGCTCCTCAATCCATCTTCAAGTCTTCTACTATGCTCCTCAATGCTCCTTAGAACAATACCAAGCTCTCCAAGCCCACAAAGCAAAGCAAACAAAAATACAAGCCCACAAGGGCAACACAAACAATCATCAATTAAAAAAATCATCTAAAAATAGTATACTACTATCTTAAATCCTAATATAATTTCTAAGGGATCCTACATACCTACCCTTAATGCCCTATATGTCCCATAGTCTAATTTGTCCTAAAAACCCAAAATTCTAGTGTTATTGTGGACCTATGTTAAGGATTGACCTAATTCTATACAACCTAAAATCATCTAAGCAAAACTATCCTAAACTTCATCACAAAATTATGGAATAAATCCAGGGGGAAGCTAAAGCATATATCTAACTATCCTAAAAAGAATGGCCTAAAAATGTTAAGGGAACTACCTAAACAAAATTCTACAAATTCATGTATCAACATAAAAGAAATAAAATGCAATAAAAGTATAAAATACACAAAAAATATTAAAAATGCATGAAAGGAAAATATTTTTATTTTATATTTTTCTTGACAAAAATATGAAATAGGAGAAAAAACTCCCATTAAAAAATCATTATTTTTCCATTTATTATGATTTTCCAAAGTTTGAAATAAAATGGAAGAAAACAAAATGAAATATTAAGAGATGGGGTGCAGAAAGTAAACACATCTAGTTCAGATTATCACATGGGCCCAGACTGGGGGGTTCAGAAAGCAACGCGCCAGGCCCATCATTTAATCAGAAAAATCAATTAAAAACATAAAGAAAAAGACAAATCCACGGTGCAAATAGAAATGGTTTTCAGTGCAAAATTGATTGGGCCTCATGAAGGGGGTGTGGGAAGCAATCCAGCCCAAGAAACCTTTTAATGAAACGCAACGTTTCATTGTGCTTCAGACTCTCTTCACAAACTGAAACGTGTGGATGGCCGTTGGATCAAGATTCCAGTCAAAAGTCTCCTCTGATCCTAGGGTCACAACATCGTCTTCTCCAATTTCAAAATTCTGGAGGGAGACCTCCATTGAAACAGAGCTTCAAACCTCACCCTTCCCTAATTCGAATCTCCTCAATCTTTCATCAAAATCCAAAATGTAAAACCCTAACATGCTCCAAATTCCACACTGAATCCAACCATGTCACTCACAATCACTGAATCATCATCTAGCTTAAAACACGAATCAATCCTCAAGATTTGGTCAGAAATCAAAACTCACCATTCTTGAAATTGCTTACACTAAAATGTTCACCTCCTATCACTGGTCAACCTCCACTAAAGAACTAAGATTATTACTCAAGATTCAAGGAGTTCTTGGTCCAAACAGAAATCTTGTCAACAACAAAACCATCATCAATTCTCTTCAAACTTTCCAGAAATGATCTCCTAGTGATTTCTAACCATTCTAACCTATTAACTCTATCTAATTCTACTTAAATTAGAGTGTAGAGAGAAAGTTACAAACCTGGTAAAATCGAGTGAACAGATGGAGAAATCCTTCAATTCAGGCCTTCAATCTTTCCCAATTCCTTCACTGAGTAGTCTTCTAGCTTCTGTATGCAAAAAGAATGGTTGAAACTGCTTGATTCTTGGAAACCGATCTTGAATTGCAGAGGTGAAAATCCAAAAGCTCATGCACGATTCATCGATGGAATTGCCCTCAATTTGATCTGTACACCTTCACTATGATGTATGGAAAGTGTTTGAATGGGAAAAAGGAATGGAAATGAAGAAGAATGAAGAAATGGAACTTGACTTGCAATGGAAGATTCTTGATCTCACTCTCTCTTCTCTGCACCAATTCTCACCAACCTTGCATCTGAGCAAGTTACATATGTTATATAGAGTGGTTTAGAATCATCTAGAACCATCTAGGATCATCCAATGAGAAATTGAACTTTTCATGTCATGACATTTTGATTTCAATTCTCCTTACATGCTATCTCATGCCATGGTCCTTGTAATCTTTGTAACTGACTTGAAATTCTCCCCATATGAGATTTATGATGAGTTACAATGCATAACCAACTTGTTTATTGAGTTTTGTTGAGTTTTGCTTTGGTACCTTAATATGCAAGTAAGCCAATTCCAAAGCAGCCCTATGATCTAAGCCTCAAATCAAAATTGTGGCTGAACCATTGTTCTTAGAATGTCATTTGGAGTCAAAATGACTTATTATATGACATGGTTTGTATTTATAACTTGTGATTTCCAATTTTCAATTTCAACTTAATTAACTTATGCCTCCATTTTAGGCCATTTTTATCACTCTTTGATACAAGCCTTTTCAACATCTCATGACCTCCCTACTAGCCTTAAAACATCATTCTAAGAAAGTTTGATGTTGAAGATTTTTCCATTTGAAGCAGGGAAGTAGGAGATATGGCCTTATGCTTGAAATGACCTATAACCTCCAAATGACCAAAATGCCTTTGACTTGTCAAAGACATAAGTTGAGTTCTACAAATCCTATCAAGGACTTATAGTACTCTATAGAAAGCTAAGAAGATGCTATACAACATTCATGTTGACCAAGAATCCATAGGAATCATCCTACTAGGGCAAAAGTTGGATGCAAGTTGGGTGACTTTCAAGGACCCAGATTCACATACCTCAGATGACCTGTAATTTGTCAAAGTCATAACTTGAGCTCTACAAATCCTATCAAGGACTTATAGTACTAAAATTAAAGCTAAGAACAAGCTCTACAACATTCATGTAGTGGGGAAGATGAGATGACAATCACATCTTGAGCTAAACTGCCTTGAAGATAGGGATCAAACTAGGGGATTTTACACTGTCGAGCCTTAGAAACCCTAGCTTAAAACCTCTCAAACTCCTCAATCATGATGAGTTGGTCTAGGAATCATCCTTATAGCATCTCAATGCATCATTCCATGATCACATGGCTCTTGTATTAGGTCTCAACCCTCTCCAAATCATCAGTTGACCTAGGGTTGACCCAGTCAAACCCTAATTCCACCACTCATGGCTGAATCTTCTGAATTCTTGTACAATGATCTATCTAGGCTTCATGATGGCTTTCAAGACATCTCATAAGCTTTCTCAAAGCTTCAAGTCCATCCTCATAGTCCCAGAATCATCTGAGGAGCTCCCACAACTCTCAAGTTATGAGGCACACAGCTTTGGTTTCAACCAATCTCTCTGAGGATCTCTTGAGTTTTCTGACAAAGATATCAATCTTTGAACATTTGAATAACCTTCTTGGCTAGCTTCAAAGTCTCATACAACTCTTGATGGGTAAATAAATGTTGGTCAAATTTTGGGGTGCAACAGCTGCCCCTATTCAAACGGCTTGAACCTGACTGGGTGAGGAGCGAACGGCTCTCAGCCAATCAAGGTGCGAGACGGTTGAATACCGATAAACCCGGAAATTTGCCAACTGCACAAGTACACGGTCCCCTGACGGGAAAGAATCTTCGAACAATGAAATAATAGATGCACGACAACTAGCTGGAGAATCACTGATCTGAACCTTGTCGTCAGTCATCCACATTAAATTCCTCGGACATTGTCATCAGACACCTGACCTCGCCGTCAGGTATTCATGAAAATAAAGCGTTTGACCTCGCCGTCGGACAACCAAAACACCCAACATCGTCATTGGAAAACTAGATCACCTGACATCGCCGTCAGAAACAAACATCCAACATCTCTGCTGGAGAACTAAAGAATCTGACATCGCCGTCGGAAAACCAAAACACCCAACATTGCCGCTGGAAAACTAAATCACCTGACATCGCCGCCAGACACAAACATCCAACATCGCCGCTGGGACAACAAAGAATTTGACATCGCCGTCGGACAACAAAACACCCAACATCGCCGCTGGAAAACTAAATCACCTGACATCGCCGCCAGACACAAACATCCAACATCGCCGCTGGGACAACAAAGAATCTGACATCGCCGTCGGACAACAAAACACCCAACATCTCCGCCGGAAAACTAAATCACCTGACATTGCCGCCAGACACAAACATCCAACATCGCCGCTGGGACAACAAAGAATCTTACATCGCCGTCAGACAACAAAACATCCAACATCGCCGCTGGAAAACTAAATCACCTGACATCGCCGCCAGACACAAACATCTAACATCGCCGCTGGGACAACAAAGAATTTGACATCGCCGTCGGACAACAAAACACCCAACATCGCCGCTGGAAAACTAAATCACCTGACATCGCCGCCAGACACAAACATCCAACATCGCCGTTGGGACAACAAAGAATCTGACATCGCCGTCGGACAACAAAACACCCAACATCGCCGCCGGAAAACTAAATCACCTGACATTGCCGCCAGACCACTATAACTCTGGGAAACACCCGACGTCGCTGTCAAGTACTCAACATAATCTGACTTCGCCGTCAACTCTCAACATCGTCTGACCTCGCCGTCAGGGTGAAGAAACTTCATTGGGGAATTGGTCACACGGTAACCGGTGATACATAGTCGATCATGCCATCAGGCATTCAAAGAACACTACCGGGAATCAGCCGGACTTCAACCATCAGGTTGATCATGCCATCAGGAATTCAAAGAAATCTGTCGGGCATCAGCCAGACATCATCAGCAAGTCGGGAATAGAATTCTTGGTCAATCATGAGCCAACTGGGAACGTCTAAACCTCTGCCATCAGGCACTCCACATCAGCTGAGAGAACTGCTTCATTAACACGGTCAGACTTCAATCATGGAGTCTTCAAGGGAGATTTCAACTTCGCCGTTAGAAAACCTGCTAGGGAGGACGCTTCGCCGCTGGGGAATCTGGGGAACTATCAAGTAACTCCGCTCCGGGGGTCCAGAAATCATTCTGGGGGAATCAACTCTGCTGAGGACTTCAAGAATCATCTTGAACAAATAACTCCGTCGGGGACCTTCAAGAATCATCTTGAACCGATGACCATGCTGGAGCTTTCAGGAATCATCCTGAGCGAACACTCTGTTGGGGATTCTAGGAATCATCCTGGGCAACCTTCACTGGGGACTCTAAGTATCAACTCGAGCAACCAATTCTGGTGACTGCACTGGGGTCCTAAGAATCATCTTAAGCAAACAGCCCTACTGAGAAATTCAAGAATCATCTTGAACCGAAGACTTCGCTGGGGATCTCAAGAATCATCTTGAGCAAGCGACTTCGTTGGGGAGAATGTCAGGAATCATCCTGAGCAATCAATTCTGCGGCGGAGCACCTGCAAGACAAGAACGGTAACAACCCAGATCATGTTTATTATGCATATGCTTTGGCAATGGCGCAATGCTCCACACGGTGGAAATGTTATGCGTTTATGATAAATGCTATGCAATCATGCACAATGATGCGATCCCGTCAGCAAAATAAATGTCGGAGGGAGAATCCTCCTGTCAAGGGGGAAGAACTACTCAGATAGAGGAATCATCCTGCTGAGGAGAACATGGTCCTGCCAATATCAATTAGACTCCGCAGGGGACACAACTTCAGTTGACTGCTGCGGGGGAAACAACTTCAGTTGACTGCTGCAGGGGTACGAAGCTCTACGAGAACCTGGACCTGCTGAGGGAAAGCGATGTCAATCGCAAGAATAAACTGCGTGGCCTTCTCGGCTGCCTCTCTGGAGATAATGACTCTGTGGGGAAACAACTTCAGTTGATCAACACTCCACTGGGGAAGAAACCAATCATGGTCTGAGCAACTTCCAAGGATTCGGCTCTCTTGGTGATCTGCAAACTTGGCTGAGGAAGAAGAAATCGTTCTGCTTCGCTGGGAGAGTATGATTCTGATGAGGAATTTCAATTTCACTGGGGAAGAAGGAATCATCCGACTTCGGGGTGGAGTACGACTCTGGTGGGGAATTTCAATTCCGCTGGAGACTTCAGTCTGGCACCATCAGATACCGCATACTTCGGCGTACGAATAGTTTCCTACGAAACCTGCACTTGTGAACCGGTGCTGGGGGGGGGGGGAATTCATGCTTCGGCGCCTGACTCAGCTGGGGGATGCCGCTCCTTCAGGATGCATCGGCTTGGGAGAGAATCATCTCTGCCTGGGGAGACATATCAATGCTCATTATCTCATGTTCAGACTCTGCGGGGAGAGGCTGCTGAACTCTGCTGGAGAAGGAGGAATCATTCTGCTTCGGGATGCGCACGACGCACTGTCTGGAACATGCTACACCTGTAACAACACAAACAAACAGACAAGATACCCTTCTCAAAGGGACCTATCAAGGTTATTATCTCGTGACAATATTCAAGTAATTCATTGTTTCAACAATCAATGGCCTAGGCCAGTAAGTTTATGTATGCGCATTTTATCAAAAACATTGGCGTTCTTTTTCGCAAATAAAACAGGTAAATGCGAAACAGACAAACAGAATTGCTGAATAGTATGCATTTTATTGATAACGAACCCCTGAATGGGTAAAAATGTTTTACAACAGAGGCAAGCTTCTGGAATGAGGAAGCTGCGCAAAAATAAAACATAAATATACATCAGTATATACAAATGTCGGCAACGAGGCGTAGACGAACACCATGAGTTGATCCTTCTATGACCCACTCGACTTCGATACTTCTCCGACGCTTCAGCTTCGGAAGAGATTGATTCAGATAAACGGCCCTCAGTTCCTCCAAACCACTAAACAATGAAAGTCCACACGTGGAACGCAGTCATTTGCTTTTTCAAATCCCTAACTTTTGCGTGAACCGCCCAGTGTAGGTTTTCGACTTTGCGGGTGTACCTTTTTTCAATTTATATCCCTAATTTTTGCCCGAACCTTTTTATTCTGTTTTTGGTTCGCCGGGATGCCCCTTTTTTGCCTGGACTCTCTTTTTTTGTCCAGCGGGTCGCTTTCAAGCAAAGTATTTTTTAATTGCGTCCGCGTTCACCGGGGATGCAAAATCTTCACCATCCATCGTGGATAACAACAAAGCTCCTCCCGAGAAGACCTTGCTGACGACGTACGAACCTTCGTAATTCGGAGTCCACTTGCCCCGGTGATCGGATTGTGGAGGAAGAATCTTCTTCAGGACGAGATCACCCGTCTGAAAGCTTCTAGGACGCACCTTCTTATCATAAGCTTTCTTCATTCGACTTTGGTACAGACGACCAAAGGCGATCGATGCTAACCTCTTCTCATCCATCAAGCTGAGTTGGTTCAGTCGGTTCGTAATCCATTATGCCTCGTCGAGTTTCACATCAACCAAAACTCGCAAAGAAGGGATCTCCACTTCTAACGGTAGGACAACTTCCATACCATACACCAAGGAGAAAGGAGTTGCCCCGGTTGACGTACGTACCGTCGTACGATAACCGTGCAATGCAAATGGCAGCATCTCGTGCCAATCTTTGTATGTCACAACCATCTTCTGAACAATCTTCTTTATGTTCTTGTTGGCCGCTTCAACGGTGCGATTCATCTTTGGCCGGTAAGGGGATGAGTTGTGGTGTTCAATCTTGAAACTCTGGCACAGCTCCTTCATCATCTTGTTATTCAGATTCGAACCATTATCAGTAATGATCCGCTCGAGAATTCCGTAACGACAAATGATGTCCCTCTTTATGAATTTAGCCACCACCTGCTTGGTCACATTAGCATACGAGGCTGCCTCCACCACTTGGTGAAGTAGTCGATAGCTACCAGAATGAAGCGATGACCGTTAGATGCAGTGGGCTCGATCTTGCCTATCATGTCGATGCCCCACATGGAGAACGGCCACGGGGAGGACATGACATTCAACGGGCATGGCGGCACATGAACTTTATCAGCATAAATCTGGCACTTATGACATCTCTTCGCGAATCTGAAGCAATCCGACTCCATTGTCAGCCAGTAATATCCTGCTCTCAGGATCTTCCTCGTCATGGCATGCCCGCCGACGTGCGTACCAAATGTGCCTTCATGGACTTCTTCCATGAGTATATTCGCCTCTTTCTCATCTACACATCTGAGTAGCACGAGATCGTGGGTTCTCTTATACAGAACTCCATCAGGATTGAGATAAAAGTTTCCAGACAGCCTCCTCAGAGTCTTCTTATCATGGTTTGACGCACCCGCAGGATACTCCTTAGTCATAAGGAAAGTCTGCATGTCGTGGAACCATGGCTTGCCGTCGGCGGCTTCCTCGATTGCAAAGACGAATGCAGGTCTATCAAGACGCGAAAGGACAATTCTTGGAGCCTCATTCCAAAAATTGACTTTATACATTGAAGCCAACGTGGCTAAGGCATAAGCCATCTGATTTTCCGCCCTGGGCACATGATGGAGTTCCACTCGATCAAAGAACGGAAGTAGCCTTCTGGCATAGTTCATGTATGGCACCAAATTCAATTGACGAGTCTCCCACTCCCCTTTAATTTGGTTGATCACAAGCGTCGAGTCACCATATACGTCTAGATTCTTGATTCTCAAATCAATTGCCTCTTCTAGACCCATAATGCATGCTTCGTACTCCGCTTTATTATTGGTGACTGGAAACGTCAGTCTCGCAGTGAACGGGATGTGGGATCCGTGGGGAGTCGTGATGATCGCCCCTATGCCACTTCCATAGGAATTAACCGCCCCATCGAATATCAATTTCCACTGGGATTTCCTATCTGGCCCCTCGTCAGGCAACGGCTCATCGCAATCCTTCGCTTTGAGAAACATAATATCCTCATCAGGGAATTCAAACTTCATCGGCTGGTAATCCTCGATCGGCTGCTCGGCAAGGTAATCAGACAATACGCTGCCCTTAATGGCTTTCTGGGACACGTACTGAATATCATATTCCGTTAACACCATTTGCCATCTGGCAATCTTGCCCGAAAGAGCCTGCTTTTCGAAGACGTACTTGATCGGATCCATCTTCGAAATTAGCATAGTGGTGTGATTGAGCATGTACTGTCGTAGACGTTTGGCAGCCCAGGCTAGTGCACAACACGTCTTCTCTAGCATCGAGTATCGAGATTCACAGTCAGTGAACTTTTTACTCAAGTAGTAAATGGCATGCTCCTTTCTGCCCGTCTCATCGTGCTGACCGAGAACACACCCCATACTATTCTCAAGAACTGTCAAGTACATGATTAATGGCCGTCCAGCC
The DNA here is from genome assembly GCA_963859935.3 of Lathyrus sativus. Lineage (NCBI taxonomy): Eukaryota > Viridiplantae > Streptophyta > Magnoliopsida > Fabales > Fabaceae > Lathyrus > Lathyrus sativus. The sequence continues at coordinate 445,032,512 of OZ012739.1, read as the reverse complement.
ACTGGGGGTATCAAGATTGAAGGTTCTTGGAGATACTGCTTTATCTTGTCGAATGCCTTCTGGTAATCCTCATTCCAAGTGATCGCCTGATCTTTCTTTAAAAGCTTGAACATCGGTTCACAAGTGGCCGTGAGCTGAGAGATAAACCTAGCAATGTAGTTTATTCTGCCCAAGAAACCACAAACTTCTTTTTCTGTTTTCGGCGCTGGCATTTCTTGAATGGCTTTTATTTTCGCAGGATCAACCTCGATGCCTCGTTCACTTACGATAAACCCCAGTAACTTTTCGGACCGTACTCCGAAAGTACATTTGTTAGGATTCAGCCTCAACCTGAATTTCCTAAGCCTCTCAAAAAGCTTCAATAAGTTGACCAGATGCTCTTCCTCCGTTTGGGACTTCGCAATCATGTCATCAACATAGACCTCGATCTCATGATGAATCATGTCATGAAACAAACTTACCATTGCTCGTTGGTAAGTGGCTCCTGCGTTCTTCAGATCGAAGGGCATTACCTTGTAGCAAAATGTTCCCCAGGGGGTGATAAATGTCGTTTTCTCCATGTCCTCCGGCGCCATCTTGATCTGGTTGTAACCGGAGAAGCCATCCATGAACGAAAACACGGAGAACTGAGCTGTGTTGTCGACCAACACATCGATATGAGGCAACGGGAAATCATCTTTAGGGCTCGCCCTATTCAAATCCCGATAATTGACGCACATGCGTACCTTACCGTCCTTCTTCGGTACAGGCACTATGTTGGCGACCCACGGAGGGTAAGTGGTGACCGCTAAGAAGCCAGCATCAAGCTGCTTCTGCACTTCTTCTTGGATCTTAACGGCCATATCTGGTCTCGTCCTCCTAAGCTTCTGCTTAACAGGAGGGAAATCTTCTCGTAGCGGCAAGTGGTGGACCACGATGTCCGTGTCAAGTCCGAGCATATCTTCGTATGACCAAGCAAAGACGTCACTATACTCTCGAAGCATCTCGACCAGTCTCTGCTTGACATTACTCTACAACGCAGCCCCTATCCTGACATTTCTGACGAGCTCTTCAGAACCCAGATTTACGATTTTGATCTCCTCCTCATGAGGCAGAATAACTTTCTCCTCTTGTTTCAACAAGCGGGCTAACTCTTCAGGAAGGTCTTCGTCTTCATCAATCTCTTCTTCGGCTTGATAGATCGGGCAATCGAAGTCGAAGTGAGCTGTAGAAGGTCCAGAGTCGATGTCATCTGTTATGTGGATCCTGCAATAACAAGGGTTAAGTTTAAAACAAGAATATGCAGGTTAGCACAAACCCCATTGCCATTTTACTGTTTTTCAAAACAAATATAAAACAGGAATAACAGAGATCACAACATTTGAATACGAAGAAAACGCCTTTGATTTATTAACAAAATGCATGTACATAATCCAACAAGGCCCTGACAATAAAACCGCTATGCCCCGGGTAGGACATAGGGTTGTACAATGATTGGAAAAAGTAAATCATTACTCTTCACTTGTCATCGGGATGATATCCTTGATGGTCCAATTGTTGAGGCCCTCGCCCGGCTTGCTTGGTTGTATCCAAGAGTCGATATCACAATCGCTATCCCCGCTGTCTTCAGACGCCGCGTTGATGCTTTCGAAAATCACTCCGCCACTGGTAAATTGGATTGGCCCTTTACCTCGAGACGCACTGCTAGACGAAGAAGAAGAAGCTTCAGCTCCAGGAAAATACCCCAACCCAAACTTATCCTGCTTGATTGGTATCTCCAAAATACGCCCCCAGCCTGGGGTAGATCCAGCTTGGACAACGGCCCGAGCTTCTTTGAATAAGGAGAGATTCATCTCTGGCTTTTCTGCGACCACAGGAGCTACGTCTTTCACTTTGACGGCTTCGAATGCTTGGCAGAGAGTTTCATGGATTTTGCCATCCATTTCAACATACTTAAAGGATGACAAATGGCTCACCATTATGTCCTCCTCGCTGCACACGGTTACGATGCTTCCCCCGATAGCATATTTGAGCTTTTGGTGCAGCGTGGAGGTCACGACACCAGCAACATGGATCCATGGCCGGCCCAAGAGACAACTGTAGGCAGGCATGATGTCCATAATATAAAAGACCGTGTCGAACGTTTCCGAACCGACTTGGACCGGCAGGGTCACCTCCCCGAAAACTTGGCGTTTAGTTCCGTCGAATGCTTTCACCACCAGATCACTGGGTGTGCAGATCACTCCACGTGTATCCAACTCCATTAATGCCTTCTTCGGAAGAACATTAAGTGACGAACCTGTGTCCACCAGCACGTGCGACATGATCGTGCCCCTACACTCTATCGAGATGTGCAGGGCGCTGTTGTGATTCCTCCCTTTTGGCGTCAGCTCTAAGTCTGTGAACCCTATCCCATTGCCAGCATTAACGTGGGCTACCACCTCTTCTAGCTGATTCACCGATATCTCTTGTGGTACGTAAGCAACGTTCAATACCTTCAGCAGCGCATTGCAGTGTGCTTCAGAACACAACAACAAGTTGAGAATAGAAATCTTCGAGGGCGTCTGATGGAGATGGTCTACAATCTTGTAGTCGCTCTTTTTGATCAACCGCATAAACTCCTCGGCATCTTTGACGAGCAAATCTGTTTCTGCCCCACACGGGACCTCTTCGACGGCTTTGCTTTTACCCTTATCGGCCGCATCAGCTCTGACCGCTTTATCTGCCACGACCTCTGGCAGTGCAAATACTCTTCCGCTGCGAGTAATACCACTGATTCCTGCAAGACTCTCCACAGTCGACCCATACGGTTCCAGCTCCAACTTTTATCCGTTGCAATAGACTTCAGCCCCATAATGCCACGGAACGGTGTTAGTGCTCTCGAATGGTATCGGCCCCGCTTTGGTAATAGTAATTGTAGGCGGTCTGGGCGCAGAGATGATTATCGGCCGGCGAGGGATGGTGATGGTGGCGACTTCATCGGCCTGCTTCAACACTACCTCTCCTGATACACTCTCAGCCTTCCGGCTAAACTGCAGAATCCCTTTAGTCATCAGACTTTGAATTCCTTCAACCAACTGCTCACATCCATCAGAATGTGTAGCACAGTCCATACATAACTCTCCGCATCCTGGAAAGAACCCTCTTTTCAACAACTTAGCTTTAACGAAGCTAAGCGGCGTCTTTAGGTCTCTGACATCAGTCAACAGATATGCACTCTCTTCTTCGATAATGGCGTTTACTCTGCCTCCCCTATGATTCGACATAGGGTTCTTCGTAACATTGAGCACATTATCGGAGAAGTTGATGATCTTGGCATCCACCAAGTCCTGCACCTTGTGCTTGAAGGCTTTGCAGTTCTCGATTGTGTGGCCTGGTGCCCCTGAGTGGAAATCGCAAGTGGCATTTGCGTCGTACCCTGGTGGAGGTGCCCCTGTCAAGGGAGCCATCGTTCTCTTCTGAACCAACTGAAGCTGAAGCAAAGTCTGCAAGAGCTGCGCGTACGACATGGGCGGTGCCTCGAAGTGACGATTTGCCAAAGGTGCTCGATTCTGGTACTTTCTATATCCCTGTTGATTCGGTTGCTGCTGCTGCTGCGGCGGAGCTGCTGAGATATTTATACTGGCTATCTGCTGCTGAGGGCCTTTGCCCTTTCTTCGAGCGTTGGTCACAGTGCTCGCATCTCCTTCTCGCCTTTTACCAGCATAAGGTTTATTTCCACCTCCTCCAGCTGAGGATGACTCACCTTGAATTTTCCCGATCTTGATTCCATTCTCGACGTGCTCGCCCATGATAATGAGAGCTGAGAACGTCCCAGACATACCGCTGACTAACTTTTCATAGTAAACCCCTAGGAGGGTGGCTACAAACATCTGCACGAGCTCGCGTTCAACCATCGGCGGCTGAACCCGAGCTGCCAACTCACGCCACCGCTGGGCGTACTCCTTAAATCCTTCATTATTCCTCTGCGACAGGTTCTGGAGCTGGACCCGGTTCGGGGCCAAGTCGCTATTGTACTGGTAATGGTGGACAAACGCTTCAGCGAGGTCCTTCCATGTGCGCACACTAGTGGGCTCTAGACCCATGTACCACTCGAGAGATGGTCCGGAAAGGCTGTCTTGGAAGAAGTGCATCAGCAACTTCTCGTCTTCGGAATAAGCAGACATCTTCCTGTAGTACGATCTCAGGTGGACACGAGGGCAGGTGGTGCCCTTATATTTCTCAAAGTCAGGCACCCTGAACTTAGGAGGTACCTTGAAATCAGCAATTAATCCCAGCTTGGACATATCAACGCCCAAAGTATTCTGATTCTCAATATCTCTCATTTTATCTTCAAGTGCTTTGAACCTGAGCCGCGCTTCAGCATTCAGCTCCCCTTCAGCACCTCTTTGAGAGAACACATCATCCTGATGATCCTCAAGCCATGGTTGAGGCACCAACAGATTCCCGACGCCTGCATTGCCGTTGCCCGGCCCGATGTTGACATTAGCTCCCAGACTCCCATTGCCGACGCCCGTCGTATTGAGTCTGATGTTGGCCATCACATTGCCATTAGCACTGCCGTTGCCCCCGGCCACGGGGACACCATTCTGCGGAGTATCAACTGGTGGATGAGTAGGCACAGCCCCGCCATGGAGTATGCCGTTGCTATCAACCCTGGAGATCAAAGGCTGAACCAAAGTCCTGAGCTGGTCCTGACCATTGGTGACCACTTGCATGAGTTCCATGAATCGATCCATCCTCTCGCGGAGCTCCTGAACATCTGTTTGCACTTGATCCATGATCCTGGTCTGATTAGCTCTAGTCGGATAACGGTGAATTAGTCTCTGATCAATCCTGGAACCACCGGAAGCAGCCTGGGACCTGTAAACCTGAAAAAACCTGTTAAACACAGAAGGGTTAGGAAAAATAACAAAATGCTCGTCATGCAAATGCATGCGTGTGTCTATGTGTTGGGGAGGTCTCCCCCGATCCTAGTGCCTGAGTGCCAGTGCTGATAATAATAAGAAGAAGAAGTCTGAGCCCAATCATGGAAACAACAATTTCATATATAAAGAAATCCTGTCAAGGCAGTACATAGCATCAGCGAGTACAACAGCGTGACCTCAGCCAACAAGCCTGGTGATGGTCAGCATACAACAATGATCAAAGCAAAATGAATGCAAATAGTCAAGTACGGCCACGGGCACGGTACTCTCCTAACACTCCTTCGTCTTCGGATGATCTGGCAGAGTGAGCAACCCCTCGACGAGTAATTCCCTTTGCACAATGGTATACTGAAGTCCCTCAACCGAACTTTCCCATGCTCCTTCGCCAAAGCAATCTTCTAATTTCCGCTTTTTGGACTCAAACGTCAGCTTGCGCTCCTTCAGGTTAGCGAGAGCTTTGTTGAGCTGGCCTTCGGCGGCATATCTACGGGCGGTTTCTTCATCAAACCTCTGTTCACTGTCCTTCACCTGGGCTTCCAGCTTGGAGATCTGCAGCATCAACTTATCCTCCCGCTCTTTCCTGGTGGCCAGGGAAGCCTTCCAGTGCTGGTTGAACTTGGATATCCTCTGATATGCTTCGTCCAAGTGCTGCTTCTTCGTAGCCAGTACGTTGTTGACAGGTTTGAAGTCTCGACCCATGCGTTCACGCTCGGCTATCTGCTTAGTCAGGTATGTACCTAGCTGGTTCACCAACTCTGTCTGCCTTTTGAAATAATGAACGGCCTCGTTCCTCTCGCTTCGGAGCTGAGCTAACTCCTTCTCCAGTTCTTCGTTCGCCCGCTTCAATTCATCCCGCTCAGCCAACACCTGATTATGCTGCTGAATGGGCACAGTAGTAGGCTCTTCGATCGTTGGAGGGCTTTCTGGCTTGGCATGAGGAAACGACATCCCTATAGCATTTGCCTTGGCTCTGATCCATGCTATATATGGAGGGTAGGCTTGATTGTTGCTTTTTCCCAGCAATGGCTTTCCTCGCTTACTGATACCATTCCACGCGCGCTAAAGTTTGGACATCAGATCCCCCTCTAGAGTACTAGTGAGGTACAGAGATTCCTGTACCTCTTCATCCTTCGGCGGAGTTCTCAGAGCATACGCGAACTGTCGAACCAGCAACGACAGATTGTAGTTTATACAGCCCTTCCTACCTATCAAAGGCACGTTTGGAAACCTGCTGCAACTGAAGATCACCTCAGTACCCAACCTATCTCTGTCGAACCTGTCAATATCCTTTGCAGATAAACTCATCAGACGCTCGGGCCATTTAGCTGTGGCCGCAGACAAGACAAAAGGACCCCTCTTGGGCAGATGACTATCAAGCCATTTGTACAGCAAGGGTACGCAGCACGAGACATTCTTCCCCCTCCTGTTCTCGTTTTTGTAGTGGACTGAGTGATAGACATCTCCTATCAAGGTAGGGATTGGATTCCCTGAAGCGAAGATGTGAAATGCGTCAAAGTCTACAAAATCGGGCATATTAGGGAATAGGATGATGCCGTATATGCATAGAGCGAGGATGGCATTGAATGCGACCCAACATCCGTCCTTGGCACACTGCTGAGCCTTACCCACTAGAAACTGCAAGGAGAACCCAGGAACCTTGTTCCAACTAGTCAATACTAACTCGGAGGCGTCTAGATAAAGTGAAGGAGCTAAACCAGCCAGATCAGGCTCAGCATCCATGTGAACAAAAGGCATCTGCCTCTTGATAGGCACACCTAGCAAATCAGCATACTCTTCCAGCGTAGGTGCGAGAACAAAATCCTGGAAAGTGAAACATCTCAGCGGAGGGTCGTAGAACTGCAACAGAGCGTGTAACCCGTTCAACTCGAACACAGAAGGCTTGTGAACCAAACTGAGCAACCTGCCGTAGGATTTCCTGAACTCATCCTTCACAGAATCACCTGCTAGAGCTATCAAACCAGTCAGCTTAACCACATAAGGGGTAGGGAACTTGTAAGCCACGGTCTTCCTCAGAGAGCCCATAACAATACAATAAGAGGCAAGAAATCCTGGATCGGGGAAAACGGTACCTGCAACACAGACACACGTTAATGAAATGCAAATGAATATGCAAACTAATGCAAAATGCAGTCATGCAATAAGAGGCCAGGGCAACTGGTGCTGTGGAGATTCTGTATCAACAATCACTGATGAGAAGAAAACCCCGGTGTAGGACCACAAATCTGATCTGCCAAGAACAACCATCTGATAGGACCATATACATAGGATCATAATTCTGCTCTGTCAAGAACAAATGTCTGATAATAAGGACCTCTGATGTAGAATCAAGAAATATCTGCTGATGAGGTCTTCAGACCCCAAACAAAAATCTGCTCTATCAAGAACAAACATACAGCTGCTGATGAGATCTTCAGATCCCACTCAAAAACCTGCTCTATCAAGAACAAACAACATCTGCCAATGAGATCTTCAGACCCCAAAAATCTGCTCTATCAAGAACAAACAACATCTGCTGATGAGATCTTCAGACCCCAAAAAATCTGTTATATCAAGAACACACAACTAATGATAAGATCCTCTGATCAAAACCTGCTCTATCAAGAACAGACATACACCTGATGATAAGATCCTCTGATCAAAACCTGCTCTATCAAGAACAGACAAATCTGCAACTGAGAAACCCTGGTACCAACAAAACTGATTCACTGTCAAGAAAACCAAGTGGTCTGAAGGTCAAGGTTTCCTGCAATAAACCCAACCCTGCTCACAGGTATGGACCTAAACTGACTCAAGTTCGGCATCCTATGCGTTCATCAGCGTCACAGACTTTCAAGAGGGGTGATACGATACCCAGAAGGTGTGGCATCACCAGCTTATGAAGCGGCCTCACTCGGCTGAATCACAAATGATCGGTCCCCAGAGTCAACAATCCACCAAACCAGCAACCGTCTCAACCCAAAGGGTTGAAAGAGAAGCCAACCGGATGAACCTCGTCTAAGCGTGGATTTCATGAGACACTAGTGCCTGCAAAGCAAGCACGCACCCACTAATTTCCACTCTAAGTCTATAGTGCACTCAAGCCTGGGTCTGGCTTCTCACTCATCAGAACTCCCATCCCACAACAGCACAGATAATCATATCAAACTGGAAATAAAATGCGGGAAATAAAGTGCGAGAAGTAAAATGCGATAAATAAACGCAACCCAACACGTAAACATACAAGCGTTAGGATTGACTCTTTTAAAGGACGTTGGATCCCAAATGCATAGGGAACTATCGCAGTGTCCCCAGCAGAGTCGCCAGCTGTCGCTTGCGCGAAAATAAGGTGCTGGCACAACAGAAGAGTCGCCACCTTTCATTATTTATCCCTCAGAGCGGGAAAGGAAACGATCGGAGAAACCTGACGAAAAAGGGTAAGACAAGGTCGTCGCAACCGTTGTCGGGGTTCGGGAGTCGGTTACGCAAGGGGAAGGTATTAACACCCCTCACGTCCGTCGTACTCGACGAGATCCTCGCTTGTTGTGTTTACTGGACGGGTTGGTTTTATTCTATCTACCTATCAAGGCTGGCTTAAACAGAAAAGAAAATGACTCGGCAAAGCGTTACGCTTTATGCCTACGTATTCTCATCAGAGAACGAGAAATCAGAGTCAACGTAGTTCGGCCTACGACGGATTATGGGGAAGGTAGCTCGCCAAGACATCGCCATCTTGTGCCTACGTACTCTCAACAGGCATGAGAGATCAGAGCTCACGTAGTTCGGGAAACTACGGTTTATTTCCTGTCTTTTACGAAAGAAGTGTTTTTTATTGTGTTTGCGATTTCAATCGCACTAGAGACTATGACCTGAAAGTGAATGCGTCGCATGTCACCCAAAGGGTACCATACTAAACATCCAGACTGTGGAAAAGAAACTCTCCCACAATCCTTTCTCAGATAGCTTAAGGCTCGTAACGTACGAAAGAAATCATTCATGATTACTGTATCTTAAACTATTTTGAGATGAGAAGAGAACAGGCCCAACTAGGAGGGAGACTATCAAGTCCTACTGTTGTCATGCCATGGATTCATCCTATGGTTGTGGTTTGAACAGGGAACTCCTAGAAGTTGTCATGCATAGGTTTCAACCTAAAATTCTATCATCAATTCCTTATCAAAGGAAATGAGAGTCCTAAGGGATCATGTCAATGATACACCAAAACAGACAAAGCATCAGCTTTACAGTAAAATGCATGCAATGCAAGTGAGGGAGGAAATGTGTGTGGGGCTTCAGCCTCCACAAGCTCATCTCAACCTCAAGCCAGAATGGATAACAGTAATCATACTGAAATATAAACAACATGCTATCAAGCAATAACAGTAAACTGCAATCATACAGATGAAAAAGAAAGTAAAATGCCATCAGGCAAACAAACCACATGGGCAAGGGAGCTGGGCTCTACCGAATACCCGCAAGCAAAGCCACACAGTAACAATACAAGCAGAGGGAGCAACTCAACCTATAGTGCAATCATGCTCCTAGATTCTACCTATTCTAGATATGAACTTATTCTAATGCATCAAGCAAGTCAAACAAAACACATCAATACAACAAAGAAGAAGAAAGCAGATCAACTCCTCTCTCAACCTCAAGCTTCAGCTCTTCCAACAGCAACTCAGTCTTCAGACTTCAATCACTCTTGACAAATATCAATTTGCTTTTCCAGGTCTCAACCCTTCCACATAAGTTTCAACTTATCTTCTCCTTTAAGCTTCAGCTTCTTGATCAGTTCCACCTTCAGGCTTCACTATCAATCACAAGTATCAACTTGGCTCCTTCAGGATCTCCAGGTATCAAATTAGGTATCACCTTCCTTTGTTCTTCAAGCTTCAGCTCTTAAGAATAATCTTCAATCACTTAGAAGTATCAACTTCATCCTTCAGTCTTTACTTCATCTTCAAGCTCAGGCTCAGCATCTCTCAAGATAATCACACCAGAGGAAATCACTTACTGGATAAGCTGGGGATATTGAACTGCTTATTGACCACCAAAGGTGACCTATAAGGGTTCAACATCAGAGGAATGGTTCCCTCAAAAGTTCTACTTCCTAGGTACAATCACTTATCCCTCCAAAGGATAGAGGTGTATACCATGGAAGGACTTTGAATCATAGGGAGGAATGGAGGTGAAAGATACCATCCATGTTTAAGAAAGAAGTTATCTAAGTCTAAACTCTTCCTAATCCCTAACCCTAAAACAATAACAAAACAAAAAAGATCAAGCTCTCAAGCTCCTCAATCCATCTTCAAGTCTTCTACTATGCTCCTCAATGCTCCTTAGAACAATACCAAGCTCTCCAAGCCCACAAAGTAAAGCAAACAAAAATACAAGCCCACAAGGGCAACACAAACAATCATCAACTACAAAAATCATCTAAAAATAGTATACTACTATCTTAAATCCTAATATAATTTCTAAGGGATCCTACATACCTACCCTTAATGCCCTATATGTCCCATAGTCTAATTTGTCCTAAAAACCCAAAATTCTAGTGTTATTGTGGACCTATGTTAAGGATTGACCTAATTCTATACAACCTAAAATCATCTAAGAAAAACTATCCTAAAATTCATCACAAAATTATGGAATAAATCCAGGGGGAAGCTAAAGAATATATCTAACTATCCTAAAAAGAATGGCCTAAAAATGTTAAGGGAACTACCTAAACAAAATTATACAAATTCATGTATCAGCATAAAAGAAATAATATGCAATAAAAGTAGAAAATACACAAAAAAATATTAAAAATGCATGAAAGGAAAATATTTTTATTTTATATTTTTCTTGACAAAAATATGAAATAGGAGAAAAAAACTCCCATTAAAAAATCATTATTTTTCCATTTATTATGATTTTCCAAAGTTTGAAATAAAATGGAAGAAAATAAAATGAAATATTAAGAGATGGGGTGTAGAAAGTAAACACATCTAGTTCAGATTATCACATGGGCCCAGACTGGGGGGTTCAGAAAGCAACGCGCCAGGCCCATCATTTAATCAGAAAAATCAATTAAAAACATAAAGAAAAAGACAAATCCACGGTGCAAATAGAAATGGTTTTCAGTGCAAAATTGATTGGGCCTCATGAAGGGGGTGTGGGAAGCAATCCAGCCCAAGAAACCTTTTAATGAAACGCAACGTTTCATTGTGCTTCAGACTCTCTTCATAAACTGAAACGCGTGAATGGTCGTTGGATCAAGATTCCAGTCAAAAGTCTCCTCTGATCCTAGGGTCACAACATCGTCTTCTCCAATTTCAAAATTCTGGAGGGAGACCTCCATTGAAACAGAGCTTCAAACCTCACCCTTCCCCAATTCGAATCTCCTCAATGTTTCATCAAAATCCAAAATGTAAAACCCTAACATGCTCCAAATTCCACACTGAATCCAACCATGTCACTCACAATCACTGAATCATCATCTAGCTTAAAACACGAATCAATCCTCAAGATTTGCTCAGAAATCAAAACTCACCATTCTTGAAATTGCTTACACTAAAATGTTCACCTCCTATCACTGGTCAACCTCCACTAAAGAACTAAGATTATTACTCAAGATTCAAGGAGTTCTTGGTCCAAACAGAAATCTTGTCAACAACAAAACCATCATCAATTCTCTTCAAACTTTCCAGAAATGATCTCCTAGTGATTTCTAACCATTCTAACCTATTAATTCTATCTAATTCTACTTAAATTAGAGTGTAGAGAGAAAGTTACAAACTTGGTAAAATCGAGTGAACAGATGGAGAAATCCTTCAATTCAGGCCTTCAATCTTTCCTAATTCCTTCACTGAGTAGTCTTCTAGCTTCTGTATGCAAAAAGAATGGTTGAAACTGCTTGATTCTTGGAAACCGATCTTGAATTGCAGAGGTGAAAATCCAAAAGCTCATGCACGATTCATCAATGGAATTGCCCTCAATTTGATCTGTACACCTTCACTATGATGTATGGAAAGTGTTTGAATGGAAAAAAGGAATGGAAATGAAGAAGAATGAAGAAATGGAACTTGACTTGCAATGGAAGATTCTTGATCTCACTCTCTCTTCTCTGCACCAATTCTCACCAACCTTGCATCTGAGGAAGTTACATATGTTATATAGAGTGGTTTAGAATCATCTAGAACCATCTAGGATCATCCAATGAGAAATTGAACTTTTCATGTCATGACATTTTGATTTCAATTCTCCTTACATGCTATCTCATGCCATGGTCCTTGTAATCTTTGTAACTGACTTGAAATTCTCCGCATATGAGATTTATGATGAGTTACAGTGCATACCCAACTTGTTTATTGAGTTTTGTTGAGTTTTGCTTTGGTACCTTAATATGCAAGTAAGCCAATTCCAAAGCAGCCCTATGATCTAAGTCTCAAATCAAAATTGTGGCTGAACCATTGTTCTTAGAATGTAATTTGGACTCAAAATGACCTATTATATGACATGGTTTGGATTTATAACTTGTGATTTCCAATTTTCAATTTCAACTTAATTAACTTATGCCTCCATTTTTGGCCATTTTTATCACTTTTTGATACAAGCCTTTTCAACATCTCATGACCTTCCTACTAGCCTTAAAACATCATTCTAAGCAAGTTTGATGTTGAAGATTTTTCCATTTGAAGCTTGGAAGTAGGAGATATGGCCTTATGCTTGAAATGACCTATAACCTCCAAATGACCAAAATGCCCTTGACTTGTCAAAGCCATAAGTTGAGTTCTACAAATCCTATCAAGGACTTATAGTACTCTCTAGAACGCTAAGAAGATGCTCTACAACATTCATGTTGACCAAGAATCCATAGGAATCATCCTACTAGGGCAAAGGTTGGATGCAAGTTGGGTGACTTTCAAGGACCCAGATTCACATACCTCAGATGACCTGTAATTTGTCAAAGTCATAACTTGAGCTCTACAAATCCTATCAAGGACTTCTAGTACTCAAATTAAAAATAAGAACAAGCTCTACAACATTCATGTTGTGGGGAAGATGAGATGACAATCACATCTTGAGCTAAACTGCCTTGAAGATAGGGATCAAACTAGGGGATTTTACACTGTCGAGCCTTAGAAACCCTAGCTTAAAACCTCTCAAACTCCTCAATCATGATGATTTGGTCTAGGAATCATCCTTATAGCATCTAAATGCATCATTCCATGATCACATGGCTCTTGGATTAGGTCTCAACCCTCTCCAAATCATCAGTTGACCTAGGGTTGACCCAGTCAAACCCTAATTCCACCACTCATGGCTGAATCTTCTGAATTCTTGTACAATGATCTCTCTAGGATTCATGATGGCTTTAAAGACATATCATAAGCTTTCTCAAAGCTTCAAGTCCATCCTCATAGTCCCAGAATCATCTGAGGAGCTCCCACAACTCTCAAGTTATGAGGCACACAGCTTTGGTTTCAACCAATCTCTCTGAGGATCTCTTGAGTTTTCTGACAGAGATATCAATCTTTGAACATTTGAATAACCTTCTTGGCTAGCTTCAAAGTCTAATACAACTCTTGATGGGTAAATAAATGTTGGTCAAATTTTGGGGTGCAACAATAATGACTCAACATAGAGAAACCTCCTGGGCCATTGCTTCTCTCCGAAACCTTGTACTTACCTCTCACCGCACCAACACTAACAACTTTGTTGTATCTGATGAAGAAAATGAAGGACAAGAGGAAGAAGAGGAGGAGGATATAGCTGATGAGGATGTTTAGAGAATATGTTGCTGTTGATGTCTTTTATTGCATTGTTTTCTAGTTTTTGATGTTTTATGCTTTCATTTATGTTTGAACTCTGTTTTTATTTTTTTTGCATTGTAACTCGTACAATATTTGCAGCGTTGCTGCCGTTTAATTTCATTATGCTTTGCTTCCATACTCTTGTGATTGCTTGCATTATTGGTCTGTCTAGTTTTCTTTTGTTGAAAGCTCCTTCCTTTTTGCTTATGACAAAGGGGGAGAAGAGCTTTGGCTTTCTTATGTCTTGTTGTGCAGAATTTTTGCCTATGTATTCGATAGGGGGAGTTCATGGACATAGGGGGAGAAAACAAGATCATTGCTAATCATCATCAAAAATTGCACAAGACCATGTTGGTTGTCATCATCAAAAAGGGGGAGATTGTAGAAGCAAGCTTCATCTCAAAGTTTTGATGACGTCAACATCAAGATCAAGAATATTTCATCTGTGCAAAAAGGCAAACGCTTTCAAAAGATCAAGATCAAGTGGAATGGAAGTGATCAACATTCAAAACTTCATGAGCATTTGACTGATCAACTTTCAAGTTTTGGACACAAGCTATGGTATATAAAAATCCATTAATTTAATTGATATACAAGTGTTCAACATCTTTATCATTTGATCACATTGCATAAGCATATTTTTTAAACTATTAGAATTGATATAACATTGTTTTTATAAGTATTTTTCTGAAAAATAGTAGTGTTAACCGATTAACCATATAGGTTAACCGGTTAACCATTTCAAAATTTGAATATTCTGGTATAACGTTCCAGTGTTAACCGATTAACCATATAGGTTAACCGATTAACACTGAACGTATTTTGAAAAATGGCTTTGTTTCAAATTCAAAAATGGTTTGAATATTATACCAGTTCATATTTTGAATTATACTCAAATATACCTGTTGGAAAAGGTGTGTTTACACATATAAATTCTGAGTTTTTCAAATTGAAAAACAACCTCCAATAATCAATTTCAAAACATTCTTTGAATCAAATTCACCACTTTCAAATACTTTTCAAATCTTTTAAAAAAGTGTTCATATTGATCATATCTTTTCATATGCATAGCATTGAACACTTGTGTTGAAATTAAAAGAGTGAATTTTGATCAGAAGGAGAAGATCAATCTCAGCATTGATATTACCATTATTACTCTCAAATCAAAGTATTCAGATTACTTGTATTTTGACTTGTGATCCAGGATTGTTGGACACAAGGGTGAGTGTTTACAAGAGGATTGTTCTTGTACACTTGTTGATTTTTATTGTTTGATAGTAGGCCTCACCGGTTGATGGTGTGATAGGTTGTACTTTATTAAACAATAGTGAAAACTCTCTTTCGTGTTGAAAGGGGAGTGGAGTACTCTCGGATTGTGAGGGGAACCACTATAAATCTTGGTGTCCACTTTCCTTTTACTTTCTACTGCATTCATCACCAAGAACCTAACTACTAAAATTTCAAGAATACCGAAAAACCGGAAAAAGTCCCTAAAATCCTAATTCACCCCCCTCTTAGCCTAACATTTCTCGACTAATCTACACCATTTCTTCCAGATTTTATCCGTTAAAACATCGATTCTACCGATTAAACTCGTTTCTTCCCTAAAATGGAAAATGAGCAAAAACTCTCCAACAATCCAAACTAATTCAACAAACACATACATAATCATAAACATTGATAAGATAATAACATTTCACACCCTTACCCGATTAAATCGAAGCCTAGATGTTGTTCTTGATGAATCCAAGTTTTTCCCCTCTTTCTCCTCTTCTCTCTTCTTTCTTTCTCTTCTTTTTTTCGTCTTTCTATTTCTATCTCTTTTCTCTCCTCTTTCCACTTATATTCCTTTCTATTCTATTTCTCTCAAAACATCTATTAATCTATTTTCTCACCAAATATCCAACTTAACATTAAATACTAAATGTCTAAAATACCCTCCAATCTATTTTCCCCGAAAACTCTCAAAATCGGTAAAATAGCATAATATGCAAACATAACATATTAACACATAAATTCCACAATTAAAATAATAATCACCCAATTAAATAAAAAGACTCAACAAAAATGGGAAATCAGAATCGGGGTGTTACAAAGTAGACAAGGTGGTGTGCTTATGCAAAGTAGACAAGTTATGGCTTACGCTTCTAGATAGTTAAAGGTTCATGAGAGGAATTATCCTACACATGATACAAAATTGGTTGTCGTTTTGTTTGTACTAAATATTTGAAGGCATTATATGTTTGCTTCTATAGTTGAAGTGTTCAGTGATTACAAGCGTTTGAAGTACTCATTAGATCAAAAAGAGTTGAATATAAGGTAGAGGAGGTGGCTCGAATTTTTAGAGGACTATGATTTTGGTTAGAATTATCATCCTTATAAATCAAATGTCGTAGCTGGTGCTTTGAGTAGGAAGTCGTTGCATATGTTGATGCTTATGGTTCGAGAGTTGAAGTTGATTGAATAATTCCGATATTTGAGTTTAGTATGTGAAATGACTCATAATAGTGTGAGGTTTGGCATGTTGAAGCGGTCCACTGGTATTCTTGAAGAACTCAGAGAAGGTCAGAAAATGAACATAGGATTAGTTGACTGGTTCGTGTCGATTAATCAGGGCCAAGGTGGTGAGTTAAGAATCAACGAGAATGGTGTGATATGATTCAGATAGAGTCTGTGTACCAGATGTTCCTGAACTTAAGAAGAGTATTTCTAAGAAAGGTCATATAAGTGACTTGAGTATTCATCCCGGTGCTACTAAGATGTATCTGTAAGTTCTATGACTTTTGGATTGGCTACATTTTACTAAAACAACATGTTAGTAAGATGTCACACCAAATGTTCTGCTATGATAGTTAGACATCATGTCCAACATGATGTTGTGACATGTGCCAGAACATGTTATACCAGAAAGTTAGGGCATGTCTATTTTGGTATTTTTAGTGTGATTTGAGAGTGTTTTCTAATTCATACGTTTGTGTTATCTATGGGAGTATATTGTGGGAATTTATGTTTTGAAAGATTATGTTAGTTTTCGTAAAAAGGATCCTCAAGCCTTTTTATGGAACTTTGTATTTTGTTCCTATTTTCGTGCAGGAAAGTATCTATGATTGAAAGCTTTATTCATGGTGTTTTGCATTTTGTTTTAAGAGCCCAAGCCCATGCAACTGTGGTGCTTATTTAAAGAAGTCTCTAAACCCAAAGAAACTGTAGAATTTAGAGAATTAGGATTGGTCGTGTTTTGGTTGTTCTTTAGGGTTTAGTGCGTGTTAATTGTGTGTCAATCATGTAACTTCTGATCCATTGAGGTAAACTGATTATTAATTGTTAATTGTCCACTCTAAAGCTTTTAAGCAAAAGTGCATTGTTTAATATTTTACTAAACTAAAATAATAACAAAAATAAGTTTATTGTATAATATTTTACAATAAAACCATAATAATATTCTAAGTTTTCTTCACCTTCGTTGATTTCATTGATTCTCCTAACTTGAGAATTATAAACACTATTTCTAAATTAATTCTATAGTTTATATTTAATAAATAAAAATAATGTCTAATAAAGTAGAGAAGAATATAAAAAATCTTCTATAACATTCTTCAAAATCTCCCTAAATTCAATCTTTTAAAATAAATTTTTTAATGGTAAATATTATATATATATATATATATATATATATATATATATATATATATATATATATATATATATATATATATATATATATATATATATATATATATATATATATATATATATATATATATATATATATATATATATATATATATATATATATATATATATATATATATATATATATATATATATATATATATAATAATAAGGGTATAATTGAAATAAAAAGTCATAAGTTAATAGCTATAAGCTCAAAAGCTACTTTAAATTGTTTTTGAAAAAAAAGAAGTTAAAAGCTAGTTAAAAAGCTATAAGCTAAAAGTTAAAAAGCAGTTATCAAACAAAGTTTTTTAATCAAAATGAGCTGAAAAACTAAAAGCTTTTTTTTTTGTCTTACCAAACAGAAGTTCTATTTGGTAAAACTAGGTTATAGCTGATAGCTGTTAGTTGATAGGTGGAAGCTGTTAACTAATAGTTTATAGCTTATAGTTAATGACTGATAGCTGATAAGTTAATTAGAGTGTTTGGTAAATTAGTTGTTATACTAGCTGATAATTAGAAAATGACCTAAATAGACATTTTTAATTAAGAAATTTGTGATTTCATTATCTTATTATATTATATTATTAAATTAAATTTGTTTCGATAAAAATAAATATATTAATAACAAAGTGCAAAATAATTTTAATATTAATATATATAAAAAATTGAAGATATCATCAAAATATATAAATTTGTATATAAGTTTTATGAGCTTTGCTATTTACTTTTAAGTCATTTATGATGACATAAAAGTAAAAGTAATTCTAATAACTATAATTCTTGGTCTGGTTAACTCATTATTTCGTAGAATATAATTTTTTTTCTTATTTTATAATGAAATTTAATAAAATACGTGAAACAATCAAATTGTAATTTTGAATTTAATATATCAATCTAAAATAATAATAAAAATAAGTTTATTGTCTAATATTTTACAATAAAACTGTAATAATATTCAAAATTTTCTTCACCTTTGTTGATTTCATTGATTCTTATAATTTGAAAATTATAAACACTATTTCTAAATTAATTATATAATTTTTATTTAATAAATAAAAATAATGTCTAATAAAGTAGAGTAAAATAGAAAAAATCTTTTATAACATTCTTCGAAATTTTTCTAAATTCAATCTTTTAAAATAATTTTTTTATTAGTATATATATATATATATATATATATATATATATATATATATATATATATATATATATATATATATATATATATATATATATATATATATATATATATATATATATTTAAAATAATAAGGGTATAATAGAAATAAAAAATTATAAGCTAAAAGTTAAAAACTCAAAAACTTCTTTAAATAGCTTTTGATTAAAAGCTAAAAATTAATTAAAAAGTTATAAATTAAAAGTTAAAAGATAGTTAACAAACATAATTTTTTAATCAGTCGAAAAAGTTAAAAGGTATTTTCTTAGTTTTATCAAACAGACTCAGACTCTTAATTTTGAATTAAATTAGATATGTAAAAAATACAATCTAATTGAATAGTCGTATTAATTTATCATACTTTAGGCACTTTGTTAAAAAAGTTTGTTGATATATTTATGGCAATGAGGGATGAGAGGAGGCGTGTTTTTAAGTAAATTATGATTTCATTGGAACCGATCAAATTTATTATATCATTGGAAACTTAACAACTTTTATTCTTATTCCCGTGTTCTCGTTCAAAACGTTTAAGTACCCCTCTTAGTGTTTATTGAGGTACATGCATCATTATTTATCTTTAGGGTAATGTTAACTTGTGCCCCAAGGACACATGTTAAGGAACCCACTTATAGTAAATTTGCATTGGAAAAACAATTTAAAAATTAATTTTATATTTTAATTAAAGTCTGTACACAATTTCCAAGATAACATTTCTCAATTTAGTTCTTAACATATGTCCTTAGGGCACAAGTTAACATTACCCTTATCTTTATCCAAAGTTTATTGGAAACTATGATTCACTTTTAAAACGTTTACCACTGTTAGTGTAATATAAAACGTTATAACAAGTGAAAAATTCATGCAACCATTTTTCTGCGTATAAAAATGGCATCTTGTTCTTGTGTTGCAAAGGAAGCAGAAGCTGATTCTACAATGCTGCCAAACTGGCTTGATCTTCCAAGAGACATCACAAGTAACATCCTTCAGAGGCTTGGTACAAAGGAAATTGTTACTAGTGCGTGTCTTGTCTGCCCTCTATGGTGGGACATTTGCAAGGATCCTCTCATGTGGCACACCATTCACATGACTTATTTTAGAAGTGTTTTCTACAAAAATCATTCGGAGTATCTGAAGGTTTGTCGTTATGCTGTTGAACGAAGCTGCGGTCATTTAAAAGACATTAATATTGAGTGCTTTTGCACCGATGAACTCCTTGAATGCATAGCTGAAAAGTAATTATTGTTATACATTATTTTTCTTGCTTGCTCATGTTAATAATTTTTGTTATTTGTGATTCTTTTTATCTCAGATGTTTTGTTGCTTATTGATGCTTTAATATATAATATATATCTAATGTGTATATATTTTGTTATTTTATCAATCCTTTTTTTAATGAATTTTGATTCAATATTTACAGTGGCAGTAACCTTCGAACCATGCGCCTCCTAAATTGCCTTAGTATTTCCGACAAAGGATTTAGTGAAGCTGTGAGAAAATTTTCACAGTTAGAGAAGTTGGACATCTCATATTGTAAGCTATCTAAGGTTTCTCTTGAAGTTCTTGGCCGATCTTGTCCTCTTCTAAAATCTTTAATATTTAAGACATATGGTTATGTACGTTCGAGTGCTGATGATAATAAGGCTGTTGTTATTTCTGACACAATGTCTGGACTATGTCATCTTGATATTAAAGGAAGCAGGCTCTCTAATGTCGGGCTTCTTTCTATTCTTGATAAATGTCCTCTACTCGAGTATCTTAATATTCAAGAATGTTACAATCTCAATTTGACTGAAGATTTGAAGAAAAGATGCCTTGAGCAGATTAAGGTTATAGTATTCCCAATCCCTGATAACCGTGATGACTTGGATGAATATCTTATTTTTTATTATGATATGGACTGTAATTTTGATTATTATGATTCTTATGATTCTTGTGATGATTTTAATTGAAAGTTATTGTTATGGTAACAGATTAAGCTTTTTATGTAGTTTATGTTGCACCCCTTCATCACCAACTGTACAATTGGAGGGTGAATTTTGAAGAGTTTTTTTTATGATATTCATAATGTTAATGTAGCTAAATGGATTGTGTTGAAAGGAATGTTATGATAAATGAATTGTGTTGAAAGATGAATGTTATGATAAATGAATTTTTATGTAGCTAAATGAGTTGTGTTGAAAGAAGAGTTTTTTTATGATATTCATTGTATTTGGATTGTTTTTTTAGATGAGTTGTTTATTTTATTTTATGATTAGCTACTTTTGGTTAATATAGAGCAGTAGCTTGCGATGCGCAACCCAAATATAACTGATTAGCACAATTTAGATGTAGAAAGATAGTCATTTTTGATAAGCTTATTCGAATTACACACCACCTCTTCTTCGTCTGATACCTCACTTCTAAAATAGTTACACAGTTTTACAATACCAAAGTCTCCAGTAAGTAGCAAACAAGATTTAAATTTTGCTAACCGGAGGCCGACTCCTGAATATTCTGAAATATATTTTTTCGGCTGAATGTCCAACCATAGGAAGAATAACGTCTAACTCTAACCAGCCTAAAATACTATCTGAACATTCCTTGAAAAAGGCAGTTAAATTGTTGAATGACAAGGGATGATAATGACAAAATAGTTACTTTACATGCAAGTAACATAACTAACTAATCACTGACGTAACATAATTTTTTAGCTATAATGTATTTGATGTATGTTTAATATTATATAGCACTTGTTTATTGTATATAAGTTGTATTGTCCATTGTAAACACTCAACTGAATGTAATACAATACTTTCACTTCTTCATCTTTTATATATTTCTTTACTCAGTTTTTTTTTTATGTTGTTTCATGATGAGTTTACACCTTGTTAACATGTATCTTGAGCTTCTTGATCTTAGAGTGTTTTTTTTATGTCTCCATCATGTACACAATCTACCTACAGCTAGATCAACCGAGTCACTTCTTTGTTCATCCAAGTGATGGATCCTCCCTTGTTAATGTTTCTCCAAAGTTAAACCGCACAAACTATCATTTTTGTGGTCGTTGGATGCGTCGTGCTCTTGGAGGAAACATGAAGCTTGAATTTATCGATGGCACCATTGACCCCATCATTGACAGCTTCGACCCTTTGTATCGTGCATTTAATTGACAGCTTGAATTTTGGTTAGAATTACCATTCTTATAAATCCAATGTCGTAGTTGATGCTTTGAGTAGAAAGTCGTTGCATATGTTGATGCTTATGGTTGAAGAATTGGAGTTGATTGAATAATTCCGATATTTGAGTTTAGTATGTGAAATGACTCATAATAGTGTGAGGTTGGTCATGTTGAAGTAGCCCAATCGTATTCTTGAAGAACTCAGAGAAGGTCAGAAAATGAACATAGGATTAGCTGATCGGTTCGTGTCGATTAATTAGGGCGAAGGTGGTGAGTTAAGAATCAACGAGAATAGTGTGATAAGATTCAAACAGAGTCTGTGTACCAGATGTTCCTGAACTTAAGAAGAGTATTCTTGAGAAAGGTCATATGAGTGGCTTGAGTATTCATCCCAGTGCTACTGAGATTTATCTGTAAGTTTTGTAACTTTTGGATTGGCTACATTTTACTAAAACAACATGTTAGCAAGATGTTAAACCAGATGTTCTGCCATGATAGTCAGACATCATGTCAAGCATGATGTTGTGACATGTTATACTAGAAGTTAGGACATGTCTATTTTGATATTTTTAGTGTGATTTAAGAGTGTTTTCTAATTCATACGTTTGCGTTATCTATGAGAGTATATTGTGGAAATTTCTGTTTTGAAAGATTATGTTAGTTTTCGTAAAAAGGATCCTTGAGCCTTTTTATGGAACTTTGTATTTTGTTCCTATTTTTGTGCAGGAAAATATCTATGATTGAAAGCTTTTTCCTGCTGTTTTGCATTATGTTTTAACAGCCCAAGCCCATGCAACTGTGGTGCTTTTTTAAAGGAGTCTCTAAAACTAAAGAAACGGTAGAATTTGAAGAATTAGGATTAGTCGTGTCTTGGTTGTTCTTTAGGGTTTAGTGCGTGTTAATTGTGTGTCACTCATGTAACTTCTGATGCATTGAGGTAGATTGATTATTAATTATTAATTGTCCACTCTAAAGCTTTTAAGCAAAAGTGCATTGTTTAATATTTTACTAAACTAAAATAATAACAAAAATAAGTTTATTATTTAATATTTTACAATAAAACTATAATAATATTCTGAATTTTCTTCACCTTTGTTGATTTTATTGATTCTCCTAACTTGAGAATTATAAACACTATTTCTAAATTAATTATATAATTTATATTTAATAAATAAAAACAATGTCTAATAAAGTAGAGATGAATATAAAAAATCTTCTATAACATTCTTCAAAATCTCCCTAAATTCAATCTTTTAAAATTATATATATATATATATATATATATATATATATATATATATATATATATATATATATATATATATATATATATATATATATATATATATATATATATATATATATATATATATATATATATATATATATATATATATATATATATATATTGATCTGACCTGATCAGAAGGGGATCACGATATGGCCACGCGCTACTGGACGGCTACCTGTTCACCGGGGTGAGAAGGAGGAGGGGGTGTACCTGCAAGACACTCCGATGCCAAAGTAAGAAGTTGGGCAGAGTGGAAGCAATAGTACAGAAAAAGGGGCAAGAAGAGTTACCTGACCCTCTTGAGGAAGAGGGTATTTATAGAGGGACCCCAGCGCTGGGCCAACGGTCATTTTGAGATGGGCTGGATGACCAGGCCCAACCCTAATGACTGGTAGGGCTTACGTGGCGTAGAGAAGACCAGAACGTGGTCTTCTCCCTAGTCCAACTGCTCCTAGATCTCCGGAAAGTGGGTTTGACCTGCTCTTTCGGAGGTGGGCAGTTGGTTGATGACGTGTCCCCGCGGAGGGGAGCACGTGGAGAACGTGCACCGGGCACGTTGTCCTCCCCGCGGAGGGGAGCTCGGGAGGTTCCCCGGAGCGCGTTGTTCTCCCCGCGGAGGGGAGGAACCAAGGGACGCGTTTTGGCGAGCCGGGGACGGTTCTGCTCGTCCGGTGTGGTGGACGATGAGAGGTTGTTGGGACGTTGCTTGTGTTCGGCGGCTTGCCCTGCTCGTTTTGAGGGATGCACGTGCCCGGCATGCCCGATTCGCTTGTTGGGCCGCACGCGGTATTGGGCCTGCCGAGGTTGGGCCCATACCGGAACAGGAGACCCCCAAGTCGAAGCTCTGGGGAGAGAACGAGGACTTAAGGTCGCCACATCTGGAACGGGCATTCGTGCGAAGATCTCCGGTCGTCGGCAGAGCGGGGAGGAGGCAGGTGAAGGGACGCGACTGTCAGGTTGCCGCCACGTGTCTTGCGTTAAGCGGTCGTAGGGGCGGTTACCTTATGTCATTAATGAGCCTAGGGTCGCTTCGAGTCCCGCGCCGGGTTATAAATATGGGGGCCCCCGCTCATTCTGTTACTTTTCTCTCTGTCGTTGTGTCTGCTAAGCTTTGTCGTCTTTGCTCGTCCGCCGCTTGCCGCCGATCGCCGCCGTACCGTTTGACCTTTTCTTCCGTTCGCCGCCGTTACAAGTGAGTTCTTCTTTTCCCTCCCTTTTTATTTTCGTCGTTTAATTGGAACGTGTGGTCGGGGTGTGATGAACGCCCCGAGGAGGGACGCGAGATCCACCGTGTCTGGCAAATTTTCTGATGAGTGTCCCGGGGAGGGTAGGCTGGTTCCGATGAATGTCCCGAGGACGGGAGCCTTTTCTGATGAACGCCCCAAGGACGGGGGGCTTTCTCCGATGAATGCCCCGGGGATAAGTACCTTCTCCGATGGCTGTCCCGAGGGGGGATGAGGGGTCGGCCTTTGATCCCCCGAGGAGGGTAGACTAGGAGCGAGTGTTTGCTCGTCGCTTCCTGGCCTTTGTCTCCCTTTCACTTGACTTGCGGTGGAAGGGTGGATTTGATCCTGGCTATCGAATTCACTGTTGTCCTCTGCTTTCAGGTGTAGA
Organism: Lathyrus sativus; assembly: GCA_963859935.3. Lineage (NCBI taxonomy): Eukaryota > Viridiplantae > Streptophyta > Magnoliopsida > Fabales > Fabaceae > Lathyrus > Lathyrus sativus. The sequence goes on along the minus strand of OZ012739.1, from coordinate 445,007,893 downwards.
TGTCGGCTCTGGTGCCGGGGATAATGGTCGAAGATAATGAACCTGAGATTCCGGAGTATGACGATGAGCGTATTGCCCCGTCCGAGGAGTGGGCGGCCGAGGAGCCGCTTTCTACCCCTTCTTGCTTTGTGGCCGACGCGTCCGACGTGTACGCCACGGTCGAGGACACGCCTATAGGAGAGCCGCAGCACTGGCAGGTATATCGACCAAAAGAACATCACCGCATCTGCTCGCGATATGGGCGGCGGATGTTCCCGATGCATGAATTCTACTTTAAAGAAGCTCGGCTCCGGTTACCGTTCTCCGCCTTCCATCTGTGGCTTTTTGATTGGCTGCGCCTTGCCCCGTCCCAACTGCACCAAAATGCTTTGGCTTTCATCCGGGCTTTCGAGGTGGTGTGTTTCTACCTCTTGGTGGAGCCGACGGTGCCGTTATTTTTCCGCATCTTCCATCTGCAGCGGCAGACGGTGAATGGCCGCCACGGATGGGTTTCTTTTAAGAAATCGAAAAAAATTTTCAAAGCGTATAGCGATTCTGTCAAAGATTTCAAAAACCGGTTCTACCTCGTCAAGCCGATTACGCAGCACGGCTCGGACACTCTCTTCGATGAGGGCGAGCGAGCGGTAGATGGCCAGCGATTCCGCGCGTGGCTTCCTAAGATACATCTACTGTGGACTGCGGAGCATTTCAGCCGAGGGACGGATAGGTATATCTTCCGGGCGGGGACCCTCGAGCAGAAGGACATGGCCGCCTATTTGAAAATAATTGCCTTTGTGCGGTCTCTCCCTCCGTCGAAGCTGGTAACGCCCGACGGTCGGTATATCCTTGACGCGCAGGGGAATGTACGTACCAAGAAGCGTCTGATAAATACTAAGACCTTGCTCGGCTGTGCGACCGGGGCGGCCGCTCTGGATTACCTAGGTAGGAATGTTCGTTTTTCTCCCCGTGGTCGGGGTTTTTGACCGTTGCTAACTCTTTTCTTCGTTTTTGCAGCGAACATGTCTTCCGTCGAGGAGCGGGTGAAGCAGTTGCGTGCTACTAGGAACGCCGCGGCCCCGAGGACGAGGGTGAGCCAGTTGGTCGGACAGGAGGTCGCGACGCCGGGGGGGCAAAGTTCGTCCTCTTCGCCTCAAGAGAGCCAATCTCCTGCGTCTCAAGGAGCGTCGAAGAGGCAGAGGTCCGAGGAGCCCCGAGTGGTGGATCTGACGGTCGGCACCGTCGAGGAAGGTTATGTTGTCCCTCCCTGCCACCAGCATCCGGGATATTTTCATGGTGCCCGTTCTCCCACTGTCTCCGCTGGGGAGGTGAAGGCTGTTCGTCAGGCCGATCGAGAGACTCGTCGACGGGTCCTGGCTGAGGACTTGGCCGCAATGATGCGGACGTTCACGACGGCTCTCGTGCTGAACGAGGAGGGCTGCTCCGCTGCTGAGCTGTCCAAACTGCAAGGGGATCTCACTTTCACGCAGTCGCGGTTGGCCAAGCTCACTGAGGAGTTGGAGAAGAGCCAGAAGGATGTTGCTGAGCAGCGGAAACGGGCAGAGGGTGCTGAGGGGAAGGTGACTTCGCTGGAGGAAAAACTGGGGACAGCGACGGCCGAGGTGCAGGCGCTGAAGGTCCGCACGGAAGTTTTGGACAGCGCGGTTCGTCCGGCCGAGGACGAGACAGACGGGGATCGACGGTTAATCACTCATGCTGACCTGATCGCTCGTATCCGGGTGTTGGAGAGCGACTGTCTGGAGGCTGTTGAGGTCGGGTTCAAGAGTGTTGTCGAGCAGGTTCAGGTCGCCAACCCTGGTGTCGTGCTGGCCGTGGACGGGATAGGGCCGTACCACGAGATTGTTGATGGGAAGGTGATTGATCCCTATCTTGTTATCCCCGAGGAGGAACCCGTGGCTGTTGATCGGGCGGACGAGGAAGCATAGGTTGCCGGGCCTGCGTGCTCGTTGTTTTTATGGCCTGCGTGCCGATGTTTGTTATCTCTTTCTTTGGGCCTGCGTGCTCTGTATTTGTACCATTGACTACTGGGCTGGTGCCCGCTTTTGTTTAATATATTTATCGTGGATTTTCTAAGTGTGCGCTCGTTATTTGCATGTCGTTTTATGCTCGTTTTTTGTATTTGTTTGAATGCCTCGGTGTGTTTAGCTCGACAATTTGTTACCGGTAGTGCAGGGAACTGGCCGGTTTGGCCGGCGATGTAGCCGGGCCGTTTCGGGGGTAGTTCTCCCCGGAGCGTGGACGTCCCATCGCGAGCTGGGTGTCCTGCCTCTTTTGGTACGACGGCGAGGAGTCTCGGTCGAGGTATTCCTTGCCGAGCAAGGTCGTCTTCCCGCGCACACGAGAGGCAGGACTTGCTTTTCTTTGGTCGCTAGTGGACGCGGGGGTGTGCGGTGGTACCATGTCGCCCCCCCCCCCCCCCAGTGGTCGGGACGATGGGTCGTCGCGGGCAATGTTTTAACTGTAGTACCGCTTAAGTTTCGCGGTGTTCCATGGTCGAGATACGTGTTCACCGTGCAGGTTTTCGAGGTAATAGGCCCCGTGCTCCGTTTTGTCCCGGACTCGGTACGGGCCTTCCCAGTTCGCAGCCAGTTTGCCCTCATGGGAGTCTTTCTGGTTTCTGCGTAGGACTAAGTCGCCTGTTTGAAAATCGCGTTTGATGACTTTGTTGTTATGGCGAAGTGTGACTTGTTGCTTCAGCCGGGCTTCGCGGAGGGCTGCCCCTGAGCGGATTTCTTCGACGAGGTCGAGCTCTTCTCGGAGGGAGCCGTCGTTGTCGTTGGTGTCCAGGGGAGCTTCCGTTCGTCGGGACGGTTCGCGAATTTCGACCGGTATCACGGCCTCGGTTCCGTACGTGAGGCGAAATGGGGTTTCCCCCGTGGTTGAGTGGGGAGTGGTGCGGTATGCCCAGAGGACGCTGTGGAGTTCTTCGACCCATGCTCGTTTGGCGTCGCCGAGTCGACGTCTGAGTCCTCTGAGTATAACTCTGTTTGCCGACTCCGCCTGGCCGTTTGTCTGAGGGTGTTCGACCGAGGCGAAGTGATGTTTGGTTCCGAGCTTGGTGACGAAGTCGCGGAAGTTTTTGTCTGTGAATTGTGTGCCGTTGCCGGTGACGATGGCGAGTGGGACCCCGAATCTGGCGAGGATGTTGCGTTTGTAGAATCGGAGTATGTTGTGGGCGGTGATTTTGGCCAGAGCTTCGGCCTCGATCCACTTGGTGAAGTAATCGACTCCCACGATGAGGTACTTGTTCTGGTATGAACCTAGGGGGAAGGGCCCGAGGATGTCCAGCCCCCACCAGGCGAACGGCCATGGAGACGAGAGGGACGTGAGGTCGGTCGGGGGGGCGAGGTGCATGTCCCCGTGTCGTTGACACTTATCACATCGTTTGACGTGTTCCTTCGTGTCAGACTGCATTGATGGCCAGTAGTAGCCTGCGCGTAGGGCCTTGCGTGCTAGGGATCTTCCGCCGAGGTGCTGCGTGATGATGCCTTCGTGGATTTCTTCTAGAACGTTCGTACTCTGGGACTTATCTATGCATTTGAGGAGTGGGATTGCGAAGCCTCGGCGGTATAGTCATCCCTCGAGGAGGACGTACGAGCAGGCCCGTCGTTTCGTCGCGTTGGCCTCGCTAGGGTTGGCCGGCAGACGGCCGGTGCTGAGGTAGGTGTGGAGCGGGGTCATCCAGTAGTCAGCGTCTCCGATGGCGTTGATGTCGAGGTGTGTGGTGGTCGCGCTGTTACTTGGTTGGGACAAGATTTCTTGAATGACCGATTTGTGGCCGCCTCGCTTTTTGGTGCTTTCCAGTTTGGAGAGGATGTCGGCGCGGGTGTTCTGCTCGCGAGGGACGTGCCGAATCTCTGCTGAGTCGAAACCTCTCAGTTTTTCGGTGATGAGCGTGAGGTATCCGGCGAGGGTGTCGTTTTTTGCTTGATATTCGCCTCGGACTTGCGCAGCGACCAGCTGGGAATCCGTGTAGATTCGGATGTCCCTGGCTCCTAGGTCGGACGCCAGGCGAAGGCCGACGAGAAACGCTTCGTATTCGGCCTGGTTGTTAGTCGTTGGGAAAGCCAGTGTGAGGGAGACTTCGATGACCGTACCCTCGTCGTTATCGAGGACGATGCCGGCGCCGCTTCCCGTGGAGTTGGAGGAGCCATCCACAAAGATGGTCCAGAGGTGGTTCCCGACGGTAGGGTCGGGGGGTGTGGTCATCTCGGCGACGAAATCGGCCAAAGCTTGAGCCTTGATGGCGTGCCGACTCTCGTAGGTGATGTCGAACTCGGAGAGTTCTAGCGACCATTTCAGCATGCGTCCGGCCATGTCGGGGCGGCCGAGTAGCTGGCGGATGGGCTGATCGGTGCGGAGCACGATGGTGTGTGCTAGAAAATAATGTCGGAGTCGGCGTGCCGCTGTCACGAGGGCCAGGGCGACTTTCTCGATCAGCTGGTATCGGACTTCCGGGCCATGGAGAGCTTTGCTAGTAAAGTAAATGGGCTTTTGTCCTTCGCCGGCTTCGCTCACGAGGACGGCGCTGACGGCTTCGTTGGAGACGGCCAGATATAAGTATAGGGTTTCGCCCGTCGCGGGGCGCGTCAGCACTGGTGGTTCAGACAGGACGCGTTTGAGGTGGCAAAGGGCTTTCTCACATTCGTCCGTCCATTCGAATTTGGTCTCCTTTCTGAGCAGTTTGAAGAACGGGAGGGCGTGTTGGGCCGATCTCGCGATGAATCGCGAGAGGGAGGCGAGTACGCCGTTGAGGGACTGGATGGCCCTCTTCGTGGTCGGCGTGGTGATATTGGAGAAGGCATGGCATTTGTCCGGATTGGCTTCGATCCCCCGTTCGGTCAAGTAGTAGCCGAGGAATTTACCGGCGCAGACGCCGAAGGTGCACTTTTCCGGGTTAAAACGCATGCGACATGACCTCGCGGTCTTGAAGACCTTCTGGAGGTGTGTCGCGTGGTCGTCCTCTGCGCCGGATTTGACGATCATGTCGTCCATATATACTTCGAGCATGTCCCCGATTTCGTCGCGGAAGACACGGTTCATCATCCGCTGGTATGTGGCCCCGGCGTTTTTGAGGCCGAAGGGCATCACGTTGTAATAGTAATTGCCCGACGCCGTCATGAAGGCCGTGGCTTGCTTGTCGTGTTCGGCCATCGGGATCTGGTTGTATCCCGAGTACGCGTCCATGAAGGACAAGAGCTTGAAGCCCGCAGAGTTGTCGACGAGCTTGTCGATATTGGGGAGGGGGTAGGCGTCCTTAGGACATGCCCGGTTGAGGTCAGTGTAGTCAACACACATGCGCCATTTTCCATTATTCTTTTTAACGAGTACAACGTTGGACAACCAGGTTGAATACCGGGCTTCCGAAATAAAATTTGCCTCTAAGAGGTCTTTTACAGCTTGTTCGGCCGCTGCCGATTTTTCGGGGGACTGGCGACGTCGGCGTTGTACAACGGCCTTTGCGGTTGGGTTGATGGACAGCTGGTGGCAGGCGACCTCGGGGTCGAGTCTCGGCATTTCCGCGGCGCTCCAGGCGAAGAGGTCGGCATTCTCACGGAGGCAGGCTTGGAGCTGACGTTTCGCGAGGTCTGGGAGTCCTGCGCCTATCCTCACAGTTCTGCTCGTGTCTTCCCCAAGGGGAATGAGTTCGAATTCTCCATCCGGGATGGGGCGCGCTGGGTGTGGGGGCTGCCCGTTGACTTCGTCGGTCTTTGTTTTATTGTCGAGCTCGTCGGTGAAGCGACTGTCGAGCTCAACGGATCCGACCAACTCTGTTGGTTTGTCCTTTGGTGTAGCGCTTGATGCTTTCTTTTTGGTCGATGGAGCGATGGAGTCTAGGCCTTTCAGCGCGGCTTCGAAACATCTTCGAGCGGCTTCGATGTCTCCGTTGAGGGTTACCACGGCTCCCCTTCTCGTGTAGTACTTCATCTTCAGGTGGACGGTGGAGGGTACCGCGGTGAGTTCTGCTATCGTCGTCCTGCCCAGGATGCAGTTATAGAGGGACGGGCATTCGATGACTAAGAAACGGACGCTGATGTCCCTGGCAGTTTCCTCTTCTCCGAAGGTGACTTTCAATTCTACGTATCCCCAAGGTCTCGTCGTCGTCCCGTTGAACCCCTGAAGGTCGGAGCCTACGTAGGGAGAAAGGTTGGATTCGTCGAGCTGGAGAGTTGTGAACAGATGTGAGTACATGATGTCAACCGAGCTCCCGCCGTCGACGAGGAGGCGCCTGACGTCGAAGTTTGCCATTCGGGCACGTATGAGCAAGGGTATGTTGGAATTGGGAGATCCCCCGGGTAGTTCCTCGAGGTAAAATGTGATCGGGTTGGAGCGACCTCGGAATTTGTCGAGCGTGCTCATTTTGCCGGAGTTGCTCGTGATGAGTTCGTCGAATTTCCTTTTCACAGACCCTATGGATAGACTCCTCGTGGCTCCATCAGAGATGACCATGGCTCTGGGGAAGTATTCCCATCGGCTGGTTGGTCGGATTGGCTCGTCGACTAGGTTGGGTCCTTCGGGGATGCCGAATTCTCTGCTCGCGAACCAATCCTCGGGGCGGCTGACGCACAACGCGACCTGGAGCCTGCTGCTATCCTCTGGAGAGGGAAGTTCCTCGATCTTCTTGGCTTCCGGAGCCTCTGGCCTAGGTGGTTCACCTCCTCGGGTGTATCGCTTCAGGTGCCCGTCTTTGATTAGAATTTTGATCGCATCTTTGAGATGGATGCAGTCTTCTGTCACGTGCCCGTGGGTCCTGTGGAATCGGCAGTATTTTGACTTGTCCACGTTGGGTTTGGGCGGCGTTGGTCGTGGAAATCGGACACCTCCCTAAACGAACTCGGTTTTAGCGCATTCGGCCAGTATGTGTTCGCGCGAAGCGACCAAGGCTGTGTACTCTGTGAATCTTCCTGCGGGGCCGCGTGGCTCGCGTTGTTCGCGGGGGCGGTCTTCCCGACGGCGGTCTCCTCCTCGTCGATGGCTCGAAGCTCCGTCGTCTCGGTGCCCGCGGGGGGCCTCTCTGTCTCGAGTGTCGCGAGCGGAGTTGGCCGCTTGTGTTTCCTCGAATCGGATGTAATGCGCGGCTCTGTCGAGGAAATCTTGGAAGGACGTGGGCCGGTGTATGCCTACGGCCTCGTAGAATTTGGAGTCGTGGCGTAGGCCCTGTTCCATTAAGTAGCGTTTCATTTCGTCGGAGGTTGTCACTTGCACGGCTTCCCGAGTGAACCTTTCGATGTATTTTCGGAGAGGTTCGTCGGGGCCTTGGATGATTGCCCCGAGGACTGCTTCCGTCTTCGGATGACGTTGGGACGCCGTAAAGTGCTTGGAGAACAGGTCCTTCAAGACCCTCCACGACGTAACTGATTCGGGCTCCAGACTTTTGTACCAGGTCATAACGCCTTTCCTCAGAGTCGTCGGGAAAAGTCTGCACTTGATAGCTCCCCGGACGTTTCGGTAGTCGAGCATAGCCTCGATGTCTTCCAGGTGATCGTCCGGGTCGGAGGTGCCGTCGTATGTCGATAGCGTCGGTGGTTTCTCCATCCCCTGGGGTATGGGGGCAGCCATGATCTCCCGGGATAGCGGGGTGCGGTAATCATCCTCGTCGCTGTGTGCCGGGGATCTGTGGGGAGATGAGCCGTTCAAGGTGTGCCCCTGGTTTCGAGTTCTCGACCTTCTGCCGGAGTTCTCGCCTCGGGGGTCCTCGGTTGGGATCGTCGCGGCGTTCTGGTTCCTCCCGCGAACGTGTCTTGCCGGGGATCTGGTGCGTTCTCGTGTCGCCTGCGGGCGGTGTCTCTCCAGCCGGGGTCGGCGGTTTCTGGGTCGAGGTGAGGGACTCCTCGAACCTCCGTTCTAGTCTTCCCGCTGGGGGTACCTCGGAGGGCCGACGCGTTCTAATGCTCCAATTCTCGCATTTTGTTGGAACAACAGCTGGTTCGTCTGGTTGATGGCCGTAAAGAGAGCGGCCACCGTCGGGTCTGCTCCCGCCGGGATGGGAACGGGGTGGAATGCTGGCGGGCTCGGGGGGCGGTGATCGGCCTGAAGGGGCCGTTCCGCGGATGATGGTGAAGCGGTTTGCCCGTCCCTTTCGTCGGCTTCCGTCGGACGTGCCGTTCCTGTCTGCTTCCCGTTGGTGGCGACGTTGAGCGCAAGGTCGAGCGGAGTGTCATCGCGGTGTGGGCTAGCCATGACCGTGGAGGTTTGGTGAAACTTTTGGTTTTCTGCTCGGAGTAACGGGGAAGTTTCAGGTTCCCACAAACGGCGCCACTGATCTGACCTGATCAGAAGGGGATCACGATATGGCCACGCGCTACTGGACGGCTACCTGTTCACCGGGGTGAGAAGGAGGAGGGGGTGTACCTGCAAGACACTCCGATGCCAAAGTAAGAAGTTGGGCAGAGTGGAAGCAATAGTACAGAAAAAGGGGCAAGAAGAGTTACCTGACCCTCTTGAGGAAGAGGGTATTTATAGAGGGACCCCAACGCTGGGCCAACGGTCATTTTGAGATGGGCTGGATGACCAGGCCCAACCCTAATGACTGCTAGGGCTTACGTGGCGTAGAGAAGACCAGAGCGTGGTCTTCGCCCTAGTCCAACTGCTCCTAGATCTCCGGAAAGTGGGTTTGACCTGCTCTTTCGGAGGTGGGCAGTTGGTTGATGACGTGTCCCCGCGGAGGGGAGCACGTGGAGAACGTGCACCGGGCACGTTGTCCTCCCCGCGGAGGGGAGCTCGGGAGGTTCCCTGGAGCGCGTTGTTCTCCCCGCGGAGGGGAGGAACCAAGGGACGCGCTTTGGCGAGCCGGGGACGGTTCTGCTCGTCCGGTGTGGTGGACGATGAGAGGTTGTTGGGACGTTGCTTGTGTTCGGCGGCTTGCCCTGCTCGTTTTGAGGGATGCACGTGCCCGGCATGCCCGATTCGCTTGTTGGGTCGCACGCGGTATTGGGCCTGCCGAGGTTGGGCCCATACCGGAACATATATATTTAAAATAATAAGGGTATAATTGAAATAAAAAGTCATAAGCTAATAGCTAGAAGCTCAAAAGCTACTTTAAATAGTTTTTGGAAAAAAAACTAAAAGTTAGTTAAAAAGCTATAAGCTAAAAGTTAAAAAGCAATTACCAAACAGAGTTTTTTAATCAAAATGAGCTGAAAAACTAAAAGCTCTTTTTTTGTCTTATCAAACAGAGGCTCTGTTTGGTAAAAGAAGCTTATAACTGATAGCTGTTAGCTGATAGATGGTAGCTGTTAGCTAATAGTTTATAGCTTATAGCTAATGACTGATAACTGATAAATTAATTTGACTGTTTGGTAGATTAATCGTTACACTAGCTGATAATTACAAAATGACTTAAAATGACATTTTTAATTAAGAAATTTGTTATTTCATTATCTTATTATATTATATTATTAAATTAAATTTTATTCGATAAAAATAAATGTATTAATAATAACATGCAAAACAATTTCAATATTAATGTATATGAAAAGTTGAAGATATCATCAAAATATATAAATTTGTATATAAGTTTTATGATTTTTGTTATTTAGTATGAATATACTGACAACAAAATTTAATGAATAAAAGAACCAGAAAACCATACATGAAGTAGGGGTATTTTATAAAGTCATTTATGAGGATATAAAGGTAAAAGTAATTCTAATAACTACAATTTTTGGTCCGGTTGACTCATTCTTTTGTAAAATATAATTTTTTTTTCTAATTTTATTATCAAATTTAATAAAATCCGTGAAATAATAAAATTATAATTTTGAATTTAATTATATTAATCTAAAATAATAACAAAAATAAGTTTATTGTCTAATATTTTACAATAATACTGTAATAATATTAAAAAAAAATTCACATTTATTGATTTCATTGTCTCTCCTAATTTGAGAATTATAAACACTATTTCTAAATTAATTATATAATTTCTATTTAATAAATAAAAATAATTTCTAATAAAGTAGAGAAAAATAGAAAAAATCTTCTATAACATTCTTTAAAATTTCTCTAAATTCAATATTTTAAAATCAATTTTTTAATAGTAAATATATATATATATATATATATATATATATATATATATATATATATATATATATATATATATATATATATATATATATTTAAAATAATAAAGATATAATTAGAATAAAAAATTATAAGTTAAAAGGTACAAGCTCAAAAACTATTTTAAATAGTTTTTAAAAAAAAACTAAAAGTTAGTTAGAAAATTATAAGTTAAAAGCTAAAAGTCATTAACAAACAAATTTATTTAATTAAAATGGACTGAAAATTTAAAAGTTATTGTTTTTAGTCTTATCAAACAGATTCTGACTCTTAATTTTAAATTAAATTAGATAAGTAACAAATACAATCTAATTGAATAGTACGCATTAATTTATCATACTTTAGGCATCTTTATTATATCATTGGAACCGATCAAATTTATTATATCATTGGAAACATAACAACTTTTATTCTTATTCCTGTGTTCTCATTCAAAATGTTTAAGTACCCCTCTTAGTGTTTATTTAGGCACATGCATCATTATTTATCTTTATCCAAAGTTTATTGGAAACTATGATTTACTTTTAAAACGTTTACCACTGCTAGTGTAATATAAAAGGGTATAACTAAGTGAAAAGTTCATGCAACCATTTTTCTGCTTATAAAACTGGCATCTTGTTCTTGTGTTGTAAAGGAAGCAGAAGCTGATTCCACAATGCTGCCAAACTGGCTTGATCTTCCAAGAGACATCACAAGTAACATCCTTCAGAGGCTTGGTACAAAGGAAATTGTCACTAGTGCGTGCCTTTTCTGCCCTCTATGGTGGGATATTTGCAAGGATCCTCTCATGTGGCACACCGTTCACATGACTTATTTTAGAAGTGTTTTCTACAAAAATCATTCGGAGTATTTGAAGGTTTGTCGTTATGCTGTTGAACGAAGCTGCGGTCATCTGAAAGACATTAATATTGAGTGCTTTTGCACCGATGAACTCCTTGAATGCATAGCTGAAAAGTAATTATTGTTATACATTATTTTTCTTGCTTGCTCATGTTAATAATTTTTGTTATTTGTGATTCTTTTTATCTCAGATGTTTTGTTGCTTATTGATGCTTTAATATATAATGTATATCTAATGTGTATATATTTTGTTATTTTATCAATCTTTTTTAATGAATTTTGATTCAAAATTTACAGTGCAAGTAACCTACGAACCATCTGGCTTTTAAATTGTTTTAGCATTTCGGACAAAGGATTTAGTGAAGCCGTGAGAAAATTTTCATAGTTAGAGAAGTTGGACATCTCATATTGTAAGATATCTTAGGATTCTCTTGAAGTTCTTGGCCGATCTTGTCCTCTTCTAAAATCTTTAATATTTAAGACATATGGTTATGTACGTTCGAGTGCTGATGATAATAAGGCTCTTGTTATTTCTGACACAATGACTGGACTATGTCATCTTGATATTAAAGGAAGCAGGCTCTCTAATGTCGGGCTTCTTTCTATTCTTGATAAATGTCCTCTTCTCGAGTATCTTAATATTCAAGAATGTTACCATCTCAATTTGACTGAAGATTTGAAGAAAAGATGTCTTGAGCAGATTATGTTTGTAATATTGTCAATCCCTGATATCAGTGATGACTTGGATGAATATTCTGATTATTATTGTGTAGAGGATTGTTTGTATTACTATTATGATTCTTATGATGATTCGAGCACCTCCAATGGTGCAACCCATTTTTGGGTTCTTTGTGGGACCCACTCTTTTAAAGCAACTCATTTAATTTTTACTCCAATGGTGCAACTTCAAAGAACCCATATTGGGTCCCACCACTTTATTTAAAATATATTATTTATATTAAATTTATTTTATTTAAAATTATAATTTAAATATTTAAATTTTAATTAATATAAATACAAATTAAACATAAAATTAAAATTAAACATAAAATTGAAAATAATAATTAAAATTAAATTTAAATACATGTCACATAATTAAAAACAATAAAAATAAATAACATCACATAATTAAAAACAATAAAAATAAATAACATCACATAAACAAATGTAATTTGAAATAAAAAGATGAAAATTTGGCCTAAACAAATGTAATTTGAAATAAAAAGATGAAAATTTGAAATAAAATGATAATGAGAAGAAATTGTTGGAAAAAAATTAAATATTTATGAAAAAAATGATGAAATTGTGAGAGAGAAATTTGAAATTAAAGAGCAAATAAAAAGGAGAGAAAATAGGAATAAAAAGGAGAGAAAATAGGAATGATATAAATTTTTTCCAACAAACCTATATTTATAATAAATAAAAAAAGTTAAAAAAATAAAATAAAGCTAAATGATTATTTTAATAATAAACCAAATGAAGAACCGTTGCTTATGTTTGTAACGTTCTACAGCTGGAATAACATTTTGTTGACATTTTGAATGCCAAGCTGGCAAACCAATTTGAAAAACCACCGTTGGAGTTAGTGATTATTGGAAGCTATGATTCACTTTTAAAACCATTACAATTATCACCGACAGTGATCAGTGCATTTTAATGCATTTATATATATATATATATATATATATATATATATATATATATATATATATATATATATATATATATATATATATATATATATATATATATATATATATATATATATGTTTAAACTTAGAAATTTTTATAGTTTAGTTTGTTTAATTTCCTATTTTATAATATTTTTACAATTTAATTTATTTTCAATTTTATTTAATTTTTGTTTGTTATTTTTCAGCATTAGCAGCTTTTAATAAAAAATTCATAATTTGAGCTATAGGAAGAGGATTGAGGCGTTCTACCGGTGGTTGGAAAGTTAAGAAAAAGATCTACAACTTTCATATTGCGCGAAGAAACTGATTCGGATTGCTCGAATAATTCTTTGAAGTTTCTGACTTGTGATAATGTAGTTTTTCCTTTCGGGCCTGATTTAGGTTTCTGACTTGTGATAATGTAGTTTTTCCTTTCGGTCCTGATTTAGGTTTCTGGCCCAGTTGAGTATTTATAAAGTTGCAAATTAGAACCCTAGTTTTATTTTCCTAATTTCTTTCTTGCTTTCTATTGTTTATTTCTTCTCAATTCGTCTCAATTTGAAAAATAAGAATCCTTGTGAATGGACATCCGAGTTACCGTCGCTTTTACTACATTTAATTAAAATCACTCGGTTTTGATCCGCGCGCGACCGCGGTTCATGTACTATAAAAGGTTCCAACTAGGTGAAAAGTTCATGCAACCAGTTGTCTGCTTACAAAAATGGCATCATGTTCTATTGCTGCAAAGGAAGCAGAAGTTGAGTCTACAATGCTGCCAAACTGGCTTGATCTTCCAAGGGACATCACGAGTAACATCCTACAGATGCTTGGTACAGTGGAAGTTGTCACTAGTGCGTGCCTTGTCTGCCCTCTATGGTGGAACATTTGCAAGGATCCTCTCATGTGGCACACCATTCACATTACCTATTTAAAAAGTTTATCCCACAACAATTATACTGATTATGTAAGAATTTTGGGTCCATTCTATAAAAATCATTCAGAGTATCAGAAGGTTTGTCGTTATGCTGTTGATCGAAGCTGCGGTCATCTGATAGACATTAATATTGAGTACTTTTGCACTGATGATCTCCTTGAAAGTATAGCTGAAAAGTAATTATTATTATCTATCACTTTTCTTGCTTACACCTGTTAATATATTTTTAATTAGTTTTTCTCAGATGTTTTGTTAGATGTTTTGTTGTGTATTGATGATTTTATATATAATGTATATCTTTGTTATTTTATAAATCCTTTTTTAATGAATTTTGGTTCAAAATTTACAGTGCTTATAACCTACGAACGATGAGGCTCCTAAATTGCGCTAGTATTTCTGATAAAGGATTTAGTGAAGCTGTGAAAAAATTTTCACAGTTAGAGAAGTTGGACATCTCATATTGTAAGCTATCTAAGGATTCTCTTGAAGTCCTTGGCCGATCTTGTCCTCTTCTAAAATCCCTAATATTTAAGAGATTTGGGTCTCTAAATCGCGGTGTTGCTGATAATGAGGCTCGTGTTATTTCTGAAACAATGACTGGATTAAGTCATCTTGATATTCAAGGAAACAGTCTCACTAAGGTTGGGCTTGTTTCCATTCTTGACAAATGTACTCTTCTTGAGTATCTTGACATTCAAAGATGTTACAATCTCAGTTTGACTGAAGATTTGAAGAAAAGATGCCTTGAGCAGATTAAGGTTTTACTATTGCCAATTTGCGATGACAAGGACTGGGATGAATATTCTCGTCATTATTATTTTGATTATTATTATTATGAGGATTTTGATAATCTTGATTATGATGATATAGTCGAAGGTTATTAGATTGATTCTATTATCATAGAATTTGTTGCACCTCCATCACCGAGTGAAAGTCCTGAACTTTGAAGAGATTCATAATTGTGTTGAAAGGGATGTAAATCTTGATTTTTTGTTGGAATTCTTCTATTATTTGTAGTTGTTTTTTTGTTAACGAAATATTCAATTTATGGTTTTCTTGAGCAGTTTATTTATGGTTTTGATGAGAAATTTTTTAATCAGAAATTCTCTTAATAAAAAGGTTCAGTGAAGTTGCGACGTCAGCCTTTTATGCCACAATTTTATTTTTAATTTCTTAATTTATTTACTATTCTATCCATTATTATTATTTGTATATCATATACTGTATAAAAATCATCCAAACATTCTAATAGCCTTCTTAAATGGTATAAATTTGATTCGTTTCTTTAAAATTTAAAGTTAGAATAGTAACTTTTCCTGAATGTTTATTCTAGTCCTTTGAAGAAAAATTGTAATTTTCTACTTGGACATGAAGGGATTCATGCATTATTCCATAAATTGTTCATCATGTGATATAAAAATGGTAAATATGGGAATTCTAAGTGTTAAGAAGTTGTTGGAAGACAATTGAGCATGATAAGTGTCGGAAGAGAATCACTTTCAATTTTGATGAACAAGATTATTATCGATACATAATAACAATAAAAAGAAAGAAAAATTGTAGAAGAAAGAAAATTAGGGTTTGATAAAATATAGAAGAAAATTGTGATTTTTGTATAGTAACTCTCTGCCCACAAATTGTGAAAAACTTATTCACTTTGTAATTTCAAAATTCTGTCACTTTGTAATTTCAAAATTCTGTGGTGAAAAACGTATTTGTACGAAAATAGGCTGAAGTCGAAATCCTGTCGAGCAATGAACACTTCGACCTGCACTATCTTTGTCATGATATTTAAAATATGATTCTTAGTTCTAAAGTGATCTAAGTTCATCTTTCCTTCTGCTACCTGCTCACGAAGATAGTGGAATTTCATTTTGATGTGTTTGATTCATCCATGTGCTATCGGATTCTTCACTAGATTGATAGCGAACATGTTGTTGATCTTCATGGTAAATGTTCCATGACTCTTCAATGTAATCTCTTTGACCAGGTTCACCGTCCACTTTGCTTGACATGCACAGAGAAAAGCAACTAAGTACTCTGCTTCACACGACGACAATGTCACTATTGACTCCTTTCTCAAACTCCAAGCAATTGGTGCACCACCTAGCATAAACACATAGCCACATGTGAATTTTTTTATCCTCATCATTACTACACCAACTTGAGTCGATGTATCCCACTAATTTTCATTTTTTTCTTCATCAACTACAGGAAACAAAATCCCATAGTCAAAAGTTTCTTTCAGATACCTTAGTATCCTCTTCACCGTTGTTAGGTGTGATACCTTTGCCTCTACATGAATCTACTTACCAAACCTACAATATATGTTAGGTCAGGTCTTGTGTGACAAAGGTATCTTAGTGACCCAATAAGTCTTCTATATTGGGTTGTGACATCATCTGAATCTGAATCTTTCGACAGTTGTAGTCTTAGTTCAGCAGGTATCAAAGTCGAGTTGCATTCTTCCATCTCAAATCTTTTGAGAATTTCACTTGTATATCTTCTTGATGCATCATTAAACCTCTACTACTCTTGTAGAATTCGATGCCAAAAAAATATGAAATATCACCCAGATCAGACATTTCAAACTCCTTGCTAAGATCACCTTTGAAGTCTTCAATCTCTTTCTCGCAGGTGTCTTTTATCAACAAGCCATCGATATAGAGACATAGTATTAACAATTCAGTCTTGATTTTTCTTACATATACTCCATGCTCAATTATGCACTTCCCAAATTCCTTCTCCCTTTATCTATCTTCTTATTCCAAGCTTTTAGAGTTTTCTTATGTCTATACAGGGCTTTATGCATCCTGTATACCTTGCTTTCTTCGCCTTAGTTCACAAATCCAGCTGGTTGTACAACATAAACTTCTTCATCTAAGGGGTCATTCTGGAATTCGTATTTTACATTCATCTGACATATGTGCCAATTGTTCATGTTTGCTAGACCAACAATCAACCTGATTGTTTCGATCCTTGCAACAAGTGCAAAAACTTCGTCGAAGTCGATTCCTTCTTTTTGAAGAAATCCTTTTGCCTCAAGTCTTGCCTTGTGTCAAGTTACTTCTCTTTTGTTATTCAATTTTACCTTGTATACCCACTTCACATCCATTGTCTTCTTGCCTTGAGTAAATTAGACAAGTCACCAAGTCTTGTTGACTTCAATGGACTCTAGTTCCTCTTTCATTGCTTTCTTCCATTTTGAATGCTTCAATGCTTCAACTGCATTGAGTGGTTCGACATCTGCATAAAAAGAATAGTGTACCAACTCACCTTCTTCATTGACCATATCATTTAATGTAATCACACATTCTTGCAACCTTACAGGCATGTGTCTTTTTCATTGAGGTTTGCTTGGGCCTGCTTCAACTCTGACTTCTTCTTGTTGAATTTCTCTTTCGACTCCGCTAGCTAGTTCTTCATATAAGATTCTTACTGAATCCTTCTTAACATTATCAGTCCAATACCATTCTTTAAACTCATCTATGATCACATCCCTATTGATCACTACTTGCTTGTTCACTAGGTCGAACAATTTGTATCCTTCAGTCGAATGATATCCTATCAAAACCATTTGACTCGACTTGTCATCAAGTTTTCTTCTCAAATGATCTAGCACATATCTATGTGCTATAGACCCAAACACCTTCAAATGAATTAGGTTAGCCCGAACACAAGATTGACACTCTTCTGGTGTAATTCCCTCTAGACTTTTTTTCGGATATCTGTTCAAGATGTATATAGCAGTCGACACAACTTCTCTCTATAATTCTTTTGATAGATGCTTTCCTTTCAACATACTTCTGACCTGTTAGCCTTGAATTTCGACGCTCAGGTGGAAATGTTAGGTTTATGAGTTAAAGCAACGCTTTTGACTATGGTTTTGTTACGAGGATTTTGACCAGAAAACTGACGATTCGACATACAAGAATCTTTGAAGTTTGAATTTGAATTCCGGAGGGAAATGAAGTTATTTCCTACCATTAGAAGGAGGCATGTGGCACTATTTCAAGTAATCAAAGCATGCAGAATGACATTTGTTTTAATATATTCCATTGAGTCATTAGGAGCGGTTATTTTGACTGGTTATAAATAGTGGCTCGATTTAGGATTTTATGAGTGTGTTCATTTTGTACAAGTCACTCAGAAAATTGCTCAAAGTATCCAAGTCAAAGAGAGAAAAGAGTTATATCTAAGAATGTACGTGTTGAAACACCATCTTTTATTTTAATGCATTAGAGTTTTTCTTTTCTTGTATAAGAATCTTCCTTTACTTTACTGCTTTTATGCGAGTTATATTTTCTGGTCTTTACCCTTTGCTTCGAATTGCTATCCTCTTTGCCCCAAACTGCTTTCATTTTCTACTTGCTTTATTATCAAAACCTTTTTTATTGTTTTCAATATTCTCGAAGTGTCTATCCTTCTCTTTTAAATTTCATTTGATTTTAAACTCAGATTATTTATGTCCTAGGATTTAGTGTGGTTGATCCTGCAAGTTAAAACGAGTCTTTAAGATTTGTTAGATCAGCGGTTGTTCTCCAAATTTCACGGCGAACATCACCATATTCATGATGGTTCCATTATTCTGTTTTACAGTTCCATTCTGCTGTGGAGTGTAAGGTGGCATCACCTTGTGCACAATCCCTTCTTTCTCACATAATGTATCAAAATCTTTTGACACGTACTCTCCAGCACCATCAGTCCTCAGAATCTGTAGCTTTTGACCACTTTGTCTTTCGAACATAGATTTAAACTTGGCAAATACCTCGATCACTTCCCCTTTTTTATTGATCAGGTAAGTCCATAATTTTTGGCTGAAATCATCTATGAAAATGAAAAAACATCTGTTACCTCTAATTGTATCCACCTGGATAGGACCATATACATAAGAGTATATGACATCAAGAATTTCCTTTGACTTGTTTCCTGCATCCTCGCTGAAGCTATTCTTGTGTTTCTTTACCGACACACATTCTTCACACACTTCATTTATAATGTCGATTTCTGGTAATCATGAAACCGTATTTCTTCTCTTCAGATCTCTGATGTCTTTAAAGTTGAAATGGCCAAGTCTATAGTGCCATGTCCCTTCATCCCTGCTAGCTGCAGTTGCAAGGCACTTATGCTCCATCACATTAAGCTCAATCTTGAATGTTCTATTCTGAGACATTGGAGCCTTCAAGATCAACCTTCCATTTGAGTTGAGAACTCTCATCATCTTGTTTTCAATCGACACATTATCGTTCTTTTCGACCAATTGTATGATACTGAGCAAATTCATCTTCATGCCTAGTATGTATAACACATTAGAAATTACTGATCTTTTTCCATCTTTCCTCATGATTAGAACATCCCTGATACCTTTAGCTGCTACAGTATTGTCATTTTCAAATTTCACCATATTCTTCATTAAGGGCTTTATGTTAACAAACTAATCATTCCTACCAGTCATGTGTGATGAGCATCCTGAGTCCAAGTATCATTGGTCCTGGAATCTTTCTTCATCTCTTGTTGTGACCATCAGCAACATATCTTCTTCATCATGTTTCGTTAGCTTGACATCAATTTCTTGATTCTTCCGCTTTTCAGGACAATTACTAAAATTGTGACCATACTTCTGACAATTGTAACACTGAATGTGATTTTTGTCAGGTTTTCAACCATCACCCATTCCTCTACCTGCAGCACCACCTCTTTAGTTTCCTTGGTTCTAGGATTTACTCTGATTTGACCAGTTTCCTTCTTGTTGATTTCGACCAGTTGAATTGTTGTAGCCTCATTTGCCTTTATTGCCATTCCAACTTGTTTTTCCTTTCTTTTCTTTTGTTGATTGCGCCTATATCACTCTTCGACTTTCCTATAGATCTTTTAGTCATCCTTTTCTCATGAGATTCAAGCATCCATTGAAGCACTTCCTTTCTTAATGTTGACAAGTCTTTTGACTCTTCTACAACTACTACCATGTGGTCAAACTTTGGAGCCAATGACCTCATAATCTTTGCAACAACTGATCTTGATGTGAACACTTATCCACATAACTTGATTTGATTCACAATCTTTATGATCCTAGTGAAATAATATGTTATACTTTCATTGTCTTACATATGAAGCAATTCATAGGTTCTTTTGTGAATTTGTAACCTCACCTTTTTCACCTTTTCTACGCCTCCAAACGATTTCTCCAGAATTTTCTATGTTTTTTTTCGCTGATTCTACATCAATAACATTTTCAAAATTATATGGATCAACACATTGATGAATTATAAAGAGAGCTTTATATTCTTTCTTCTTCAAATCTCTTTGTGTGGTGTTTTCTTGATTCGACGCGTTTTCTACAAGTGGTGTTCTCATTCCTTCACAAGATCTCAAAGATCTTGATAACAAAAGACAATCTTCACTTGCTTGCACCAATTCTCATAATTATTGTTCTTAATAATTGGAAGACTCGTCGTGAAATGCCCGTTTGGATTTGTCATCGTAATTTTCTTCCCATAGATCATCCACCCAGTGCTCTAGATACCAGATGTTGGAAATCCACCACAACCTATAGAGAATTTCTATCAATCTTGATGAACAATATTATTATCGATACACAATAATAATGAAAAGAAAGAAAAACTGTAGACAAAAGAAAAATAGAGTTTGACAAAATATTAAAGAAGATGGTGATTTCTGTAGAGTAACTCTCTGCCCATAAACTCTAAAAAACTTATTCACTTTTCAACTGCAAAATTATGTAAATTCAAGTTGTTATAAGAATAGGGGTTACTCCATATATTTATAGTTTTAGGTTAGCTTACTCTTTAAAGCAAAATTCAAAACACAAAGTATGCCGACTAACATATTTTTAAATGACTGATTCGAGCTTTGTTTTTCAATCTTGGCAGAAGGAAAAATAGGAAGATAAAATCCTAATCCAAGAGAGAAAGGTTATTTGTTATTCTTGTATACTTGTAATCTTGTTCTAAGAGTAAGGAAATAATAGCAGTTTATAACAAATCCTTGTTGTTCCTTGTTGTTTTATCTTGATTTCTTTGTTAACCTTAACTCTTGTGTGTTTCTTGATCATAAAGAAACCGTTTATATTTTATTTCAAGGTATTTGATTTACAATAGTGTCCAAACAAGAGAAAGCGTATTCCAGCAATATACATGTTTTCATACTATTTAACTTTGATACTTTAATTTTCTAACATCTAAAGCATTAGATATTTTATAAAGAATGCAAAGCTCAAACATAATAATATTGTGACTCATAGAATATTGAACGTAATTTTTAAGAAATTTTTTTTAGCATCTAGAAAAGGATAAGTACACATAGC
The DNA here is from genome assembly GCA_963859935.3 of Lathyrus sativus. Taxonomy (NCBI): domain Eukaryota; kingdom Viridiplantae; phylum Streptophyta; class Magnoliopsida; order Fabales; family Fabaceae; genus Lathyrus; species Lathyrus sativus. The sequence goes on along the minus strand of OZ012739.1, from coordinate 444,987,060 downwards.
TGACTGCTATTTTTGTATATCCCATGCATATTATGTGGGGCCTAGAAAAACAAGTTGTTATTTTCAATGAGTTGGTCAACTAGCTTGCATTCTTTTTCCCCGGTAAGCAAAGTACGTATCATTGCCACCTGATGGGCCGAAGGGTCTATTAGGGCCTCATTCAAGTCCTCAATGGGCGTGAGCCTTTCAATGTCCAGGCCTAACATGGGATCCAAACAATAGAGGTTTGTATTTAGAACTTCAGAAATAGGGTATTCACAAGGGCAATATCTTCTCTCTATGTCGCCAGGCTATTCTAATAGAATTATTGAGTGATTTGTTAGTCTACTTGAATCGCATCGACTCATCCTACAGGAAACAACTACTTCAGGACTAAGTACTGGGTGGAAATAACCGCCCTTAGTGCATTTAGTGATTGATGACCTAGGATGATATTATAGGGATGCAGGGCATAAAAAATAAGGTAGATGAGGTTAATCGCCTTAGCGTTTACTCCTTCCCCGCATGTTGCCTTCATGGTCATGTGGATCCTTACTTGTACCTAATCGCCTGATAATCCTATTAATAAGCCACTGAACAATTTCACGTGGTTATGATTGAGTTAATTTTTTTGGAAAGCATCCCAAAACAAGACGTTAGCAAATATCCCATTACCCATCAAGACTCGTTGATATCCTAGTTGTTGTATTATACAGTGATGACTAGAGGGCCATTAACATGAGGGTTAACTCTAATGGTGTCTCTATCAATAAAGGTGACATTGACCCTATTACCCATCGCTCGCATCTTGGTAAACAAGGAGACATCTGTTAGCTCACAAATTCGACGCCCATACTAAAATAAAATATTTGGATGAAATATTAAACTTTTGGAGAAGTATGAAAAACTTCGAATGGAGGGGGCCTTCGAGTAGGCTGAGTTATTTAAGCGTTCGGGACTTAGAGTATATTTTCAAATATTAAGGATACCACCTTCAACCGAGGTTGCTGGCCAAGTGTTAGTGGAATTTTTAAATTCAAATAAAGGAGGGAGTAGTTATGCTTTCTCTTGACTAAACAAGACAAGTGGCGCTCATCCAGCAAGTGACTACATGCAATATGACACTTGTCATAGGCTGGTTATTTTAGGAGATTGATGACAGTTAAATTTACTATTATAAATAAGGGTTCCAGCCATAGAATTCATGGTGTTATGATTTACTATTGTACAAGTCACTCCCAAAATTACTCAAAGTATCCGAGTGTAGAGAAACGAGTTCTAGGAGAATGTATGTCATGTAAACACACCATCTTTACTTTCAATGAAATTTATTTTACTTGCTTAATCTCAAAGAGTTTATCTTTACTTCCTTGCAATTTACATTTTCCCTGTATTTTACTTCACTTTGTTTAAATGTTTTAAAGGTTCTTTACTTTGTTTCCTACAAATTCACGTTCTTCCATTTCATTCGAGCCTTACCTTTACATTAACCTTTTTTTTCTCATAAGCATTATCGAAGTGTTTAAATTAGGTAGTTTTTTTTTAAATAGAATTTAGCACATGTCCTAGGATCAATCTGATCAATCCTGTGAGACACCAAAGTTAGATTTGAAAGATCATCGGTTGTTTTCCAATTTTCACGGGAAATAAATTAGCTGGCCCAGTGGGACAGTGCTAAATGTTTTTATGAATTTTTATAAAAGTTCACGAAATTACAGTTGATTTGTCTTTGATAAAACTTTGTTATATGTTATTAAGAAGTGGCAAGATAGTCGCTACAAATGAAGAAAGACCAAGAAAAAGTTACACTAGGGAAATGGCGACAGATGTAAATAAGCCAAATAAACCAAACCTTGGAGGAGATGGCTCTAATATCCAGCCTAGCAACACCAACCCTCATGATATGTCTAGGAATGATGTAGTTCCACCCTCATTACCTTCGACTGGATAGCAGATAAAGCCTCTCGTTAGACCTGAACCAATGCCATTAGTATTAGGGTCAGGCTCAACAAGCATAAGGGCCTACACCTAGCCTGTGTTAGAGTATATTGGGCCTCAAGCATCGAATCCTCAAACTCCTACAGGAGGAAATTCGACGTCTAGACATTTTGTCCCTCCAGGGTTTTCACAACTATTGCCAAGAAACCCACCATATGGAATGCCAACGACAGTAATACAAGGCCTCTATAATGCTCCCCCAATATTCTCAAACAACGTGATGGCTTCACCATTACAAGGATCAAGGTCTAGGGTAAATGTTGGTCGAAACAATCAAAGTATACGTGTGGGGTATTCCACTCAGGGTCCTAATCTAACCAATACTTCGATAGCTTATTTAAGACAACAAATGGATGAGAGCAACTTGCAAATGGTCCAAACCTTATCCCAAACTATGGGAGAAATCTTTCAACCTCTGGTCCAAAATACCACTCAGACTAGCCAACAATTAACAGTGCAATTGGCATGAATGGAAGAATTTATGGGTGTGCCAGCCATTGTCAGGAAAACATCTACTTTAGAAAACATTCCACGACATGACTTAGGGAACCTACCTGAGGCCAATCTAGAAAATCAAGGGAGGGTCGAACTCCCTGGACTCGAGCCGCACAGGGTCGAACCATAGAGGGTCCAAGTACCAGTTCCGGTAGAATGATACCCATAAGTAATCATGGTAAATCGAAACCAAGATGCAGACAATGTCGTCCAACAAGTACGACATAACAACATGGTCGTCGGCAACAACTTAGCAGCCATGGTCGAAAGAATAATGGCTCGAAATGGAGTAAACTATGGGTTCACTAGGCCAAACTAACGTCACCAATAGTAGACTATATTCTCCAGTAAGAATTACCTCTTAGGACAAAGGTGCCAAAGTTTACCAAGTTTTCAGAAGATACAACGGAATCTACTGTCGAGCATGTTGTCGAATATATGATTAAAGCCAGAGAGATTGCAAATGATGAAAGCCTTAGGATAAAATACTTTCCAAGCTCTCTCACTAAAAATGCCTTCACATCATTTACAGCCTTACCCCCTAACTCAGTGGGTAATTGGACTCAGTTGGAACGCTTATTGCATGAACACTTCTATATGGGGAAAACTAAGATTAGTTTGAAGGAATTGGCTAGTATAAAATGAAAGTTTTCTGAGCCAATAGAGGATTATCTAAATAGGTTTCGACTGCTCAAAGCTAGGTGTTTTACTTAAGTACCTGAACATGAGTTAGTCAAAATGGCCGCTGGTGACCTCGATTACTCTATTAGGAAGAAACTAGATACCCAGTATCTAAGAGATATGGCTCAACTAGCTGATAGGGTTCGACAACTAGAGTGTCTTAAAGACGAAAATGCCAAATTTAATAAGAGTAAGAAGGTAGCTTATGTCGAATATAACGAAAATATTGAAGGTGCACGTGATGAGTCATTATACTTTGACAAAAACGAGATAGATGTTGCTGAATTGAAACAGGGTCCTCCTTACACTTGTAAAGTATTAGCTCCCCCAAATGGAAAAAGTTTCATCGAATTTGAAAAGAATGACAAGTTTCCAAAGAAAACATATACTGTCGATATTACTAAATGTGACGAAATTTTTGATTTGTTAGTTAAGGATGGGCAAATGATAGTGCCCATTGGCACTAAAATGCCACCTTTAAAACAGAGAAAAAAGATAGGGTTTTGCAAATACCATAATTTTTTGGGTCATTAAACGTCTCAATGTTTTCTTTTCAGGGACTTGGTTCAGAATGCTATCCAAGAAGGAAGATTGAAGTTCGATGAGAAAGGAAATAACCAAATGAAAATTGACACTGATCCACAACAAGTGGCGGATGCCCACTATACTGAGCCCACAGAGGCACACATGATCGAAGTTGCTGATGGCTTTGATTTTTCAATTAACATGGTGGAAATCACCGAGGATTTCACCAATAAGATTGTGCTGGCCAAAATTATTATCGGCTTTGAACACATGAATGAGGCTGCTGAAGGCCTTGACAAGATGGTTGGTGATTCAAGTAAGGGGGACACTAAAAGCTCCAGCCTGATCCTGGTAACTAAAGAGGTTGCATATGGTTTTGTTAGAATGGATAAGGCTGCTGAGGGCCTTGAGTTGGACCTACGCAGGATGACCCTGAATAAGGACGTTGACATGGATGTGAATATGGTTGAGATAACATCACACGCGACCATGGAAAATGATGGATTAAGTTTCCAAGAGGAACACAACAAAATGGCCTATCCAAGACATGAGGAGACCATCGTCGAATTCCTCCATCGTTGCCAAAAGAAAGGGTCTGGTGTCATGCTGTGCCCTAGATGTAGTGCAATCTTCGACCAGAAGGATGCCCAAAAACTCGAGGGGATGCAAAAGATGATACAGAAATGGGAAAGGCCTAACTTTGGCCCTCGAAGCAGTGATCCAAGAAAATATGACCCTAACACTAGAGCACCCAAGGCGAGGCCTGCTACCTTTAAGCCATTTACCGAGATTTCTAACGGCAAGTGGGTCAGACCTACTGAGGACAGAAAAAAGGGACAGCAGAAATGAAAGAATTTCGAAGTCAATCGAGGATCATCAATCACATATCAAAAAGAGTCCCAATCCTCTAAGACTACACATATCTCTGAGAATTACAAGGGAAAAAACCCGATGTCACAGTCTCAGTGGAGAAGAGAACAAAGAAGGAGGAAGGCCCTTGGGGAGGCCTCATCGAAGAATTAGGCAAAATCCAGCACTAATACCCCTGCTGAAAACAAAGGGGTCAACTTAAAATTACTGAGAAAATGCCTGAGGGACGAAAATTGTTCCCCTCTCAAGAGGTCGAACATAAAAGAACAGTCGAAGATGACGAAGAGATGACGAATAACTTCGATTCTGACTCTGACGTCTATTTAGATATCCTGGTCAATATGGTATCTATAATGCCCAGAGATTTTGACAGAATCACAGAGGTCGAGAATCTAGATGCCTAAACTGAGGCAGAAATGGCGGCACACAAACCTGTGTGCTACAATGTTATGAACAACGGTTGCGTAGAAGAGAAGAATGCCATCTTTGAATGGCCTACATAGGCAATGAAAAATCATTTGGAGCCTCTTTACATCACCAGAAAAGTGGAAAATGTGCCAGTAAATAAGATTCTAGTGGACTGCGGCGCAATGGTAAACTTGATGCCACATTTATTACTGAATAAAATTGGCAAATATGACACCGACACAAAGCCACATAACATGGTCCTGTCAAACTACGAAGAAAAGGTTTGTTCGACGATGGGGGTAATACAGGTGGATATGATAGTTGGAACTATTACAAGACCCACCGTCTTCATGGTGGTGGAAACAAATGCTAATTATAATATGCTTTTGGGACGAGAATGGATACATGACATTGGTGCAGTGCCATCTTCGATGCACCAATGAATTGCTGTTTTGAGGCTAGACGATATCGTGGAGAACATCGAAGCTGGTCAAGGGTACTTCAAAGCACCCATCAATCATGTCGACCGAAGACAGATCGATAAACATTTGGCTAACATTTCCCCATGCGCCCCAGCAGATTTTGAATTTGTCCCAGATGACGAAACATTCTATTCATTATATTTGCACCCCGTCGACGGTTTCTGGTGGGATAAGGAAGTTCCAGGAGAGAGACTTCCATACCTTGTCAATCCTGGAGTAGACCCCACAGGATAGGGAAGCGAATTCAGTGAGAATGATTGAGTTCGAAACACTGAAAAAAATTTCGGCCTACGTGGTTGAAACCAAACCTCAGGCGACTTTAGAAGCTGCTAGCGAACAAATGGCTGACAAATCTAAGTTAGATTTTTATCAAGAAGGTCTTGGTAAAGAATTCGACCCAGAACCACCTGACAAAGTTCAAGATGAAGAGCAAAGCCAGAGGCTTGATGCCACCTATGATGAAGAGCCTCTGGGATTCGTAAAGGATCCACTGGCAAATGATATCAAGATGCTAGCGCAGGACCCATTGGAAGAGGTCGATCCAGGAGAAGGGGTGATTAAAAGTCCAACATGCGTGAGTGCCAACCTTGACCCTCGACTTAAGGTCGAAATCATCCAGCTACTGCGAGAGTATAAATATTGTTTCGCTTGGGATTCTAATGAGATGTCTGGTTTAAAGAGGGAATTGGTCGAACACAAACTTCCAATCAAGCCTAGGAAGAAGCCAGTCAAGCAAAATCGAAGGCGTTTCGCCCCAGGAATTCTCTTGAAAATAATGGAGGAAGTCAAAAGACGCCTTCAATGCAAGTTCATCCGCACCGCCAGGTATGTCAAATGGTTGGCTAATATTGTCCCTGTCATTAAGAAGAGTGGGTCCTTAAGAGTTTGCATAGACTTTAGGTATCTAAATTCAGCAACTCCTAAGGATGAATATTCTATGCCTGTGGCAGAAATGCTAGTCAATTCCGCTGCAGGACATGAGCACCTCAGTATATTGGATGGATACTCTAGTTATAATCAGATTTTCATTGCTGAAGATGATGTCCCCAAAACAGCTTTTCAATGTCCTGGAGTCATAGGCACCTATGAATGGGTAGTGATGCCTTTTGGCCTAAAAAATGTTGGGGCAATATATCAGCGAGTAATGAATTCAATTTTCCATAATTATATAGAGACTTTAATGCAAGTATACATTGATGACATTGTGGTTAAGTCTTTTTCAGGAAAAGAACACTTAGACCATCTTCGAAAATCCTTTAAAGGGATGAGGAGATATGGTCTTAAGATGAATCTTCTTAAGTGTGCGTTTTGTGTGCAGGTGGGGGATTTCTTTGGCTTCATGGTCCATAAAAAGAGGATCAAAATCAACCAAAATAAAACTAAAGCTATCATGGAAGCGAAAGCGCCATCAACTAAAAGGGAGTTGTTGTCACTGTTGGGTAAGATAAACTTCTTGAGGAGGTTCATATCAAACTTAAGCGGAAAAAATCAGGCCTTTTAACCATTACTTCAATTCAATAAAGAGGGGTTTGAGTGGGGGAAAGATCAACAAGAACCATTCGACAAAATCAAGGACTACTTGAGCCATCCTTCAATTCTTTCTCTACCTTGTAGGGGTAGGAGTATGAGGCTATACATAGCAGCATCAGATAAAACTTTAGGGAGCATGTTGGCTCAAGAGGATGAGAATGGCGTCGAAAGAGCCATCTACTACCTCTGTAGAGTTCTGAATGATGCATAAAATAGGTATAGCATGATAGAAAAGTTATGTATATGCTTGTATTTATCTTGTACAAAACTGAAGCAATATATAAAACCAGTTGATGTTTATGTTTTGTCTCACTTCGATGTTATCAAACATATGTTGTCTAAACTTATTTTGCATAGTCGAATAGGTAAGTGGGCACTAACGTTAACTTAATATTCTTTAACGTATAAGCCTTTGAAGGCAGTTAAAGGACAAGTGGTAACAGACTTTATTATCGACCACTCCATAAACGAAAGTATTTTAGATTACGTTGAACTAGAACCTTGAAAGCTATACTTTGATGGCTCCAACCATAAAGAGTGGATAAGCATTGGCGTGCTAATTATTTCGCTTGAAAGAATTCCAACAAAATTGAAGTATAAGGTCGAAGGGCTTTGCTCCAACAATGAGGCTGAATATAAGGCCTTAATAGCAGGACTTGGAATTTTGTTAGAATTGGGGGCAACCCGAGTCGAAATAATGGGAGATTCAGAGTTGGTTATAAAGTAAATCACAAAGGAATACAAATGTGTTAAAGAAAACCTTATTATGTATTTTGTAATAGCCAACAGACTACTGAAATAATTTGAAATGGAAAACATTCGACACATCCTTCGACTAAATAATCAAGTAGAAAATGACTTAGCACAAATTGCTTCTGGGTATAAGGTTTCAAAGGAAAACTTACAGGAAACTATCGAAGCTAGGGGTAAAGTTGTGTCTGTTGGATTACATCCATCAGATCTAGAATCAACGAAGTTTGGGTACACTGATGAAGAGAGCTTCGAGATTTTTACAGTGGATAGTTTGATGGATAATGACTGGAGGAAGCCTTTGGTCGAGTACTTATGTAATCCATCAGCGTCTACAAAGCGAAAGGTTAAGTATCAAGCTCTAAATTACGTGCTTTTAGGAAACAAATTGTTTAAAAAGACCCCTGAGAGGGTCTTACTTAAAAGCCTTAGTGAATCTGAGGCATATCTGGCCCTTTCGAAGGTCCATAGTTGGGCATGTTGGTCATATCAGGTAGGCCATAAGATGAAATGGTTGTTATTCCACCAAGGAGTATATTGGCCTACCATGTTGTAAGATTGCATTGAATTCGCCAAGGGCTTCCAGGAATGTCAGGTCCATGCTGGCATATAACATGTCCCAGCCAGTGAGTTACACTCTATAGTCAAACCATGGCCTTTTAGAGGGTGGGATTTGGACTTGATTGGAGAGATTCGACCAACATCCTCCAAAAATTAGAAGTATATCCTGGTAGGAATTGACTACTTTACGAAGTGGATTGAAGCGACACCTCTACCAAAGGTAGATCAAGAGGACGTTATCGAGTTCATTCAAAAGTATATTGTAGAAGCATGGTTCAATCTCAAGTTTTGATGATGTCAACACTACTCAAGCTCATCCCTTGGTTGCAAAAAGTCAAGTCTTTCAAAGTTTTCAAGACTATGCAAAACTATCTTTCAAGTCAAGCTACATGTGCAAATGATTCTACATTTTTTCAAGACTTGGACACAAAGCTGGTATATCAAAATTTATTCTATTAATTGATATACAAGTGTTTAATTTATCAATCATTCTTGCATACTACATTAGCATGATGTTAAACACTTTGGAATTGGTATAACACATTTTAATTTAAGTATTTTTCTGAAATTTTACAGTGTTAACCGATTAACCATATGGGTTAATCGATTAACAACATTAAAATTTAAATTCTTTGGACTAACGTTACAGTGTTAACCGATTAACCTATATGGTTAACCAATTAACACTGAACGTATATTGAAAAATTGTTTCCTTTCAAGTTCAAAAATTGTTTGAATGTTATACCTTTCCATGTTTTAACTCATACTCAATTGTACCTTTTTGAAATGGTGTTTGGATCATATAAATGCTGAAAATTTCAAATTAACAAATACCTCCAATAATTTTTAAAATATTCATTTGAATCAAATTCACTAAAATTCAAATATTTTCAAATATTTTTCAAAGATATTGTTCATATTTTTCATATTCATAGCATTGAACACTTGTATTGAGATTAAAGAGTGAATTCTGATCAAAAGGAGAAGATCAATCTTTGTATTGATATCACTGTTATTACTTTCAAATCATATCATTAAAATTACTTGTATTTGACTTGTGATCCAGAATTATTGGACACAAGGGTTAGTGTTTGCAAGAGGATTGTTCTTGCACACTAAGCTTTTTAAATTGTTTGATAGTAGGCCTCACCGGTTGATGGTGTGATAGGTTGTACTTTCATAAACAATAATGAAAACTCTCTTTCGTGTTAAAAGGGGAGTGGAGTACTCTCGTATTGTGAGGGGAACCACTATAAATCTTGGTGTCCACTTTCTTTATGCTTTCTACTGCATTCATCACCAAGAACATAACCAAAGAAAAATTAAAGAATATCAAAAAACCAGAAAAAGTCTCTAAAAGCCTAATTCACCCCTCCTCTTAGGCATTCTCTGATCTTACAATTGACATCAGAGCAGGTTAAGGTAACCTGTTCCTAACGATTCAGTATGGCTTCCCTAGCACTAACCCAGTTTTTAAAGACGGAGGAAGTAGTAACAAACCCCCACTGTTTTCTGGAGAATATTTTGATTTCTGGAAAATCAGAATGAAGGCACAACTAGAGGCCCAAGGGGAAGGAATATGGGAAACAGTTGAAGATGGCCCTCATCGACCAACAAGTGTTGTAAATGGCGTAGGCACTCCAAAGATAAAATCCTCGTACGATGAAGATGACAAGAAGAGAATCTTGAATGAGAAGAAAGCAATCAACATACTTCATAGCACTCTTAGTATGGACGAATTCTTTTGTGTATCACAGTGTAAATCGGCAAAGGAGATTTGGGACACCTTGTTAGAAACGCATGAAGGAACTGCAGAAGTAAAAAGATCAAGGCTCAACACTTTAAGCCAAGAATATGAGATGTTCTGTATGTATCCCGGTGAATCCATTGTTGCCTTACAAAAGATATTTGTTCATCTAACGAATCACTTGATTGCTCTCGGAAAAATGTTCACCAATGATGATCTCAATCTGAAAGTCCTAAGATCCTTAACAAGGGAATGGCAGCCTAAAGTGACCGCTATTTCGGAAAAGAAGAGTCTCTCAACAATGACATCTGCATCCCTATTTGGCAAACTTCAAGAGCACGAATTGGAACTTGGAAGGCTTTAGAAGCATGAAAGTCAAGACAAGAAGTCCAAAGGAATTGCCTTGAAGATTGACACAAAGGATGACAAAGACGATGAGACTTCCGAAGATGAAAATTTCATGCTTCTTGTAAAGAAGCTTGGTAAGTTTTTTAATAATAATAAAAATTCATCTTTTCCTAAAAAGAATAGACATTTCAGGAAAAAGGATGCATCCACATCAAATCAAGAAGTTACATGTTACGAATGTGGGAAGTAAGGTCACATAAAGCCGAATTGCCCGAAACTTGCAAAGAAAGGAGGATTCAAAGGCAAGAAGGATTTCAAAAATAAGAAGGCTTATGTTGCTTGGGACGATAATGAGATAAGTTCATCACCGGAATCGGAAAGCGATGAATGTGCAAATATAGCTCTTATGGCATCACATCATTCCGATGAAGACATCGATGAGGTTAGTAGAACTTTTCAATTTATGACAATGAGGCACAAGAAGTCATAGATGAACTTTTAAAAGAATGCAAGACTTTGTGTAAAAGCATATCATCCCAAAAGAAAATAATTTCATTTTTAGAAGAACAAAATACTGCTTTTATAAAAAATATTGAAAATGAAAAACAAAAATTGATGGATGAAAAACAAAGTCTTGTATGCAAGAATTGTGAATCCTTATCTTTCCAAATTGTTCAACTTAAAAGAGTTTTAGAAAGATACGAAAAAGGTCAAATTGGCTTGGAGGAAATTCTTAAGCACCAAAGATATCCTAATGATAAAAGTGGACTAGGATATTCTAAGTTTTCCAAACCAAGCACAAATGAAACCATTTTTGTAAAAGCAAACAAGTTGTTAAAGAAAAGGCAAACAATTCTAATACCATGCATCAAAGTCATAAAAAGAAAAGAATTGTGAAGAAAAATAATTATGTTCCTAGATATAGAAGTCATTTTCAACCTACTTATTTTTATTGTGGAATTAAAGGCCATACACCTAATGCTTGCTATGTACACAACATTGGTGTTGCTAAAGGGCATTATGTGTGGGTTGAAAAGGGTACTAACTATCAAGGACCCAAAGCAATTTGGGTACCTAACACTACTTGATTTTGTGTTGTAGGTATGCTTTAAGACAACGTCTAATCAGTGGTATCTTGATAGCGGTTGCTCGAAGCATATGACGGGAGATGTAAACAAATTTTCAAATATATCATTAAAGGCCAAAGGATACGTTACTTACGGTGATGATAATAAAGGAAAAATTCTTGGAGTTGGAACCATTAGTACACCTCCATTTACAAACATCGAAGACGTTCTTTATGTGGAAGGCCTTAAACACAACCTTCTTAGCATAAGTCAATTGTGTGACAAAGGGTTCCGAATCAACTTCACAAAGGAGGAATGTTTGATTGAACATGAAGTCACCCATGAGATCTTGCTAAAAGTTAAAAGATTTAATAATATTTTTATGATCTCTTTTGATGACTCTTCCTTGAAGGTAAAATGTCTAATGGCAAACAACAACGAGGCATGGCTTTGGCATAAAAGATTTGCTCACATTCACATGGAGCATCTAAACAAGTTAATAAAGCATGATCTAGTTGTTGGTCTTCCGAAGATAAAATTCATCAAGGATAAGTTATGCGATGCATGTTAGAAAGGGAAACAAACCAAGACAACTTTCAAATCCAAGCAAGTGGTTTCTACATCAAGACCACTGCAATTGTTGCATATGGATCTTTTTGGTCCATCAAGAACGAAGAGTTTCGGAGGTAGTATTTATGCTTTAGTTATTGTTGATGATTTCTCTCAATACACATGGACAATGTTTTTAGTGCAAAAAAATGATGCCTTCAAAGCATTCAAAAAGTATGCAAGACAAATTCAAAACGAGATGTCACTCACTATAGCCTCCATAAGAAACGACCATGGTGAAGAATTCCAAAATTCAGATTTTGAAGACTTTTGTGAAGAGCATGAAGTTTCTCATAATTTTTCCGCACCAAGGACTCCTCAACAAAACGGTGTCGTAGAACGGAAGAATCGGTCACTAGTGGTGCTTGCTAGAACAATGCTTAGCGACTCAAATCTTCCTAAGTATTTTTGGGCAGAGGCGGTAAGCACGGCATGTTTCATAAGCAACCGTGTCAACATTCGACCAATTCTCAAGAAGACTCCGTATGAGCTGTTCAAGGGTAGGAAACCAAACATAGCATTTTTCCACATTTTCGGTTGCAAATGTTTTATTCTCAACAACAACAAGGACAATCTTGGTAAGTTTGATGAGAAGTCCGACGAAGGTATATTTCTCGGTTATTCTCTTTCTTGTAGAGCTTTTAGAATCTTTAATAAAAGAACTCTTACTATTGAAGAATCCATTCATGTTTCTTTTGATGAGACTAACCCCTCGAAAGAGGATAATATTATTTTGAATGATGATGATGATATTGTAGATACTTCACAACATGAAGAAAATAATTCAAAGGATCAAACAATATTACAAGAAGATGTCACTCAAGAACATCAAGATCTTCCGAAGGAATGGAGAACTCATAGGGACCACCCAATAAATAAAGTTATTGGTGATATTAGCCAAGGCGTTGCAACTCGACTAAATCTTAAGGATGCTTGTCTCAACATGGCTTTTGTGTCTCAAATTGAACCAACCAAGATTGATGAAGCCTTAGGCGACGACCAATGGATTGTAGCGATGCAAGAAGAACTCAATCAATTCGAAAGGAATCAAGTTTGGACTCTTGTACCAAGACCGGATGATAAGCACATCATAGGAACAAGATGGGTGTTCAAAAACAAACTTGACGAGAATGGGATCATTGTTCGTAACAAAGCAAGATTGGTCGCACAAGGCTACAACCAGGAGGAAGGAATTGATTTTGATGAAACATTCGCTTCGGTAGCACGGTTAGAAGCAATTAGATTATTACTTGCTTACGCGTGTTCTATGAATTTTCAGTTGTTCCAGATGGATGTCAAAAGCACTTTCCTGAATGGCTACATCAATGAAGAAGTCTACGTCAAACAACCTCCGGATTTTGAAGACTTCAAGAATCCCTCACATGTGTACAAACTAAAAAAGGCACTCTACGGGTTACAACAAGCACTAAGAGCATGGTATGACCGCCTTAGCAATTTCTTATGTGAAAGGGGATTTACAAAAGGAAAGGTTGACAAGACGCTATTCATAAAGAAGATCAAAGGTAACACCTTATTGGTTCAAGTCTATGTCGACGACATCATCTTCGGTTCAACAAACAAAGAGCTTTGCGAAGAATTCTCACTCATGATGCAAGGAGAATACGAGATGTCCATGATGGGAAAGCTAAATTATTTTCTTGGACTACAAATCAAGCAAACAAAGGATGTCATCTTCCTTAATCAATCCAAGTACTGCAAGGAATTATTGAAGAAATTAGATATGGATAGTTGCAAGGTGAAGTCCACTCCTATGGGATCCGGAACGTACGTTGATCAAGATGAATCTGGTACTCCAATTGATATTACTAAATATCGAGGACGCAAGACCGATAGAAAAAGCACAAGTGGTATGTGTCACATTCTCGGGAATGCACTAGTGTTATGGGCCTACAAGAAGCAAGCGTGTGTGGCACTTAGTACAGCCGAAGCAGAATATATTGTAGCAGGAACTTGCTGTGCTCAAATTCTGTGGCTCAAGCAACAAATCCTCAATTATGGTGTAGATATCAGTTGCATTCCTCTTCGATGTGATAATACAAGTGCCATCAACATTACAAAGAACCCGATCATGCATTCAAGGACAAAGCATATAGATATCCAGCATCACTTCCTTCGAGAACATGTATTGAATGGAGATGTAGATGTTACTTTCATCGCACACACAATCAACTCGCCGACATCTTCACCAAACCTTTGGCGAAAGAACCGTTCTACAAAATTCGGCGAGAACTTGGGATCCTTGATGAAGGTGACATTTGACCTTTCTTTAATTTATGTTTGCATAATTTCTGTTATGTTTTCCAACATGTTTGCATTCTGTTTTTAAGCATTTTTCCAAAATTCGCATGTGTTAATCGATTAACCTATAGGGTTAACCGATTAACACTGTAAGTTTTTCAGTTCTGATTGAATTTTTTAATGTGTTAACTGATTAACCTATAGGGTTAACCGATTAACACTGTAACTTTTACTAAAAAAAATTAATTTTTATTATGTGTTAACCGATTAACCTATGTGGTTAACCGATTAACACTGTTAAAATTGCCAAAAATCAGAAACGAAAAAATATTTAAAATTTTGGAAAATTGTGTGGTTTAAATGTTTTCATATGTGGTCAATATTTTCTTAAGAATTCCAATTCAACATATCCTTGGAATCCTATTTTCTCTTATTTGACTACAAGAATTTTGAACTTCCGTCTTCAAACCCTAACATTAAAACCCACTACCTCTCTCCCACTACTTATTTGGATAACTCCTCATAACCATCTCCATCTTCTCACAAAGCCTAAAACTGCCTCAGCATCCACAACCTTCAGTTCCTCAAACCTTCTTCCATGGCTTCGTTCAACAAGGGAAAGGGAAAGCTTCCAGAATACAACTCTGCATCCGATGAAGACACCTCTCCTCCCATGGAATCCACCAAGAAACGCCTTATGGAATTCAAGGTTCGCTTTCTCCACATCCTACCAGTAAAATATGTCAATCTTAAAGCTTTTCCGGTATCTTCATTTGATTTTCCTGCTTTATTGAAATACCAAAAGATGGATAAGTTTGTCTCTGACTCTGGTAACTGCTACCCGGATTTAGTTAAGACTTTCTTGAATAAGCTTTCTGTGTATCTGAATGGTAATAGTGAACACGTTCTGGAAACCGTTGTTCGTGACTGTCTGCTGAAGGAAAAAATTGTCTGATATTGCTTCGAAGCTGCAAATTCCATCTACCGGATGTTTTCTCAAGAAAGGAGTTAACTTTGATGAAGGGTCGTGGGCTAACTACGACAAAATGGAATATTATTACCGGATTTGCAGGTTCCCAAAAGAAACAATTGTTGCTAATCAGCGGACTACCCGCATGCTTTGTTATGCAAAGAACTTGACGGTATCTGACCGGATGCTACATTATATCATCTTCTACATTCTCATTCCGAAGGACTCCAATCACGCTCAGATCAACGATTTGGAAATTCAACTTTTGTTTGCTATCAAGAACAAGATTCGGGTAAATTGGTTTCTGACTATAATGTATCATCTTCAACAACAGCTTTCACTTCAGACGCGTCTTCCATATGCACGGCTGGTCTCACGCATTCTAGAGTTGTCGGAATTAGACCTTAAGAGAGAACCTTTTACCAAGATGAAGTCGACAACCAATGAGATAAATGAGATAACAATTGTGAAGAACACTGGCATCATCAAAGACGCTGATGGCACCTACAAGTATGCTGATGACGAAACAACCTCGAACCAAGCCTATCCCGTACCTGAAGGAGGCATTACAAATGAAGTTCTCTACCAAACAATGATGACCCAACACAGAGAATCAATGAATTGTCACTGTGAAACCTCTCGGGCCATTGCTTCTCTCCGAAACCTTATCCTTACCTCCAGCCATACCAATACCGGCAATGGTGATGAAGAAGTGGAAGAAGGTGAAGGTGAAGAAGAAGAGGAAGCAGATGAAGAGGATATGGCTGATGATTCTTAGAAAATATTCACTGATGTTGTTTTTTTCTTTAGATTTCATTCCGCATTTTGTTTTTGCTACTAAGTTTCACTTCCTATGTAATCGTACAATATTTTGTGGCATTTTATATGTGTGTTGCATTTTTTATATATGATGTTTGCTTTCTTAATTACTTGATTGCTTGCTGCCATATATGCTGCTATCTTGTGTTTGTTTGAAAGCTCTTTCCTTTTTGCTGATGTCAAAGGGGGAGAAGAGCTTGGTTCTTTTAATATCTCTCTGTGCAGAATTTTTTCCTCTGTTTAGATAGGGGGAGTTGCTGGACATAGGGGGAGAAGCATACTAAGAACCAAAAGATATCACGCAGACGCTTTTTGATTGCCATCATCAAAAAGGGGGAGAATATAGAAGCATGCTTCAATCTCAAGTTTTGATGATGTCAACACTACTCAAGCTCATCCCTTGGTTGCAAAAAGTCAAGCCTTTCAAAGTTATCAAGACTATGCAAAACTATCTTTCAAGTCAAGCTACATGTGCAAATGATTCTACATTTTTTCAAGACTTGGACACAAAGCTGGTATATCAAAATTTATTCTATTAATTGATATACAAGTGTTCAAATAAATAATCATTCTTGCATACTACATTAGCATGATGTTAAACACTTTGGAATTGGTATAACACATTTTAATTTAAGTATTTTTCTGAAATTTTACAGTGTTAACCGATTAACCATATGGGTTAATCGATTAACAGCATTAAAATTTAAATTCTTTGGGTTAACATTACAGTGTTAACCGATTAACCTATATGGTTAACCGATTAACACTGAACGTATTTTGAAAAATTGTTTCCTTTCAAGTTCAAAAATCGTTTGAATGTTATACCTTTCCATGTTTTAACTCATACTCAATTGTACCTTTTTGAAATGGTGTTTGGATCATATAAATGCTGAAAATTTCAAATTAACAAATAACTCCAATAATTTTCAAAATATTCATTTGAATCAAATTCACTAAAATTCAAATATTTTCAAATATTTTTCAAACTGTTCATATTGTTCATATTTTTCATATTCATAGCATTGAACACTTGTATTGAGATTAAAGAGTGAATTCTGATCCAAAGGAGAAGATCAATCTTTGTATTGATATCACTATTATTACTTTCAAATCATATCATTAAAATTACTTGTATTTGACTTGTGATCCAGGATTGTTGGACACAAGGGTTAGTGTTTGCAAGAGGATTGTTCTTGCACACTAAGCTGTTGAAATTGTTTGATAGTAGGCCTCACCGGTTGATGGTGTGATAGGTTGTAATTTCTTAAACAATAGTGAAAACTCTCTTTCGTGTTGAAAGGGGAGTGGAGTACTCTCGGATGGTAAGGGGAACCACTATAAACCTTGGTGTCCACTTTCTTTATGCTTTCTACTGCATTCATCACCAAGAACATAACCAAAGAAAAATTAAAGAATATCAAAAAACCGGAAAAATTCTCTAAAAGCCTAATTCACCCCCCTCTTAGGCATTTTCTGATCTTACATATATCATTTATAGGTTTAGAATACTAGAAACAATTACGACAAATCAAGGGTCAGTATTTACTGGTCGAAAGATGCAGGAGTTTTCTAAGGAAATGGGATTCAAACTCCTAACCTTGACACCTTATTATGCTCAGGTTAATGGTCAGGTCGAGGCAGCAAATAAAATAGTGATTGGGTTGATAAAAAAACATGTGGGAAAGAAGCCAAAAAATTGGCATAAGACGTTGGACGAGATCCTTTGGGCATATCGAACTTCTCCCAAAGAAGCCACTAATAGCATCCCCTTTTGACTGACCTTTGGCCATGATGCAGTATTACCTGTTGAGATTTACCTTTAGTCAATTAGGATTTAGAGACATCACGAAATTCTGTGTGAGACTTATTGAAATATGATGTTAGACAAGTTGGTGGATTTAGATGAGGAAAGACTTAAAGCTCTGGAACTTTTGAAAAGGCAAAATAAGAGAATGGAAAAGTCATATAACAAAAAGGTTTAGGGTAAGACCTTTTCGCCACGAGATTTAGTTTGGAAGGTAATTTTTCCTATGGATTGAAAGGTCAACTCTTTGGGCAAATGGTCTATAAAGTGGGAAAGCCCATTCCAAATTATGCAAGTGTTCTTCAATGGAGCTTATGAACTTGAAGAATTAAACGAAGACAAGATAATTTTGAAAGCAAATGGCAAGTATTTGAAAAAATACAAACCAACGCTTCAAGAGATTAAAATCTCTACATAATAATTCAATACATAAAGCAAAGCTAAAAATGGTATTTATAAATAACAAAATGGCTCGAGTTATTACATTATCAAGTCTATAAACTATGGCATATGATGGCCAAAGAAGGAAAGCATTACAAAGGTAGTAACAAATTAAAAGGGGAGATTTTCCTTCATTCTTAAATATCTCGACTTCTGAAGTTCGAGGCGCCATTTACACAAGGTTTTATCGGATTCTAGACGGGCAACCTTTGTCTCCAGCTGTCGAGCCTCCTCGGCGAAAGTAATGGCATGGTCAAGCTCTTTCGAGAGGTTGAAATCGTCGAAAGCAGATAGCTCAAGATTCCGTTTCTTAGCCTTCGAGATCTTGCTGCGGAGTTTCTTGATCTTTCGCTCCTAGGAGGAAATGTTCTTTTCATTGGAGGCAATCTCTTGTTTGTTCTTGTTTGTTCTTGTATGTTACTTCCTCCAGCTCTGCTACCTTGCTCTCAGACTCAGCAGTAGCAGTCCAAGCAACAGCCTCACTTCCAGCTTTGGTCGAAATGGCTTTCTCAATCTGAGGCAGCCGTTTGAGATCCCCATAGACTTGGTCAATCATGGCGCCAAGTTCTAGGATAACAATAGTAGATTCAGGGGAGATGGAGTGAATATCCACTTGTTGAAGGAGATTCTTCAGAGAAAGGTGGGTAACATGGTCCATCTACAAAATAGAAAAAAGGTCACTCTTGAAAATTTTCTCTTTGATCTTCTGGAGGAGGTTTTCTTTAGGCTTGCTCGAAGCTTGATCCTCAGAAGTCGAAGTGTTAAGAGTCTTTCCAGAAGAGCTGCCTCGGCTCCCAAGAAGAATCTTGATGTACTGTCGAGGGTTGCTAACTTTTAGGGCATTGAGTTATGTTTCAGTAAGGCTTGCTTCACATGTAGTGGGCACGAATTTGCCTTCTTTAGCCGCAACAATGGTTGGAGTAGCAACAACCTCAACTTGGGTGGGTTCGTTGGTAGGACCATTCTCAATTTCCTCATCTTCACTCTAATCATCATATGCCTTGTCTTCGCCCACCTCATCTCTAGAATCCTCATCACTATGGCCGTCCGAATCGAATTGGTGCATGGTTTCATCCTCATCAGCGTCCTCACCCCCTGCTGGTGTTGTACCCCAAAATTTGCTCAACCTTTTCTTTTCTTGGTTTATGTTTCATTTCATTGTTCTAGCATTTGCATTTGCATAGCATTGTCCTTTGTAGGGGATCAAGAGAGGTTTGCATAGCAAGAGGAGTTTATCCAGGGTTCCAAGCAAGCATGAGTGCTCATCAAGTCATCAGAAGTTGGTCAGAGCTCTTTGTTAAAGAAGTTTGATATGTATGGATTAACTCCTATCTTAGGGGCCAATTGAGGATCATCTGAGGATCAGAAGTTCATGGATATGGATATGGAATATTATGGAAGCTCAGTGAGTGCTTTGAGAGCCATTGTGGAGCTTATTCAAGTTGGTACATCATGTGCAGGAGGTTACAATTCAGGATTGTGCACCTAGGGTTTCATCAGCCTAGTGCAAGGCCAATTGTGGATTTGAAAGAGATTAAGACTTAGTTCTAAGTCTATTAAGTCATGGGAAGTTGTGTTGAGACATTTGAGATGTTATTCCAAGATCAATTCAAGAAGAATCAATAGTATGTGAAGTTACTAAATTAGGGTTTCTCAGTGTAAAATCCCCTGTTTAGTGCCTAACTTCAAGACCATATATCTCAAGATACAAGTTTCATCTCACTTTGATGCAAACATGAGACTTGTAGAACATGTTCCTAGATTTCTTTTGAGTACTATAACTCATCCATTGGGTTTGTGGAACTCAAGTTATGAAACTAGCAAGTTAGAGGTCTCAGATGAACATATTTTTGGTCAACAAAAGTCAACCAACTTCCAAGGCACTTTTGACCTAGAATCACGTTTCTCCTCAACTTGAAGTGAACATGAGAGTTGTTCCTTATGATCTTAGCTTTCTAAAAATTCCTAAAAGTCCTTCATATCATTTGTAGAACTCAAGTTATGAAGCTTGCAAGGCAGGGGTATTTTGGGAAAGTGAGATTACAGGTCATTTTCATTATAGGTCATTTTCAAGATCTTAAACACTTCAAATGAAACTTTATCCAACATGAAAGTTGCTCCAAATGACCTCAATTTCATCATAGGACATCAAATTTCATGAATTTTGCAAGGATATGGATATTGTTGAAGAAAATCAAGTGAAAATGGACTTAAAGTCATGAATTAAATTGAAATGGTTTTAGTTCATTTTCATGCCATATTTGTACTCATTTTGATTCACTATTGTCCAACAAGTAGAATGCACAAGGAATTTTTAGGTATGGTATGAAATACACGTGAAAATCTAAGTTACTTCAAGAAGAAGTTTTAAATCAAATCTCCACCATTGGATCAAATTAAGGCCTAAAATCAATCCACATGATCAATTCAAAGTCCCAGCAGCTGATTCAAATCAAATTCAAAGGGAATCGGAGCCAAAAACACGTATGCATGAAGCTCGCTTTCCAATTTGGGCATTTTTGAAATTCATCACAATCAGGCCATATTGGGCCTCCATTTCACTTCAGATCCACTGTATATAAGTTCCAAATGAAGTTTGAGCCTTCATTCATGCATTTTCGTTGAGGGAGAGCATAATTGCAGTTTGAAACTTCAAGAGAAAATCCAAAATCGTGAATCAGAATTGAAGCAATTTCAACTCAAACCAAGGCAAGCAGCATCTTCCTTGAGCATCACTAATTGGATCTGCATGTTTTTTCTCAAGCTCAACATCATTTGAAGCTCCAGCGGAGAGACTCCGTTAGGTAACCTTCAAATCCAAAATTCTCTCATGATATGCATTGAATCTTTGCCATTGTTGTTGCATCTGAAGTCCTATAGCTTGTAGGCGCTTAATTGTGATGATTGTTGAGATTTCAATTTTATGCTCAATTTTTCCACCGTTCGATTCTCTCTGTATAGGTATGATAAATGATTTTTAAACCTAGATTCATGATCTACGTAGCATGGTCTTCAATTTGGTATATAATTTTGTTGAAATTGGTTGAGTTTGGAACCTGCAACTCCGGTTGTGTTGCCGGAGAAGACGGTCGGAGAAGCTGCTCCGTCGTCTGGTTCGTTTGCAGGCGAGTTGAGGTGTCTTGCCATGTGTGCTTGTTGACTCATTGATCAGACTGGATCAATGGCTGAGATCTGTCTGACCAACCAGCGTGTTTTGTTGACATGCCACGCGTATTAGTGAAACGACGCATTTCACTTGTGGATTCAGCTTGTTTTTGTTTTGGGTCTGGTTCGCTACTTGCACCCACTTTCAGTGAGGCCCATTGTTTTGAACTGCTGATTTTGCTATTTACCACGCCTCTCTTTATTTCCTTATTTTATTTCATTTCTTTTTTCTGTTTTCATTTTTCAATTATTTTTCAATTAAAATGGGATTTATTATTTGGAATTGTTTTTAAATGGATTTTCATTTGTTCTTAATTGTTTCATGCTTGTTCTTAATCCAATTTTTTTCTCCAATGATTGATATTTATTCCTCAATTCAATAATGATTTGAGTGATCTTTGAGGATGAGTTTTCCCCTGGTTTGACAATTTTTGATTTGACTTTTATCTCATTTCATTTGACCATCGACAACCCTCCTTCAAGGTGGAGCATCCTTGTGAATCAAATTCTTTTATGATGCTTTGAAGTGACATTGGTTGAGATATTTTGGACTATGGTTGCAAACTATTTTAAGTGCATTTGAGATTTTATTTGGATTTATTTGAGCCTTTTTCCTATTTTTGAGGTAACTTGCAAGTCAAGTTACTTCTAAGGGTGGTTCATACATGCACTTGACCAACTTGATTTGGAAATGACCATTGTGGATCTCTTGAGCTCTCAACTCTTCTTGATTCATATCGTCAACATGTTGAGCTTTCTAGATATCAATTTATAGGTCATAAACTTGCTTGCATCTTGTGTTTGAGTTGCATCCCTTTTAGGCTTTCCATTTGAAGTTCAAATGTTGAATGTGTTTAAGATTAGGTCTTTCTCCATGCCTATTCTTGCAATTCCTTTTTGTGTTCTTCTTTCTTTGGTTTATGCACTTTATTCTCTCATCCTTACCTCTTTCCAATAACCTTAGAATCCCATTCAAGATGGTTTGGTCCCTCATTTGGAGGTACCTTAAACATATCATGAATGGTGATTCTTTGAGGACTCTTTGTGTGCTTTCTTGCATGATTATGGTGTTGCCTTTGGTTGAGTTGCCTTTATGAGTTCCTTGCTGTTCTCACATTTCCTCCCATTCTCCCATTCAATCATGTCCTCTTCTCCTTTCTTTTGGTTTGCCTTTGGGCATTGTGGTTGATGGTAATGGTTGTAGGATTTATTCTCCCATTTCATCTCACTCTTGTTTTTGTTCTTGTTTGTGTGTGTGCATTTTTTTCTTTGCTTGCATTTGCATCTTCTCATATGCATGCTTGAGGTTGAGATGTGCTTGTGGAGGCTACTGCCCACACTTTGTTCCTCCCTCACTTTCATTTTAATTGTGCATTACATGTTTGCATACTTGCATTTTCTTCTATCTTTTGCTTCTTTCTCCTTCTCTCTTCTTTACCATGTTCCCTTAGGACCTCTAATCTCTCTTATTCATGATTGATTATGATAGACCTTAGGGTTGAACCTATGCATGATAACATTAGGTAGAATTCCCTTTCATCCAAATCATAGTACCACTTTGCATGAGAACATTAGGTTGAGTTTAGTCTCCCTTTAGAGTGTCTTTCTTTTCTCATCTTCAAACACCTTCAAAACACATAAAAAAGGATAATGAGTGTTGTATGCTACGAGCCTTAAGAATTTGGGGAGTGATGATTGCAGAGATTCCTCTCAATTGTCTAGAGTGTTTAGTGTACGTCCTTTGGATGATATGTGACGCATTCATCCCTAGATCATAATCTTTAGCGCAACATGAGTTATAAATCAAACTCAAAACACTTCTTCTTCTAAAAGACTTCAAAAAACAAACTTCAAACCATTTTGTCCTTAGGGATCTTAATTTAGAAAACCTTTTTCATAAGGAGAGTTTTGTTAACTCTTGGTTCTACCACAAACAGGTAACACCTAAGTCTTCAATGGTCGAGCTGCATACACCTAACTGCTAGAACTAAGTTTTAACCCTACTCGGGTAAAACATTTTGAACCAACCAGTGTTCTTGTTAGCCCGAACTATGTTTGCTCTGATTTCTCATACCAGATGAGGATACATAGGCGCAAGACGGCGATGTCTTGGCGAGAAACCTTCCCCACTTTCACCCGTAGTTTCCCGAACTATGTTGACTCTGACTTTCCCATTGCACGAGGGAGTACGTAGGCATAGAGTGGCGATGCGCTATCGAGTCTCTTTTCTTTTCTTTTGTCCCTGTGACTTGTAGCTTAGATAGTTTCAATCACCCTTTTAGATAGACAACAAAGCGTGGATCCTGTCGAGTACGACGGACGTGAGGGGTGCTAATATCTTCCCCTTGCATAACCGACTCCTGAACATAAGATTTGGTTGTAATGACCGATCTTATCCCATTTTTGTTAGGTTTTCTCTAATCGTTTCCTTTCCCTCTTTTGGGATAAATAACGAACAATGGCGACTCTTCTGTCTTTGCCGGCCCTTTTTCGCATTAGCGACAGCTGGTGACTCTGTTGGGGACTGAAAAATTGGTTCCCTATGCGAGTCAATCCTAGCGCTTATTTGTTTATCTTTTGGGTGTGTATATATGTGTTGTATTTTATCTTTCTGCATTTACTTTCAGCATTGCATATATCAATTTTGCTGTGTTGTTGGGTGGGAATGTTCCATTGAGAGATAAGCCAAAACCCAGGCTTGAGTACAAACATAGCATTAGAAGTAGAAAGTAGTGGTGAATCTGTATGCTTAGCATGCACTAGTTCCCATGAAATTCGCGCTCAGACGAGATCCTCTTTGATGATTTCCTTTCGAGTCCTTAGGACCGTTGAGAGGATTTTGGATTTGAGGATTGTCGACTTTTGGGACCGATCATTTGGAAGTCATCTAAGTGAGGCCGCTTCGTTGGACTATGACGCCAAACCAGAAATGGTGAACGTATCATCGTTTCTCGAAAGTCTGTGACGCTGACGACCGCATAGGATGCCAGAACTTGTCAGTGATAAGTCCATACCTGTGAGAGGGATTGAGTTATGCAGGAAACCTTAACCTTCAAACTACCCAATTTTCTCGTCAGGGCGAACTTTTGATCTTGATACAGTGGTTCCTAGTTGTCGCTACTGCGAAAATCGGCGCCGGCTGAACAGAAGAGTCGCCACCGTGCGTTATTTATCCCACGGGAGGGAAAGGAAACGCTCAGAGTAAACCTCGCACAACACGGGAAAGGTATGGTCGTCGCAACCAAAACCTGGATTCGGGAGTCGGTTACGCAAGGGGAAGGTATTAGCACCCCTCACGTCCGTCGTACTCGACGGGATCCACGCTTGTTTTCGGGTATGGATTGTTATTCTATCTACGCTAAAGGTCAAGGGTTAAAAAGAAAATAAAATGAAAATAAAAATGACTCGGCAAAGTATCGCACTTTATGCCTACGTATTCCCGTCTGGAACGAGAAATCAGAGTCAACGTAGTTCGCCTACCTACGGGAAAGGAGGGGAAGGTTGCTCGCTAGGATATCGCATCCTATGCCTACGTACTTTCATACAGCATGAAAGATCAGAGCAAACGTAGTTCGGGCCACGCATGACATAAGTCTGTCCTTGATTGATTTTATTCCTTCTGAAAAAGGGTTTCTTGATTAGCAGTCCCGGCGGACAAAAATGACGTCTTGATGAGTTCGCATTCTTTTACGGAAGAAGTGTCTTTTATTGTGTTTGAAATCTTTATGTATTTTTCTGTTTGTTTTGAGAAAGAAGAGACAGAACTCTAACCTACGGTTGCGAAGGGAAACAAACTAACCTAATGTTATCATGCATGGGTTAAGACCTAGTGTCTATCATGCTCCTCTCTTGCACAGAGAGAAACAGAGATCCTACGGGATAGGCAGAAACAGAAACAATATCAGATATATACAGTAAAACAGTAAAATGCATGGATGCAACAATACAAGCGAGGCAAGGGAGTCCCACTCAACCTCGAACCTAGAAAACAATAGGCGAAAGTGAACAGGCTTCACTTTCAACCCAGCAGGGTAAACAGCACACAATACAGTCCAGAAAACCAATCAATACATCAGCAAATGAAATACAGCAATAAAACAAACAGCTTCAGCAACTCTGACTCAACATCTGACTTCAAGCAATCTCCAATCAGCTACAGGCTTCAACAAGCATCAATCTCCCTCTTCATGACCTTCAGGCAAGGGCTTTGATCATCGGTCTTCCATCTGCAATGGCTTTTCTTCAAGTTCAAACCTCCAGGATGAGGACTCAGTCACAAGAGTGAAGTGAATGAATGTTAGACAGTTAATTACCTACCAAGGGTGGTTCATCAACTGTTAACATTAAACAGAAAGTTTCCTCTCAAAAGTTCTATCTTTCAAATATATTCACTGATCCTTCCAAAGGAAGGAGGTGGATATTTGAAAGAGACTTTGAATCATAGAGAAAGGATGGATGCAGACAAGGCATTCCATGTTTGAGAAACAAGCTTTCTAATCTAGAGCTCTGCCTAGCTCCTAAACCCTAGTCTCCTCAGCAGCTGCTAGCAATAACCTCCTATTCAACTCTGGCAATTGATCTTCAATCTCTGGATCTCCAATGGTCTTCATCTCCTCAAGTCTTCAGCTCTCCCATGTTCCCAAACAATCCCAATACCCAAACAAGCAAGCAATAATCCCCAGAGGGCACACCACACCAGTCAATCAGACATACAGACAGTATTAATAGCAGTAGGGGAATCCTGACTTTTTCTAAGGGGATCTAATAACTACCCATAGCCCCTATAGTCCCATAACTAATCTAGTTAAATCCTAAGTCCTAAGGGAAATGAATTGATTCTCCTAAGTCATCACCTAAAAAACCTAATTTGTTCATGTTGTTCAAGCCTATATTAAGCACCTAAAATTAATTCTTAAAAATGGGAACTAAAGTGTTTCTACAAGTTCAATATCTCATCTAAACACCCTAAAAAGAATGAACAAAAAATATGAAAGCATTTAATAGAACAAAAATTAGTAAAATCATGCATGAAATGAAACTATCTAAAATGACATTTATTTAGAAAATATGGAAAAAATATCAAATAAAAATAAAAATGCAATTTTATTTAATGAAAATTTTCTACACATTCTAATGAAAATGATGTAAAAAGAATGGATTAAAAATGATTTTTTATCTATTTATTATGAATTTTTTAAAGTTGGTAAAATTAAAGTGAATTAAAAAAATGAATTGAATTAAAATGAGAGAGGGGGGTTAGAATAGAAAACACGCCTAGTTGAAATCAGGATGGGCCAAGCAGACAGGGGTGCGCATAGCAAATTGGTCAAGGCCCAAAACCAGTCAGCAATAATGAAAAATAAGAAACAGCGCAGGGGGGTGAAAATAGAAGGGTTTCCACGTTCAAAAAGATTGGGCTCAGGCATTGGGGGGTGGGGATATCAACATTCACTCAGGCCCGCCCGTTTCAATTAATGAAACGGTGCGTTTAGGGCACCAATGCTTCCCTCCAAAATCTGAATCAAATCTCAGCCACACGATGGGCTTCAGAGTCAAAGGTCCAACATGAAATGGACGCACACGATTTCGTCTTCTCCAATGGATCATGAGACTTAGGGTTTGTACTCCATGAATGCACATGCACGAGCAAACTTCCCTCAATCGGTTCTCACTCTACAGTCCATGAAACGCCACGCTATAAACATGAAAAACATTCTAAATCTCTCCCTCTATAAGCCTATGGTCTTTGTTTGCATTAAAACTTAGCCAATCAACAAACCCGATCGAGACAAGTTCTGGTTACCATGAATATACTCTGCAACTCATCAGCACAATTCTCCATCAAACCTAGACTAATCTCCTCCATGACTAATGGTTATCATTCTGATCTATCAAGCTAAGATTATGATGCATTCTACTACAAGTTCCAAGCCCTAACAGTTTTTACAACCTGCTAACAATCATCACCAAACCACTCCAAATTCATCCTAATTGCTCTACTAACATCCTACATTACATCTATACTAACAAAACTATGCTAAACTAACTGAACTAATCAATTTGAATGAAAACGCACCTGATGCAAAAGCTTGAAAACAGCTATGGAAACTCGTGAATCCACCAACACCAATGCTCAGATCTTGGTCAGTGAGTGAAGCTCTTGCTTCTGTATGCAACACTTGAATGAAACTTGGCTTGAATTGTGCTATCAACTTGAAATTGCAATTTTGATGTTGATGATTATAGTGCTCGAAAATGGGTTGATCACACCTTGTTCTTGGTTGAATTCTGATCTATGATGATGAATCAGTATGATGAAGTTGATTTTGATGGTGATTGGTGAAGAATTTGAGGAATTGAAGTGAAAATGCAATGAGAAAGAATGAGAGAATTTGGGAAATTCTTGGTGAAAAATGAAGCCAACCCTTGATCAATCTTCATTTCATGAATATATAGAGCTCACATGAACATTATAGATCCATCTTACACATTCCCTTGCCTTCCAACTTTGATTCATTTTGGCTATGTTTCTTAAAATGCAAGTAACCAAGGATAACTTTGAAATCTTCCACTAAACTCAAAAAAGTGCTTGAACCATTGTCTTTAGAATGTCTTTTCCATTCAAAATCATATATTGGAAGTCTCCATTTGGACTTAAAAATCTCTCAAACCATTTTTCATCTTGACTTTATTCAAATTATAAGTCATTTTAGTTCAAATTTGGACCAATCATGCAACTTCATGCTATGAGCTTTTCCAACAATTTGTGACCTTCTTTCTAGACTTAAAATCACATTTTGAGCAAGTTTGATGTTGTAAGTTTTTCCATTTGAGGCCTCCTTGTATGAGTTTTGGACATAGGTTAAAATGACCTGTAATTCACAAATGCCCAAAATACCCTTTGCTTGCCAAGGCCATAAGTTGAGTTCCACACATCATATGAAGGCATACCATACCATTCTAGAAAGCTAAGACAATGAGGAACAACTCTTATGTTGACCAAGAATTCATTTGAAATCTCCTTGAGGGGTAAAAATTTCTTGGAAGTCAAGTCACTTTCACAGACAAAATTTCAGATACCTCAGATGACCTGTAACTTGCAAGGACCATAACTTGAGTTCTATAAATCTCCTTGATGTATTCCACCACTCAAATTAAAGGTCTTGAGATCCTCTACAAGTTTCATGTTGACCAAGAAGCCATTTGAAGCTAGCATTTTGACTTATCTTGCTTGGAAATTTGACCTAAACTAGGGGATTTTACACAGAAACCCTAATTTAGAAACTCCTCTTCTCCTTGATTTCTCTTGAATTCTTCTTGGCATATCTCCATATCCTTCTTTATATGTCCAATGATGAACCCCACATCTCTCCAATAGACTTGAATGCCCTTTAAGTCAGTCAATTGACCTAGGGTTGACCTAGGGTTGACCCAGATGAAACCCTAGTTGACTGCCCTCAGCTATAGCTCTTGTGCTCTCATCAATGACTTGTCTCCTTCTTCAAATGACTTTCTAAGTCTCTCATAATGTCTAGATACTCTCCATGCCTTCAACTCACAGCTCACAACCCTCTTGTTGACCCTCAGATACCCTCAGCTAGGAGATGGATTCAAGGCTTGATCTGCTGAACTCTTTGCTTTCAAATTCTTTCCTGATGACTTGAATGAGATTGAATTGGGATAATAACCTCTTGATAGGCTTCTAGAGAGGAGAATAATGATTGGTCCCCTGTTGAATGACTTGCTATGCTTATGCTATGCAGATGATTAGTCTATGTACATGACTCTATATGCAAATGCTAATGACATTGAAACATAAACCAAGGAATAAGGTTGGGCAAATTTTAGGGTGCAACAGCTGCCCCTATTCAAGCGGCTTGGACCCGATTGGGTGAAGAGCCCGGAGCCTTCAGACATTCGCGGTACGAGACGGTTGAATACTAGGAACCCAGAAATTTGCCAACCGCAGAAATAAACTGCGCCACTGCTTGGGGAACGACATTCATCAGCTGAATTTAACTGTTACGGCAACCCACTGATCTCGTGCGACCGTGCTGGGGATTCTTCTCATCATCCTGAAAAAGATTGAATCATCGGAAACTTCGTCCTTTGCTTGTCCACGTCAGGACTCTATCTGCTGTCAACTCGGAAAAAACTTCAACAACTTTGCTGGGGACGGCTCGTCTGCCTTCTCGTCAGAGATAAATCGTCCACGTTAGGAATAAACTCTTCCACATTAGGAATACCACCGTCCACGTTAGGATTCACCTTTCCACGTAAGGAATAACCGTTCCACGTTAGGAATAATACTGTCCATGTTAGGACTCACCTTTCCACGTAAGGAATACATCGCTTTTCCCCGTCAGGGGTGACTTTTCTCTGCTTTGTCAAACTCTTCCACGTAAGGAATACGTCTTCTTTTGCTTTGTCCACGTAAGGACTCTTTCTTTTTCCACGTTAGGAAACACAAATTTTCCACATAAGGAACCCCAATCTTTCCACGTGAGGAATACTATATCAATCTTTCTTTCCACGTTAGGAATGCTTCTTCTTTCCACGTAAGGAATACCGTTTTTTCTTTCCGTCCACGTCAGGACTAAACTTTCCACGTAAGGAATCTATCTTCTTCTTCCACGTTAGGAATAACTTCTTTGATCTGTCCGCGTCAGGACTAAACTCTTCCACGTCAGGAATAATCTCTTTCTTTCCACGTCAGGAATCAATCTTGATATGTCCGCGTGAGGACTCAATCTTTCCACGTAAGGAATAAACTCGTCTTTCCACGTAAGGAAACCATTTTTCTTCCACGTAAGGAATGCTCTTGATATGTCCACGTAAGGACTCTGATCTTTCCACGTTAGGAATCAAACCTTGATCTGATTTGTCCGCGTCCGGACTACATTTTTCCACGTAAGGAATGCCATCTTAATCTGTCCACGTAAGGACTCCACTCTTTCCGCGTTAGGAATCACCTCTTTTGATATGTCCGCGTAAGGACTACATCGTCCACGTTAGGACCCACTTCTCCACGTTAGGAATAATAATTTCTTTGATTTGCCCACATTAGGACTCAGGCGTCTTCGACCCGCTGAGGAAATAAGACTTGTCCACGTAAGGACTCACACCCTTGTCTGATCTGTCCACGTCAGGGCACCAACACAAGGAGTAATCACTTTTGTCAACGTCATGACATCCCATTCCACTAATTTCGAGAAACCGAATCTGCCCACGACAGGACTAACACACCTCACCAATCCGGGGAAATAAATCTGTCCACGTTAGGACGCCCACTTCTGAAGAAATCCCGTCAATATAGGAATAAATTGTCCGCGTCAGGACTTAGTTCTCCAATGATCCCAACCCACAAACTTCTTAGCACTGACGTGACAGCGACTTTGAGGCGGACTCTACTGGGGATGTCTGGAAACCAACTATCGGACGCCTGTTCTGACAACCGGCGGTGGCCTCTGAAATTCTGATTCATGGAACCCGCGATGACAACTGATTCTGCCTGGGAACAAAGAGAAACTTATCCTGGCAACTCTGGCGGGGAAAATAAGAGACATTTGCATAAATGACTCTGTTAGAGACAAAGAGAATCTCATCATGCTAACTCTGTGGGGGAATACTGCCGAAACTGACATTAGATGTCCCATACCGAGATCTTGACTGTTTGGTAGTTCATTTGAGCAAGAATTCTCTCCACCTGAACTGCTAGAGTACAGAAATTGCTTCAGCAAAATAAATGCTGGAAGGATAATGCCGACTCCGTCGGGGATAGCCAGATGCTACAGAATTATTCCAGCAAAATAAATGCTGGAAAGGTGAAGTCAACCCTGCTGGGAAATTAGGAACTCAAACCAAACGCCTTGTTGAGGTAACCCCCTGCTGGGGAATATAACTCTACTGGGGAGTAGCGGATGTGCCTAGTTCGATCGGACTTTCTGCTGGAACGTGAACTGATATCACCAGTATCCCTGACAAAATAAATGACAGGACCCACCACCAACTCTGCTGGGGAGAGTCTTGATCTTCGAATTCCACTGGAAGGAATGAAAACACTTGCAAAGAGAATTCCGCTGGGGATGGGATGATTCTCTTGGGAAAAATTAACTGACTCCGCTGGGGGAGAGTGCATGACCCTGCGGGGAAAGATGAACCTGTCTGAATACAGCCTTACGATCTTGGAATCGCCAAACTCTGTTGAGGACGAATAACTTTTCTGGAGCACGTCCTTTGGATAAGCTACGGCTAGCTGGGGAATTCTATCCTTCTTCAGGAAGAACATGCATGACCTGCGTGGGGACTAGGTCTTTCGTTATCGCAATCTTTTGATCATCTTCCTCGTATGGTTATGTAACCTGCAACAACACAAACAAGACAAGACAAGCCTATGCAATCAAATCAATTCAGATTAGTGACGTTACACTCAGTTAATTCAAAGCTTTAGCAATTGTTGGCAAGGGCCAGTGATGTTATACTCATGCTAGCTTCACTAAACTTAGGAGTTTTATCATGCGCAAAACAGTAAAGAACAGTGTCAAGTACTGAATAACGTATTTTCATTGATTGGGCCCCTGAATGGGCGGAGTTTTGTACACAGGATGTAACTCCTGAAAAGAGGAAGCTACGCAAAGCAAATACATAAGTACGCACAAGAAGCATAAATATTTTGACAAATTAAATTTTGTACACATGTCGGCAACGGGATGCAGATGAACACCACGAACTGATCCTCCTATGACTCATCCGACTCTAATGCTTTCCCGGTATCCCCACTTCTGAAGAGGTTGTATCCGATAACTGACTCCTCAAATGTATTCTCCCGCATTGATGCTCACTGAATTCGGACCGCAGTCATTTGCTTTTCAAATCCCTAACTTTTGCGTGAACCGCCCTTTACGGGTTTTCAGTTCACCGGGATACCCCTTTTTGTCGAAGCCGCCCAGTGTAGGTTTTCAACTTCGCGGGTGTACATTTTTTCAATTTTATCCCTAACTTTTGCCCGAACCTTTCATTCTGTTTTTGGTTCGCCAGGATGCCCCATTTTTGCCTGGACTCTCTTTTTCTGTCCAGCGGGTCTATTTTAAGCAAAGTATTTTTTAACTGCGTCCGAGTTCACAGGTGACGTGAAGTCTTCTCCGTCCATGGTGGACAACAACAACGCTCCTCCTGAAAAGACCTTTCTGACAACGTATGGCCCTTCGTAGTTGGGGGTCCACTTGCCCCTGTGATCTGCTTGCGGCGGGAGAATCCTTTTCAGCACAAGGTCACCCGTCTGAAAGCTTCGCGGAAGTATCTTCTTGTCGTACGCTTTCTTCATTCTTCTTTGGTACAAACGACCGTATGCTAGAGAAGCTAGCCTCTTCTCATCCATCAAACTCAGTTGATTCAATCTATTCGTTACCCATTCTGCCTCGTCCAGCTGAACGTCTCGCAATACCCTCAGAGAAGGGATCTCAACTTCCAATGGTAATACCGCTTCCATTCCGTATACCAACGAGAACGGAGTTGCCCCGGTTGATGTGCGTACCGTCGTACGATAACCGTGCAAAGCAAAAGGTAGCATTTCATGCCAATCTTTGTAGGTCACCACCATTTTCTGAACGATCTTCTTGATATTCTTATTGGCCGCTTCGACAGCGCCATTCATCTTGGGTCGGTAAGGGGAGGAGTTGTGATGTTCGATCTTGAAATTCTGACAGAGCTCCTTCATCATTTTGTTGTTCAGATTTGAACCATTATCCGTGATTATCCGCTCGGGGATCCCATATCGGCAAATGATATCTCTCTTGATGAATCTGGCCACCACTTGCTTCGTTACATTTGCGTAAGACGCCGCTTCCACCCACTTGGTGAAATAATCGATTGCTACTAGGATG
This sequence comes from Lathyrus sativus, assembly GCA_963859935.3. Lineage (NCBI taxonomy): Eukaryota > Viridiplantae > Streptophyta > Magnoliopsida > Fabales > Fabaceae > Lathyrus > Lathyrus sativus. Next base: position 444,953,670 of record OZ012739.1, on the reverse strand, counting down.
AACCGATGCCCGTTAGAAGCCGTCGGCTCGATCTTCCCAATCATATCGATTCCCCACATCGAGAATGGCCATGGAGATGACATCACATTCAGAGGACTCGGAGGCACGTGTATCTTGTCAGCATAGATTTGGCACTTGTGGCACTTCCTCGCGAACTTGAAACAATCAGTTTCCATAGTCAGCCAAAAGTAACCTGCCCTCAGCAGCTTTCTTGTCATAGCATGCCCACCAGCATGCGTACCAAAGGTACCTTCGTGAATTTCCTCCATGAGAAGCTTTGCCTCTTTCTCGTCTACACAACGCAACAACACCAAATCGTGGTTTCTTCTGTATAAAACGCCGTCCGGGTTCAAGTAGAAATTGCCCGCTAATCTCCTGAGAGTCTTCTGATCTTGACTGGATGCCCCAGCCGGATACTCTTTATTCTTCAGGAAATTAAGGATATCGAAATACCACGGTTTGTCATCAGATGCTTCATCAATAGCAAATACATAAGCTGGCCTGTCCAACCGAGAGATAGTGATTTGGGGAGCTTCGTTCCAGAAGTTGACCTTGTACATGGAAGACAAAGTGGCAAGGGCGTCAGCCATTTGATTTTCTGCCCGCGGTACGTGATGCAATTCAACTTTGTCAAAGAAAGGCAACAATCTCCTTGCATAATTCATGTAATGTATCAAATTGGGCTGACGTGTCTCCCATTCCCCTTTTATCTGATTCACCACCAGAGCTGAGTCTCCGTATACGTCTAAATGTTTGATTCGCAAATCAATGGCTTCTTCAAGCCCCATTATACAAGCTTCGTATTCGGCCTCATTGTTGGTAACGGCGAAGGTCAATCGGGCAGTAAACGGGATGTGCGACCCGTGTGGCGTGGTGATGATTGCCCCTATCCCGCTACCGTAAGCATTCACAGCTCCGTCAAAAATCATCTGCCATTTGGAGCCCAGCTCTGGTCCCTCGTCTGGCAACGGCTCTTCACAATCCTTCATCTTTAGGTACATGATATCCTCGTCAGGAAAATCAAACCTCATCGATTGATACTCTTCAATAGGCTGCTCAGCCAAGTACTCAGACAGCACACTCCCTTTTATAGCCTTTTGCGAGACGTATTGAATATCATATTCAGTCAAGACCATCTGCCAACGGGCAATTCTACCTGACAACGCCTGCTTTTCGAATACATACTTGATAGGATCCATCTTCGAGATGAGCATGGTTGTATGATTCAGCATGTACTGCCTCAAACGCTTGGCGGCCCAGGCTAGCGCGCAACAAGTTTTCTCCAGCATTGAGTATCGAGATTCACAGTCTGTAAATTTCTTACTCAAGTAATAAATCGCATGCTCTTTTCTCCCCGTCTCATCGTGTTGACCGAGAACACAACCCATGCTTCCCTCAAGAACCGTCAAATACATTATCAAGGGTGTCCCTGCCACTGGGGGTATCAAAATAGGAGGTTCCTGCAGATACTTCTTTATTTTATCGAACGCCTTTTGACAATTTTCGTTCCACGTTACAGCTTGATCTTTCTTTAGCAACTTGAATAATGGTTCACATGTGGCCGTTAGGTGAGATATGAACCGGGCAATGTAGTTCAATCTCCCTAAAAACCCGCGCACTTCTTTCTCTGTTTTAGGCGTCGGCATTTCTTGAATCGCTTTTATTTTAGCAGGATCGACCTCTATTCCTCTTTCGCTTATGATAAACCCCAGCAGTTTACCCGATCTCACCCCGAAGGTGCATTTATTAGGGTTCAGCCTCAGCCTGAACTTCCTAAGTCTTTTAAACAACTTCAGCAGATTCACCAGATGCTCTTCCTCCGTCTGGGATTTGGCAATCATATCGTCAACATAAACTTTGATCTCTTTATGCATCATGTCATGAAAAAGAGTCGTCATCGCACGCTGATATGTTGCCCCAGCATTTTTCAAACCAAAGGGCATCACTTTGTAGCAAAATGTTCCCCAAGGCGTTATAAAAGTAGTCTTCTCCATATCCTCTGGCGCCATTTTAATTTGATTATAGCCTGAAAAGCCATCCATGAAGGAGAATACAGAGTATTGAGCGGTATTATCAACTAACACGTCAATGTGAGGAAGTGGAAAATCGTCTTTTGGGCTTGCTTTATTCAAATCTCTATAATCCACGCACATTCGAACCTTGCCATCTTTCTTTGGCACTGGTACGATGTTGGCAACCCATGAAGGATACTTCGTCACAGCCAGGAACCCAGCGTCCCACTGTTTCTGTACCTCCTCTTTGATCTTCATTGCCATATCTGGTCGAGTTCTGCGAAGCTTTTGTTTGACCGGCGAGCAATCTTCTTTCAGTGGCAGGTGATGCACAACCATGTCTGTATCAAGCCCCGGCATATCTTCATATGACCAAGCGAATACATCATTATACTCTCGGAGCATTTCAACCAGTCTTCGCTTGATATTACTCTGCAGTGCGGCTCCGATACGAATATTCTTCTCAACCCCTTCCGACCCTAAATTGATAATTTCGATGACCTCGTCGTGAGGCAGAATGGCTCTTTCCTCTTGTTTTACTAACCAAGACAGTTCTTCAGGAACGTCGCTATCTTCGACAACCTCTTCTTCAGCCTGAAACACTGGGCGCTCAAAGTCGGGACGAGTCATAGGTGGTGCAAGGATGTCATCTGAAAATGTTATCCTGCAAAAGGAATGGTTAAGTGCTTCAAAATGCGTATAAAGCGAATAACCACGTTGCCATTTTATTGAAAAATACAAAATAAGAAAGACAGGGATTACGGTATTTGCACATGAAAAAACGCCATTTATTTAATGATTAACACGCAATGTTTATAACAACACAGCCCTAAGCAAATCCTGATGCCCCGGGCAAGACATCAGATTATTCAACAATTAATAAAGCAAAGCATTACTGTTTAAAAGTCACAGGAACAAGCTCCTGAATAGACCAGTTGCACAGTCCTTGTCCTGGCGTGCTTGGCTGAATCCAGGCATCCATATCACAGTCGCTGTCTCCTTCATCAGACTCTGAAGCAGCATTGACAGTCTCATGACATACTCCACTGGCAGAGATGGTAATTGGTTTTCTGAAATGGGGGCCCCCCACGGAAGGAGTTGATGACGACGGTCGGTACCCCAGCCCGAACCGGTCCATCTTCACAGGAATGTCCAGCACTTTGCCCCAGCCCTTTGCTTCTCCTGCTTCTACTAGAGCTTGAGCTTCTTTATACAATGAGACAGCTATCTCTGGCACCTTGCTCGGCCCGGGACCTTTGTCCGTGATGCGCAAACCTTCGAATGCCTGGCATGGTGTCTCGTGGATCTCCCCGTCGACTTCCACATATTTAAACGAAGATAGATGGCTGACCAGGATGTCTTCTTCTCCGCACACGGTGACTACACTGTCTCCGACCATATATTTTAACTTCTGATGCAGGGTAGACGTGACAGCCCCTGCCCCATGAATCCAGGGTCTTCCCAGCAAGCAGCTGTACGCAGGCTGTATATCCATGATATAAAATTCAGTTGCAAACACTTCCGGCCCCACTTGCAGAGGCAAGGTAATCGATCCGAAGACTGTTCTCCGCGTGCCGTCAAACGCTCTGACTACCAAATCGCTGGGTGTACACAAAATTCCTCGAACATCCAGCTTCATCATCGCCTTCTTGGGCAGCACATTCAAAGATGATCCGGTGTCAACCAATACGTGCGACATTACCGATCCTCTACACTCAACAGATACGTGTAATGCCATATTATGATCTCTCCCTTTCGGAGTCAAGTCAAAATCGGTAAAACCCAGACTGTGGCCCGCATTCACATGTGCCAATACTCCTTCTAGCTGATTTACGGAGACGTCCTGGGGTACAAAAGAAGTGTCCAGGACTTTCAGCAAAGCGTTTCTGTGAGCTTCCGAACACAACATCAATGACAGGATAGATATTTTGGACGGCGTCTGCTGCAGATGCTCCACAATCTTATAATCACTTTTTCGAATTAAGCGCATGAACTCTTCTATATCCTTCGATGCTGCTTCTTTTTCACTTGCTTGCACTGGAACGTTTTCAACCACTTTCCCTTTTCCTTTCGCTAGTCTTTCAGCCTCCACTTCAGGAGATATAAAGATCCTGCCACTCCTCGTCATGCCTCCAGAACCAACAACGTTATCCACAATCTCCACTGGCTGCTTGTTAACATCAATCTTTATCCCGTCACAATACACCTCTAACCCATATGACCATGGGACCGCTCTCGTGTTCTCATACGGGATCGGCCCGGCCTTAGTTATGGTGATCGGTGGGCGCTGAGCTGGTGCTGCAATAGTGATCGTCTTCCGAGGAATCGTTACCGTGGCCACATCACTCCGATTATCCACTACTGCCCCTGCAGGCTCATCAGTTGCCGCTCGATCAAACTGCAATATGCCCTCATCAATTAAAGCCTGAATGCCTTTCTTCAAATCCTCACACCCCCCAGCTAGGGTCCAACAGTCTAAGCAATACTCGTTACATCCTGGGTAAACACCTCCTTGTAACAGTCGGCTCTTTATTTCGCTCAGCGGCGTCTTTAAATCTTCAACATTCATGATAAGATTCAGACCCTCCTCAGTCAGAATGGCGTTAGCCCCATGATTGGGCATGGGTTTCTGGACTATATTCGGACCTGCCGTTCCGAAATTGATAGTCTTGTTGTCCAAAAGATCCTGCACAACGTGCTTAAAAGCGTGGCAACCTTCTATATCGTGGCCTGGGGCCCCAGAATGAAACTCACAGTGTCTATTCGCATCGTAGCCGAACGGGGGAGCTCCCGTTATCGGCGCCAGAGTTCTTTTCTCTACCAGATTCAATCCCAACAATGTCTGCAATAAATCAGCATAGGTAGAGGGAGGCTTCTCAAACACTCTTCTCGGTTTACCACCCTGGAATCTTCGCTGAACTTGCTGTGCCCCCTGCTGAGGCTGCTGCTGCTGTGGCATTGGTTGCTGCTGAACCGGTTGTTGTTGCTGGAGTGGTTGTTGCGGATATGGAATAGTAACACTCGACACCTGCTGCGGCTGACGATATTGACCTCGTCCCCTGCCTCGGCCTCGGCCTCGGCCTCCAAATACTGCGCTTGCTTCGCCCTGACGGCGCCCACCATAAGCTTTCCTATTACTGCCAGATGCAGTTGATTCCTCGACTTGGAACTTTCCTTGCTTAATATTACGCTCAATCTTTTCCCCCATCAGAATCAGGTCTGAAAAACTGGCCAGAGACGTATGAAACAGCATATCATGAAACAGCCCTGTGAATGTGCCGACAAACATATCATTCATTTCCTTATCTTCCACCGGAGGACGGACCCTGGCAGCCATATCGCGCCACCTTTGCGCGTATTCTTTAAAACTCTCCCCCTTCTTTTGCGAAAGCCCGGCCAACTGGACCCGATTGGGTGCCAAATCGCTGTTGTACTTGTAATGGGCTACGAACGCCTCCGCCAATTGCTTCCATGTCTTGATATCAGTTGGCTCCAACCCCATGTACCACTCTAGGGAGGGGCCCGATAGACTATCCTGAAAGAAATGCATTAGCATTCTTTCATCAGTGGAGTATGCAGACATCTTTCGGTAATAAGCTCGTACATGCACCTTCGGACATGTGTCTCCTTTATACTTATCGAACGCAGGAGCTTTGAATTTAATTGGCACCCTCAAGCCGGGTACCAAGCCCATGGTTGCCATGTCCAATCCCACAGCACTTTGATTTAGGACTCCCTTCATCTGCTCTTCCAGCATTCTAATCTTTTGGGAATCATCCATCGGCCCTTCAAAGCCTCCTCCGGAGAAGGCGTCCTCCTGCTGATCTTCTTGCCACAGACCGGTTCCAGCTCCGTACCCATCATATGCATTATTACGCCCAGCTCTGATCTGATTCATCCCCGGACCTCGGCCTCTGTTGCCGTACCCTTGAACACCTCCAGCGGGACCAAAAGCCATAAATCCAGTACCGTTTCCGTTTCCAAAGCCTCCGTAACCCTGATTGACCATACCATAACCATCTTGCCCAAAGCCTTGAGCATTAAAGCCATACTTGCCAGTGTTATCGAATCCCTGATCGTTGAATCCGAACCCAGTATTGACAAAGCCATTGCCTCCTAGATTATCTCCCAAATTGACATCACCCAGCCCAGCATTATGGACAGCAGTTTCATTCCCAACTCCGACGTTACCGTTCACAGCAGCGGTAGCGTTGTTGACATTAGCAGCGGGTATATTGACTACGGGCGGAGCCACTGGCGTGGGAGTGCCGTCTCCATGAGCAGTATCAACCCGGACGGACTGATGATCTTCATTACCATGACCAGCGTTTCGGGCCAACAGAGGCTGGACCATGGCCTGCAAATTCTCCTGCCCTTTTGCTATAGCTTCCATGGTCTGCATGAAGAGAGCGAGCTTCTCGCGCACATCCTGCATCTCGTTCTGCATTTGGTCCATGATTTTCCGACAGTTGGAGCGTGTAGAATAGCGGTGCGGATGCTGATCTGGAATCCTGTTAAGTACCTGGTACAAGCGGGAAGTAAGACACTATTCAAAGATTACCTGTAATGCAATATGAATATGAATGCAATGCAATGTGTCTGTGCATTAGGGAAGTTCGTTCCCCCAGTTCTAGTGCGAAGGTGCCGGTGCAGTGGCAGTGCTGACAATAGGAATATCGGAGCTGAATCATAGAAAGCCTCATATATTGCAGGGAGAATCAATAAGCCCAGGGTACAAAATCACTGAGAGTACAAAGAAGGCATGACCTCAACCAACAATCCTGGTGATGGTCAGCGCTATGCAAATAAAGCATACAAGTTACTACATGAAATGATCAAATCCTCCCAAAAGTCTGGTACTCCTCTATCAACTTCTTGGTCTCCGGGTGGCTTGGCCGATCAAGCAGCCCTTCAACAAGCTGGTTTCTCCTCTTAAGGACACGGCGTACGTCTTCAGCAGTTTCTTCCCATGTTGCTTCTCCGAAGCAATCTTCTAACTTTCGCTTCTGAGACACTGCTTCATCTCTGGATTTGATTGCCTTGTTCAGTGCATGCTGGACACTATACCGGGTCATCACTTCTTCCTCACACTTCTTGATGCTAGACTTCAACTTCTCTTCGAGGTCGGAGATTTGCTGCTTCAGTTTATCTTCCCTCTTCTTGTTGTTAGTGAGTGTAGCATTCCAAGTCTTGTTGCAAGAGGAGATTTCTCGGTGTGCCGCGTCAAGCGCTTCCTTTTTTGACTTCCAGCATGTCATGGGAGCTTCTGAACTCTTGCCCCAGACGTTCGCGCTTTTTCTTCTCCTCAGTCAACTCGGCCCCTAACCTGTTTAACAGCTCGATCTGTTGTTGGAAAGCATATACAGCCTTGTTTTTCTCACTGCGTACTTGAGCTAGCTCTTGCTCTAACCCTTCGTTGACCTTCATCAAGGCTTCTTTTTCCTTCACAACTTGCTCGTAGGCCTCCCTAGAAACAGTAGTTGGCTCTTCTGCCGGGACGGGAACAATGACGGGTGCAGCTGGAAATGGCATTAATAACTGACTTGCTCGTTCCTGGATCCAAACCCTGTAAGGTTCACAAGCCTGGCAATCGTTCTTACCTAACAGTGGCTTCCCTTTGAGGTTAATACGTGTCCAGGCATGTTGCAACTTGGCTAATAACTCCCCCTTCACGTCACCGGTGAAGTACAGAGATTCCTGTACTTCTTCCTCCTGAGGTGGATTCTTCAGTGCATATCCGAACTGGCGAATGAATAGAGAAGGGTTGTAATTGATACACCCTTTTCTTCCTATCAGCGGCACATTAGGGTACCCCGAACAACTGAAGATGAGCTCAGATCCCAACAGGTCTCGATCAAACCACACAACGTCTTCGGAATATAGCCTCATCAGGCGCTCTGACCAACTGGCTGAGGTTGCACTGTCTACAAATGGTCCCTTGATGGGAAGGTGACTCTTGAACCACATATTCAACAGAGGAGTACAGCAGTAAACAACTTTTCCCCTTCGGTTTTCGTTCTTGTAGTGCAATGAATGATAGAAGTCTCCAATCAAGGTTGGCACTGGGTTGCCTGCAGCAAACAGATAGAAAGCATCCAAATCCACAAAGTTGGGCAAGCTAGGAAACAGCACAATTCCATAGATGCATAAAGCCAAAATAGCATTGAAAACCACCCAACAATCGTTCTTGGCGTACTCTCGAGCTTTGACAACCAAGAAATCAAGAGAGAAACCTGAAACCCCAAGCCAAGAAGTCAATAACAGATCTGCAGCGTCCATATGTAAGGCTTTGGCTAAGTCCTCCAACTTGGGCTCAGCAGCAGAGTGAATAAAGGGAACCTCGTTCTGCACGGGAAGCTCGGTAAACTCCACATACTCCTCAATGGTAGGCCCTAGAATAAAGTCAGCAAAAGTAAAGCATCTCAATGCGGGGTCATAGAACTGCATCAAGGTGTATAGCCCGTTCATCTCATCAGCAGTGGGCTTACAGACTAATCTCAATAACCTCCCATGGCTCATTCTGAAGCTTCTCCTAACCTCCTCATCGGCAAGAGATATCAGACCGAGTAAAGGGGTAATGTCAGGTGCAGGCAGCTTATACGCAACTGTTTTCCTCAAACCAGCCATAATCAATACTCAGAAGTCCGGGCACTAGAACTAGGGAAATGCAAATGCACCTGCAGCACAGACACACGTTAGTGAAATGCAGATGGTAATGGATATGCAGGCAATGCAATGCAAGTAACATGCAACAGGGACCAAAGCTGTAGCTGAATAGCCTAAACCCAATCAAGAAAGGTCTCAGATAGACCATCCAGAAGTCATCAAACCCTGGTCTCAGATAGACCTAAAATAAAACTCCAACACTGGTCTCTGACAGACCTCAAACCATAACTCCAACTGGTCTCTGGTAGACCTCAAATCACATCTCTAATTGTTCTCTGACAGACCTCAGAACACATCTCCAAACGGTCTCTGACAGACCTCATAACACATCTCCAAATGGTCTCTGACAGACCTCATAACTCTCCATAAATACCCAGGATCTCTGATCAAGAAATAACCGGTGGTCTGAAGGTCTAGTTACCTGCACAACCCTGAATCCCCTCACAGGTGGGTGGCCCTATAACTGGCACAAGGTACGGCATCCTATGCGGTCGTCGGCGTCACAGACTTTCAGGGTTGATGATACGATTCCCAGAAGGAGTGGCATCATCAATTCCTGAAGAGGCCTCACTTAGCCAACTTCCAAATGATCGGTCCCCAGAGTCGACAATCCAACTAACCAGCAACCCACGCCAACCAAAGGAAGGGGCAGGAGGCCAACCAGAGGAACCTCGTCTGAGTGTAGATTTCATGGGACACCAAAGCAAGCAAAGCAAGCGGGCGCCCACTAATTTCTACTCTAATTCTAGGTGCACTCAAGCCCAGGTCCGGCTTATCTCTCAATATCAGAACACCCGTCACACCCCAGATACAGCAACAATAATCAATATATAAAGCTGAAAATACAAGGTTAGAAATATAAAATAACTCCATACAAAATCCTCGACGGGAAAACAAGCGCTAGGATTGACTCTCTTAAGGGACGTTGGATCCCAAATGCATAAGAACCATCGCAGTCCTTAGCAGCCAGGGGACGTTGGATCCCCAGCAGAGTCGCCAGCTGTCGCTACTGCGAAAATCGGCGCCGGCTGAACAGAAGAGTCGCCACCGTGCGTTATTTATCCCACGGGAGGGAAAGGAAACGCTCAGAGTAAACCTCGCACAACACGGGAAAGGTATGGTCGTCGCAACCAAAACCTGGATTCGGGAGTCGGTTACGCAAGGGGAAGGTATTAGCACCCCTCACGTCCGTCGTACTCGACGGGATCCACGCTTGCTTTCGGGTATGGATTGTTATTCTATCTACGCTAAAGGTCAAGGGTTAAAAAGAAAATAAAATGAAAATAAAAATGACTCGGCAAAGTATCGCACTTTATGCCTACGTATTCCCGTCTGGAACGAGAAATCAGAGTCAACGTAGTTCGCCTACCTACGGGAAAGGAGGGGAAGGTTGCTCGCTAGGATATCGCATCCTATGCCTATGTACTTTCATACAGCATGAAAGATCAGAGCAAACGTAGTTCGGGCCACGCATGACATAAGTCTGTCCTTGATTGATTTTATTCCTTCTGAAAAAGGGTTTCTTGATTAGCAGTCCCGGCGGACAAAAATGACGTCTTGATGAGTTCACATTCTTTTACGGAAGAAGTGTCTTTTATTGTGTTTGAAATCTTTATGTATTTTTCTGTTTGTTTTGAGAAAGAAGAGACAGAACTCTAACCTACGGTTGCAAAGGGAAACAAACTAACCTAATGTTATCATGCATGGGTTAAGACCTAGTGTCTATCATGCTCCTCTCTTGCACAGAGAGAAACAGAGATCCTACGGGATAGGCAGAAATAGAAACAATATCAGATATATACAGTAAAACAGTAAAATGCATGGATGCAACAATACAAGCGAGGCAAGGGAGTCCCACTCAACCTCGAACCTAGAAAACAATAGGCGAAAGTGAACAGGCTTCACTTTCAACCCAGCAGGGTAAACAGCACACAATACAGTCCAGAAAACCAATCAATACATCAGCAAATGAAATACAGCAATAAAACAAACAGCTTCAGCAACTCTGACTCAACATCTGACTTCAAGCAATCTCCAATCAGCTACAGGCTTCAACAAGCATCAATCTCCCTCTTCATGACCTTCAGGCAAGGGCTTTGATCATCGGTCTTCCATCTGCAATGGCTTTTCTTCAAGTTCAAACCTCCAGGATGAGGACTCAGTCACAAGAGTGAAGTGAATGAATGTTAGACAGTTAATTACCTACCAAGGGTGGTTCATCAACTGTTAACATTAAACAGAAAGTTTCCTCTCAAAAGTTCTATCTTTCAAATATATTCACTGATCCTTCCAAAGGAAGGAGGTGGATATTTGAAAGAGACTTTGAATCATAGAGAAAGGATGGATGCAGACAAGGCATTCCATGTTTGAGAAACAAGCTTTCTAATCTAGAGCTCTGCCTAGCTCCTAAACCCTAGTCTCCTCAGCAGCTGCTAGCAATAACCTCCTATTCAACTCTGGCAATTGATCTTCAATCTCTGGATCTCCAATGGTCTTCATCTCCTCAAGTCTTCAGCTCTCCCAGGTTCCCAAACAATCCCAATACCCAAACAAGCAAGCAATAATCCCCAGAGGGCACACCACACCAGTCAATCAGACATACAGACAGTATTAATAGCAGTAGGGGAATCCTGACTTTTTCTAAGGGGATCTAATAACTACCCATAGCCCCTATAGTCCCATAACTAATCTAGTTAAATCCTAAGTCCTAAGGGAAATGAATTGATTCTCCTAAGTCATCACCTAAAAAACCTAATTTGTTCATGTTGTTCAAGCCTATATTAAGCACCTAAAATTAATTCTTAAAAATGGGAACTAAAGTGTTTCTACAAGTTCAATATCTCATCTAAACACCCTAAAAAGAATGAACAAAAAATATGAAAGCATTTAATAGAACAAAAATTAGTAAAATCATGCATGAAATGAAACTATCTAAAATGACATTTATTTAGAAAATATGGAAAAAATATCAAATAAAAATAAAAATGCAATTTTATTTAATGAAAATTTTCTACACATTCTAATGAAAATGATGTAAAAAGAATGGATTAAAAATGATTTTTTATCTATTTATTATGAATTTTTTAAAGTTGGTAAAATTAAAGTGAATTAAAAAAATGAATTGAATTAAAATGAGAGAGGGGGGTTAGAATAGAAAACACGCCTAGTTGAAATCAGGATGGGCCAAGCAGACAGGGGTGCGCATAGCAAATTGGTCAAGGCCCAGAACCAGTCAACAATAATGAAAAATAAGAAACAGCGCAGGGGGGTGAAAATAGAAGGGTTTCCACGTTCAAAAAGATTGGGCTCAGGCATTGGGGGGTGGGGATATCAACATTCACTCAGGCCCGCCCGTTTCAATTAATGAAACGGTGCGTTTAGGGCACCAATGCTTCCCTCCAAAATCTGAATCAAATCTCAGCCACACGATGGGCTTCAGAGTCAAAGGTCCAACATGAAATGGACGCACACGATTTCGTCTTCTCCAATGGATCATGAGACTTAGGGTTTGTACTCCATGAATGCACATGCACGAGCAAACTTCCCTCAATCGGTTCTCACTCTACAGTCCATGAAACGCCACGCTATAAACATGAAAAACATTCTAAATCTCTCCCTCTATAAGCCTATGGTCTTTGTTTGCATTAAAACTTAGCCAATCAACAAACCCGATCGAGACAAGTTCTGGTTACCATGAATATACTCTGCAACTCATCAGCACAATTCTCCATCAAACCTAGACTAATCTCCTCCATGACTAATGGTTATCATTCTGATCTATCAAGCTAAGATTATGATGCATTCTACTACAAGTTCCAAGCCCTAACAGTTTTTACAACCTGCTAACAATCATCACCAAACCACTCCAAATTCATCCTAATTGCTCTACTAACATCCTACATTACATCTATACTAACAAAACTATGCTAAACTAACTGAACTAATCAATTTGAATGAAAACGCACCTGATGCAAAAGCTTGAAAACAGCTATGGAAACTCGTGAATCCACCAACACCAATGCTCAGATCTTGGTCAGTGAGTGAAGCTCTTGCTTCTGTATGCAACACTTGAATGAAACTTGGCTTGAATTGTGCTATCAACTTGAAATTGCAATTTTGATGTTGATGATTATAGTGCTCGAAAATGGGTTGATCACACCTTGTTCTTGGTTGAATTCTGATCTATGATGATGAATCAGTATGATGAAGTTGATTTTGATGGTGATTGGTGAAGAATTTGAGGAATTGAAGTGAAAATGCAATGAGAAAGAATGAGAGAATTTGGGAAATTCTTGGTGAAAAATGAAGCCAACCCTTGATCAATCTTCATTTCATGAATATATAGAGCTCACATGAACATTCTAGATCCATCTTACACATTCCCTTGCCTTCCAACTTTGATTCATTTTGGCTATGTTTCTTAAAATGCAAGTAACCAAGGATAACTTTGAAATCTTCCACTAAACTCAAAAAAGTGCTTGAACCATTGTCTTTAGAATGTCTTTTCCATTCAAAATCATATATTGGAAGTCTCCATTTGGACTTAAAAATCTCTCAAACCATTTTTCATCTTGACTTTATTCAAATTATAAGTCATTTTAGTTCAAATTTGGACCAATCATGCAACTTCATGCTATGAGCTTTTCCAACAATTTGTGACCTTCTTTCTAGACTTAAAATCACATTTGGAGCAAGTTTGATGTTGTAAGTTTTTCCATTTGAGGCCTCCTTGTATGAGTTTTGGACATAGGTTAAAATGACCTGTAATTCACAAATGCCCAAAATACCCTTTGCTTGCCAAGGCCATAAGTTGAGTTCCACACATCATATGAAGGCATACCATACCATTCTAGAAAGCTAAGACAATGAGGAACAACTCTTATGTTGACCAAGAATTCATTTGAAATCTCCTTGAGGGGTAAAAATTGCTTGGAAGTCAAGTCACTTTCACAGACAAAATTTCAGATACCTCAGATGACCTGTAACTTGCAAGGACCATAACTTGAGTTCTATAAATCTCCTTGATGTCTTCCACCACTCAAATTAAAGGTCTTGAGATCCTCTACAAGTTTCATGTTGACCAAGAAGCCATTTGAAGCTAGCATTTTGACTTATCTTGCTTGGAAATTTGACCTAAACTAGGGGATTTTACACAGAAACCCTAATTTAGAAACTCCTCTTCTCCTTGATTTCTCTTGAATTCTTCTTGGCATATCTCCATATCCTTCTTTATATGTCCAATGATGAACCCCACATCTCTCCAATAGACTTGAATGCCCTTTAAGTCAGTCAATTGACCTAGGGTTGACCTAGGGTTGACCCAGATGAAACCCTAGTTGACTGCCCTCAGCTATAGCTCTTGTGCTCTCATCAATGACTTGTCTCCTTCTTAAAATGACTTTCTAAGTCTCTCATAATGTCTAGATACTCTCCATGCCTTCAACTCACAGCTCACAACCCTCTTGTTGACCCTCAGATACCCTCAGCTAGGAGATGGACTCAAGGCTTGATCTGCTGAACTCTTTGCTTTCAAATTCTTTCCTGATGACTTGAATGAGATTGAATTGGGATAATAACCTCTTGATAGGCTTCTAGAGAGGAGAATAATGATTGGTCCCCTGTTGAATGACTTGCTATGCTTATGCTATGCAGATGATTAGTCTATGTACATGACTCTATATGCAAATGCTAATGACATTGAAACATAAACCAAGGAATAAGGTTGGGCAAATTTTAGGGTGCAACACTAGTATTTGTGTTGTGTTATGTTCTTGCTAAGCGGAGCGCTGGTTCTTCTCAATCAACAGCACAACAATCTTGATCCCCTGTCGCATTTTTGCATTTGCATTTGCATCTGCATCTTCATATTGCATTTTCATTAACATGTATTTATGCTGCATGTGTACATTTCCCTTTTATTCTAGTATTCTTTCATCTGACATGGATCCTAGCCTGAGGAAGAGAGTGGCCTATAAGTTCCCAACACCTAATATTGGTTCTCTACTGAGTTTGATCTTTATGGCTGATAGGAAAGTGATGGAAGACTTCAAGCAATCTTATGGGAAGCTTCTGAGTGTTGTCTGCATGCCTTCTCTGTATGAGTTGGGTGATCTTTATACTCTTGTGCAGTTCTATGATGCACAACTGAGGTACTTTACCTTTTCGGATTATATTTTGGCGCCTACCTTAGAGGAGTATTCTGCGTTGTTGGGTGTCCCTATCTTAGACCGGATGCCATTCTATCACATTGATGCTGAGTCTGATCTAGCTAAGCTTGCTGTTGCACTGCATCTAGATGTTTTCGAGCTGGAGGGGAAGTTGGCCAAGAGGAGTGGGATGTCTGGTTTTCCTTTACCTTTTCTGGTTGATAAAGCTCATCAGTTTGCGAAAGATGGTTGTTGGATTGTGTTTAGCTCCATTTTATCTCTTTGTATCTATGGTATTGTGTTGTTTCCCAACCTTCCAGATTTTGTAGACATAGATGCCTTCTACATATTTACTTCAGGGAATCTGGTACCCACGCTTCTGGGCGATGTCTATCATTCTGTTCACTACAAGAATGAGAAATGAAGGGGGAAGAACGTATCTTGATGTGTTCCTTTGTTGTACGGGTGGTTTGCTAGTCATCTTCCCAAGACCGATCCATTTGTTACTGCGACAGGTACATCAGAATGGCCAGAGAGGTTGATGGGATTGACTACTGAGAACATTATCTGGTTTGACAGAGACATGCTTGGTACTGAAATTATTTACATTTGCGGAGGATTTCCTAACGTCCCATTGCTCGGAAGGAAATGATGCATTAACTGTAATCCATCCCTTATAGTCAGACAGTTTGGGTACGCCTTGAGAGGACCTCCTAAGGAAGAGGAGATACAGGAATCTCTGTATCTCACTAGATTGTTAGAGGGTGATACCTTATCTAGAGTTGAGCATGCTTGGAGTGCAGTCCACAGAAAAGGGAAAGCTTTTCTGGGGAAGAGTAACAATAGATCCTACGACCCCTACTTGGCTTGGATTCAGGGTAGAGCGAAGAGGTTGTTGATGCCTTTTCCATCTGTTGAGCCTTTGTACCCTCTCATGATTGAGGAACCCACTACTGTTGACGTCCAGAAGTACAACCAGTTGTGGTCTGAGAAAGAAGAGCTACGAAAAGTTAATGAAAAGTTGGAGAGAGAGATCATTCAGCTCCGGAGTGAGAAGGTTGAGGCTGTCTATTCTTCTAAGAGGCAAACTGAGCTTGTGAACAGATTGGGTACAAATTTGACCAAGAAGAATAGTGCTCATGAGTGCCTGGGTTTAGATCTGAAGGTTGTTATTAGTGTCCTTGCTTCTAAGAAGAAGGACTTGGATAGAGCTTATCTGGAGATTTCTAAGTTCAACAATCAGTGGAATGCTACTCTTGCCAATAACAAGGAGCGTGAGGATGGACTGAAGAAGCAGATTGCTAGACTGAAGACTCAGCTCAGGGCCAAGGATGAGAGGATTGCAGATGAAGCTTCACTCAGACGGGATAGTGATTGCAGATTAAACGAAGCTCTTGCAACCTTGGAGGATTACAAGCTGAGGGCTAATTCGAAGAAGTGCAAGCTAGAAGAGGTCTTTGGTGAGGGGGCCTGGAAAGACTATGCTGAGGGTCTCTAACGCACTATTAGCCAGCGTGAGTTGCTCATTCAGGGGTTGCTCGCCAGACCAGATCATCCTGAGACACAGGTGTCATTAGAGGATTTATGTGCTCGTTGTCGCACTTGATATCTTTCTTTCTCTTTGTAGTTGTGTAGCTTGTTGTTTATGTTTTTGTATTGACCATAACCAGGCCTGTTGGTTTAGGTCACTTGTTTGATTCTCTTGTACTCGGTGTTATGCTTGTACGCTGCCTGTTGGCTTATCTTTATGTATGAGGTGTTGTATACCTATGCTTGGCTGTTGGTTTCCCTATGTCTCATTGTTCTTCCAGAACTAGAATTGAGGGGAAACGTCTTTAATGCATATATAAATGTCTGCATTTTGCATAGCATTTTCGCATAGCAGGTGCAGCAGAACCATTATTCTTACCCCTGTTGGTTTGGTTAGTTTGTTTCAGGATTGCCGATCAGACAACTCACCGTTACGCCACAAGGGGGAATTAGCGCAGAGTTATGGAACAAATGCAAGTGGAGATGCAGGAACTCAGGGACAGGCTGAATCAGTTCATGGATATGATGCAGGGCGTGGCAAATTGATGACGAGAAAACGCATCGGTTATATCGCTAGATTTCACTGACTTTTACCGCGCATTCACCGTTTTAACGCTCGATTCCTCGAGTTTTTCTTACTATTTTGCAGGTACATCGATATGTGAGGCCAAATCATGAATTAAGAAGAAAAGAACAAAGAAACCACAAGAAATGAAGCAAGACAGAAGCCTGCATAAACTCTGCATAATTTGTTACGACCACGGTCGTTACAAGGGTGTCACGACCGTGACACCTTACTTTGGGCCATCACGACCGTGAGGAAGTAGTCACGACCGTGACACTTGAAAACATCAAACAACGAGCGTGAAGATCTTGTCACGCCCGTGACAAGGATATAACTTGATTTTTTTGACTCAGACTACGTCAAGCCACCAGTGAAGCCCACTCCTCCTAGTAATTCTCCTCAAGGCAGCACGTGAGGGAGACTTCTCCCATTTTCTGCTGCCACTTTCCAACATTTTCTCAACCACTTCAGCAAAGCCCAAGAAGCAAAAGACCAAGGACCAGCCCATTGGAAGCTCTATAAATAGGACCAGCTCAGGAGGATTCAGGACAGACTTCAGTATCCAAATTTCCTGCGGAAGCTCTGCCGAATTACCTTACCATCAGAATTATTATTTCCAGCATTTTATTTTCTGCCTTATTTTATTTGTATCCAAACCAACCGTGTAACAATTTCCAACATTAGGGAATTGTTATACTTTTATTTGTTTCCAGCCTTCAGCATTCGTTTTAATTTTTATTTCTGCCTACTCCACGCCTTCCGGTCTGTGGAAGAAGGAGTCTACTCAGATATTTGTTAATCAGGTTTTTCAGTTATTGCAATTTAATTTATTTATAATGTCTATTTATTTTTCTGCCATTAGTAAGCTGATAATTAACTCTGAGTCTGATTTAACCTCGATGAGTAGCTAAATACCTTAGGGCGGTATGTAGTTATAACTAACTTAACCGGTAAAATATAACCATGGGCTAAATTAATTAATCGCTTAACATTCTGGCTGATGCTTTTTAATTGAATTCGACCTTTTCGTTACGAGAGTAAGAAAAGGGTATTAGGTTGGGTCAAGACCACGAGAGTGTGAGATTTTAACCAGATAGCTAAAGTTAGGCATTTAAATTAAATACAGCGAGAGCGCTTTAAGATAAATTAGAATTATTTAGTTTCCAAAAATTACCTCTAAACACTTATGGGCTAGCGAGAGCAGGCATAGGGCTTTAGGGATAAGATCTGATTCAAGACCACGAGAGTGTGAGTTGAGGGTATTCAAACTAGTAATCTCTACCGAATAGATTAAGTGAACATCTTTATAAGCCTAGGTTAGATTGACCCACCTAAGTTAGTATAATTACATACCGACCGTCTTAGTATTATTTTATTAAAAACTTAAATTTAATTCCGCCTTCAATAGTCTTAGAAAACCAACAACAACCGTGACAACTATTCGCCTTAGCTAAACTAGAAGTTCATCTAGCACTAAGTAACGATAGAATCCCTGTGGATCGATAATCTTAAATATTACTTCGATAGGCTGTGCACTTGCAGTAAGATACCGCTAGACGCATTAAGTAGACACGTCTTTAGCCCATCAAGTTTTTGGCGCCGTTGCCGGGGATTCCTTAATTTAGTTACTAGTGCACTTAGGTAGCATTGTCTAGACTAAGGTATCAACTATTTAATTTAATCTAATCTCCGAGTGTATGCCACGTACTCGCTCCAAAAGCGAAGACTTGCAACCTCTAATCCCTGAATCGGAACGCTTCTTACACGTAAGAAGACGTATACTCGATTTCGAAAATAATTCCAACATTCCAGATCTTCAATTAGATCCGCCTGAACCAGTCATAAAATCAGAAAACGCAGGAATGGCTGAAGAACAAACTCATCCACTCAAGTATTACGCTAATCCTTCGCAAGGTGAACCGCATTCAAGCATTGCAGCACCGGCTATCAACCGAAACGATTTCGAACTAAAACCATCATTGATATCAGCCGTGCAACAAAACCAATTCGCCGGAAATCCTACCGAGGATCCGAATCTTCATCTTTCGATCTTTGTGCAATATGCAGATACCGTAAAAGCCAATGGAGTTACCGAAGAAGCTATTAGACTACGTTTATTTCCTTTTTCGCTTCGAGACAGAGCGAGAGCATGGCTTCAATCTCTGCCTTCGAACTCAGTAACTACGTGGGAACAACTTAAGAGAGTTTTCTTGAATAGGTATTTTCCACCTAGCAAGACAGCTATGCTGAGAGCTCAGATCAACGGATTTAAGCAAAGAGAAAGTGAATCATTATTCGAAGCTTGGGAACGCTATAAGGATCTACTTGGGCTTTGTCCACATCACGGATTAGTAGAATGGATGGTCATCCATACCTTCTATAATGGACTCTTGTACAATACAAGAATGACAATTGACGCTGCCGCGGGTGGTGCATTGATGGACAAAGAATATAGTGATGCCTATGCACTTATCGAAAGTATGGCTCAGAATCATTACCTTTGGGGAAGCGAGAGAGTCGCAACTGAGAAACCAACAAAGGGAGGTATGTACGAAGTAAGTAGTATGGACCAAGTCAATGCGAAGTTTGACCAACTAAGCCAAAAGATCGACAACTTGGCCATAACACCTGCAGCCACCGTGGCTGCAGTAACACCCAACTGTGAGTTATGTGGAGTCCCAGGGCACGAAGTCTCTGATTGTCAACTATTGGCAGGAACTCCCACTGATCAAGTGAATTATGCTCAAGGAAACCCTTACTCAAACACATATAACCCAGGTTGGAAGAATCATCTGAATTTCTCCTATAAGAGTAACAATGCTTATTACGCACCAGGTCAAGCACCAGCTACATCACCAGGATATCAAAAGACTGCTCCTAATATCCCTAGAAAATCGAACCTTGAATTGATGATGGAGAGCTTTATAGCTAGCCAATCTCAGACAAACAAGGACTTCTTAAACCAAAACATTCACACTAGTGAGCAGATTAAACAATTAGTGAGCAAAGTAGATGCACTAGCTACACATAACAAAATGCTTGAAACCCAGATTTCACAAGTAGCTCAACAACAAGCACCTACTGCTGCACCAGCTGGAGTATTCCCTGGACAACCTCAACCTAATCCGAAAGGACATGCTAACGCTGTAATATTAAGAAGTGGCAAGGAACTTGACGGACCTACCGATCCAAGACTTGACAATCCAGCCATGTACCAAAAACCGGATAAACCGACTGAAGTGGTGAATGATCCAGAAGAAAAGGAAGATGAAAGTCAAGAGGTAGTGGAGAAAGAACAACCTTATGTACCTCCACCACCCTATAAACCACAAATTCCGTACCCTCAAAGATTAATAAGTTCCAAGACGACGGGTCAATTTAAGAAATTTGTCGAACTTCTGAAACAGTTGAATATTACTATTCCGTTTACAGAAGCAATTACCCAAATACCCTCGTATGCTAAGTTTTTAAAAGAAATCTTATCCAATAAGAAGAAGATAGAGGATAACGGAACAGTTACACTCACTGCCGAGTGTAGCGCCATAATCCAGAACAACATGCCTCCTAAGCTAAAAGATCCAGGAAGTTTCTCTATACCCTGTGTAATAGGAAAATTCGTCATTGACAAAGCTCTATGCGATTTAGGAGCCAGTATCAGTGTTATGCCCTTAACGATTTGCAAAAGGCTAGACATGGGAGACCTAAGACCAACTAAAATGTCTGTTCAACTAGCCGATCGCTCTGTTAAATATCCTGTAGGCATACTAGAAAACGTCCCAGTACGTATAGGACAATTCTACATTCCTACTGATTTTATAATCATGGACATCTCTGAAGACTCCACTACACCTATCATACTAGGAAGACCATTCTTAGCTACCGCCGGAGCCATAATAGACGTAAAAAGAGGAAAGCTAACCTTTGAAGTAGGTGAAGAAAAAGTTGAATTTGTTTTAACACAATTCTTACAATCACCAGCTATAGAGGATACATGCTACCTAATGGACGTAATTGACGAATGCGTAAGAGAAATGGAACTGGAAGAGATCACTTATTCTGAAATAATGAAAATTCAAATCCCTCCAATTCTCGAAGATGATAATTGGCAAAAACTGTATCAGGATAATAGTCTGAGCGAAAGCTTAGCACTTACACCGGATCCCATGCCAAGTAAAGATAAACCTACATTAGGATTAAAAACTTTACCTAATAACCTAAGGTACGAATTCTTAGACGTTGAATGTAAAAGACCAGTTATAGTAAATTCCAGTTTAGGAACTACAGAGACAAAGAAACTTTTAGATGTCTTGAAGAAATATCCAACTGCATTAGGATATAACATATCTGATCTCAAAGGAATATGTCCTTCAGTTTGCATGCATCGCATTCTGCTTGAAGAAGATTGCAAAACCTCCAGAGAATCTCAGAGAAGAATTAACCCAACCCTTAGCACTGTAGTAAAGGAAGAAGTCAAGAAATTATTAGATGCCGGGATAATATATCCAATCTCTGATAGTGAATGGGTTAGTCCAATACATGTAGTGCCAAAGAAAGGAGGTATCACTGTTGTGAAAAACGCTCAAGGCGAATCGATATCACAAAGAGTAGTGACGGGATATAGAGTGTGCATAGATTATCGTAAACTAAACAAAGCCACTCGAAAGGATCATTTCCCACTACCTTTCATAGATCAAATGTTAGAACGATTAGCCAAGCATTCTTACTTCTGTTACCTTGATGGTTACTCAGGATTTTTCCAAATCCCTATCCATCCTGATGATCAAGAGAAGACTACATTCACATGTCCTTATGGAACGTTCGCTTATAGGCGAATGCCCTTTGGATTGTGCAACGCCCCTGCAACCTTTCAAAGATGTATGATGTCAATCTTCGCAGATTTTATAGACAACATCATGGAAGTGTTCATGGACGACTTCTCTGTATGCGGGCAAAGCTTTGAAGGATGTCTATCAAACTTAGAAATGGTGTTAGAAAGATGTGTGAAAGTGAATCTCGTGCTTAACTGGGAGAAATGTCATTTTATGGTCAACGAAGGAATAGTATTAGGGCATGTGATATCAGATAAGGGAATTGAAGTCGATAAAGCTAAGATTGAAGTAATAAAAGATCTTCAACCTCCTAAAACCGTTCGAGAAATACGAAGCTTTTTAGGACACGCCGGTTTTTACCGACGATTCATTAAAGATTTCTCGAAAATTACTAAACCTCTTACTGGTTTACTGATGAAAGACGCTGAGTTCATATTCAATGAAGATTGTCTTAAGGCATTCGAAACTCTAAAAACAGCCCTCATCACCGCACCAATCATGCAACCCCCTGACTGGAGATTACCTTTTGAAATCATGTGCGATGCGAGTGACTATGCTGTGGGCGCAGTCCTAGGTCAGAGAAAAGAAAAGAAACTCCATGCGATTTACTATGCGAGTAGAACCTTGGATTCTGCCCAGATGAACTACGCCACTACAGAAAAAGAATTGCTAGCAGTTGTCTTTGCGCTTGACAAATTCCGCTCTTACCTAGTTGGAGCGAAAATAATCATTTACACAGACCACGCTGCTATCCGATATCTGTTAACTAAGAAGGATGCTAAGCCAAGACTCCTAAGATGGATTTTACTTCTACAAGAGTTTGATCTAGAAATAAAAGATAAAAAAGGTACTGAAAACGTCGTAGCGGACCATTTATCTAGAATAGAAGGTATTAAACCCGAACAAGTGCCGATTAACGATGATTTTCCGTATGAACAGCTGATAGCACAAATAGGAAGCGACCTAGCGCAGTTAGATATAAATGAACCAGAACCCGTGGAAATAATACAGACAACTGTAGGACTGCCATGGTACGCTGACATTGTCAACTACCTAGCCGCAGGAGCCCTTCCACCCGATCTAACCTATCAGCAGAAAAAGAAGTTCTTTCATAACCTAAAACAGTACTATTGGGATGAACCATTATTGTTCAAACGAGGACCAGATGGAATCTTTCGCCGATGTATTCCCGAAGAAGAAATAGAAGATGTCATTGCCCAATGTCATTCATCTCCTTATGGTGGACATGCGAGCACTTCCAAGACTTGTGCAAAAATCTTGCAAGCCGACTTATACTGGCCTAATCTATGGAAGGATGTCCACATCGCTGTTATAAGTTGCGATCGGTGTCAACGCACCGGCAATATTTCAAGAAGAGATGAAATGCGCCAAAAGGGAATTTTGGAAGTGGAAATCTTCGACGTCTGGGGAATAGATTTCATGGGACCATTCCCATCATCTTTCGGTAATAATTACATACTCGTAGCTGTTGATTATGTCTCGAAATGGATTGAAGCCATAGCTTCTCCTACAAACAATGCACGAGTAGTAATAAAGCTTTTCAAAAACATAATCTTTCCCAGATTTGGTGTACCTCGACTCGTCATAAGCGACGGTGGCTCACACTTCATTTCAAAAATTTTTGACAAATTACTATCTAAGTATGGAGTGAGGCACCGTGTGGCTACACCATATCACCCACAAACAAGTGGACAGGTCGAAGTCTCAAACCGAGAGATAAAACAAATCTTAGAAAAGACTGTCGCCATATCTCGGAAAGATTGGTCATCTAAACTTAATGAAGCTCTATGGGCTTATAGGACCGCTTACAAGACTCCCATAGGTACTACACCTTTCAAACTAGTTTATGGAAAATCTTGTCACCTCCCAGTAGAACTAGAACACAAGGCTTATTGGGCGATCAGAACTCTCAATATGAACTATAACGCTGCAGGAGAAAAGCGGATCCTAGACATTAACGAATTAGAAGAATTAAGGTTAGATGCATATGAAAATGCTAAGCTATATAAGGAAAGAACCAAGCGATGGCATGATAAACGCCTATCTAAGAAAGAATTCAGTGTGGGAGACGTTGTACTCCTCTTTAATTCAAGACTTAGGCTCTTTCCTGGAAAATTAAAGTCTAGATGGTCAGGACCCTTTGATATAACTAAAGTATTCCCAAGTGGAGCAATAGAAATCAAGGGTAGGAACAATGAACCATTCATTGTAAACGGACAGCGCCTAAAACATTATCATAAAGTCGAAAATAGAGACTATACGAATGATCTAAAACTTTTGAAATTGTCCACTAATTCCCCTGATTAGTCTAAACCTCGGCGTTACGTCAGGCTTTTGACGATAAAAACAGCGCTTAGTGGGAGGCAACCCATTTTCTTAGTTACCTATTTTAAACTATTCTTTTCTTTTTGAGCATTTCTTAATTATCGTTACTACTATTTGTTTAAATTGTTTTGTTAGTTTTATTTTACATTACTATTAGAGCCGTTACATTTTAGCATTTCATTTTCTTATTTTTATCCTAAATCACTTTTTACAGATTTTCTAAAGTCTTTTCCACTGAATTGTTTCCACCGTATTTTCACTGACTATGGCTAACCAACCTATTAACTATATGGAAACCCAATTTAGAGGTAGGAACCAAAGAATAAAGTTCGAAGAGTTATCACAGAGGCAAATGGATTTGACCCTGTACCCAAATGAAAAGACTATGGAAACCTTAGGTATACATGAAAGCATGATATACCTGTTCAACCGACTCGGATGGGAGAATGCAATGATCCAACACAAGTTTGCGACTTACCGAGAGCTCACCCTTGAGTTCCTTAGTTCCCTACTTTACCTACCTGAGCGCGGTTTTGGTTCTAGGAAAGGATTCATTAGTTTCCGCCTATTCGGAATAGAATACGACTTTAACCATAAAGAACTAGCTGACCTGTTAGGATTCCCTAGTGGACCTTTTGCCTTTACTACCACACAGGTAGAATTGATGGATGTGGAGCTAGATTTCTTTTGGGGAACTCTGACCGGAAACTACCACCCTGAACCAAATGACATGAACAATGATGAGATCCATAACCCTGCTCTTCGTTACTTCCACAAATTCCTCGCCCATACCTTCTTTGGAAAAGAAGAAAACATTACCGGAGTCTCTAAGGATGAATTATTTATTATGTCATGTTTCAATACTGGAC
The DNA here is from genome assembly GCA_963859935.3 of Lathyrus sativus. Lineage (NCBI taxonomy): Eukaryota > Viridiplantae > Streptophyta > Magnoliopsida > Fabales > Fabaceae > Lathyrus > Lathyrus sativus. Next base: position 444,928,707 of record OZ012739.1, on the reverse strand, counting down.
AGTGTGTTAATGGTGTCCCTTTCATGATGCAAACCTTCACCCGCATCCAAGATGAACCTGAATTACCTATAGTGGTAGGAGGTCTTGTAACCATGATTGCTGATGCCTTAGGACTTAGGTACCAACTGGACAGGTGCACCCGTCTGGGAACCGTACGCCTGATGAATCTTAAATTCTGCTTCAATAGACATATTATAAGGAATTTAGGACGCCCACCTTTTGAGTACCTGATCCGGAACACAGTAGTCACCCTGTTCACATTGCCCAATCATGCAAAAGTAAGTGTTCATAATAAGGATAATTGGCTTTATGAGTTAAACCCACCTGATTATCCAGCCACTCCTGAAACACCTCAGTCTCACAGGATAACAGATGATATAATGACCGCTGTTGAAACTGACCCCGAGACACCTCCTGGATACCATGACATTGACCCAACTGACAAAGTTCATGAAACCCCTGGAGCGAATCACGGAGAGTACGCTAACAACTTGCAGAACATCATGCACACTCTCAATGCCTATCAAGCTGACATTAATCTATTCAGAGAAGACATTAAGAGTATGCGATTGGACATCGTGGGATTGACTGACATGGCCTGCGAACAATTCTATCATCTGGACTCCGCCATCGAAGACCTGAAGAAACGCCTTTGAACCGGCTATCAGTGATTTAGTTTACTAATTCTTTTCTCATTATTTTTTATCATTATTTTCATTTCCAGTTAAATTTATCTTTCGCAACGATTTCATAACATAATTTGAGTTTATGTAATTTCAGTTTTTCTTTATGCCATGCACTTTTTATTTCAATTGATTCTTCATTTTAGCAGCTTAAATAATTTTTCTATTTCTTTTCTATACACTGTGTGACCATATACGGTATGACTGCACTATTTTGTCTTAAGTTCGTATACTATTGTGTCGCAAATGCTATATACTATGGTGTGTGTTCATATAAGTGCTACTAAATAAAATGAATTATTATTAATTTAAAAATAACGTGAGACAATGTGCTTTTCTGGGAATTATTCAGCACCACACAGCCTCACGGTCGTCACGCCCCACTTACGATCGTGACATGCTCATTTAGCGCGTCACGACCGTCACGATCATGTCACGACCGTGACGACCTCTATTACAGAGATCGTGAGAAACAGAACTGTTTCTCATCGTGTCCACTCTTCTTCTCCCTCCATAACCTATCTAAAACACTCCCCACTCATTCCCAAACCGCCAAAACCTCTCCACTACCCCATTAATCCACCATTACCAGTAACCATTTCAATTCCACTGTCCCGTATTTAACCCGAACACCAACCTCCCTCATTCTACCACTCTTCTTCCAAAACTTCACAAAAAATCCTTCCACCCTCTCTCTTCACATTTGCATGTTATGGATTCTATCATTTTCAGAGAAGGAGAAGCCGGAGAAACCCAACGAGACCGTTTCGTCCGCTTCCAGAACCGCGGTCTGCAACCCACCCGGTACATTTCCACCGACTGTCTGCAAGAACTCGGTATGCTGTCCAGCGTTCAAAGCCTATTGCAGAAGGTTGGCCTGTGGGACCTCTGTCGCCAGCCACAGCCTACTTTCGAACTTCTGACGCTGGAGTTCCTCAGCTCTTACAGCTACATCACCTCTCATGGTTCTCAGAGTCAGCTTACCGGCATCGTAACATTCAGACTGCTTGGCCGGGAGTTCAACCTCACACAAACCAGGATTGCCGAGCTGTTAGGTTTCGACCACGGCACCGAAGCCCACCGTCGCGTGCCCGACAACTTCAGTGAACAAGCATTCACACTGTGGCGCGACCTTACCAGCACCCGTGCGACCACCTTCCAGAGCCTCAACGCCACACACATCCACAACCCGGCTATCCGCTACTTTCACCGGGTCCTCTGCAACACCATCTTTGCTAGAGAGAGCAACCACAAGCTCAACTCAAAGGAGCTCCTGTTTTTGTACTGTGCCCTTCATGACGAGCCAATCAACGCTGCCCCCTTTATGCTCTACCACATCCAGGCCATCGCGCACCGAGGCTCATCCCCGTTCTTCATTGGAGGCATTGTCACCACCCTCGCCATTCAGCTGGGGCTTGGTGACGCGCTCGCTGATCTGCCGCACCTCGCCGCCGATTTCCTGACCATGAGCTACTGCCGGTCCGCCCACCTGATCGCGCAGCGAGAGGATGGCAGGTACAGCCCTGTCGTCAATGGCACCGTCTTCCACCACATCACTCTGCCGTCCCGCACACGCATCGACCCAGCAAACCGAGCCAACTGGCTCTTTGCCTTACCAGCTGCTGCGGATCACGCCCCGGTACATGATGATCAGCCAAACGCCCCAGTGGACGAGATGCAGGACGCCATGGATGCAGCTGAGCATGCCCAGGACATCCCCGAGACTTCCACCCGACAGCAGGCGGATCCCGCTGCCACACTTGAGGACGTCCTATTTGCGATCCACCAGCAGAACCTGATGAACGCAGCACTAGAGCGTCAGCAGAAGGCACAGTACGACGCTCTGCTCGGCACCATTGCTGCCAACCATGCGGACACCAATGAGCGGTTTGGAGAACTTTTCGGCGAGCTCGAGGCGCTCCGCATCAGCATTACTGCTACCTCCGGCACCGGCTCTGATCCCGACGCGACTCCCTCCAGACGCCGCTCTCGCACCAGAGGCCGAGCCCGCGATCACCAGCAGCAGTAGTTTGCTTTTATGTTGTTTTTCAGTTTTAGTCTTGTACTGTATTTGTACCGCTATGATATCACAACATTGAGGACAATGTCTGATATAGTGTGGGAGAGGTAAGGTACTTTTCATTTCAATGTACTTTCAAATTCTGTTGTATTCCTTTTAGAAAATCAATGAAATGAGCAAATCTGTGCGTTAATTTCTTTAATATCGAGTTTTCCCCGATTATTAAGCCATACTAGAAAAATCCTTAAATTACTCGCATTACCCGACTTACCACCGAATGGTTCGTAATTACGAAGCCGGGAACGATTAAACAAGACCAATACAATCTTGACATCTTCGACCCCCTGCTTAAGAAATTCCATCCCGATCACCATTGCGAGTGCACCTTTAGTTTCAGTTCAAAAGTAACCCCAGTAGTTTATACTAGCAGTCAGCACCGTCTGAACACAAACCACGTGGGGAGCCGATGAATATAAGCGTTTGATGCCTAATCAATAATGATCCTTCGTATCTCAATGCAAAATGAAAAGAGATTGCACCAAAGTACACGGTCGCAGATAAAGAACGAGAAATAGGAGAAGGACTCCGTTTCGGGTTGGTTCAGAGGTACTGGTTCTGAACTCGGTAGGGCGTGCTACGGCTCGATCCCCCACAACCTCCGCATCGGATAAAACATGAAGGGGTTACCACACTCGTGTACCAGACCCCGAGCTAAAAAAGGATCAAAATCGCTAACCGGCTACTCCACTACGTGCGTACGAAGGCAAAGGGCTTAATGTGACTGCGCTAGAACGAACCGGGTGAAATAAGATCGAAAAACTCTAGGTGAAATCGCAATGTGATTGCCGATTGTTTCGCTTGACGGGAAGTCGACGACATAGCCTGTTGCTTATGTCATTAGTGTATCGGTAGTGTTCTATCAAAGTACCGGACTATCCGACGAAACGATCCACCGGACGGTTTGCTATGAGTATGCGCGAATAAAATCTTGTCCGCCGATTTTCAACCGACTATTTGCTTGAGGACAAGCAAAGGTTTAAGTTTGGGGAAGTTTGATGACGAGAAAACGCATCGGTTATATCGCTAGATTTCACTGACTTTTACCGCGCATTCACCGTTTTAACGCTCGATTCCTCGAGTTTTTCTTACTATTTTGCAGGTACATCGATATGTGAGGCCAAATCATGAATTAAGAAGAAAAGAACAAAGAAACCACAAGAAATGAAGCAAGACAGAAGCCTGCATAAACTCTGCATAATTTGTTACGACCACGGTCGTTACAAGGGTGTCACGACCGTGACACCTTACTTTGGGCCATCACGACCGTGAGGAAGTAGTCACGACCGTGACACTTGAAAACATCAAACAACGAGCGTGAAGACCTTGTCACGCCCGTGAAAAGGATATAACTTGATTTTTTTGACTCAGACTACGTCAAGCCACCAGTGAAGCCCACTCCTCCTAGTAATTCTCCTCAAGGCAGCACGTGAGGGAGACTTCTCCCATTTTCTGCTGCCACTTTCCAACATTTTCTCAACCACTTCAGCAAAGCCCAAGAAGCAAAAGACCAAGGACCAGCCCATTGGAAGCTCTATAAATAGGACCAGCTCAGGAGGATTCAGGACAGACTTCAGTATCCAAATTTCCTGCGGAAGCTCTGCCGAATTACCTTACCATCAGAATTATTATTTCCAGCATTTTATTTTCTGCCTTATTTTATTTGTATCCAAACCAACCGTGTAACAATTTCCAACATTAGGGAATTGTTATACTTTTATTTGTTTCCAGCCTTCAGCATTCGTTTTAATTTTTATTTCCGCCTACTCCACGCCTTCCGGTCTGTGGAAGAAGGAGTCTACTCAGATATTTGTTAATCAGGTTTTTCAGTTATTGCAATTTAATTTATTTATAATGTCTATTTATTTTTCTGCCATTAGTAAGCTGATAATTAACTCTGAGTCTGATTTAACCTCGATGAGTAGCTAAATACCTTAGGGCGGTATGTAGTTATAACTAACTTAACCGGTAAAATATAACCATGGGCTAAATTAATTAATCGCTTAACATTCTGGCTGATGCTTTTTAATTGAATTCGACCTTTTCGTTACGAGAGTAAGAAAAGGGTATTAGGTTGGGTCAAGACCACGAGAGTGTGAGATTTTAACCAGATAGCTAAAGTTAGGCATTTAAATTAAATACACCGAGAGCGCTTTAAGATAAATTAGAATTATTTAGTTTCCAAAAATTACCTCTAAACACTTATGGGCTAGCGAGAGCAGGCATAGGGCTTTAGGGATAAGATCTGATTCAAGACCACGAGAGTGTGAGTTGAGGGTATTCAAACTAGTAATCTCTACCGAATAGATTAAGTGAACATCTTTATAAGCCTAGGTTAGATTGACCCACCTAAGTTAGTATAATTACATACCGACCGTCTTAGTATTATTTTATTAAAAACTTAAATTTAATTCCGCCTTCAATAGTCTTAGAAAACCAACAACAACCGTGACAACTATTCGCCTTAGCTAAACTAGAAGTTCATCTAGCACTAAGTAACGATAGAATCCCTGTGGATCGATAATCTTAAATATTACTTCGATAGGCTGTGCACTTGCAGTAAGATACCGCTAGACGCATTAAGTAGACACGTCTTTAGCCCATCACAAATGGCCAGGAACAACTTCATACTTTGGTGCATCCACTAATTGCTCGAGTTGACAGCAAAAATGTTCTTCATGGTGGGAATACTGCTAATCCTCCTCCTATTGAGACTCCTCGTGCTAATAATTTTATGCCTAATTTGGTTATCCCTAATACTGGAGGTAATGGGAATGTAACTGGAGGTATTAGTAACACTGGTAATGGTAATGTTCATGGTCATGAGGCTACCTATGCAATACATGGTAACAGGAATCAACAATGGAACGAAGATCGACAGGATGATGTGTTCTCAATGAGGGATATTGAAGCTGAATTGCCAACTGAGGCTGATAGAAGGTTCAAATTATTGGAGGATAAAATGAAGAGCTATGAGAACCAAAATTCCATGGGTTTGGACTTGGCTAATCTGGGGCTGATCCCAAATTTGAAGGTTCCGCTGAAATTCAAAGTCCCTGACTTTGACAAGTATAAGGGAACCACCTTCCCAAGAGTCCATTTGCATTCTTATTATCGCAAAATGTATGCTTACTCGGATGACGAAAAGCTACTCATGCATTTCTTTCAGGACAAACATTCTGGTCCTTCATTGGAATGGTATATGAGTCGGGAGCCAGTGAATATCCGCAGTTGGAGAGACTTAGCTGAAGCCTTCGTGAAGCACTATCAATATAATATTAACCTTGCTCCTAACAGGGTCCAGCTTCAAAACTTGTCTCAAAAGACGGGTGAATGGTTTAAGGAGTACGCCCAGAGGTGGCGCGAACTTGCAGCGAGAGTGCAGCCTCCGATGGTGGAGCGAGAGCTAATTGATATGTTCGTGGCTAAACTGCCGAGTGTCTATCATGAGAAGCTTATCAACAGCATGTCGGGTAGCTTTTCTGATTTAATAATCACTAGGGAGAGAGTAGAGAATGGTATTAAGCTGGGTAAGATCCAAGCTAGTGAAGTGCCCTCAGTTGGAGGAGGAAATAGAAAGGTGTTCGGTAATAAGAAACGTGAAGGTGAGACCAATTCAGTGTCTAGTTCCCGAGGGAATAGATATCAACAAACAGTGCAAAATCATCAGCAACAGCCTCAGGTTGCTAGTATTACAATTCCTGTCGTTCCTCAACATCAACAAAAACAACAACCACAATAGCAACAATAAAATCAACAAGGTTATAAAAGATTTAAAGATTCAGGCCGGGCAATGAATAGACAATTTGATGCGCCTTCGATGCCGTATTCTCAGTTACTTCAGACTTTATTACAACTCCAATTAATCCTGAAGAGAACTTTAGCTCCTTTGACAGGTGCACCTCCACCTGGCTACGATGCAAATGCTCGTTGTGAGTTCCATTTCGAGGCACCTGGTCACAACATTGATAATTGTAAGGCATTCAAACGCAAAGTGCAAGACTTGGTGGATAGTAAGGCAATCAACTTTTCTCACGACGCTCCCAATGTCGTGCAGAACCCCATGCCCAACCATGGGGCAGCCGGAGTCAGTGCAATCATTGAAGATGAGGGTTTAGATCTGGTAACTGATATCAATGATTTGAAGACGCCACTAGGCTTTGTGAAGGCTAAGTTGCTGAAGGGAGGGATAGTCTCGGGCTGTGATGAGTCATGTGATGAATGTTTGAGCCGTCTCGAGGGATGTGATAAATTGAAGAGCTGTGTTCAGGGGATGATGAATGATGGAGTATTGCAATTTGACCGGGTTACTGAGAAAAGTCTGAAGAGATAGTGATTGAGGAAAGGAATGGGGTTGCAACGACCTCGATTCTATACAAAACTGTTACTATTTCTGCGCCTCCGAGGTCGCCGACCATTATTATAACTAAAGCAGGTCCTGTGGCGTATGAGAGTACCAAAGCGATTCCGTGGAACTACGGAGCTAACGTGTATTGCAATGGGCAGAAACAGGAATTGAAGAGCTTTCTGGTTGATTCGGTGGATAATCTTGTTGGAGCTGGAGGTATTACCCGTAGTGGCAGAGTGTTTTCATCACCTGAAGTGGTGGCTAAAAGACCTGACAAAGGAAAGGGTAAGGCTGTTGTGGAAGAAACTTCTCAGGCTGGCGAGAAGGAATCTTTGTTAAAAGATGCAGAGGAGTTCACGAGGCTGATAAGGAAAAGTGAATACAAAATTGTAGATCACCTGCATTAGACTCCTTCCAAAATCTCTATCTTGTCGTTGTTGTTATGTTCAGAAGCGCATCGAAATGAATTGTTAAGGATATTGAACACTGCTTACGTGCCGCAAGAGATATCGGTAAACCAACTCGAAGGAGTTGTGGCGCACGTAAACGTAGGAAATGGGCTTGGTTTCACAGATTTAGATTTGACGCCGAAGGGCAGGAATCATAATAGTGCGCTGCACATATCTATGGAGTGCCGAGGAGTCGTTTTATCGCATGTACTTGTTGACACAGGGTTATCTTTGAATGTACTTCCGAAGAAGGAACTGATGAAATTGGATACTCGGGGCATTCTGTGTACACCAAGTGACTTGGTCGTACGTGCTTTTGATGGGACCTGAAGGTCTGTATTCGGAGAGCTGACACTGCCGATTCAAGTTGGCCTGAAGTGTTTGATGCGGTATTTTATATCATAGACATTCAACCTGCTTATAGTTGTTTGTTGGGTTATCCATGGATTCATTCAGTAGGAGCCGTAACCTCCACGCTACACCAAAAGCTCAAGTATATGGTGGGTGGCAGCATTGTCACAGTCAGCGGGGAAGAGGATATAATGATCATTCATTTGTCGTCTTTCAAGTACGTTAAGGTGGATGGAGAAATCCATGAGACTCTTTGTCAAGCCTTTGAGACGATAAAAATTAAAGACAAGTCATCTGTTGAGAGCAAAGCGCCCGAAGTGGCCATGTCGTCTTTTAAGGAGGCCCAAGCAGCAGTGCAAGCTGGGGCAACGCAGGGTTGGGGTTAAGTGTTGGATATCCCCAATAAACAGGACAAATTTGGTTTGGGATACCACCCATCTTCTTCACCATCCTCACAGAGCGCGCCGCGCTATAAAGGACCTGTGCAGTTTACTAAAGGTGGGGTTATCTTCGAGAGGATCAATGTTGTTTCAAATAGCAAAGAGGGGGATAGCGACTGTGACATGGACGCCTAGATCAAGCCATGCATACCCGGACAAAGCCTCAACAACTGGTATATCGAGGAATTCATTCAAGTGACCACAGAAGAGTAATACTTTGTTTTCCTGATTATTGTACAACCTTATGTTCTACCCGGAGCATAGTGGTTTTGTCTTCAGGGCCTTATTGTTTATGCTTGAACATCTTTTGTCAATAAATCAAAGGGCGTTTTTTGCATTCAAATATTGTGATCCTTGTTTTCATGTTTTATGTTTAACAATAAAATGGCAATTTGGTTTGTGCTTGTTTGCATATCATTTTAAGCATTTAACCATTATCATTACAGGTTTCACATTGCAGATGACACCGCGCCAGAAACATCTATGACTCGCTTTGACTTCGATAATTCGATATTTCAAGCCGAAGAAGATACTGGTGAAGATGAAGACTTACCAGAAGAGCTAGCTAGACTCTTGAAACAGGAAGAGAAAGTCATTCTGCCTCATCAGGATGAAATCGAGGTTATCAACTTGGGTTCTAAAGAAGTTGTAAGGAGTGTTCGGATAGGGGTTGCGTTGCAAAGTGACATCAAGAAAATATTGGTTGAAATGCTCTGTGAGTATAGTGATATCTTTGCTTGGTCATACGAAGACACGCCCGGGCTTGACACAGACAGCATGGTTCATCACTCGCCGTTGCGTGAAAAGTGTCCTCCAGTCAAGCAGAAGCTTAGAAGGACTAGACCAGACATGGTTGTGAAAATCAAAGAGGAAGTCCAGAAGCAGTTGGACGCAGGATTTTTAGCCGTGACAACCTACCCTCCGTGGATCGCCAACATCGTACCTGTACCTAACAAGGATGGTAAGGTACGGATGTGTGTTGATTACAGAGATTTGAATAAGGCGAGCCCGAAAGATGATTTCCCGCTCCCTCACATTGACGTGTTGGTTGAAAATACTGCTCAGTTTTTCGTGTTTTCCTTCATGGACGGTTTTTCGGGATATAATCAGATTAAAATGGCACCGGAGGATATGGAGAAAACGACGTTCATCATGCTGTGGGGAACTTTCTGTTATAAGGTTATGCCCTTTGGGTTGAAAAAGGGGCAACCTACCACCGGGCCATGGTGACTCTCTTTCATGATATGATTCATCATGAGATTGAAGTATATGTTGATGACATGATTGCGAAGTCCCAAGTGGAGGAGGAGCATCCAGTCAATTTGTTGAAGCTGTTTGAAAGGCTCAGGAAATTCAGGTTGAGGTTGAATCCTAATAAGTGTACTTTCAGGGTACGGTCAGGAAAGCTGCTGGGCTTTATTGTCAGTGAAAAGGGAATCGAGGTAGATCCTGCAAAGATAAAAGCTATACAAAATATGCCAGCGCCGAAAACGGAAAAGGAAGTTCGTGGTTTCTTGGCGAGATTGAACTACATTGCTCGGTTCATATCTCATCTCACAGCCACGTGTGAACCAATGTTCAAATTGCTAAAAAAATATCAGGCGGTCGTCTGGAATGAAAATTGCCAAAGGGCATTTGAAAAATCAAAGAATATTTGCAGGAACCTCCGATACTGATACCTCCAGTAGCTGGAAGACCTTTAATCATGTACTTAACGGTTCTTGAGAATAGCATGGATTGTGTTCTCGGTCAACATGACGAGACGGGAAGAAAAGAGCATGCAATATACTATCTGAGTAAAAAGTTCACAGACTGTGAGTCCCGTTACTCAATGCTTGAGAAAACGTGTTGCGCACTTGCGTGGTCTGCCAAACGTTTGAGACAGTATATGTTGAATCATACAACCATGCTGATTTCGAAGATGGATCTGATTAAATATGTCTTTGAAAAACAAGCGCTTTCTAGAAGGATCGCTAGGTGGTAGATGGTACTGACAGAGTATGATATCCAATATGTTTCTCAGAAAGCTATCAAGGGAAATGTTTTGTCAGAGTACCTTGCTGAACAACCTATTGAAGACTATCAACTGATGAAATATGAATTTCCTGATGAAGATATCATGTTTCTTAAGATGAAGAATTGTGATGAACCATTGCCTGACAAAGGTCCTGAGCTTGACTCCTAGTGGCAAATGATATTTGATGGTGCTGTTAACTTGTACGGTAGTGGAATTGGGGTAATTATCACGACTCCTCATGGATCTCATATTCCAATCACTGCTAGGTTAACATTTCCCTGCACCAACAAAGAATCGGAGTATGAAGCATGTATCATATGTATTGAAGAAGCTATTGATCTGAGGATCAAGAACCTTGATGTGTACGGCGATTCAGCCCTAGTTGTCAATCAAATCAAAGGAGAATGGGAAACCAGGCAACCCAATCTGATTCCTTACATGAATTATGCAAGGAGGTTGTTGCCATTCTTTGATCATGTAGAGTTCCATCATGTGCCAAGAGCGGAGAGTCAGATGGCAGACGCTCTGGAAACGCTTTCTTCGATGTATAAGGTGAACTATTGGAATGATGCTCCAAGAATAGTCATCTCGCGCCTTGATAGGCCAACATTCGTATTCGCCATTGAGGAAGCTGTTGATGGCAAGCCATGGTTTTACGATATTAAGAATTTCCTCAAAAGCCAATAGTATCCTCCAGGGGAGTCGACCCGGGATAAGAAGACTCTGAGGAGGTTCGTTGGGAATTTCTATCTGAATCAGGATGGAGTACTCTATAGGAGGAATTATGATTTGGTGTTATTACAATGCGTGGACGAAAAAGAAGCAGGTCTGCTTATGGAAGAGGTCCACGAGGGCACATTCGGTACACATGCCGGCGGGCATGCCATGTCTCAAGAGTTATTACGAGCAGGGTATTATTGGCTAACCATGGAGTCGAATTGTTTCAAATTCACGAAGAAATGCCATAAATGCCAGATTTATGCAGACAAATCCATGTACCGCCGAGTCCTTTGAATGTTATGGCATCCCCGTGGCCTTTTTCCATGTGGGGTATTGACATGATTGGAAAGATTGATCCCACTGCATCTAACGGATATCGTTTCATCCTAGCAGCCATTGATTACTTCAAAAATGGGTAGAAGCAGCTTCATATGCTAATGTCACTAAGCAGGTGTGTTACACCCCAAAATTTGACCAACTGGTTTTCGCAACTGGTTTTTGTTTCTCTGCATTTTTGCATTTCGTATATCATAGCATTCGTTGTCGGGGCATGGGATCAAGGAATTCTTGTGGCTCAAGTTTCATTACAAGCGACTGAACAGCGAGCATCAGAGACTCCCACATTTATTTTACCCGGCGATCGAGCGACCGATTTTACTTTGTTTTGCATGGCATTTTTCAGATCAAGAAATAGCATTCAGGATATATCAAGCATTCTCATGTTCATAATTTTCAAAAGGAAGTTCCAGAAGCTAAACAGAGCTCAAAACGGCAAGAAACAGGCGAGTGTGCAGATTTTCCCTCCAAAAGGCGCCAAATTAAAATTTTTGAAGGTGTTAATCGATTAACACATTTGGTTAATCGATTAACCAAGTCAAAATTAGGACAAATTGGGATTTTCAACAGTGTTATTTGATTAACACATATGGTTAATCGATTAACCAGTGCAATTTTTGCCTCTGTACGTGAATTGTGAAGAAAAACCACTTTAGGTTCCAATTTTTATCACTTGGAAGTTGATTTTACACCTTAGGAAGGATCTAGAACCATTTCAAATTTTGGTTAATTTCATTTTCCATCCAAAATCCCATTCCTAATTCCATTCCAAATTTCACAAACCACCTTCCAAACCTCTCATTTGGATCCAAACCTAAGGGGTATTTAATTGATCTACTTCAAAGCACACACATCTAAGACACATAATTTCATTTCAAATTGAGAATTGATCTGAATTCTCTCAATTCTCTCTCAATTTCTCCATTTCCAAAACCTTCACCAAAGCTCTTCATCCATTGAATTCTTTGATTCTCCATTGGAATCAATGAATTCTTGAGCTAAAACCTCCATCCATTATTCTCATTAAATCAATTTCCTCATTCAATTTTCGTGCAAACTTGGATCTGAATTTTGAAGTGGTTGTGGAAGAGCTTATTTGGAGTAATTTGGCTTAATTTTGGTGGATCATCCCTTATACTACAAGAATTAGCTTGGATCTTGAAGTATTCCGGACTTCTAGCATTAGATCTGTTAAATTAAAGTTGAATCAACATTAGCCGAAGCAATTCGCCGCTTTCTAGGTTCGAAATTCTTGATCCGATTCCGTTTTGAGCTTATTTGTATAATTAGCATGTTGATCTTCATTTTTGATTGATTTGATTCATTTTGATCCATGTGATTTGCAATCTTGATGCGTGGATGTGTTTACATGCTGTTTGAATCACTGATTGTTGGTTTAAGTCGTGCTTAATCGATTATGTGATTATCCAGATGATTGGATAAGTGCTTATGTGCTGAAAATGCTGTTCTGCTGCTGTTTTTCTGCTTCTGGCACAATGTTAATCGGTTAACCTATATGGTTAATCGATTAACCAACTCAAATGTTCAAATTTTCAAGCATTTTTCAATGGTTAATCGATTAACACTGTTCCAACAAGCCTGTTTTTGTTGTTTTTCATGGTTGTTCGGTATCGTTTCACTTCGAATCATCATAGATCAGTGTGATGCATTAGGAGTGAGATGTTTTGGATATACTTCATTGTTCTTGATTGTTTAATCGAGATTTGATCTACGCGCATCGTTCGATTTCCACTTGGATGCACACTTTTGTAGTTTTTCGTTCAAGGTGATGTTCATCTTTTGTGCTTGCATGTTCATGTTTGCTCGCCTTCTTGCATTTGCATTTCCTCTTGTGTTTTGCATCTTTATTTCTTGAATTAATAAAGGTCGAGATGTGCTTGTGGTGGTGTTTACCCCACACTTTGTTCCTCCCTTTGCTTGTGTGTTGCATTCCATGTTTGCATCCCTATTTTCACTCTCATTTGTGTTTGATCTTTTTTCTTCCTTTTTCTTCCTTTGCCATGTTCCCCTAGGATCTAACCTTCCTTGTTTAAGGTTGGTTATGATAGACATTAGGACTCAAGCTATGCATGCTAACATTAGGGTAGATGTTTCCCCTTTTAATCCTAACCTTAGGACCATTTTGCATGCTAACATTATGGTCGATTTAGTTTCCCCTTAGACCTTTCGTGCGTCTCTCTTCTCATCTTAACAATTCTAACTCATCTAATAAATACAATGAACATTGTGCTCTATGAGCCTTAAGCTACATGGGGAATGATAAGTGAGGGGTCTCCTCTCACTTGTCTAGAGTGTTTAATGTATGTCCCGTTTGGGGGCGATACGCGACGCATTCGTCCCTATGTCATAGTCTTCAGTGTAATGTGAATCACAAATCGAATTAATTCACTTCACTAAAAAACACAAACAAAACATCAAATCTTTTTCATCCTTTGGGATTAAAGGAAAATCATTTTTAGAAAAAGAGTGTTGTTAAGCTTTGGTTCTACCGCAAACAGGCATCGTCCCTAACTGCTAGAACAAAGGTTTAACCATACTCGGTTTAAAACACTTAATCAACCTGTGGTTTCGTGTCAGCCCGAACTACGTTTACGCTGATTTCTCGTACCAGAAGAGGATACGTAGGCACAAGATGCGATGTCTTAGTGATCAACCTTTCCCACCATCACCCGTAGTTTTTCGAACTACGTTGACTTTGACTTTCCCATTGCATGAGGGAATACGTAGGCATAGAGCGGCGATGCTCTATCGAGTCTCTTTTATTTTCTTTTGTCATGTGAGCCATAGCTTAGATAGATAAATACACCCTTAGATAGACAACAAGCGTGGATCCTGTCGAGTATGACGGACTTGAGGAGTGCTAATACCTTCCCCTTGCGTAACCGAATCCCGAACCCGAGATTTGGTTGCGATGACCAATCTTATCCCATTTGGTAAGTTTTCTTCGCTCATTTCCTTTCCCTCTCTTCGGGATAAATAACGAACGGTGGCGACTCTTCTGTTTTCTGCCGGATGTTTTTCGCAGTTGCGACAAGGTGGTAGCCCGATTCTTAAAGAAGGACATCATCTGTCGCTAGGGAATTCCCGAAAGAATCATTACTGACAATGGTTCGAACTTGAACAATAAGATGATGAAGGAATTATGCCAGAATTTCAAAATCGAACATCACAACTCATCACCCTATCGTCCAAAGATGAATGGCGCTGTTGAGGTGGCCAATAAGAATATCAAAAAGATAGTGCAGAAGATGGTTGTAACCTATAAAGATTGGCATGAGATAGTGCCCTTCGCTTTGCATGGTTATCGTACGACGATACGCACTTCAACTAGGGGAACTCCTTTCTCGCTGGTGTATGGTATGGAAGTTGTCCTACCATTAGAAGTTGAGATTCCTTCTTTGAGAGTTTTGGTCGACGTCAAGCTCGATGAGGTAGAATGGATAAAGAACAGATTGAATCAGCTTAGCCTGATGGATGTGAAAAGGCTAGCGTATATTGCATACGGTTGGTTGTATTAGATCCATATGAAGAAAGCTTTCAACAAGAAGGTGCGTCCTCAAAGCTTTCAGATCGGAGATCTTGTGTTGAAGAAGATTCTCCCTCCACAATCAGATCACAGGGGCAAATGGACCCCCAACTATGAAGGTCCGTACATCGTGCGAAAGGTCTTCTCCGGAGAAGCCTTGTTGTTGTCACCCATGGATGGTGAAGATTTTACATCCCCTGTGAACGCGGACGCAGTTAAAAAATACTTTGCTTAAAGAGACCCGCTGGAAAGAAAAAAGAAAGTCCATGAAAAAATGAGGCATCCCGGCGAACCATAAAAAGAATGGGTTCGGGAAAAAATTAGAGATAAAAAGAAAAGATCTAAACCCGCAAAGATGAAAACCTGAAAAGGCGACTTTGGCAAAAATGGGTATCCCGGTGAATTGAAAACCCACAAGGGCGATTCAGGAAAAAGTTAGGGATTGAAAAAGCAAATGACTGCGGTCTGCGTGTGATATTTCATTGCTTAGTGGATAGAGGGAGAACCTGAGGGCCGTCCATCCAAATCAATCTCTTCAGAGGAAGAAGCGTCGGTAAAGCATCGGAGTCATGCGAGTCATATGGATCAACTTATGGTGTTTGTCTGTGCCATATTGCCGACATTCTGTATATTTCTATGCATTTCTGTATATTTTTGCGCAACTTCCTCTTTTCAGGGGTTGCATCTGTTGTAAAATTTTCCTATTTACAGACCCGTTTGTCAATAAAAACATATTATTCAGTAATTTTTTGTTTTGCTTTAGCCTTTACTGTTTTGTTTGCGAAAAAACGCCCGATGTTTTTGATAAACTGTGCATACATAAACTTGCAGGCTCTGGCCAATAATCGTTAAAACTTTGAGTTATTTGAACAATGTCACGAATGATGACCAAGATAGTTTCCCTTTGTTGCAGGATATCTTGTCTGTTTGTTCATTTTTTTGCAGGGTCGTTTCCCTTGGGAATGTTTCTCAGAGATGTATCCCCGGCCAGATCATCATATCCCCAGTTGAGTCATCATGGATGAAGCTCTGTTTGAGACTCATTTTTGCCCAACTAGTGGAGTTTGTGCATCTATATCCCCAATATAGTTGCATGCAAGTTAGAATGATCAGGTTAAGTGTGTACGCTTATCCCCAGCAGTTGGTCGGTACACATTTAGCTCCAGCCCTTAGCTCCGCAGTTCGAGACTAAAGCTCCAGCAGAATAAGGTTATCTCCAGAGGGTCGAGATTGATATCCTTATGCATGTAAGGTGTGTGCCCTTATCCCAGCAGATTGTAGGTACACACATACTCCCCAGCGAGTCAGAATCAGATTTCTTTCCACCAGGCAAGTGTAGAATTTTTTCCAACGGTGGAGCAATGTTAGTTTTTCCTCCCCACAGAGTTTGAATGTATGATTTTGTATCCCCTCAGAGTCTAGATCACTGACTCACTCCCCAAGCAGAAGTCGAGGTTGTTTCCTTCATTGGGCGATTCCCAGTAGAGTTGGCTTTTCCCCGTGCAGGTTAGCAAAGTTTTCTTTATCCTTAGCAAAGTCACCTCTAAGTAGTTCTACTTTCCCTACTTTCCCCGTAAAGATAGACTGTTTGCCAGCGAATTCGGTAAGTTCATGGCTCCCCGGTGTCGCTACTGCAAAAATAGGTGCCAGCAATGACAGAAGAGTCACCACCTATCGTTATTTATCCCACATGAAGGGAAAGGAAACGAACGGGAGAATCCTAGCAAAAAGGGTAAGACATGTCGTCACAACCAAGTCCTGGGTTCGGGAGTCGGTCACACAAGGGGAACGTATTAGCACCCCTCACATCCGTCGTACTCGACGAGATCCACGCTTGATTGTTTGTCTCGAAGGGTTGTTATCTATCTACCTGTCAAGGCTGGTTTAAAAGAAAAAGAAAAGATGACTCGACAAAGCATCACGCTCCGTGCCTACGTATTCCCGCCTGGAACGAGAAATCAGAGTCAACGTAGTTCGGCTAACTACGGGTGATGGGGGAAGGTTGCTCGCCAAGATATCGCATCTTGTGCCTACGTATTCTCATAAGAGAAATCAGAGCGAACGTAGTTCGGGATAAAACGGAACACATGTTTGTTCGATTGTTTTTACCAAAGTAAGGTTAAACTACGGTTCCAGCAGTTAGGGACAATGCCTGTTTGCAGTAGAACCGAGGCTTAACAGCACTCTTTTCGTCAAAAAAGGTTTTCCTTGAATTAAGGGCCCACGGGGAAAAAGAAGTTTGAAGTGTTCGTTTTTGTCTTTTATAAAAAAGAAGTGTCTTTTATGAATGTTTGTAATTCATACTGCACTAGAGACTAGGACTTAGGAGCGAATGCGTCGCACATCGTCCTAAGGACGTGTACTAAACATTCTAGGCAATTGAGGAAAGGCCCCCTAATCACCATTTCCCAAATGGCTTAAGGCTCGTAGCGTACAGTATAAATTTTCCTTTATTATGTGTTTTACAGTTATTTGAGATGAGAAGAGAAAGGACTCTATAGGGGAAACTATCAAGCATCCTACTGTTGTCATACATGGATTCATCCTATGATTGAGGTTTGAGGGAATCTACCTTAATGTTGCCATGCATGGATTCAATCCTAATGTCTATCATCACTCCTTGAACAAGGCAGTGAGAGTCCTAAGGGAATATACACAGGGGTAACAACCAACAACAAAAGTCATTAAGCTGAAAGAATAAAGCTATCAAGCAGATAAAGTAAACAAATGCATATGCAATGCAACAATACAAGCAAGGGAGGCACACCTCAACCTTCAATGCAAACATGGGATGCAAACAAAAATGCAACAAACAAGCAAAGGGAGGGACATCTCAACCTTTAATGCAATCATGCACCTAAACAGGAGAGTATCTACTCATGCAGGCCTACCCTAATGCATCACAGTAAGCAGGTATCAAATAATGCAATCATGCTCCTAAGCAGATGAGTGTCTACTGATGCAACTTAATCTAATGCAACACAGCAGTTAGACAACAATTAATACAATCATGTAAGAGAGATAATCAAGAGGAGGGAAGAACAAAGTGAATGTCAATCCACTAAGCTCAATGTGCATCAACACAGGAGTCCTCTGAGGCTCAGACTTCTTGAGGAATGAACAGAGTCTTTCCTAAGGAGGACTAGGCTCTCCCAAGAAGGATCCAAAGTCATTTGGACTGGGAATAAGAGATATATGATGTGAACCTAAGGAACCCATCATAATTGATGTGTGTCAACACATAGAATCCATCTAAGGCTCAAACCCCTTGAGGAATGCACAGAGCTTCTCCTAAGGAGGGCTAGGCTCTCACAAGGAGGATCCATAGATATGTTGTACTTGATAAAAGAAGTGTGTACAAAGTACTTGAGTCCTCATGGCTCAAACTTCTTGAGGAATGCACAGAGCTTCTCCTAAGGAAGGCTAGGCTCTCTCAAGAAGGATCCAAATTATTGGACTAGGAGAATGAGGGAGCATGATGTGAACCTAAGGAACCCACCATGTCATTAAATATCCACCTATGGCTCAAACCTCTTGAGGAATGCACAGAGCATCTCCTAAGGAGGGCTAGGCTCTCCCAAGATGGATCCAAAAGGATGGATTAAGGTATGTAAAGCAAGGCACAGGAAACACATATGAAGAGAGAAAACAATCATGTAAGCCTCTAAGATCCTAATCATGCAATGCACTAAAGATATCTATCTTAACCTAATGTATGAACATAAAGATTAAGTGAAATTGAGCCTATCAAGACTCCAACCTAATCTATAGGGGAACATACAAAGAATGAATGCACAACTATTGCAACAAGGTCACTTATTATGCAAAGTCACAAGCAAACATCAATTAAAGCATACAAATATCAATCAGAATGCAAAATACATGAAAAATAGGAAAAGAAATCCTAAAAATCTAATAAAATCCCTAAAAGATCCGCAAGATGCTAGGAAAACATGGTAGAAAAATCAAATCAAAAATCCAAATGCAAAGGTGTCAACCAGAGGAAACAATGTGAAGTATGCAAATGAATCATCACATGGGAAGGGTCACAAAGAAATCAATCAAAACCTATCAAGATCAAACCCTAAAAATCCAAGAAAAATATCTAGAGATCACCCAAGATATCTGTAACCAGCATGCCAAATCTCAAGGAATAAATCAAAACAAAACTCAAGAAAGAAATTCAGAAAACCAATCATGCATTTTTAACATTTTAATAACCTAATTAAAATGGGAAAAATTATATTAAATGGGAAAATAACCAAAAATGGATTAAACAGCTCATAAAATTCAAGCACATTCCAAAGATCACTCATGATTTTTTTCACAATTTTCTCACAAGTATTCCTATTTTTAATTAATTAAAAATGAATAAGGAATAAAAGAAAATAAGAAAAACAATTAACAAATTCAGAAAATGGAGAAAATAACACAACAATTAGATTACCCTACCAGTCAACATATCCAATGGATCTAAGCTATGACACGCACGCTGCTGACTGGATCAATGATGCACAACGTTTTGTCTAAGGATCAGGTACAACTCATTGACTTCAGTCAATGGTATGTTCTAATCTCACACGTTCATTCAGAAAGTAGTTTCATCCTACAACTCACATGCTGCCACGTAAACTAACCCTAGTCAACAACTCTCAGAATGAATCTCAGGAATTGGATCTTAAGACTAAGTCCGCGAATTCAAGTTCATCTAACGGCTCAGGCATTGTCTACTTCGTTTGAACTGGTAAGAAAGGGAGGGGGATTCATGGTGGCCAGAGAAGATTTCGGTCATCTTCTCTGGTGGCTTCATCAATGATCTGGTTCCGAACTCTCACCAAATTCAATAAAAATTATACAGATCTCTTCCTCTCCTCACAAGGATCACACTAACACTCTCCAAATTCATTAATCTCTCAAGATCACTCCTACTCGAAGCCAAACCAAAAATGGTGTCACTACAAAAATCTATCAAACAGCCATGATTTCTATCCTAAATTCATCTAGGACCTAAGAGGAACTTAACCACATATCTAATTTATCCTAATTGCACATAATTAAGGAGAATCGAAGAAAGAAAGAAACCTGGAAAAATGCTCTGAACAGAGGTGCAATTGGTGAAGAAACCTTGCTCCAAACCACTCAGAATCCATCAATGGATGATGCCAAAGCTTTCTTGAACCTTGATTCCTCTTGAAATAGCTTCACTCTCCAAAACGAATTTCAACTTACAAGCTTGATTTCTCACCTAAATTGTAACTGTTTTCTCAACCAATTCTCTTTCTTTTTTCATCTGGACATGATATAAATCTTATATAGAATCTATCCTGATCCATTTCTGGCCCATTCATGGCCCATACAGCCCACTTCCATTTTTCACTTTCTCCCCTTTTTAAAAAATGGTGATGCACGAAAATGGCTTGTTCTCAGCTCCAATTCTGGCCAAATCATTAGCTTATGATGTAGAGTGAATGAAGGGACAAGATTAACCCCTTGAATTCAATCCATGGTTGGCATTTGATGTGTAACTTATTCTTGAAGTAACTCCAAAATTGGCCATGAAATGAGACTCAAATTGGAATTCTAAAAGTGCCAACTTGTTCGTAACATCAATTGCACTCAAAATATGCATAAACTTGCAATATTTTGAGCCAATATGAATTATTTTGAATTTTCTTCATTTTAATGCCTTAAAAAGTTCAATCATGAAACTTTCTTCAACAACCTCTCATTCCAATCCATATCAATGGGTTGTTGGTACTTTTTTGGAATAAAATCATCATTTTGAACAACTTTTAAGTTGGACAAATCTTCATTTGAGGTACACAAGATAGAGAAATGGACCCATAATCTACAATGACCTATAATCACAACTTCCCAAAATACCCCTGCCTTGCAGTCAATGTATCTTGAGTTCTACAAATCCAATCATGGACTTCTAGGACTTTTTGGAAAGATAAGAAGATAAGGAACAACAATCAGGTTTGGTCCAAGGATAGGTCAGACCTCCTTCTAGGTCAAAAATGGCATGGAAGTTGGTTGACTGTCAAGCACCAAAATCACATTCATCTGATGACCTATAACTTGTCTGGCTTATAACTTGAGCTCTATAAATCCTATAAAGGACTTTTAGTAATCTATTATCATGGTCTATAACATTCATGTGGATTCTAGGATGAGATGAGGATCACATCTTGAGCTATGTGGTCTTGAAGTTGGGCATCAAGATAGAGGATTTTACACTGTCAAGCTTAGAAACTCTAGCTCAATAACTTCTCACACTCTTGACTTAGGGTTGACCAGATGAAAACCCTAGTTGTACCAATCTTGGTTGTAGCTTCTTGCACTTTGCCCAATGACTTGTTTAAGCTCCATAATGACTATAAAGACATCATATGAACTTTCTCAATGCTTTAGGCCTCTTTCCATTGATTCAGAATCATCTGATGAACTCCCATACCTTTCAAGTTAGGAGACATGTGTTGAAGCGGTAAAGCAGCAAGCAAAAAATATTAAGTACCCAATTTTTTCGATTCCACAGGGATTAGTGCGATTTGAACGCCGTTCAACGATTTCCATATTTCTAAGCTTATTGTTCAAAAGGTTTAAGGAATCATAAATAAAAACAAGAAATACAAAATAAAGACTGAAATATAAACGGAGCCTTGTTGGGATTGGATTTCATCAGTTGATAACATATGCATTCTTCTGATCAAATTAAACACATCGCAATCATTCTTCTAATATCCTCACGTATCACTCACGACAAAGCTTATCTCTAACGTGACGTAGAGAAAACAACCATGTTGTCCCATTGGTGATCTCTCACCCAACAAAAACACAACACAGAGCATTAAGAACTGATACTCGCGCAAATGTAAAGCCTACATCTATCTCTAGTATTTAGAACCTAACCGGTAATCATCCTAGATCCAGATCCGAAAAGTATATTTCTATCAGGATTCAAATCAAAGATAAACAAGTAAGCAAAGATGTTACCCAAATCAGATAAACGATTGTTTTGCATAAAACACAACGATCAAAATACGTACACACGATTAACCCCTTTTACGTGTATTCATCACATCCGCCAAATGTCGGTGAACATTATTCTTCATCACTATTATCACATACCCACACAATATCATATTGATCCTACTCATGCTACCCATGCTACTTAATCAACACAACACCATAGAAGATAAAATGAATATCAACTTCAAAACCATGTCAAAAGTTTGTTCATTGATAGAAGAAAATCTGAGATCAAAGATGTGAAATGGTTTTGTCAAGACCCACAAACAAGCAATCAAAGATAATCAAACAATAGAGAATCCAAACTAGTTCATAAACATAAATTAGATGAAATACATAAGGTATCAAAAGATTACAATCCAAACCCCAACAAGAGATTGAAGATCTTACCTCCTCCCTCTTAGGGTTTTGTGATTCTCTCTCTCAAATAGATGAAGAGAAAATAAGTTATGATGTCTAGAAATGGAAAAATTACAAGTTATGGAAGTTCTCCCCTTGTTCTAACCTAAAAAGCAGTAAATATAGTACAAAAAGATGTTCTGTTTCCGCCCGTTCGCCAGGCGAACAGGGTCATTCTCCAGGCGAACCAAATGAAACAAGGCACTTCAAAGTGCCTCCAGCAAGCAAACCGCCCTTCTGAGTTATTGCACCTTCGCCAGGCGAAGGAATCATTCACCAGGCAAACCTTCGCTGGCTTCACTCGCCATGCAAAGTTTATGTTGGTTTGCTACTGGAATATCCAAAGACCCTTCGCCAGCTCCTTCGCTATGCGAATGGTAGCGAAGCTTCGCTGGAATCATTCGCCAGGCGAACTTCATACCCTTTTGGTCTGGGAGTTTAATTTGAATTACTCACCCTGGCTCGCCAACACTCATCGGGCGAACCTTCGCTGGCACTCGTCGAGCTTCGCCAGGCGAACATGAGAGATTCCAGCTTCTTCCAGCAGCTCTGATTTCGCCTAGTGAGCATGACAACATTTTGGTGGTTTGCATATTATCTTGGTTTCCTTGCCCATTTCTTGTGTCTTACTCTTCACTTGTTTTGTGCCTAATTCCTGCACAATAACACACAAATCAAAGGTACCAAGAGCTTTTCAAACTATATTGCAAACCAAACAAAACAAGTGTGGTTTTCTACACTTAATTGACGAAAATGAGTGAAAAATGCCAACTTTTGATAGATCAAATAAGTGAAATTTGGCATCTAACAACTAGCCCCAACTAGCTTTTTTCTTGTCCTCCAGCAAAGTATGCCTCTCATTTTGCAACAAGAGGATTTGCTCAAGACTAAAATTCACCCAAGAATGGATAAACTTGGCTCAAACACAAATGATGCAAACCAGCCATGGTTTCAAATGTTTAGGATCAAACAATGCACAAGAACTAAAATCTTAAAACAAACATTAAGCCATGTATCAATAAACAACTATATTTTTCATGAATGAATCACCCTATCTCTCCTCTTTGAATAAGGATTGAAGAAATTACGCGTTTGCAACCGCGGGGACAACTTCACTCAACTAACAAATGATGCCAATATCAATTCAATTCATACAAAATCTAACAATCAAAAGCGAAAATATGGAAGCAAGAAGCTCACTAAGGTCTTTAAGGTTGTAGCTTGGTCGGATTTACAAACAATGGACATCTCTAAGGCCATGGAAAATAAATTGCCGACGCAAAAGAGGCATTCACCGTACACGTTATTTACACATCTCAACTTCATTCCATTCATTTCTTAATAGCAAACCTTCACAAACCTTATTTCACAACTTATTCTTTCACTATTTTTCTTTTCCAAGCAAGCATTCTTTTTCTCATCTTTTTTTCTTTTCTTTTTTCATATTCACACAATTTTTTTTTTGGTGCTTGCTTGAATTTTTCAAAAGTTGCAACAACCTACTATCTTCCTTTTTCATTCACCGCGACTTCACTTTTACTCAACCCTCAAGTGAATGCTCTTAGCTTTTTATGGCAAAGAAGACAATTAAAACAAATTCAAGGGTTCAAGAAAAAAAATTTAGAATCTCACAAAATTAAAAATGAGATTCACATTGTTTTAGGCTCAAAGGGGTTAACGAATTCTCTCTACTCACGGGTAAGTTACATTTGGAACTGGTTGTGCTCAATAAAAACAAGTGCCTTGATCATTTCTAATGCTTCCACAAATTCACAATGATAACAAGATAAATCATAAATCATACAAATCAACAAAGTTTATCTGAAATCCAACATTTAGTAAACAATGGAAGCTTTCTCACAAATTGTGGTTTTTGGTCTTAAGTGAAACAATCATTCAAACAAGTTTCCAAGATAACAAATCTCATTTGCACAAAGACTTAAGTTATTAAGCATTCTAAAATTCTAAACGAAAGAGACCATGTACCTTGACAAAATTCACTTGTTTCATACTATCATCGCCATCCAAACTCGGTCGAAGCTTCAGTGAATACTTTTACACCGATAGCAACCACTCTAGAAGGAGTTTTTGTCATTCCTGAACACACTAGAAAAAACATAAAAAGAAACAAATATATACAAAATTTAAAAAGCTTAAAAACATTGAACCGTTGCAATGCACTTCAAAATCTCAACACCAATCCCCGGCAACGGCGCCATTTTGTTAGAGCGGTAAAGCAGCAAGCAAAAAATATTAAGTACCCAGTTTTGTCGTCTCCACAGGGAATAGTGCGATTTGAACGCCGTTCAATGATTTCCATATTTCTAAGCTTATTGTTCAAAAGGTTTAAGGAATCATAAATAAAAACAAGAAATATAAAATAAAGACTTAAATATAAACGGAGCCTTGTTGGGATTGGATTTCATCAATTGATAACATATGCATTCTTCTGATCAAATTAAACACATCGCAATCATTCGTCTAATATCCTCACGTATCACTCACGACAAAGCTTATCTCTAACGCGATATAGAGAAAACAACCATGTTGTCCCATTGGTGATCTCTCACCCAACAAAAACACAACACAGAGCATTAAGAACTGATACTCGCGCAAATGTAAAGCCTACATCTATCTCTAGTATTTAGAACCTAACCGGTAATCATCCTAGATCCAGATCCGAAAAGTATATTTCTATCAGGATTCAAATCAAAGATAAACAAGTAAGCAAAGATGTTACCCAAATCAGATAAACGATTGTTTTGCATAAAACACAACGATCAAAATACGTACACACGATTAACCCCTTTTACATGTATTCATCACATCCACCAAATGTCGGTGAACATTATTCTTCATCACTATTATCACATACCCACACAATATTATATTGATCCTACTCATGCTACCCATGCTACTTAATCAACACAACACCATAGAAGATAAAATGAATATCAACTTCAAAACCATGTCAAAAGTTTGTTCATTGATAGAAGAAAATCTGAGATCAAAGATGTGAAATGGTTTTGTCAAGACCCACAAACAAGCAATCAAAGATAATCAAACAATAGAGAATCCAAACTAGTTCACAAACATAAATTAGATGAAATACATAAGGTATCAAAATATTACAATCCAAACCCCAACAAGAGATTGAAGATCTTACCTCCTCCCTCTTAGGGTTTTGTGATTCTCTCTCTCAAATAGATGAAGATAAAATAAGTTCTGATGTCTAGAAATGGAAAAATTACAAGTTATGGAAGTTCTCCCCTTGTTCTAACCTAAAACGTAGTAAATATAGTACAAAAAGATGTTTTGTTTCCGCGTGTTCTCCAGGCAAACAGGGTCATTCTCCAGGGGAACCAAATGAAACAAGGCACTTCAAAGTGCCTCCAGCAAGCAAACCGCCCTTCTGAATTATTGCACCTTCGCCAGGCGAAGGAATCATTCACCAGACAAACCTTCGCTGGCTTCACTCGCCATGCGAAGTTTATGTTGGATTGCTACTGGAATATCCAAAGACCCTTTGCCAGCTCCTTCGCTAGGCGAATGGTAGCGAAGCTTCACTGGAATCATTCGTCAGACGAGCTTCATGCCCTTTTGGTCTGGGAGTTTAATTTGAATTACTCGCCCTGGCTCGCCAACACTCGTCGGGCGAACCTTCGCTGGCACTTGCTGAGCTTCGCCAGGCGAACATGACAGATTCCAGCTTCTTCCAGCAGCTCTGATTTCGCCTAGTGAGCATGACAGCATTTTGGTGGTTTGCATATTATCTTGGTTTCCTTGCCCATTTCTTGTGTCTTACTCTTCACTTGTTTTGTGCCTAATTCCTGCACAATAACACATAAATCAAAGGTACCACGAGCTTTTCACACTATATTGCAAACCAAACAAAACAAGAGTGGTTTTCTACACTTAATTGACGAAAATAAGTGAAAAATGCCAACTTTTGATAGATCAAATAAGTGAAATTTCGCATCTAACAACTAGCCCCAACTAGCTTTTTGCTTGTCCTCAAGCAAAGTATGCCTCTGATTTCGCAACAATAGGATTTGCTCAAGACTAAAATTCACCCAAGAATGGATAAACTTGGCTCAAACACAAATGATGCAAACAAGCCATGGTTTCAAATGTTTAGGATCAAACAATGCACAAGAACTAAATTCTTAAAACAAACATTAAGCCATGTATCAATAAACAACTATATTTTTCATGAATGAATCACCCTATCTCTCCTCTTCGAATAAGGATTGAAGAAATTACGCGTTTGCAACTGCGGGGACAATTTCACTCAACTAACAAACGATTCCAATATCAATTCAATTCATACAAAATCTAACAATCAAAAGCGAAAATATGGAAGCAAGAAGATCACTAAGGTCTTTAAGGTTGTAGCTTGGTCGGGTTTACAAACAATGGACATCTCTAAGGCCATGGAAAATAAATTGCCGACGCAAAAGAGGCATTCACCGTACACGTTATTTACACATCTCAACTTTATTCCATTCATTTCTTAATTGCAAACCTTCACAAACCTTATTTCACAACTTATTCTTTCACTATTTTTCTTTTCCAAGCAAGCATTCTTTTTCTCATCTTTTTTTCTTTTCTTTTTTCATATTCACACAATTTTTTTTTGGTGCTTGCTTGAATTTTTCAAAAGTTGCAACAACCTACTATCTTCCTTTTTCATTCGCCCCGACTTCACTTTTACTCAACCCTCAAGTGAATGCTCTTAGCTTTTTATGGCAAAGAAGACAATTAAAAAAAATTCAAGGGTTCAATAAAAAAAATTTAGAATCTCACAAAATTAAAAATGAGATTCACATTGTTTTAGGCTCAAAGGGGTTAACGAGTTCTCTCTACTCACGGGTAAGTTGCATTTGGGACTGGTTGTGCTCAATAAAAACAAGTGCCTTGATCATTTCTAATGCTTCCACAAATTCACTATGATAACAAGATATATCATGAATCATACAAATCAACAAAGTTTATCTGAAATCCAGCATTTAGTAAACAATGGAAGCTTTCTCACAAATTGTGGTTTTTGGTCTTAAGTGAAACAATCATTCAAACAAGTTTCCAAAAGAACAAATTTCATTTGCACAAAGACTTAAGTTCTTAAGCATTCTAAAATTCTAAACGAAAGAGACCATGTACCTTGAAAACATTCACTTGTTTCATACTATCATCGCCATCCAAACTCGGTCGAAGCTTCAGTGAATACTTTTACACCGATAGCAACCACTCTAGAAGGAGTTTTCGTCATTCCTGAACACACTAGAAAAAATATAAAAAGAAACAAATATATACAAAATTTACAAAGCTTAAAAACATAGAACCGTTGCAATGTACTTCAAAATCTCAACACCAATCCCCGGCAACGGCGCCATTTTGTTAGAGCGGTAAAGCAACAAGCAAAAAATATGAAGTACCCAGTTTTCTCGTCTCCACAGGGATTAGTGCGATTTGAACGCCGTTCAATGATTTCCATATTTCTAAGCGTATTGTTAAAAAGGTTTAAGGAATCATAAATAAAAACAAGAAATATAAAATAAAGACTGAAATATAAACGGAGCCTTGTTGGGATTGGATTTCATCAATTGATAACATATGCATTCTTCTGATCAAATTAAACACATCGCAATCATTCGTCAAATATCCTCACGTATCACTCACGAAAAAGCTTATCTCTAACGCGACGTCGAGAAAACAACCATGTTGTCCCATTGGTGATCTCTCACCCAACAAAAACACAACACAGAGCATTAAGAACTGATACTCGCGCAAATGCAAAGCCTAAATCTATCTCTAGTATTTAGAACCTAACCGGTAATCATCCTAGATCCAGATCCGAAAAGTATATTTCTATCACTATTCAAATCAAAGATAAAGAAGTAAGCAAAGATGTTACCCAAATCAGATAAACGATTGTTTTGCATAAAACACAACGATCAGAATACGTACACACGATTAACCCTTTTTACATGTATTCATCACATCCGCCAAATGTCGGTGAACATCATTCTTCATCACTATTATCACATACCCACACAATATCATATTGATCCTACTCATGCTACCCATGCTACTTAATCAACACAACACCATAGAAGATAAAATGAATATCAACTTCAAAACCATGTCAAAAGTTTGTTCATTGATAGAAGAAAATCTGAGATCAAAGATGTGAAATGGTTTTGTCAAGACCCACAAACAAGCAATCAAAGATAATCAAACAATAGAGAATCCAAACTAGTTCATAAACATAAATTAGATGAAATACATAAGGTATCAAAAGATTACAATCCAAACCCCAACAAGAGATTGAAGATCTTACCTCATCCCTCTTAGGGTTTTTTGATTCTCTCTCTCAAATAGATGAAGAGAAAATAAGTTATGATGTCTAGAAATGGAAAAATTACAAGTTATGGAAGTTCTCCCCTTGTTCTAACCTAAAAAGCAGTAAATATAGTACAAAAAGATGTTCTGTTTCCGCCCGTTCTCCAGGCGAACAGGGTCATTCTCCAGGCGAACCAAATGAAACAAGGCACTTCAAAGTGCCTCCAGCAAGCAAACCGCCCTTCTGAGTTATTGCACCTTTGCTAGGCGAAGGAATCATTCACTAGGAAAACCTTCGCTGGCTTCACTCGCCATGCGAAGTTTATGTTGGTTTTCTACTGGAATATCCAAAGACCCTTCGCCAGCTCCTTCGCTAGGCTTATCGTAGCGAAGCTTCGCTGGAATCATTCGCCAGGCGAACTTCATGCCCTTTTTGTCTGGGAGTTTAATTTGAATTACTCACCCTGGCTCGCCAACACTCATCGGGCGAACCTTCGCTGGCACTCGCCGAGCTTCGCCAGGAGAACATGACAGATTCCAGCTTCTTCCAGCAGCTCTGATTTCGCCTAGTGAGCATGACAGCATTTTGGTGGTTTGCATATTATCTTGGTTTCCTTGCCCATTTCTTGTGTCTTACTCTTTACTTGATTTGTGCCTAATTCCTGCACAATAACACACAAATCAAAGGTACCAAGAGCTTTTCACACTATATTGCAAACCAAACAAAACAAGAGTGGTTTTCTACACTTAATTGACGAAAATGAGTGAAAAATGCCAATTTTTGATAGATCAAATAAGTGAAATTTCGCATCTAACAACTATCCCCAACTAGCTTTTTGCTTGTCCTCAAGCAAAGTATGCCTCACATTTCGCAACAAGAGGATTTGCTCAAGACTAAAATTCACCCAAGAATGGATAAACTTGGCTCAAACACAAATGATGCAAACAAGCCATGATTCAAATGTTTAGGATCAAACAATGCACAAGAACTAAATTCTTAAAACAAACATTAAGCCATGTATCAATAAACAACTATATTTTTCATGAATGAATCACCCTATCTCTCCTCTTCGAATAAGGATTGAAGAAATTACGCGATTGCAACCGCGGGGACAATTTCACTCAACTAACAAACGATGCCAATATCAATTCAATTCATACAAAATCTAACAATCAAAAGAGAAAATATGGAAGCAAGAAGCTCACTAAGGTCTTTAAGGTTGTAGCTTGGTCGGGTTTACAAACAATGGACATCTCTAAGGCCATGGCAAAGAAATTGCCGACGCAAAAGAGGTATTCACCGTACACGTTATTTACCCATCTCAACTTCATTCCATTCATTTTTTAATAGAAAACCTTCACAAACCTTATTTCACAACTTATTCTTTCAGTATTTTTCTTTTCCAAGCAAGCATTCTTTTTCTCATCTTTTTTTCTTTTCTTTTTTCATATTCACACAATTTTTTTTTGGTGCTTGCTTGAATTCTTCAAAAGTTGCAACAACCTACTATCTTCCTTTTTCATTCGCCCCGACTTCACTTTTACTCAACCCTCAAGTGAATGCTCTTAGCTTTTTATGGCAAAGAAGACAATTAAAACAAATTCAAGGGTTTAAGAAAAAAAATTTAGAATCTCACAAAATTAAAAATGAGATTCACATTGTTTTAGGCTCAAAGGGGTTAACGAATTCTCTCTACTCACGGGTAAGTTGCATTTGGAACTGGTTGTGCTCAATAAAAAAAAGTGCCTTGATCATCTCTAATGCTTCCACAAATTCACAATGATAACAAGATAAATCATGAATCATACAAATCAACAAAGTTTATCCGAAATCCAGCATTTAGTAAACAATGGAAGCTTTCTCACAAATTGTGGTTTTTGGTCTTAAGTGAAACAATCATTCAAACAAGTTTCCAAAAGAACAAATTTCATTTGCACAAAGACTTAAGTTCTTAAGCATTCTAAAATTCTAAACGAAAGAGACAATGTACCTTGAACACATTCACTTGTTTCATACTATCATCGCCATCCAAACTCGGTCGAAGCTTCAGTGAATACTTTTACACCGATAGCAACCACTCTAGAAGGAGTTTTTGTCATTCCTGAACACACTAGAAAAAACATAAAAAGAAACAAATATATATAAAATTTAGAAAGCTTAAAAACATAGAACCGTTGCAATGCACCTCAAAATCTCAACACCAATCCCCGGCAACGGCGCCATTTTGTTAGAGCGGTAAAGCAGCAAGCAAAAAATATTAAGTACCCAGTTTTGTCGTCTCCACAGGGATTAGTGCGATTAGAATGCCGTTCAATGATTTCCATATTTCTAAGCTTATTGTTCAAAAGGTTTAAGGAATCATAAATAAAAACAAGAAATATAAAATAAAGACTTAAATATAAACGGAGCCTTGTTGGGATTGGATTTCATCAATTGATAACATATGCATTCTTCTGATCAAATTAAACACATCGCAATCATTCATCTAATATCCTCACGTATCACTCACGACAAAGCTTATCTCTAACGCGACGTAGAGAAAACAACCATGTTGTCCCATTGGTGATCTCTCACCCAACAAAAACACAACACAGAGCATTAAGAACTGATACTCGCGCAAATGTAAAGCCTACATCTATCTCTAGTATTTAGAACCTAACCGGTAATCATCCTAGATCCAGATCCGAAAAGTATATTTCTATCAGGATTCAAATCAAAGATAAACAAGTAAGCAAAGATGTTACCCAAATCAGATAAACGATTGTTTTGCATAAAACACAACGATCAAAATACGTACACACGATTAACCCCTTTTACGTGTATTCATCACATCCGCCAAATGTCGGTGAACATTATTCTTCATCACTATTATCACATACCCACACAATATTATATTGATCCTACTCATGCTACCCATGCTACTTAATCAACACAACACCATAGAAGATAAAATGAATATCAACTTCAAAACCATGTCAAAAGTTTGTTCATTGATAGAAGAAAATCTGAGATCAAAGATGTGAAATGGTTTTGTCAAGACCCACAAACAAGCAATCAAAGATAATCAAACAATAGAGAATCCAAACTAGTTCACAAACATAAATTAGATGAAATACATAAGGTATCAAAATATTACAATCCAAACCCCAACAAGAGATTGAAGATCTTACCTCCTCCCTCTTAGGGTTTTGTGATTCTCTCTCTCAAATAGATGAAGATAAAATAAGTTCTGATGTCTAGAAATGGAAAAATTACAAGTTATGGAAGTTCTCCCCTTGTTCTAACCTAAAACGTAGTAAATATAGTACAAAAAGATGTTTTGTTTCCGCATGTTCTCCAGGCAAACAGGGTCATTCTCCAGGGGAACCAAATGAAACAAGGCACTTCAAAGTGCCTCCAGCAAGCAAACCGCCCTTCTGAATTATTGCACCTTCGCCAGGCGAAGGAATCATTCACCAGACAAACCTTCGCTGGCTTCACTCGCCATGCGAAGTTTATGTTGGATTGCTACTGGAATATCCAAAGACCCTTTGCCAGCTCCTTCGCTAGGCGAATGGTAGCGAAGCTTCACTGGAATCATTCGTCAGACGAACTTCATGCCCTTTTGGTCTGGGAGTTTAATTTGAATTACTCGCCCTGGCTCGCCAACACTCGTCGGGCGAACCTTCGCTGGCACTTGCTGAGCTTCACCAGGCGAACATGACAGATTCCAGCTTCTTCCAGCAGCTCTGATTTCGCCTAGTGAGCATGACAGCATTTTGGTGGTTTGCATATTATCTTGGTTTCCTTGCCCATTTCTTGTGTCTTACTCTTCACTTGTTTTGTGCCTAATTCCTGCACAATAACACATAAATCAAAGGTACCACGAGCTTTTCACACAATATTGCAAACCAAACAAAACAAGAGTGGTTTTCTACACTTAATTGACGAAAATGAGTGAAAAATGCCAACTTTTGATAGATCAAATAAGTGAAATTTCGCATCTAACAACTAGCCCCAACTAGCTTTTTGCTTGTCCTCAAGCAAAGTATGCCTCTGATTTCGCAACAATAGGATTTGCTCAAGACTAAAATTCACCCAAGAATGGATAAACTTGGCTCAAACACAAATGATGCAAACAAGCCATGGTTTCAAATGTTTAGGATCAAACAATGCACAAGAACTAAATTCTTAAAACAAACATTAAGCCATGTATCAATAAACAACTATATTTTTCATGAATGAATCACCCTATCTCTCCTCTTCGAATAAGGATTGAAGAAATTACGCGTTTGCAACTGCGGGGACAATTTCACTCAACTAACAAACGATTCCAATATCAATTCAATTCATACAAAATCTAACAATAAAAAGCGAAAATATGGAAGCAAGAAGATCACTAAGGTCTTTAAGGTTGTAGCTTGGTCGGGTTTACAAACAATGGACATCTCTAAGGCCATGGAAAATAAATTGCCGACGCAAAAGAGGCATTCACCGTACACGTTATTTACACATCTCAACTTTATTCCATTCATTTCTTAATTGCAAACCTTCACAAACCTTATTTCACAACTTATTCTTTCACTATTTTTCTTTTCCAAGCAAGCATTCTTTTTCTCATCTTTTTTTCTTTTCTTTTTTCATATTCACACAATTTTTTTTTGGTGCTTGCTTGAATTTTTCAAAAGTTGCAACAACCTACTATCTTCCTTTTTCATTCGCCCCGACTTCACTTTTACTCAACCCTCAAGTGAATGCTCTTAGCTTTTTATGGCAAAGAAGACAATTAAAAAAAATTCAAGGGTTCAATAAAAAAAATTTAGAATCTCACAAAATTAAAAATGAGATTCACATTGTTTTAGGCTCAAAGGGGTTAACGAGTTCTCTCTACTCACGGGTAAGTTGCATTTGGGACTGGTTGTGCTCAATAAAAACAAGTGCCTTGATCATTTCTAATGCTTCCACAAATTCACTATGATAACAAGATATATCATGAATCATACAAATCAACAAAGTTTATCTGAAATCCAGCATTTAGTAAACAATGGAAGCTTTCTCACAAATTGTGGTTTTTGGTCTTAAGTGAAACAATCATTCAAACAAGTTTCCAAAAGAACAAATTTCATTTGCACAAAGACTTAAGTTCTTAAGCATTCTAAAATTCTAAACGAAAGAGACCATGTACCTTGAAAACATTCACTTGTTTCATACTATCATCGCCATCCAAACTCGGTCGAAGCTTCAGTGAATACTTTTACACCGATAGCAACCACTCTAGAAGGAGTTTTCGTCATTCCTGAACACACTAGAAAAAATATAAAAAGAAACAAATATATACAAAATTTACAAAGCTTAAAAACATAGAACCGTTGCAATGTACTTCAAAATCTCAACACCAATCCCCGGCAACGGCGCCATTTTGTTAGAGCGGTAAAGCAACAAGCAAAAAATATGAAGTACCCAGTTTTCTCGTCTCCACAGGGATTAGTGCGATTTGAACGCCGTTCAATGATTTCCATATTTCTAAGCGTATTGTTAAAAAGGTTTAAGGAATCATAAATAAAAACAAGAAATATAAAATAAAGACTGAAATATAAACGGAGCCTTGTTGGGATTGGATTTCATCAATTGATAACATATGCATTCTTCTGATCAAATTAAACACATCGCAATCATTCGTCAAATATCCTCACGTATCACTCACGAAAAAGCTTATCTCTAACGCGACGTCGAGAAAACAACCATGTTGTCCCATTGGTGATCTCTCACCCAACAAAAACACAACACAGAGCATTAAGAACTGATACTCGCGCAAATGCAAAGCCTAAATCTATCTCTAGTATTTAGAACCTAACCGGTAATCATCCTAGATCCAGATCCGAAAAGTATATTTCTATCACTATTCAAATCAAAGATAAAGAAGTAAGCAAAGATGTTACCCAAATCAGATAAACGATTGTTTTGCATAAAACACAACGATCAGAATACGTACACACGATTAACCCTTTTTACATGTATTCATCACATCCGCCAAATGTCGGTGAACATCATTCTTCATCACTATTATCACATACCCACACAATATCATATTGATCCTACTCATGCTACCCATGCTACTTAATCAACACAACACCATAGAAGATAAAATGAATATCAACTTCAAAACCATGTCAAAAGTTTGTTCATTGATAGAAGAAAATCTGAGATCAAAGATGTGAAATGGTTTTGTCAAGACCCACAAACAAGCAATCAAAGATAATCAAACAATAGAGAATCCAAACTAGTTCATAAACATAAATTAGATGAAATACATAAGGTATCAAAAGATTACAATCCAAACCCCAACAAGAGATTGAAGATCTTACCTCATCCCTCTTAGGGTTTTTTGATTCTCTCTCTCAAATAGATGAAGAGAAAATAAGTTATGATGTCTAGAAATGGAAAAATTACAAGTTATGGAAGTTCTCCCCTTGTTCTAACCTAAAAAGCAGTAAATATAGTACAAAAAGATGTTCTGTTTCCGCCCGTTCTCCAGGCGAACAGGGTCATTCTCCAGGCGAACCAAATGAAACAAGGCACTTCAAAGTGCCTCCAGCAAGCAAACCGCCCTTCTGAGTTATTGCACCTTTGCTAGGCGAAGGAATCATTCACTAGGAAAACCTTCGCTGGCTTCACTCGCCATGCGAAGTTTATGTTGGTTTTCTACTGGAATATCCAAAGACCCTTCGCCAGCTCCTTCGCTAGGCTTATCGTAGCGAAGCTTCGCTGGAATCATTCGCCAGGCGAACTTCATGCCCTTTTTGTCTGGGAGTTTAATTTGAATTACTCACCCTGGCTCGCCAACACTCATCGGGTGAACCTTCGCTGGCACTCGCCGAGCTTCGCCAGGAGAACATGACAGATTCCAGCTTCTTCCAGCAGCTCTGATTTCGCCTAGTGAGCATGACAGCATTTTGGTGGTTTGCATATTATCTTGGTTTCCTTGCCCATTTCTTGTGTCTTACTCTTTACTTGATTTGTGCCTAATTCCTGCACAATAACACACAAATCAAAGGTACCAAGAGCTTTTCACACTATATTGCAAACCAAACAAAACAAGAGTGGTTTTCTACACTTAATTGACGAAAATGAGTGAAAAATGCCAATTTTTGATAGATCAAATAAGTGAAATTTCGCATCTAACAACTATCCCCAACTAGCTTTTTGCTTGTCCTCAAGCAAAGTATGCCTCACATTTCGCAACAAGAGGATTTGCTCAAGACTAAAATTCACCCAAGAATGGATAAACTTGGCTCAAACACAAATGATGCAAACAAGCCATGATTCAAATGTTTAGGATCAAACAATGCACAAGAACTAAATTCTTAAAACAAACATTAAGCCATGTATCAATAAACAACTATATTTTTCATGAATGAATCACCCTATCTCTCCTCTTCGAATAAGGATTGAAGAAATTACGCGATTGCAACCGCGGGGACAATTTCACTCAACTAACAAACGATGCCAATATCAATTCAATTCATACAAAATCTAACAATCAAAAGAGAAAATATGGAAGCAAGAAGCTCACTAAGGTCTTTAAGGTTGTAGCTTGGTCGGGTTTACAAACAATGGACATCTCTAAGGCCATGGCAAAGAAATTGCCGACGCAAAAGAGGTATTCACCGTACACGTTATTTACCCATCTCAACTTCATTCCATTCATTTTTTAATAGAAAACCTTCACAAACCTTATTTCACAACTTATTCTTTCAGTATTTTTCTTTTCCAAGCAAGCATTCTTTTTCTCATCTTTTTTTCTTTTCTTTTTTCATATTCACACAATTTTTTTTTGGTGCTTGCTTGAATTCTTCAAAAGTTGCAACAACCTACTATCTTCCTTTTTCATTCGCCCCGACTTCACTTTTACTCAACCCTCAAGTGAATGCTCTTAGCTTTTTATGGCAAAGAAGACAATTAAAACAAATTCAAGGGTTTAAGAAAAAAAATTTAGAATCTCACAAAATTAAAAATGAGATTCACATTGTTTTAGGCTCAAAGGGGTTAACGAATTCTCTCTACTCACGGGTAAGTTGCATTTGGAACTGGTTGTGCTCAATAAAAAAAAGTGCCTTGATCATCTCTAATGCTTCCACAAATTCACAATGATAACAAGATAAATCATGAATCATACAAATCAACAAAGTTTATCCGAAATCCAGCATTTAGTAAACAATGGAAGCTTTCTCACAAATTGTGGTTTTTGGTCTTAAGTGAAACAATCATTCAAACAAGTTTCCAAAAGAACAAATTTCATTTGCACAAAGACTTAAGTTCTTAAGCATTCTAAAATTCTAAACGAAAGAGACAATGTACCTTGAACACATTCACTTGTTTCATACTATCATCGCCATCCAAACTCGGTCGAAGCTTCAGTGAATACTTTTACACCGATAGCAACCACTCTAGAAGGAGTTTTTGTCATTCCTGAACACACTAGAAAAAACATAAAAAGAAACAAATATATATAAAATTTAGAAAGCTTAAAAACATAGAACCGTTGCAATGCACCTCAAAATCTCAACACCAATCCCCGGCAACGGCGCCATTTTGTTAGAGCGGTAAAGCAGCAAGCAAAAAATATTAAGTACCCAGTTTTGTCGTCTCCACAGGGATTAGTGCGATTAGAATGCCGTTCAATGATTTCCATATTTCTAAGCTTATTGTTCAAAAGGTTTAAGGAATCATAAATAAAAACAAGAAATATAAAATAAAGACTTAAATATAAACGGAGCCTTGTTGGGATTGGATTTCATCAATTGATAACATATGCATTCTTCTGATCAAATTAAACACATCGCAATCATTCATCTAATATCCTCACGTATCACTCACGACAAAGCTTATCTCTAACGCGACGTAGAGAAAACAACCATGTTGTCCCATTGGTGATCTCTCACCCAACAAAAACACAACACAGAGCATTAAGAACTGATACTCGCGCAAATGTAAAGCCTACATCTATCTCTAGTATTTAGAACCTAACCGGTAATCATCCTAGATCCAGATCCGAAAAGTATATTTCTATCAGGATTCAAATCAAAGATAAACAAGTAAGCAAAGATGTTACCCAAATCAGATAAACGATTGTTTTGCATAAAACACAACGATCAAAATACGTACACACGATTAACCCCTTTTACGTGTATTCATCACATCCGCCAAATGTCGGTGAACATTATTCTTCATCACTATTATCACATACCCACACAATATTATATTGATCCTACTCATGCTACCCATGCTACTTAATCAACACAACACCATAGAAGATAAAATGAATATCAACTTCAAAACCATGTCAAAAGTTTGTTCATTGATAGAAGAAAATCTGAGATCAAAGATGTGAAATGGTTTTGTCAAGACCCACAAACAAGCAATCAAAGATAATCAAACAATAGAGAATCCAAACTAGTTCACAAACATAAATTAGATGAAATACATAAGGTATCAAAATATTACAATCCAAACCCCAACAAGAGATTGAAGATCTTACCTCCTCCCTCTTAGGGTTTTGTGATTCTCTCTCTCAAATAGATGAAGATAAAATAAGTTCTGATGTCTAGAAATGGAAAAATTACAAGTTATGGAAGTTCTCCCCTTGTTCTAACCTAAAACGTAGTAAATATAGTACAAAAAGATGTTTTGTTTCCGCATGTTCTCCAGGCAAACAGGGTCATTCTCCAGGGGAACCAAATGAAACAAGGCACTTCAAAGTGCCTCCAGCAAGCAAACCGCCCTTCTGAATTATTGCACCTTCGCCAGGCGAAGGAATCATTCACCAGACAAACCTTCGCTGGCTTCACTCGCCATGCGAAGTTTATGTTGGATTGCTACTGGAATATCCAAAGACCCTTTGCCAGCTCCTTCGCTAGGCGAATGGTAGCGAAGCTTCACTGGAATCATTCGTCAGACGAACTTCATGCCCTTTTGGTCTGGGAGTTTAATTTGAATTACTCGCCCTGGCTCGCCAACACTCGTCGGGCGAACCTTCGCTGGCACTTGCTGAGCTTCACCAGGCGAACATGACAGATTCCAGCTTCTTCCAGCAGCTCTGATTTCGCCTAGTGAGCATGACAGCATTTTGGTGGTTTGCATATTATCTTGGTTTCCTTGCCCATTTCTTGTGTCTTACTCTTCACTTGTTTTGTGCCTAATTCCTGCACAATAACACATAAATCAAAGGTACCACGAGCTTTTCACACAATATTGCAAACCAAACAAAACAAGAGTGGTTTTCTACACTTAATTGACGAAAATGAGTGAAAAATGCCAACTTTTGATAGATCAAATAAGTGAAATTTCGCATCTAACAACTAGCCCCAACTAGCTTTTTGCTTGTCCTCAAGCAAAGTATGCCTCTGATTTCGCAACAATAGGATTTGCTCAAGACTAAAATTCACCCAAGAATGGATAAACTTGGCTCAAACACAAATGATGCAAACAAGCCATGGTTTCAAATGTTTAGGATCAAACAATGCACAAGAACTAAATTCTTAAAACAAACATTAAGCCATGTATCAATAAACAACTATATTTTTCATGAATGAATCACCCTATCTCTCCTCTTCGAATAAGGATTGAAGAAATTACGCGTTTGCAACTGCGGGGACAATTTCACTCAACTAACAAACGATTCCAATATCAATTCAATTCATACAAAATCTAACAATAAAAAGCGAAAATATGGAAGCAAGAAGATCACTAAGGTCTTTAAGGTTGTAGCTTGGTCGGGTTTACAAACAATGGACATCTCTAAGGCCATGGAAAATAAATTGCCGACGCAAAAGAGGCATTCACCGTACACGTTATTTACACATCTCAACTTTATTCCATTCATTTCTTAATTGCAAACCTTCACAAACCTTATTTCACAACTTATTCTTTCACTATTTTTCTTTTCCAAGCAAGCATTCTTTTTCTCATCTTTTTTTCTTTTCTTTTTTCATATTCACACAATTTTTTTTTGGTGCTTGCTTGAATTTTTCAAAAGTTGCAACAACCTACTATCTTCCTTTTTCATTCGCCCCGACTTCACTTTTACTCAACCCTCAAGTGAATGCTCTTAGCTTTTTATGGCAAAGAAGACAATTAAAAAAAATTCAAGGGTTCAATAAAAAAAATTTAGAATCTCACAAAATTAAAAATGAGATTCACATTGTTTTAGGCTCAAAGGGGTTAACGAGTTCTCTCTACTCACGGGTAAGTTGCATTTGGGACTGGTTGTGCTCAATAAAAACAAGTGCCTTGATCATTTCTAATGCTTCCACAAATTCACTATGATAACAAGATATATCATGAATCATACAAATCAACAAAGTTTATCTGAAATCCAGCATTTAGTAAACAATGGAAGCTTTCTCACAAATTGTGGTTTTTGGTCTTAAGTGAAACAATCATTCAAACAAGTTTCCAAAAGAACAAATTTCATTTGCACAAAGACTTAAGTTCTTAAGCATTCTAAAATTCTAAACGAAAGAGACCATGTACCTTGAAAACATTCACTTGTTTCATACTATCATCGCCATCCAAACTCGGTCGAAGCTTCAGTGAATACTTTTACACCGATAGCAACCACTCTAGAAGGAGTTTTCGTCATTCCTGAACACACTAGAAAAAATATAAAAAGAAACAAATATATACAAAATTTACAAAGCTTAAAAACATAGAACCGTTGCAATGTACTTCAAAATCTCAACACCAATCCCCGGCAACGGCGCCATTTTGTTAGAGCAGTAAAGCAACAAGCAAAAAATATGAAGTACCCAGTTTTCTCGTCTCCACAGGGATTAGTGCGATTTGAACGCCGTTCAATGATTTCCATATTTCTAAGCGTATTGTTAAAAAGGTTTAAGGAATCATAAATAAAAACAAGAAATATAAAATAAAGACTGAAATATAAACGGAGCCTTGTTGGGATTGGATTTCATCAATTGATAACATATGCATTCTTCTGATCAAATTAAACACATCGCAATCATTCGTCAAATATCCTCACGTATCACTCACGAAAAATCTTATCTCTAACGCGACGTCGAGAAAACAACCATGTTGTCCCATTGGTGATCTCTCACCCAACAAAAACACAACACAGAGCATTAAGAACTGATACTCGCGCAAATGCAAAGCCTAAATCTATCTCTAGTATTTAGAACCTAACCGGTAATCATCCTAGATCCAGATCCGAAAAGTATATTTCTATCACTATTCAAATCAAAGATAAAGAAGTAAGCAAAGATGTTACCCAAATCAGATAAACGATTGTTTTGCATAAAACACAACGATCAGAATACGTACACACGATTAACCCTTTTTACATGTATTCATCACATCCGCCAAATGTCGGTGAACATCATTCTTCATCACTAT
This sequence comes from Lathyrus sativus, assembly GCA_963859935.3. Lineage (NCBI taxonomy): Eukaryota > Viridiplantae > Streptophyta > Magnoliopsida > Fabales > Fabaceae > Lathyrus > Lathyrus sativus. Next base: position 444,887,575 of record OZ012739.1, on the reverse strand, counting down.
TATCACATACCCACACAATATCATATTGATCCTACTCATGCTACCCATGCTACTTAATCAACACAACACCATAGAAGATAAAATGAATATCAACTTCAAAACCATGTCAAAAGTTTGTTCATTGATAGAAGAAAATCTGAGATCAAAGATGTGAAATGGTTTTGTCAAGACCCACAAACAAGCAATCAAAGATAATCAAACAATAGAGAATCCAAACTAGTTCATAAACATAAATTAGATGAAATACATAAGGTATCAAAAGATTACAATCCAAACCCCAACAAGAGATTGAAGATCTTACCTCATCCCTCTTAGGGTTTTTTGATTCTCTCTCTCAAATAGATGAAGAGAAAATAAGTTATGATGTCTAGAAATGGAAAAATTACAAGTTATGGAAGTTCTCCCCTTGTTCTAACCTAAAAAGCAGTAAATATAGTACAAAAAGATGTTCTGTTTCCGCCCGTTCGCCAGGCGAACAGGGTCATTCTCCAGGCGAACCAAATGAAACAAGGCACTTCAAAGTGCCTCCAGCAAGCAAACCGCCCTTCTGAGTTATTGCACCTTTGCTAGGCGAAGGAATCATTCACTAGGCAAACCTTCGCTGGCTTCACTCGCCATGCGAAGTTTATGTTGGTTTTCTACTGGAATATCCAAAGACCCTTCGCCAGCTCCTTCGCTAGGCTTATCGTAGCGAAGCTTCGCTGGAATCATTCGCCAGGCGAACTTCATGCCCTTTTTGTCTGGGAGTTTAATTTGAATTACTCACCCTGGCTCGCCAACACTCATCGGGCGAACCTTCGCTGGCACTCGCCGAGCTTCGCCAGGAGAACATGACAGATTCCAGCTTCTTCCAGCAGCTCTGATTTCGCCTAGTGAGCATGACAGCATTTTGGTGGTTTGCATATTATCTTGGTTTCCTTGCCCATTTCTTGTGTCTTACTCTTTACTTGATTTGTGCCTAATTCCTGCACAATAACACACAAATCAAAGGTACCAAGAGCTTTTCACACTATATTGCAAACCAAACCAAACAAGAGTGGTTTTCTACACTTAATTGACGAAAATGAGTGAAAAATGCCAATTTTTGATAGATCAAATAAGTGAAATTTCGCATCTAACAACTATCCCCAACTAGCTTTTTGCTTGTCCTCAAGCAAAGTATGCCTCACATTTCGCAACAAGAGGATTTGCTCAAGACTAAAATTCACCCAAGAATGGATAAACTTGGCTCAAACACAAATGATGCAAACAAGCCATGATTCAAATGTTTAGGATCAAACAATGCACAAGAACTAAATTCTTAAAACAAACATTAAGCCATGTATCAATAAACAACTATATTTTTCATGAATGAATCACCCTATCTCTCCTCTTCGAATAAGGATTGAAGAAATTACGCGATTGCAACCGCGGGGACAATTTCACTCAACTAACAAACGATGCCAATATCAATTCAATTCATACAAAATCTAACAATCAAAAGAGAAAATATGGAAGCAAGAAGCTCACTAAGGTCTTTAAGGTTGTAGCTTGGTCGGGTTTACAAACAATGGACATCTCTAAGGCCATGGCAAAGAAATTGCCGACGCAAAAGAGGTATTCACCGTACACGTTATTTACCCATCTCAACTTCATTCCATTCATTTTTTAATAGAAAACCTTCACAAACCTTATTTCACAACTTATTCTTTCAGTATTTTTCTTTTCCAAGCAAGCATTCTTTTTCTCATCTTTTTTTCTTTTCTTTTTTCATATTCACACAATTTTTTTTGGTGCTTGCTTGAATTCTTCAAAAGTTGCAACAACCTACTATCTTCCTTTTTCATTCGCCCCGACTTCACTTTTACTCAACCCTCAAGTGAATGCTCTTAGCTTTTTATGGCAAAGAAGACAATTAAAACAAATTCAAGGGTTTAAGAAAAAAAATTTAGAATCTCACAAAATTAAAAATGAGATTCACATTGTTTTAGGCTCAAAGGGGTTAACGAATTCTCTCTACTCACGGGTAAGTTGCATTTGGAACTGGTTGTGCTCAATAAAAAAAAGTGCCTTGATCATCTCTAATGCTTCCACAAATTCACAATGATAACAAGATAAATCATGAATCATACAAATCAACAAAGTTTATCCGAAATCCAGCATTTAGTAAACAATGGAAGCTTTCTCACAAATTGTGGTTTTTGGTCTTAAGTGAAACAATCATTCAAACAAGTTTCCAAAAGAACAAATTTCATTTGCACAAAGACTTAAGTTCTTAAGCATTCTAAAATTCTAAACGAAAGAGACAATGTACCTTGAACACATTCACTTGTTTCATACTATCATCGCCATCCAAACTCGGTCGAAGCTTCAGTGAATACTTTTACACCGATAGCAACCACTCTAGAAGGAGTTTTTGTCATTCCTGAACACACTAGAAAAAACATAAAAAGAAACAAATATATACAAAATTTAGAAAGCTTAAAAACATAGAACCGTTGCAATGCACCTCAAAATCTCAACACCAATCCCCGGCAACGGCGCCATTTTGTTAGAGCGGTAAAGCAGCAAGCAAAAAATATTAAGTACCCAGTTTTGTCGTCTCCACAGGGATTAGTGCGATTAGAATGCCGTTCAATGATTTCCATATTTCTAAGCTTATTGTTCAAAAGGTTTAAGGAATCATAAATAAAAACAAGAAATATAAAATAAAGACTGAAATATAAATGGAGCCTTGTTGGGATTGGATTTCATCAATTGATAACATATGCATTCTTCTGATCAAATTAAACACATTGCAATCATTCGTCTAATATCCTCACGTATCACTCACGACAAAGATTATCTCTAACGCGACGTCGAGAAAACAACCATGTTGTCCCATTGGTGATCTCTCACCCAACAAAAACACAACACAGAGCATTAAGAACTGATACTCGCGCAAATGCAAAGCCTAAATCTATCTCTAGTATTTAGAACCTAACCGATAATCATCCTAGATCCAGATCCGAAAAGTATATTTCTATCACGATTCAAATCAAAATAAAGAAGTAAGCAAAGATGTTACCCAAATCAGATAAACGATTGTTTTACATAAAACACAACGATCAAAATACGTACACACGATTAACCCTTTTTACATGTATTCATCACATCCGCCAAATGTCGGTGAACATCATTCTTCATCACTATTATCACATACCCACACAATATCATATTGATCCTACTCATGCTACCCATGCTACTTAATCAACACAACACCATAGAAGATAAAATGAATATCAACTTCAAAACCATGTCAAAAGTTTGTTCATTGATAGAAGAAAATCTGAGATCAAAGATGTGAAATGGTTTTGTCAAGACCCACAAACAAGCAATCAAAGATAATCAAACAATAGAGAATCCAAACTAGTTCATAAACATAAATTAGATGAAATACATAAGGTATCAAAAGATTACAATCCAAACCCCAACAAGAGATTGAAGATCTTACCTCCTCCCTCTTAGGGTTTTGTGATTCTCTCTCTCAAATAGATGAAGAGAAAATAAGTTATGATGTCTAGAAATGGAAAATTACAAGTTATGGAAGTTCTCCCTTGTTCTAACCTAAAAAGCAGTAAATATAGTACAAAAAGATGTTCTGTTTCCGCCCGTTCGCCAGGGGAACAAGGTCATTCTCCAGGCGAACCAAATGAAACAAGGCACTTCAAAGTGCCTCCAACAAGCAAACCACCCTTCTGAGTTATTGCACCTTCGCCATGCGAAGGAAACATTCACCAGGAAAACCTTCGCTGACTTCACTCGCCATGCGAAGTTTATGTTGGTTTGCTACTCGAATATCTAAAGACCCTTCGCCAGCTCCTTCGCTAGGCGAATAGTAGAGAAGCTTCGCTGGAATCATTCGCCAGGCGAACTTCATGCCCTTTTGGTCTGGGAGTTTAATTTGAATTACTCACCCTGGCTCGCCAACACTCATCGGGCGAACCTTCGCTGGCACTCGCCGAGCTTCGCCAGGCGAACATCACAGATTCCAGCTTCTTCCAGCAGCTCTGATTTCGCCTAGTGAGCATGACAGCATTTTGGTGGTTTGCATATTATCTTGGTTTCCTTTCCCATTTCTTGTGTCTTACTCTTCACTTGTTTTGTGCCTAATTCCTGCACAATAACACACAAATCAAAGGTACCAAGAGCTTTTCACACTATATTGCAAACCAAACAAAACAAGAGTGGTTTTCTACACTTAATTGACGAAAATGAGTGAAAAATGCTAACAGTTGATAGATCAAATAAGTGAAATTTCGCATCTAACAACTAGCCCCAACTAGCTTTTTGCTTGTCCTCAAGCAAAGTAGGCCTCTCATTTCGCAACAAGAGGATTTGCTCAAGACTAAAATTCACCCAAGAATGGATAAACTTGGCTCAAACACAAATGATGCAAACAAGCCATGGTTCAAATGTTTAGGATCAAACAATGCACAAGAACTAAATTCTTAAAACAAACATTAAGCCATGTATCAATAAACAACTATATTTTTCATGAATGAATCACCCTATCTCTCCTCTTCGAATAAGGATTGAAGAAATTACGCGTTTGCAACCGCGGGGACAATTTCACTCAACTAACAAACGATGCCAATATCAATTCAATTCATACAAAATCTAACAATCAAAAGCGAAAATATGGAAGCAAGAAGCTCACTAAGGTCTTTAAGGTTGTAGCTTGGTCGGGTTTACAAACAATGGACATCTCTAAGGCCATGGAAAAGAAATTGCCGACGCAAAAGAGGTATTCACCGTACACGTTATTTACCCATCTCAACTTCATTCCATTCATTTCTTAATAGAAAACCTTCACAAACCTTATTTCACAACTTATTCTTTCAGTATTTTTCTTTTCCAAGCAAGCATTCTTTTTCTCATCTTTTTTTCTTTTCTTTTTTCATATTCACACAATTTTTTTTTGGTGCTTGCTTGAATTCTTCAAAAGTTGCAACAACCTACTATCTTCCTTTTTCATTCGCCCCGACTTCACTTTTACTCAACCCTCAAGTGAATGCTCTTAGCTTTTTATGGCAAAGAAGACAATTAAAACAAATTCAAGGGTTTAAGAAAAAAAATTTAGAATCTCACAAAATTAAAAATGAGATTCACATTGTTTTAGGCTCAAAGGGGTTAACGAATTCTCTCTACTCACGGGTAAGTTGCATTTGGAACTGGTTGTGCTCAATAAAAACAAGTGCCTTGATCATTTCTAATGCTTCCACAAATTCACAATGATAACAAGATAAATCATGAATCATACAAATCAACAAAGTTTATCCGAAATCCAGCATTTAGTAAACAATGGAAGCTTTCTCACGAATTATGGTTTTTGGTCTTAAGTGAAACAATCATTCAAACAAGTTTCCAAAAGAACAAATTTCATTTGCACAAAGACTTAAGTTCTTAAGCATTCTAAAATTCTAAACGAAAGAGACCATGTACCTTGACAACATTCACTTGTTTCATACTATCATCGGCATCCAAACTTGGTCGAAGCTTCAGTGAATACTTTTACACCGATAGCAACTACTCTAGAAGGAGTTTTCGTCATTCCTGAACACACTAGAAAAAACATAAAAAGAAACAAATATATACAAAATTTAGAAAGCTTAAAAACATAGAACCGTTGCAATGCACTTCAAAATCTCAACACCAATCCCCGGCAACGGCGCCATTTTGTTAGTGCGGTAAAGCAGCAAGCAAAAAATATTAAGTACCCAGTTTTGTCGTCTCCACAGGGATTAGTGCGATTTGAACGCCGTTCAATGATTTCCATATTTATAAGCTTATTGTTCAAAAGTTTTAAGGAATCATAAATAAAAACAAGAAATATAAAATAAAGACTAAAATATAAACGGCGCCTTGTTGGGATTGGATTTCATCAATTGATAACATATGCATTCTTCTGATCAAATTAAACACATCATAATCATTCGTCTAATATCCTCACGTATCACTCACGACAAAGCTTATCTCTAACGCGACGTCGAGAAAACAACCATGTTGTCCCATTGGTGATCTCTCACCCAACAAAAACACAACACAGAGCATTAAGAACTGATACTCGCGCAAATGCAAAGCCTAAATCTATCTCTAGTATTTAAAACCTAACCGGTAATCATCCTAGATCCAGGTCCGAAAAGTATATTTCTATCACGATTCAAATCAAAGATAAACAAGTAAGCAAAGATGTTACCCAAATCAGATAAACGATTGTTTTGCATAAAACACAATGATCAAAATATGTACACACGATTAACCCTTTTTACATGTATTCATCACATCCGCCAAATGTCAGTGAACATCATTCTTCATCACTATTATCACATACCCACACAATATCATATTGATCCTACTCATGCTACCCATGCTACTTAATCAACACAACACCATAGAAGATAAAATGAATATCAACTTCAAAACCATGTCAAAAGTTTGTTCATTGATAGAAGAAAATCTGAGATCAAAGATGTGAAATGGTTTTGTCAAGACCCACAAACAACCAATCAAAGATAATCAAACAATAGAGAATCCAAACTAGTTCACAAACATAAATTAGATGGAATACATAAGGTATCAAAATATTACAATCCAAACCCCAAGAAGAGATCGAAGATCTTACCTCCTCCCTCTTAGGGTTTTGTGATTCTCTCTCTCAAATAGATGAAGAGAAAATAAGTTCTGATGTCTAGAAATGGAAAAATTACAAGTTATAGAAGTTTTCCCCTTGTTCTAACCTAAAAAGCAGTAAATACAGTACAAAAAGATATTCTGTTTCCGCCCGTTCGCCAGGAAAACAGGGTCATTCGCCAGGCGAACCAAATGATACAAGGCACTTCAAAGTTCCTCCAGCAAGCAACCCGCCCTTCTGAGTTATCGCACCTACGCCAGGCGAAGGAATCATTCGCCAGGCAAACCTTCATTGGCTTCACTCGCCAGGCGAAGTTTATGTTGGTTTGCTACTGGAATATCCAAAGATCCTTTGCCAGCTCCTTCGCTAGGCGAATGGTAGCGAAGCTTCGCTGGAATAATTCGCTAGGCGAACTTCATGCCCTTTTGGTCTGGGAGTTTAATTTGAATTACTCGTCGGGCGAACCTTCGTTGGCACTCGTTGAGCTTCGCCAGGCGAACATGACATATTCCATCTTCTTCCAGCAACTCTGATTTCGCCTAGTGAGCATGACAACATTTTGGTGGTTTGCATATTGTCTTGGTTTCCTTGCCCATTTATTGTGTCTTACTCTTCACTTGTTTTGTGCCTAATTCCTACACAATAACACACAAATCAAAGGTACCAAGAGCTTTTCACACTGTATTGCAAACCAAACAAAACAAGAGTGGTTTTCTACACTTAATTGACGAAAATGAGTGAAAAATGCCAACTTTTGATAGATCAAATAAGTGAAATTTGGCATCTAACAACATGCTCACATGTGCTAACCCACTTCTCTGGGGACCTTCAACTTCTTTGATGAGGATATCAACCCTTGGATACTTGAATGAAGACTCTTGAATAGCCTTTTACTCTATGATAGCCCTTGACCTCCTGCATACACGTCAATGCAATGCATATGCTAATGTTATGTTGAATGCAATGAAACATAAGCTAGGTATAAAAAGGTGAGCCAAATTTTGGGGTGCAACAGGTGCCCCTATTCAAACGGCTTGGACCTGACTGGGTGAGAAGCAAACGGCTCTTAAACAATCATTCTAAAAGACGGTTGTCGCTACTGCGAAAATCGGCGTCGGCTGAACAGAAGAGTCGCCACCGTGCGTTATTTATCCCAAAGGAGGGAAAGGAAACGCTCGAGGTAAACCTACCGCGAAGACGGGAAAGGAATTGTCATCGCAACCAAATCCTGGATTCGGGAGTCGGTTACGCAAGGGGAAGGTATTAGCACCCCTCACGTCTGTCGTACTCGACGGGATCCACGCTTGTTTTCTAGTACGGATTGTTATTTCTATCTAAACTAAGGGTTAAGGGTTAAAAAGAAAGAAAGGGACTCGGCAAAGTATCGCACTTTATGCCTACGTATTCCCGTCTGGAACGAGAAATCAGAGTCAACGTAGTTCGCCTACCTACGGGAAAGGAGGGGAAGGTTGCTCGCTAGGATATTGCATCCTATGCCTACGTACTTTCATACAGCATGAAAGATCAGAGCAAACGTAGTTCGGGCTACGCACAACACAAGTCTGTTTTGATTGCTTTTATCTCCTTCTAAAAAAGGGTTTTTCTGATTAACAGTCCAAGCGGACAAAAATGACGTTTTGATGAGTTCACATTCTTTTACGGAAGAAGTGTCTTTTATTGTGTTTGAAATATTTATTGTGTTTTTCTGTTTGTTTTGAGAAAGAAGAGACAGAACTCTAACCTACGGTTGAAAAGGGAATCAAACTAACCTAATGTTATCATGCATGGGTTAATACCTAATGTCTATCATGTTCCTCTCTTGCACAGAGAGAAACAGAGATCCTAAGGGAATAGACGGAAACAGAAACAATAGCATATATACAATAAAGCAGTAAAATGCATGGATGCAACAATACAAGCGAGGCAAGGGAGTCCCACTCAACCTCGAACCTAGAAAACAACAGGCAAAAGCGAACAAAATTCGCTTTCAACCTAACAGATTAAAGGGCAAGCAATACAGTCAGAGAAATTCAAACAATACACCAAGAATTATAAACAGCAAAAATAAACAGCCAACAACAGTCTTCATCAACATCTGCCTTCAAGTCAGGTCTCTATCTTCAATCTCTCAGGGCTTTTCTTCAAGTCTCACTCTCCAAGATGAGAAACAGTTAAGAGGATGAACTGGAATGTTAAACAGTTAGTTGACCACCAAAGGCGGCAAACAGACTGTTAACAATAGGTAGAAGGTTTCTCTCAAGAGTTCTATCTCTTAGACACTGTCACCAAGCCTTCCAAAGGAAGGGGGTGAATGTCCTAGAGAGACTCTGCATCATAGAGAGGGATGGAGGCAAACAAGACCTTCCATGCTTGTGAATCAAGTTGCTATTCTAGAGCTCTACCTAACTCCTAGATCCTATAACCTTCAACGGCTGCCAGCAAGGTACACTCTTCATCAACTCTGGAAATTGGTCTTCATTCTCTTAGTCTTCAATGGGCTTCATCAACACAGTCTTCAGCTCAAACCCAAACCCCAAGCAGGCCCAATACCCCACACAGTCAAACAGATAACCCTAGAGAGGGCACACCACACAATCAATCAATTACAAGCATGTACTAATAATATTAATAGAATAGGGGAAGTCTAACATTTTCTAAGGGATCTATTATTTGCCCTCAATACCCCTATAGTCCCATCACTTAATTTGCCCTAAAGAAACCCAAAATAAATTGCTTTGTTAGACCTATATTATATTCACAACCCTAAATGATTAGCCTAATGTTTTCTAACTAAACTACCTAAAATAAATCCTAAAAAAATGGTATAAAAATCAAGGGGGCACCTAATATATGTATTTAGTTATACTAAAAAAATTAGCCTAAAAAAATTGTGGGAAATACCTAAAAGAAAATCTACAAATACTATATACAAACTAAAAGTATTAAAAAGGCATTAAAAGAGAAAATATGCAAAAAATATTAAAAGAAAATAAAATGGAAATTTTATTACATGATATTTTTATACACAGAAATATGAAAATGGTAAAAAAAACAACCAATCAAAAATATGGAATTTTCAATTTATTATGAATTTTCAAACAATTAAGAAAATAAAGGAAATCAAAATGAAGTAAAATGAGCTAGGGGTGCAGTTAGTAATAAAATGCATTAGAAAATGGATGATGGGCCCAGACTGGGGGTGCGCGTAGCAAGGCGCGCCTGGGCCCAGATTTAAAACAAAATTAATCAGAAAACCAAAAGAAAAAAAAACGCGCGCGGTGCAAATAGCAGTAAAAAACAGTTCAATTCGTTGGGCCTGGTGAAGTGGGGGTGCGAAAAAGAAAGATCATTAAGCCCAATGTTGACTATTAATGAAACGCTGAGTTTCATTAAACTCAGCTTCCCTCCATTTCTCAATTAAATGTGAGCCGTCAGATGTGAGTCTTGGTCAATAGTCTGTGAATGATCCAACGCATGCCAAGTCGTCTTCCCCAATGAGCTAGGGTTTATGCCATGAACTCCATGAACGAGCCTTGTTGCACCAGACTTCAACACACTCATACAGCTTCGTTTCTCCATAAAATTCAAATCCGTAAAAAGCAAAGATGTTCTATTTCTCGAGCAGAATACAACCACGGTCTTGGTTGACACTAGAACGCCCTAGAACGAGAAACCCGATAGCAACCTCACCATTAATACTCAAACTTCCACTCTCATATTTATCTGGTTTCTTGATAACAGAATGATCCTCTCTTATCGCTGATTACTCTAGGACAAATAACTAATGCTAACACTCTAAATTAAGAGAGTTCTAAGCCCAAACAGTTGGTGTGCTCCAATGTCAACCTTCACCAAATTCAGTCAAAATCTCCAGAATTGTTCATCTAACCACCTAGATCATTCTTATCCTAACCAATCTACATCATGCTAACTAAATCAAGCTAATTCGAAGAAGATACTAACCTGGTAGAAATCTGAAAACAGATGGTGAAGTTCTTGGATTCACAGCTAGCAATGCTCTAGGATTGATCAATGGAGGTGGATCTTGATACTGTATGCAGCAACTCTTGCTCAAATGCCTTGGATTGCCATAACCAACTCTTCTTGCACTTTGGATGATGAACTTGCAACACACAATTATGGCTTCAATACACTCAGATCTTGCTTGTGATGTGATCAATGATGATCATGGAGTATGGTAGGATCAATAATTTTGCAGAATGATGAAGAATTGGGAGAGTTTGAATGAATTTGCAAAAATGCAAGAGAGAGTGAAACTATGTGTTTTGGATCAAAATGAAGTGCAACCCTGCATTGAATGAGCTCTAGGGTTTATATAGATGCCCATGGAATCATCTAGAAATTGCTGGAAGTTCCTTGTACACAAATCCCTTGTGATTTGGCATATGTTACTTTAATCATAAGCAAGCCATGATAACTCTCCAATTTTGAACTAAACTCAAAAATCCAATATTTCCAATGGTCTCAAAACATTATTTCCAATCAAAATGACCTATAATTTCATCCCATTTGGACATGTATTGCAAAATCTCATTTTTTAAGTCACTTTTATTCATTAAATTCACCTTTATTTGACCAAATTTGCAAACTTGAGCTATGAGCATTCTCCAACTTCCATGACCACTTTACTAGACTCAAAATGTCATTTGGAACAACTTTGATGTTGTGAAGTTTTTCATTTGAAGCTTCCTTGCATGATTTTTAGGCATATGCTTGAAAGGACCCATAATTTCCAAATGACCAAAATACCCTTTTCTTGCCAAAGTCATAAGTAGAGTTCCACAAATCAGATGAAGGCATACTATACCTTTATAGAAATCTAAGATCATGAGGAACAACTTTCATGTTGACCAGAAATCCATTTGAAAGCTCCTTGAGGGGTAAACGTTGCTTGGAAGTCAAGTAACTTTCACAGACAAAATTTCAGATGTCTCAGATGACCTGTAACTCGCAAGAACCATAACTTGAGTTCTATAGATCTCCTTGATGTCTTCCACCACTAAAATTAAAGGTCTTGAGATCCTCTACAAGTTTCATGTTGGCCAAGGATCCATTTGAAGCTTGCATTTTGAATTATCTTGCTTGGAAGTTTGACCTAAACCAGGGGATTTTACACAGAAACCCTAATTTAGAAACCTCTCTTCCTCTTGATTTCTCTTGATCTCTTCTTGGAACAACACCACATCCATATCTACATGTCAAATTATGAACCCCACATCTTTCAAATAGACCTTGATGCCCTTCAATCAAGCATTTGACCTAGGGTTGACCCAGAGTTGACCCAGATGAAACCCTAGTTGACTATCTTCAACTGCAGCTCTTGCAATCACACCAATGACTTGTCTCACTTTCAAAATGACCCTGTAGGTCCTCCATGATGTCTATATACCCTCCATGCTCAATTCACAGCTCACAACTTCTTTGATGATCTTCAAATACACTCAAGATAGGAGATAGATCCACTGCTTGATCCACTGACTTCTTAGATTTCAATTTCTTTCTGATGACTTGGCTAAGATTGAATTTGAATAAGAAACTCTTGATATGCCCATAGGGATAAAAATTGCATTTGGTCCCTTGTTGAATGGCTTGCCTATGCTATGTTATGCAGATGAATTAATTATGTACATGACCTAATATGCAAATACTAATGCAATTGAAACATAAACCAAATGAAGTAGGTTGAGCAAATTTTAGGGTGCAACAGCTGCCCCTATTCAAGCGACTTGAACCCGACTGTGTGAAGCGCAAACGGCCTTCAAACATTCGAGGTACGAGACGGTTGAATACTACGAACCCGGAAATTTGCCAACCGCAGAAATAAACTGCACCACTGTTTGGGGAACGACATCCACCAACTGAATCTGGTTGTTACGGCAACAACTGATCCGACGTCTGATAATTCTGATTTCAACTTCAACCACCTATGTAACGCCACAGGTACTGAACACTTTTCACAAAACACCTCTGTCCACAACTGGACTAACCTTATCAACACAAGAAGAGAGATAAATTCGTCAACACGAATAGAGATTTTGTTGTCACAGGAGTAACCTTGTCCACATCTGGACCCAAATTTTGCCAAATCACGAATAAACACAAATCTGTCCACGTCAGGACTCACATCACGGAAAAATCCCGGCGCTTTCGCTGGGGAAACATTACTGTCTAATCACAGGAAACTCCATCCGTCTATCCATACGGGCAAATCATCTGTCTAAACACAAGAAACTTCATCCGCCTATCCATACGGGAAAATCATCTGCCTAAACACAGGAAACTTCATCCGCCTATCCATACGGGAAAATCATCTGCCTAAACACAGGAAACTTCATCCGCCTATCCATACGGGAAAATTTTGTCATTATTGCGGGGAAATGACTCTGCCACCACTGCGGGTACGTACTCTGCCAAATACAGGAAAATAATTCCGCCTTTGCTACGGGTAAACACTCTGTCAAATACAGGAAAATAACTCTGCCTCTGCTACGGGTAGATACTCTGTCAAATACAGGAAAATAACTCCGCCTTTGCTACGGGTAAACACTCTTCCAAATACAGGAAAATAACCCCGCCTCTGCTACGGGTAGATACTCTGCCAAATACAGGAAAATATCTCCGCCTCTGCTACGGGTAACACTCTGCCAAATACAGGAAAATAACCCCGCCTCTGCTACGGGTAATACTCTGTTAAATACAGGAAAATAACTCCGCCTCTGTTACGGGTAATACTCTGATACAGCTTTTCTGCCTATCTTTGCAGCAACTAGCTCCATCAATCACACAATATGTGTCTAGTCTTCCAATTTTCAGTGCTGACATGACAGCAAATCCGATAAGGACTCTACTGGGGATTTTTTGAATCCACACTGCCAAGCAACTATTTTAACATAGGCGCCAACTTCCAAAAATCGATTCACGAAATCTTTTGATGCTGTCACAATAACAACCTTGAAGAAATACTCCGCAGGAGGGGTAAGAGAAACTTAAACAAACAACTCTGTGGGGAATAATGCCACGATTGACATTATCATTACATGTCTCACGCCGAGATCTTGAATGTTTGACAACTAATTTGAGCAAGAGCTCTCTCCACCTGCATGGGGAACAATACTTGAAAACAAACGGTTAACCAACCTAGTTTATGTTTCAACATGCATATGTTTGACAATGACGCAATGCTCCATTCGACATGGAAATGCTACGCGTTTTTATTTGGTAGATGCAATTATGACACTATATGCCAATGCAGATGCAGGCTCGAACTGCCGGGATACAAAAAAACGCTTCAGCAAAATAAATGCTGAAGATAATGCCAACTCCGCTGGGGATAACCGGGTGCCACAAAATTATTCCAGCAGAATAAATGCTGGAAGAGTGAAGCCCGCTTCGCCGAGGAATAGCTGAATGCGCCAATCATGATTGGACTTCTTGCTAGGGAGTGAACGGGTATCACACGGTATTCCGGCAAAATAAATGCCAGGACAAACAGCCAACTCTGCCGCAAAGAGTTTTGCTCTTCGAGTTCCACTGGGAGGAAGGAAAACACTTGCTGGAAAGAGAACTCCGCTGGGGACGAAACGACTCTCTTGGGGAAAATCAACCGTCTCCGCTGGGGGAGAGTAAATGACCCTACTGGGAAGGGTAAACTGTCTAAGTACAACTCACGAGTTGGAAATGTTAATCTTCTGAGGCTAAACCACTCTGCTCGGGATGGGGGAATCCTCTTCGGGGGACACCACACTGTCTGAATACAGCCTTCGATCTTGGAATCGTCAATTCTACTGAGAGTAAACGACCTTGCTGGAGAACGTCCCTCGGATAAGCTACGACTAGCTGGGGAATTTGATCCTTCTTTGGTAAGGAACACTGTCATCTCAGAAGCGCGACCTGCGTAGGGATCGAGTCTTTCGTTACGAGCTTCTGGTCAGTACTGCAATCTTTTGATCGTCCACTTCATACGGCTACGAACCCTGCAACACCACAAACAAGACAAGACAAGTCTATGCAACCGAATCTATTCAGGTTAGTGTTAGTGACATTATTTTCAGTTAATTCAAAGTTTTAGCAATTATTGGCAAGGGCCAGCGACGTTATACACTTGCTAGTTTTATTAAACCTCGGCGTTGTCATGTACAAAACAGTAAAGAACCAGCATCAAATACTGAATAACATGTTTTATTGATTGGGCCCCTAAATGGGCGGAGTTTTGTACACGGGATGTAACTCCTGAAAAGAGGAAGCTACGCACAACAAATATACAAGTATGCGCCAGAAGCATAAATATAATGACAAATCAAATTTGTACACATGTCGGCAACGGGATGCAGACGAACATCATTAGCTGATCCTCCTATGACTCGCCCGACTCTAGTGCTTTCTCAATATTCACACTTCCGAAGAGATTGTATCCGATAATCGACCCCTCAGGTATATTCTCCCGCACCAATGCGCTCCGCAGTATCAAATTCGGACCGCAGTCATTTGCTTTTCAAATCCCTAACTTTTGCGTGAACCGCCCTTTACGGGTTTTCAGTTCACCGGGATACCCTTTTTTGACGAAGCCGCCCAGTGTAGGTTTTCAACTTCGCGGGTGTACATTTTTTTCAATTTTATCCCTAACTTTTTCCCAAACCTTTCATTGTGTTTTTGGTTCGCCAGGATGCCCCATTTTTGCCTGGACTCTCTTTTTTCTGTCCAGCGGGTCAATTTCAAGCAAAGTATTTTTAACTGCGTCCGAATTCACAGGCGACGTAAAGTCTTCACCGTCCATGGTGGACAACAACAAAGCTCCTCCTGAAAAGACTTTTCTGACAACGTATGGCCCTTCGTAGTTGGGGGTCCACTTGCCCCTGTGATCTGCCTGTGGCGGGAGAATCCTCTTTAGCACAAGGTCGCCCATCTGAAAGCTCCAAGGATGTATCTTCTTATCATATGCTTTCTTCATTCGGCTCTGGTACAAACAACCGTATGCTAGAGAAGCTAGCCTCTTCTCATCCATTAAACTCAGCTAGTTCAACCTGTCCTTCACCCATTCTGCCTCGTCTAATTGGACATCTCGTAATACTCTTAGGGAAGGAATCTCGACTTCCAATGGTAACACTGCTTCCATTCCATATACCAACGAGAACGGGGTTGCCCCGGTTGATGTGCGTACCGTCGTACGATAACCGTGCAAGGCAAAAGGTAGCATCTCGTGCCAATCCTTATAGGTCACCACCATCTTCTGAACAATCTTCTTTATATTCTTATTGGCCGCTTCAACAGCGCCATTCATCTTGGGTCGGTAAGGGGAGGAGTTGTGATGCTCAATCTTAAAACTCTGACACAGCTCCTTCATTATTTTGTTATTTAGGTTCGAACCGTTGTCAGTAATTATCCGCTCGGGGATCCCATATCTGCAAATGATATCTCTCTTGATGAATCTGGCTACCACCTGCTTAGTCACATTTGCATAAGATGCCGCTTCCACCCATTTAGTAAAATAATCGATCGCTACTAGAATGAACCGGTGTCCGTTAGAAGCCGTCGGCTCGATCTTTCCAATCATATCGATTCCCCACATCGAGAATGGCCATGGTGACGATATCACGTTCAGAGGACTCAGAGGTACATGGATCTTATCTGCATAGATTTGGAACTTATGACATCTCTTCGCAAACTTGAAACAATCAGTTTCCATAGTCATCCAGTAATAACCTGCCCGCAGCATCTTCCTCGTCATAGCATGCCCACCAGCATGTGTACCAAACGTACCCTCATGTATTTCCTCCATGAGCAGCTTCGCCTCTTTCTCGTCTACACAACGTAGTACCACCAAGTCGTGATTTCTCTTGTATAGAACACCGTCTGGATTCAGATAGAAATTACCCGCCAATCTCCTGAGAGTCTTCTGATCATGACTAGATGCCCCAGCCGGATACTCTTTATTTTTCAGGAAATTAAGGATATAAAAATACCACGGTTTATTACCAGATGCTTCGTCAATGGCAAACACGAAGGCAAGTCTGTCAAGCCGAGAGATAACAATTTTGGGAGCCTCATTCCAGAAGTTGACTTTGTACATGGAAGACAAAGTGGCCAGGGCGTCAGCCATCTGATTCTCTGCTCGCGGTACATGATGCAATTCAACCTTGTCAAAGAAAGGAAACAATCTCCTCGCGTAGTTCATGTACGGTATCAAATTGGGCTGACGTGTCTCCCATTCTCCTTTTATTTGATTCACCACCAGAGCTGAGTCTCCGTATACATCCAGATTTTTGATTCGCAAATCAATGGCTTCTTCAAGCCCCATGATACAAGCTTCGTATTCGGCTTCATTATTGGTAACTGGAAAGGTCAATCGAGCAGTAAACGGGATGTGCGACCCGTGTGGAGTAGTGATGATTGCCCCTATTCCGCTACCGTAGGCGTTTACAGCTCCGTCAAAGATCAACTTCCATTTGGAGCCCAATTCTGGTCCTTCGTCTGGCAACGGCTCTTCACAATCTTTCATCTTTAGGTACATGATATCCTCGTCAGGAAAATCAAACCTCATCGATTGGTAATCCTCAATAGGCTGCTCTGCCAAGTACTCAGACAATACACTCCCCTTTATAGCCTTCTGCGAGACATATTGGATGTCATATTCGGTCAAAACCATCTGCCAACGGGCAATTCTCCCCGATAATGCCTGCTTTTCGAATACATATTTGATAGGATCCATCTTCGAGATGAGCATGGTTGTATGATTCAGCATGTATTGCCTCAACCGTTTGGCGGCCCAGGCTAGCGCGCAACAAGTTTTTTCAAGCATTGAATATCGAGATTCACATTCAGTAAACTTCTTACTCAAGTAGTATATCGCATGCTCTTTTCTTCCTGTCTCGTCGTGTTGACCGAGAATACAATCCATACTTCCCTCAAGAACTGTCAAATACATAATCAAGGGTCTCCCTGCCACTGGGGGTATCAAAATAGGAGGCTCCTGCAAATACTGTTTTATTTTATTGAACGCCTTTTGACAATTTTCATTCCATGTTACAGCTTGGTCTTTTTTCAACAGCTTAAATAATGGCTCACACGTAGCCGTTAGGTGAGATATGAACCGTGCGATGTAGTTCAACCTCCCTAAAAACCCGCTGTTGCGGTGGAAATAGGATCACAAACTATTAATGAGTTTGAATCGTAATTCAATTCACAACCGCTCTTTGATTTATCCGAAGGAAAAGGTCAAAAGAGGGAAAACCTATTTTGCATCGTAAACACAATGCGGGGAAAGATCTAGGGTTCGGGGGTTGGTTAAATTTAGGGAAGGTATTAGCACCCTAAACTTCTGTAGTACTCTACAGGAACCTTTTGTTCAAATGTTTACTATTTGCTTTATTTATTTGCTTAAGGTATATGTACAAAAGGATTAAAAGTGAGAAAAAAGACCTAAGGGGTTAATTCTAAGTTTACTCGGCAAGACATCGCATCTTGTGCCTACGTATCCTTACGGGAGTGGAATCAGAGTAATCGTAGTTCCCCTCAAAAGGGAGGTTAGAGACTTCTTGACTGTGGTCAAGGTCTCAAGGGGAATAAACGCATCTTAAGGACACGCTTACGTGGAGTGTAGAAACTCCAAATCTCTACGTTGAATTGTTAAGTTGTAATTAGGGTTAAATTAGGTTAGGGATTCCACGGCGGGAAACCCTAAAATGAGCGCGGCGGCTCTTTGACCTAATGCTAGGGGTAAAATTGTAATTTTGCTTGCGGCGAGGCATTTGTGAAAATTAGGGTTTGTAGGGTGAAAGGGTTGAAAGTGAGGATTATTGACACGGAAGTCAAAAGCTAGACCTAATTCCTTCGGCAGTGTGTGCAATGTGACAGAAATATTGATGAAGGTGCGAGATAATTGAATTGCAAACAGGGAATAAAAACAGAAGTTGAAGTCATGCAAACAGAAATTTAAAGGCAGAAATTTAAAGCGCGATTATTAGATTCGCGGGGTTACATATGAGAAGCAGTAATGAAATTTAAATAAACCAAACAGGCAGGAAGAGCTGCAAATGATGAACACTGTCAATAAGCAAGATTAAACGGCAATTGGACAAGTCAGGAAAAAAGGTGTAATATTGAAGACTTTTGTCATTTTTGAAAGGAATGTTAAATGAATCTATATATATATAAAAAAAATGAGTAATGCTAAAAGAAAATATTAAATTTAATCTTGAAAAAGGATTTTAACTTAGATATTTTAAAAAAGATTTTTTTGTTATTTATTGAAAAAGTTTTTATTTATTATATGGAAAGAAGTTTTTTATTCTATTTTCTTATAAAAAGGTTTTTTTTTAAAATTTAATTTATTTTTAATATTTTCACAAAAAGGTTTTTATATTATAGGATAAAATGGTAAAAAAACAATTTAAAATAATAAAACAATTTTTTAAAGAAAAGAAAAAAAGGAGTTAGTGTTAAAAAACAAAAATAAAAACAATTTAACAAGAAAAAAAGATGGGTTGGGCCGGTAACCACACCCGGACCCAACCCGGTTGGATTAACTAAAAACACTTAGGGTTCCCAGAACCCTAATGTCCTTGCGGCGCCGTTTACATCTTCTTCTTCTCTCTCGCCTTTCTTCTTTCTCGCGGCTATGATCCTCTCCAGTCTTCTTCATTCCTGAAACAAACATGAAACTTGTAATAAAAAAACGTCCCGTGGCTTACATTTAAAGAGAAACCGGCCGATGATGGTGTGAACTGAGGCCAAAAACGGGAGCTTGCCCGTCGTTTGGTTAAACGGCGTCGGTGGTCCCTCGTTTCGAATCCTTCGTGACCGATAATGGATGATACACGGTGTATGTTGGGTGGTGCGTTTGAACGATGATGACGAAAGGTCCTTCGTCTGAGTTCGCGGCCGTTAGGGTTTCGTTCGTTAGCGTTCGCTTGCGATCTCCGTTAGGGTTTGTGATCGTGGTTCCTCTCTCTCTCGCGGCTACCCGTTAGGGTTTTCGCGATGGTGGTTCCTCTCTCTCTCGCGGCTACCCGTTAGGGTTTTCTCACAGGTGAAATTGTTCCTTTATATCTTTTCTTTTTGGGCCTTGGATGTTGTTGGATTTACGTTACTCTTGGCTGAGATTTGATTTCAAATGATTTTGTTTGATTTGATTTTGTTTGGTTTTTCAGATTGAGTTCCAATGGGATGCTTTCTGATACTGATTGAACCCTGTTTCCTCTTTTAGAATTTGATTGGGATTTTGGTGAGATTGGATTTCGTTTTTCTGATATGTTTGATCTCATCTGATTTGAACCTTCCTTTTTCAGGATTCCCTATGGATTCGCTCGGACTGTTTGATATCTGAACTGATCTCGAACTGATTTGTTTGACTTCATCTGAACTGACTCGTTTTCGATTTGTTTGATTTTTGATGCAGCTCAGATTCTTTTCCTCTTCTGCTTTCAGAGAGGGCTGATACCACGGCTTTGGTCGAGTCAGAATTGCCGGGAAAGGTATACGGCGGTGATGACAACATTGTCTGAGCCTGATGAGGGAACCTCTTTGATGAGGCCTCGGTTGCCTTCGAGATTGGTTGGTTTCGATGCTTGGTTGCTTTTGACAGTGCTGTGTTCTTTTGAACAGGGTTTCCGGGCTCGTGAACTGATATGGTTTTGTGACCTGTTTTATTTCTGAACTGATGTGTTTGGATACGAGTTTTGTCTCGTGATAACCTAACCTGTTTCAACTCTTAATCCTCAGGTCCGCTGCTTGTACCCAACTGCGACGTTTAAACTTTCTGTTTCTTGATTCTTAGGGCAATGATGCTCTGACTGAGCCCTTCGGAGAAGACGCTATGATCTCATGTTTGTTGCTCGTGTTGTGAGCAGAATGGCATCTGGTTGTTGGTTTGTCATGATGACTTGCCATCGTTGATTGCTTTTTCTAGTATGATTTTATGCTGTGATTTGGCTGTTTGCATTCTGAACTGATGTGATTGCTTCATGATAGTCTGATTTCGAACTCGCTGCTAAACCATGTTTGATGCTGTTGTGTTTTTGGATCCTGTTGGGTACTTTCTGTTATGACAGATTTGTAGGATGTTTTCTTCTGGCTCTTGCGCATGAACTTGCATTCTGATACGTTGTTTTGATGCCATTCAGTGCATTTTGGTCTGTTTGGACTTGGTTTTCGTGACCTCACCTATATGGTTCAGAATTGATGCTGCTCATGAATTGTTTAGGTTTTGAGTTCTGAATTCTGAATCTGATACTGATGCGGTTGTGGATTTTCAGGTGTTGGAGATTTCGGAAACAAAATGATTCAGACCTGCCGGCATCCGGGTCTGAATCCATATTGACCGTGTGGCCTTATTCTCGTATCAGTTTGGAAATCCAATCGCGGCAAAACGAATCAGTCCCGCTTCTTTTATCACTTCTATCTCTCGGATGTCCCGTAACGATAAGAACAGGTGTTACCTGATCTGACGCCAACGGCGCGGATCGGTAACGGGGGGTAGGACGCAGCTTCGGTTGTGCCACTCCCGGCACTCGATGATGACACTGTTCTGAGAGTGTCGAAAACAAACTCTAACATTCTTTTCTATCTGTTTGTTCTGTTTTGATGTGCAGGTGAATCGGAGACTTTGCGGAGAAGCTCAAGGGACATCATGAAGGACATTTAGAAATTCTTAAGACTTAGGACCTAGAACTTTTAGAATTAATGTAATTCCTTGTAACAGCATTTCGAAAATGTGAAACAATCTCCTCCTTCTTGTATGATGATCTTTTTATGAAATAAAATATCAGACTTTCCTTTATATTCGTGACCTGCTTACTTTATTTCTAGTTATAAATTATAAATATTTGTGAATAAATCCACAAATGTTTAAACTCATTAACATAGTCATAAACTATAAGCATTTCCCGAACGAAATTCTTGTTCGTTCATTTGTAGTCTTAATCTCAGCACTTGATTAAATTCAAATCGCATTCCAACTTTAAATTCTAACCAATCATTTTATAACCCAAACACGGATGTACGCTGTAATCAACACCGATTTAATATCAATGATAACCTTGCCCGTAATTGCATTCCATCGACCAAAGACTGTGAGCAACAATCCAATAATACCCCAGTAAAACTGTGCCTTATTAACGGAGGTGTGCCGAAAATAAGCCACGAGCAATAAAATAAGTCTTAAATCCAGTTGTGCTCGACAAACTTTAATACCGACCACGTCGAATTGGCACCTTGATATAATCAGACCTGGTGATAGGTAAATGCCTCAAAAATAGTGTATCAAATGCCTCAGAGCCCGTTTTCAAGGAATTAGCAGAATTTGCGTAAAATGACCAAAATACCCCTGGAACCAAATCTGCAAAACAAACACCTCCATAACTTGTTAGTGGTTAGCGAATGTACATATGAGATGCTATGCGAAATGACCGACTAAATATAAGGGTAAAATTTGGGGTATTACAGTTGCCCCTATTTAAATAACTACACCGGACGATTTGAGTGGCGGAGACTCGAGGAATCGTGGTGGAGAGATTTAAATATAGATAACCGAAAATTTTGCCCTTATATGCGACGATATGCAATGCTATGGACAAAGCGGGAACAGCTTAATGCAGATGATGCCATGAATATGATATGATGCGTATGCTGGAATGATGAATGCGAAAATGCTGACGAATACAACGACACAGGGACAGACGCTACGAGAAGAACACACCGGGGAAAACGACGCGCCGGGACACAGTACAACACTGGGGAATTCTAAAAATGATGGTCAACTGGTGCGAACACGACCAATTGTCTTTTTTAGAAAAGGAACGAGATTCTCAAATGGAGATGGCACCTATGAGACGGCCTCCACTGGGGAATCTAAAAGTAAAACTGGATCATGTACGATTGCAAGATCGATTACAGAATGCTGGAGCATTGAGCAAAGAATAACATCCAAGCTTCTGTAAACTATCCCTCGTGACAGGATCAAACGGACATTTTCGGAACTCCGTAGCAAATATACAGGGTAAAGACCGGCTGTATGCCAAAATAAATGGACTTTAGGAATAAGGTTCTTAAATGGAGAGGGAACTTATGAGATGACCTCCATTTGGGAATAATAACAGGATCTACACGGCTTGCAAGATCGATTACAGACTGTTGGAGCATTGAGCAAAGAATAACATCCAAGCTTCTGTAACTGATCCTTCGTGATGGGATCGAATGGATTTTCGGAAATCCGTATCAAATATACAGGGTAAAAACCGGCTGTATGCCAAAATAAATGGGCTTTGATGGGAAATGCCCTGATAAGCTTCTCGAGGGAGAACTGTCACTTATCGTTGGAAGGGACTTATGTGCCAAAATGGATAAGCACTCAAATAAAGAGACTGCTGCTTATTTGATAAATAAATCTTCTCGCATTTAAGGTCGGCGCCTGGAATACGATTCTGATTCTTCTCTTACTGAAGGATAAATAAACTTCTTCATGCTTCAAGATCGTGCTCTCCTGAACATGAAAAGGGTAAACTGAACTTCCTCATTCTTCAGAATCATGCTCTCCTGAATATGATTCGGCTCTTTCGGGTAAATGAAATTCTTCATACTTCAGAATCGTGCTCTCCTGAATATGAAAAGGGCTAACTGAACTTCCTCATACTTCAGAATCGTGCTCTCCTGAATATGATTCGGCTCTTTCGGGTAAATGAAATTTTTCATACTTCAGAATCGTGCTCTCCTGAATATGAAAAGGGCTAACTGAACTCCCTCATACTTCAGAATCGTGCTCTCCTGAATATGATTCGGCTCAAACCTCCCCGTATTTCAAGATCGTGCTCTCCTGAATACGATTTGGTTTCTTCTTTTACTAAAGGATAAATGAACTTCTTCATAATTCAGAATCGTGCTCTCCTGAATATGATTCCGCTCAAACCTCCCCGTACTTCAAGATCGTGCTCTCCTGAATACGATTTGGTTCAAAACCCCCTATACTTCAAGACGACAGGTAAATGGAAGCCCAACTGCTCCATGGAGATGGCCATTTGCTGCGAGTCATAACGAAGATAGGATCGGCTTCTTAGATGAGAAATGTCGTATAGTGATGTTGTAAGATGTAAGATTGTTATATCGATAGGCCTCTCAGGCGAGAACAGTTGCGTACCGATGCTGTAACAATGTAGGATTGTAAAGTGTTGTACTGATAGATTTTCCAGGCGTGAACTGGCGTGTATCTGTAAATGATTGTAGTTGAAGATAGTGCAAAATAAATGCACGTCCGGGTACAGTGATAAACTTCTCGGGCGAAAACAGTCGCGTATCTGCCACGGTATGGTGAAAATCTTTAGATGGTGCAAAATAAATGCACGTCCGGTTGGGATTGACGACCGACAAGACTGAGATTCAATTTAGGATTGAGCTAGAAAGAAAACTGGTAATCAAGACTCCATCGAGGGAATGAACTCGAAGGGTAGATATCCTATCCTGGCGAGGAAAGATAGCTGAAGTAACCGTCATCCACGAGGATCGAGCTCCGTGGGGAAATTGGAAACAAGTAAGTATTTTATGCTTAGGGCTGACAATCTATTTGGAGAGAATGGACGAACCCAGTTACTCGGCGGTAACAACCAAATGATGGTGAAACACAATGAACCTGTGAATGCTAATGCATATGTTAATGCATATGTTAATGTGAATGTATGTTAATGTCTATGTATGTTAATGTTTATGTATGCAAGATGTTATGAAATGAGTATGTAATGAGTATGTAATGAGTATGTAATGAATATGTAATGAATATGTAATGAAATAGGCATGTGATGCTTATGCCCTTGCGTATGCTGACGAAACAGACTAGAGACGGGACGAGAGATGAAATAAACATCTCGACGGAAATACCCTGCGTTCTCTGCAACCAATACGTCAATCATGGTTGAGAAGGATCAATGGTGGAACCAAATCTGGTTTTAAGTGTTCTGAATTCTCTGAGGGAGAAAGTAATCTGCTTGGAGTATCACGTCTTCACATGGGGAGAAGAAAACCTGAGGGACACTTTTGAGTTACCCAAGAAAAAGTTGTCAGCTTATAGTCTCTCTGGGGACTATGAAGAGGCAATAGTTTAGGAGCCTGTTGCAACACTGAGATTTACTGGGGAGTGAAGGCCGCTGTGAGTAAAATCCCTCGGGTGCACGAAGAAAACATGGTTTTGATCTTGAAGGACCTTGTAGTAGTCGCCATTTGTTTTCCTTTAAAAACATGGTGCCCCAGGATACTTGCGTTGCGAGGTAGGGTCATCTCAAGAGGATTTTATAGAGAACACCAAGTCCGGTTGCCCCATTGTTCTCAAACTCTTTGAGAGATTTGTCAGGTCTCGACGTAACTGGCACAAATTAATCGTGTTACGACGAAATCTTTGGGAAATAGCTCTTAAGAATGTCAGACTCGCGTTGGTAAGCGAATTGGGAAACTGCCTGCCCCTAATCAGCAGGATCTTCAAGTTCCACGGGTTATGTTCATATGTAAATCTCTAAGATATCAAGCAAAGTTGTCATGCCTGAAATGTCTATCCTGAGCTTGTCAATGTACACATATATTTGTCTTGAATTTTTGTTTTGAAAAAGATATCGCAATAACTTGTGACCGAAATCACTAGTCCGGATATAAGTTTTAATTTTAATGCCAACATGAATTTTTCTGAGCATAGCTCGTAGGAGTCAGGAAACGTGATCTTGTCGAGTATGCTTTCAACCGAAGTCCTACTTCAATTAGGTCTTTTAAAGGTTGTATCGTGGCTCGGTTCACGGTTTGAGAAACAAAAGATAAAGGCTTAAAGTTATATTTGTACCCACCCATTCTTTGTGATGTTCTCCAATCCTAATTCAGTTAATCGGGTACGAACGCTCATATCTCAAGCAGATTTGCTATGGTCGAGAACTTATCAAGGCTTCGGACATGGCAGTCACTCACCTATTTTTAACGGCAATTGGTCACACGACCTTGTTCTTTATAGGGGTTATAAAAAACTACTGGTTTGGTGTTCTTATTCCCTAACTTTTGCCTGGACAACGTCTTTTGATCTGACTTTGGAGTCCAGCGGGATGCCCCAGTTTTGCCTAAGTCTCCTTCATAGGTTTTGACTTAGCAGGCTCTTATTTTTTTGAATATTCTTTTATGCACAAGTCGTGTAAATCTTTTGAAAGGCTCGTGACTGCCCCACTCCTTAGGTAACCGAGGGATAGTCATTGTATTGGACTTCTTAAGATGCTAAGGATAAATTCTCGAAGGTTTGCTCTTCCTTTTTAAGAGTCTAAGCGCTCGATCGGTTTAACTGAAACCTACCCTGCCCCAGGTTAGGATGAAGGTTCTTAAAAAGAAAGAAAAACTCCTACTTCAAGGCTCAAAGGGTTGACTAGGGATTAACATCCTTATATCTCCAGTGTTTGGGATTTGAAACAATGCCTTACATCATCAGCGGGTTTCAATCGAAAGCATACGACAAGAAATCTGACGTTTTGGGTTCGTCATCCTCCCCCCAATTCTCCATCAGAACAAGAGATCGGGTAAAGTTGGCATTATGATTTATGAAAACGTTTTGAATGAGTGAAACGAATGGACTTATTCAAGACAAACATATGCGTTGCATTAATCAATCAAAGATAAACAAATCCGTACATGCTAAATATGCTTAATCAAAGAGAAATGCATATAAATAAACAAATGAACTGTCGAAAAAATCCTTCTAAATGTTTATGAAATCTTGCATTCGAGAGTAACAGTTTCCTTTGGCGGAGCCTCAATGGAAAGGACGTCTGGTTTATGGTCACTGCGAGTCGTCATGGCTTGCCCCAGTTATGCTGGTCACATCTTCAACAGTTTTCAGTCGTTGCTTCAAAAGAACTTTCCCAGATTCTTGGTTGATCCCGGTCATATCATCTTGAGGGTTACTGAAATGAAGCGAGCTAATTACTGGATTCGGCTGATTTGCCACAGGAGTAGCATGCCTTGCGGAATTCGAACCCGACAAGTGAGGGACCCCGAGAGGAGTCTCGATCTTCATCTGAGCATCGCTAAAAGACAACTTCTTCGTTTCTAGCAAATTTCTGACGACTTTCTTAAGAGCATAGCAATTCTCTAGATCGTGGTCGGGCGCACCCTCATGAAATAAACAATGAGCGGTAGCGTTGTAATTTGCAGGTAATGGATTAGGTGGAGGACCCAAAGCACGGGTGGTAATCAGACCTTGTTGTACCAAGTAGGAGTATAACTCAGTGAAAGTCATCGGAATTGGAGGACAAGGCTTATACTGACTCTTACGGGGAAAAGGAACCTGATCCTGTGATTGCTGGTGAACAGGAGCGTTGGGCACTCGTTGACTGTCGACAGGAACTTGCATAGGCGAATAACCGGAAGGTTGTTGATAAACTGGTGCCTGATATACCGGAGCTGACTGTACAGGCTGGCATGCAGGAAACTGCTGATCGAAAGGAGGTGCAACAGTAGCTACATAGGGTTGTTGAACATATAGAAACGGATAACCTTGAACATAACTCTGCTGATATTGTAAAGGTTGAGGAGTAGCCTTTTTGCGGTTCTTTGAACGTGTAGGTCCTTTACCATGGTCGGAGTTAGGAGTTTTGCACTTTGGAGGGGTAGCTCGTCGAACTGGTCGAGCACTGGGAGGCACCAAACCGGATTGAAGACCGTGAGGAGGTACATTCTCGACAGTAACAGCTGGTTGAGGTTCCATAACGGTATTAGTCTTAGAAACAACAGTAGACTGAGCATCCACCTTCACACTAAGAGCTCGTAACATCTCCAAAATCTGCCCTACACTTCCTCGAAGATCTTCGAATTCATGGCTGACACGGTTGATCTCTTGGTTTTGATCTTCCATTCGTTTGAAGGGTCGTATTGATGCAGAGAACTCAGGGTGACAAAACTGGAGGGTGAGAGAACCGAGTATGAGAAATCGGGAGACACATGCAATGCAAAAGTATGATGCTAAAATGTGAATGCAAATGAAGATTTCATGGAATTCAAACATTTACGAATGTCGTGGGGTACCAAAGAAATCTTTTTCTTGTTTTTTCATTTTATTTTTTTTATTTATGGTATCCCGCGATATCCATAAATGATATTTGAACTCCATGAAATACAATGCAATGAGATGCTTTATGGATGCAATGCATGAAAACACACAAAGTCCTAGGTTAAAGGAACGTGAGCGGAGTCAAGGTCTACCCATCCCAAAAGGAGTGTACTATAGGTTAGTTGTACCTGCCGAACAGGGTTCTACAAAGTGCCCAAAGTCATCAGCCCATCTTTCGGATATTATCAACCTTCCGACTGACTCGGGGGTGAATAATATTCTCAAGAGAACCTCTTTTGAGTGTAGTATCGCGTAGCAGCCGTTGTAGGATTACTCCCACATAGCTCCCGCACTACGTCCTAAATAAGGCCAAGGTGGTGTTAAGGTACTACGGTCCTCAATATCACAGACTCCAATCGACCATGGAAAAAGTTTTCGCGATTACTCGTTCAACCGAACCATTTTCGAAAAGGTCTCAACTGAGCGGTGATTCTCGAATCAGCTTGGTCGGGATTCACTCCCTATAAGCCTCATCGAATATATCCCCATCCTATAATAATGTCACTAGTCCGGGCGTAGGACTTATCTCACAGCACAAGGAACAGTCCCACAATCAAAGCACCAATATACACATGTAAATGAATAATAACACAGATAGTAATAAATATGAACAAGTTAGGGATAACCCTCAAAAGTTTAGAAGCCTCCCCAGTGAAGTCGCCATTTTCTGTTGCGGTGGAAATAGGATCACAAACTATTAATGAGTTTGAATCGCAATTCAATTCACAACCGCTCTTTGATTTATCCGAAGGAAAAGGTCAAAAGAGGGAAAACCTATTTTGCATCGTAAACACAATGCGGGGAAAGATCTAGGGTTCGGGGGTTGGTTAAATTTAGGGAAGGTATTAGCACCCTAAACTTCTGTAGTACTCTACAGGAACCTTTTGTTCAAATGTTTACTATTTGCTTTATTTATTTGCTTAAGGTATATGTACAAAAGGATTAAAAGTGAGAAAAAAGACCTAAGGGGTTAATTCTAAGTTTACTCGGCAAGACATCGCATCTTGTGCCTACGTATCCTTACGGGAGTGGAATCAGAGTAATCGTAGTTCCCCTCAAAAGGGAGGTTAGAGACTTCTTGACTGTGGTCAAGGTCTCAAGGGGAATAAACGCATCTTAAGGACACGCTTACGTGGAATGTAGAAACTCCAAATCTCTACGTTGAATTGTTAAGTTGTAATTAGGGTTAAATTAGGTTAGGGATTCCACGGCGGGAAACCCTAAAATGAGCGCGGCGGCTCTTTGACCTAATGCTAGGGGTAAAATTGTAATTTTGCTTGCGGCGAGGCATTTGTGAAAATTAGGGTTTGTAGGGTGAAAGGGTTGAAGGTGAGGATTATTGACACGGCAGTCAAAAGCTAGACCTAATTCCTTCGGCAGTGTGTGCAATGTGACAGAAATATTGATGAAGGTGCGAGATAATTGAATTGCAAACAGGGAATAAAAACAGAAGTTGAAGTCATGCAAACAGAAATTTAAAGGCAGAAATTTAAAGCGCGATTATTAGATTCGCGGGGTTACATATGAGAAGCAGTAATGAAATTTAAATAAACCAAACAGGCAGGAAGAGCTGCAAATGATGAACACTGTCAATAAGCAAGATTAAACGGCAATTGGACAAGTCAGGAAAAAAGGTGTAATATTGAAGACTTTTGTCATTTTTGAAAGGAATGTTAAATGAATCTATATATATATATAAAAAATGAGTAATGCTAAAAGAAAATATTAAATTTAATCTTGAAAAAGGATTTTAACTTAGATATTTTAAAAAAGATTTTTTTGTTATTTATTGAAAAAGTTTTTATTTATTATATGGAAAGAAGTTTTTTATTCTATTTTCTTATAAAAAGGTTTTTTTTTTAAATTTAATTTATTTTTAATATTTTCACAAAAAGGTTTTTATATTATAGGATAAAATGGTAAAAAAACAATTTAAAATAATAAAACAATTTTTTAAAGAAAAGAAAAAAAGGAGTTAGTGTTAAAAAACAAAAATAAAAACAATTTAACAAGAAAAAAAGATGGGTTGGGCCGGTAACCACACCCGGACCCAACCCGGTTGGATTAACTAAAAACACTTAGGGTTCCCAGAACCCTAATGTCCTTGCGGCGCCGTTTACATCTTCTTCTTCTCTCTCGCCTTTCTTCTTTCTCGCGGCTATGATCCTCTCCAGTCTTCTTCATTCCTGAAACAAACATGAAACTTGTAATAAAAAAACGTCCCGTGGCTTACATTTAAAGAGAAACCGGCCGATGATGGTGTGAACTGAGGCCAAAAACGGGAGCTTGCCCGTCGTTTGGTTAAACGGCGTCGGTGGTCCCTCGTTTCGAATCCTTCGTGACCGATAATGGATGATACACGGTGTATGTTGGGTGGTGCGTTTGAACGATGATGACGAAAGGTCCTTCGTCTGAGTTCGCGGCCGTTAGGGTTTCGTTCGTTAGCGTTCGCTTGCGATCTCCGTTAGGGTTTGTGATCGTGGTTCCTCTCTCTCTCGCGGCTACCCGTTAGGGTTTTCGCGATGGTGGTTCCTCTCTCTCTCGCGGCTACCCGTTAGGGTTTTCTCACAGGTGAAATTGTTCCTTTATATCTTTTCTTTTTGGGCCTTGGATGTTGTTGGATTTACGTTACTCTTGGCTGAGATTTGATTTCGAATGATTTTGTTTGATTTGATTTTGTTTGGTTTTTCAGATTGAGTTCCAATGGGATGCTTTCTGATACTGATTGAACCCTGTTTCCTCTTTTAGAATTTGATTGGGATTTTGGTGAGATTGGATTTCGTTTTTCTGATATGTTTGATCTCATCTGATTTGAACCTTCCTTTTTCAGGATTCCCTATGGATTCGCTCGGACTGTTTGATATCTGAACTGATCTCGAACTGATTTGTTTGACTTCATCTGAACTGACTCGTTTTCGATTTGTTTGATTTTTGATGCAGCTCAGATTCTTTTCCTCTTCTGCTTTCAGAGAGGGCTGATACCACGGCTTTGGTCGAGTCAGAATTGCCGGGAAAGGTATACGGCGGTGATGACAACATTGTCTGAGCCTGATGAGGGAACCTCTTTGATGAGGCCTCGGTTGCCTTCGAGATTGGTTGGTTTCGATGCTTGGTTGCTTTTGACAGTGCTGTGTTCTTTTGAACAGGGTTTCCGGGCTCGTGAACTGATATGGTTTTGTGACCTGTTTTATTTCTGAACTGATGTGTTTGGATACGAGTTTTGTCTCGTGATAACCTAACCTGTTTCAACTCTTAATCCTCAGGTCCGCTGCTTGTACCCAACTGCGACGTTTAAACTTTCTGTTTCTTGATTCTTAGGGCAATGATGCTCTGACTGAGCCCTTCGGAGAAGACGCTATGATCTCATGTTTGTTGCTCGTGTTGTGAGCAGAATGGCATCTGGTTGTTGGTTTGTCATGATGACTTGCCATCGTTGATTGCTTTTTCTGGTATGATTTTATGCTGTGATTTGGCTGTTTGCATTCTGAACTGATGTGATTGCTTCATGATAGTCTGATTTCGAACTCGCTGCTAAACCATGTTTGATGTTGTTGTGTTTTTGGATCCTGTTGGGTACTTTCTGTTATGGCAGATTTGTAGGATGTTTTCTTCTGGCTCTTGCGCATGAACTTGCATTCTGATACGTTGTTTTGATGCCATTCAGTGCATTTTGGTCTGTTTGGACTTGGTTTTCGTGACCTCACCTATATGGTTCAGAATTGATGCTGCTCATGAATTGTTTAGGTTTTGAGTTATGAATTCTGAATCTGATACTGATGCGGTTGTGGATTTTCAGGTGTTGGAGATTTCGGAAACAAAATGATTCAGACCTGCCGGCATCCGGGTCTGAATCCATATTGACCGTGTGGCCTTATTCTCGTATCAGTTTGGAAATCCAATCGCGGCAAAACGAATCAGTCCCGCTTCTTTTATCACTTCTATCTCTCGGATGTCCCGTAACGATAAGAACAGGTGTTACCTGATCTGACGCCAACGGCGCGGATCGGTAACGGGGGGTAGGACGCAGCTTCGGTTGTGCCACTCCCGGCACTCGATGATGACACTGTTCTGAGAATGTCGAAAACAAACTCTAACATTCTTTTCTATCTGTTTGTTCTGTTTTGATGTGCAGGTGAATCGGAGACTTTGCGGAGAAGCTCAAGGGACATCATGAAGGACATTTAGAAATTCTTAAGACTTAGGACCTAGAACTTTTAGAATTAATGTAATTCCTTGTAACAGCATTTCGAAAATGTGAAACAATCTCCTCCTTCTTGTATGATGATCTTTTTATGAAATAAAATATCAGACTTTCCTTTATATTCGTGACCTGCTTACTTTATTTCTAGTTATAAATTATAAATATTTGTGAATAAATCCACAAATGTTTAAACTCATTAACATAGTCATAAACTATAAGCATTTCCCGAACGACATTCTTGTTCGTTCATTTGTAGTCTTAATCTCAGCACTTGATTAAATTCAAATCGCATTCCAACTTTAAATTCTAACCAATCATTTTATAACCCAAACACGGATGTACGCTGTAATCAACACCGATTTAATATCAATGATAACCTTGCCCGTAATTGCATTCCATCGACCAAAGACTGTGAGCAACAATCCAATAATACCCCAGTAAAACTGTGCCTTATTAACGGAGGTGTGCCGAAAATAAGCCACGAGCAATAAAATAAGTCTTAAATCCAGTTGTGCTCGACAAACTTTAATACCGACCACGTCGAATTGGCACCTTGATATAATCAGACCTGGTGATAGGTAAATGCCTCAAAAATAGTGCATCAAATGCCTCAGAGCCCGTTTCAAGGAATTAGCAGAATTTGCGTAAAATGACCAAAATACCCCTGGAGCCAAATCTGCAAAACAAACACCTCCATAACTTGTTAGTGGTTAGCGAATGTACATATGAGATGCTATGCGAAATGACCGACTAAATATAAGGGTAAAATTTGGGGTATTACACCCGCGCACCTCCTTTTCTGTTTTAGGCGTCGGCATCTCTTGTATTGCTTTTATTTTTGCAGGATCAACCTCTATTCCTCTTTCACTCACGATAAACCCCAACAGTTTACCCGATCTCACCCCGAAGGTGCACTTGTTAGGGTTCAGTCTCAGCCTGAACTTCCTAAGCCTTTTGAATAACTTCAGCAGGTTCACCAAATGCTCTTCCTCTGTCTGGGATTTGGCAATCATATCATCGACATAAACCTCGATATCCTTATGCATCATATCATGGAAAAGAGTCGTCATTGCACGCTGATACGTTGCCCCAACATTCTTCAATCCGAAGGGCATCACTTTGTAACAAAATGTTCCCCAAGGTGTTATGAAAGTAGTCTTCTCCATGTCTTCTGGCGCCATTTTAATCTGATTATAGCCCGAGAAGCCATCCATGAAGGAGAATACGGAGAATTGAGCAGTGTTGTCAACCAGCACATCGATATGAGGAAGCGGAAAATCATCTTTTGGGCTCGCTTTGTTCAAATCACGGTAATCTACGCACATTCTCACTTTACCGTCTTTCTTTGGCACTGGTACAATATTAGCGACCCATGAGGGATATTTTGTAACAGCTAGGAAACCAGCATCCCACTGTTTTTGAACCTCCTCCTTAATTTTCACTGCCATATCAGGTCTGGTTCTGCGAAGCTTCTGCTTGACCGGCGGGCATTCTTCTTTTAGCGGTAGACGGTGCATAACCATATCTGTATCAAGCCCAGGCATGTCTTCATACGACCAAGCGAACACATCACTATACTCTCTGAGCATTTCAACCAGTCTTCGCCTGACGTCGCTCTGCAGCGCGGCTCCTATACGGATGTTCTTTTCAACCCCTTCCGACCCCAGTTTAATAATTTCGATGACCTTCTCTTGAGGCAGAATGACTCGTTCTTCTTGCTTCACCAACCAAGACAACTCTTCGGGAACGTCGCCATCTTCAACAATCTCTTCTTCGGCCTGAAATACCGGGTGCTCAAAGTCGAAACGAGTCATAGGTGGTTCAATGATGTCATCTGAAAATATTATCCTGCAAAAGGAACGGTTAAATGCTTCAAAATGCGTATAAAGCGAATAACCACGTTGCCATTTTATTGTAAAACACAAAATAGGAAAAACAGATATCACAATATTTGTACATGAAAACGCCTTTTATTTAATGATTAAACAACGCAATGTACATAACAGCATGGCCCTAAGCAAAATCACGATTCCCCGGGTAAGACACCGGATTGTTCAACAATTAAGAAAACAAAGTATTACTGTTTGTGAGTCACAGGAACAATCTCCTGAATAGACCAATTGCATAATCCTTGTCCTGGCATGCTCGGCTGAATCCAGGCGTCCATGTCGCAGTCACTGTCTCCTTCTTCGGAATCTGAAGCAGCGTTGATGGCCTCGTGATACACTCTACTAGCTGTGATGGTTATCGGTCCTTTGAAACGGGGTGCCCCAGCAGCAGATGTTGACGACGACGGTTGATATCCCAGCCCAAACCGGTCCATCTTCACGGGAATATCCAGCACCTTGCCCCAACCCTTTGTCTCGCCAGTCTCCACTAGAGCCTGAGCTTCCTTGTATGACGAGACGACCACCTCTGATGCTTTACTCGGCCTCGGAACTTTGTCTTTGATACGCAACCCTTCAAAGGCTTGACATGGGGTTTCATGAATCTCGCCGTCGACTTCTACATACTTGAATGATGACAGATGGCTAACCAATATATCTTCTTCTCCACAGACCGTGACCACACTGTCCCCTACCATGTATTTCAGCTTTTGGTGCAAGGTAGATGTGACTGCCCCAGCACCATGGATCCAGGGTCGTCCGAGAAGGCAGCTGTATGCCGGCTGGATGTCCATAATATAAAATTCAGTTTCGAAAACCTCCGGCCCCACCTGTAGAGGTAACGTTATGGATCCAAAGACTGTTCTTCGTATACCATCAAATGCCCTGACCACCAAGTCACTAGGCGTACAAAGGATTCCCCTGACGTCCAATTTCATCATTGCTTTCTTAGGCAGCACGTTCAAGGAAGATCCGGTATCTACCAGTACATGAGACATGACTGAGCCCCTGCACTCAACTGAGACTTGCAACGCCATGTTATGCTCTCTCCCCTTCGGGGTCAAATCAAAGTCTGTAAATCCCAAGCTATGGCCTGCGTTCACATGCGCCAACACCCCCTCCAGCTGATTCACGGAAAC
Organism: Lathyrus sativus; assembly: GCA_963859935.3. NCBI lineage: Eukaryota > Viridiplantae > Streptophyta > Magnoliopsida > Fabales > Fabaceae > Lathyrus > Lathyrus sativus. The sequence continues at coordinate 444,852,567 of OZ012739.1, read as the reverse complement.
ATCTTGGGGTACGAAGGAAGTATCCAGAACTTTCAGCAATGCATTTCTATGAGCTTCGGAACATAATAGCAACGACAGTATGGATATCTTTGACGGCGTCTGTTGAAGGTGCTCAACAATCTTATAATCACTCTTACGAATAAGGCACATAAACTCTTCCACATCCTTCGACGACGTTTCTTTTTCGTTCCTCTGCACTGGGACATTCTCATTTATCTTTCCTTTTCCTTTCGCCAGTCGTTCAGCCTCTACCTCAGGCGATATAAAGATTCTCCCACTTCTTGTCATCCCTCCGGTACCGACGACATTGTCTACAACCTCAACTGGCTGCTTACTAACATCAATTTTCACCCCATCACAGTATGCTTCCAACCCATAGGTCCAGGGGACTGCCTTAGTGCTCTCATAAGGGATTGGTCCTTCCTTGGTGATAGTGATCGGCGGTCGCCTGGCTGGCGCCGTTATAGTTATTGTTTTTCGGGGAATCGTCATAGTAGCTACATCACTTTGCTCGTCTGCTGATAACCCTGCAGGTTCTTCAACTGCCGTTCTGTCGAATTGCACTGTGCCTCCATCTATCAAGGTCTGAATACCCTTCTTTAATTCCGCACAACCCCCAGCTTGGGTCCAACACTCTAAACAAAACTCATCGCAGCCCGGATACACACCTCTCTGCAATAACCTGCTTTTTATCTCACACAACAGTGTCTTTAGGTCATCAACATTCATAATCAAGTTCAAACCCTCCTCGGTTAAAATAGCATTTGCCCCATGATTGGGCATGGGCTTTTGTACTATGTTCGGACCTGCCTGTCCAAAATTGATAGCCTTACTATCCAATAGATCCTGCACCACATGTTTGAACGCGTGGCAACTCTCTACATCGTGGCCAGGAGCCCCAGAGTGGAATTCACAGTGCTTGCTTGCATCAAAGCCGTACGGAGGAGTGCCTGTTACCGGCGCCATAGTTCTTTTTTCCACGAAGTTCAAACTCAGTAACGTCTGTAGCAATTCTGCATACGTTGAAGGAGGCTTTTCAAACACCCTCCTTGGTCTGCCCCCCTGGATTCTGCGCTGGGCAGGATGTACCCCCTGTTGTGGCTGATGTTGCTGTTGTTGTATTGGTTGTTGCTGAAATGGAATAGTAACACTTGCCACCTGCTGCGGCTGATTGTACTGGTTTCGACCTCTGCCCCGGCCTCGGCCTCGGCCCCCAAACACTGCACTTGCGTCACCTTGACGGCGCCCACCGAAACCCCTTCTGTTACTGCCAGCTGAAGTGGATTCCTCAGCTTGGAATCTTCCCTGTTTAATGTTGCTTTCAATCTTCTCTCCCATCAGGATTAAGTCTGAGAAACTGCCCAAAGAAGTATGAAACAACTTGTCATAAAACATGCCAGTAAATGTTCCTATGAACATATCATTCATTTCTTTGTCCTCCAAAGGAGGATGAACTCGAGCAGCCATGTCGCGCCATCTCTGCGCATACTCTTTGAAGCTCTCGCCCTTCTTCTGGGACAATCCCTGCAATTGGACCCGGTTGGGTGCCAAGTCACTGTTGTACTTATAGTGAGCCACAAACGCTTCGGCCAGCTGCTTCCATGTCTTTAGCTGTGTTGGCTCCAACCCCATATACCATTCAAGGGAAGGACCAGACAAGCTATCTTGAAAGAAATGCATCAGCATCCTCTCATCGTTTGAATACGCTGACATCCTTCTGTAGTATGACCGCACGTGCACCTTTGGACATGTATCCCCCTTATATTTGTCAAATATGGGAGCTTTGAATTTTATTGGTACCCTCAGGCCAGGCACCAGACCCATCGTGGTCATATCTAAGCCAACGGCGCTTTGATTCACGACCCCCTTCATCTGCTCCTCGAGCATCTTGATTCTCTGAGAGTCATCCATAGGACCTTCGAAACCTCTACCGGAGAAAGCATCTTCTTGCTGATCTTCTAGCCAATTACCATTCCCGGTTCCGTATCCATCGTACCCGTTGTTACGGCCAAATCTATTCTGATTCATTACAGGGCCTCGCCCCCTGTTACCATACCCCGGAGCGACTCCTGCAGGTCCAAAAGACATTATCCCAGCGCCATTTCCATTTCCAAATCCGCCATAACCCTGATTAGTCATACCAAATCCGTCCTGTCCGAAGCCCTGAGCGTTGAAGCCGTACTTCCCAGCATGATCAAACCCCTGGTCATTGAAGCCGAATCCATTATTACCGAAGCCATTACCTCCCATATTATCACCCAGGTTGACATCTCTGAATCCTACGTTGTTGACGACAGTCTCGTTACCGTTCCCGGGGCAGCGCCAGTGTTCACATTGACAGCAGGTATGTTTACCACAGGTGGAGCTACCGGTGTGGGGGTACCATCCCCGTGAATAGTGTCAACTCGCACAAAATTATGGTCTTCATTTCCGTGCCCAGCATTTCTCACCAACAAAGGCTGCACCAAAGCTTGCAAACTCTCCTGGCCTTTCACAATGATCTCCATAGTTTGCATGAATAGCGCCAGTTTCTCACGCATGTCCTGCATTTCATTCTGCATCTGATCCATAACTCTTCGACAGTTGGTGCGAGTGGAGTATCGGTGCGGGCGCTGACCTTCAATCCTGAAAAGATCTGGTACAGTGCAGGAAATGAGATACAGTTCAATAATCACCTGTAATGCAATATGAATGTGAATGCAATGCAATATGTGTCTGTGCATTAGGGCGTATCATTCCCCGATTCTAGTGCGAATGTGTCAGTGTGGTGGCAGTGACAGCAATACGAAGATCGGAGCCGAACCATAGAAAACACCTCATATATTGCAGAGAAATCCATTAAGCCAAGGATACAATATCAATGAGTGTACAATAAGAAGGCATGACCTCAACCAACAATCCTGGTGATGGTTAGCTCTATGCAAATAAAGCATACACATTAATACATGAAATGGTCAAGTGCTCCCATAGGCCTGGTACTCCTCTAATAACTTCTTAGTCTCTGGATGACTTGGTCGGGTAAGCAGACCCTCAACAAGTAGATCTCTTCGCTTGAGAACACGTCGCAAATCACCAGCAGATTCCTCCCATGCCCCTTCTCCGAAGCGATCCTCTAGTTTCCGCTTCTGAGACACAACTTCCTTCTTGCCTTCGATGGCCTTGTTCAATGCATTCTGGAGACTATATCTTGCCATCACCTCTTCTTCATACTTCTTAGTGCTAGCCTTCAACTGTTCTTCAAGTTCAGAAATTTGCTGCTTCAATTTGTCTTCCCTCTTTTTGTTGTTGGTTAGCGTAACATTCCACGTTTTGTTACAAGAGGAGATTTCTCGGTGGGCTGCATCGAGTGCTTTCTTTTTGGACTCCAACATATCATGAGAGCTTCTGAATTCTTTCCCCATACGTTCGCGCTTCTTTTTCTCCTCAGTCAGTTCAGCACCTAGCTTGTTTACTAATTCAATCTGTTGTTGGAAAGAATGCACAGCCTTGTTCTTCTCACTACGCATCTGAGCCAGTTCCTTTTCTAACTCTTCATTGATCCTCATCAAAGCTTCCTTTTCTTTTACAACTCGCTCGTAGACCTCCATAGTAACAGTGGTGGGTTCCTCTACCGGAATATGAACAGGGACTGGTGCAGCTGGAAATGGAATCAGCAACTGTCTTGCCCTCTCTTGGATCCAAACTTTGTATGGTACATAAGCCTGACAATCATTCTTCCCCAACAGTGGCTTCCCTGTTCTGTTGATATGCATCCATGCGTGCTGAAGCTTGGCTAGTAACTCTCCATTCACATCACCGGTGAAGTACAGAGATTCCTGTACTTCTTCCTCCCTAGGCGGGTTCTTCAACGCGTATCCAAACTGGCGAACGAACAGAGATGGGTTATAATTGATGCACCCTTTTCTCCCTATCAAGGGAACATTAGGATACCCAGAACAACTGAAGATAAGCTCAGACCCCAGCAAGTCTCGGTCAAACCACTCAATGTCTTCAGAAGATAGTCTCATCAGGTGCTCTGGCCAGTCAGCTGTAGTTGCACTATCTACAAAAGGTCCCTTTAGGGGGAGGTGGCTCTTAAACCACATGTACATCAAAGGCACACAACAAGAGACGTTCTTGCCTCTCCTATTCTCATTTTTATAGTGCAATGAATGATAGAGATCTCCAATCAAAGTGCGTACCGGGTTGCCAGCAGCAAACAAATGAAATGCATCCATGTCCACGAAGTTCGGGAAATTGGGAAACAACACTATCCCATAAATGCATAGAGCCAAAACAGCGTTAAAGACTACCCAGCATCCGTTCTTGGCATATTCCTGAGCCTTACCAATCAGAAACTGGAGGGAAAAACCTAGAACCCCGCGCCAAGAAGTCATCAACAGCTCAGAAGCATTCATGTGCAAGGCCTTAGCTAAGTCCTCCAGCTTGGGCTCAGCGGCAGAGTGAATAAAAGGAACCTTATTCTGTACTGGCAGCTCAATAAACTCTACATACTCTTCCATGGTAGGCCCCAAAATAAAGTCAGCGAATGTGAAACATCTCAAAGCAGGGTCATAGAATTGCATCAGTGTATACAGCCCATCCAGTTCATCATCAGTTGGTTTGCGAACCAATCTCAACAGCCTTCCGTAACTCTGCCTGAAGCTTCTACGGACATCCTCATCAGCAAGAGAAATTAGACCCAGGAGGGGAGTAATATCAGGGATAGGTAACTTGTAGGCAACCGTCATCCTCAAACCAACCATGATCAATAGTCAGAAGTCCGGACATTAGAATCAGGGAATATGCAAATGCACCTGCAGCACAGACACACGTTAATGAGATGCAATGATAATGGTTATGCAAACAATGCAATGCACATAAAATGCAACAGGGACCAAATGCCATGGCTGAGAAGCCAGAACCACATCAAGAGCAAGGTCTCCAACAGACCCTCCAATATTCTTTACCACGGTCTTAGACAACCCTCATACATAAGCTCCAATCAAGCCTCAGACCCAATAATCACTCCAACTTGGTCTCTGACAGACCCCAATAACTGTCCATAAGTATCCTGAATCTCAAATCAAGAATAAACCGGTATCTGAAGGTCTAGTTACCTGCATAACCCCAAACCCTCTCACAGGTAGGTGTCCTAGTAACTGACAAAGGTATGGCATCCTATGCGGTCGTCGGCGTCCCAGACTTTCAGGGTTGATGATACGATTCCCAGAAGGAGTGGCATCATCAAATCCTGAAGAGGCCTCACTTAGCCAACTTCCAAATGATCGGTTCCCAGAGTCGACAATCTAACTAACCAGCAACCCGAGCCACCCAAAGGGTAGGACAGGAGGCCAACCGGAAGAACCTCGTCTGAGTGTGGATTTCGCAGGACACTAGGACATGCAAAGCATGTGCGCGCCCACTACTTTCCACTCTAATTCTAGGTGCACTCAAGCCCAGGTCCGACTTATCTCTCAATCATAGAATACCCGTCACACCCCAATACAACAATAATAACAATAATATAATGCTGAAAGTAAATGACAGAATTATAAACCCATACAAAATCCTCGACGGGAAAACAAGCGCTAGGATTGACTCGCTTAAGGGACGTTGGATCCCAAATGCATAAGGAACTATCGCAGTCCTTAGCAGCCAGGGGACGTTGGATCCCCAGCAGAGTCGCCAGTTGTCGCTACTGCGAAAATCGGCGCCGGCTGAACAGAAGAGTCGCCACCGTGCGTTATTTATCCCAAAGGAGGGAAAGGAAACGCTCGAGGTAAACCTACCGCGAAGACGGGAAAGGAATTGTCATTGCAACCAAATCCTGGATTCGGGAGTCGGTTACGCAAGGGGAAGGTATTAGCACCCCTCACGTCCGTCGTACTCGACGGGATCCACGCTTGTTTTCTAGTACGGATTGTTATTTCTATCTAAACTAAGGGTTAAGGGTTAAAAAGAAAGAAAGGGACTCGGCAAAGTATCGCACTTTATGCCTACGTATTCCCGTCTGGAACGAGAAATCAGAGTCAACGTAGTTCGCCTACCTACGGGAAAGGAGGGGAAGGTTGCTCGCTAGGATATCGCATCCTATGCCTACGTACTTTCATACAGCATGAAAGATCAGAGCAAACGTAGTTCACATTCTTTTACGGAAGAAGTGTCTTTTATTGTGTTTGAAATATTTATTGTGTTTTTCTGTTTGTTTTGAGAAAGAAGAGACAGAACTCTAACCTACGGTTGAAAAGGGAATCAAACTAACCTAATGTTATCATGCATGGGTTAATACCTAATGTCTATCATGTTCCTCTCTTGCACAGAGAGAAACAGAGATCCTAAGGGAATAGACGGAAACAGAAACAATAGCATATATACAATAAAGCAGTAAAATGCATGGATGCAACAATACAAGCGAGGCAAGGGAGTCCCACTCAACCTCGAACCTAGAAAACAACACGCAAAAGCGAACAAAATTCGCTTTCAACCTAACAGATTAAAGGGCAAGCAATACAGTCAGAGAAATTCAAACAATACACCAAGAATTATAAACAGCAAAAATAAACAGCCAACAGCAGTCTTCATCAACATCTGCCTTCAAGTCAGGTCTCTATCTTCAATCTCTCAGGGCTTTTCTTCAAGTCTCACTCTCCAAGATGAGAAACAGTTAAGAGGATGAACTGGAATGTTAATTAGTTAGTTGACCACCAAAGGCGGCAAACAGACTGTTAACAATAGGTAGAAGGTTTCTCTCAAGAGTTCTATCTCTTAGACACTGTCACCAAGCCTTCCAAAGGAAGGGGGTGAGTGTCCTAGAGAGACTCTGCATCATAGAGAGGGATGGAGGCAAACAAGACCTTCCATGCTTGTGAATCAAGTTGCTATTCTAGAGCTCTACCTAACTCCTAGATCCTATAACCTTCAACGGCTGCCAGCAAGGTACACTCTTCATCAACTCTGGAAATTGGTCTTCATTCTCTTAGTCTTCAATGGGCTTCATCAGCACAGTCTTCAGCTCAAACCCAAACCCCAAGCAGGCCCAATACCCCACACAGTCAAACAGATAACCCTAGAGAGGGCACACCACACAATCAATCAATTACAAGCATGTACTAATAATATTAATAGAATAGGGGAAGTCTAACATTTTCTAAGGGATCTATTATTTTCCCTCAATACCCCTATAGTCCCATCACTTAATTTGCCCTAAAGAAACCCAAAATAAATTGCTTTGTTAGACCTATATTATATTCACAACCCTAAATGATTAGCCTAATGTTTTCTAACTAAACTACCTAAAATAAATCCTAAAAAAATGGTATAAAAATCAAGGGGGCACCTAATATATGTATCTAGTTATACTAAAAAAATTAGCCTAAAAAGATTGTGGGAAATACCTAAAAGAAAATCTACAAATACTATATACAAACTAAAAGTATTAAAAAGGCATTAAAAGAGAAAATATGCAAAAAAATATTAAAAGAAAATAAAATGGAAATTTTATTACATGATATTTTTCTACACAGAAATATGAAAATGGTAAAAAAAAACAACCAATCAAAAATATGGAATTTTCAATTTATTATGAATTTTCAAACAATTAAGAAAATAAAGGAAATCAAAATGAAGTAAAATGAGCTAGGGGTGCAGTTAGTAATAAAATGCATTGGAAAATGGATGATGGGCCCAGACTGGGGGTGCGCGTAGCAAGGCGCGCCTGGGCCCAGATTTAAAACAAAATTAATCAGAAAACCAAAAGAAAAAAAACGCGCGCGGTGCAAATAGCAGTAAAAAACAGTTCAATTTGTTGGGCCTGGTGAAGTGGGGGTGCGAAAAAGAAAGATCATTAAGCCCAATGCTGACTATTAATGAAACACTGAGTTTCATTAAACTCAGCTTCCTTCCATTTCTCAATTAAATGTGAGCCGTCAGATGTGAGTCTTGGTCAATAGTCTGTGAATGATCCAACGCATGCCAAGTCGTCTTCCCCAATGAGCTAGGGTTTATGCCATGAACTCCATGAACGATCCTTGTTGCACCAGACTTCAACACACTCATACAACTTCGTTTCTCCATAAAATTCAAATCCGTAAAAAGCAAAGATGTTCTATTTCTCGAGCAAAATACAACCACGGTCTTGGTTGACACTAGAACGCCCTAGAACGAGAAACCCGATAGCAACCTCACCATTAATACTCAAACTTCCACTCTCATATTTCTCTGGTTTCTTGATAACAGAATGATCCTCTCTTATCGCTGATTACTCTAGGACAAATAACTAATGCTAACACTCCAAATTAAGAGAGTTCTAAGCCCAAACAGTTGGTGTGCTCCAATGTCAACCTTCACCAAATTCAGTCAAAATCTCCAAAATTGTTCATCTAACCACCTAGATCATTCTTATCCTAACCAATCTACATCATGCTAACTAAATCAATCTAATTCGAAGAAGATACTAACCTGGTAGAAATCTGAAAACAGATGGTGAAGTTCTTGGATTCACAGCTAGCAATGCTCTAGGGTTGATCAATGGAGGTGGATCTTGATACTGTATGCAGCAACTCTTGCTCAAATGCCTTGGATTGCCATAACCAACTCTTCTTGCACTTTGGATGATGAACTTGCAACACACGATTATGGCTTCAATACACTCAGATCTTGCTTGTGATGTGATCAATGATGATCATGGAGTATGGTAGGATCAATAATTTTGCAGAATGATGAAGAATTGGGAGAGTTTGAATGAATTTGCAAAAATGCAAGAGAGAGTGAAACTATGTGTTTTGGATCAAAATGAAGTGCAACCCTGCATTGAATGAGCTCTAGGGTTTATATAGATGCCCATGGAATCATCTAGAAATTGCTGGAAGTTCCTTGTACACAAATCCCTTGTGATTTGGCATATGTTACTTTAATCATAAGCAAGCCATGATAACACTCCAATTTTGAACTAAACTCAAAAATCCACTATTGCCAATGGTCTCAAAACATTATTTCCAATCAAAATGACCTATAATTTCATCCCATTTGGACATGTATTGCAAAATCTCATTTTTTAAGTCACTTTTATTCATTAAATTCACCTTTATTTGACCAAATTTGCAAACTTGAGCTATGAGCATTTTCCAACTTCCATGACCACTTTTATAGACTCAAAATGTCATTTGGAACAACTTTGATGTTGTGAAGTTTTTCATTTGAAGCTTCCTTGCATGAGTTTTAGGCATATGCTTGAAAGGACCCATAATTTCCAAATGACCAAAATACCCTTTGCTTGCCAAAGTCATAAGTAGAGTTCCACAAATCATATGAAGTCATACTATACCTTTATAGAAAGCTAAGATCATGAGTAACAACTTTCATGTTTACCATAAATCCATTTGAAAGCTCCTTGAGGGGTAAAAGTTGCTTGGAAGTCAAGTAACTTTCACAGACAAAATTTCAGATGTCTCAGATGACCTGTAACTTGCAAGAACCATAACTTGAGTTCTATAGATCTCCTTGATGTCTTCCACCACTCAAATTAAAGGTCTTGATATCCTCTACAAGTTTCATGTTGGCCAAGGATCCATTTGAAGCTTGCATTTTGAATTATCTTGCTTGGAAGTTTGACCTAAACCAGGGGATTTTACACAGAAACCCTAATTTAGAAACCTCTCTTCCTCTTGATTTCTCTTGATATCTTCTTGGCACAACACCACATCCATATCTACATGTCAAATGATGAACCCCACATCTTTCAAATAGACCTTGATGCCCTTCAATCAAGCATTTGACCTAGGGTTGACCCAGAGTTGACCCAGATGAAACCCTAATTGACTATCTTCAACTGCAGCTCTTGCAATCACACCAATGACTTGTCTCACTTTAAAAATGACCCTGTAGGTCCTCCATGATGTCTATATACCCTCCATGCTCAATTCACAGCTCACAACTTCTTTGATGATCTTCAAATACACTCAAGATAGGAGATAGATCCACTGCTTGATCCACTGACTTCTTAGATTTCAATTTCTTTCTGATGACTTGGCTAAGATTGAATTTGAATAAGAAACTCTTGATATGCCCATAGGGATAAAAATTGTATTTGGTCCCTTGTTGAATGGCTTGCCTATGCTATGCTATGCAGATGAATTAATTATGTACATGACCTAATATGCAAATACTAATGCAATTGAAACATAAACCAAATGAAGTAGGTTGAGCAAATTTTAGGGTGCAACAACGGTTGAATACCAACAAACCCAAAAATTTGCCAACCGCAAAAGGTTGTACTCTGATTGGGGAAAATATCTGGAAAACTGAAATTCTAGTTGCATGGCAACTCTCTGGTGAATGATTAATCTCAAACTTTCGTCAAGATGATCATCTGATTTCACTATAGGTCTTCGTCCTCAAGTCATCAAGGGATCACCGGTTACACGGTAACTGGTGAAGGATAGTCTATTATGCCGTCAAGCACTCTGCGTCAGCAGAAGAAATCCTTAACGTCATCTCTGGCCTCGTCAGGTCACTAGACGTTTGACAATCCATGTCAATCATACCGTCAGGTATACTGCGTCAGCAGAAGAAAACGTCACCTCTAGACTCGTAAGGTCACTGGAAGTTTGACAATCCATGTCGATCATGCCGTCAGGCATACTACGTCAGCAGAAGAATTCCTTAACGTCACCTCTGGACTCATCAGGTCATTGGACGTTTGACAATCCATGTTGATCATGTCGTCAGGCATACTGCGTCAGGAAAAGAATTCCTTAACGTCACCTCTGGACTCATCAGGTCACTGGACGTTTGACAATCCATGTCGATCATTCCGTCAGGCATACTGCGTCAGCAGAAGAATTCCTTAACATCACCTCTTGACTCATCAGGTCACTGGATGTTTGTCAATCCATGTCGATTATGCCGTCAGGCATACTGCGTCAGCAGAAGAATTCCTTAATGTCACCTTTGGACTCATCAGGTCACTGGACGTTTGTTAATCCATGTCGATCATGTCGTCGGGAATACAAGGAAATTCTCGGGCGTCAGCTGGACTTCGTCATCAAGTTGAGCAGGAAGTTTTTGACGTTCATGTCTGAAACTCGCTGGGGATGAACCTTCCTGACATCTTTTTCAGACTTACTCATCAAGTCGAAAGAAGAATTCTCGGGCGTCAGCCGGACTTTACTATTTGAATCTTGTTGGGGATGGCGTATCTCCGCTGGGGATTCTGGAGCATTCTCTTAAGTAACTCTGTTAAGTATCAACCTCTCATCGAAAGGATTCATTTGACCTGACCATCAATCCTGTTAGGGATAAATCTTCTGACATCACCACTAGGCACTCGCACAGAATGGTTTCGACCACGCTACTCTGAGGAGGAAAAGAGACATGTCATCACACAAATCTGCTTTGGGGAATCGGGAGTCATCCTGATTGAACACCTCTGCTGAGGAACACCTGCACACAAGAACGGTACCCATCTAGCTCATGTTTCATGCACATGTTTGATTATGTCGTAATGCTCCATACGATGGAAATGCTACGCATTCATGGTAGATGCTATACAATCATGCAAAATGCTACGAAACTAAGCCAGCAAAATAAATGCTGAAGAGAACCATCCTGTCAAGGAAGAAGAAACCACTCTGCTGGGGAGATGTCAATATCAATTGGACTTAACTTGGGGAAAACGAGCCTCAGACGACTTTTCCGTAGGGAACCAAAGTTCTACGAGCCTGAAGTTCAAACTCAGCTGGGGATTCACATCAGTGCCTGCTGAAGGGAAGACACCACAAACGGCCTTCATAGATATAACTCTGCTGGAGATACAGACTCCGCTGAGGAAACATAGCATCAGCTATACAACCTCTTTCACCTGCTGGAGAGGATACAACTCCGGGGGGAAAGAATCAGTATCGACCACTGATATTAACTGCTCCAATGGGGAATAAAGCCCTGACTGCCCTCTTGGAATATCGAACCTTCAGGCAACGACTTCACTAGAGATCTCTTGGAATTTCGGATGGCTGACTCCCATGCTATAATCATTTGATATAGCTTGCCCCTGCTCGTCGGAGTATTCAGGCAATCTGCATTCTATCCTAATCAGACTTTCCATCATGGAAACTTTCCGGCTATCAAGCGCTTACTCGCAAGTAAAACAAGTTGTTCTGCATAAAAGATATATTAAATGCAATACATATGACAGTTTTTCAAAACTCAATCATGTTCACTGGAAAACAGTTTGTGACACATAATGAACAAATCATTGATCAAAATGTCAACATTAATACAACGCTGTAAGAGGAATCCGTTTTTTAGGAGTCAGTTTTGATGCGATCTTTACCGAAGTATGCTCTCGAATTAAACTTGTTTCAATTAGGACTTTTTCAGGTTGTAACGTGCTCAGGTTCACGGTTTAAGAAAGAGAGGATAAAGGCTCAAAATTCATTTTAACCCACCCATTCCTCGTGATGTTCTCCGATCCTACGTTTAGCTAACTCGGCCTTAGCGTTCACCTTTTCAAAGGTTGGATGGAAGGAATTATAGTTCAGGATATCACACGCTTTTGGGAGTGACAGTCACTCGCTTTTCCGTCCTTGTTGTGCCTGGAATCGCACGATTTTGTTCTTGCTTGAGGATTTTTTTCTCTTGTAATCCTTTTCGCTTTTCGTATTTCGTTTTCCCCTAACTTTTTCCTGGACTAACTCTTCAGAGTTTTTTTCAATTTTGAATTCCAGCGGGGTGCCCTAATTTTTGCCTAAGTCGCTTGCTTTCAAGATTTGACTTAGCGGGCTTTTGCTTTTGACTTTTTCGTTCGTTCGAACAAATCGTGTGACGCCGGCTCGTCTGATTTTTTAAAAGAGACTGTGACTGTTTCACTCCTTGTCGACAAGGTCTAACCATTGTGGTTTTTTAGGTACGACATATACGGGTGCGATTTATCCTTTCGGACACTCCTTTCGTAACTTGAACGCTTGGTCAAATTAACTGACACCTACCCTGCCCCGATTTAAGATAGAGGGTTTTTTGTCTTCAGAAAGAAACTCCTACTACAAGGCTCAAAAAGGTTAACAAGGCATTATCTTCCTTATATCTCTGGTGTTTTTGGATTTGAAACAATGCATATATATCGTCAACAGGTTTTTCTATCCAACAACATACAATCTACAGCTCACGTATTCTTCGATTTCATCATCCTGTAACAACCCAATTTTGATTAACTAATTAATTTATTTATTGGAATTATTTTAATTATGGGATGGTGTGATAATATGTTAAGTTTGCATATTATGCTATTTTATCATTTGGAGAGTTTTGGAAAATTAAGTTGAAAATATTTTGGATATTCTTAATTAATGGTTAAGTGGATGATTTATGGAAAATGATTGGAAAATATATATTATGGAGGAAATAGAATGGAAAGAAATATAAAGAATAGAAATAGAAAGAAAAGGAGATAAGAGTTGGTAAGGAAAAGAAAAGGGAAGAAAAAGAGAAACAAGGAAAAGGAGGAGAAAAGAGAAGAAGAAGAAGAAGAAAAGTGTGGAAATCATCAAGAGCAACTCAAAGCTTCGATTTAATCAAGGTAAAGGTGAGAAACATTATTATCTAATCCATGTATATGATTATGTATGTGTTGTGTGGGTTGTTTGGGTTTTCTTCTATACTTTTCATTTCTAGGTCGAAAATGAATTAATCGGTAGAAATGATGTTTAATCGGTTAGAATCGAGAATAGACAGAATAGTCTTGTCGGGTAAAGTTGGGCTAAGTCTACTGGGGTTGATTGGTTTGGAATCTGTTGATTTTGTGAGGTTTGGGCTTTTGGACAGCCATGGAAGTTCTGTGTTTGCAGGTTCGCCAGGCGAGCAGCAGCGAAGCTTCGCCAGGCAAAGCCCAGCGAGTGGTAGCGAACCCAAACAGAACCAAAACGCCCTGTCTTCGCTGGAAAGTTTGCCAGGCGAATGAGAGTGGCGAAGGTTCGCCAGGCGAATGAGAGTGGCGAGTTTGCCAGGCGAATGGGGCAGCGAACATTCGCCAGATGCTTCGTCGGGCGAAGGTTGGCGAATGCGGCGGCATTTTCCTGTTTTCTGAATTTTCCTTTCCAACACGGATTGTTTGGTTCTATTATGTTTAATCCTTATTTGAAGGGACAATTTGTATGTTGTTGTGATACAATATGCTGTGGGTAGCCGTATGGCGTGAATCCTAGGTCGTGAGTCGTGGAGTGTGAAACATGGCTATTTGACAATTTTATGCATTTGTCTGAATTGAATTGAAATATATGATGGATTAGTATGAATGTACATAGATTGTATGTACCTGTATGAGTTGAATATGCATAGTGAGATATTTGAGAATATGTATGCATGTAGAGAAATGTTGTGAGTCATTTTGCATAAAAGGCATCATGATGTACATTCTAGCGATGTTGATTCCTTGGAGAATCTGTTGTAATATGTGATTCCTTGGAGAATCTGTTAGGTAATTTGATTCCTTGGAGAATCTGCTGAATATTCGATTCCTCGGAGAATCTGATGAATATTTGATTCCTTGGAGAATCTGCTGAATATTTGATTCCTTGGAGAATCTGTTGAATACTTGATTCCTTGGAGAATCTGCTGAATTGAGTCGGTACCGCATTTGCATCTGCATAGAGTCGTGAGTCGGTCTCTATGAGTTGCATTTATCATTGTTGCCATTGTGCATTGAGAAATAAACATAATAAGTGTATGTTTATGTAAATTAATGTGGATTATGATGAATGCATGAATTAATATGCTAAATGGTATATGTATATGTGTAGGTACGTGTATACGTAGACGTTTACGTGAATCGGTATGGAAATAAACATATTGTGTGCGTTGCTTGATAAATGTTGTTAATGCATGTTGTTTGTATGCAAATGCAAGTGAAGAATGCATGAATATATATTATGAACATATGTGCATTGCTTAGTAAAATGTGATGATGATGTTGAAAAAAATGAATGCGTATAAGGCTCGTGAACACTGGGGTAGAATGACATGATGTCGTTCCTAGTGGAGCAATCACCGGGGTAGAACAGCTGTGGCGTTGTTCCTGGTGAGGTATAATGATATAGTCGCATACATTGGGGTAGAATGACAAGATGTCGTTCCCAGTGGAGTGATCACTGGGGTAGAATGACTATGTGTTGTTCCTGGTGGGGTATGAGTGATGTACCCATAATCCTGAACGGGGAATTGGTGGAATTGATGGGCTTTATGTGAGCCATATGGCATGGATAGAATTGTTGATTAAAGTTATGCTTATGTGTGTGTACATGACTTGTGTAATTGAAAATGATGAATATGTGATTGTTAGGAGGAGTGTGCATATATACATGATATGTTGATTTAAGAGTGGTGAGTATGTGAATGTTGTATGAAAGTATGCTATGTGCATGATAATATGCTTGATGATTAACTATGTTTGTTTATATGATTAGGTAAATTGAGGAGTATGTGTGAATTGATTATGAAATATGGTGAGAAATGTGGCATATATGTATTTTATGATTGTTTATATACATAATTATATGCATTGATTATTATGGTAATATTTCTCACCGTTCTGCTGGAGTGATGTCCTACATGACATCGTGCAGGTATCCAGAGTAGAGTTGTTTGTAGATTCGAGGCCACTATTGGTGTAGCTGTTTAGTGATTTAATTATGTTGGGTCGGGTCATGCTCTGGTCATGTAACACTGGGATCGCTTGGCTTATGTTTTAGGGATACACTATGTTTTCATGTTTATTGAAATATTAAGAAGTTGGCCTTAGTGCCCAAGTACTGTTGAATTATGTGATGTAACTAAATATTTTCTTTTATGAAAAATTATTGGATAAATGAATTCACTGCTGCATGCAAAGTGAAAATTTGTAAAACATGATCATTTATTATTGTTGTTAATGAGCATGACAGGTGTTTTGAAAGTTAAGTATGACACCTTTGTTTGAATGCATGTTAATTTTACTCTGATTATTTTAATTAATTACGGGGCTTAGAAGGGTGTTACATTAGTGGTATCAGAGCAGGTCGGTCCGTCCGGCCAAGTTGTGTTTGTTGGTTGTTCCCTTGTATGCGACATGTGTGTGAAAAACACTGTCGATACATGTTCGTTGTTAACATTGTCTGCAGAAGTGAGAATGATCGAAGTGGGAGAGAAGCTCGTGATTCTCCAGGATCCTTCAAGTGTGGAGTTGTAGCTTAGTGAGTTGTTAAGCGCTATTATAGTTTGGTAAAGATGGTTTATACTCCATCATGATTTTCGACTGTCTATTGACAAATTGAGGAACTGATCACCCTTAATATCTTGTTGATAGTAGTTGGGATTGTGTTGGATGGGATAGACGTGTCTTGCGATCTTAGATGGTGTTTCGATGTATTAGAAGAATATAGAGATTCATGTTACACATCGGGAATTTGAGTTATCAGTGTTGGAGAGGAAGTAGTGTTATGTCACTATGAAGAAAGTTCAAAGAATTTTGGAAAAGCTGTTAACAGCTTGTGTGTTGGTTTTGTCAAATCCGACAGGACTATTTGTTGTGTTTTGTGATGCTTTGGTGATATGATTTGGAGATACGTTAAATGTAACACCGATAATGTTTTAATTATGCTTTAAGGCAATTAAAAGTACAAGAGGATTTATCTGACAAGTGACTTAGAGTTGGTTGCTGTTGTGTGTTTGTACCGGAGTTTGGGAGCCTCAATTGTTTAGTTGAGATTTAAGGTGGTTAATGATCTTAAGAGCTTAAGGTATTTATTTGGTTTGAGAAAATTGCATATGATGCAGAGGAAATAATAGGGAATTCTTATGGAGTTGAGCTTTGTATGATGAGACTGATTATTGGTATTCTCGATGAGATTCGAGAAGGTTGGAATTCTAATTGGAGTTAATAGATCGATTGAGTTTAATGAATTGAAGTCGAAGGGCTGATTTTTGGATTTATGGAAATGGTGACATGAGGTGTTGTGATAGAGTCTATGTGTCCGAATAGTGTGGATTGGATAACAGTACTTTGTAAGAATTGTTTTGGTGGCCACAGATGGAGAGAGAAGTGGTTGCGGTATATGCTGATTAGACTTGTTGAAAGTCGAAGTGTGAACATCATAGACTGTTGGCCTAATGCAACTGTCGAGTAATTCTGAGTAGTATGTGATATCGTCTAATATTGTGTCAGATGGGGATCCGAATTTCTCATTGAGATTTTGAATAAGTTGCGGACGTTTTGGGTTCCGTGTTGAAATTGAACCTTGTCTAACATCTGTGGGCGGAGGGGCAGACAAAGAGAACTATCCAGTATGTAGAGGACTTGTGTGTTGGATCAAGATGGATCGGAATGAGGTGTAGGACTCCTTTATATTAACGTGTGTCTGGCAAGAGTGTTGTACTCGAACTTGAGATTGTGCAAGAGACGACTGAAAAGATTAGAGGATCCAAGAAAAGACGTGTTTTGAGAGTTACGATAGTAACTGGTGTTGATCGAGCTTGAGGTCACGGAAGCACACTGTGTCTTGTTGAATCTGTATCAGAGTAGCACATCGGAAGCGTGGGAAAATAGCATGTTAGATTGTTTTACCGCTGTCACTAGGAGAAATTGCATGATGTGTTCATGTGTCTAAGCTGAGGAAGCGCATCGATCCAGATGGATGGTGTATGAGTGAGAGAGGATTTGACTGTTGAGACAACTTTGAGGAAAAAGGGATTGTCTTGGTAAAGGTATTTGGGAGGATCAACTAGAGGAAGTTGAATTTGGAAGATTGGGATGCGATAGTCACATCCCGAGTTGTTTGAATCGGATAACATTTTCGAGGATGAAAATTTCTAAAGTGGGGGAGAGTTGTAACAGCCCAATTTTGATTAACTAATTAATTTATTTATTGGAACTATTTTAATTATGGGATAGTGTGATAATATGTTAAGTTTGCATATTGTGTTATTTTATCATTTAGAGAGTTTTGAAAAATTAAGTTGGAAATATTTTGGATATTCTTAATTAATGGTTAAGTGGATGATTTATGGAAAATGATTGGAAAATATATATTATGGAGGAAATAGAATGGAAAGAAATATAAAGAATAGAAATATAAAGAAAAGGAGATAAGAGTTGGTAAGAAAAAGAAAAGGGAAGAAAAAGAGAAAGAAGGAAAAGGAGGAGAAAAGAGAGGAAGAAGAAGAAAAGTGTGGAAATCATCAAGAGCAACTCAAAGCTTTGATTTAATCAAGGTAAGGGTGAGAAACATTATTATCTAATCCATGTATATGATTATGTATGTATTGTGTGGGTTGTTTGGGTGTTCTTCTATACTTTTCATTTCTAGGTCGAAAATGAATTAATCGGTAGAAATGATGTTTAATCGGTTAGAATCAAGAATAGACAGAATAGTCTAGTCGGGTAATGTTAGGCTAAGTCTACTGGGGTTGATTGGTTTGGAATCGGTTGATTTTGTGAGGTTTGGACTTTTGGACAGCCATGGAAGTTCTGCGTTCGTAGGTTCGCCAGGCGAGCAGCAGCGAAGCTTTGCCAGGCGAAGCCCAACGAGTGGTAGCGAACCCAAACAGAACCAAAACGCCCTGTCTTCACTGGAAAGTTCGCCAGGCGAATGAGAGTGGCGAAGGTTCGCCAGACGAGTGTCCTAGAGAATTCTAGCGAATAATTCCAGGAAACTCCCAGTGGTCTTCGCTGGCGAGTTTGCCAGGCGAATGGGGCAGCGAACATTCTCCAGATGCTTCGTCGGGCGAAGGTTGGCGAATGCGACAACATTTTCCTATTTTTTGTATTTTTCATTTCCAACGCGGATTGTTTGGTTCTATTATGTTTAATCCTTATTTGAAGGGACAATTTGTATGTTGTTGTGATACGATATGCTGTGGGTAGCCGTATGGCGTGAATCCTAGGTCGTGAGTCGTGAAGTGTGAAACATGGTCGTTTGACAATTTTATGCATTTGTCTGAATTGAATGGAAATGCATGATGGATTAGTATGAATGTACATAAATTGTATGTACTTGTATGAGCTGAATATGCATAGTGAGATATTTGTGAATATGTATGCATGTAGAGAAATGTTGTGAGTCATTTTGCATAAAAGGCATCATGATTTACATTCCAGCGATGTTGATTCCTTGGAGAATCTGTTGTAATATGTGATTCCTTGGAGAATATGTTAGGTAATTTGATTCCTTAGAGAATCTGTTGAATATTCGATTCCTCGGAGAATCTGATGAATATTTGATTCCTTGGAGAATCTGCTGAATATTTGATTCCTTGGAGAATCTGCTGAATACTTGATTCCTTGGAGAATCTGCTGAATTGAGTCGGTACCGCATTTGCATCTGCATAGAGTCGTGAGTCGGTCTCTATGAGTTGCATTTATCATTGTTGCCATTGTGCATTGAGAAATAAACATAATAAGTGTATGTTTATGTAAATTAATGTGGATTATGATGAATGCATGAATTAATATGCTAAATGGTATATGTATATGTGTAGGTACGTGTATACGTAGACGTTTACGTGAATCGGTATGGAAATAAACATATTGTGTGTGTTGCTTGATAAATGTTATTAATGCATGTTGTTTGTATGCAAATGTAAGTGAAGAATGCATGAATATATATTATGAACATATGTGCATTGCTTAGTAAAATGTGATGATGATGTTGAAAATAATGAATGCGTATAAGGCTCGTGAACACTGGGGTAGAATGACATGATGTCGTTTCTAGTGGAGCAATCACCGGGGTAGAACAACTGTGGTGTTGTTCCTGGTGAGGTATAATGATATAGTCGCAAACATTGGGGTAGAATGACAAGATGTCATTCCTAGTGGAGTGATCACTGGGGTAGAATGACTATGTGTTATTCCTGGTGGGGTATGAGTGATGTACCCATAATCCTGAATGGGGAATTTTTGGAATTGATGGGCTTTATGTGAGCCATTTGGCATGGATATAATTGTTGATTAAAGTTATGCTTATGTGTGTGTACATGACTTGTGTAATTGAAAATGATGAATATGTGATTGTTAGGAGGAGTGTGCATATATACATGATATGTTGATTTAAGAGTGGTGAGTATGTGAATGTTGTATGAAATTATGCTATGTGCATGATAATATGCTTGATGATTAACCATGTTAGTTTATATGATTAGGTAAATTGAGGAGTATGTGTGAATTGATTATGAAATGTGGTTAGAAATGTGGCATATATGTATTTTTTGATTGTTTATATACATAATTATATGCATTGATTATTATGGTAATATTTCTCACCCTTCTGCCGGAATGATGTCCTACATGACATCGTGCAGGTATCCAGAGTAGAGTTGTTTGTAGTTTCGAGGTCACTATTGGTGTATCTGTTTAGTGATTTAATTCTGTTGGGTCGGGTCATGCTCTGGTCATGTAACACTGGGATAGCTTGGCTTATGTTTTAGGGATACACTATGCTTTCATGTTTATTGAAATATTAAGAAGTTGGCCTTAGTGCCCAAGTACTGTTGAATTATGTGATGTAACTAAATATTTTCTTTTATGAAAAATTATTGGATAAATGAATCCGTTGCTGCATGCAAAGTGAAAATTTGTAAAACATGATCATTTATTATTGTTGTTAATGAGCATGACAGGTGTTTTGAAAGTTAAGTATGACACCCTTGTTTGAATGCATGTTGATTTTACTCTGATTATTTTAATTAATTGCGGGGCTTAGAAGGATGTTACATTAGTGGTATCAGAGCAGGTCGGTCCGTCCGGCCAAGTTGTGTTTGTTGGTTGTTCCCTTGTATGCGACATGTGTGTGAAAGACACTGTCGATACATGTTCATTGTTAACCTTGTCTGCAAAAGTGGGAATGATCGAAGTGGGAGAGAAGCTTGTGATTCTCCAGGATGTTTCAAGTGTGGAGTTGTAGCTCGGTGTGTTGTTAAGCACTATTATAGTTTCGTAAAGATGGTTTATACTCCATCATGATTTTCGACTGTCTATTGACAAATTGAGGAACTGATCACCCTTAATATCTTGTTGATAGTAGTTGGGATTGTGTTGGATGGGATAGACGTGTCTTGCGAGCTTAGATGGTGTGTCAATGTATTAGAAGAATATAGAGAATCATGTTGCACATCGGGAATTTGAGTTATCAGTGTTAGAGAGGAAGTAGTGTTATGTCACTATGAAGAAAGTTCAAAGAATTTTGGAAAAGCTGTCAACAGCTTGTGTGTTGGTTTTGTCGAATCCGACAGGACTATTTGTTGTGTTTTGTGATGCTTTGGTGATATGATTGGGAGATACGTTAAATGCAACACCAGCAATGTTTTAATTATGCTTTAAGGCAATTCAAAGTACAAGAGGAATTATCTGACAAGTGACTTAGAGTTGGTTGCTGTTGTGTGTTTGTACCGGAGTTTGGAAGCCTCAATTGTTTAGTTAAGATTTGAGGTGGTTAATGATCTTAAGAGGTTAAGGTATTTATTTGGTTTGATAAAATTGCATATGATGCAGAGGAAATAATAGGGAATTCGTATGGAGTTGAGCTTTGTATGATGAGACTGATTATTGGTATTCTCGATGAGATTCGAGAAGGTTGGAATTCTAATTGGAGTTAATAGATCGATTCAGTTTAATGAATTGAAGTCAAAGGGCTGATTTTTGGATTTATGGAAATGGTGACATGAGGTGTTGTGATATAGTCTATGTGTCAGAATAGTGTGGATTGGATAAGAGTACTTTGAAAGAATTGTTTTGGTGGCCACAGATGGAGAGAGAAGTGGTTGTGGTTGTATATGCTGATTAGACTTGTTGAAAGTCGAAGCGTGAACATCATAGACTATTGGCCTAATGCAACTGTCGAGTAATTCTGAGTAGTATGTGATACCGTCTAATATTGTGTCAGATGGAGATCCGAATTTCTCATTGAGATTTTGGAAGAGTTGCGGACGTTTTGGGTTCCGTGTTGAAATTGAACCTTGTCTAACATCCGTGGGCGGAGGGGCAGACAAAGAGAACTATCCAGTATGTAGAGGACTTGTGTGTTGGATCAAGATGGATCAGAATGAGGTGTAGGACTCCTTTATATTAATGTGTGTCTGGCAAGAGTGATATTCTCGGACTTGGGATTGTGCAAGAGACGACTGAAAAGATTAGAGGATCCAAGAAAGGACGTGTTTTGAGAGTTACGATAGTAACTGGTGTTGATCGAGTTTGAGGTCACGGAAGCACACTGTGTCTTGTTGAATCTGTATCAGAGTAGCGCATCGGAAGCATGTGAAAATAGCATGTTAGATTGTTTTACCGCTGTCACTAGGAGAAATTGCATGATGTGTTCATGTGTCTAAGCTGAGGAAGCGCATCGATCCAGATGGATGGTGTATGAGTGAGAGAGGATTTGACTGTTGAGACAACTTTGAGGAAAAATGGATTGTCTTGGTAAAGGTATTTGGGAGGATCAACTAGAGAAAGTTGGATTTGGAAGATTGGGATGCGATAGTCACATCCCGAGTTGTTTGAATCGGATAACATTTTCGAGGACGAAATTTTCTAAAGTGGGGGAGAGTTGTAACAGCCTAATTTTGATTAACTAATTAATTTATTTATTGGAATTATTTTAATTATGGGATAGTGTGATAATATGTTAAGTTTGCATATTATGTTATTTTATCATTTGGAGAGTTTTGGAAAATTAAGTTGGAAATATTTTGGATATTCTTAATTAATGGTTAAGTGGATGATTTATGGAAAATGATTGGAAAATATATATTATGGAGGAAATAGAATGGAAAGAAATATAAAGAATCGAAATAGAAAGAAAAGGAGATAAGAGTTGGTAAGAAAAAGAAATGGGAAGAAAAAGAGAAAGAAGGAAAAGGAGGAGAAAAGAGAAGAAGAAGAAGAAAAGTGTGGAAATTATCAAGAGCAACTCAAAGCTTCGATTTAATCAAGGTAAGAGTGAGAAACATTATTATCTAATCCATGTATATGATTATGTATGTGTTGTGTGGGTTGTTTGGGTGTTCTTCTATACTTTTCATTTCTAGGTTGAAAATGAATTAATCGGTAGAAATGATGTTTAATCGGTTAGAATCGAGAATAGACAGAATAGTCTAGTCGGGTAATGTTGGGATAAGTTTACTGGGGTTGATTGGTTTGGAATCGGTTGATTTTGTGAGGTTTGGGCTTTTGGACAACCATGGAAGTTCTGTGTTCGTAGGTTCTGAAGGTGAGAAAAATACTTAGAAGGGGGGGGGGGGGGGAGTGTTGAATAAGTATGACAAATAATCACAGATTCAAACACATTTATTTTTATCCTGGTTCGTTGAACTCAACTACTCCAGTCCACCCTCTCAAGAGTGATTTTCCTTTCTCACTCAAGGACTTAATCCACTATTTAATCAAACAGATTACAATAGTAACACCTAAGAACAACTGTTCTTAGTCTTCTCAAGAGCTACTGATCCCAACTGGATCCTCTTAAGGAAACCTTTTACAATCAATGTAAAAATATTACAAGAGTAAGAATGCTTCTAAGAAGCTATTATCACAGCTGTGATATTTCTCTTAAGTTTAAGAACAATGTTACAGCAAAATAAAATATAAGAGCTTTAAGAGATTTTCTTTGATCAATGATTTTTCAAGGGGTTAGTCTCTCTTGAAGAAGATGAAGTAGGCTTCTTTATATAGGCACTTAGATCCATGAAGTCTTCTCAACATTGGAGACTGTGCTGAAAAAGCCTGGTGCCTTTTTGTCTTCACGTTGCAGAATCTTTCCTTAGAATGGAATGCACAGATAAAACCTTTTTGTCTGTGTTCCTGTGTCTATCATAAAAGAGGATAGAGCTGTTGACATATGCCAACGTACATATTTAAATCTTCTTCACTAAGTAAGTTCGGATATCAACATCAGAGTCTGGATCTTCAGAATCTCCAGAGTATAGATCTTCTGGATCTTCAGAGTCTTGGGATGTTCTTCAGATTATGCTGAATCAGAGTATATGCAGCTTGTGTGCTTGAGCGTGTAGTTCTGTCAGAGCAGAGTCTTCTATATCAGATTCTCAATATTATGCAGCACAGTATCTTCAGAGTCTTCTGATGACTAAGCTTCTGAACTCTCAGAGTCTTCTATTCTTTAGAGGCTTCCGCTTCAGAATCTTTAGTAGACATTACTCAGATTCTTCTGGAGGCAGCGTTCAGATCTTCCTTTAAGATGCTCTTGAACCTTTGAAGCCTTTCATAATAACATTGTTCAGATCCAAATTTGCTCTTGTAAGAATATTCTCTTTAGTACCTGTGGCAAACAGTCTAGAACAAATTTAGAGTATATAATTCTTGAATACAAAATTCATAAGTGTTATCATCAAGACATAGAGATATTACTGAAGAAACAATCTGTGTTCTTACAATCTCCCCTTTTTTGATGATGACAAAACATGAGAAATTTTGTTCAATAAAAAGTATGAATTATAACTCCCCCTGAGATTAACAATCTCCCCCTGAAATAAATACTCTAATAGAAGAAAACACTTCCCTTTTTGATTAAGTATATTTCAGATTCAGAGCCTGATGCAAGAGGTTTGACTTTCAGAATCAAATCTTGATACCAGATAATTATGACTTCCTTTAGTCAGAGCGCCTGGTTATCATCTTGCTTGACTTGTCTTTCAGAGTAAAGATATCAGATTAAGATATCAGAGTTGATTGAATACTCAGATTAGCTTTGAAGATCAGGTTCTGGTTGGAAAAGTCTCAGGATAACTTCAATGAGTTATGTCAGATATATCAATGTAATCTGAAAGACTTAAATTCAAATTAAGTTAATAAAATGTCTGAATTTCAGTTTTAGTAATTGCTTATAGGTTGAACAATCAGATTCTCTTT
The DNA here is from genome assembly GCA_963859935.3 of Lathyrus sativus. Lineage (NCBI taxonomy): Eukaryota > Viridiplantae > Streptophyta > Magnoliopsida > Fabales > Fabaceae > Lathyrus > Lathyrus sativus. Next base: position 444,827,705 of record OZ012739.1, on the reverse strand, counting down.
TTCTCCCCCTTTTTGTCATAATCAAAAAGATTTTTAAAGACATAAAGATATAGAAGAAAAGAAGCATATAGAAGCAAAAACATCAACCTTCATTGAAATGTATCAAAGTTCACAATCAAACAGATAAATGCCAAAAAGCATAACACAATAATAAGAAAACAACAGAAGCAATAACATGTGCAAAAACAAATAAAACTAAGTCTGGCGTGAGGCAATAAGGGTCAGAAGCTCTGTCATTTTGGCAGCTGAGTCTTCTTGCTTAGACATCCAGATCGTGATCTCATCAATTGTCTTCTCTTGCTTTACCATCCAATCTTTTATTTCCTTAACATCATTCACAAGCTCTGTGACCACAGATGAAGAAGAAGCAGATGTAGTAGCAACAATGTTCTTATCAGACTGATTCTCTTCAGAAGCTTGTTCAACCACTTCAGATGAAGGAACCTCTGGAGGAGAAGCTTCCAGAAGCAACACAGGAGGAGGAAGAGGAATGTTCATCAGAGTTATCTTGATCAACTCTGCAAACTGAGTCTTTGCAAGCTTAGAACATTTGGCTCTAACTTTTAAAGCAGCCTTGTTGAACATCCAGATGAACCGTTTCCAAGCAGCATTTGAAACAGCTGGATCCAAACTTGACATGCACACTTCCTTAACCCTAACATACTCAGAATCTATCTCCTTCTTGAATATTTCAAACATAGCATTAACACATGATCCTAGATCTGACTGTTCAGAGGGGTTAGGATTAGGAGTGTTAACAGGGGTAGGTTCAGATGGTGAAGGTTCAGATGGTTGTGGTTGAGGTGGTGTTTGTTGAGATGTTTGGGTGTCAGACTGAGGGAGTTCAGTAGGTTGAGGAATGGTTTAGGTTTCAGATTGATGTGGTTCAGATCGTTGAGGGATGGTTTGGGTTTCAGATGATGAAGTTTGAAACATAGAAATGGGAACATGTTCCTTCATAGCAATGTCAGAACGAGGTTGTTTTAGAGATTCTGGTTCAAAATCAGATGATTCAGATGAATCAGATGATTCACAATCAGAAGATTCTTCTGAGTGAATAGATGTTGAAGAAATGTTAATTGATTGATTCAGAGGTTGGATATCCAGAATATCTTCAGAAAGATTTGGATCTTCTGGTAGATCTGGTTGTGCAGAGTGTTCAGATTGAACAGTCTCTGGTTGGTTTGGTTCTGGAATATCTGGTTCTGGAATATTTTGTGAAGTAGGTTGAGGTGGTTCAGATGTAGTATTAGGTTGGGGTTAAGAGGGAATTGGTACAGAAGATGGTTGTGAATGTATTGGTTCAGATGGAGGTGGTTCAGATGAAAGGTTTGTGGATGGTTTGGGTTTAGAAGTTCTACGTCTTAGGTTTGGAGAGAGTTGAGGTGATGAAAGGGGTGAATGAACAGTAGGTGTAGGATCAGATGTTAATACCTGATGAATAGTGCCTCTTATTTCTTCCAGAGTAGCATCTCTAGAAGTGAGTCTGACTTTCTTCACTCCTTTCTTCTTCTTCCGTGGAACTTCAGATTCTTTCCTCTTTTTCTGAACAGAGCCTTCTTCAACTTTTCTTTTACTACGCCTTTCCTTCATCAGATTGGGCAGTTCTTCTCCTTATTTCTGAACAAGGTTAGCAGGTAGAGGAATTCCTTCCTTCAAACACTCTGCAATGTAAGCCCAGACAATACCTTTTGGTTCATCTGCACTGAACATTGGAAAATCTTCTATGGGTATCCTTCTGCCATTGACCTTCTCAGAGTTTATCTTCCTTAGTTTACCATTCAGCTCTGAAATGATCTTCATTCTTTTCAGAGTAAGTCCGTTTATCTCAGATCCAATGATGTATGACCGATCCTCTATAATCTTTGCATCTGTCAGATGCTTCACCAATTGATTCTCTATGAGGATGTCTGAAATAAGTCTTCCCAGAGGTATCCAAGTTCTAACTTTCCCAGCTTTAGCTCTGACCTCTTCTCTAGTCTCTTTGACATGAGTCAGAAGATGACTGAAGATCAGATAGGGCAGATCCACCTTAATATTCTTGCTGATGCAGTACATAAAGTACAGATGCTCTGAACTCACATAGTCTGGTGAGTTGGATGACTTTCTGTGAAAGATTGTACTCATAAATATTTTTTCCCAGATCCTATAGATAGGTTTCAGATCTTTAACCTTGCTTGTTGGTGTTCCAGATACAGTAACCTCTTCATACACTTTAGCCATATCAATACGTGCAGAAGCTAGGTTTGTAACACCATCAGATCCTTTGTAGCTGAACAGTTGCCTGATTAGTTTCTCAGTGATCACTATCTCCTTCCCAAGGACAGATGAGTGAATGAACTTTGGACCAGCACTAGCGTGAATCCATAATTCCTTTACAAGAGTTGGGTACACAGGACCCATCAGTCTTTCAAAATACTTCTCCCAGCCTTGAGCTTTAATAGAAGTTGTTAGGTCAAACCCATTTTCTTCTATTGATTCAAGATCAATGAAGCTTTCACACAGAACTTCAAGATCCACAACTGGAGTAAATAGAGTGCGTTCTGGTTTCTTGTACATTATATTTTTGTTGGAGATTTCAGCAGCTTTTGATGAAGAAGCCATTGATGTAGATGAAGATCTTGATTTGGGTTTAGGGTTTTGGTAGAGGTTGAAGAGAGAGCAAAAACGCATATGTGTAGTGAGTGTGAAAAGTGTGAAAATGATGTGATAGGTGGTATTTATAGAAAACCAAAAATCAGACATTGGGCACATCAATAGTCATGTACGCACGTTTACACAGCATTTAATGAAAATATCATTTCAATTTAAAGATATGACAAATGGGGGAAAACCAAGAAAAATGAGATTTTCAAAGCAGTACCTCAAACGTCAATTCAGTAGAGCACTCCATCTTTTCAGATACTGAGTGACACGTGTTTGCTTTGTATGTGCATCTGATGTCTCTCAAGAAATGAAATGTTTCCAACGTTCAGATCTTCTGAGTTTGTTAGTTCAGAGTTTCACACAAATAAATCAATTAAAGATTAATAAACAAATAATCAGATGAAATACTTCAGATCTTTAAACATTTTGCATCTGATAAGTTGCCTCTGATAAATATTACTCTGGACAAAAATCCATACAAATATTTTTCAAAATGAACTTAAATCTATCTTCAGCAAGGGGTTTTATGAAGATATCAGCCCATTGATGATCTGTATCAACAAAAGCTAGATTTATTACACCCTTCTGAACATAGTCTCTGATGAAGTGATGTTTAATTTCTACATGTTTAGCCTTAGAGTGTAAGATTGGATTTTTTGACAAACATATAGCAGAAGTATTATCACAGAAGATAGAAAGATTACTCTCATAGATCTGATAATCTTCTAGCTGACTCTTCATCTAGAGCATCTGCGTACAACATCCAGCAGCAGCAATATATTCTGCCTCTGTAGTTGATAGTGCAATAGTAGGTTGCTTCTTGTTGTACCATGAGATCAGATGACTTCCAAGAAACTGACAGCTTCCAGAAGTGCTTTTACGTTCAACTTTGTCTCCAGCATAATCAGCATCACAGAATCCAACTAATGAAAATTCATCAGATCTTCTGTAACACAGACCCATGTTAGTAGTACCTTTCAGATACCTTAGAATCTTCTTAACAACTGTTAAGTGTGATTCTCTAGGACCTGATTGGAATCTTGCACATAAGCAGACACTAAACAGAATATCTGGTCTAGAAGCAGTCAAGTATAGAAGAGATCCTATCATACCTCTATAGAATTTCTGATCTACCTTCTTACTTACCTCTTCCTTACCAAGAGTGCTTGTAGGGTGCATTGGAGTCTTTGCCATCTTACTATCAACCATGTCGAACTTCTTCAGAAGCTCTTTAACATATTTGGTCTGATGTATGTAGGTGCACTCTGGAGTCTGGTTGACTTGGATTCCCAAAAAGAATCTCAATTCTCCCATCATGCTCATCTCAAACTCTGCCTGCATACATTTAGCAAACTCCTTTCCAAGCATAATATTTGTTGATCCAAAAATAATATCATCTACATATATTTGACAAATCAACAGATCTTTCTTAAGAGTTTTACAGAATAAAGTTGTATCCACTTTTCTTCTGATAAAATTTTTCTCCAGAAGGAAATTGCTCAACCTCTCATACCAAGCTCTGGGAGCTTGTTTTAAACCATAGAGAGATTTCTTTAGTTTAAAAACATGATCTGGAAAGTTTTCACTTTCAAAACCAGGAGGTTGGTGGACATATACTTCCTCTTCTATAATACCATTAAGAAAGGTAATTTTAACATCCATCTGATATAGAGTGATGTTATTCTGTGCAGCAAATGAAATAAGAAGGCGTATAGATTCTAACCTTGCCACTAGAGCATAAGTTTCAGTGTAATCAATACCTTCTTGTTGACTGTAACCTTGAGCAACTAGCCTTGCCTTATTCCTTTCAACTTCTCCCTTTTCACTCAACTTATTCCTGAAGACCCATTTTGTTCCAATAACGTTGAATCCTTTAGGTCTAGGAACCAGATCCCAAACTTCATTTCCGGTGAATTGATTTAGCTCTTCTTGCATGGCAATAATCCATTCATTATCTTTCAGAGCCTCATCCACAGATGTTGGTTCAATTATTGACACTAAGCCAAACAATGAAGATTCAGATGTTCTGAGATAGGATCTTGTCCTGATTGGATCATCTTTCTTTCCAATAATCACATCTTCTGGGTGAGATGCCTTGATTCTAGAAGAAGATCCTCTGATATTTGATCTTTCAGAAATGTGTAAGTTGTCCAATTGAGAAGATAAGGGAATAGCATCTGGAGTTGCTTCAGATTCCTTCTCTTTAGCCTTTTCTGCCTCTGATCCTTCAGAGTCTGTGAGAATCACTTCTCTATCTGTAGAACTTTCAAACTGCTTTGGCTTTTCAGAGCCAAGCTTATCATCAAATCTTACATGAATAGATTCTTCCACAATATGTGTTTTAGTATTGAATACTCTGTAGCCTTTAGAGCGTTCAAAATAACCAAGCATGAAACACTTATGTGCTTTGTAATCAAACTTGTTAAGATTCTCTTTAGTGTTAAGCATATAACAAGTACATCCAAAAGGATGAAAATAAGCAATGTTGGGCTTTATGTTCCTCCACAATTCATAGGGAGTCTTTTTCAGAAGAGGTCTTATAGACACTCTGTTCTGAATGTAACAAGCTGTGTTAATTTCTTCTGCCCAAAAGTGTTTTGCCAGATTTGTCTCATTGATCATGGTTCTGGCCATTTCTTGCAAAGTTCTATTTTTCCTCTCTACAACTCCATTTTGTTGTGGAGTTCTAGGACAGGAGAAATCATGAGCAATGCCATTTTCAGAAAAATATTTTTCAAAATGTTTATTTTCAAATTCGCCACCATGATCACTTCTGACTTTAATAATTTTAAGATCTTTCTCATTCTGGACTTGTTTCCAGAAGTCAAAGAACACAGAGTGTGACTCATCTTTGTGTTTTAAGAACTTTACCCATGTCCATCTGCTATAGTCATCAACAATGACTAATCCATACTTCTTGCCTCTGATGGATGCAGTTTTCACTGGTCCAAATAGATCAATATGAAGTAGTTCTAATGGCTTGGAGGTAGAGACAACATTCTTTGGTTTAAAAGATGATTTTGAAAACTTCCCTTTTTGGCATGCTTCACAAAGAGCATCTGAGGTGAACTTCAGATTAGGAAGTCCTCTGACAAGATTAAGTTTATTAATCTGAGATATACGTCTCATATTAATATGCCCCAATCTTCTGTGCCAGACCCATTGCTCTTCATTAACAGACAAGAGGCATTTAACATTCTAAACCTTAAGTTCTGAAAGATTTATTTTATAGATGTTGTTTTTCCTCTTACCACTAAATAGGATTGAGCCATCCTTCTGACTAATAGCTTTACAACATTTTTGATTGAAGGTAATATCATAACCATTGTCACTTAATTGACTTATGGACAATAAGTTATGTTTTAAACCTTCAACAAGTAATACATTAGTTATAGAAGGAAGTTTACCATTTCCAATAGTGCCAGATCCAATGATCTTGCCTTTTTGGTTCCCTCCAAACTTCACGTCACCTCCAGATCTAAGTTCCAGGCTTTGGAACATAGACCTTTCTCCTGTCATGTGTCGTGAGCATCCAAAGTCCAGGTACCATGACTCGCGTCCTGACCTTGCTGCTAAGAACATCTGCAACAAGGATTATTTTGCTCTTAGGTACCCAAATCTTCTTGGGTCCTTTAGGGTTAGTTGGTTTGTAGGTTTGTCTAAACTTCTGTTTTTCAACATAATGTTTATTCTGACTTGCCTTGGGTTTAAACACATAAGTATTCTTCTCAGAGCTTGTGTGTTTAATGTCATTTAATTGACCAAACTTAAATTGAGAGTACAGAGGTGTCTTCTTGATGAAGAGTTTGTCAACAGGTCTTGGATTACTTCTAGAGGAAGATTCATATCCAATACCTCTTCTGTTGTTCCCACTAACACCATAGATCATAGAAGCCATCTTGCTTCTGTCTATGCTTTTAGTAAGGAATCTCTGAAAGCTAGAGTCATATTTTTCTAAAATGTTTTCACATGACTTAGTCTCAGATTCAGATTCTTGTTGAGCTATTTCAAAATCATTTTTGATTTTCAGATTAATTTCTTTTTTCTCAACAAGTTCTGTCTTCAGAAGATCAATCTCAGATTCAAGACTGCTTTTCAGCTTCTTGTATTTGAGTTTGATCTTGTTGTAGCTTTCCAACATTTCAGACAAGCTCTCAACAAGTTCAGCTCTGGAGAGTTCAGAAAATACCTCTTCAGAGTCAGAGTCTGATTCATCTTCAGATCCTGATGTTCCTTCTTCCTGATCATCTGTGTTGGCCATCAGTGCAACGTTAGCACATTCTTCTTCTGATTCAGAAGATGATTCAGATTCATCTGAGTCATCCCATGTTTCCATCAGAACCTTCTTCTTTTTGTCAAACTTCTTCTTGGGTTTTTCTCTTTGAAGTTTGGGGCAATCATTCTTGTAATGCCCAGGTTCTTTGCACTCATAGCATACAATTTCTTTCTTGCCAGATCTTCTGTGCCCAGAAGATTCCTTTCTATGATCAGATTTTCTGAAGTTGTTGAACTTCTTTCCCTTGTGCTTCCAGAGTTTGTTGATCCTTCTGGACAGCATGGATAATTCATCTTCTTCTTCAGAAGAAGATCCTTCAGAGCTTTCTTCAATAACCTGCAAAGCTTTAACAGATTTATTAGATTTTAAAGCAATAGATTTACCTTTCTCTTTCTTTTGAGGTTCATCTTCCTCAAGCTCAATTTCATGGCTCCTCAGTGAGCTTATGAGTTCTTCTAAAGAGATCTTGTTCAGATCTTTAGCCATCTTTAAGGTAGTCACCATTGGTCTCCATTTGGTAGGTAGACTTCTGATGATTTTCTTTACATGATCTGATGTGGAGTATCCCTTGTCCAGAACTTTTAGACCAGCTGTGAGGATCTGAAATCTAGAAAACATAGTTTCTATATTTTCAGATTCTTCCATTTTGAACGCTTCATACTTCTGTATAAGCGCCAGAGCCTTGGTCTCCTTCACTTGAGAATTTCCCTCATGAGTCATTTTAAGTGACTCAAACATTCCATGAGCTGTTTCTCTGTTTGTAATGTTTTCATACTCAGTATGACAGATTGCATTAAGCAATATTGTCCTAGCCTTATGGTGATTTTTGAAATCCTTCTTCTGGACTTCTGTCATTAATTTTCTATCAATTTTCTTGCCATCCTCATTTGTAGGATGTTCATAGCCATCAATGACCAAGTCCCACAAATCAGCATCATAACCCAGGAAGAAACTTTCTATCCTGTCCTTCCAGTAGTCAAATTTCTCTCCATCAAACATAGGAGGCTTTGTGCTGATTCTATCCCTTTCTTCATATTTGTTGTTGATGTTGGATATTGTATTATCAGCCATTGTAACAACCAAATATATATCAAAGTAACTTTTCTCACTGGATCTTTACTGACACGGTTAAGTGGTAGCACACGCAGAACCGGAGCTCTGATGCCAACTGAAGGTGAGAAAAATACTTAGAAGGGGGGGGGGGGGGGGGGTTGAATAAGTATGATAAATAATCACAGATTCAAACGCAGTTATTTTTATCCTGGTTCGTTGAACTCAACTAATCCAGTCCACCCTCTCAAGAGTGATTTGCCTTTCTCAGTCAAGGACTTAATCCACTATTTAATCAAACAGATTACAATAGTAACACCTAAGAACAACTGTTCTTAGTCTTCTCAAGAGCTACTGATCCCAACTGGATCCTCTTAAGGAAACCTTTTACAATCAATGTAAAACTATTACAAGAGTAAGAATGCTTATAAGAAGCTATTATCACAACTGTGATATTTCTCTTAAGTTTAAGAACAATGTTACAGCAAAATAAAATATAAGTGCTTTGAGAGATTTTCTTTGATCAGTGATTTTTCAAGGGGTTAGTCTCTCTTGAAGAAGATGAAGTAGACTTCTTTATATAGGCCCTTAGGTCCATGAAGTCTTCTCAACATTGGAGACTGTGCTGAAAAAGCCTGGTGCCTTTTTGTCTCACGTTGCAGAATCTTTCCTTAGAATGGAATGCACAGATAAAACCTTTTTGTCTGTGTTCCTGTGTATATCATAAAAGAGGAAAGAGCTGTTGAGATATGCCAACGTACATATTTAAATCTTCTTCACTAAGTAAGTTCGGCTATCAACATCAGAGTCTGGATCTTCAGAATCTCCAGAGTAGAGATCTTCTGGATCTTCAGAGTCTTGGGATGTTCTTCAGATTATGCTGAATCAGAGTATATGCAGCTTGTGTGCTTGAGCGTGTAGTTCTGTCAGAGCAGAGTCTTCTATATCAGATTCTCAATATTATACAGCGCAGTATCTTCAGAGTATTCTGATGACTAAGCTTCTGAACTCTCAGAGTCTTCTATTCTTTAGAGGCTTCTGCTTCAGAATCTTTAGTAGACATTACTCAGATTCTTCTGGAGGCAGCGTTCAGATCTTCCTTTAAGATGCTCTTGAACCTTTGAAGCCTTTCATAATAACATTGTTCAGATCCAAATTTGCTCTTTTAAGAATATTCTCTTTAGTACCTGTGGCAAACAGTCTAGAACAAATTTAGAGTATATAATTCTTGAATACAAAATTCATAAGTGTTATCGTCAAAACATAGAGATATTACTGAAGAAACAATCTGTGTTCTTACAGGTTCGCCAGGCGAGCAGCAGCAAAGCTTCGCCAGGAGAAGCCCAGTGAGTGGTAGCGAACCCAAACAGAACCAAAACGCCCTGTCTTCGCTGGCAAGTTCGCCAGGCGAATGGGAGTGGCGAAGGTTCGCCAGGCGAGTGTCCCAGCGAATTCTAGCGAATAATTCCAGGAAACTCCCAGTGGTCTTTGCTGGCGAGTTCGCCAGGCGAATGGGGCAGCGAACATTCGCCAGATGCTTCGTCGGGCGAAGGTTGGTGAATGCAACAGCATTTTCCTATTTTCTGTATTTTTCCTTTCCAACGCGGATTGTTTGGTTCTATTATGTTTAATCCTTATTTGAAGGGACAGTTTGTATGTTGTTGTGATACGATATGCTGTGGGTAGTCGTATGGCGTGAATCCTAGGTCGTGAGTCGTGGAGTGTGAAACATGGCTATTCGACAATTTTATGCATTTGTCTGAATTGAATGGAAATGCATGATGGATTAGTATGAAGGTACATAGATTGTATGTACCTGTATGAGCTGAATATGCATAATGAGATATTTGCGAATATGTATGCATGTAGAGAAATGTTGTGAGTCATTTTGCATAAAAGGCATCATGATGTACATTCTAGCAATGTTGATTCCTTGGATAATCTGTTGTAATATGTGATTCCTTGGAGAATCTGTTAGGTAATTTGATTCCTTGGAGAATCTGTTAGGTAATTTGATTCCTTGGAGAATCTGCTGAATATTCGATTCCTCGGAGAATCTGATGAATATTTGATTCCTTGGAGAATCTGCTGAATATTTGATTCCTTGGAGAATCTGCTGAATACTTGATTCCTTGGAGAATCTGCTGAATTGAGTCGATACCGCATTTGCGTCTGCATAGAGTCGTGAGTTGGTCTCTATGAGTTGCATTTATCATTGTTGCCATTGTGCATTGAGAAATAAACATAATAAGTGTATGTTTATGTAAATTAATGTGGATTATGATGAAAGCATGAATGAATATGCTAAATGGTATATGTATATGTGTAGGTACGTGTATACGTAGACGTCTACGTGAATCGGTGTGGAAATAAACATATTGTGTACGTTGCTTGTTAAATGTTGTTAATGCATGTTGTTTGTATGCAAATGTAAGTGAAGAATGCATGAATATATATTATGAACATATGTGCATTTCTTTGTAAAATGTGATGATGATGTTGAAAATAATGAATGCGTATAAGGCTCGTGAACACTGGCGTAGAATGACATGATGTCGTTCCTAGTGGAGCAATCACTGGGGTGGAACAACTGTGGCGTTGTTCCTGGTGAGGTATAATGATATAGTCGCATACATTGGGGTAGAATGACAAGATGTCGTTCCCAGTTGAGTGCTTACTAGGGTAGAATGACTATGTGTTGTTCCTGGTGGGGTATGAGTGATGTACCCATAATCCTGAACGGGGAATTGGTGAAATTGATGGGCTTTATGTGAGCCATATGGCATGGATAGAATTGTTGATTAAAGTTATGCTTACGTGTGTGTACATGACTTGTGTAATTGAAAATGATGAATATGTGATTGTTAGGAGGAGTGTGCATATATACATGATATGTTGATTTAAGAGTGGTGAGTATGTGAATGTTGTATGAAAGTATGCTATGTGCATGATAATATGCTTGATGATTAACCATGTTAGTTTATATGATTAGGTAAATTGAGGAGTATGTCTGAATTGATTATGAAATGTGGTGAGAAATGTGGCATATATGTATTTTATGATTGTTTATATACATAATTATATGCATTGATTATTATGGTAATATTTCTCACCGTTCTGCTGGAGTGATGTCCTACATGACATCGTGCAGGTATCCAGAGTAGAGTTGTTTGTAGTTTCGAGGTCACCATTGGTGTAGCTGTTTAGTGATTTAATTATGTTGGGTCGGGTCATGCTCTGGTCATGTAACACTGGGATAGCTTGGCTTATGTTTTAGGGATACACTATGTTTTCATGTTTATTGAAATATTAAGAAGTTGGCCTTAGTGCCCAAGTACTGTTAAATTATGTGATGTAACTAAATATTTTCTTTTATGAAAAATTATTGGATAAATGAATCCGCTGCTACATGCAAAGTGAAAATTTGTAAAACATGATCATTTATTATTTTTGTTAATGAGCATGACAGGTGTTTTGAAAGTTAAGTATGACACCCTTGTTTGAATGCATGTTAATTTTACTCTGATTATTTTAATTAATTGTGGGGCTTAGAAGGGTGTCACACATCCTCCCCGGATTCCACTTAAACAAGCGTTCGAAATAAAAAGAAAGCAATAGAGTGAACACGAATGGATTAGTTCAAAACATGCATATTTATTTCATTATCAATATCAATATAAAAACAACAAGTTTTACGAACGAAAATTTGCATATAGATAGGAAAGAAACCGTAAATGCAAAGAAATAACAAGATGAAATGCAAATTGTCAGCTCCTCGAAGTGGGGCTTTCACACTTATTTGCTGCTGAGGGGAGTGCCCCTTTAAAGTCTTCAGACTCAAACAGATGAATTGTTGACGTGTATGACCAACCTTCCCTCTAGAAAGGATATGCACCTTCTGTCTATCAACTATTGTACCTTGGCTTGAAAAGCCTCACAATCTTCAGTTGTGTGTCCATGGGATCCCCCATGATATCCACATCGAGCACTGGGATCATACCCGGGAGAATAGGGTTTCGGCACTGGTTTGAGCATCTTGGGCTCCACCAAAGAATACTGAATTAGATGCGGCAGCATCTGACTGGGTGTCATAGGCACTGGATGAAGGGGAGCATTCCTTCTTTTCGGATTGTTGTTGCGAGGCCTATTCTTATCATGGCGCTGACGATAATCTTGTTGTTGAGAAGCATGAGACTACTCGTATTGATCAAGACATTCCTTATGCTCAGGCACTGTCATCCTCAGATTTGGCCCAAGAATAGGCAACTGTTGCGGACAAGGGGATTCAGACTCCAACGACTCCAGGATGTACCTCGGTCCCTTTGCAGCTTCAGGTGGGGGGACAGGAATATCAATTCCTGATACATTCATGCCGCCCGGCACAAATTCAATTGCCTTCTCGTCTAGCAAATCTTGAACCTTATGCTTAAAAGCTCTGGAGTTCGCGATGTTATGCCCCGGTGCCCCGGAGTGGAAAACACAGTGGGCGTTCACGTCATAGCCTGGTGGTGGCTGGCCAGTCAATGGAGCCAAAGTACGAGGTTCAACCAACTGATGTTGGAAAAAGAGTTGCACCAACTGAGCATAATCCATCGGGATCTTATCGAGGACTCTGTCAGAGAGTTTCATTCTTTTACCATATCTTCTAGGGTTATCCTGAGAAACCGGCCGTGACCGCTGACGGGAAAAATTCTGAGCTTCAAGCTGCGTAGAGGATCTCTTAGGCCTATCATGCCTTGGTACAGATTCCTCAGACACAAGTGGAGCAAGCATGCTGGTTGCAGCTTCGGGCATTTTCTCACATTCTCTTCTGAGTACAATCCTCAACACTTTTTCCATCAAACCCACCTGGGCCTTCAGATGGTTGTTCTCCTCTTCGAGCACCTCCTGATTTAAGCACATCGCTTGCATGTCCTTCATGAACTGCCCTAGCTGGCTCTGAACGTCCTTTAGTTCTACTTGTACCTGTTCCATTGCTCGGATCTAATTAGCTATGGTGTCAACCTGCGATCAATCCTGAAACAACCTGTCAAGCATAGAGGGTTAGATAGATATTCCTGAGGCACGTGCTTATGCAAATGCAAACGTGTGTATGTGCCTTGGGGAAATCCCCCCTGATTCTAGTTTCCGAGACAAATAAAGTTGAGTATCCAATCATGGAAAGAAATCCTCATATATATATATATATATATATATATATATATATATATATATATATATATATATATATATATATATATATATATATATATATATATATATTTGGAAAACCACAAAGGCAGCGTACAACTGTAGTCACATACAACTGAAGCCAAAGGCGTGACCCCGACCAATAAGCCTGGTGGTGGTCAGCATATCAATGCATAAAAAGGTACAAGAGAGTATAATAGACATCAAGTGCAGCTACGGCCACGAAAATCTTCTACTAACTCCTTTGTGTTGGGGTGGCCAGACTTGTTGAGCAGACCTCTGATGAGCGACTCTCTCTTCTTGGTGGTGTCTTGGAGATTCTGGATAAAATCATCCCAAGTATCTTCTCCGAAGCAGTCCTCTAACTTGCGCTTCTTGGAATTAACTCCTAGCTTGCAACCCTTCAAGCTTGTCACAGCTTCCTTCAATTTGTGTTCGACGTCATACCGGAGTGATGCTTTAGCTTCCACCTCCTCAGTCTTAGCTACCAGTTGAGTCTTCAGACTATCAATTTCCTGCTTCAACTTTTCTTCGCGCTCCTTGTGGATAGCCAGATTAGTATTCCACATAGCCTCGAACTTAGATATCCTCATATATGCCCTGTCTAGGTCATGCTTTTTGGTGGCCAGGACACTATTCACGGCTTTGAAGTCTAGCTTTCAAGCCTCAGTCTCCTTGGTCAAACTAGCTCCCAGATGGTTTATCAACTTCGTCTGCTTCTTGCAGGAGTACTCGGCTTCGATCTTTTCATGACGAAGTTGCACAATCTCCACTTCCAGCGCTTCATTCACCTTTTTAAAATCCTCCTTTTCTTTCAGTACCTGATTGTACTTCTGGATGTCAATCACAGTTGGCTCTTCGACCATAGGAGGACACAAAGGCTTCACAGCAGGATAAGGCATAAAAAATTTGGCGACTCGCTCACGAATCCAAACCAGATATGGCTCAAAGGCCTGGTTATTGCTTTTCCCTAACATGGCTTTCCCCTTCCTCTGAAGATTCTTCCAAGCATGTTCAAGCTTAACCAACAGATCACTGTCTAGTAGCCCTGTGAAATACAGAGATTCCCGTATTTCAGCTTCCTTAGGAGCCTCCTTCAACGCATAACCGAATTGTCTGATCAACAACGACGGGTTATAATTGACACACCCCTTTCTGCCGACTAGAGGTATATTAGGAAAATCGCTACAGCTGTAGATGATTTCTGTACCTAACCTGTTCCTGTTGAACCAAGTGACCTTTTCAGCAAATAAACTCATTAGACGCTCAGGTCATTCTAGAGCACTCACAGAAGGACCTACTTTAGGAAAGTGGTTATCAAACCACACATAGAGCAAAGGAACACAACAAGAGACGATATTTCCTCGCCGATTTTTGTTCTTGTAGTGGACTAAATGGTAGACATCTCCCAAAAGAGTGGGTACTAGATTACCCGAGGCAAGAATATGGAATGCATCAACATCCACAAAACCTGGCAAGTTAGGAAACAATATAGTGCCATATATGGAAAGGGCCAAGATGGCATTGAACACAACCCAACAACCATTCTTAGCAAACTTCTGAGCTTTCTCTACCAAGTCAGAGAGAAGAATCCCATACATCCCATTCTTCCGAATCAACTTCCTGTTCAACTCAGATGGGTCCAACTGTAATATGGCGGCAAGATCAGCCAGATTAGGCTCAGTGTCAACGTGATGATAAGGCATTTGATTCTTGACGAGAATGCCTAATAAGTATGAGTACTCCTCTAGAGTAGGAGCTAGCACAAAGTCTGGAAAAACAAAACACCTTAGAGAAGCATCATAAAACTGCACCAGGGTGTACATACCACTAATCTCTTGTGCAGAAGGTGTGCAGACGTATCTCAACAATCTCCCATATGTTTTCCGGAAGTCTTCAATTGTTGAACCCTTAGCTAAGGCAACCAACTTCAATATAGGACCGATGTCTGGGGAAGGAAACTTGTATGCAACAGTCTTCTTCAGAGTTTCCATATCAACAATACGGAACAAGATCACTAGAACCGGGGGAAAATATGCACCTGCAACACAGACACACGTTAATGAAATGCACATGGAAATGCAAATGCAGATGCAACATGCAAGCAGGAGATCAAGGTTGTTGTGCTGTTGACTGGAGAAGAACATAATTCTGCTCTATCAAGAACAAATCAAATCTCTGATGATAAGAACCCTCTGATACCAATAATACTGATTCACTGTCAAGAAAACCAGGTTGTCTAAAGGTCAAGGTTTCCTGCAATAACCCAACCCTGCTCACAGGTATGGACCTAATCCACTGGCAAAGGTATGGCATCCTATGCGTTCCTCAGCGTCCCAGACTTTCAGGAAATGATGATACATCCATCATTTCTGGTTTAACATCATCACCTCCCGAAGAGGCCTCACTTAGCTGAGTCACAAGTGATCGGTCCCCAGAGTCGACAATCCTTAGATCCGAAATCAATTCCAATCATAAGGACCAGAAAAGAAATCATCACAGAGAACCTCGTCTGAGCGTGAATTTCATGGGAACAGGTGTCTGCTAAGCAAACAGGTTCCCACTAATCTCCACTCTAATTCTATGTCTTCTCTCAAGCCTGGGTATGGCTTCTCACTCATCAGAGCACCCCTCCCACAAGAGCACAACAGTAATAATATAATGCTGAAAAATAAAATGTGGGAAAGTAAAGCTAAAGGTACAACAAGTATGTACAAAAAACCCAACAAGACTAAGCAATCATGCATTAGGATTGACTCGCATAGGGAACCCGAAAGTCCCCAGCAGAGTCGCCAGCTGTTGGGGATGACCCAGACAGCTAGGAAGAAAATCCAAGGCGAGACTCGCATAGGGAACCATCGCAGTCCCCAACAGAGTCGCCAGCTATCGCTACTGCAAAAATAGGTGTCGGTAATGACAGAAGAGTCGCCACCTATCGTTATTTATCCCACACGAAGGGAAAGGAAATGAACGGGAGAAACCTAGTGAAAAGGGTAAGACAATTCATCGCAACCAAGTCCTGGGTTCGGGAGTCGGTTACGCAAGGGGAAGGTATTAGCACCCCTCACGTCCGTCGTACTCGACGAGATCCACGCTTGATTGTTTGTCTCGAAGGGTTGTTATCTATCTACCTGTCAAGGCTTGTTTAAAAGAAAAATAAAAGATGACTCGGCAAAGCATCACGCTCCGTGCCTACGTATTCCCGTCTGGAATGAGAAATCAGAGTCAACGTAGTTCGGCTAACTACGGGTGATGGGGGAAGGTTGCTCGCCAAGATATCGCATCTTGTGCCTACGTATTCTCATCAGAGAAATCAGAGCGAACGTAGTTCGAGATAAAACGGAACACAGGTTTGTTCGATTATTTTTACCCGAGTAAGGTTAAACTACGGTTCCAGTAGTTAGGGACAACGCATGTTTGCGGTAAAACCGAGGCTTAACAACACTCTTTTCATCAGAAAAGGTTTTCCTTGAATTAAGGGCCCACGGGGCAAAAGAAGTTTGAAGTGTTCATTTTTGTCTTTTATTGAAAAGAAGTGTCTTTTATGAATGTTTGTAATTCATACTGCACTAGAGACTAGGACTTAGGAGCGAATGCGTCGCACATCGCCCTAAGGACGTGTACTAAACATTCTAGGCAATTGAGGAGAGGCCCCCCAATCACCATTTCCCAAATGGCTTAAGGCTCGTAGCATATAGTACAAATTTGCCTTTATTACGTGTTTTAATGTTGTTTGAGATGAGAAGAGAAAGGACTCTACAGGGGAAACTATCAAGCATCCTACTGTTGTCATACATGGATTCATCCTATGATTGAGGTTTGAGGGAATCTACCCTAATGTTGTCATGCATGGATTCAATCCTAATGTCTATCATCACTCCTTGAACAAGGCAGTGAGAGTCCTAAGGGAACATGCACAGGGGTAACAACCAACAACAAAAGTCATTAGGCTGAAAGAATAAAGTTATCAAACAGATAAAGTAAGCAAATGCATATGCAATGCAACAATACAAGCAAGGGAGGCACACCTAAACCTTCAATGCAAACATGGGATGCAAATAGAAATGCAATAAACAAGCAAAGGGAGGGACACCTCAACCTTTAATGCAATCATGCACCTAAATAGGAGAGTATCTACTCATGCAGGCCTACCCTAATGCATCACAGCAAGCATGTATCAAATAATGCAATCATGCCCTAAGAAGATGAGTGTCTACTCATGCAACTTAATCTAATGCATCACAACAGTTAGACAACAATCAACACAATCATGCAAGAGAGCTAATCAAGAGGAGGGAAGAATAAAGTGAATGTCAATCCACTAAGCTCAATGTGCATCAGCACAGGAGTCCACTGAGGCTCAGACTTCTTAAGGAATGCACAGAGTCTTTCCTAAGGAGGACTAGGCTTTCCCAAGAAGGATCCAAAGTCATTTGGACTGGGAATAAGAGACATATGATGTGAACCTAAGGAACCCATCATAATTGATGTGTGTCAACACATAGAATCCATCTAAGGCTCAAACTCCTTGAGGAATGCACAGAGCTTCTCCTAAGGAGGGCTAGGCTCTCATGTTGAACTTGATAAAAGAAGTGTGTACAAAGTAATTGAGTCCTCATGGCTCAAAATTCTTGAGGAATGCACAGAGCTTCTCCTAAGGAAGGCTAGGATCTCCCAAGAAGGATCCAAATCATTGGACTAGGAGAATGAGGGAGCATGCTGTGAACCTAAGGAACCCACCATGTCATTGAATATCCACCTATGGCTCAAACCTCTTGAGGAATGCACAGAGCTTCTCCTAATTAGGGATAGGCTCTCCCAAGAGGGATCCAAAAGGATGGATTAAGGGATGTAAGGCAAGGCACAGGGAACACATATGAAGAGAGAAAACAGTCATGTAAGCCTCTAAGATCCTAATCATGCAATGCCCTAAAGATATCTATCTTAACCTAATGTATGAACATAAAAATGAAGTGAAATTGAGCCTATCAAGACTCCAACCTAATTTCTAGGGGAACATACAAAGAATGAATGCACAACTATTGCAACAAGGTCACTTATTATGCAAAGTCACAAGCAAACATCAATTAAAGCATACAAATATCAATCAGAATGCAAAATACATGAAAAATAGGAAACGAAATCCTAAAAATCTAATAAAATTCATAAAAGCTCCTCAAGATGCTAGGAAAACATGGTAGAAAAATCAAAGCAAAAATCCAAATGCAAAGGTGTCAACCAGAGGAAACAATGTGAAGTATGCAAATGAATCATCACATGGGAAGGGTCACAAAGGAATCAATCAAAACCTATCAAGATCAAACCCTAAAAATCCAAGAAAAATATCTAGAGATCACCCAAGATATCTATAACCATCATGCCAAATCTCAAGGATTAAATCAAAACAAAACTCAAGAAAGAAATTCAGCAAACCAATCATGCATTTTTAACATTTTAATAACCTAATTAAAATGGGAAAAATTATATTAAATGGGAAAATAACCAAAAATGGATTAAACAACTCATAAAATTCAAGCACATTCCAAAGATCCCTCATGATTTTTTTTTACAATTTTCTGACAGGTATTCTTATTTTTAATGAATTAAAAATGAATAAGGAATAAAAGAAAATCAGAAAAACAATTAACAAATTCAGAAAATGGAGAAAATAACACAACCATTGGATTACCCTACTAGTCAACATATCCAAGGGATCTAAGCTATGACATGCGCGCTGCTGACTGGATTAATGATGCACAGTGTTTTGTCTAAGGATCAGGTACAGCTCATTGACTTCAGTCCATGGTATGTTCTAATCTCACACGTTCATTTAGAAAGTAGTTTCATCCTACAACTCACACGCTGCCACGTAAACTAACCCTAGTCAACAACTCTCAGAATGAATCTCAAGCATTGGATCTTAAGAATAAGTCCACGAATTCAAGTTCATCTAACGACTCAGGAATTGTCTTATTCGTTTGAACTGGTAAGAAAGGGAGGGAGATTCACGGTGGCCGGAGAAGATTCTGGTCATCTTCTCTGGTTGCTTCGTCAATGATCTGGTTTCAAACTCTCACCAAATTCAATAAAAATTATACATATCTCTACCTCTCCTCACGAGGATCAAACTAACACTCTCTCAATTCATTAATCTCTCAAGATCACTCCTACTCGAAGCCAAACATAAAATGGTGCCACTACAAAAATCTCTCAAACAACCATGATTTTTATCCTAAATTCATCTAGGACCTAAGGGGAACTTAACCACATATCTAATCTATCCTAATTGCGCATAATTAAGGATAATCGAAGAAAGAAAGAAACCTAGAAAAATGCTCTGAACAGAGGTGCAATTGGTGAAGAAACCTTGCTCCAAACCACTCAGAATCCTTCAATGGATGATGCCAAAGCTTTCTTGAACCTTGATTCCTCTTGAAATAGCTTCACTCTCCAAAACGAACTTCAACTTGCAAGCTTGATTTCTCAACTAACTTGTAACTGTTTTCTCAACCAATTCTCTCTCTTTTTTCATCTGGACATGATGTAAATCTTATATAGAATTTATCCTGATCCATTTCAGGCCCATTCATGGCCCATACATCCCACTTCAATTTTTCACTTTCTCCACTTTTTCAAAAATGGTGATGCACGAAAGTGGCTTGTTCTCAGCTCCAATTCAAGCCAAATCATTAGCCTATAATGTAAAGTGAATGAAGGGACAAGATTAACCCCTTGAATTCAATCCATGGTTGGCATTTGATGTGTAACTTATTCTTGAAGTAACTCCAAAATTAGTCATGAAATGAGACTCAAATTGGAATTATAAAAGTGCCAACTTGTTCACAACATCAATTTCACTCAAAATATGCATAAACTTGCAATATTTTGAGCCAATATGAATTATTTTGAATTTTCTTCATTTTAATGCCTTAAAAAGTTCAATCATGAAACTTTCTTCAACAACCTCTCATTCCAATCCATATTAATGGGTTCTTGGTGCCTTTTTGAACTAAAAACATCATTTTGAACAACTTTCAAGTTGGACAAATCTTCATTTGAGGTACACAAGATAGTGAAATGGACCCATAATCCATAACGACCTATAATCACAACTTCCCAAAATACCCCTGCCTTGCAGTCAATGTATCTTGAGTTCTACAAATCCAATCATGGACTTATAGGACTTTTTGGAAAGCTAAGAAGATAAGGAACAACAATTATGTTTGGTCCAAGGATAGGTGAGACCTCCTTCTAGGTCAAAAATGGCATGGAAGTTGGTTGACTGTCAAGCACAAAAACCACATTCATCTAATGACCTATAACTTGTCTGGCTTATAACTTGAGCTCTATAAATCCTATCAAGGACTTATAGTACTCAAATTAAAGCTATGATCATGCTCTACAACATTCATGTGGATGTCAAGATGAGATGACGGTCACATCGTGAGCTATGTGGTCTTGAAGTTGGGCATCAAGATAGGGGATTTTACACTGTCAAGCTTAGAAACCCTAGCTCAATAACTTCTCACACTCTTGATTCATGATGATTTGACCTTAGAATCATCTCTTGGGCACCTAAATACATCAATCCATGATTACATGGCCTTGAAATTAGGTCTCAACCTTCTTCAAATTCAACTGTTGACTTAGGGTTGACCAGATGAAAACCCTAGTTGTACCAATCTTGGTTCTAGCTTCTTGCACTTTGCCTAATGACTTGTTTAAGCTCCATAATAACTATCAATACATCATATGAACTTTCTCAATGCTTTAGGCCTCTTTACATTGATTCAGAATCATTTGATGAACTCCCATACCTTTCAAGTTAGAAGACATGCTGACATGTGCTAACCCACTTCTCTGGGGATCTTCAACTTCTTTGATGAGGATATCAACCCTTGGATACTTGAATGAATACTCTTGAATAGCCTTGTACTCTATGATAGCCCTTGACCTCCAACATACATGTCAATGCAATGCATATGCTAATGTTATGTTGAATGCAATGAATTATAAGCTAGATATAAAAAGGTTAGGCAAATTTTCGGGTGCAACACCCGACAGAGTAGGTCTATAGCAGAGATAGATTATTCCCCAGGTGAGTAATTCCTGGCATGGTAGATTTTGACTCTTCACCAGTAAAGTTGTCACTTTCAGGTGAGTATTTTGTAAGTTGTTCAGGGCGTGTTGTGAATATCAGGATTTGATGGTTATCCCATACAGAGTTATTGGATTTGTTTTCAACGTCTGTTGTCTATCCTCATCCGAGTTGTCCTTTTTCCCAGAAGAGTCATATTTTGGAAGGCCGTTCAGGGTATTGTTTTTCTCTCCAACATAGTAGAATGGCTGCTGAGTATCTTATTATATCTCCCGGTAGGGTCGTCTATTCCCCAGAAGAGTTGTACTATGGAAAGCCGTTCAGGGCATTTTCCTCAACAGGTTTTGATGTTTATCCCCAGCTGAGTTTGGACTTCTTGTTCTTGTCAAAACATTGTTATTCCAGATTTTCTTTTTCCCGGAAGGCCATCCGGGGCTCGTTTTTCAGGTTAAGTCCAATTGTTATTTGCATGTTGCACCTTCCCAGCAGGGTGGTTCTTTCCCCCCAGCAGGGTGGCTTTCGTCTCTTCAGTATTTATTTTACTGATTTGGTTCCGTTGCATTTTGCATTCGTGCATAGCATCCTCCAAACACTTAGCATTTCCATTTCGTATGGAGCATTACGCCATTTTCAAACATATGCATGTGAAACATAAGCCAGGTTGTTACCTCTTTATTTTCAGGTGTATCTCCGACAAATGACTGTTTTCTTTTCCGGCATGGTATCCAGACCATGGCAGTTTCCTTTAGCCCGTATGGTATCCAGACCCCCGCTTACGTTTTCTCCCGTGGTGTCGCCTGACTTCGGTCGATGGTGTTTTCATAAGTTCATGTGGTATCCAGACCTTAATGGGCATGATGTTGGTTTACTTTGCTCGCATGGTATCTAGACCATGGTGATTTCAGATTTGTTTTTTCCGTTGAGTATCCAGACTCTGATCAATCTCTTTGTGATATCCAGATCATGGCAGATGTGGTTATGTTCTTTTGCCTTTATGGTGTCCAGACCATGGCAAGTCTTGACTAATGTAGTTGTTCGTATGGTATCCAGACCTTGGCAACTAGTGGTTTCTTTTAGCCTGTGTGGTATCCAGACCCCGGCTCACGTTATTCCCTAGCGGCGTCGCCCGACTTTGGTTGGTGGTGCTGTTCCTAGCCCTATATGGTATCCAAACCATGGCAAATTCAGATATGTATTCCTTTGCTCGTTGAGTATCCAGACTCCGGCGAAACTCATGTGGTGTTCAGACCTTGAGGAGTATATTTGTGACGTGTTTCTTTGCCCGTGTGGTATCCAAACCATGGCAGTCCGCGATGTGATTCATTTTGTTCGTGCAGTATCCAGACTCTGACAATTTGAAATGGTATTCTTAAACTCATGTGGTAGCCAAACCCTGATGAGTAATTTGTGATGTACTCCTTTGTCTGTTGAGTATCTAGACTCCGGTTATGCCGTGGTGTATCTAGACTCCAGTTATTCTGTTGAGTATCCAGACTCCGGTCAATTACGTTGAGTATTCAGACTCCGGTCATTTTCGTTGAGTATCTAGACTCCGGTTATTTCGTTGAGTATCTAGACTCCGGCAATTACGTTGAGTATCCAGACTCCGGAAAATTTCGTTGATTCATTTTGTTTGTTGAATATCCAGATTCCGACAACTTGAAATGTTGTTATTCAGCCCAAATGGTATCCAGACCATGGCGCAATCTTCGATGGACGTGTTCATCTTATCATGTGATCCCCAACAGAGTTACTTGGTTAAGTTCCTCTTTTCTCCCTGCCAGAGTTGTTTGGTTAAGTTTCTCTTTTCCCCAGTGAAATATTTCTTATGTTTTATCAAGATGTTTATCAGCCTCGGTTGATCCGGCCTTCGGGTTCGATGCTCGCTTTTATTCAGCGAATGCCTGCACGTTAGCAGATGTCTTTTCCGACTGCGTGTCGATGTTATTATTAATCAGTCAACTTGTTGTCGTTGCAACTATTAGATGAGTTATTTCCGGAGATTTTTGTTCCCATCAGATATTGCAGTTTCTATTTATGCGGTTGGAAAATTTCTGGGTTCTTTGGTATTCAACCGTCTTTTACCTTGATTATTTGAGAGTCATTCGCTTCTCACCCAATCAGGTCCAGGTCGCTTAAATAGGGGCATCTGTTGTACCCCAAAATTTGCTCAACCTTTTCTTTTCTTGGTTTATGTTTCATTTCATTGTTCTAGAATTTGAATTTGCATAGAATTGTCCTTTGTAGGGGATCAAGAGAGGTGTACATAGCAAGAAGAGTTTATCAAGGGTTCCAAGAAAGCATGAGTGCTCATCAAGTCATCAGTTGTTGGTCAGAGCTTTTTGTAAAAGAAGTTTGATATGTGTGGATTAACTCCTATCTTGGGGGACAATCGAGGATCATCTGAGTATCACAAGTTCATGGATATGGATATGGAATATTATGGAAGCTCATTGAGTGCTTTGAGAGCCATTGTGGAGCTTATTCAAGTTGGTACATCATGTGCAGGAGGTTACAATTGAGGATTGTGCACCTAGGGTTTCATCAGTCTAGTTCAAGGCCAATTGTGGATTTGAAGGAGATTAAAACTTAGTTCTAAGTCAGCTAAGTCATGGGAAGTTGTTTTGAGACATTTGAGATGTTATTCCAAGATCAATTCAAGAAGAATCAAGAGTGTGAGAAGTTACTAAATTAGGGTTTCTTAGTGTAAAATCCCATGTTTAGTGCCTAACTTCAAGACCACATATCTCAAGATACAAGTTTCATCTCACTTTGATGCAAACATGAGACTTGTATAACATGTTCCTAGCTTTCTTTTGAGTACTATAACTCATCCATTGGGAATAAGAGACATATGATGTGAACCTAAGGAACCCATCATAATTGATGTGTGTCAACACATAGAATCCATCTAAGGCTCAAACTCCTTGAGGAATGCACAGAGCTTCTCCTAAGGAGGGCTAGGCTCTCATGTTGAACTTGATAAAAGAAGTGTGTACAAAGTAATTGAGTCCTCATGGCTCAAAATTCTTGAGGAATGCACAGAGCTTCTCCTAAGGAGGGCTAGGCTCTCCCAAGAAGGATCCAAATCATTGGACTAGGAGAATGAGGGAGCATGTTGTGAACCTAAGGAACCCACCATGTCATTGAATATCCACCTATGGCTCAAACCTCTTGAGGAATGCACAGAGATTCTCCTAATTAGGGATAGGCTCTCCCAAGAGGGATCCAAAAGGATGGATTAAGGGATGTAAGGCAAGGCACAGGGAACACATATGAAGAGAGAAAACAGTCATGTAAGCCTCTAAGATCCTAATCATGCAATGCCCTAAAGATATCTATCTTAACCTAATGTATGAACATAAAAGTGAAGTGAAATTGAGCCTATCAAGACTCCAACCTAATTTCTAGGGGAACATACAAAGAATGAATGCACAACTATTGCAACAAGGTCACTTATTATGCAAAGTCACAAGCAAACATCAATTAAAGCATACAAATATCAATCAGAATGCAAAATACATGAAAAATAGGAAACGAAATCCTAAAAATCTAATAAAATTCATAAAAGCTCCTCAAGATGCTAGGAAAACATGGTAG
Organism: Lathyrus sativus; assembly: GCA_963859935.3. Classification (NCBI taxonomy): domain Eukaryota; kingdom Viridiplantae; phylum Streptophyta; class Magnoliopsida; order Fabales; family Fabaceae; genus Lathyrus; species Lathyrus sativus. The sequence continues at coordinate 444,802,845 of OZ012739.1, read as the reverse complement.
AAAAATAAAAGCAAAAATCCAAATGCAAAGGTGTCAACCAGAGGAAACAATGTGAAGTATGCAAATGAATCATCACATGGGAAGGGTCACAAAGGAATCAATCAAAACCTATCAAGATCAAACCCTAAAAATCCAAGAAAAATATCTAGAGATCACCCAAGATATCTATAACCATCATGCCAAATCTCAAGGATTAAATCAAAACAAAACTCAAGAAAGAAATTCAGCAAACCAATCATGCATTTTTAACATTTTAATAACCTAATTAAAATGGGAAAAATTATATTAAATGGGAAAATAACCAAAAATGGATTAAACAACTCATAAAATTCAAGCACATTCCAAAGATCCCTCATGATTTTTTTTTACAATTTTCTGACAGGTATTCTTATTTTTAATGAATTAAAAATGAATAAGGAATAAAAGAAAATAAGAAAAACAATTAACAAATTCAGAAAATGGAGAAAATAACACAACCATTGGATTACCCTACTAGTCAACATATCCAAGGGATCTAAGCTATGACATGCGCGTTGCTGACTGGATTAATGATGCACAGTGTTTTCTCTAAGGATCAGGTACAGCTCATTGACTTCAGTCCATGGTATGTTCTAATCTCACACGTTCATTTAGAAAGTAGTTTCATCCTACAACTCACACGCTGCCACGTAAACTAACCCTAGTCAACAACTCTCAGAATGAATCTCAAGCATTGGATCTTAAGAATAAGTCCACGAATTCAAGTTCATCTAACGACTCAGGAATTGTCTTATTCGTTTGAACTGGTAAGAAAGGGAGGGAGATTCACGGTGGCCGGAGAAGATTCTGGTCATCTTCTCTGGTTGCTTCGTCAATGATCTGGTTTCAAACTCTCACCAAATTCAATAAAAATTATACATATCTCTTCCTCTCCTCACGAGGATCAAACTAACACTCTCTCAATTCATTAATCTCTCAAGATCACTCTTACTCGAAGCCAAACATAAAATGGTGCCACTACAAAAATCTCTCAAACAACCATGATTTTTATCCTAAATTCATCTAGGACCTAAGGGGAACTTAACCACATATCTAATCTATCCTAATTGCGCATAATTAAGGATAATCGAAGAAAGAAAGAAACCTAGAAAAATGCTCTGAACAGAGGTGCAATTGGTGAGGAAACCTTGCTCCAAACCACTCAGAATCCTTCAATGGATGATGCCAAAGCTTTCTTGAACCTTGATTCCTCTTGAAATAGCTTCACTCTCCAAAACGAATTTCAACTTGCAAGCTTGATTTCTCAACTAACTTGTAACTGTTTTCTCAACCAATTCTCTCTCTTTTTTCATCTGGACATGATGTAAATCTTATATAGAATTTATCCTGATCCATTTCAGGCCCATTCATGGCCCATACATCCCACTTCAATTTTTCACTTTCTCCACTTTTTCAAAAATGGTGATGCACGAAAATGGCTTGTTCTCAGCTCCAATTCAAGCCAAATCATTAGCCTATAATGTAAAGTGAATGAAGGGACAAGATTAACCCCTTGAATTCAATCCATGGTTGGCATTTGATGTGTAACTTATTCTTGAAGTAACTCCAAAATTAGTCATGAAATGAGACTCAAATTGGAATTATAAAAGTGCCAACTTGTTCACAACATCAATTTCACTCAAAATATGCATAAACTTGCAATATTTTGAGCCAATATGAATTATTTTGAATTTTCTTCATTTTAATGCCTTAAAAAGTTCAATCATGAAACTTTCTTCAACAACCTCTCATTCCAATCCATATTAATGGGTTCTTGGTGCCTTTTTGAACTAAAAACATCATTTTGAACAACTTTCAAGTTGGACAAATCTTCATTTGAGGTACACAAGATAGTGAAATGGACCCATAATCCATAACGACCTATAATCACAACTTCCCAAAATACCCCTGCCTTGCAGTCAATGTATCTTGAGTTCTACAAATCCAATCATGGACTTATAGGACTTTTTGGAAAGCTAAGAAGATAAGGAACAACAATTATGTTTGGTCCAAGGATAGGTGAGACCTCCTTCTAGGTCAAAAATGGCATGGAAGTTGGTTGACTGTCAAGCACAAAAACCACATTCATCTAATGACCTATAACTTGTCTGGCTTATAACTTGAGCTCTATAAATCCTATCAAGGACTTATAGTACTCAAATTAAAGCTATGATCATGCTCTACAACATTCATGTGGATGTCAAGATGAGATGACGGTCACATCGTGAGCTATGTGGTCTTGAAGTTGGGCATCAAGATAGGGGATTTTACACTGTCAAGCTTAGAAACCCTAGCTCAATAACTTCTCACACTCTTGATTCATGATGATTTGACCTTAGAATCATCTCTTGGGCACCTAAATACATCAATCCATGATTACATGGCCTTGAAATTAGGTCTCAACCTTCTTCAAATTCAACTGTTGACTTAGGGTTGACCAGATGAAAACCCTAGTTGTACCAATCTTGGTTCTAGCTTCTTGCACTTTGCCTAATGACTTGTTTAAGCTCCATAATAACTATCAATACATCATATGAACTTTCTCAATGCTTTAGGCCTCTTTACATTGATTCAGAATCATTTGATGAACTCCCATACCTTTCAAGTTAGAAGACATGCTGACACGTGCTAACCCACTTCTCTGGGGATCTTCAACTTCTTTGATGAGGATATCAACCCTTGGATACTTGAATGAATACTCTTGAATAGCCTTGTACTCTATGATAGCCCTTGACCTCCAACATACATGTCAATGCAATGCATATGCTAATGTTATGTTGAATGCAATGAATTATAAGCTAGATATAAAAAGGTTAGGCAAATTTTCGGGTGCAACACCCGACAGAGTAGGTCTATAGCAGAGATAGATTATTCCCCAGGTGAGTAATTCCTGGCATGGTAGATTTTGACTCTTCACCAGTAAAGTTGTCACTTTCAGGTGAGTATTTTGTAAGTTGTTCAGGGCGTGTTGTGAATATCAGGATTTGATGGTTATCCCATACAGAGTTATTGGATTTGTTTTCAACGTCTGTTGTCTATCCTCATCCGAGTTGTCCTTTTTCCCAGAAGAGTCATATTTTGGAAGGCCGTTCAGGGTATTGTTTTTCTCTCCAACATAGTAGAATGGCTGCTGAGTATCTTATTATATCTCCCGGTAGGGTCGTCTATTCCCCAGAAGAGTTGTACTATGGAAAGCCGTTCAGGGCATTTTCCTCAACAGGTTTTGATGTTTATCCCCAGCTGAGTTTGGACTTCTTGTTCTTGTCAAAACATTGTTATTCCAGATTTTCTTTTTCCCGGAAGGCCATCCGGGGCTCGTTTTTCAGGTTAAGTCCAATTGTTATTTGCATGTTGCACCTTCCCAGCAGGGTGGTTCTTTCCCCCCAGCAGGGTGGCTTTCGTCTCTTCAGTATTTATTTTACTGATTTGGTTCCGTTGCATTTTGCATTCGTGCATAGCATCCTCCAAACACTTAGCTTTTCCATTTCGTATGGAGCATTACGCCATTTTCAAACATATGCATGTGAAACATAAGCCAGGTTGTTACCTCTTTATTTTCAGGTGTATCTCCGACAAATGACTGTTTTCTTTTCTGGCATGGTATCCAGACCATGGCAGTTTCCTTTAGCCCGTATGGTATCCAGACCCCCGCTTACGTTTTCTCCCGTGGTGTCGCCTGACTTCGGTCGATGGTGTTTTCATAAGTTCATGTGGTATCCAGACCTTAATGGGCATGATGTTGGTTTACTTTGCTCGCATGGTATCCATACCATGGTGATTTCAGATTTGTTTTTTCCGTTGAGTATCCAGACTCTGATCAATCTCTTTGTGATATCCAGATCATGGCAGATGTGGTTATGTTCTTTTGCCTTTATGGTGTCCAGACCATGGCAAGTCTTGACTAATGTAGTTGTTCGTATGGTATCCAGACCTTGGCAACTAGTGGTTTCTTTTAGCCTGTGTGGTATCCAGACCCCGGCTCACGTTATTCCCTAGCGGCGTCGCCCGACTTTGGTTGGTGGTGCTGTTCCTAGCCCTATATGGTATCCAAACCATGGCAAATTCAGATATGTATTCCTTTGCTCGTTGAGTATCCAGACTCCGGCGAAACTCATGTGGTGTTCAGACCTTGAGGAGTATATTTGTGACGTGTTTCTTTGCCCGTGTGGTATCCAAACCATGGCAGTCCGCGATGTGATTCATTTTGTTCGTGCAGTATCCAGACTCTGACAATTTGAAACGGTATTCTTAAACTCATGTGGTAGCCAAACCCTGATGAGTAATTTGTGATGTACTCCTTTGTCTGTTGAGTATCTAGACTCCGGTTATGCCGTGGTGTATCTAGACTCCAGTTATTCTGTTGAGTATCCAGACTCCGGTCAATTACGTTGAGTATTCAGACTCCGGTCATTTTCGTTGAGTATCTAGACTCCGGTTATTTCGTTGAGTATCTAGACTCCGGCAATTACGTTGAGTATCCAGACTCCGGAAAATTTCGTTGATTCATTTTGTTTGTTGAATATCCAGATTCCGACAACTTGAAATGTTGTTATTCAGCCCAAATGGTATCCAGACCATGGCGCAATCTTCGATGGACGTGTTCATCTTATCATGTGATCCCCAACAGAGTTACTTGGTTAAGTTCCTCTTTTCTCCCTGCCAGAGTTGTTTGGTTAAGTTTCTCTTTTCCCCAGTGAAATATTTCTTATGTTTTATCAAGATGTTTATCAGCCTCGGTTGATCCGGCCTTCGGGTTCGATGCTCGCTTTTATTCAGCGAATGCCTGCACGTTAGCAGATGTCTTTTCCGACTGCGTGTCGATGTTATTATTAATCAGTCAACTTGTTGTCGTTGCAACTATTAGATGAGTTATTTCCGGAGATTTTTGTTCCCATCAGATATTGCAGTTTCTATTTATGCGGTTGGAAAATTTCTGGGTTCTTTGGTATTCAACCGTCTTTTACCTTGATTGTTTGAGAGTCATTCGCTTCTCACCCAATCAGGTCCAGGTCGCTTAAATAGGGGCATCTGTTGTACCCCAAAATTTGCTCAACCTTTTCTTTTCTTGGTTTATGTTTCATTTCATTGTTCTAGAATTTGAATTTGCATAGAATTGTCCTTTGCAGGGGATCAAGAGAGGTGTACATAGCAAGAAGAGTTTATCAAGGGTTCCAAGAAAGCATGAGTGCTCATCAAGTCATCAGGAGTTGGTCAGAGCTTTTTGTAAAAGAAGTTTGATATGTGTGGATTAACTCCTATCTTGGGGGACAATCGAGGATCATCTGAGTATCACAAGTTCATGGATATGGATATGGAATATTATGGAAGCTCATTGAGTTCTTTGAGAGCCATTGTGGAGCTTATTCAAGTTGGTACATCATGTGCAGGAGGTTACAATTGAGGATTGTGCACCTAGGGTTTCATCAGTCTAGTTCAAGGCCAATTGTGGATTTGAAGGAGATTAAAACATAGTTCTAAGTCAGCTAAGTCATGGGAAGTTGTTTTGAGACATTTGAGATGCTATTCCAAGATCAATTCAAGAAGAATCAAGAGTGTGAGAAGTTACTAAATTAGGGTTTCTTAGTGTAAAATCCCATGTTTAGTGCCTAACTTCAAGACCACATATCTCAAGATACAAGTTTCATCTCACTTTGATGCAAACATGAGACTTGTATAACATGTTCCTAGCTTTCTTTTGAGTACTATAACTCATCCATTGGGAATAAGAGACATATGATGTGAACCTAAGGAACCCATCATAATTGATGTGTGTCAACACATAGAATCCATCTAAGGCTCAAACTCCTTGAGGAATGCACAGAGCTTCTCCTAAGGAGGGCTAGGCTCTCATGTTGAACTTGATAAAAGAAGTGTGTACAAAGTAATTGAGTCCTCATGGCTCAAAATTCTTGAGGAATGCACAGAGCTTCTCCTAAGGAGGGCTAGGCTCTCCCAAGAAGGATCCAAATCATTGGACTAGGAGAATGAGGGAGCATGTTGTGAACCTAAGGAACCCACCATGTCATTGAATATCCACCTATGGCTCAAACCTCTTGAGGAATGCACAAAGCTTCTCCTAATTAGGGATAGGCTCTCCCAAGAGGGATCCAAAAGGATGGATTAAGGGATGTAAGGCAAGGCACAGGGAACACATATGAAGAGAGAAAACAGTCATGTAAGCCTCTAAGATCCTAATCATGCAATGCCCTAAAGATATCTATCTTAACCTAATGTATGAACATAAAAGTGAAGTGAAATTGAGCCTATCAAGACTCCAACCTAATTTCTAGGGGAACATACAAAGAATGAATGCACAACTATTGCAACAAGGTCACTTATTATGCAAAGTCACAAGCAAACATCAATTAAAGCATACAAATATCAATCAGAATGCAAAATACATGAAAAATAGGAAACGAAATCCTAAAAATCTAATAAAATTCATAAAAGCTCCTCAAGATGCTAGGAAAACATGGTAGAAAAATAAAAGCAAAAATCCAAATGCAAAGGTGTCAACCAGAGGAAACAATGTGAAGTATGCAAATGAATCATCACATGGGAAGGGTCACAAAGGAATCAATCAAAACCTATCAAGATCAAACCCTAAAAATCCAAGAAAAATATCTAGAGATCACCCAAGATATCTATAACCATCATGCCAAATCTCAAGGATTAAATCAAAACAAAACTCAAGAAAGAAATTCAGCAAACCAATCATGCATTTTTAACATTTTAATAACCTAATTAAAATGGGAAAAATTATATTAAATGGGAAAATAACCAAAAATGGATTAAACAACTCATAAAATTCAAGCACATTCCAAAGATCCCTCATGATTTTTTTTTACAATTTTCTGACAGGTATTCTTATTTTTAATGAATTAAAAATGAATAAGGAATAAAAGAAAATAAGAAAAACAATTAACAAATTCAGAAAATGGAGAAAATAACACAACCATTGGATTACCCTACTAGTCAACATATCCAAGGGATCTAAGCTATGACATGCGCGTTGCTGACTGGATTAATGATGCACAGTGTTTTCTCTAAGGATCAGGTACAGCTCATTGACTTCAGTTCATGGTATGTTCTAATCTCACACGTTCATTTAGAAAGTAGTTTCATCCTACAACTCACACGCTGCCACGTAAACTAACCCTAGTCAACAACTCTCAGAATGAATCTCAAGCATTGGATCTTAAGAATAAGTCCACGAATTCAAGTTCATCTAACGACTCAGGAATTGTCTTATTCGTTTGAACTGGTAAGAAAGGGAGGGAGATTCACGGTGGCCGGAGAAGATTCTGGTCATCTTCTCTGGTTGCTTCGTCAATGATCTGGTTTCAAACTCTCACCAAATTCAATAAAAATTATACATATCTCTTCCTCTCCTCACGAGGATCAAACTAACACTCTCTCAATTCATTAATCTCTCAAGATCACTCTTACTCGAAGCCAAACATAAAATGGTGCCACTACAAAAATCTCTCAAACAACCATGATTTTTATCCTAAATTCATCTAGGACCTAAGGGGAACTTAACCACATATCTAATCTATCCTAATTGCGCATAATTAAGGATAATCGAAGAAAGAAAGAAACCTAGAAAAATGCTCTGAACAGAGGTGCAATTGGTGAGGAAACCTTGCTCCAAACCACTCAGAATCCTTCAATGGATGATGCCAAAGCTTTCTTGAACCTTGATTCCTCTTGAAATAGCTTCACTCTCCAAAACGAATTTCAACTTGCAAGCTTGATTTCTCAACTAACTTGTAACTGTTTTCTCAACCAATTCTCTCTCTTTTTTCATCTGGACATGATGTAAATCTTATATAGAATTTATCCTGATCCATTTCAGGCCCATTCATGGCCCATACATCCCACTTCAATTTTTCACTTTCTCCACTTTTTCAAAAATGGTGATGCACGAAAATGGCTTGTTCTCAGCTCCAATTCAAGCCAAATCATTAGCCTATAATGTAAAGTGAATGAAGGGACAAGATTAACCCCTTGAATTCAATCCATGGTTGGCATTTGATGTGTAACTTATTCTTGAAGTAACTCCAAAATTAGTCATGAAATGAGACTCAAATTGGAATTATAAAAGTGCCAACTTGTTCACAACATCAATTTCACTCAAAATATGCATAAACTTGCAATATTTTGAGCCAATATGAATTATTTTGAATTTTCTTCATTTTAATGCCTTAAAAAGTTCAATCATGAAACTTTCTTCAACAACCTCTCATTCCAATCCATATTAATGGGTTCTTGGTGCCTTTTTGAACTAAAAACATCATTTTGAACAACTTTCAAGTTGGACAAATCTTCATTTGAGGTACACAAGATAGTGAAATGGACCCATAATCCATAACGACCTATAATCACAACTTCCCAAAATACCCCTGCCTTGCAGTCAATGTATCTTGAGTTCTACAAATCCAATCATGGACTTATAGGACTTTTTGGAAAGCTAAGAAGATAAGGAACAACAATTATGTTTGGTCCAAGGATAGGTGAGACCTCCTTCTAGGTCAAAAATGGCATGGAAGTTGGTTGACTGTCAAGCACAAAAACCACATTCATCTAATGACCTATAACTTGTCTGGCTTATAACTTGAGCTCTATAAATCCTATCAAGGACTTATAGTACTCAAATTAAAGCTATGATCATGCTCTACAACATTCATGTGGATGTCAAGATGAGATGACGGTCACATCGTGAGCTATGTGGTCTTGAAGTTGGGCATCAAGATAGGGGATTTTACACTGTCAAGCTTAGAAACCCTAGCTCAATAACTTCTCACACTCTTGATTCATGATGATTTGACCTTAGAATCATCTCTTGGGCACCTAAATACATCAATCCATGATTACATGGCCTTGAAATTAGGTCTCAACCTTCTTCAAATTCAACTGTTGACTTAGGGTTGACCAGATGAAAACCCTAGTTGTACCAATCTTGGTTCTAGCTTCTTGCACTTTGCCTAATGACTTGTTTAAGCTCCATAATAACTATCAATACATCATATGAACTTTCTCAATGCTTTAGGCCTCTTTACATTGATTCAGAATCATTTGATGAACTCCCATACCTTTCAAGTTAGAAGACATGCTGACATGTGCTAACCCACTTCTCTGGGGATCTTCAACTTCTTTGATGAGGATATCAACCCTTGGATACTTGAATGAATACTCTTGAATAGCCTTGTACTCTATGATAGCCCTTGACCTCCAACATACATGTCAATGCAATGCATATGCTAATGTTATGTTGAATGCAATGAATTATAAGCTAGATATAAAAAGGTTAGGCAAATTTTCGGGTGCAACACCCGACAGAGTAGGTCTATAGCAGAGATAGATTATTCCCCAGGTGAGTAATTCCTGGCATGGTAGATTTTGACTCTTCACCAGTAAAGTTGTCACTTTCAGGTGAGTATTTTGTAAGTTGTTCAGGGCGTGTTGTGAATATCAGGATTTGATGGTTATCCCATACAGAGTTATTGGATTTGTTTTCAACGTCTGTTGTCTATCCTCATCCGAGTTGTCCTTTTTCCCAGAAGAGTCATATTTTGGAAGGCCGTTCAGGGTATTGTTTTTCTCTCCAACATAGTAGAATGGCTGCTGAGTATCTTATTATATCTCCCGGTAGGGTCGTCTATTCCCCAGAAGAGTTGTACTATGGAAAGCCGTTCAGGGCATTTTCCTCAACAGGTTTTGATGTTTATCCCCAGCTGAGTTTGGACTTCTTGTTCTTGTCAAAACATTGTTATTCCAGATTTTCTTTTTCCCGGAAGGCCATCCGGGGCTCGTTTTTCAGGTTAAGTCCAATTGTTATTTGCATGTTGCACCTTCCCAGCAGGGTGGTTCTTTCCCCCCAGCAGGGTGGCTTTCGTCTCTTCAGTATTTATTTTACTGATTTGGTTCCGTTGCATTTTGCATTCGTGCATAGCATCCTCCAAACACTTAGCTTTTCCATTTCGTATGGAGCATTACGCCATTTTCAAACATATGCATGTGAAACATAAGCCAGGTTGTTACCTCTTTATTTTCAGGTGTATCTCCGACAAATGACTGTTTTCTTTTCTGGCATGGTATCCAGACCATGGCAGTTTCCTTTAGCCCGTATGGTATCCAGACCCCCGCTTACGTTTTCTCCCGTGGTGTCGCCTGACTTCGGTCGATGGTGTTTTCATAAGTTCATGTGGTATCCAGACCTTAATGGGCATGATGTTGGTTTACTTTGCTCGCATGGTATCCATACCATGGTGATTTCAGATTTGTTTTTTCCGTTGAGTATCCAGACTCTGATCAATCTCTTTGTGATATCCAGATCATGGCAGATGTGGTTATGTTCTTTTGCCTTTATGGTGTCCAGACCATGGCAAGTCTTGACTAATGTAGTTGTTCGTATGGTATCCAGACCTTGGCAACTAGTGGTTTCTTTTAGCCTGTGTGGTATCCAGACCCCGGCTCACGTTATTCCCTAGCGGCGTCGCCCGACTTTGGTTGGTGGTGCTGTTCCTAGCCCTATATGGTATCCAAACCATGGCAAATTCAGATATGTATTCCTTTGCTCGTTGAGTATCCAGACTCCGGCGAAACTCATGTGGTGTTCAGACCTTGAGGAGTATATTTGTGACGTGTTTCTTTGCCCGTGTGGTATCTAAACCATGGCAGTCCGCGATGTGATTCATTTTGTTCGTGCAGTATCCAGACTCTGACAATTTGAAACGGTATTCTTAAACTCATGTGGTAGCCAAACCCTGATGAGTAATTTGTGATGTACTCCTTTGTCTGTTGAGTATCTAGACTCCGGTTATGCCGTGGTGTATCTAGACTCCAGTTATTCTGTTGAGTATCCAGACTCCGGTCAATTACGTTGAGTATTCAGACTCCGGTCATTTTCGTTGAGTATCTAGACTCCGGTTATTTCGTTGAGTATCTAGACTCCGGCAATTACGTTGAGTATCCAGACTCCGGAAAATTTCGTTGATTCATTTTGTTTGTTGAATATCCAGATTCCGACAACTTGAAATGTTGTTATTCAGCCCAAATGGTATCCAGACCATGGCGCAATCTTCGATGGACGTGTTCATCTTATCATGTGATCCCCAACAGAGTTACTTGGTTAAGTTCCTCTTTTCTCCCTGCCAGAGTTGTTTGGTTAAGTTTCTCTTTTCCCCAGTGAAATATTTCTTATGTTTTATCAAGATGTTTATCAGCCTCGGTTGATCCGGCCTTCGGGTTCGATGCTCGCTTTTATTCAGCGAATGCCTGCACGTTAGCAGATGTCTTTTCCGACTGCGTGTCGATGTTATTATTAATCAGTCAACTTGTTGTCGTTGCAACTATTAGATGAGTTATTTCCGGAGATTTTTGTTCCCATCAGATATTGCAGTTTCTATTTATGCGGTTGGAAAATTTCTGGGTTCTTTGGTATTCAACCGTCTTTTACCTTGATTGTTTGAGAGTCATTCGCTTCTCACCCAATCAGGTCCAGGTCGCTTAAATAGGGGCATCTGTTGTACCCCAAAATTTGCTCAACCTTTTCTTTTCTTGGTTTATGTTTCATTTCATTGTTCTAGAATTTGAATTTGCATAGAATTGTCCTTTGCAGGGGATCAAGAGAGGTGTACATAGCAAGAAGAGTTTATCAAGGGTTCCAAGAAAGCATGAGTGCTCATCAATTCATCAGGAGTTGGTCAGAGCTTTTTGTAAAAGAAGTTTGATATGTGTGGATTAACTCCTATCTTGGGGGACAATCGAGGATCATCTGAGTATCACAAGTTCATGGATATGGATATGGAATATTATGGAAGCTCATTGAGTTCTTTGAGAGCCATTGTGGAGCTTATTCAAGTTGGTACATCATGTGCAGGAGGTTACAATTGAGGATTGTGCACCTAGGGTTTCATCAGTCTAGTTCAAGGCCAATTGTGGATTTGAAGGAGATTAAAACTTAGTTCTAAGTCAGCTAAGTCATGGGAAGTTGTTTTGAGACATTTGAGATGTTATTCCAAGATCAATTCAAGAAGAATCAAGAGTGTGAGAAGTTACTAAATTAGGGTTTCTTAGTGTAAAATCCCATGTTTAGTGCCTAACTTCAAGACCACATATCTCAAGATACAAGTTTCATCTCACTTTGATGCAAACATGAGACTTGTATAACATGTTCCTAGCTTTCTTTTGAGTACTATAACTCATCCATTGGGTTTGCGGAACTCAAGTTATGAAACTAGCAAGTTAGAGGTCTCGGATGAACATATTTTTGGTCAACAAAAGTCAACCAACTTCCAAGGCACTTTTGACCTAGAATAAAGTTTCTCCTCAACTTGAAGTGAACATGAGAGTTATTCCTTATGATCTTAGCTTTCTAAAAAGTCCTAGAAGTCCTTCATATCATTTGTAGAACTCATGTTATGAAGCTTGCAAGGCAGGGGTATTTTGGGAAAGTGAGATTATAGGTCATTTTCATTATAGGTCACTTTCAAGATCTTAAGCACTTCAAATGAAACTTTCTCTAACACGAAAGTTGCTCCAAATGACCTCAATTTCATCATAGGACATCAAATTGTCATGAATTTTGCAAGGATATGGAGATTGGTGAAGAAAATCAAGTGAAAAATGGATTTAAAGTCATGAATTAAATTGAAATGGTTTTAGTTCATTTACATGCCATATTTGTACTCATTTTGATTCAAAATTGTCCAACAAGTAGAATTCAGAAGGAATTTTTGAGGTATGGTATGAAATACACATGAAAATCAAAGTTATTTCAAGAAGAAGTTTCAAATCAAATATTCACCGTTGGATCAAATTAAGGCCTAAAATCAATCCATGTGATCAATTCAAAGTCCCAACAGCTGATTCAAATCAAATTCAAGGGGAATTGGAGCCAAAAACACGTTTGCATGAAGCTCGCTTTCCAATTTGGGCATTTTTGAAATTCATCATAATCAGGCCATATTGGACCTCCATTTGACTTTAGATCCATTGTATATAAGTTTCAAACGAAGTTTGAGCCTTCATTCATGCATTTTCGTGGAGGGAGAGCATAATTGCAATTTGAAATTTCAAGAGCAAATCCAAAATCGTGAAACAGAATTGAACCAATTTCAACTCAAACCAAGGCAAGCAACATCTTCCTTGAGCATCATTGATTGGATCTACACATTTTTGCTCAAGCTCAACATCATTTAAAGCTCCAACGGAGAGAATCCGTTAGGTAACCTTCAAAACCAAAATTCTCTCATGATATCCATTGAATCTTTGCCATTGTTGTTGCATCTGAAGTCCTACAGCTTGTAGGAAAATTCTAGTTGCTTAATTGTGATGATTGTTGAGATTTCAGTTTTGTGCTCAATTTTTCCACCGTTTGATTCTCTCTGTACATGCATGATAAATGATTTTTAAACCTAGATTCATGATCTACGTAGCATGGCCTTCAATTTGGTATATAATTTTGTTGAAATTAGTTGAGTTTGGAACCTGCAACTCCGGCTGCATTGCCGGAGAAGACGATCAGAGAAGCTGCTCCGTCATCTGGTTCGTTTGCAGGCGAGCTGAGGTGTCTTTCCATGTGTGCTTGTTGACTCATTGACCAGACTGGATCAATGGCTGATATATGTCTGACAAGCCAGCGTGTTTTGTTGACCTGCCACGCGTATTAGTGAAACGGCGCGTTTCACTTATGGGTTCATCGTGTTTTTGTTTTTGGCCTGGTTCTCTACTTGCACCCCCTTTCAGTGAGGCCCATTGTTTTGAACTGCTGATTTTTCTTTTTACCACGCCTCTCTTTATTTCCTTATTTTATTTCATTTCTTTTTCCTGTTTTCACTTTAATTCATTAAAAATAGTTCCAAATATAATAAAATCCCACAAAAATATTTTTAGGACACTTTGATGTGTCATTTAATTTTTGGAAATTTTTACTTTCATTTTTCAATTAAAACGGGATTTATTATTTGGAGTTGTTTGTAAGTGGATTTTCATTTATTCTTAATTATTTCATGCTTGTTCTTGATCCAATTTTTTCTCCAATGATTGAGATTTATTTCTCGTTTCAATAATGAGTTGAGTAATCTTTAAGGATGAGTTTTCCCCTAGTTTGACCATTTTTGGTTTGACTTTTATCTCATTTCTTTTGACCCTTGACAACCCTCCTTCAAAGTGGAGCATCCTTGTGAATCAAATTCTTTGATGATTCTTTGAAGTGACATTGTTTGAGATCTTTTGGCCTCTGGTTTTCAACTCTTTTAAGTGCATTTGAGATTTTATTTGGATTTATTTGAGCCTTTTTCCTATTTTTGAGGTAACTTGCAAGTCAAGTTACTTCTAAGGGTGGTTCATACATGCACTTGACCTAGTTTGATTTGGAAATGACCATTGTGGGTCCCTTGAGCTCTCAAATCTTCTTGATTCATATTGTAAACATGTTGAGCTTTCTAGATATCAATTTATAGGTCATAAACTTTCTTGCATCTTGTGTTTGAGTTGCATCCCTTTTAGGCTTTCCATTTGAAGTTCAAATGTTGAATGTGGTTAAGACTTAGGTCTTTCTCCATGCCTATTCTTGCAATTCCTTTTTGTGTTCTTCTTTCTTTGGTTTATAAAATTTCTTCTCTCATCCTTACCTTTGTCCAGTGACCTTAGAATCCCATTCAAGATGGTTTGGTCCCTCCTTTGGAGGTACCTTAAACATATCATGAATGGTGATTCTTTGAGGACTCTTTGTGTGCTTTCTTGCATGATTATGGTGTTGCCTTTGGTTGAGTTGCCTTTATGAGTTCATTGCTGTTCTCATGTTGACTTCCATTCTCCCATTCAATCATGTCCTCTTCTCCTTTCTTTTGGTTTGCCTTTGGGAATTGTGGTTAATGGTAATGGTTGTAGTATTTATTCTCCCATTTCATCTCACTCTTGTTTTTGTTCTTGTTTGTGTGTGTGCATTCTTTTCTTTGCTTGCATCTTTTTGCATCTTCTCATATGCATGCTTGAGGTTAATATGTGCTTATGGAGGATACTTCCCCACACTTTGTTCCTCCCTCACTTTCATTCTAATTGTGCATTACATGTTTGCATACTTGCATTTTCTTCTATCTTTTGCTTCTTTCTTCTTCTCTCTTCTTTGCTATGTTCCCTTAGGACATCTAATCTCTCTTATTCAAGATTTATTATGATAGACCTTAGGCTTAAACCCATGCATGATAATATTAGGTAGCATTCCCTTTCATCCCAATCATAGGACCACTTTGCATGAGAACATTAGGTTGAGTTTAGTCTCCCTTTAGAGTGTCTTTCTTTTCTCATCTTCAAACACCTTCAAAACACATAATAAAGGATAATAAGTGTTGTATGCTACGAGCCTTAAGTATTTGGGGAATGATGATTGAGGGGCTTCCTCTCAATTGTCTAGAGTGTTTAGTGTACGTCCTTTGGACGATATGCAACACATTCGTCCCTAGATCATAGTCTTTAGTGCAACATGAGTTACAAATCAAACTCAAAACACTTCTTCTTCTAAAAGACTTCAAAAAATAAAATTCAAACCATTTTATCCTTCGGGATCTTAATTTGGAAAAACTTTTTCATAAGGAGAGTTTTGTTAACTCTTGGTTCTACCGCAAACAGGTAACACCTAAGTCTCCAATGGTCGAGCTGCATACACCTAACTGCTAGAACTAAGTTTTAACCCTACTCGGGTAAAACATTTTGAACCAACCGGTGTTCTTGTTAGCCTGAAATACGTTTGCTTTGATTTCTCATACCAGCTGAGGATACGTAGGAACAAGACAATGATGTCTTGGCGAGCAACCTTCCCCACTTTCACCCGTAGTTTCCCGAACAATGTTGACTCTGACTTTCCCATTGCACGAGGGAGTACGTAGGCATAGAGCGGTGATGCTCTATCGAGTCTCTTTTCTTTTCTTTTGTCCATGTGCCCTGTAGCTTAGATAGTTTCAATCACCCTTTTAGATAGACATCAAAGCATGGATCCCGTCGAGTACAACGGACGTGAGGGGTGTTAATACCTTCCCCTTGCTTAACCGACTCCCGAACCCAAGATTTGGTTGCAATGACCGATCTTATCCCATTTTCATTAGGTTTTCTCTAATCGTTTCCTTTCCCTCTTTTGGGATAAATAAAGAACGGTGGCGACTCTTCTGTCTTTGTCGGCCCTTTTTCGCAGTAGCGACAATTGGCTCAATATTTTTGGTGCCAAGAGTACTGCCCAATGGAGAATTACCTGCATTAGCTAAGGATGTGTTCTCCTCAATAGGGATGTCATTTTCATTGGTTGTCTCAAGAGTCTATTGTGAATCATATTCTTCGTGATCAGAACCATCAGTTTAGGATTGTTGAGTAGCAGTTTTTGCAGGCGAGGGAGGAACTGTTTCAAGGCCAGGTTTGTTAATTTCACCAAGGGAACTCATGCCAGAGCCCAAATCAGATGTGGTATGGTAAGTAGGCTCACCTTGGCTATTTAAGATGGTGGTTGTGGAAGGATACTTGTCCAACAGAGGCTTTGAGCCACCAACATCAGCCTGAATCAAAAGAAAATAAACAAGGTAAAAAGGAATAAGGTGTAAGTAAACCTGGACTTCAAGGAGAACTGAGGTATAACTTATCTTGGTGCCCTCATCAGCAGGACTAGAATTGTCGCTTTCGATAGGGACTATTGTTGGAGTCGAGGCACCCTTAGTAGGGATTTATGCACCTTCATTGGTAGGTGTAGTCAGTTGTGAGACCTTAGTCGTCGAGGGTTCTGATTGGTTACCAGCAATGTCCGTCCCTTGGCTGGTTCTCTTCCTTTTATTCAATTGTAATTCCTCAGGAGGAGATTCGTCATCACCCTCTGAGTCAATGATAATCTGAGCAGAGGCTCTTTTTAGCCTTTTTTGAGGTGTTGGAGGTGGCTTGCGAGACACCTAGATCATTAAAGATTATTATAAGCAACCAAGAACAAGAATGATAAAATACAGAGGCGCATAAGCTACCTTATGGCCTTCAGTGTTTGCTTTAACCCATGGTTGAGGATAAGTCCTTTTAGGAGCAGCTATAAAATAAACCACGTTGCTACAAGTTAGTGATCGCGACTTTCTATGTCTAATACAACCTAACTGCAAGTGCACAGTCTATCGCGTATTAATAATAGATATCGATCCCATAGGGACTCGTAATCAAACTAGTGTTCTCGGGAGTTACTATGTTTAGCTAGGTAGATAATGTTTGAGGGAATAAGATTGTCACTAAAGGGAACTAAGAATGTTAATTAAAGTATAATTAATTGAATCGATATACAGTGATTATATTCTTCGGGGATTTGATAAGTTACCAGCCTATGAAATATTTTTCAGAGTTTATTTAAGCAGAAAATGGTGATCTGAAGACTCTCGCCTCACGATGGTTATTGACGCTAATCATAATTCTAAGGGCCAAATGTACGCTTTCGTGTCCCATTCGGGGTTTAAATTATTTTTTGGAAATCTCTAAGTTCTAATTCATTTTAAAGTGCTTTCGCTGTTATTAAAATGAATGACTAGTGTTTACTATCTGATCTTGCCGCAGCTTTCGCTTGTTGGTTCGTACCTTAATTAATTTCCCACTTTCGTGGCAAAACTACTTTTAAATAAGTTCTCGCTTTCGCGACGAAGTTTATTCAGTAAATTAATTTTAAACACTCAGACCATAAACAACTTTTGAAAAAGACAATTTTCAACCGGTTATTATCAAATCCCTTTCGAATTATTACTACATATCGATTACTTTAATTTAGCTAGACATGGATTTGGGAAAGGTAAAACATAAATGAAAACAATAAATAATAGCATGCATCATAATAAAAACTGGAATTACGATTGAAATGAGAAACCTGTAAATATTCCAATTGACCTTTGGGCAGATCCTCCACAGATGTTGGCAGGATTCTGGTCTTTGTGCCAATTTGATCGTACAACGGAAATAAAAATTACAGAAGGAATGAAAGGCAACAAAAAAATAGGAAAGAAAATAAAACTGAACTTTTGCTCTGGAAATGGAATTGGGCATCACTTCGTTGTATGAATGCGGCTCCCTTTCTGAATCCCCCTTCTTCCCCTTTTATAGAGATGGAATTCTAACGGTTATAACTTGAAGAAGGTGGACTTTGAGGCAGAATTATCAGGGAGTAGTGGTCCATTATTTGGTACTTGGAACTGCTTCTTTTACGTGAAACTGAAGTGGGGCGTTTTTGCCTGCATGACGGTCGTCACAATGTGTGACGGTCGTCACCCGTGTGACGGTCGTCATGGAGCTGTGACGGTCGTCACAACAGCAAAATCAGCAGTCTGCGCTTTTCATGATGTTTTCATCCGGTTTTTGTCCATATTTCATTTGAGATTACTTTTTTTCTTCATATTGCCTTGTTTAGACATGATCATCAAATACCTACAAAACATCAGACAAATAACACGGAAATAACCCGAAATCGGATCGAAAATAGTTAAACTTCAGTTGAATTATGCATCAAAATATATATACGATTTCGTGTTATCAAACTCCCCTAAGCTTGAATCTTTGCTTGTCCTCAAGTAAAACAGGAAAAGTCGGCAAGCACGAGGCAGCTTCTTCGTTCGCAAAGTTGGGAAAAACCGGGATTCTTAGTAAAAACAAAACGAGTGCCATGACGACACTGGACTACAAGTCTTCGGAGGTCTCCTTCTTATGCAAATCGGTCCCAGTCATGCTACTGTAGCTTGGTGTCAAGGTCCTCACGGCAAGTTCACCCTGTTTGTTCTAGCGCAATCACATTAAGCTCGTTGTCCATATACTTTCATGGCAAGTCGACCTGTTAGCGAATATGATCTCATTTCTGTTTTGATCTTCTTCATTGATCATAAGCTTATATCATTAATTTTTCAATGAGTTTTCGTGCCGTTGGGCTAAATGCTCGGGTGAGGAGCACCTAACTTGGAAGGAAACGTGTCTTATATTTTTGGGCTGTCTAGATTTCTTTTCATGATTTTTCATCTTTTTGGAGATCATACACTTATTTGCATCGGTCGCTTGCTTAGAAGTGTTTTAGGATGGTGCTGACTGCTAGTATAAACTACTTGGGACTAAGTTTGCGTAGACACTTGAGACTTTGGTACACGTAGGTAGTGAAACCGCATCGCATAAACCGGAGATCTAAGGTGTCAGGATGGTACTGGTTTTGTTGGAATTGTCGTCTCCTCGGAGTTTCAAAACTTGGTTTGAACTCGGGTGCATTCTCGTGATGCTTTTGCTTTTGAGGGACGAACGAGAAAAATTTGTTGTTTACGTCGAATAACGTGGGGATGTTTGCGTAACGGAAAAAGGATATATAAACGAGCTTTATTTGCTAAAAATATAAAATGTTTAAATAGAAATTACGAAAGTCAAAGTACAATGGAATGGAAATAAACGCTCCGCTCCCACACTATCTCAATCAGTGTCCCCACTGATTTGGAAGCATGCGAGAGGGAGATACAACGGAAATGAAAGTACATAGAAACGGAAAATATAGTAAACAAGTAAGGAAAATGGATAACTAATCACGTCCTCTGCCTCGGTCACGTTCGCGCTCGCGACCTCTGGCTCTGACCAGGGCGACTCGGTCCTCATAACTCATAGCTCCGGTGTGGTAGACGGTGTCCCGGAGTCCTTCGACCTGCAAAGTCAGATTCGCCAAGTTCTCAGTAATGGTGGCTTGGCCGGTTTGAAGTTGTTGCATTTGGGTCCGATGCCAAGCTTCGAACTGCTCTGCTCGCTGATTCTGCTGCTGCATCATAGCGAGTATCTGGGCCTGCTGGTCGAGAGAGCGGCGGAGGTCCTCTTCTGAGTAGTCGGGCACTAGACGATGGCAGCGGCGGCGGGAGGATGTACCTTCGGAAGGAGGAGGCTGCGATGCCTCCGGTTGCTCTGGCCTGTCCAACTCAGCTTGGATTTCGTCATCAGAACCTTGGGTGTGGTCCTGAGTTGGAGCAGCGGCAGCAGGAGGGGCAGTGAGGTCAAATAACCAGTTGGTACGATCCTCTAGGTGTGTCCGGGTGCGTGATGGAAGGATGATGCTTCGGACGGTTTTGCCACGCACTACCGGATGGTACTTGCCGTCGGCTCTGGAACGGATAAGGTGGGAGGCTCTGCAGTGGTCGGTGTCAAGGAACACCGAGGGGATGGCATGGAGGTGTTGGAGGCGGTCGCCTAGGTTCAGCCCAAGTGCAATGGCAGTGACAATCTCGCCAAAGTAAAATGGCTTGGAGCCACGGTTGTAGTTGGCCTGAATGTGGGCCAGGAGGAACGGATCGGCATTGATAGGCTCGTTGTTGAAGACGCAGTGAAGGAAGAAGAGCTCTTTCGAGTTCACCTCATGGTTGCTGTCCCTGGCGAAGATTGTGTTACTCAATGCTCGGTGGAAGTACCGGATGGTCGGGTTATGGATATGCGTAGCGTGCAGAGAGTCCCAACCATCGGTATTGATGTCGGTCAACTGGTACCAGAGCGCGAAGGCTTCGTGCTGGAACTGATCGGTGAGGCGGCGGTGAGCATTTTCGCCTCGAGGGAGTTGTAAGATGGCGGCAATCTGGTTCTGGTTCACCTGATAGTTTGTGCCGAACATCCGGAAGCATGCGGCACCGGAGTGTTGGCTGAGGTCGCCGCTAGAAGTGACGTAGGTAAACGAACTCAGGAACTCAAGAGTGAGTTGTTCGTACGTCGGCAGTGGATTGGTGCATAGGTTCCAGATGCCGGCTCTTTGAAGCATCCAAGTGACGCCTTCAAGGAGTCCGAGCTCCGTGAGCGATGGAATGTGTGGATAATGAGTCGGTTGGAGCGACCGTTGATGGAATGCGATGTAGTTGGCCCGCTGTCTCTCGCCCAAGTCACCTTCGCTGAACACAATGTTACTGATGTCCGGGGTTTCGGTATTTCTCGCCATTGTTGGAAGATTGAGAGGGTTCTGAGGATTGGGGTTGTTCTGCGAAGTGGGAAAAAAGTAACAGAAGTGTGGTAGGAAGTTGAGATGGGAGTTGAAATATATGGTGCAATGTGGGGAAGACGAAAAATTGGAGTGGGGTGGGAGTTCTGATGATTGGAAGTTGAAAGGAGGTGAGTGGGAGAGAAAATGCAACCCCTGTTATATCAGATAGCAGTTTTGGGTTCGTGACGGTCGTCACGTATATGTGACGGTCGTCACCCTCTGACGCTCGTCAGGATCCTGTGACAGTCGTCACAGCAGCAAAATCTGCAGAACGCAGAATTTTGCTCTGAGGGTGTTCTTGCAGTGACTTTTAGGCCTAGTATTGATATGGCAATGTATTATAGCAGCCAATAAACAAAGAATAACGTAAAAACAGAATAATTGAATAAAGACTATAATTGAAATAACAAGAAATTGAAATGATTGTATGTAGTACATAAAGAAATTAACAATGCGAAAAATCCAAATGATTAAACGAAACTAAAATAAACCAAACTAAACTAAATCTGATGCTAAAATTAGTATCTAGTCTTTTCGTGCCTTCAACTCATCGAATTTCCGTGCGTAGTAGTCGAGCTGGTCACAGACTAAGTCCATGAAGACTACCAGTTCGCTGTGTATGCCTGCGATGTCGTCTTTGACGGTAGTCAGAGCTACATCAACATTGTCCAACCGGAGTAGAACAGTATCCATTTTGTCAGTGGTCTCCTCAGGAATAGGCTCAGGATAGGTGTTGTAATGCGGAGGAGTCGTAGGGTCTACTTCAGCTTCTGATACAGCATCCTCATAGTACATATAGTCGTGTGTGTAACACCCATTTTAATTATTTAGTCACTTTATTATTATTTTAAAAATTATATGTTGGTGTGCCCTTTGGTGGGGGTGTATTTGATGATGTTTGGTGGGTGTCCCTAATGTGGGAGGACTATTGGTGATATTTTGGTGTGAAATATAGTAATATAAAAATAATAGTAACATTGGTGGGGGTGTTATTATTATTATTATATTTATTATATTTGTTACTATTATTAATATTATTATTATTTTGGTGAAATAATAATATTAGTATTATTATATTATTATTATATTATTTTTATTAATATTATTATTATTATTGGTGTGATAATATTATTATTATTATAATTATAATTATTGTTGGGTGTATCACTATTATTATTATTATGTTGAATATTACTATAATATTATAATAGTATTATATTATATTATATTATTATTATTATAATGATTATTATAATTATTATTATTAGAATTATTATTGGGAATATTAGTGGTTGGAATAAGTAAAATAAGAGGTGAAAGGGTTATTGGGAAGTTAGAATGGAAATATGAAAAGTCACGATAGAAACCGTGAGGAAGGAAATATGAAGGGGTAGCAAGGAGATATTAGAAAAGTTGGAATGGAGAGGAAAGGGATTACCATAGGCGTGGGATATTGGTGTGATAATAATAATAGTATTATTATTATTATTATTATTATTACTATTATTATTATTACTATTATTATTATTAGTGTTATTATTATTATTATTATTAAAAGTATTATTATGATTATTGGAGAGATAATAATATTATTATTATTGTTATTATTAATAGTATTATTATTATTAAGATTATTATTATTATTATCATTATTATTATTATTAGAATTATTAATATTATTATTATTATTATTATTATTATTATTAATATGTGGTATTATTAATATTAGTAAGATTATATTAGTATTATTATTATTATTAAGATTATTAATATTATATTATTTTATTAGTTATTATTATTGGGATTAGAATAATTAAAAAGGGAAATAGAATATGAGGGGTTAGGAGAGTTACGATACATTTTAGAAAATTGAGAAAAAAGAGCGATAGAAAGAGAGAAGAGGAAAGAACGAGGAAAGTGAAAAAGAACGAAGGAAGAAGGGAACGAAGAACGGAAGAGGAAGGAGAAGGCCAAGAGACCAATTCTAGGAGGAATTCTATCGATCGACCAATTGTCAAGGTAAGGGGGGAGAAATTTGATTGGGAATGGTTTATACATGTATAGGGTAGAGGGGATTCCTTAACCCCGTAGGAATTTATCGTTATATAAAGTTTTATATTGGCATGCTATGATTATTGTTGATGTTGGGGGATTGATGAATGCTGATGATGCATTTTGGGGTATATATATATATGGTGATGATGTTACTGTAGTATTGATCCATTTTGTTGGATTGTTGATGTTACTGTAGTGTTGATAGTAACTAGGAATATAAAGCTGATGAGATTATGTGTTGTTACCGTAGTGTTGGCAATGACCGTGATTATAGCTTTGGGAAAAGTTATGTGTTGTTTCCCTATAGCGTCGTTAATGACTATGGTTAGGACCTTGGTGAGATTCAGAGTGACTCTGAAATGTCGGTAATGTACCGTAATGTCGGTTCTAGAGTAGAAATTATAGGATAATTGGTAAGTATAATATCTATTGGCATGTTTGTGATTGTGGATTGATGTTGATGAATTATTGATTTTGGTGTATAGGCTGAGGTGTTGGTTTAGGGAGGTTCTGAGTAACCTCAGAGACTTTTGGTGAGATGTCTGAATTGGTCTCGTGTGATCCTTCTAGCCTTGCTGTAGTGTGAAAATGATGAGTATGGGATATAACTTGTGTACTTGGGGATAGTACGCGTTTCCCTTAATATTGTTGGTGAGCAATTAGTAATGTATATGTGTGTAGTGATCAGTAGGATCGTGTATCCCCGAGTGGGGGGGGACGTAGTTATATCCGGTGTGATAGTATGAATTCGTTTACTATCTGATTGATTTATATGGTGTTGGTGTAATATATCTATACATATGCATTGTTGTATGATGATATGATCAGGAGGATCGTGTGCACTTAGCGTGCCAGAATATAATAATTATGCATTGGTGTCTTGCATATCATGGTGTTTTGGTGGGATGAATCATGTCTCAGGAGGAGCGTAAGTGATTCATCCGTACTCCTTTGTGGAGAATGGTGGGGGATAGATCATGTCTCAGGAGGAGCGTAAGTGATCTATCCAGGTTCGATTGAATGAACCAATGAGTCGGTACCGCATGCATGGTGTTGAGTTGCATAATTGCATTATAATATGTTATATTGTAATTTGAACAGTAGGTTCGTTATATGGTGTTGTTGGGGTGAATAATTGATGTGTTGGTGTGTTTTACTGCCTTATTACATGTATTACATTACCATTATATTTTTGATCATGATTTCTCACCCCTTGTTGTTGTTGTGGTCTGTGCTTCTTCGGAAGTACAGATAATCCAGGTGCTTAGCTAGCTTGGATATTGGTGTGACTGTCGAGTCTAGGATGCTCTGATACGTAGCACGGGACTTGGGCATTTTTATTGTTTCATGTTGAACTCCTATTTTTTTCCTGCGAACGTATCAAAATTTTTATTTAATTGTATTATTTAAATATTCCGCTGTATTTAAATATTCCGCTGTATAAGGAAACGTGATTTTTATGTGATATCCCACTTGGGAAGGAAACTCTGATTTTTATTATGTTATTCATATTTTATTTGTTTTGGGAAGTGGGGTGTTACAGTGTGCCTCAGAGATGTGGTCACTGTCGTACATATAGTTCTGTGGTGTTGACTGAGGTGAAGGAGGTCCCATAGGCTCATCCAATTCATAAAGCCAGTTGTCCTTGTTGTGGATACTTGTCATCTGATGATCAGGCAGTGTGAATAGCTGGACAGGTTTTTCGTTGATGAGGTACTCATAAGGTCCAGGTTCTATAGTTCCTAAAATGCGCCTGTTAAAGCAGAACTGTATATTCATGGGTCGGATGGTGCCAAAACGAGTGCTTGCATTTAAGTGGAATCTAAGGCCAAGCTCGTGGGCAATCATTGTCACGAGGCCTCCTATAAGATTGGGTGACTGTGGTTCCTGAGTGAGGCGTCTGAAATATTTCATCATGAAAGGCACTGCATTTACTGTACGTCCCTGAGAGGCACAGAACATGATGAATAACTCCTCTTTAGACACTGTAATAATATTTTCTTCTTTCCCGAAAAGGGTGTAAGCTAGTATCTTATGGAAATATCTGAAAGTTGGGTTGTGAATATCATCATTATACATTCTGTCTGGTTCAGGGTGATAGTCGCCTGTGATTCTACCCCAGAATTGGTCGAGTTCAAAATCAATATCGTCAGCTTCTGCACTGATGAACGCATGCGATCCACTAGGAAATCCTAGGAGGTTAGCTAGTGACATCCGGCTATGGGTTTGGTCCATTCCAAACATTCGAAAGGTAATCAGCTCTGTGTTGGATCCAAAACCATAGTTGGGTAGGTATCTGAAGGAACTAAGGAATTCATAGGTGAGATCCTTATAGGTAGCAAAACGAGTTTTCAAAGCAGTGTTCTCCCAACCCAGTTGATTGAACAGGTATTGAATGTTATCCGTGATTCCTAGTTTATCCATGGTAGACTTATCATAATACAGCGTTAAGGCGATTTCTCTTTCAGTTAGTGCTGCAAATCTTGCCTTTTGAGCTAGTCCTCGAAAATAAACCTTTGTGAAGTCGTACTCGGCCATACTCGCAGGTAAGTCGGAGAAAACAAGAGGAATGTTTTGAAGACTTTTAAAATCCTGACAAGTTTAAAACAGAAGTTTGAAGTCAGGATTTTTAAAAACAAAAAGCGGTAAAAACAAAAGACAAAAAGAGAAAAATAAAAATAGAAATATGAAAACAAACGAAAGTAGAAAGTAGTAGTAATTATAAGTTTAGAATTTTTGTTAAGTTTTCAAAGTAAAATTTTAAATAAAAAAAATGAAATACAGTAACGAGGAAAAATGCGGGAAAAGTTGGGTTGCCTCCCAGTAAGCGCTGTTTTTAACGTCTAAAGCATGACGATAGCTTGGTGACAAGCTATTCGGGTGTTTGAGCTGGAAGCTCAAGCAATGCTATACTGCATACTTGAGGGTTGTTGTCGTTCTTATTATAATGTTTTAGACGTTGCCCGTTTACGATAAACGGTGCATTCGTCTTATCGGTAATTTCAACAGCTCCACTCTGAAGTACTTTAGTCACTTTATAAAGTCCAGACCACCTAGATTTTAGTTTACCTAGGAAGAGTTTTAATCTTGAATTAAATAGCAATATGATGTCTCCCACACTGAATTGTTTCTTGACTGAACGTTTATCATGCCACTTTTTAGTTCGTTCTTTGTAGATACGGGCATTTTCGTAAGCGTCTAATCGAAGTTCTTCCAATTCGTGTAAGTTCAAGATTTGCTTTTCTCCTGCCTCGGTGTAGTTGAAATTGAGTGTCTTAATGGCCCAAAAGGCCTTATGCTCTAGTTCTACAGGGAGATGGCAGGATTTACCGTAAACTAATTTGTAGGGTGTAGTACCTATTGGTGTCTTAAAGGCGGTCCTATAAGCCCATAAAGCTTCTTGTAGCTTTGATGACCAATCTTTCCTTGAGATAGCGACAGTCTTTTCCAATATCTGTTTTATTTCTCTATTCGAGACCTCTACTTGTCCGCTAGTTTGCGGATGATAAGGTGTAGATACTCGGTGTCGGACTCCATATTTAGAAAGAAGTTTATCAAATATTCGCGATATGAAGTGAGATTCGCCGTCACTAATGACGAGTCTGGGTACACCGAATCTAGGAAAGGTTGTGTTTTTGAAGAGTTTGATTACTACTCGTGCGTCGTTTGTTGGAGCAGCAATGGCTTCTATCCATTTAGACACATAGTCTACAGCGACGAGTATGTAGTTATTACCAAAAGGAGGTGGGAATGGTCCCATGAAATCTATTCCCCATACGTCAAAGATTTCTACCTCTAAGATTCCTTTCTGAGGCATTTCATCGCGTCGTGAGATGTTGCCAGTTCGTTGGCATCGATCACATTTTAGCACAGCGATGTGAACGTCTTTCCAGAGGTTAGGCCAGAATAAGCCGGCTTAGAGAATCTTAGCGCACGTCTTGGATGTAGTAGCATGACCACCATATGGTGCTGAATGGCATTGGGAAATGATATTTTCTACTTATTCCTCTGGGACACAGCGACGGTATATGTTGTCGCCCCCTCTCTTCAAGAGTAGAGGTTCGTCCCAATAATAGTGTTTCAGATCATGGAAGAATTTCTTCTTTTGCTGATAAGTGAGATCCGGTGGAAGCACGTCTGCAGCGAGGTAATTAACGATGTCAGCATACCAAGGTAATGTGACTTGGGCATAAACGGCTTCTACAACTTTTTCGAATTCTGGATCTTCTGAGATTGAGTTGGGCATGTCACTTTCTAATTTGGCTATCAGACGTTCGTACGGGAAATCGTCGTTTATCGGTACTGGTTCATGTTTGATGCCTTCTATTCGGGATAAGTGATATGCAACAACGTTCTCGGTTCCTTTCTTATCTTTGATTTCTACGTCAAACTCTTGTAATAACAGGATCCATCTCAATAGTCTTGGTTTGGCATTGTAATACCCCAAATTTTGCCCTAAGATTTGTCGTCGCATTTCATTGCATTTTTCTTGCATTTAATCAATTACTAAAAAACTTGTGTAGTCGTTTGACTTTTTGCAGGTAAATATCATATGGCATGCATTTTTTTTTCTTCTAAAAAAGTAAAAATGGCACAATTGGCAAGAGGACATGTGTAAGGAGTTGTGAGTGTGAGAGGTTGAGAGTTCGAATCTCACCTTTGTCACTTTTTTGTTTTTTATTATTTTTACTCTAAATTTTTCTATCTTTCATTAAAAAATAACAAAAATAGTTTTTTATTATTATTTAATTATTATTTTCGTATTTTAATTAAATCATTTTTTAAAATATTATTTTTTTTTCACTTTTTTCTAAATTATTCATAAAAATATCCAAAAAATCATAAAATAAAAAAATATTGAAAAATTTTTTGTTCTTTTTATAATATTTTTGATTTTAGGAATCAATAGGATTATTAGTTTTTATTTTAAGTTTATTTTAATTATTTTAAATTATTTAAATTTTATTTTTTTTCTTAACTAATTATTTAGTTTGGGCTTTAAAATGGGCTTTAGGGACATTATTGACAATTTGGTGTTAACCCTAATTTGTTCCCTATATATACATGTGTTGCTTTGTTGAAAAGTGGGTCAGAAGGTTTTCTTCAGAAAAGAGGAGAGAGAAAGGGAGAAACAAAGGAGATCCCCAGAGAAGAAAGGCGGTCGTTCTCACAACTCGTCAGAAGGATTGGAGCTCTCCAGTGTTCCCTTATTCAAACCTTTTTCACATTTACCGAAGCAAACCTCCGCTTCGTAGGTTAAATTACTAAACCTTTTGCCTTTTCATGTTTATGTGCATATTTTGCCATGTTAATGTGTTTAGGTCCGTTAAATTACTAAACCTTTTGCTTTTTCATGTTTATGTGCATATTTTGCCATGTTAATCTCCATGTGTGTTTAGGTCCCTAGATTTTAATATCAAAACCCTTTTTTAACAAAACCTTTTTTTAAAATCAAAACTTTTTTTTTATTTATTATTAAAACCTTTTTTTTAGTAAGACCTTTTTTAAAAACTGAAAAGCCTTTTTGTTCCGAAGAAAAAAAAACCTTTTTGTTCCCAAAAACCTTTTGCCAAAAAAACTGAAAAAACCTTTTCCCAAAAAACTGAAAAGCCTTTTCCCAAAAAACTGAAAAGCCTTTTCCAAAAAAACTGAAAAGCCCTTTTTTGGGATGAAAAGCCTTTTTGTTCTAAAAAAAACTGAAAAGACTTTTCCCCCCAAAACTTTTTTTTTATAATTTAAACTTAATTTTTTTTTATAATTTTAACTTAAATATTTTTTATTAAAAAATTAAAACATTTTTTTTATAATTAAAATATTAAAAAATTAAAACCTTTTCGTAAGGAACTCCTGATGTTTGATGTTTGTCGTGTCATTTTATGTACCTTTTATTACTTTTCTTTCTTTGGGCATTTCATGTGCATGCTCGAGGTTGAGATGTGCTTGTGGTGGCCACAGCCCCGCACTATTTTTCTCCCTCACTTCATTCTAAGTGTCATTACATATTTTCATATTCTTCATGTTTTCAAAAATGTTTCTTTGTTTCTTTATACCCTCTGCCTTTATTACTTTTCTTATTTCTGTACCTTAATTATTCCTCCATATAATGATTTGTCATATTTTCACATTTTTTTACAGTTTTATCCTTCCGAAGGATTAGGTCCAGCCTTTTGGCCGCCGAGTCAATAGCCTTACCCCTTTAATGGATCAAACCCTGTTTAGCCTAGGTGTCCCGCCGTGGGCAAAATTGCTTGTATCCTAGTGTTATGCCAAAAGAGTCGCCGTACTCTGTTTTAAGGTTTTCCGCCGTGGAATCCCTAATTTAACCCTATTTTAATTTTAATTAAGATTTTTTAACATAGAGATTGGAGTCTCTGAACAAACCTTGGCCACAGTCAAGACGTTTCTAACCTCCCTTTTGAGGGGAACTACAGTTACTCTGATTCCATTCCCGTAAGGATATGTAGGCACAAGATGCGATGTCTTGCCGAGTAAACTTAGAATTAACCCCTAGGTCTTTTTTAATTTTCAATCCTTTGTATATACCCTAAAGCAAAATAATTAATGAAATAAATAAAAAAAAATAAACAAAAGGTTCCCGTAGAGTACTACGGAAGTTTAGGGTGCTAATACCTTCCCTAAATTTAACCAACCCCCGAACCTTAGATCTCTCCCTTTTAGGTTTTTCCTTTCTTTAACCTTTCCTTCGGATAAATCAAAGACCGGTTGTAAATGAATTAAGATTCAAGTTAATCAATAGCTTGACATCCAAATTTCACCGCAACAGAAAATGGCGACTTCACTGGGGAGTCCTAACTTTTGAGGGTTATCCCCATTTTGTTTATTTTTCATTATATATTTGTTTCATTAATATTTTTGCTCATTTGTATATATATTGTTCAGGGGTACCTTGCTTGGGAATTACTGTGTTGTGAGATAAGTCCTACACCCAGACTTGAGTGACATTATTATAGGATGGCGATATATTCGACGAGGCTTATAGGGAGTGAGTCCCGACTAAGCTAAATCGAGAATCACCGCTCAGTTGAGACACTTTCGAAAATGGTTCGGTTGATCGAGTGTAGTCGTGAAAACTTTTACCGTTATCGATTGGAGTCTGTGATACTGGGAACCGTAGTACCTTTACACCATCTTGACCTTATATAGGACGTAGTGCGGGAACTATATGGGAGTAGTCCTACAATAGTTGCTACGCGATACTACACTTAAAAGAGGTTCTCTTGAGAATATTATTGACCCTCGAGTCAGTCGGGAATTCGATAATATCCGAAAGATGGACTGATGACTTTGGGCACTGATTTAGAACCCTTGTTCTGCAGGTACAATTAACCTATAGTACACACCACTTTGGGAAGGGTAGACCTTGACTCCATTCATTGTTCCTCTAACTTAGGACCTTTTGTTTGCTTATGTGTATTTGTGCTTCGCATCCATAAAGCATCATATCATTTCTAGTTTCAAGGAATTCAGCAGTCCTTTGCAAATTCGAAAAGCCTTACATTTTAAAGTCTAAATTTTTTTCCAACTTTCTTTAAAAAGCAATATTCGCAATCGACCGTTGAAATTCTTGAAACCATTGCATGGCATCAGCATCACATTTTTGCATTGCATTTGTCCCCCAGTTTCTCCTTCTTGGTCCTATCGTCTTCTAGTGTACCTTTGAGTCGTCAAGTTGATTCCTCGACACAGATATCAGACCAGAAACGGAACAGGAGTCACTTTGATCATATTCTCATGACTTACACAGAGCTATATCCTGACTTAGTCCGGCAAGGGCTGATCACTACAAAGGCTTTACCACCTCCTCTTAATCCTCCGGCTGGATTTAGGGCTGATCTCCATTGTGCTTCCCATGAGGGTGCCCCAGGCCATGACTTGGAGCATTTGTTTTGCATTGAAGGCTAGAGTATGTTAATTGGTTAGAACTGGAATACTTGATTTTACAGACAGTCATCCGGATGTTCAGAAAAATCCCTTGCCAGTACATCAGAAATGAAGTTTTGTCATTGGGCCTTTTTTTTCTCGTTGTTTGCATTTTCCTTATTTTGTTTAAGTTGTTTGCTTTCAATTATGTTTGTACTTTCATTAATGAAATAAGCATTGCGACTTTTGATTCAATTCATTTCCGTCCATTTATTTGCATCTTTATGCTTTATTTTTCAAATGTTTACTTCTTGTCCAAAATTTTGATATGCTAAGATCGGAGGGAGGATGACGAAAACGTTATACCCATAATTGCTGTCAGTATGCTTTCAATCAAACCTTGTTGACGATGTAAGGCATTGTTTCAATTCCCAATTACTGGAGAAATAAGGAGGTTAATCCCTCGTTACCCCCTTCGAGCCTGGAAGTTGGAGTTTCTTTCGTTACAAAAAACCCACAATTTTAACCTTGGGATGGGTAGTTCTCAGTTAACTTGGTTGTGTGTTCATACGATACACCTTTCATTAACACGTCAAACAAGTGTCGAAGATGTTTTCTAATCAAAAGGTCGATGATGGTTCACCGTAATCATTAAAATCAAACAGTCACTTTCCTTCACACACAAAAATAACATAAAAAAATCAAAAGAAGCCCGCTAAGTCAAAACCTATGAAAGAGACTTAGGCAAAACTGGGGCATCCCGCTGACTGTAAACTCTAAAATGAACAGTTCAGGCAAAATTTAGGGATAATACAAAGAGATTTTTAAATCCTTATCTTGAAAATACTCAATGTCAAAACAATCAAATGTTATAGGGGAGTAGTGGCTGCCTTTTCATAGGTCCCTTTGACTTCTGAGTCATCATTGCTATGATCAATGAAATCCCTAACTTATGGGAACCTGAATGCATAGTATGAGTTAACTGAGCATAGGACTGAAGATCATCACGTAGATTGGGTGGGTACAAATAAATTTTGAGCCTTTATCTTTCGTTTCATAAACCGTGAACCAGGCCACATTACAACCCTCAAAAGACCTAATTGAAGCAAGGTTATTTTGAAAGTATACTACAGCAAGGTTGCGTAACCTGACTCCAAAAGATCCTTGCGAATCATTTATTTTGGCAATACACTTTTATTTTAAACTTTGAGTGTCTTGAACCGCCTTGTTCTGACTAACGACTCATGTATTTTCCATCTTTCAAAAATAATTTTGATTTCAAAAGTCGCATGAACTTTGCATTACCATGTTTGTATGAATATTTTTGTTTACAAACTGGCTTTCCTCTAAGGAATTTTCAAACAATGAGAAACTTGGTCAAGTGATCTTATCAGGGGCAAGTTCCTTTTACATCCTGTCAAAGAATCAGTTCAAGATTTGTTCAAGGCAATATCTTCTCAGATTTGGTTTATCCAGAGAATTGTTCAAGACTCAGACTGGGGCAAGCCCTCCGAGGATACAGCAAACCAGTCGATTCCATGAATCAGACAGCTGAAGCAATTATCAGTTCATTTGACCTGGGGCAGTTTACTTGCATAATCCCTAAGCAGTTATTCATCATTCCTACAGTGACTATCAACTTGATACAGCTTAACAGAATGACAGTGATCTCCGTGTTGAGGAATCAGTCCTCCAGTTTTGTCATTTCACCGAAAGAGTCGAGCCTTGTCGTCGATGTCTGCATTTGCATTTGATCATATCTTATAGCATAATTCCTATACATGTGCATATCTTGGGTGCTTTATTCCCCATTTACATTTTTATCTTGGGTGCTTTACTCCCCATTTACATTTTTATCTTGGGTGTTTTACTCCCCATTTACATTTCTATCCTGGGTGCTTTACTCCCCATTTACATTTTTATCTTGGGTGCTTTACTCCCCATTTACATTTCTATCTTGGGTGCTTTACTCCCCATTTACATTTCTATCCTGGGTGCTTTACTCCCCATTTACATTTTTATCTTGGGTGCTTTACTCCCCATTTACATTTCTATCTTGGGTGCTTTACTCCCCATTTACATTTTTATCTTGGGTGCTTTACTCCCCATTTACATTTCTATCTTGGGTGCTTCACTCCCCATTTACATTTCTATCTTGGGTGCTTTATTCCCCATTTACATTTCTATCTTGGGTGCTTTACTCCCCATTTACATTTTTATCTTGGGTGCTTTACTCCCCATTTACATTTCTAGCTTGGGTGCTTTACTCCCCATTTACCTCTCTATCTTGGGTGCTTTACTCCCCATTTACATTTCTAGCTTGGGTGCTTTACTCCCCATTTACATTTCTATCCTGGGTGTTTTACTCCCCATTTACATTTCTATCCTGGGTGCTTTACTCCCCATTTACATGTCTATCTTGGGTGTTTTATTCCCCATGTACCTTTATCCCGGGTGTTTTATTCCCCGTTTACCAGATATTCCTGGGTTTACCTAACATCATGGTGTTTTACCCCCATTTGCTTTTTTTTTCTCCCTGAGGTCGTGTTTTACTCGCGTCTTACCTTGTGGGCAAAATTTATTTACTTGGAATCATGGTTGTTTTATCCCCATTTGCGTTTTTCTCCTGAGCTCGTGTTTTACCCGCGTCTTACCTTGCGGACAATTTCTAATTTACATGGCACCTATCAACAATTCTGTGTCGTGTCTATCTGACGTTCTTCCAGGTATGACATGTCTTCTTCCCTAGTGCAATTCCTCGATGGGTCGTCCCCTGTGACGTTGTTTCGTCTGTATCCGTGCATTTGTCATTTTCATCATACGCATCATATCAGATTCATATCATATTTAGCATTATAGTTCGTTTTGTTTTGTCCATATCATTGAATAGCACTGCGTCTAAAGGCAAAATTTTCGGTTATCTGTATTTAAATCCCTCCACCATGATTTTTCGAGTCTCCGTTGCTCAAATCACCCGGTGAAGTTATTTAAATAGGGGCAACTGTAATACCCCAAATTTTGCCCTAAGATTTGTCGTCGCATTTCATTGCATTTTTCTTGCATTTAATCAATTACTAACAAATTTGTGTAGTCGTTTGACTTTTTGCAGGTAAATATCATATGGCATGCATTTTTTTTTCTTCTAAAAAAGTAAAAATGGCACAATTGGCAAGAGGACATGTGTAAGGAGTTGTGAGTGTGAGAGGTTGAGAGTTCGAATCTCACCTTTGTCACTTTTTTGTTTTTTATTATTTTTACTCTAAATTTTTCTATCTTTCATTAAAAAATAAAAAGAATAGTTTTTTATTATTATTTAATTATTATTTTCGTATTTTAATTAAATCATTTTTTAAAATATTTTTTTTTTTTCACTTTTTTCTAAATTATTCATAAAAATATCCAAAAAATCATAAAATAAAAAAATATTGAAAAAATTTTTGTTCTTTTTATAATATTTTTGATTTTAGGAATCAATAGGATTATTAGTTTTTATTTTAAGTTTATTTTAATTATTTTAAATTATTTAAATTTTATTTTTTTTCTTAACTAATTATTTAGTTTGGGCTTTAAAATGGGCTTTAGGGACATTATTGACAATTTGGTGTTAACCCTAATTTGTTCCCTATATATACATGTGTTACTTTGTTGAAAAGTGGGTCAGAAGGTTTTCTTCAGAAAAGAGGAGAGAGAAAGGG
This sequence comes from Lathyrus sativus, assembly GCA_963859935.3. Taxonomy (NCBI): domain Eukaryota; kingdom Viridiplantae; phylum Streptophyta; class Magnoliopsida; order Fabales; family Fabaceae; genus Lathyrus; species Lathyrus sativus. Next base: position 444,768,213 of record OZ012739.1, on the reverse strand, counting down.
AGAAACAAAGGAGATCCCCAGAGAAGAAAGGCGGTCGTTCTCACAACTCGTCAGAAGGATTGGAGCTCTCCAGTGTTCCCTTATTCAAACCTTTTTCACATTTACCGAAGCAAACCTCCGCTTCGTAGGTTAAATTACTAAACCTTTTGTCTTTTCATGTTTATGTGCATATTTTGCCATGTTAATGTGTTTAGGTCCGTTAAATTACTAAACCTTTTGCTTTTTCATGTTTATGTGCATATTTTGCCATGTTAATCTCCATGTGTGTTTAAGTCCCTAGATTTTAATATAAAAACCCTTTTTTAACAAAACCTTTTTTTAAAATCAAAACCCTTTTTTTATTTATTATTAAAACCTTTTTTTTAGTAAGACCTTTTTTAAAAACTGAAAAGCCTTTTTGTTCCGAAGAAAAAAAAACCTTTTTGTTCCCAAAAACCTTTTCCCAAAAAAACTGAAAAAACCTTTTCCCAAAAAACTGAAAAGCCTTTTCCAAAAAAACTGAAAAGCCCTTTTTTGGGATGAAAAGCCTTTTTGTTCTAAAAAAAACTGAAAAGACTTTTCCCCCAAAAACTTTTTTTTTTATAATTTAAACTTAATTTTTTTTTATAATTTTAACTTAAATATTTTTTATTAAAAAATTAAAACACTTTTTTATAATTAAAATATTAAAAAATTAAAACCTTTTCGTAAGGAACTCCTGATGTTTGATGTTTGTCGTGTCATTTTATGTACCTTTTATTACTTTTCTTTCTTTGGGCATTTCATGTGCATGCTCGAGGTTGAGATGTGCTTGTGGTGGCCACAACCCCGCACTATTTTTCTCCCTCACTTCATTCTAAGTGTCATTACATATTTTCATATTCTTCATGTTTTCAGAAATGTTTCTTTGTTTCTTTATACCCTCTGCCTTTATTACTTTTCTTATTTCTGTACCTTAATTATTCCTCCATATAATGATTTGTCATATTTTCACATTTTTTTACAGTTTTATCCTTCCGAAGGATTAGGTCCAGCCTTTTGGCCGCCGGGTCAATAGCCTTACCCCTTTAATGGATCAAACCCTGTTTAGCCTAGGTGTCCCGCCGTGGGCAAAATTGCTTTTATCCTAGTGTTAGGCCAAAAGAGTCGCCGTACTCTGTTTTAAGGTTTTCCGCCGTGGAATCCATAAAATAACCCTATTTTAATTTTAATTAACATTTTTTAACATAGAGATTGGAGTCTCTGAACAAACCTTGGCCACAGTCAAGACGTTTCTAACCTCCCTTTTGAGGGGAACTACAGTTACTCTGATTCCATTCCCGTAAGGATATGTAGGCACAAGATGCGATGTCTTGCCGAGTAAACTTAGAATTAACCCCTAGGTCTTTTTTAATTTTCAATCCTTTGTATATACCCTAAAGCAAAGTAATTAATGAAATAAATAAATAAAAAATAAACAAAAGGTTCCCGTAGAGTACTACGGAAGTTTAGGGTGCTAATACCTTCCCTAAATTTAACCAACCCCCGAACCTTAGATCTCTCCCTTTTAGGTTTTTCCTTTCTTTAACCTTTCCTTCGGATAAATCAAAGACCGGTTGTAAATGAATTAAGATTCAAGTTAATCAATAGCTTGACATCCAAATTTCACCGCAACAGGCATCCTTTTTGCTTATTAGGTACCTTATGGCAGCGTGGTCTGTGTATATGATAATTTTTGCTCCTACTAAGTAAGAACGGAATTTGTCAAGCGCAAATATAACTGCTAGAAGTTCCTTTTCTGTGGTAGCGTAGTTCATTTGGGCAGGATCTAAGGTTCTACTGGCATAGTAGATGGCATGGAGTTTCTTGTCCTTCCTTTGTCCTAGAACTGCGCCTACGGCATAATCACTCGCATCGCACATGATTTCGAACGGTAGTCGCCAATCGGGTGGTTGCATAATCGGTGCGGTGATAAGGGCTGATTTTAATGTTTCAAATGCTTTTAGACAGTCGTCGTCGAAGACGAACTCAACATCTTTCATCAACAGGCCGGTCAAAGGTTTTGTGATTTTTGAAAAATCTTTTATAAATCTTCTGTAGAAATCGGCATGTCCTAGAAAACTCCGTATTTCTCGTACGGATTTTGGAGGTTGGAGATCTTTTATAATCTCTATTTTAGCTTTGTCGACCTCAATTCCTTTATTCGATATGACATGTCCTAGAACTATTCCTTGTCGGACCATAAAATGGCATTTTTCCCAATTTAGGACGAGGTTCACTTTTACACAACGTTCTAATACCATTTCTAAGTTTTGTAGGCATCCTTCGAAACTTTGTCCGCATACTGAGAAATCGTCCATAAATACTTCCATGATGTCGTCTATGAAATCTGCGAAGATTGCCATCATGCATCTTTGGAAGGTTGCTGGAGCATTACAAAGTCTGAACGGCATTTGGCGGTAAGCAAAAGTACCATAAGGACAGGTGAATGTAGTCTTTTCTTGGTCATCAGGATGAATGGGAATTTGGAAAAATCCTGAATAGCTATCTAGATAGCAGAAATATGAGTGTTTGACTAATCTTTCCAACATTTGGTCTATGAAGGGTAACGGGAAGTGATCTTTTCGTGTGGCTTTGTTAAGCTTCCTATAATCAATGCACATCCTGCTTCCAGTCACGACTCTTTTTGTTATTGATTCGCCTTTTTCGTTTTTAACTACTGTTACTCCTCCTTTCTTTGGTACGACATGAACTGGGCTAACCCATTCACTATCGGAGATTGGATAGATGATTCCTACATCTAGCAATTTCTTTACTTTATCTCTGACTAGAGTGCTTAGGACGGGGTTCAGTCTCCTCTGATGCTCTCGAGAGGTTTTAGAGTCTTCCTCTATTGTAATTCGATGCATACAGATTGAAGGGCTTATACCTTTTAGATCGCTTATGTTATAGCCTAACGCGGTGGGGTACTTCTTTAGGACTTCTAATAGCTTTTCGTTTTCTGGTTGTCCTAAGTCGGCGTTGACTATCACTGGTCTTTTTAGTTCATCATCTAGAAATTCATATCTAAGGTTTTTGGGTAGTGCTTTAAGTTCTAAAGATGGGTTCTTCGGACCTGGCATGTGGTTTGGGGTCAGTGCTAAGCTTTCGCTTAAGCTGTCGTCTTTATACGGTTTACGCCAATCATCGTCTTCAGAAATATCGGTTATTTGAATCTTTATTATTTCTGAATACGTGGTCTCTTCATTTTCAAGTTCTCTTATACATTCGTCAATTTCGTCTACTAAATAGCAGGTATCGTCTATGGCTGGTGCTTGTAAGAACTTGGTGAGAATGAACTCTATCTTTTCTTCTCCTACTTCGAATGCTAGCCTTCCTTTCTTCACGTCTATAATAGCTCCGGTTGTGGCTAGGAATGGTCTTCCTAGGATAATTGGGGTAACAGTGTCCTCCTTGATGTCCATGATTATGAAGTCGGTTGGGATGTAGAATTGCCCTATGCGTATTGGAACGTTTTCCAGTATTCCGAAGGGGTATTTTACTGATCGGTCAGCTAATTGTACGGACATTTTGGTTGGTCTGAGGTCTCCCATATTCAGCTTTTTGCATATAGATAAAGGCATAGCACTGATACTGGCTCCTAAATCGCATAGAGCTTTGTCTATCACGAACTTTCCTATGACGCAGGGTATGGAGAAACTACCTGGGTCTTTTAATTTAGGAGGCATGTGGTTTTGAATAATGGCGCTACACTCTGCAGTAAGTGTAACTGTTTCGTTATCCTCGATCTTTCTCTTATTCGACAGGATTTCTTTGAGAAATTTAGCGTATGATGGCATTTGAGTTATCGCTTCTGTAAAAGGAATAGTGATATTCAGTTGTTTAAGGAGCTCTACAAATTTCTTAAACTGTCCTGAAGTTTTGGAGTTTATTAGTCTTTGAGGATAAGGAATAGGTGGTTTATATGGCGCTTGAGGTGTTTGAGTTTTTTCACTTGCGGTATCCTCCTTCTCGTTGTCTTCCTTCTTCTCTAACTCGGATTCCTTTTCTGCTTGTTCAGTTGGTTTTTGTTGCATGGCTGAGTTTTCGGTCCTCGGATCGATCGGTTCGTCCAATTCTTTTACACTTCTTAGTATTACAGCATTTGGTTGGCCTTTTGGATTCTGTTCGGGTTGTCCAGGAAATGTGCCAGCGAGTGCGGCAGCAGAGGCTTGTTGTTGAGCCACTTGTGATATCTGTGTTTCTAACATTTTGTTGTGGGTGGCTAAAGCGTCTACTTTTCCGGTCAACTGTTTAATTTGCTCGCTAGTGTGTATGTTTTGATTTAGGAATTCTTTGTTTGTTTGAGCTTGAGTAGCTATGAATTTTTCCATCATCAATTCGAGGTTTGATTTCCTAGGTGCAGTCTGAGCAGCAGCTGGTTTCTTATATCCTGGTGGAGCAGTAGGCATTTGCAATGCATTTTCGCTTTTGTAAGAAAAGTTTGGATGATTTCGCCAACCTGGGTTGTAGGTATTTGCGTAAGGATTTCCTTGAGCATAATTCACTTGGTCTGGTGGGATTCCGGCTAGCAATGGGCATTCGGGTGCATTATGAGTGGTGCTTCCGCATAACTCGCAATTTGGAGTTACGACAGCGACGGTTGCAGTGGGGTTAACGGTCATACTGTCAATCTTCTGTGCTAGAGCATCTACTTTAGCGTTGAACTTTTCAAGACTGCTGATCTCGTACATCCCACCTTTCGCTGTGGTTTTCTCTGTTGGAGTGCGTTCACCTCCCCATTGGCAGTGGTTCTGAGACATGTTTTCGATTAATTGATAGGCTTCGTCGTATGGCTTATCCATAAGTGCACCGCCCGCGGCAGCGTCTATTGTCAATCTAGTATTGTATAAAAGCCCATTATAAAAAGTATGGATTGTCACCCAGTCTTCTAGACCGTGGTGAGGACATGTTCTCATCATATCTTTGAATCTTTCCCATGCTTCGTAAAGAGATTCAGTATCTTTTTGTCGAAATCTGTTGATTTGAGCTCTAAGCATAGCAGTTTTGCTTGGCGGAAAATATCTCGCTAAGAAGACGTTCTTCAATTGTTCCCACGTCGTAGCGGAGTTGGATGGTAAAGATTGCAACCATGTCCATGCTCTGTCTCTAAGAGAGAATGGGAAAATACGAAGTCTTATCGCGTCTGGAGTTACTCCATGTGCCTTCACCGTGTCTGCGTATTGTACAAACTTCGTTAGATGTTCGTTCGGATCCTCAGTTGCGTTTCCTGAGAATTGGTTTTGTTGTACAGCTGACAGTAATGATGGTTTCAGCTCAAAATCATTTCGAGTAATAGTCGGGGCCGCAATGCTACTTCTAGGCTCCATCTAAGAGGGTGTAGCGTATGCCTTCAGCGGTTTGTTTGGAGGTCCTTCAGCCATGTTTGATTCTTCTTCGGATTTGGGAATGGAAGTGAGAGGATCGGGAATGTTATGTTTGAGTTGGTACTCAATGATTAGGCTTCTTAGATGTAAGAAGCGTTCTAGTTCTGCGACTGAAGGTTTCAAGATATCGCCTTGCGGGCGATCACTTGGCATACAATCGACAGCACTAGTAAAGGAAAAATGAGAATAATTAACCTAGTCTATACGGCGTAACAAAAGGTTACACTATTGACTAAACAAATCCCCGGCAACGGCGCCAAAAACTTGATCGCGACTTTCTATGTCTAATACAACCTAACTGCAAGTGCACAGTCTATCGCGTAGTAATAATAGATATCGATCCCACAGGGACTTGTAATCAAACTAGTGTTCTCGGGAGTTACTATGTTTAGCTAGGTAGATAATGTTTGAGGGAATAAGATTGTCACTAAAGGGAACTAAGAATGTTAATTAAAGTATAATTAATTGAATCGATATGCAGTGATTATATTCTTCGGGGATTTGATAAGTTACCAGCCTATGAAATATTTTTCAGAGTTTATTTAAGCAGAAAATGGTGATCTGAAGACTCTCGCCTCACGATGGTTATTGACGCTAATCATAATTCTAAGGGCCGAACGTACGCTTTCATGTCCCATTCGGGGTTAAAATTATTTTTTGGAAATCTCTAAGTTCTAATTCATTTTAAAGTGCTTTCGCTGTTATTAAAATGAATGACTAGTGTTTACTATCTGATCTTGCCGCAGCTTTCGCTTGTTGGTTCGTACCTTAATTAATTTCCCACTTTCGTGGCAAAACTACTTTTAAATAAGTTCTCGCTTTCGCGACGAAGTTTATTCAGTAAATTAATTTTAAACACTCAGACCATAAACAACTTTTGAAAAAGACAATTTTTGACCGGTTATTATCAAATCCCTTTCAAATTATTACTACATATCGATTACTTTAATTTAGCTAGACATGGATTTGGGAAAGGTAAAACATAAATGAAAACAATAAATAATAGCATGCATCATAATAAAAACTGGAATTACGATTGAAATGAGAAACCTGTAAATATTCCAATTGACCTTTGGGCAGATCCTCCACAGATGTTGGCAGGATTCTGGTCTTTGTGCCAATTTGATCGTACAAAGGAAATAAAAATTACAGAAGGAATGAAAGGCAACAAAAAAATAGGAAAGAAAATAAAACTGAACTTTTGCTCTGGAAATGGAATTGGGCAGCACTTCGTTGTATGAATGCGGCTCCCTTTCTGAGTCCCCCTTCTTCCCCTTTTATAGAGATGGAATTCTAACGGTTATAACTTGAAGAAGATGGACTTTGAGGCAGAATTATCAGGGAGTAGTGGTCCACTATTTGGGACTTGGAACTGCTTCTTTTACGTGAAACTGAAGTGGGGCGTTTTTGCCTGCATGACGGTCGTTACAATGTGTGACGGTCGTCACCCGTGTGATGGTCGTCATGGAGCTGTGACGGTCGTCACAACAGCAAAATCAGCAGTCTGCGCTTTTCATGATGTTTTCATCCGGTTTTCGTCCATATTTCATCTGAGATTGCTTCTTTTCTTCATATTGTCTTGTTTAGACATGATCATCAAATACCTGCAAAACATCAGACAAATAACACGGAAATAACCCGAAATCGGATCGAAAACAGTTAAACTTCAGTTGAATTATGCATCAAAATATATATATGATTTCGTGTTATCAGTTAGTAACAATAGAGTTAAGATAAAAGAGTCTAAAATCGAAAGGTGACAACTTTCAAGGATTTCGGATTCGATGCGAACATCTTCGATGCCAACATCATCTGGTCGATAGGTAGTTTCAAAGTACTTCTGGAACATATAAAGGGATTTTTAAATTCTCCATTTTTGTTGAAATTTTTTCCTTTAGCGTGACAACAGCTTCACGGATGGTTCGACTAACATCATATGGTCGATAGGTAGTTTCAAAGGAAGGCTTGAATCTCTTTGATATGAGTGGACGTACCTTTCTTGATTTTTTCCTGCACATCAATGAAAGCCTGGTCAATCAAGCAAACAAAGCTTGAAACGTCAAGAAATTATGAAGTATAGTGGCTTGACCACCAGTTATAGAACTCTTGGGTGCAGAGGTAAGAATGCTCAAATTAAACAGGTGTAAAAAGGGAGTTGTGAGCATGTCGAGCTAGATACGTCGAACTCTCAAGAGTGTTGAAGACGGTGTTAGGGAGAACAATATGGGCTTTCTTGTCTTATAAACATTTGGGCAGCGTTTGGACTAAGCCAAACTGTCGAGATACAAGGCTTAGCTGGTAAGCCATCAGAGCTTTCTGGCCTCTTAGGAGGTTAAGTTTGTGAACTATTAATCGAGGTATTAAGAAACCTTCCCAAACAAGCTTCAAATCTTCTTTGTGTTTTATGAACGCAGGAAGAAAAGCCCCGGTGAACCATTCAGGACCGTATTTCCTCTCTGCGAAAGGAGCCATTCGTAGGGTGAACTCATGGCGTTTGGCGAACATCTTAATGAAACTAGAGATATTCTCCCTAAGTGTGTGACTTTCTTCATTGGGGGTGAACTTGACCAATCCATTCCATTCGACTTGTTTCCCTGTTATTTCAGGGTCTTCTTCGTCAACTTCTCCTTTATTGGGAAGACTGGTCTCGAACGTAGCGTTGACCTAAAGCTGAAGTAACCAGAAGGGTCCGACAGTAAGAGGTTCTCGTTGCTTTCTTGGTTTCTCAGTCTGCCAGCGTCTTCGCTCAAAGACTCATATAAACTAGCCAAAATCATCTCACATAGGCAGATTACTCGATTTAAGTGTAGTTGGTTGGCCAAGCTAAGGTACTTCCTCGCTACCTGCATAGACTTTGTACAAAAGACACAACAAGATAACCACATAACCAAAAGTACTATATGTTCACGATCCTCTACAGTTTCTGTTTGCTTGTTATGGTAATGATTGATGAAATGGGTGTATGTATTCTTGGTGGTCGAAAACCCTATAGAATCTTGAGCATCCACTTTAGGATCATAAACCAGTTTTATCCTTGTGATATAGGCTATGTCGAAGAGAGTGGGTGTCATCATCCCACTGTTGCACCCCAAATTTTGACCCCTTAGATCTTCATCATCATTCTAAGGTCATCTTTATTTGTTTATCTAATCATAACCTATTTCAAGTTTGTCTTTGTTAAGTTACAGGTGAATCAGGGTTTCGTACAGTCGGAAATCGAGGTTTCGACGGTTTAATCAGTCAATGTATTGGATTGATTCTCCATGAAACAAGCATCTACATCATCAAGGGTACTCCATTGGGTCAAACATGAGTCCAATTTGAGGTTGTCACACAAAGATCAAGAACAGTGCAGATTAGGATCCCTGATTAGGGTTTTCTGATCAGGAAAAGTCAACTGTGGTTTGACTTTTGATTTAAGAGGTGTCCCAATGATGTAATTATGGTCCATGAGGCTCATATGACTTATTTAAGTCCCTCAAGAAGTTTCAAGGTCTCGAAAGATCCAGAATGTCAATGGTCGATCAGGTAGTCATCGATCGATCGTTTCGTTGACCAAAAAGTCAACTCTTCAACCATAAGGAATTTGACCTCAAAATGTGAATAAAAAATGCTCATAATGTTATATTACACCTATCCATGAAGTTTCATGACCATTTGATCAAAAATTGAGAAGTAATCAAAATTTTGGGAAATTAAAGTTTTGAAAAGGGTAAAGTCATAACTCCTTAAACACACAAGGGTTTTTGACCTAGTTTCAAGAGGAATGAGTTCTTAATATAACCATAAATATTTTAGTACCTAGTTGGGGCTTTCTAAAAATTACAAGTGGGTTCCATAACTCTTCCTGGTTAGAGAAAACCAAGGTCCACAAGTTGGCAAAAACTCACATTGGAAAAACCAGGTCAGTATGAGTTTTTAGATTCCAAAACCTCTCCAAATCGATGCTAATTAAAGACTAAGCCTTATTTATAATGTTTATATTGATAATGAACATTTTTACATCAATTCCCACGAAAATGTCACAAAGATCAAAGGAAATCATTATTTAATGCAAGTTGCAAAAGTGAATAGTGAAGAAAGAGAAAAAAGGTGGCTACCATTGTCAAATCATCAACTTTAATTCAACAAGTCACCTCCTATCCTATAAAGCATGATGAAAAAATCTATAGGGCATGTAGAATATCTTACTAGAGTGGCTTAAAGACAAAGATGAAGATTGCATTGGAAAACTCAAAGATTTTCATGATGGAAGGTTAAAATTGGCAATTTGCTTCACTTTTCCTCACACCTTGATCCAAAGCCTTTGGCTATAAATAGAACTCACTTCCTACATCACAAACACACAAGTTCCATGCTAGAAACCAGATAGAAATCCCTTACTTACACAATCACAAGTTCTTGCAAAATCTCATTAAGTTTCCAAAATCCCTCAAAATTTGCTTTTGAAAAACACCTTTCAAAACCATTTCCAAACTTCTTCCAACTCAAGAAAAACTTCAAACACATAAAGTATGATGTATTGAAGCTATCCAAGACACTTCCACACTTATGTAACAATATCTTGGAAGAGCTCTCAAGATCTCTGGTTTTCTTATTGCTTAAGCTTGCTTCAAGAGGTAAACCTTAAACTCATAAATGTGAACTTTCCACTTGCATTCCACATGCTACCATGACTGTTTTTAGGTTTTTTTTACCATGATATTCTTGAAATTTTTCAACTATAACTTGATTTTTCTTATGTGATTGATCTTGTATTATTCATAAATTTTTGTTAACATGTTTAAATAATCAAATTTGTTTGATTCATTGTCTTACCATGTGCATTTTATTCCTTTTATCATTTAGATTTTCATGTTTTGTTCACAAACTTAAAAACCACATAACTTCTCCATTTTAAATCATTTTAAGTGGTTCTTTTTGCAAAATTTCTATGTTGTAACATATTTCTATATAAAGTTTAAAGAACTCTAAAAATCCTATTTTAGAACCACTTTGCATTATGAGAAAGTTATAACCCATTTTAGGGTTTTCACCCTCCTATCTCTCATTCCTCATTTCAAAACTTTAATTCCATTTGAGTTTAATTTGAAATTGACATGAACTTGGATTGTTGTATCCCTTGTGCATTTAAGTTTGAAATTCAACTCTGCTTGTGTGCATTTTTTAAACGGTTCACCTTTAAAAATGTTGATGATCCCCTTGAGGTTTTAGGCTTTCTGTTTACATTTTGTGACATTGTTGGTTTATGTATGATTTACAATTTATCCTTTTATCCTAACCTTAGGATTTGAGTCGCCGTGCTTACTTTTAGCGTCCCGCCGTGGACATCCTTTACCCTTTATCCTAAGCTTAGGATTTGAGTCGTCGTGCTCACTTTTAGCGTCCCTCTGTGGACATCCTTTATCTATTATCCTAGCCTTAGGATTGGAGTCACCGTACTCATATTTACCGTCCCGTCGTGGACATTCTCTACCATAACAATCTCAACTTTAGTTTAGAGTCTCCGCACTCTATGTAGATGTCTCGCCGTAGACATTTATTTTCCATTTGGAACCTTTACCATAATCAAGAGTTCCTTCCCCCTTAGTAAGGGGAACTACGGTTGCTCTGATTCTATTCCCGTCAGGATACGTAGGCACGAGATGCGATGTCTTTGCGAGCATACTTTATATACTTTAGATCTTTACCCTTAGCACATCCATTTATCAAGCAAACTTTAGCAAACACAAATATTAACAAGAGGTTACTATAGAGTACTACAGATGTTTAGGATGTGAAATACCTACCCTATGCATAACCAACCCCCGAACCTTTAGATCTCTCTTTGCTTAGCTTTAGGCCTTGCCTTTTGCTTTGAATTTTATAGGTCTTTCTTTCGTTAAACCTTTCTTTTTGGATAAATTAAAGTTCGGTTGTGAATTTGTAAGAATTAAGATTCAAGTTAATCAATAGCTTGGTATCACGATTCTCACCGCAACAGAAATGGCGACTTCACTAGGGATCTCCCCTAAGAGGGTTAAGCCCACCTTGTTTATATCTGTGTTTGTTATATGTTTACTTACTTGTATATTTGTACATATATTTGTCTATGCTTGGGTTCTTCTGTATGCATGGTTGTTACCTTGAGTGGTGAGGATAAGTCTTATACCCGGACTTGAGTGCACTTAGGATAGGATGGTGGTATATTTAAGAAGGCTTATAGGGAGTTGATTCCCGACCAAGCTGACTTGAGAAATCACCGCTGAGTGGAGGCCCTCTTGCGAGTAGTTTTGTTAAACGATTATTCGTGAAAACATTAATACTTTCAACCTAGGATCCTGTGACACTGAGGACCTTTAGTTACCTTTTACCCCCACTTGGCCTTTTAGGACGTAATGCGATGACTATAAGGGAGTATTCCCGAAGTAGTTGATACACGATACTACACTTGGACGAGACTCTCTTGAGAATATTATCGACTACCGAGTGATTTGGGAAATTGATAATATTTGAAATATGGGTTGTTGACTTTGGGAACTTTGTTAGAACCCGCTGTGCAGGTGCTTTACCCCTAGTACACACCCTATGGTTGGTTCTTTACCCAGACTCTATGTTGTGATCTCGAACCTTTGATCCTGTTATGTGTGTTTTGCATCCTGTCTTGCATTGCATTGCATTGCATTTGCATTTTTGCATGGTTCGTTGCATACCTCTGTTTGTCCAATCGCTCATCTTTAGCTGTCTTCATTGTCCAGTGTGCCTTTGAGTCGTCAAGCTGATTCCTCGACATCGATATCGGACTAGAGCTAACTATAGACGCAAGATGTCAGAGCAAGAAGTACATAACACATAAGTCCGAATGGAGATCGATAAGTTGAATTCAGGCATGACTAAGCTCACCGAGATGCTTCAAGTGTTGATTTCCAGAATAGAGCCATCTCAAAGGACTGTTATTCAAAAAGTTTCAAGTGCTGATGCTCCTCCTATTCAAATGCCACAATCTACTTGGCCAGAGTTTGGGTTACCTCCCAACTATTCTCCACCCCTTGCATCTACTGCTATGATTGGTCAGACTATTAGACCAGTTTTTCAAGCTCCTGTCTTTATAGAGCCCAGACCTGTAGTCCATACTGTTGCTCAGAATGGTCGAGCTCCCTTTGAGACTCCTTTCTTTGACTACAATGCTGCTAGTGCTCAAGGAGAAGACCATGAAGATTTTGTTGAGCCTAAGATTGTTCCTGAACAGTTTCAGAACATAGACAAGAGACTCAAGGCCGTTGAGGGTACTGATTTCTTCAATGTTGATGCAAACAATATGTGCTTAGTCTCTGGCCTCGTCATGCCTTCTAAGTTTAAGATTCCCGAGTTTGTGAAATATAAGGGGCACTCATGTCCAAGAGCCCATTTGGTTATGTACTTTCGAAGGATGGCAACTTACACCAACAATCAGAAGTTGCTCATCCATTGCTTTCAAGACAGCTTGAGTGGCGCTTCTCTCAAATGGTAATGAACTTAGAGCATAACATCATTCATTTCTTCGAGGATCTCGCCAACGCTTTTATGAAGCAATACAAATACAATTTGGATATAGCTCCTGATTACCACAACTTCAGAATATGTCTCAGAATGAGAAAGAGTCATTTAAAGAGTATGCCCAGCGATGGAGAGAGTTGGCTTCCCAGGTTGAACCCCCTCTAGCAGAGAAGGAGCTAACTGGAATTTTCATGGATACTTTGTCTCCTTTCTATTGGGAAAAGATGATTAGGAGTGTATCTTTAAACTTCACAGACCTGGTGACCATTGGACAAATGTTAGAAGAAGGACTGAAAAAGGGTAAGGTATCCAAAGCTACTAAACCTTCTAATGGTGCGAAGAAATCCTTTGGGGCCTTTCATAAGAAGAAAGAAGATCAAACCAACGCTGTCATGGTTGAAGTGAGAAATCCTCGTCCCCAACCAAGGTATAATCACCCTACTATTTCTGTCGTTACTGCTGCTGCTGCTCCACGACCAAATCAGATTCCTCAACGTCCGAATGTTGGACAAAACTAGTATCGGAATAGGAATCAATTTGATCCTATTCCCATGACATATACAGAACTTTATCTTGATCTGGTTCAACAAGGGTTGATCACTACAAAGGCTTTGCAACCTCCTCCTAATCCTCCTCCAGCTGGATTTAAAGTTGATCTTCATTGTGCTTTTCATGAGGGTGCCCCAGGCCACGACTTGGAACATTGTTATGCACTGAAGGCCAGAGTGTGTGAGTTGATTCGAACTGGAATCCTTGATTTTAAGGATAGTCATCCGAATGTCCAAAACAATCCCTTGCCAGTGCGTCAAAATTGAGGCTTCAGTCCGACTTCAGCAGTCTATCTTTTTGAACGCCAGTGTTTCAGACAAGACAGCTCATCTTTGTACTGATTTAGTCACTAGGCCTTTTGTTTCTCATTGTTTGCACTTTCCTTCATTTTGTTTAAGTTGTTTGCTTTAAATTAGTGTTTGTACTTTCATACCAATGGAATGAGCATTGCAACTTTTAATTTCAATTCAGTTTGCCTATTGTTTTCGCTTTTATGCTTTATCTTTCAAATATTTACTCCTTGTCCAAATTTTTGATTATGCAAATGTTTGATGGAGGATGATGAAAACGTTATACCCATAACTGTTGTTAGTATGCTTTTAATCAAACCTTGTTGACGATGTAAGACATTGTTTCAACTCCTAAACACTGGAGAAATAAGGAAGATAATCCCTAGTCAACCCCTTCGAGCCTAGAAGTTGGAGTTTCTTTCTTTACAAAAACCCGCAGTTTTAACCTTGGGGTGGGTAGTTCTCAGTTAACTTGGTTGTGTGTTCATACAAGACACCTTTCGTATAAAGGTTGCAACTACAATTTATTTTCCTTCGCACACAATAAATAAGTGTCGAAGATGTTTTCCAAACCAAGAAAGCCGATGATGGTTCACCGTGATCATTAAGCTAGGCAGTCACTTTCTTTCAAAAATAAATAAATAAATATCAAAAGAAAAAGCCCGCTAAGTCAAAATCTATGAAGGGGACTTAGGCAAAACTGGGGCATCCCGCTGACTGTAAGCTTCAAAAGAAACAGTTCAGGCAAAAGTTAGGGACAATAAAAGGAGGATATCTTTAAATCTTTACCATGTAAATCCTTAATGTCAAAATAACCAAATGTTGTAAAGAAGTGGCGACTGCCTTTTTAAAAAGTCTGTTGACTTCTAAACCATCATCATGGCTATAATCAGTACAATTCCTACCTTTTAGGAACATGAGTGCATAGTCCGAGTTAGCTGAGCATAGGACTGGAGATCATCATGTAGGTGGGGTGGGTACAAATAAACTTTGAGCCTTTATCCTTTGTTTCTTAAATTGTGAACCAGGCCGCATTACAACCCTCAAAAGACCTAATTGAAGCAAGGTTATTTTGAAAGCATACTACAACAAGGTTACGTAAACTGACTCCAAAAGATCTTTGTGAATCAATCATTTTGGCAGTACATATTTACTTTAAACTTTGAGTGTCTTGAACCACCGTGTTCTGACCAATGACTCATTTATTTTGCATCTCTCAAAAAATGATTTTGATATCAAAAGTTGCATGAACTTTGCATTATCATGTTGGTATGAATACTTTTGTTTACAAGCTGGTTTTCCTCTCGAGGAATTTTCAAACAATGAGAAACTTGGTCGGTGGTCCTATCAGGGGCAAGTTCCTTCCAAATCCTGTCGAAGAATCAGTTCAATATTTGTTCAAGGCAAAGTCCTCTCAGATTTTAGTTTATCCAGAAGATATTTCAAGACTCAGACTAGGGCAAGCCTTCCAAGCACTCAGCGGATCAGTCATCTTCTACATCAGACAAGCTGAAGCAATTATCAGCTCATCTATAACAGTCATCTAAACCGGGGAAGTTTACTTGAAGAATCCCTAAGCACCTCTTCATCCTTCCTTCAAGGATCATCAATTTGGTACAACTTACCATTGTGGCAGAGATGTGCTCATCAGTAGCATCTTTACTCTCCAAGCAGAATGGCAGTGATCTCCTGTTGAGGAATCAGTTCTCTAGTCTTGTCTTCTCACCAAAAGAGTCGAGCCTTGTCGTCGGTATTTGCATTTGCATTTGATCATATATCATATGTATAATTCATATACATATATATATCATGAGTGTTTCATCCTCATTTGCATTTCTCCCGAGGTCGTGTTTTATCCATGTCTCACCTTGTGGTCAAAGTCCAACTCACTTGGCACCTACCAAACGTTTTTGTGTCGTGTCTATCTGACGTTCTTCCAGATATACCTTTTTTCTTATCCGATTGTTTTTCCGGATATGTCTATTCCTATTACATCTAATACTATTCTCAGATATTATGTTTATACCTTTCATTCAAAGTTATTATTGGATGTTTGGTATCCTTTTTATCCAATGTCGTTCTTGGATGTCACCTTAATTTCTCTTTCTGATGGTTTTCCAGATTGAGTCTCTATTATAATGTTCTTCTAGAACTTATCTGATGGTTTTCCAGATATTTATTTCTCTTTCTGATGGTTTTCCAGATTGAGTCTTTGTTCTGATGTTCTTCCAGAACTTATCTGATGGTTTTCCAGATATTTATTTCTCTTTCTGATGGTTTTCCAGATTGAGTCTTTGTTCTGATGTTCTTCCAGAATGTATCTGATGGTTTTCCAGATATTTATTTCTCTCTCTGATGTTTTTCCAGATTGAGTCTTTGTTCTGATGTTCTTCCAGAACATATCTGATGGTTTTCCAGATATTTATTTCTCTTTCTGATGGTTTTCCAGATTGAGTCTCTGTTCTGATGTTCTTCCAAAATTTATCTGATGGTTTTCCAGATATTTACCTTGATTCTGATGTTTTTCCAGAATCTATCCGATGTTTTTCCGGATATGCTTCTCTCTCTGATGTTTTTCCAGATTGAGTCTTTGTTCTAATGTTCTTCCTGAACTTATCTGATGGTTTTCCAGATACTCCCTTTAAATTCTGATGTTTTTCCATAATCTTTCCGATGTTTTTCCGGATATGTATATCTTTTGTTCTGATGTTCTTCCAGAACTCTTTTGTTGCTTATCTAATATTCTCCCAGATATGTCTTCAAACCTTTTCCCGTACATTTAAATACCCTTCTAAAATGTTTGAGATGTACCTTCAAAATATATGTCTTCAATGTGCTTTTCTAGATGTGTCTCAGAGTTTATTCAATATTTTTCCGGGTATCTCTGGTGTGTTTCAGAGTTCATTCGATGTTCTTCCAAATGTCTCTGATGTTTGTTTCTGTGTCCCTGTGTTATCTCCCAGGTTCTCCTCACCTCATTCATTGATCTCCTGAATGTTGTAACTCTTTTCCATCTAGTTCCATTCATGGATGATGTCTGTTTTTTCCCAAGTGTGTCTTTCCCCTGTGAGTTGTTGCTCGTTGTTATGTCGTTCTTTTATTTTTGTTTGTGTGTCTGCATTTGTATTGCATCATAAAGCATCATTTAGAATCCATTGCATCTTAGCATTTGTCATTTTGCATACCATCGGATCTAAGGGACAAAATTTCTGGTTTTCTATATTTAAATACCTTTCACTGTGATCCTATAAGGATTGTCCTCTCATTACCATCTAGTGAAGATATTTAAATAGGGGCAACTATTGCACCCCAAATTTTGACCCCTTAGATCTTCATCATCATTCTAAGGTCATCTTTATTTGTTTATCTAATCATAACCTATTTCAAGTTTGTCTTTATTAAGTTACGGGTGAATCAAGGTTCTGTACAGTCGAAAATTGAGGTTTAGACGGTTTAATCAGTCAATGTATTGGATTGATTCTCCATGAAACAAGCCTCTACATCATCGAGGATACTCCATTGGGTCAAACATGAGTCCAATTTGAGGTTGTCACACAAAGATCAAGAACAGTGCAGATTAAGATCCCCGATTAGGGTTTTTTGATCAGGAAAAGTCAACTGTGGTTTGACTTTTGATTTAAGAGGTGTTCTAATGATGTAATTATGGTCCATGAGGATCATATTACTTATTCAAGTCCCTCAAGAAGTTTCAAGGTCTCGAAAGATCCAGAATGTCAACAGTCAATTCGGTAGTCATCGATCGATCATTTCGTTAACCAAAAAGTCAACTCTTCAACCATATGGAATTTGACCTCAAAATGTGAATCAAAAACGTTTATAATGTTATATTACACCTATCCATGAAGTTTCATGACCATTTGATCAAGAATTGACAAGTAATCAAAAAGTTGGGAAATTAAAGTTTTGAAAAGGGCAAAGCCATAACTCCTTAAACACACAAGGGTTTTTGACCTAGTTTCAAGAGGAATGAGTTCCTAATATAAACATAAATATTTTAATACCTAGTTAGGGCTTCCTAAAAAGTACAAGTGGCTTCCATAACTCTTCCTGGTTAGAGAGAACCAAGGTCCACAAGTTGGCAAAAACACACATTGGAAAAACCAGGTCAGCATGAGTTTTTAGATTCCAAAACCTCTCCAAATCGATGCTAATTAAAGACTAAGCCTTATTTATGATTTTTATATTGATAATGAACATTTTTACATCAATTCCCATTAAAATGGCACAAAGATCAAAGGAAATCATTATTTAATGCAAGTTGCAAAAGTGAATAGTGAAGAAAGAGAAAAAATGTGGCTACCATTGTCAAATTATCAACTTTAATTCAACAAGTCACCTCCTATCCTATGAAGCATGATGAAAAAATCTATAGGGCATGGAGAATATCTTAGTAGAGTGGCTTAAATACAAATATGAAGATTGCATTGGAAAACTCAAAGATTTTCATGATGGAAGGTTAAAATTGGCAATTTGCTTCACTTTTGCTCATACCTTGATCCAAAACCTTTGGCTATAAATAGAACTCACTTCCTAAATCACAAACACACAAGTTCTATGCTAGAAACCAGCTAGAACTCCCTTCCTTACACAATCACAAGTTCTTGCAAAATCTCATTAAGTTTCCAAAATCCCTCAAAATTTGCTTTTGAAAAACACCTTTCAAAACCATTTCCAAACTTCTTCCAACTCAAGAAAAACTTCAAACACATAAAGTATGATGTATTGAAGCTATCCAAGACACTTCCACACTTATGTAACAATATCTTGGAAGAGCTCTCAAGATCTCTAGTTTTCTTATTTCTTAAGCTTGCTTCAAGAGGTAAACCTAAAACTCATAAATGTGAACTTTCCACTTGCACTCCACATGCTACCATGACTGTTTCTAGGTTTTTTTTACCATGATATTTTTGAACTTTTTCAACTTCAACTTGATTTTTGTTATGTGATTGATCTTGTATTATTCATAAATTTTTGTTAACATGTTTAAATAATCAAATTTGTTTGATTCATTGTCTTACCATGTGCATTTTATTCCTTTTATTATTTAGATTTTCATGTTTAGTTCACAAACTTAAAAACCACATAACTTCTCCATTTTAATTAATTTTTAAGTGGTTCTTTTTGAAAAATTCTTGTCTTGTAACATATTTCTATATAATGTTTAAATAATTCTAAAAATCCTATTTTAGAAACACTTTGCATTATGAGCAAGTTATAACCCATTTTATGGTTTTCACCGTCCTATCTCTCATTCTTCATTTCAAAACTTTAATTCCATTTGAGTTTAATTTGAAATTGACATGAACTTGGATTGTTGTCTCCCTTGTGCATTTAAGTTTGAAATTCAACTCTGCTTGTGCGCATTTTTTAAACGGTTCACCTTTAAAAATGTTGATGATCCCCTTGAGGTTTTAGGCCTTCTGTTTACATTTTGTGACATTGTTGGTTTATGTATGATTTACAATTTATCCCTCTATCCTAAACTTAGTATTTGAGTCGCCGTGCTCACTTTTAGCGTCCCGCCGTGGACATCCTTTACCCTTTATCCTAACCTTAGGATTTGAGTCGCCATGCTCACTTTTAGCGTCCCGCCGTGGACATCCTTTATCTATTATCCTAGCCTTAGGATTGGAGTCGCCGTACTCATGTTTACCGTCCCGTCGTGGACATTCTCTACCATAACAATCTCAACTTTAGTTTAGAGTCTCCGCACTCTATGTAGATGTCTCGCCGTAGACATTTACTTTCCATTTGGAACCTGTACCATAATCAAGAGTTCCTTCCCCCTTAGTTAGGGGAACTATAGTTGCTCTGATTCCATTCCCGTCAGGATACGTAGGCACGAGATGCGATGTCTTTATGAGCATAATTTATATACTTTAGATCTTTACCCTTAACACATCCCTTTTGCAAGCAAACTTTAGCAAACAAAAATATTAACAAGAGGTTCGTGTAGAGTACTACAGATGTTTAGGATGTGAAATACATACCCTATGCTTAACCAACCCCCGAACCTTTAGATCTCTCTTTGCTTAGCTTTAGGCCTTGCCTTTTGCTTTGCATTTTTATAGGTCTTTCTTTCTTTAAACCTTTCTTTTTGGATAAATTGAAGTTCGATTGTGAATTTTTAAGAATTAAGATTCAAGTTAATCAATAGCTTGGTATCACGATTCTCACCGTAACACCCACAAGGAAGGTGAAAAGTATAATGGGTGTTATCCCAGAAGTACAGTGAGGATGCCACCATAATGGGGCAATAGGTAGGACCTGCTTTCGACATCATGATCAAATTATAAATGTTGTTTTTTTTCCAATCGTTTGCTTTGACCTTTTCCACTTTGGTCAGAAAACTCAAGTAATGATTAGAGTCCTTGAAATAAGGGGTAGCTCTAAATAACCTGGATCCATCATTTAGGTACTTGAGGTCCACATGGTGTAAAGCTAAGCTATCTGGACCTTCAGTAGGTAGTTTGGTAGAATCCTTTTTCCCTAGAGGTTTGGTTTTGTGATAAGAAGGGAAAAAGTCACTAAGGGTTGAGTAGTTGGTCCCTAAAGGAGACAGAGGGCCAGCCAAAGCTAAAGACTTACCTGCAACAGTGATAAGGATTATTACCTGCGATTCATAAATGTGCCTTTTTTTCTTCTATTAGAGGTTCAGGGATAAATTATTGGTTCTTCACCATCTTGAGCCACTCAGTATGGTGAAAGGAGGAAGGAGTGACGCAACTTGTAGTCATTTGGCTTGGGGATTTCTCTTCTGGCCTTTGGTGGTAGAAGTAGAAGACGCCATTGATGAAGTTTTGCAAAATAAATGGGTTTGCTGAAGAAAGATTGAAGTTGTTTTGGAAGAGGTGCGTAAGTGATTGCTAGAGTGAAAAAGCTTAAAATGATTTCTGGTGAAATTATTTATAAGGCGTTGTTGAAGTAATCAAAAGCCATTATTCATCATTGAGCGCTAAGAGTAGTGGGACATGCGACCCCCGATTTTGAGGGATTCCCTAGACCCACGATTTCATAGGTCCTAAAAAAGTGATGATGGTCTGAATTTTGAGGGATTCCTAAGAAATTTCTCATAATGGCCTATGACGTCATGGACATGCGTAAAGACAGCTGAACAGTTTTTCTTTCAAGTCATGGGTAGTAAGTTGTATTGACGCCTATGTGGAGGTCGAAAGATGGCGTCAAATCGAATGCTGTCAGAAAATGGTCCTTTTTCTTCAGCACGGTCGAAAAAGACATTTAGGGGGGCAATTTGTTAGCTCACAAATTCGACGCACATACTAAAATAAAATATTTGGATGAAATATTAAACTTTTGGAGAAGTATGAAACACTTTGAGTGAAGAGGGCCTTCGAGTAGGCTGAGTTATTTAAGCATTTGGACTTAGAGAATATTTCCAAATATTAAGGATACCACCTTCGGCCGAGGCTGTTGGCCAGGTGTTAGTGGAATTTTGAAATTCAAATAAAGGAGGGAGTAGTTATGATTTCTCATGACTAAACAAGACAAGTGACGCTCATCCAACAAGTGACTACATGCAATATGACACTTGTTATATGCTGGTTATTTTAGGAGGTTGATGACAGTTATTTTTACTATTATAAATAAGGGTTCTATCCATAGAATTCAGGGTGTTGTAATTTACTATTGTATAAGTCACTCCCAAAATTGCTCAAAGTATCCGAGTATAGAGAAACGAGTTCTAGGAGAATGTACGTCATGTAAACACACCATCTTTTCTTTCAATAAAATTTATTTTACTTGCTTAATCTCAAAGAGTTTATCTTTACTTCCTCGCAATTTACATTTTCCCTGCATTTTGCTTCACTTTGTTTAAATGTCTTAAAAGTTCTTTATTTTGTTTCCTACAAATTCACGTTCTTCCATTTCAGTCGAGCCTTACCTACATAAACCTTTTTTTTTCTCATAAGCACTGTCGAAGTGTTTAAATTAGGTATTTTTTTTAAAATATAATTTAGCACATGTCCTAGGATCAATCTGATCGATCATGTGAGTCACCAAAATTAAATTTGGAAGATCAGCGATTATTTTCCAATTTTCACGGGACACAACATCACATTTGCAACAAGCACCTGCCTTGCGTGTTTCCTTTTAGAGGAGATGGAACTAGCTCTACAAGAAAAACCTCTTGCTATGGTTTTTGTATTGGAGTGTAGATTTTTATTGGACATCTTCGGAAGAAAGACAAAGGAATGAGAATGAAAGAGTTGTGGCTCAAGTTAGTTTTACTATAGCCTCATAGTAGGCGCTATTGTACTGGTCAAAAAATATAGGTGTTCATGGTATCCTTAAGGCTTTCCACGACGGTGGTACGCTTTATACTGTGGTTTTACAGTGGTTTTAGAGAACTTGTTCATATGAGGTGAGAGGCTCTGTATATCAGCGTTATGCTTTGGGTGTTATGTGTAAGTTAAGATTTGTCCCTCTTCGTTAGAAGAGAAGTATTTATAGAGGCTTGGGTGTTATGCTTTGGCTCTTTATTTGCTAGTATGACGTGGACCAACTACTAACCTCTTATAAATTTTTGGTGCTCCATCTGTCCTAAAGTAGTTGTCATATCTTATAAAATTCTTTGTCCAAAAATAAGTGTCACATTTTATTTTTCAATGTGATTATAATGTTTATCTTCCAATTATACACTGTAATTAATACTCTAAATTTATTATTGTCTCACTATATTTTTATGATAAATCGAATACAACAATAATAAACACAGATAGTTTGGTAAAAATATTATATTTTCTCTTTAATTAATTATGTTTTTTTAATCTGTGTGAAATTGCTGACTAATAATTATTTTGGGACAATATATTTTTTTCTTATATTTATAGTAAATTATTTGAACATGTATTACGTCATGTGGGTTCAAACTATAATTTCAAAAATAAAATAAAATTTCCTTCTAATGAAAAATAATTTTTAATAGCATCTCAAAAAAAATATATCATTTTTATAATTAATTTTATTAAAATATGATTTTCTATTTTGTTAACAAACACAGGAAAAAAAACTTTAACTTTAAATTAAATTAGATAAGTAACAAATACAATATAATTGAGTAGTACGTATTTTTATAATTAATTTTATTAAAATATGATTTTTTTATTTTGTATATAAAGGTTTGTTGATTTAGAGATGAGAGGAGGCGTGTTTTTAAATAAATTATGATTTCATTGGAACCGATCAAATTTATTATATCATTGGAAACATAAAAACTTCTATTCTTATTCCGGTCTTTCTCTTTCAAAACGTTTAAGTACCCCTCTTAGTGATTATTGGAAGCTATGATTCACTTTAAAACGTTTACAATTACCACTGTTAGGGTACTATAAAAGGTTATAAGTAGGTGAAAAGTTCATGCAATAAGTTGTCTGGTTAGAAAAATGGCATCTTGTTCTATTGCTGCAAAGGAAGCAGAAGTTGAGTCTACAATGCTGCCAAACTGGCTTGATCTTCCATGGGACATCACGAGTAACATCCTACAGAGGCTTGGTACAGTGGAAGTTGCCACTAGTGCGTGCCTTGTCTGCCCTCTATGGTGGAACATTTGCAAGGATCCTCTCATGTGGCACACCATTCACATTTCCTATTTTAAAAGTTTATTCCACAACAATTATACTGATTATCTAAGAATTTTGGGTCCATTCTATAAAAATGATTTAGAGTATCAGAAGGTTTGTCGTTATGCTGTTGATCGAAGCTGCGGTCATCTGATAGACATTAATATTGAGTACTTTTGCACCGATGATCTCCTTGAAAGCATAGCTGAAAAGTAATTATTATTATCTGTCACTTTTCTTGTTTGCACCTGTTAATATATTTTTAATTAGTTTTTCTCAGATGTTTTGTTGCGTGTTGATGATTTTATATATAATGTATATCTTTGTTATTTTATAAATCTTTTTTTAATGAATTTTGATTCAAAATTTACAGTGCTTATAACCTACGAACCATGAGGCTCCTAATTTGCCCTCGTATTTCTGAGAAAGGATTTAGTGAAGCTGTGAAAAAATTATCACAGTTAGAGAAGTTGGACATCTCATATTGTAAGCTATCTAAGGATTCTCTTGAAGTCCTTGGCGGATCTTGTCCTCTTCTGAAATCCCTAGTTTTAAAGAGATTTGTGTGTCTATATCCGCGTGCTGATGATGATGCGGCTCTTGTTATTTCTGAAACAATGACTGGATTATGTCATCTTGATATTCGAGGAAACGTGCTCACTAATGTTGGGCTTGTTTCCGTTCTTGACAAATGTCCTCTTCTTGAGTATCTTGACATTCAAGAATGTTATCATCTCAATTTGACTGAAGATTTGAAGAAAAGATGCCTTGAGCAGATTAAGGTTTTACTATTGCCAATTTGTGATAACCTTGAAGACTGGGATGAATATTCTGATTATTATTATGAGGATTTTGATAATGGTTATTATGGTGATATAGTCGAAGGATATTAGATTGAGGCTATTATCATAATAGAATTTGTTGCGCCCCTTCACCGCTGAGTGAAAATTCGGATGTTGAACTTTGAAGAGAATTTTATGCCACAATTTTATTTTTTAATTCCTTTTATTTATTTACTATTCTATCCATTATTATTATTTGTATATCATATACCGTATAAAAATCATCAAAACATTCTAATAGCCTTCTTAATTTTATGGAGGTATAAATTTGATTCGTTGCTTTAAAATTTAAAGTTATAATAGTAACTCTTCATCAGTGTTTATTGTAGTCCTTTGAAGGAAAATTGTAATTTTCGTTATGTGATATAAAAGGGTAAATATGGGAATTCTTAAGTGCTAAGTAGACGTTGGAAGACAATTCAGCATGATAAGTGTTTGAAAAAAATTTCTATCAAATTTGATTAACAAGATTATTATCGATACACAATAACAATATAAGTTAAGAAAAATTATAAAAAGAGAAAATTAGAGTTTCATAAAATATAGAAGAAAATTGTGATTTTTGCAAAGTAACTCTCTGTCCACAAATTGTGAAAAACTTATTCACTTTGCAATTGCAAAATTTTGTGAATTCAAGTTATTACAAGAATACAGGTTATAACTCGCTCTATTTATAGTTTTAGGCTAGCTTACTCCCTAAGCCAAAACCCAAAATATCTAATTTAGCTAACATTATTAAAATAGACCTAAGTCGAAATCCTGTCGAGCAATCTGCTTCGACATTTTGACACACACACATACTAGGCTAACTTCGACACATCTTTATTTCTATTGAGCACTACCTGCTTCGACACAATGAATTACATTCTCAAAACACTACCTAATTCATTTGTCTAAGCTATATATATATATATTCATCATAACTTTTAGTCTTCTGAACACTTCGACCTGCACTACCTTTGTCATGATATCTGCAATATAATTCTCAGTTTTAAAGTGATTTAAGTTCATCTTCCCTTCTGCTACCTGCTCACGAAGATAGTGGAATCTCATTTTGATGTGTTTGATTCATCCATGTGCTATCGGATTCTTCACTAGATTGATAGTGAACATGTTGTCGATCTTCATGGTAATTGCTCTATGACTCTTCAATGCAATCTCTTTGACCAGGTTCACCATCCACTTTGCTTGACATGCACAGAGAGAAGCAACTAAGTACTCTGCTTCACACGACGACAATGTCACTACTGACTCCTTTCTCGAACTCCAAGCAACTGATGCACCGCCTAGCATAAACACATAGCCACATGTGGATTTTTTATCCTCATGATTACTACACCAACTTGAGTCGATGTATCCCACTAATTTGCATTGTTTTTCTTCATCAGCTATAGGAAACAAAATCCCATAGTCAAGAGTTCCTTTCAGATACCTTAGTATCCTCTTCGTCGTTGTTAGGTGTGATACCTTTGCCGTCTACATGAATCTACTTACCATACCTACACTATATGTTAGGTCAGGCCTTGTGTGACAAAGGTATCTTAGTGACCCAATAAGTCTTCTATACTGGGTTGGGACATCATCTTAATATGAATCTTTCGACAGTTGTAGTCTTGGTTCAGCAGGTGTCAAAGTCGAGTTGCATTCTTCCATCTCAAATCTCTTGAGAATTTCTCTTGTATATTTTCTTGATGCATCATTAAACCTCTACTACTCTTGTAGAATTCGATGCCAAAAAAATATGAAATGTCACCCATACCAGATATTTCAAATTCCTTGCTAAGATCACCTTTTAAGTCTTCAATCACTTTCTTGCAGGTGTCTTTTATCAACAAGCCATCGATATAGAGACATAGTATTAACAATTCAGTCTTGCTTTTTCTTACATATACTCCATGCTCAGTTGTGCACTTCCCAAATTCCTTCTCCCTTTATCTATCTTCTTATTCTAATCTCTTAGAGTTTGCTTAAGTCCACACAGGGCTTTATGCAGCCTGTATACCTTGATTTCTTCGCTTTATTTCAAAAATCCAGCTGGTTGTACAACATAAACTTTTTCATTTAATGGGTCATTCAGGAATTCATATTTTACAAGGTTGCAACAAGTGCAAAAACTTCGTCGAAGTCGATTCCTTCTTTCTGAAGAAATCCTTTTGCCTCAAGTCTTGCCTTGTGTCGAGTTACTTCTCTTTTGGTATTCAATTTTACCTTGTATACCCACTTCACATTGATTGTCTTCTTGCCTTGAGGAAATTCAAAAAGTCACCAAGTGTTGTTGACTTCGATGGACTCTAGTTCCTCTTTCATTGCTTTCTTCTACTTTGAATCCTTCAATGCTTCAGCTGCATTGAGTGGTTCAACATCTGCATAGAAAGAATAGTGTACCAACTCCCCTTCTTCATTGACCACATCATTTAATGTAATCACACATTCTTGCAACCTTACAGGCATGTGCCTTTTTTGTTGAGGTCTGCTTGGGCCTGCTTCAACTATGACTTCTTCTTATTGAACTTCTCTTTCGACTCCGCTAGCTAGTTCTTCACATAAGATTCTTCCTGAATCCTTCTTAACATTATCAGTCCAATCCCATTCTTTAAACGCATTTATGGTCACATCCCTTTAATCACTACTTGCTTGTTCACTAGGTCAAACAATTTGTATCCTTCAGTCAAATGATATCCTATCAAGACCATTTGACTCGACTTATCATCAAGTTTTCTTCTCAACTGATCTAGCACATGTCTATTGCTATAGACCCAAACACCTTCAAATGACTTAGGATAGGCTTAACACAAGATTGGCACGCTTCTGGTGTAATAAACTCTAGACTTTTTTTCGGATATCTATTCAAGATGTATATAGCAGTAGACACAACTTCTCCCTATAATTATTTTGATAGATGATTTCCTTTCAACATACTTCTGACCTGTTAGCCTTGAATTTTGACGCTCAGTTGGAAATGTTAGGTTTTTGAGTTAAAGCAGCACTTTTGACCATAAAATTGATGATTCGACAGACAAGAATCTTTGAAGTTTGAATTCGAATTTCGGAGGGAAATGCAATTATTTTCCGCCATTAGAAGGAGGCATATGGCACTATTTCAAGTAATCAAAGCATACAGAGTGATATTTGTTTTAATCTAGTCCATCGAGTCATTAGGAGCGGTTATTTTGACTAGTTGCAAATAGTGGCTCAATTTAGGATTTTGTGGATGTGTTTATTTTGTACAAGTCACTCAGAAAATTGATCAAAGTATCCAAGTCAAAGAGAGAAAAGAGTTATATCTGAGAATGTACGTCTTGAAACACCATCTTTTATTTTAATGCATTAGAGTTTTTCTTTTCTTGTATAAGAATCTTCCTTTACTTTACTACTTTTATGCGAGTTATATTTTTTGGTCTTTACCCTTTGCTTCGAATTGATATCTTCTTCGCCCCAAACTGCTTTCATTTTCTACTTGCTTTATTGCCAACTTTTTTTTATTGTTTTCAATATTCACGAAGTGTCTATTCTTCTCTTTTAAATTTCATTTGATTTTAAACTCAGATTAGATATGTCCTAGGATTTAGTGTGGTTGATCCTGCAAGTTAAAACGAGTCTTTAAGATTTGTTAGACCAACAGTTGTTCTCCAAATTTCACGGCGAACATCACCATATTCATGATGGTTCTATTCTTCCGTTTTGCAGTTCCATTATGCTGTGGAGTGTAAGGTGGCATCACCTCATGCACAATCCCTTCTTTCTCACATAATATATCAAAATCTTTTGACACGTACTCTCCAGCACCATCAGTCCTCAGAATCTTTAGCTTTTGACCACTTTGTCTTTCGAACATAGATTAAAACTTGGCAATAACTCGATCACTTCCCCTTTTTTTTGTTGATCAGGTAAGTCCATAATTTTTGACTGAAATCATCTATGAAAATGAAAAAAATATTCGTTACCTCTAAATGTATCTGCCTGGATAGGACCACATACATAAAAGTATATGACTTCAAGAATTTCCTTTGACTTTCTTCCTGCATCCTCCCTGAAGCTTTTCTTGTGTTGCTTTACCTACACACATTCTTCACACACTTCATTTAGAATGTCGATTTCTGGTAATCATGAAACCGTATTTCTTCTCTTCAGATCTCTGATGTCTTTAAAGTTAAGATGGCCAGGCCTATAGTGCCATGTCCCTTCATCCCTACTAGCTGCAGTTGCAAGGCACTTATGCTCCATCACACTAAGCTCAATCTTGAATGTTCTATTCTGAGACATTGGAGCCTTCAAGATCAACCTTCCATTTGAGTTGAGAACTCTCATCATCTTGTTTTCAATCGACACATTATAGTTCTTTTCGACCAACTTCCTGATACTGAGCAAATTTATCTTCATGCCTAGTATTTATAACACATTAGAAATTACTGAAATTTTCCCATCTTTCCTCATGATTAGAACATCACTGATACCTTTAGCTGCTACAGTATTGTCATTTGCAAATGTAACCATATTTTTCATTGAGGACTTTATGTTAACAAACTAATCATTCCTATCAGTCATGTGTGATGAGCATCCTAAGTCCAAGTATCATTGGTCCTAGAATCTTTCTTCATCTCTTGATGTGACCATCAACAACATATCTTCTTCATCATGTTTCTCTATCTTGGCATCAATTTCTTGATTCTTCTGCTTTTCAGGACAATTACTAAAATTGTGACCATACTTCTGACAATTGTAACACTGAATGTGACTTTTGTCAGATTTCGACCATCACTCATTCCTCTACCTGCAGCACCACCTCTTTGGTTGCCTTGGTTATAGGGTTTACTATGATTTGACCAGTTTTCTTCTTGCTGATTTCGACCATTCGAATTGTTGCAGCCTCGTTTGTCTTTGTTGCCATTCCAACTTGTTTTTCCTTTCTTTTCTTTTGTTGATTGGGCCTAAAAAGTCATATCACTCTTCGACTTTTCTTTTATTATTGTATCTTACATTCTATAATAAAGTTGCAATACTTTTAAGAATTTCCTTCTTTTTGATTAATCTACATGATCCCTCATTGTTAACTTTATACATGCACCTCCTTTGCAAATCATCATCACAATATCAAAAAACTTCGACGATGACTTTCAACGGTACATCATCAATTTTTTTTCCACGTTGAAATAAAAAGTGCTTTACATAAAATCTAGAAAATACAGTTTTATTAAACTTACTTATTTTTTTTCAATTAGTGACCAGAAAAGTAATATTTTTATCTAAAATATTTTTGATATGCATATAACGACCGAGTATCTTAAGCGTTTGATTGGTTATATTTATATAGGTAGGTAATGATGGGTAATAATGAATCGATAGAACATTGTATCTTTTGGAAACAGAACAAATTTTATTCTTAGTCTTGAAGTTTAAGTTTCACGTGACAATAATCATTTTCCAAAGTTTATTTGTTGAAAACTACAGTATATTCTTCCCTTTAAAAACGTTTAGTTTTCTTTGTTGATGTTTATAAAAGGTTATTTGTTGGTTAATCAATTTATACAACTGTTTCTTTAAATGTCTGATGGCTTCACGATCCATCACTGCAAATGAAGCAGAAACTGAGATTGCAATGTTTCCAAATTGGCTCGATCTTCCTAGAGACATCACCACAAATATCCTGCGGAGGGTTGGAACATATGAAATTGTGACAAGTGTGTGTGAAGTGTGTCCTCTATGGTGGAACATATGCAAAGATCCTATCATGTGGCGCACTATTCACATGACCAGTTTATGGATGCCACCCTACCCTAACTATAATTTGGATTTGGTAAAAATTTGTTGCATTGCTATTGAACGAAGCTGTGGTCATTTGGAAGACATTGACGTTAACTCTTTTGCCACTGATGATCTTCTTGAATGCATAGCTAACAAGTAATTACTAATGTCAAAACTTCTACTTTGTGTTTTGTCCAAATTTTTGTTTTAATGTTTTTGATGTTTGATTTATATTTTTCAGTGCGAATAATCTTCAATACATGAGGTTATTTTTTTGTCGAAAAATTTCAGATAAAAGATTCGGTGATACAGTGAGAAGGCTTCCCCGATTAGAGAAGCTTGACATTTCACACACCAATGTATCCATCGATTCTCTTGAAGCTATTGGAAGATCTTGTCCTCTCTTGAAATCCCTCAAATTTTCAAGAATGATATTTATGGTTAACGAGTGTGATGACGATGTGGCGTTTGTTATTGCAGAAACAATGTCTGGATTATGCCATCTTGATATTGAAGGATATAGGTTTACTAATGATGGATTGCTTGCAATTATTGATGGATGCCCTCTTCTTGAGTCTCTTGACATTATAGCATGTGATATTCTTGATTTGAGTCGATGTTTGAAGACAAGGTGCTTTGAGGAAATTAAATATTTGCGGCTGCCAATTAAGTATACATATTAAAACTTCTATAGTGATATTTTTAAAGTCGGGTGGGTCCTTTAGGTTTCATCGGATCATCCCTGAGTGAAAATTTGGTTGTTGATCCTTCCAGACTTAGAAGCTAATTATTTTATTATAAAGGAATTTTGTTGAAGGGTGTTTGAAGTATATCTTTCATTTTTTAAACGTTGTTATTTGTCACTTGCATTTGTTTGTTGTCATGATTTATTAATCAAATGGATTGTCAATTTTTGTTAGAGCATCCAAATCCATTATTAGTGCATTGATCCTCTCCTTTCCTTTTGATGCTGCCATTTCTCCTTTTTTAATTCAATGCTTGATTGGCCGTAAGGAAAATAAAAATAAAAATAAACAAAAATTTAATGAAAGAATCCTTGAGATTTAGCTAGCTACTTTTCTTACAAAGACCTAGTTCATTCACTGGTGCATTAATCAAAAACTATTCTTTGATGGAAACCCTTTTTGGATTAGATATTTTGAATTGAGACACTTTTAGGAGAGCCAATTTCTTCTAAGAATCTCTTCTGTAAGATAAAACAAATATTTTTTTTTAGTTTATAACTTTTAGTTTTTCAACTTATAAAAGTTTTGTTTGAAAATTTTCTTTTAATTATTATATTATATTTTTTTACTAAATTTTTTTAACTATTAAAAGCTTTGAAGCTTATAGCTTTTAGCTTATGTTTTTCTTTTCATTTGTGTCATTATTTTATTAATAACTCATTTTTAACTTTTATATTATTATAATTTAAATTTTAAGCATTTCATTTATCTCTCCCATGCGATCGCAACATGTTCTAGTATACGACAGGACTACACCATTCACATTCCAGAGTTTTTCACAGTTTTTAACGTATTTAAAGTCTACAACGAAAACTTCCTGGGACTACCGCATGAGGAGAACTGGCCAAAATATGAAGGTTTTACTTTATGTCACGACGATTCCGTGAGAAGAAATAAAAAAGGACGTCCAACCAGTAGTAGGATTAGAACTGAAATAGACGACGCTGAAAAAGAAAAGAGAATGTGTGGGATTTGTTGAGAAATAGGCCATATGCGTAGAAAATGTCCAAATGTTGTCGGCCCGTCAAACCGACCGTCTGGATAATTTTATTTATTTTACAAGAAACTTGATTGGAAAATGTTTTGCTCGCACTTTATTTCTATGTGATCCAACATTTATTTGTAATTCAAGACAAATTTTAGATTACAACAATACTAGCAGATTACAACCATAAACTTAAAAATAAAACTCAAGAAGTTAACATACACGCTAATCAACAACAGCAACCAACACAAGTGGATTTTCAACTCCTCTGTTAACTTCGCCACTATGTGTTGAAAATATACATTGGACATCTTCATCATTTTCTATATGATCCAAGTAATACATATACGTACCATCCGGGCTTTCATCAGTCAACGCTATATACGGACAACAATACTCCATTTTTCTCACCGTTATGCGACGACCACCCAACTGTCGAAACACCGTGTTAATTGTTGCAACCACGGTTCTGAAATTCCATTGCTGATCTAGGTAAACACTAATTTTTTTTCTTGTCCATAAAAAACAAGAGCTCGGACAGACATTTTTAAAACACAAAAAACTGGACACGAATGATTTGTGCTTATGCGCAATATCTCTATTTATAAAAAAAAAAATTGTGTTTGAGCTCGGTTTTTCAATGGCCGAGAGTATTTAAAAACTATACAACTCCTTGGACGAACATCAATCATTCTTTAAAATACATAAAAGAAAAAAAAAATTAAATTATTATATCATTCATTTTTTTTTCATTCTATAAAATATTATATAATAACATTAATATAATAACATGATATATAATATTGTTATAATAATTATTTATGATTGAATTAAATATCATAATTGAACAGATATATAATAATTATTTAATATTAATATCATAATTAAATTAAATTATATAAAATAACATGATATATAATATTTTTATAATAATTCTAATTTGTTTATATTTATTAAATTAATATAATAAGTTTTTAATATTTAAAATAATTTTTTTAATTAATTAAACATAATATAAATATGAAAAATAAAAATAAAAACAAAACCAACACGTGCTCCTCACTTGAGTGGGCGAGCACCTACATCAAAAATGAACCTGCATTAGCTCAGAGTGGGCGAACACCTACATCAAAAATGAACCAGTATTAACTCACCACTTGAGTGGACGGACGTGTGGTGAAAATAAGGCACCCTTGTCAATTAAATTATTTAGAAAATACAGTTTTATTAAACTTATTTTTTTCAAATAGTGACAAAAAGGTAATACTTTTATCTAAAATATTTTGGATATGCATATAACAAGCGAGTATCTTAAGCGTTTGATTGGTTATATTTATATAGGTAGGTAATGATGGTAATAATGAACCGATAAAACATTGTATTTTTTGGAAACAGAACAAATTTTATTCTTAGTCTTGAAGTTTAAGTTTCGCGTGACAATAATCATTTTCCAAAGTTTATTTGTTGGAAACCACAGTATAATCTTCCCTTTAAAAACGTTTAGTTTTCTTTGTCGATGTTTATAAAAGGTTATTTGTTGGTTAATCAATTTATACAACTGTTTCTTTAAATGTCTGATGGCTTCACGTTCCATCACTGCAAATGAAGCAGAAACTGAGATTGCAATGTTTCCAAATTGGCTCGATCTTCCTAGAGACATCACCGCAAATATCCTGCGGAGGGTTGGAACCTATGAAATTGTGACAAGTCTGTGTGAAGTGTGCTCTCTATGGTGGAACATATGCAAAGATCCTATCATGTGGCGCACTATTCACATGACCAGTTTATGGATGCCACCCTACCCTAACTATAATTTGGATTTGGTAAAAATTTGTTGCATTGCTATTGAACGAAGTTGTGGTCATTTGGAAGACATTGACGTTAACTCTTTTGCCACTGATGATCTTCTTGAATGCATGGCTAACAAGTAATTACTAATGTCAAAACTTCTACTTTGTTTTTTGTCCAAATTTTTGTTTTAATGTTTTTGATGTTTGATTTATATTTTTCAGTGCGAATAATCTTCAATACATGAGGTTAGTTTTTTGTCGAGAAATTTCAGATAAAAAATTCGGTGATACAGTGAGAAGGCTTCCCCGATTAGAGAAGCTTGACATTTCATACACCAACATATCCATCGATTCTCTTGAAGCTATTGGAAGATCTTGTCCTCTTTTGAAATCCCTCAAATTTTCAAAAATGGTATTTAAAGCTAACGAGTGTGATGACAATGTGGCATTTGTTATTGCAGAAACAATGTCTGGATTATGCCATCTTGATATTGAAGGATATACGTTTACTAACGTTGGATTGCTTGCAATTATTGATGAGTGCCCTCTTCTCGAGTCTCTTGACATTATAACTTGTGATATTTTTGATTTGAGTCAAAGTTTGAAGACAAGGTGCTTTGAGGAAATTAAATATTTGCGGCTGCCATTTAAGTATACATATCCAAACTTTTATAACGAACTTTTTCGAAGTCGGAACCTTTAGGTTTCACACGATCATCCCCTAATGAATATTTGGTTGTTAATCCTTCCAGACTCTGAAACTAATTATTTCATTATAAAGGAATTTTGTTGAAGGATCTTTAAAGTATATCTTTCATTTTTTAGACTTTGTTATTTGTCACTTGCATTTGTCTTGTTGTCATGATTTATTAATCAAATGGATTGTCAATTTTTGTTAGAGCATCCAAACCCTTTATTAGCATGGATCCTCCCCTTTCCTTTTGATGCTGCCATTTCTCCTTTTTTAATTCAATATTTGATTGGCCGTAAAAAAAATGATACAAAAAAACAAAAATTTAATGAAAGAATCCTTGAAATTTAGCTGAATGGAGACATGAGACACCTAGCTACTTTTCTTACGAAGAACTATTTCATTCATGGGTTCATTAAACAAAAAGTATTCTTTGATGGAAACCTTTTTTGAATGGATTTTTTGAGTTGAGACACTTTTAGGAGAGCCAATTTCTTCTAAGAATATCATTTGTAAACAAACAAAAATTAGAGGTTTTAGTTTTTTCTACTAAATCTCAGTCTAAACTGTATTTTTGTTTTTAAAAATAGATATACAAAAATACAACAACAAAACGTTTGTGAATCAAAATTAAAAAGACAAATATTATGAACCAAAACTGTATATTATTTCATCAAAACTTAAATGACATTAAAATGTCAACCATTTTATACATCTTTAAATCAAAAAGAAAAACAACTAACATACAAAATTAGCGTGCATTTAATTAATTATTCTAAAGAAAGCAAGATGCACAACGTAACTGAATGTCTTTTGATGTTTTGTCTTGAAACACCTATAATTTGAAATAATACTTGCGTGTTAAATTTCTCATTTACTTTCTTCATGATCATAATGGATATCATGTATCAATCTCTTTATTTGAGGTAGGCACATATGTTGCTAAATAAAGAGTCTAAGAAATACCAATAAATAAATTTTAATTTTCATCACTATGAGAAATGTGTTTTCCTTAAAGAATAATTGAACATTATTGCCAGAAGGATCAATGCCATAAAACACTTGTTTTTCCTTAGGATGTCATGATAAATGATTTGTTTATATATGTTATCTTGCAAAGGTTAACCTGTGTGAATCCTTATTCCTCAATTTGTACACTAGTGTTATTGTCAATTCATTTGCATCTAAATAAAGACATTTTGAATACAACATAATCAATCTCTCAAATATCCTCAATGGCCCTAAAGTAAACTCTATATACTGTTATAAGATTCTTATATTTAGAATTAGAGGTGGAAATAGGGCATACCGATAACAGGAGCCTACAGCCTAGCCTACATAGGTCCAGGTCAGGCCAAGATTTTTTTATTAAATTGAAAAAGCCAAAACTTTTTTATAAGGCTATTTAATTAAAAAGGCTAGGGCTCAGGCCATGAAAAAAGCATTTTAAGCCTAACAGGATGACCTTTTTAAATAAATATAAATAATTTTATTATTATCATTATGTTATGTTTTATACTTTGAATTAAAATACATCATTACCTTTGTCTCATAATTGACCAATACTTAGAAAACAACATATTGATCATCCTTGGTAGGTTCAACAAAAAATTCATGAGAAAAGTACAAACTTTGAATTAAAATAGTTTGTCTCTCTTTAAAACATTTATTTCTTATGATAAGCTTTACAGTCTGTCATCAGGGAAACATGTAATTCCTTCTATGTTAGATAACATTATATCAAGTCTTTCATCTATCATTTGTTCAGTACCTCTGCTCTTTACCACGTAAAAAAGTGGCCCTCTAATTTGATATCTGTTAAATTACATTCTTCGACAACATTACAAAAGCATGCGTATAGCCAGTTGGGGTGAAGGTTAATACCCAGACTGTCTTCTTGCGATAACAAGTTATTAAAGTCTCCAATGATACATCATGTATCGCTTCTTGAAAAAATGAAACGACGAAGAGGCGAAGGAGAAAAGACAGAATATTTTCCATCGAACTTTATTTATCCCAAAAGGGGAAGGGAAAACATCGAGAAATCCCCATAAAAGAAAATAGATAAGATGGTCTCGCAACCAAGAGAAAGGGTTCGGAATTCGGTTATGTGAAGGGAAGGTATTAGCACCCCTCACATCTGCTGTACTCGATGAGAATTATTTGCTTGTCTACGTGTGAAAACATTTGCTAAAGGATGTTGCTATAAATTGTGTTCTAGGAGACAGATAAAGGGGTATAAAATAAAAATAGAGAGAGAAAAAAAGGGAAGGTGGAAAGGAAAAGACTCGGTAGGACCTCGCGGTCATATGCCTACATATTCTCAACAGATATGAGAAAGTCAGAGTTAGCGTAGTTTAGAGGACTACTA
The DNA here is from genome assembly GCA_963859935.3 of Lathyrus sativus. Taxonomy (NCBI): domain Eukaryota; kingdom Viridiplantae; phylum Streptophyta; class Magnoliopsida; order Fabales; family Fabaceae; genus Lathyrus; species Lathyrus sativus. The sequence goes on along the minus strand of OZ012739.1, from coordinate 444,731,706 downwards.
ATAAATAGAATGAAATATGCTCACCAAAGATTGGGTTCGTTATGCCTATGTATCTTCACTTAAAAGAAGTAAAGAATCAGAGCATTCGTAGTTCAAACTATGGTTTGTTGGTGTTTTTTATGGGCGATGCTAACATACGCATTCTAACAGTTAGGTGTATTGCAGCTCTCTTGTGGAATCTTAGGTGTTACCTGTTTGTGATTGAACGGACGTAACATGTCCTTTTTGAAAAGATTAGTTTTTGCCATCAAGGCAAGATGTCACATTTGTTTTGTGAATGTTATTTTTAAAGGTGAAATAAGTCCTCTAGTAGTAACCCATTTGTGGGTAGTACCCAATTCTTTATCTCAAAAGATTTATTGTGAAAATGGCACTACTAGAAATGCTGTATTTAGCCTCGTCCATTTTCCGACACTATAAGGCAAAAAACCGCCGCTACTAGCCAATTAGCCTCGGCGTAGCGTCGGTGTCGGGGATAGGCTAAAACGATCAAAGCTGACATTTAGCCTCGGCCAAGAGGAGTCGTGTCTACAGTAGCCTCGGTCTAGCTGTGTCTAATTTAGCCTCGGTTTAGCTGTGTCTACTTTAGCCTCGGTGAAGCCGTGTCAAAAAACAAAAAATAGCCTGGGCCTGACCGAGGCTAAAGTCAAACTCCATAAGCTCACATAATATTTAGCCTTGGTCCTGGTCGAGGCTAAAGGAACATTTTGCCTCGACTTTTTCGAGGCTAAGTTCAAACTTTATAAGTCAACAAAATATTTAGCTTTGGCCTAACCGAGGCTAAAGTCAAATTGTAAAAGTCAACAAAATTATGCCTGCTTTCCAATTGTATAATCTATATATGTTGACCATGTTTTCCAATAATCACAATTATGTCATGTCCTGTTCTCCTTCAATTAATTTATCAAAACATACAACACATATGAAGTAAGAGTTATCAAAATATTACATAGATTGAAACAACAACAAAAGAAGTAGTCATAGCTACAACAAAAACAACCCCAAAAACTCGGAATACATTGAAAGTCATGTCCAAAAAAATTTACATCCAAGACTACTTCTACTAACACTGCATGATCAATCTTCACTTAATAATTGGTCATCTAAATCATCATCATAGTGAGGATTTGACGATCGAATGACAACACTAGCAGATTGACCATTTGTAGGGTCAAGCTTCTGCATGATAAATGCCTTCAAAGCATTCAGTTCAGACTCCATCTTCTTAGCAAACTCGTTAGACGCTTGATATTGTTTGTTTGCCTTCCGAGCAATCTCATTTGACACCTGAATAGCTTTGGTAGCCTCTTCGAGTCGAGCTGACGTAGCTGCAGCCAATTGTTCAGCTCTAATTCTAGATGCTCTCTCTGATTCAAAGGATGTCCCAAACATAGATCCGCGAGAATTTTGAGGTTGTTGGATAAAGGATGTAGATCCATGCTTCAGATTGATAGATAAATCCGCTGTTCCATATACCCGACCACGACTACGACCCCCAACAGAATGTGTCCATAATTTAAAAACGGTCTCTCCATCTAACCTCTCGACATCATCTCCAACTTTTTCCTTAAAAGTGGTATGTAAAAAAGAAAAAGGAGTCATTTCTAAATATAGGATTCTTATTGTGCCTGCATGAGTTATACAAGAGTTATTGTGCCTGCATGAATTAGTACAACATTTCAATAATTAATGATGCATAGAAGATTAAGGTTCATCTTGTGGCTAGTGATGCATGGAAGATTACCAACCAAAGACAGACTATTTAGATTTGGAGTGGCCACTGATGGTAATGGTGTTTTCTGTCACCAACAGGAAACTCTATCAAAGTTCAAGCAAACATACATGATGACTCTCTCTGCAATAATTTCACACAAGAAAAACACATACAGAAAATCCTACCAAATACTACAACCTAGTCTCACCTTAACTGTCTAAGAAACTTGTCCTCATGGATTAGCAACTCTGAGGCACATAACAGATCTAATCATGTGTAGAAAGCTAACGATAACAGTCAATGCACAAATCTCATGATAATAACAGTTTAGTCATTACAATGCAAACATCAAACTCTAATTATTTATATTGTTTTTAATGAAAGTTACTACTTATCAAAACAAATACAAACAAGTTTTTAGCATGAAAAACCAAATTCTGACAGCAATAGATGCAACCATGACAATGTTAAAACACCATAGATCAATACATGTTTCAATAGCATTTATGATGAATCATAACCACAGTGCCTTCACAAAGACCAAAACACCCATTTGTACTTAAAACAAACTTAGACAACAGCCTAACAACCTATTTTAAACTGAAACTCACCAACTAGCATGTTTAAACTACTCTGCAACAACTCTTAGCACATAACCTAAGTAGAGACCACAACAAATTCTTGGACATAACAATGGTTATGCGAGAGATGCAGCAGACTGGAACACTGAAGGTATTTGGCCCATCAATGAAACATCAAAAAAAAGGGTGGGAAAGAGACATTATGAAGATGTTGCTTACTAAAGCAATGTATCATATATGACATAATTTACTTTTGTTAATTGTAGTTGCTAATTGAACTCATTAGGAAAAATGCCGCTGCCGCAGAGAGGCAGTCCGGCAAGGGCATCCGCCAGCCAGTGGCGGGAGTCGACGGTGGTGTGCAGCGGTGCAGATCCGCTGCAAGTAGGGCTGGCAATGAACCGAACCAACTCGAAAATAGTTCGGAATTCGATTCGACAATTAAATCGTTGAACTAGGTTTATGAACCAAATGAGTTGAGTATGAGCGAAAAATTAAGTTCGTTAACTAAATGAGCTGAACTTGAACTATACATAGTTCGACTCGTTAGGTTCATGAGTCAAATCGATTACATATGAGAATAATTATACTGTATTTAATATTAGGTTTAAATATTTACTCCAAATCTTAGACAAATTTAATCTTCAATTTAGTAGTTTTTGAATTAGACTCTCAAATGTATCTCTTGAAAGTTGTGTAGGTTTTGAATTAGTAGATTTCGAAGTTAAAGTTAAATTTCAATATGACAACTTTTATTTTATTTTAATAATTTATTTTTAAAAAATATATTTATATAAAATGTCAAATATACTAAAAAATATATATATTTAAAAAAATAGTTTTTAAGTCCGTGAATCATGTGAGCTGAACCTAATGAGATGAACCTAACGAGTTGAACCGAACTGTTCATGAACTTATAAGGAGTCGAGTTTGAGCTTAAAAAAAAGTTCGTGTTAAACTCGAACTCAAACCCGAACTCGAACCAATTCTTAACGAGTCGAGCCAAGCTGAGGTGAGTTTGACTCGACTCGACTCATTTCCAGCCCTAGCTGCAAGGCACCATTCAATAATATTGCAAAATTAAGGGGGAAAACTAACATTTTAATACTTTCTAGATAAGAATGGCAGTGACAAGTTCATTCCAGGCATCAATATTATAAACTATGTAACTTCTACATTTTAATACTTTTTAGATAAGAAAGGCCATGATGTCAAAAAGAAACATTAAATTAAGAAAGTGTCATACTAAGATAATGTCATGTTATTGTCATATGATCAAGGTAATTTCATTTTGATATTAAGTTCATAATTAATTAAGACTTACGTATGTAGACTCAACACGATGATCAACCCATGCTCCACTTTTCCTCTTATGGGTCTTTAAAAATAACTCATTAGGGCGTACATCCCTTTGAAGTTCTTGGGTCTACAAATATAAATTAAAGTAAATTTGATAGTGTAAATAATTAAAGATTGAAATAAAAATCGACTTTATTACTTACAAGCTCAAGCGCTACATCAACATGAGCCTTACGACCTGAGGTGTGGACTGTTCCTCCTCTTGCTGAACTTCGATTGGCCTTGTTTTGAGAGGACAATTTCAAGAACGAATCACTCTTCCAATAAGTTTCAAGCTCATTCCAGGCATCCTCACCAATCCATGAAGGACGGGTCCCTTTTAACCTCACCTTCCTCATTATGTCATTTAGTCGAATGGCTGCCTTTGAATAAAAGGCTTTCCTGAAAAACATCTCATATTGAGGATCCCATGAAACCTTGTCCTGAAAATGATTAAAATAGTATAAACATCCTAGGCATTGTAATGTCAGTTCTGTTCGGTTTGTCAGCATCTACCCATAAGGAAACATGTGTTTTTGTCCTTAATGCTGAGGCTTTTAGACAAAATTCAATAAATACTTACCGCAAAAAGAGCAAACCATTTTTCTTGACATCATCGAAAACTGCTGTCCAATTATAGAAACCCCTATAAAATTGTTTGTATATCGCATAATTAATGGCATTTGCTACTTCTTTGTCCGGAACAAGCCTACAATATTGAATGAAACTAATGATGTCATATGATATAATTTTGAAACCAATGATAATTTTGAAGCCTGTTACAATATTGAATAAATATTTTAAACTTACCCGCTACCACAAGTTTGTATAATAACCTTCCCATTATCATCCCTTATTATAAAATGAGGGGGAACATTACCTTCACCCACGACCACCTCATCCGCGTCCTCATCCTGAATTTCCTCTTCATTTTCCTCCATCGGAATCTCACGTGAGGCATTATCTAGAGGGACAACCACATTTTGAATGTTTAAACCCGGAGTAGGCATAAACCTAAATACCTCAGAGGTAGAGGCATGATTAGGTGCAGATGACAATGTAGTCTGCAATGGTGGTACAGCCCGCGACACATGTGCAGTCCGCGGGACCGGTGCAGCCCGCACTGGCAATGAATTCGGAGCAGGTGATGGAGTCGAAGCCAACGATGGAGTCGGAGCCGACGATGGAGTCCGAGTTGGTGGAGTCGGTGCTGTAGTAGCTTGTGATGACTGAACAAATGTAGATTTCTTTCGAAATATGCTATTCCGATTATCAATAAGCTTTTCGGATGCTAAGCACTTAGATTTTCCTTTTTTTAGATTTTTCTTTCCTCTCTTACCTCCACTTCTGTTAGTCATCTATTGTCATAAAATACAAAAAAAAATTAGATAAAAACAATTACAATCAAGCAACTAAAACTCCAATGGACAACAGCATAATCATAAGACAAGTCTCATTTTGTTTAATATTGTAACAGACTTTGTCAAAACAAAACAAAAAATGGCATCATGCTTTGAACTAGCGTTTGGATGCTTATTTGGGCATACAGATGCTAGCAGTTGAAATCCTGCTTTGCGCTTACAAATGTTGTCTTAGGCATACATATGGTAGCCTAACACTCTGGACTGGTGTACAGATGCTTAGTTGGGAGTACGCATGTTGGTCTCAATGTATGTGTTGGGTTCGTAATACGTATGCTAGTTGGCATAATTTCTTGTATAATTTTCATTAATGTCTAGAATGCTCAATTGGATCGTTATGCTGGTTGTCTAATTAATGATCCAAACCAGAATAATGCAGGTTGTCCTATTACTGATCCAAACCAGAGCAATGCACAATAAAATCACAAGCTATGTTACGATTGTGCAAGAAAATATAAACGAAACAATGTTCAACCAGTAAAAGCACAATAACACATACATAATATCAGTATATTCATACACCAGCGACAATCCAAAATCCATTTCCAACACCAGAAGACTGTAAATTGAAAATGTGACCTCCAATATACTATATAGCATCTTAGCATCACAATGTAAGAATCTCTCTAAGTGTACAATCACTATTCGATCAAATAACTCTTGCATTCGTTTTCAAATTTGACATCAGATATACATGTTGATGATGGCCTTAACACACACAGCAACATAATCACAAGACAAGTCTCATTCTTCTCTCAACTTTGCCACCATCAAACTTCATATGGCTGCCTATCCATATTTAAAAAGTAATTGTTTAATATTGTAACAGACTTTGTCAAAACAAAACAAAACAAAACTCCAATGGACAGCACAGACTTTGTTTAATCTCAAAATATGTGATATAATGGACATTACTGATGTTTGGATAACACTCTATAGATGGGTTCTAGTATCATTATCCATATGGTTTTACACCAGTGCCAAATCAACAAACTGAAACTGAAACAATAAAACTTTTAAAGAAAGAAAAATCAATTGTAACAGTGCGGTATTATTCATGCTACAGGTTGCTAACATGATCATTCACATCACTTGTAGCAGGAAGAGAACAAATGACTTTCTTGTGATTTTGACATGGTATTGCAGCAAGTATCATAAACAATATTCAGAGAAAATCGACTCTCAAAGCAACATACATGATACCACCGATATTAATCGTAACAATGCAAAGCTGCAACGTTTCGCCAAAACACAATTGCGATAAACAGGTCTTAGAGAAAATAGCTAAAAGTTGAACGCAATACCAAACAACACTTGAAATTATCACAGTTAAGCGTCGATGCCGTAACATTCATTAACATGATAGAACAGAACTTGAAATCCAAAAGCAGGGCAACATACAAAGTGCAGATCAATCATAACAGACAACAGTAACATAACTATACGAATAACGCTAAGACTTCTGAATCTCGACCGTACACTAATTATCTTTATGCTAACAAATTCCACACAAAGCTACAAGCAGGCTGCATAAATTTCAGCATACCAAGACTTCATATAGCTTGCAAGTTATTTACAAAGAGGTGGTCATAAACTTATAACATGAATAAAAATAATGTGAACCGTACGCTCACGACACACTCCAAACCAAAACATGCAGATTTCTTAACTTCAATACACATAAGAATCACCAACAACTTAAATATACCACAAAGTTTAACTCTGAATCTTTTATCACGACCAAACGTAGCTAACAATCAAAGCATGTGAACAAGGAAGAAAAGTTGGAAATCTCATAACAGTCAAAACTGTAATTACAAAGATAAATTTAGAGCAGTAACACTTAGGAAAAAGAGAAATGATAATATCATATTCATCAAGATATTGGAATAAAAAATACACATAGTAAACCATAACATAGTTGTGCATAATAAACCCTAACAGTTCAAGCGCGTTTCCAACAATTAAGACCGATACCCTGCAAAGATATAGCACCAATTCATATGAACCAATGCAAGCCTGCTGCTGGAAGCCAAGCTGCTATACTCTATACAGGATTATACCTTGTTGCATTAGGAATAAGTGGTATTAAAGCGGCGTTACCAGCCTTAGGAGCTGATCAATTTGATGATAAAGATCCAAAGGAAGCATCTCAATTGTCGAGTTTTTTTAACTGGTTCTTGTTTAGTCTTACAACAGGAGCAATAGTTGGTGTTACTGTCATTGTTTGGATTAGTACTAATCAAGGATGGTATTGGAGTTTTACTGTCTGCACTATTGCAATCTTGTTCTCAATTCTGTTTATTTGTATGGGAAAGTCATTATATAGAAATAATACTCCTAAGGGAAGTCCTCTAATAAGAATCATACAGGTGAATAAAGTTACTATTATTGTACTTTATTTTTTCTATATGATTCAAAATGTTATTGTTTAATTGGACTTCTCTCCCAATCATCCCTCTATTATTCATGTTTGTCCTAATCCCTCTATACGACCGATTCTTCGTCCCATTTATCCGAAGATTCACAGGGATACCAACTGGAATTCGACACCTTCAAAGAATCGGAATCAGACTAGTTCTCTCAGCAATATCAATGTTAATAGCCGGTTTTATCGAAACACGCCGAAAATCTGTAGCAGTAGAACACAACATGGTAGACAGTAATGAGCCTTTACCAATGACAGTGTTTTGGTTGGGTTTTCAATACGCTATTTTCGGTGCTGCAGATATGTTTACACTTATTGGACTTTTAGAGTTTTTCTACGCAGAAAGTTCAGCTGGAATGAAATCACTTAGTAAAACTATTTCTTGGTGTTCTGTTGCGTTTGGTTATTTTACAAACACTGTGGTTGTTGAGGTTGTGAACAGAGTAAGTGGAGGGTGGTTGGAAAGTAATAACTTGAATAGAGACAAGCTTAACTACTTTTATTGGTTGTTGTCTGTTATAAGTGTTGTGAACTTTGAATTAGCTTGCACCTAACAAGAGGTTTATACACACTAACATTTTCCCCTTTACAATAGAATGTCAATTACCATACTATTAGAACAGAGTTCAACTACATAAACCAAGTGAGCAACAATGGAATCCCTAACGTTAAACCACATTTAACAGAATAGTCCATATAAAATCTTAAATAAAAATTAGAGTGTGAATCATTAAACCTAACAGCAACACAGACAAAAGCAGGGGATGATTTGAATGCAAAACATCATAATGATTAAACCTAAATCTCAGTTAGGGTTGGAATTAGAATGGCAAATAACAAAATCTAACCTTAAAATGGCAAATAACACAAACAAATTGATTCTATCTCTGCGTCTTTTCCCTGCTTGACTATGACTCTTGGAAGCACTTGCAGCTCTACCTTCTAAACTTCTTTCAACAGGTAAAGGCCAAGACTGAAACTGGCTACATTGGAAAAAAAACAGAAGAAGAATCAGAGATAGTTTGAGGTTGAAAAAAAGCAGAAGAAGAATCAGAGACTAATAAACCCACTCAGAAGAATCGATGATCTTGAAGATGAAAACGAAGAGATGAAACTCACTACATTGATTTTAGGGGTTTTTTGTTAGAACACAAATTGGTGTTTAATTATATCTGTATGTTTTGATGATAACACTAATATAATTTTGTATTAGGAATATATATATACTCTAATTTTGTTCAAGTATTTTTGTTTCAGAATTTATTTTAAATACTCTGAAGGAAGCAAAAATGCATCTAAACGTTCCTACGCTTAGCATCTGAAGCATCAGAAGCATGTCATCAGAAGGTTCTGAGCGCTGCCAGAAGACTCTGAAGCAGAAGCATCAGAAGCTCTGAAGCGTAGCATCAAGACTTGTATGAAAAGCTTCAAGCATTGTTTATCAGAAGACTCTGAATGTACTGTTCGCTGCAAGTACAGAAGATCTGATCTCAAGACTTTGCTTTGAATAATTTACACGCTGAAGCACAATTGGCTGCAACACTCTGATCTTGCAAAACTCTGATTACATCAAAGGCTCTGATTATTCGAGACTCTGATGTGAGTAACTGTGAGAAAGAAGCTTGCTGAAGAAGATTACTTTTAAAGATATATTTGTTGGCATTTCTCCCAACAACTCTTTCCTCTTCTATGATAGACACAAGACCACAGGCAAAAAGGATTTCTCTGAACATTCTATTCCTAGGAAAGGTCAAGTCAGAAGAAGACAAAAGACCACAGATACTTTGCAGAACACGGTCTCCCAAGTTGGCTACGTCTTAGATTTCTTTGGCTATAAAAGAAACACTTCACCAACATTCTCCAGTTGACGGAATTAACGATATTAACAACATACTGAACAACTATTCATACTCTCAAAGCTTTCATACGAGTCTTAGTTCATTTGATTGAATAGTTTATTTCGTTTAAAAATCTTAAGTGTAAATCACAGTTGTGATACATCTTTCTTAGAAGCAATTTTAAACACTTGTATTATTTACATTTGATTGTAAAAGGTTCCTTCAGAAGACCAAGTTGTGGTCAGAATTTCTTAAGAAGGCTTAGACAGTTGTTCTTAGTGTTTACACTGTAATCAGTTTGACTATAGTGGATTAAGTCCTTGTTGAGAAAGGCAAATCATCTTTGATAAGGTGGACTGTAGTAGTTGAGTTCAACGAACCAGGATAAAAATCTTAAGTTGTATTATTGCCTTATAATTTTCTAAACCCTTATTCAACCCCCCTTCTAAGTGTTTTTTTCCCACCTTCAGTTGGTATCAAAGCTCCGGCTCTGTAGTACTACTCACTTAACAGTGAAAGAGAAAAGATTTGTGGGAAAACTCTTACTATCTTTGGTTGAATCATTATGGCTAATGAAACCTCAACTTCAACACCTTACAACAAGTATGTAGAAAGAGTCAGCACAAAACCTCCAATGTTTGATGGAGAGAAATTTGACTATTGGAAAGATAGACTTGAAAGTTTCTTTCTTGGTTATGATGCTGATCTGTGGGACTTAGTCATTGATGGGTATGTTCATCCCACTGATGGTGATGGCAAGAAGATTGATAGGAAATCAATGATTGAGGCTCAAAAGAAAGAGTTCAAAAATCATCACAAAGTTAGAACCATTCTTTTGAATGCTATATCTCATACTGAGTATGAGAAGATAACTAACAGAGAAACTGCTTGTGATATGTTTGAGTCATTGAAGATGACCCATGAGGGGAACTCTCAAGTTAAAGAGACAAAGGCTCTGGCGTTCATCCAGAAATACGAAGCCTTTAAAATGGAAGAAGTTGAATCTGTAGAAACCATGTTCTCCAGATTTCAGATACTCACAGTTGGACTAAAGGTTCTGGACAAAGGCTATTCAACTGCTGATCACGTGAAGAAGATCATCAGAAGTTTACCTACCAGATGGAGACCTATGGTCACTGCTCTGAAGATGGCGAAGGATCTGAACAAGATCTCTCTGGAAGAATTGATCAGCTCCTTGAGGAGCCATGAGATTGAACTTGAGGAAGATGAACCTTAAAAGAAAGGTAAGTCTGTTGCCTTAAAATCTAACAAATCTGCTAAAGCATTGCAGGGAATAGAGGAAAGCTCTGAAGAATCTTCTTCTGAAGAAGAAGATGAATTTTCCATGTTGTCCAGAAGAATAAACAAACTCTGGAAGCATAAAGGAAAGAAGTTCAGAAACTTCAGGAAGCCTGATCAAAGAAAAGAGTCTTCTGGACACAGAAGATCTGGTAAGAAGGAGGTTGTCTGCTATGAATGCAAAGAACCTGGGCACTACAAAAATGAAAGCCCAAAACTTCTAAAAGAGAAGCCTAAAAGGAAGTTTGATAAGAAGAAGAAAGTTCTGATGGCAACCTGGGATGATTCAGATAAATCTGAATCCTCATCAGAATCAGAAGAGGAATGTGCCAACGTGGCACATATGGCAGACATAGAAGATCAAGAGGAAGGAACATCAGGATCTGAATCAGAATCAGAATCTGATTCTGAAGAGGTATTTTCTAAACTCTCCAGAGCTGAACTTGCTGAAAGTTTATCTGAAATATTAGAAAACTACAGTAAGATTAAACTTAAATACCAGAAGCTTAAACACAATCTTGAATTTGAGAATAATCTACTGAAGTCAGAAATTGCTGAGCTCAAAGAAAACAATCTGAAAATGAAAAATGATTTTGAAATAGCTCAACAAGACTCTGATTCTGAAACTAAGTCTGAATGCAAAAATATTTTAGAAAAATATGACTATAGCTTTCAGAAGTTTCTGGCTAAAAGCATATATAGAAGCAAAATGGCTTCAATGATCTATGGAGTTAGCAGAAATAACAGGAAAGGAATTGGATATGAATCTTCCACTGGAAAGGATTTAAATCCAACACCTGTTGATAAACTTATCATCAAGAAAACTCCTTTATACTCTCATTTTAAGTTTGGTCATTTGAATGATATTAAACACACTCGTTCTGATCAGAACATTCATGTGTTTAAATCTAAAGTTAGTCAGAACAAATCTTTTGTTAAAAGACAGAAGTTCAGACGAACCTTTAAAACAACTAACCCAAAAGGACCCAAGAAGATCTGGGTACCTAAAAGTAAAATAATCCCTGTTGCAGATGTTTTTAACAGCAAGGTCAAGACGCCAGTCATGGTACCTGGACTCTGGATGCTCACGTCACATGACAAGAGAAAGGTCTATGTTCCAAATCCTGAAGCTTAGATCTGAAGGAAACGTAAAATTTGGAGGGAACCAGAAGGACAAGATTATTGGCTCTAGTACTATTGGCAATGGTAACCTTCCTTCCATTTCTAATGTCTTACTTGTAGAAGGATTAAAACATAACTTATTGTCCATAAGTCAATTAAGTGGCAATGGTTATGACATAATCTTTAATAAAAAATGTTGCAAAGCTGTTAGTCAAAAGGATGGCTCAGTTCTCTTTAATGGAAAAAGGAAGAACAATATTTATAAAATAAATCTTTCAGAACTTAAGGTTCAAAATGTAAAATGCCTTATGTCTGTAAATGATGAGCAATGGGTTTGGTACAGAAGATTGGGACATATTAATATGAGACGTATATCTCAGATTAATAAACTCAATCTGGTAAGAGGACTTCCTAAGTTGAAGTTCAACTCAGATGCTTTTTGTGAAGCATGTCAGAAAGGTAAATTTTCTAAATCTTCTTTCAAAAGCAAAAATGTTGTTTCAACCTCTAGGCCATTGGAGTTACTTCACATTGATCTGTTTGGACCAGTGAAAACTGCATCCATCAGAGGCAAGAAGTATGGACTGGTCATTATTGATGACTACAGTAGGTGGACATGGGTAAAATTCCTAAAACACAAGGATGAGTCACATACTGTATTCTTTGACTTCTGCAAACAAGTCCAGAATGAAAAAGATTTCAAAATTGTTAAAGTCAGAAGTGATCGTGGTGGAGAATTTGAAAACAAATCTTTTGAAAAATATTTTAAAGATAATGGCATTGCACATGATTTCTCCTGCCCTAGAACTCCTCAACAGAATGGAGTTGTAGAGAGGAAAAATAGAATGTTGCAAGAAATGGCCAGAACCATGATCAATGAGACTAACATGGCAAAGCACTTTTGGGCAGAAGCAATAAACACAGCATGTTATATTCAAAACAGAGTGTCTGTAAGGCATTTTCTGGAGGAGACTCCCTATGAATTGTGGAGGAATAGAGAGCCCAACATTTCTTATTTCCATCCTTTCGGATGCATATGCTTTATGTTAAATACTAAAGAAACTCTTAACAAGTTTGATTCCAAAGCTCAGAAGTGTTTCATGCTTGGGTATTCTGAACGCTCTAAAGGCTACAGAGTATACAATACTGAGACACAGATTGTAGAGGAATCTATTCATGTTAGATTTGATGATAAGCTTGGCAATCAAAAGCCAAAGCAGTTTGACAATTCTGCAGATAGAGAAATTATTCTCACTGACTCTGATGAATCAGAAGCAGATAAAGATAAAGTGAAAGAACCAGAAGCTACGCCAGAAGCAACTCCCTTGGCAGCTCAGATGAATAATTTGAATATTTTTGAAGAACCAACAGTTAGAGGATCATCCAGAATCAAATCTTCACACCCAGAAGAAATGATCATTGGAAAGAAGGATGATCCCATCAGAATAAGGTGTTTCATCAGATCATCTGGAACGTCCTTGTTTGATCTAGTTTCAGTAATTGAACCAACTTCTGTAGATGAGGCTCTGCAAGACAATGATTGGATACTTGCTATGCAAGATGAGCTAAATCAATTTACAAGAAATGAAGTTTGGGATCTGGTTCCAAGACCAAAAGGATTCAATATTATTGGAACCAAATGGGTCTTCATAAACAAACTCAATGAGCAAGGAGAAGTTGTAAGAAACAAGCAAGGCTAGTAGCTCAAGGGTACAGTCATCAAGAAGGAATTGATTACACAGAGACTGATGCTCATGTGGCCAGGTTAGAATCTATTCGCTTACTTATATCTTTTGCTGCACAAAATAACATCACTCTATATCAGATGGATGTTAAGAGTGCCTTCTTAAATGGGATTATAGAAGAAGAAGTTTATGTACACCAACCTCCTGGATTTGAAAATGATAAATTTCCAGAACATGTTTTCAAACTTAAGAAACATCTATATGATTTAAAACAAGCTCCCAGAGCTTGGTATGAGAGATTAAGTAATTTTCTTCTGGAGAAAAACTTTATCAGAGGCAAGGTGGACACAACTCTTTTCTATAAAACATTTAAGAATGATCTGTTAATTTGTCAAATATATGTAGATGATATTATATTTGGATCTACCAAAAATACGCTTGGAAAGGAGTTTGCTCAATGTATACAGGCTGAATTCGAGATGAGCATGATGGGAGAACTCAGATTCTTTCTGGGAACTCAAGTAAATCAGACTCCAGATTGCACTTACGTTCATCAGACCAAATATGTAAAAGAACTTCTAAAGAAGTTCAACATGACTGATAGTAAGTTGGCAAAGACTCCGATGCATCCAACAAGCACTCTGGGTAAGGAAGAGGTAAGTAAGAAAGTAGATCAGAAACTCTATAGAGGTATGATAGGCTCTCTTCTATACTTAACTGCTTCTAGACCTGACATTCTATTCAGTGTATGCTTGTGTGCTAGATTCCAATCAGATCCTAGAGAATCACACTTAACAGCTGTTAAGAAGATTCTAAGGTATCTGAAAGGTACTACTAACGTGGGTTTGTGTTACAAAAAATCTGATGAATTTAAACTAGTTGGATTCTGTGATGCTGACTACGCTGGAGATAGAGTTGAAAGGAAAAGTACTTCTGGAAGCTGTCAGTTTCTTGGAAGAAATTTGATCTCCTGGTACAGCAAGAAGCAACCTACAATTGCTCTGTCAACTACAGATGCAGAATATATTGCTGCTGCTGGATGTAGCACACAGATGCTCTAGATGAAGAGTCAACTAGAAGACTATCAGATCTTTGAGAGTAACATTTCTATATTCTATGATAATACTTCTGCTATATGTTTGTCTAAAAATCCAATTTTACACTCTAAGACAAAACATATAGAAATTAAACATCACTTCATCAGAGACTATACTCAGAAGGGAATTTTGAGTTTAAACTTTGTTAATACAGACCATCAATGGGCTGATATCTTTACTAAACCCCTTGCTGAAGATAGGTTTAAGTTTATTCTGAAAAATATTGGAATGGATTTCTGTCCAGAATAATATTTATCATAAGCAAATTTCTCAGATGCAAAATGTTTAAAGCTCTGAAGTATTACATCTGATCATTATTTATTTCCTTAAATTATTTTTTTTTGTGTGTATCTGAACTGACAAGTCTAAAAGGATCTGAATGTTGGTTAACGTTTCATTTCTCAAAGAGTCTTCACAAGCACAGGCAAGCAAACGCGTGTCACTTTGAATCTAAAAAGATGGCGTGTACACAACTGAAAAGACATTTGAGGTACTATTTGAATATTTGGTTTCTCGTTTTCCCCTCCAAATTGTCAGAATCATTAAATGCGTGAAATGATTATTTTTAATGTCATTAAATGCTAAGTGTTAAGCGTGCTGAACATGTGACTTTTGTTGTGACCTAATTGTCTCTATAAATACCACAATTCACAACTTTTCACACTTTTCACTCACAAACACTTGTATGCATTTCTGTCTCTTGCATTGCTTCCATCTCTCTCGCAAAATCAAAACTGCTCGTAACCCTAAAACTTCATCCCCAACAATGGCTTCATCTTCATCAACATCAGCTCAGTTACAGTCTACAATGGCAGCTATTTCATCATCCAACATGGGTGCTGTTCCTTTTAGAAATCCTGTTAGAACTACTCTCACTCCAGTTGAGTCGCTTGAAGTTTTGTGTGAATCTTTAGTGGATTTTGCTTCACTAACTGATAATGGATACAATCTTCGTTCCATCATTGATGCTCAAGGATGGACAAAGTACTTTGATAGACTTTTTGACCCTGTTTATCCTGTCTTGGTCAAGGAGTTCTGGATTCATACTTACGCTTACCCTAAGTTCATAGTGTCTTATGTTTTGGGTAAAGAGATTGTGATCACTGAAGATCTGATAAGGAAACTTATTGGATATGAAGAAACATATGGTGTATTTCGTTTATCTGGACGTGTCAATATGAAGGATGTTTATTCTGAAGTGATGGTTTCTGGAAATCTATCTAACAGATTTAAAGATTTAAAGCCTAATTACAAAATCTGGGCCAAGATCTTCATGGGCTGTATTCATCACAGGAAGTCTACAAACTCTCCTGATTATGTGAATAATGATCATCTTTATTTCATGTACTGCTTGAGTGAGAGCATCAAAGTGGATATGCCTCACTTACTATTTGCTCATCTATGGAATCATGTGAAACAGTCAAGGGAAGAAATGAAGACTAAGGGTCAGAAGACCAGAAATTGGATACCTTGTGGAAGGTTAATCTCAGACATTTTGACAGAGAATAGTCTGGTGGCACATTTACATGAAGCTGGAATGAAATCTGAACTTGCAACTATCCTTGGAAAAGTCATGAATGCTAAGAGTCTTCAGAGGCTTAAAGTTATTGATGAACTTACTTCTGCACCTGAGAAGCTGAATGCAGAAGAAATCAACAAAAGAAGGATTCTGGTAAAAGATTTTCCAATCTTCTATGTTGAAGAACCAAAAGAAGTTCTGGTCAAGTTTGTTGGTTCTTGTATGGAACAAGGCATTCTTCTTCCAGAAGGATTTTTCAACTGTGCTCCAATGCCAAATTTTTATGATGAACATAAGAGGCAGAGGACCCAGGCTCGAGAAGAAGAAGAAGTTGCAGGTACACCTCAGAAGAAGCAGAAAACTTTTGAAGAACCTCAGAAGAAGGAAATCACTTCTGACATACCTCAAAAGAAACAGATTATATCTGAAGAATCTCAGAAGTAACCGAATACTTCTGAAGAACCTCAGAAGAAGAAGAAGAAGAAGAAGAAGAAAAGAAAAGTTTCTGGAGAAACTCCTTCTGTTCCTGTCAAGCACATTAAGATATCAGGTACAAAATCATCCTTACCTATTATTTCTGAAAATGCAATTAATTCATCAACTATTAGTTCTAATCCCCCACCTCATACCACACAAAATCAAACTTCATATGTACCACCTCCAGAACCAATTCCAACAGTTTCTGAAATACCACAACAATGCTCTGAACCACCACACCACAGATTCCAGAATTCACACCAAAACCATCTGAACAAATAACTTCTGATACACCACTACCAGAACAAGTTATGGAACCTACACCAAAACCACAACCAAAATCACCCACTCCAGATCCAATCCCACGATCTCAACCAGAAGAACAACAACAACAACCAGAAATTTCCCAAACAGAAGATCACTCTACTTCTGATCCCACACCGGTTCAACCCTCTTACATTTCTGACACTGATGTTCTTGAAGTCCAACCTTTGAATGTCATGATCACTATTTCTTCAACTTCATGCCATTCAATAGAGTCTAGTCATTCCACTGAACCTGAACTTCACCCTGATATTCAAGCCATGATAACAAACCTCTAAATTTGTTTTGTCTGGTTCTTTCAAACCTTTACCCTCAGGACCCCTTCCTTCTGGTTTAAAAATTAAAAACTTCTACACCAGAATTGAACCATCTGAACCTACCATTCCCTTTAAACCCATCTCTACATTAACTTTTCCCACTGTTCTTCAAGAATACCTAAAACAACAACTAGACCTCATTCCATCTGAAATCATTCTGTCACTAAACACTATTTTCAAACCTTATGATTCAACACCTTTTGATGTTGTTCCATCTACAAACAGAATTAAACAATATGTTAGACTATGGCACGGATCTAGAAGGGGGGGTTGAATAGATCCCAATTAAAATTTGAGTCGGCGCTACCAATATAAAAATTGGTTTTGAAAAAAAAATTTAAAGTGCAGAAGCGGCCGAGGAATATATAGTCTAAAACGAACGATTATTGGAAAACCGGATATGCGTAAGCCTTTGGATTACTGACAATATGGAAAGTAGAATCACAACACTAATCACACTTATCAATGATCGAATTCACTTGTTAGGATTCCTAGTTCCAATGATTTAAAGAGCAAACCAAAACTAGATACACAAGTAAGATAATTTTGGTTTAGGCAATTTGTCACACACTTGGTGTGCAAAACACTCCAAGTGATATTTATGTTGAGTAAGTGATTCCAACTAGCCTAGTACAATGTCTTATTGTACTTTGGAGTCAAAAACAGAGTTTTAACCTCTCACTCAATTGATATCACAGTTTGACAATAGTGCTTATACAAAAATCACTTATTTTTGAGCTATAACGTAAATGCTGAAAAATAGAGAAGATAAGTATTTGGTGAGGCAGTTTCCCCTTCGTCCTCGCTTCGGGGTACGTCTGCCCTCAATTCTAAAACTAGAATTGAGATAGATTTTATAGATATCACCTGTTGAATGTAACAGTTTATACAAGGATTGAGTAGCAAATATACAACAGAAATCTCAATACGTTGAATGTTGCTTTCACTCCTTGCCCATTGATTCAAGATGAATCAAGTCCTCTGATCGTTGTTGATGAACCTCCGATTCCAGCCACCTTATTGAATAACCCGTTGTTGTTCAAACCTTCGGCTCCGGCTGATCTCAACAGCAACAAATCGAACCCGAGATCTTCCCTTCAATATCACTGAATCCGCTACTAGACTGTTGAAGAACACCTCTTCACAATCACCTTCGCTCAGTTGACCCTTGATGAAGAATCTCGTCCAAAAACCCCCAAAATTCAAACCAATCTTGGAGGGTAAAACCCTAATGGTTTTATTCAAGAAAGAACCTGTCACAAGCTTCAACCCAAACTAGATTACCCAATCTAAGCTTCGAACCTTATCACCTTTAATCACTCACAATGCACTTCAAAAATGGTTGTGTGTAATTGATGTGTTGTGAGATGTTGAAGATGAAGATGATGAATCTTGGACACCTATTTCACTCTTTCTTATTCTTGAACACATGAATCAGTTTTATCAAATGTTAATGTGACATAAGTGGTTAAACATGTATATATAGTACCAACCCAACTAAAGACATAACAGTATTTCAAATAGTAGAGGGAATCATTTAAAAACTGGATTTCCGCGCGAACGGTCGACCGCAGCAGGTCTGTGCGTCGACGCATGGCCTGCGTTTTTGGAAATCTGGAAAATGTATCAGTATGCGTCGACCATACAGTCGGCGTGCGCTGACCCGTTAAAAAATATTTCCTTTATGCGTCGACCCTATGGTCGACTCATGCCTTTATGCGCTGACCCGTTGGAAAATATTTCCTTCATGCGCCGACCCTATGGTCGACTCATTGCCTTCATGCGCTGACCAGTGGGAAAATGTTCTGATTCATGCGCCGACCCTATGGTCGACTCATGCCCTGCAAACCTGCAAAAATTGATTTTTTTGTGGTTTTTCATGCCTCCGGTCATGATTGCATTTTATCTACACATAGTATATTTATTACAACATTTTTAAGACAAGTATAAAAGGATATGGTAGGTGATACGTTGTATTTGTTTAGTAGATCTGGATTTTATAATTTCCAATCCATCCAAGGTTGTAATTTGTCATCATCGAAACCTGTATTGAGCAATGTCTTGCAGACTCGTGTGATGTGTGGCGATTTGCCTCCACACAATACTTTTATTCCAGAAAACCCAAAGCCACAACTCCATCTGTTCCAACTTATCCTCGTCCATTATTCATTATTCCAACCTTTACCATACCACCCCCATCAGAACAACCCAAACAACCTAAACCATCACTTCTGGAAGCCTATTTCAACCCTAAACCTAGGCTAAATGTTGATGCGTTATTTGCTACTTTCAAAAAGGAAGTAAGGATGAGCTTAGGTTCTATTAAGAAGAGATGCTTATCCAGTATGAACTCAGAAGACTCAGATGCTATCTGGAATAATTTTATCTCCAGATTCAATATTGTAGCTTCTAATCTGAAGAGTGTTTGCTCTGATGATGCAAAGCTTAGATTTGCTGAGTTTACCAGAACTACACTATGGAATGTGCCTAGATCTCCTACATTTCTTCTGGAAGATGCACCTCCTGTTTCTGAAGTGTTTGAATCTGTTGAAGAACCTGCTCTTGAAGTCGTTCCTAAAGACAATCCGTTAGCTATGACATCTGTTAACCAAGAATCTGCATCTGCAATGATTGTTGACTCTGCTGTTATTCCTGCGTCTGGATCTGCTCCCTCCACTTCTTCTGAAGTCAAGAAAGAGAACCCAGACTTAGCTAACAAGATTGTTGTGTTAGAAGCTGGCCAATCAGAGATTAAGTCATGGATGGATAAACAAGACCAGAAGACTGACAATATTCAGAAGTGGATGACAAAGCAAGAGGAATCCTCTTCAGAGATTACCAACCTTCTAAAGCAGTTGTTGTCTAAGCATTCTTAGTGTTATTTGTGTTTTATCTGATGTTTGTGCACTTGTATGCATTTGTATCTATTTATCTTTGTTATCTGGATATTTGTCTATTTTGAATCTGAATGATGTTATCTTATCGTATCTTTTCTCTGATTCCTTTGTTTTGTCTTTAAATAATTCTTTTTTATTATGACAAAAAGGGGGAGAAAATGAAATTCTGAATGTTGAATATAAACAGTTACTAAAATGGAATTCAGACATGATAAAATCTATCTAACATTAAATTTTAGTCTTTCAGAACTTTAACGTATCTGTAAGAACACAGATTGTTTCTTCAGTAATATCTCTATGTTTTAATGATAACACTTATGAATTTTGTATTCAAGAATTATATATTCTAAATTTGTTCTAGACTGTTTGCTACAGGTACTAAAGAAAATATTCTTAAAGAGCAAATTTGGATCTGAACAATGATATTATGAAAGGCTTCAAAGGTTCAAGAGCATCTTAAAGGAAGATCTGAATGCTGCCTCCAGAAGAATCTGAGTGCTGTCTACTGAAGATTCTAAAGCAGAAGCCTCTAAAGAATAGAAGACTCTGAGAGTTCAGAAGCTTAGTCATCAGAAGACTCTGAAGATACGGCGCTGCATAGTATTGAGAATCTGATATAGAAGACTCTTCTCTGACAGAACTACACGCTCAAGCACACAAGCTGCATATACTCTGATTCAGCATAATCTGAAGAACATCCCAAGACTCTGAAGATCCAGAAGATTTCTACTCTGGAGATTCTGAAGATCCAGACTCTGATGTTGATAGCTGAACTTACTTAGTGAAGAAGATTTGAATATGTCCGTTGGCATATCTCAACAGCTCTTTCCTCTTTTATGCTAGACACAGGAACACAGACAAAAAGGTTTTATCTGTGCATTCCATTCTAAGGAAAGTTTCTGCAACGTGAAGACAAAAGGCACCAGGCTTTTTCAGCACAGTCTCCAACATCGAGAAGACTTCATGGATCTAAGTGCCTATATAAATAAGTCTACTTCATCTTCTTCAAGTGACGAACCTCTTGAAAAATCACTGATCAAAGAAAATCTCTCAAAGCTCTTATACTCTATTTTGCTGTAACATTGTTCTTAAACTTAAGAGAAATATCACAGTTGTGATAATAGCTTTTTATAAGCATTCTTACTCTTGTAATAGTTTTACATTGATTGTAAAAGGTTTCCTTAAGAGGATCCAGTTGGGATCAGTAGCTCTTGAGAAGACTAAGAACAGTTGTTCTTAGGTGTTACTATTGTAATCTGTTTGATTAAATAGTGGATTAAGTCCTTGACTGAGAAAGGCAAATCACTCTTGAGAGGGTGGACTGGAGTAGTTGAGTTCAACGAATCAGGATAAAAATAACTGTGTTTGAATCTTTGATTATTTGTCATACTTATTCAACCCCCCTTCTAAGTATTTTCTCACCTTCAGTTGGCATCAGAGCTCCGGTTCTGCGTGTGCTACCACTTAACCGTGTCAGTAAAGATCCAGTGAGAAAAGTTACTTTGATATATATTTGTTTATCATTATGGGTGATGTTTCTACATCCAATACAGCCAATTGTAACAAATATGAAGGGGATAGAATCAACACAAAGCCTCCTATGTTTGATGGAGAGAAATTTGATTACTGGAAGGACAGGATAGAAAGTTTCTTCCTGGGTTATGATGCTGATTTGTGGGACTTGGTCATTGATGGCTATGAACATCCTACAAATGAGGATGGCAAGAAAATTGATAGAAAATCAATGACATAAGCCCAGAAGAAGGATTTCAAAAATCACCATAAGGCTAGGACAATATTTCTTAATGCAATCTCTCATACTGAGTATGAAAAGATTACAAACAGAGAAACAGCTCATGGAATGTTTGAGTCACTTAAAATGACTCATGAGGGAAATTCTCAAGTGAAGGAGACCAAGGCTCTGGCGCTTATACAGAAGTATGAAGCGTTCAAAATGGAAGAATCTGAAAATATAGAAACTATGTTTTCTAGATTTCAGATCCTCACAGGTGGTCTAAAAGTTCTGGACAAGGGATACTCCACATCAGATCATGTAAAGAAAATCATCAGAAGTCTACCTACCAGATGGAGACCATTGGTGACTGCCTTGAAGATGGCTAAAGATCTGAACAAGATCTCTTTAGAAGAACTCATCAGCTCACTGAGGAGCCATGAAATTGAGCTTGAGGAAGATGAACCTCAAAAGAAAGAGAAAGGTAAATCTATTGCTTTAAAATCTAATAAATCTGCTAAAGCTTTGCAGGTTATTGAAGAAAGCTCTGAAGGATCTTCTTCTGAAGAAGAAGATGAATTATCCATGCTGTCCAGAAGGATCAAAAAACTCTGGAAGCACAAGGGAAAGAAGTTCAACAACTTCAGAAAATCTGATCATAGAAAGGAATCTTCTGGGCACAGAAGATCTGGCAAGAAAGAAGTTGTATGCTATGAGTGCAAAGAACCTGGGCATTACAAGAATGATTGCCCCAAACTTCAAAGAGAAAAACCCAAGAAGAAGTTTGACAAAAAGAAGAAGGTTCTGATGGCAACATGGGATGACTCAGATGAATCTGAATCATCTTCTGAATTAGAAGAAGAATGTGCTAATGTTGCACTAATGGCCAGCATAGAAGATCAGGAGGAAGGAATTTCAGGATCTGAATCTGACTCTGAATCTGACTCTGACGCTGAAGAGGTAATGGCTAAACTTACTAAAGAAGAACTTATCAAAGTGTTATCAGAAGTTCTGAAAAGCTATAACAATATCAAACTCAAATACAAGAAGCTGAAATGCAGTCTTGAATCTGAGATTGATCTTCTGAAGACAGAACTTGTTGAGCAAAAAGAAATTAATCTGAAAATCAAAAATAACTTTGAAATAGCTCAACAAGAATCTGAGTCTGAGACTAAGTCATGTGAAAAATTTTTAGAAAAATATGACTCTAGCTTTCAGAGATTCCTTACTAAGAGCATAGACAGAAGCAAGATGGCTTCCATGATCTATGGTGTTAGTGGGAACAACAGAAGAGGTATTGGATATGAATCTTCCTCTGGAAGTAATCCAAAATTTGTTGACAAACTCTTCATCAAGAAGACACCTCTGTACTCTCAATTTAAGTTTGGTCACTTAAATGACATTAAACACACAAGCTCTGAGAAGAATACTTATGTGTTTAAACCCAAGGCAAGTCAGAATAAACATTATGTTGAAAAACAGAAGTTTAGACAAACCTACAAACCAACTAACCCTAAAGGACCCAAGAAGATCTGGGTACCTAAGAGCAAAATAATCCCTGTTGCAGATGTTCTTAGCAGCAAGGTCAGGACGTCAGTCATGGTACCTGGACTCTAGATGCTCACGACACATGACAGGAGAAAGGTCTATGTTCCAAAGCCTAGAACTTAGATCTGGAGGTGGCGTGAAGTTTGGAGGGAACCAGAAAGGCAAGATCATTGGATCTGGCACTATTGGAAATGGTAAACTTCCCTCTATAACTAATGTATTACTTGTTGAAGGCTTAAAACATAACTTATTGTCCATAAGTCAATTAAGTGACAATGGTTATGATATTACCTTTAATAAAAAATGTTGTAAAGCTATTAGTCAGAAGGATGGCTCAATCCTATTTAGTGGTAAGAGGAAAAACAACATCTATAAAATAAATCTTTCAGAACTTAAGGTTCAGAATGTTAAATGCCTCTTGTCTGTTAATGAAGAGTAATGGGTCTGGCACAGAAGATTGGGGCATATTAATATGAGACGTATATCTCAGATTAATAAACTTAATCTTGTCAGAGGACTTCCTAATCTGAAGTTCACCTCAGATGCTCTTTGTGAAGCATGCCAAAAAGGGAAGTTTTCAAAATCATCCTTTAAATCAAAAAATGTTGTTTCTACCTCCAAGCCATTAGAACTACTTCATATTGATCTGTTTGGATCAGTGAAAACTGCATCCATCAGAGGCAAGAAGTATGGATTAGTCATTGTTGATGACTATAGCAGATGGACATGGGTAAAGTTCTTAAAACACAAGGATGAGTCACACCCTGTGTTCTTTGACTTCTGCAAACAAGTCCAGAATGAGAAAGATCTTAAAATTATTAAAGTCAGAAGTGATCATGGTGGCGAATTTGAAAATAAACATTTTGAAAAATATTTTTCTGAAAATGGCATTGCTCATGATTTCTCCTGTCCTAGAACTCCACAACAAAATGGAGTTGTAGAGAGGAAAAACAGAACTCTACAAGAAATGGCCAGAACCATGATCAATGAGACAAATCTGGCAAAACACTTTTGGGCAGAAGCAATTAACACAGCTTGTTACATTCAGAACAGAGTGTCTGTAACACCTCTTCTGAAAAAGACTCCCTATGAATTGTGGAGGAACAGAAATCCCAACATTGCTTATTTTCATCCTTTTGGATGTACTTGTTATATGCTTAACACTAAAGAGAATCTTAACAAGTTTGATTCCAAAGCACAGAAGTGTTTCATGCTTGGTTATTCTGAACGCTCTAAAGGCTACAAAGTATTCAATACTGAAATACAGATTGTGGAAGAATCTATTCATGTAAGATTTGATGATAAGCTTGGCTCTGAAAAGCCAAAGCAGTCTGAAAGTTCTGCAGATAGAGAAGTGATTCTCACAGACTCTGAAGGCTCAGAGGCAGAAAAGGCTAAAGAGAAGGAATCTGAAGCAACTCCAGATGCTATTCCCTTATCTTCTCAATTGGACAAGTTACACATTTCTGAAAGATCAAATGTCAGAGGATCCTCTTCCAGAATCAAGGTATCTCACCCAGAAGATGTGATTATTGGAAAGAAAGATGATCCAATCAGGACAAGATACTATCTCAGAAAATCTGAATCTTCATTGTTTGGCTTAGTGTCAATAATTGAACCAACATCTGTGGATGAGGCTCTGAAAGATAATGAATGGATTATTGCCATGCAAGAAGAGCTAAATCAATTCACCAGAAATGAAGTTTGGGATCTGGTTCCTAGACCTAAAGGATTCAACATTATTGGAACAAAATGGGTCTTCAGGAATAAGTTGAATGAAAAGGGAGAAGTTGAAAGGAATAAGGCAAGGTTGGTTGCTCAAGGTTACAGTCAGCAAGAAGGAATTGACTATACAGAGACTTATGCTCCTGTTGCCAGGTTAGAGTCTATACGTTTACTTATTTCTTTTGCTGCACAAAATAACATCACTTTATATCAGATGGATGTTAAAAGTGCCTTTCTTAATGGTATTATAGAAGAGGAAGTATATGTCCACCAACCTCCTGGTTTTGAAAGTGAAAACTCTCCAGATCATGTTTTTAAACTAAAGAAATCTCTTTATGGTTTAAAATAATCTCCCAGAGCTTGGTATGAGAGGTTGAGCAATTTCCTTCTGGAGAAAAATTTTATCAGAGGAAAAGTGGATACAACTTTATTCTGTAAAACTCTTAAGAAAGATATGTTGATTTTTCAAATATATGTAGATGATATTATTTTTGGATCAATAAATATTATGCTTGGAAAGGAGTTTGGTAAATGTATACAGGCATAGTTTGATATGAGCATGATGGGAGAATTGAGATTCTTTTTGAGAATCCAAGTCAACCAGACTCCAGAGTGCACCTACATACATCAGACCAAATATGTTAAAGAGCTTCTGAAGAAGTTCAACATGGTTGATAGTAAGATGGAAAAGACTCCAATGCACCCTACAAGCACTCTTGGTAAGGAAGAGGTAAGTAAGAAGGTAGATCAGAAACTCTACAGAGGTATGATAGGATCTCTTCTATACTTGACTGCTTCTAGACCTGATATTCTGTTTAGTGTCTGCTTATGTGCAAGATTCCAATCAGATCCTAGAGAATCACACTTAACAGTTGTTAAGAGGATTCTAAGGTATCTGAAAGGTACTACTAACATGGGTCTATGTTACAGAAGATCTGATGAATTTTCATTAGTTGGATTTTGTGATGCTGATTATGCTGGAGACAGAGTTGAACGTAAAAGCACTTCTAGAAGCTGTCAGTTTCTTGGAAGTCATCTGATCTCATGGTACAGCAAGAAGCAACCCACTATTACACTATCAACTACAGAGGCAGAATACATTGCTGCTGCTGGATGTTGTACGCAGATGCTCTGGATGAAGAGTTAGCTAGAAGACTATCAAATCTATGAGAGTAATCTTTCTATCTTCTGTGATAATACTTCTGCTATATGTTTGTCAAAAAATCCAATCTTACACTCTAAGGCTAAAAATATAGAAATTAAACATCACTTCATCAGAGACTATGTTCAGAAGGGTGTAATAAATCTAGCTTTTGTTGATACAGATCATCAATGGGCTGATATTTTCACAAAACCCCTTGGTGAAGATAGGTTTAAGTTCATTCTGAAAAATATATGTATGGATTTTTGTCCAGAGTAATATTTATCAGAGGCAACTTATCAGATGCAAAATGTTTAAATATCTGAAGTATATCATCTGATTATTTGTTCATTTATCTTTGATTGATTTATTTGTGTGAAACTCTGAACTAACAAACTCAGAAGATCTGAACGTTGGAAACATTTCATTTCTTGAGAGACATCAGATGCACATGCAAGTAAACACGTGTCACTCAAAATCTGAAAAGATGGAGTGCTCTACTGAATTGACGTTTGAGGTATTGCTTTGAAAATCTCATTTTTCTTGGATTTCCCCCCATTTGTCATATCTTTAAATTGAAATGATTATTTTCATTAAATGCTGTGTAAACGTGCGTACGTGTCTATTGATGTGCCCAATGTCTGATTTTTGGGTTTCTATAAATACCACCTATCACACCATTTTCACACTTTTCACACTCACTACACTTATGCGTTTTTGCTCTCTCTTCAACCTCTACCAAAACCCTAAACCCAAATCAAGATCTTCATCTTCATCAATGGCTTCTTCATCAAAAGCTGCTGAAATCTCCAACAACAATATAATGTACAAGGAACCAGTACGCACTCTATTTACTCCAGTTGTGGATCTAGAGGTTCTGTATGAGAGTTTCATTGATCTTGAATCAATAAAAGAAAATGGGTTTGACCTAACAACTGCCATTAAAGCTCAAGGCTGGGAGAAGTATTTTGAGAGACTGATGGGTCATGTGTGTAACGCCCCGATTCCGATTTCCTTTATTTTGAGTCCTTTTAATTTAATTGATTGAATTATTATTTTTAAATATAAGATTTATGTGTTTAATATGTTATGTGTACATATTATGCTATTTTCTCTTTTTACCGATTTTGAGTGTTTCGGGTAAAAATAGGTTGGAGGGTATTTTGGGCATTAGTGTTTATGCTAAGTGGATATTTTTGTGGGAATTGATTAATTAGTGTGTGGAAAGAATTTGAGAGGAAAGAAATAGAAATATGAGATGAGAGAGGAAAAGAAAAGAATATAGTAACATAGAAAGAAAAACAAGAGAAAGAAAGAGGAGAAGAGAAAGTGGAGAGAAAAGAAGAGGAAAACCTAGAACTTCAAGAAATCATCACCAAAGCTTTCGATTGATCGGGTAAGGGTGTGAAACTTTATTATTCTATCAATGTGTATAATCATGTATGATTTTGTTGGATTGTTTTGGATTGTTGGTAGTTTTTCTACACTTTCCATTTTAGGTTGAATTTGGTTTAATCGAAAGGAATCGTTGTTTAATGGTTAGAATTGTGATTAGATGATGTAGGTTAGACGATATATGTTAGACTAAGGCTACTGGAACAACTTTGGATTTAATCGGGTGATTTTGGTGAGTTTGGAGGTGCTAGAGCAGAACTGAACGTTGCTGTTCGCAGGCGACTCGCTAGCAGCTCGCTAGGCGAGCACGCAGCGAACGACTTGCTAGCAGCTCGCTAGGCGAGCGTGCAGCGAACGGTCCCAGACTTGGGACAGTGAGATCCTGATGTCCCTCGCTGGCTACGCAGGGAGTAGCGAGGAGCTCGCTGGAGGTTCGCTGTGGCGAACGGGGTAGCGAACGAGGTCTGTAGCCTCTGTTCTTGCTCGCTAGCAGTTCGCTAGGCGAGGGGGTAGTGAACGCTCGCTAGCAGCTCGCTAGGCAAGCGTGTAGCGAACGTAGCAAGATGAATTTTCCCTGTTGCGTGGTGCTGTCGTGGCTTGGGGTTTCGGTTGTGGTCGACCCTTCTTTGATTTAATAGCTTATATGCTGGTTTGTGATGTGTTGTGGGTAGCCGTATGGCGTGAATCCTAGATTATGAATTGTGGCCGTTTGGGAAATGGTGTGCAATGTTTAGCTTGATTAAAAATCTATGATGTTTGTATGAATATATGCGATGAATGTGTAGAATGCATGAGTATGTTTGTAAACATGTGTGCATTTCAAGAGTGTCATGAGTCATGTTGCATGTGAAGCATCATGGTATGCATTCTTGTGTCGATTGATTCCTCGGTGAATCTGCAGAACCTCGTGTGCCCTTGTGGGGTGTGAGCGATGGTTAATTATTGATTCCTCGGTGAATCTGCAGAACCTCGTGTGCCCTTGTGGGGTGTGAGCGATGGTTAATTATTGATCCCTCGGTGGATTTGCAGAACCTCGTATGTTACGATGGTTATTTTGATTCCGCGTAGAATCTGCAGAACCTCGTGTGCCCATGTGGGGTGTGAGCGATGATTATTTGGTTCTTCAATTGAACCTGCTGAAATGAGTCGGTACCGCATTTGCATCTGCATAGAGTCGTGTGTCGGTCTCTTGAGTTGCATGTTGACATCTTGCATGGTGTATGGTGAATAAACATAATTGTAAATGTTTATATGAATTGTTGATGATTGGCATGATTCGTATGCTTGAAGACACATGTATGTGTGAATATATGTATATGTATGTTTTGTGTGTCTACGATCTGATATAAACATTGTTGACGCATATTGTATATGCATGGTGTTCTATTTGTAAATGGATAACGTGAATACATTGCGATGTACGGTATGACGAGGTGAGTTGCGGTGAGAATGCGAAAGATGTATATTGGATATTATGTATATATATGTTTATATGCATTGTTTTTATGATATCGTTTCTCACCCTTCTGTGGGTTCTTTTAATGCTCTATGAGGCATTGCAGATTAGATTGCTGGAGGTATTTTTGTGAAGCGTGGCTTCTTCCCTTTTTGGTCGGTCGGCTCTGATATGTAGCACCGGGTAGATAGGATTTATTTTGATTCTTTTGTGATACATCTGAGTATGTATCTGCTGTTGATATGTTTTGTAAAACATGATGAATGATAACTGTATATGTGAATACATGTTTGGTGAATTATGAAATATTTGGATATTTCCGCCTTTGTTCTAAATATTTCTTGTGGGTGTTATCCCGTTGTTGCATATCTGTTGAGCAGGTGTTGTATGTGTTGAAATTTTTGCGATAATGTGATATTTCCCTTTTATGCCATGTTACAAATGTACTCTGATGAAATTTTAAATTTATGCCTAAATGATCAATTGTATTATTTGGGGGCATAGAAAGGGGGTGTTACATTAAGTGGTATCAGAGCCAGTGTTGAGTCAGTTGTATCGGTCTCGCTGTTTTGTTGGTTGAACGGTTGTTTGACCTTGTTGTTATTTTTGGGAATAATCAGAATATGGCTGGTCGTAATGACAACGCTATGGCTCCGGCATTGGAGGCTATGGCTCGAGCGGTGCAGGGCGCGCCGAATGTGAATGCTAACGATGAGTTTAGAAAGAATCAGCCGCCGGTGTTCAAAGGAAGGTTTGATCCGGACGGTGCTCAGATTTGGCTGAAGGAAGTCGAGAGGATCTTCAGAGTTATGAATTGTGCTGAGAGGAACAAGGTGAGACTTGGATCTCACATGCTGAGAGAAGAAGCCGATGACTGGTGGGTCGGCATAAGACAAATTCTTGAAGTTGATGATGAGGAAATAACTTGGGATTTGTTCCGCACTGAATTTTTGAGGAAGTATTATCCAGAGAGTGTGAAGGGAAAAAAGGAAATGGAGTTTCTAGAATTGAAACAAGGGAACATGTCTGTGGTTGACTACACGGCTAAGTTTACGGAGTTGGTGAAATTCCATCCTCACTATGATGCGGTGACGGCGGAATTTTCCAAGTGCACTAAGTACGAGAACGGCTTGCGCCCGGAGATCAAGCAAGCTGTGGGATATCAGAGGATTCGAAGATTTTCGGACTTAACCGAATGCTGTAGAATTTTCGAAGAGGATAGTAGGGCTCGTTCTACTCACTATAAGAGTTTGAATGAGAGGCGAGGGAAGCAACCAGTAAGGAGTGGGCCTTATGTGACGCCTGCTGATAAAGGCAAGCATAGGGAACACTTTGTCTAGAAATCCGGAGGAGGAAGTTCTGGTCCCATTAAGTGCTATAGGTGCGGCGAAGAGGGGCACAAATCTTTTGAGTGTAAGAAGGCTGGGGAAAAGTGTGCTAACTGTGGTGGTCTCGGTCATGCTACAACTGAATGTAGAAGGAATGTGATTAAGTGTTTTAACTGTGGGGAGGTTGGTCATATTAGTACGAAGTGTACTAAGGCAAAGCAAGCTCCGTCAAGCGGGAAGGTATTTGCATTAGCGGGTGCAGACACTACTAATGCGGATCGGTTGATTAAAGGTACATGCTTTATTAATAATATGCCTTTAGTTGCTATTATCGATACCGGAGCGACTCATTCGTTTATTTCTTTCGAGTGCGCTAAGCGTTTGGATTTGTGTTTTTCTTCTTGTGGTGGTGATATGGTTATTGAGACGCCCGCTTCGGGGTTGGTAACTACGTCTTCGGTATGTTTGAGTTGTCCCTTGACCATGTATGGTAAGGACTTTATTATGGACTTGGTGTGTTTGCCATTAGAAGGATTAGATGTGATTTTGGGTATGAATTGGTTGCAGTACAATAGAGTTCGTATTGATTGTTATCACAAGTTGGTGAGGTTTCCATCTTTGGGAGATGAGGAGGAAGAGAGTTTTCTACCCACTAAAGAGTTGAAGAAACTTTTGGCGGATGAAGCTCAAGTGTTCTGTTTGTTTGCGTCGCTGTCGGTAGAGAATAAGGTTGAATTGGATTTGGTTCCAGTGGTATGTGACTTTCCAGAAGTATTTCCGGAGGACATTACGGATGTACCGCCGGAAAGGGAAGTTGAGTTTTCGATTGATCTAGTTCCCGGTACTAGACCGATTTCGATGGCACCGTATCGTATGTCAGCATCGGAGTTGGTAGAGTTGAAGAGACAATTGAATGATTTATTGGAAAAGAGATTTGTTAGGCCGAGTGTTTCTCCTTGGGGTGCACCGGCATTGTTGGTAAGGAAGAAAGATGGGAGCATGCGGTTGTGTATTGATTATCGGCAGTTGAACAAGGTGACTATTAAGAATAAGTATCCGCTTCCTAGAATTGATGATTTGATGGACCAATTGGTTAGTGCCCGTGTTTTTAGTAAGATTGATTTGAGGTCAGGTTATCACCAAATTCGTGTTAAAGGAGAAGATATTCAAAAGACGGCTTTTAGGATACGGTATGGTCATTATGAATTTTCTGTGATGCCATTCGGAGTTTCTAATGCGCCGGGTGTGTTTATGGAATATATGAATCGTATCTTTCATGAGCAGTTGGATCGTTTCGTAGTTGTGTTTATTGACGACATTTTGATTTACTCTAAGTCCCAAGAAGAGCACGGAGAGCATTTGCGGGTTGTGTTGCAAGTTTTGAAGGAGAAGCAATTGTATGCTAAGTTATCCAAGTGCGAGTTTTGGTTATCGGAAGTGAGTTTTCTTGGGCATGTTATTTCTGGTAATGGTATTTGTGTTGATCCGTCCAAGATTGATGCGGTGATGCAATGGGAGGCTCCTAAGTCGGTTACGGAGATCTGAAGCTTTTTGGGCTTGGCCGGTTATTATCGGAGGTTTATTGAGGGATTTTCGAAGTTGGCACTTCCGTTGACTCAGTTGACTTGTAAGGGAAAGACTTTTGTTTGGGACATTAATTGTGAGAAGAGTTTTGTTGAACTTAAGAGACGGTTGACAACGATGTCGGTTTTGATTTTGCCAAATCCGACGGAATCATTTGTGGTTTATTGTGATGCTTCTTTGTCCGGTTTGGGTGGTGTTTTGATGCAAGACGGTAAAGTTGTGGCTTATGCTTCAAGGCAATTGAGAGTGCATGAGAAGAATCATCCCACGCATGATTTGGAATTGGCGGTCGTGGTCTTTGTTTTGAAAATTTGGAGGCATTATCTCTATGGTGCGAGATTTGAAGTTTTTAGCGACCACAAGAGTTTGAAGTATTTATTTGAACAAAAGGAATTGAATATGAGGCAGAGGAGGTGGTTAGAGTTTTTGACGGATTATGACTTTGGTTTGAATTACCATCCGGATAAGGCAAATGTTGTAGCCGATGCTTTGAGCCGGAAGTTAGTGCATATGTCTACATTGATGGTAAGAGAATGGGAACTTTTGGAGAGTTTTAGAGATTTGAGTTTGGTTTGTGAAATGACGCCGAGAAGTGTGAAACTTGGTATGTTGTATGTTACGAATGATTTTCTAGCTACCGTTCGTGAAAAGCAAAAGTTGGATTTGAAATTTGTGGATTTGAGGATGAATGAGAATGAGGATTTTAAAGTTGATAATTTTGGAGTTTTGAAATTCCGTGGTCGTATTTGTATTCCCGACGATGTGGATTTGAGAAAGATGATATTGGAGGAAGGACACCGGAGTAAATTGAGTATTCATCCGGGTGCGAATAAGATGTATCAAGATTTGAAGAAAATCTTTTGGTGGTCCGGATTGAAGAGGGATGTAGCTCGGTTTGTGTATTCATGTTTGACTTGCCAGAAGTCTAAGGTGGAACATCAGAAGCCTAGCGGTTTGATGCAACCGTTGGATATTCCGGAATGGAAATGGGATAGTATATCAATGGATTTTGTTACGGGTTTACCAAATACGCAAAGAGGTCACAATGCTATTTGGGTGATTGTGGATAGGCTTACTAAATCTACTCACTTTATTCCGATTGATAATAGTTATCCTTTGGAAAAGTTAGTCGAGATTTATGTTCGGGTGATTGTGAAGTTGCATGGAGTTCCTAAGAGTATTGTGTCGGATAGAGATCCTAGATTTACTTCGAAATTTTGTGAAGGTTTTCAAAAGTCTTTAGGTTCTAAGTTGAGATTGAGTTCGACGTATCATCCGCAGACGGATGGCCAAACTGAGAGGACGATTCAATCGTTGGAGGACTTGTTGCGTGCTTGTGTGCTCGAGTAAGGTGGTGTTTGGGATAGCTTTCTGGCATTGATCGAGTTCACTTACAACAACAGTTTTCATGCAAGTATTGGTATGGCACCCTTTGAGGCTTTGTATGGTCGGAGATGTCGAACACCTTTGTGTTGGCATGAAACCGGAGAGAGACCGATAGTTGGACCGGAGATGGTACAACAAACGACGGAGAAGATGAAGTTTATTCGGGAGAAGATGAAAGCTTCTCAGAATAGGCAAAAGAGTTATCATGACAAGAGAAGGAAGGATCTTGAATTTCAAGAAGGTGACCATGTGTTTTTGAGAGTTACACCGGTTACGGGTGTGGTTCGTGCTTTGAAGTCGAAGAAGTTGACTTCTCGTTTTATTGGTCTGTATCAAATTATTGCACGAGTTGGTGCGGTGGCTTATCGTGTGGCGTTGCCTCCGAGTCTTTCGAATTTGCATGATGTGTTCCATGTTTCGCAACTTTGGAAGTATGTTCCAGATCCGTCACATGTGATTCCTATGGATGGGGTGGAGGTAAGAGATAATCTTACGGTTGAGGTTTTACCGGTTATGATTTTGGACCGCGAAGTTAAGAACCTAAGAGGCAAGGATATTTCGCTTGTAAAAGTAGCATGGGGAGGTGCTGCGGAAGGCAATATGACTTGGGAATTGGAGAGTAAGATGCGTGAGTCGCATCCTGAGCTGTTCGAATCAGGTAATATTTTCGAGGACGAAAATTCCTAAGTGGGGGAGAGTTGTAACGCCCCGATTCCGATTTCCTTTATTTTGAGTCCTTTTAATTTAATTGATTGAATTATTATTTTTAAATATAGGAATTATGTGTTTAATATGTTATGTGTACATATTATGCTATTTTCTCTTTTTACCGATTTTGAGTGTTTCGGGTAAAAATAGGTTGGAGGGTATTTTCGGCATTAGTGTTTATGCTAAGTCGATATTTTTGTGAGAATTGATTAATTAGTGTGTGGAAAGAATTTGAGAGGAAAGAAATAGAAATATGAGATGAGAGAGGAAAAGAAAACAATATAGTAACATAGAAAGAAAAACAAGAGAAAGAAAGAGGAGAAGAGAAAGTGGAGAGAAAAGAAGAGGAAAACCTAGAACTTCAAGAAATCATCACCAAAGCTTTCGATTCATCGGGTAAGGGTGTGAAACTTTATTATTCTATCAATGTGTATAATCATGTATGATTTTGTTGGATTGTTTTGGATTGTTGGTAGTTTTTCTACACTTTCCATTTTAGGTTGAATTTGGTTTAATCGAAAGGAATCGTTGTTTAACGGTTAGAATCGTGATTAGATGATGTAGGTTAGACGATATATGTTAGACTAAGGCTACTGGAACAACTTTGGATTTAATCGGGTGATTTTGGTGAGTTTGGAGGTGCTAGAGCAGAACTGAATGTTGCTGTTCGCAGGCGACTTGCTAGCAGCTCGCTAGGCGAGCACGCAGCGAACGACTCGCTAGCAGCTCGCTAGGCGAGTGTGCAGCGAATGGTCCCAGACTTGGGACAGTGAGATCCTGATGTCCCTCGCTGGCTGCGTAGGGAGTAGCGAGGAGCTCGCTGGAGGTTCGCTGTGGCGAACGGGGTAGCGAACGAGGTTTGTAGTCTCTGTTCTTGCTCGCTAGCAGTTCGCTAGGCGAGGGGGTAGTGAACGCTCGCTAGCAGCTCGCTAGGCAAGCGTGTAGCGAACGTAGCAAGATGAATTTTCCCTGTTGCGTGGTGCTGTCGTGGCTTGGGGTTTCGGTTGCGATCGACCCTTCTTTGATTTAATAGCTTATATGCTGGTTTGTGATGTGTTGTGGGTAGCCGTATGGCGTGAATCCTAGATTATGAATTGTGGCCGTTTGGGCAATGGTGTGCAATGTTTAGCTTGATTAAAAATCTATGATGTTTGTATGAATATATGCGATGAATGTGTAGAATGCATGAGTATGTTTGTAAACATGTGTGCATTTCAAGAGTGTCATGAGTCATGTTGCATGTGAAGCATCATGGTATGCATTCTTGTGTCGATTGATTCCTCGGTGAATCTGCAGAACCTCGTGTGCCCTTGTGGGGTGTGAGCGATGGTTAATTATTGATTCCTCGGTGAATCTGCAGAGCCTCGTGTGCCCTTATGGGGTGTGAGCGATGGTTAATTATTGATCCCCCGGTGGATTTGCAGAACCTCGTATGTTACGATGGTTATTTTGATTCCGCGTAGAATCTGCAGAACCTCGTGTGCCCATGTGGGGTGTGAGCGATGGTTATTTGGTTCTTCAATTGAACCTGCTGAAATGAGTCGGTACCGCATTTGCATCTGCATAGAGTCGTGTGTCGGTCTCTATGAGTTGCATGTTGACATCTTGCATGGTGTATGGTGAATAAACATAATTGTAAATGTTTATATGAATTGTTGATGATTGGCATGATTGGTATGCTTGAAGACACATGTATGTGTGAATATATGTATATGTATGTTTTGTGTGTCTACGATCTGATATAAACATTGTTGACGCATATTGTATATGCATGGTGTTCTATTTGTAAATAGATAACGTGAATACATTGCGATGTACGGTATGACGAGGTGAGTTGCGGTGAGAATGCGAAAGACGTATATTGGATATTATGTATATATATGTTTATATGCATTGTTTTTATGATATCGTTTCTCACCCTTCTGTGGTTTCTTTTAATGCTCTATGAGGCATTGCAGATTAGATTGTTGGAGGTATTTTTGTGAAGCGTGGCTTCTTCCCTTTTTGGTCGGTCGGCTCTGATATGTAGCACCGGGTAGATAGGATTTATTTTGATTCTTTTGTGATACATCTGAGTATGTATCTGCTGTTGATATGTTTTGTAAAACATGATGAATGATAACTGTATATGTGAATACATGTTTGGTGAATTATGAAATATTTGGATATTTCCGCCTTTGTTCTAAATATTTCTTGTGGGTGTTATCCCGTTGTTGCATATCTGTTGAGCAGGTGTTGTATGCGTTGGAATTTTTGTGATAATGTGATATTTCCCTTTTATGCCATGTTACAAATGTACTCTGATGAAATTTTAAATTTATGCCTAAATGATTAATTGTATTATTTGGGGGCATAGAAAGGGGGTGTTACACTGTGTACCCAACCCTTGTGAAGGAGTTCTGGATTCACGCTAATGCTGGTCCTAAGTTTATTCACTCATCTGTCCTTGGGAAGGAAATAGTGATCACTGAGACACTGATCAGGCAACTGTTTAGTTATAAAGAATCTGATGGTGTTACAAACCTAGCCTCTGCACGTATTGATTTGGCTAAGGTGTATGAAGAGATTACTATATCTGGAACACCAACAAGCAAGGTTAAAGATCTGAAACCTATCTATAGGATCTGGGCGAAGATATTTATGAGTACAATCTTTCACAGAAAGTCCTCCAACTCACCAGACTATGTGAGTACAGAGCATCTGTACTTCATGTACTGCATCAGCAAGAATATTAAGGTGGATCTGCCCTATCTAATTTTCAGTCATCTTCTGACTCATGTCAAAGAGACTAGAGAAGAGGTCAGAGCTAAAGCTGGGAAAGTTAGAACTTGGATACCTCTAGGAAGACTTATCTCAAACATCCTTACAGAGAATCAGTTGGTGAAGCATCTGACAGATGCAAACACAACAGAGGATCTGTCATACATCATTGGATCTGAGATAAACGGACTTACTCTGAAAAGAATGAAGATCATTTCAGAGCTGAATGGTAAACTAAGGAAGATAAACTCTGAGGAGGTCAATGGCAGAAGGATACCAGTAGAAGATTTTCCAATGTTCAGCGCAGATGAACCAAAAGGTATTGTCTGGGCTTACATTGCAGATTGTCTGAAGAATGGAATTCCTCTACCTGCTAACCTTGTTCAGAAACAAGGAGAAGAATTGCCCAATCAGATGAAGGAAAGGCATAGTAAGAGAAAAGCTGAAGAAGGATCTGTTCAGAAGAAAAGGAAAGAATCTGAAGTTCCAAGGAAGAAGAAGAAAGGAGTAAAGAAAGTCATAATCAATTCTAGAGATGCTACTCTGGAAGAGATAAGAGACACTATTCATTAGGTATTAACATCTGATCCTACACCTGTTGTTCATTCACCCCTTCCATCACCTCAACTTAGACATAGAACTTCTAAACCCCAATCATCTGCAAACCTTTCATCTGAACCACCTTCATCTCCCCCAGTACATTCACAACCATCTTCTGTACCAACAACCTCTGTCCCCAAACCTCATACTACATCTGAACCACCTCAACCTACTTCACCAGTAACTCCACAACCAGATATTCCACAACCAAACCAACCAGAGACTGTTCAATCTGAACACTCTGCACAACCAGATCTATCAGAAGATCCAAATCTTTCTGAAGATATTATGGATATCCAACCCCTGAATCAATCCATTAACATTTCTTCAACATCTGTTCACTCAGAAGAATCTTCTGATTGTGAATCATCTGACTCATCTGAATCATCTGATTTTGAACCAGAGTCTCTCAAACAACCTCGTTCTGACATTGCTATGAAGGAACATGTTCACATTTCTATGTTTCAAACTTCATCATCTGAAACCCAAACCATCCCTTAACCATCTGAAACCCATCCATCTGAAACCCAAACCATTCCTCAACCTACTGAACTCCCTCAGTCTGACACCCAAACATCTCAACCAACACCACCTCAACCACAACCATCTGAACCTACACCATCTGAACCTACTCCTGTTAACACTCCTAATCCTAAACCCTCTGAACAGTCAGATCTAGGATCATGTGTTAATGCTATGTTTGAAATATTCAAGAAGGAGATAGATTCTGAGTATGCTCATGTTAAGGAAGTGTGCATGTCAAGTGTGGATCCGGTTGTTTCAAATGCTGCTTGGAAACGTTTCATCTGGATGTTCAACAAGGCTGCTTTAAAAGTTAGAGCTAAATGTTCTAAGCTTGCAAAGACTCAGTTTGCAGAGTTGATCAAGATAACTCTGATGAACATTCCTCCTCCTCCTCCTGTGTTGCTTCTGGAAGCTGCTCCTCCAGAGGCTCCTGCATCTGAAGTGGTTGAACAAGCTTCTGAAGAGAACCAGTCTGATAAGAACACTGCTGCTACTGCATCTGCTTCTTCTTCATCTGTGGTCACAAAGCTTGTGAATGATGTCAAGGAAATAAAAGATTGGATGGTAAAGCAAGAGAAGACAACTGATGAGATCAAGATCTGGATGTCTAAGCAAGAAGAGTCAACTACCAAAATGACAGAGCTTCTGACCCTTATTGCCTCACGTCAGACTTAGTTTTATTTGATGTTGCACATGTTATTGCTTCTATTGTTTTGTTATGCTTTTTGGCATCTATCTGTTTAATTGTGAACTCTGATCTGTTTAAATGCAAGTTGATGTTTTTGTTTCTATTTTTTTCTTCTGTATCTTTATGTCTTTAAAAATCTTTTTGATTATGACAAAAAGGGGGAGAAAAAGAGAATCTGATTGTTCAACCTATAAGAAATTACTAAAAATGAAATTCAGACATTTTAGTAACTTACTTTGAATTTAAGTCTTTCAGATTACACTGATATATCTGACATAATTCATTGAAGTTACCCTGAGACTTTTCCAACCAGAACCTGATCTTCAAAGCAAATCTGAGTATTCAATCAACTCTGATATCTTACTCTGATACCTTTACTCTGAAAGATAATTCAAGCAAGATGATAACCAGGCGCTCTGACTGAAGGAAGTCATAATTATCTGGCATCAAGATTTGATTCTGAAAGTCAAACCTCTTGCATCAGGCTCTGAATCTGAAATATACTCAATCAAAAAGGGAAGTGTTTTCTTCTATTAGAGTATTCATTTCAGGGGGAGATTGTTAATCTCAGGGGGAGTTATAATTCATCCTTTTTATTGAACAAAACTTCTCATATTTTGTCATCATCAAAAAGGGGGAGATTGTAAGAACACAGATTGTTTCTTCAGTAATATCTCTATGTTTTGATGATAACACTTATGAATTTTGTATTCAAGAATTATATACCCTAAATTTGTTCTAGACTGTTTGCTACAGGTACTAAAGAAAATATTTTTAAAGAGCAAATTTGGATCTGAACAATGATATTATGAAAGGCTTCAAAGGTTCAAGAGCATCTTAAAGGAAGATCTGAACGCTGCCTCCAGAAGAATCTGAGTGCTGTCTATTGAAGATTCTAACGCAGAAGCCTCTAAAGAATAGAAGACTCTGAGAGTTCAGAAGCTTAGTCATCAGAAGACTCTGAAGATACTGCGCTGCATAGTATTGAGAATCTGATATAGAAGACTCTGCTCTGACAGAACTACACGCTCAAGCACACAAGCTGCATATACTCTGATTCAGCATAATCTGAAGAACATCCCAAGACTCTGAAGATCCAGAAGATTTCTACTCTGGAGATTCTGAAGATCCAGACTCTGATGTTGATAGCTGAACTTACTTAGTGAAGAAAATTTGAATATGTCCGTTGGAGTATCTCAACAACTCTTTCCTCTTCTATGCTAGACACAGGAACACAGACAAAAAGGTTTTATCTGTGCATTCCATTCTAAGGAAAATTTATGCAACGTGAAGACAAAAGGCACCAGGCTTTTTCAGCACAGTCTCCAACGTTGAGAAGACTTCATGGATCTAAGTGCCTATATAAAGAAGTCTACTTCATCTTCTTCAAGTGATAAACCTCTTGAAAAATCACTGATCAAAGAAAATCTCTCAAAGCTCTTATACTCTATTTTGCTGTAACATTGTTCTTAAACTTAAGAGAAATATCACAGTTGTGATAATAGCTTTTTAGAAGCATTCTTACTCTTGTAATAGTTTTACATTGATTGTAAAAGGTTTCCTTAAGAGGATCCAGTTGGGATCAGTAGCTCTTGAGAAGACTAAGAACAGTTGTTCTTAGGTGTTACTATTGTAATATGTTTGATTAAATAGTGGATTAAGTCCTTGACTGAGAAAGGCAAATCACTCTTGAGAGGGTGGACTGGAGTAGTTGAGTTCAACAAACCAGGATAAAAATAACTGTGTTTGAATCTTTAATTATTTGTCATACTTATTCAACCCCCCCCCCCCTTCTAAGTATTTTCTCACCTTCAGTATCATCTGACAAAATTCACTTAAGTAACTCTGAGATCCTCAAATCAAGATTTATTCAATCAGGCTCTAACTCTGAAAAGTTCATCCTAATCAAGCTCTGATTCTGAAAAGAATACTCATGCAAAAAGGGGAGCTTTCTATTCTTTCTTAGTATTCAATTCAGGGGGAGATTCATTATCTCAGGGGGAGTGATAGTTATTCCTTAGTGAACTAAATTTCCCATGTTTTTGTCATCATCAAAAAGGGGGAGATTGTTAGAACACAGATTGGTGTTTAATTATATCTCTATGTTTTGATGATAACACTAATATAATTTTGTATTAGGAATATATATACTCTAATTTTGTTGAAGTATTTTTGTTTCAGAATTTATTTTAAATACTCTGAAGGAAGCAAAAATGCATCTGAACGTTCCTACGCTTAGCATCTGAAGCATCAGAAGCATGTCATCAGAAGGTTCTGAGCGCTGCCAGAAGACTCTGAAGCAGAAGCATCAGAAGCTCTGAAGCGTAGCATAAAGACTTGTATGAAAAGCTTCAAGCAATGTTTATCAGAAGACTCTGAATGTACTGTTCACTGCAAGTACAGAAGATCTGATCTCAAGACTTTGCTTTGAATAATTTACACGCTGAAGCACAATTGGCTACAACACTCTGATCTTGCAAAACTCTGATTACATCAAAGGCTCTGATTATTCGAGACTTTGATGTGAGTAACTGTGAGAAAGAAGCTTGCTGGAGAAGATTACTTTTAAAGATATATTTGTTGGCAGTTCTCCCAACAACTCTTTCCTCTTCTATGATAGACACAAGACCACAGGCAAAAAGGATTTCTCTGAACATTCTATTCCTAGGAAAGGTCAAGTCAGAAGAAGACAAAAGACCACAGATACTTTGCAGAACACGGTCTCCCAAGTTGGCTACGTCTTGGATTTCTTTGGCTATAAAAGAAACACTTCACCAACATGTTCCAGTTGACAAAATTAACGATATTAACAACATATTGAACAATTATTCATACTCTCAAAGCTTTCATACGAATCTTAGTTCATTTGATTGAATAGTTTATTTCGTTCAAAAATATTAAGTGTAAATCACAGTTGTGATACAGCTTTCTTAGAAGCAATTTTAAACACTTGTATTATTTACATTTGATTGTAAAAGGTTCCTTAAGAAGACCAAGTTGTGGTCAGAATTTCTTAAGAAGGCTAAGGCAGTTGTTCTTAGTGTTTACACTGTAATCAGTTTGACTATAGTTGTCGTACCTCGAAAAATACGATCCTCGCGATGGACGCAGAAAATACGTTCGAACAGAGTCGCCACCGAACTTTATTCATTCCAAGGATGGAATAGGAAAATATCGATAAAACCTTTAAGAGGGATAAGAACATGGTCATCGCAACCAATATTCTAGGTTATGGAGTCGATTACATGAGGGGAAGGTATTACCCTCATGTCTGTTGTATTTAACGGGAACCTCTTGATTCGATTCGAGAGTAAAGTTATCTACGCTTGTTTGTTTTCTTCTAAGGTTTCTCCTAAAGGGGGAACGGGTGGTTTTTAGATAGGGTGCTCGCCAAGGATTGGGGCCCTTGTGCCTACGTATCTTCACTTGTAAGAAGTGGAAAATCAGAGCATTCGTAGTTCGTGGGACTATGGGAAAAAGAGGGGATTGTGCTCGCCAAGATTATCGCAATCTTGTGCCTACGTATTCTCATTGATAAATGAGAAATCAGAGCAGCCGTAGTTCGGCTAACTATGGTAAAAGGGTTTGGATTTGAACGAGTGTTTAGGTCGCATTCTAACTGCTAAACGTTGGCTTGTCTGCTCGCTAGGGGAGGCTGAAGCACTAGTTTGTTATGCGCGGAAGAAGGAACTAAACAATGTTCTTGATAAAAGGTGGGTATAGTTGAACGAGAGTTTGGGTCGCATTCTAACTGCTAAACATTGGCTTGTCTGCTTGCTAGGGGAGGCTGAAGCACGAGTTCATATGCGCGGAAGAAAAGGAATAAACAATGTTCTTTGGTAAAAGGTATGGGAACCTAAAGGTGGGAAAGAAAGAAAAGTGGAAAAGTGCTCGCTAGGATCATCGCAATCCTATGCCTACGTACTCTCAACAAATATGAGAGATCTAAGCAGCCGTAGTTCGGCCAACTACGGTAAAAGGTTTGTGTTTGGAATGAACGAGAGTTTAGGTTGCATTCTAACTGCTAAACGTTGGCTTGTCTGCTCACTAGGGGAGGCTGAAGCACGAGTTTATTATGCGCGAAAGAAAGGGCTAAACAATGTTCTTGGTAAAGTATTTAGGTTGGAGATCGCACGAGGGCGAGGAATTAGGTTTATCGTATTAGATGTTTTGGGTTTGGGAAAGAGAATGGATTTGAATAGGTTTAAGGTTTCGATCGCACGGGGGCGAGAAAAGAGTTGGAATGGTTGGATATTTTAAGGGAGAATGACGACTATTCAATAAACAAGACGTCAGTCTCGCAACCAATTAATCGGGGTATCATTGGAATGCTAGATCCCAACAACACATTTTTCATTCAATTAATTATGAAATTGTATTTGAATGGACAATGACGATATTTGTCCAAATAATTAGGGCATATATTTTATAGACGAAAGGTCGAGTAATCCACAACCTAAAGCGTACGCCCCAAGAGTGGTCACTCAAGAATTCAAGGAGTGCGAGACCCCAAGAACTCGATTCTTTCGTAATTTAATCAAGAAAATAGTTTGGATTCGATGTATGGTTTAGAAACAAACTGGGGTTTAGACTCGATCGCACGAAGGTGAGGAACGAGATTAGACGGGTTGAAAATTTGGGAGGAATGACGACTATTCGATAAGCGAGATGTCGGCCTCGTAACCAATTAGTCGGGATATCGTTGGAATGCTAGATCCCAACGATACCTTTTTCATTCTATTAATTATGAAATATGTCTGTTGGAC
The DNA here is from genome assembly GCA_963859935.3 of Lathyrus sativus. NCBI lineage: Eukaryota > Viridiplantae > Streptophyta > Magnoliopsida > Fabales > Fabaceae > Lathyrus > Lathyrus sativus. The sequence continues at coordinate 444,688,307 of OZ012739.1, read as the reverse complement.
AATGAAAGTACTCGTCCAAATAATTATGGGAAGTATTTTAGGAACGAAAGTTCGAATGACACATTATACAAGGCGTACGCCCCAATAGTAATCATTCTCGAATTCAAGGAATGCACGACTCCAAGAACTCAATTCTTTCGTGATTTAATTAAGAAAAAAAATAATTTGAATGAATTAGCGTACTCGGACTAGGCGCGCTAAGTATTCTAGAAATGTAAGATGTAAAGGATCACAACCCAAGGTGTGCACCTTAAGAACAATCCTTCGGAAATTCAAGGAAGGCGAGATCCAAGAACTCAATTGTTTTGAAATTTGTTTTAGGAAAATAGTTTAATTTAATTAAGAAAAATAGTTTTAATTTTCATATATAAAATAAATTAATCAATTGTAAAAGCTTTTGATTTAAGAAAAGTTTAATATTTTAGAAAAGTTTTAACTCAACTAATAAAATACAATTTTCCAATATTTAAAATATTATTTGATAATAATTGTGAAATATATTTTTTAAAAAGAAGGAATAATTAAAATTCCTTATAAAAAATATTTAATTAATGAAAATTATTTAAAAATATCTTTTAGAAATTTCAATTAAATTGAATGAAAAACATTTTGGAAACCGAAAGACGGAACAACCACAACTCAAGGGCGTACGCCTCGAGAGCAGTTGTCCAAGAACCCAAAGAGTGCTAGACCCCAAGAATCCACTCCTTTCAGTATTTAATTAAGAAAAAGATTTAAAAATATGAGTTTAATTTCAAAAAAAAAAAGTTTTTGTGAATGAATTATGATAAAACAGAGTTTTCAAGTAGTCATACATATTAACAAGCAATACCAACGAATAATTAAACCAAATAACAAATAGCCTTCAGGGTAACAACATCATAGGAGTTGATAATGAATTTTAATTTAACTTTAAGACACCAGCTCAGTATGTACAAACCCCACACGGTTATTAACAATCAAATGACAAAGAGATAAATTGGCTGCTATAGTTTATCCTCCATAAATTCTACTATAAAGTAGCTTGAGGAAGATGAACCTCAGAAGAAAGAAAAAGGTAAATTTGTTGCTTTAAAATCTAATAAATCTGCTAAAGCTTTGCAGGTTATTGAAGAAAGCTCTGAAGAATCTTCTTCTGAAGAAGAAGATGAATTATCCATGCTGTCCAGAAGGATCAACAGACTCTGGAAGCACAAGGGAAAGAAGTTCAACAACTTCAGAAAATCTGATCATAGAAAGGAATCTTCTGGGCACAGAAGATCTGGCAAGAAAGAAGTTGTGTGCTATGAGTGCAAAGAACCTGGGCATCACAAGAATGATTGCCCCAAACTTCAAAAAGAAAAACCCAAGAAGAAGTTTAACAAAAAGAAGAAGGTTCTGATGGCAACATGGGATGACTCAGATGAATCTGAATCATCTTCTGAATCAGAAGAAGAATGTGCCAATGTTGCACTGATGGCCAGCACAGAAGATCAGGAGGAAGGAACCTTAGGATATGAATCAGATTCTGAATCTGACGATGACGCTGAAGAGGTAATGGCTAAACTTACTAAAGAAGAACTGATAAAAGTCTTATCAGAAGTTCTGAAAAGTTATAACAATATCAAACTCAAATACAAGAAGCTGAAAAGCAGTCTTGAATCTGAGATTGATCTTCTGAAGACAGAACTTGTTGAGCAAAAAGAAATTAATCTGAAAATCAAAAATGACTTTGAAACAATTCAACAAGAATCTGAATCTGAGACTAAGTCATGTGAAAACATTTTAGAAAAATATGACTCTAGCTTTCAGAGATTCCTTACTAAGAGCATAGACAGAAGCAAGATGGCTTCTATGATCTATGGTGTTATTGGGAACAACAGAAGAGGTATTGGATATGAATCTTCATCTGGAAGTAATCCAAAATTTGTTGACAAACTTTTCATCAAGAAGACACCTTTGTACTCTCAATTTAAGTTTGGTCACTTAAATGACATTAAACACACAAGCTCTGAGAAGAATACTTATGTGTTTAAACCTAAGGTAAGTCAGAATAAACATTATGTTGAAAAACAGAAGTTTAGACAAATCTCCAGAACCACTAACCCTAAAGGACCCAAGAAGATCTGGGTACCTAAAAGTAAAATAATCCCTGTTGCAGATGTTCTTAGCAGCAAGGTCAGGACACCAATCATGGTACCTGGACTCTGGATGCTCACGACACATGACAGGAGAAAAGTCTATGTTCCAAAGCCTGGAACTTATATCTGGAGGTGATGTAAAGTTTGGAGGGAACCAGAAGGGCAAGATCATTGGATCTGGCACAATTGGAAATGGTAAACTTCCCTCTATTACTAATGTTTTACTTGTTGAATGGTTAAAGCATAACTTATTGTCCATAAGTCAATTAAGTGACAATGGTTATGATATTACTTTTAATCAAAAATGTTGTAAAGCTATTAGTCAAAAGGATGGCTCTATCCTATTTAGTGGTAAGAGAAAAAACAACATTTATAAAATAAATCTTTCAGAACTTAAATTTCAGAATGTTAAATGCCTCTTGTCTGTTAATGAAGAGCAATGGGTCTGGCACAGAAGATTGGGCCATATTAATATGAGACGTATATCTCAGATTAATAAACTTAATCTTATCAGAGGACTCCCTAATCTGAAGTTCACTTCAGATACTCTTTGTGAAGCATGCCAAAAAGGGAAGTTTTCAAAATCATCTTTTAAATCAAAAAATGTTGTTTCTACTTCCAGACCACTAGAATTACTTCATATTGATCTGTTTGGACCAGTGAAAACTGCATCCATCAGAGGCAAGAAGTATGGATTAGTCATTGTTGATGACTATAGTAGATGGACATGGGTAAAGTTCTTAAAACACAAGGATGAGTCACACTCTGTGTTCTTTGACTTCTGCAAGCAAGTCCAGAATGAAAAAGATTTCAAAATTATAAAAGTCAGAAGTGATCATGGTGGTGAATTTGAAAATAAATATTTTGAAAAATATTTTTCTGAAAATGGCATTGCTCATGATTTTTCCAGTCCTAGAACTCCACAACAGAATGGAGTTGTAGAGAGGAAAAACAGAACTCTGCAAGAAATGGCCAGAACCATGATCAATGAGACAAATTTGGCAAAACACTTTTGGGCAGAAGCAATCAACACAGCTTGTTACATTCAGAACAGAGTGTCTGTAAGACCTCTTTTGAAAAAGACTCCATATGAACTGTGGAAGAACAGAAAGCCCAACATTTCATATTTTCATCCTTTTGGATGTATTTGCTATATGTTAAATACTAAGGAAAATCTGAACAAGTTTGATTCCAAAGCACAGAAGTGTTTCATGCTTGGATATTCTGAACGCTCTAAAGGCTACAGAGTATACAACACTGAGACACAGATTGTGGAAGAATCTATTCATGTTAGATTTGATGATAAGCTTGGCTCTGAAAAGCCAAAGCAGTCTGAAAACTCTGCAGATAGAGAAGTAGTCTTCATTGACTCTGAAGTCCCAGAAGCAGACAAAGCTCAAGTGAAGGAACCAGATGCAATGCTAGACGCTACTCCTTTAACTTCTCAGATGAACAATCTAAACATTTCTGAAGAATCAATTATTAGAGGATCATCATCCAGAATTAAAGCTTCTCATCCAGAGGATGTCATTATTGGAAAGAAGGATGATCCCATCAGAACAAGATCCTTTCTAAGATCATCTGAAGCATCACTTTTTGGACTGGTGTCATAAATTGAACCATCTTCTGTAGATGAAACTCTGCAAGACAATGATTGGATTATTGCCATGCAAGAAGAGCTAAATCAATTCACCAGAAATGATGTATGGGATCTAGTTCAAAGACCACAAGGATTTAATATAATTGGTACAAAATGGGTCTTCAGAAATAAGCTAAATGAGAAAGGAGAAGTGGAAAGGAATAAGGCAAGGCTTGTAGCTCAAGGGTACAGTCAACAAGAAGGTATTGATTACACTGAGACATATGCTCCAGTGGCAAGGTTAGAATCTATACGCCTTCTTATTTCATTTGCTGCACAAAATAACATCACTCTGTATCAAATGGATGTTAAAAGTGCCTTTCTTAATGGTATTATAGAAGAAGAAGTTTATGTCCACCAACCTCCTGGTTTTGAAAATGAAAAATTTCCAGATCATGTTTTTAAACTAAAGAAATCTCTATATGGTTTAAAACAAGCTCCCAGAGCTTGGTATGAGAGATTGAGCAATTTTCTTCTGGAGAAAAATTTCATCAGAGGAAAAGTGGATACAACTTTATTCTGTAAAACTCTTAAGAAAGATCTGTTGATTTGTCAAATATATGTAGATGATATTATTTTTGGATCAACAAATATTATGCTTGGAAAGGAGTTTGCTAAATGTATGCAGGCAGAATTTGAAATGAGCATGATGGGAGAACTCAGATTCTTTCTAGGAATCCAAATCAATCAAACTCCAGAGTGCACTTACATACATCAGACCAAATATGTTAAAGAACTTCTGAAGAAATTTAACATGACTGATAGTAAGCTGGCAAAAACTCCCATGCATCCAACTAGCTCACTTGGCAAGGAAGAGGTATGTAAGAAAATAGACCAGAAGCTCTACAGAGGTATGATTGGTTCTCTTCTTTATCTAACTGCTTCTAGACCTGACATATTATTCAGTGTTTGCCTGTGCCAGATTCCAATCAGATCCTAGAGAATCACACTTGACAGCTGTCAAGAGGATTCTAAGGTATCTGAAAGGTACTTCTAATGTGGGTTTGTGTTATAGAAAATCTGATGATTTCAAATTAGTTGGATTTTGTAATGCTGACTACGCTGGAGACAGAGTGGAAAGAAAAATTACTTCTGGAAGTTGTCAATTTCTAGGAAGAAATCTAATCTCTTGGTACAGCAAGAAGCAACCCACAATTGCACTTTCAACCACAGAAGCAGAATACATTGTTGCTGCTGGATGTAGCACGCAGATGCTCTGGATGAAGAGTCAACTAGAAGATTATCAAATTTTTGAAAGTAACATTTCTATCTTTTGTGATAATACTTCTGCTATATGTTTGTCTAAGAATCCCGTTTTACACTCTAAGGCAAAACATATAGAAATTAAGCATCATTTCATCAGAGACTATGTTCAGAAGGGAATCATAAATTCAGCCTTTGTTGATACAGATCATCAATGGGCAGATATTTTTACAAAACCCCTTGTTGAAGATAGATTTAAATTTATTCTGAAAAATATTGGTATGGATTTTTGTCCAGAATGATATTTATCAGAAGCAAATTTTTACAAATGCAAAAATGCCTAATGCTCTGAAGTAATTCTTCTGATTGCTTATTATTAATTTGGTTTTGTGAAACTCTGAACTAACAATCCTTAGAGGATCTGAACGTTGGCTAACATTTCATTTCTCAAGAGAATTCAGAACACATGCAAGCAAACACGTGTCACACCAAATCTGCAAAGGTGGCGTGTACATTACTGAAGAGACGTTTGAGGTGGAGTTTGAATAGTGAAAATCTTGATTTTCCCCCCAATTTTTCAGAAGAAATAAATGTTTGAAATGATTATTATTCTTTGCATTTAATGCTTACTCAAACGTGCAAAAAATTCTGACTGATGGTATGCCTAAATGTTTTAGTATAAATACTTGACCTATCTTCACTTTCACACTTTTCACAATCTCAGAAAATTTATGCACTTTCATCTTCTCTTTTCTCTGCATAAAAACCCTAAGCGTGTGACAAAACAATCTTCAATGGCAACTTCATCTTCAACAGCTGCTCAATTCTAATCTTCAATGGCTGCAGTTACTTCTGCAAACATGGGTGTTGCTCCTTATTCTCCTCCCAAAAGAACTCTTCTAACTCCTGTTGAAAAGTTGGAAGTTTTGTGTGAATCAATGGTAGAATTTGATTCACTTGCAGAAAATGGCTTTGAGTTTCGTTCTATCATTGGTGCTCAAGGATGGGTAAAGTACTTTGATAGACTCTTTGGACCAGTTTATCCCCTCCTTGTGAAAGAGTTCTGGATCCATGCCTCAGTTTACCCTAAGTTCATCATATCTTCTGTACTGGGAAAAGAAATCATTATAACAGAAGATCTGATCAGAAAGTTAATTGGATATGAAGAAACAGATGGTGTTTCCCACCTGCCAGCTGGGCGTGTGGATATGGATGAGGTGTATGAAGAAGTAATGACTATTGGTCAAGCTTCTAACAAATTCAAGGATCCGAAGCCTGACTACAAGATCTGGGCTAAGATCTTCATGGGATGCATTCATCATAGGAAGTCAACAAACTCTCCAGACTATGTCAATAATGAACAACTTTATTTCATGTATTGCCTCAGTCAGAGCACCAAGGTAGATCTTCCATATATTCTTTTTATGCATCTGTGGAACCATATAAATGCATCTAGAGAGTATGTGAAAGAAAAAGGACAGAAGATCAGAACCTGGATCCCCTTTGGAAGGTTGATCTCAGATCTTCTAACTGAAAATGGATTGGTCACTGCTCTGTACGCTGCTGGAGTTACAGAGGAACTGGAATTCATAATGGGAAAGCCTCTGAATGCCAAAAGTCTTCAAAGACTCAAAATAGTTTATGAACTCACAACAGCGCCCAAGAAGCTGAATATGTCTGAACTGAGTAAGAAGAGGATTCCTGTAGATGACTTTCCATTATTCTTTGCTGAAGAGCCAAGACACATTGTTGTGATGTACATTGATGAATGTAAGAAGGAAGGAAAACCTGTTCCTGCAAACGTAATACAGCTAGCAAGACAACCTCTACCTGATGTAGAAGAAGAAGAAGAAGAAGAAGAAGAAGCACAACTACAGAGAAAAAGGACTCAGCCAGAAGCAGAAGCTGCACCTGCTCAGAAGAAGTTCAAGATTGCTGAGAAGCCACAGAAGCTCTTGAAGAGAAAAGAATCTGGAGACACTTCTTTTGTACCAGCCAAGAGGATCAAGATAAAAGGTACTAAATCTTCTGTATCTTCTGCAAATACAATTTCTTTAAATGATTCTAATATTAAGTCTGTTCCAAAACCACCCTCAACACAAACTACTTCTGTTACTGCTCCAAGTTCTAAATCACCACAAAAACAAGCACCTGTTCCAACACCAACACCAACAAAAACAATTCCAACACCAAAAGTCTCTGTACCACAATCATCTCAACCAAAAATCTAAATCAAACAGTTTGTTCCATAAAAACAATCTTCATAGAAACAACCATCAGAACAACAACCTATAGAACAACAACTACAACCTTCTGTACAACAAAAATCCTCTGAACCATCTAAACAAAAGCCGTCTGAACAACCAGAAAAACCACAAGAATCTCAACCAGAAAAAGCCTCTGAAAATCCACCATCAAAATCATCTGAACCCATTGCACCTGTTATTTCTGAACCTACAAAAGTAACTTCTGTTCCTATTTCATCAGAACCAATCACAATTCCATCTGATTCACCTATCTCAGAACAACCAACAAAACCCTCTGAAATTCCTTCAGAACCAACCAACACTTCTAAACCTCACATTCCTGAGACAGAAGTTCTTGATGTCACACCTTTAAAAACAGTGTTTCAAGTATCTTCTACTTCCTGCACACCAACCACCTCCTCAGAATCTGAGATTCACCCAGATTTTCTAATCTCTCCATCTCAAAAATACTCTGAGGTAAACCAATCAAAACCCATTATACCTTCTAAAGCTTCCATTCCAGATCCTATTCCCACACCTGCACCATCATCTGAAATACTAATTCCCAACTCTAACCCAAGATCATCTATTTCCTGTGCACAAGTTTCATCTCTATTTCATAATCTGGCTTATGGTTTCAAACTCAAAGACTTTTATGACATAGTTGAACCATCTGACCCTATCACCCCTCTGAAACCCAAACTCTCAATAACCCTTCCATCTGTGCTTGTCACATATATTCAATCAATGTCAGATGCAGTATCATTAGCAACTATACCATATTCTGATAAATCTGCCAAAGCTGTCACTTCAGCTAAACCTGTATCATCTGATACACCTGTTGCCTCTAATAAACCTCCAAAATCTGCCTTTCAACCCTTCTCAAATAAACCCTTTGATGTGGTTTCCCATCACACCAAAGTAAAACCAAATCTGTTAAATGCTTTAAACAGATCCAAACCTCACAAACCTGAAATTCCTTTCTTTCCATATTATCCTCCTCCTCTGATCTCTATTCAGAAGTCTATTTTTCCACCAACTCCCCAACCAAAACCAATAACTCTGGAAACTCTGTTACATCCTAAGCCCAGACTTAATATTAATCCTTTATTTCAATCATTTTTGCAAGAAATACAGTTGTATTTAGGTACTGTACAGGAGAAATGCTCAACAACAATGGATGCCAAAGAATCTGACATCATCTGGAATGGATTCATCAACAGATTCAACTCTGTGGCCTCAAATCTGAAGAACATCTGTTCTGATGATGCGAAACTCAGATTTGATGAGGCTGCAAGAACTCTATTCTGGACGGTCAAGAAATTTGATCCTCTGCTTCTTACAGATGCTCCTCCACCTTCAGCAGAATCTACTGACATTGCATTTGAGGAAAATCCGTTGGCTATGACTCTGGTAGACCCTCCTTCTAACTCCAATGCTCCAGACTCTACAGAACCAATGGATATTGACTCTGTTCAAGCTCCAGAACCTAATCATACTTCTTCATCTGAGATAAAGAAAGAACATCCAGATTTTGAAGATAAGATTGCTGCTCTGGAAGCTGGCCAGTCAGAGATCAAGTCCTGGATGGCAAAACAGGATAAGAAGTCTGAGGACATGACAGAATGGATGTCAAAGCAAGATCAAAAGAATGAAACTATGGCTAAGTGGATGTCCAAGCAAGAGCAGTCCTCCTCTGAGATTACAGATCTATTGAAGATGCTTTTGTCCAAACACTCTTAGATATTCATTTTGTTTTCATTCTAATGTTTTTGCATCTGATGTTTGCTATGTATTCTTTTTATCTTCTGATGCATGTACTGTTGATCTGATCATATTGAATAAATCAAAGTTTTCTCCACTGAATTATCTTCTTTACTATTTCCTTTTATTTGTCTTTTTAAAGTTTTTACTTTTTGCTTATGACAAAAAAGGGGAAGAAAATATAGATTTGAACTGTTTAATATAACTTCACCAGAATGAAACTTCAGACATATTTATTCTATCTAACATTTAATCTAACTATTTTAAAACATTTGATAAGTACATTCTATAAAAGAAACTCCGAGTCTCTCAGATCATTTGACCATTATCAAACTCTGAATATTAAATCTGTAAGACATTCTGACTTTCAAATAACAAACAAGATCTAACTCTGAAGATTACTCAAGACAAAAAGGGAAGTTTCTATTCCTTATTTGTATTTAACTCAGGGGGAGATTCATCATCTCAGGGGGAGTTATAATTTTAATATTTTCAATTAAACAAAATTTCTGATGTTTTTGTCATCATCAAAAAGGGGGAGATTGTTAGAACACAAATTGGTTCTTAATAATATCTCTATGTTTTGATGATAACTATTAGGAAATTTTGTATTTAAGAATTATATACTCTAAAATTTGCTTGAGAAGTTTTTACTGCAGATAGTAAAGAAATTAACACTCCAAAAGCAAATCAAAATTGAATACAAGAAACTAGCTAGAATCTGTAGCGCCGGATGCATACATTAGAAGATTCTGATTGCTGCTGACAGAAGATCCTGAGCGTAGCCTCCAGAAGGATCTGAGGCAAGAAGCTCCAGAAGATTCTGAAGCAGAAACTCCAGAAGAATCTGAAGCAAGCAGAAGCATCTGAAGCAAGTCAGAAGCATCTGAAGTAAAGAAGAATATTGTATGAAGAGTTTTTCAAAGCATAGTTTCTACAGAAAATTCTGAAAGTACTAAAGCTTCCAGTACTGAAGTTCTGTTTCAAATATGCTCTGATGTTTAACACGCTGAAAGCACACATGCTGCAGAAGACTCTGATCCAGCAAATTTCTGATCATCATTAGAAGACTCTGACCCTATCAGACTCTGATGAACTTGCTAAAAACTGAAGAAGAAATACTCAAAGATTATATCCGTTGGAGTAAATCAAACGTCTCTTTCCTCATTTATGCTAGACACAAGAACACAGACAAAAAGGATTTTTCTGTGCTTTCTTCTTCTAGGAAAGGTCACTTGATGTGAAGACAAAAAGGCTCAGACCTTTTGGGACACTCTTCTCAACGTGCAGCTCACCTTGGATCAGCTGCCTATAAAAGCAAGACTCCACCAAATTCTTCAGTGAGACATTTTGCTGAAAAAGAATTAAAACATTCAAGCTCTCATACTTTCATATTCATTCTTAGAATTAATTTCATTGTACTTAAACTTAAGAGAAATATCATTATTGTGATAAAAGATTTTTAGAAGCATTCTTACTCTTGTATTAGATTTACATTGATTGTAAAGGATTTCCTTAAGACGATTCAGTTGGAATCAGTAGCTCTCGAGAAGACTAAGAACAGTTGTGCTTAGGTGTTACTATTGTAATCTGTTTGATTAAATAGTGGATTAAGTCCTTGTTAGAGAAAGGCAAATCACTCTAGGAAGGGTGGACTGGAGTAGTTGAGTTCAACGAACCAGGATAAAAATAATTGTGTTTTAATTCTAAGTTTTAATCTTTCATACTTATGCAACCCCCCTTCTAAGTATTATCTCACCTTCATGTATGTCTTGCACCAAACAATTTCAGGGAGACGTCCATCCGCGCGAACGCTCCTAATGTGTTCAAGGCAATACATTAGTTGGTAACTTACAACCTTTTAAATCCCGAAACAAGCAGAAGAATCCATAGTATGTTGGCACCAGGCGAACCGATGCAGACCTGGACCACGTTGATTCCACGCTTTCTTTTATTCACTGGGCTACTCTGCGACCATCCTACCACTGTTGCACAAACTGGGTTCGACCCGTTGACTCGTGTGCAAAGCGCAACAAACTGTACCTGCATCACAAAGAAGAGGAGTCGTCAATGATAAAGCAACTTGGTGAATATGATTATAGGACATCAAGACTCCCTGTTCATTCTAATTCCATAACAACCTTTTACAACTCTCCAGAGCTAGTTTCAGCACGCCATGCCGATGCTGTTTTGGACTCCGTAAACTTTCTGAAAACACAGAAGTTGTTGCAATCGAGAGTACGAGGTTCATCATTCATGAAAGCCTAGAGTTAAATGGAATTTGACTTACATCACCAACCATAATCAGAATGGACAGAGCCTCAAAAATAAGCGTATCATAATACTAAGAGGAGATTATACCTTCAGAAGTTGCTTCATACTCGAAAAGACCTCCAAATTAAGCTGCTCTGCCAAAAACCTGTGTTGAAACAATCCAAAGAAGATATTGTCACAAGAACTGGGATGTTGATCAGTATAAAATTATTTAGAGTTTGTAGCAGTTGAACTTTGCGAAACCACGATGGTTCTTCATGACTTCCACTAGCCTCTAGAAGCACGTGAGATTGGGAAGATGTTTTAAAGTGTGGAGATATGGCTTTGAACCTATCAACAGAAATACCTTGCCAACGGGATTGTTGAATCTTTTCTTGGATCTCAGAACATACAAGCAGACACCCCGTAAACAACAGTAACATAATTTGACATAATTGAAAGAACAAAAATTAGGGTGTTTTTCTCACCTTAACAAGAGACTATCAGCTAACTTCATTCAGGAGAACTATCAACAAAACAACCCCAACTAGCATTGAGTGATCAGAGCTGAAACCATAAACAGACATATAAACTGTGTTACAAAGAAAATGGTGGTAATGCTTCAAAACAGAGGAAATAGTGGAAGGAATGAAAGAATCAATACCAGTTCCTGAAGAATAGGTTTTTTCAAAAGGCCATTAGCACACTCGCGAAGATCTTTGGACGTTTAAGCCACGTGCTCTACAAACTGAGGTAAATCGTTGAAATCTCAACATTGATTACCGTTGATTTTCCAAATTGATGAACCTACAACAAGATCAGACATAATGAGTCAGAAGGGGCAAATTCCAATTCATAATAAAAGTGATTAAACCTTTCCCAAATCGGCCCCAAACATGTCTCCCCCAAAAAGGAAAGGCATTCATCATCATCCAAATTCGAAATCACAAATCGCCTATAAAACAATACAGAACTCCACCAAAAAGAGGGATTCAAAAAAGGAGATCATCCGAATACATAACAATCCACAGAGTTCCACAGAAAAACCCCAGTTCACAACATTCACAGAAATCCCTAAATCAAACCCAATATGAACTTATCCTCTTTTTGGAAGCTCCGCCACGAATAGCACACATCATGGGAACCTCCTCAAAACCCTCGCACCGTCGAAGCCGTTTCTGGCCATGAATCATCCAGTCAAGACCTTCGAAACCCCGTCGTCGCCACCATCACGAACCACACCCAAACAGTCGTCAACATCCTCGCAAAGCAAAAGGGTAACAATAACAGTGAGTTTCGATTTTTATAATGTTATTCCTTTGTCATTGTTTATGTAGGAAATCAGGATCGCGACAAGAAAGCATTAGAGGAAAGAGAGAGAGAAGAATTGAAAAATGAAGGAAGAAGGTTGAGAAGCCGAGAGAAATGGGAGAGGAAAAATGGCAATAGGTGGAACGGAGAAGCGAAAAGGGGGATTTAGGGTTTACTGTTCCTTTTTTTTAAAGTTTCATTTGTTGTAATGTTAATATCACACACACCACCACTAATCACAGGCACATAATCACATAATTAACCCGTTAACCACTAAACCAATTAACTACCCCCCCTAATCATCCATTAACTCCCCCCTTAATCTACCAATTAATCCTTTTAACACAACTAATATTTAACCTCCTTCAAATCAGTTTTTTTAATTAAAATAATTTAACTAATCTTTTATTAATTAATTAAATTAATCCTAATCATTTTTTATCAGAATTAAACTAATGCCTTTTTTTCCTTAAGTTAATTGTTTAAATAATCAATCACTTAATTAAGTCGTTTATTTAAAGTAAATTTAATAACCTTTCTTCAAATAAATATTAAACACCTTTTCTTTAAATTTAGTTTAATAATAAAAGTCTTTTCATTAATTCCTATTTTATTTAAAATCAACTCGATCAAGCTTTTTTATTGAAATTGTTTTCTTTTTCAAATCAACTTCACTGCTTAATCTAAACTCTTTTTAAAACTAATAATAACTTTTCCATAAAATCAAATTTTCCACCTAAAAAAATAAATCCAACTTTTTATCAAGATCACCAGCATTAATCTCACTAATAATCAAATATTTTCCCATGAATCAATTCGTCTAAAATAAATCAACATCTAATCGTGCACGCTTACACTCCACGCACATGCCCACTTTCACAAAATTAGCGCTTTCATGCGTATGTATGTATTTACTTATCTACTTTTATTTCTTTCCGCAATTTACAATTTATCGCAATTTATATTCTCGCACCGCATTCCGTCCAAAGGAAAAACCTACACATAAGTCAACACTTGTGTGTAGTGCATTCACATTTGCATCATTCTCCCCACATGATCCTTGATCCCATTCAAGTTGATCTTTAGGATAGATCCTACCCCATAGGAAGGACTGTTCTTTATTTTTTACAACTTAGACAAAAACAATCAACACAATACAATTCAAACAACACAATCAATACAATATTCAAACACATTAGAGAAAGATGCTAAATCATCTTAAGCGAGATAGAATCTCCACCCCACATCAATTACAATCAATACCATAGGAACTTTGCCTTAAGAGAGATAAAGGTGTACCTCGTTGATCCCTATCCGAGTACATAAGTCCTTTTCTTAAGACGATGCAAAGACTACTTTCCTACAATTTGTGGCGGTTAAATATCCCTTAAAATGAAGACACATCTCTTCTCCTAGAATCAATCAAAACAACCACCCTAAACCCGTAGGAACTTTGACCACAGTCAAAGAACTCCAACCCTTTAGGGGAACTACAAATACTCTGATTCCACTCCCGTAAGGATATGTAGGCATAAGATGCGACATCTTATCGAGTATACTTAGAAACAAACCCCTATGTCTTTTATACCTTAAGCAGATAAACACATAGCAATAAACAAACATAAAACAAGAGGTTCCTGTAGAGTACTACAGAAACTTAGGATGCTAGTACATTCCCTAAGTTTAACCAACCCCCGAACCTAAAACTCTTTAAGCCTTGCATTTGCATTGCATTGTGGGAATTTTGATCTTTATCCCTTCCTTTGGACAAATCAAAGTTCGGTTGCAAAATGAATTAAAGATTCAAACTAATTAATAGTTTGGTATCCGAATTTCACCGCGACAGCTGGCAAGTTCGCCAGGCGAAGGTGAGTGGCGAAGGTTCGCCAGGAGAGTACATCAGCGAAGGGTAGTGAATCAAGTCAGTAGCTACTGACTTTTGTTCGCTGGCGAGTTCGCCGGGGGAAGGTCCCAGCGAGCATTCGCCAATGGCTTCGCCAGGCGAATGGTAGCGAATGTGACAGAGTTTTCTTTTCTCTGTGATTCCAATCCGCGTTGTTTTGCTTAGCTTGATGGTGTTTAACCCTTAGTTGAGTGGCATGTTTTATGTTATGATATGTTGTACTGTGGGTAGCCTTTGGGCAAGAATCCTAGATGATAGGATCAAATATGAATTGCATTCTTTTGACAAATATTTGTATGCATTATATTAACATGTTTAAAATGCATGATTATTGTGATGAATTCGTCGTCGTTTGGCACGATATTGTGAATGTATATTGATTGGATGCGATTATATGTGAACAATGCATGAGAATATATTGTGAATATATGTGCATTACGTGGTAAATATGTTATGCGTGTAAGCATAATGTAATTCTTGTATGATGAATTACTTGAGAATGCATGGGAACATATCGTGGATATGTGTGCATTGTTTAATAATTGTATGTAATGCATGGGAACATATCGTGGATATGTGTGCATTGTTTAATAATTGTATGTAATGCATGGGAACATATCGTGGATATGTGTGCATTGTTATGATGAATGTGATGATGGTATTGAATGTGAATGCCTTGAATTGTTATGAATATGTTTTGTGTGCAATTATGTTGTAATTCTTGAAGGGATGAATTATTTGAATGCATGGGATTAAGATGCGGGAACGGTCTTAAGTGCATTTTGTTGGTTGATTGCATATGCATCATTTAGTCAAGAGGCAATGTTAGCTAGTTTCGTGGAGACTATTGGCTTGTCCCAAACCTAGAAGGGTGAGTTTGAAGCCTAGGGGACGGGCTTTGTTGTTATCGGTCTAGAAGGGTGGACCCGGTTTAAATGTAAAGACCGAAAAATGATAACAAGTGTTGGTACCACATGACATGAGTTGCATTGAGTCACATGACATATTTGTGATTGTTGTATGAAGCATGCGTGTGTGCATGACTTGTTGATTTGAGAGTATGAATTAAGATTGTTGTATGCCAAAATGCTTATGTGTATGTTATGTGGATTGATGAGGACTATGGATATGTGCATGATGAATATGCGTATGTGCATTACTTGTGTAATTGAGAAATGTGAATGTTTAATAGTGAATTGGTGGATAAAACATAACATGTGTATGTTTATGTGGGATGTTGAGATTTATGGATGAAATGCTTGATGAATGTCTATGTTTGTTTATATGCACGTTGTAATGCATCTGATAATGGAAATGAATTGGGGTGAGAAAATGTGGGTTATATGTATTCTATACTTGTGTGTATATATATATATATATATATATATATATATATATATATATATATATATATATATATATATATATATATATATATATATATATATATATATATATATATATATATATATATATATATATATATATATATATATATATATATATAATTGTATGCATTGGTTATTATGATAATATTTCTCACCCTTCTGCTGGAATGATGTCTTTTATGACATCGTGCTGGTATCTTGGTGTAGCACTGCTAGTAGTTGCAAGTTCGCTGTTGGTGTAGCTGTTTAGTATTTAATTATGTTGGGTCAGGTCATGCTCTGGTTATGTAACACTGGGATCTTTGGGTTATGCCTTAGAGATATATTGTGTATTCTAAGTTGTGTTTTAAATGTATTTGAAATATGTGATAATGGCCTTTGTGCCTAAGTGTTGAGGATTATGTGATGAACATGAATATTCTGTGAAGGGATTTATGTAAATAAATTGAATTCGTTGTTACATGCAAGATGAAAATTTAATAGTATGACTATTTATTTCAATGTTACATGAGTATGACAGGTAAATGTTGAGATTTTGTAAAATTGTGTGACGCCCTTTTGTGAAAGCATGTTAATTTACTCTGATTAATTATGTATCTTTCCGTGGGGTTAGAACGGTGTTACACTAAACAACCAAGGAATGACATAGACGTATACTTGCCACCTTTAACCGAAGACTTAAAGAGTTTGTGGGAGAACGCTGTGGAGGTTTATGATGGATATAGGAAAGAAAGTACGAATTTGAGGGCGATGTTGTTTGGCACAATTAATGATTTTCCAGCATACGAAAATCTATCGAGGTATAACATTAAAGATCAATGTGCGTGTCCTATTTGTGAAGAAAACACAAATTGGACGCAATTGAAATTTGGTCATAAGAATGTCTTTCTTGGTCATCGTAGCTTCTTAAATTCTAATCATCACTACCGTGGGTGGAGAAAAGCATTCAATAGAAATTCAGAACAAGGTAGAGCTCCACCTACATTGACAGGTGAACACATTTTTGAAAAGGTGAAAGATGTGAGTACTAAGTTCGGCAAGCCTTTTGCTCATAAGCTTGTCACGCGTGGGTGGAAGAAGAGGTCAATTTTTTTTTAAATTTTCATATTGGAAGTCGTTGTATGTAAGACATTTTCTTGATGTTATGCATATTGAAAAAAATGTATTTGAAAGTGTTATTGGTACGTTACTCAATATACAAGGAAAGTCTAAGGATGACCTTAAAGCAAGAAAGGACTTGGTAGCAATGGGAATAAAAAATGAATTAGGACCCTTGAAGAAAGGAAATCGAACATATCTACCACCTGCTGCTTATACTTTATCTAGAAAGGAGAAAAAGATATTGTGTAAGTTTCTAAGTGAAGTTAAAGTTCCAGAAGGATACTATTCAGATATTAGAAAGCTTGTTTCTATGAAAGACCTCAAGTTAAAGAGTTTAAAGACACATGATTGCCATGTTATAATGGAACACTTTCTACCAATAGGTATGCGTTCTATTTTGCCGGAAAAAGTAAGAAGCGCAATAACTAAATTGTGTTTTTTCTTCAGGTCAATTTGTAGTGAGGTGATCAGCCCCGCGATCTTACCAACATTGCAAAAAAAAATAGTTATTACTTTGTGTGAGCTTGAAATGTATTTTCCTCCATCATTTTTTGACATAATGGTACATCTGGTTGTTCATCTTGTGAAAGAGACACAATTTTGTGGACCAACTTACATAAGATGGATGTACCCTATTGAACGTTATATGAAAATATTGAAAGGGTATGTGAAAAACCGAAGTTGACCAGAGGGATGTATTGTTGGACGATACATTGTTAAAGAAACGATTGAGTTTTGTACTGAATATTTGTCCAATGTTCAATCCATTGGCCTCCCAAAATCTCATGTTGAAAAAATAGTAGAAAATAGTTAATTGGAAATAAAGTTGTGACAGTTTCAAGGGATGAATGAGAGCAAGTGCATTTGTATGTTCTGCATAATGACATTGAGGTTGAGTCGTATGTTGAAATGTACAAGAACGTTCTCCAAGGTTTAAATCTGAATAGAAATGAAAATTGGATAGTACGAGAGCATAATCGAAGTTTTATAACATGGTTCAAGGATCATATATTTTCAAAGTTTTATTCTGATGCCGCTTCAATAACATAAAGGTTGAGATGTTTAACATATGGTCCAAGTTTGCATGTGTTTTCTTATAGCGCATACACAATTAATGGATACACATTTTATACCAAAGAACAAGAGATAAAAGTACAATGCAAAATAATGGTGTCACTGTGCTTGATAAAGCAATGCACATTTCAAATGTGAAGGACTTAAACCCCAGATATGCAAATTTGTCATATTTTAGGGTTATCGAGCGTATTTGGGTGTTTGATTATGAGAAGTTTCAGATTCCTATCTTTGGATGCAAGTGGGTTGAAAATAACAGTGGCATACGAATGGATAAGTCAGGATTTTTGCAAGTGGATCTTAATAAGGTGGGGTACAAAGATGAGCCTTTTATTCTAGCCACGTAAGCTAAACAAGTGTTCTATGTCACTGATCCGACAAGTACGAAATGGTCTATAGTTCTCTTTTCCAACAAAGTAGTTGATGATAACATTGGAGATCAGGGTGATGTTGATGTTGAGAATGAATCTTATATTATATATGATCAAGATGAGAATATTAGAGCGGACAAATCATATATTAGAAATGATCATAACGAGGGAATTTGGATCAATCCATCCGTCCGTGTTGTTAAGAGACAAGTAAACCACGTTCCAACGAAGAAAAGAAAGAGATGTTAGTGATAAAGGTACTTGTAAAATTACATATTATATCATTCAATAAAATTATATATTATGTTATTCAATAAAATTATATATATATATATATATATATATATATATATATATATATATATATATATATATATATATATATATATATATATATATATATATATATATATATATATATATATATATATATATATATATATATATATATATATATATATATATATATATATATATATATATATATATATATATATATATATGTGTGTGTGTGTGTGTGTGTGTGTGTGTGTTTCTTATTTATATATTTATTATTTATATGTTTTTCTTTATATATATATATATATATATATATATATATATATATATATATATATATATATATATATATATATATATATATATATATATATATATATATATATATATATATATATATATATATATATATATATATATATATATATATATATATATATATTTGTCATTCATTTCATAATTTTGTTTTTCTGAATTACAAGTATTTTGGCTAGCAACAAGGAAAAATCACATGATACTTCTAAACATGATGGAAACGAACCAGCACAAGATGTGGAAGGAGATATTACAAGAGGAATAACGATTATGAAAGGAATCATTCATGCAAGAGATAAAGGTATAAAGTATGATGTGCATTGGAATGAAACAAACCAATTAATTGAGCCTAACAATACGATGTTGACAAGTTACATTGGGGCACTTGTTCGTTCGCAAATTCCAATCACTTGCGATAATTGGAGAATTCCTTTGTTGAAACTGGATAAAGAAAAAATATAGAGCGAGATACAGGTATGATATCTGATATTTTTTAATTATGTCGACGGTTATGTCTTTAAATTACTTATACTAACATACTATATGTATGTTAATTTGTTTGCAAAGGTCTTTTAGTATTGATGACGACCGGAAAAAATATTATCTTCAATTGGCCAGAAAACGACTAAGAGGATTTCGAGCATTTTTAACGAACAATTTTCTTAAGGTTTCTGATGGAAAATTTGTCGAATCAGAGCATCTAAAGAAGTATGCTGATCTGATTTCACTTGAAGAATGTGAAACATTTGTTGCCAAGCGAAGAACCCAAGAATTCCATGTAATTCTAACTTATCATGAACAATGTATAATATATATACTTCTTCCGCATGAGTTCTGATATGACTTAAACTTGTTTTTTTTCAGGTTGTGGGTGACGTAAATCGGCAACGAGCATCAAAACCCGCATATCCATACAAAAAAGGGCGTTTGGGATATGCACGCTTACAACAAAAATAGTAAGTATATATAAATGCTTTAAAATGATATAGTTAGAATACGAGAAAAGTGAAGCTTATTATCTGTTTTAATGTGTAGTTAGAAGAGGACAAAAGTGATGCAACATCTCTTCCGGACCATGTTTTGTGGAAGGCTTCCCGTGTGGGTAGATATGGAGTCGTTCAGGAAGAAGTTCAACAAGTATTTGAGCAATGTGTAAGTACAACATTAGTTCTGTCATAAACTCAATAGTGTATAATATATTTATGCTTTTATATATATTTCAATAGAGTTTATCCCAGACTATAACTACAGCTGAGGACGATGATTGCAGGAGCGTACTGAGTCGAATGTTAAATATTCCTGAGTATTCTAGTTGTGTGAGGGGTAAGGGATTTGGTGTCACTCCAACAAAATTGTATAAGCATCCAAAGAATAAAAATCATAGCAATAAACAAGTCATGGAATCGTTGGAAGAATTGAAAGCTCAAATTCGTGAATTGCAAAAGGATAAAGAGAGATACATGTCAAAAAGGCATGGTCCAGAGTGTAAAGATACTAGTGACAAAGATAATATCAATAGTAATTTTCAGCAAAAGCTTCCCGAGGTAATTATATATATTACATTGAAATTAATTTAGCACGATTTTCTTAATTGACACATTTATCATATTCATTATTGGTTTAGGGCATTTCACCTTGTCGACTTTATTTATCGTTACCGACTTATCGCATGGTTGACAAGGAAAAATGCATAACACTTTGGGAGACTTACTTCACCATAAACAGCTCCCTGCTGGATTTTAGAAAGTATCGATTGATATTGCTTTAGATGGGGTGCATTATTGCCTATACCAGACGATATTTCGGATGCAACATTGGTGGGAGACGCAATAGGATCTTATGTTGCATGGCCGTCAAATCTCATTTTCATAGATGATGAGGTAGGTTGAACACCATTATGAACCATGTAGTATTCAAATGTTTTAAGACCCATACATGTAAGTTATTCTTACATTTACATACCATTTATTTACATGATGATCTTAGACTCTTATAAAATCCAAATCAAAAGATAAGGGGATTGTGCGGGAAATCGAGTCAGCCGCATCAAGAAAACAGGTACTACTACATTAATTGATATATATATATATATATATATATATATATATATATATATGCATAGAAAATGTCAATTATATCCTTCGATTTCAATAGCTTTACGATCTTATACATTAATTACCTAACTTATATGACTTTTAGGTTCATGCTCAAGAGTTGCAACAAGTCAGCAAGGGTAAGATGTCTGAATCTATCAAGGTGTCCAACAAAAAAAAGGCCAAGGCAAAAAAAGCATTTGTTCCTCGATTTAGGTTGTGCCTTGAAACATATGTAGGAAAAATAGATGTGGTGGAGGGTGGCATTCGTCAAATACATATGAATGAAGGTATTTTCGATTTTGCTTATGCTAAAACAGTTGCTAAAGAGGATTTGGATCAGATTTTCCAACATTCTGAATTAGGCATCGATGTTATGCATTCATACATCAGGTACTTTGATCAATTTTAGTTAAATAATTGAATAATTTATTTGCTCATTTCAATGAATATTCTAATGTTGATTATGTTTTTATTTAAGGTTCTTGTATGATAAGTTGTTGGTCCCACATCAATTGACAGAGAGATTCGCATTATTATCTTCTAGTTGTATCAGCGCACGGTCAATCGATCACACTCCAGATGTAGTCAGAGATTACTTAGTCCAAGCATTTATGGCCACAGATACAGAGAAGTTGTATTTTGCCATATAATACATGTCATGGGTTAGATTTCATTCTAAATTCATTTATTATAATTATTCGTTTTTTGACATTCTATATGACATTTTCGTCTAAACTTTTGTCATATTTTACAGTGGACACTGGTTGTTGGTTGTGATTAATCCAATAAAAGAAATAGTGTATTATCTGGATTCATTGGATGGTGATCAAACAAAATATCCTGATATGAAGAATATGGTTGATACGTAAGTGATGAGATATATTGTTCTAAATAATTATCTTTATTTATTATGTGAGATTGTTCTAAATATTCGTTTATATTATGTTAAAGTTATACAAATAATCCGATCACAAAGACAAGCAACAGTGCCAAAAAGGAAGGCTAACAACATTAGCTAGATCAGATTGCAGGTATATTTAATTTTGACTATTATAGTGATTCTACTTGATAAAACTAGTTAAACTATATATCCTGATATATATCCGTTTGTTTTTTCAATTTACAGTGTCCTCGTCAGCGCAATGGGATTGATTGCGGATATTTTGTATTGAGGTTTATGAAGGAAATTATTCATTCGGGTCAAATAGAGATTTCAAACATGGTATGGATTTATAAGTTATATGATTTATTTTAATATTTAACCGATATTTCATCTGAGTAATTAGTTTTAAAACTAAATCATGCATATCATGTTATATTATGTAGTACTTTGATGAATTTAAGTGTGGTACTTACTCGAAAGACAAATTGGAAGAAATTAAGGAGGAATGGTGTCAATACATTCTTGAGTTGAGAATTGTATAAGGTATATATATTGTCTTTCTGTCTTTTGATCAGAGTTTCTAGAGATTTGTGTTGTTGTGATGTTATGTACATACTACTGGATAATTATAGTTCTGGAAGTCGTATGTACTTTTGGAATTTGTTGATATACTTCGATCTAGAAGTTAATTGTTGTAAGGATCCGGAAATATGGAATTTATAATTATATGTATAGTAAATGTATTTGTGAAGTTATCAGTTTTGTAATTATATGTATAGTGAATGTATTTTTGAAGTTGTTGTGAGGATCGGCTTGTGTTGAATTACAATGATTATAAGCAGGTTTATGTGTTGAATTACAATGATTATAAGCAGGTTTATGTGTTGAATTGTTATGGTATATATAAGGCCAAAGTGTTGAAATAAAGGTCTGTGGTGAATGTAATTGTTATAAGCATGTTTATAGGAAAAATTATAAAAAACTGTGCAACATAATTCAACAAAAATCACTTTATAAAAATATGCAAAATAGACAGGGCTTTTACCAAAAAAATATTATGAAAAAGTGATTTTTTTGAAAAAAAAAATTCAATGACGTGAAGAAAAGACAACGCTTTTCTTGAAAAAGCGCTGCTAAAAGGGGGGGAGAGTGCTTCTGAAAGCGCTGCTATAGTGGGGGAAAAGACAGCGCTTAAAAAAGCACTGCTAAAGGTAGGGGAATAGGCAAAGCTTTTATTAAGAAAAGCGCTGCTAAAGGTATTCAGTAAATACACTTTAGGAAGTGCTTTTTAAAAGCGCTGCTAAAGGTGGGGGAATAGAGAACGCTTTTTTGAAAAAGCGCTGCTAAAAGGTATTTAGCAAATACACTTTAGGCAGCGCTTTTGAAAAGCACTACTAAAGGTGAGGGGAAAAGAGAATGCTTTTTTGGAGAAACGCTGCTAAAAGTGAGCCTATAGAAGCGCTTTTTACTTTAAAAAAACGCTTCCTTTACCTTTAGTAGCGTCACTTTAGGCAGCGCTTTTAAGCGCTGCTAAAGGCCAAAAAAAGTGTTGCTAAAGGTCTTTTTTGGCATAGTGAACATATTACCTCGATTTTAAGAACCAAAAATCCAAGGACCTTTATTTTTTATTATATTTTTATTTGTTTATATTCTTCGTAATTACTGAAATATAAAAATAAAAAAAACAGAGGTTATTTAACTCAGTTTTCTATTAAAATGAGGATTAAAATATTTTACTTAAATTAAACACAAAAAACCATTAGTCATTTTGTTGATCAAATATATGTCATTGATTTTATGAGACACTATCATTAGTGATGCGCGTCAAACATAAAAAACTTTTGTTTTGGACTGGGCCGACGCTTAGCCCACTGCCTAGCAGGCCCAAAGCCCACTGGGGTTGGGCCCCATTTGAGCCACGTTGACGACCCGGGGATCCGTCGGGCACATCCTTCATCCCCGTCGGGCACAGACCAATTGCTATCGAGCAGAACCCTTTTGACCGGCCAACTGGCCTCTTCGCCCTAGTGTCAGGCAAGACCTTCGCATCCGACCAGACTACCCTGTCTGCCCAGGGACTCCTCAAGGATTTCCCCATGTTCTCCACGTGTCCCTCACGCAGGGACACATTATGAAGTAACCCACATCCAGGATATTCGGCCTTCCTCCTTCCGGATAGTGCAGAACAGTTACACTAGGGTGAAGACCATGTGCTGGTCTCCACGATGCCACATCAGCCCTATCAGTTGCTAACATTAGGCCTGGCAGCCCAACCCAGTGCTAGGTAATCGTTGGCCCTACGTTGGGGGCTCATTCTAAATACCCTCTTCACTAGAGGGTCAGGTAACTTAATCTTCTTACTATCTCTCTGTACTTTCTTCCACTCTGCTTGTCACTTACTTTGGCATCAGAGTGTATTTCAAGTACACCCCCTCCTCTTTAACACTTTGGTGAGCAGTTTCCAGATCAATGACGCGTGGCAGATCATTGATCCCCTTCTGGTCAGGTACGATCAGTGGCGCCGACTGTAAGGACTAAGCTTTCCCGTTCCTTCGAGCAGAGAACCAAAGCTTCATCTCTCAAAACATCAGGGTCATGACTAGCCCATGCCATGACGACACTGTTCACAACTCCGCCCTTGTCCCCGTTACCAACGGCGACGGTCAGGTGGGGACATCTCAACTCTGCGAGACCAACGTCAGGGACGGCAAGACCGCTTCCCCTTCCTCTGGGGATGCGCCACACCATGTCGTTCCTCGGGCTAGGAGCCCGGTGGTGTTCCAGCCCATACCCACTTCGGCCGGTGCATACCCAACGATGGTCGCCCTCTTCGCGACCATCAACCAGACGAACCAGATATTGTTCCAATAGAACGAGCGCATAATCGCGCTAGAACAAGACACTTCATCCTGCTCTCCTCCACAGAGAAATCAGCGCGGGAACTCTCGGAGCCCCTCTCCCCAACCACGGGGGCGCCGACCATAACTAGAGAGACCCCAACCTGTGGTCTCCAAGAAGCGAGCAAGATCTCTGACCAGGAAGGATCAACGCTCTCGGGAGCCGAGGACGGGGAGACCCAAGGCCCCGGTCAGGCAACCGAGGGTACAGAACCAACCTCCTCCTTAAAACGGGCCCTCACCCCCTCAGTCCCCGATCCTCAGCGACGAAGACGACTACAGGACCCCGTTGTCCCAGGAGATCATGGCGGCTCCCATTCCTCACAGGATGGAGAAACCACCCGTGCTCTCAACGTAGGATGGCACCTCGGATCCGGACGACCATCTGAAAGACATCGAGGCTATGCTCAACTACCGGAACGTTCGGGGAGCCATCAAGTGTCGGCTCTTTCCGACAACCTTGAGGAAAGGCGTGATGGATTGGTACAAGAGCCTGGAGCCTGAGTGCATCACATTGTGGAGGGTCCTGAAGGATCTATTCTCGCGACACTTCACGGTGTCGAGGCGCCACCCGAAGATGGAGGCCGCGCTAGGCGCGATCATCCAAGCCCCCGATGAGCCCCTCAGGAACTACATCGAGAGGTTCACCAGGGAAGCGGTGTAGGTAACGACATCAGACGAAATGAAATGTTACCTGATGGAGCAGGGCCTACGTCGAGACTCTAAATTCTACGAGACGCGCACTACATACGGTTCGAAGATACGAAGGCCGCCAACTCCGCCCGTGGAACCCGGGACAAAGAAACCCCCCGCGGGTCCCAAGACGAGGGGGCCTCGTCCCACCGGCGCGGGGGAAACCGATGGCGGGATGACCGCCCCCGAGAACACCGCGAGCAACATAGCCCCCTGGCCACTTTACCGAATACACGACACTAGTCGCTTCCCGTGAGCGCATACTGGCCGAATGCACCAATTCAAAGTTTTTCCGGGGAGGTGTCCTTTCCGGAACCAACACCCACCAAATCCAACATGGACAAATCAAAATATTGTTGCTTCCCTCGAAGCCACGCTCACGTGACTGAGGATTGCATCCACCTGAAAGATGCAATCGAAATTCTGATCAAAGACGAGCATCTGAAGAGGTACACCCGGGGAGGAGACCCCCCACGGCAGGAGGTTCCCGAGGCTAAGAAGATTAAGGACCTCTCTCCCCCCAACAATGACTCTGGCATATAGGTAGCTCTCACCGTCGGCCGACCAGAGGACTGGTTCGCTCTCAGAGAGTTCAATCTCCCCACCGAACTCAGCTACCCGAGGAGCCAGCACACCCCATCAGCTGGTGGGAGTACTTCCCGAGGGAAATGGTCATTTCCGGCGGGACCCCGAGCAAACTCTCAGTAGGATCAGTTAAGCGGAAGTTCGACGATCTCATAAGCAACAGCTCTGGCAAGATGAACACGATGGACAAGTTCCGGGGAAGATCCAATCCGATCACCTTCTACCTCGAAGAGCTCCCCGGGGGAACCCCCAACTCGAACATCCCCCTGCTGATCCGGGCTCAAATGGCCAACTTCGACGTCCGACATATCCTGGTCGATAGAGGGAGCTCGGTGGACATCATGTACACTCACCTCTTCGCGACGCTTCAGCTCGACGAATCCAACTTGTCCCCCTACCTAGGCTCTGACCTCCAGGGCTTCAACGGGACAACGACAAGACCATGGGGATACGTGGAGCTCAACGTCACCTTCGAGGAAAAGAAAACGCCCAGAGAAGTCAACGTCCGTTTTCTGGTCGTCGAATTCCCATCTCTATACAAATGCATCCTGGGCAGAACGATGACGGTCAAGCTCACCGTGGTACCATTGACCGTCCACCTGAAGATGATGTACTACACTAGGTTAGGGGTCGTCGTTACCCTCAACAGTGACATCGAAGCTGTCCGTCGATATTTTGAAGCGGCGATGAAGGGCCTCAGTACGATCGGTACCACGACCAAAAAGATTGCGCCCACCGCCGTCCCAAAGAGCGAACCGAACGACCACGTCGACTCCGTAGACCTCGACAGCCATTTCGCCAAAGAGCCAGGTCGCAAGGATGAAGTCAGCGACACTCCTCCATCCACCAACAGGCATCCTATCCATCCAACGCACCCCATCCCAAACGGAGACTTCGAGATCTTCACCTTCGGGAAAGACGCGATGAGGACCGTGAAGATCGGGGTGGGACTGCCCGACCTAGCGAGGAAACAACTGAAGGCCTGCCTCCGCGAGAATGCCAACCTCTTCGCCTGGAGCGCCGCAGAGATGCCCGGACTCGACCCTGAGGTCGCTTGTCACCAGCTCTCCATCAGCCCGGCCGCCAGGGCCGTAGTACAAAGTAGGCGTAGGCAGTCCCCCGAAAAATTGGCGGCTGCTGAAAAAGCTGTAAAAGACCTCCTAGAGGCGAATTTTATTTCGGAAGCCCGGTATTCAACTTGGATGTCCAACATTGTACTTGTTAAGAAAAATAATGGAAAATGGAGAATGTGCGTTGATTACACTGATCTCAACCGGGTATGTCCTAAGGACGCCTACCCCCTCCCTAACATCGACGAGCTCGTTGACAACTCGGCGGGCTTCAAACTGTTGTCCTTCCTGGACGCGTACTCGGGGTACAACCAGATACCCATGGCCGAAGCCGACAAACAGAGCACGGCGTTCATGACCGAGTCGGGCAATTACTACTACAACGTAATGCCCTTCGGCCTAAAAAAACATCGGCGCCACCTACCAGCGGATGATGAACAAAGTCTTCCGAGGAGAGATTGGCGACATGCTCGAGGTCTACATGGACGACATGATCGTCAAGTCCTGCACGGAAGCCGACCACACGGCTCACCTCAAGAAAGTCTTTGAGACAGAGAGGAAGTGCAAGATACATTTCAACCCGGAGAAATGCACATTCGGGGTACACGCAGGGAAGTTCCCTGGGTTCTATCTAACCGAACGCGGGATCAAGGTGAACCTAGACAAATTTCGGGCCTTCTACGAAATTTCGATGCCGAGCTCAAAGAAATCTATGCAATCCCTCAACCGGATTCTCGCGTCGCTATCCTGTTTCGTCGCCAAATCCGCGTAGCATGCCCTCTCCTTCTTTAAATTACTGAGGAAGGAGGCCGCGTTCGAGTGGACAGAAGAGTGCGAGCAAGCCCTCCGCCACCTCAAGCACGTCCTATCAGAACCACCCGTGTTGATGAGGACCGAGGCCGGTGAAACCCTATACCAATGCCTGGCCGTGTCAAACGAGGCCGTCAGCGTCGTGCTGATCCGAGAAGTCCTCGAAGGACAAAAACTAATCTACTTCACGAACAAAGCCCTCCACGACCCGGAAGTGAGATACCAACAAATTGAGAAAGTCGCCCTGGCCCTCATCACCATGGCCAAGCGACTCCGACATTATTTTCTAGCCCACACAGTCATGGTTAGAACCGAGCAACCTATCAAACAGTTGTTCGGTCAACCCGATATGGCTGGTCACATGCTGAAGTGGTCGCTGGAACTCTCCGAGTTCGACATCATCTACGAAGGCAGAAAATCCCTCAAGGACCAAGTCCTGGCCGACTTCGTCGCAAAAATGACCCCCGCGCCTGAACCAACCCCGAGAACCCAGAGATAGACCATCTTCATCGATAGCGTCTCGAGTCCCTCAGGAAGCGGCGCGGGCATCATCCTCGAGAACAAGGAGGGCACTATCGTGGAAATCTCCCTAATGTTGGCCTTCCAACCGACGAACAACCAGGAAAAATATGAAACCTTCCTAGCCAGACTTCACCTAGCAGAGGACCTCGGAGCCAAGGAGATCAAAATCTTCACGGACTTCTGACTGGTTGCCTCGCAAGTACGGGGCAAATATCAGGCGAAGAACGACAACATGGCCGAGTACTTAGCCCTCATAAGGGGGCGGATGAAGAGTTTCGACTCCGCAGAAGTCCAACATGTACCACGCAAGCAGAACACCCGAGCGGACATCCTGTCGAAGTTGGCGAGCACAAAGAAGAAAGGCGGGCACAAATCCATCATTCAGAAGGTCCTCGCACAGCCTAGCACGGAGAGGGCGAAAATGCTGCTCGACGTCAATGCCATCGGGGATGCCAACTGTTGGATGACTCTCCTACATGCCAACCTTGATAGAGGAAGCCTGCCCTACAACACTAAGGAGGCCAGTGCGGTCAAACGACACTCCTGCTCGTACGTGCTGCTCGACAACAAGCTCTACCGGAGGGGCTTCTCGATCCCCCTCCTCAAATGTGTCGACCAGACCCAAGCTCTGGCCATCTTGCAAGAAGTCCATGAAGGCATCAACACGCAGCATCTCGGAGGACGGTCTCTAGCGATGAAAGCCCTACGAGCTGGATATTATTGGCCGAATATGCAGGAGGACGCGAAAGAACACGTCAAGAAATGCGACAGGTGTCAGCGGCACGGGGACATGTACCTCGCTCTGTCGAGAGAAATCAAGTCCATCTCCTCCCCTTGGCCATTTGCCTGGTGGGGAATGGATATCCTCGAGCCGTTCACCCTAGGCTCTTATCAGAACAAGTACCTGATAGTGGGCGTCGATTACTTCACCAAGTGGGTCGAGGCCAAAGCGCTTGCCAAGATCACGGTGCACAACATACTCTATTTCTACAAGAGGAACATCCTCGCCAGGTTCGGCGTCCCGCTCGACATAGTCACGGACAACGGGATATAGTTCACCGATAGGAACTTCTAGGACTTCGTCACCAAACTCGGGACCAAGCACCATTTCACCTCGGTCGAGCATCCACAAATGAACGGCCAAGCCGAGGCCGCAAACAGAGTAATCCTCCGAGGACTGAAACAGAGACTCGGCGATGCCAAGAGAGGATGGGTAGAGGAGCTCCACATCGTACTGTGGGCCTACCGAACAACGCCGCATTCGACTACCGGGGAAACCCCATTCCACCTCACGTACGGAACCGAGGCGATGATCCCGATAGAGATAAGAGAGCCGTCTAGAAGGACCGAAGCCCCCCTCGAGGAGGAAACCAACAACGAAGCTCTCCGGGAGGAGCTCGACCTAATCGAGGAGATCCGATCAGGGGCAGCTCTTCGCGAAGCCCGGCTAAAACAAAAAATTTCCCTTCGCTACGACAGCAGAGTCCTAAAAGCGCGAATTCTAGGTCGGCGGCCTGGTTCTTCGAAGAAACCAAAAGGACTCACACGAGGGCAAACTCACTGCAAATTGGGAAGGCCCCTATCGTGTCCGGGACAAGACGGAGCACGGGGTCTACTACCTCAAAAACTTACACGGGGATCAGATAGCTCGACCATGGAACGCTGAAAATCTAAAGAAATACTACAATTAAACACTGCCCATAGGAACCATCCTCGTGACCACAGGAGCGCAACCTGGTACGACTGCGTCTCCTCGAAAGCAACGAGACAGCAAGCTCATGCCCTTGTGTGTGCGAGCAAAACGCTCTGCTCGACGGCTACCCCTCGAACGAGATTCGCCGTCGCGGTACCATGCCCGGCAGAACACCCAGCTCGCGATGGGACGTTCACACCTTAGGGACAGACCCACGTCCATGAACGACCCCCTTTACCGACCAGGAAACAACCCCGGTCAACCGGTCAGTTCCCTACACTACCGGGCAACAAATGTCGAGCTACACTCCCAACTTAGCAAAATTTACATCAAAAGCATAACAAACATGCCACCAAACATACAAAACAAATATTTATCATGCATAAACAACCGAGCACACACACAAACTTAGAAAGTAAATCATGGAATTCAAATAACATGGGCAACATCCCAGAAGTTAAAATTTTACAATAAAACGGGTACAAACTCGAAAATCAAAAAGAAACATGGCGCGTAGGCCGAAAATTACCAGGCATGTAGGCCACCTTTCCTACTCTACATCCTCCTCGTCCTTGGCGGCACGGTCACCCTCGTCATTATCTGAGTCTCTGGCCGCAACAATCCGACTGTCTTGGATCCGGGGAAAGGGGCCGATCCCATCGGTCAGCAGGTCGGGGTTGACGATCCTGAGTTGGTCGACGGCGTGCTTGAAGCCTACTTCGGCGGCCCCTAAACAATCCTCCTCGAGCTGGAGAACGTTTCCCATGAACCCTCTACGAGACAAGATCAACCGCTCCTCCTCAGACTCATCCTCGGCAGGGGCGACCAGGTCCTCGAGATCAACCATGCGGTCTTTGACCCTTTTCATCTCTTCGTCCCGATCCTTCAGGGCCCTCTCTAGCTCCTCGATACAATCCCCCTGAAGTTTTTCCCGCTGTTGATACTCTCTTTGGTCGGTCGCCAGCTGACCCTGACCTCCTCGGACACCGCGAGCTCGTCCTTAACAGCAGCTAAATCCTCTGAGGAACACCCAGCTTTGTTCAGCACGAGTTTCGTCTCGAAGACCCTCACCATCGCCGCCAAAATAGCAGACAACATCTTCTGTTGAGCCTCCTTGCTCACTGCCAAGATACTTTTTTCCTCATCCAGTGCCACCCCGAGTTCGTTCCCCCCTGAAAAGAAATTCGGTCGGAAGCAGCAAGGGGGCAGGGCAACCCCGCGCTCCAGAGAAGCTTCAGTAAGGTCAATCTGAGGCATCTCGTCCTCTCGCCGTTGTTTGGGAACCGGAGCTTGAACCAAGGACCCCGCCGCTTGCGAAGACGAGGTTGCCCCTGGAGAAACAACGACCAAATTCTTCCGAGCAGCAGGGGCTCGACCTTGAGCACGTCGGCTCCCCCTGTTCATCAGATTCATCACTCTTTCTTCCACCGAACCTAGGGCTGGCAATGAACCAAACCAACTCGAAGATAGTTCGGAATTCGACTCGACAATTAAATCGTTGAACTAGGTTCATGAACCAAATGAGTTGAGTATGAGCGAAAAATTAAGTTCGTTAACTAAATGAGCTGAACTTGAACTATACATAGTTCGACTCGTTAGGTTCATGAGTCAACTCGATTACATATGAAAAGAATTATACTATCTTTAAGATTAAGTTTAAATATTTACTTCAAATCTTAGACAAGTTTAATCTTCAATTTAGTAGTTTTTGAATTAGACTCTCAAATGTATCTCTTGAAAGTTGTGTAGGTTTTGAATTAGTAGATTTCGAAGATAAAGTTAAATTTCAATATGATAACTTTTATTTTATTTTAATATTTTATTTAAAAAATATATATTTATTTAAAATATCAAATATACTAAAAAATATATATATTTTAAAAAATAGTTTTTAAGTTCGTGAACCATGTGAGCTGAACCTAATGAGATGAACCTAACGAGCTGAACCGAACTGTTCGTGAACTTATAACGAGTCGAGTTTGAGCTTAAAAAAAAGTTCGTATCGAACTCGAACTCGAACTCGAATTCGAACAATTCTTAACGAGTCGAGCCGAGCTGAGGTGAGTTCGACTCGACTCGACTCATTTCCAGCCCTAACCGAACCCATCGAACCTGCAAAAGGGACACAAGAGAAATAGTCAAAACCAAAAATGGCAAAGTAAAAGAGAGAAGCTCGAACATGCCCAAACTACCTAGGAACCGATGGGCCTCAGCCTCCGTCCGGCACTCGAGCAGAGCCCTGACATTAATGTACCGGGTCTCTGTCAGTACGTGCCCCTCGGCATCACAAATGTATCCCCCATCAGGAGACACACACTTCCGAGGAGGAAGACGCCCAACAAAATCTACCAGTCGGCGAAACGCCAAGCTATCCACCTCACGCAACCTACCAGGCCGGAAGATAAAGTTGTCCGTTCCCGACCCAAAGTGCAGGTCCTACCAGTCGAGGGGGAAGTTAGATTCGTAGTTTTCCTGAGGATGCCCATCAACCTCGATGATTTCCTTCTGAAAATAGCAGCATATGCCGCATTTGTGACTGGCATGACCATAAACCAGCAGTCTTTGAAACCTCTGACAGAATCGGTGTACGGCCGGAAGAGCCTGGTCGCCTGTTTTAGAGAAACTCATTTGTGCCGGCCAGCCACCGTCTGCCGTTGCAGGTGGAAGACATAAAAGAACAGAGGAATAGTGGCTCCGAGCTCAAGATAGTTACACACGATCTCAAGGCTCGTAGGAAGGCCAACAAATTCAGATGGAGCTGAGACGACGCCAGCATGAGGTGGTCGAGGACACCTTGCTGAAAGTCAGTGAAGGGCATCCGCATCCTTACCTCCTTAAAGGCGAATTCATACATAGAGAACCCACCACCGTCATATCATGAGCAAATACGGTCGGCCTCCCGGGGCAAGCACGCGCGAAACTGTCGGGGGCTCCCAGCCACCCTCTCCTCGATTACAGCTAACACGTCTGAATCATCAAGGACGAACCTCGACGTATAATTTAAGGGTTCTTCCCCAACCCATTCTTCCAAGGGCCTCTCCTGTGGGTCCAACTCGACCTCCTCATGATCCCTTTCATCCTCGAACAAATACCACTCCACTCCTTCCTCGGCGTGGCCGGCCATATTATACCTAAAAAGTAGAGGAACCCGGTGAATTCGATAGCTAAATAAAATCCATCCTTCCACCGCAGTTCAAGTGAAAGGGCGTGGTCGGCTGGCCGCCCAAAAGATAGACCAGGGACAACCGTAGCCCCCGAGGAGGATCGGCAAGACACTCCTCCATCCTCGGCACACACATCCATTTTTGTCTGGGGCACTCATCCTTGCCTCCTCAGGACATTCATCCCTGTATCCTCGTGGAATTCAAAACCCCTCCATTTCTCCCCGGGATACTCTTCGCAGAACCCGGGGACGTCCACTTTCTACCCTAATGTTGAAGGGCCCTCCGGCGTATTCGCCGAAAAAACCCGCGATGCCCCCAGCGGAACCGCCGGAAACACCGCAATAAACAACGAGAAACATGAAGAAAGGCGCAAAATCTTACTTGATAAAGAGTAAAGGAATGTTGTCGCCAAGCAGAAACACCAGAAGTCGGGCAGAGACGATTGAAGTTCTCGGGCTGAAATTTCTGATCAGTGAGTAGATACAAACAAGAGAATGGACAAAAAGACATGCCAGGTCAAAGTATATATACCCCTAGCATGGGAAACGAAGCGTCGCTAGGCACTCAAGTGCCTAACCCATAGCCGTCACGAAAAGACACGTAGAGACCCTTCGTCTTCCTTGCGCCTCCTCATATTATCCGCCAACCTTGCGCTCGCCACACTATTCGCTCGTCTGCCCCGACGGATCTCGTCACCCGACACTATCACCGCGGTCCTACCCAACAAAGCGGTACGCCCGACACCATCCTCGCATCCTGTCCCAACAAACGGTACGCCCGACGCCACTCTTCTTAAGTCATTACTCGCCCTCCACGACCAACGACTTGGGGGGCTACTGTTCTGGATTGAGCCGACGCTTAGCCCACTGCCTAGTAGGCTCAGAGCCCACTGGGTTTGGGCCCCATTTGAGCCACGCTGACGACCCGAGGATCCGTTGGGCACATCCTTCATCCCCGTCGGGCACAGACCAATTATTGTCGAGCAGTACCCTTTTGACCGGCCAGTCGGCCTCTTCGCCCTAGTGTCGGGCAGGACCTTCGCGTCTGACCAGACTACCCTGTCTGCCCGGGGACTCCTCAAGGCTTCCCCCACATTCTCCACGTGTCCCTCACGCAGGGACACGTCATGAAGTAACTACCCACATCCGGGAGATTCGGCCTTCCTCCTTCCGGATAGTGCGAAGCAGTTACACTAGGGTGAAGACCACGTGCTGGTCTCCACGACGCCACGTCAGCCTTAACAGTTGCTAACATTGGGCCTGGCAGCCCAACCCAGTGTTAGGTAACCGTTGGCCATGCGTTGGGGGCTCATTATAAATACCCTCTTCACTAGAGGGTCAGGTAACTTAATCTTCTTACTCTCTCTCTGTACTTGCTTCCACTCTGCTCGTCACTTACTTTGGCATCAGAGCGTATTTCAGGTACACCCCCCTCCTCTTCAACACTTTGGTGAGCAACTTCCAGATCAACGACGCGTGGCAGATCATCAATCCCCTTATGGTCAGGTACGATCAACTTCCATTATAAAAGCATATATCTGAATATGAAGAAGCAAGTGAAGCATGATGAATGCTTGAAACTATCTACATCCATCTATTCGGATTTGCAGGATCATTTACCATGAAAAGATTGCTAAAATGGATGCAAAAGCAGAAAATTATTTGGGTTTAAGGTTTGTGTTCTTAACTATTTATTTGAACAAAAGTCATTTCTTTATCTAACTTTTTTTATTGGTCCTTTTTTGTTTTATATTAGAAACAAATCCATTCAAGGTAAAGCCTTTGAGAATATTGTTGCATTCAACATTAGATATTGCCTAAATATCAAGGATTTGAAGATCTAACATATGATCTTCATGGATTAATTAAATTATATTTTAATGTTTAATGTAAACAATGTAATATTCTGGGTACATATTGTTAGTTGTAAACAAATTATTTTAATAATATTATGTTTAAACAATATAACGAGTTTTAATTAAAAAAAACAATCATCTTACCCCTTAGTCTGTGAATAAATTGAAAGTAGGGATGAGAATAAGTCAGACCAACTAACAGGGGCCTACAGTCTAGCCAACATAGGCTCAGGTCAGGCCAGACTTTTTCATAAATAGAAAAGTCATAGGCTTTTTAATAAGCCTATTTAGCTAAAGAGGCTAGACCACATGCCGTAAGAAAAGCCTTTTAAGCCTATCAAGCCGGCCTATTTATAAAAAATTCAATAAATTTATTATTATTATTATTATATTGTATTTTATACTTTGAATTAAAATACGAAAAATAAAGCTTAATTATTTTAAACAACTTATAAAAACAAGTTGAAAAACATTATAAACAATGTCATAAGTTGTTGTCATAGGTTCTCTCCAACAAATAATATCACCAAACTTATGCTAATAGGTAAATTTGAATGCGACAATGAAAATAAATATTTAGTCTCAATGATCTTTTAATTTGTTAGTCTATTTAACATTAGTTGAATTTTTTATTTACAAACGTTAAAATGAAGTAGACTTTTAAATAGACTAGTAGACCAATCAAACATTTGAAAAGATCAGACTTAGGCCTAAAAATAAGCCTAAAAATAAGCTTATGATAGGCTACTGGCCAAGCTTAGGTTTGAATTTTTTAGCAGGCAGTCTCAGGCTTGACAAAGTCTAGTTCGGCCCAGCCTATTTCCATCCCTAATTGAGAGGTATGAGGCGTTGTTTTTGTAAATAATAAAAATATAGATGTTGGGGTTTGAACTCACGATCATATAACTTTATCCTTCGGTTTTTCATGTCACCATTCGTTACGTCACCTCGGTAGTCGAGATTACATCTCTTTTCCGTGTAACGTTAAAAGTGTTATTTGTATTAGTGATTTATTCGCGGTTCAATTCTATTTTGGATGATTAGTTAGATATCCAATTCAATTTTATGTTGTTTGATTTGGATCGTTTTTTTAGATATCCAAATTACAAATTATATTTTTTATTAATATTATAAAATTACTAATAAATATTAAGTTTAATATAATATATAACATATACTATTAAAAACTAATATTATAAACAATAATTATCTCTTATAATATAAACAAATGAAATAATAAAAATAAATAGATTAAATCAAACTAATATATAGTATTTAAAAAAATAAGTATTATCACAATTCGGTTTTTTTGAATTTATTTATGATTTTTATTTAGATTGATTTGAGTTTAAACGGGAAAATTTTGAATGAAAGGAAAGAAAAGAGGAAAAGAAGTTAGAAATTTTTTAAATTATATTTATGGTTGCTTTAATAAATTTGAAGCACTCATCAGCGTTTCCTTTGAAAACTTCTTATCAAATTTAAAATTATTACTACTATTAATGAACAATTTAATTTCTATTAAAAAGTTATAATCCAAATCAATCTTTAGACTTTCACGGTGAATTTTTTTGTGTTCTATTTTATAAGACCTTTTTTACTTTTTAAAGTGTATTAATTATTTTTTCTATGCATATCTCTAATTATATTATTTTTTTTTTACACTTTTTAATTAATACAGTTACATACACATTAATTATTTCTCTTTAAAAAAATTTGTAAAATTATACAAAATATTTAATGAATTTAATATTCTAACCAACTTTTTTAATTTTTGTGATTTTATCAACCAAGTTTTATATTTAGTGACGGATGTAATATTTGATTCACCGTTAATTGGATTATAACTTTTTAATAGAAATTAAACTGTTCATTAATAATAATTTTGAATTGGATAATAATTTTTAAAAGGAAATGCTAATGAGTGCTTAAGAAGAACCCTTTAATGCCTTAAAATAGCATATTATTCTTTGAAATATGCGTATCTTATGTCTTAAAAATTGAAATGGTTAATTTTTTTTATAATTTTTTTTTTACTTGTTTTATTTTTCTAAAGAATATTTCTATGACACTAGTTAGCAAAATCGTTTTTCAAATAGCGATGAATCATATAAAAGAAATACTCGTGCATAGAATATAGCTCGAACCATACACAGCCTTAACTATTAGAAATCTTTATTGGAAACAGGCCAAACTTTTATTATTATTTGAAACAGAGCAGCGTTTACCTTTCAAAGTAATTATGTGAGCCGCTTATAATGTGTAGGTAATTCTTTTTCCAAAGTTTATTGGAACCAACGTTTTAGTTTTAAAACGTTTCGTTTACTGCAATTTTAATTGTAAGCTTTTATAAAAGGATATGATTCTTGGAATTTAAAGGACACTTTCGTTAGGCTAATCTGGCATACGGTTACTATGGCATCCCGTTCAACTGTTTCATGCGACGGTACAGCTGAGCCAAATTGGGATGAACTTCCAAGAGACATCACAGCAAACATTTTTCAGAGGCTTGATACTATTGAAATTGTGACAACTGTACGTTATGTTTGTCCTATATGGTGGAACATGTGCAAGGATCCTCTAATATGGCGCACTATTAGAATGACCAATGTTGGTGATTCTCCCTATTATGATGAGCAGTTGCTGGAGATTTGTTATTATGCTATTAAACAAAGTTGTGGTCATTTAGAATACATTAGCATTGAGAATTTTGCCACCGATGATCTCCTTGAATACATAGCTGAGAAGTAATTGCTATTTTTCTTACATTCTTGAGTTTTGTTTTTCAGTCATAGCATCTTTTTGTCTTTTCAATTCATCAAACTTTTTTTTTTATATCTTATTCAAAATTTGCAGTGCTAGTAATTTACGATGCCTGAGGCTTGTAAATTGCTATAGGATTTCAATCAAAGGATTTAATGAAGCAGTAAAAAAATGCCGCTGCTTGAGATGTTGGACATTTCACTATGCGACTTATCCACCAAGTCTCTTGAAGTTGTTGGCCAGTATTGCCCTCTCCTAACGGTCCTCGTGCTTGTGAGGTCTGGGCGTGAATCGATTTATGATGTTTACGATGATGAGGCATTTGTTATTGCTAAAACAATGTTTGGGTTACGTCAACTTTATATCATAGGAAATGAGCTCTCTAATGCTGGGTTGATTGCAATTCTTGATGGTTGTCCTCATCTTGAGTCTCTTGATATTCGAAGATGCTATAATCTTCGTATGGATGAAATTTCGAAGAAGTGTTTTGATCATATTAAAAATTTGCAACTTCCGGAGCCTAGAGTTTTTAACTTTGATGACTTTGATGACTATTTTTACGTTGATCATGTAACTTATCGGGATTCTATAATTGATGAAGATTGTTACGATCCTTATGATTGAAGATAAAATATTACTATTGTCATTGTTTTCTTTGCATTTTATCTCCAAGTAAACTATGAGTCTTTAGTGTTATCTTGTAGAAGATCATTTTTGTTGAAGACAATGCAAATTTATGTTTTTGTTTGTTTCTTATTTCTATTGGTTGATTTTTTTATTTCTTTTTATTTGTCTCCGGCCATCTATGTTTTTTTGTTTATGTATATGGTTATGAAATTCTAATTGTGGTTTTTGAATATTAATCTATGTTTATCAACAGTGGCTGAACTTATTTAGCAAATAAACTTTTAAAATAAGAGCAGAGCCTTTTATGGAAGGAATTATAGATGTAGTACGCGTGTGTGTGTGTATATACTGTTGATAATTTGAAAATGAAACTACCAAATACCATAAGGTAGTAAATCCGAATTAATTTAAATATCTATTCATCAGAAGGAATACAAAAATATTGATTGATGGGGAACTTTTCTCCTTTGACGGCAAATACATAGGGAAATATGGATCTCCAAGAAAGGAGTAATAAGAAGATTGTTAGTTTATAGTATAGTTAAGTATCCCTTTCTCATTCTATTGTACATAGTAATATAGTTTGTACTTTTGTATTAAGTGCCACGTCAGCTCAATATTAAGTTTTGTTTACCATTCTTTTATTTAGAGATAAGGTTTTTAATATATATATATATATATATATATATATATATATATATATATATATATATATATATATATATATATATATATATATATATATATATATATATATATATATATATATCCATGTAATTTATTCAATAATGAATGAAGAGTTTCAGTGTTACAACTAATTAATGTTATACTTTCTAGCTTTCTGTTACTGCTGCTGCATCTTCTGCATCCTCTTTTTCATGGTTTTTCATGGTGAGTGTGTCACCATTAACATGGTATCAAAGTCTCGTTTAAGATTCGGTGAGCCACATTTTATGGTTTCCGCTATCGTGTCACCTATCATTTATTTTCACGTTTCAGTTTTTCTATTCTGAGAGCGAGGGGGTGTATTAAGATTCTCACATCGGAAAACATATGGCATAAACATTTGTTAATAAATGGGGGCAATTCTCACTCTACCAACCGGTTTTGTAGGGTTGAGTTAGGCCCAACCACATTTCTTAACATGGTATTAGAGCTTGAAAAGCTCTGATATCCATTATTCTTCATCGATTGTTTCTTTGTTCGCTATTTGCGTTTTTCTCTTTTCTCAATTCTGTTTTGCAAATCGTCTTTGCTTCATTTGACCGCATTTGCTCCGGCTTTTCTTCATCTTGTAATCTTTTTCTTCTTTCTTTCTTCCATTAATGGCTTACTAGAGCTTCACAGATTTCTCTACAAATTCCTCAAATTCATACTACTTGCATCCGAATGAAAATCCATCTCTCGTTCTTATTACTCCTCTTCATGATGACAATAATTATCACACTTGGTCTAGATTGATACATATTACACTGATTTCAAAGAACAAGGAATAATTCATAGATGGAACTCTTCCCAAACCGCCCGTATCAGATATTCTTTGCACTCTCTAGGTTCGCGGTAACGCCATGGTAATCTCGATGTATCCAATTACTTTACACAAATGAAGGTTACGTGGGATGAATTAGAAGCTTATAGATTGATTACATCTTGTTCTTGTGTTATACAGTGTTCATGTGGTACTCTTGCATCGATTTGAAAGTATCGAGAACAAGATTATGTTATACGCTTTCTTAAAGGTATGAATGAGAAATTTGCTCAATTCAAGACTCAAATCATGATGATGAATCCTTTACCAGATATTGATAAAACCTTTGCTCTTGTGTTTCAATAAGAAAGAGAACTTAATAATTCTCAATCTTCCATTTCTAATAGTCCTGCTCCTTAAGAATCTACAGCTTTTCATTTGAACACATCTTTTGGCACTAATTCTAACAAGAATGGCAGTAATTATTCTAAAGGCAAAAGTAGTAGCTATAGAGGAGCAAAGGGACATAATAGAGTGTGTACTCATTGTGGGAGAACTAATCACATGGTTGAAACATGCTTCCTCAAACATG
This sequence comes from Lathyrus sativus, assembly GCA_963859935.3. NCBI lineage: Eukaryota > Viridiplantae > Streptophyta > Magnoliopsida > Fabales > Fabaceae > Lathyrus > Lathyrus sativus. Next base: position 444,647,622 of record OZ012739.1, on the reverse strand, counting down.
GATATCCACCTGGATTTAGAGGTAAAGGCAAATCCAATAACTCAAATTCACAATCTCAATCTATTGCTTCTGTTGAAACAGGTCAGGTATCCCCAAAGTAGAGTTCACCTCAATCTGTGCTTGGTTTCACTCAAGAACAATATCAAAGCATCCTGGAATTACTTCAACAGTCCAAGACGAACCCAAAGGCCAATTTCATCTCCATGTCACCTTTTGTCTTTAATTCTCATTCTCATCATGAAAGTGGCAAGAATTCTCATCTATGGATCCTTGATACAGAAGGTACTGACCATATAGCCTTTGATCTGTCTATTTTCACTTCACACAAAACCATTGTCCCTATCCATGTTAGTTTACCAAAGGTTCACATGTCACTGCTTCCATTTCTACCAACATTGTTATCTCTTCAGCCTTAGTCCTTCGTAATGTTTTATACATTCCTAGTTTTCATGTCAACTTACTTTCTATGGCCAAACTTGTACAAACTAATGACTTTGTTATGCATTTCACTGATAACTCATGCCAAATTCTGAAGAATCATTCCAAGGCAATGATTGGTACAACTAAACTTCTAAGAGGATTATATGTGCTTGATTCTTCACAACATAATCATGTTTGTAATTCACCAGTACAAGATAATTCTTTTCTTTGGCATTTAAGATTAGGACACATTTCTACTATAGGGCTGTAAAATGTATCCAAAAGTTTTCCTTTCATTTCATTAAAGTGTAATAATAACACCTTTCCTTGTGATCCATGCCACTTTGGCAAACAAAAGAAATTGTCATTCCCTCATAGTATTACCAAATCTAAAACACCTTTTGAACTCTTACATGCTGATATTTGGGGTCCATTTTCTAATATCTCAATGCTAGGTCACAGATATTTTTTAACACTTGTTGATGATTATAGTAGATATACTTGGATAATCTTCTTAACAACCAAAGTTCAAACCAAACAAAGTTGTCATACCTCAAATTTTACCCTCAGTTTCTTTGACCGTTCGCACATCATTTTAGGTCAATCGTCCTTGCATAGCTAACCAGTTACATGGCTTTTGTTTGTTTTGTTTTCATTTGTGAATTAGGTTTGGTTTTAGGGGGGCTCAATAGGTTGGTCAATCAAGATTTTGGATAGATCCTCAACTAATAAAATTCATACTCTCAAGAGACCCCTATCTAGTGGGGCCTAAAGAATGGAGGTGTGAGTTGCTGCAAAATTTGAGAATCAATGAATCTAACGCATTGGAGGGAGGCATGAACTTCAAGGAATTTTGACTCATGCCTAAGTCAAAGCCTTACTTGATCAGGATACAGTTTTTTTATTAGATGGAATATTATTTCTTGCTCTGTGCATTTGATAGGGGTTCAAAGGTTATAAGGTCATGGATCTTAAGTCAAAGTTGAACTCCTATTTGAAAATTCATGGGGATTCAAAGTTAAATCTAAGGTCAAAAATGTAGTGTTTTAAAGCCCCGAGGTTTAAAAGTCAAGAGTGGGTCCAAGGTCCAAGTTTATTCATTTTCAATTCAAATTTCTCTTCAATGCCAAGTTTCAAATAATGATGTCCATCCAAGTATTTCCTAAGAGTCCTTCAACTTGTGAGTTATGTGTCTATTTCTGTTTCAAGCTCCCTTTCAGGCTATTGATCTTAAAGTTCAATTTAGATTCTTAATTTTGAACTTATATTAGTTCAAGTCTAAATGTTGATGTGCAAATTCAAGTGCTTAATTGGTCAAAGTTACAAGTAGTGGTTGGTATTGATTCAAATGCTTAGTTACAAGCCCTTGCTAACAAAAAGGATTCCATAAATATCATTTGTTTCAATTACATTTTTTGGTTTATTCAAATACTAAGATTTTAATGTTTAATACAAGTTGAAACTGCTATAACATGTATATCATGCCAACGCACCACTTCCAATCATGAAATCATTTTCAAGCTCTCATCACCACATCTAGCCTATTCTCCATCATGCCCCGGGCCATATCCACCTCCACGCTTCAATGACTGTAATCGTCTTGCTTTGTTAGCACCACCATCTCTATGTCTTTACTATTTCCCCAAACCTACACCAAACAAATTCAATTCATCAAGTTCAATCATACAAATCACAAACTATAACCAAATTCAACTTCATCCATAATTCAAACATCAAACCAAAGTTAATTATTTCCATAAACCTTAAACCAATTTCATCCATGCCATTCGTAAATAAAATTTCAACCATCACCAAACCATGTCAAATCTAAACCATTTTAAACCAATTTCCAATTTTAACCAAAATTGAGGCATCCGTATCAAAAGCAAACCAAAGTCTAGAACTAATGTGTAACCATATTCCAATTGGATCAATCCAAATACAAATAGAATTTTAGGTTTTCATCAATTACAAATTCAACAAAGTTCAGTTCAAGACAAGTTATCACATTTCATGCCACAATTCAAAGTGTCACGCCACATACATTCAAACTCAAAACACAAATTCAATTAGACAAACTCAGAAGGAGACAAGGATATCACAATAGTAGAGAATAAGACAAGGATTTTAGATTGTGCAGGGAAATTCAGATCAAATAGACAATACACTAGAGGGATTAATTGGCAGTATTCATAGAGAAGGAAGTTTCAGAATAGCATCAAAGTGGCAGAACAGAGAGAACCACAAAAGGGGTATACTAGCTCATAAAGTTCACGAAAATGGCAAGTTTCAGGATGGCAGATTTAAATATCAAAACTTCAACATTAATTTGAGAAAAAGACAAATACCTTACAACAAACATCATAGCAGAGATTTCATAGAGTACGGGGGGAGGGGGTTGAATCAGAAGATTTTTATTCATAAAAGGATAAGGGAGAAATCAGAAAGAGGGGGTTGATTAAAAAAAACAAAAGACACAGAAAACCTAATTTGATTTTCTAACACAGAAACTCAATCCTAACCACATACTAGTAATCAGAAGGAGAAGGATAACAGGGTTGGAAAGAGCTTATATGGAAAGGTTATTGAGGTTGGTGAGCAAATCCATGGGGAGTCTTCTTCGCTCGAGGTTGATTTCATCTGAAGGTATCCATCTTCGACCTCATTTCTCCTTTGTTTTGTCATTTTCGCCATCATACATTGTTCTTCTTTTCGTTTGATTTTCTTTGCTTCATGTTCTTGATCCGTTATCATCGTAATAGTTAGGGTTTGGTTTGGGAATTTGTTGATTTGTTAGTTTTAGTAGTTTTTTGGAGGAACGAGTGAGAGATTTTTAGAGAGGAACAGATTTGAGGTAGGGTTCATTTTTATTTAAGGTAGTTTTGAGGAGTCCTCGCCGAAGAGGACGGCGGTCTCCGCCGCACCTCATCTTCTCCGGTGAGGTTTTTAGGGTTACGTTTGGGTAGGTAAGAGTGAGAGAGTTTGTGCTTGTTGTTGAGAGTGAGAGAGGTTCATAAGAGATGAGAGAGATTTGGATAGGTGTGAAATTAAGTGTGTTTGGTTTGAGTGCTCAGTTTGCATGGCGTGTGGTTGGTTGTCCAAGGACGGTGATGACACGTGTCATCACCTAATGTTCCCTCTTGTTTGTTCCTGTGTTTGACGGTGCTTGGTAGTTATGGTGTTGACGTATCTTATTCGTTCATTTTTGTTTGGCTTTTCAAATCTTATGATCTGTTGGGGTTTTGGCTAGGGTGCATGGTGGAGTCATGAGAGACTCTGCCCATAGAATCTGTCTGACCGCCCTTATACTTGGGTTGGGCTGCATTTACTTTTTCCACCCCCTGTTTCTAGGCCCGTTTGTCTTTTGGTTCTTCTTTTACTAACAACCCACCCCCCCTGTTTAGTTATAACTAAGTTTGTTCTTAGTTTATTTATTTTTTAATTTACTAACCTTGGTTAATCTTTAGTTTATTTATATAATAAGTTTTTTAGTTTGAATGTGATACTTATCCTTTTAGTTAATTAGTCTTATGGATTTTTTAATTTATTTAGTTTTAATTAGACTAATTTATTTAGGTTTAGTTAATTAGTAATTTAGTTTTAAGTAGTTTTTTTTATAAAAAAAAATTGTTAAATAGTTTCTAGTTAGATTGTATTCTAATTTGTTTCCCAATTAGATTTTTATAGTTAATAAGTTTTTTTAGTTAATTATTTTTTTTGTTCTTGTTAATTAGGATTTTAATTTAGTTAGTCTTTTAGAACTTAGTTTATTTAGTTCTTGGTTTAATTAGTTTTAGTTTAAGTTAGTGAATTAGTTAATTAATTAGATTTTGGTTTTACTTTATTTTTAAATTAATCATGACATTCCTATTTTCTATGATTCTTGATGTTATTTGTGTTGTAGTTATTTGGATTAAGTATTGATAAAACCTTTTGATTTAGTCTTTGGAACTTTAGTCAGAAATTTTTGACATTGATTGTTCCCTAATTCCAAAGGAAAGAGTTTCCCTATTGACTTGTAAGTCATAGATTTATGATAGTACAGACTACCTCCTGCCCTCCCCTTGACCTTGTCAGAGTCATCACCCTTGGCCTCGTTAGAGCCACTGTTTTCTTAATTTAGAATTAGGTGTAGCGTTTGTAAACTCTATGTGAGTATGATTGTTATGAGTACTCATTTTCCCCTTTGACTTTTGTTAAAGTTAATCTTAGTTAGTTTTTCAACTTAGACTTAGGGAGTTTATTAATTCTGTTTAAGTATCATAGTTATGGATACTTACTTTCCCTCTAGAATCTTGATCATTATCTTCGACCACATCAACATTAATAGTCTTGATCCCCCTTTATCAGCATAATCCTCTACTCCCTTATTTTCTCCTAATCCTGCCACAAACGCTTCCCCTAACCTCATCCATGATAACAATACCAACATTCCTTCCAATCCTCCTCTTAGACACTCTACACGTGCTTCCAACCCTCCTAGCTATTTAGTTGATTACTATTGCAACCTTACTCAAAATAACACTTCTATATCCAATTCCATCTCCCTCACTTCCAACATTGTTTATCTTCTCTCTTCTGTCATTTCATATGACAAATGATCTTCTTCTTATAAAATTTTCTATTGTGTTATTTCTTCCATCACTAAACCAACCACCTATAAACAAGCCATTAAACATGATTGTTGGGTAAATGCCATGGATGTGGAGCTTAAAGCTCTTGTAGAGAATCAAACATGGACTGTGGTGAATCTCCCTTATGGTAAGGTACCTATTGGTTGTCGTTGAGTCTATAAAGTTAAACATAAAGCAGATGGATCTATTGAACGATACAAATCCAGACTAGTAGCCAAAGGCTACACTCAAATGGAAGGTATTGACTATTTTTGTACATTCTTCCCTGTTGCAAACTTATTACTGTTATAGTACTTCTTTCACTTACAGCTATAAAAGGATGGCATCTAGAACAATTAGATGTTAACAATGCCTTTTTACATGGGGATTTACATGAAGAGGTTTGCATGACTCTTCCACCAAGCTTATCTGGCTTTGATTCTTCTAAAGTTTGCAAATTGCAAAAGTCTTTATATGGCTTAAAACAAGACAGTAGACAATGGTACTCCAAATTATCTGCTTTCTTAATATCTCTTGGCTATCACCAGTCACAAGCTGACTATTCACTTTATGTTAAACATGAAGCTCATCATTTTACTGCCCTTCTAGTATATGGTGATGATGTTGTAATGGCAGGTAACTCTTTAGCAGAGATAAAACATGTCAAGACCCTCTTAAATAAGAAATTTTGAATTATATACCTTGGACAACTTAGATACTTCTTAGGTTTTGAAATTTCCATATCAACAGAAGGCATTTTCTTAAACTAAAGAAAGTATACTCTTAAACTTTTACAAGATGCTGGTGTTCTTGCAGCCAAGCCTTCCTCAGTTCCTTTTGATCCCAACATCAAGATTTATATCCATGAAAGAGCTCTATTGGAAGATCCTTCTTCTTATAGAAGGTTAATTGGTAGGCTCATATACCTTACTAATACAAGACCAGATATTTCTTATGATGTTGAACACTTGAGTCAGTTTATGGCTCAACCCCGACTCGCACATTTTCATACTTTTCTTTGATGCTTGCTTGGTTGTTTCACATGAATGTTTGTGGTTATTGTATAATGTTTAAATTGATTATGATGAGTAATATGCATGTGTATTTGTGGATTGATTAAAATGATGATCTGTGATTAAAAAGGATTAAGAAAAGTGAGGAAAATCTTATCATAATTCAATGGAATGACCTAGTGATGTAAATAGGAAATGATAGATGACTCGGATGACAATACTTGTGCATTTGATGCCTAGGTGTGCATATTTGACAATTATTTGTCTAATGTAGAAGTGAGACATTACATGGAATATGTGTTGGTTTTAAGTTACTTTGAGAATAAGGTGAATATGTTTGCCTTGTGATTGTCGAATACAATCATGTTTGTGTAGGTGATCACGTAGTCGGAAGCGATCCCTTGAGATGTGTCATTCCAAGAGTTGAGGCTTATATAGAGAGCTCCTCTCAAATGTGCATACTGTTGATTAGTAAGTATCTGTGACCCGTGTCGAGAACTCTTGTGTGGGTTGGCCGAGAAAAGTGACTTATTAGGTAGGCATTTGTGACCCGTGTCGAGAACTCTTGTATGAGCTAGATATCTGTGATCCGTGTCAAGAACTCTTGTGTGGGTTGGTCGGAGGAAGATATACATAATACAACGATCTATGACCCGTGTCGATAACTCTATATGTAGGGTTTGCCCACTACTAGAAAATTTGCTTTTAGTGGCTAAAAAATTTCGGTCACTCTATTGACTCAATTAGCCACCAAAATTAGACATCATGCTAGTAAAAATTTTGAAGTCACTAAATCGATCACTAAATAAAATTAGTCACCGAATTAGTTACTGGTATTTTGTGACCATAATTTTCAGTCTCAAATAATCTTTTTTATATAAATTAGTTCATCAAAAATTCAGTGACCGAAATTTCGGTCACTAATATTTTTTTTTTATTTTTTTCATTATTAAGTTGCTTCCCTCCCAATTTTTTTTTAATGTTGATTCAAAATTTTACATTTTTATTGTTTTAACAAATAAAAGATATATTTATATAAATAATTAACTCATACAAATTTATTAATTTAGATAAAATATAATTTTAGTGAAAAATTAGTGTAAGAGTATTTTTAAATAATATTTAAAAGTTCTATTTCATTAATAATATATACATTTCAAAGGTAAATAATACAACAGAAATCAAATGGCTTAGTGGACACCTGAAAACATCACAGAGCAAAGTGCTCTAAAGGTTAGCGACTAGCACTTTTCCAACCGAAATTTGGTAGTCGCTTTATTGGTCGATAAACGTTATAGTGACCGATTTTTAGCCTTTTTCGGTCTCTAATTCGGTCACTAAACGTGAATTTTTTACTAGTGGCCAAAAAAAGATGCCTTGACGTGGTTTCCGACTAGTGATAGTTTGAGTTATTGGGTTCAAGCAACGTGTTTCCATGTAATATGTGGTTTGTGAGCTCAAGTCTTATCCTTACCCTTTTTTACTTGATTTAGAATTAGTTAAAACCTTATAAAGCCGAGAGAATCCATAAGATAGTGAGCTCACTAGAATTATTATCTCACTCACGTTGTTGATTATATGTCAGGTGGTTCCGGTTCTATAAGATAGGAAACTTATGTATATTTCAGTACTAAATTTACAACCATGTATAATATAAATTATTCTAGACATATATTATATGTGGGTGTTACAGTCTCTTACGAGGAAATGACTTTCTTCACAACATATAAAAGAGTTATTTCTGAACTTTTCTCTTAGTTAATGATAGTAAAAAGGGTAAAAAGAGCATAATTAACTGTTAAAGTTGAGTGGTGTCAGAAGTTTGAATATGTAGAATAATTATATGTTGTCCTATTTTTTTTGTAATATGTAATTGATTATTAATGAAAATTTTCATTTCTTTTCAATCATATTATTTCCTAATCTTTTTTATTGATAACAAAGATTTTCATAGAATGTGAAAGGTTTTCTTTTTCTTCAAAGAAAACGTTAAAAAAAAAAGAAATATGAAAAGACTAAATTTCTTAGAAGATGTAATGACGTCTATAATAAATTAAAAATATTTAAATACTTTTTATAATTTATTAACGGGTATGGATATCTGCGGGTACGGATATCATTAAACCCGCACCCATATTCATTAAATAACAGATATTTAAATATCCATTTATTTTATCCATGGATATCCATTAAGCTATCCACATTGTATCCGTGACGGATTATATCCAGGAATACCCGCGGGCACGACCTTTTTTGCCATCCCTATTAGGGTGTACTCCGAAATGCATCTCCAAAATTTTAAAATATTTTTAAATTTTTATATAGTGCCTAAAATGCAATAAAATTTAATTACATTGTATATTTTCAAGGCTACATTGGGCAGCCAAATGGGCCCTTCACGACTGTAAAATTTAATTGAAAAAGCGTGTGACCTTAGCTTTGCCATCTTTATAAAATGTAACGTAAAATGCTTGAAATCCTTAGTATTATCGTTTTTGTCACAATAATATAGCATGTCTATGGAGAAAACTAATGGTGAGAGTACAATAAAGCCAAACTGGCTTGAACTTCCATTAGATTTGACCAAGAACATACTCCAAAGACTTGATACCGTTGAAATTATAACAAGTGCACGTAATGTTTGTCCTATGTGGTGGAACATTTGTGAAGACCCTTTCATGTGGCGTACCATTGACATGAGTAATATCAAACTTGTTCCATTTGATTTTCGTTGTTTGGATAAGATTTGTCGCTGCGCCGTTGATCTAAGCTGCGGTCATCTGGAAGACATTGCTATTGAGTCATTTGGGACCGATGACCTTCTCAAGCATGTGGCGCATAGGTAATACACATCACTTTCATTTTGTTTATTGTCAGTTTCCAGGCAATGCATATTTTAAACATTTTAATTCGTAATATTTACAGGGCAAACAACCTTAAGAGGTTAAAGATTTCTTGCTGCAATGGCATAACAGATGAAGGACTGATTGAATTTGTGAAGATGTTTTCACTATTAGAGGATCTTCACATTTCATTTGTGTATTTATCTAAGTATTCTCTCGAATTTATTGGTCAAAATTGCCCTCTCTTGAATTCATTATATCTTGAGATGCAAAGTGGTTACTGCCTCATGTACACAGTGTTTGCTGATCAGGTTTTTGCTATTGCAAACACAATGTTTGGATTACATCATCTTGCATTCTCTGGAATTTTTATTGGTGACAATGAGTTGCTTGCCATTCTTGAAGGTTGTCCTCTTCTTGATTCACTTGATATTCCACATCTCCTTTGGTTTGATATAAGTGAAAGTGTGAAAAAGAGGTGCCAGGAGGAAATCAATATTTACAACTTCTAAAACTTAATAATTTTGAGGATGGCGTTGATAATATTTTAGCTTATATGAATATATTTCCAGATTTTTGTTCTAATATTGTATTAGATAATTAATCTTGATTATGATTTTTTTTAATAAGGGTTGTAGAACATTGAGACTATTATTATTATTGTTTTCTTGACGTGATTTCATCTTGTTTGAACTTAAATTGTTATCATTGATAAGTCTTAGATGTTGATGTTGCTCCAAATAAATTTATTTATAAGTCTCAAATGTTTGGCTTAGTTTGTGAAGACAAAAAACAGAAACACATTTTTATTAAGAGCTTGTTGAAAGCTTCCACTGTCCTATTAGACCCATTTACTATAGATTTTGAAAAAAAGTGCTATTTCAAGAAAATATCATATTAGTTAACAAAATCTTGTTACAATTAGTTAAATTAATCCAATAAAGTTATAATTATTGGATTGATTTAAAGATTTTCGGTTAAACTTGGGGTTAAATTTTCCGGGAAATGTGTCTTTTTACATTTATAAGTATGTGTATACTTTTATTCTTTATTTTCTTATATTGTTTTTATAAGTGTTTTTTTTTAAATTGTTAAATGAATATTAGTTTCGTTAAATGAATATATGCGGTACTCAAGCCAGTTACAAAATTTTCAATTAGTTTAAGAGAGTTCAATCATAGAAATATCAATAACTCACTATTTTTTATCCGAATTACATGCCAAGTCCACAATACCTATATATTTGTTGCAATATCATCTACTAGACATATCATTATTAAGCAGAAAACAAATCTTTCTGAATCATAAATCCAAATTACCATATCCTTTTGTTTTGCTACTCTTCCCTTCATTCGTTCTGCAAACTGTATAATATGCTCTCTGGTTTCATCTTCTATGACTAACTCCAATGTAAAGCATTCACATACTCTGCACCACAATGCAAAAGAAAATGAACTTCTAAAAAGTTTTCCACCCAAAATTTTGAAATTTGGCACATTTGCTTTCTCCAACCTTTGTATCTCCTTTAATGTCTTGTAGTTTCACCAGCCTTATTCGTAAGACTACAGCAGGATCTAACTGTGAAATCTTGCATTCCGAAACCGCATTTTTGCATCTGCCATGTAAGTTACAGGTTCCACTCAAACTTGTGTATATGTGATTCCCACAATCTTCCTTCCATTCCACCTACACATGTCCTTTATCTTTACCAATTTATTTTCTGCCAAATTCTAAACATCTGAAGAGATTTAGGATAAACAGCTGAGTCATAAGAGTATTTATATTAGAGGTGGCAATTGGATTCATTAAAATAAAATATGTCGAATACATTTATTAAAAAAATCCATTCAATTTATACACTACATAGAAAATAAGTTAATAGATTGAATTAAATATACTCATTTATATACATAGATAAATTCAATCCATCCAACATATTTTAAGAATTCAATAGATTATTTTTATTTTCATTAGATTAATTTTTTTTAAATAATTTAAAAAAAAATTTAAATAAAAATTTGGCTTTTTCCAACAAAAAAAATCGGAATTTTTCCAAAAAAGAAATAGATAAATTCAATTCATCTAACATATTTTAACGATACAATTGATTATTTTTATTTTCATTAGATTAATTTTTTTAAAAAATAATTTAAAAATTTTTTTTTTAAAATAATTTGTTTTTTTCTAACAAAAAAAACGGAATTTTTCCAAAAAATAAAATCGAATTTTGTTTTGAAAAAAAATTGGTTTTTTCTTTTTGAAAAAAATTTGAATTTTTCCAGAAAAAAAGAAACAATTTTTAAAAAAAAAGAAAAACGATTTTTTTTCCGAAACAAAAAATCGATTTTTTTTATAAAAAAACAAAAAAATTTCCCGAAAAAAAAGCTTACTTTAATTTTTAAAAAAATATCGGTTTTTTTTTTTCCAAAATAAAAAACAGATTTTCTTCTTAAAAAAAACCAAATTTTTTGGGAAAAAAAAAACAACTTTTTTTGAAAAAAAAAACAACTTTTTTTGAAAAAAAAATGATTTTTTTTCAAAACAAAAAAGCGATTTTTTATAAAAAAACCGACTTTTATTTTTAGAAAAAAATCTATATTTTTCAAAAATTAAAATATTAATTTGTTTTCTTAAAAATACAAAAAATTAAATTTTTATCATGAATATATTAAAAATCAGTTTTTTTAAAATACAAAAAATGAATTTTTCGAAAATAAAATAAATTTGATTTTTAAAAATAAAAAAAAAATACGTTTATTTTTTTGAAATAAAAAAAAAAATTGGATGGATGGATATCCATCTATTAAAAATATGTTAATGGATGAATTAGATGTATTTTATTCTTAATGGATGAATTAGATTGGATAATTTTAAGAAAATTTTAGTGGATTGTTAATGGACTCATAGACTGTTTTAATCCATCCATTAACAATCCAATCCATATACATCCAATCCAGCCATTTTGCGACCCCTAGTTTATATCTCTTCCATGTCTACTTGATCTTTTTAAATTTTGTTCTATGAAATATCTTTTTGAGTTACCTTTCTTTTTTTATTGCTTGAATATTATTTACTTTTTTTTATAAGCAAAAATTTTATTTACTTTTCTTTAGAAGCAAAAATTTTATTTACTTCTTTTTTATAAGCAAGAATTTTATTTTACAAAGAGTATTGGCAATACCCTAATCCGAATTACAACCGTCCATCAACTAAGGTTACATCTTAGAACAAAACTAAATAAAATCAAATGAATATTTATATCATTCCTAATAATTACAAGCAATTATGTGGTTTTGAACGGTTTGCCAACCACTACCACGAGAGGAATATAACTCTATGCACAATCGAATCTGGACCCCAACTTCATCATTAAAAATAATTTAATTTCTAAACCACTAGATACACCAACATACCACAAACCAAATCCCACGTGATGAAAACGCGGAACACCTTCCTTTTTATTTCTCTATCCACACCAACAAGTGATTATAGCAAGTGTTTTCATTGATCTCATCCACATCATACGAGTCAAAAGTTTTCCTCCATATTAATTTAATTCTAACACAAGTAATGAAAACATGATGATAGTCTTCATTAGAACCAAAACAGAAGATACATACCATATCTTAGGGATTGGAGATGATCCCATGCCTGGCAAAACTAAAATGCGTTGGGAGCCAATCAATGAGTAATCTCCAGCAAAACATTTTGACCTTCGAAGGAATAATCGTCTTCCACAGTATCCGCAGTGTTGCCTTGAGTATGACATCCAAATTTCCACCTCCCAGCGACAATAGCAACCTGTCATAGTATGACTTAACAGAAAAGTAATTCAAGGAACAAAAATTCCATATGACAACATGATGAGAATCCTTTTTGGGACATACTTCATGCAATAGCAAGACAAACTCATTGGATTCTTCCTGCAATAAAACATCCTCCTCCAAGTTATTGAAACCCAACTTCCACCTCTACACATCACTTTCCCACACTTCCATGTCTTTCACCACCCCGTGTTTCCTATCAGAGATTCCACACAAACTCAGATAAAGATTGTGCATGGCCGTATCACTTAGCCATCTAGTAAACCAGAAGGAGGCACTAGCTCCATCACCTAATCTAAAGAAGATTAGGTCAACAAATTCATCATCCCTAAACTGTTTACCACTCTGCAACACATCCTTCAACCAAAAAGATTCATGTGGTTTTGACCTTGAGCCTCTTTAAAAATTATTGGTTTAACATAATTTCCATATCTTTCTTTCAATATCCCAACCCAAATAACATCCCATTCTTTCATAAATTTCCAAAGCCACTTTAAAATTAACGCTTATGCCTAACCCACCATGCTTCTTAGACTTACAAATTGATCTCCAACTAACCCAAGCTATACATATATTCACCTTCGAGTCAAATTAGTCAAAACTGACTTGATTAGTGTCACTCATCCTCCAATATATGATAACCTCCCCTTCCAAGATGATAGAATAACCTTCATACAATCTATGATAGGTTTCCAAAATGAGATCATTCTATGATTACCTCCAACAGTTAAACACGGAAACTTGAATGGTAAAGTATTTATTTTACATGATAAGAATTGTTCACTTGCCTTCAGAAATAAATCATCTACCCAACATCATAAACACAACTCTTCCCTGTGTTAATTTTCAACCTTATATCAATTCAAACCCCTTTAGGATTAATTTCACTGCCCACAATTTAGACTATGATCCATCACAAATTAGCACCATGTCATCAGCAAATTGTAAGAGATTTTAAAATACTTTATCATTGACTCTAAAGCTACTTAGCACACCCTCACCTCAGCTCTTCTGACCACTGCTGCCAGCCTTTCAACAACTCTGGAAAACAGAAAATGAGACAAGGGGTCTCCTTGTCTCAAACCCCTCGTGACGTTGAAGTCATGAGTGAGACTCCCATTGACTAATACAAACATAAAGTTATTCATTACACCACCCTCCATCCACTTCATCCATCTCTCACCAAAGCCCATAGCCACCAACATTCCTCAAAAGAAATTCCAATCCATACAATTGTATGTCTTACACCCTAATTTTGACCCTGAACCGCCAGCAACACATGTCATAGAATTTTCATCATTTGTGCATCATACCCATTATTCATGTCATCTAACCATTATGCCTATGAAATACGAGTTCTTTTTGCTTTCATTTTCTTGTCGTCTAAGCTCAGATCTTACAAGATTGATTCAAAGATGGTCGAGTTATCAAGTCGAGTGCGTGTACAATCTTGGTTGAAATTCAGTGGAAGTTTGACCTAATCTTAGTCAAATAAGCGGTTTGTTTTAGTATCAAATTATCAGGCTGTGGCAAAGACAGTTGTTTCAAGGTGGATAATCATCAGGGATCAGTTCCCTTTTGATTAGGGTTTTGGTAAAGTGACAGTGCAGTCAATATCTCAAGTCATTTGTATCATTGGCCATTTTGAAGACATGTGTGGATTGAATTCAAGTATTTGAGAAAGTCCAGATTAGGGCTTTTGTACGAAGATTCACGTTTATCTAATGAAGTCAAGTTGTAAGTGTTGCAACCTAAAATTTGTCCACCAGTTTTCTAGCTTTGATTGGCTTTTGCTTCGTTTTCATCTACATATCATTTAGGTCACATTTTACCCGTATTATCATCCGGATTGAATTTATCAGGACTTTAGTCACTTGGCTCGCGTTTCAAGCGATTTAATTAATTCAAACAGAAAGTTCAGTGTCAAAATTGAGCGAGAGTTGCTTTCCTCTTCATGATTCAATCCATGTTGATAATATCGACGCATTTCGGTGATCGCCCGTTTTTCCAGGGCATTTTGCATTTTTATGGCTATTTTGTTTTATATTTAATTATGTAGAAAATATTTTAAATAGGAATGGATATTTATTTTTAATATAGTTGTTTTTGAATTAAATAGAAATAGTTTCCTTTTTATTTAGAATAGGATTTAAGTTTTTAATTAGATTTTTTTAAAATAAAAATTAGAATAGGTTTTTGTTTTTGGAACATATTTTATTTTATTAGTTTTTAAATAGAACTATCTTTTTTGGTTTTATAGAAATAGATTTATTTAGAGTTTATTATGATTTTAATTAATTAGGCTGTATTAATTTAAATTTGTTTTTAGTTAGATTATATTAATTAATTCAGCATATTCTTTTAATTATCATCATTCATCAATTAGTTCCATTTAGTCAACTTTAACATCATGAGCATTGTATAATGTAGTCAACATGTTGTTAACACATTAATCGTCGTTAATCATTTCATCAGTATTTAATTGAGCAATTTATCACTTAATCAGCAGTTCCACGTGTTGACAAACAATGGTATATAACATTATTCATTGTCTCCTACATTTCTCAAAACCCTAGAACGCAACAGTAGCCGCAACTCCAACCTTCATCCATCTTCATCATCATTATCCATCACCAGCAACCTTCAATCGAAAAACCCAGGTCTTCATCATCTTCGAACTTAACACCTCCATTAATATCTTCATCATCTCCATTAATATCTTCACCATCCCCTTTCCCTAAACACCGAAAATCCACACAGAGCACCTTTCAAAACCAACAAACTTCGACAGATGAACTTCAAACCCAGCAACAATCTTCATCATTTTGATACCCAGAATCTCGACAAAGCTTCAAACCCAAACGCAAAGCTTCAACAACACCCTACCTCCATCTTTGACCCATTTCTCACTTCAACTCTTCAACTCACAACCACTCAATACCCATCTCCGATCTACAACAAAAGCTTCCATTAATCTTCAACTCCGACCCATCTTCAACAACTCAGAAATTCCCCCATCTCAAACCCCTTTTTGCTTTACCTTCGAAAATCATCTGAAAACCACAACGCCTTCCATCTTTAACACAAAATGACCCATTTCACCATTTTTCTTCATCCCAACAACTTTTAACCAGTAAAACACATCGAAAACCCCAAACAGCAATAACACTACCCAAAAGTTTTGAAATGTGGATGGAGGACGGAACACTCTGAAATCGATTTCGCTGCTGATGCTGCTTCCAATGCCGAAGAACCACGAAACGGTTTTGAGGATCTTTCTCCACCGTTAGATCTCAATCATACGGTTAATGAAGATGATGGTTCATGAGAAGTTGGATTTGAAGGATGAAACAAAGAAGGTGAGGTTGAGAGGCTGTCGCGGAAATTTTACGAGGACGAAGATGTTGTTGTGCTTTATTTTATTTTTGATCTGAGTGTTGGCGTTTGGGCTCAGCCTAAGCCCATATGCACTGTGATTTCATATTCACCTCCCCTGTTTCATATAACACTCACCCTGTTTCATTTTTGTTTTTTATTTTATTTTGTTTTTTTATATATATATTCTATTTAAACTTTTTAGAGTTTTTTATATTCTATTTTCTTTTAGAATTTTAAATTCAATTTCTTTTAGAAGTTTTAGTTTTTATTCTCATTTTATTTTTAGAAGTTGAATTCTATTTCTCATTTGTTATTGGACATTTTGTTCCATTTCATTTGTTTTGGTCGATGACGAGACCTCTATTGTTTTTCATTCAAATTATTGATGAGAAACGATGGACCTAAGACCAACTTTCTCTCTTCTTTCTCATTTTCGACTTTATTTCATTTCATCTGTTTTTGGTCGATGACAAGACCTCCAAGTTGTTATATGTCAAATTATTGATGGAAACGACAATCCCGAGACCGTTATTTCTCTTTCGTTTCCCTTTTCAACTGTTTATCTGTCTTTGGTTATTTTCACCGTTTTGGGTCGATGACGAGACCTACATAATCCATTACCAGTCACATTATTGTGAATAATGTTGGATCCGAGACCACCTCTTTCTCTCGTCATTTCTTCTTCTTCTCGATTTTATTTTTGACTTTCCGTGATCGATGAAGTCTTGTATCCGTAAGACGAGATCCCATTCTTTTTAGTCCGTGCGACACGATTCAATTGGAGAATGATCCTCAATACCATTTCTCTATCTTGTCCATAGCACGAATATCAATACACAACCTCTTAAAGTTTGACTTCCCTTATAAGTCTAATTACGACGGTTTAACGTCACATTGGTCCCGATTCGAAGCATCATCATCAAGGATCAAAGAGGAGAAGCTTGGAAAGGAAGCTAGCACGCATTGTAAGGGGTCAACAGAACCACTCCGTTCGGTAACATTGTTTTAATTTAAAATCTTTTATTAACCGCCGAGTGTTGTGAGCCGTTAGTGATAGATACGTGGGAAATGATGAGTGGGTGGTCTCCTCTCACTTCGTCTAGAGTGTTTAGCGTATGTCTTTGGATAATATGTGACGCATTCGCTCCTACGTCTTAGGTTTTAGCGTTTGCATCCCGATCCGTTTCTTTTCTCTCGCGTCCTTGCGATTGAGACTCCTTTTCTCTCGCCCCCGCGCGATCGAGACTCCTTTTCTCTCGCCCCGTGCGATTGAGAATCCTTTCCTGTAGTTAGTTGAACTACAGCTGCTCTGATTTCTCATGCCAGGTGAGAATATGTAGGCACAATACGGCGATGTCTTGGCGATCACCCTTTCCCGTTTTCCATAGTTTGCTGAACTACAGCTGCTCTGATTTCTCATGTCATATGAGAATATGTAGGCATAAGACGGTGATGTCTTGGCGAGCACCATTTCCCGTTTTCCGTAGTTGGCTGAACTACAGTTGCTCTGATTTCTCATGCCAGATGAGAATATGTAGGCATAAGACGCGACGTCTTGGCGAGCACACTAACAACTAAATTTTCTCTTTTCTCTCGCTTCCGTGCGATCGAGACCTTCCCGCTAACGACTAACGTCCTTTTCTCTTTGTCGCAACTGCGAAAACACCCGACGGAAAACAGAAAAGTCGCCACCTTTCGTTATTTATCCCAAAGAGATGGAAAGGAAACGATTGGAAAAACCTGACGGAAAGGGAAAAGACGAGGTCGTCGCAACCAAGTCTGGATTCGGGAGTCGGTTACGCAAGGGGAAGGTATTAGCACCCCTCACGTCCGTCGTACTCGACGGGATCCACACTTTGTTGTCTATCTAAAAGGGTGATCAATCTATCTACGCTAAAGGCAAAGGGACAAAAGAAAAAGAAAGGACTCGGCAGAGCATCGCCGCTTTGTGCCTATGTATTCCCTCGTGCAATGGGAAAGTCAGAGTCAATGTAGTTCGACTAACTACGGGTGAAGGGGGAAAGGTTGCTCGCCAAGACATCGCGTCTTGTGCCTACGTACTTTCATCTGGTATGAAAGATCATAGAAAACGTAGTTCGGGCTAAAAAGAACACCGGTTGATTCAAAAGTTTTTAGGCCCGAGTAGGGTTAACAAGTAGTTCTAGCAGTTGGTGTATGCAGCTCGACTATTGGAGACTTAGGCGTTACCGTTTGCGGTAGAACTAAAAGTTAACAACACTCTTTTATCTGAAAAGATTTTCCTCAATTAAAATCCCGAAGGATGAAAAAAATTTGAAGTGTTTTTGTGTTTTTTAGAGAAGAAGTGTTTTAATTATTGAGTGTTTATAATGTATGTTGTACTAAAGTCTAAAACCTATGATCGAATGCGTCGCATATCGTCCTAAGGACGTATACTAAACACTCTAAGAATTTGAGAGGTGGCCACTCAATCACCATTTCCCAAGTATAAGGCTCATGGCACAACATCCATTATCTTTATTAAGTATGTTAGGATTGTATGAAGATGAGAAGAGAAGAAGGACTCTAAAGGGGACTAACTCAAAACCTAAAGTTATCATGCAAAATGGACTTAGAATTGGGATGCAAAAGGGGACTACCTAATGTTAGCATGCATAGTTCGAATTCTAATGTCTATAACCATCCTTAAACAAGGAAGGTTAGGTCCTAAGGGGAACATGGCAAAAAGGAAACAAAGGGGAGAAGAAAACAACACAAGTAAGATACAAACATGAAAATGCACATTTAGAATGGTGGGAGGGAGGAAAAAATGTGTGGGGCAGCAGACACCACAAGCTCGTCTCGACCTTAACAACGATGCAAGAATGATGCAAACATGGAAAAGAAAGCCAAGGGTAGCAACAAACTAACATGCAAAGAGTCATCATTTTGAACCACATCCATAAGCATGCATCCAAGTGGAAAATGAACACAAATATTGACAAAATCATGATCAACCAAGCACAAACAATAGCAAACACCAGAAATATTTCATTCCTAATGCATCATATCGATTTATGAAGATTTGAAATGAAACGGTATGCGAACAATCAAACAAAGTAGCAAAACAGGCCTGCCAGCACAGTGTTAATCGGTTAACCCCTAGGGTTAATCGGTTAACACACTGTTAACGTTTGAAAATTTTAAAAATCTGGATTGGTTAATCGGTTAACCATATGCGTTAACCGATTAACACTGTGTTGACTTTTGAAAAATCTGAAAATTTGAATTGGTTAATCGGTTAACCATATGCGTTGATCGATTAACACTGTGTTGATAGCAGAAAACAGCAAAGCAGAATCACTTTTCAACAACTTATCACTTCTCCAAACATGCAAATGATCACATAATCACTTAATCACGAAAATTAACTAGCAAATCATGATTCCAATAGCATGTATACAGATCCAAACAGTATAAACTCAAATCATACAAATCAAAATGCAGCAAATCAATCAAAAATGAAAATCATCATGATGAACATGCAATTAAGCTAAAAACAGAATCGGATTGAGAATTTCCAACCTACGAAGTGGAGATTTGCTTCGGTTGATATTAATTCACTGGAAATGAGTAGATCGAAGCAAGAAACTCGGAATACTTCAATATCCAAGTGAATCCTTATAGTAGAGATGGAAATCCTTTAAGATTAAGCCAAATTGCTTCAAATAATCACTTCTAGCTTCACTTCAAACTTCAGATCTGGATTTGCACGAAAATTGAATAAAGAAAGATCCAATGGAGATGATAGATGAAGGTTTAAGCTCAAGAATTAATGGATTCCAATGAAGAATCAATTAATTCAATGGATGAAGAGCTTTAGTGAGGGTTTTGGAATTGGTAAAATTGAGAGAGAATTGAGAGAGTTGAGAGAGTTATGAATTTGAAATGGGAATTATGAGAGCTAGATGACTTTGGTTTGGAGTGAATTACTTAAGTACTCTTTTGACTTGGATCCAAAGCAAGGTTTGGAGAGTGGATTGGAAAATTTGGAATGGAATTAGGAGTGGGATTTTGGAGGGAATTGAGTTAATTTGAAAACTAATCCTAATTTCAAAATGGTTCTAGATCCTTCCCAAGTGTAAAAATGAATTTTCAAATGACCAAAATTGGACCCCAAATGGCTCTGCATTGAAAAATCATGTACAGAGGCAAAAATCACATTGGTTAATCGGTTAACCATATAGGTTAATCGATTAACCCTTTTAAATTTTTGAATCTGGGCTAATTTTTTATTGGTTAATCGGTTAATCATATGCGTTAACCGATTAACACCTTCGAAATTTGAATTATGGCGCCTTTTGGAGGGAAACCTGCCTGTTTTTTGCTGTTTCGAACCCTGTTAGGCTTCTGGAATGTGTTCTTGAATGCTGTAACCATGAGACTGCTTGTGATAGCCTGAATGTTGCTTTCTTGGCTGAAAATAACCTGCAATACAAAATAAAATCGGTCGCCGGACCGCTGGGCAAAATAAATGTCGGAGCCCGCTGCTTTAATTGCTTGCACTGAAGGTGAATTCTGAGCCACAGAAAATCTATGTAATGCAGAAATGCTAGAAGAAAAAAGAAATGAAACAAAAGTCAAGCCAAGAAAAGGTTGGGCAAATTTTGGGGTGCAACATTCTTGCTCCGTGGAATTGAGACTAGCCTGTTGTTCTAAACCCTTTAGGTAAACCGTACCTTTAAACTCATGACATACTTTGTCCGTTCTACCGCAAATAGGTAATGCCTAAGTCTCCAATGGTCGAGTAGTAATACACCTAACTGCTAGAATGCGCACACTAGTATCGTCCCCCTCTTTTCTCTTGCCCCTGTGTGATCGAGAACACCCTGTTTTCCCGTAGTTAGCCTGAACTACGTTTTGCTCTGATTTCTCATGCCAGATGAGAATACGTAGGCACAAGACGCGATGTCTTGGCGGGCAATCCCCCCGTAGTTTCCCGAACTACGTTGGCTCTGACTTTTCCATTGCACGAGGGAATATGTAGGCATAGGGTGGCGATGCTCTATCGAGTCAGTTCTTTCCGTTCTTTTCAGTTCTTTCTGTTAGCATTAGCAGCCGTAGATAGTTTTTTTTCACCCATAGGCTATACAACAAGCGTGGATCCCGTCGAGTACGACGAATGTGAGGGGTGCTAATACCTTCCCCTTGCGTAACCAACTCCCGAACCCGAGATTTGGTTGCGATGACCTGTCTTATTCCCTTTTCGTTAGGTTTTCTCTAATCGTTTCCTTTTCCTCTCTTTGGGATAAATAACAAATGGTGGCGACTCTTCTGTCTTTGTCGGCCCCTCTTCGCAGTAATGCGACACCAAGAGCCATTTAAAGTAAGAATGTTCAGTCAGTTACTTCACGTCTTGATTACGTGGTTCATGTTTCCCATGCATAGGAGGATTCAAGTTCCCGTCCATTTCAATTTCCTTTCAAGTACCAACCATAATCAAAATTCAAGTGTCAATCCTAACATTCGAGTTTTCAACCTCATCTTAATTCTAATTCGAATGTACAGTTCAAAGCTCCTTCGGGATTCCAAATTTCATGTCAAGTTCCATATCAATTCACAAATTCTATTCAAGATTCATTCAATTTGTTTTTATCCAATTTCAAAATTTATCCTTTTCTTTCAAATTTCAAATTCAAATTCCATTTCATTTCAAACTTCATGTTCAAGTTTCAATTCTATTCTCGATTCAATTCAAGTCTAATTTCATTTCTATCCATTTCAAGTTTCTAATTCAAGTTTCAAGTTCAAGCTCAATTGTATTTCTTATCGAGTGTCAAAATTCCAAGTCTCAATACATTTCCATTTTTTTAAATATTCAAGTTCAACTTTCATGTTTAAATCAAATTTTTAATCCATTCTCATTACAATTTATTTTAAGTTCATTCAAATTCATTTTAAATTCGAGTTCCATTCTAATTCAATTCCAAATTTCAATTTCAAATTCCTTTTCAAGTCCTTTTTTTTAATTTCCATTTCAAGTTCAAAAACAAATAAAATAAAATTTTAAGGCTCTAATTTTTAAATCCTATTTCAAAATTCACAATACAAAATTCATTTCAATCACACATTTAATGTCCAAATCCAAATTACAAAGTTCAAGAGGCCCAAGTCATTTTTTTGTTTTCAAACCATATCACAAGGAAACTACAAAAAAGAAAGGGAATGATTCAAATTTCCAATCTCATATTGCTGCATCAATTCCAAGTGTTCAAAAAAATATACACAGAGATTTCACATACTAATATATCCACACCTGCTACCACTTCATACAAAACAACCCACCAACCTGCTTTTCACTACCTACAAAAAAACCAACGTACGAAGCTGTGAAAATAACCTGCTACCCAACCTGCAGCTGGTACACGCCCCAATAATTACCATGCCTTCCCACAACCCGTACGCACCAAAACGCAAACCTTGCAAAACCTACAATAATGCCACACGAAAAGTTACCTCAACCAATACCTACAAAACCTGCTAGTTTTTGTACCTTTGTTGCAGCAATATGCCGACACAACGAAACCAGCAGCTCGCACAATGCCCCAAGTCGTATGACTTCACGCATGACCCACCTCCAGCCAAAACATGCCCCTTTACCACCAGAACATCCTCTCCACCATAAACCGTACAAGCTTCAGCAGACAATAACTTGATATATCAGTCGCTACACTCAAAACCAGCAAAACAGACAACCTGCAAAAATTCCCAATAAACCCACACCACTCTCCATACAACAACAAAAAAGCTTCATTTTCAAACCTAAAAAATCTGGTCATCAATAACTGGTCCCAAAGGCCTCTTCACCTTGACTCAACCCAGAACGGCGTTTATAGTTCTTCCCATCTCCCTCTTTTACACTTTTCCTTCAATAATAACAAAAACTCATTCTTGCTTTCTAACAGACCTCAAGCCTTATCTGATCCTCCTTCATCGCCTCATACCTTTCTTGAACCAAAATCACAAAAACCTCTGAACTCTTCATCCACCCACAACAATAATAAACAAACGCTTTCAAATCTGGGAAACACAAAAACTAATCTGTTGCCAACTTCAGAGAGAAATCGAAACACAGTGAAACAGAAGGAAACGAGATGAGAAGAAATCGAGACACAAGCTGAGCAAAACTGGAACGAAGGGATAAAGAGATAAAGAAGCGATTGAAACCTGAACAGAGAAAGTAATATCAATGATGAAACAGAAGTAGAAGTTTAGGATCATTGATGTTTCTTATTTTCGGAAAAGATGAGGATTCAACGCTATTTCTGATCATTGAGTTTCTGTCGACCATGACTTGCCTTGCCCTATTTTGTTTTCCTTTTGTGGACTGAGTTTTTTTCTTGGTGAATGGATGATGGGCTTCCTCAAGCCCGTGTGATTCTATCTGACCCATGGCTAATTTCTAAACACCCCTTTTTTTATTTCTAGTTTCAATTTCTTTTTAATTTTTTTCCCTTTATTTTGTTTTATGTTTCAAAGTGAAATGAGTTTCTAACATTTAGTAATTTGTTTTGGTTTTTAATATAAAAAATATACTATGATCTTTTATTTTATATGTTTTTATTTCCATCTTGACTTTTTCTTAATTTTTATTTATTATTATTTTTTAGTCGCTGATGTTGTTTAGTCGAAGTTGTTAACCTTCATAATTTCAAATCTGTAGAAAATGATCATTGAGATCATTTTTTGTACTTTGTCATTGTGATAGGTTACCTTTAATTAATCGATGCAAGTTCGTGATTAAGACGAGATCGTCACCTTTTCTTTTCGTGTTGAACGATTTTTTTGGAGAATGATTCTCAATATCATTTCTCCATCTTGTTTTAGCATAAATATCAACTTGCGTGACCTCCTATAGCGCAATCTCTGTCATAGATCGCGCTACGATGATTTAAACGCTATAATGGACCCAATTTATCTGATTAATAGCTAACCATTAACTTTATTTCTAGTTAATATATTCTTGATATACTTTTCCATCAATATTATCTTGATCTTATCATTATTGCTCATAAACTATTGTTAATATTATCTTGATTATATTATTGTTGATATTATTCTTGATCATATTATTCATACTGTTCATATCATATTCATCTTGTTCATATTTTGTTCATATTATTCAAAATACATTAAAACTATCGAAACCCTAAAAGACTAATTGGTGGACTATGGTTATGATTCTGAGCTTTGGAGTTAAGACTCTGGACAGAAACCCTAGCAAAGAAGCTGGAGATTATGGTTTTCTCTTTTCTCTCTCACTTTAGCTTAAGGCACTTGCACACGTACAACTTCCTCTTGAGCTAGCTGACAATGAAACCTTTTATTTCTCGCAATTCCGTGTACTTTATATGAACCCCGCTCCCTTTTGGATGTATGCTTTTTGCTTGTGTTCTTCTTTGATTGTGCTCTGATGCTTCAAACCGTTTTTTTTAAACCGTGTAAAATTTAATCAAGGCTTCTTGAGCTTTCAAAAGCTCGTTCATCGTTGCCATTTTTCCAGAATGCGTGCTAGGTATCCTTCTAGATACAAGAGGTGGAAGATGAGACCCAATGGTTGAGAAATGCAAATGTAACGACATGCACATGTGATGCAAAAAGTTTCATGAAACTCGAATATTTACAAACATCAAGAGATACAAAAAAAAACTCATTTTCATTAACCAACATATTAAATTACGACATATCAGTACTTCTTACAAAGGTCTTAAAAAGAAAGCTAAATAAAAGCTAGCAAAAGTCCTAAAGAGATTCTCCTAGCAGCCTCATGTTGAACTTCTTGATCTCTTCTTCCATCTGAGCCTTCTCGAGAATAAGCTTATCCACAATTAAATTCCACGGAGTTGACTGAAGGCTAGATGAAAATAAATCCTCTGATGCTCTCCTCTTCTTACAAGAGAGCACTTCTTCATTCTTCATTTGCATCTGTTTCTGGAGTTCTGCATTCTCCTCGACAACCACTTGATACTTGTGCTTCCAAGCGTCTTCTGTTTGTTGTGCTTTGCTCAAGAGATTCTCAGCTCCTCTGCTTTAGACATGAAGATCAAGGTGAGTTCCTCCTTTAGAACCATGGGCTCTTGTCAGGAATAGGACATCTTCAACTCAATATTTTCTCTTTTTTTTTTTGGCTGTGATGACCATTTTCTTTTTTTTTAAAGGATTTTATCAATATTTTCTCTTCTTTTTTTGAATAAAAAAATCGATGGAGACTCTTTAATCACAAGCATGCAAGCACTCATGGTTATTTTATCGCGCCGCCGACACAGACACATGCAACGTACCACTAATCATTGCCAAAAATAACATGTTTGATTGTGCCTAACACAACACAAACCATGTTCTACGCATATATAAAAGGAATGACAATGTTAAACAAACCCAAAAAAAATAAGGCATGTGATTTAAAATATGTATGAAATAGAAATCTAATTTAGATTACATTTTGATAGTCTTTTAGTTCCTCAATTTTGTTTGCATTGACTCAAATTCAAGAACTCTTTTTATAAACTCAACTCAGAAGCATCCTTCATATGACTAAATGGTTGCGTGGGTGATCCAATTTTATCACTGATAAGAAATAAATAAAAGTAGTTATCAATAATGAATGAAAAAACATCATAAAACTAAACTAAACGAATAGTTAGTGACTACTTACTTGAGTTTGAAACTATTTGCCTCAGGTATTTCTGGGTTGAACAATTCATTGCATTTTGCAATTGGACTTTTCCATTATACATTTTCGACTTTCAAATACTAAGCAAGCACAACAACATTTCTTGTGTAGCCCGGTTGGAGGTATGCATCATAGAGGTGACAATTAAATCCATTAAGGCAAAATCCATCCAATCCATCCATAAAAAAATCCATCCAATCCATCCACCACAAAAAAAATAAGTTAATGAATTGAATTAAATTCATCCATTTATATGCATGGATGGATTCAATCCATCCATTTATATGCATGGATTGATTCAATCCATTCAACATATTTTAAGGATCCAATGAATTATTTTTATTTTCGTTAGATTTATTTTTTTAAAATTAGATTTTTTTAAAAATAATTAAAAAACTATATTTTTTTTCTGAAAAAAAAAATTAATTTTTTTGAAAAAAAATCTGTTTTTTTTTTCAGAACAAAAAACTGATTTGTTTTTCGAAAAAAAAAACCGACTTTTTTTTTTGGAAAAAAATCAGTTTTTTTTTTAAGAATAAAAAACTGATTTGTTTTTCGAAAAAAAAAAAAATTTTTTTCTCGAAAAAAAAAGCCGACCTTTTTTTTGGAAAAAATCGGTTTTTTTTCAGAATAAAAAACTGATTTGTTTTTCGAAAAAAAAATAAATTTTTTTCTCGAAAAAAAACTGACTTTTTTTTTGGAAAAAAATCAATTTTTTTTTGAAAAAAATCGGTTTTTTTTCAGAATAAAAAACTGATTTGTTTTTCGAAAAAAAAAATTTCGAAAAAAAAACCGACTTTTTTTTTTCAGAATAAAAAACTGATTTGTTTTTCGTAAAAAAATAAAAATTTTCTCGAAAAAAAATCGGTTTTTTTTTTCAGAATAAAAAATTAATTTGTTTTTGAAAAAAAAAATATTTATTTTTACGAAATTAAAAAAAAAGTTGGATGGATGGATATCCATCCATTAAAAATATGTTAATGGATGGATATCCATCCATTAAAAATATGTTAATGGATGGATTGGATGAATTTTATTTTTAATGGATGGATCGGATTGGATAATTTTAATAAAATTTTAGTGGATTTTAATGGACTAATAGATTGTTTTAATCCATCCATTAGCAATCCAATCCATATCCATCCAATCCATCCATTTTGTCACCCCTAATGCATCATAGTCATCAACATATGGTCCAAAGAGTGTGCATTCAAGCTTCATTCTACACGAAAAAAACAATATGAAATCAGTTAATATAAGTTAAACTAACATATAAACTTAAAAGGTTTATATCATATAAATTAGCTTACCCATTAGACTTTAACTCAATCACTTTAAACTTAGTAGTTAGACGATTCTTTTCATAGACCCTTTCACGTCCAACCCTAGATAAAATTCCCATAAGATCTATTACAAAAATAAGACATTTTCATTAAACTGAATAAAAATAAAAATACCAGAATATACAAATTTTAAAAACATAATCAAAATTTAAAATAAAAATGATTCTTAAATGATTTTACCAATGAATAAGGAGAGATTGTTATCAAACCAGTTCCATCTTCTGTAACCATTGTGCCATTCTGCAAATTCAACCTGGATTGGTGTTTTGTGGTCTTATATGCTCCAATATTAGCGGCGACGTCAAAGATTTCAAATTATACACACTTTCCTCACATGTCTTATTTTCATACTGAGACCAGAGTTTTTCTAACTGAAGCTTGAATTTTTTCACCCTATCAATTTAGAAACACTAAAAATTAGAACAAAACCATAAAATATAATTGAACAAATACTAAAAGGAAACAATAACAACAACCTTCTCATTTATGAATAATGAATTATTGTTTCCGTATAATTTCGTTTCTTATTTATGATAATTTATATTGACTAGTAACGAAGTAGTTCTATCACAAATAATATTGTACTCTTTTTTCTTCATTATATTACAAATATTCAATGGGGAGTGTTATAAATGACATGATTATGAATGTCCATCAATTACAAGATTTTATATAGTATTTCTATTTACTATATAGGAGTATGTCCTATATAGCTCATATTTTAAATCATTCATTCATAATAAAAATAATATAACAAACTCTCTGCATCTCTTTCTCTTCTTGTCTCTATTCTTCTATTATATTATTTCTTATTAATTTCATAATAATTTTAAATTAGTATAAAAAAAACATGTACATCCCAAGTCTCAAATAACATAATTTTTTTAAATTAATAGATAAAAAAACTAAACGCCAGTTCAATGTATGTGTCTATCACAATTAGTATAAACAGACAAATCTCAAATCACAAATAACGTTTTTCTTTAATAATTGTTCTGGACTGGGCCGGAACCTGCCCTTCAGCCGGGCAGGCCAACCCAACACTATGTTGATGAGGCCCAGCAAGACCTAATCCCTCCTATCGGGCACGAGTCTCAACAAGACATATATGTCGGGCAGACGACTCCTTTGACGGGGAAGTTCACGCGCTTCCCCCACGTTCTCCACTTATACCTCCACGCGGGGACACGTCGTCAGACAACTACCCACATCCGAAAAAGTTGGTCAGTCCACATTCCGAAGATCACAGGGCAGTTGATCCAGAGCGAAGACTACATGCTGGTCTTCACTACGTCACGTAAGTCCTGACAGTCTGGCCCAATACAATGTAACTATTGGCCTTGCGTTTGGGGCACACTATAAATACCCTCTTTTATTAGAGGGTCAGGTAACTTCTTCTTCACACCTAATCTCTGTGTTTGCTTTCTCTCTGATCCTTTACTCACTTAAGCATCAAAGTGTTTTGGAGGTACACCCCCTGTTTCTCCACAACTCCGGTGAAAACAACAATCCAATGACGCGTGACAAAACATTGATTATTTCTACTCAAGTAAGATGGATAATAGATAACAAAAAAAATTGAACCGTTTTTAATTTTTTTTTTCTCCTAAGTTAATTATTCTATTTAATAATTAACAATAAAAAATAGAGTAGTTGGGAATTAACAAATTAAATAATTAAAAAATAATCAAACATTAATTGTTTTTAAAATAGTATGCATTCTAATTGACAAATGGCAAACATGCCAAACATGCCAAAGAAATTTCTTTATTATATTCTACGATTTTAAATATGTTTCAAATTTTAATATATTTTTAATATATTTTGAATATCGTTGAGTCCGTCAATTATAAATATATTTTTTATTAGTTAGATTCATCCGACATGTGCGAATTCACTGGATTTTTTACTAGTTAAAAATAGAAATACTTAACAATACGTTACTCGAAGACATATTATATAGATACGCTACAATATTTCCACATTGATTGTAGTGCAGTATTCGGATGAACCTGGAGCATTTTCCAATAAATTAGTACTACAATTTTAATTTTTACTTTACTCAAAAATATCTTTCAATTAAAGAAATACACTAGTTCGTGTTCCTACTTTATTATCGGAAACATACAAGTTCTATTTATATTCATGCTATTGCACTTTTCAAAATGTTTAGTTTAGAGTTGATAAAAAGTTAATAATGCAGGATGAAAATAATAAATATAGTCATCATTTTTCAAAATCTATCGGAAACTACATTTTACTTCAAAAATATTACTAGTAGAGTAGCTTTTCCACTCTATAAAAGGATAGAATTCGGTAATAAGTTACACTAGTAGTAGAATCTAAGTTCACCAGTATTTTAGCGTCTTCTTCTTTTCCATCGATGGAAGTAGAAAAGGAAATAGTAATAGCTAGGCCAAATTGGGTTGAGCTTCCAAGAGATTTGACAGAAAACATCCTCCATAGGTTAGAGACGATTGAATTATTGACTAGTGCATGTCACGTATGCACCTCGTGGTGGAATATCTGCAAGGATCCTCACATGTGGCGAACCATTAGCATGACCCATTATTGCATTTCACGCATTTCTGAAGATAATCTGGAAATGTTTTGTCGCAATGCAATTGAGCGAAGTTGTGGTCAGCTTGAATCCATAGATATTGAGCACTTTGCAACAGATGATCTTCTTGCATACATAGCTGACAGGTAATTTATTTGATACTTTCCTTGCCTTTATGTCTTAGTATCGTTTTAATATCTCATGTTGATTTTTACAGCTCTGGTCACCTACGACACATGCGGATCTCAATGTGTGGAATGCTCTCAGATAAAGGATTTATTGAATCTATTAAGAAACTGCCATATTTAGAGAGTCTTGACATTTCTTTTGACTATTTGTCAAAGGATTCCCTTAAAGCTGTTGGTCGATATTGCCCTCTTTTGCAAACATTGATATGCAACACAACTGATTTTGATAATGGTGTGTTATTTGCTAGTGGCGAAACAATGCCTGGATTACTTCATCTTAAAATGTTTGGAGTGATGCCTACTGAGGATGGATTGTTTGCTATATTAAATGGATGTCCTGTACTAGAATCTCTTGACTTGGAAGAATGCTTTTATGTGTCTTTTGAATATAGGAAAAGCTTGGAGAAGATGTGCCGTGAAAAAATCAAAGAATTTCGGCCTCCATTACAATTCTCTTGTGACAACGATTCTTATGGTGACAGCGAAAGTTTTTATTCTAGTCTGTTTAGTTTTGAAGGCTTTGTAAGTATATTTTCGAAGATATGTAGGGAAAACTCAGATGGTGAGTCCTAGTTTCATATTTCAATGTATCCTAATTTATCATTTGTTATAGAAGACTTCTATGATGAAGTAACATGAATTACTTTGTTCAAATCACTTTAATTGATCAATAGTAAATTATGATTTGATGATACATCAGCGTTATAGTGAGTCATTTTTTATCGGAAACTTTTACTTATACTTGTCTTTTATTAACTTAATATTTGTCCTATATTATGAGACTATTTGATATTTTATTTAAATTAAAAAATTTAATTATTGTTATATGAAAAACAAATATACGTAAATTTGAAAATATTATTTTATGTTTATTGTTTATTATAGATGAAAAAGAAATTTAAAGAATTATAAAAAGAAATAACAATAAATGAAAGTGTGTGTTGGGAAAAAATTACTTATGTTGCCTTGAAATTGTTAAATGACTAATAATTTAAGAATTTTTTGCAGTGATTTTTTACTTAGATCAATTGAGATTGAAAAAGAATACAAGAGGTTTTCTAACCCTTTATATCCAAAATCTCAAAATGTAAGAAGAGACATTCACAACCAACAGTAAACTAACAATAGCACCTAAAGGAGTTCCAAACAATATGCATTGAAACTAAAGTTAGAATAAGGAATATTTTCAATATAAATCCATTTTTAAGCTAATATCTTAATTTTTCAATAGATATCATCATTAACATACAATTACCACTATTAATGATTATATCCTTCCTATTCTTCCATAGAGACGACACTACTGCCAAATGGAGCCTAACTTATAATTTTCTACCTTGTTATTTTCTACACAACACCACTTCAAAAAGAAATTTCAAACACGAGCAAAAGAGTTATTACATCTAGAGTGCTCAAATAAATCAGTTATTTAAATAATTCATATCTATATTTAAGTTTGATTATTAAGAACCGTATAATTATTAACCAAATCCACATTTTATATATATTTTTAATATGGTTTTAATTAAATCTATAATTTGGATATCAATATCCAAAATAAAAATCAAATTAATCAATTTTTTTAATTAAAAAAAACTTTGAAAATTTCTTTCAAAAAAATATTTTTTCTTTTGAAAATAAAATTCTTTTTTTTTTCAGTAAATAATTTTTTTTTTCAAAAAGTTTTAAAAAATGATTTTTTTTTAAATAAAAAATATATATTTTTTAAGAAAAATTAAAAAAAAAACTATTGTTTTTTTGAACATCAATATTTTTTTTAAAAAAAATATTATATTTTTGAAAAAATCAATTTTTAAATAAAATTAAATCAAAACTAATTATAAAATTGGTTATAGATATAACCGATTAATAAGTGGTTTATAATCATTTTAAAAAATGAAAATCAGTTATGACAATTGATTTTAATAACCAGTTATAACAATTGGTATATACGGATTATTTATGGTTATGAATTGATTATGAAAATTAACCGTCTATGAGCATCATTAAGTGTATGAATTCTCCTACTTATAAATACAAGTCTCCACATTTCTAACTAGTGTGAGACTA
This sequence comes from Lathyrus sativus, assembly GCA_963859935.3. NCBI lineage: Eukaryota > Viridiplantae > Streptophyta > Magnoliopsida > Fabales > Fabaceae > Lathyrus > Lathyrus sativus. The sequence goes on along the minus strand of OZ012739.1, from coordinate 444,615,679 downwards.
TTATCCACAATACTCAAACTTGTTATACTTAACCAGTGGAACGAGGATATCCGATCTCAACCCGAATCATTTGTGGCGAATTTTAGTTTTAACTCTCCATCCTCATTAAAGTATGAGGCGAAGAATGAAAATTGTTTAAAAATTCAAGTTTGAATTGAAAGGAAGTAAAAATTATGTATGACCCGCCTCGTCGCAGCCAATATCTTTTTGACTCTCTAGCACAAGGAATTTTTTATATATACTTTAATTTCATAATGGAAAAGGGAGTGGTCTCTCACAATTCTCACATGAAAAGTTCCCTCAACATCTTATTATCCTAAACACTCAAACGTCCTTTAAGAGGATGGTTATCACCTTTATTGTGCTTAACGAGGAACAGTGACGTACACTGTAAGATTCAAGAAAACTAATCTTAGTTTATCTTCAGCTCCCACACAACTTCAGTCATCTTCTAAGCATGGTGACAAGGGGGAGCCAACAAGTATTACTTCATTGATATTTTTAATTTTTTTTAATGTTTTTGAAAAATAAAACATAGAAACTTTACGATGATAAAGCTATAAAATTTCAATTTTTTTTTAATATTGCTGAATTAAAACACACACCCACATCTCTATTGGAATTTATGAATGTAAAGGCTAAGAGTTGGATTATTAATTAAGCGATTTTCAAATTTATTGTACATTTATATATTTCAAAGCTTATTTATATTGGACAGCCAAATGATCCTGCACAACTGTAAAATTTATTTGAAAAAGTGTGTGTGACCTTTGCATTGCCATACCACTTAAAATTCAAAAATTCTGATCGCATCACTCTTTATAAAATGCAATGTGATTTGCTTGAAATCCAAAATATCGTTTTTGTCTCGTACTAATATGGCACCGTTTATTGTTCATTATTTCTAGGTAAGGCATTTCTGGTGAAGATTAATATTTTGATATTTATTTTTAATTAAATTAAGTATTGCAGCACATTAGAATGTGTCAGCTTATTGTTAGCTATTTTATTGTTTCAGTCAAAGTCAGTATCTAAATTTTAGGAAGGAATAAATTGTTCCACATATAATGGACAGTTAGGGAGATCGTGTGATATTATGTAAGCCTATTTATTGGCCTTTTCTTATTCCATTAAGTAAGTTTTCCAGCATTTGATTCTAACATCTGGTATCAAGAGCAGAAAATTTCACAAAAAATCAAGAGAGAAAGAGCAGATGGCGTCCGAAGGCGGCGATCGTTTTAATCTACCATCAATTCCTAAATTTGATGGTGATTATGATCACTGGAGCATGCTCATGGAGAACCTTCTCCGTTCGAAAGAGTATTGGATTGTTGTGACCACAGGCCTCGTTCAACCCGCTGCAGGAGAAGTGCCGGCGACTGCACAGAGAAAGACGGCAGAAGAGATGCAGTTGAAGGACCTGAAAGCCAAGAATTACTTGTTTCAATCTCTTGACAAGTCAATTCTGAAGACAATCCCAAAGAAGGAAACATCGAAATAAATCTGGAATTCAATGAAGATGAAATACCAGGGCAATGTTCGAGTTCAGCGATCCCAACTCAATCAATTGCGCATAGAGTTTGAGATCCTTGCCATGAAGCAAGGAGAATCAATCAATGATTACTTCGGTAGGGTAATGATGATTGCAAACGATATGAGGAATTACGGTGAAGATATGACTGATGTCAAGGTCGTCGAGAAGAAGACTTTGAGAACCCTCACTGAAAAGTGGAACTATATTGTGTGTTCCATTGAGGAAGCCAATGATATGGACAAGCTTACTGTCGATGAGCTGCAAAGCTCCCTTCTTGTGCACGAGCAAAAATTCAAGAAGGAAGTAGATGAAGAGCAAGCACTCACGGTGGCATACGGTGAGAACAATGGTGGAAGAGGACGAGGCAGCCGCAGAGCTTTCAGAGGAGGAAGGGGCAAAGGAGGCAGAGGCCGGCAACCCTATAGCAAGGCAACCATTGAATGTTATAAGTGCCATCAGTTGGGTCACTTTCAGTATGAGTGTCCAAATATGGCTAAGCAAGCAAATTACACTGAAATTGAAGAAATTGAGGAGATGTTGCTTATGGCTTATCATGAATCGTTTGGGCAAAGCAAAACTGATGTGTGGTTTCTAGATTCAGGATGCAGTAATCACATGTGTGGAGACCCGTCATTATTTAATCGGTTGGAAGATGGATTTCAAAGAACAGTGCGGCTAGGGAATCATATGCAGTTAAATGTGGTTGGTAAAGGTACTGTCAGGCTATACTTTGGAGGCAACAACTATCTTGTTCAGGATGTCTTCTATGTTCCAGAACTAAGGAATAATCTTCTTAGCCTTGGACAGCTGCAAGAAAAAGGATTAACAATGGTGATGAAGGATAATAAATGCTGCATTTATCACTCAACAAAGGGCCTCATCCTTCAGAGCAACATGACCTCCAACCGTATGTTCGTTGTGCTCTCTGATAAGTATTCTGACAAGGACACAAAAGAAGTTTGTCTGCAGTCCACAACCCAAGATTCGCTACAGCTTTGGCATCGGAGGTTTGGCCATCTCGGTTACACAGGATTGCGCATGTTGAAGGACAAAGAGATGGTGAAAGGGATATCGTGTCTTCTCGAACCTGATTCCATTTGCACATATTGTCTGAAAGGAAAACAACATAGAGAAAATATTCCAAAAAAAGGCATATGGTGTGCTTCAACTAAGTTAGAATTAATCCATGCTGACATCTGCGGACCCGTCTCACCAGCTTCAAATGGCCAAAAGAGGTATTTGCTTTGTTTCATTGATGACTTTAGTAGGAAAGCATGGGTCTATTTCCTTGCTTATAAAGCTGATGCATTTGCTGCCTTTAAGCAATTTAAGAGTAGTGTTGAAAAAGAGTCTAGTCTGTCTATTAAGTTCTTAAGAACAGGTCAGGAGGAGAATTTACATCAAGTGCTTTCAATGATTATTGTAAAGATAATGGAATCAAGAGACAACTAACCACAACTTACATGCCGCAACAAAACGGAGTAGCCGAAAGGAAGAACAGAACAGTGATGAACATGGTAAGAAGTATGATGGTTGATATTCCTAAGAGTTTTTGGCCTGAAGCTGCGAGTTGGGCGTTCTACGTGCTTAACAGAAGTCCAACTTCTTCTGTGTAGGACATGACACCAATGGAAGCTTGGAGTGGGATAAAACCATATGCAGAACATTTTAGGGTGTTTGGTTGTATAGGACATGTACATGTGATTCACGCCAAACACACTAAACTAGAGAATAAGAGCAGAAGTTGTGTACTGTTTAGGGTTAGTTCATAATCAAAAGGCTACAGACTATTCGATCCCATAAGCAAGAAAGTCATTGTTAGTCAGGATGTTGTGATTGAAGAAGAGAAAAAGTGGAGCTAGGATAAGAGTTATGACAACTTGATAAGCCTTGATCTAGACTGGGGAGATGACATAAATGAAGGAGAAATTGAGACTCAAGATGTTACCAATAAAGATTCTGATGTTATTATAGAAACTGTAACTGAAGAAGATAAAGCAAGCATAGATGAAGAGGGAAGTGATAGAGAAAACACTATGGCAGCGGCTGCGTCATCTCCTGAAGCCACAAATACAAGGGAAGGAGATTGTGTCAGAAGGACAGGTCGTATCAGAAGGAGACCAGTGTGGATGACAGACTATAACATCAATGATGAAGCTGAAACTACTGAAGCAAGTCAAGATCACGCCTCACATTTAGCCTTATTCATAGAATGTGATCCTATTAGCTATAAAGAAGCTGCTAAGAGCCAAGAATGGAGAAATGCTATGAATTCAGAAATTCAATCCATTGAGAAGAATGAAACATGATTTCTCACTAATCTACCGGAGGGAGCCAAAAGTATAGGAGTAAAATGGGTTTATAAGACTAAATTGAATCAATATGGAGAAGTTGAAAAGTACAAAGCTCGGCTAGTTGCAAAAGGATATGCACAAGAACACGGAGTTGATTATGAGGAAGTATATGCACCAGTCGCTCGGATGGATACCGTGAGGATGATTTTAGCATTGGCAGCTCAGAAAAGTTGGATAATCTATCAGCTAGATGTAAAGTCAGCTTTCTTGCAAGGAGAACTCTCCGAAGAAGTGTATGTAGACCAGCCAAGAGGGTATGAAATCAAGGGTGCTGAAAGAAAAGTGTACAAGCTTCGTAAGGCCCTATATGGATTGAAGCAGGCACCACGTGCATGGTTCAGTAGGATAGATACTTACTTTCAGAAGATGGGATTTGTAAAGGATGTCAGCGAGCAAACACTCTTCACAAAATTCAACACACAAGGTAAATTCCTAATTATTAGCTTGTATGTTGATGATTTGATCTACACTGGTAATGATCAAACTATGATGAATGAGTTTAAAGAATCCATGATGAAAGAGTTTGATATGACTGATTTGGGAAGAATGAAATACTTCCTGGGAATTGAGGTGTTGCGGCTTGATAATGGAATTTTCATGTGTCAAAGAAAGTATGTGAAAGAGTTACTAACAAAATTCAGAATGGAGGAAAACAACTTTGTCTTAAATCCTATTGTCCCGGGGTTTAAGATTCACAAAGATGAAGAAGGTGTGAAGGTAAATATCACACTCTATAAGCAGCTTGTGGGAAATATGATGTATGTGACAGCCACTTGGCCAGATGTAATGTATGTTGTTAGTCTGATTAGCAGATACATGTCTATGCCAACTGAACTTCACTTTGCAGCAGCCAAAAGAATTTTAAGGTATTTGCAAGGGACTATTGAATATGGGCTCTTTTACAAGAAAGAAGGAAACAGAGAGCTAGTAGGATTCACCGACAGTGATTACGCTGGATGTGTGGAGGACAGAAAAGTACATTCGGGTATACCTTCATTCTCAGTGATGCAGCAGTGGCATGGTCCTCCAAAAAACAACCAATTGTTACTCTAAGTACAACCGAAGCAGAATTTGTGGCAGCAGCAGCTTGCTCTTGTCAGTTAATATGGATGAAAAGAGTGTTGGGCAAAATTGGCTATGAAGGAAGTAGCAACCCTGTTATTTTCTGTGATAACAACTCAACAATCAAGCTATCAAAAAATTCGGTGATGCACGACAAAGCAAACACATCGATGTAAGGTTCCACTTCCTACGTGAGCTGGTGAATGAAGGAGTTGTTCAGTTAAAATTTTGTAGCACACATCAGCAGGTTGCAGATATATTTACTAAGCCACTCGACACAAGAACCTTCCAGGGACTTAGAAAGAAGCTAGGAGTATGTGATGCACCAAAGTTAAACTGAATTGGACTGTTCAGTTTAGGAGGAGATGTTAAGATTAATATTTTGATATTTATTTTTAATTAAATTAAGTATTGCAGCACATTAGAATGTGTTCGCTTATTGTTAGCTATTTTATTGTTTCAGTCAAGGTCATTATCTAGATTTTAGGAAGGAATAAACTGCTCCACATATAATGGGCAGTTAAGGAGATCGTGTGATATTATGTAAGCCTATTTATTGGCCTTTTCTTATTCCATTAAGTAAGTTTTCCAGCATTTGATTCTAACATTTCTTACCTGTCCTGCTTCGTAATATTTTGCAGGGTAAGTAACCTGCGGCGGTTAAAAATATCAAAGGGCAAGTAACCTGCTGCGGTTAAAAATATCAAAGGGCAAGTAACCTGCTGCGGTTAAAAATATCAAACTGTAATAAGATTTCAATTAAAAGGTTTATTGAATTTGTGAAGATGTTTTCACTATTAGAGGAGCTTCGCATTTCATTTAAGCACTTATCTAAGGATTCTATTGAAGTTATTGGTCGATTTTGCCCTCTTTTGAAGTCACTAAATCTTGAGGTGCCGCAATACAGTGACTTTGATTTTGATGAAGAGGTATTTGCTATTGGAAAAACAATACCTCAACTACGAAATCTTTCATTTTCTAGAATTGTGTTTCACAATGATCAGTTGTTTGTCATTCTTGATGGTTGCCCTCTTATTGAATCTCTTGATTTGCAATATTGCCATGTTCGATGTTTGAGTCCAAGTGTGGAAAAAAGGGTGTCGTGAACAAATCAAAGATTTCTAACTTCCAAAGATTAATTATAAGGAATACAGTGGTAATTATATCGACAAATATGAAGATGTTTGGTTTTATTCCTCCATTGAAGACTATCGTGATGATGATTGAGACGATGGGTTGCGTAGAGATTTTTGCCATCTCAGTTAATTATAATGTTTGTATTTCAAATTTTACCTTCATAAAGAATATTATCTATGATGTGTCCTTTCATATTTTGATTCTGATTAAAACTGAAATAATTGTATGGACACTTTCTAGTACTCTCGTGATTGTTTTCCGCCTATCAGACCGTTTTTATTACCTTGATTGTGAGTATTACATAATTTGTTGTGATTATGAACTTTTTTATATGATTGTTGAAGAACAGTGAGACTATTATTATTGTTTTCATGGCATGCTTAAATTTCTGTTCGAACTCATAGGGTTATAATCTAAGAATCTCAAGTGTTCCAAGAGGTCACACAATAGCAATATTGCTTTAAAATAATCTATCAATAAATTCGTATGCTACCAAGTTTTGGATGTTTTATTATTCTATATCAGATTATCATTTTTAGATTTACTCTTGAATGATTCAAAGCGTATTGTTACGATCCAAAACATAAGCATAGGTATATTAAGGGAAGTTCGCTTAGTATGTAATCAAACATTTGAATAATGAATCTCCATTTTCCAACTTCAATATTGTATAAGTACAAATAAACCTCTCCGTGATTTAGTATTTCCATTGATCTTCATCTTTGTTATTTCTTTAAGCTTCAACAATGGTAAAAATTGAAAAAATCTCACCGGTATCAAAAGCTTGGGTGTCTTCCTCACGAATAAGAACTTCTTGCTATAAAATCAACAAGTTAGTGGTGTCATTCTTAACCACAAATTTGGAGTGAATTTGCAAATCTCTCTGGTATAAAAAAAAACATAAATTAATCGTTTCAATGATGCAATCTCTGAAGAATATGAAACTTTGATTGTTCAGATAAATCCTTATTCATATGGTTTATATAATGTGAAAACGTTTGTGTGAGGTTTGAAGCAAATTTTACAAACACTTCAATGGGATTACATCAACCAGCAAGACCAAATTAATACCATTTCTTAGAGACTTTCCGTCTTAGGTTTAGTAAATTCCATTTGTCTATGAACCTTAGCTGAATAAATTTAGGCAAGATATTTGTCTCCAATGTCTCTCCAAATATTGTCCATCTTGAATCGAGTTAATCGTGGTGGTTATGTCTTTCATGCTTGTGGGCGCAACCATTTGGTCAAAGTCGTGGTCCCATCAAGGGTGGTTCATGTAACACTCTAACTTTAAATTATTTTTTTTAATTGATTTTATTTGAATTTTTATTATTTATTGGAGTATTTTAATTGATTTATTTAATTATTGAGGATGGTACAAATTTAATTAGAATAATGATTAGAAATAGAGGGAAGAAGTGGTAATAGTGATTTAAGTGTAATTATGAGAAATATTAAAAATAAGAATAGAGCTTTGTTTTAGAAAGGGAATTTAGATAGACTTTTAGTCAAATTTTTAAATTGGAGAAAAGTTGAGAAAGAGGCAGAGAAAATCTAGGAGAACGTTGGAAGATCAGTGGGGAATGTAAAAGGTGAAATTTTATTGTTTTGCAGCTTTGAGGTAATGGGGGAGTTATTCATGTATGAGTGGCTAAAAAGAGAGATAATGAGCGTTCCTTACTCTCATGTCTTCTCCCTTTTACTGTATTTGTGGTCAAAGAGGGTTTGTGCAAAACCCTTTGAGGCGAACGATTAAATGTTTTCTTTTATTCTTGAGTAATATGATATGTATTTTCAATTTATCTGTATTCTGATTTGATCATGGAGGTTGTCTGTGAGTTATAGATCTATTCAATAGGGGAATATCATAAAAGTTAAAAAGTCAAAAAAGTAGGAAAATGTCAAAATCGAAAAGAAAAAAAATCAAGTTGGGGGCAAGCAATGTGGATCGATATTTGAGAAAGAAGTTCTGTTGTGGCGCCGCGTGCGGCATGGTGCATGTACAGAGCAGGTACAACCAGATTACGGCGACGACCGCGGGTGGGGTGCGGCCCACATACAACTTACAGAGGCGGCTCAAAGTGCACAGATGACGGTGGAGAGCCTTGGTGCAGGGCAACATGTAAAACTCTGAATTTAGTTAATTTATCTAGAGAACAATGTTTACAATTGAATCTCAACCACACTATTTTTTCCCTCTAATTAGGATTATCTAGGACTTTTGGAGAAGTGATGACTAGTATGCTATTTTAAAAGAAAACTAAACCCTAGATTTTAACTAACAAAACAATTGGCCCAACATACTAGCCTAAATTGACATGATAACTTAAACAACAAGCTAACATATTTCTACATCAAGCTAGAACAAGCTTTGACAACAATACACACATCTTTAACTCTTGCATGATTGAATAAACTTCAACTAAACTATATATAACTCTTGTCTAAACATGAAGTTATCTATGTCGAGATTTTAGCTCGATCCTAAATACCACACACCTTATAATATATTTATAAAATTTTAATTATTATTTGCTAACCTTGGATACGGGATTTTGAATCAACAAAGCTAAAACTTTTCTACCTTGTAACCATAATTTGTGAGCTACCCTATGAGCTTTGCTAGAAAGCCTTTGAATTTTAGTAAACAATGAACATAACTTATACAAGCAGGATCTCCCTTTCCTCACCAGAAACTTTCTTCCTCTCTTTCTCACTAATCTCTTCCTCTCCTTCAAAAAGTGAATCCAATTTAGCATAAACTTCCTCAGCACAAAACACAAATTCCACACTACCACTTTTCCTAAACTCCGTTTCTTTCTCCTCAGAGCACACTTTACAATATCATACTTTAAAAAGTAAAAATATCATCAAGCTTTTCACTCTATCATACTTTATAATATCATCTAGGGTAATGTTAACTTGTGTCCTAAGAGCACATGTTAAAAAGTAATCTGATTTGATTAGAAGAGGACCGCTGACTTGCCACACGTCGTTGATCTTCTGCCTGTTCACCGGTGTTGAGAAGGAGGTGCGGTGTACCTGCAAGACACTCCGATGCTAAAGTAAGATATTGGACAGAGTGACAGGAAATACAAAAAGAGGGTAAGAAGAGAATACATGACTCTCTTGTGAAAGAGGGTATTTATAGAGAGACCCCAGCGCGGGGCCAACGGTCATTTGAGTTGGGCTGGATGACCAGGCCCAACCCAAGTGACTGCTAGGGCTTACGTGGCGTACTGAAGACCAGAATGTGGTATTCGCCCTAGTTCAACTGCTCCGTGAACTCCGGAAAGTTGGTTGACCTGCTCTTTCGGAGATGGGCAGTTGGTTGATGACGTGTCCCCGCGGAGGGGAGCACATGGAGAACGTGCGGAGGGCATGTTGTTCTGCTCGACGGGGGAAGGTTCTGTCCGCGGGGGCAGTGTCTGCCCGACAGAAACCCTGTGCCCGACGAAGGTGGCCCAAGCCAGATTGGGCCTTCCCAAGTATTGTTGGGGTGGGCCTGCCCAGTCAAGTCGGGGCCCAGGCCAGAACAGAAGCCCCCCAAGTCGTATCTCCAAGGAGAGGGAGCGAGGACTTGATGACGTTGTGCCAAGGCAGGAGGTTAGCGCGGGGAGAGACTCTGCCGGTTCGTATTTCGCTAGGACGTGCGAACGTGGGCGCTTCCATGTCGTCGGACGCTTGGGTCGAGGACACGTGCCCAATAGACTGTTGGTAGGGAGATGTGAAGGGACGTGACTCTCAGCCTTCGCCACGTGTCAAGCGTTGGATGGGCCTCGAGGGGCGGCTATCCTAGGGTACTCGAGTTCCTAGGGGCGCTTCGAGTCCCGTGTCGGGGTATAAGTAAGCGAGCCCCCGCCCATTCCTCATTTTTCACCTCCGCTTGCTTTCACACACGAGGATCTGCTGGTTCGGGTCCGGTTTTCGCCACCGCCGCAACCGCCGCCGCATATTCTTCCGTCAGCTGTCATCCAGTAAGTTTTTCCTCCTCGTCCTTTCCTTGTTTCGCGTTTTGGCATTGGCGTATGGGCGTGTTGAATGCCCCGAGGAGAGAGTTGAATCTCTGCCGCATTAGGCGGTATTTCTCGGTTTTTTAGATGAATGCACCGAGGACGCGCGATGGGGTAGTTCGAAGCCCCCGGGGACAGATGCTTATTTTGATGAACGCCCCGGGGAGAGGCGATAGGATCAGTTGAATGTCCCGGGGAGAGTATGTAGTTTAGATGAATCCCCCGGGCACGCTGGAGAGTGGTTGAATGAGCGTCCCAGGGATGCGCGATAGAGACGGATGGGTGTCCCAGGGAGAGGAAAGGACTTGGAACGAGTCCCTCGAGAGGGATGCCCGGGTGCTTTCACATGTTGCTCGCGGGGTTGTCCTCGTCGCCCTTTCACTTGACTTGCGGTGGAAGGGTGAATTTGATCTTGGTTATCGAATTCACTGTTACCTTCTGCTTTTCAGGTGTTCATGACTTCGTGGATCCCAGGGACAATGGTCGTAGATGATGAACCGGAGACCTCTTCTGTCAAGGACATGGTTCGTCCCGTTGAAGAGTGGGTGGCAGATGAGCCTCTGTTGACGCCCTCGTATTTCGCTGATGAGCAAGTTGGCGCCTTCGCCACTGTCGACGATAGGCGTGAGGGGGAGCCCATAAACTGGCAGGTGTACCGGCCATGAGATCACCACCGCATCTGCTCGGCATACAGGAAGATGTGATTCCCTATGTATGAGTTTTTCTTTCGGGAGGCCGGGCTCAGGTTGTCATTCATGGATTTCCAGCTGGGGGTCTTTGAGTGGCTGCGATTAGCCCCTTCTCAGCTATGTAACACCCCACTTCCCAAATTAAATAAAATATAAACATTATAAATAAACATCAGAGTTTTCACCAAAATAGTGGGATATCACATCACCAAATTTTTATAAAAATACTTTATTAATCATTCTCAAAAATAATACAGCGGAAAACATTATTCCAACATTCTCGGCCATCCGCCAAATTTCGTAAAATCTTTATTATTATAACTCAAAAAAAAAGTGATACGTCACAGGATTACAACAAGTTTGACATAAAACAATTAAAACACCCATATCCTATGTTACGTATCAGAGCATCCTAGACTCGACTGGCACACCACCATCCAAGCTATCTAAGTACCTGGATTATCTGTACTTCCAGAGAAGCACAGACACAACAACAACCAAGGGGTGAGAAAACATGATCAAAAATATATTGGTAATGTAATACATGTAAACAAGGTAGTAAAACACACCAACACACCAATATTCACCCCAACAACTCCATATAAGGAACCTACTGTTCAAATTACAATATAACATATTATAATGCAAATATGCAACTCAACACCATGCATGCGGTACCGACTCATTGGTTCATTCAATCGAACCTGGATAGATCACTTACGCTCCTCCTGAGACATGATCTATCCCCCACCATTCTCCACCAAGGAGTACGGATGAATCACTTACGCTCCTCCTGAGACATGATTCATCCCACCAAAAACACCATGATATGCACACACCAATGCATAACTATCATATTTAGGCACACTAAGTGCACACGATCCTCCTGATCATATCATCATACATCAATGCATATATGTGTAGATATATTACACCAACACCATATAAATCAATCAGATAGTAAATAAATTCATACTATAACACCATATATAACCACATCCCAACACCCGGGAACACACGATCCTACTGATCACTACATACATATACGTTAACCAATTGTTCACCAACAATATCAAGGAAAACGAGTACCATCACCAAGTAAACAAGTTCATACTTTATTACCAAGATATAAACACGTCCCACCACTCAGGAATACACGATCCTACTGATCACTACACCATGCTCCGCATGATTCATACACCAACTAATTATCCATTTAAATAATTAGTAACGGAAATCACATACTATCACCGAGTACTCACTCTATAACACTCAATCATCTCCCCCGTAATCAACAAAGTCCAAGGGCACTACACTCTTAGCGCACACAGCATAACAGCATAGAAAAACCACATTCTGCTATGCTCGCTACACCCTCGCTAGGCGAGCTCCCAGCGAATGCTCGCTACCTGTTCTCTTAGCGAACCTCCTCGCGAATGACAGCAGAACCTACTGGACTCACTCGCTACCTCACTCGCTAGGCGAGCACCTAGCGAACGCTCGCTGCCTTCTCGCTAAGCGAAGTGCTAGCAAGTTGCCTGCGACTTCTCAAGTTCTCACAGTTCAAAATTCTCACTCTTCTCCGATTCAAGCCTATTCTATAACATCCACTTCCTATACTATCCGTATTAGGACCAATGCATATTAGGCTTATCAATCTTCCTATAATTCTACTCCAGATCAACATTACGGTACACTACCGGCACTTTAGAGTTACTCTGAACCTTACTCAAACCAAACCAACACCAACAGTCAATCAACAATGGCAACATCAAACATCCGTACATCATCATATACATATTATTCCAAAGTCATCACTTAAACAATCTATCGACACATCAAAAAGGTCACACAGAACTTCCCTAAAACCGTAAACTCAACCTATACGCCAAATTAACCAAAAACAACAATTCACCAACAATCAACATATTTCAATCCATCAACATCAACATAACTCAACAATCAATAGCATGTCAATATAAAACTTCATCAACGATACATTCCTACGGGGTTAAGGAATCCCCACTACCCTATACATGTATATACCATTCCCAATCAAGTTTCTCCCCCTTACCTTGTTAATCGGTTGATCGATGAAATTCTTCCTGGATTTGGTCTCTTGGCCTCCTCTTTTCTTTCCGTTCTTCGTTCCCTTTTTCCTTCGTTCTTCTCACTTCTCTCGTTCTTTCCTCTTCTCTCTTTCTATTGCTCTTTCTCTCTTCCCTCTTTCTATCGTGTTATTTTCTCTAATACTTCCCCCACCCCTTCATATTCTATTTTCCTTTTTATTTCCTATCCCAATAATAATAATAACTAATAAAAATAACATAATAATAATAATAATAATAATAATAATAATATTAATAATATTATTATTATTATTATTATCACACCAATTTCCCAAGATCTATGGTAATCTCTTTTCTCTCTATTCCAACTTTTCTAATATCTCCTTGCTACCCCTTCATATTTCCTTCCTCACGGTTTCTATCATGACTTTTCATATTTCCATTCTAACTTCCCAATAACCCTTCCACCTCTTATTTTACTTATTTCAACCACTAATATTCCCAATAATAATTCTAATATAATAATTATAATAATCATTATAATAATAATAATAATAATAATAATATAATATAATACTATTATAATATTATAGTAATATTCAACATAATAATAATAATAGTAATACACCCAACAATAATTATAATTATAATAATAATAATACTAATGATAATAATAACAATTATATTAATACTAATAATAAAATAATATTAATAATAATAATCTTAATATTAATAATACTAATATAATATTACTAATATTAATAATACTAATCATAATAATACTATTAATAATAATAATAATAATAATAATAATAATAATATTATTATCTCACCAAAATAATAATAATAATAATAATAGTAACAATATTATTATCTCACCAAAATAATAATAATATTAATAATACTAATAAATATAATAATATATAATAATAATAATAATAATACTCCCACCAATATTACTATTATTCATTATATTATCATATTCACACCAAAAATCATAATAATATAATAACTATATTAATAATAATATTATATTCTCCATATTTATAATATTACTACAAATATTAATAATAATCATAAATATAATAATAATAATAATAATATTAATATTAATACCACCACCAATATTACTATTATTTCTTATATTATTATAAACTCACCAAATTACCACCAATGATCCTCCCATCTTAGGGACACCCACCAAACATCATCAAATACACCCTACCAAAGGGCACATCAACATATAATATTTAAAATAATAATAAAATGACTAAATAATTAAAATGGGTGTTACAACTCTCCCCCACTTTAATTATTTTCGTCCTCGAAAATTACCTGATGGAAATAATTCCGGATACGCTCCCCGCATCTTTTATTCCAATTCTCAGGTCACACTGCCTTCTGCAGCACCTCCCCATACTACTTTCACCAAAGATATCTCCTCCCTTCGGAGTTGTTCCTCGCTCGCCAAAACGAACTAGCAATGCCTCAACAATCGGAATATTTTTCACTTGTACATCATCCACCTGGTTCAATGTACTTTCTCGACTAAGACACATGAAACATATCATGCCAATTCACAGCGACAACGGAAAAACAGTCTAACATGTTACTCCTCCCATGCCTTCGCTGCGCCACTCTGATACAACTACAGAACACGGTGCGAACTTCTGAGATTTCGAAGCTCGACCAACACCAGTCACCGGCGTGACCCTCAAAACACATATTGCCTCGGATCCTCTCGATCTTCTCAGCCATCTCAAGCATAATTTTCAAGTCTGAGTACAACACTCTTACTCGATTTATTTCAACACAGGAGAGTCCTACACTCCCTATCTCACCAAGCCACATATAGTGCCATTCCGACACTAGGATGGTAACCGTTATTATAGGTAACTCAATCAACGATAATTAATCATCCCACACTCCATCTTGATCCGACACCCAAGCTCTCACCAATTCTCTACAGACTCAATAGTCCTCTCTGACTGACCATCAGTTTGCGGATGGTAGGTCGAACTCAGCTTCAACTTAGTACCCGAAGCTTTCTGTAAGCCCCTCCAAAATCTCAATATAAACCTCAAATTTCCATCTGACACAATATTCGTCAGTATCTCATCCAAATTCACCACTTTCTCAATATGCATCTCGTATATCCTCAACACGGAATAGTTAATCCACTCCTAACAATTCAAATTAAAATTATGTCTTTACAAATTCTTTGGAAATCTCAACACCAATTTCGTGAAAATACTACCTGATTTCCACTCTGGAATATTTAACGACTACATCAGACTCAACAGTCTCTGATGTTCACTCTTCGAATTCCGACAATTCTAACTAGCATATTCCACCTCTCCTTATCCATGGTCTCAAAAACAATCTACTCAAGTTCGGTTACTTCTTCATAGCACCGAGATGGATACTCCATCTACCTCAATGTATTTCTTCACGAGTACTCCTACTCCCTTCAACAACATCTGATATACATACTCTATCATAACATCTCATGGTATTATTTCCACAAACCCGACAATCCACTCTTCGACTCTAATTTATCAATTTCAACTAATTCACTATTCAACCCAGATTTCTGACTTTCTCGATTCTTCTCAAGGATATCACTAGTCAGATCTTAATAATAAAAGCTTAACTCCATAATAAGTATCCTTACTCACAAAACGCATATTATGAAATTTCTCAATCAGTTCTAACTCTTTTCACCATCATCTTCGGTATATGCAAATATTTCTAACTCACTGCATCATCTACCATGTCCGCTTTACCCGAATGGTAATTCTACTCGAAGTCGTACTCTTTTCGAAGTCCCAATTATTTCCTATGCCTCATATTCGTCTTATTCAAATTAAACAAACACCTTAAACTCTTAAGATCACCAAACATCTCCGATCTCAGTCTGAACTTTTAAAGACTCCGACTCCAGTACAATCACAATAGTAACCAACTCTAAATCACTGGTCGGATGATTTCTCTTATACACTTCAAGTTTCCTTTTGCATAATTGAAACTCGCTGAAGTTGTCTTTAGCAAATCCCCTAATTATATCAACAAGCATCACAAACACCACAATTAGTTCTATCGGATTCGGCAGAACTTTCCTTACGGAAGTATATCACCGCTCTTTTTCCAACACTGATAACTCCAGTTCCTTATGCTCAACATAATCCTCTATACGCTTCGAATACCTTAAAATATCATTTATTAACACAACCATTGCCTTATATAAATAATTAAAGAAGATCTCATGCCAAGTGGACAAACAAGTTGTGAGTTATAGCGGGAATACATACTGTACCGCCCGTCCTTACCACAACATTCAAACACACTTCATCAATAAATAGCTTAAATCTATGTCAATACTTCATCATCTCATAGATAATTTGAATAGCTTTCCAAAGCTTCGAACCGCGCGTCATTCTGAGTTACGGTTCTCCCGTTACGGCAAAAACACCAGAATAACATTTTCTGCCCAGGACCCCTTCGCCAGGCGAACACCGCAGCGAATATGGACGTTCGCCAGTATGCTCGCCAGGCGAACATGACAGTCCCAAAATCCTCTTTTCGACCGTTACCCGACTTCCGAGTGTCCGATTTCGATTCCATAAAAAGCTGCGATCTCGGAATTTAACGTACAACAACAATTTTATACTTAGGAAGCCATCCAACACATTTTAAATCTATGAATAATTTAAAACTCAATTACTTCCAATCTCAACAGCAGATCTTTGAGCCTCCTAATACGATAGAACGTTTGACCTTCGTCCCATCCACCACAAGAACTCTACTCGAGATCACATGACCAAGGGACTCACATCCCTCGATCAATTGTTCCATCAAATCATTAACTCTTGGAAGCGAACACCTATCCTTGATTAGTCACCCTGTTCACTTATCTATAGTTCACCCAAAGCTTTACAAAACCTTCTATCTGTCTAACCAACAAAATTGGTGCACATTACGGTAGCACACTCAAACAAAAGAACCTCTCTCCTAGAAGGTCTTCAAGTTGACTCTTCAACTTCTCCAATCCCAACGAAAACACACCATATGGAGTCACTAATATCGGACTCGTTCCAACAACAAAGTCAACGTGTGAGCTTTACTTCACACTCCGATAGTAAATCACCTACCTCATCCGGAAACCTCCGGCAATCGCAAATAATTGACAAATCCCAATTTTTCTCACTTTCCTTCTCATTCCAAGTTTCAGTCAAAATAGACACTTCAACACCGTCTTACGCCAAATTCCTCAAAATAATCCCTTAAGCACTTAGCTTAACTCAAGACTATACACTGCTCACGCCACCCAAGCTTGCAAGATACGTCTATCCCATCCAACACAATCCCGTCCACTATTAACAAGAGATTAAGGGTGATCAGTTCCTCAATTTGTTAATAGACATCCGAAATCATGATGGGGTACAAACCATCTTTACCAAACTATGATATCACTCCTCAACACACTAAGCCACCACACTGTAGCTTTTCGGAGAAATACAACTTCTCCCCCACTGGAATCATTCCACTTCTACCAATGAAGTTAACCAACAACATGTACCGACAGTGTTTTTACACACATGTCGCATACCAGGAAACAATAACACTAGACAACATTGGCCGGACGGACCGACCTGCTCTGATACCAATTGTAACACCCCACTTCCCAAATTAAATAAAACATAAACATTATAAATAAACATCAGAGTTTTCACCAAAATAGTGGGATATCACATCACCAAATTTTTATAAAAATACTTTATTAATCATTCTCAAAAATAATACAGCGGAAAACATTATTCCAACATTCTCGGCCATCCGCCAAATTTCGTAAAATCTTTATTATTATAACTCAAAAAAAAAGTGATACGTCACAAGATTACAACAAGTTTGACATAAAACAATTAAAACACCCATATCCCATGTTACGTATCAGAGCATCCTAGACTCGACTGGCACACCACCATCCAAGCTATCTAAGTACCTGGATTATCTGTACTTCCAGAGAAGCACAAACACAACAACAACCAAGGGGTGAGAAAACATGATCAAAAATATATTGGTAATGTAATACATGTAAACAAGGTAGTAAAACACACCAACACACCAATATTCACCCCAACAACTCCATATAACGAACCTACTGTTCAAATTACAATATAACATATTATAATGCAAATATGCAACTCAACACCATGCATGCGGTACCGACTCATTGGTTCATTCAATCGAACCTGGATAGATCACTTACGCTCCTCCTGAGACATGATCTATCCCCCACCATTCTCCACCAAGGAGTACGGATGAATCACTTACGCTCCTCCTGAGACATGATTCATCCCACCAAAAACACCATGATATGCACACACCAATGCATAACTATCATATTTAGGCACACTAAGTGCACACGATCCTCCTGATCATATCATCATACATCAATGCATATATGTGTAGATATATTACACCAACACCATATAAATCAATCAGATAGTAAATAAATTCATACTATAACACCATATATAACCACATCCCAACACCCGGGAACACACGATCCTACTGATCACTACATACATATACGTTAACCAATTGTTCACCAACAATATCAAGGAAAACGAGTACCATCACCAAGTAAACAAGTTCATACTTTATTACCAAGATATAAACACGTCCCACCACTCAGGAATACATGATCCTACTGATCACTACACCATGCTCCGCATGATTCATACACCAACTAATTATCCATTTAAATAATTAGTAACGGAAATCACATACTATCACCGAGTACTCACTCTATAACACTCAATCATCTCCCCCGTAATCAACAAAGTCCAAGGGCACTACACTCTTAGCGCACACAGCATAACAGCATAGAAAAACCACATTCTGCTATGCTCGCTACACCCTCGCTAGGCGAGCTCCCAGCGAATGCTCGCTACCTGTTCTCTTAGCGAACCTCCTCGCGAATGACAGCAGAACCTACTGGACTCACTCGCTACCTCACTCGCTAGGCGAGCACCTAGCGAACGCTCGCTGCCTTCTCGCTAAGCGAAGTGCTAGCAAGTTGCCTGCGACTTCTCAAGTTCTCACAGTTCAAAATTCTCACTCTTCTCTGATTCAAGCCTATTCTATAACATCCACTTCCTATACTATCCGTATTAGGACCAATGCATATTAGGCTTATCAATCTTCCTATAATTCTACTCCAGATCAACATTACGGTACACTACCGGCACTTTAGAGTTACTCTGAACCTTACTCAAACCAAACCAACACCAACAGTCAATCAACAATGGCAACATCAAACATCCGTACATCATCATATACATATTATTCCAAAGTCATCACTTAAACAATCTATCGACACATCAAAAAGGTCACACAGAACTTCCCTAAAACCGTAAACTCAACCTATACGCCAAATTAACCAAAAACAACAATTCACCAACAATCAACATATTTCAATCCATCAACATCAACATAACTCAACAATCAATAGCATGTCAATATAAAACTTCATCAACGATACATTCCTACGGGGTTAAGGAATCCCCACTACCCTATACATGTATATACCATTCCCAATCAAGTTTCTCCCCCTTACCTTGTTAATCGGTTGATCGATGAAATTCTTCCTGGATTTGGTCTCTTGGCCTCCTCTTTTCTTTCCGTTCTTCGTTCCCTTTTTCCTTCGTTCTTCTCACTTCTCTCGTTCTTTCCTCTTCTCTCTTTCTATTGCTCTTTCTCTCTTCCCTCTTTCTATCGTGTTATTTTCTCTAATACTTCCCCCACCCCTTCATATTCTATTTTCCTTTTTATTTCCTATCCCAATAATAATAATAACTAATAAAAATAACATAATAATAATAATAATAATAATAATAATAATAATAATAATAATATTAATAATATTATTATTATTATTATTATTATCACACCAATTTCCCAAGATCTATGGTAATCCCTTTTCTCTCTATTCCAACTTTTCTAATATCTCCTTGCTACCCCTTCATATTTCCTTCCTCACGGTTTCTATCATGACTTTTCATATTTCCATTCTAACTTCCCAATAACCCTTCCACCTCTTATTTTACTTATTTCAACCACTAATATTCCCAATAATAATTCTAATATAATAATTATAATAATCATTATAATAATAATAATAATAATATAATATAATACTATTATAATATTATAGTAATATTCAACATAATAATAATAATAGTAATACACCCAACAATAATTATAATTATAATTATAATAATACTAATGATAATAATAACAATTATATTAATACTAATAATAAAATAATATTAATAATAATAATCTTAATATTAATAATACTAATATAATATTACTAATATTAATAATACTAATCATAATAATACTATTAATAATAATAATAATAATAATAATATTATTATTATTATTATCTCACCTAAATAATAATAATAATAATAGTAACAATATTATTATCTCACCAAAATAATAATAATATTAATAATACTAATAAATATAATAATATATAATAATAATAATAATAATACCCCCACCAATATTACTATTATTCATTATATTATCATATTCACACCAAAAATCATAATAATATAATAACTATATTAATAATAATATTATATTCTCCATATTTATAATATTACTACAAATATTAATAATAATCATAAATATAATAATAATAATAATAATATTAATATTAATACCACCACCAATATTACTATTATTTCTTATATTATTATAAACTCACCAAATTACCACCAATGATCCTCCCATCTCAGGGACACCCACCAAACATCATCAAATACACCCTACCAAAGGGCACATCAACATATAATATTTAAAATAATAATAAAATGACTAAATAATTAAAATGGGTGTTACAAGCTACACCCCAACTCCATAGCCTTCGTCCGGGCGTTCGAGATTGTCTGTACATACCTGGAGATCGGGGCTATGTTGTCGTTGTTTTTCTGCCTTTTCCATCTGCAGAGGTAGACGGAGGACGCCCGACACGACTAGGTTTTGTTTAAACAGCCGAACAATCTTTTTTGGACGTATATGGACTCTGTCCGGGATTTTAAGTCACGTTTTTTCGTCGTCTGACCGGCTTCTCGCGTAGCGTGCTCCACGTTGTACCGGAGAGGGGAGCGGATAGTAAACGGGTAGAGGGAGGATGCTATAATCCTGAAGGTGCCCTTGGAGTGGACCGATGAGCACTTCCCGAAAGGCATCGACCGATACATCATGCGGGCTGGAACTCTCGACGAGGAGGATCTGGCCGGTTACCAAAAAATAGTAACCTTCGTGTCCAGCCTACCCCCGTCGAATTTAGTGACGCCCGACGGCAGGTATATTCGCGATAGCCAGGGGAACATTTGCTTGAAAAAGAGGTTGATCAGCACGAAGACTCTGCTCGAGTGTTTGTCGGAGACTGAGGCCCTTAGTTACCTAGATGGTGGTCGTCTCCTTCTTCCCTTGACTTCTCTTTTTTTTATTTGTTCACTGACTCGTCTCTTTCGTCTTGCAGCGAACATGTCTTCTACCGAAGAGAGGGTAAAAAAGTTGGCCGCATCGAGAGTCGCCGCTACCGGGAAGACACGGCTTGGCCAGGTTATCGGGCAAGCTGTCGCTGAACAGGGGGGCAAGTTTTCTTCTTCGTCTCCCCAGAGCAGCCAGTCCGCCACATCTCAGGGGGTCGCGAAGAAGCCTAAAATTCAACGGACATAGGGTGTGGTCGACCTGACGGTTGGGTCTACCGAGGAGGGTTTCCCAATCCCGCCTTGCCATCAGCATCCTGGTTATTTCCATGGAGCCATGTCGCCTAATGTTCCTGTTGGGGAGGCGAAGGTAGTCCTCAACTCGGACAAAGCTGCTCGCCGACAGGTTCTGACGGAGGACCTAGCTGCCAAGATGCGAACTTTCACTACAGCATTGGTCCTGAGCGACGAGAGCTGCACTTCTACTGAATTGTTCAAGCTACAGGGTGATCTTACTTTCGCGTAGTCGCGGCTGACCAAGCTCGCCGGGGAGCTAGAGAAGAGCCAGGGAGAAGCGGCCATCCATCGCAAAATTGGAGATAGTTCCTGTTAGTACCATGTTTCTCTGGTTCTATGATTGGCTAAATTTTGGTAAAACATGATTCTGCACTAATGTTATAAAGGATGTCATTACCAAAGTTATGACATCAAGGTCTAATGCAACAAGAGCTAGCAGGAGCAAATGACAATACTGTTGTCATGTGTTTTGAACAGGATGTCATTACCAAATTCATGACATCACTATCTGGTACAACAGGAGCTAGCAGGATTTGAAGAAAGAACTGTTGTCATGGAGCAGAGGCTGAAGAAAGAACTGCTGACATGAATGTCATTACCAAAGTAATGATATATGAAGAAATAACTATTGTCATGGAGCAGAGGCTAAAGAAAGAACTGCTGTCATGAATGTCATTACCAAAGAAATGACATACCTATCTGGCTCAGCAGGTACTGCTATGGGTTAACAGTAGCCACAATAGGTTGAGTTGTGATAAAATTCCTCAAAGGTGGTGAGTGAGGTGTGCTGTCATGTGTGCATGACAACAGAAGGAGCTGCTAGTATATATCTCTTGACATAGTGGGTTTGGGTTGATGAGGTTGTATTGGATATACCTCATTAGTAAGTACAGGTCAAAAAGATTGATTAGGAACAAGTACAGAGTGTATTGATATTCATAAAAGGATCTTGGAGACCTTTTAGGAAACTTTAATATATTTGTTCCTACTATTATTCTACAGAAGATTGGGAGAAGCCATGACCTGTGTGAAGAAGAATCTGTAGAAGATTGGATGTCATACTGAATGTTATGACATTGATCGTATGACATCAGGTAGCTGACAGTCATGTTGGTTTTCTGTTATAATGCAGGAGTTATATCATGCTAGATTTTAGGAGACTTATTAGGGTTCCCCAGTTATCTCAGGAGAGATTCTAGGCAGTGCTGACCATATCATGAATCGTCATGACCAAATTCAAAGCACCTTGAATTGTGGAAATTAGTTTTACTTTGTTAAAACTAATGTTTGTTACTTTGGATCAGCCCAAGCCCAATCTGCATTGCTATAAAAGGAAGATCAGAATCAAGGAAAAAGTAAGCACTCACAGCAAGAAAAACCAGAGTGTAAAATAGAGGTCTAGGGTTTGAGAGTCCCTTGTGTGTAAGTCACCCTTTGTATCTTCTGATACATTGTGGTAGACATTATTGTAAGTGAAGAGGTATGTTCTTCACGTGTAAATTATGTCTAAGAATACTTGTAATCCAAGCAATTGTATGGTGTATAGTTGCATTGGTTAGGTAGATTCTAGGTTGTGTCTCACTCGAAGCTGTGAAGCAAGAGTGTGTGTGTTCTTGATCTAAGATGTGAAGCAAGATCAAGGTGTGTGTTTTGAAGTGTCTCTTCAAAAATATTTTTGTAATTGTTTAATATCACTGTTATGTGATTGAGGGGGAGTGAGTGGGTATACTCAGGTACTAGAGAGTCTCTAGGCTGAAGTGTCATTGGGTAGAGATTAAGTGAGAAGTGCAAACTGGAGGTTTGACTTTGAATTGATTATACTAATAGTGAATTTCCTCCCTGGCTTGGTAGCCCCTAGATGTAAGTGTGTTGCACTGAGCTGGGTGAACAATTACTTGTGTTATTTATCTTTCTGCATTTACAATTTTGCACAATTTAAATGGTGAGATAAATAGGTCTGTCAGACTGCAGATGTCACAACAGAGGTTATGACATTGATCATGACATTGGGATAATTTAAAGAAATTTAAATTGGTCATGGTCTATCTTTGTTCTGTTCAAGCAGAGATCAATGTTCTTGGAACATATGAAATCTGTATACTAGAATTTCAATTGGTATCAGAGCAGGCATCCTGTCTGTTTTGGATGAGATCTTGGGAGATACTTTCTGGTGTTTTGAACAAGGAGAAGTTGTAGCTGAGTTGTTGATCTTGGTGAATGGTTGAGCTACTGCTTATAGAGCCAAGGAGAAGCGTGTATCTGCTGTTGTGCCCTATGATATAGAAGCTTATATGACCAGCTGTATGATCTGTCAAAGAAAGAGTGGCTACTTCTGTCCTATAGGATGTTCTGACTTCCTATTTAGGGCATGTTCTTTTGGTGGTTCCGCTGCATATGTTTTCTGATGAAAGAACTCTGGTAGCCCGGGAAGAAGATTGGCCTAGGTTCAGTTTGATACATGATTGTGGAAGTTGTGTAGATGATTGGAAGATGGTGTTTGCAGTTGTGCTTGGCTGTGTGACTGAGTTGTTCTGTTATACAGACTGCTGGAAGATGTGTAAGAGAAGATAGTAGGAGGTGATTTATTTTCACCACTCATGACTTGCAAGGATTCTATCAGCAGGGGAAGTCATAGGCAGGTTAAGTCAAGGGGGTCAACCTTGATGCTTCAGCCCTGGTATTCCTGAAGTTGTGTGAATTTAAGACCAATTGCTATTTGTGGACTACACACATATTTAATTGGTTATCCATGAAGTTCAGAGAAGGATTCATTATAAGGATTTAAGATTCTTTGCTATTTGAGATATTCTCAAATATTTAATGAATTATCCTTAGTTGATGATCAAGTTGTCTCATTAGTAGTTGCACAAGTATTAGGCCCTGATATGCTTGGTTAATTCAAGGATCTGATGTTCAACCAGATGTTGAGACATTCAGTCAGCAAAGGTTGTGGAGAATTCTGTTGATTCAAGGAGTGAATCCATAGATCAAAGGAGATATAGCTGGATATGCACTCATTCTAGCTAGGATCTTGGCAAGAAACTAAGGCTAGAATGAAGTGCTGATGGAAGTGAAGATGAAGACATTCTGATCTGCTTATACAGGAGTATTGAAGTGCAGCAGTTGTACTCTAGTCTCTACTAAAAGCACCTGATATTAATCTAGAAAGTTTCCTAGCAAGAAACTTGTCTAGTATATGGTGCTGGTAATAGCACTGCTTGGATCAGTTTATTTCTGATCTAAGTGCATATGAGCATGTGACCTTTCTCATCTTGGAGGACAAGGATAAGTGACAGTCATCCTTGATTCTCTAAAGAAGTCTCTACCTAAGGAAAGCGGGAATCCTTGTGTAAAGATTTTTGTGATCTTCCTTCTCTAAAGAATCAAGCTTTGGCATGTTTGGTTTCTTTAAAGAGGAGTTCTTAAAGTAAATGCACTTCAAGGTAATTGTTGTGGTATAACAAAGCAGAATAAAGGTTGTCTACACCAACTTGATATCAAGCGTATGTACCTCTGATCTAATTAAGTGAATAGAATCTTCTAAGTGGCAAAATGAAAATCTGAACTCTTTAGAAGGATGCCTTAACCAAAGTTGTGACATCAAGCAAAAACGTCAAGGCCTCAAGTGATGTTGTGGCACATCAGTTGAAGATAAGTTGATCTTCTCAGGTATGGATGGAATGAATGCTTCATCTCATACAGTTTGCGGGAGATGTATGAAAAAGTAGATGCCTTGCTCTAGAGCAAGAAGAATTTGATACTTGAAGATCAAAGTGGCCTGGTGGATTAGCAGATTCTCCAAAAATCTGAAAGATGCTGAGTAACCAAACAGTGGCATTTGGTTATGTAAGTTGTGTGCTTTTAGAAAACTACTCTTGGGCAGAAGGGGATTTATTTGAAGACCTAAGAAGGTTATGGGTTTGTTCATGCTTGGAACTAATTACTCTGGTGCAGAAGGGTAGTTGGTTGAGGACCAAAGGAGGTTTTGGTTTTGTTCATTCATTAGAGCTTGTGGTAGAAGCCCTAAAGTGTGTAATGAATATTATCTTCTTATGGAGATGTTTTGACCAAGCTGGTGGAGCTGTGAAGATCTTCAGTTGGATTACTAGGCAGTAGTAAATCCAATTATGGGCATATAAAGGACCAGTGGATGATGTGAGATGTATCAGCTGATGTAAGGAGTTGAAGATCTGGTGTGGAACTAGTGATTCACATCTTGACTAAGAAGTGCTCTAACTTGTCATACGGGAGAATGATGAGGTAAAAAGAACTGTCTTGGAGTATGATGTGAAGGTATGAGAGTGGATCATGGATTGAGTGCATTCTGATATGATAAAGTCCTTAGGCGAATCAAGAGTGTTCTAACTTATCATATGGGAGAATAATAAGGAAAGAATGTCTTGGATCATGCGGTGTCTATCTTGTACTCAGCCTAAGACCAGAATACTTGTGGATAAGTGGTTTCTTCTGCTACAAGTAACTCTAGGAAGAGGTGGATTAGTTGGTGCCTTCTCTCTGTATGAGCATGGAGTTGGCCATAAGAAGATCATGTGGTGATCTTGGAGCAGTTGTTATCAAAGATAGGGGAGAGCTTCTATTTGATGGGTGTACTAATTGCTTGTGGTTCAAGCATGGTGTATGTGAATGCGTTCAACATGTGGGTTGAACAGAGAATGAGTTCTTGAAGACATGAAGATGCGTCTTATGTTTTCCATTCACGTGCACTGGGTACCCTTAATTTGGGGAGTTATACTTCTATCCAGGATCTGTTGCTCCAAGAGTGCAGCTATGTATCAAGATTGTTTGTGGGTTCAAACAATTTGAGTTTTGTGAAGGTGGAATGTCACACAAGATATCGTGACATTGAGTTACTGCTCTAGCTCATGGTGAACATGACAGTGTATTCCTATTGGGTCTGTCATCAGGTGCAGATGGATCAAATCAGACTTGCACAAGCATTGTTGGGAGTAATATGAAGATGAAGATCAAGACATCAGCAACCTTGATCATGTGCAAATGAAAGGATTTTCACCCTTAAAAGTCTCCCAGATAGTAATCCTGCAACTGCTTCTGATATTGGTTTCAGTATGGGTTGTGAATCAAGGGGTGCAGAGATACATGTGCTTCCAGTATGTGAATATGAAGATGTTGAACTAAGTCTTCATGTGTTTGAGTTCTCTCTTTCAGGGGGAGTAATGGTTATGCATGACAGGGGAATATGTGTACCTATCTGATGTGGAGCTGCTGATATGGAACCCTCTACATAGGCAAGCTTGTGTTCTTGGGCCACTGATGTTGGTGTGAACTAGGACTGTGATGTCTGACCTAGGAAACAACATTGGTTTTTGTCTGGGAGAATTTATTTTTCTCCACAGATTATTTGTGTCTCAAATTGAGGATTTAAGATCAATTGTTACTTGTGGCAAGTATTTAATTGATTATCTTTTAATTGGGGATGTCAAAAGTGTCTTTTTTGAAGGTACAACTTCAGACAAGGCAAGTTTCAAGACTGTTCAAGAGGGGTTGAAATCCTTTCCAATGGATTGGTGCTGAAGTGATGCAGTCTGTATTAGAGGTCAAGCAACTTATGCACATTTACTCCAATTTTTGTCAATTTTTTGACTAAACCAAGGGGGAGTAAAGTGTAGGTGCGACTTTTAAGGGTGAGCATGATAGTTGGTGTAAACTACTGTTGATGCCCTGATAAGTTGCTTGGGTGTTTTAGCCAAAATTTGCCAAAGGGGGAGATTGTTAGTACCATGTTTCTTTGGTTCTATGATTGGCTAAATTTTGGTAAAACATGATTCTGCACTAATGTTATACAGGATGTCATTACCAAAGTTATGACATCAAGGTCTAATGCAGCAAGAGCTAGCAGGAACAAATGATAATACTGCTATCATATGTTTTGAATAGGATGTCATTACCAAAGTCATGACATCACTGTTTGGTACAGCAGGAGCTAGTAGGATCTGAAGAAAGAGCTGCTGTCATGGAGCAGAGGCTGAAGAAAGAACTGTTGACATGGATGTAATTACCAAAGTAATGATATATGAAGAAAGAACTGTTGTCATGGAGCAGAGGCTGAAGAAAGAATTGCCATCATGAATGTCATTACCAAAGAAATGGCATACCTATCTGGCTCAGCAGGTACTGCTATGGGTTAACAGTAGCCACAACAGGTTGAGTTGTGATAAAGTTCCTCACAGGTGGTGAGTGAGGTGTGTTGTCATGTGTGCATGACAACAGAAGGAGCTTTTAGTATATATCTCTTGACAGAGTTGGTTTGGGTTGATGTGGTTGTATTGGATATACCTCATCAGTAAGTACAAATCAAGAAGATTGATTAGAAACAAGTACAGAGTGTATTAATATATTTGTTCCTACTATTATTCTGCAGAAGATTGGGAGAAGCCATGACCTGTGTGAAGAAGAATCTGTAGAAGATTGGATGTCATACTGAATGTTATGACATTGATCGTATGACATCAGGTAGCTGACAGTCATGTTGGTTTTCTGTTATAATGCAGGAGTTATATCATGCTAGATTTTAGGAGACTTATTAGGGTTCCCTAGTTATCTCAGGAGAGATTCTAGGCAGTGCTGACCATATCATGAATCGTCATGACCAAATTCAAAGCACCTTGAATTGTGGAAATTAGTTTTACTTTGTTAAAACTAATGTTTGTTACTTTGGATCAGCCCAAGCCCAATCTGCATTGCTATAAAAGGAAGAGCAGAATCAAGGAAAAAGTAAGCACTCACAGCAAGAAAAACCAGAGTGTAAAATAGAGGTCTAGGGTTTGAGAGTCCCTTGTGTGTAATTCACCCTTTGTATCTTCTGATACATTGTGGTAGACATTATTGTAAGTGAAGAGGTATGTTCTTCACGTGTAAATTATGTCTAGGAATACTTGTAATCCAAGCAATTGTATGGTGTATAGTTGCATTGGTTAGGTAGATTCTAGGTTGTGTCTCACTCGAAGCTGTGAAGCAAGAGTGTGTGTGTTCTTGATCAAAGCTGTGAAGCAAGATCAAGGTGTGTGTTTTGAAGTGTCTCTTCAAAACTGCTTTTGTAATTGTTTAATATCATTGTTGTGTGATTGAGGAGGAGTGAGTGGGTATACTCAGGTACTAGAGAGTCTCTAGGCTGAAGTGTCATTGGGTAGAGATTAAGTGAGAAGTGCAAACTGGAGGTTTGACTTTGAATTGATTCTACTAATAGTGAATTTCCTCCCTGGCTTGGTAGCCCCTAGATGTAAGTGTGTTGCACTGAACTGGGTGAATAATTACTTGTGTTATTTATCTTTCTGCATTTAAAATTCTGCATAATTTAAATGGTGAGATAAATAGGTTTGTCAGACTGCAGATGTCACAACAGAGGTTATGACATTGATCATGACATTGGGATAATTTAAAGAAATTTAAATTGGTCATGGTCTGTCCTTGTTCTGTTCAAGAAGAGATCAATGTTCTTGGAACATATGAAATATGCATACCAGAATTTCAGTTCCGAAGAGAAGCTGAAGGTCGCTGAAGCGGAGGTACAGACTCTAAAGGTTTCCGTCGGGGAGCTGGAGAGTTCGCTCCTTCTTGCCGAGGATGAGACTGAATAGGATAGGCAGATGGTCACCCGAGCGGACCTGCTCGCTAGGATCCGGGAGCTGAAGGACGACTGTCTGGCGGCAGTCGGGGTCGGTTTTACTGGCGTCATTGCGCAGCTGAAAGTGGTTAACCCTGATGTTACTCTAGTCGAGGACGAGATCGGGCCTTTCCACCAGATTGTCGACAGACGGGTGGTCAACCCTAGCCTTGAGGCTGTTGATGACCCTTCCCCCGTGGAGGAGCCCGAAGTGGCGGACGACGAGGATGTGTAGACTTGTTCCGGGCCTGCGTGCTCGTAGATTCTGGGCCTGCGCGCCAAATTTTTTACGTTTTTCTGTTGTGTTTTTGTCGGGCCTGCGTGCCCTTTTTTACACTGTAACATGACTATTGGGTTGGTGCCCTTTTTTACATTGTAACATGACTATTGTGCTGGTGCCCTTTTTATAAGATGGAATTTTGTTTAAGTGTGCGCTCGTTTCGTTTCTGTATGATTATATGCCCGTTTTATTTTTGCATGTTTGTATGCTCGAAATGTATGTTTGTATGTTTGAAATGTATGTTAAGGGGTAGTAGCTCGATGATAATTGTATCTGGTAGTGTGGAGAACTGGCCAGTTGACCAGTTTCGTGACCTGGTCGGCACAGGGGTAGTTTATCCTTGCGGCGTGAACATCTCATCGCGAGCTGGGTGTCCTGCCGATTCTGGTACAGCGGCGGGGAGCCTCGGTCGAGGGGTTCTCCATCGAGCAGAATCTTCTTCCTGCGCACACAAAGTTAGGGCTCACTATTTTGTTGGTCTCAGGGAGACGCGAGGGGGCGCGATGGTACCACATCGCCTTCCTGTGGTCGCGGCGTTATCCGTCGCGGGCAGCACTTAACTGTAGTATTTTTTTCTGCTTCTCAGTGTTCCATGGTCGATCTAGTTGGTCCCCGTGTAGGTTTTTGAGTTAATATGCTATGTGCTCTGTTTTGTCTCAGACACGGTAGGGGCCTTCCCTATTTGCGGCAAGTTTTCCCTCGTGTGAGTCTTTCTGGTTTCTTCGTAGGACTAGGTCACCGACCTGGAATTCACGTTTCAGGACTCTGCTGTCGTGGCGAAGTGATGTCTTTTGCTTTAGCTTGGCTTCGCGGAGGGCTGTTCCTGACCGAATCTCCTCGACTAGGTCGAGCTCCTCCCGGAGTGCTTCGTAGTTGGCTTCTTCTTCGAGGGGAGCTTCTATCCTTCTGGACGGCTCCCTGATCTCGACTGGGATCACCGCCTCGGTTCCGTATGTGAGGCGGAACTGGGTTTCCCCGGTGGTCGAGTGAGGCATTGTTCGGTAGGCCCACAGGACGCTGTGAAGCTCCTCGACCCATCCTCTCTTGGCGTCGCCGAGCCTTCACTTTAATCCCCGGAGGATTACTCTGTTCACGGACTCGGCTTGGCCATTTGTCTGCGGATGTTCTACCTAGGTGAAGTGGTGTTTGGTCTCGAGCTTGGTGACAAAGTCTCGAAAGTTTCTGTCGGCGAATTGTGTCCCGTTGTCGGTGACTATGGCGAGTGGAACGCCGAACCTGGCGAGGATGTTCCTCTTGTAGAATCGGAGTATATTGTGTGTCGTGATTTTGGCGTAGGCTTCGGCCTCAATCCACTTGATGAAGTATTCGACACCCACTATTAGGTATTTATTCTGATAAGAACCTAAGGGAAACGGACCGAGGATATCCATCCCCCACCAGGAGAATGGCCAAGGGGAGGAGAGGGATTTGGGCTCGCATGGGGGAGCGAGATGCATGTCTCCGTGTCGTTGGCACTTGTCGCATTTTTTGGCATGCTCTTTTGCGTCCTTTTGCATCGACGGCCAGTAGTATCCTGCTCGTAGGGCTTTCCTCGCCAATGACCGCCCACCAAGGTGTTGCGTGTTGATGCCTTCGTGGACCTCTCCAGGACAGTCGCGGCTTGAGTCTTGTCGATGCATTTGAGGAGGGGGATCACGAAGCCTCTTCGGTATAATTTGTCGTCGAGCAGAACGTACGAGCAAGATCGACGTTTGATGGTGCTGGCCTCCTTCGTGTCAGTTGGCAGTCGGCCCGTGCTGAGGTAAGCGTGTATGGGCGTCATCCAACAGTCGACGTCCTTGATGGCATTGACGTCGAGGAGCGCTTTAGCTCTCTCCGTGCGAGGACCTCTTGGATGACTGACTTATGTCCGCCCTTCTTCTTGGTGCTCGCCGGTTTCGAGAGAATATCTGCCCGTGTGTTCTGTTCGCGTGGTACATGTTGGACCTCCGCGGAGACGAAACTCATCATTTTTTATTTTATGATAGCCAAGTATTTGGCCAGGTTATCATTCTTCGCTTGGTATTTTCCCCGTACTTGCGATGCGACCAACTGGGAGTCTGTGAAGATTTTTATCTCCTCGGCTCCGAGGTCCTCTTCCAGGCGGAGGTCGGCCAGGAACGCTTCGTACTCTTCTTGGTTATTCGTCATCGGGAAGGCCAGTGTTAGGGATACTTCCACGATAGTTCCTTCCTCATTTTCTAGGATGATGCCTGCGCCGCTTCTGGAGGAGTTTGAGTCGCCATCGACGAAGATGGTCCATTTCCGACTTCCTGGAGTTGATTTTGGTGCGGGAGTCATTTCGGTGACGAAGTCGGCCAAGACTTGAGCCTTGAGGGCTTTTCTGCCTTCCTAGACGATGTCGAACTCGAAGAGTTTCAGCGACCATTTTAGCATTCGCCCAGCCATGTCGGGTCGGCTGAGGAGATGTTTAATCGGCTGCTCGGTTCTGACCACGATGGTGTGGGCTAGGGAGTAGTGTCGAATTCGTCGGGCAGCGTTGATGAGGGCCAAGGCGACCTTCTCGATCTGTTGATGAGGGCCTAGACGACGTCGAATTCGCCGTGGAGGGCCTTACTCGTGAAGTAGATCGGTTTTTACCCTTCGGAGGTTTCCCTGATCAAGACGGCACTGACGGCCTCGTTCGCTACGGCCAGATATAGGTACAAGGTTTCTCCGGCCTCTGGTCTGGTTAGTACAGGCGGCTCTGATAAGACGCGTTTGAGGTGGTGGATGGCTTGCTCGTAATCCTTTGTCCATTCGAACGCGGCTTCCTTTCTAAGTAATTTGAAAAAGGGGAGAGCGTGTTGCGCGGGTTTGGCGATAAAGTGGAAAAGTGATGCGAGCACCCTGTTGAGGGATTGTATGGACTTCTTCGAGTTCGGCGTTGCAATCTCGGAGAAGGCTCGACACTTTTCTGGATTTGCCTCAATGTCTCGCTCGGTTAGGTAGAAACCGAGGAACTTCCCTGCTCGGACCCCGAAGGTGCATTTCTTCGGGTTGAAACGCATCCCACACCTCCTCGTAGTCTCGAAGACCTTCTTGAGATGAGCCGTGTGATTGACCTCTGAGCAAGACTTGATGATCATGTCGTCCATATAGACTTCGAGCATGTCGCCGATCTCTCCTCGGAAGACCTTGTTCATCATCCTTTGGTAGGTGGCGCCGGCGTTCTTCAGGCCGAAGGGCATTACGTTGTAGTAGTAATTGCCCGACTCGGTCATGAAGGTCGTGCTCTGTTTGTCGTCCTCAGCCATGGGAATCTGGTTATACCCCGAGTATGCGTCCATGAAGGACAAAAGTTTGAAGTCCGCCGAGTTGTCGACGAGCTTGTCGATGTTGGGGAGGGGTAGGCGTCCTTAGGACATGCCCAGTTGAGATCAGTGTAATCAACACACATGTGCCACTTTCCATTATTTTTCTTGACAAGTACAACATTGGACAGCCAGGTTGAATATCGGGCTTTCGAAATAAAATTTGCTTCTAGGAGGTCTTTTACAGCTATTTCAGCAGTCGCCAACTTTTCGAGGGACTGCATACGCCTATGTTGTGCTACGGCCCTAGCGGCCGGGTTGACGGAGAGTTGGTGACATGCGACCTCAGGGTCGTGACCGGGCATCTCTGCGACGCTCCAGGCGAAGAGATCGGCGTTCTCGCGGAGGCAGGCCTTTAGCTGTTTCCTCGCGAGGTCAGTCGCGTTCACCTAAGGTAATGCTAACTTGTGTCCTAAGAGCACATGTTAAGAATTAAATGTAAAAATGTTTTCTTGGAACTTATGTATTGTTTTTATCAAAAGTTTATAATTAATTCTTTTATTATTTTTTCCAATTCAAATTTTTTATTAATAAATTTCTTAACATGTACCTTTAGGACACAAATTAGCATTATCATATCACCTAAAAGATGAGGATAAGATGAAAAACACATAATTATGCATTGACCTCACATCGATATCTATAATTGACAAAAAAGTCTTTTTCTTGAATTCATAAAGATTCAATTCCTAGCCAATACCATCTTCCGATGGGTCAATGGGATGGTGCCAACTCCCTTTGGAATTAATCTCTCACTTTCTATGGATCTTGCTACAAAACGAGTTTACTCTAATCTAATGTAACCAATAATTTCAGCCGTAGATCTTGCCTAAAATTTTAGAGGAGGTTATGAATACTAACTTAAATATTATAATTGAAATTTTAAATATATTATCTCGGACCTCGATGTTTAAATATAAGAATGTTCTTATTTTTTCTTTATATTTTTTTATAATAAAAAAGTTCAATATTTAAGATGCATGATCCATACTTTTTTGTGAAATTTTAGGTACTTGAGGTTTAAATTTGGTATTAGTACTTTTAGTTAAAATTAATTTAAAATTTTAATTTATTTTAACATAAATAAACAAAATAAAAAAATCATGTTAAAAATAATTAAATTTTTAACTTTTATATTATTACTTAATTTTACTAACTAAATCAATTTCTATACTAAAATACTAGATCAATTCCAAATAACGATCTTTGACCTGAAATTGTCAATAGCGAAAGTAGT
The DNA here is from genome assembly GCA_963859935.3 of Lathyrus sativus. NCBI lineage: Eukaryota > Viridiplantae > Streptophyta > Magnoliopsida > Fabales > Fabaceae > Lathyrus > Lathyrus sativus. The sequence goes on along the minus strand of OZ012739.1, from coordinate 444,581,538 downwards.
AAATTACTTTTAGTATTTTTTCAGGGAAGTTCTCCCCTATGTACTTCTCTGAGTTCCTTAATGGTTGTAGTGCTAAAGAGATCTTTAGCCTTTTCAAGAAGCACAGAGAACTAGCGAAAGTAGTTATTCCTCAAAGAAAAAACAAATCAGACAGAAGATGTGGAAGATGAAAAGATGTTATTGATTTGACTCGGCAACATTCGTATTGGGGAAAGGAAGATTTATGCTAATACCAAAGAAAGTAGGTTCATCTCGAGGAAGCCATCAACAAGAGTAACAAAGAAACAAACCCTAGGATCAATTATAAATTCTCTGCTCAAATGCATAAAGGTTTCTCTACTAGATCTAAATGCTTCGCTGATGTGGTTATGAACTAGGAAGATTTTCATTGTCAAGCACTAGCTCACCTGGTTTTCTCAACTGTTGAATAAAAATGTCAAGGATTGAAAAATGAGTATGTGTGTAAGGTCTTAATCCCTAGTTCATCTTATAACATTCATAATTTGTTCCATGTAAAATGGTATTTCCAATTTAAAGTGACGCCTCTTGGATCAAATATTTGCCTTCTCGAGGCGGTTGATAAAAGAGAGATTTTAGATTTAATTCAAGGAGCTCGTGATTGGTGGGGTCAATGGTTCTCAGAAATACGTAGATGTCCCTAATCATGAAGGATAATTCTTGTAGAAAAGGCATTAAATCTTTCAATAATTCAACCCGAGAAAGAGGAAGAGGAAAGGTGGTGGGCAATCGTAATAGGTCAGAAGGTGAGTCTGAAGATAAACATCCAAGTTATGTAGTTCCTATTAGTCTGGAGAAAGATCTTATTGATCCCAATTGTCTAGTGCATCAAAAGGCTTCAGACATGAGACCAAAGATCCCAGACTTAATGCAGATGGAAAATAGAATTGTCGTGAACACTTTGGCTAAGGAAGGTGCTCTCTCAGGAATCATTCAAGAAGAAGAAGAAGAAGGAGGAGAAGGAGCCCATCCATCACTCTCCATCATCTCATCTTCATCATCAACAACTTATTATTCATCATCTAAAGGTGGGTTCTATGTAGAAACTCAAGGTTAGAAGTATTTGGAAAGAATGGGAAAAGCTAGTTTATGGTGTTTTTGTTCTATTTCCACGAAAAATATATGATTCATGTTATATTCATGATATTGATGTGAGATTACGGTTTAAAATGTTGTTTCATGTGTGAATATGTTAACGTTAATGATGGATTAAGTTTGGGTAAGAGTGGGGTTTGAAAACCCCTTGAGATTGTCTTATTATGCTGGACAGATTATAGAAATCATAGAGTTTGCACTGCGAGCTCTAGAGAATTGGAGGTGAACGTGGCAATCTGTCATCCTCGCACTACAAGCGAAAGCTAGAGAAAGGAGAACATTCATCCAGAGTTTGCACACCAAGAACTAAGGGCTTTTGCCGCTGCCATTATTTTTCCTACCTCGCCCAGAGTTCGCATAGTGAACTCAAGGCGAAGGGTCCTCGTTAGGCCCTTACATTGCAAACCTGGCAGTGTTTTTCATACTTTTCTTTAATGCTTGCTTGGTTGTTTCACGTGAACGTTTGTGGTTATTGTATATTGTTTACATTGATTATGATGAGTAATATGCATATGTATTTCTGGATTGATTAAAATGATGATCTTGTGATTAAAAAGGATTAAGAAAAGTGAGGAAAACCTTATGATAATTCAATAGAATGACCTAGTGATGTAAATAGGAAATGATAGATGACTTAGATGACAATACTTGTGCATTTGATCCCTAAGTGTGCATCCTTGACAAGTAGTTGTCTAATGTAGAGGTGAGACATTATATGAAACATGTGTTGGTTTTATGTTACTTTGAGAATAAAATGAATATCTTTGCCATGTGATTGTCAAATACAATCATGTTTGTGTATGTGATCACGTAGTCGGAAGAAATCCCTTTAGATGTGTTGTTCTAAGAGTTGAGGCTTATATAGAGAGCTCCTCCTAAATGTGCGTACTATTGAGTAATAAGTATTTGTGACCCGTGTCGAGAACTCTTGTGTGGGTTGGCCAGAAAAAGTTACTTATTAGGTAGGTATCCGTGACCCGTGTCGAGAACTCTTGTATGGGTTAGCCAGGGAAAATTACCTATGAGCTAGATATCTGTGACACGTGTCAAGAACTCTTGTACGGGTTGGCTCGTGAAAGATATGTATCATACAAGGATCTGTGGCCTGTGTCGATAACTCTATACGTAGGATTTGTCCATACAAGAAAATTCGATTTTAGTGACTGAAAAATTTCGGTCACTCTAGTGATCCAATTAGCCACCAAAATTAGACATCATGTTAGTAAAAGTTTAAAAGTCACTAAACAAGTTACTAAATAAAATTAGCCATCGAATTAGCGATTGGTATGTTGTGACCATAATTTCCAGTCTCAAATAATCTTTTTTATATAAATTAGTTAATAAAAAATTCAGTGACCGAAATTTCAGTCACTAATATTTTTTTTCATTATTAAGTTGCTTCCCTCCCGATATTCTTATTTTTTTTTTTTTAATGTTTAGTCAAAAGTTTATATTTTTATTGTTTTAACAAATAAAACATATATTTATATAAATAATTAACTCATACAAATTTATTAATTTAGATAAAATATAATTTTAATGACAATTAGCATAAGGATATTTTTAAGTAATATTTTAAAGTTCTATTTCATTAATAATATATACATTTCAAATGTAAATAATACAACAAAAACCAAATGGCTTTTGTGGACACCTAAAAGCCTCATAGAGGAAAGTGCATTAGTTTGATTCCTGCTATAGACAAAAAAATTATTTTATTTTAAGGTTTTTAAACAATTGAAAATGGTCACTAAAGTCTTAGTCACTAAAGTCTTAGTCACTAAATTCGTCTCTAAAGGTTAGCGACTAGCACTTTTCCAACATAAATTTGGTAGTCACGTTATTGGTCGCTAAACGTCATAGTGACCAGTTTTTAGGCTTTTTCATTCTCTAATTTGGTCACTAAACGCAAATTTTTTAGTAATGTCCGGGAAAAGATGCCTTGATGTGGTTTCCGACTAGTGATAGTTTTAGTTATTGGGTTGAAGCAACATGTTTTTATGTAGTGTGTGGTTGTGAGCTCAAGTCTTATCCCTTCCCTTTTTGACTTGAGTTAGAATTAGTTAAAACCTTATAAAGCCTAGAGAATCCATAAGATATGGAACTCACTGGAATTATCATCTCACCCACATTGTTGATCATATGTTAGCTGGTTTCGGTTCACTATGCCAAAAAAGACCTTTAGCAGCGCTTAAAAAGGCAACGCCTTTTTTAAGGAAAAAGCGCTGCTATAGGCTCCCTTTACCAGCACTTTTAGCAACGATTTTTTTACCCTATAGCAGCGCTTTTTTAAGCGCTGCCTATTCCTCCTTCCCCTCCCCCCTTTAGCAGCGCTTTTTAAAAGCGCTTTCTTAGACCCCCCCCCCCCCTTTAGCAGTGCTTTTTTGAAGCGCTGTCTTAGGCCCCCCTTTAGCAGCGCTTTTTTAAAGCGCTTTCTTAGACCCCCCCCCTCTTTTCCAACCTATAGCAGCGTTTTTTTTTAAAAGCGCTGTCTATTCTTCACGATTTTGAATTATTTTTTTTAAATAATCACATTTTTTATATATTTTTCGATAAACCTTCTTATAACAATTAAATTCCCTGCTTATAATTCAGGCTTTTAATTCAACAGTTTGGCCGTATATATAACAATTACTTTAGCCCATAACCATTTTAATAAACATAAACCAGCTTAAATATATTACAACATCACAAATACATTCAATTTACATATAATTACAAATCCGATAACTTTACAAATAGATACATTATACAATTCTCAACTCAAGAATAAATTGACACCAGTCCTCCTTAATTTCTTCCAAACTTGCTTTCAAGTAAATACCGCACTTGTATTCATCAAAGTACTACATAATATAACAGAACATGCACGATTTAATTTTAAAACTAATTAGTCAGATGAAATATCGGTTAATTATCAAAATGAATCATATAAATTATGAATTGATCCATACCATGATTGGAATCTCTATTTGACCAGAAAGAATAATTTCTTTGATAAAGCGCAATACAAAATATCCGCAGTCAATCCCATTGCGCTGACGAGGACACTGTAAATGGAAAAAACAAATGAACATTTATCAGGATATATAGTTTAAATAGTTTTATCAAGTAGAACCACTATAACAGTCAAACATGGGAAAATATACCTCCACTCTGATCCAACTGATGTTGTTAGCCTTGCTTTTTCGCACTGTTGCATCTCTTTGTGCTCTGAATATTTGTATAACTCTAACATAATATAAACACATATTTAGAACAATGTCACATAATAAATAAAGATATATAATTATTTAGAACAGTATATCTCATCACTTACGTATCAACCATGTTCTTCAGATCAGGATATTTTGTTGTATCTCTATCCAATAAATCTATATAATACACTATTTCTTTCATCAGATTAATCGCGATCAACAACCAGTATCCACTATAAAATAAGACAACAGTTTAGACGGAAATGTTATATAGAATGACAAAAATCGAAAAATTATAATAAATGAATTTAGAATAAAATCTAACCCATGGCCAGTATTATATGGCAACAAGAATAACTTCTCTGTAGTCGCGGCCATAAATCTTTGGACTGTGTAATCTTTGACTACATCTGGTGTCTGATCTATTGTCCGTGAGTTGATATAGCTAGCAGATAAGAATGCGAATATTGAAGTCAAATCATTCGGGACCAACAACTTGTCATACAAGAACCTAAAAAAAACATAATCAACATTAGAATATTCAGTTAAATGAGCAAATTTTAAAATGTTCAATTATTTAATTAAAATGGATCGGAGTACCTGATGTAGGAATGCATAACACCGACGCCCAATTCAGAATGTTGGAGAACCTGGTCAAAATCCTCCTTAGCAATTGTTTCGGCATATTCAAACCCGAAAATACCTTCATCCATAGGTATTTGACGGATGCCACCCTCAGTCACATTTGTTGCTCCTACATATGTTTCAAGGCACATCCTAAATCGAGGAACAAATGCTTTTTTTGGCTCGACCTCTTTTTTGTTGGGCACCTTGGAAGATTCAGGCATCTTACCCTTACTGACTTGTTGCAACTGCTGATCATGAACCTAAAAGTCATATATAAGTTCAATAATTAATGTATAATAAGATAATCATGTAACTGTTGTAGTACCTGTTTCTTTGATGCAGCTGAATCGGTATCTCGCACAATAATTCTATCATCTTTTGATTTGGATTTTGTAGGAGTCTAAGATCATCATGTAAATAAGAAAATGTAAATGTAAGAATAACTTTCATGAATGGGTCATAAAACATTTGAATATTACAAGGTTCATAATGGTGTTCAACCTACCTCATCATCTATGAAAATGAGATTTGCCGGCCATGCAACATACGCTCATATTGCGTCTCCCACCACTGTTGCGTCTGAAACATCATCTGGTATAGGCAACAACGCATCCCCCTCTAACGCAATATCAACCGATACTTTCAAAAATCCAGCAGGGAGCGGTTTATGGTGAAGTAAGTCTCCCACATTGTTATGCACCTTTCCCTTGCCAACCATGCGATAAGTCGGTGACGATAAATATAGCCGACAAGGTGAAGTGCCCTAAATAAATAATGATGCCGATTAATGTGTCAATTAAGAAAATTGTTCTAATTAAATTAATTTCAATATAATATATACAATTACCTCTGGAAGCTTTTGCGGACAACCGATACTATCTTTGTCACTAGTAGCTTTATTCTCTGGAACGTACCTTTCCAACATGTATCTCTCTTTGTCCTTCTGTAATTCACGAATCTGAGCTTTCAATTCCTCTAAAGTATCCATCACTTCTTTATTGCTAGGATATTTTTTCTTTGGCTGCTTATACAGTTTTGATAGAGTGACACCAAATCCCTTACCCCTCACACGCCCAGAATATTCAGAAATATTTAACACTCGACTCAGTAAGCTCCTGCAATCATCATCCTCAACTGAAGTTATAATCTGGGATAGAGTCTCCTGAAATATAGATAAAAGCATATATAAATATATTATACACTTTTGATCAGTTGCTAACAAAGCTAATGTTGTACTTACACATTGTTCAAATACTTGTTGAACTTCTTCTTGAACGACTCCATCTCTTCCCACACGGACAACCTTCCATACAACATGGTCCGGAAGAGATGTCACATCACTTTTCTCCTCTTCTAACTACGCATTAAGACGGATAATAAAGCATTATATCCTATTATATATACTTACTATTTTTTGTAAATATATCATATTAAAGCATTTATATGTACTTACTATTTTTTGTTCTAGGCGTGCATATCCCAAACGCCCTTTTTTGTATGGATACGCAGGTTTTGACGCCCGTTGCCGATTGGTGCCACTCACAATCTGAAAAAACAAGTTTAAGTCATATCAGAACTCTTGTGGAAGAAGTATATATACTATACATTGTTCATGATAAGTTGTACTTACTTCAAATTCTTTGGTTCTTCGTTTGGTAACAAATGTCTCTCATTCTTCATCTGAAATCAGATCAGCGTACTTCATTGGACACTCCGAGTCGGCAAAGTTTCCATCTGAATCTTTAAGAAACTTGTTCGTTAAAAACACTTTAAATCCCCTCAGTCGTTTTCCGGCCAATTGAAGACAATATTTTCTCCTGCGATCATCAATATTAAAAGATCTTTGCAAACAAATACACATACATGTAACATGTTAGTATAATTAGTTTAAAGATGTAACCGTCAACATAATTAAAAATAACCAAATATCATACCTGTATCTCGCTCCAAATTTTATCTTTAGCCGGTTTTAACGAAGGAATTCTCCAATTATCGCAAGTAATTGGAACTTGCGAACGTACAAGTGCTCCAATGTAACCTGTCAGCAACGCACCGTTAGGCTCAACTAACTGATCTCTTTCATTCTAATGTACATCATACTTTACACCTTTATCTCTCGCACAGATGATTTTTTTCATTATCGTTATTCCTCTTTTAATATCGCCTTCCACGTCTTTTGTTGTTTCGTTTCCATCATGTGATATTTCCTAGTTGGTGGCCATAATACCTCTAAGAAAGCTACACAGTAGGATGCTTGGAAACGATTACAACCTTGCTCTTCACAGGTAACCCCTATAACAGACAAAATTAATACCATAAAACGGACTACAAGCTGATTATAACTATAAGTATACCTCTCAGACTTAATGTTAAATCACTTAGGTTATCACAAGGTTTTCACTCTTATGGGTTAAAATACAATTTTAAAAATATTTCAACAATTCATAACTATGTCCAACTTAATTCTAACAATCCTTTTACTAAAACAATAATATTGTTTAAGCAACACACTTATTTCAACCAATTAACATAACCAACAATAATCAAGATTAAAAATGATTCCTAATCTCTCCATTTTCTATTTCCTCCCATTTTCTTGTTTACTATCACTTATAGTTCACTTATTTTTTATTATTGGGTTTAGAAGAAGGTATTGAGATCTCGTATCTTTCTTCTTTTGTATCATTGTCCTCAACAAAATTTCACCATCAATATACAAGCTTAAATAAAAAATCTTCATGCATTTTCTAAAAACTAAAACAAAATTTCACCATCTATATACTAAAACAAAGTTTTTCTTACACCAATACTACAACACCATCTATATATTAAGAGGTATTTTATCAAACACCTAGAATGCATTTAAGTGAGAGAAAAAGAGAACAATGTTTTTCTCATTTTCTCATATTAATATCAGACGGATAAAATTAGAGGAATGACAAGAACACCATTATAAAACAAAATAATGTGATTACCTTGTAGTTGCAGACAGAATGACGAAGGAGAATGACGGCCGGTGATGGTTGGACGGAGGAGCTCGATGGAAACGGTGGTTAGGTTACGGATGAAAATGTTCGCCAGAGGAGAAAGAAGAAAGAAACATGCACGACTGTTCTGTTTCTTTTAAAAATTCGGGTGGGTAGTTTAAATTTATTTTAATTAATACCTATAGCAGCGCTTTTTAATGGCTTTAACTGCGCTTTTAAAAAGCGTTGTCTAAGGTGTGGCTTAGGCTTCACATATAGCAGCGCTTTTTAAAAGCGCTTTCTTAGGTATACCCTTTAGTAGCACTTACAGAAAAAGCGCTCTCGTAGGTTAAACCTACAACAGCGCTTTAGAAAAACACTTTAATAAGCGCTTTCTTAGGTCATACATTTAACAGCGCTTTTTAAAAAGCGCTTTCTTAGGGCCTCCCTTTAGCAGCGCTTTTTAAAAAGCGTTGTCTATGGTAGGCTATTTTTTTCTCTTTTTTTTAATGACTCTTTAGCAGCGCTTTTTCAAAAAGCGTTGTCTTTGAATGCGCTGCTAAAAGTCAATTCTGGCGTAGTGGTTCCATAAGATAGGGAACTTATGTATATTTCAGTATCAAATTTGCAACCATGTATAATATGAATTATTCTAGACATATATTATATGTGGGTGTTACAACTTCTCACGAGGAAATGACTTCCTTCATACCATATAGAAGAATTCTTTCTAAAATTTACTCTTAGTTAATGATAGTTAAAAGGGTAAAAAGAGTACAATTAATTGTTGAAGTTGAGTGCTGTCAGAAGTTTTAATATGTGGAATAATTATATGTTGTCCTATTTTTTTTTTTTAATATGTAATTGATTATTAATGAAATTTTTCCTTTCTTTTCAATTATATTATTGCCTAATCTTTTTTATTGATAACAAAGATTTTGAGTTTTACTAATTAACTTAGAAAAATGAAGAAAAAAATTTTAACAAAGAAAAAATAAAGTAACGGGATTCAAAGCATCCCTAAAACTTATAAAAAAAAATCGAGATGATAGGTTATATTAAAAATAAAATAGCGCTCCTTATAAATATATTTTCTCAGTTTTATGGATAATAGATGTAACAGGTTGTTAGCGTGACGCTACCAAGAATTATACTCTTGGTTTTTAGCATTTCAATGTGAAAATTTTATCATAAAAAGTGTTATTTGTAGTAGTGTCAGGTGGGTCCATATTATGTTGTGATTCAATTCTTGACTATGATGTATTAGAAGGAAATAAAAGATTTTGGTCCAATCTAAATTCAAATGTGTGATAGAGTTTTGGTGGCAATCTCAAATTTGGGTGTTATAGGATACGTACGAATACTAGTATAAATGTTGGTTCCAACGCTGATATAGACTCGAGTATTAGGATTTTTTCAAACTGTGTATACGGGGACAAGTTCTATAGTAGCTTTTCCATTACCATCTCTAACCGCGACACTCTTACAAAAGGTTTCCGTACTTCATATATAAAGTTGCATCCTATATGTTTCTTAGGCACCGTGTAAAATTTCAAAAATATCTCTAATTTTTAGAGATACATTTCCGAACACACCTTAATACACACATTTCATTTATTTTTGAGTGAAACCCGAATTTTATGAATGAATTTATTTCGAAAATATATCTCCAAAATTTTTTCAGAAATATATTTCTGAAAACAGGTTTGTTAACTTTTTATATGTACTTGCAACACCCTATGTTAACTAAATAATACTTTATTAATTAATTACTTAATATTTATATTGATTTAATATAAAATAATAGTTACACAACTATCTTGATTAAAAAATATATTGAATAAAATTGATTACAATAACTTAATAAATAATTTTATATTATAAAAATTTCAAATAAAATGTTATTTAGTTGTTATGCTATTGTATATTAAAAATTATATTAATTAAATAAAAATATATTAATTATGTTATTAGTTTATTGTATATTAAATATAAATATATTAAATAATTAATTAATTTTTTTTGTTTAAATAACTAACTAACATTTTATTTAACTAATATGTTTTTATTTAAAATTTTTATAATATAAAATTATTTATCAAGTTATTGTACTCAATTTTATTCAATACTTTTGTAAGAGATTAATTGGAATACATTTTCAAGTGTATTTTTGTCATACAATTAAAATGTATTCTTTTTACACATAAGAATGAAAAATGAGAGAGAAAAATGAGAGAGAATTAGTTATTAGAATAATTAATTATAATATATTATTTTTATTTTTAATTCAGATGCTTATATGTTAAAAATATTAATTTTAATTGGATAACCGTGTAAAATAAATTTACACTTACGTGTATTTCAATTAATCTATTTTTTTTAATCATTATAGTTGTATAATTTCATATTAAATCAATATAAATACTAAGTAGTTAATAAATAAAATGTTATTTTGATGCAAGTTTATGTAAAAAGTTAACATAAATATTTTTGGAATTATATTTCTGGAAATTTTTTGGGAAATATATTTTTAGAATAAATTCATTGATAAAATTTAAGTTTGACTCAAAAATAAATGAAATTTGTGTATTATGTTGTGTTTTGAAATGTATCTCCAAAATTTTAAAATATTTTTAAAATTTTATATAGTGCCTAAAATGCAATAAAAAATTATCTAACGTTTAATTTTTTATTTTTTATTCAATTCTTAAATTAAAAAACAAATCTCAATTTGAAATAATGAATATGAAGTGTTAAGAGTCCCACATCGGACAATATATAGCATGAACATGTGTTTATAAGTGGGGGCAATCCTCACTCTACCAGCCGGTTTTGTAGGGTTGAGTTAGGCCCAGGCTAAGAGTTGGACTATTAACTGCACAATTTTAAGGCAAATTACATTGTATATTTTCAAGGCTACATTGGGCAGCCAAATGGGCCCTTCACGACTGTAAAATTTAATCGTAAAATGCTTGAAATCCTTAGTATTATCGTTTTTGTCATAATAATATGGCATCGTCTATGGAGAAAACTAATGGTGAGAGTACAATAAAGCCAAACTGGCTTGAACTTCCATTAGATTTGACCAAGAACATTCTCCAAAGACTTGATAGCGTTGAAATTATAACAAGTGCACGTAATGTTTGTCCTATGTGGTGGAACATTTGTAAAGACCCTTTCATGTGGCGTTCCATTGACATGAGTAATATCAAACTTGTTCCATTTGATTTTCGTTGTTTGGATAAGATTTGTCGCTGCGGTCATCTGGAAGACATTGCTATTGAGTCATTTGGGACAGATGACCTTCTCAAGCATGTGGCGCATAGGTAATACACATCACTTTCATTTTGTTTATTGTTAGTTTCAGGCAATGCATATTTTAAACATTTTAATTCGTAATATTTACAGGGCAAGCAACCTAAAGAGGTTAAAAATTTCTTGCTGCAATGGCATAACAGATGAAGGACTGATTAAATTTGTGACTATGTTTTCACTATTAGAGGATCTTCAGATTTCATTTGTGTATTTATCTAAGGATTCTCTCGAAGTTATTGGTCAAAATTGCCCTCTCTTGAATTCATTATATCTTGAGGTGCAAAGTGGTTACTGCATCCTGTTCAAATTGTTTGCTGATCAGGTTTTTGCTATTGCAAAAACAATGTTTGTATTACGCCATCTTGCAATCTCTGGAATTTGGATTCACGATAGGGAGTTACTTGCCATTCTTGATGGTTGCCCTCTTCTTGGATCACTTGATATACCAACTAACATCTGGGTTAATATAAGTGAAAGTGTGAAAAAAAGGTGGCAGGAGCAAATCAAAGATTTACAACTTCTAAAACTTAATTATTGCGAGGAAGTCGATGATCATGATGTAGCTTATAAAGCTTTTTTTCTAGGAACATTTGCTAATGATGATTCGGAGTATTAGATAATAGGTTCTGATTATGACTTTTTAGTAAGTGTTAAAGAACACGGAATTATTATTATTTTCTTGGCATGCTTTTTAGTAAGTTTGATTTCTATTTTGTAATTGTTCCCGTAACAATCTCAAGAATTTTTTATGCAAACAATTTTTTGGATGTTTTATTTATCAGTATCAGATTATCATTTTTAGTTTTATTCATTAATGATTCAAAATGTAAGTATTTGATTTTGCTCCAAGGTTGAAAAGACAAATGCATGTTTATAAAATCCGGTCCTTTTACCAATGCATGGGTTTATTCATTGAATATAAATAGCAATGCAAAAACTCTTTTGGAAATGGCTAGTGCTGATGCAGTTTCTCCAAGATTAATATGAAATATAATTTTGTTATGAGTAATATGTATAGAACTTTATGCATTGAATACGTGTAGTTTTAGAGTTAGGTCTAGTTAGTCTGTTGGTGCTTTTGAAGAACTGGATCCCATTTGAAATATAAAAAGTATTCTTTCCCCGAAAAAACGTATATATTAAATTGTAATAATATTAATGAAACATAAAATATATTGGTAATGCAAAAAAACTATCTAAAATATTAAGCAAAAGTTAATTCTCAACTAGTGTACTACTTTACATCACATATTAGCATTATCCTAATATAATTTACACTTAATTGAGAGTTTACGTTTTCTTAAATTTAACACAAGAATTGTTTTTGTTAATGAAATAGAATAGCATAGAAAATTGATAAAATGAATCAATTTAAAAAAATAATAAATATAAAAAATGATAGTTAGTAGGATCAACAAATAATGAATAAAATCGTTATGAAAGAGATTGCTATTTGCAATTCTAATCATAACCTCCAACAAATTTTTTATCTCTCTATGTATAGAAGACTTGGATGATTGAAAGATGTTGCAAACATGTCCACTTTTTGCTATAGTAAATATTTTTTTTTGTATATTTTTTGTAAACACATGTAGAGTTGTTGCACGTTATTGTGTACAAAATTCAATGTATTAACTTGTGTTAAATTACTTTTTCAGAAGTACTCTTCGTAAACACAACTTGTAAATCTCAATCTTGTTTGATTGGTTTTTCTTTGGGACCAGGATTTAGTCGGATATACTTGAGAAGACAAAGATGGTTAGTCTTTATGGTGTCTGTAATCAGTTTTAATTATAGTAGATTAAGTCCTTATTGAGAAGGCAAAATCACCTTAATAGGTTGGATTAGAGTTAGAAACCCAATTCAACCCCCATTTCTTATATTTCATGCCAGGAAACTTTATCCCATACCCTATCATTTATTCCTCTACCTCTACCTTCTATATTTTTTGACCAAAATATATTTATATAAATAAGTATAAAATTTTTCTAATTTAATTATTTAATCTATAATTTAATACATAAATCTATCTTTAAACACTACTTAATTGATATGTTTAACGAACATGACAAGTATTATATACTTTCCGTAAAAGTATTATATAATTTTGTTTATAAAATTTTTAAACTTTAATTTTTTAAAAATTTTAATATTATTAAAAATGAAAAACAAATTATCCATATTTTTAAAAACTGATATTTTTATTAATTTCAATTTACTATCAAAAATATATATATTTTTTTTTTAATTCATATTTTATGTTTTTAGTTTTTTTTCAATGTCTTCTAATTTCAAATTACCTCATAGCTGATATCATGAGAAACTGTTGGTCAAAAATTATTCTATGTTTTTTATATCAGTTTCTTTGAACCGTAATATCTTTCAACTATTATCTTCAAAATACCTCCTACCCGCATCATTTATAATTTTTTAATAATTTGCCCAAATATGAGGTAACTTATAATTATGGTTTGAGATATTGACTATTTCCATCATCTTTCTTCAAACAGGTTGGTTCATACTTGAAGTATTTAGAAAATAAGAAGAAGAAAAAAACTATTAGCTCAAAAATCGTGTTGTATATAGTTATTGCCATTCAAATCACATGCAAATATAAATTAGTATCCTTAACATCTTTTTACGAAAAATGTATAATACTTTCCGTATTTATTGAGAATATTAATTAAGTAGTGTTTAAAATTAGATTTATTTATTAAATTTCATATCAAATAATTAAATGAGAAAAATTTTATATTTTTTTATATGAGGATATTTTAGTAAAAAAAATATAAGATGAGGGTAGAAGAATAAATGATGGAGTATAGGGTAAAATATTCTTCATGCCACCTTCAAGTTCTTCCTTTAACCACATGTACTATCAATCTGTTATTCTCTTCATTAGAAATTCTAGGTTGGATAAGGTTAAGCACATGATCAAACTCACTTCTTTTGGCTGCAAATAAATCTTCTAGAGCACCTTCGTGCATAAACATGTCAATCTTTTGGAAATTCTTTCTAGCTGTAGTGGATAAATGAAAAAACTTTGTATCAAGATCCATGTTCCGTAACCAATGCATCTTAGCTTTTTGTTTACAATAAGTATCTTTCCTAATAAGCGTTTTGTTACACTCCTGTTGGGCTTCGAGAAATTGCGACATAGACTCCAAATCATGGTTTCTACAACACCTTTTCATAGTTTCCTAGTGTCTCTCCATCTTCTTTTTCATCTTTCTATATCGCGCTCTATTCCAATTATTCAGTTCTTCCGCACACGAACCAATACGCTCGCCATGCCTCCACCTGTTCTGAACAACATCATCAATGTCTTCTCCTTTCAACCAGCAACTCTCAAATTTGAACATGTAATTTCTACGCTTTTGATGACCAGGATCACAATGAAGTAAAATAGGACTATGATCCAAATGAGAAATTATAAGGTTGACAAGCTTAACATTAGGAAACAAGTCCATCCAGTCCGGGGTTGCTAATGCTCGATCCAGTCGCCCCTCCACCACATGGTCAGTGCTCCTAATTTTGATCCACGTGAATTGATGGCCCTCAATAACGATATCAGCGAGATTGTAGTCACTAACTGCCGGGTGGAAACCGACACACAAAACATTTGGGTGAGGGTGAATACCTTTCTTATCTTGGATTAAGATGTTGACAAAATCCCGTGTAAAGTTCAGCACACTATAGCGCATTGTATCTTTCCCCATAACCGTTAGACCTCCACTCCTACCCTCCACATCAACAGTTAAGCAGGCTTCAAACTTCAACATAACTCGAATGCTCTCTAACTTTCTAGATTTGGATAACATCTCCGATAGAAATACAATTTTGGTTAGTACTGCTGAGCAAGCTTATGTAAGTTACGAATTTCTCTCGGGTTGCTAAATCTCCGACAATTCCAACTTAATATTCTCATGAGTTCTGCCATTCTTGACTGCCAGGACTTGCCGTTAAAAAATGCTGGTTTGTTGTAGCAACCTCCTCTTCTTTCTCTTTGGTGATATCTCTCCTTCTTTTCTATTCCACTTGGTCATCTCCCTTATACTGTTCTTTATTGCTTGGCTGGGGTGAAGGAAGAATAATGTTGCTTAAAGTTTCCTGGTTAAGGGGCTATTGTGCGTTGGATTTAAGGCTGTGATTGATGTCAAAATGTTTTTGGCTAAGCTGGGTGGATTTGGACTGTGGGTTTTAGAGTTAGGTCTAGATAGTCTGTTAGTGCTTTTGTATAACTGGATCCCATTTGAAATATAAATAGTATTCTTTCCCCAAAAAACCCGTATATATTAAGTTGTAATCATATTAATGAAACATAAAATATATTGGTAATGCAAAACCTCTATCTAAAATATTAAGCAAAAGTTAATTCTCAACTAGTGTAGTATCTTATATCACATATTAGCATTATCCTAATATAATCTACACTTATTGAGAGTTTACATTTTCTTAATATTTAACACAAGAATTATTTTTGTTAATGAAATAGAATAGCATAGAAAATTGATAAAATAAATCAATTTAAAATAATAATAAATATAAGAAATGATAGTTAGTGGGATCAATAAATAATGAATAAAATAAATAACTTCTGATTGATAAGTTAATAAATGAATAAATATAAGAAATGCTAGTTAGCGAAATAATTATCCAAAAAATGATATTTTAAAAGAAGTAATGAATAAATAAATATAAAAAATACTTGTTAGTTTTATAATTATGTAAGAAGTAATATTTTATTAATTAAAACAAAAAAAAAGGTAGTTAGGGAAAGAAATAATAATAAATAAAAGATCATCCGTCTCCACTATTCTAATTTTGAAAATAATATTTTATTATTGGAAAATCGTACACGGTACAAGATCATCCTTCACTCCACTACCTTTATTTTGTCGGCGGAGGACATTATTATTGTACCATTTTGTCTTCCATTTAAAATCGTTATGAAAGAGACAACTGCTATTTGCAATTCTAATCATACCCTCCAACAAATCTTTTATCTCTCTATGTAAAGAAGACTTGGATGATTGAAAGATGTTGCAATTGCTATTGCTAATGCTCGCTAACGCTACTCAACGTACCCACTTTTTGCTATAGTAAATATATTTTTTTTGTATATTTTTTGTAAACACACATAGAGTTGTTGCACGTTATTGTGTACAAAATTCAATGTATTAACTTGTGTTAATCTACTTTCTTAGAAGTACTCTTTGTAAACGCAACTTGTAAATCTCAATCTTGTTTGAGTGGTTTTCCTTTGGAACTAGGATTTAGTCGGATATACTTGAGAAGACAAAGACGGTTAGTCTTTATGGTGTCTGTAATCAGTTTTAGTTATAGTAGATTAAGTCCTTATTGAGAAGGCAAAATCACCTTAGTAGGTCGGATTAGAGTTAGAAACCCAATTCAACCCTCTATTTCTTATATTTCTCGCCACCTTCAAGTTCTTCCTTAACCTCAGGTACTATCAATTTGTTATTCTCTTCATTAGAAATTCTAGGTTGGATAAGGTTAAGCACATGATCAAACTCACTTCTTTTGGCTGCAAATAAATCTTCTACATCACATTCCTGCATAAACATGTCAATCTTTTGGAAATTCTTTCTAGCTATAGTGGATAAATGAAAAAACTTTGTATCGAGATCCATGTTCCATAACCAATGCATCTTAGCTCTTTGTTTACAATAAGTATCTTTCCTAATAAACGTTTTGTTACACTCCTTTTGGGCTTCGAGAAATTGCGGCATAGACTCCAAATTATGGTTTCTACAACACCTTTTCATAGTTTCCTAGTGTCTCTCCATCTTCTTTTTCTTCTTTCTATATCGCGCTCTATTCCAATTATTCAGTTCTTCCGCACACGAATGAAATGGTAGAAATAATGCTAGAGAGAAAATAAGGGAAAGTTTGATTAAATCAGTATCAACCTCTACCAAGTAGAGGGATTTGGTAATACAAAATATGTGAATACAGAAAAAGTATTAGAGGGAGAGAGATACTTCACAATTCACACATAATAAACCATAGTTCCCTTATCATTCTATTTTATACCCACAGTAATGAAATCCTTCAATTGAGTATTGGTCTTGCGCAACCTGGTGCTTCTACGGCTGTCCTGAATTTCAGGATCACTCACAACAAATTTTTTCTCTCGCATTCTATGTGGGCCCTTACACACTTGAATTGCTGACTCAACATTCTCTAGGTCCTTCTCCATATTTTGTCTTATTACAATACCATCCCCATTTAAGACAGCATTGTCCTCAAGGTTAAGGTTTGGATAATTGACCTTCATGTCTTCTAATTCCTCCCATGTAGCTTCATCAGCTGGCATGTTTGTCCACTGGATAAGAACTTGAGGAATCTTCAACTCTCCTTGTTGAATCACGCGTGCAGCTAGTACCTTGGCAGGAAGTACAATAGGTCCCATCTCAGTCATAGTTAAAGGTAAAGGCATATATTGTTCAATGGTTCTTCCCTTGAAAGGCTTCATTGTGACACATGGAAAACTGAGTGAATCTTTGCATCTTCTGGTAATTGCAGCTTGTAGGCCACAACACCTACTTTGGCTATAATCATGAAAGGTCCAAAAAATCTCATGCCAAGTTTCTGAT
The DNA here is from genome assembly GCA_963859935.3 of Lathyrus sativus. Classification (NCBI taxonomy): domain Eukaryota; kingdom Viridiplantae; phylum Streptophyta; class Magnoliopsida; order Fabales; family Fabaceae; genus Lathyrus; species Lathyrus sativus. The sequence continues at coordinate 444,563,700 of OZ012739.1, read as the reverse complement.
TTTTTTCTCAAAGCAACAGTCTGCTGCCTATAAGGTTGTAACCGTACTAGCACCCAGTCCCCAACCTTCATCTCTACATCTCTCTTCCTTTTGTCAGCTTGGTTTTTCATATAAACTTGTGCTCTTTCTAAGTTGTTTTTGAGCTGTTGCAGTGTCCTTTCCCTTTCTGCCAGCTGTTCTTGGACCGTAATAGGGTCATTTGACTGAGGCCTGTACCGAATTAAAGTTGGAGGGTGTAACGCCCTGATTTCGATTATTCCCATTTTGTTGAGTCCTTTTGAATTTATTGGATAATTGTTATTTTAGTGTGGAATTTATGTGATAATATGTCATATGTGCTCATTGTGCTATTTTACCGATTCAGAGAGTTTTCGTTGAAAAATAGATTGGAGGGTCTTTTGGACATTAGTATTAAATGTTAAGTCGGATATTTTATGAGATTTTGGAATGATAGATATTTTGGGAGAAATAGAATAGAAAGAGTTATAAGAGAAAAATAGAGAGAAAAGAAGGAGATAGAAAGAAAAGGAAAGGAAAAAGAGGAGAAGGAGAGGAAAACCTAGAAATTCATCAAGAACAACTTCCAAGCTTTCGGTTAATCGGGTAAGGGTGTGAAACTTTATTATTTACTCAATGTGTATGATTATGTATGGATTGTTTGGATTATTGGGATGTTTTGCTTATTTTCCATTCTAGGGCATAAATATGGTTTAGTCGGTAGAAACTGAGTTTTATCGGCTAGATTCTGGAATAGATTGGTGTAGACTAGTCGAGAAATGCTAGGCTAAAGCTACTGGAACAAGCCAGAATAGAATCGGGTGATTTTGGAGGTTTTGGAGATGTTGAACAGTGGGAAATTCTGAGTTCGCAGACACTCGCTAGCACCTTCGCTAGGCGAGATGGTAGCGAACGTTCGCTAGGCGAGCTAGTAGCGAGCCCGTAGCGAATGGTCCCAGACTATGGCAGAATGGATTGAGTGTTCTTCGCTGGTAGCGAGATGGGGTAGCGAAGGTTCGCTAGGCCTTCGCTGAGCGAGTAGGGTAGCGAATGAAGTCAGTGGCTTCTGTTTGCCTTCGCTAGCTTGTTCGCTAAGCGAACAGGTAGCGAGCACTCGCTAGGAGCTCGCTGATCGAGCAAGGTAGCGAGCGTGACAGCATGTTGTTTTCTTGTGTTTCCACTCTAATGTTGATTCTTCGATTCGAGTATGATTGACTCCTTTTTGTAATGCATAGTTGTATGTTGTGATATGATATGTTGTGGGTAGCCGTAGGGCGTGAATCCTAGATTGTGAATCGTGGAGTGTGAATTGTGGCCGTTTGGCAAATATATGCATTGTTTAATTTGATTAAAAATGCATGATGATGGTGAAGAATGATTGATACCTTATAGAATATACATTAAGATGTATGTTAATCGTATGAGATTAGATGAGATTAAATGCATGAGAATATATAGAGAATATGTGTGCATTGCTTGGAATTGTTGTGTGAAATGTGTTTACGTGCATTTCTTATACACTAGGGTAGAATGACAAAATGTTGTTCCTAGTGGAGTATATACTAGGGTAGAATGCCAAGATGTTGTTCCTAGTAGAGTATATACTAGGGTAGAATGACAAGATGTTGTTCCTAGTGGAGTATATACTAGGGTAGAATGACAAGATGTTGTTCCTAGTGGAGTATATACTAGGGTAGAATGACAAGATGTTGTTCCTAGTGGAGTATATACTAGGGTAGAATGACAAGATGTTGTTCCTAGTGGAGTATATACTAGGGTAGAATGACAAGATGTTGTTCCTAGTGGAGTATATACCGGGGTAGAATAACTGAGATGTTGTTCCTGGTGGGGTATGAGTGATGTACCCATAATCCTGAATGGGGATTTGTGAGAGTCGATGAATGACTTGATTCCTCGAAGAATCTGTTGAACGATGTGATTCCTCGGAGAATCTGCTGAACGATGTGATTCCTCGGAGAATCTGCTGAACGATGTGATTCCTCGGAGAATCTGCTGAACAATGTGATTCCTCGGAGAATCTGCTGAACAATGTGATTCCTCGGAGAATCTGCTGAATGACCTGATTCCTAGGAGCATTTGCTGAGTGATTGCGTGCCCGTGTAGGGAGGGAGTTATACGATTCCTAGGAGAATCTGCTGAGTGATTGCGTGCCCGTGTAGGGAGGGAGTTATATGATTCCTAGGAGAATCTGTTGAGTGATTGTGTGCCCGTGTAGGGAGGGAGTAATTAGATTCCTAGGGGAATCCGCCGAACGATTGAGTCGTATTGTATTGTATTTGCATAGGGTAGCGAATTTGCCTCTATGAGTTGCATATATCATCTTTATATGATGTGGTGGGAATGTGAATTGTGTATATCTTTATGTTAAAATAATTATGTAATTATGTGCATTGTTTATTATGATAAATGTTTCTCACCCTTCTGCTGTTTTATAATGCTCTATGAGGCATTGCAGATTAGTTGGCTGGTGGTCTTTTGTGAAGCGCGGTTTCTATCCTTTTTGGTCAGATGGCTCTGATATGTAACACCAGGTAGCTAGGAATTGTTTTGATTCTTTTGTGATACACTGTGTATGTATCTGGATATCGAATGTTTATGTAAACATGCCTTGATGATGAATTCTGTTGATGTTTAATCAATGTTTAGATGTTTCCGCTTTTATTTTGAACATTGAAATGTGGGTTTAAGGGCTAAGTCCCTTGTTTGCGAGTTGCCCATTGTTGCATATCTATATGAGTAGGTGTTGAATGTGTTTTACTTCATGATAATGTGACATTCTCTTTTATACCATGCTTTTAATTATGCTCTGATGAAAATTTTAAATATGTGCCTAAGTGATTTATCTGATTATTTGGGGTATAGAAAGGGGTGTTACAGAGGGTCCCGCCCATACACTGCTTTAAAGGGAGTCATACCAATGTTGGTATGGTGAGCTGTATTATACCAGTATTCAACCCAAGTTAGAGTCTTGTACCAAGCCTTAGGATTCTCAAAAGTGAAACACCTCAAAAGCATCTCTAAACACTTGTTGAGAACCTCAAATTGTCCATCTGACTGTGGGTGATATGCAGAGCTCATGGCCAAAGTTGTACCTTATAGCTCAAATAATCGTTTCCAAAAGTTGCTAGTGAATACCTTGTCCCTGTCTGAAACTATGGATTTTGGAATTCCATGGAGCTTCACTATATTATTCAAGAAAGCCGCTGCCACTATTTTACTTGTGTAATCACTTTTAAGTGGAGTAAAATGGGCAAATTTTATCAACCTATCAATTACCACCATTATTGTATTGTAACCATAAGAGAGAGGTAATCCAGTAATGAAGTCCATAGCAACATCTTCCCATACTTGAGATGGAATGGGCAAAGGTTGAAGCAACCCGGCTGGTAAACTATGAGAAGATTTTGCTTGTTGACATATAACACAATTTTGCACAAATTCTTCAATGTCTTTCTTCATGTTGTGCCAAAAATATTGGTAAGAAATTCTAGCCATGGTTCTAGAATTTCCTGAATGTCCCCCTATAGGAGAAGTATGATTCTCCTTCAAAATCATTTGAATCAGTTCAGAGTTATCAGGTATAACCACTCTACCTTTCCTATAAAGTAGTCCCCCTTTGGTGGTGTAATGAGGCTTCAGTTGTGGTTGATTTTTGCACTGCGTTATGAGCTCTTGCAGTTTGTCATTATTGCTCACTTCTTCTAGCAATTGTTGCATAAATTGTGTTTTTGGCTCAGACCATGACATCAAAAACATTCTGGACAAGGAATATGCAGCTATATTCTCCTTACCCGGCTTATATTCTATGACAAAATCATACCCCAGGAATTTATGCAACCACTCTTGTTGTTCAGGTGTCTGTAGGCTTTGATCCATTAAGCTTCTCAAACTCTTCTGATCAGTTCTAATGATAAACTTGCTCCCTAACAAGTAGTGTCTGAACTTAGAAATAGCTTCAGATATTGCCAATATTTCCCTAAAGTAAGCTGATTTTTTCTGGTTTCTTGGTGCTAACTTCTTTGAGAAAAATGCAATTGGATGACTATTTTGATGAAGGACTGCCCCCACTCCAATTCCTGAAGCATCAGTTTCCAGAATAAAAGTATGTTGAAAATTTGGTAGAGCTAGCACTGGTGCAGAAGTGACAGCTCGTTGCAGCTCTTCAAAAGCTTGTTGTGTTGTTTCATTCCAACAAAAAGCATATTTTCTTAACAAGTCTGTTAAGGGTGCTTCTATCTTAGCATATGACTTTATGAATCTTCTATAGTAGTCGGTCAGACCTAAAAAGCCTATCAACTGTTTCAAATTTATAGGTCTTGGCCACTTGGTAACTGCTTCCACTTTGGTAGCCTCCATTGCTACACCTTTGCCTGACACCACATGTCCCAAATATTCTATCTCTTCCACCCCAAAAGCACATTTTGATAGTTTCACATATAAGGTATTTTGCTCTAATACATGTAAAACAGTTTGCAGGTGTGTGATGTGGTCCTTCCAAGTAGTGCTATACACAAGAATGTCATCAAAAAAGACCAACACATATTTCCTCAGGGCATGTTGAAAAATATGATTCATGAGGCATTGGAAGGTAGCTGGTGCGTTGGTTAATCCAAATGGCATGACTATCCATTCATAATGACCATGGTGGGTTCTAAAAGCAGTCTTGTGTCTATCCTCTGGTTGGATCAATATTTGGTGATAACCCGATCTTAAATCCAACTTTGAAAAATACTTAGCACCACATAATTCGTCTAGCAACTCATCTACAGTAGGCATAGGAAAACTATCCTTCACTGTAATAGCATTCAAGGATCGATAATCTGTGCAAAATCTCCAACTCCCATCCTTCTTTTTCACTAAGATAATAGGAGATGAGAATAGGCTATTACTAGGCTGAATGATTCCTTGATCCAACATTTCTTTTACCATCTTTTCTATTTGTTCCTTCTGACTGTGGGGGTACCTATATGGCTTTACTTTGACCGAGTTTCAGCCTTCTTTCAAGGGAATAGCATGGTTCTGAGGTCTTTGGGGTGGTAGACCTTCTAGTGTCTTGAAAATTCCTCTGTAGGTGTATAAAAGCACAGCCACTTCAGGTGATATGTTAGTTGGCATCTCATCCCACATGACATTACTTTCACCAGCTTGTAATATCTCTATAGTGAATACTTCATCAATACTTCTAGTGTTCTGCATTCTTCTCAGCTAATGTAACTGAGCTTGCTCGGGTCCCATACTTGTGTCACCTTGCAATGTAATGAATTTTCTCTTGTGGAAAAATTTTAAGGTTAAAGCCGAGTAATCTGCCACGTGGGGCCCTAAAGTAGCCAACCAAGTTGTGCCAAGAATCAAGTCTGCTCCTGCTATGGGTAATAGGTACACAGGAATAAGCATCTCGTGATCTTGAATGACCACTGGCAATTTATTCACTACCCCCTCTGCTGTCATAGTTTGTCCGTTTCCCACCATCACCTTAAAGCATGGTGTTGGTTCCACTGGTAGTTTTAGGAAATGAGTGATTCTCGGTTGCACAAATTTATCAGAGCTTCCCCCATCAATAAGTATTTGCACTTGGAGTTTGCCAATTTTTCCCATAAAACGCATTGTCCCTAGACTGTTAGCCCCTTTCAAAGCATTTAGGGATAGGTGATGTTCAGTTTCTGTTTGTTTTACTGTGTTTTGTGTGTGGTCCGGTGGCTCTAGCTCCTCCTCAACTTTATCTTCAGGTTCTGGTTCATATTGCAGCAACATCAAGTGTTTGTTTGGACATTTATGGCTAAATGAGAATTTCTCATCGCACCAATAACATAGTCCCTTCTCTTTTCTCAATTGCATCTCAGCCGGGGTAATTCTTCTGATGTTTGGATTCTTTTGGTTAGGGTTCTTTGGTCTTGTGGGTGGTGTTTGAAGTAATGGTGGGTTATTAGGTTTTTGGGTGAAGTCTGTTTTATTTGAATTGAAGAGAGTTCTATTTTGGTATTGTGTGTGTTGGTTTTGGGTTTTTTGTAGTTTGATGGCGGAATTGTATTTTTCTTCGTAAACTTTGGCTAGGGACACAACTTTCACAATGGTGATAGGAGTGTGAATCATCACATATCTCCTAATCTCATTAGTTAAGCCACTAATAAAGCAGTCAACAAGAGCACCAGTGCTTAACCCATAGACCCTGTTTGCTAACGCTGTAAATTGCAGGTAATAATCACTCACAGTTCCAGATTGATTAAGCTTAATCAATGAAGCTCGGGGACAATCATAGATTGAAGGTCCAAAATCCAATTCAAGAGCTCTAGTGAATTCGACCCAGGAATTAAAAGGATGTGTTCTCTGAATCATTTGAAACCAAGGAACCACGTCTTGGTCCAGATGAACAGATGTGATAGTCAATCGATCCTTATCGGGGGTTTCGTAATAATCAAAAAACTACTCAGCTCTAAAAATCCATTCCATCACATTTTTTCCATCAAAACGGGGGAAGTCAAGCTTAATATTTCTTACCTGAAACGGAGCTTTGGTTGATGGCGGAATTGTATTTTTCTTCGTAAACTTTGGCTAGGGACACAACTTTCACAATGGTGATAGGAGTGTGAATCATCACATATCTCCTAATCTCATTAGTTAAGCCACTAATAAAGCAGTCAACAAGAGCACCAGTGCTTAACCCATAGACCCTGTTTGCTAACGCTGTAAATTGCAGGTAATAATCACTCACAGTTCCAGATTGATTAAGCTTAATCAATGAAGCTCGGGGACAATCATAGATTGAAGGTCCAAAATCCAATTCAAGAGCTCTAGTGAATTCGACCCAGGAATTAAAAGGATGTGTTCTCTGAATCATTTGAAACCAAGGAACCACGTCTTGGTCCAGATGAACAGATGTGATAGTCAATCGATCCTTATCGGGGGTTTCGTAATAATCAAAAAACTACTCAGCTCTAAAAATCCATTCCATCACATTTTTTCCATCAAAACGGGGGAAGTCAAGCTTAATATTTCTTACCTGAAACGGAGCTTTGGTTGAGTTCACAACACCATGGGAAGAATTCTGAGGAGAGTTACGTAAGAGCAATGAAAGAGCTTCGTTGATCTGATCTAGTTTCCCATCAGTTGATGATTGTAGTTCCTCCATCTGTTGAAAATGAGTTTCACTCGCTGCACTGAAACGCTCGAATTGGATCTGAACTTCATCATACAACTTCTTGATGTCCTCTGCATTTTTCTTCACTTCGGCTGATAGCTCTTTCATCCTGGTGTTTTCTGCCATGGTGAGATGAAAGCACCAATGAAATGGTAGAAATAATGCTAGAGAGAAAATAAGGGAAAATTTGATTAAATCAGTATCAACCTATACCAAGTAGAGGGATTTGGTAATACAAAATATGTGAATACAGAAAAAGTATTCGAGGGAGAGAGATACTTCACAATTCACACATAATAAACCCTAGTTCCCTTATCATTCTATTTTATACTCACAGTAACGAAATCCTTCAATTGAGTATTGGTCTTGCGCAACCTAGTGCTTCTACGACTGTCCTGAATTTCCGGATCACTCACAACAGAATTCTTCTCTTGCATTCTATGTGGTCCCTTGCACACTTGAATTGTTGACTCAGCATTCTCTAGGTCCTTCTCCATATTTTGTCTTATTACAACGCACAAATACGCTCGCCATGCCTCCACCTGTTCTGAACAACATCATCAATGCATTCTCCTTTCAACCAGCAACTCTCAAATTTGAACATGTAATTTCTACGCTTTTGCTGACCAGGATCACAATGAAGTAAAATAGGACTATGATCCAAATGAGAAGTTATAAGGTTGACAAGCTTAACATTAGGAAACAAGTCCATCCAGTCCGGGGTTGCTAATGCTCGATCCAGTCGCCCCTCCACCACATGGTCAGTGCTCCTGATTTTGATCCACGTGAATTGATGGCCCTCAATAAGGATATCAGCGAGATTGTAGTCACTAACTGCTTGGTGCAAACTGACACATAAAACATTTGGGTGAGAGTGAATACCTTTCTTATCTTGGATTAAGATGTTAACAAAATCCCGTGTAAAGTTCAGCACACTATAGCGCGTTGTATCTTTCCCCATAACCGTTAGACCTCCACTCCTACCCTCCACATCAACAGTTAAGCAGGCTTGAAACTTCAACATAACTCGAATGCTCTCTAACTTTCTAAATTTGGATAACATCTCCGGTAGAAAAACAATTTTGGTTAGTACTGCTGAGCAAGCTTATGTAAATTACGAATTTCTCTCGGGTTGCTAAATCTCCGACAATTCCAACTTAATATTCTCAAGAGTTTCGTAATTCTTGACTGCCAGGACTTGCCGTTAAAAAATGCTGGTTTGTTGTAGCAACCTCCTCTTCTTTCTCTTTGGTGATATCTCTCCTTCTTTTCTATTCCACTTGGTCATCTCCCTTATATTGTTCTTTATTGCTTGGCTGAGGTGAAGGAAGAATAATGTTGCTTAAAGTTTCCTGGTTAAGGGGCTAGTGTGCGTTGGATTTAAGGCTATGATTGATGTCAAAATGTTTTTGGCTAAGTTGGGTGGATTTGGACTGTGCGTTTTTATTTTTTAATTTAAAGGGTTTAGGGTTGAGGGACGATGGTGTGGGGGTAGTGATAGTACTACTCATTTTTGGTTCTTGACAGAAAGGTTTATTGGTTACAAAAAAAGCAAGGCATTTGAATTTGTTAGAAGCTGCTGTGATTGGTTGAAAGATGTGGGGTCGTGTCCTCTAAGAGCACCCACATCCATACTACTCATGTTGGTGGTATAAGTGGGTCTCATCTAATATAATATATTTAAACTACTTAACTATATTTTCTAAATATCCATACTACTTATTTAAAACTCTAACATGGGTCCCACAAAATTACATTATGTTTCAAATTTATACCCAAAACCAATATATTTCATAAAAGCAATGGTGCCATTTTAAGATACAGTGCCAATTTAAACCATAATAAATAGTCTTTATTGTCTATGCTACTCTGACATTAAATAGTACACATAGGCTTTTACCACTCTGATAATTATGCTCTAAGTGGGATGGTAATCAGAGGTTAGTCTAATACTCTTATTTGTGTTGAGGTGTTCAGGTATAATTGGAATTGATGAGGATTTAATTGGCTTGTCATGTTTGTCGGGTGGTTGTTTTGGAAAAGTTTTATTTGGAATTACACTTGCCCACTAAAAAAACGAAAAGTTGAACTTTCCATTCCAAATATGTCTCTTATAATAACTTTCTCATGTGTATTATAGAATATATATATATATATATATATATATATATATATATATATATATATATATATATATATATATATATATATATATATATATATATATATATATATATATATATATATATATATATATATATATATATATATATATATATATATATATATATATATATATATATATATATATATATATATATATATAATATTATTAGATTTATTTCTCTTTTTTTCATTGACTTCTTTTTATTAGCTTAATCTAGATTTAATTTATAATAATTATTGTTAAGAAAATTAGAGAAAGTTTAATAAATTTTTAGAAATTAAATAAATTTAAATAAAATTTATTATTTATGGTATTAATAACATTTAAATGATATTTCTATTAAACAACTTTTAGTTTTTAAATTTTCTTTTCGATCATGTCATAAAATTGAAAAAAGATTTTTACGATTTAAAACAAACCACATGCAGTTGGTTGCTTGTTTGAATAAGTTTTAATTGAAAAATGATTTTTGAAGAGGAAAGATTAATAAACCATTGTCTAACAAAAGATTTAAGCATATAACTTTAATTGTTTTAATTTCAGTTGATGGTATTATTTTTGGTGCTACTAGAGAATCTTTGTGTAAGGATAATATATACGTTTGCAATGTATATTAGATATAATTAGATTGACACATTGTAATTACAAATAGAATACACATCAATTCAAGAGCGCCAAGATGAGCTCTACGACTTTTGGTATGGAGTGCCCCACATTTGCTTGTCAGTTTATTATTTTTAGTTTATTCAGAGAGAACTCACCCCAAATTTGACTATGAAAACTTATTTTGACTGAATTTGGGTTTAGGTTTGAGTTTGTTAGTGTTGCCCCCCAAAATTTGACCAACATTTCAAGAGGTATGAGTACCAATCAAGACTTTGAAGCTAGCCAAGAAGGTTATTCAAGTGTTCAAAGGTTGATATCTTTGTCAGAGAAGTGAGAAGATCCTCAGAGAGATTGGTTGAAACCAAGGTTGTGTGCCTCATAACTTGAGAGTTGTGGGAGCTCCTCAGATGATTCTGAAGCTATGAGGATGGACTTGAAGCTTTGAGAGAGCTTATGAGATGTCTTGAAAGCCATCATGAAGCCTAGAGAGGCCATTGTACAAGAATAAGAAGACTCAGCCATGAGTGGTGGAATTAGGGTTTGACTGGGTCAACCCTAGGTCAACTGATGATTTGGAGAGGGTTGAGACCTAATCCAAGAGCCATGTGATCATGGATTGATGCATTGAGATGCTATAAGGATGATTCCAAGGTCAACTCATCATGATTGAAGAGTTTGAGAAGTTTCAAGCTAGGGTTTCTAAGGCTTGACAGTGTAAAATCCCCTAGTTTGATCCCTATCTTCAAAGCAGTTTAGCTCAAGATGTGATTGCCATCTCATCTTACCCCCAACATGAATGTTGTAGATCTTGTTCTTAGCTTTAATTTTAGTACTAGAAGTCCTTTATAGGATTTGTAGAGCTCAAGTTATGACTTTGACAAGTTACAGGTCATCTGAGGTGTGTGAATCTGGGTCCTTGAAAGTCACCCAACTTGCATCCAACTTTTGCCCAAGAAGGATGATTCCTATGAACTCTTTGTAGACATGAATGTTGTTCCTCATCTTCTTGGCTTTCTAGAGAGTACTAGAAGTCCTTGATAGGATTTGTAGAACTCAAGTTATGACTTTGACAAGTCAAGGGCATTTTGGTCATTTGGAGATTATAGGTCATTTCAAGCATAAAGCCATAACTCCTATTTCCAAGCTTCAAATGGAAAAATATTCAACATCAAACTTGCTTAGAATGGTGTTTTAAGGCTATTAAGGAGGTCATGAGATGTTGAAAAGGCTTGTAGCAAAAAGTGATAAAAGTGACCTAAAATGGAGGCATAAGTTAAATAAGTTGAAGTTGGAAATTGAAATCTCCAAGTTACACATCCAAAACATGGCATATAATAGGTCATTTTGACTCCAAAGAACATTTTAGAAACAATGGTTCAGCCACTTTTTTGAATTGAGGCCTAGATCACGGGGTTGCTTTGGAAAATGCTTGCTTGCATAATAAGGTACAAATGCAAAACTCAAGGAAAGGCAATGTACAAGCTAGTAAAGTGTCTTAACACACCATATATATCATCTAGGGAGATTTTCAAGTCAGTTACAAGGGCTGCAAGGGCTATGGCATGAGATGAGGCATGAGATGAGTTGAAACCATAAACTCATGGCATGAGAATTCCAATTTCTCATTGGATGGTTCCAGATGGTTCTAGAGAGATCCAATGCATTCTATATGATTTAGAACTTGCTCAGATGCAAGGTTGGTGAGAGATTAGAGAGAAGAGTTAGATAGCCATTTCACTTGCTTCCATTGCAAGTTGAAATCAAATTCTACATTCTGATTCATTTCCATTCCTTCTTTCAATCCAAACACATTCCATTAATCACACTGAAGTTGTGCAGACCAAATTGGAGACAAAAACATGGAGAATTGAAGAGATAGCACTTGGATTTTGAAGGTTGCAAGTCACAATCGGGTTTGGAGATTCAAGCTTTCTTGGCCCAATCTTTTGCAAACAGAAGCTTTATCATCATTCAAGGATTGATTTTGAAGAATTTGAGGGCTTGAAGTGGAGGATTACCCTATCTGGTGTTCAAGATTTGACAGGTTAGTAAACTTTCTTCTACACCATGATTTAAGCATAATTAGGCAGAATTGTTAGGTTAGAACGGTTAGAGACAATTAGGTGATGGATTCTGGGAAGTTTGAGATCAATTGGTGAGGTTTCAGTTGATGACACAATTTTTGTTTGGACCAAGAACTCAAGATATAGTGATCTATAGCATGAATTTAATATCAAGAATTAACCAGTGTGAGGTGGTGATCATTCTGAGGTAATTAATTTCAAGAATTGTTGAAGTTGATGTCTGAGCTTATTTTTGATCTTGGATCGGGTTTGGAGATTTAGGGCATTTCAATTGATTTCAAGGCCATGGTTGTGATCAGCATGGAATTCTGGATGAATTAGGGCTTGGAATTTTAGTTTTTCATGGAGAATTGAGGTGATACGAGTTGGGAGAAGATTGAGCTTGGAGCTCTGTTTCCATGGCTTCCTCCTTTGAACCCTAGCTGGAGGAAGAAGATGAAGACGTGGCTGTTGGATGATGCAATGACCGGTTGACCAAAGCCAAATCTGAGGGCTGTGATTCAATTTCATTTGGAGAGGGAAAGTCTGAAGACACCATGAAACACGTCGTTTCATTAAAAGGGAGATTGGGCTTGATTGATATCTCCACCCCCTTTCATGGCCCACTTGGATTTTGTACTATTTTTTGTTACTAACTGCACCGCTTCTTTTTCTTTTTCTCTATAATTTCTTAATTGATTTTCTGATGAAAACTGGGCCTAGCGCGCCTTACTAATTGTACCCCCATTTTGAGCCCATCTGCATTTTGAACTGAAAATAGTTGCTATCTGCACCAATGCTTTCTCATTTTAATTTCTTTTTCTCCATTTTATTTTAATCTTTGAAAAATCATAATAAATAGAAAAATAATGATTTTTGCATGGGGATTTTTTCTCCCATTTCATGATAATGTCTAGAAAATTATCAACTAAAAATATTTGCATTTCATGCATTTTTAATATTTTTTGTGTATTTTCTCTTTTAATAGCATTTTATTCCTTTTATGTTGATGCATAGATTTGTAGAATTTTGTTTAGCTAGTTCCCTTTGAAGTTTTAGGCCATTCTTTTTAGGATAGTTAGATTATGACTTTAGCTCCCCTCTGGATTTATTCCATAATTTTGTGATTAATTTTTGATTAGTTTTGATTAGATGACTTTAGGTTGTGTAGATTTAGGTTAATCCTTAACATAGGTCCACAATAACACTAGAATTTTGGGTTTTGATCGGGAAAATAGCAAGTGTACTATTTTTACCAATTGTAGTAATAAGGGAAAAGTCCCAAGTATCGATCTCGAGGACTGCGTAGTAATTAACGAAATTTTTAGGATTCAAATGAACAAAAGGTCTAGTGGTTTGTTTGGTAGCAGAGTAATATAACAAGTAAATAAGGACTTATGAATCAATCTAAGAACAGTGTTAGGGGAGTGGAGACGATGCGAGTAAAGACCCTGTATAATTATTCTGCTATACTAGTTATTAACCTTAATTTATCAGTTGGCCACTTTAGTTGTCTTAATTCCTTAATGAAAACCCTTTGATGATTTTCCTGTACACTAATTCCTCAGTGTCCATGAAAAGCATCAAGCAATAGTTCCGACCATAAAATACGTGATACGGGATATCCTCATTCCTAAGCAATATCGACCGTGATACTATTTTGCAAAAGTGTTAGGTTGACTTTCTAGACTAAAGCCTAAGCACAATTCGAATTCTACTTTCCAATATGAATACGATTAAGATTAATGCAAAATAAAATATATAAAGGTAATAACATAGTTCTCATAGAATCATTAAACAAAAGTCATTACATCGCAACTTAGGACCACCCCCTAACAACTTGGGGTTTAGCTGCTCATGTTCTTGGTAAACATAAAAGCAATTAGAAATGAAAAGGAGAAGATCATTACAATGCAAGTTGAAATCCTTGGATCATCAATTGCTTCCGCTTTTGATCGATCCTTTGTTTCCAACCGAACTCTCCTCTCAGTTGTCAATCCTAATATCAGTTCAAAAGTATCCCCTACTTTCTAAAATGTGCCTCTTATATCTAAATTCAACTTACATCGCGAAATGTCTCAAATGCCCTTCGAAATAGGTCTGACAGCAAAAAATCAGAAAACAGAAAAATTTCACTTTCAGTGGCCCTGACACGGGCCGTGTTGTGCAACACAGGTGGCCGTGTCAGGCTACTGACTTCTTAGGGCGTGTCTCATCTTCAAGGGCTGCAACACGGGTCGTGTTGCATGACACGGGCACCCGTGTTGTAAGTCTGAGTCTCCTTTTTCTTCTGCTTTGGTCTACCCGTGTCTGCCAACCGTGTCCTCCATGACACGGGCCGTGTTGTGCAACACGGGTACCCGTGTTGTAGCTCTGACTTCCCTTTTCTGACTTTTCTTTGCCTCCGAAAGCGGTGCGATTGTCGTGCTATCCATTCCTGCCAAAAACACACTAAAAGAAACCAAATCAAACGCACCAGCGGCAAAAGTAATATAAACTTAAAATTAAGACTCGAAGACACACAACTACGAGTAATGCAGATAATAACAACTAAAGCTTCGAAAAACAGATAAAAACATTGCGAAATTAACAACAAACAGCGTTTGAAAACACAATTGAAATCCACTGATCAAACTCCCCCGAACTTGAACTTTTGCTTGTCCTCAAGCAAAAAGCTCGCCAAACCGAACTTAATATCTTTTTCGTAACGGAACCATCCATAGAATTGTGAGTTACGGTGATAATACTCATACTTGAACTTCTCATTCCAAGTCCCCTAGGATTAATCTCGGCTTTTTCCTCCAAACAGGTAACATGCAAACACTAGACTGCGGTAAACCACAGACCTCAGTCTCCCAATGGGTAACCTCTCCGACTATGCTTTGTACTTAAGTTTTCTTTTTCGATTTTCCTCCCTTTCATTCGGACAATCACTATACGGCTTTTATGATTTTCCTCGTGTGCACAAGATTTATCAATGACATTTCTCTTTTTCTGGCACTGTTATTCTTTTTGAATGGCTTTCAGGTTCGACCGCCGTTGGGCTGAATAACCGGGTGAGGGTTACCCAACTTAAAAGGATTAGTCGCCTAATTGCCCCTTTTTGTTTGTTTTTTTTTTTCTGTGCCTTAGCTCAATATTTTTCGTTACCCTTGCACACACGATTTTTTTTTTGAAACCTGATTGTCAAAATAAACTACTCAGGGGTACTTCTCAGATCAAAGCACTATGGTACAAATCTACATGTCGAACTCGTTCCTATTTGGGAAACCCAGGGTGTTGGCCTTTTACCTATCTCTCAAGATTATTCTGATTTCATCCTCACGGTTCTTTTTTGAGTATTCTATATACTTTCTCATCACCTCACTCAACATCTTCACTAAACAGTTCCCCAACCAACAATGTTATTAATTTTATTAGCTCAATGTCAGGGGGGTCTTCCTGTGGACTCGCTATCATGTTCTCAAACTAACACTGGAAATTAAATAAACAAATAACTAAAACAGAATTGAAAACACACAAATAACATAAAAACACAAATAAAATAAAAACACAAATAAAATACCCCCACACTAGAATTCAACAGTGTCCTCACTGTTGGAACACTAGTAGCAGAGGACTCACAGAGTTCATGGTTGCGGAGGTTGGTCGCGCAGCATCATCTGCCGCATCCATTCATGCATCTCACCGATCAACCTGCCTTGTCGGATTTGTTCGTTCCCTTGTCTTGTCTGCTCCTCGCCTTGCCTCGTCTGCTCACTTCGGAGATGACACGTCTTATTCTCCATCCAATCCCATTCTTTTTTAGATAAGCTCCAAGAGCCTGAGCCGGATTCCTGATGGGGTGAGACTCGAGTAGGCGGTATAGGCGCTTCTTCTACCTGATCGCCTTCATCCTCAAAGAATTCTGCACCTGTACCATCATAAAATTGGTCTTCTTCATCCTGCATGGGGCTCTCATATAGCCAGTTATTCACATTTTGAATACTAATAAAGTCAGGGGCAGGTAAAGCAAGGAGATGACTGTTTCGGCTTACCAAGGAGTAGTAATTATCAAAGGCTCGAATCATACCTTGGGCAGTCAGTGTGGCAAGATCTATTTTTGTCTTACCTGCAACAGTGGGTTCCTCTCTCAAGAGAGCACCATGGCCAAAGTGATTTGCGATTTGAGTAATCATACCGCCTACACTTATTTCGCCTGAAGGTGCATTCGCAACCCTCTTCAGGTGATCAGCTGCAAAGGCAGCTACATTAATGAGTTCTTGATTTGCCATGCCGTACATGAAGTACAACTCCCTCTGAGTCGCCACTCCTGTGCTGTCACCCCTGCCGAACAGTGTATATGCCAATCCCTTTTGAGCGTACCTGAAACAAGGGTTATGGATACACGAGGCTTTTGCCGCTTTCGCGACATAATCAGTTCTGCCTGTAATAGCCTTCCAGAAGTCCCCTGCACTAAAATTTCCCGGAGGGGCTCCGGGTCCAAAATTGGGGAGCTTCAGAATATCTCCCAATTCGGCTATGGTCAGGCTATGGTCAGTATCAAATAACCTAAACCTCAGTGTACCATAATATTCCTCCTCCACCCCTGTCCACCTGTGCTTCAACTGAAATTCTAAAGTACTCAAGAATTCAACAGTTATGCGCTCATAAGTTGGCGCTTCTAATTGCATAAATTCTAGCATACCAAAGTGTGAAACATCCTATGGACCTCTATTCTCAGCCCTAGATTATCAAGCGTAGTGTTACAGATATACCTTGTGGGCGCGAGCTTACGCTTGATGATGTTAGAGTACTTCTTCTGATGATCCGGGTATTCAAAGAGTATGCCGTGAGGATTCGCCATCCGGTGTGCTCTCTTTCTGGGGCGCGAAGTTTCCGCCACTGCTTTTCCTGTGTCTCTACGAGGAGGCATTCTTGAACCTGCAAAACACAAACAACACATATGGTTCGAAAAATTTCGAAATCACTATTAGTGAAAAACGCGACCGTAGAAATAAGCACAATGATGAGTAGAACGTTTTTTGTGAAGGACGGAGGTGTTTCCGATGAGTGGGTGTGGTGGATAATGAAGCTTTTGTGGGGAGAAGGTTATGGAGGTTAAGGGTTTTGTGAGGGAGAAGAAGGAGGAAGATGAAAAATGATTTGAAATGTGTGGTTGCTAATGATAAGTGGGGGTGAAAGTGGTGGGCCCCACATGGTAAAAATTAAAAAAAACAGATCGTGCCTTGCAACACGGGTCGTGTTGCACAACACGGGCACCCGTGTTGCTCCACTGACTCCACATTTTTCTCAAATTTTTCATCCCTGCCATGCTAGGCCTGACACGGCCCGTGTTATGTAACACGGCCACCCGTGTCAGGGTGCTGTTTTTCAATTTTTTCCTCTCCTCTGGTCTCCGACATGCTTCTTTCACCGATGAACTGCGAGTTAATCAAAACCTGTTAAAACAAAAACAAAATGAAAGCGTGAAGGTGAAATACGTGGGTTTCCTCCCACAAAGCGCTTCGTTTTACGTCGCCTGGCTCGACGGTCCGTCATCATATCATGTGAGATGAACGACATTGTTTCGATCTTTCTGTTGTCCCTCGTAGTAAGGTTTCAGACGCTGACCATTTACTTTAAAAATGTCTCCATTGGTTGGATTTTTCAGCTCGACTGCTCCGTGCGGAAACGTCTTATGTACTACAAATGGTCCCGACCATTTTGATTTAAGCTTTCCCGGAAATAGTTTCAGTCGGGAGTTGTACAACAGTACTAATTGTCCTTCCTGAAATTCTTTCTTTTGAATACGTCGATCATGCCATTTCTTTGCTTGATCTTTGTACATTTTTGCATTCTCATATGCCCGGTTCCTGAATTCCTCTAGCTCATGGAGTTGGAGGGTTCTGGACTCTCCTGCTCTGGTGAGGTTTAGGTTAAGGACTTTTGATGCCCATAATGCCTTGTGTTCTAACTCTAGAGGCAGATGGCAAGCTTTACCATAGACCAGTTGGTAAGGGGACATACCAATGGGTGTTTTGTATGCAGTGCGATACGCCCAGAGAGCGTCGTCCAGCTTTACTGCCCAGTCCTTACAGGATGCACGCACTGTTTTCTCTAATATCTGTTTGAGTTGTCGATTTGACACCTCGGCTTGCCCGTTGGTTTGAGGATGGTACGGAGTAGATATTTTGTGCTTCACATTATACTTAAGGAGTAACTTTTCCATTAGATGATTGAGGAAGTGAGTTCCTTCATCACTTATAAGGGCCCTTGGTACTCCAAACCGCGAAAATATGTTCTCCTTCAGAAACCTGACCACTACTTTAGCATCATTTGTTGGTAGTGCCACTGCTTCTACCCATTTCGAAACATAGTCAACTGCTACCAGTATATAGTGTTTTCCAAATGATGGTGGGAATGGTCCCATAAAATCAATCCCCCAAACATCAAACAACTCTACTTCTAACATGGAATTCTGCGGCATCTGGTTTCTTTTCGAGATATTTCCAGTCCGTTGACATCTGTCGCATTCCTTAACTACGTTCTGGGCATCCTTGAACAAAGACGGCCAATACAACCCCGATTGGAGGACTTTGGCTGCGGTGCGGTCGCCACTGAAATGCCCTCCATAATCTGAATTATGACATGCTTCGAGCACCTTCCTTTGCTCGTTTTCTGGAACGCATCGTCTGATCAGTCCATCCACCCCTTTCTTGTAAAGAAACGGGTCATCCCATAAGTAGAACCTGCAGTCATGAAGAAACTTTTTCCGTTTGTTAGAATCAAAATCGTCGGGTATGAGACCCTCGACTAAGTAGTTGGCGTAATCCGCAAACCAAGGAACACCATGAATAACTAGGATGTGTTCATCAGCAAACTCATCCTTTATCGGGCGCTTTTCCTCGTTTTCTTCAATCGGTGACATTCGCGAGAGGTGACCGGCTACAGTATTTTCACATCCTCTCTTATCCTGAATCTCCACATCGAATTCTTGGAGAAGAAGGATCCATTTCAGCAGCCTGGGCTTCGACTCCTGTTTAGCAAAAAGATATTTTAACGCAGCATGGTCAGTATAAATAATCACGTTAGAACCCAACAGATATTGCCTAAATTTGTCAAAGGCATACACCACCGCTAGCAACTCCTTCTCGGTAGTTGCGTAATTCATCTGTGCCGGGTTCAAAACGTGACTCGCATAGTAAATAACATGCAAAAGCTTCTCTTTCCGCTGTCCCAATACAGCCCCTACTGCGATGTCACTGGCGTCACACATGATCTCAAACGGCAGCGACCAGTCTGGGGCTATCACAATTGGTGCTGACACTAACTTATTTTTCAGGTTCTCGAATGCATCAGCACATTCCTTATTGAACACAAACGTCGTGTCCTTGACTAACAAGGACGTCAACGGTTTAGCTATCTTGGAGAAGTCTCTTATGAACCTGCGGTAGAACCCTGCGTGACCCAAGAAGCTTCGGATACCTTTCTCGTTCACAGGTGGTGGTAACTTGGATATTACTTCCACTTTTGCTTGATCGACTTCGATCCCTTTGTGTGAGATTTTGTTACCAAGGACAATGCCCTCTCTTACCATGAAATGACATTTTTCCCAATTTAGGATCAAGTTACTTTCCTGACATCTCTGCAAAACAAGTGACAGGTTAGTTAAACAATTATCAAATGATGACCCAAAAACCGAAAAATCATCCATGAAGACTTCCATATGTTTCTCAAGCATATCCGCAAAAATAGAAGTCATGCATCTTTGAAATGTGGCTGGGGCATTACATAGCCCGAATGGCATCCTCCTATAAGCGAAAACTCCATACGGGCATGTGAAAGCTGTCTTCTCTTGATCCTCTGGCGCAACCGCGATTTGGTTGTATCCGGAGTATCCATCTAGAAAGCAATAGTAATCGTGACCAGCCAATCTTTCTAACATCTGATCAATAAAGGGCAACGGAAAGTGATCTTTTCTGGTGGCTAAATTAAGTCTCCTATAATCAATGCACACCCTCCAACCAGTGACTGTACGCGTAGGAATCAACTCATTCTTGTCATTAGTCACCACCGTTGTACCTCCTTTCTTGGGGACCATGTGAACATGGCTCACCCATGAACTGTCTGATATAGGATAGATCAGTCCAGCATCCAATAATTTCACCACTTCCTTTCTTACGACTTCCTTCATAACGGGGTTCAGTCTTCGCTGGGGCTGCACAACCGATTTATGGTCCTTCTCCATAAGGATTTTGTGCATGCAAACTGTAGGACTTATACCCTTTAAGTCTTCGATTTTCCAACCAATAGCACTCTTAAATTTTTTAAGAACCCCAATCAGTTGTTTCTCTTGGACACTTTTCAAACTAGAGCTGATAATGGCGGGACACTTTTCCTCGGTGTCTAGAAAAACATATTTGAGATTTTCCGGCAGTTGTTTCAATTCCGAACCTTTAGGCTTTTCGTCATTACCTTCCAGCGCTATAGGTTGCTGTAAGTCCTTCCATCGGTGTGGTCGGGATCCCCGTTGGAATGGTCGAGTGTCCAACATTTCGACTACCTCTCTGTCATTCTCATCTACTTCTTTGTCTTCCTTAAAGATTGACATGCTTAGCACTCTCTCCAGGGGTAGTTGGGTCACACTCTCCAAATGTTCGCTCTCTACGACTTGTTCTAGCACTTGTATGTTGCTACTGGTGCCACGATCCTGTTTATGGTTCATGGTATTACTAACATCAATTTTTAACTCCTCGTCATATACTTTCAAGGTCAGGGTGCCGCCTTCCATATCTATCATGACTCTCCCGGTTTCCAAGAATGGTCGGCCCAAAATTAACGGCATTTCTTCATCTTCCGGCATCTCTAGGATCATAAAATCAACCGGAATCACAAATTTATCTACCTTAACTAGTACATCTTGAACCACTCCATATGGCCGCTTAACTGAATGATCGGCAAACTTGAGGGTCATCCGAGTGTCTTGAACCGCACCGATATCCAACTTTTTGCAGATGGACAAGGGCATGAGGCTAATACTTGCTCCCAAATCAATTAAAGCTCTGTTGAATGACCTATCGCCAATAGTGCATGGGATAGTAACAGCTCCACTGTCTTTCTTCTTGACCGGAATCTTCAGACCCTGCAAAATAGCACTACAAGTTTCCGTTAGAATAACAGGTTCGGACTCACTAATCCGCTTCTTCGCAATGATATCCTTCATGAATTTTGCATAGGTGGGCATTTGTTCTAGTGCCTCCAACAACGGAATGTTCAGCTCCAACTTTTTAAACAGCTCCAGGAACTTCTCGAAATTCTTCTCTTGTTGTCCTTTCTTTTTATTTCTTGAGGGGTATGGCAGATTGATCATCGGTTTCGGTTCTACCACTTTTTCTTTAGTTACCGGTACCGGTGTCACCACTTCTTCCTCGACTATTTCATTCTCTTTAATTTCCAGCTCCACTTCAATCATCTGATCATTTAGTTCCGTTTCCTCTTCTCCTACTTCCTTGGCTTTTCCACTTCTTGTTACTACCGCCTTAATTTGGTGGTGATCCTTTGGATTTGGTACTGTGGCACTTGGAAGTGTACCCGGCGCTTGTGAACTTGCTAGCTGTTGGGCAATTTGACTCATTTGTACTTCAAGATTCTTTATGGATGCTCCAGCATTCCTGAAGTTACTCCTTGTCTCTTCTTGAAATTGAGAACTTTGGGCGGCCATTTTCTCAATGGCCACTTCCCAATCAGCTTTTCGAGGCGCTTGTGGTTGATATTGAGGTTGGTACGGTGTCTGCTGGTACTGCTGTGGCTGAGGTTGATACGGTTGTTGGCCTTGAACAGGTTTTTGTACATTTCCTTGTTGATCTTTCCATGAAAAGTTTGGGTGATTTTTCCAACCAGGATTATATGTGTTGGCGTAAGGATTGTTCTGCCTCAACATATTAATCTGTTCCACTTGCTCTTGATTTGCTACACAATGCATTGTAAAGTGTGGCCCACCGCATATTTCACAAGGTGCTGCTTGAACTGGCTCAACCTGTGCCACTACCTGAGTTTCAACATTCATTTTCTTTAACCTTCTCTCTACCTCAGCGGTGATCTGATCCTCCATCTTAACAACCTGGTCTGCCAGCTTCAGATCAATCTTACCTTCCGGTTGGTTAACCGTGCGATCATACAACTCAAGGTGCTCGTTCGCGGCGATTGCTTCTATGATCCTTCTGATACCTGTGGCCGTTGAGAAGTTGGTTGAGCCACCGGCAACAGTATCTATGAGCTGTTTCGTTTTGAGTCGTAATCCATTCACAAAGTTTTGCATCTGCTCAGTGGCGTCCATGTTATGAGTAGGACATGCTGTAAGACACCTCTTAAACCGCTTATATGCATCCCCTAAAGATTCTCCTTCTTTTTGCTTGAAGTTGACAATGTCATATCTTTTTCGGATGAACACTGAGGCAGGGAAATACTCATTCAGGAACGCAGTTTCCATCTCTTGTCATGTTGTGATACTCCCAGCGGGGAGCGAGTAAAACCATTCTTCCGCATCATCAGTGAGTGTGAACGGGAACATAACTAATCTCTTAGCCTCTTCGGAATGTCCTTCTATTTTCAGCGAGGTGGTGGTTGTGAGAAATCTCTGAAGATGTTTATTTGCATCTTCGTTGATTCTTCCGGCGAACGGCTTGCTCTCCAACTGACGGATGGTGGAAGGGTGTAGCTGAAAATGCGCAACATTCACCGGTTAATTCACAATGGTCATCCGGTTTGGTTGAGCATTGGCCCCTCCATAGTCTTCTAGCAGTCTTTCAGGCTGAGGTGGATTTCCAGCCATTTGAACAGTTTCAGGTGTTGTCTCTCTCTCTCTCTCTCTCTCTCTCTCTCTCTCTTCGGAGTCGCTCTGCACAGATATAATTTCTTCTATTTCTTCCAGTCTTTTAACTTTAGCTAATCTCCGTCCTTCGTGTAATGCTCGTTCTGGTTCTGTATCAAAAGAATATTTAGCTGAGGCCTGACCTCGCATACACAATTAGACAAGCGTTAGATAATACAAGCGGATAAAAGTTATGCAGTAAAAAATAAAATTTTAGTCGTAGAGCAACAAAATTTCTTTTGGATTCTAAAAATAATGTTAATTTGGCAGTCCCCAGCAACGGCGCCAAAAACTTGATCGGGAAAATAGCAAGTGTACTATTTTTACCAATTGTAGTAATAAGGGAAAAGTCCCAAGTATCGATCTCGAGGACTGCGTAGTAATTAACGGAATTTTTAGGATTCAAATGAACAAAAGGTCTAGTGGTTTGTTTGATAGCAGAGTAATATAACAAGTAAATAAGGACTTATGAATCAATCTAAGAACAGTGTTAGGGGAGTGGAGACGATGCGAGTAAAGACCCTGTATAATTATTCTGCTATACTAGTTATTAACCTTAATTTATCAGTTGGCCACTTTAGTTGTCTTAATTCCTTAATGAAAACCCTTTGATGATTTTCCTGTACACTAATTCCTCAGTGTCCATGAAAAGCATCAAGCAATAGTTCCGACCATAAAATACGTGATACAGGATATCCTCATTCCTAAGCAATATCGACCGTGATACTATTTTGCAAAAGTGTTAGGTTGACTTTCCAGACTAAAGCCTAAGCACAATTCGAATTCTACTTTCCAATATGAATACGATTAAGATTAATGCAAAATAAAATATATATAAAGGTAATAACATAGTTCTCATAGAATCATTAAACAAAAGTCATTACATCGCAACTTAGGACCACCCCCTAACAACTTGGGGTTTAGCTGCTCATGTTCTTGGTAAACATAAAAGCAATTAGAAATGAAAAGGAGAAGATCATTACAATGCAAGTTGAAATCCTTGGATCATCAATTGCTTCCGCTTTTGATCGATCCTTTGTTTCCAGCCGAACTCTCCTCTCAGTTGTCAATCCTAATATCAGTTCAAAAGTATCCCCCACTTTCTAAAATGTGCCTCTTATATCTAAATTTAACTTACATCGCGAAATGTCTCAAATGCCCTTCGAAATAGGTCTGACAACAAAAAATCAGAAAACAGAAAAATTTCACTTTCAGTGGCTCTGACACGGGCCGTGTTGTGCAACACAGGTGGCCGTGTCAGGCTGCTGACTTCTTAGGGCGTGTCTCATCTTCAAGGGCTGCAACACGGGCCGTGTTGCATGACACGGGCACCCGTGTTGTAAGTCTGAGTCTCCTTTTTCTTCTGCTTTGGTCTACCCGTGTCTGCCAACCGTGTCCTCCATGACACGGGCCGTGTTGTGCAACACGGGTACCCGTGTTGTAGCTCTGACTTCCCTTTTCCGACTTTTCTTTGCCTCCGAAAGCGGTGCGATTGTCGTGCTATCCATTCCTGCCAAAAACACACTAAAAGAAACCAAATCAAACGCACCAGCGGCAAAAGTAATATAAACTTAAAATTAAGACTCGAAGACACACAACTACGAGTAATGCAGATAATAACAACTAAAGCTTCGAAAAACAGATAAAAACATTGCGAAATTAACAACAAACAGCGTTTGAAAACACAATTGAAATCCACCGATCAGGTTTCTAGGTCAAGATAGATATTGGGACATATAAGGGTATTAAGGGTAGTCATGGAGGATCTCCTAGAAATTATATTAGATTTTAATATAATGGTATACTATTTTTAATTGATTTTTGTAGTTGATTGTTGTTTGTGTTGCCCTTGTGGGCTTGTATTTTTGTTTGCCTTGCTTTGTGGGTTTTTGTGGGCTTGGTGAGCTTGGTTTTGCTTTGAGAAGCATGGAGGAGCATAGTAGAAGACTTGGAGATGGATTAAGGAGCTTCAGAGCTTGTAGTCTTGTTTGTTTTGTTGTTGTTTTAGGGTTAGGGATTAAGTAGAGCTTAGACCTAGTTAAGTTCTTTCTTAAACATGGATGGTATCTTTCACCTCCATTCCTCCCCATGATTCAAGGTCCTTCCATGGTACTCACCTCCCTCCTTTGGAGGGATAAGTGATGGTACCTAGGAGGTAGAACCTTTGAGGGAACCATTCCTTTGATGTTAAACCCTTATAGGTCACCTTTGGTGTTCAATAAGCAGTTTAATATCCTAGCTTATCCAGTTAAGTGATTCCTCTGGTTTGAGTATCTTGAGAGATGTTGGGTTGAGTGTGAAGATGAAGACTTCATTGAAGAGTATGGAAGATGATGATTCCTTGAGCATTGCCATTTCAGCTGAAGCAAGAAAAGCAACAAGAGCAAGTTGATACTTGAAGACCCAAGGAAGATCCAGTGAAGATCAAAGGATGAGTTGATACCTACTTTGAAGCTTGAAGATCCTGAAGGAATCAAGTTGATACTTGTGGTTAAGAGTGAAGCCTGAAGGTGGAGCTGATTAAGGAGCTGAAGCTTAAAGAAGAAAATAAGTTGAAACTTATGTTGAAGGGTTGAAACCTGGAAAAGCAAATTGATATTTGTCAAGAGTGATGGAAGTCTAAAGACTGAGTTGCTGTTAGAAGAGCTGAAGCTTGGAGTTGAGAGAGGAGTTGATCTGCTTTCTTCTCTGTTTCTCTTCTGTATTGATGTGCCTTGTTTGACTTGCTTGATGCATTAGAATAAGTCCATATCTAGAATAGCTTTAATCTAGGAGCATGATTGCACTAGAGGTTGAGTTGCTCCCTCTGCTTGTATTATTACTGTATGGCTTTGCTTGCGGGTATTCGGTAGAGCCCAGCTCCCTTGCCCATGTGGTTTGTTTTCCTAATGGCATCTTATTTCATTTCTTCTGTATGATTGCAGTTTACTGTATCTTGCTTGATATCATGTTATCTTTTCAGTATGATTACTGTTATTCATTCTGGCTTGAGGTTGAGATGAGCTTGTGGAGGCTGATGCCCCACACACATTTCCTCCCTCACTTGCATTGCATGCATTTTACCGTATTACTGTTTACTGTTTAAGCTGATGCTTTATCTGTTTCTATTCATCATTGACATGATCCCTTAGGACTCTCATTTCCTTTGATAAGGAAGTGATGATAGAACTTTAGGTTGAAACCTATGCATGATAACTTCTAGGAGTTCCCTGTTTCAAACCTCAACCATAGGATGAATCCTTGGCATGACAACAGTAGGACTTGATAGTCTCCCTCCTAGTTGAGCCTGTTCTCTTCTCATCTCAAAACAGCTTAAGATACAGTAATCATGAATGATTTCTTTCGTATGTTACGAGCCTTAAGCTATCTGAGAAAGGATTATGGAAGAGTTTCTTTTCCACAGTCTGGATGTTTAGTATGGCACCCTTTGGGTGACATGCGACGCATTCACTCTTAGGTCATAGTCTCTAGTGCGATTGAAATTGCAAACACAATAAAAAACACTTCTTCCGTAAAAGACAGAAAATAATCCGTAGTGTCCCGAACAACGTAAGCTCTGATCTCTCATACCTGTTGAGAGTACATAGGCACAATACTGATGTATTGGCGAGCCACCTTCCCCGTAACCCGTCGTAGGTCGAACTACGTTGACTCTCATTTCTCGTTCTCTGATGAGAATACGTAGGCATAAAGTGCGATGCTTTGCCGAGTCATTTTCTTTTCTTTTCAGACCAGCCTTGATAGGTAGATAGATAAACCAACTCGTCCAGTAAACACAACAAGCGTGGATCCCGTCGAGTACGACGGACGTGAGGGGTGCTAATACCTTCCCCTTGCATAACCGACTCCCGAACCCAGACAATGGTTGCGACGACTTTGTCTTACCTTTTTTCGTTAGGTTTTTCCTATCGTTTCCTTTCCCGTTCCGAGGGATAAATAACGAAAGGTGGCGACTCTTCTGTTGTGCCGGCACCTTATTTTCGCGAAAGCGACAGTTAGGACATTTATTTAGGGCTTCAAACATGAGGGAACAATTTACACTTTGGGGCTTTTCTTTAAGAGCAACACACATTTGTGAGACACACATCAGATACTCACCCAAAACATTAAGGTGATAGGTGTGTGGGTTCTCCTATTTATTAATGTTCAAGTCTCCATAATTCTAACCAACATGGGACTTCTCGATAATACTCACATTTTTTTCTCAACACTTCCTCTTAAGTGTGAGTCTATCCACAATGCTCCCCCTCAAGCACAAGCACTCTACCCACGACTATGTGGGGAAAATTTCGTTACAAGCAATCTGGTCCCTTCACTATAACCAAATGCTCATGATACCAGTATTAAGGATACAAATCGGGGGGCACTACTATAAAATACACCTTCATAATATAATACTACTACGATTATGCTTTCCACCGTTGTAATATCACAAACTGGATGCGCCTAATATTTATTTATTTTATTGAAAGTTATTTAACCACGGTTAAGATAAACAACCATGGTTATAAAGTAAGTGTTACAAGGTTCGAATCCCAACAACTACCTTTTTCCCATTTTTCCTATTACAAAAAGCGTGTGTCACTTAAGTTCATAAATAAATAAAAATTTGAAAATTATTTAACTATAGTTTTAATATTCAATTGTTGTAATATGATCTATACAACTTTTGCTCTCCACAAAAGAGAGAAACGATTAAAATGATGATTGAAATTTTTCTTTATTTCTCAAGACGGTTACAAGTCATTCAAGAATATCAACCATTAGAAGTAATCATTGTAAGTATTAAATCATCAGATGTTTCATCTTGTTAGTTCCATGATTTTATGATATAGAATTGTCCATGGTTCTATGATTGGCTAAATTTTGGTAAAACATGATTATGTATTGATGTTAAACAAGATGTCACGACAGATGCTATGACATTCATCTGCTGTCATGACAGAATTGTTGTCATGAGTTTTAATCAGAATATCATGACCAATGTCATGACATTGCTGTCTGGTACAGCAGGAGTTGCTGTTTTGTATCACCTGACAGAAGTGCTTTGGATATACCTCATCAGTATGTGTAGGCCAAAGAGATTTAGTAGGAACAAAGTACAGATTTAATTGGTGTTCATAAAAAGGATCTTTGAGACTTTTTAGGAAACTATAATATGCTTGTTTCTACTATTGTGAAGAAGATTCTGCAGGAGTGTTCAACAGGGTGAGTTTGGTCAGCTAAGAACAAAGTGTGTTGGATGTCATACTGGATGTTATATGACATTGAGCATATGACATCAGGCGTGCAGGGTTTGGTTTGCTGTTATATTCCATGAGTTATCTCAGGCTAGATTTCAGGAGACTTATTAAGGTTCCCTAGTTATCTCAGACGAGATTCTAGGCAGTGTTGAGCTTATCATGACCTAATTTGACAGCACCTTGAATTGTGGAAATTAGTTTTACCTTGTTAAAACTAGTGTTTGTTACTTTTAAACATCCCAAGCCCAGTCTGCATTGTTATTTAAGGAGGAGCAGAAGCAAGGGAAATCAAGCTCTCACATCAAGAACAACTTGAGTGTAAAATAAAGGTCTAGGGTTTGAGAGTCCCTTGTGTGTGTAAGTCACCCTTTGTATCTTTTGATACATTGTGGTAGACATATTTGTAAGTGAAGAGTGTTGCTCTTCACGTTTGATTTATGAGTGAAGAGGTTTTTCTCTTCACGTGTGTCTAGGAGTCTTAGGATTCCTTGTGTGCCAAGCAATTGTATGTTGTATGATTGCTCTGGTTTATTATGTATGAACTATTGTATTCATTATGTCACTCAAAGCTTTGAAGCAAGAGTGTATTATCCTTGATTGAAGCTGTTAAGCAAAATCAAGTATTGTGACTTTGAAGAGTGTCTTCTAAAGTCTGTTTTTGTAATGAATTGATTATCACTGCGGTAATTGAGGGAGAGTGAGTGGGTATACTCAGATCTAGAGTGTCTCTAGGCAGAAATTGCACTGGGTAGAGATTAAGTGAGGAGTTGTAAACGGGGGAGTTTAGCTCTGAATTGATTATGCTAATAGTGGATTTTTTTTCCTGGCTTGGTAGCCCCCAGATGTAGGTGAGGTTGCACCGAACTGGGTAAATAATTCATTGTGTTATTTATCTTTCAGCATTTACAATTCTGCACAATTTAAATGTTTAGATAAATAATCTGTCAGGCTGCAGATGTTACAACAGACGTCATGACATTGGTACAATTTAAAGAAATTTAAATTGTTCATGGTCTGTCCTCGTCCTTGTTGAGAAGAGATCAATGTTCTTGAAACATATGAGATCTGCATACCAGAATTTCACATCTTTAACATCTTCTATAAATGCACACTTTCATATAATGAATTTCCACTTCTTTAAACTTTTCTTCTTAACTTCCTAGCTATAACAACATGAGTTCTCCATCTCAGAATGCTAAGAGAAATAGCTCAACTGAAGTCATTGTTGAGAACTAAACAACCACCACAGTACAACACGATCAACAGAAAGCCGATGAGGTCTAGCCATCTTCCTCGACTGCGGTCAAGGATGCACTGTGGGTGAGGAAGGCCAAGAAGAAGAAGAAGAGAAAGGTGTCGAGGAAGATTTTTTTACTACGACTTAGATGAGGGTAGTAAGGAGCAAGTCAAAGATTGGGAAGATTCTTATACTGCTAAGGGATATTGTTCCGATCTTGACAAAATTATGTAATGAAAAAATTATGTTTTATGTACTCTTTTCTTGTGAGCCTCTTAATAGAATTTCTTTATTTTTTTTGTTTATATACTCTTTCTTTCATATACCTTTTCCTCTTTACAAAAAAAATAGTACACAACCAACAAAAATAACAACAAAAACAGTAATGAATAATAACAATAATAACATTAAATAACTCTCTCACTATTAAGTTCATAAATAAATAAAAATTTTAAAGTTAACTAACCACGATTTTACTATACAACCGTTGTAAAATTTGAAAATTGCATCACAGTTTTTCTTTGCCAACCATGACGAAAAGTGATATTTTTTAGTATATAAACGAAAGTATCTATCGTTCAGTACATAACATCTACTTCTCTCAACAGAAAACCCTACATATTTCACTTTTATCTCTCATAACATATCCTTAACATCCATGTCACCCTTTAAACATATTTCAACCTTCAGATTCGTCTTCACCAATCGCTATCTTGAGTTTTGAGGTTCGCTCATTAAAATTATGCTTCGATTTCATTTACATTTCTTGTTAAAAATTGATTCTCATTTTTTCATTTGGTGAATGTTCTCATTTTTTGAGATTCGTCTTCACCACCATAACAAAGCGCATACTTTGGCTATGGTATATGTTGTGAATCGGATGTCTTGAAAAAAAGTATAAAAGGTTTCTTTATGATCAAGAAACACATAAGGGTTAGGGTTAACAAAGAAAATAAGTTAAAACAACAAGGAGCAACAAGGATTGGTTATAAACTGCTATTCTTTCCTTTCTCTTAAAACAAGATTACAAGTATACAAGAATAACAAAATAACCTCTCTCTCTTGAAATTAGGATATTATCTTCCTATTTTTCCTTATGCCAAGATTGAGAAACTAGCATCCTATTTATAAGAAAAATAGCACACTAACCTAATGGTTTTTTTTTAACAATTACTCATTACAAGCTTACTTAGGGTACAAACTAACTTAAACACTTGGACTTACAAGCAAGGCCCAATCCAATATGCTAACAACCTAGCAATATTGACTAAAGCATGTTAGAACAAACTTTGACTACAACATGCATTATCTTTGACAGCAGCATGTGAACAGACTTCGACCTCATGCTTAATTCCTGTCGAACCAAAAGCTACCCTTCGACCATACTAGAGTTCGATCCAACATCTCACAAATCTATACCTTAGATCTAACTCTATAACATCAAGAAACTAGCTTTCTTCATGTAGCTTTATCAACTACATACAGTGGAAAAACTTGGAACTGGGCAACGTCTTGGTGATTATATCAGCAGCATTATGATCTGTCGAAACCTTTAGCACTTGGACTTCTCCATGCTCGATTACCCCTCTGGCGAAATGCAGCCTCACATCAATGTGCTTAATTCTCTTATGATAGGCTGAATTCTTTGACACGTGTATTGCACGTTGACTATCACATTTAAAAGTGATAACTCGACCTTGAAGTTTTAGCTCCTTTGCAAAACCTTCAAGCCACGATCCTTCCTTCATAGCTTCAGTTAGAGCAATATATTCTGCTTCAGTGGTTGATAAGGAAATAAACTTCTGAAGTGTTGTTTTCCAATTGATTGTTGTCCCAAACATAGTGAACACATATCCATAAATAGATTTTCTGGAATCCATACAACCGGTATAATCAGAGTCAACATATCCTTCGATTGCTGCTTTACTATCTTTACCCAAGGCTTCACCATAAATTAAGACTCTATTCAGAGACCCATTTATGTACCCTAGAATCCACTTCAATGCTTGCCAGTGAGCCTTTCCAGGATTCGTCATGTACCTTCTTACAAGACTTACTGCATATGTTATGTCAGGTCTAGTATAGACCATAACATACATCAAAGAACCTACTATGTTAGCATATGGTATGCTATTCATATAAGTTCTTTAAACATCAGTGATGCGACATTGATCTATACTCAACTTGAATTGAGGGTTTATCGAAGTCACAACAGGCTTTGAATTCAACATACCAAACTTTTCGAGAACCTTCCATAGGTATGCCTCTTGAGATAAGCATAATTTTGACTGCTTTCTATCTCTTCAGATGTTAATCCTAAGAATCCTGGATGCAACTCCCATATCCTTCATGTCGAACTCCTTATTGAGTTCAACCTTCACCCTCATTACCTCTTCAACATTGTTACTTGCTATTAGAATATCATCCACATAGAGCAACAAAATAACTAATGAATTACCCGATCAAAATCTGAAGTAAACACAATGGTCGGACTGACTTTTGATGAAACTTATGCGTGTCATGAACTTGTCAAATCTCTTATTCCACTGTCAAGGAGACTGTTTCAGTCCATATAAGGATCTATTCAGCTTGCACACATAATCTTCCTTCCCTTTTTGGACATACCTTTCAGGTTGCCTCATCAAAATTGTTTCATCTAAGTCACTATACAAGAACGCAGTCTTCACATCCATCTATTCCAGTTCAAGGTCGAACTGTGCCACTGTGGCAAGCAACATTTGAATGGATCTGTGCTTCACAACAGAAGATGACACATCATTAAAGTCGACACCTTTTTTCTGAGTGAACCCCCTAGCAACCAATCTTGCCTTGTATCTCTTTGATGCCACTCCTTCGATTCCTTCCTTAACTTTAAAAATCCATTTACAGCTAACTAATCTGGCTCCAGTAGGTTTCTTGATCAGTTCCCAGGTATTGTTATCAAGAAGAAATTTCATCTCATCGTCTGTGGTCTTCAGCCATTCAGTCTTCTTTCGACTCCTCATAACTTCCTTATAGTCTCTAGGTTCTTCGTCTAGAACCTCACATGCAGAGATTAAGGCATAAGCTATAAGATCTGCATACCTAAGTCTCTGAGGTGGCTTGATGACTCTCCCCGACCTGTCTCTTGCTAGCAAGTAGTCATTATCAGTCTCCTCATCTTCGACAACATCTTCTGTGTCTTCTTCGACTTTATCTTGGGTATGCAATTCAGCATCAACATGCTCCACCTCAACAGGAATCTCTCCCCGTTTCAACTTTTTGTTAGCATCATCAATTTTCTTGAAAGCCATCTCTGCTTTAATGAAAACTACATCTCGACTAGTTACACACCTCCTATGACCTGGCTCTAGGCACCATAGCCTATAAGCTTTGACTCCTTCGGGGTATCCCATGAACATGCATTCTAGAGCTCTGGGTTCGACCTTGTCTTGCCTAATATGAGCATAGGCCACACAACCAAATACTCTTATTCTGTCGAGACTAGGTGGATGTCCTGACCAAACTTCTTTAGGTGTCTTCATTCCCAAGGCAGTCGAGGGACATCTATTTATCAGGTAAGCTGCTGTCAAAACAGCTTCCGCCCAAAACACCTTCTTTAATCCAACACTAACCAACATGCATCTAATCCTTTCAAGGATTGTTCAATTGAATCTCTCAGCTAAGCCATTTTGTTGAGGAGTACCTGCTACAGTCTTATTCCTTGCAATCCCAAACTCAATACAATAACGGTTGAACGCTTAGTTACAGAATTCAAGGCCATTGTCGGTTCTCAACCTCTTAACCTTTCAGCCAGTTTGAGTTTCGACCATAATCTTCCAACTTTTGAAATTCTCAAAAGTTTCATCCTTCGTCTTCTGAATGAATACCCATAGCTTTCTGGAATAGTCATCAACGATGGATAGAAAATAATTTGCACCTGAGTGTTGCACCCTAAAATTTGACCAACCGGTGCCACTTTCGGTTTACGCTTCGACGCATTTCGCATTCGCATTTGCATATTGCATATAGTGCATTTTCTCAATCATGGTGAGTTTATCGGGATTACAGCCCTGCTGTCGCTTTTCGGGTATCTCAGACCGGTTCGGGTAATCGGAGGTTATTTTGAGAAGTCGTGCGCTTCCTGTGTGTTTTCAGTTCGCAGTGATTTTTGAGATTCTTGGTGTCTGGGTTTACTGTTTGCTTCGATCTGGTCTCGCGCTCTCTTTTATGTTGGTTATTTGCCTTTGTTTGCATTTTTTAGAATTTAATAGCCTTTTGTGGATTTTAAATAGGCTTTATAGATTTTCTAGGATTTAGTTAGATTTTTTTAGTATTTTTAATAGCTTTAAACCTTTTTTAGAATTTATAAATTTGTTTTTAAATAGATTGTTGAATAAATTTCTTTTTAGATATTAAGTCATGTCTTTTAGATAATAGAATAAATAGAGTTTATTTTTAATATAGATTTAATCTTTTGTTAGATATTAATTTCTTTTATTAGGTTTAATATAGGTTAATAGTTTTTTTATAGATATTAATAGATATTAGTTTTATAGTTTTAATATAGTTTTGTTTTTTCTATAGAAATTTAATAGAATTTTAAATAGAAGTGATTAGAGTTTTTTCATTTTTATTAGTTAATAGTTTTTTTAGAATTTAATTAGATATTATTTCTCCTTATTAGAGTTAATTAGGACTTAATAGAGATTAATTAGGATTTTAATCTTTTGTTTAGATTTTAATTAGAGTTTGTTAGATTTAATTAGGATTAGACTAGTTTAATTTTTAGTTAGCATTTAATTGTAGTTTTAATTAGTTAATGGTGGTTTTCTTAGTCTTAATTGCATTTAATCAAGTTTTTAATCAGTCAATTAGCACTTTAATCCAGCCCTTTACTAATTTTCGTTTGGGCTCAGCTTTGTTTTTGGAGGCCCAGTCCGTTTTTGTCCAGAATTGCCATGTGTCCGCTATATAAGCGTGACACGCGTGTACTTCAGAAGCTGGCCACCTCATAATTCACCACTCCCAGAATTCAGCCACGTTTCCCACTTTCTCCCTCCCCCTCCACGTGTAATTCATGCAAGCACTACCCTGCCACCTCGCAGCGCCACGCGTCCTCCCCTGAGCATCACCGGTTGCATGGCCGGCGGCCATGCAACCACCGTCCCTAACCATCTCCGGTAACCCCTAACCTACTCCGGCCACCACAACCGTTCGCCGGAAAATCCAAACTCGCCGGAAAAAGCCAAATCCACCGGAAAATTGAATTAACCGTGAATCTTCATCTTTCTCCTCTCGTCTCCGTCTTCTGATCAACACCATCATCAACATTTCCAACAAAGGTTCTTCACCAAGCTTCAACATCACCAGAATGCTCAACAAGGTTCTTCACCAAGCTTCAACATCACCAGAAAATTGCCAGAAACGCGAAGAACGCTTTCATCGCAAATCCACAACAATCTTCAACATTTCCAACAAATCTCCAGATTCGCACCTTCGTTCATCAATTGGTTTCCAGATCAAGAACATGCACTCATATCTCCAGGTTTTCATTATTTTTCCTCCAAGAGCTACTCACGATGTTCATCGTTATCTTCAAGATCTGCGAAGATCTTTAAAGATCCTCATCTGCGGCGCCTTAATCATTTCCAGAAAGATCACCGATCTCCAATCTTCGCCAACATCATCACCGATCTGACTTCTTCAGTTCCAATCATCTTCATCAAAAGAAATTCTCTCCAGAATCAGCCTTCGGATTCAACTCAGCTTCGAGAACATCCAGGTCAAACTTCAACAAGAATCGCCAGATCGTAACATGCATGTTCGTATTCCTCGCAAGAACCTCGTCATCTTCTTGATTCAGCACCACATCTTCGAGGATCGTCAACATTCTCACACCGTCATTGATCTCCATCAACAAGCGCGTTCATCATACATTCAATCAACGTCTTAAGAATCTAGCAAGATTCGCAACGATCCGTTCAGCAATCTTCAAAGATTTGTCGTCTCCTTCATCAAAGGCCTTCATCCGATCTTTGCCATCGTTCAAGATCTTCAGATTCGTCAGATGCTTCACGAGTAGATTCAAGCCATGGATTGGATTGTATGGATTACAGCGTATTGTTTTCTCGTTGGTGATTAAAAGCTTCATCATGTTTGATTCAAGTTTTGGAGGAGTATTGTTTGAGAGAGAGATGAGAAAGAATCTGAGGGAGAGAAGTGAAACGGCGCGTGTGGTTAGTGGTGAACAGTGCCAAGAAGAGGAAATTAGGTTTCAGAGGATGGAAGGAGAAGAAGGAGAAAGGACCGGGTGTGGATTGGGCCAGGCCCAATCATTCTTCGGATTCACACCCCCGTTTTTGGACGTACACCCTCCGTTTCTGTTTTTTTTCTTTGCTGAACATGGGCCAAGCCCAACGTGCGTGCTGGCCATTACACCCCTGTTTCACTTACAGGCCCCTTCCCCAGTTTTTTTGTTTGTTCTCTCTTGTTGTGGGTTGGGCCCTTATTTCTTTTTTTTATTTTTCTGCAGATTGTAACCCCTTGTACTCAGTTGTACCCCCCTCCCCTTGTATTTTCTTCATTTTTTAGTTGTTTTCTTTATAAAAAAAAAAGGAATAAAGAAATGTTGAGAAAAAGAAGAAGGAGAGTATATAAATAGTGAAAAAAATATAGAGAAAAGAATATGAAAAATATTTTGGAAAAAGAAATATGAAAAGAAGTGAGAAAAAGAATATTTGAAAAAAGAGAGAATATTTGAAAAAAGGAATATCCATAAAAAAGGAATATTGAAAAAGATTTGAAGAAGAAAAATAGTTGAAAAAGAATAGAAGGAAAAATAGTAAAAAAATATTACTTTGTAGATTCAATATTTTTAGAATAGATATTTTCTTCATAGGAGTTTATTTTACCTTTTTAGAGGTAGTTTTAAAAGTCCATTTGTTAGGGGACTTTTTAGAGATAGTTTTTTGAAGTCCACTTGTTAGGGGACTATTTTCCATTTGACTTTTCATGATGGATAGGATAGGTTTTTTAGGAGTTTATTTTTCAGTTCTCAATCATTGTAACCCATTTTTCAGAATATCAATAAAACGAGATTTGAGCTGTGGTCCCGGAAGTAGCCGAACTACAGCTGCTCTGATTTCTCGTACCAGACGAGAATATGTAGGCATAGGATGCGATATCCTAGCGAGCACACTAACAACTAATCTTTTGTTCTCTCGCTGCTGTGCGATCGAGACTTTCCCGCTGACGACTGATTGTTATCCCTTTCTCTTACCCTTGTGCATTTGAGACCAGACCGTAGTTTCTCCCATAGGTTCCCGTACCTGTAAAACCAGTTTTATTTCTCACTCCTGTGTGAGAACACCCAGCCTAGTCGTAGTTAGCCTGAACTACGAAAGCTCTGATCTTCCATGCTGTGTGGAAGTACGTAGGCACAAGACGCGAAGTCTTGGCGAGCCAATTTCCCCGTAGTCCCGAACTACGTTGACTCTGACTTTCTCTCTTGAGAATACGTAGGCATAGAGTGCGACGCTCTATCGAGTCAATTCCCTTCCGTGTAGATTTAGCAGCCGTAGATAGATTGTTTTTGCATCCTTTAGACAACCCAAGCAAGCGTGGATCCCGTCGAGTACGACGGACGTGAGGGGTGCTAATACCTTCCCCTTGCGTAACCGACTCCCGAATCCAGGTTTTGGTTGCGACGACCATACCTTTCCCGTTTTTTGCGAGGTTTACTTCGAGCGTTTCCTTTCCCTCCGTTGGGATAAATAACGCACGGTGGCGACTCTTCTATCAGCCGGCGCCGATTTTCGCAGTAGCGACAGCTGGCGACTCTGCTGGGGACTGCGATAGTTCCCCATGCATGTGGGATCCAACGTCCCCTAAGAGAGTCAATCCTAGCGCTTGTTTGCTTGTCTTTTGGGTGTTTATTTTTTTCATCGATATTATCTGTTGCTGTTGTGCTGGGGAGGGTGATACTTTGAGTGATAGCCGGACCTGGGCTGCTTGAGTATGCATTTAGACGTAGTTGTGGAGATTAGTGGGCGAACCTGATTGCTGAGCAGGCAAGAGTTCCCCACGAAATTCACGCTCAGACGAGGTTCTCTCCGAGGTGCTTCTTTCCGATCCTGAGGATCTGAGGGGAGTCCAGACGTGAGGATTGTCGACTCTGGGAACCGATCAATTGGAAGTCAGCTAAGTGAGGCCTCTTCATGAGATGACGATGCCACTCCTTCTGGGAATCGTATCATTCCTCATGAAAGTCTGTGACGCTGATGACCGCATAGGATGCCGTGCCTTAGGTCCATACCCGTGAGTGGGGGGGTTTTTTGCGAGAAACTTGACTTCCAGCCTACCAGCTATCTTGGCGTTCTCTTTTAGAGAGAACGTACTCCGTCAGCTGTGCAGCAGCATTTAGAGCGTGTTGTGGGGGCTGTGATCCCGTGTTTGCAGCATTGCATTGCATTTTGCATAGCGTGTTGCATCATATCGCATAGCATTTCTCTAGTTAGCCAGAGTTTTGATCCAACCTTTGTTTCCTGAAGGTGAGTACCCGGAGTTTGGATTGAGCAACTGTTGATTGTCAGAAGACGACCAAGGGGTTGGAACAGACTTGAGCAGATTTGAGAATCAAGCAGTGTAGTCAGTTAAAGGTAATTGATAGCTATGTCTGAAGGCATTTTCTAGTCTCCTAACACCTTGACAGGGTTTACTATGACGTCCAACCCTCGGTATGATTCTATGGAAGATTTCCCGCAAGCGAACAACGTTACTGCAGACCAAGTTGTACAGCCTACTGTTGAGAACCGAGATCGACATGAGCAGTTTGTTGCCCGAAATGAACGTCCTCCTCCTGTTAACAATCAAGGTGCTGTTTTCCCTGAGAGGAATCCATGCAGAGATATCCCGGTAGCTGGGACTGTAAACTCAAGAGCTCTTGGAGGTGATAGAAGGTTCCGAGTATTGGAAGAAAGAGTTAAAGCTTTGAAGGCCAAAGATGCTGTTAACCTGAATGCTGCAGACATGTGCTTGGTCCCTGGCCTGGTGTTGCCTTATAAGTTCAAAGTGCCGAAATTTGAAAAGTACACAGGAGATAGCTGTCTGAAGCAACATTTGATGATGTTTTGTCGAAGAATGACTTCGTTTGTGCGAGATGACAAATTGATGATCCATTGCTTTCAAGATAGTCTGACTGGGGCATCTTTGAGGTGGTATATGCAGTTAGAGAGTAATCAGATTCAATCATGGGTGGATTTAGCCAGAGCTTTCCTGAAGCAGTACGATTACAACCTGGATATGGCTCCTAGTCTCGTACATCTGCAAGAATTATCTCAAGCGGAGAATGAATCATTCAGAGGGTATGTGCAAAGATGGAAAGAATTGGCTGCTAGTGTTCAACCACCACTTCAGGAAAGAGAAATGGTTGACCTCTTCTTGGGTACTCTGAAAGGCCATTATTATGACAAATTGTTCGGTTGTACAAGCTTTGGGGGCCTGATGAGAATGGGGGAGCTTGTTGAGAGAGGACTCAAGAGTGGAAAGCTTCGAGGTGCTCCTTATATCCCAGTTGATAAGAATGAGTCAGTTGTCAGTTCTCAAGAAGAGTGGGAAGAAGGAAATGACGTCGTCTCAGAATCTCTAGCATCTCGGGATCGGTTTTCAGACACTTCAAGTCAACGGTCATTCTGTCATCGATCGCGTCAGCACGCCCAACGGAGACCAAGGAAACCTGAAAGGCAGTTTACTCAGCTACCAGTGTCGTACAGTCAGTTGTTGCCAAATCTGGCCAGAAGTGGATTGATAGTGCCGAAAGAGACTAATCCAATGATTCCACCATATCCTCCAGGTTTTGATGCCAGCGCCCGCTGTGAGTACCATGTTGGGGCACAGGGGCATTCAACAAATGATTGTAAGGTGCTTAGAAGCCAGGTTCAGGATCTGTTAGACTCTAACCGGATTTTCATCGCGCCCTAGGGTTTTGTTCAGATTAATGATTCTCCGTTATCCAGTTGTGTGGGTTCGTCAGTTAATGTCATGGAAGACTCCACGGGAAGTGTGTGTTCTGAAGAATGACAAACGGAGAGTTCAGTTGAATATGGGAGAAGTTTCTAGAGGTTTCTATGCCGGGTGTCGCATCTGTTTTCTATGCCTAACCCGTTTAGCTTTTGTGCATTAGTGTTTGCTGACCATCACCAGGATTGTTGGCTGGGGTCATTGTATTCGTACTCATTTGCGCTTATGTGTTGCTTTTGTTGGTTGTACATGTGCGGGAGGTGTTCGTCTGGGTGCTTATAGCTTGAGTTTCTCTTTGTCTTGTCTTGAATATGTGTTTGCTTTCTGCATGGCATTATCATTTATTAGGTACATCAGAACCGTGGGTCTTATTTCCTCATCGTTTAGTTTGTTGCAGGAGTTCCTTCAGAGATATGGAACAAAATCAGGTTGAATTGATTGAAGTCCAAAGCTAGCTGGGGCAGATGATGAGAGACATGCAAGAGATGCGTCTGGAGCAGAAGATCCTCAAAGAGGAAAATAGTCAGCTGAAGACCCAAATGAGCTTGATCATGGAAGTAGTCAAGAATGTGCTTAGGAAAGGGGATGATCAGCTATTTGAAGCCGCAGTGAAGGAGCTCGTGCCACCTGTGCCTGTGGAACCTGAGCAAGTACAACAAAGGTTACATCCGGCTCAACAGAGGATTCAGGAGGGGAGGCCAAAGAGGGTATTTAAGGCGCCACCTTCAACGTATGTTGAGCTCTTTCAGACTTTATTGAGGTTTAAAATGGTTGAAAAAAGAACAATGGAACCGCCCAAGGGAACGATACCGCCTTATGGGTACGATACCAGTAAGCAATGTGAATTTCATTCTGGGGCACTCGGACACGACATCGAGAGTTGTCATGCTTTTAAGCACAATGTTCAAGACCTGATTGACTCAAAAGATATTGAGTTCACGCCAAGCGGTGTAGCTGTACGTACTGGTCCTATCCCAGTTGATGCTAAGGTGATGGATGTTTCTAAAGCTGCAGTAGGTCAGAAACGTATTCTGGACTCCATGGTGTCAGAATCTCCATGCCCACAACTGTTGCCTATTCCTGGGGCAGATCTGAGAAAGAAAATGGCTAAGCATAAGGAGTGCCTTAATCAGTACGGTGGAAATCAAGAAACCGATGTTGTATTTGCTACGAAGGTTGTTCAACAGTCAACCCGATACCAGCGACGACAGCAACGATCTCAACAGCAGCAAAGGCAGCAGCATCCCAATCAGCGAAGAGCTCAAAATCAGAGGCCAGTGAGGGTATTTAATGTGCCTCCGATGCCATATGCCGAACTTCTTCAGGTGTTGCTACGATTACAGTTGGTTGAGAAGAGGAAGTTAGCCCCGCTGACAGGTACGCCTCCAGCAGGGTATGATGTCAATGAGCACTGTGATTTCTATTCAGGAGCACCGGGGCACAACATTGAAGATTGTCTGGCCTTCAAGCACAGGGTGCAGGACCTACTTGATAGTGCAGCTATCAACTTCGGGCAGGAAGGGCCCAAAATCATCTGAATGAGGAGGAAGGGCTCCATAATTTGGTTGGGTCGCTGAAAGCAGATCAGGACAACATCGAGTTGCCTCTAATAACTGATTGTGAAGATGGTTGGTTCAGCAGCATGACAGATGTGAAAGCCCGGTTCTCGGAAGCTAGCATTTTTCTTTGTTTTATCTTGTCATTCCTTTACGTTTGTAGTTTCTTTCCTGTTTAAATTGCAATCTTGTTCGTAAAACTTGTTGTTTTCATTCAATTGATGATAATGAAATAAATGTGCATGTTTTGATTAAATCCAGTCGTGTTCACTAATTGTTTCTACAAATGTCCAATACTTGGTTAAGAAGGATCTGAGGAGGATGACGAAAATGAATGACATGCAACTTCCGATATGGTATGCTTTTGAAATAAAACCTGCTGATGATGTACAGGCATTGTTTCAAATCCCTAAACACCGGTGATATAAGGAAGATAATCCCTTGCCAACCCCTTTGAGCCTAGTAGT
Source organism: Lathyrus sativus (assembly GCA_963859935.3). Lineage (NCBI taxonomy): Eukaryota > Viridiplantae > Streptophyta > Magnoliopsida > Fabales > Fabaceae > Lathyrus > Lathyrus sativus. The sequence goes on along the minus strand of OZ012739.1, from coordinate 444,522,357 downwards.
AGGAGTTCTTTCTGAAAACGAAAAACCCTCCATCTTTAACCTGGGGCAGGGTAGGTGTTAGCTAATATTTGGCCGAGCGTTCAAGTTGCAAAAGGAGTGTCCGTTCGAGGATCAATCACACCTCTAGAGGTCGTGCCTTAAAAACCACAATGGTTAAATCAAGAGTGAGACAGTCACATTATCCCCCATTGAGTCAGACGACCAGTGTCACACGACTTGTTCGGAAAAAGAGAAAGCAAAAAGAATCAAAAGTCCGCTAAGTCAAAACTTCAAAACAAATGACTTAGGCAAAAATGAGGGCGTCCCGCTAGACTTAAAAATCAAAAGAAACTCCAAAGAGTCAGTCCAGGCAAAAGTTAGGGATATGAAAAGAAAAAGATGAAAGGATTAACAAAAGAAAAATCCTCGGACAAATACGAGTCGTGTGACCTTAAGTGTCAAAGACGAAGAGTGAGTAATTGTCACTCCAAAAACTCATGGTTTCTCGAACTATCACTCCTATCTTTCAACCTCTGAGAGGTGAGTGCTAAGGTAGAATTAGTTGAACGTAGGATGGAAGAACATCAAGGAGAATGGGTGGGTTAAAATAAACTTTGAGCCTTTATCCTTTCCTTCAAAACCGTGAACCTGACCACGTTATAACCTTCAAAAGTCCTAATTGAAGCAAGTTTGTGTCGAAAGCATACTTCGGTAAAGATCGCGTCGAAACTGACTCCTGAAAGGGTTCTTCATACCATGTTGGTACTGATGTTGGTATTCTTGATAAATGTTTTGTGCATTATATGCCATAAACTGTTTTTTCCTTTTCCCAGTGAACAGATTGGATGTCAAAACTATCATATGCGTTGCATTAATATGTCTTTTACGCATAACAACTTGTTTTACTTGCGAGTAAGCGCTTGACAGCAGGAAAGTTTTCTACAATGGAAGGTATGGTCAGGATAGAATACAGAACGCCCGAATGTTCCGAGAGCAGGGGCAAGCTATTATCGTGATCCCTAGTCAGGTCAGCCTTTCGAAGTCAGTTATCCTGGGGGCAATCAGGTTGAGATTCGGTAAATATCTTGTAGTCAGGGGCACTACTCTGAATCAGATAATCAGGGGCAAAGTCATTGCAGTCAGGGGCAGGCCATCTTAAGAGAGCAGAAGTTATTCTTTATTCGAGAAGCATTTGATGAGAAGTATCTCTCCAAAGTTCAGAATGCTGGGGCATTTCATATCAGACCATCAGGGTACAGATTTTCAGATTTCCTTTTAAGGAGCATCACCACAGAGGTCCCGCAGGCTGGGGCATATCAGAAGCGAAGGGATTGTTCTTCTCCGTATCGTCAGAGTTATTCAGAGCTATTCGAGCAGATTCAGCCAATTTTCGAGTGCGGGACGAATGTCGGGAAGTTGTGTTACTATCCCTTGACTCTTCCACCAGAAAGCTGTGTATTCAGACAGAATGTTTTCCAGCGTCAGTTGTACCTGACCCATCACAGGTAGCCTAAAAGGCCAAATCCATGTTGGCGGTCACTGTGAGGCCCATCCGTGTTGGCGCATCAGTTTCCAAATCCGATCTTCATCAGTACGCAGGAAGACTCCGTCTATTTTCTCCAGCAAAGTCCAATTTTTCATTGGCACGGGTAAGCTATCCTCAGAGAAGTCCAATCATACTTGGCACATATGTCATTCCCCAGCGGAGTTGATTTCACTCTTCCAGCATTTATTTTGCTGGAATAACTCTGTGATATCCAGTTTATCCCCAGCGGAGTTGGCTTCGTCTTCAGCATTTATTTTGCTGAAGTGGTTTTCTGTACCCGACTTTCTCCAGCAGCCCGAGCCTGCATTAGCATATTGCATATATCATCATATTTGCATCATACTGGCATTTCATTTTCAAAATGCGTAGCATTTCCATCCTGAATGGAGCATTACGCCCTAGAAAGATTCAAACATATGCATATGCATACGAAGCATAAGCCAGGTTTTCTATCAGCCTCATATGGCACGTGAACTACTCTGTGATCAGTTCAGGGGCATTCATCCAGCAGCAGTGTTCAGGCAATCCAGCAGTTTATTCGTATTTCAGATCATACAACAATTATGCTTTGATCAATCAGTCATCTGGTATCGACAGGCTTTTCTTCCCGTCAATTTATATTGACGATGTGTTCCTCCAATAAGTGGATTTCTCCGTCTATCATTAGACGTCTTGAGTTCGAATATGGCTTTCTTCCCGTCTATCAGTAGACGATGTGAAGTTTCGGGTGATTTTTTTCAGTGGGGTTTCAAGATGGGGTTTCTCTAGCAAGTGGTGTTCTTTCCGTCTATCAGTAGACGATGTGAAGTTTCAGGTTTTTTTCAGCAGGTTTCTTATCGTCAGATCATACGGATGATGTGTCTCCCCGGCGAGTTTTCTCTGTCTATCTTTAGATGTTGAGGGGTTTCAAAGCGATTTTTCGGATAGTGGTTTTCTTTCTGTTTATTGGATGAGATGACATTTCAAGAGGGATTTTCTGACCGTCAATCCTTATTGACGTCGAGGCTCTTTGAAGAATGTTCGGTTTTCCTGATTGTCGATTCTTATTGACGACACGGCTCTTTGAAGGTGGTTTTCTTCCCGTTGGTCCTTACTGATGATGTGGTCCCTTTAAGGATATTGTTCTTTCCATCAAATCCCGTATACGAAAGGATTCTGAAATTTGAGGGATGGTGTTGAAGTGCGTATGGGTGTCTTTCCGTCTATCCTTAGAAGATGTGAGTATGGATTTTGGGTGTCTTTCCGTCTATCCTTAGACGATGTGAGTATGGATTTTGGGTGTCTTTCCGTCTATCCTTAGACGATGTGAGTATGGATTATGGGTGTCTTTCCGTCTATCCTTAGACGATGTGAGTATGGATTTTGGGTGTCTTTCCGTCTATCCTTAGACAATGTGAGTATGGATTATGGGTGTCTTTCCGTCTATCCTTAGACGATGTGAGTATGGATTATGGGTGTCTTTCCGTCTATCCCTAGAAGATGTGAGTATGGATTTTGGGTGTCTTTCCGTCTATCCTTAGACGATGTGAGTGTTGAATTTTTTCCTTCGGGATGGGTGTCTTTTCGTCTATCCTTAGACGATGTGAGTATGGGTTAAGGGTGTCTTTCCGTCTATCCTTAGACGGTGTGAGTATTGATTTTTCCTTCGGGATGGGTGTCTTTCCGTCTATCCCTAGACGATGTGAGTATGGAGATTTTGGGTGTCTTTCCGTCTATCCTTAGACGATGTGAGTATGGATGATGGGTGTCTTTCCGTCTATCCTTAGACGATGTGAGTATGGATTTTTGGGTGTCTTTCCGTCTATCCTTAGACGATGTGAGTATGGATTTTTGGGTGTCTTTCCGTCTATCCTTGGACGATGTGAATATTGGTTTTTTCTTCGGATTAGGGTGTCTTTCCGTCTATCCTTAGACGATGTGAGTATGGATTTTGGGTGTCTTTCCGTCTATCATTAGACGATGTGAGTATTGTTGATTTTTCCTTCAGGATGGGTGTCTTTCCGTCTATCTTTAGACGATGTGAGTATATTTCTCTTCCTGTCTATCAGTAGACGATGCGAGAGGATCAGGTGTTTTGTTGCAACCCTCGGGTTTGTTATCTGTGGTATCACGCGGGTAACGGGCGTTAAAATCAGGAGTTCTTTATCAGATGATTGATCAGTTTGTTGCCGTGACGACTGGACTCGGTTTTCTGGATTTCGTTCCCCAAGCAGTTTCGCAATTTATCATTTTGCGGTTGGCAAATTTTCGGGTTTATTGGTATTCAACCGTCTCGTACCTTTGAATGTTTGAAGGCTGCGTGCTCTTCAACCCTTCAGGTCCAAGTCGCTTGAATAGGGGCAGCTGTTGCACCCTAAAATTTGACCAACCGGTGCCACTTTCGGTTTATGCTTCGACGCATTTCGCATTTGCATTTGCATATTGCATATAGTGCATTTTCTCAATCATGGTGAGTTTATCGGGATTACAGCCCTGCTGTCGCTTTTCGGGTATCTCAGACCGGTTCGGGTAATCGGAGGTTATTTTGAGAAGTCGCGCGCTTCCTGGGTGTTTTCTGTTCGCAGTGATTTTTGAGATTCTTGGTGTCTGGGTTTACTGTTTGCTTCGATCTGGTCTCGCGCTCTCTTTTATGTTGGTTATTTGCCTTTATTTGCATTTTTTAGAATTTAATAGCCTTTTGTGGATTTTAAATAGGCTTTATAGATTTTCTAGGATTTAATTAGATTTTTTTAGTATTTTTAATAGCTTTAAACCTTTTTTAGAATTTATAAATTTGTTTTTAAATAGATTGTTGAATAAATTTCTTTTTAGATATTAAGTCATGTCTTTTAGATAATAGAATAAATAGAGTTTATTTTTAATATAGATTTAATCTTTTGTTAGATATTAATTTCTTTTATTAGGTTTAATATAGGTTAATAGTTTTTTTATAGATATTAATAGATATTAGTTTTATAGTTTTAATATAGTTTTGTTTTTTCTATAGAAATTTAATAGAATTTTAAATAGAAGTGATTAGAGTTTTTTCATTTTTATTAGTTAATAGTTTTTTAGAATTTAATTAGATATTATTTCTCCTTATTAGAGTTAATTAGGACTTAATAGAGATTAATTAGGATTTTAATCTTTTGTTTAGATTTTAATTAGAGTTTGTTAGATTTAATTAGGATTAGACTAGTTTAATTTTCAGTTAGCATTTAATTGTAGTTTTAATTAGTTAATGGTGGTTTTCTTAGTCTTAATTGCATTTAATCAAGTTTTTAATCAGTCAATTAGCACTTTAATCCAGCCCTTTACTAATTTTCGTTTGGGCCCAGCTTTGTTTTTGGAGGCCCAGTCCGTTTTTGTCCATTTTTGTCCAGAATTGCCATGTGTCCGCTATATAAGCGTGACACGCGTGTACTTCAGAAGCTGGCCACCTCATAATTCACCACTCCTAGAATTCAGCCACGTTTCCCACTTTCTCCCTCCCCCTCCACGTGTAATTCATGCAAGCACTACCCTGCCACCTCGCAACACCACGCGTCCTCCCCTGAGCATCACCGGTTGCATGGCCGGCGGCCATGCAACCACCGTCCCTAACCATCTCCGGTAACCCCTAACTTACTCCGGCCACCACAACCGTTCGCCGGAAAATCCAAACTCGCCGGAAAAAGCCAAATCCACCGGAAAATTGAATTAACCGTGAATCTTCATCTTTCTCCTCTCGTCTCCGTCTTCTGATCAACATCATCATCAACATCGATGATCATATTTTTCCAGAATGCTCAACAAGGTTCTTCACCAAGCTTCAACATCACCAGAAAATTGCCAGAAACGCGAAGAACGCTTTCATCGCAAATCCACAACAATCTTCAACATTTCCAACAAATCTCCAGATTCGCACCTTCGTTCATCAATTGGTTTTCAGATCAAGAACATGCACTCATATCTCCAGGTTTTCATTATTTTTCCTCCAAGAGCTACTCACGATGTTCATCGTTATCTTCAAGATCTGCGAAGATCTTTAAAGATCCTCATCTGCGGCGCCTTAATCATTTCCAGAAAGATCACCGATCTCCAATCTTCGCCAACATCATCACCGATCTGACTTCTTCAGTTCCAATCATCTTCATCAAAAGAAATTCTCTCCAGAATCAGCCTTCGGATTCAACTCAGCTTCGAGAACATCCAGGTCAAACTTCAACAAGAATCGCCAGATCGTAACATGCATGTTCGTATTCCTCGCAAGAACCTCGTCATCTTCTTGATTCAGCACCACATCTTCAAGGATCGTCAACATTCTCACACCGTCATTGATCTCCATCAACAAGCGCGTTCATCATACATTCAATCAACGTCTTAAGAATCTAGCAAGATTCGTAATGATCCGTTCAGCAATCTTCAAAGATTTGTCGTCTCCTTCATCAAAGGCCTTCATCCGATCTTTGCCATCGTTCAAGATCTTCAGATTCGTCAGATGCTTCACGAGTAGATTCAAGCCATGGATTGGATTGTATGGATTACAGCGTATTGTTTTCTCGTTGGTGATTAAAAGCTTCATCGTGTTTGATTCAAGTTTTGGAGGAGTATTGTTTGAGAGAGAGATGAGAAAGAATCTGAGGGAGAGAAGTGAAACGGCGCGTGTGGTTAGTGGTGAACAGTGCCAAGAAGAGGAAATTAGGTTTCAGAGGATGGAAGGAGAAGAAGGAGAAAGGACCGGGTGTGGATTGGGCCAGGCCCAATCATTCTTCGGATTCACACCCCCGTTTTTGGACGTACACCCTCCGTTTCTGTTTTTTTTCTTTGCTGAACATGGGCCAAGCCCAACGTGCGTGCTGGCCATTACACCCCCGTTTCACTTACAGGCCCCTTCCCCAGTTTTTTTGTTTGTTCTCTCTTGTTGTGGGCTGGGCCCTTATTTCTTTTTTTTTATTTTTCTGCAGATTGTAACCCCTTGTACTCAGTTGTACCCCCCTCCCCTTGTATTTTCTTCATTTTTTAGTTGTTTTCTTTATAAAAAAAAAGGAATAAAGAAATGTTGAGAAAAAGAAGAAGGAGAGTATATAAATAGTGAAAAAAATATAGAGAAAAGAATATGAAAAATATTTTGGAAAAAGAAATATGAAAAGAAGTGAGAAAAAGAATATTTGAAAAAAGAGAGAATATTTGAAAAAAGGAATATCCATAAAAAAGGAATATTGAAAAAGATTTGAAGAAGAAAAATAGTTGAAAAAGAATAGAAGGAAAAATAGTAAAAAATATTACTTTGTAGATTCAATATTTTTAGAATAGATATTTTCTTCATAGGAGTTTATTTTACCTTTTTAGAGGTAGTTTTAAAAGTCCATTTGTTAGGGGACTTTTTAGAGATAGTTTTTTGAAGTCCACTTGTTAGGGGACTATTTTCCATTTGACTTTTCATGATGGATAGGATAGGTTTTTTAGGAGTTTATTTTTCAGTTCTCAATCATTGTAACCCATTTTTCAGAATATCAATAAAGCGAGATTTGAGCTGTGGTCCCGGAAGTAGCCGAGCTACAGCTGCTCTGATTTCTCGTACCAGACGAGAATATGTAGGCATAGGATGCGATATCCTAGCGAGCACACTAACAACTAATCTTTTGTTCTCTCGCTGCTGTGCGATCGAGACTTTCCCGCTGATGACTGATTGTTATCCCTTTCTCTTACCCTTGTGCATTTGAGACCAGACCGTAGTTTCTCCCATAGGTTCCCGTACCTGTAAAACCAGTTTAATTTCTCACTCCTGTGTGAGAACACCCAGCCTAGCCGTAGTTAGCCTGAACTACGAAAGCTCTGATCTTCCATGCTGTGTGGAAGTACGTAGGCACAAGACGCGAAGTCTTGGCGAGCCAATTTCCCCGTAGTCCCTAACTACGTTGACTCTGACTTTCTCTCTTGAGAATGCGTAGGCATAGAGTGCGACGCTCTATCGAGTCAATTCCCTTCCGTGTAGATTTAGCAGCCGTAGATAGATTGTTTTTGCATCCTTTAGACAACCCAAGCAAGCGTGGATCCCGTCGAGTACGACGGACGTGAGGGGTGCTAATACCTTCCCCTTGCGTAACCGACTCCCGAATCCAGGTTTTGGTTGCGACGACCATACCTTTCCCGTTTTTTGCGAGGTTTACTTCGAGCGTTTCCTTTCCCTCCGTTGGGATAAATAACGCACGGTGGCGACTCTTCTGTCAGTCGGCGCCGATTTTCGCAGTAGCGACACTGAGTGTGAAGGATTCCTTACAGGCCCCAAAGATTAGCATGAATGTAATCCAGGGATCCATGTGTTCTTTGCTCGCCTTTTTTAAACTTCACCCTACAGGATTTACCAAATACACAAGATTCACAAAACTCCAACTTTTCGACTTTGTCACCTCCTAGTAGGTTCTGCTTCCCCAATTCGACCAGGCCTCTTTCACTGACATAGCCCAATCTCATGTTCCATAATTCTGTCTTCGACACAGGTTTCATAGATGCAACATTTGTCGAACCACTTACAACCTCAGCCTCAAGGGTATACAAGCCTTGTTTCTTCACACCTCTCAATACTTCCTTCGACTGCTTCATGACTCTTAGAATACTTTTCTCTCCTTGAAAAACATATCCCTTTCTGTCGAATTCACCAAGAGAAATCAAATTTCTCTTCAAGTCAGGTATATACCTGACTTCAGTCAATAACCTTATTGACTCATCATGGAGCTTGAATTTCACAGATCCAATACCTGCAATTTTGCAAGATTTGTTGTTTCCCAGCAGCACAAATCCACCATCTTAATCACATAGCTCCTCGAATAATTTTTTGTTTGGAGTCATGTGCCAAGTGCAACCTGAATCCATAATCCACTCTTTTCTCAAGTCGCCACTTGAAACCACAAGAACATCAGATGAGTCAAAGTCATCTTGAACAATGGCTGTGTTGTCATTACCTCCATGATCTTTCAGGCGTTCAGGGCACACCTTTCTTGTGTCACCCTCCTTCTTACAATGATAACATCGAATACCAGATGTTTCGCCACTTTAAAATTTTTGTTGACTTTTACCTTTCTTCTTGTCGAACTTACCATCCTTTCGCAAGAATTTTCCTTTAATGGATAAACCTTCGCCCACCGTCGAAGGTTTATGCTCCTTTCGTTCATTCAAGTCCTTAGAATACAAGGTTGATTGAACTTCTTCAAAGGTCAGGGACTCCCTTCCATACAAGAGAGTTTCTTTGAAGTAAGCATGTGTTCTGGGCAAAGCACACAACAACAACAACAATGCTTGATCTTCATCATCGATCTTTACATCAATATTTTCAAGATCAAGAATCAACTTGTTGAACATATCCAACTGCTCAACCAAAACTTTGTCTTCACTCATCTTGAACGAATACAAAGTTTGCTTCAGGTAGAGTCGGTTCACCAGAGATTTGGTCATGTACAAACTTTCAAGTTCCACCCATAATCCCTATGTTGTAGTCTCCTTTGATACATGTCGAAGAACCTTATCATCAAGGCTCAACAATATTGCGCTGTGGGATTTCTCAATCATGCTCGTCTTTTCTTTTTTCGTTAATGCAACTTCCATGGCTACCTCTCCCTTCAATGCTTCCAAACAACCCTGCTGAACCAGTAAGGCTTTAATCTTCAAGCGCCACAGACCGAAGTCGTTCACTCTGATGAACTTTTTAATTTCATAATTTGTTGAAGGCATCTTCTCCATGCTCACCGCACCATTTTTTTGTGAATCGGATGTCTTGAAACAAAGTATAAACGGTTTCTTTATGATAAAGAAACACACAAGGGTTAGGGTTAACAAAGAAAACAAGGTAAAACAACAAGGAATAACAAGGATTGATTATAAACTGCTATTCTTTCCTTTCTCTTAAAACAATGAGGCCGAATATGAAGCTTGTATCATGGGTCTTGAAGAAGCTATTGACTTAAGGATAAAGAACTTAGATGTATATAGAGACTCAACTCTGGTTATAAATTAGATCAAAGGAGAGTGAGACACACGTCAACTTGGACTAATTCCTTACAAAGACTACGCAAGAAGGTTGTTACCTTTCTTCAACAAGATTAAGTTTCATCACATACCCCGTGAAGAAAACCACATGCTGATGCACTGGCTACTCTATCCTCCATGATTAATGTGAATCGATGGAACGATGTGCCCAAGATTGACATAATGCGCCTCGATAGGCCCGCTTACATATTCACAACAGAGGTAGTCATCAATGACAACCCTTGGTATCACGATATCAAGTACTTCCTTCAAAGACAGGAGTACCCGCCTGGGGCATCAAGGAAAGATAGAAAGACTCTCAAAAGACTGGATGACAATTTCTTCCTGAACAATGATGTACTCTACAAAATAAACTTCGACATGGTTTTGCTAAGATGGATGGACAGACACGAAGCAAACATGCTAATGAAAGAGATTCATGAAGGATCCTTTTACACTCATGCCAATGGGCGTACAATGGCAAGAAAAATTCTAAGAGCAGGATATTATTGGCTGACAATGGAATCTGATTGTTACAAATACATGAGGAAGTGTCATAAGTGTCAGATATACGCCGGCAGGATTCATGTACCGCCAACGCATCTCAAAGATCTCTCTTCTCCATGGCCTTTTGTCGCACCCTAATTTTTTACCTTAAGATCCCACCTCCTTTTTTTTATTTCATGCTTGCTTTATTTTACTTTTATATGCATGCTTACCATGACTAACCAACTCGTGTAGGTGTATTAAGGTGCAGATGACACTTACAACCCAATCCTTCCCGACATGGTCGTCTGATTCTTATTCAGGATATGCTTATGGTGATTTTATCGTTTAAGTAGCCGGTGGCAGGTTCAAGGAGATCTTCATATAGTTCATCAGACATTGAGCCAAGTTATTATCAAAGTCCACAACAAAATTTCCAAGCTGGTTTGAACGCTAATTGTTTTATTTGGCTCCGAAGATCAAAAGGAAGACTAGAATGATGTGTGAAGAGTTTGATCTTATTTTATCGTAGGAAATTCATCATACTCGAGCTCACAAATAAATTCATGCCACTAAAGTTGTCGCATATTTTGAAAGTTGTCGCGGGCTGCGACAACTTAGAATCTCACAAGAACCATACCAAATTCATGGTGAACTTTTATCTGACTTTGTGGATGTAACTGATTGTTTTCCTTAAGAAGGACTCTTTGATTGTTAATTGGACTCTTTAATGATTAATTGGGCAAAATGGCTCCAAGCTATGCATTTTGGCATAATCGTTACCAGCTTTTCATTTTCAATCTCGTTTAAATACACAAGGATTTTCACATATTACCAGCGGTCGAATTGCACTTGACATCAAAGTTATTTACATAAGTTTACACATGTTCTAAGTAATACAATAAAGACATAAAATCCATGTTCTGTTATGCCACTAAGAATGTTCAACAAGACTATTCTCGTCGGTAACATACGTAATGTTCTGTAAACATCATAAGCACGTGTTTTACAATGAGGACGCCTCGTTACATCAGACTACACAAGGTTTTCTTCTGCATATATAAGATCAAAGTCGAGAGCTCACTAGAACCTCTTTCCGTTCCTTAAGCAAGGTGACTTGTGTACGACTTCATGGAAGGACCAGCCCTGCATTATGAAGGGAAATTACAACGATGTTAGAAAGCAGCCATTAATGAAGAACATACTAGTACCAAAAGAGAAGATATTGGTTTCGTCGCGAAAGAAGAAGTTCTTACCTCATGAGGCGTTGGGAATTAGAATTGCAGCAACTTCAATAGAACCAATTCCAAGTTTCCGTTAACCATGGCAAGTGCTTCTCCCGTTGGCAATTCAAAGAGGATTTTCCTGCAATTCACAATTCAGCTCATGTCAGTGCTCGAAAATATCAGAATGAATTAATGGCTAAAATGTGAACATAATGATGAGAGTGAGCTCGACTTAGGAGCAACCTGCAAGGATTTTCGTTAGAAGGCATTCAACTTTTTCTATTCGAATACGAAATTGAAGTGTGTTCAAATGTTTCTGAACCGAAGCGGTAATACACATACCTTTAGCTTTCAACTGGCAGATGAACGACAAGACTGTCTCGGAAGACGTTATAAGCTCGGTTCCCGAATGAACATTTTGTCCAAGTTTCTAAAGCTGCTACAAATAATCATCAAGCCTGTTGAAGATTAGAACCTGTTGAAAGTTCAGCCGGGACTTTGAATTTCCGCCAAATGCTCCAAGACTGCTCTGATGGCATTGCCCCCCCCCCCTCATGTGATCACTTGATTTCAACCTATATTACTTCATGATAACGTCACATTTCATGAAGAAGAGTTACCGGTAATTGCAATATGAAGCGCATAAGCATGCATTTCTTCTTTCCTTTTATCAAAGGCTTTAATTGTCGTAGTAGCGGCATTGAAACCAAAGAATTTGTTCCGAGAGCAGCTACAACCTGACGTCAAGAAAGAGATAAACATAGTGAGTTCTCAACGACAACACAAAAGACCAAAACTTCATAACTTAAAGAGTGGTTCAAATAAATGCACAACATGCCAAAATTCACATTATAATTCAAAAGAGTACGAGTTATGAGTCACCAGACAGAGATAATGAAAGTCCTAAGAGATAAAACCAATACAATGTGTCAAAGTTGTTTAATGTTCTGACCTTTGTAATCAAGACTTCATTGCCATCAATGCTGCTTCATCATCATGCGAATCCTCATCAAAAGCAAGTCGCCACGGTTTTTGTCAAGCTTCACATGTGAAGAATTGCCAAAACGTCTCCTTGTCATACAATTCACCATGCCCAAAGTTGCAAAATGCATATGAAAATAAATTGAGACAAAGCGTTAGTGCAATGCAAGCAGGCAAGAACATGTATAATTCGAAACCAATGGCCATGAAAAAGATGGAAGACAATTAAGAGTAACAAAGACAACCACACGCTTTGGTTAGAAAGAATCATAATGAACCAAAACATTTACTACCTTTCAATACAATCAACGGGATTAAATCAAATCAGGAAAAGAACCAGGATCACTCTCTTTCCTAACATACAAGAACACATCCCAACACAATCATATCAAACAAGGAAATTCATAAAGCAAAGAATCAAAGACCTGTCCTTTCCAAATGGTTCCCGACATGTTTAGAACCATTTTATTTCATTTCCAAAACAAGAGTTCACTATGAGTTATGATAATTATTTGTGTGAAAGCTATAAGAAGGCGTTGTAGCAGGATCACAAGAGGAGGTCAAGCCACAAACTTAAACCCCAATCACATAAACCGCAAAAAATCCCAAATCAAAAACCCTATGAAACAAATCGTAAAAAGGGAGAGAAGACTTATCTCTTTCTTTAAGCTTCGCCGAAGATCGTCTTCTTCGGACCGCAAATCCACCGCCATAAGCTCTCCGCAAGTCCGTCGCCAGAAAACCTTCATCGTGAACCACCCCCTTTGCGAGCCGCTGTCCAAACCTGAAAAGAAGCCGTTTTGAACCGTGAGATATTTTGCTGACATTCTTAACTTGTTTTTTTTTGTTTTTGTTTGATTGATGTAGGAACCAGAGAAGGAGAAAATGGTGAGTGGGAGAGAAGAACAGAAGCTAAGAAAATGAGATCGGGAAAGAAGAGAAAGTGTGGAGTGGAAGAGAGAAAGAGGGAGAAACGGCGGAGAACTAACGAGGAAGAAGAATTAGGATTAGGTTTTTGTGATTTTAGTTGTGATCCTGTGCACACATGCCCACCGTATCATCATGTACCCATGCCATCATCACCATTAATCACTCATCTAATCACATCACACGGTCTCACGGACGCACGTCCACCATAGACTCTCACAGACGTACCCCAGGGGATCACTCGCCCCACTCTTTGACCCCATCTCTTTTTTTTTTACTTTTTCTATTTTTTATTGTATTTTATTGTATTTCTTTTAATTATTAATAAAATAACTAACACTAACCACTAACTAATTACTAAAAATCTGGAAAAAAAATATTAACAATAAAAAAAATGTTAAATCTAAATTATTTTAGAATTTAATATTAGTTTAATTATTTTATAATAAAAAATAAAATTTCAAAAAAGATAGTTTAGTTTAATCTAACTTGGAATTTAATTTTATAAAAACACAAAAATGTTTAACTTAGTTTGCTAATCTAAAATTCCTTTTTTACTAATAATTAAAAATCCAAAGAAAAACTCTTTCTAAAATTTAATTAATTAACTTAGAACTTTTAGGTATTTCATATAATCCTTTTGCTAGTTTTTCATTTAATCCATAAATAAACTCTTAAGAACTTGAGATTAATTTTTTTTCCTTTTCAATTTAATCAATTTTAGAATTTTATATTCAATTTAGACTTAAATTAACCAATCACCTCCTTAACACATTTCTAACATCATCTCTAACCATGTTCATATCGCTATCATTATCTTATTGCTTTATTACTGCTTTAATTTTCCGTTTAACGTTTATTCCCTCCGAAGGAAAGGTTCACATGCTTGACCCCCCGTGTCAATACCTTTACCATCACCCTAGCCTTAGGATTTGAGTCCTTGTACTCACCTTTTAGGCGTCCCTCCGTGGACATTCCCCATTTATCCTTGCCTTAGGATTCAAGTCTCCGTACTCACCTTTTAGGCGTCCCGTCGTGGACACCCCTTTTCAATTCAAATTTCAACGTAGATAGGAGTCCCCGCACTCCAAGTAAGCGCTTAATTATGAACGCTTACCTCCCCCTGGAACCTTGACCACAGTCAAGAAGTTACTCATCTCCCTTCGTGAGAGGAACTACAAATACTCTGATTCCATTCCCGTCAGGATATGTAGGCACAAGATGCGACGTCTTGGTGAGTATACTTAGGACTAACCCCTTTAGGTCTTCTCTTTACCTTTTACCCTTTAACATTAACATTTAAGCAGACAACCCTTAGCAATAAACAACATAAAAAGAGGTTCCTGTAGAGTACTGCAGATGTTTAGGATGCTAATACCTTCCCTAAACTTAACCAACCCCGAACCCTAGATCTCTCCCCGCATTGTGTTTACAGTGCAAAAATTAGGTTTTTCCTTCTTTAACCTTTCCTTCGGATAAATCAAAGACCGGTTGTAATGAATTTAGATTCAAGCTAATCAATAGCTTGGTATCCAAATTTCACTGCGAAAGAAATGACGACTTCACTGGGGATCTCCTAGTGGGTTTTCCTAACTTGTTTTATGCTTATTTATCGCTTTATATATATATATATATATATATATATATATATATATATATATATATATATATATATATATATATATATATATATATATATATATATATATATATATATATATATATATATATATATATATATATATATATATATATATATATATATATATATATATATATATATATATATGCTTGTTTGACTATTTGTATAATTGCTTATTTATTGCTTTTGGGTTAGCATCTTTTGAATGGTGAGACAAAGTCCTACATCCGGACTTGAGTGAACTTAAGATAGGATGGTGATATATTCGACGAGGCTTATAGGAAGTGAGTCCCGACCAAGATGACTCGAGAATCACCGCTCAATTGAGAGCCTTTCTAAAATGGTTCGGTTAAACGAGTATAGTCGTGAAAACTTTTACTATTTTCGATTGGAGTCCATGATACTGAGGATCGTAGTTACCTTTAACCCCACTTTGGCCTTTATTAGGACGTAGTGTGAGGACTATGAGGGAGTAGTCCCGAAATAGTTGCTACGCGATACTACACTCAAAAGAGGTTCTCTTGAGGATATTATTAACCACCAAGTTAGTCGGGAAATTGATAATATCTGAAAGATGGACTAATGATTTTGGGCACCTCTTTAGAACCTTGTTCTAAAGGTACAATCCACCTTTAGTCCACATCCTTTGGGAATGGGTATACCTTTGCTCCATGCTCGTTGCAAACCTAGGGCTCTTCTGTTTGTTTATCATTGTTTCTGTATGCTTGCATGTGTTTGTGCATCCATAGAGTGTCATATTGCATAGGTTTCATGGAATTCAACTTTATTTATAAACATTGTAGGACCAATATGGATTACAAAAGAAAATACTTTGATACATTCTTTTAAGAGTCCTAAGTTGGAAGTCCTAAGGAAGTTGGAAGCTCTGTTTGAAGATCAAAAAAATTTCAAATACAAGAATAAGGGACTTTTATTATCCCTAAAGATCCAAGTGAATAACAAATTTTTCCGACAAGCAAGAGATGGAGGATTTATTTTCCTCTATCTGACTACTTCTTGGAATTGGATCATGAAATGAGCTTATATCCGCAAAAGTCCAGATAGAAGAGCAAACCAAGAAGCAATACAAGACCTCCTTAGGACTTTATTAGCTTTTATTTAGATACTATGTCAGGGCTCTTTTAAGAATATTATCTGTAATTCGGTATCAAAAAAAATCAATAAATTTTCTTTGGCACCTTGTGATGTTTGTAAATACACGAGTTCCATGAAACCTTTCATTTGCATTCTGCATTTTTTTTTGCATAGCATCCCTCATTTAGCATTTGCATATGCATGTACCTCTGTTGTGGCTCGTCCAACTTTCTACCTTTGTCTGTCAGTTGACATCTTGACCATCTGACCAAGCTCGAAGCAATCACTGAAGGATAGTAAAGAGAATGAAGGATATGGATCCCAGGACCGGTTTCAGGGTGATGACTAATCCGATATTTAATCTTCCTTATGATGACAATATTTAACAAGTGGATGTTCCTATACAATCTCAACCTATGCAAGATAACCTGTTTGTTCAAAGGGATTCCCAGTTTCCACGGTGTATACCAGATCCTAAGAATGTTCATACCGAGATGATCGATTCGAACACCAGCTGTAAATTTCTTGATGGAGTAGTGGGGCATTCAATTGAAGAGTGCAAGGTATTCCAAGAAAAGTTCAAGAGATGATCGACGATAAATTGTTGACCTTCAGAAGAGAAAGCTCGGACTTGAATAGGACACCGTTGTGTTTGTTCGGTTGTTCATGTTGTTTGTTTATGTGTATTTATTTCTTTGATTATAAAAGCATAATTGGCATGTAGGAAATTGTTTTTTCTTGAACGATAATGCATTAAACATGTTTGTCTTGAAGAAATCCATTCGTATTCACTCATAAAATTATTTTTCATAATTTATAATGCCAACTTTACCCAATCTCTTGCTTTAATAGAGAATTGGGAGGAGGATGACGAATAAAAAATGCAAGATCTCTTGTCGTATGCTTTTGAGTGAAACTCTGCTGATGATGTAAGGCGTCGTTTAAAATCCTAAACACTGGAGATATAAGGAAGATAATCCCTCTTTAACCCCTTTGAGCCTTGAAGTAGGAGTTTTCTTTTCCAACAAAAACCCTCAATTTTAACCTAGGGCAGGGTAGTTTTCAGTTAAACTGATCAAGGACTCAGACTCTCAAAAGGGAAGAGTGAATATTCGAGAATCCATTTTATCTATCCCTAACATATTAGGAGGCTAGAAGTCAAAAGACACAAATGATTATCCCTCGACTATCTAAAGAGGGAGGCAGTCACAATCCTTTCAAAAAGGTCAAAATGACTTAGAGTCGCACAATTTGTTCAAAAATGAAAAAAATGAATGAAAAAGAAAAGTCCGCTAAGTCAAAACCTATGAAGGAGACTTAGGCGAAATTGGGACATCCCGCTGGACTTCAAAGTCAAAATTTAAAAAAAAAACTTCGTCCAGGCAAAAGTTAGGGAATGGAAACTGCAAAAAAGAACAAAGGATTACAAAGAAATATCCTCAGTAAAGAACAAAGTCGTATGATCAAACGCCAAAAGAAAATATGTGAGTGACTGCCATGTCTAAAGCCTCGATGAATTCTCGACCATATCAAAATCCTCTTGAGAGATGAGTGCTCGTATCAAGTTTAACTGAATGTAGGATTGGAGAACATCACGAAGAATGGGTGGGTACAGATAAACTTTGAGCCTTTATCCTTTGTTTCTTAAGTCGTGAACCAAGCCACGATACAACCTTTAAAAGACCTAATTGAAGTAGGATTCATTTTGAAAGCATACGCGATGAGATAACATTACCTGACTCCTATGGGCTATGCTCTATTTGATGTTGGCTTTATAAATTAAATACATATCCTAACTAGTGATTTTATCACAAGTTATTGTGATATCTTTTTCAAAAAGAAAAAAAAAGAAAAAACTTCAAGACAAACATACATGTTGCATTAACAGTTTCAGGATTAACATTTTGTGCGTGTTGATTTTGCCTGATATCTCAGAAAGTTTACATATAGGCATCAATGATGGAACTTGAAGATTCAGCTGAACAGGGGAAAGTTATTGCCAGGTTGTTCATTTACAAGTCTGGCTGTCCTTAGAAGCAAGCTTTGGAAGACTCAGTATTACATAACACCGTCAATCTGGGCCAGTTACGTCGAGATTCGACGAATCTCTCTAAGAGTTTAAAAATAGTGGGGCAATTGGACTCCATGTTCTGTGTAAAATCCTCTTGGAACGACCTGTTCTCATAAAGCATGTACTCTGGGGCATCCGAGAAATGTAGATTACGCCACCCATCCACAACACTTATTGTTCAAAATGGCGACTACCACGCAGTTCATCAAGACCAAAGCTACTTCGTTTTCACGATGTTCTTCATTCATGTCCCCGGTGGAATTTTACTTCAAGTAGTCATGATTCCTCTGATAGATCTCTACCCCAAGCAGGGATGACCAATGCCAGAAATCTCCAATGGGTGACTTGAGAATTCCCAGTGATTTGCTCAACTTCACCTTCCCAATGGAGTGGATTTTTTTACCCCTTAGTGAACTTCTTTCGCAATGCCAATCTTGTCCAGCAAAGCGGATGTTTATTTCATCCACATCGAAGTTTCGAATCTGACAGATTCAGCCGCCATGATTACCCAGGCTTCCCCATTGAGGTGGATATTTATTTTATCTCTTATGAGACCTCAGCTCGGGTATCTTCATTTATAACTCCAGCAGGAATCCCTCCGGTGAAGCAGGATATTTACCTACGAAGTTTCCTCTAAAAGGTGATCCATCTCGACGAATCTGTCAATAAAAATTGGATGTTACACCCCCAAGTGGAATGTTTTCTATTCCCCAGAGGAATTTTGAAACCCCGAAACAGGATTGTGATCCCATATTTGGTTCTCCACCTATCCCCAGTGATGCTTCTATCTGTGAAAATTAGTCGGATGTTTACTTCGATATGTTTATTTCATCTATGTTGGCTTTGTTAGCATATACATAGCATATAGGTAGATAGCATAGCATATAGGTAGAAAGACAACAAGTGTGGATCCCGTCGAGTACGACGGACGTGAGGGGTGCTAATACCTTCCCCTTGTGTAACCGACTCCCAAATCCAGGACTTTGTTGCGATGACCTCGTCTTTTCCCTTTTCCGTTAGGTTTTTCCGATCGTTTCCTTTCCCTCTATTTGGGATAAATAATGAAAGGTGGTGACTCTTCTGTTCTCCGCCGGGTGTTTTTCGCAGTTGTGACACACAGGTAAGCCTCAAGCTCTCAAACTCTATGATCCATGCATCATAAATTTATTTTCAAGTTACCAACATGTTTTTGATAGTCCATAGAGTGTTTTACCTCAACCAATTGCTATGTAAAAATCGTGTATAGGATTTCATAGTGTTCTTGCAAAATTTAGGGTTCATCTGTTCATCACTTGATAACTCACTCTACACTTAAAAGAAATGAAATTAATTGGTATCATTGAATTCCTTGTTCAAAAACGAGTAACTTTCATGTTTACATCGTGGAAAATTATTACGTATTGAAGGAGATATGAGAGGTTTTGTAAAATGACCATGGAGGGAGACGTGAGGAAGAAGAATGAGTCGTCGGCGCCTTTTTTCAAATATTTGAATTTTTTGAATATTTTAATTATTTTGTTAATTATCTTCAAAAATTAATTTCTCTCTCAATTTTAATCATTTTCAAGTTATTTTTTAAACATAAATCCTTCATATATTTAAATATTTTATTCTACAAAAAATAAAAAAATATTTTTATTTGATATATTTTTAAATATTTAAATAATTTTGTTTTAATTTGTTTTAAACATTTTAAATCATTTCCTTTTCTTGATTTTTCAAAACCAAATAAATTTTAAATAATCACGTGAATAAAACCTTATTTTCCAAACCCTAACCATTGTTCATAACTTGATTTTTGAATTTATTTGATATTTTCCATCATTTTTAATTGTTTTTTCCTTTTAAATATGCAAAATAAAATAAAATTAGGATTTCCCTTTTGGTTTAATCTTTCAAAACTTCATTTCAAATACACCACATGCCTCCATTAGAGTGTAAGACACAACCCTCTTTGTAAATAAATCATTTCATGGATCTCTGTTATAATATAAGTCTCATTGCACTTTTCAAAATCACGGTGCGATCATTATTTTCAACATTATCATGGGCCTTTGCTAGAAGTGTAAGTCTCATACCTCTGTACATAAACCTTGTTTCTAAAATCACTTGGGCCTCTATTAGAGTGTAAGACCCAACCATCTTTGTAAATAAACCATTTCATAGGCCTCTTCTATAGTGTAAGTCCCATTGCACTTTTCAAATCACGGTGCGATCATTGTTTTCAAAATCACCTGGGCCTCCACTAGGAGTGTAAGTATCATCTCTCTGTACATAAACATTGTTTTCAATAACCATGAGCCTCTATTAGAGTGTAATATCCAACACCTTTTTTAAATAGAAAACCTTTTAGCTTCATTCATCATGGGCTTTGTACAGGATACAAATAACACTCATGGGCCTCTATCTAGAGTGTAAGACCCAACACCTTTGTTTACTTAAAGGTCAAGTCATCTTCAAAGTCAAAAATTTCTTCAATCTCTCAAAACCCTAACCTAGTCTTGAAGAAAGCATCTAATCAATCACAACACACTTGGGTCTCTATCCAAAGTATAAGACCCACCACCTTTTTCAATTTAATTCATACTTGTTTATATACTTGTTCATATCTCTGTATATACGCTTGTACATATTTTGTTAAGTTTCTCTTAGCATTTAAATTGTCCTTAGTTTAGACTAGTTCGAACAATAGGATCCTTGTCAATCAGTATAACTTAGTTCAAAAAACTAGTTCCCCCTTGTACAAAGGAATTCTTATTCCTAATACAGGCAGCCTCCTCTTGGGCTTTTTCAATTGATTCAACCTTGAAAAACTTCAATAAAGAGAGGATTATTTCCCGATGAAACCTCTTCTTTAACCCCTTTAATCTTGGAAGAGTTCAACAAAAAAAAGATTATTTCCCGGTGAAACCTTTCTTGAACACTTCTTAAGACTTAGACAATCTAAATTCCCCAGAATCCTCTTGGGTGTTGTACCCCAAAATTTGACCAACCTTTTCGTTACTTGTTTTATGTTTCATTTCATTGTTCTAGCATATTTCATTGCATATCATTTTGCATTTACAGGGGATCAAGTGTTTGTCTGTGTACCACCCAAGAGGAAAGTCCTTATTTGTTTCGAGCTCAAGCAAAGGCACTGGTATAAACCATCAGAAGACTGTCAAGGGGTCCAAAAGGTTTTATCATTGGTGGGATCATGAGATAGAAGTTTGTTGAGTATCTCAAAGGTTGTAGTGGAGTGGGAATGGTCATTCAGTTCATCTAAGTAATACCTAAACAAGAAAGGAGAAATTAGGGTTTCAATTTTAATCAGGATAGAACTTGTTTCTCGAAGCAAACTTGTTTCCATGAACCTCCACATGCCCTAAGGTGTTTGAGGATGAAAGATCGATCATGACTTTTTATCAGAAGAGCTCCAATTGGTCACTTGATTGAAAATCGGGAAATGCAGAGAAAAGTCAACTGTGCAACAAAAAGTCAACTCCTGACTTTTTGAGGTCAAGATCATGATCCTCAATTTCAATTTGACCAGCGGATGAAATTTGATCAAGGAAAAATCAAGAGTTGTTGAAAGTTTCCATTTTTGGGAATTAGGGTTTTAGAACTTGCCATTTATGGAAAGTTTTATGTTTGGAGCAACCATATTCAAAGCCTTTTTTGCTTCATGATAAAGGTTTCAAATGAACTTCTGGCCAACAACAAAGTTGTTCCTTGTGTTTCAAGCTTTCTTTTGAGTACCAATTCATAATCATAGGATATTTGGAGCTCAAATTATGATCAATCAAAGTTGAGAAAAAATAAGTCAATTTTATAACTTAGAATTTTTTCTAAGTTATTTGTGGACAGCCTTCATGACATGGTTTTCAACCTCAAATTTCATGGTCTTCCAATGATCCAATGGAACTTTCATCAACATGAAAGTTGTTCTACTCCATTCCCTCTTTTCCAATAACTCAAGTTTAGGGCAATTGGGTTTTTGAGCACCAAGATATCGTTGGTCAAAGTTGAGGGTTTGAGCACATTTCCAAAACTTGTATTTTGGTTCATTTTGACATGTGTTTCATTTGTTTGTGAAAATATCAGCCTTGCTCCAAGACCATGCGCATAAACTGATTTTTCTTTCCCACCAAACATTGCCATAACTAGAGGGACAAAGCTTGTACCCCTCATGAGGATATTTTGAATCTTTTGCCCAAAAGAGGAAGAGATAAACTTGCTTTCTCTGTTGCAACCAGTCATCCCTAGCTGCAGCTCAACCTTTGTCTCCTTTTGTACTGTTCACTCCTTCACCATTTGATTCCAACAACCATGAGATATATCATATGGTCCCTTGATTATTTAACCTCAGTAAATCCCTCAAACTCCATTTTTCACACCCTATTTAAGTTGCAGAACATTGGAACCAAACCCTAGCCACCATTGGAGAGAGAAATCAGATTTTGGTATTTTTGCTCCTTTGAAATTCCCACGAAAATACTTCATTTCCTCACTTTTTTCCTAAACCTTTCTTTACAAATTCAACATTCCAATACCATTTGGAAGCTGCTTGTAAAAGAAGAAGTTGGTAGTTCTGCTCTTTCTCAAGTCATTCTGAAGTTTTGCTGTTGGTGTGCTTTGGAGGCTGCAAGAGGTAAGTATCACAAACTTTCTTGTTTTATTTGCATCATTGGAATTAAACATGAGCTGTTTTTATTTTGAAGTTCATTAGCTGTTGAATGTGTTTATTCCATGAATATGTTTGTTGCTATATGTTGTGAATCGTGTTTTTTTTTCTTTGCTTGAAGTTGGTTGATTTGGTCTTAAAGGCTTGATTCATGTTTTTGGATGTTGGGTATGAGAGTATACCTCTGTGTGGTGATGATGTTATAGTACTGCAGCTGTTTGTTTCTTGTTGACAGTTTTGGTTCAGAGTCCATATATGCTCTACTCATTTGGTGTTTGAACATGTCTTTTGCTGTCAGTTCTTATGCTTGTGACAAGTTTGTTCAACCTCTGTATGTTCATTGATGAATACATGTCTGCTTTGTGAGATTAAATTTTGTGGTGCTTGATATTTCATGTTTGAGTCTAGAACAACTTCATGTGTGTGTAAACTATTTTGAACTTTTTCATTGAAACTCACATGTCCAGATTTCAACTTATAGGCCACTTTGTGTTTTAGTTTGAGTTTGTCTTCTCAATGTCTAGGAGTTTCATGTATGGTGTATTTGAGGTGTGTGTGAGCTTTCAAACTATTTCAAATCTGACTGAATGGAATGTTAACTTTGAAAATGCATTTTTAACACATAACTTGCATTTGCCTTTGAGTTTTAAGTTGTGATTCACTTTTAAAGAAGTTTAGCAGTACCACTGTTTTCATTATGCTTTTTTATGTGAGAATTAATTCTGTTTTGCCAAAACTGATGGAGCTTGGATAAAGTTTGTTTTGAAAATGCATCTAGATAGATTGCCTTGTTTTTCTACATCTTGGTATGTCAAGTTTTAAACCTCTGTTTTGGACTGCCTGTTAGCACCTTGGTAGGATCATTGTTAGAATCTCTGGCTGCTAAACTTCTGTTGGTAACTCATTTTATTTGTCTTTTCAACCTTAAATGGCCTTACACTCAAGATGTGTATAAACTCATAGCATGAATTGGGATTTATAAGCATATACCCCTACGGGTATATAGTGTAAGCAGTTTCAATAAGTATATACCCCCACCGGTATATAGTGTAAGCAGTTTCAATAAGCATATACCCCCACGGGTATATAGTGTAAGCAGTTTCAATAAGCATATACCCCCACGAGTATATAGTGTAAGCAGTTTCAATAAGCATATACCCCCACGGGTATATAGTGAAAGTATCTTGCTTGCCAAACTTGTATGAGTTGTCTTCATCAAAACATAGATGGCTTTGAATCTTGATTCCGCATGTTTTAGTTTTGTGTTGGTGTGTTTGCACTGTTGGCTGCCATAGAGGATGTATGTTTGCATTATATTTTGATTGTTGATATTGTTTTTTCTCCAAAACCAGGCTCCTTTAGACTGCTATTTTGTTGTGTTGATCATGAGGATTTTGTGCTAGTTTAACATGATTTTGTTCAGATTTGTGTTTTGGTTTTGTCAAAAATCATTTCTTCATTTGTTTGAGTTGGATAGTTCACCAAGCTGTCAGCTTATTTTCTTAGCTTTGTTTGTGAGTTTGAAAAATATCATTGAGAATATTACTTAGATTGAACATTGTCATAATGGTATTGGTTGATTTGAATTGATGGGAATTGGTCACTCTTACTGCTGCGAGTTGAAATTGATGTACGATGTTGTGTATGTGAACCATGAATGGGATTTGGTGTTGGGTATTGGTCTTCATTTGTTATTGCAAATCACAACTGCTTCTACTACTTGATGTGGGCAATACCATGTTTCTGAAATTCATTATATCATGCTGTGAAACTTCAGCACATCAACCTGCTGGTCTTTGTTATGTTTGCCATGTCAAGTTCTCTACCTGTTGCTTTTAGGATTTGTTTTTCAAGCTGTTTATTTGTGAAAATCCAAACCTTGGTCATTTGTTAGCTGCTGTTATGATGACAGTGTTTTGGTTATTGATCTCATTTATGAATGCCTATTTTGAATCATTGTTGGACATACACCACAAAGATCATGTTTCTGTCTCTGTTTACATCATGAACTCTTCACTTGAGTGCATCTGTTTGGCTTGGCCTGATACTGTAGTGTTGCATTTGTTTTAATCCTGATTGATACCATTGTTGCTTAGATTCTGTTAACATTGGATTGGTGATTTGAAATCCTGTACTTGTGTTGGGCAGCTTATGAATTGGACACTTTCATAATTTGAGATCTCACTGCTGATTTGTTTAGAGTTAGAGCTTGCTTCAATTAGGGTCCACTCTTGTTAAGGATCTAGCTGTTTTGTTACAATATATGAATTGATGTTTGCATTATGATGTTGAAGTTTGTTTCTATTCCTGTTTAGAAACAAAACTGTGTTGATTCTGTTTTTGTTGTGAAAATTGCTTTTCATCATGATAAACCTTTTGGCTGTTTAGACTAGTTTTGAATTGGTTGATCACTTTGTCGATTCATGACAGAAACTGAATCCTTCTTAATTTGCAGTCTAGCACATATGAATTTATCCACCATGTTTGTTTTGAGAAACCATTCTCGAGTATGCCTTTGGTTTTGCTTATAGGACATTTGAGTTGAAAGCATGTGCCACTATGACTTTTCCATTCTGTTTTGAACTCCCTGATGACAGTTGGTCATGAACTTTTAGGAGTAGATTTAGTTGGTATCTAGGATCTCTTGGTTACACTTGTTTGAGTTTATACAGGTCTCTTTGTTGACAGCTTTGGTTTTGCTAATGATTTTATTTTGGTGTTGGATTTTCAAAACTCATTTCATCATTTTGCAACTCATGTGCCATTTTCTCATTCCATGTGTTTTTTATCAAACTTTCTGTTGAAATTAATTCTACCTCATATTTGCAACTTGCTCAAACCCTCACTTGCTCCTATTTGCCTATGTTTTGAGCCATCACTTTGAAAACGCATTTCAAAACTCATAATTGCATGTTCATTCGAATTTCCATATGTGTGCATTATTTGAAAAAATGGTTGGTACCACTGTGTTCCTTGTGTTTTTTCATGTGAGATAGACTAAAGTTTCATTAGATTTGGTGGAGTTTGGATGAAGTTTGAATTGAAAACGCATGTGTTTGGTTTCCTTTACTTTTGCCTAGAAAGTGCTTCGTTTCAAGTACTTATATTTTTTTGGGTGGTTTGATACACGGATGTATAGCCACCCTAGTGGTTAATTGCCTTGCCATTTCACTGCCTTGTCACCTGTTCGATCCCCAACGGGGACGTTTTTAGTTATTTTCATGTTTCTTTTCCTTGTTTTATATTCATTCTCCCTTTTCCTTTTTTTTTATCACATGTGCGTGCTGGCTAGAGTGGTCATGTCTTAGGCCTGCAGCTTTGGTGTCAAGGGTTCAAACCCTTGTTGTAGCATTTCTTTGTTTTCTTTTTTTAGCATTTGTTTTCTTTTTATTCTATTTTATTTCTTCTCTTCTTATTTTTGTTTTATTCATTTTAAAATTAGTTTTAAATATTCTAAAGAATCCCAAAAAAAATCATTTGTCTATTTATTTTAAGTTTGTTATTTTATTTTCCATCTTTTATTTTATTTTATTTTATTTTCATTTTTTATTATTATTATCTTTTTATTTTTGAATCTGAATTAATTTTCTTTCCTTCCGTTTCATCTGTGATTGCGTTATGTGATGTTTACTTGGCCTCGCGCCATGATCCACCTAGGATTCCTAGTCCCTCCGTTTAGGATGGGAGTAGGAGAGACATTAGGTGTTCAATCCATCGCATGATAACATTAGGTTAATTCTCCCTTTTCATCCCAACCTTAGGGCATTGTACATGATAACTATAGGGTCCAGTTTCCCCTTAGATCGAGTCTTTCTCTTCTCACCTCAAAACCATCATAAAACACCTAATAAAGGTTAGTGAATGTCGTACGTTACGAGCCTTAAGCTATTTGGGAAATGGTTGTTGGAAGGTTTCCTTTCAATGGATTGATTGTTTAGTATAGCACCCTTTGGGTGATATGCGACGCATTCACTCCTAAGTTATAGTCTCTAGTGCGACATGAATTGCAAACCAATTCAAAAAACACTTCTTTCTCTAAAAAACACAAAAACAAATCATTCAAACCATTTTTTCCCTTTGGGGCCTTTAATCAGAAAAATATTTTCAGAAAAAGAGTGTTGTTAACTCTTAGTTCTATCGTAAATGGTAACGCCTAAGTCTCCCAAGCTCGAGCTGCATACACCAACTGCTAGAACTACTTGTTAACCCTACTCGGGCCTAAAAAACAAGTTGAACAAATCTGTATTCCCCTTTAGCCCGAACTACATTTGCTCTGATCTTTCATACCAGATGAAAGTACGTAGGCACAAGACGCGATGTCTTGGCGAGCAACCTTCCCCCCTTTTTTCACCTGTGGTTAGCCGAACTACGTTGACTCTGACTTCTCATTTCAGATGAGATACGTAGGCACAAAGCGTCGTTGCTTTGCCGAGTCACTTTCTTTTTCCTTTATCCTCAAGCCTGTAGCTAGATAGTTTCAATCACCCTTTTAGATAGACAACAAGCATGGATCCCGTCAAGTACGACGGACGTGAGGGGTGCTAATACCTTCCCCTTGCGTAACCGACTCCCGAACCCGAGATTTGGTTGCGGTGACCGATCTTATCCCTCTTTTCGTCAGGTTTTCTCTGAGTGTTTCCTTTCCCTCTCTTGGGATAAATAACGCACGGTGGCGACTCTTCTGTCATTGCCGACCTTCGATTTTCGCAGTAGCGACATTGGGCTTAGTACAAGGACCCACAGGCTTCCTAGAAGCATCCCTAACCTCCTATTGGACTTAGTATAAGGACCCTTAGGCTTTCTAGAAGCACAGGATAGATCCTAGTCATCCCTACACCAATTCCCAAGAGATTCAAAACCTCTGAAATATTCAAACTCATCCTTTGAGTCTCCTCTGATCCTTAACAAGGCTTGACTTCCACCTTAAATCCTTAGTAAAGGTCAGGCTACAATAAGCAAATCCCCAAAAGATTCAAAGCCTTTATGGCAGTTCAATAAATCTAACTCTCCTCTAATTTCTAGTAGAAGTCAGTTTCTCTGTTAATTCCTTGGTAAAGTTGGATCCTACTCTTGGATTTAACTTTCCTCTGCAAGAGTCAGTCTCCACTTAAATTCCCTCAGCCTCCTCTTAGGATTCATATAAGGATTTTCCCCAATCAGCCTCAAGCTTGGGCTTTGTACAAGACAGATATAATACTCCCCTAGTTGAGTCAGTTTTCAATCCCTTTTTCAGCTTCAACCTTGGGCTTTGATCAAGGCACAAAATTCAACATCCCCACAGATGAGACTCTGAGTCCTCTTTGTAGGAGGATATTTCCTCTATACATCACATTTCAAAACAAACAAGTAAACCCTTTTTCAGATAATTGATGTAAGTGGCACACTTGTTGATTCAAAATTCAAGCTGGAGTCCCTCCTTTATCATGGACAAAGTTCTCTTTCATATGAGTGATGTAAGTGGCAAGCCTCTAGAACACATCTAAGCCAATGTCCCTCTCTTAGCATGAAAAGATTCATAAAGGAAAGAGTGGCATTGCTCTACACTGAGTTAAAGCTTCTTTCTTCATGACATTTCAACTCTCTTATAAAGGAAGATGTGGCATTGTTGGATTCCACACATCCCAGTTAAAGCAACTTCACTTATAATCAATCCCTCAATTATTGTGATGAATAGGAGAGGCATCTCCCTTTAGAGATGACAAATTCTCTCTTAAATACTCCTTTAACTTCAATCTTGGGCTTTAAAAAAGACACAAATACTCTTTTAGCTTCAGTCTTGGGCTTTGAATAAGACACAAACTTCTCTTTTAGCTTCAATCTTGGGCTTTGAACAAGACATAAACACTTTTAGCTTGAATCTTGGGGTTTTAACAAGACACAGAACATTTTTCCTCTAATAGAATAGGAGGAACTACGAACTCTCTGATTTCTCAGTTTCCTTTTGAGAATACGCAGACATAGATTGTGAAATCTTAGCGAGCGCACTAATAAAAACCTTAGGTCCAGATACCTTTCCAAAAACAATAGAAAATATTAAAACAACAAAAGTATTTCCTCAACCTCCCAAAGGAGAAACTTTCCCCACCTGACAGCAAATAGACTCAAGAAAGCAATTCAAACAGTAAAAACAAATGTAAATGAAGGTTCCTATAGATTACTATAGATACTTTGGGTGTTAATTTCTTCCCTTTGTATAACCAACCCCTGATTCCAGATATCTCCACATTTGTAGGGAAAATACTTGCACACAGGGTTAGCTTAAGATATCTTCCCCTTCCTTTTAAGCTTCATAGGATAAGTATAGAAATCATAAAGTAGCATCAGGAGCGGTAGTGGTCGCGCCACAAAAACCGATGGCCACAAGAACTACCTATAATCATGGTTATTTTAAATACCCACTGTTGTATGTCTTTTAATAAAATTTATAAAAAAAAATTGCAGCATTAGAACAAGAACAACAACAACAAGAACAACAACAACAATAATAAGAACAACAAAAAAAATAAGAACAACAACAACAACAATAAGAAGAAGAAGAAGAACAACAACAACAACAATAAAAACAACAACAAGAACAACAACAAGAACAACAGTAATAACAACAAGAACAAAAATAATAAAAAAAGAGCACCAACAACTAACATTGCTAACTCGAGTACATACTTACCTTGTCTCGGTCAAGTTGTAGAAGAGATGATGGAGTTCTGAAATTTGTTAATGAAAGAAATGATATTTTTGAGTTTTGTTTATGAAAGAAACGTTGTTTTCGAGTTTGATTTAGTGGATAAATAGAGTATCGTAAATGAAAGATGATGTTTGGAGGTAGAAGATGTAGTTCGTCTAAGTTTTAGGTTTCGCACGGATCACTAATAGTAGTGTCTTGACCGTTGATAATCAATAAATGGATGACCAAGATTTGTTTAAGGACACTGAATAAACTCAATAAGCGTGCCACCTATAATGTTAGTGTTGGGACTTGAAACAATAAGTTAAAAAACCAAAAATGTTGGTGTTGGGACTTGAACTCATGACCAGACGCTACCTATAATCATTGTTTTTTAAACACCCGTGGTGAAAGCTCTGTCAGCATCTTGAAAAAATAAGTAAAAGACGCTACCTATAATCACGATTTTTTAAATACCCGTGGTGAAATGTGTTGCACCCCAAAATTTGCCCAACTCTTCTTTACCTAGCTTATGTTTCATTTCATTCACATTACCATTATCATTTGCATTTCATTGACATGTGTGCAGGAGATCAAGAGGTATGATTACCAATCAAGAGCTATGAAAGACTTTGAGGCTAGCTAAGAAGCTTATTCAAGTGTTCAAGGGTTGATATCCTTGTCAGAGAAGTTAAAAGATCCCCAGAGAGAGTGGTTGAAACCAAGAGTGTGTGCCTCCTAACTTGAGAGTTGTGGGAGCTCCTCAGATGATTCTGAAGCCAGGAATGTGGACTTGAAGCCTTGAGATAGCTTATGAGATGTCTTGAAAGCCATCATGAGGCCTAGATAGGTCAGTGTGCAAGACTAAGAAGACTCAGCCATGATTGATGCAATTAGGGTTTGACTGGGTCAACCCTAGGTCAACTGCTGATTTGAGGAAGGTTGAGACCTAATCCAAGAGCCATGTGATCATGGATTGATACATTGAGAGGCTATAAGGATGATTCCAAGGTCAACTCATCATGGTTGAAGAGTTTGAGAAGTTTCAAGCTAGGGTTTCTAAGGCTTGACAGTGTAAAATCCCCTAGTTTGACCCCTATCTTCAAGGCAGTTTAGCTTAAGATGTGATTGTCATCTCATATTACCCCAAACATGAATGTTGTAGATATTGCTCTTAGCTTTAATTTTAGTACTAGAAGTCCTTGATAGGATTTGTAGAACTCAATTTATGACTTTGACAAGTTACAGGTCATCTGAGGTATGTGAATTTGGGGGCTTGAAAGTTACCCAACTTGCATCAAACCTTTGCCCTAGAAGGATGATTCCTATGAACTCTTGGTCAACATGAATGTTGTTACTTATCCTCTTAGCTTTCTATAGAGTACTAGAAGTCCTTGATAGGATTTGTAGAACCCAAGTTATGGCTTTGACAAGTCAAGGGTATTTTGGTCATTTGGAGATTATAGGTCATTTCAACCATAAGGCCATAACTCCTATTTCCAAGCTTCAAATGGGAAAATGTTCAACATCAAACTTGTTCAAAATGATGTTTTAAGGCTAGTAAAGAAGTCATGAGATGTTGTAAGTGCTTGTATCTCAAAGTTGCAAAAATGACCTAAAATAAGGGTATAAGTTAAATAAACCAAAGTTGGAAATTGATATTTTTGATCTACACATCCAAACCAAGGCATGTAATATATCATTTTGACTCTAAAAAACATTTTAAGAACATTGGTTTATCCACAATTTTGATTTTAGGTCTAATTTGTGGACTTGCTTTGAAAAGTAGTTACTTACATCTTAAGTAACATTTGCAAAACACATGAGAGATCAATACACAAGCTTCCAAGGCCTTGCAACACATCTAATATCTCATTTGGAGAGATTTTGGAATCATAACAAGCTTCTGCAACAAGTGAAACCAGAATTGGGGTAAGTATGTCATGAGATGGTATTTTGGATGACATGAGAAATTCAACATCTCCTTGGATGATTCCAGAAGGTTCTAGAGAGGTCCAACATCATCTATATATTGATTAGAAGGGGTTCAAGTGCAAGGTTGGTGAGAATTGAGGGAGAGAAGAGAGTTTGCAACTTCACATTGTTCATTGCAAATTGAAATCAGTTTCTGCATTCTACGCCATTTTTGATCTTTCTTGTGATCTCAACAACTTCTATGGAGGATACTGAATGATTCCAGATCAATTCCATAGCCAAAGCCTTGAAGGATCGTGTTCTTGCATTCGAGTTTCAGCACCTGCAAGTCACCATCGGATTTGGAGTTCCAAGCATTTGCAATCGATTCTCTTGCATACAGAAGCAAGAACTTGGTACATTGAATGATTCCAGAGCAGTAGAAGGGTTGAATTGAAGAATTGCTACATCTGTTACTCAAGAATTCACAGGTTTGAAACTTTCATCCCTCACCTTAATTTAAGAAGAATTAAGTTAATTTGTTAGGTTAGATTGGTAGTATGTGGTTAGGAGATCGTTTCTGGAAACTTAGAGAGGATTTCGTGATGATCAATGAGATGACACAATTTCTGTTTGGATCAAGAACATGCTGGATATTGAGAGATAATGTGAGTATTATAGCAAGAACTGATCAGGGTAATGTGGTGAATATTTTAGACCAAACAATTTGAAGAATGGTGATGATTGTGGTCTGAGCATAATTTTGATTCTTGATCGTGTTTTAGGTTAGAGGTTGATTCAATGAATTCTGAGGCTAGGGTTAGATTCAGCGTTCAATTTGGAGTGATTTAGTGCTTTAGATCATGAATTTTGATGGGGATTTGGTGAGATGCGAATGTGATGAAGATAAGCATGAGAGCTTTGTTTCAATGGAGGTTCTTCCCTCCAGAATTGTTCAAAGGAAGGTGATGATGTTAACACCATTGGATCAACATGTAGACTTTGACTAAACCATGTATCCCACGGCCAGGATTAATTTGAATTCGTGAGAGAGTCTGAGTAAGTGAAACGATGCGTTTCACTTACTAGGTCGTTTTGGGCTTAAGTTCAAATTGCTATCCACCCCCCCCCCCCAGCGAGCCCAATCCATGATATGAACTGATTGTCATTGCTATCTGCACCACGCGTTTGGTTATTTTATTATCATTTTCTTTTATTTTTTCATTTTATTCATGGTTATTGATTAATTCATAATAAATTAAAAAATGATCCAATTAATCCCATTCTTTTTGCATTATATTCATGATTGAATCTAGTATTTTTTAGAGAAAAAATATTTTTATTTCATGCATTTTCTGATTTTATGGGAATTTTCACATTTTAATTGATATTAAAATAGTTATGCTTGATGCTTGATTTTGTGCAATTTTGTGTGATCATGTGATGATGATTTTGATCCTGATTTTTTGTGAGTAGTTAGCATAGATGTGCGTGCTCCCCATAGAAGTTTCTCACATTTTTGTGATGAACATAGGTGGTAGCTTAGGTTGAAACCTTTAGAAGCTCCATTTTTAGGGTTTATGATTGATACCTTTGGATTTAGGGCTTAATTTTAGGACTTAATAGATGATTTAGTCCCTGGTTTTTGTATGAGGCATTCTTAATTGAATTAGGATCCCTTAGGAATTCTTGTAGAAATTTATAAGATAGTTTACTATTTTTGATTGATTTTTAGTTTAGGTGCTAGTTTTAGATGATTCTAAGGCACTAACTCAACTAGATTAACATCTTTAGTTCCCTTAGATTAGGGTTGTGCTTTGCTTGTTCTTGGATGATGATGAAGGCAAGTTGAAGATGCATTGGATTGCTTGAAGGGGCTTGGATTTGAAGATCTTCCCTTCTTGTGGTGTAGTTTTGATTAGGTTAAGATTAGGGTCTTGTAGGCAGAGCTTCTAGATAGTTCTCTTCCTTCATAAACATGGAATATGTTGATCAATTCCATTCTTCCCTATGATGTAAGGTCCCTTGTAAAGGCCTCATCCCTCCTTTGGTAGGATGTGTGGTTCTTTGCAAATTGGTAGAACCTTTGAGGGTCCCTTTCTCTAATGACAGGATGCTTAGTGGTGACCTTTGGTCTTCACTCTGCTACCAACCATCCAAACTTTGCTCTTGATAGATGCACCTTTCTCCCTTGATTAGAGGATGGAGTTCCTTGCTTGAAGAAGATTGAAGGATGAAGTTGACACTTCCATGTGATTGAAGATTACTCTGAGAAGCTGAAGCTTGTAGATGAAGAGGAAAGCTAGCTGATACTGGTGAAGCAAAGAGAGCTGAAGCTTGAAGACCAAGTTGATACTTATGATGGTGGAAATTACTGTAAAGCTGAGGCTTGAGGAATAAAGGATAAGTTGACACTTACATTGATGCATTGAGAGCCTGAAGGAATCAAGTTGATACTTGCAGTTAGAAGTGAAGCCTGAAGGTGGAAATTACTGTAAAGGTGAGGCTTGAGGAAGAAAGAATAAGTTGAAGCTTATGTTGATGGATTGAAATCTTGGGGAAGAAAGTTGATACTTGTCATGGAGGATGATAAGCCCTGAAGAGCTGATGAGGACTGATGACTGAGTTGCTGTCAGAGGAGCTGAAGCTTGAAATAGAGAGAGGGAGTTGTTGATCTGCTTTCTTTCTTGTCTGTTTTCTTTTCTGTATTGATGTGGCTTGTTTGATTTGCTTGATGCATTAGAATAAGTCCATATCTAGACTGACTTTAAGCTAGGAGCATGATTGCACTAGAGGTTGAGTTGCTCCATCTGCTTGTATTTTTACTGTATAGCTTTGCTTGCGGGTATTCGGTAGAGCCCTGCTCCCTTGCCTATGTGATTTGTTTTTGCTTGATAGCATGTCTTTCTTCTGTATGATTGCAGTTACTTATATTTTGCTTGATAGCATGTCATTTCCTGTATGATTGCAGTTATTCATATCTGGCTTGAGGTTGAGATGAGCTTGTGGAGGCTGATGCCCCACACACATTTCCTTCCTCACTTGCATTGCATGCATTTTATAGTTGTTTACTGTTTACTGTTTAAGCTGATGTTTTATCTGTTTCTGTTTATCATTGACATGATCCCTTAGGAATCTCACTCCCTTTGATAAGGAAGTGATGATAGAACTTTAGGTTGAAACCTATACATGATAATTTCTAGGAGTTCCCTGCTTCAAACCTCAACCATAGGATGAATCCTTGGCATGACAACATTAGGACTTGATAGTCTCCCCGTAGTTGAGCCTGTTCTCTCTTCTCATCTCAAAACAGCTTAAAATACAGTAATCATGAATGATTTCTTTCGTACGTTACGAGCCTTAAGCTATCTGAGAAAGGATTGTTGGAGAGCTTCTTTTCAACAGTCCGGATGCTTAGTATGGCACCCTTTGGGTGACATGCAATGCATTCACTCTCAGGTCATAGTCTTTAGTGCGATTGAAATTGCAAACACAATAAAAAACACTTCTTCCGTAAAAGACAGAAAAAAAACGTCAAACCTTTTTGCCCCGTGGTCCCATAATTCAAAGGAAGCTTTTCTGAAGAAAAGATTGTCGTTAAACTTCAGTTCTACCGCAAACAGGCTTTGTCCCTAGCTGCTGGAATTGCTGTTTAACCCTACTCGATGAAACAGATGAATCTGAATTCCCGTAATTCGTATTATCCCGAACTACGTAAGCTCTGATCTCTCATGCCTGTTGAGAGTACGTAGGCACAATACTGACGTATTGGCGAGCCACCTTCCCCCATAACCCGTAGTAGGTCGAACTACGTTGACTCTGATTTCTCATTCTCTGATGAGAATACGTAGGCATAAAGTGCGACGCTTTGCCGAGTCCTTTTCTTTTCTTTTCAGACCAGCCTTGATAGGTAGATAGATAAAACCAACCCGTCCAGTAAACACAACAAGCGTGGATCCCGTCGAGTACGACGGACGTGAGGGGTGCTAATACCTTCCCCTTGCGTAACCGACTCCCGAACCCAGACAACGGTTGCGATGACCTTGTCTTATACCTTTTTCGTTAGGTTTTTCCGATCGTTTCATTTCCCGTTCTGAGGGATAAATAACGAAAGGTGGTGACTCTTCTGTTTTGCCGGCACCTTATTCTGGCGGAAGCGACAGCTGGCGACTCTGCTGGGGACTTGATGGTTTCCTGGGATCCAGCGTCCCGTATGCGAGTCAGTTCGGGGATCCAACGTCCCCTGCGAGAGTCAATCCTAGCGCTTGTATGATTACTTGTTGGGTTGTATTTATTTATCGCATTTTATTTCCCGCACTTTATTTTCAGTATGATATGATTATCTGTGCTGTTGTGGGAGGGGCATTCTGATGAGTGAGAAGCCAGACCCAGGGTTGAGTGAACATAGCATTAGTTGTGGAAATTAGTGGGCGCGTGCTTGCTTTGCAGGCACTAGTGTCTCATGAAATCCACGCTCAGACGAGGTTCTCCCGGTTGACTTCTTTTTCAACCCTTTGGGTTGAGGGGGTTGTTGGTTTGGAGGATTGTCGACTCTGCGGACCGATCAGTTGGGATTCAGCCGAGTGAGGCCGCTTCATGAGCTGGTGATGCCACACCTTCTGGGTATCGTATCACCACTCTTGAATGTCTGTGACGCTGATGACCGCATTGGATGCCGAACCTGTGTCAGTTTAGGTCCATACCTGTGAGCAGGGTTGGGTTTGTTGCAGGAAACCTTGACCTTCAGACTACCTGGTTTTCTGGATAGTGAATCAGTGTTGTTGGTGTCAGAGGTTCTCATCATCAGATGTGTATGTTGTTCTTGACAGAGCAGGTTTATGGTTGGGATCAGAGGATCTCATCAGCAGACATGTTTTTTCTTGACAGAGTAGAGTTTTGGTCCTGTATCAGAGGTCCTTATTATCAGATGTGTGTTTGTTCTTGACAGAGCAGATTTGTGGTCCGATACCGGGGTTTCTTATTATCAGATATAGTGGTTGTTCTTGACAGAGCAGCATCATGGTTTTGTTGATACAGAATCTCCACAGCACAGTTGCCTTGATCTCCTGCTGCATGATTGCATTTTTACATCGCTTTGCATATTCATTTGCATATCATTAACGTGTGTCTGTGTTGCAGGTACCCTTTCCCTCGATCCAGGATTTCTGGCCTTCTGTTCTATTATTATGGGTTCTCTGAGGAAGACCGTGGCTTACAAGCTCCCTGCCCCTGATGTTGTTCAGCTGACTGGTTTGATTGCTTTAGTAGATGATTCTGTGAGAGATGAGTTCAGAAAATCTTACGGCAATTTGCTCAGTTTGGTTCGTAAACCTTCCGCGTTTGAGTTGAATGGGTTGCACGCCTTGCTGCAGTTCTACGATCCTCCGTTGAGATGCTTTACTTTCCAGGACTTCGTTCTCGCACCCACACTAGAGGAGTATGTTGATTTGTCAGGTGTGCCTATCAAGAGTTAGATGCCCTTTGTTCATATGGATGCTGAGCCTAATCTGGCTAGTCTAGCTCCTTCACTTCACCTGGATGCCTCTGAGTTGGTATTGTCTAGTTGGAACAAGGTTCCCGGTTTCTCCTTGCAGTTCTTGGTGGGAAAAGCTCAGCAGTGCGCCAAAGATGGTTGTTGGGTCGTGTTCAACGCCATTCTCGCTCTGTGCATATATGGCATCATTCTGTTCCCCAATATGCCCGACTTTGTGGACTTCGACGCCTTCCACATCTTTGCTTCAGGGAATACAGTCCCTACCTTAATAGGAGATGTCTACCACTCCATCCACTACAAAAACGAGAACCGAAGGGGTAAGAATGTCTCGTGTTGTGTGCCCTTGCTTTATAAATGGCTTGATAGTCATCTACCCAAGAGGGGTCCCTTTGTTTCGTCTGCAGCCACAGCTGGGTGGTCTGAGCGTTTGATGGGTCTATCAGCGAAGGATATTGACTGGTTTGACAGAGATAGGTTGGGTACTGAGATCATCTTCAGCTGCAGCGGGTTTCCGAACGTGCCTTTGATAGGCAGGAAGGGATGTATAAACTATAATCCGTCTTTGCTGGTCCGACAGTTTGCTTATGCTTTGAGAGCTCCGCCGAAGGATGAAGAGGTGCAGGAATCTCTGTACCTCACTGGTCTTCTAGAGGGGGATATGTTATCTAAGCTTCAGCGCGCTTCGAATGGTATCAGTAAGCGGGGAAAACCATTGCTGGGGAAAAGTAATAGTCAAGCCTACATTTCGTATGTGACTTGGATCAGAGCAAGAGCAGATGCTATAGGGATGTCATTTCCTCCTGCCAAGCCAAAAAGCCCTCTAGTGATTGAAGAGCCCACCACTGTGGCTATTCAGCAGCATAATCAGGTGCTAGTTGAGCGAGATGAGCTGAAAAAGGCAAATGAAGAACTGGAGAAAGAATTGGCTCAACTCAGAAGCGAGAGAAACGAAGCCATTCATTCCTTCAAGAGGCAGACCGAGCTGGTGAACCAGTTGGGGACAGATTTGACTAAGCAGATAGCTGAGCGTGAGCGCATGGGTCGAGACTTCAAAGCTGTCAATGATGTACTGGCCACGAAGAAGCTACACTTGGATGAAGCGTATCGGAGGATATCCAAGTTTAACCAGCACTGGAAGGCCTCCCTAGCCAACAGGAAAGAGCGGGAGGATAAGTTGATGCAACAGATCTCCAAGCTGAAGGCCCAGGTGAAGGCTAGTGAAAAGAGGTTTGATAAAGAAACCGCTCGCCGATATGCCGCCGAAGGCCAGCTTAACAAAGCTCTCGCTAACCTGAAGGGGCGCAAACTGATGTTTGAATCCAAGAAGCGGAAGCTAGAAGATTGTTTCGGCGAAGGAGCATGGGAAGATTCGGTCGAAGGTCTTCAGTACACCATTATGCAGAGAGAGTTACTCGTCGAAGGGTTACTCACTCGGCCTGATCATCCAGAAACGAGGAATTTGTTAGAAGAGTTTCGCGCCCGTGGCCGTGCTTGACTATTTGTATTCCTTTTGTTTTGATCATTGTTGGATGCTGACCATCACCAGGCTTGTTGGATGAGGTCATGCTATTGATTCATCTTGTACTCACTGACGTCGTGTACTACCTTGATGGGCTTTCTTTATATATGAGATGTTATTTCCATGACTGGACTCGGACTTCTTATTATCAGCACTAGCACTCAGGCACTAGGATCGGGGGATACCTCCCTAACACACAGACACACGTTTGCATTTGCATGAAGCATTTGCATGACGAGCACTTTGTCGTTTTTCCTAACCCTTTTGTGTTCACAGGTTGTTTCAGGTTGTTCTAGGATTGATCAGAGACCTATCCACCGCTATCCAACCAGAGCAAATCAAACCAGAATCATGGAGCAAGTGCAAACTGATGTTCAGGAACTCCGCGAAAGAATGGATCGCTTCATGGAGCTCATGCAAGCGGTCGCCAATGGCCAGGATCAGCTCAGAACCTTGGTTCAGCCTCTGATTTCAAGGGTCGATAGCAATGGCGTACTCCATGGTGGGACCGTGCCTACCCCTCCACCAGTTGAAACTCCTCAGAATGGCGTCCATGTGACCGGGGGGAGTGGCAGTGCCAACGGCAATGTGATAGCTAACATGGGGCTCAACGGCAATACGACGGGCGTCGGTAATGGGAATTTGGAAACTAACGTCAATGTTGGGCTGGGCAACGGCACTGCAGGTGTTGGAAATCTGTTTGGGCCTCAGCCGTGGTTAGAAGATCGTCAAGACGATGTGTTCTCTCAGAGAGGTGCTGAAGGTGAGCTGACTGCTGAAGCACATCTAAGGTTCAAGGCACTCGAGGATAAGATGAGAA
Organism: Lathyrus sativus; assembly: GCA_963859935.3. Classification (NCBI taxonomy): domain Eukaryota; kingdom Viridiplantae; phylum Streptophyta; class Magnoliopsida; order Fabales; family Fabaceae; genus Lathyrus; species Lathyrus sativus. The sequence goes on along the minus strand of OZ012739.1, from coordinate 444,483,347 downwards.
ATATCGAGAACCAGAACACCCTGGGCGTTGATATGTCCAAGTTGGGACTGATTGTTGATTTCAAGGTGCCTCCCAAGTTCAAGGTACCTGACTTTGAGAAGTACAAGGGCACCACTTGCCCTCGCGTCCACCTAAGATCATATTACCGGAAAATGTCAGCTCATTCTGAGGACGAGAAGCTGCTGATGCACTTCTTTCAGGACAGTCTGTCCGGACCCTCCCTCGAATGGTACATGAGTCTGGAACCTACCAGCGTGCGCACGTGGAAGGAACTTGCTGAAGCATTCGTGCACCACTACCAATATAACAGTGACTTGGCCCCGAACCGAGTCCAACTGCAGAATCTGTCGCAAAGGAACAATGAAGCGTTTAAGGAATACGCCCAGCGATGGCGTGAGTTAGCAGTCATGGTTCAGCCACCGATGGTTGAACGTGAGCTTGTGCAAATCTTTGTGGCCACCCTCCCAGGGGTTTATTATGAGAAATTGGTCAGCGGTATGTCTGGAACCTTCTCAGATCTCATTATCACGGGTGAACACATTGAAAATGGGATCAAACTGGGGAAAATTCAAGGTGATTCCTCCTCAGCTGGAGGAGGCGGAAAGAAACCTTACGGTGGCAAAAGGCGGGAAGGAGAAACGAGCGCTGTGACCAACGCTCGAAGGAAGGGTAAAGGCCCTCACCAACAGGTGGCCAGCATAACTATCTCGGTAGTCCAACAGCCACAGCAGCAGCAGCAGCAACCGAATCAACAAGGGTACAGAAAGTATCAGAACAGGGCACCTCTGTCGAGCCATCACCTCGAGACACCGCCCATGTCGTATGCGCAGCTGTTACAGACTCTGCTCCAGTTACAGCTGATCCAGAAGAGAACCTTGGCTCCCTTGACAGGGGTACCTCCGCCAGGTTATGACGCGAATGCAACTTGTGAATTTCACTCAGGGGCACCAGGCCACACAGTAGAGAATTGCAAAGCCTTCAAGCACAAGGTGCAGGATATGGTGGACGCTAAGATCGTCAACTTCTCAGATAATGTGCCAAACGTCATGAAGAACCCTATGCCGAATCATACGGGAGGTGGAGTAAATGCCATTATTGAAGACGGGAGTTCGGATTTGTTGACTGACGTCAGAGATCTGAAGACACCGCTTAGCTTCGTTAAAGCTAAGCTAATGAAAAGAGGTTTCTTTCCAGGTTGCGGAGAGCTGTGTATGGGCTGTGCGACAAGTCCTGATGGATGTGAACAGTTGATAGAGGGGATTCAAAGTCTGATGACTGAGGGAATCCTGCAGTTTAGCCGGAGGGCCGAAAGCGGATCGGGAGAGGTAATGCTGAAGCAAGATGATGAGGTTGCCACCATCACCATCCCTCGTCGGACGATAACTATTTCTGCACCCAGACCGCCCACGATTACCATCACCAAAGCTGGGCCGATACCTTTCGAAAGCACCAAAGTTGTCCCGTGGCACTATGGGGCAGAGGTCTACTGCAACGGACAGAAGTTGGAACTAGAACCGTTTGGGTCGTCTGTGGAGAACCTAGCGGGCGTTAGCGGAATTACTCTCAGCGGGAGAGTGTTTGCACCACCTGAGGTCGTGGCGGACAAAGCGGACAGGGCTGATGCAACTGATAAAGGTAAAAGTAAAGTCGTTGAAGAAACCCCTTGCGGGGTAGAAAAAGACTTACTCGTTAAAGACGCCGAGGAATTTATGAGGTTGATTAAAAAGAGTGACTAGAAGATCGTGGATCATCTCCATCAGACACCCTCGAAAATTTCCATCCTGAATCTGTTGCTGTGTTCTGAGGCACACCGCAACGCGCTGCTGAAGGTGTTGAACGCCGCATATGTACCGCAGGAAATATCGGTAAACCAGTTAGAGGAGGTCGTAGCCCACGTGAATGCTGGAAATGGGTTAGGGTTCATGGACCTAGAGCTGACGCCGAAAGGGAGGAACCACAATAGCGCCCTGCACATCTCGATAGAGTGTAAGGGAACGATTATGTCTCACGTGTTGGTCGACACAGGGTCATCGCTCAATGTTCTTCCGAAGAAGGCCTTGATGAAGTTGGATACTCGTGGAGTGAGTTGCACACCCAGTGATCTGGTTGTGAAAGCGTTCGATGGAACCAAACGCCATGTTTTCGGGGAGGTGACGTTGCCGATCCAAGTTGGGCCGGAAACGTTCGACGTGATCTTTTACATTATGGACATCATGCCTGCCTACAACTGTCTCTTGGGTCGGCCATGGATCCATTCCGCGGGTGTCGTGACCTCCACGTTGCACCAGAAGCTCAAGTATGCTGTCGGAGGTAGCATCGTGACCGTATGCGGCAAGGAAGACATAATGGTGAGCCATTTGTCGTCCTTCAAGTATGTTGAGATGGATGGGGAAATCCACGAAACTCTATGCCAAGCGTTCGAAGCTGTTAAAGTCAAGAACGTAGCTCCTGTAGTCACTGAAAAGCCAGAGATGACTCTCTCCTCCTTCAAGGAAGCTCGGGTCGTTGTTCAGGCCGGATCTACCCCAGGCTGGGGGCGAATTTTGGAGATACCTAACAAGCAAGACAAGTTCGGGTTGGGATATTCTCCTGGAGCTGAAGCCTCCTCTTCTAGCAATGCGTCGCGAGGTAAAGGGCCGATCCAGTTTACCAGTGGCGGGGTGATATTTGAAAGCGTCAACACAGTGTCTGAAGACAGCGGAGATAACGACTGTGACTTAGACTCTTGGATCCAGCCAAGCAAGCCAGGCGAGAGCCTCAGCAACTGGTCCGTCAAGGATATCATCCAGATGACAAGCGAAGAGTAATGATTTACTTTTTTCCAATCATTGTACAACCCTATGTCCTACCCAGGGCATGGTGGTTTTATTATCAGGGCCTTGTTTGATTATGTACCTCCATTTTATCAATAAATCAAAAGGCGTTTTTCTTCGTATTCAAATATTGTGATCTCTGTTATTCCTGTTTTATATTTGTTTTTAAAAACAATAAAATGGCAATGGGGTTTGTGTTAACCTGCATATCCTTGTTTTAAGCTTAACCCTTGTTATTGCAGGATCCACATGACAGATGACATCGACTCTGGACCTTCTATGACTCACTTCGACTTCGATTTCCCGATCTATCAAGCCAAAGAAGAGATTGATGAAGACGAAGACCTTCCCGAAGAGTTGGCCCGCTTGTTGAAACAAGAAGAGAAAGTTATTCTGCCTCACGAAGAGGAAATCGAGATTGTGAATCTGGGTTCTGAAGAACTTGTCAGGAACGTCAGGATAGGGGCTGCATTGCAGAGTGATGTCAAGCGAACATTGGTCGAGATGCTAAGAGAGTATAGTGACGTTTTTGCTTGGTCATACGAGGATATGCCCGGACTTGACACCGACATCGTGGTCCACCACTTGCCGCTGCGAGAAGATTGTCCTCCCGTTAAGCAAAAGCTTAGGAGGACGCGACCAGATATGGCCGTTAAGATCAAAGAAGAAGTGCAAAAGCAGCTTGATGCTGGCTTCTTAGCGGTCACTACTTACCCTCCGTGGGTCGCCAACATAGTACATGTACTGAAGAAAGACGGTAAGGTACGAATGTGCGTCGATTATCGGGATTTGAATAGGGCGAGCCCTAAAGATGATTTCCCGCTGCCTCATATTGATGTGTTGGTCGACAATACAGCTCAGTTCTCCGTGTTTTCGTTCATGGATGGCTTCTCCGGTTACAATCAGATTAAGATGGCGCCGGAGGACATGGAGAAAACTACGTTTATCACTCCTTGGGGAACGTTTTGCTACAAGGTAATGCCTTTCGGTCTGAAGAACGCAGGGGCCACTTACCAACGAGCAATGGTTACTTTGTTTCATGATATGATTCATCATGAGATTGAAGTCTATGTTGATGACATGATTGCGAAGTCCCAAACGGAGGAGGGACATTTGGTCAATTTGCTGAAGCTTTTTGAGAGGCTTAAGAAGTTCAGGTTGAGGCTGAATCCTAACAAGTGTACTTTCGGAGTACGGTCTGGAAAGCTACTGGGGTTTATCGTGAGTGAAAGAGGCATCGAGGTTGATCCTGCGAAGATAAAAGCAATAAAAGAAATGCCAGCGCCAAGAATAGAAAAAGAAGTTCGTGGTTTCCTGGGCAGAATAAACTACATTGCCAGGTTTATCTCTCAGCTCACGGCCACGTGTGAACCGATGTTCAAACTGCTAAAGAAAAATCAGGCGATTATCTGGAACGAGGATTGCCAGAAGGCATTTGATAAGATAAAACAGTATCTACAAGAACCTCCAATCTTGATACCCCCAGTGGCCGGACGACCCTTAATCATGTACTTGACAGTTCTTGAGAATAGTATGGGGTGTGTTCTCGGTCAGCACGACGAGACGGGCAGAAAGGAGCATGCCATTTACTACTTGAGTAAAAAGTTCACTGACTGTGAATCTCGTTACTCAATGTTGGAGAAAACGTGTTATGCACTAGCCTGGGCTGCCAAACGTTTACGATAGTACATGCTCAATCACACCACCATGCTAATTTCGAAGATGGATCCGATCAAGTACGTCTTTGAGAAGCAAGCGCTTTCGGGCAGGATTGCCAGATGGCAAATGGTGTTGGCGGAATACGACATTCAGTATGTTTCCCAGAAGGCCATCAAGGGAAGCGTATTGTCTGAATACCTGGCCGAACAACCGATCGAGGATTACCAGCCGATGAAATTTGAATTCCCTGATGAGGATATCATGTTTCTCAAAGCGAAAGATTGCGATGAACCGTTGCCCGACGAGGGTCCAGATAGGAAATCCCAGTGGAAATTGATATTCGATGGGGCGGTTAATTCTTATGGAAGTGGCGTTGGGGCAATCATCACGACCCCCCACGGATCCCACATCCCGTTCACTGCGAGACTGACGTTTCTGGTCACCAATAACGAGGCGGAGTACGAAGCATGCATCATGGGTCTGGAAGAGGTAATTGATTTGAGAATCAAGAACCTAGACGTATATGGTGACTCAGCGCTTGTGATTAACCAGATTAAAGGGGAGTGGGAGACTCGTCAATCGAATTTGGTGTCGTACATGAATTATTCCTGAAGGCTGCTTCCGTTCTTTGATCGAGTGGAGCTCCATCATGTGCCCAGGGCTGAAAATCAGATGGCTGATGCCTTAGCCACGTTGGCTTCGATGTATAAAGTCAATTTTTAGAATGAAGCTCCAAGAATTGTCCTTTCTCGCCTTGATAGACCTGCATTCGTCTTTGCGATCGAGGAAGCCTCCGATGGCAAGCCATGGTTACATGACATTCAAACCTTCCTTATGACTAAGGAGTATCCTGCGGGAGCGTCAACCCAGGATAAGAAGACTCTGAGGAGGCTGTCTGGAATTTTTTATCTCAATCCTGATGGAGTTTTGTATAAAATAAACCACGATCTCGTGCTGCTCAGATGTGTAGATGAGAAAGAAGCGAGTATGCTCATGGAGGAAGTCCATGAAGGCACATTTGGTACGCACGCCGGTGGGCATGCTATGACAAGAAAGATCCTGAGAGCAGGATACTACTGGTTGACGATGGAGACGGATTGCTTCAAATTCGCGAAGAGATGTCATAAATGCCAGATTTATGCTGATAAGATTCACGTGCCGCCGTGCCCGTTAAATGTCATGTCCTCCCCGTGGCCGTTCTCCATGTGGGGCATCGACATGATAGGCAAGATCGAGCCCACTGCGCCTAACGGTCATCACTTCATTCTGGTATCTATCGACTACTCCACCAAGTGGGTGGAGGCAGCCTCGTACGCTAATGTGACCAAGCAAGTGGTGGCTAAATTCACAAATAGGGACATCATCTGTCGTTACGGAATTCCCGAGCGGATCATCACTGATAATGTTTCGAATCTGAATAACAAGATGATGAAGGAGCTGTGCCAGAGTTTCAAGATTGAACACCACAACTCATCTCCTTACTGGCCGAGGATGAATGGCGCCGTTGAAGTGGCCAATAAGAACATTAAGAAGATTGTGCAGAAGATGGTTATGACCTACAAGGACTGGCACGAGATGTTTCCATTCGCACTGCACGGTTATCGTACGACGGTACGTACGTCAACCGGGGCAACTCCTTTCTCCCTAGTGTACGGTATGGAAGCTCTCCTACTGTTAGAAGTAGAGATCCCTTCTTTGCAAGTTTTGGTTGATGTGAAACTCGATGAGGCAGAATGGGTTAAGAACCGACTAAACCAGCTCAGCCTGATGGACGAGAAGAAGTTAGCATTGATTGCACATGGTCGTCTGTACCAAAGCCGAATGAAGAAAGCCTATGATAAGAAGGTGCGTCCTAGAAGCTTTCAGACGGGTGATCTCGTCCTGAAGAAGATTCTTCCTCCACACTCCGATCACCGGGGCAAGTGGACTCCCAATTACGAAGGTCCGTACGTCGTCAGAAAGGTCTTCTCGGGAGGAGCCTTGTTGTTATCTACGATGGATGGCGAAGCTTTTGCATCCCCGGTGAACACGGACGCAGTTAAAAAATACTTTGCTTAAAAAACGACCCGCTGGAAAGAAAAAGAATATCCAGGCAAAAATGGGGCATCCCGGCAAACCATAAAAAAGGAAAAAGGTTCGGGCAAAAATTAGGGATATAAATTAAAAACATGTACACCCGCAAAGTCGAAAACCTGGAAGGGCGACTTTGGCAAAAAAGGGTATCTCGGTGAATCGAAAACCCGGAAAGGCGATTCAGGCAAAAGTTAGGGATTTGAAAAAGAAAATGACTGCGTTCCGCGTTGGACTTTCATTGTTTAGTGGTTTGGAAGACCTGAGGGCCGTTTATCTGAATCAATCTCTTCTGAAGCTGAAGCGTCGGAGATGTGTCGAGGTCGAGTGGGTCATAGAGGGATCAACTCATGGTGTTCGTCTATGCCTCATTGCCGACATTTGTGTATATACTGATGTATATTTATGTTTTATATTTGCGCGGCTTCCTCATTCCAGGAGCTTGCATCTGTTGTAAAACATTTTTGCCCGTTCAGGGGTTCGTTATCAATAAAATGTATACTATTCAGCAATTCTGTTTGTCTGTTTAGCATTTATCTGTTTTGTTTGCGAAAAAAAGAACGCCAATGTTTTTGATAAAATGCGCATACATAAACTTACTGGCCTAGGCCACTGATTGTTAAAACAATGAATTACTCGAACATTGTCACAAGATGATAACCTTGGTAGGTCCCTTTGAGAAGGGTATCTTGTCTGTTTGCTTGTGTTGTTGCAGGTGTAGCATATACCAGGTAGTACGCCGTATGCGTCCCCAAGCAGGATGATTCCTTCTTCTCCAGCAAAGTTCAGCAGCCTCTCCCCGCAGAGTCTAAACGGGAGATCCCAGGACATTGTCTCCCCAGGCAGAGAGGATTCTCTCCCCAATCAGATGCATCCCGAAGGGTCATCACCTCCCTAGCTGAGTCACATACTGAAGTGTGCAGCAATTGATAGTTCCAGACTAAAGTTTTCAGTAGAGTTGAAATTCCCCGCAGAGTCGTACTCTCCCCAGTAAGCAGGACGATTCCTTCTTCCCCAGCCGAGTTTGCAGATCCCCAAGGGAGCCGAGTCCTTGGAAAGCAGTTCGGGCCATGATTGGTTTTCCCCAGTAGAGTGTTGAATAGCTGATGCTGTATTTCCCCGCCGGAGTCGCTACCTCCAGGAAAGGTTGACTGCGAATGCCATGCAGTTTGCTTCTGCGGTTGACATCGCTTTCCTCAGCAGGTCCAGGTTCTCGTAGAGCTTCGTTCTCCTGCAGCAGTCGACTGAGGTTCATTTCCCCAGGCGGAGTCCGATTGAGATTGGCGTGACTTTTTCTCCTTGGCAGGATGATTCCTTCCCCCACCAGAGTGGTTCTTTCTCCTTGACAGGAGGATTCTCCCTTCAGAATTTATTTTGTTGATGGGGTCATAGCATTTTGCATGATTGCATAGCATCTACCCTAGACGCGTAGCATTTCCACCGTGTGGAGCATTGCGCCAATGCCAAAGCATACGCATATGAAGCATGAGCTAGGTCGTTACCGTTCTTGTTTTGTAGGTGTTCTTCCGCATAATGGTTTACTCAAGATGATTCTTGAATTCTCCAGCAAAGTCGCTTGCTCAAGATGATTCTTAAAATCCCCAGTGAAGTCACCAGAGTTGGTTGCTCAAGTTGATGCTTAGAGCCCCCGGCCGAGTGAATGCTCGGGATGATTCCCGAAACCTCCAGCAGAGTTATTGGTTCAGGATGATTCTTGAAGTCCCCACAAAGTTATTTGTTCAAGATGATTCTTGGTTTCCTCAGCAGAGATGATTCACCCAGAATGATTTCTGGACCCCGAAGCAGAGTGACTTGATAGTTCTCCAGAATCCCCCAGCGGAGATGTGTCATCCCCAGCAGGTTCCTGAACAGCGAAGTTGAAACTTCCCTTAAAGACTTGATGATTGAAGTCCAACCGTATTGACGAAGCAGTTCTCTCAGCTGATGCAGAGTGCCTGATGGTAGAAGTTTGGATATCCTCAATTGGTTCATGATGGACTGAGAACTCTATTCCCGACTTACTGACGAAGTTCGGCTAACGCCCAAAGATTTCTTTGAATGCCCGATGGCGTGATTAACTCGATTGTTGATCTGATAAGTCCCGAGGAATCCTGATGCCTGACGGCATGATCGACCATGTATCACTGGTTTACCGCATGACCAATTCCCCAGCCAGTTGTCGTGCAGCTAATATTTCAGTTTTCGAATTTTTGTTCCCATCAGAGTACAGTGTACTTGTGTAGTTGGCAAATTTCCGGGTTTGTTGATATTCAACCGTCTCGTACCTTGATTGGTTGAGATTCGTTCGCTCCTCACCCAGTCAGGTCCAATCCGTTTGAATAGGGGCAGCTGTTGCACCCCAAAATTTGTCCAACTCTTCTTTACCTAGCTTATGTTTCATTTCATTCACATTAGCATTATCATTTGCATTTCATTGACATGTATGCAGGAGATCAAGAGGTATGATTACCAATCAAGAGCTATGCAAGACTTTGAGGCTAGCTAAGAAGCTTATTCAAGTGTTCAAGGGTTGATATCTTTGTCAGAGAAGTTAAAAGATCCCCAAAGAGAGTGGTTGAAACCAAGAGTGTGTGCCTCCTAACTTGAGAGTTATGGGAGCTCCTCAGATGATTCTGAAGCCAGGAATGTGGACTTGAATCCTTGAGAGAGCTTATGAGATGTCTTGAAAGCCATCATGACGCCTAGATAGGTCAGTGTGCAAGACTAAGAAGACTCAGCCATGATTGATGCAATTAGGGTTTGACTGGGTCAACCCTAGGTCAACTGATGATTTGAGGAAGATTGAGACCTAATCCAAGAGCTATGTGATCATGGATTGATACATTGAGAGGCTATAAGGATGATTCCAAGGTCAACTCATCATGATTGAAGAGTTTGAGAAGTTTCAAGCTAGGGTTTCTAAGGCTTGACAGTGTAAAATCCCCTAGTTTGACCCCTATCTTCAAGGAAGTTTAGCTCAAGATGTGATTGTCATCTCATCTTACCCCCAACATGAATGTTGTAGAGCTTGCTCTTAGCTTTAATTTGAGTACTAGAAGTCCTTGATAGGATTTGTAGAACTCAAGTTATGACTTTAACAAGTTACAGGTCATCTGAGGTATGTGAATTTGGGGGCTTGAAAGTTACCCAACTTGCATCAAACTTTTGCCCTAGAAGGATGATTCCTATGAACTCTTGGTCAACATGAATGTTGTTCCTTATCCTCTTAGATTTCTAGAGATTACTATAAGTCCTTGATAGGATTTGTAGAACCCAAGTTATGGCTTTGACAAGTCAAGGGTATTTTGGTCATTTGGAGATTATAGGTCATTTCAACCATAAGGCCATAACTCCTATTTCCAAGCTTCAAATGGGAAAATGTTCAACATCAAACTTGTTCAAAATGATGTTTTAAGGCTATTAAAGAAGTCATGAGATGTTGGAAGTGCTTGTATCTCAAAGTTGCAAAAATGACCTAAAATAAGGGTATAAGTTAAATAAACCAAAGTTGGAAATTGATATTTTTGATCTACACATCCAAACCAAGGCATGTAATATATCATTTTGACTATAAAAAGCATTTTAAGAACATTGGTTTAGCCACAATTTTGATTTAAGGTCTAATTTGTGGACTTGCTTTGAAAAGTAGTTACTTACATCTTAAGTAACATTTGCAAAACACATGAGAGATCAATACACAAGCTTCCAAGGCCTTGCAACACATATAATATCTCATTTGGAGAGATTTTGGAATCATAACAAGCTGCTGCAACAAGTGAAACCAGAATTGGGGTAAGTATGGCATGAGATGGTATTTTGGATGACATGAGAAATTCAACATCTCCTTGGATGATTCCAGAAGGTTCTAGAGAGGTCCAACATCATCTATATATTGATTAGAAGGGGTTCAAGTGCAAGGTTGGTGAGAATTGAGGGAGAGAAGAGAGTTTGCAACTTCACATTGTTCATTGCAAATTGAAATCAGTTTCTGCATTCTACACCATTTTTGATCTTTCTTGTGATCTCAACAACTTCTATGGAGGATACTGAATGATTCCAGATCAATTCCATAGCCAAAGCCTTGAAGTATCGTGTTCTTGCATTTGAGTTTCAGCACCTGCAAGTCACCATCGGATTTGGAGTTCCAAGCATTTGCAATCGATTCTCTTGCATACAGAAGCAAGAACTTGGTACATTGAATGATTCTAGAGCAGTAGAAGGGTTAAATTGAAGAATTGCTACATCTGTTACTCAAGAATTCACAGGTTTGAAACTTTCATCCCTCACCTTAATTTAAGAAGAATTAAGTTAATTTGTTAGGTTAGATTGGTAGTATGTGGTTAGGAGATCGTTTCTGGAAACTTAGAGAGGATTTCGTGATGATCAATGAGATGACACAATTTCTGTTTGGATCAAGAACATGCTGGATATTGAGAGATAATGTGAGTATTATAGCAAGAACTGATCAGGGTAATGTGGTGAACATTTTAGACCAAACAATTTGAAGAATGATGATGATTGAGGTCTGAGCATAATTTTGATTCTTGATCGTGTTTTAGGTTAGAGGTTGATTCAATGAATTCTGAGGCTAGGGTTAGATTCAGCGTTCAATTTGGAGTGATTTAGTGCTTTAGATCATGAATTTTGATGGGGATTTGGTGAGATGCGAATGTGATGAAGATGAGCATGAGAGCTCTATTTCAATGGAGGTACTTCCCTCCAGAATTGTTCAAAGGAAGGTGATGATGTTAACACCATTGGATCAACATGTAGACTTTAACTAAACCATGTATCCCACGGCCAGGATTAATTCGAATTCGTGAGAGAGTCTGAGTAAGTGAAACGATGCGTTTCACTTACTAGGTCGTTTTGGGCTTAAGTTAAAATTGCTATCCACCCCCCCCCCCCAGCGAGCCCAATCCATGATATGAACTGATTGTCATTGCTATCTGCACCACGCGTTTGGTTATTTTATTATCATTTTCTTTTATTTTTTCATTTTATTCATGGTTATTGATTAATTCATAATAAATTGAAAAATGATCCAATTAATCCCATCCTTTTTGCATTATATTCATGATTGAATCTAGTATTTTTTAGAGAAAAAATATTTTTATTTCATGCATTTTCTGATTTTATGGGAATTTTCACATTTTAATTGATATTAAAATAGTTATGCTTGATGCTTGATTTTGTGCAATTTTGTGTGATCATGTGATGATGATTTTGATCCTGATTTTTTGTGAGTAGTTAGCATAGATGTGCAGGCTCCCCATAGAAGTTTCTCACATTTTTGTGATGAACATAGGTGGTAGTTTAGGTTGAAACCTTTAGAAGCTCCATTTTTAGGGTTTATGATTGATACCTTTGGATTTAGGGCTTAATTTTAGGACTTAATAGATGATTTAGTCCCTGGTTTTTGTATGAGGCATTCTTAATTGAATTAGGATCCCTTAGGAATTCTTGTAGAAATTTATAAGATAGTTTACTATTTTTGATTGATTTTTAGTTTAGGTGCTAGTTTTAGATGATTCTAAGGCACTAACTCAACTAGATTAACATCTTTAGTTCCCTTAGATTAGGGTTGTGCTTTGCTTGTTCTTGGATGATGATGAAGGCAAGTTGAAGATGCATTGGATTGCTTGAAGGGGCTTGGAATTGAAGATCTTCCCTTCTTGTGGTGTAGTTTTGATTAGGTTAAGATTAGGGTCTTGTAAGCAGAGCTTCTAGATAGTTCTCTTCCTTCATAAACATGGAATATGTTGATCAATTCCATTCTTCCCTATGATGTAAGGTCCCTTGTAAAGGCCTCATCCCTCCTTTGGTAGGATGTGTGGTTCTTTGCTAATTGGTAGAACCATTGAGGGTCCCTTTCTCTGATGACAGGATGCTTAGTGGTGACCTTTGGTCTTCACTCTGCTACCAACCATCCAAACTTTGCTCTTGATAGATGCACCTTTCTCCCTTGATTAGAGGATGGAGTTCCTTGCTTGAAGAAGATTGAAGGATGAAGTTGACACTTCCATGTGATTGAAGATTACTCTGAGAAGCTAAAGCTTGTAGATGAAGAGGAAAGCTAGCTGATACTGGTGAAGCAAAGAGAGCTGAAGCTTGAAGACCAAGTTGATACTTATGAAGGTGGAAATTACTGTAAAGCTAAGGCTTGAGGAATAAAGGATAAGTTAACACTTACATTGATGCATTGAGAGCCTGAAGGAATCAAGTTGATACTTGCAGTTAGGAGTGAAGCCTGAAGGTGGAAATTACTGTAAAGCTGAGGCTTGAGGAAGAAAGAATAAGTTGAAGCTTATGTTGGTGGATTGAAATCTTGGGGATGCAAGTTGATACTTGTCATGGAGGATGATAAGCCATGAAGAGCTGATGAGGACTGATGACTGAGTTGCTGTCAGAGGAGCTGAAGTTTGAAATAGAGAGAGGGAGTTGTTGATCTGCTTTCTTTCTTGTCTGTTTTCTTTTCTGTATTGATGCGGCTTGTTTGATTTGCTTGATGCATTAGAATAAGTCCATATCTAGACTGACTTTAAGCTAGGAGCATGATTGCACTAGAGGTTGAGTTGCTCCCTCTGCTTGTATTTTTACTGTATGGCTTTGCTTGCGGGTATTCGGTAGAGCCCTGCTCCCTTGCCTATGTGGTTTGTGTTTGCTTGATAGCATGTCTTTCTTCTGTATGATTGCAGTTACTTATATTTTGCTTGATAGCATGTCATTTCCTGTATGATTGCAGTTATTCATATCTGGCTTGAGGTTGAGATGAGCTTGTGGAGGCTGATGCCCCACACACATTTTCTCCCTCACTTGCATTGCATGCATTTTACAGTTGTTTACTGTTTACTGTTTAAGTTGATGCTTTATCTATTTCTGTTTATCATTGACATGATCCCTTAGGAATCTCACTCCCTTTGATAAGGAAGTGATGATAGAACTTTAGGTTGAAACCTATACATGATAACTTCTAGGAGTTCCATGCTTCAAACCTCAACCATAGGATGAATCCTTGGCATGACAACATTAGGACTTGATAGTCTCCCTGTAGTTGAGCCCGTTCTCTCTTCTCATCTCAAAACAGCTTAAAATATAGTAATCATGAATGATTTCTTTCGTACGTTACGAGCCTTAAGCTATCTGAGAAAGGATTGTTGGAGAGCTTCTTTTCAACAGTCCGGATGCTTAGTATGGCACCCTTTGGGTGACATGTGACGCATTCACTCTCAGGTCATAGTCTTTAGTGCGATTGAAATTGCAAACACAATAAAAAACACTTCTTCCGTAAAAGACAGAAAAAAAACGTCAAACCTTTTTGCCCCGTGGGCCCATAATTCAAAGGAAGCTTTTCTGAAGAAAAGAGTGTCGTTAAACTTCAGTTCTACCGCAAACAGGCTTTGTCCCTAGCTGCTGGAATTGCTGTTTAACCCTACTCGATGAAACAGATGAATCTGAATTCCCGTAATCCATATTATCCCGAACTACGTAAGCTCTGATCTCTCATGCCTGTTGAGAGTACGTAGGCACAATACTGACGTATTGGCGAGCCACCTTCCCCCATAACCCGTAGTAGGTCGAACTACGTTGACTCTGATTTCTCATTCTCTGATGAGAATACGTGGGCATAAAGTGCGACGCTTTGCCGAGTCCTTTTCTTTTCTTTTCAGACCAGCCTTGATAGGTAGATAGATAAAACCAACCCGTCCAGTAAACACAACAAGCGTGGATCCCGTCGAGTACGACGGACGTGAGGGGTGCTAATACCTTCCCCTTGCGTAACCGACTCCCGAACTCAGACAACGGTTGCGATGACCTTGTCTTATACCTTTTTCGTCAGGTTTTTCCGATCGTTTCCTTTCCCGTTCTGAGGGATAAATAACGAAAGGTGGCGACTCTTCTGTTTTGCCGACACCTTATTCTCGCGGAAGCGACAAAATGTCTGTCAGCATTTTGAAAAAATAAGTAAGAAACCAAAAATGATGGGGGTGAGGCTAGAACCCATGACCAGACGCTACCTATAATCACAGTTTTTTAAATGACTGTGGTGAAAGGTCTCACTTTTCACCACAGTTGGATTTTTAACTGTGATTAAAAGTATTTTAATAAAATAAAATAAAAGCACGCTCCTAAATATCACATATTGCTACGGTGAATAGGAAATCGTTGTTACTTTGGCGTTGTTATTTACGCATTTTGTAGTAGTGTATGACATATGATCGAATACTTCCTAAGATCAACCCAAGACGGGAGGTATACAAAACATTCTAGACAAGGTAAGGAGAGACTCCCGCTTATCACTTCCTATGTACTTAAGGCTCATGGCGCACAATACTCATCGTATTTATTACGTGTTTTGATTTTGTTTTGAGAAAGAAAGAGAGAGACTCAAAAGGCAAAGAGAAAATATAGGGGAAACTTACCTAGATGTTGTTATGCATTATGGCCCTATAGTTGAAGATAAGAAAGGGAAGGTCTACATAATGTTATCATACAAAGATGAACCTAATGTTGAGGTCAAGAAGGGACTACCCTAATGTTGTCATGCAAAGAATTGAGAGCCTAATGTCTATCCTACTTTGAACCTAATCAAAAATTAAGTTCAAACTAGGAGCCCTAAGGGAGCATGTGATCAAACGCAATTAAACATTATACAACTTAATCTCAAAAAAAAATAAGAATCCAAAACTCAAAGGAGAAGAAAAGATATAAAGATAAGAAGGATGTCAAAGCACCATAAGGTAAGAAGAATCAAACATCAATTCTTAAGTGCCACACATTAAGGCTAAAGACAAAGCATGCTTATCATGTGAATCAAATCAATCAAATATGGATAAGGCAAACACTTGACATACACATTCTCAATAATCACAAAACATGATCAAAGTGTTCACACATTCAAGTTCAAATAGATAAGCAAAGGCAATCAAAGAAGTGCACAAGCAAACATGCCTTAGAATCATAATTAAACACCATTAATCAACATGCAAAGACAACATGAGTTAAGCAAGATAAGAATTAAGCAAGGTTATAACTCATACCATATCATGATCAACTCATTTCAAAGATAAAAAGATAAGCACAACACCATCCAACATGAACCACAACAAAGACTATGCATTAGTAAACCAATATCTCATAAAAACCAAACATAGACGGTTCAAGCAATGGAGTTAAGGCATGGAATCAAGATGGAGAAGTAGCATGAACATCAATATAAACTCAAAATCAACTCAAAGATAGCAAGAAAAATCATCAAGGATCAAATTCAAATAAGCACACTGATCGGTAAAATAGCAAGTGTATTATTATGCCGATTGTAGTTAAAATAGGGGGATTATCCCCGGTATCGATCTCGAGGATTAAGTTAGGCAATATAAGCTTAATTTAAATTTAATCAAACAAAATTCAATTGAGGGTTTGTAAAATTGGTTTCACTAATTTTAAACAAAATATTTAGAATAAAGCAAAATAATGAACAAAGTTCAACAAGATATGAGAGCATGCTAGGGGCAGTGTATGAATTGTCTTGCAAGAATATCAACCCTTATTTCATAACATAAACACATTTTTTACCAAGTTATTGACTGCTCTTAGTGTTTACTCCTAAGGCCTTAGTGAGAAAACCTTTGAAATGATAATCAATTTACTACGTCCATAGGCAAACTAATTTGAAATCAAGCATTGGGAATAGTTTCAGCAGTAATCATGTGCACAACAGGGTAACCCTAGTCCTAGGCATTATCTACTGAGACATTATCGATCAAATTGTATTAACAATGGTTTTTCCTACCTAAAGTTAACCGTAAAACTAAATCAATTTTTCCGGTTGAAAAAGTTATAAAATCTTTGATCGATAAAACTTGATTAATAAAATAAGTGCTTATATTATAAAAATAAAGAAAATAATGTCATTACAATAACAATTTAGGGACACCCCATAGCATTGGGGGGTTTAGCTACTCATACTCAATAAAGTAAATTGAACAATTAGATACAATATTACATTAGAAAATGGGGATTACTTTTGATCTTCAATTGCTTTTGCCTTTGAAAATCTCTCGTTCTCCCTTTTCTCATGAGCTCTCAATCGTATCTTCTGGTGTTCTTTCTTTCACGATCCCAAAAGTCCCTCCTTTCTTTTCCAAATGTGTTTCAAATACTAACAGATCCAATAGACAATCCAGGAAATTCCAAAAATGGCCTCCGGGGTAAAAATCAGTCAAAACTGACAAAAATTGGAAAAAGACACGCCCAGGTCAACACGGGCCGTGTCAGCTGACACGGGCGGCTGTGTTGGCCCCCTGGTAAGATACCAAATAAAATTCATCAACCAGCCTTGCTGACACGGGAACTCGTGTCAACTTCCTATCTTGCACACAACACGCTCATGTTGTCCTTCTCTTGACACGACCCGTGTTAGGCCACTGAATTTACTTGAAAACCTTTTCCGACTTCTCGAAATCCCCGACTTCTTGGCCTGAGTCCTTATCCTTATTTCGTATGAACCTAAAATCGTTAAGACTATAACCAAACACATAAAATTCACCAAATATAACATAAACTACTTATAGAAACAATGCGATAATGAAAATGCAGAAAGTATAATATACATCAACAATATGAAAGAAATTGTTACCGATTGTTATGACTTTATGTCGAATAAATGGAAGAAAACTCATAGAATTGGTGACCGATCACATCCCTAAACTTATCTCATTACTTGTCCTCAAATGATGCTCGAGACAACAAGAAGGTCACCCCCAAATTATTTGCAATAATCTCACCACAATATTGCTAAGATCTTTCACGATTCACCTTTTATGTTCCTTTCAACGGTTTCCTTCTCACTCGATTTTTGATGTTCCACCACATTTCCATATAGAAGTACCTTATCACCTGTCAGCTTTTTACACTCTCACCAAATCTCTCGGGTTAAAGTGTTTACACTCAAAAATCACAGTATGCAAAGTCGACTCATAAGCTTGAATATCATCTATTTTCTTATCATAAACACACAATACACACTTTGTGAGGGCTTTACAGGTTGTAATTGGGCTAGGGACATGGTGGGATAGACAAACGAAAAGGGAAAACAAAAGGGTTTATAGGCTCGGATGCAGTGTCATCTTTCTCATTATCGTGTACTTTTCAACAATCAATGGTGTTTGACACACTTTCTTTTGGATTTTTTAGTTTTCTCTCTTTTCTTTTTTTTCCTTCTCAAGTGAAACCTTGAGAATATTTTCTACAATTTATTTTCGAACTGGATCATTCTCTAGGTAAGTGTCTTCTTTCATATATATATATATATATATATATATATATATATATATATATATATATATATATATATATATATATATATATATATATATATATATATATATATATATATATATATACATATATATATATATATATATATATATATATATATATATATATATATATATATATATATATATATATATATATATATATATATATATATATATATATATATATATATATATATATATATATATATATATATATATATATTTTCTCCTTTTTTTTCTCAAGGATTTTCATTATTCTCTTTTTTTTTCGAAAGCACTTACCTACTTTTTATGCGAGTGTCCCAACCCCAAACTTATAATTTTACACGGATCAGAAATTGATAACACTTATCCGAACTCACTAAGGAGGAGGGAAGCGTAACATAAGTTATTGTATCATGGTGTGCATGTCATCCATGATTGCCCCTTGGCGAGCTTGATCTTCCGCCTGTCAGGTTTGCTCCGCCCAGAGATACCCGATCTCACCATGCATCCACGACCAGTTATTGTCAGCTGTGGATGAGCTTCCCGCACCTCGATACATATGTCCCTCCTGTGATGGCACAAACTGCTCAAATTGAGGAGAATCCTCATCTTCATGTTCTTCTGTAGACAAAGGGTCAGCAAGGTACTCGTCCTCATCTTGGACGGTACTATCATAAATCCAGTTATTCATATCAGTAATACTAACTCTATTAGGAGCTGGGAGGGAAATTACAAACCTGTTATGGCTCATTACAGCATAATGATTCGGTGTAATAGAAATCATATCCTGTTGGACCAGGGCCTCCATATTAAGTCTGTTTTTACCTGGTACCGATGTGTCACCCAATGCAGCAGGGTCATAGCCAAAGTGCTCGACTATCTATGTTATCATGCCTCCCACATAAATTCCCCCTTGAGCTATTATTCCTACTCGACCCAGATAGTCCGCTACAAACGCAGCTACACTTACCATTTCAGAGCTTACCATAACATACAGGAAGAATAACTCCCTCTAAATGGCCACTCTAGTACTATCTCCCCTCCCAAATAGAGTGTAAGCTAAACCTTTTTGTGCATACCTGAAACATAGATTTTGAGAGCATGCTAGGGGCAGTGTATGAATTTTCTTGCAAGAATATCAACCCTTATTTCATAACATAAACACATTTTTTACCAAGTTATTGACTGCTCTTAGTGTTTACTCCTAAGGCCTTAGTGAGAAAACCTTTGAAATCATAATCAATTTACTACGTCCATAGGCAAACTAATTTGAAATTAAGCTTTGAAAATAGTTTCAGCAGTAATCAAGTGCACAATAGGGTAACCCTAGTCCTAAGCATTATCTACTGATGCATTATCAATCAAATTATATTAACAATGGTTTGTCCGACCTAAAGTTAACAGTAAAACTAAATCAACTTTTCCGGTTGAAAAAGTTATAAAATCATTGATCAATAAAACTTGATTAATAAAATAAGTGCTTATATTATAAATATAAAGAAGATAATGTCATTACAATAACAATTCAGGGACACCCCCTAGCATTGAGGGGTTTAGCTATTCATAGCCAATAAAGTAAATCGAACAATTAGATACAACATTACAGTAGAAAATGGGGATTACTTTTGATCTTCAATTGCTTTTGCCTTTGAAAATCTCCCGTTCTCCCTTTTCTCCTGAGATCTCAATCGTATCTTCTGGTGTTCTTTCTTTCGAGATCCCAAAAGTCCCTCCTTTCTTTTCCAAATGTGTTTTAAATACTAACAGATCCAATAGACAGGCCAGGAAATTCCAAAAATGCCCTCCGGGGTCAAAATTAGTCAAAACTGACAAAAATTAGAAAAAGACACGCCCAGACCAACACGGACCGTGTCACCTAACACAGGCGGCCGTATTGGCCTCCTGGTCAGATACCAAATATAATTTATCAGCTAGCCTTGCTGACACGGGCACCCGTGTCAGCTCCCTGTCTTGCACACCAACACGCCCATGTTGTCCTTCTCCTAACACGGGTGGCTATGTCAGGCCACTGAATTTGCTTGAAAACCTTTTCTGACTTCCCAAAATCTCAGATTTCTTCACCCGAGTCCTTAGCCTTACTTCGTATGAACCTGAAATCGTTAAAATTACAACCAAACGCATAAAATGCACCAAATATAGAAACTATGCGATAATGAAAATGTGGAAAGTATAATAAACATCAACAATAAGAAAGAAAGTGTTACCAAATGTTGTGACTTTATGCCGAATAATTGGACGAAAACTCATAGAATTGGTGATCGATCACAACACAACCAAGTAAGCATCAATCCTAATCATCTCCAAAGGAAGACATGCATCCAAGTAAGGTGTAAAGAACAAATGATCAAGTAATGAACATCAAAACATGAAGGTCAGAAGCATACTTAAATATTTCAATTGAAAACCAACTCCAAGATATCAAGAAAGGTCAAGAAGAATCATATTCAAAGCATGAACAAGAAACTAGGTAATCATCAACCCAAGTCATCCACAAAAGGAAACAAATGATCATATGAAGTAAAGGAGGTGAAAGTTAAACAAATGATCATGAAAACATGTTAAGGTAGGGGTATAAACCAATTATTCACAACATTCAAGTATCTCAAGCATCACTCAATCATAAGTAAACAAGAAGTCTCAAGACTAGGTCAATCATCATACACATTCATCTCAAAACAATATCACATTGAGGCATCAAGCAAAAATAGGAAAGATGCCAAACAAAATGAATTAAGAGGATCTAACACATGTTATATCCATTAAAAACTAGTGAGCAAAATATCTCAAGAATAAATGCACAAATGCATCATCAAATCAATCCAAAAGTTCAAGGCACTCAAGTAATCGAGCATATATCGATGACCATTTAAAATCAATTAGGAAGCAACCAAAAATTCCACATCAAAGAACCAAATAAGCATCTAAACATTCATCAATGATATATCAAAACATGGCCAAAATATTGGATCAAATATGCAAGCATAAGGCATCAAGAACTAAAACCCTTGCTAAGGATAAACATGTAAAAGCACTTCACAAATTAATTCAAAATAAAATAGAAAAGTTAATTGAAAATAAAATAAAAATCATGAAAATTTTCTCAAGATGTAAAACAAACAGAAACATATTTTTGTCAATTTTTAAAATAGTTTTATCAATTAAAACAAAAATAAAATTGAAAATATAAAGAAAATAAAATAAAAAGAAGAAACAAGGCAAGAGGGTGTTATAGCAATTCTGAAAAACAAAGGGAAATAGTTCAATGCGTGCTTGGGCCCAAGATGAGGGAGGTGTGAACAATAAATGATGTATAAGCTCAGTCCAACACAAATAAAAAATAAAAACCAAGCAACAAAAGGAGCCAACGTGCACTGCCAGGTCAACCTCATTAATTGAGGTGGCATCCAGTCAGCCAAACCAGCAAATTCAGATGTGCCACGTAATAGGATTTGAATTTTAAAACTGGCGCAAGGCCATGTCATCTCTTCCCACCTTCAGATACGTCAGAGCTCTAGCTCCGGTCATTTTCTCCGGCCAGCCTCTCGTCGAAGCAACCACAAACAACCCAGAAATGAAAATAAACACCACCACCCCACAGGAAATTTCATGTTGAGTTCAAATCCACCATTAGTTTTCACAAAAAAAACATGCTAAGGCACTGAATCGTAGCAAAACTTGAAGCCCTAACAAACTGAAAATGCACATACATGGCCTATTTTCATAGGACTTCAGCTCATGTTATACCCAACATGCTCTTAGCAGCAATATGGACCTAAAATGATGCGTGAAAGAGAGATGAAAATAGAGAGATCCAAGGTTACCAAATGGAGAACATTTCATTGCTTCTTCAATGCGTGTAAGAGCTCAGTAAATAATGTTGCAAGCTTGCTTGAATCTTAAAAGTGTAGATTGAAGCTTTGTTTGCACTGAATCTGCTTCAAACTCTCAAAAACAGATTCGAACAGATGATGAAGATGGAAGCGCTAGTTCACTTGCTATGGTGTTCCCAGATGAAAATAAGTGCGTGCAGAAGGGAGCTTATGTTTTCTTAAAGAGGAAACAACTAAGAAATGAGGGGGGAGCTTCAGGAAAGAGTAAACCAAAGTAGAGAAAAATGAGAGGAAAAAAAACTCAAATCTGAAAAATGGTGAATCCCCCTTTGGTTCGGAGTTGCTTGGCTTAAATATGAAGTGATTTTAAGGTAGGAAAGAGGCTTTTATCCGAAGCAAAAGAGTGGGAGTTTGTTATTATGGCTTGGAGTGGAAAAAAGAGAATAAAAGTTCACATGTGTGTGGCATGAGTTATGGGTTTGGAAGGAAGTTTGTTATGCTGAAAGGGTAAGGAAATAAGGTTATGAGAGTAGCATGAGGTGCAACACATGTGGAGAATGAGTGCATAACAAAATGAAGCAATTTCCTCTTTTCTCTTTTTGGAAATAAATTTGAAAATAAGAAGCATGAGGTGTGTACACTGTTTGGTCATTTTGAGTAAGGTTTTGGCAAGGGGAATTATGAGGTATACGTGTGAAATGAGTATGCAACAAAGGTGATTCATTTTGTGCCAAAAAAAAAAGAGTTCATGCATACTAGAAACCTTGTCATGCAGCCAACTTCAAGAGATCATATCTTGGTGGATTCTTGGCTAAAATGGGTGTTCTTGAGCTCAAAGGAAAGGTTGATGCATGATGAACAACTCTTATGTTAGAAGGAAATTGAATAGAGGCTTGAATCTATGTGAAAACTGCACTTGAAATCCTATCCCTAAAACTGACTCAACCTGCATGAAAAAAACAAAGTCACACATGCATTTTGCCAATTTGATGACACCATTTTTTGTGAGCATATCTTAGTGTATATGGCTCAAATTGATACATTCTTGTGCTCTAATGAAAGTAGGAAGATCAAGGGTCATCTTTTGTGTTGAAAACTAATTGAGATAAATCTTGGAAGATGATGAAAAATAGCCTTGAATTTGTGTCCACCAAGCTGACCAAGGCAGGCCTGAAAATTCCAAGTCACAAAGCAAACATGAAACATGAAAATGCCTAACTTTGAGAGACCATAACTTGAGATGCATTAAGCCAAATGAAAAGTTCTTTCTATGCCTGAAAAGCTAGAAGAACAAGGAACAACTTTCATGTTGAAGAAAAATTGGATTGAAGCTTGGAAACATGAGAAAAGTGTCCTTGAAGTCGTGCTCAAAATTCTGCCTAAAGACTTGCCCAACATGACCACACTTTTACAGCATCATAACTTGAGCTCCAAACATCCAACAGATGAATTCTTGGTACCAAAATAAATCTGGAAAGATGCTTAACAAGTTTCATGTTGATGAAAAAGTGAAATACAACTTGGATCACTAAGGAAAATGGACTTGAACATTGGAACTTTCTACTAAATTTCTATACTTAGAAAAAGTCTAAGTGCTGAAAACTCAAATCCTAATTTCCCCAAACTTTACCACTCCATATCTCTTAATGTATGATTTTTTGGACTTGATTCCTTCTACAAAGTTGTAGTACATGATGTCCTCTTCACTTTGATCTTTGATTTGCACCAATTGACTCAAGTATGAGTGAGATATGATCCTTGCCAGATGGCTAGAATTCTTGATTTTCTCCATACTTAGAAAAATTTAAAGAACCCTAATTTTATAAACTTTCTTGATTTTATTATTCTTCTTGATTTCTATTTATCAAACCTTATATGGTCATGGATAATGACTTGAAAAGCCCATGGTTGACCACAAACTCAAGAGTTTGACTTTGTGAGGCCACAATTGACTTTCTTTATCAAATGAAACCATAATTCTCTTTCCATTGACTGAGGCCTATGCAATGACTTGTGATGAAACATGATACATGTAGGGAACCTCTGAGATGTAT
This sequence comes from Lathyrus sativus, assembly GCA_963859935.3. Classification (NCBI taxonomy): domain Eukaryota; kingdom Viridiplantae; phylum Streptophyta; class Magnoliopsida; order Fabales; family Fabaceae; genus Lathyrus; species Lathyrus sativus. The sequence goes on along the minus strand of OZ012739.1, from coordinate 444,459,594 downwards.
ATTGAGCCCTAAAACCTTGCCTTGCTCAAAAATATAGTCACAAGTTGCCTTGGACCAAAACCCTAATTCATGCACAAAAGATAGGAGAATGTGACCAATGCTTGAAAACCCTAATCCATATGATTGCATGAGATTGTTGAGAATGCCTTGGTAAATAAAAGGACTTTGTATCTCAATAATAACATGATGTTGATACCATCTCCTTGCTCAATGCTTTGAGAACCAATCATTCATCTTGAAGAAAACAAAAATCATTGATCCCTTGTCTTAGGAACAATGCAATGCATAAATAAAGATGCAAATGAAATGAAGCATAAGCAAAAAAGGTTAACAAAAGGGAGAGCAAATTTTGGGGTGTTACGGTGAGCAAGTATCAAGTAGAAAGATTTGTGTTAAAAACCAAAACTTTATGGTTAATAAGGTTGCGAAAAATCAACTTGGGTCAACACAACAATGCAGAAACACATGATTCAATGAAAATGAAAAAAAATCAAAAATGGAAAATCAAAACTTTTCTAGACATCTACGAAGTCGATGGAACATGAAAGGTTTAAATAATAAAATGAAACACAACGGTCAACACAACAATGAAGAAATAAATTATTCAACAAAATGGATTCAACATACCTTTCTCAAGTGTTTCTTTGTGGGTGAAGCTCGCAGTTGATGAATAGTGAGACTTGAAAAGTTAAAATAGTAACAATAAGCAGCGGTTGATGAAAGGAGTATAATGAAGAGGAAATGAAAGAAAAAACAGTAACAACATTATATTGGAAATGTGAAACCGTAAAATTTTGGATTAAAAATATTTTGGTAAGGAGTAAAATGGATAGAAGAGTAACATTACCAAGTTTGAGAGAGTGTGAAGTGAATAATATGAAATTTGAAAGGAGGGAAACTAATATTGAAATGTGATGTTGAAAGTTTTTGGCCATGTGTCAGAGTCGATAGAAAATGGACACTTTACATCATGTAATATGAGAAGTGGTTAATTAAATGGAAATATTAATTGATTACCAAAATACCCTTTTGTTAGTGTAAAATCCTGAAATGAAAAGGGTAATGAAGGGTTAATAAATGAATCTAATTTTAATGAGTTGATAGGTGATAGTTGATGTAGAGGTTTCCTTCTCACTCACACTCGTTAGTCTTCTCCCTTCCTTCACTCTTTTCCACCGCCCAATGTCGTGTCACAATCACTAGGGGTGATCTGTTAGTGCGTGAGGAACTTTTAGTGAGGAGAGAAAGAGAATGAATAAGGAAATAAGGATTGATATTATTAAATGAATAAAACTGAATTACAAATTGTCTATTTATATACACCTAAGTGACTTGACTACTAAGTAAAATAACAGACTAAATAACAAACCTTAAACCCTAATTAGCTTTGGACTTGGGCCACATAATTCAACTTGGATTATATCTAATATCTCAACATACCCCCCTATAATCCAAGTTATTGAAACACACTAATCATTGTTGATCTGAACTATTCCTAATTTCTTTTTCAATGTTAGGAACCTGTCAATCTTCAATCCTTTGGTAAAAATGTCGGACAATTGTTCTTCACTTGAGCAATGTCTTACTTCAAGTTCTCCTCTATTCACCTTCTCCCTTAAGAAGTAAAATCTAGCTTTGATGTGCTTACTTATTCCATGCAAAACTAGATTCTTCGCCAGATTTATGGTTAACTTGTTGTTGATCTATAGTACTAGAGGTTTCTTCATATTGACCTCAATTTCTTCAAGCACATATCTAATCCAAATTTCTTAAGACGCAATATAAGATCCTAATATATATTCAGCCTCACATGATGACAATGCCACCATAGGTTGCTTTCTCGAGCACCATGAGATTGGGGCACCAAATACTTGAAAGAAATATTAAGTAGTGCTTCTTCGATCTTTCTTATCTTCACACCAATCAACATATAAATAAAGATTAACCATAACTTCTTTGCTTTCAGAGTCTCGTTGAAATAAAATTACATAGTTTGTCGATCCTTTTAAGTATCTCAGGATTCTTCTTGTAACCTTCTTGTGTGACACCCTTGGTTCACTCATATATCTACTCACTAATCTGATTGAGAAACATATATCAGGTCGACTGTTGCACACATATCTCAGAGATTTAACAATTTGTTTGAACAAAGTTGCATCGACTTTGTCTTCTTCTCCATGCTTCTCCAAATTTAAATTTGGTTCGATGAGCGAAGATGCAGGAGTCGAATCATCCATTTTGAATCTCTTGAGTATCTCTTTGACATACTTTCTTTGATGTAGCACCATACCTTGCTTCGAAATTTGAAATTCCATGCCTAGGAAGTACGACAACTTTCCCATATCCGACATTTCAAATTCCTTTTTCATCAGCTCTATGAACTTCGACAAGCTCTCTAAGCGATTTCTAGTTGCTAATAAGCCATCGACATATAAGTAAATGATTATTATATTTGAAGGTGAGAAAATACTTAGAAGGGGGGTTGAAAAAGTATATAGAAATTATTATTGCAATAAAAACACAGATTTTTATCCTGGTTCGTTGAACTCAACTACTCCAGTCCACCCTATCAAGAGTGATTTGCCTTTCTCCACAAGGACTTAATCCACTATTAATCAAACTGATTACAATAGAAAACACTAAGAGCAACTGTTCTTAGTCTTCTCAAGAACTACTGACCACAACTGGGTCTTCTCAAGGATCTTTTACAATCAAATGTAAAACTAAACAAGTGTTTGAATGCTTCTAAGAAAGCTATATCACAAATGTGATTTACACTTAAGTTTAAGAACGTATGAAATAAATTCAGCAAAGAGAATAATTTGTATGAGAGCTTTTCAATGAATTTCTTTCAATCATCGTCAACTTTAGAAAGATGTTGAAGTATTGCTTTTATAGGCACAGAAGTCCAAAACGTTTGCAAGCTTGAAGACCGTGTCTGCAAAGTAGTTGTAACCTTTTTGTCTTCAAATCACTTGACCTTTCCTAGAAGTAGAACGTTCATAGAAATCCTTTTTGCCTGAGTTCTTGTGTCTAGTATAAATGAGGAAAGAGTCATTTGGCATAACCAACGGATATAACTTTGAATTCTTCTTCAACAAGTTTCTAATTCTCAGCAATTAACATCAGAGTCTTGAGTGATCAGAGTCTTGATGTCTTCAGAGTTTGCTGTATCAGAGTGTTGCAGCAAGTGTGCTTTAGCGTGTAATAAATTAGAGCATAGTTTGGGATCAGATCCTCAGTACTTGCAGCGTACAGTACTATCAGAGTTTTCTGAAAAGCTATGCTTGAAACTCTTCATACAACGTCTTCATTCTATGCTTCAGATGCTTCTGTAGCTTCTGCTTCAGATCCTTCTGTAGGCAGCGCTCAGAGTCTTCTGTAGGCAACGCTCAGATTCTTCTAAGAGATGCTTCTAACGCTTCAGAGCCTTGCATAGTTCAACATTCAGATCCATTTTTGCTTTTAGAAGAATATTAAATTTAATATCTGCAGCAAAAATACTTGAACAAATTTTAGAGTATATAATTTCTTAATACAAAATTTCGTAAGAGTTATCATCAAAATATAAAGATATAACTAAGAACCAACCTGTGTTCTAACAATCTCCCCCTTTTTGATGATGACAAAAACATAAGAAATTTTGTTCAATAAAGAGATAATTATAACTCCCCCTAAGATTATGAATCTCCCCCTGAATTGAATACTTATAAAGAATAGACACTTCCCTTTTTGCATGAGTATTCTTTTCAGAATCAGAGCCTGATTGTTCCAAAAAAAAAATTAGTGCTTGATTTGATGAACGTTTCAAAATCAGAGCCTGATTGGTTAAAACTTGATCTGGGGATCTCAGAGTTACTTTAAAGAATTTTGTCATATTTTTCATTAGTTCTGAAATACTAAAAAATTCACGTTAGTTATAATTTGATATGTCTGAATTCCATTCAGATAACGTTTATTTGAACAGTCAGAATTTCATTTTCTCCCCCTTTTTGTCATAATCAAAAAGAAAAACTTTTAAAGACAAATAAAAGGAAACAGAGAGAAAAAATACATTCAGATAGAGAAAAACATTCAAGTTCATTCATGCATTCAACTAATCAGATAAACAGACAAAGTAGCATATGATAAAATCAAGACAAGTGCGCAAACATCAGATAAGGAAAACATAAAACTAGGTTTGTTTGGAGAGAATCATCTTCAGAAGGTGGGTGATCTCAGAAGAAGATTCTTCTTGCTTTGACATCCACTTCTCAATGTTTTCAGTTTTCTGATCTTGCCTAGCCATCCATGACTTAATCTCAAATTGTCCAGCTTCCAGCACAGCAATCTTATCTTCTAAGTCTGGGTTCTCTTTCTTGATCTCAGTAGAATTAGACGGAGCAAATTCTGATGCAGGAGTAGGAGCAGAGTCAATTTCCATTGGAGTTGCAGAGTCTGGAATCACAGATTCAGAAGGTTTGTCCACAATTGTCATAGCTAAAGGGTTGTCTTCCAGAATGACTTCAGGAGCAGAGTATTCAATGGTCTCAGAAGTAGCAGACACTTCACAAGTTGAGGGTACATCCTCAAGAAGCAAAGTTGGAGATCTTTTCAGATTCCATAGCATGGTTCTGGCAGTCTCAGCAAATCTGATCTTCGCATCGTCAGAGCAAACACTCTTCAGATTTGAAGCGACAGTATTGAATCTGGAGATGAAGTTATTCCAAATAGCATCAGATTCATCTGCATTCATGGTTGACAAGCGTCTTTTCTTCACAGAGTCTAAATTCATCTTTATTTCTTTCATAAAACTTGCAAATAAAATATCAACATTTAGCCTAGGTTTTGGTTTAAGAAAGGTTTCCAGAGTGAAAGGCTTGGATTTTTTTGGTGAAGATGGTATGGTAAATTTTGGAATGATGAACAGAGGGCGAGGATAGGCTGGTTTCTTTTGAGCAGGCATGATGCGAAAGAAATGTTTGATTCTGCGAATGGATGGGATGGCTCTTGGATTTTCAAAATAAGGAATAAACGCTGATGGTTTTGGTTTAGGTTTTGAAGAGGGTGTAGGAATGATAGCATCAGATGAAAGAGATGTATCTGGTTGGTTTGATTCAGATCTTTTGAGAGAAGGGGGTGAGCTAACATCTGGATGAACATCAGATTCAGATGAATCAGATGAGGGAGATGAGGTACAAGATGTAGAAGATACATCAAACATAGTCTTCAGAGGTTGGACATCCAGAATTTCAGAATCAGATATGTATGTTTCAGTAGGTTGGGGTTGTTGTTGTGGATTAGATTGTGGATTAGAAGGTGTAGATTTTGATGGTTTGGAAGCAATAGGTTCAGATGGTATTGGTTCAGATTGTTGTGGAGAGGATACTTGTGGTGTTGGAATTGGTTCTGCTGGTTTTGTTGTTTGTGGTTCTGATGAAGCAATGTCAGAAGATTGATGTGGTTTAGTGGGAACAGAATCAGATGGAATTTGTGATTCATAAACTTTTGGTGGTTCAGAGGGTTGAGATGGATTAGAAGTGGTTAGAGTTTGAGAAGGAGGGGGTTCAGGTATAGAACTAACTGTTGATAATTCTACTGCAATTTCAGAAATAGAAGGTAAAGATGATTTAGTACCTTTTATCTTGATGCATTTGAGAGGTGCAGAAGGAGCTTCTCCAGAAGCTTTTCTTTTCTTTTTCTTCTTCTGAGGCTCTTCAGAAGGTTCTTCCTTCTTCTGAGTCTCTTCAGAAGTTTTCTGCTTCTTCTGAGGTGAACCTGCAGCTTCTTCTTCTACTAACTCTTGTTTCCTCTGTCTCTTATGTTCAGGATAAAAATATGGCATTGGCTCACGATTTAGAAATCCTTCTGGAAGAGGAATTCCTTGTTCTATACATGATCCAACAAATTTGATCAGAACCTCCTTTGGTTCTTCTGCATAAAACGTTGGAAATTTTTCTACCAGAATTCTTCTTTTGTTCACTTCTTCTGTATTTAGTTTGTTAGGAGCAGAAGCAAGTTCATCAATAACTTTCAGCCTTTGTAAACTTTTAGCGTTCAGAACTTTTCCGAGAACAGATGTAAGTTCCTCTTTTAATCCAGCCACATGCAGATACTCCACTAGACCATTCTCTGTCAGAATGTCTGAAATCAACCTTCCATAAGGGATCTAATTTCTTCCCTTAGTATGTTTTGTCTTCATATCTTCTCTAGATGCCTTGACATGATTCCAAAGATGAGAGAAGAGCAGATGACGCAGGTCTACCTTTGTGCTCTTACTAAGGCAATACATGAAGTAAATTTGATCATTTTTCACATAATCTGGTGAATTTGTAGACTTTCTATGGTGAATGCAACCCATGAAGATTTTAGCCCAGATCTTGTAATTGGGTTTCAAATCTTTAAACTTGTTAGAGGGTTCTCCAGAAACAATCACCTCTTCATACACAACATCCATGTTGACACGTCCAGTCATATGAGAAACTTCATCAGTTTCCTCATATCCAATGAGTTTCCTTATTAGATCTTCTGTAATCACTATTTCTTTTCCCAGAATAGACGACACTATGAACTTGGGAAACGCGTGAGCGTGAATCCAGAACTCCTTCACTAAGACTGGATACACTGGCACAAACAGTCTATCAAAGTATTTTATCCATCCTTGAGCATCAATGATGGAACGCAGATTAAACCCATTTGCAGCCAGAGAAGCAAAATCCACCGACGATTCACACATCACTTCAAGCTTATCAATTGGTGTGAGATTCGTTCTAACAGGTTCCTTGAAAGGAACAACACCCAAATTTGAAGAAGTAACTGCAGCCATTGTTGATTGAAACTGCGCTGAGGTTGAAGATGAAGTTGCCATTGATGAAGGTGTTGAAGGTTTAGGGTTTAGATGAAGACAAAAGAGTAAGCAGAAATGCATATACGTGTTTGTGAAAGTGAAAAGTGTGAAATGGTGAGATTTTATGGTATTTATAGAGAGAAATAAAATTAGGGCACACAAAAAAAAGACACACATTCATCACGTTCTCAATTAGAAATTAATGGCATTTAATGAAAAGAATAATAATCATTTCAAAACATTAATTGATTCTGACAATTGGGGGGAAATCAAGAATTTCAACTATTCAAACGTTACCTCAAATGTCTCTTCAGTATTGCGCACTCCATCTTTTCAGATTTTGAGTGACACGTGTTTGCTTGCATGTGCTTCTGAATTTTCTTTGAGAAATGAAATGTTAGCCAACGTTCAGAACCTCTAAGATTGGTTAGTTCAGATATACACAGAAATAATAATTCAAGAAATCAAATAAATGACAGATGAAATACTTCAGAGTTTTAAACATTTTGCATCTGAGAAGTTTGCTTCTGATAAATATTATTTTGGACAAAATTCCATACCAATATTTTTCAGAATAAACTTGAACCTATCTTCAGCAAGGGGTTTTGTGAAAATATCAGCCCATTGATGATCTGTATCAACAAAGTCTAATTTTATAATACCCTTCTGAACATAGTCTCTGATGAAGTGATGTTTAATTTCTATATGTTTTGCCTTAGAGTGTAAAATGGGCTTTTTAGACAAACATATAGCAGAAGTATTATCACAAAATATAAAAATATTACTCTCAAAGATCGGATAGTCTTCTAGCTGACTTTTCATCCAGAGCATCTACGTGCTACATCCAGCAACAACAATATATTCTGCCTCTGTAGTTGATAGTGCAATTGTAGGTTGTTTCTTGCTGTACCAGGAGATTAAATTTCTTCCTAGGAATTGACAACTTCCAGAAGTACTTTTTCTTTCCACTTTGTCTCCAGCGTAATCAGCGTCACAGAATCCAACTAGTTTAAATTCATTAGATCTTCTGTAACACAAACCCACATTAGAAGTACCTTTCATATACCTTAGAATCCTCTTAACAGCTGTTAAGTGTGATTCTCTAGGATCTGATTGGAATCTTGCACACAAGCATACACTGAATAAAATGTCAGGTCTAGAAGCAGTTAAGTAGAGAAGAGATCATATCATATCTCTGTAGAGTTTCTGATCTACTTTCTTACTTACATCTTCCTTACCAAGTGTGCTTGTTGGATGCATAGGAGTCTTTGCCATCTTACTATCAGTCATGTTGAACTTCTTCAGAAGCTCTTTTACATATTTGGTCTGATGAATGTAAGTGCAATCTGGATTTTGGTTGACTTGGATTCCCAGAAAGAATCTCAATTCTCCCATCATGCTCATCTCAAATTCAGCATGCATACATTGAGCAAACTCCTTTCCCAGCATAACATTGGTAGATCCAAATATAACATCATCCACATATATTTGACAAATTAACAGATCTTTCTTAAATATTTTACAAAAGAGTGTTATGTCCACTTTGCCTCTGATAAAAATTTTCTCTAGAAGAAAATTGCTTAATCTCTCATACCAAGCTCTGGGAGCTTGTTTTAAACCATAAAGAGATTTCTTTAGTTTAAAAACATGTCCTGGAAATTTTTCACTTTCAAAACCAGGAGGTTGGTGAACATAAACTTCTTCTTCTATAATTCCATTTAAGAAGGCACTTTTAACATCCATCTGATATAGAGTGATGTTATTTTGTGCAGCAAAAGAAATGAGTAAACGAATAGACTCTAACCTGGCTATAGGAGCATAAGTCTATGTATAATCAATTCCTTCTTGCTGGCTATAACCTTGAGCAATAAGCCTTGCTTTGTTTCTTTCAACTTCTCCTTTTTCATTCAACTTGTTTCTGAAGACCCATTTAGTTCCAATTATGTTGAATCCTTTTGGTCCATGAACCAAATCTCAAACGTCATTTCTTGTGAACTGATTGAGCTCTTCTTGCATGGCAATTATCCAGTCATTGTCTTGCAGAGCTTCATCCACAGAAGTTGGTTCAATAACTGACACCAACCCAAATAATGACGCTTCAGATGATCTGAGATAGGATCTTATTCTTATAAGGTCATCTTTCTTTCTAATAATCACATCCTCTGGGTGATAGGCCTTGATTCTGGAAGATGATCCTCTAACAGTTGATTCTTCAGAAATATTCAAGTTGTTCATTTGAGAAGTTAAAGGAATTGCATCTGGCGTTGCTTCTGGTGTTGCTTCTGGTTCCTTCACTTGAACTTTTTCTGCCTCTGAGCCTTCAGAGTCTGTGAGAATTACTTCTCTATCTGCAGAACTTTCAAACTGCTTTGGCTTTTGAATGCCAAGCTTATCATTAAATCTAACATGCATAGATTCTTCCACAATCTATGTTTCAGTACTGTATACTCTGTAGCCTTTAGAGCGTTCAGAATAGCCAAACATGAAACACTTATGTGCTTTAGAATCAAACTTGTTCAGATTCTCTTTAGTGTTCAGCATATAACATATACATCCAAAAGGATGAAAATAAGCAATGTTGGGTTTCCTGTTCCTCCACAATTCATAGGGAGTCTTTTCTAGAAGAGGTCTTACAGGCACTTTATTCTGAATATAACAAGTTGTGTTTATTGCTTCTGCCCAAAAGTGTTTTGCCAGATTAGTCTCGTTGATCATGGTTCTGGCCATTTCTTGCAGAGTTCTATTTTTCCTCTCTACAACTCCATTCTGTTGTTGAGTTCTAGGGTAGGAGAAATCATGAGCAATGTCATTTTCATTAAAATATTTTTCAAAATATTTGTTTTCAAATTCGCCTCCATGATCACTTCTGACTTTGACAATTTTAAAATCTTTTTCATTCTAGACTTGTTTGCAGAAGTCAAAGAACACAGAATGTGACTCATCCTTGTGTTTTAGGAATTTCACCCATGTCCATCTGCTATAGTCATCAACAATGACTAATCCATACTTCTTGCCTCTGATGGATGCAGTTTTCACTGGTCCAAACAGATCAATGTGAAGTAATTCTAATGGTCTTGAAGTTGAAACAACATTCTTAGATTTAAAAGAAGGTTTTGAAAATTTTACTTTTTGACATGCTTCACAAAGGGCATCTGAGTTGAACTTCAACTTAGGAAGTCCTCTGACCAGATTGAGTTTATTAATCTGAGATATACGTCTCATATTAATATGCCCCAATCTTCTGTGCTAGACCCATTGCTCATCATTAACAGGCATAACGCATTTTACATTTTGAACCTTAAGTTCTGAAAGATTTATTTTGTAAATGTTGTTCTTCCTCTTTCCATTAAATAGGATTGAGCCATCCTTCTGACTAACAGCCTTGCAACATTTTTTATTAAAGATTATGTCATAACCATTGTCACTTAATTGACTTATGGACAATAGATTATGCTTTAATCCTTCTACAAGTAAAACATTAGATATAGAGGGAAGGTTACCATTTCCAATAGTACCAGAGCCAATAATCTTGCCCTTCTGATTCCCTCTAAACTTGACGTCTCCTCTAGATTTAAGCTCCAGGCTTTGGAACATAAACCTTTCTCTCGTCATGTGACGTGAGCAGCCAGAGTCCAGGTACCATGACTGGCGTCTTGACTTTTCTGCTAAATACATCTGCAACAGGGATTATCTTATCCTTAGGTACCCAGATCTTTTTGGGTCCTTTTGGGTTATTTACCTTAAAAGTTTGTCTGAACTTCTGTCTTTTTACAACAGTTTTGTTCTGACTTACTTTTGGTTTAAACACATGAACGTTCTGATCAGAACGTGTGTGTTTAATATCATTCAGATGACCAAACTTAAAATGAGAATATAAGGGAGTCTTCTTAATGATAAGTTTATCAACAGGCATTGAATTTAAATCCTTTCCATAGGAAGATTCATATCCAATTCCTTTCATGTTGTTTCTGCTAACTCCATAGATCATTAAAGCCATCTTGCTTCTATCTATGCTTTTAGCCAGAAACTTCTGAAAGTTGAAGTCATATTCTTCTAAAATATTTTTGCATTTTGACTTAGTTTCAGATTCAGAGTCTTGTTGAGCTTTTTCAAAATTGTTTTTCATTTTCAAATTGTTTTCTTTGAGCTCAGCAACTTCTGACTTTAATAGATTATTCTCAGATTCAAGATTGCATTTAAGCTTCTTGCATTTGAGCTTAATCTGGTTATAGTTTTTCAGGACTTCTGATAAAACTTTAATAAGTTCTTCCCTAGAGAGATTAGAAAGTACCTCTTCTGAGTCAGATTCAGAATCAGATTCAGATCCAGATGATCCTTCATCCTGATATTCCACGTCTGCCATCAGAGCCATGTTGGCGCATTCTTCTTTAGATTCTGATGAAGATTCAGAATCATCTGAATCATCCCAGGTTGCCATTAGAACCTTCTTCTTTTTATCAAACTTCCTCTTTGGATTTTCCTTTAGAAGCTTTGGACATTCATTCTTGTAATGACCAGGTTCTTTGCATTCAAAACAAACAACCTCCTTCTTTCCAGATCGTTTGTGTCCAGAGGACTCTTTGCGTTGATCTGGCTTCTTGAAGTTCTTGAACTTCCTTGTTTGTGCTTCCATAGTTTGTTAATTCTTCTGAACAGTAAGGATAGTTCATCTTCTTCAGAAGAAGAAGACTCTTCAGAACTTTCTTCTAACACCTGCAATGCTTTAACAGATTTGTTAGATTTTAAGGCAATTGACTTACCTTTCTTTTGAGGCTCGTCTTCCTCAAGTTCAATTTCATGGCTCCTCAGTGAGCTGATTAGTTCCTCCAATGTGATCTTGTTCAGATCCTTAGCTAGCTTCAGAGCAGTGACCATAGGTCTCCATCTGATAGGCAAGCTTCTGATGATCTTCTTCATATGATCAGCAGTTGAATAGCCTTTGTCCAACACTTTTAGACCAGTTGTGAGGATCTGGAATCTAGAGAACATAGTTTCTATAGATTCACATTCTTCCATTTTAAACGCTTCATACTTCTGGATTAGTGCCAGAGCCTTGGTCTCTTTAACTTGTGAGTTCCCTTCGTGTGTCATCTTCAAACACTCAGACAAATCAAATACAATTTCTCTATTGGTGATCTTCTCATACTCAGTATGAGATATTGCATTTAATAAGATTGTTCTAGCTTTGTGATGATTTCTGAACTCCTTCTTTTAGGCTTCAGTCATAGATTTTCTATCAATTTTCTTGCCATCCCCATCAGTGGGGTGAACATACCCATCAATGACTAAGTCCCATAGATCAGCATCATAACCAAGGAAGAAACTCTCTATTCTGTCCTTCCAATAGTCAAACTTCTCCCCATCAAACATAGGGGGTTTTGTGCCGATTCTATCCCTTTCTTCATATTTGTTGTTGCTGTTAGATGTTGAAGCTTCAGCCATAATAACAACCAAGAATATATATCAAAGTTTTCTCACTAGATCTTTTCTGGTCACGGTGAAGTGATAACACACATAGAACTGGAGCTCTGATGCCAACTGAAGGTGAGAAAATACTTAAAAGGGGGGTTGAATAAGTACATAGAAATTATTATTGCAATAAAAACACAGAGATTTTTATCCTGGTTCGTTGAACTCAACTACTCTAGTTCACCCTATCAAGAGTGATTTGCCTTTCACCACAAGGACTTAATCCATTATTAATCAAACTGATTACAATAGAAAACACTAAGAGCAACTGTTCTTAGTCTTCTCAAGAACTACTGACCACAACTGGGTCTTCTCAAGAACTACTGACCACAACTGGGTCTTCTCAAGGAACTTTTACAATCAAATGTAAAACTAAACAAGTGTTTGAATGCTTCTAAGAAAGCTATATCACAACTGTGATTTACACTTAAGTTTAAGAATGTATGAAATAAATTCAGTAAAGAGAATAATTTGTATGAGAGCTTTTCAATGAATTTCTTTCAATCATCGTCAACTTTAGAAAGATGTTGAAGTCTTGCTTTTATAGGCACAGAAGTCCAAAACGTTTGCAAGCTTGAAGACCGTGTCTGCAAAGTAGCTGTAACCTTTTTGTCTTCACATCACTTGACCTTTCCTAGAAGTAGAACGTTTAGAGAAATCCTTTTTGCCTGAGTTCTTGTGTCTAGTATAAATGAGGAAAGAGTCATTTGGCATAACCAACGGATATAACTTTGAATTCTTCTTCAACAAGTTTCTAATTCTCAGCAATTAGCATCAGAGTCTTGAGTGATCAGAGTCTTGATGTCTTCAGAGTTTGTTGTATCAAAGTGTTGCAGCAAGTGTGCTTTAGCGTGTAATAAATCAGAGCATAGTTTGGGATCAGATCCTCAGTACTTGCAGCGTACAGTACTATCAGAGTCTTCTGAAAAGCTATACTTGAAACTCTTCATACAACGTCTTCAGTCTATGCTTCAGATGCTTCTGTAGCTTCTGCTTCAGATCCTTCTGTAGGCAGCGCTCAGAGTCTTCTATAGGCAGCGCTCAGATTCTTCTAAGAGATGCTTCTGACGCTTCAGAGCCTTGCATAGTTCAACGTTCAGATCCATTTTTGCTTTCAGAAGAATATTAAATTTAATATCTGCAGCAAAAATACTTGAACAAATTTTAGAGTATATAATTTCTTAATACAAAATTTCGTAAGAGTTATCATCAAAACATAGAGATATAACTAAGAACCAATCTGTGTTTTAACAATATCTTGTGCCACAACCTGAACATAAACACCATACTCAGATTTTCATTTAAGTGAAATGTCGACCAACCTTGATTGCATGCCAAGGCTACCACTAGTCGAACAATTTCCAATTTTACGACCTGTACAAATACTTCTGAGTAGTCGAGTCCTGCTCTCTAAAGAAATCCTCAAGCTACCAATCTAGCATTATGTCTTGTTATCGATCCATCAGCATTGTGCTTCAACTTGAACACCCATTTCACTTTGATAACTTTTGTATGTGCTGGAAATTCGACCAACTCCCGTGTGTTGTTTATTTTAGTTGCTTATAACTCTTCAACCATAGCAGACTTCCATTGTTTATCTTTGAAGGCTTTGTTATAGTTGACTAGTTCAACACCTGCAAGTAAATAAAAATGAACTAGTTCTCCATCTGTTGTGACTTCATCATCACCAACCACTTTATAGTCTTGAAGTCTTGCTAGACGAGTTCTAGTTCTTTGAGGTCTCTGGCTTGTTTCAGCCATGCCCTCTTCGACTTTGACTGTGTGGGGTATGTTAGCAACAACTTTGACTTCAACTAGAATATCGATAATATCTTCGACTTCGACATCATTACTTGCTTCGTCAAAATCATAACTCATCAATGGCTTGTTAATTGGATCATCAGAATTCCAATCCGATGCAAAGTTCTCATCAATCACAATATCTCAGCTCATCAGGATCTTATTATTCATTAGATTGAATAACTTGTATGCTTCAGTCTTATGATATCCTACCAGAATCATAGGTTCACTCTTGTCATTAAGCTTCCTTCTTCTTGCATCAGAAACATGCTTGTAGAAAATAGAGTCAAATACCTTTAAATGACTCACTGATGATCTTTTTCCACTTAGCACTTCTTTAAGAATCTTATTTTTCAGCTTCTTGGTAAGGCGCTTATTCAGAATATAAACACCAGTTGAAACAACTTCACCCCATAAGGACTTTAGAAAATTCTTCTACTTTAACATGTATCTCGCCCTGTCCACTATGGTCTTGTTTCTTATTTTTGCTATTCCATTATGTTGAGAAGTATAAGAAGTAGTCATCTCATGATTAATACTATGTTCTGCACAAAATGCTTCAAATATCTTAGATGTGTATTCGCCACCTCCATTTGTTCGCATAACTTTGATCTTCTTCTCAATCTGGTTTTCGACAAGCATCTTGAATCTCTTAAAGATTTCGAATACTTTGTTCTTTCTCTTGATCACATAGATCTATAGATTTCAACTAAACTCATCGACAAACGAAACAAAATACTTGTTTCCAACAATGGTATGATCCACAAAAGGACCGTATACATCTGAACATACAACTTCGAGTATGCAAGATGATCTCATTGACATAGTCGAAACGAAAGACTTCCTTGACTGATTTCCGACTAGACAACTATCACAAAGTCTGTCAGGCATCTCAAGACTTGGTGTCATACCCCAAAATTTACCCTCAGATTTTTTGATCTTTTGCATATCATTTTTGGTCAATCATTTCTTGCATATTGCCCATGTTATCAGCCAAAATGAATTATTACAATCGAATCGGTTGCATTTTTTATAGTTTAAACTGTTTCAACTGATAAAAATTTATTTCGAAATCGGACGAAACGTTGTATATTTCCGAGTGGTTTATTCTGCGCTGATGATTTTGGTGCAGTCGTTTTTCTTTTTCGGGAACTTTGGTACCCGACCTTTTTATTTGTTTTTTTTATTAATTTAGGATTATTTTTATTTTATTTGTTGTCATTTATCTATATTCATTTATTTATTTATTTTCGAGTTTTGTTAAGTTAATTTGTCTAGATATTTGAATTATATTTCATTTTATTTCTTTACTTATCATCTTGTATTGCTTATTTAATTAATTTAAGATTAATTTAATTTTTATTTAGTCTTTTAGTAAATTAATTAATTTTTTTAGATAATTAAATTTTTAGTTGATTTTAGTTATTTTATTTTTTATTTCTCTTTTAAAAAAATATATAATTGAGATAATCCTTATTCTATTTAATCTTTATTATTAGATTCTTTTAATTTAGTCGTTTAATTATTCACCTATTTTTTAATTTAATAATTGTTTAAGTTTTTATTTATTTCTTTTAATTAGCTTATTTATCTTAATTAATTTGTTTTTTCTCCAAATGAGAAATTCATTCTTTGAAGTCTTTACAACAATTCTACTACCCTACCATTACTCAATTCACAATAGTCAAACCAATATCACTAGACCTCAAAACCAGTTCTGCAGACAACTTTTGCTTTCCCTTTTGAATTTCATTCCACAAACCAATATCATGTACCTTTGCATCATCACCCTGCTACAATCCAAAACCATACAAATTGCAAGGTCACAAGCTGCCAATCCTGCATCATAACAGAGCAATACCACTACACTCCAATTTTTTCCTGCAAACCAAAGAAATTACTCCAAGACAAAATTGTACCAAATACTACACAAAGGCTATGCACAAAGTGTACTAGACGTGTAAAACATCAAACCTATACATTCTAGTGTAACCTGCATACATCCTCAACCTCATGCCTTGACAAAACCACACTCTAAAAACTGGAAAGTTGTTGTGTTTCACACCTGCATCAATACTACACCCTGCATCACAAAACAATACAATCACTACAAACCAAAAACCTTATGCAAAAAGCTTCAATAACAGACATAACCTGTAATGAAAGAGACTAAAAATGTAACTCCGGGATAAAATAGAAACCTAATCAAGAAATTTGGTTGGATTTTAAGAGGAGAGAAGAGAGAAATAACGACAGATTTTTTTTGACAAAGAAGAAAAGAGAACAGGAAAAGAATTCGAAAAGAGAAACATACGCCTTCTTCTTCCATACTTCCATTTTTCTCTCATAATTCCAAGTCACACACAAAACACCACCCACACACTTCAGCTTCCATAACCGTGAGTCATCTTCACCATTACAGAACAAA
The DNA here is from genome assembly GCA_963859935.3 of Lathyrus sativus. Classification (NCBI taxonomy): domain Eukaryota; kingdom Viridiplantae; phylum Streptophyta; class Magnoliopsida; order Fabales; family Fabaceae; genus Lathyrus; species Lathyrus sativus. The sequence continues at coordinate 444,443,071 of OZ012739.1, read as the reverse complement.
AACATGTTCTTCACCTAACTATCGTCATGCTTCCAAATACGACGTCGAAACTCCACGAGCTACCACTCTCTACAACACGACCCACCGTGCATCCTCCGTGAAGCACCACCATCATCTCCGACCTCATCACCGGTTCCACCATAATGCCACAACCACCACGACTCCCTTCTTCACTGTTCCCACCATGTCCCCAAAAGCAAGAAACAGCGAGAGAGAGAGAGAGAGAGAGAGAGAGAGAGAGAGAGAGAGAGAGAGAGAGAGAGAGAGAGAGAGAGAGAGAGAGAGAGAGAGAGAGAGAGAGAGAGAGAGAGAGAGAGAGAGAGAGATTTGCGACAGAGAGGGTATGAGATGAAAGAGAAGGAAAATGACTGTGAGAGAGAATGGCACTCATAGCAGATCGAAAGAGGGGATTTAGAGAGTTTTGGATAAGCAATGAGGGTTGCGACGAGGAAGATGAAATCAAAAAACATCCACCTTTCTTCTTCATGGATCACGTCAGGTTAGGGAAGTTGTGAACTCATTTCTTTTCTTTTTATTTAGAACTAGCGTCCAAACGGGCACTCCGTGCCCGTTTGTCCGCTTTTTTTACTGCGCTAACGCGTGAAAATATTAACAACGTCTTTTTTATAAGTTTGATTTTAATATCAAATATTTATATGATGAAATATATTGTATTTATTTAGATGCATATTAAGTTTTATTTGCAATATGTAATATTTATGTGTTAAATTTTGTTTGAATTGAGAAAACTGCATTATGACATGACTATATTTAACCGGTTTTTTTCAAGCAAATCAATAATGTGAAAGGAATAATTTGATGGTTATGAATACCGTATTAAAGAAAAAGAAAATAGATTACACCAAAATTAAGTTTTGTATTTATGTATTGTTATAGATTGTACAAAATCATACGAAGATTTAAATAAAATAAGAAGAAAAAAAATGTTTTTCACATTTATTAAACTAGTAACATAAACATTAACAGAGACATTAAGTGACATTGTTGCTTAATAGGAAGGTCAACCATGAAATCGAAATAAAAAATATCTCTTGTTTTACTGCAAAACAAATGAAGTAAATTTTAGTAGTAAATAATATAATATAATATAGTGAGTGCACACCAAGTGTGACTTTGCAAAAGTATAGTTTATTTTAAAATAATATAGTGTAATATGTCATCCTCTTTATTATCCCTAAAAAAATCAATATGTGGCACAATATGCATAATAGAGCGGTTTTTAAAGTTTGCATTGTTTAGTGCATACCAATTAAATTCTAATAATAATAATACCTCCATCAATAAATTAATTCAAAATAAGTTGAATAACAATCCCTATGTCAATGGTGAAAAATCATCTTGGAAAGGAAAATAATTTGAAATCTAACAACAATATTTTCTACGCATGACTTCTAAATAAGACAAAACCTTGTGTATAATACACCAAAATAATTATAAATATAACTTAACAAAACCAATCATCAATTAAAATACATACATATGTGTAAATTCATTTTTAACAAACTATAATGAAAAAATTAATTAATCTATTTTCTATGTATGATCACCAGCAAACACTCTTCAAAATTCTTTAAAAATTGCAAGAAAAAAATCACCATGCAAAGAAGAGTTATATGTGTTAAATTTTCCATAAGTTTTTTTTATAATGGAAGTTAATGATGGTTAAAGAACAAACTTAACCGACGACTCATATTCAAGTTATTTTTAATTATAAAAATTAGATTTAACTTAACTAAAATCATCATAAATTTAATATAATGCATATATAGTGTAATTTTGTCCATAAACCATACAATAGAAAAAACATATTGTAGTATTTAGTCATTATCATTGCATAATCACCAACTAATACTTGAAAATAAACATTTTTGAAAATACAAATACAAATTACATAGCTTAGACGGTGATCATTGTATAATCATCGACTATTATTTAGATATAAACTTTTTTTAAAATGCAGAAATAGAAATACAAATTACACAACTTAGATGATAAAAATATAACATAAGAATAAATAAATAAATAAAAGTATCTTCTTCAACCTCCGAAACCATATAAAGTTCTTCCTTGTCTCTTAAGAGTATACACAATATCCATGGCAGTCACAACCTTTCTTCTTGCATGATTAGTATATGAAGCAGTACCATGAATAATTTTTGTCAAGAAAACCTTAAGAAATAACATAGTTTCTTCATAGATCAAACCACTTATCCTCTTAACACCTCCTCTCCTAACCAATCTACGAATCGATAGTTTTGTAATTCCCCAAATATTGTCGCGCATAATCATCATGTGCCTCTTTGTTCTTCCCTTTCCGAGCCCCTTAATACCCTTTCCACAACTTGTCATTTTTTTAAGAAATTTTGAGAAACTTTTTATTCTTTTGCATTTTGAATGTGAAAAAGTAGAAGATGAAAGGGATATTTATATATCATTCTGAGCGGGAAATGAGGAAACTGCTTATCCTCTATCGTTGGATTTAAAGTAATAGACGATTTAGATTTGACTGAGATTTTTCAATATTTTAAAATTATTTTATAATTTATTTTAAAAAATTGTTTTTAAAATAAAATAAAATATTGGTTAATCATATTTTAAAAAACTGCGTTTTAAGAACTCCAATGAATTTTTTTAGACAATTATAATTCACTTTTTTAAGTATATAATTTATCAAAACTTAGAGTATACGGACTTTATAATCATTATCATTCAGTTCTATTAAGAAAATATTTTGGATAAATTTAGTCATAAATAAAATACATTATAAATCTTCAAAATTAAATCAATTAAATATAATAATATTAGTTGAATGTGGAAGTTGTTAAATGCTTCTATTTCATCATTCAATAATGGGATTAGTGGGTTATAAAATAGTTAATCATTTTTAGAAGTTACTACTACTTTTTTATTATTATTTCTTATTTAATTAATTTAATTAAGTACGAAAGTTGTTATATGTTTTTATTTCATTCAGTAGTGGGATTAATGAGTTATAAAACAGTTAATTATTTTTAGAAGTTACTACTACTTTTTTATTATCATTTCTTATTTAATTAATAAATTATTTGTTATTAAAGATGAGGAATAATAACTTACTAATCTATAGTAAAAAAATAGTGTAAAAGAATCAATTTATTAGAAATAAAATTGAAAGTAAAAAAACTACACCAAAATTATTTAACGTTAATAGGTCCAAACAGATCATCAAAATTATATAATAAATTTGAAACAATCACATTTACAAATAATTATAGAAGTTTAATCATATTAAAGATTATTATATTAAATACCTAATATACTTATATAAGATATAATACATCTAATAGAGTATCATATAAATTACTAATCTTCCTTAAAGATATAATAATCCATTATGACATAATTATAATATTGTACTTATATAAGTGAATTACTATTTTAAAATTACTATTAATAAGTGAATTCTTATATGTCTTGCTACAGGGATAATTTTGTTTCCAAAATTATTTTATATAAGTTGCTAATTAGGATTATAGGAACACGGATAATAATTATATGTGAGGGAATTTTAATTATATTTATTATCCAAGCGGACTATTTTATTTCTATAATACTTGTATTTTAATATATGAACTAATTATAATAGGGATTCACCATACAATAATTAAAATATAAAACAAAATAACTATATTACTGCATAGATATCTAAATTGTACAAATATATTATAGAAGTTATAATAATAATAATAATAATAATTTGACATGAAAAATTGACACTTATAGTCATATTTTTAATACATCATGATAACTGCTCAACATTTTAAATCCACTTTTTACTTATAACTTATATTTTTAAAATTAAAATAAATATAAAATATTAGAGGATAAATAATAATTTTAAAAAATTTGCAATTAACAAAAGAGTTAAAAAAAAAAACCAACACTCATAGTTATAAACAGTTCATGGGTGCGGGTCGACCCGCAAACCCGCCTACCCAAACCGAACCAACCCACTAATTACCCGGACCCATTCATTTACGGGTATACCCAACCCAACCCGTAACAACCCGTATAAATTTGGTTCGGGTATTGGGTTTTAGTTTCTAAACCCATGAACCCGTTGACCCAACTCGTTGACGTGGCATAATTAATTATTATTATTATTATATTATTATTAGACCAATATTGGACCAATACATCTATGTCATTTTAAGACTAAGTGATGTTTATTTGCTTTTGAATTATTTAGAATTTATGAATTTTATGGAAATGATATTTTATGGAATTTTATATATTATTAAGTGTTAATATATATGATAGTTTACGGACCTACTTTTAAGCATGTGCTAGAAAAGGTAACATTTGAGTATCAAAACAACTAATATATACTGTATATTATTATATATTTGTTTTACATATGTTGATATATATTTGTAATGGATAACATTTGAGTATCAAAATAACTAATAAATTTTTATAAATTAAGGTATATTAATGAAAATATATAAATAATTAATGGTGTATATGTATCTTAATATTTTTTATGACAAAGAAAATACATTTCAAAATTTTAATTGTTATATTTTTAATTATTCTATTTTATATGTAGGATTTGTCTCCACTACGTAAATAATTTAATTGTTTGAAATATGCAAAATTATATTGAATTGTGTTATAGATTTTTTTAATTGAAAATAATAATTATTATATACACAACCCGTGGACCCAACCCTACCCAACCCGTAAATATTCGGGTTGATTCGGGTCGGTTTTTAAAGTAGAATTACGGGTTTGATGATAAACCCAACCCATTGAAAGTTGAACGGGTTGGGTAACGGGTTAAGGCGAACCCGGTCCAACCCAACCCGCGTACACCCCTATATATACTTTAGACGGTTTCTTTTTTGAAAAAGTTGCATATATTTATTTTTATTTTATTTTTAAAATTATATAAGCTATATTTATTTTAAAGGTTAAAATGGGAATAAAAAAATATAAGAGCAAAATTCCCTATTTCTTTTATAGATAGTTATAGATTATGATTATTTTAATTAAAATTATGGATATTTTAATTTGTGGTATGTGTATTTAAATATAGTTTTTAATGAGAAATTAAAATTTTTTTTCTTCAAATAACTAATTAATTTCACTTGTGTACAATATTCAAATATAAAATGGAGGGAGTAGTTAATTTTTATTTGTATAACTTCTATAACTTCTATTTTTATTGCACACATATAAATATAAATGATATATTTTTATTTAATATTAATTTTACATGGAAGTTATGTGGGAAGTTATTAGTAGGGAGTTATATGAAAGATGATAGTAGTAGTTCAATAAAGTTATTGTGTAAGTTATATATTTTAAAATAAAGATAAGTTTGGTATAAAAAAAAGCTACACCAAAAACCAAGTATTGCCTTTATATATGTTATAGATAAATGTGGTATTGCCTCTTTCTTCTCAGCCGTTTCACTCTAGGTTAGGAGAGATTGCAAGCCAAGTTGGGTCTAATTTGAAGCAACCCGACCCAAATCATCTACTTGGATCTAACCGCCCCCATGAGCCTCCATCTATAAGCCCATTCAGATTTTTATATACTCCACATGATTATCTCTGCACTCCTCCATGTATTATTTAATTTTCTTTTAGGTTTTTTTTATTAATTATTTGTTTAATTCCTTGGTTAAATTTTATTTAAATTTTTGTTAATTATTGTTATTTAAAGTTTTTGTTACTTAATATTTGTTTTGTTAGTTAGTTTATCTAATATTTATTTTATTAATTAGTATTAGATTTTATTTTCCTAAACGTGAGTACATTTAACTTTGTTAATTAGTTCATTAAAAACCTCAAAAATATTTTTAATTACTTCATAAGTTAATCCTTTTATAATTTTGATTCAAATTTAAATTTAATTATTTAGGCTTTTAACCTTTGATAATTCAGATATTATTTAGGTATGTTCTTTAGTCAATTTGATTTCTAATTTTGTGAGTTTGTAACTTGATTCCCTAGCTTGAAGTTTTGATTTTCTTTCTATTTGACTTCGATTTCAATTATTTTATTCTCTTGCCCATTGTTTTGTGTTCACCACCATCCATTTAATTCAGGTTATTTTGTCATATTATTTCTCCTTGCTCGATTTTTATTTTGTGTCTAGTACTCTTGATGCTTGTATGTATTGTTGTTCCTCTTACACTTGTTATCGGAGGTTCACCTCTTTGCTCCTGAGATGTGGATGAGTGTTTGATGTTCTCTTGATTGTCATCATTTATGCCTAAAGCTTTGTTGTTGCTTACTCCTATTCCAAAGGAAAGGAACCCCTTTGTTGACTTATAAGTCATGTTGTATAGTTTTGTCCATCTTTTCCCCGAGACCTTGTGAGAGGCTTGCTTGTTTAACCTAGTTTAGATTTGGATTTGTTGTACTCCGTGTAAGTATCATGGTTATGAATACTTACCTCCCTATGGAACCTTAACCACCATCAAGAGCTCCTCATCCCTAGTTAGGCCGAACTGCGGAGGCTCTGATTCCTAGTTCCTAGTCAGGATACGTAGGCACAAGATGCGATATCTTGTTGAGCCCTCTAACCACTAACAACTAACTGTCCTCCCTCCTTTTGGTATGGTTAGAACCAAATAGTCTTGCAACTTAGAATTAGGTTTAGATTTTGTAAACTCTATGTGAGTATCATGGTTATGGGTACTCACTTTCCCCTTTGACTTTGGTTAAAGTCAACCCTAGCTAGTTTTCAACTTAGATCTAGAGAGTTGGTTAACTCTACGTAAGTATCATAGTTATAGATACTTACTGCTCTTTAGAACCTTGATTGTTATCAAGAGTTCCTCATCCCTAGTTAGGTGAACTATGGTTGCTCTGATTTCATCCTAGTTAGGATACGTAGGCACGAGATATGATGTCTTGGCAAACATACTTAGTGTATATACCTTAGGTCTTTACCTTCACAGCTTTTCCTTAGCAAGCAAACTTTAGCATAACACAAATACTAACAAGAGTACTACAGATACTTAGGATTCTAACACCTTTCCTAGGTATAACCAACCCTCGAACCTTAGACCTCTAGCCGTGTTGTTACATAGCGCACTTAGGGTTTTCTTTGATCTTTAGAATTCTAACACCTTTCATGATTTGTGATTCAAGTTAATTAATATCTTGATATCTGATTCTCACTGCAACAGTAATGGCGACTTCATTGAGGATTGCTGAGACAAACTAAGAGGGTTAATCCCACCTTGTTTGTATTTATGTTATTTTATATGTTTGCTTGCTTGTATATCTGTATATTTGTAAATATATGTATGTATATATTGATAACGCGAAATCATATCGTTTATTTGGCTTGATTTACATGCATTTATTTGTGACTTTTATTAATTTATCTTGATTTATGTTCTATTATATGATTAATTTACTTCGTTTTGCAGATTGGGGAGAATTTGGACTAAAGAAAGAAAAGGAGAAGAAACAGATGAAAAACGGATGAAAAATAGCAGATACGGATTCTGCTGCTGTGACGACCGTCACAGGTCCATGACGACCGTCATGCGTGTGACGACCGTCACGCAGACAAAAAAAACGCAGAATCAGAATTCACGATCAATCTCAACTTAAATCCTTCCTACACTTTCTCCACTCACTGCCCACTACTGGAAGTTACTACACTTTCTCCACTCACTGCCCACTATTGGAGGTTACTACCACTTTCTCCACATCTCACGCATGATCTCAGGAAGTTGAGATAAGAAACATCTCCTATAAATAGACAAGAGATTCACAGAGAAAGGGGTGGATTCTTCATCCCGAAGTTCTGCCAAAGTTCCATCAAAGTTATTTATCGTTACTTTTATTTTCCTTTCCATTTTCCTTCAGTTCAGAATATTGTATTTTCTTCCCGTACCTTTTATTTCTCGCCAAAGTAGAATCCTGCCGACATTGTGGGGGACTACCCAAGGATTTGAGATCAGTACAATTTACAGGTTTTTATTAATTGAATTACTACTTTATTTCTGTTATGATGCACGCTTTATTATTCCGTTGTTTATGTCTACTTCCGTTCGCATTAATTATCATGTCTGGCTAAGTTAGTTTTATCGGTATGTAACCAAATTAGTAGGATAGGATTCGATAGTAACCGGCATCTTCCCTTTTTACAAACAACCTTTTTGGCCGTAGTATTTAAATTTATTTACTGAATAAACTTCGTCGCGAAAGCGAGAACTTATTTAAAGATAGTTTTGCCACGAAAGTGGGAAATTAATTAAGGTACGAACTAACAAGCGAAAGCTGCGGCAAGACCAGATAGTAAACACTAGGCATTTGTTTTAATAACAGCGAAAGCACTTTAAAATGGATTAGAACCTAGAGATTTCCAAAAAGTAGTTTTAACCCCGAATGGGACAGCGAAAGCGTACCTTCGGCCCTTAGAATTATGACTAGCGTCAACAACCATCGTGAGACGAAAGTCTTCAGATCACTATTTTCTTCTGAACAATGTTTGCAAAGAGTAAGAAGCATCGGTGACCTGTCGAATCCCAGATAACTAAAGCTTTGCATACCGATATCCTTTACCGCATTTCTTTAAACCAATTTTCTTTATTTCTTTTGCATTTAATTTCATTCGCATTCAATTTTCCTAATTCCAATAGCCTTAGCTTTACGCCGTAATAATAGATAACGGTAGATTGACATTGGTCTCTGTGGGTTCTACAATCTTTTATATTACTTCGATATTTCCGTGCACTTGCGGAGCGATCAAGTTTTTGGCACCGTTGCCGGGGACCAACAGTCAATATCGTGATTCCGTTGTTGCATAGTATAGACTAAGGCACTCTTATCTAAATCATTATGTATAACCCATATTTCCCTTATAATTACCACCCTCCATATTATAACTACCACCCCCAATATTTCGAGGAACCACAAATTCCGCTTAAATCCGACCTCGAAATATTATTAGAAGATTTCAATACTACGCACTCTCACCCAAATTCCCTCTATGATGACGACTCCCAATGTTTTGAGGAAACGCAAGATTTTGATACATCCAACCTCGAACTACTACTAGAAGAATTCAATGAGACGTCTACTCACTCTAGGATAGAATCTATGATGGAGCGCTTTGTGGAAACACAAACTCTCCAAAACGAAGATTTTAGAAAACAACATCTCCAAATTAATGAAGACCTTAGGCAGATGAACGTTATTGTCGATTCCCTCGCAACTCACAGCGAGACTTTGGAGACTCAAACCTCCCTGCTTAGACAAACACCTCTAGGACCCTTCCCAGAAGGACATGTGAATGTTGTAACAACCGTTAATGAAGAACAAATAGAAGATCCTAGGGAGATTGATGATGAGCTTGAGGAGAGTTTTGGTGAGAAAAGCATACATATTGAGAAAAATCCACCGACACCAACCGAAAGGGAGGTTGTCGAAGAGGTAGAGAAGGAAGCACGTATCGTTGCTCCTCCTCCCTATACCCCACCTATTTCTTTCCCACAAAGGTTTGTAGAAGTTAAGGTAGACTCCCAATCCAAAACATGTGTGGAGGTATTGAAAAATATACACACCAATGCACCTTTGTCTAAGGCCCTTCATAGAAAAAGAAAATTCGAGGACCGTGAAACTAGGGTCATTATTACTATTAAAAGGGTACGATTAACTTTTGAGGTGGTGGATGAAATAACAAAGCCCAAATTTGAAAAGCTGATACGCAGAATAGATCCAGAACCACCACCACGCGTTCAAAACAAGAAACCACCCTACAGAAGAAAGAAACGAAAAGGTGAGGGATATGAGAGATGGCTTGATAAGTGGCCATGGAAACCGAAGACTATTCAAAGTTTGATCGAGGAACCATTCTCGAAAGAACCACCATGAGTACTTGCACTCCTTAGCCGTCGAGCTATCGACGCTAAACAAAGCGTTGTGTGGGAGGCAACCCACAAGGTCTTTATTTTAATTTTTTTGTTTAAATCGGCAGAAAATAAAGAAATGTATCGCTTGTTACGCTTTAGCTATATCTAGGCGAAAACTCTCTAGATGACGATCTGAGAAGATGATCTATGCCCACGGACATTCCTACGAGTGTCGCTGCTGGTGGGAACACTGATGATGAGTACTTCCTCTTGACGCGAGCAACATGATGAGCTGGTTCGAGAATTACACAAACAAAGTATCTCAAAATGCCCGCCAACGAAGTAGAAGTGATCAACAAAGACAAGGATAGCAAGAGCAGTAGCATTCATACAGGTTCTATCTTTCCTTTTCCACCTTTTACTGAAACATTGAGGACAATGTTTGGTTTAAGTGTGGGGGAGGAACTCTATCGCTTTCATTTTATTGCCTTTTAGTTTGATTTATTGTTTTTATCTATTTTTAATGCTATGTCAAAATCTTTGCATGTGCTGTCGAGTCTTTATGAGTAGTTTTTGCCTGTTATTCAAACTTCCCCAAAATTTCAAAATTTCAAAATTTCAAAATTTTAACCTCCAACAAAAACTTTTTGATTCATGACATGGTACTCTGAAAGTATATAGGCTGTTTAGGCAATGTTAGAAAAACTTGGGAAAGTTTTGATAAAATTGATATCGTCCTGACAACCTTAACCCCCTAAATATGCAAAATAAATTTGAGTACCCATTATGCCGAGACCTTAAAACTCCAGGTTCTTGTAGTAATCCCTAAGTAGTTTATTTAAGCAGTCAGCACCATCCTAAACACACTAAGTAAGAAACCGATGCAAATAAGTGTATGATCTCTAGGTTAAAATGAGAAACTAAGAAAGAAAAGAAAAAAAAATTATGAAGAAAAAGACATGTTCCTTCTAAGTTAGGTGCTCCTCACCCGAGCACTTAGCCTAACGGTACAAACTCTTTAAGTTCAATTGATGCTTAAGCATATTTGCAGAAAAAAATGAAATAGTAATGAGATCGTAGTCACTAACAGGTCTACTTGCCATGAATGTGTATGGATAACGGGCTTAATGTGATTGTACTATAATGAAATTGGGTGAAAGAGAGCATGAGTTATAGGTTGAGTTATAATGGCATGATTCCGATTGGTTTGCATAAGTAGGGAGTTTTTGAAATTGTGTCGTTATGATATCCTTGGTATTAATATTTAGTACCTATCGATCTAACATTAGCCTAGCAGCCACGTATGATTAGAGTTTCGTCGTGACTTTGTTTCAAACTATGCTTATTTCTTTTTACTGTGTTGGTCGATTGCTTGAGGACAAGCAATGGTTTAAGTGTGGGGATGTTTGATAACGCGAAATCATATCGTTTATTTGGCTTGATTTACATGCATTTATTTGTGACTTTTATTAATTTATCTTGATTTATGTTCTATTATATGAATAATTTACTTCGTTTTGCAGATTGGGGAGAATTTGGACTAAAGAAAGAAAAGGAGAAGAAACAGATGAAAAACGGATGAAAAATAGATGAAAAACAGCAGATACAGATTCTGTTGCTGTGACGACCGTCACAGGTCCATTACGACCGTCATGCGTGTGGCGACCGTCACATTTCATGACGACCGTCACGCAGACAAAAAAAATGCAGAATCAGAATTCACGATCAATCTCAACTTAAATCCTTCCTACACTTTCTCCACTCACTGCCCACTACTGGAAGTTACTACACTTTCTCCACTCACTGTCCACTACTGGAAGTTACTACCACTTTCTCCATATCTCACGCATGATCTCAGGAAGTTGAGATAAGAAACATCTCTTATAAATAGACAAGAGATTCACAGAGAAAGGGGTGGATTCTTCATCCCGAAGTTCTGCCAAAGTTCCATCAAAGTTATTTATCGTTACTTTTATTTTCCTTTCCATTTTCCTTCAGTTCAGAATATTGTATTTTCTTCCTGTACCTTTTATTTCTCGCCAAAGTAGAACCCTGCTGACATTGTGGGGGACTACCCAAGGATTTGAGATCAGTACAATTTACAGGTTTTTATTAATTGAATTACTACTTTATTTCTGTTATGATGCACGCTTTATTATTCCGTTGTTTATGTCTATTTCCGTTCGCATTAATTATCATGTCTGGCTAAGTTAGTTTTATCGGTATGTAACTGAATTAGTAGGATAGGATTCGATAGTAACCGGCATCTTCCCTTTTTACAAACAACCTTTCTTGCCGCAGTGTTTAAATTTATTTACTGAATAAACTTCGTCGCGAAAGCGAGAACTTATTTAAAGGTAGTTTTGCCACGAAAGTGGGAAATTAATTAAGGTACGAACCAACAAGCGAAAGCTGCGGCAAGACCAGATAGTAAACACTAGGCATTTGTTTTAATAACAGCGAAAGCACTTTAAAATAGATTAGAACCTAGAGATTTCCAAAAAGTAGTTTTAACCCCGAATGGGACAGCGAAAGCGTACCTTCGGCCCTTAGAATTATGACTAGCGTCAACAACCATCGTGAGACGAAAGTCTTCAGATCACTATTTTCTTCTGAACAATGTTTGCAAAGAGTAAGAAGCATCGGTGACCTGTCGAATCCCAGATAACTAAAGCTTTGCATACCGATATCCTTTACCGCATTTCTTTAAACCAATTTTCTTTATTTCTTTTGCATTTAATTTCATTCGCATTCAATTTTCCTAATTCCAATAGCCTTAGCTTTACGCCGTAATAATAGATAACGGTAGATTGATATTGGTCTCTGTGGGTTCGACAATCTTTTATATTACTTCGATATTTCAGTGCACTTGCGGAGCGATCATATATATATATATATGTGTGTGTGTGTGTGTGTGTGTGTGTGTGTGTGTGTGTGTGTGTGTGTGTGTGTGTGTGTGTGTGTGTGTGTGTGTGTGTGTGTGTGTGTGTGTTTGTGCTTGGGTTTTCTGTATGCAGGGTTGCTACCATGAGTGGTGAGATAAGTCCTATACCCGGACTTGAGTGCACTTATGATAGGAATGTGGTATATTCAAGAAGGCTTATAGGGAGTTGATTCCCGACTAAGCTGACTTGAGAAACCACCGCTTAGTGGAGGCCCTCTTGGGAGTTGTTTTGTTGAACGAGTATTCGTGAAAACACTACTACTTTTTATCTAGGAGCTCGTGACACTGAGGACCTTTACATTACATCTTTACCCCACTTTGGCCTTGTTAGGACGTAGTGCGATGACTATGAGGAAGTAGTCCCGAAGTAGTTGATACGCGATGCTACACTCAGATGAAACTCTCTTGAGAATATTATCAACTATCAAGTAGTTTAGGAAATCAATAATATCCAAAAGATAGGTTGGTGACTCTAGGAACTTCTTAGAACCCTGTTCTACAGATACAAGAACCCATAGTACACACCTTTTGGGATGGATAGACCATGACTCCACGCTCGTGATCTTCAAACCAAGACCTTTGTTTTTTTACCTGTGCATATGTGTGAATATGTGAATATCTGTATACGTGTGTTTGTGCATCCATTTATGCATTCCTGCATTCATAGGTAGCCCTTTGGTTTCAAGGAATTCAAATAATTATTCCTTTGCAAAATAAATAGAGATTATGGGTTTTGAATCAAAACTTTTCAATAAATGTTTGCAACTTCCTTTCGAGTTCCTTGAAACCTTTTGGCTTGCATTTTGTATTCCATACGCATGTCGTTACATTTGCACTTGCATTTGAATTTCTTAGCCTCGAGTCTCATCTATCCTTTTTCCATAACCCAGTTAACTATCCAATACAAGCATTGGACTTGAAGTAGGTCTTGAAGGATCATGAACTCAGAAGAGAAGAACTAGTTTGTGACCAGAGTAGATTTTGAATTGATGAAGCATCAGTTGGATCAGATTGTGGAAGCTATGACAACCTTGGCAAAGGGGGATGACCATGTTCAGAGGACTTCTGTGAATAATGTTTCTCAAGATCATCTTATACAGACTCCTGTTAGGAACTAGGTTATACAAGAACACACCATTGTCTGAGATGGACATTCCTCTTCTCTTGATGATACAAACTATTAGACTTTTGCATTTCCGGTGCTAGATTTTCAAGAGGCAGTCCCTGTGATGGAGTCCAAGGACTCACGATACGTTGAGATTATGGAAAAGTGTCGTGCATTAGAAAAGAAACTTGACACCATTAAGGGTCGTGACTCTGCTGATTTTGAATGCTTTAAACATGTGTTTGGTACCCGGCCTTGTGATGCCGCCTAAGTTCAAGACACCAAAGTTTGAAAAGTACAAAGGAGATAGATGTCCGAAGCAGCATTTGGTGATGTATTGAAGAAAAATGACTTCACATATCCGCAATGACAAGCTTATGATCCACTGTTTCCAAGACAGTCTGAGTGGGGCATTATTGAACTGATACATGCAGCTAGAGAGCAACAACATTCAATCATGGTCAGATTTAGCTAGTGCCTTTGTGAAATAATACAACTACAATCTTGACTTGGCCCCTAGTTGCTTGCATTTGTTAGATTTGTCTCAAGAAGACAATGAATCCTTCAGAAGGTATGCTCAGAGATAGATAGAAATAGTTGTTCATGTTCAACCACCACTCTTGGATAAGGAATTGGTTGACTGATACTTTGCAAGGCCCGTACTGAGAAAAGTTGTTTAGCATTGTGACGTCAAACTTCTCAGACTTGGTAATAGTTGGAAAACGCATCGAGAGTGGCCTTAAGAGCGGAAAAATCCAAGACATCTCGAACATCCCAGCTAGTGAGAGTGAATCAGTTGTCAGTTCTCGAGAAGAATTGGAAGATGAAAGTAATTATGTCCAGGAACCCCTGATATCTCGATCTCAGCACTCATGTGTCTCAACTGTTTAGAGTCAACAATCTCTTGGACCTTCACGCTAGACACCTTTCTTTCCACAAAGGCAATATTTTCCTCCAAATCGAAGACTTCCTCAGTATCAACGGTCATACCGCCATTAGCCGCGTCAGTGCACCAGACAAAGGCCAAGGAAGCCAGAGAGACATTTCACTCTGTTGCCAATGGTATATAATCAGATTTTGCCAAATTTGATCAAAAGTGGATTGATTATGCCGAAGGAGATAGATTCAGTGATCCCTCCATACCCGTCAGGCTTTGACACCAACACCCAATGTGACTATCATGCTGGGTCACAAGGGCATTCAAATGAAGACTGTAAGGTGCTTAGGAGCAAGGTTCAGAATTTGCTTGACTCCGAAATGTTCTCATTCATGCCTCAAGGTATTCAAATCAACAATCCTTCTTTTGGCCAAGAGGACTCATCAGTCCATATTATGGAAGAAATCACCGAGATTGGATGTGAAGATGCATCTCAAACTGATCTCGACAATTAACCCTGAAGATGGTTATCTTAGTTGGTAAATTAAGAAAGGAAAGTTCAGTTCCCCGAAGCTAGAAATTTTTGGTTTTTCAGCATTTGTTGTTGTATTTTCTTTGCATTGTGAATTTAAATTTTGCTTGTAAGCTGTTTTTTTTTTTTTTTTGAATTGGCAAGATTAATGAAGTGTTTGTGCATCTTTTGATTAAGCCCATTCATTTCACTTATTCTCTTTCCGTTCATTATTTTTTGAAAAAAAATGGAAAATGAAAAAAAAAAAATTTCCTTCCACTTATCTTTATCAAACTGTTGTTTAAGCAAAGATTGAGGAGGATGACGAAAACATTATATTCATAACTTCTATTGGTATGCTTTCAACTAAACTTTGCCGATGATGTAAGGCATTGTTTCAATCCCCAAATACTGGAGAAATAAGGAAGTTAATCCCTCGTTAACCCCTTTGAGCCTAGAAGTAGGAGTTTCCTTCTGATTTTAAAAAAATATAATCTCAATCTTGGGGTGGGTAGTTCTTAGTTAACTTGGCGATATATGCATACAAGACACCTTTCATGTAAAGGTTGTGCTCACAGGTTTTCTTTCGCACACGACAAGCAAGTGCTGAAGATGTTTTCCAAGCTTAAAGATCGACGGTGGTTTACCATAGCCATTAAACCAGGTAGTCACCTTCTTTCTCAAAAAAATAAAAAAAGAAGATAAGCCCGCTAAGTCAAAACCTATGAAGGAAATTTAGGCAAAATTGGGGCATCCCGCTGACTATTTATCCAAAAGAAACAGTTCAGACAAAAGTTAGGGATGATAAAAAGATGAGTTCTTTAAAGCTTTAACTCTGAAAGTCCTCGATAGCAAAAACAACCGAATGTTGTAAGGGAGTAGTGACTACCCTAGGTTTTTGAACCATCAAAACCTATCATCAGTTCAAGTTTTAGCCTACAGGAACCTGAGTGCATAACATAAGTTAACTGAATGTAGGATTGAAGTTCATTATGGAGATCGAGTGGGAAAAAATAAACTTTGAGACTTTATCCTTTGTTTCATGAACCTTAAACCAGGCCACGTTACAACCATTAAAAGACCTAATTGAGGTAAGGTTATTTTGAAAGCATACCACAACAAGGTTGGATAACCTGACTCCTAATGCTCTTTGATTTTTGTTGATCACTTCACCTGTCATTCTATAAATGATAGGATCCATTTTGTTATTGATCTTAGAATCACTCCATTGTGTTGTTTTACCAATAAATATTATTTTCAAAGTTTGCATAAATGTTGCATTGAATTGCCAATTTTAATGAACAATACTGTTTGCAAGACAACCCTATATCAAAGGAATCCCAAAAAATGCAACCAACTAAGGAATTTGACTTGGTAAAGGAAGCCCAGCCTGTGGCAACCAATTCGGAAGGTTTGTTAATCAACTGCTACAAGATTCGGCTAAGCATGGGCAATTCGGTCGAGATTCAACAGATCTCTCAAGGACCAGTTAATAGAAGCAGCCAGGTCGTGATTAGATAAATCTCTCGAAAATCATTTAGTCTGGGGCATCTCCTTCACAAATCCACCAGCTAACAGGGTCAAGTTTGTTCCCAGTTGTTACTCCCACAGTATGACGGACAAGTTTGCGAACTTAGTTGTACAATTGCAGTTAAACTGGGGCAGTTACGTCGAGATTCGTGAATCTCTCCAAGATTTTGAAGATATTGAAGCATCTTGTATGTCGATTCTTCTGTAAAATCCTCTTGATGATTTCTTCCTGTAGATCATGTAATCTGGGGCAGAGGAAATTTGAGGTTTATTTTTTGCAAGAGTCGTCGCTTATTATGATAATCATTATGCAAGATGGAGTGCAGAGCTACTTGGTTCTTGTGACATCTTTTGACAGCTCTTCAGTAAGTTGTTACTTCAGTTGACCTTGGAATTTTCTCATGGATTTCCTCCTCCAACAAGGAAGTCGGGCTCATGATAGCAATCCCTGGTGAAGTCATGAAATTATATCCCGAGTGGAATACTTTTTTCCCAGAGAAGGTTGTGACCTTGAAGAAGAACTTTTGGTTATACATGTTCGCCCCTAATGACGGTCTAACCTGGTGAGGTTGGCTAGGTATCCTTGTCAAGATGTTCATTTCATCTCTTTTTTTGTTTTGTCTATTTTGTCAACATGTGCATAGCATCTGTGTGTTGTTGCTACCATTTTGGTGTTTACCTATTTCGTTCATTTTGGCATTTGTTTCCCCAAGTGATTGGGTTTGTCTCTCCTCTCCAATAAAGTTGTCAGTCCTTAGGCATAAAGTGCCCATCATTTCTAATTCCCCACAGAATTTGATTCTTGTGGATGATGGTTGTTTCAGTTATCTTTTCCATGTTAGGATAAGATAAATCCGTTTGAGTTCATTCCTCAATGGTTGGAGTCTTGTTTGACCGTTTCTTTCAAGTTTGTTCCTAGATTGAATTTTGGTCCCTGGATGGTGTGGTTTCCAAATCTATGTTGGGCGTGCATTTATTATGCATTATATTCCCCAGGAAGAATCTTTTACAGATCCTCTTTGAAGACAAAATCTCTTGTCCAGTAGTGTTGTTGTAACAACATCTCCTTGGAATTTATACTCAATAAGCGGCAGCCTCTCCCGAGAAGCATATATGTCTTTGGTGTTTCCTTCATCTTTTTTACGATGATAAGCGACAGTCTCTCCTGAGAAGCTTATCCGTCCTTGGTGTTATTCAACCTTTTGTGGTTACAATTGTTGTTATCCTCGATCAGTCATTTGTCATTAACCCTTTTGATGACAACTTTCAAATGTAATTTTGTCCATTAACCCTTTTGATGAGATTCCTATTTGAGGTGTTATTTCTGCTAACCCTTTTTGGCGATGCAGTCCGAGTTCAGGTTATGTACCTTTGGATATGATTAGTTTCTTCCTGTCAATTGTTTGACAATGTGCTCCGAGTTCAAGTTGTGTACCTTCGGATATGATTGGTTTCTTCATGTAAATTCTTTGACAATATGCTCAGAGTTTAGGTTGTGTACCTTCAGATATTTTATGGGTCCTTCTGTCAATTCTTTGACAATGTGCTCCGAGTTCAGGTTGTGTACCTTCAGATATGATTGGTTTCTTTCTGTCAATTCTTTGACAATGTGGTATTCCGAGTTTAGGTTGTGTACCTTCGGATATCTTTTGGTGTTTCTTTCTGTCAATTCTTTCACATTGTGCTTCGAGTTCGGGTTGTGTACCTTCGGATATCTTTTGGTGTTTCTTTCTGTCAATTCTCTGACAATGTGCTCCGAGTTCAGGTTGTGTACCTTCGGATAACTTTTGATGAATGGTCCTTCTGTCAATTCTTTGACAATGTGCTCCAAGTTCAGGTTGTGTACCTTCGGATATGATTGGTTTCTTTCTGTCAATTCTTTGACAATGTGGTATTTCGAGTTCAGGTTGTGTACCTTCAGATATCTTTTGGTGTTTCTGTTTATCAATTCTTTGACATTGTGCTCCGAGTTTCGGTTGTGTACCTTTGGATATGATTGATTTCTTTCTGTCAATTCTTTGACAATCTGGTATTCTGAGTTCAGGTTGTGTACCTTCAAATATCTTTTGGTGTTTCTTTCTGTCAATTCTTTAACGATGATAATGATTGATGAATGGATTCTTTCTGTCAACTCTTTGACGACGAGTTCCGAGCTCAGGTTGTGTACCTTCGGACATGTTTTGTTGTTTTGTTCCATTAACCCTCTAATGAAGACTCGCAAGTTTATGTTATCTTTCCGTCAACTCTTTGACGATATCACTCGTTTATAAAGCTTTTCTTTCCCCAGTGGAGACCGTCCTTCCGGTTCAACCTTCATTGAGGATCTTTTGTTCTAGAATTCCCCTAGTTTGTTTCAGCTTCCCCAGTGGCGCTGTCTTTCCCCAGTGAGCGATTACTCATTGTGTCGACTCTGTCTCTGTTTGCTTTCGTTTTTGTCTGCATTCTTGCATTTATCATTCCATCATTTTCATCATGCTAGAGTTCACTGCATGTCAGCATTGCATAGTTTTTTCTTTTGTCCATAACATAACATGTCATTGCATCTAAGGGCAAAATTTTCGGTTATATGTATTTAAATACCTTTCACCATGATTTCATGAGGATTTTCATTACTCATGTCATCCAGTGAAGATCTTTAAAAAGGGGCAACTGTTATACCCTAAATTTTACCCTCAAATTTTTTGATCTTTCGCATATCATTTTTGGTCAATTATTTCTTGCATACTGCCCATGTTATCAGCCAGAATGAATTATTACAGTCGAATCGGTCGCATTTTTGATAGTTTAAACCGTTTCAACTGATGATTTTGGTGCAGTCGTTTTTCTTTTTCGGGAACTTTGGTACTCGACCTTTTTATTTGTTTTTTTAATTAATTTTATAACTTATTATTAATTTAGAATTATTTTTATTTTTATTTTGTTTGTTGTCATTTATCTATATTCATTTATTTATTTATTTCCTAGTTTTGTTAAGTTAATATGTGTAGATATTTGGATTATATTTCATTTTATTTCTTTACTAATTATTTTGTATTGCTTATTTAATTAATTTAAGATTAATTTAATTTTTATTTAGCCTTTTATTTAATTAATTAATTTTTTTTAGATAATTAAATTTTTAGTTGATTTTAGTTATTTTATTTTTTATTTCTCTTTTTAAAAAAAATTGTAGTTGAGATAATCCTTATTCTATTTAATCTTTATTATTAGATTTTTTTTAAACTAGTCATTTAATTATTCACCTAGTTTTTAATTTAATAATAGTTTAAGTTTTTATTTATTTCTTTTAATTAGCTTATTTATCTTAATTAATTTGTTTTTTTTTTCAAATCAGAAATTCATTCTTTGAAGTCTTTACACCAATTCTACTACCCTGCCATCACTCAATTCACAATAGTCAAACCAATATCACTAGACCCCAAAACCAGTTCTGCAGACAACTTTTGCTTTCCATTTTGAATTTTATTCCACAAGCCAATTTCTTGTGCCTTTGCATCATCACCCTACTACAATCCAAAACCATACAACCTGCAAGGTTACAAGCTGCCAATCCTGCATCATAACAGAGCAATACCACAACATTCCAATTTTTTCCTGCAAACCAAAGAAATTACTCCAAGACAAAATTGTACCCGATACTACACAAAGGCACTGCACAAAGGGTACCAGACGTGTAAAACATCAAACCTATACATTCTAGCGTAACCTGCATACATCCTCAACCTTATGCCTTGACAAAACCACACTCTAAAAACCTGGAAAACTGTTGTGTTTCACACTTGCATCAATACTACACCCTGCATCACAAAACAATACAATCACTACAAACCAAAAACCTTATGCAAAAAGCTTTAATAACAGACATAACCTGTAATAAAAGAGACTCAAAATGTAACTGCGGGACAAAATAGAAACGTAATCAAGAAGTTTGGTTTCATTTTAAGAGGAGAGAAGAGAGAAATAACGGTAGATTTTTTTGACAAAGAAGAAAAGAGAACAGGAAAAGAATTCGAAAAGAGAAACATACGCCTTCTTATTCCATACTTCCATTTTTCTCTCATAATTCCAAGCCACACATAAAACACCACCCACACACTTCAGCTTCCATAACCGTGATTCATCTTCACCATTACAAAACAACAACATGTTCTTCACC
This sequence comes from Lathyrus sativus, assembly GCA_963859935.3. Lineage (NCBI taxonomy): Eukaryota > Viridiplantae > Streptophyta > Magnoliopsida > Fabales > Fabaceae > Lathyrus > Lathyrus sativus. Next base: position 444,422,065 of record OZ012739.1, on the reverse strand, counting down.
TAACTATCGTCGTGCTTCCAAATACGACGTCGAAACTCCACGAGCTACCACTCTCTACAACACGACCCACCGTGCATCCTCCGAGAAGCATCACCATCATCTCCGACCTCATCACCGGTTCCACCATAATGCCACAACCACCACGACTCCCTTCTTCATTGTTGCCACCGCGTCTCCAAAAGCAAGAAACGGCGAGAGAGAGAGAGAGAGAGAGAGAGAGAGAGAGAGAGAGAGAGAGAGAGAGAGAGGGTATCAGATGAAAGAGAAGGAAAATGACCGTGAGAGAGAATGACACTCATTGTAGATCGAAAGAGGGGTTTTGAGAGAGTTTTGGATAAGCAATAAGGGCTGCGACGAGGAAGATGAAATCACAAAACATCCACCTTTCTTCTTCATGGATCGCGTCAGGTTAGGGAAGTTGTGAACTCATTTTTTTTCTTTTTATTCAGAATAAATATGGTATTGCCTCCATCTTCTCAGCCGTTTCACTCTAGGTTAGGAGAGATTGCAAGCCAAGTTGAGTCTAATTTGAAGCAACCCGACCCAAATCATCTACCTGGATTTAACCGCCCCCATGGGCCTCCATCTATAAGCCTATTCCGATTTTTATATACTCTACATGATTATCTCTGCACTCCTCCATGTATTATTTAATTTTCTTTTAGGTTTTTTTATTAATTATTTGTTTAATTCCTTAGTTAACTTTTATTTAAATTTCTGTTAATTATTGTTATTTAAAGTTTTTGTTAATATTTGTTTTGTTAATTAGTTTATCTAATATTTATTTTATTAATTAGTATTAGATTTTCTTTTCCTAAACGTTAGTACATCTAACTTTGTTAATTAATTCATTAAAAACTTCAAAAATATTTTTAATTACTTCATAAATTAATCTTTTTATAATTTTGATTCAAATTTAAATTTAATTATTTAGGCTTTTAACCTTCGATAATTCAGATATTATTTAGGTATGTTTTTTAGTCAATTCGATTTCTAATTTTGTGAGTTTGTAACTTGATTCCCTAGCTTGAAGTTTTGATTTTCTTTCTATTTTATTTCGATTTCGATTATTTTATTCTCTTGCCCATTATTTTGTATTCATCACCATCCATTTAATTCAGGTTCTTTTGTCATATTATTTCTCCTTGCTCGATTTTTATTTTGTGTCTAGTACTCTTGATGCTTGTATGTATTGTTGTTCCTCTTACACTTGTTATCGGAGGTTCACCTCTTTGCTCCTGAGATGTGGATGAGTGTTTGATGTTCTCTTGATTTATTCTTAATTGTCATCATTTATGTCTAAAGCTCTGTTATTGCTTACTCTTATTCCAAAGGAAAGGAACCCCCTTGTTGACTTATAAGTCATGTTGTATAGTTTTGTCCATCTTTTCCCCGAGACCTTGTGAGAGTCTTGCTTGTTTAACCTAGTTTAGATTTGGAGTCGTTGCACTCCGTGTAAGTATCATGGTTATGAATACTTACCTCCCTCTGGAACCTTGACCACTGTCAAAAGTTCCTCATCCCTAGTTAGGCCGAACTACGGAGGCTCTGATTCCTCATTCCTAGTCAGGATACGTAGGCACAAGATGCGATTTCTTGTCGAGCCCTCTAACCACTAACAACTAACTTTTTTCCCTCCTTTTAGTTTGGTTAGAACCAATTAGTTTTGCAACTTAGAATTAGGTTTAGAGTTTGTAAACTCTATGTGAGTATCATGGTTATGGATACTCACTTTCCCCTTTGACTTTGGTTAAAGTCAATCCTAGTTAGTTTTTAACTTAGATCTAGAGAGTTGGTTAACTCTACATAAGTATCATGGTTATGGTTACTTACTCCCCTTTAGAACCTTGATCGTTATCAAGAGTTCCTCATCCCTAGTTAGGTGAACTACGGTTGCTCTGATTCCATCCTAGTTAGGATACGTAGGCACGAGATGCGATGTCTTGGCGAGCATATTTAGTGTATATACCTTAGGTCTTTACCTTCACACCTTTTCCTTAGCAAGCAAACTTTAGCATAACACAAATACTAACAAGAGGTTCCTGTAGAGTACTACAGATACTTAGGATGCTAACACCTTCCCTAGGTATAACCAACCCCCGAACCTTAGACCTCTAGCTGTGTTGTTACATAGAGCACTTAGAGTTTTCTTCGATTTTTACCCTTTCCTTTGGATAAATCAAATCTCGGTGGTGAACTTTCATGATTTGTGATTCAAGTTAATTAATAGTTTGATATCCGATTCTCACTGCAACACTTGGTATACCAGTTATCATATCTCGAGTGATTAGTTGATTGAGCGACCTAAAGTTTAGATGAACAAACCTCATATGCCATAACCAACTATTCCTATGGTCGATAACTGTTTTCAGACGTTGTACCTAAATCCAACTGATCATGGTTTTAAATGTTCTATTCTTCGACAGAGGAGATTTCAAGACCAAGTTATTCTAGATGTCAATAAGTTCTAAGGCTCCATCTTCCATAACCACTAAGAACCCCTTTTCGACCATTTTTCCAACACTTAACATATTGCACTTTATTCTAAGGACATAAAGTACATATTTGATCAAGGCTTTTGCTCCATTACTCCTTTGAATAACTATGTTGCCAGTACATTCTTCTTGCAACGAGCTATTATCAACAAGTTTGGTATTGTTCTTCTTCAACTCATCGAAATCTACTAACCATACTTTTCGACCAGTCATGTGATTCGAGCAGCCCGAGTCAAGGAACCAGATCTTAGACTCGACATGATCATCTGCAACTGCAACCATAACCACCATGTCATCTGAATCATCTGAATCTTGACGTGCAAGGTTTACTCTTTTGTCCTTGCCCTTTGTTGATCCCTTGTCTTTCATGTACCAATAATGTTTGGCCAAGTGACCCAACTTTTCACAGTTATAACACTGCACACCTTTTTTTCTATACTTTGTCTTTCTGATAGGAATTTCCTTCCCCTCTATTCAAGGATTCAGAAGTTCTATCATCAATCTTATTCTTATGAGAATTCGACCAAGACTTCTTGCCCTGAGTCTTGTCAATTTTTCCTTTGAGCTTGTTGGGACGACCATTCTTCTTCCACGATAGAGCTTGTAGTGCTTGTATCGAGTCTTGAACTCATTTCCTTTCGACAATTCTAATATCACGCGCCTCCAATGAACCAACCAAATCTTCCAGTTTTAGGGTTTTAAGATTATCGAATTCTTGAATAGCTACGATAACGTGATCAAAGTGAAAGGTCAATGTACACATTACCTTCTCAACTATCATCTTATCAGTTAGGGTTTCACCACAACCCTTCATGAGATGGATGAATTTCTGCACCTTCTAAACATAGCCTGCAATCTTCTGTCTTCTCTCATCGAGAACAATTCATATTGTCGTCGCAAAGTTTGCAACTTGACAACCTTGACTTTCTCGTCTCCTTCATAGTACTTGACAAGAATATCTCATGCCTCCTTCGCCGATTCAGCATGAGCAATTCTGTTGAAGTTAGCCGCATCAACCGCCGACTAGATGTAAAATGTCGCTTTACAATCCTTTTTCTTAACATCCTTGTGAGCGGTTCTCTTTGCGTCGGTTGCATCTTCACCAAGCGCACGAACACCGTTAGTAACCACTTATAGGATTTCATGAAAACCAAATAGAAATTATATCTGTTTTCTCCATCGATGCCAATTCTTGCCGTCAATAGTTGGTAGGGAGATTGATAAATTTCTATTACTATTCATCTTTGCAGCGATTGATCAACAACAACCTACGATCCTGGAAACACGATCTCTGACGTGTGATTCTTGAAAACACGATCAAGAATCTAATTGGAGCTCTAGATACCAATTTGTTAGTGCGTGAGACATTTTTAGCGAGGAGAGAAAGAGAGAGAATAATGAAATAATGATTGATATTATTGAATGAATAAAACTGAATTACAAAGTGTCTATTTATATACACATAAGTGACTTCACTAATAAGTAAAATAACAAACTAAATAACAAACCCTAAACCCTAATTAGTTTTGAAATTATGCCACATAATTCAACTTACATTATATTTAATATCTCAACATGTTCATGGTATAATTTATTAAGAGAACTAAATTATACCAAACTAGACCATAAAAGTTAGTTACAAGAACCAAACTGAATCGTTTTAATTTTTTTCAGAATTAAATTGAACCAAACAATGAATTCCGTATTTTGAACCGCACCAATACGTCAACAACTATTTTGTAAAATATCTGGTATATTTTTTAGTAAAAGATTATTTTAGAATTTTTAAAACTATTTTTTATCACTAAGAGCAACTTTAACGCAGGGTTGTCAAACCAAAATTCTTTATAGCTTACGTTAGTAATAAGGAATTTGCATTATAGAAGAGCTGACATGACATCCAAATGAACTAAAATTTAGTTCCCATTATCTATATAGTTAACGTTAACTATGTGAAACCTATTATAATATTATTTAATATTAATAAAATATTTCAAATATTCCAACAAGGATATGATATTTGAAAATAGTAACAATCATATTATCATTTTTTACCTTCTATAAATTCTATAGAAATTTAAATTTTTTTTACACACAGTTTTACTTTTAAATTTTTTTCTTTCAATTTCCAATCTTATTTATTTATCAAATGGACCCCAACCAATCGAATCCTTATTATAATTATATTCCTATGAAAATGTAATTTTTTTTTATGTATTATTGTTGTGAATTTTGTATCATTTTTAATTTTATAATAAAATATATTTAATATTATTTTTAAGTTTTTAAGGTAAATTTTATTTAAAAAATTATATGTATTTTAATTAGAATAATTAAATTAATGATAATTTGAATAAAAAATATAAAATGTGGGGGTCAAGTTTTGGTTTCTTATAGACAACCACCATTAAAGTAAAAACTACTCAAATCAACTATAAATTTTTTAAATCCTACAAATCACTTTGGACCCACAAAAAATATTTTAATTTACCCATTTAATTTACTCCCATTAAAGATGCTCTAATGTGTAATATGTAATGTAAAAGTAAAAAGTCGTTTTTCAAATTCTCTCACGCACCAGATTGTCGCTGTCCTCACCGTCTCGCCTAATATATAGCCCGCCTCTATCCCGCCGTCGCTTGTCTCCGGCTCTTCTCGTCTCGCCTCTGTATCATCTCCGGTTTGACTCAAACTATATGCAAGTTTCTTCGCTCTTGCATTCACAACCTCTTCTAAACCCTAGTTCTTACTTCTCTCCGCCACAAGGTCTGTTATCCATTACACTCTTATCAATAACTATATTAAATTTCCTATATAACCACCATATCTCATTCCTCATACCCAGCTATCTCAATTAATTTTAATATCTGATCATGCTAAATTTTCTTTGAGTTTGAATTTTTTTCCCCTAATGATTCATATTTTGTTACGGACTAAATGTGGAACATGATGGTTAGTGTTGATTTTCAGCTTTGTGTGAGTGAGGCTTTGAAGCATAGCATACAAAAGAATTATCATCAAATGGCTGACCAAGGATTGGAAGGGAACCAATCTGTGAATCTAGAAAAACATCCTTCTGGGATTGTCCCCACCATTATGTGAGTAACTAGTTTTCTTTTAATTAGTTATATGCTTCCTCACTGCCTGTTGATTCTGATTGCAAGCATATGAAGATAGGTAACTGTGCCATCTACTGTTTCTTTTGATTGATTCAAATGAGTAATATGAGTTTGAGTTTTTTTTTGGTATGTTAGTATGCTTATTTGTAATGAAGAAGTGTTCTGGTATCCTATATTTTGGACATTAGCTTTGTGGTATTGGCTCCGCTGTGTCCGGTGTTTGTGCTTCATAGAATGCAAGTGATGCCCTGCGTATGATATTGATAATTCAGGATACAACATGCAAATGATAATAAAATTCACTGCTTTTTCTAATATCTGATGAGGTTTATTCTACAATGAACTCAAATTGTATGTTCGAATTGCTTGTGTGGGTATAGCGAGATATGTTCTGATATGTTGATTGGATAATGATTGCTTGTGTGTGCTTTATAATATCTAACAATGTATATGCTATTTGTATTGCCAGAAATGTCGTGTCAACTGTCAATATGGACTGTAAGTTGGACCTTAAATCCATTAAGCTTCAAGCTCCTACTGCAGAGTACGATCCCCAGGCAAGTTTTGTTTATTAAGTTATGTGCGACATAATGTCTTGTTTTTGAATCCCAATTTCAATGTAGGTTCATTATGTTTTTGTTTAGTTTTGGAGTTTTGTCATCTTTTTTTTCCATAAATTTCATTGTTTATTTGTGATTTTGAAAAGCTTGGTTGATCTATAAGATTTTCTATCAGCATTACCATTGATGTCAATCACTCATGCACTAAATTTTTTTATCTAAAATCAATAATTAATAATTACATGCTTGATATTTTGTCATGCTAGTTGGTCATTTGTTTGCAGTGCTGAAATCTGTTATTCGAATCTTTGCAGCGTCATCCTTCTGTGAGTATGAGGATCAGGGCACCTGAATCAAAAGCACAAATCAATTCTTCTGGAATGATGGTATGTTCCTTTTGTTGCTTCTGGCACTTTTGTGTAGTTTTGACGAAATCATAAGATACAATTTCACAACCAACTAGTGCTTGGTTGATATTTTTTGGTGTTGGAATCAAGGCACATATCACTATCACCAGAATTGTCCTTGAATAACGGGAATTCTGATTCTACTGCAATTACAGTGGTACATATTTAGGAGGGATGAGGAGGCATACCGTCTTTGTTGTGGTGACTGGTGTTGGAGTTTATTTTGTTGAGAGGACTCTAGTGATGGTGATTCTTATTCAATTCATAATTTGACAACCATGCTCTTGTCATGGTAATCCATTTTATTGTCATTTCCATTCCCAGATAACACTTATGTAAAATTGCAAATTAATTTGGAGTTGTATGGTTCTGTTATTAAATCCCATTATCCAATCCTTTGTTTTAGTTAACTACGCTGACGTGATCAATGGACAGACACTTTCACTATTTATGCCAATTGAATGCTATGTTAGTTAACTCATAAACATGTCTGTCCTTTTCTCATTTATTTAGCATTATTGGTGGTTGTAATATATTTGCAGAATTTACAATAGGATCCATTTCTATTTTCTTATTTTATTTTTGAAGGAAGTCTATTATTTTAGCATGTCGCTTGTAGTGGATACATGTTTCTTAAGCTTGTTTTAAAATTAACTTCCCTGGTTGGTTAGGTCTGTACCGGAGCTAAGAGTGAGAGCCAGTCAAAATTGGCGGCAAGTAAGGTATACTAATGTTCTTTTCTTTTCTAAGCTCATTCATTTTTCATCCTGTATATTAAAGCTTCAAACCTTCTGTCTTCTTCAGTATGTAGCAATTATTCGGAAGATGGGCTTCCCAACTAAATTTAAGGTACACCTGCTCTATCTCCACTAAAACTGCTTCACCTTAAATTGTTTTTATCAATTTCCTCAGTTTGGTGATTGATCAATTCCTTTTGTATTGTGCTTTAGGATTTTAAGATTCAGGAAATTGTTGGATCTTGTGATGTCAAGTTCCCCATATGGCTTGAGCGTCTTGCTAATTCCCATGTCTCTTGCACTAGTGTAAGTACAAAATGAAGCCATTGTTTTCTTTTTCGCCTGGTGAATTTAATCGAAAACTGGTATTGACAATAATTTTTTGTACTAATTAATATCTGTTTCTGGTCCTCTGGATCCTGTGATTATTATATAGATAGACTGTTGTCAATTATATGATGATTTTTTATAAAAGAAGTCTTGTTAGGGCATGTTAAGGCCTTTGGTGAGTTTTATTTTACCACAAGCCTAACAACACTTCTCATTTTCTTTTCACATGATTTTTATGTGTTTCTTTGAATTAATTATTTTAAAAAATCTTGTTAGGGCATGGAGAGGCCTTTGGTGAGTTTTATTTTACCACAAGCCTTAACAATACTTACCATTATCATTTTGCATGATTTTTGTGCTTTCTTTAATTATATGCCTCATTCTCAAGTACTCTAGGAAGGACTCTTATTAAACATGGAGCAGTTCGTGATCAGAACTGAAAGCCACTAAACATCAGTTACTAAATTGAATGTTAGCTTAGTATGCAAATTGAGCAAGTTATCCTCATCACACCATTCATCTTCACTTGCAAAAACCCTACTGCTTCATTAATTTATGAGACAAGCTCTCTATGCTTGCAAATTAACCCTCCTCACCTTAAGTGAGTATGTGTAAAACTGTCCTTTTGTTGTGTTTATCATTTTGTAAATTATACATATTTTTGCTTTTGTTTGTTTTTTGGAGTTTATTTTCTTTCTAAGAGGTAACCAATTGCTTGATGAAATACCCCCAAAGGACTAAGGTTTATCTAATTCTAAATACATGAGAAGATGCTAAATCTTAGTCTCTCTGGGTATTTCATCAAACAACTAGTGATTACCCAGAAATTATAATAAAACCCAGAAAAACAAACAAAAGCAAAATTTATATAATTTGAAAAATTCAAAATCACGGCAGGAGCGTTTTACACATACCTCACTTAGGGTGGGGGGAATTGCATGCAGAGAGGAGAGCCTCCATATTGTTTGATGAATGAAGCACTAGAGTTTGTGCCAATGAAGATGTCTAGATTGGAACTGGGGGTTTGGAATTTAGGGTGCGTAAAGAAGGAGATGGTGCGATCAAAGGTTCTTTGAGGATAACTAGGGTTTGATTTTGCATACTGAGGCTAACTATACCAAGTTGATTTGGGATTTGTGTGAAATCTTCAATTTAGTAATGGTGGATGTTTAGTGGCTCCCAACTTAGTTTTCAAACTGCACTTAGTTAAAAAATTAGCGAACCTAGATTAAAAAAGCCAGTTTGGAACTCTGATTTGACATTAAGAATTTGGTTTTCATATATGATTTTGGTTCAGTTTTTTTCCCAACAGTCGTAACTATGGAAAACAAATATTTGAATAGTATAGATGCAAAACCTACAAAGCACAAACATTAAAACGTGAGGACACCAGTAATAATTTGAGAAAAGGGAACTAATTGATTGTAACCACACGTAGGAGTGTTGGACACGCCTTCAATCTGAAGAGTGGGGGCTATGGAGTGTAAAACCAATCCTTATTTTGATGACAGTCAAACGTCTATTATCCCTTTTCTTATCAGTTAAAGGTGCCTTGACATAGAGATATTCATTGCAAAACACATATTTCATAGCTGAACACTCCCATGTTCTCTCTCTACAGAGCACTGCCGCACCGGTACCTAGCAATGTTTCAGGGTACCAAAGAATTTCCTTTGTCATATACTTACGTTAAGCTTGTTTGTTTGTTTGTTCCTGTTGTAGTATAACCCAGAGTTATTTCCGTGGCTAATCTACCAAATGAAGCAACCAAATATAGTCTTATATATATTTGACTCTGGAAAAGTTTTCCTGAAAGGAACCAAGGTAGTGCACGAGCTTGATATATTTCTATGTAGTTTTATATTTTGTTATTTTTCTGACTTATTTGACTAATGTTTTCATTTCCTTTCTATAGTTGAGAAAAGAGATTTACACAGCCTTTGAGAACATATATCCAGTGCTTACTGAGTTCAGAAAAAACCAACAATGGTATGGACGTAGCGCTATTTCAGTTACCTTTTCAATTGGTAGTGGATATGCATGAACAAATCACTATACTTTTGTTTTGCTTTCTTCTATAAGCTCTCAGTTTGTAACTGCACATAAGACTTGGCCATCAATTTTTTATTGGAAACACAATTTTTAATGTAGATTTTGTTGTGTTGTATATTTCTTGGTTGTTATGTGCTTGTCATGAAATATATATCTTGAGTTCTAATGTCTTGGATGTTTGATAACAATGGCAGATCTTCGTCATGTGCAAGAGCAAGGTTTTCTGGCTATAAAGGTTGTCTGTTGCAAGGGCTCAATCAAAGTGTAAATTTAAAACTGCAAATATTTGGAATTTTGAGATGAACTAAGCCCCTTTTCTTTTTCTTCCTCTTCTTCTTGGAACACTAAAAAATTAGATTTGAGGAGTTAGAGTGCCATGAGTTGACTATGATTTGTATAACCGTCTGCAGATAGGAAAGCGACTATCCAACCTTAAAAAGGTTTTAGATTGTAAAGGAAGTATGGTTATATTATTTAGTTTATTTTTTCACTTAAAAAGTTATAAGTTATTGATTGAAGTTTCAGATTTTTCCTTGGTAATGTTAGGTTTGAAATTGCAGATGGCAATGATTTACCAATTATTAATGTTCTGTTGTCATTTAGTAATAAAAAAATCATGTATTGTTACACGGTTAATCATGAATGTTAAGGAAACACCTCAAAGTCACGGTCTCTTTCTTTTTGTACGATCATCCACAACAACCACCTAGGCTTATTTTACTATGAATATATTTAATGCAGGTTTTTAATAGTTAAATTTTTTATAGTTAACGATGATTATAAAGAATTTATATTGGAATATAGTTAACGTATGCTGTTTATTTTAAAACATATAATATTGTTACTTATATTATTAAAAAAATAATTACAATTAAAAAAATATAAAATATAGGATCAAGTTTTAATTTTTTATAAACAATTATCATTAAAGTAAAAACAACTTAAATTAATTATAAATTTTTTAAATCCTACAAATCACTTTGAGTTCACAAAGATACTTTCACTAAAGATACTCTAAATGTGATTGGCTGATCAATTTTTCCAATATTCTATTTAAATTACAAATATATTCAAACCATTAATTTTGAGATTTTTTAGTAATTTTTCTTAATAGTTTTTTAAAATTTTTCCTCATACTCAAGTTGTTGGACTTCTTTTTATTTAATCTATCTCTTTATCACCTAATCTATATCTTTAGGGACTCTTTTTACATACATTAATCATCAAAGTTTATTTTTTTCAATATTTTCATTTTTAATTTTATCTGTCTTACTTCACATCAAATTCAATGTTTTTATATTACACATCCAATCCAATGTTTTCATATTTGCTACCTTTAATTTATGTTTGTGTTTATTCTTAACCGCCCAACATTATGTTTTTAATAGGGATGACAAATAAATTCAGATCTGCTCGGACCCGTATAAAAATTAATGGAGAAAACCCGAGTTAATTGGGTGCGGATGCGGGTGCGAGGGAAACCTGATTCTTAAATACAGGTGCGGGTGCTAGAAGACATTAAGACCCGCCTGCACCCACTCTACCCCCGAATAATACATTTTATTTTAACTTTCTTATTTTACTTATTTTAATATTCATTTATTAATTATATTTTTAATTAAATTATTAATGTCTTTATTACAATTAAAATAATCAAATTAACTAAGTTAATATTCATTTACTAATTAAAATTATAATTATATAATTAAATAATTTATTAAAATAATGAATTTTTAAATTAAATTATTAATTTTTATTGCAATTAAAAAGAAATTAATTTTTTGCAGGTGGGGGTGGGGCGGGTGCTGTTGCACCCGTTCTCCACTGGGGACGGGTCTGGACGGTAAGTTTTTACCCCCGTTTGGATTTGGGGGCGGAGACGGGGTATGTTACATAGAGACGGGTGCAGATGCGGGTATAGTTAAACCTGCCCTCGCCCCACCCCGTTGCCATCCCTAATTTTTAACAATATCGCATGTCTAATTAGGTCACACTCTACTAGCTATGTCACCTTTGGGGATGGTGCCAAGGGAGAGATTCAAGAGGTTGGAAGACTAACCTGTTCAAGATTCCCTAGTCTTGAGAGTGTGCTACTTGTAAAAGGATTGACTGCCAACTTGATAAGCATAAGTCAGTTGTGTGATCAAGGATTGAAAGTCAATTTCACTAAGTCTGAATGTATGATTACTAATGAGAATGATGAAGTTTTGATGAGGGGAGTCAGATCTAAGGATAACTGTTACTTACATACACCTCAATCAACAAAATGCTCTCCTACATGTTTGATGTCTAAAGAAGATGAAGTTCAACTGTGGCACCAAAAGCTTGGTCATTTACATTTGAAAGGTATGAAGAAGATTATGTCTACATAAGCTATTAGAGGAATTCGCAAGCTCAGGATAGAGGAAGGAAGAATTTGTGGTGAGTGTCAAATTGGAAAACAAACCAAGATATCCCATCCAAAGTTCCAACATCTGACTACTTCAAAACTGTTGGAACTTCTTCACATAGATTTGATGAGTCCTATGCAAGTTGAAAGTCTCGGGGTTAAGAGGTATGCTTATGTAGTGGTTGATGATTTCTCAAGATTCATCTGGGAGCACTTTATCAAGAAAAAACCAGATGTGTTTGATGTTTTTAAGGAATTATGGCAAAGGCTTCAAAGAGAAAAGGAAAGAAAAATTGTAAGGATTATGAGTGATCATGGAAAAGAGTTTGAGAATAACAAGTTTGCTGATTTATGTTCCTCAGAAGGTATTAGCCATGAATTTTCTTCTCCCATCACTCCTCGGCAAAATGGAGTGGTTGAACGAAAAAATAGAACTCTTCAAGAGTCTGCTAGAGTAATGCTTCATACTAAACACCTGGCTTATCATGTTTGAGCTGAAGCAATGAATACTGCATGCTATATTTATAATAGGGTTACCTTGAGAACTGGTACCTCAACTACTCTTTATGAATTGTGGAAGGGAAGAAAGCCTACTATCAAGTACTTCCATGTTTTTGGGAGCAAGTGTTATATTCTGGATGATCGTGAACAAAGGAGGAAGATGGATCCTAAAAGGGATGAAGAATTATTGTTAGGCTACTCCATAAACATCAGAGTCTATAGAATGTTCAACACTAGAACCAAGGTAATGATGGAGTCTATTAACGTTGTGATAGATGACTCAACTATAGAGAAGCAAACATATGTTGAAGTCGATGTTGAAACATCACCACAGGTGACTGCCACTACAGATAATGATGCTGATAATAACAACAACAATGAACCTGTTGCTGTGAAGGATGATGGAAATCAGGAAAATAAAGGGCCCTCTATCAGAATTTAGAAGGATCATCCCAAGGAACTCATAATAGGAAATCCTAATGAATTGGTTTATTACTAGATCAAAGGAGGTGGTATCCAATGCTTGTTTTGTCTCTAAGGTTGAACCAAAAAATGTGAAAGAAGCTCTAACTGATGAATTTTTTATTAATGTCATGCAAGAATAATTGGAGCAGTTCAAGAGTAGTGAAGTTTGGGATTTAGTTCCTAGACCTGAGGGAACAAATACCATTGGCACAAAGTGGGTTAATAAGAACAAATCTGATGAAAATTGAGTGGTTACCAGAAACAAGGTCAGTCTTGTGGCTCAAGGGTACACTCAAATTAAGGGTATTGATTTTGATGAGACCTTTGCTCCATCTGCTCGTCCTGAATCCATAAGATTATTACTAGGAGTGGCATGTTTGCTGAGATTCAAGATGTTTCAGATGAATGTGAAAAGTGTCTTCTTGAATGGGTTCTTACAAGAAGAGGTGTATGTTGAAAATTCAAAAGGGTTTGGTGATCCCACTTTTCTAAATCATATGTACAAACTGAAGAAGACTCTTTATGGTCTAAAGCAAACCCCTAGGGTTTGGTATGAAAGGATGACAAAATTCCTGGTCAACAATGGTTACAGAAAAGGAGGAATAGACAAGACCTTGTTTGTTAAAGAAATGGATGGCAACCTCATGATTGCTTAGATATATGTGGATGATATTGTCTTTGGTGGGATGTCATACCAGATGGTCCAACATTTTGGCAAAATCTGAATTTGAGATGAGTCTAGTATGAGAATTAATTTATTTTATTGGACTTCAAGTAAGACAGATGGAAGATTCTATCTTCATATCTCAAAGTAATTATGCCAAGAACATAGTGGAGAAGTTTGGTATGGAGAACGCCAGTCTCAAGAGGACTCTAACACCTACTCATTTGAAGTTATCCAAAGATGAAAATGGGGTGGGTGTGAATCAAAGTCTTTACAGAAGCATGATAGACAGTCTATTGTATCTGATAGCTAGCAGACCTAATATCACATGGGGTTTGTGCTAGGTATCAAGCTGAACCAAAAATTAGTCACACCAATCAAGTAAAAAGGATTTTGAAGTATGTTAATGGTACAAGTGACTACGGTATGCTGTATTCACATGGCTCTAATGCCATGCTTGTTGGATATTGTGATGATGATTGGGTAGGGAGTGTTGATGATAGAAAAATCACTTTTGGTGGATTTTTTTCTTGGGAAACAACCTTATCTCTTGGTTCAGTAAGAAGCAAAATTGCGTGTCCATATCCACTGCTGAGGCTGAATATGTTGCAGCAGGAAGCAACTGTTCTCAGCTACTTTGGATGAAGCAGATCCTGAAGGAGTTTAATATCAAGCAGGATGCCATGACATTATACTATGACAACTTGAGTGCTATCAACATCTCCAAGAATCATGTTCAACATAGCAGGATAAAACATATTGACATTTGTGATCATTTTACCAGGGATCTTGTTGAAGACAAAGTGGTCATTCTGGAACATGTAGCCACATAGAAGAAACTGGATGATATATTTACTAACGCTTTGGATGCAAGTCAGTTTGGGAAGCTAAGGGGTGAACTGAGAATTTGCATTTTTGAAGAATTATAACAATTAGTCTTGATTATTGAAGATATTAGGCAAAGGAGAAAGATGATGTCAAATTTATGCCTAAAAGGGGGGAGTAGTGGTGATGGTAGTGATGTCAGGGTTAACAGTGTTGTGAAAGGGAGAATGTCTCAGGTATCTCAAGGTGTGGAGTGTGGGAATGATGATGGTCCCTACTTTTCTATGTTTTCTTTTGTGTTTTTGGGAGGTCTTTGCTGGTGGTGTTGTGATGTCATTCTATATGTTCTGACATCATTTCATCATGTGTCTGGGAGAATTTATGTTGGAGAGGGAGCTTTGTGACAGGGGGAGTTCTGCTGTTGATTCTCTGATATCAGACAAGATGTCTTGATATTTTATTTAGTTTTGTTTGCTGAATTGATGGCTATGCAATTCAGGGGGAGTTCTTGCTGTTTCGTAATGAAGTTTTTTTTTGGGTCTTGTTGTGAGTTTTTTTCCTGCTGTGTGTGCCTTTGATGTGTTTTGTGAATGTTCTTTTTGATTGATGTTGTTATGATTGATTGTAGTTCTCTAGGTTTCCTTCCAAAGGTTGTTTTAACCAAAATTTGTCAAAGAGGGAGATTGTAAGTTATGTGGTTTTGATTTGGTAGAAATTTTGTTAAAACAGTTTTCAGCAAGATGTTGAGACAAATGTCGTGACAAGTTAGTCAGACAACGTGATCAGCATGATGTTGGGACATATGGTCAGGACATGTTATATCAGAAGTTTGGGGCTGAGATGATTTGGTCTTTAAAGTGTGAGATTCGAGAGTGTTTTAATTCACACAGTGTCTCAATCCAAGGAGGAATATTTTAGGAACTTTTGTTTTGACAGATTTGCTTGTATTTCATAAAAAAGAGTCTTGGAGCCTTTTTAGGAAATTTTATGTTTAGCTCCTATTATTGTGCAGGAGATTGTGCAAGTGATTTAAAGCTGATGCCTTCTGATATGTGTTTCAAGAGCCCAAGTCCAGGGTATTGTGATGTCTATTTAAAGGAGTTTTTTTAAATCTAATGAAGTAGAAAAGTCGTGTATTGAAAGAAAGAGTTTTTAGGGTTTACAAAGTTTTGTCAATATGATATACATTCTGTTCTGGGCCCAGCCTCGCGGTCCAGCCCAATAACGCACAAGGCCCAATAAGCGGAACAGCTCGACCGGGCGCGCACCCCCCCATCGGACGGGCAGGACACGCTCCCCGCCCAGCGGGACGACACGCCTCAAAGCGTCCTCGGCGCTCCCCTTAGCCGGACCAAACAACTTCCTCGGGCAGAATCCCCTTGCCAACGGGCATGGAGATTCGTCTTCTCCGTTTTCATGTGCCTCCCCTCCCCCCCCGGGGAGAGCCACACACCGCCCGGGAATCCCACGAGCTCCCCTCCGCGGGGAGAACAACATGCCACGCGCACGTTCTTCACGTGCTCCCCTCCGCGGGGACACGTCACTAACCAACTGCCCACCTCCGAAAGAGCAGGTCAAACCCATCATCCGGAGATCGCGGGACAGTTGAACTAGGGCGAAGACCATTTTCTGGTCTTCACTACGCCACGTAAGCCCTAACAGTCACCTGAGTTGGGCTTGGCAATCCAGCCCAACACAAGTGACCGTTGGCCCAGCGCTGAGGTCTCTCTATAAATACCCTCTTTCACAAGAGGGTCAGGTAATTTCACATCCTGCCCTTTTCTGTACTCTGCTCTCACTCTGCCCAATTCTTTACTTTGGCATCAGAGTGTCTTGCAGGTACACCCCTCTCTCCTCCTCATCATCGGCGAACAGGTAGCAGTCCAACAGCGTGTGGCTAGCCCGTGATCCCCTTCTGATCAGGTCAGATTAGTGGCGCCGTATGTGGGAACAAAAACTTCCCCGTTACTCCGAGCAGAAAACCAAAGTTTCACCAGCACTCCACGGTCATGGCTAGCCCACACCACGACGATACCATGCACGACTTCGCGTTCAACGTCGCCATCAACGGAAGCAATCAGATGGAAACGCCACGTCAGGCAGAGGCCGATGAGAGAGACGGCCAGACTGCCTCACCGTCATCCGCAGAACTGCTGCGCCAGGCCGACCACCGGCCCCCGAGCCCAGCGGCATTCCAACCCATTCTTATCCCGGCGGGAGCGGACCCAACGGTGGCCGCCCTCTTTGCAGCCATCAACCAGACGAACCAGCTGCTGTTTCAGCATAATGCACGAATTGGAGCGTTAGAGCGGGAAGGCCCTCCAAGGTCCCCTCTGCAGGAAGACCATAATGGAGGCTCGAGAAGTCCCTCACCTCAACCCAGAAATCGCCGACCTCGGCCGGAGAGACCCCGAACAGAAGCGGTACGAGAACGCACCAGATCCCCAGCGAGACAAGCTCGCGGGAGGCGCCAGAACACTTCAGCGATCCCGAGCAGGAATCCGTGCGGCGAACCCCCAGTCAGGAGGCCGAGGACCCGAAACCAGGTGCCTATTCTAAACGGCTCGTCTCCTCCTCAGTCACCTGCCCTCAGCGACAAAGACGACTACCGCACTCCGTTGTCCCGGGAAATCGTGGCTGCCCCCATCCCCCACGGGATGGAGAAGCCCCCGACACCGTCGATGTACGACGGCACATCCGACCCAGACGATCACTTGGAAGACATCGAGGTCATGCTCGATTACCGAAACGTCCGAGGAGCTATCAAGTGCAGGCTATTCCCGACGACCCTGAGGAAAGACACCATGACGTGGTACAAAAGTTTGGAGCCCGAATCGGTCACGTCGTGGAGAGTCCTGAAGGGCCTGTTCTCAAAACACTTTACAGCGTCCTGACGCCATCCGAAGACGGAGGCCGTCCTCGGGGCGATAATCCAAGGCCCCGACGAACCTCTCCGAAAGTACATCGAAAGATTCACCCGGGAAGCGGTGCAGGTAACAACATACGACAAGATGAAGCGCTACCTAATGGAGCAAGGTCTACGCCACGACTCCAAGTTCTACGAGGCGGTAGGCATACACCGACCAACCTCCCTTCAGGATTTCCTCGACAGAGCCGCGCATTATATCCGATTCGAGGAAACCCAAGCAGCCAACTCCGCACGGGACACCCGAGACAGGGAGGCCCCTCGCGGACACCGAGATGACGGAGCCTCGAGCCATCAACGAGGAGCTGACCGTCGATGCGAAGACCGCCCTCGCGAACCTCGCGAGCAAAGCGAACAACACGGCCCTGCCGATCGATTCACGGAATACACGACCCTAGTCGCTTCCCACGAGCGCATACTGGCCGAGTGCGCCAAAACCGAATTTACCCAGGGCGGTGTCCGCTTTCCTCGCCCGACACCCTCCAAACCCAACGTGGACAAATCGAAATACTGCCGATTCCACAGGAGCCACGGGCACGTGACCGAAGACTGCATCCATCTCAAGGACGCGATCGAAATTCTGATCAAAGACGGCTACCTAAAGAGATACACCAGGGGAGGTGAACCCCCGAGGCCAAGAAAATCGAGGAACTCCCCTCTCCAGATGGCGACAGCAGACTCCAGGTCGCGCTATGTGTTAGCCGTCCCGAGGATTGGTTCGCGGACAGAGAGTTCGGCCTTCCCGAAGGCCCCGACCTAGCCAGCGAGCCAATCCGACCAACCAGCCGATGGGAATACTTCGCCAGAGCCATGGTCATCTCGGGTGGCGCCACGAGGAGCCTTTTCGTAGGATCAGTGAAAAGAAAGTTCGACGAGCTTATCACGAGCAACTCTGGAAAAATGAGCACGCTTGAAAGACTTCGAGGTCGATCCAATCCGATCACATTCTACCTCGAGGAACTCCCCGGGGGATCCCCCAACTCCAACATTCCCCTGCTCATACGAGCACGGATGGCGAACTTCGACGTTAGGCGCATCCTCGTCGACGGGGGCAGCTCGGTGGACATCATGTACACGCACCTGTTCACAACCCTCCAACTCGACGAATCCAACCTTTCCCCCTACGTAGGCTCTGACCTTCAGGGGTTCAACGGGACGACGACGAGACCTTGGGGGTACGTGGAGCTGAAAGTCACCTTCGGAGAAGAGGAAACGACCAGGGAGATCAGCATGCATTTCTTAGTCATCGAGTGCCCGTCCCTCTATAACTGTATCCTGGGCAGAACAACAATAGCAGAACTCACCGCGGTACCTTCGACCGTCCATCTGAAGATGAAATACTAAACGAAACAGGGGGCTGTGGTGACCCTCAACGGAGACATCGAGGCCTCCTGGAGGTGTTTCGAGGCCGCGCTAAAAGGCTTGGACACCATCGCTCTAGAAACCAAGAGGGAAACTCCGATTATAACGCCAAAAAGCGAACCAAAGGACCTGGTCGGATCCGTGGACCTCGACAGTCGCTTCACCGAGGAGCGCGATCACAAAATAAAGACCAGCGAAGCCGACGGACAACCCGTACACCCGGCACGCCCCATCCTGGACGGAGAATTCGAGATCATCACACTCGGGGAAGACAAGAGCAGAACCGTAAAGATCGGCGCCGGACTCCCAGACCTCGCGAAAAGACAGCTGCAAGCCTGCCTCCGCGAGAACGCCGACCTCTTCGCATGGAGCGCCGCAGAAATTCCCGATCTCGACCCCGAGGTCGCCTGCCACCAGCTGTTCATCAGCCCGACCGCGAAGGCCGTAGTTCAACATAGGCGTAGACAATCCCCCGAAAAGTCGGCAGCAGACGAGAAAGCTGTAAAAGACCTCCTAGAGGCAAATTTTATTTCGGAAGCCCGGTATTCAACCTGACTGTCCAATGTTGTACTCGTTAAAAAGAATAATGGAAATGGCGCATGTGTGTTGACTATATTGATCTCAAACGGGCATGTCCTAAGGACGCCTACCCCCTCCCCAACATCGACAAACTCGTCGACAACTCCACGGGCTTCCGACTCTTGTCCTTCATGGACGCATACTCGGGGTACAACCAGATCCCAATGGCCGAGCACGATAAACAGAGCACGACCTTCATGACGGTGTTAGGCAATTATTACTACAACGTAATGCCCTTCGGCCTAAAGAACGCCGGAGCCACATACCAACGGATGATGAACAACGTATTCCAGGGCGAAATCGGCGACATGCTCGAAGTATACATGGACAACATGATTGTCAAATCCGGCACGGAAGACGACCACACGACCCACCTCAGGAAGGTCTTCGAGACCGCGAGGACATGCCGAATGCGTTTCAACCCGGAGAAATGCACCTTCGGTGTCCGCGCAGGCAAGTTCCTCGGCTACTACCTGACCGAGCGAGGGATCGAGGCCAATCCGGACAAATGCCACGCCTTCTCAGAAATCACCACGCCCACCATGAAGAAGTCCATCCAATCCCTCAATGGCGTGCTCGCCTCACTTTCCCGGTTCATTGCCAAGTCCGCCCAGCACGCCTTCCCCTTCTTCAAACTACTCAGGAAGGAAACCACATTCGAATGGACAGAGGAATGCGAGCAAGCCCTCCGCCACCTCAAACGCGTCTTGTCCGAACCACCGGTGCTGACACGTCCCATGATGGGCGAAACCCTATACCTATATCTGGTCGTGGCTAACGAAGTCGTCAGCACCGTCCTCATCAGCGAAACCGAGGAGGGCCGAAAACCCATCTACTTCACAAGCAAAGCCCTCCACGATCCCGAAGTCCGATACCAGCTGATCGAGAAAGTCGCCCTAGCCCTCATCAAGGCAGCGCGACGGCTCCGACATTACTTCCTCGCACATACCGTCGTGCTCCGCACCGATCAGCCCATCCGCCAGCTCCTCGGCCAACCCGACATGGCCGGACGCATGCTGAAATGGTCGTTAGAATTATCTGAGTTCGACATCGTTTACGAAGGCCGGAACACCATCAAAGCTCAAGCCCTGGCAGACTTCGTCGCCGAGATGACCCCGTCACCCGACCCCACCACCAAGAGCCACATCTGGACCATTTTCGTGGACGGCTCCTCCAACTCCACGGGAAGCGGCGCCGACATCATCCTCGACAACGACGAGGACACACTCATCGAGGTCTCCCTCACGCTCGCCTAACCGACGAATAACAATCAAGCCGAGTACGAAGCGTTTCTAGCCGGACTCCGCCTGACATCAGACCTCGGGGCCAGAGATATTCGAATCTACACAGATTCCCAACTAGTCACTTCGCAAGTACGAGGAGAATATCAAGCGAAAAACGACAACCTCGCCGAGTACTTAGCACTTATCACCGAACAACTGCAAAGTTTCGACTTCGCCGAAATTCAGCACGTCCCGCGTGAGCAGAACACCCGTGCCGATATCCTCTCCAAGTTGGCGAGCACCAAAAAGCGGGGAGGCCACAAGTCGGTCATCCGAGAGGTCTTATCGCAACCGAGCACCAAAGCGACCACCGCCCCGCTCGACATCAACGCCATCAGAGATACCCACTGCTGGATGACACCACTACACACCTACCTCAGCACCGACCACCTACCAGCTGACCCTAAAGAGGCAAGCACAACCAAGCAACGAGCCTGCTCGTACGTCCCCTCGAAGGAAAGCTGTATCGCCGAGGCTTCACGATCCCACTCCTCAAATGCATCGATAACTCCCAGAGCGCAGCCGTCCTAGAGGAAATCCACGAGGGCATCAACGCGCAACACCTCGGAGGACGATCCCTGGCGCGAAAGGCTCTACGAGCAGGCTACTACTGGCCCTCGATGCAAACAGACGCGAAGGAACACGTCAAAAGATGTGACAAATGCCAAAGACACGGGGACATGCACCTCGCCCCTCCAACCGAACTCAAATCCCTCTCCTCCCCGTGGCCATTCTCCTGGTGGGGGTTGGACATCCTCGGGCCCTTCACCCTGGGGTCCTATCAGAACAAGTACCTCATCGTGGGCGTAGACTACTTCACCAAATGGATCGAAGCCGAAGCCCTGGCCAAAATCACGACCCACAACATACTCCAATTTTATAAAAGAAACATCCTCGCAAGATTCGGGGTCCCACTCGCCATCGTCACCGACAACGGCACACAATTCACGGACAAAAACTTCCGCGACTTCGTCACCAAGCTCGGAACCAAACACCACTTCACCTCGGTCGAGCACCCTCAGACAAACGGCCAGGCAAAATCCGCGAACAGGGTCATCCTCAGGGGACTCAAACGACGACTCGGTGACGCAAAGCGAGCATGGGTCGAGGAGCTCCACAGCGTCCTCTGGGCATACCGCACCACTCCCCACTCAACCACGGGGGAAAAACCCATTCCGCCTCACGTATGGAACCGAAGCCGTGATACCGGTCGAAATACGCGAACCATCCAGACGAACTAAAGCTCCCCTCGACACCGACGGCAACGACGGCGCCCTGCGTGAAGAGCTCAACCTCGTCGAGGAGATTCGCTCAGGAGCAGCCCTCCGGGAAGCCCGGATAAAACAGCAAGTAGCACTTCGCCACGACAACAAAGTCCTAAAATGCGACTTCCAAAACGGCGACTTAGTTCTGCGCAGAAACCAGAAAGACTCACACGAGGGCAAATTGGCTACGAATTGGGAAGGCCCCTACTGTGTCAGCGACAAGACGGAGCACGGGGCCTATTACCTCGAAAACCTGCACGGGGAACAACTAGCTCGACCATGGAACGCCGCGAAACTTAAGCGGTACTACGGTTAAACACTGCCCGCGACGACCCATCGTCACGACCACTGGGGGGGCGACATGGTACCACCGCACTTCCTCGCATCCACTAACGACCAGAGAAAAGCAAGCCCTGCCTCTTGTGTGCGCGGGGAGAAGGCCTTGCTCGGCGGGGAACACCTCGACCGAGATTCCCCACCGCCGTACCAAAACTAGTAGGACGCCCAGCTCGCGATGGGACGTCCACGCCACGGGGAAAACTACCCCCGAACCGGTCAGGCAACACCGCCGGCCAAACCGGCCAGTTCCCTTCACCGCCGGTAACAAGTTTGTCGAGCTACCACCCCGGACGGGCCCAAAGGCATACTAACACATGCATATCAAACATATAACTCAAGCATACAAATATGTGCAGAAATAAGACGAGCATAAACATCATGCAAAGACCGAGCACGCACTTAGAAAATTCTCAAAAGATATATTAAGCAAAAGCGGGCATCAGCCCAGTAGTCAACATTACATGAACAGGGGCACGCAGGCCCAACAAAGAAAAGAAGTTACAAAACATCAGCATGCAGGCCAGGAAACTACGAGCGCGCAGGCCCGGGAAACCTATACATCCTCACCTTCCTGCTCAACACCCACGGGGTCAGCATCAGAAATGACAAGCTCGGGGTCAACCACCTTCCCGTCGACGATCTCATGATACGGCCCAATCCCTTCCACGACCAATGCAGCGCCGGGGTTGACAATTTGGATCTGTGAAACGGCGCTCTTGAACCCGACCTCGACAGTGTCCAGGCAATCGCTCTCCAGCACCCGAATCCGGGCGACCAAATTAGCACGCGTGATCATCCGTCGGTCTTCCTCAGTCTCGTCCTCGGCCGGACGAAGAGCTCTATCTAGAACTTTCATGCGAACTTTCAGCGCCTGCACTTCGGGCGCCGCCGCCCCCAGCTTCTCCTCTACCGACGTCACCTTCTCCTCAGCACCTTCTGCCCGCTTGCGCTGGTCGGCAACATCTTTCCGACTCTTCTCCAGCTCCTCGGTGAGTTTGTCCAGGCGCAACTGCATGAAGGTGAGGTCCCCCCTTAATTTGGCCAGCTCAGCAGCAGAGCAACCCTCCTCGTTCAGGACCAGAGCCGTTGTAAGAGTCCGCATCATCGCGGCCAAATCCTCCGCCAAGATGCGTCGACGAGACTCCCGATCAGCATCACAGACAACCTTCACTTCGCCAGCAGAGACAGTAGGAGACTGGACCCCGTGAAAATAACCCGGATGTTGATGGCACGGCGGGACGACATAGCCCTCCTCGGTTGAACCAGTCGTCAGGTCAATCAGGCCACTGGGCTCCTCGGACCTTGGCCTCTTCGCAGCTCCCTGAGACATAGGAGACTGGCTCTCCTAGGGAGAAGAAGACGAACTCTGGCCGCCCGGCGTCACGGCTTCCTGCCCGACCAATTGGCTCACCCGCGTCTTCGGGACCGCGACAGCCCTTGAGGCGCGCAGCTTCTTCATCCGCTCTTCGACAGAAGACATATTCGCTGCAAAAAACAGAAAGAGTCAGCAATGGAAAAAACATACGATCACGAGAAAGACGAAACATCCCTACCTAGGTATTCCAGAGCATCCGCCCCCGAGGCGCAACCGAGCAGGGTCCTCGTATTAATCAGCCTTTTCTTCGTCCGCACGTTCCCCTGCGCGTCGAGGATATACCGACCGTCAGGCGTTACCAGTTTCGACGGAGGAAGATCCCGCACAAAGGCCGCTATTTTCATATAAGCGGCCATGTCCCTCTCGTCGAGAGTCCCAGCCCGCACGATATACCGATCAGTACCGCGGTTGAAGTGCTTCGAGGTCCACAGTAAATGTACCCTGGGGAGCCACGCAAGGAACCGCTGGCCGTCTACTATTCTCTCTCCCTCGGTAAAAAGAGTGTCCGAACCTTCCTGGGTGATCGACTTCATGAGGAAGAACCGACCCTTGAAGTCTCGGACAGAGTCGCTGTACGTCTTAAAGAGCTTGGTCGGCTGCTTAAACGAGACCCGTCCCTGACGGCCATTCACCGATTGACGTTGCAGGTGGAAGATGCGAAAAAACAAGGGCACCGTGGCCTCCACATCGAGATAGTGGCACACCACCTCGAACGCGCGAATAAAGGCCAGAGCGTTGGGATGCAGCTGGGACGGGGCCAAACGTAACCAGTCAAAAAGGCCCAAGTGGAAGGCAGAGAACGACAGTCTGAGCTGAGCCTCTTTAAAGTAGAACTCGTGCATGGGAAACATCCGCCTCCCATACCTCGAGCAGATACGATGATGCTCCTTCGGACGATACACCTGCCAGTGTTGCGGCTCCCTTTCCACCCTATCCTCCACGGTAGCGTAGGCGCCGGACACATCGAGCGCGAAGCAAGAGGGGGTGGACAATGGCTCTTCGGCCACCCACTCCTCGACGGGGAGGACCCGCTCGTCAAAATCTGGGATCTCAGGATCACTGTCTTCGACCATCGTCCCCGGTATCAAGGCCGACATGTACACCTGGAAAGCAGAGGACAATGGTGAATTCGATAGCCAAGATCAAATCCACCCTTCCACCGCAGGTCAAGTGAAAGGGCGACGACGACGGGCGAGCGAGCAAAAGACGAGCGCGCGGACGGTCCCCGAGGGACGCTCCCCGCCGCGTCTCCACGGGGCATTCAAAAGCTAACCTATCGCCCCTCCCCGGGGTACTCATCGGAAAAGGCACGCGTCCCCGGGGCATTCATCGTAGAAAGCACCCGTCCCCGGGGCATTCATCGTAGAAAGCACCCGTCCCCGGGGCATTCACCGGAACAACCGAACCTCCCCGGGACATTCAAACAAACCTAAAAGAAACCGCCAGACGCGGCGGATACTCGCGCCTCTCCTCGGGGCATTCATCGCGCCCTAACCACAGACCCTAATTAAACGGCGGAAATAAAAGAAGAGAAGAAGGAAACTCACTTGTGACAGCGGCGAACGGGGTGCAGAACTAACGGCGCAACGACGATTCACAACAACGGCGGACGGGGAGGAGTCACAAAGTTTCGCAGGTAAGAAAGCAAGGTGAAAAGTAAAAAATGCGCGGGGACCCCCGTATTTATAATGCGGCGCAGAACTCGAAGCGACACTAGGTTTTTGAGTGTCCTAGGGTAGTCGTCCTACTACCCACTCAGTGCGTGACACGTGGCGGTAACCTGACGGCCGCGTCCCTTCATGTACTTTTGCCTCGCTCTCCCGACGACAGGAAGACCTTCGCACGTACACGCGCCCCGTCGAACACAAGACCAACGAGCCACCCTCCTTGCTACCTCTTTTCCCGAAGCAACGACCTTAAGTCCTCGCTCTTTCGCCACAGAGCTTCGACTTGGGGGGCTCCTGTTCTGGGCCCAGCCTCGCGGTCCAGCCCAATAACGCACAAGGCCCAATAAGCGAAACAGCTCGACCGGATGCACCCCCCCATCGGACGGGCAGAACACGCTCCTCGTCCAGCGGGACGACACGCCTCGAAGCGTCCTCGACGCTCCCCTTAGCCGGACCGAACAACTTCCTCGGGCAGAATCCCCTTGCCAACGGGCATGGCGATTCGTCTTCTCCGCTTTCGTGTGCCTTCCCCCCGGGGAGAGCCACACACCGCCCGGGAATCCCACGAGCTCCCCTCCGCGGGGAGAACAACATGCCACGCGCACGTTCTCCACGTGCTCCCCTCCGCGGGGACACGTCACTAACCAACTGCCCACCTCCGAAAGAGCAAATCAAACTCATCATCCGGAGATCGCGGGACAGTTGAACTAGGGCGAAGACCATTTTCTGGTCTTCACGTAAGCCCTAGCAGTCACCTGAGTTGGGCTCGGCAATCCAGCCCAACACAAGTGACCGTTGGCCCAGCACTGGGGTCTCTCTATAAATACCCTCTTTCACAAGAGGGTCAGGTAATTTCACATCCTGCCCTTTTCTGTACTCTGCTCTCACTCTGCCCAATTCCTTACTTTGACATCGGAGTGTCTTGCAGGTACACCCCCTTCTCCTCCTCATCATCGGCGAACAGGTAGCAGTCCAACAGCGTGTGACCAGCCCGTGATCCCCTTCTGATCAGGTCAGATCACATTCTAAATATTTTAAATCCGTAATAAATGATAGAGAAATACAAGAGGTTGTATCGGTTAATAATTAGAAAAATTATTTAAATATATTTTAAAATTATTATAATAAATTATTTTTTATTAATAACCACTTAATTTAATTTAATAATCTCATATTCACTTAAAACTCTAGCTTCATATTTTTTCTTCCGCTTCTTTTTCTTGCTTCGTGTCTTCTTTAAAAATTTTAAGTATTTGGATGATATAAGAAAAATTAATAAATTACAATTAAAAAAAATATCCGTAAATACTCGCGAGTATCTCAAGATCTAAGGATATCCATCTGATACATACTCGCATGAGTATGGGAGAGACTGCGATGTTGTACGAGATAGAATGTTAGGCAATTAAAAATCTAACATGAGAATAAAATAAGTATAACAGAGATGAGGATGTTACAACAAATGTGTGATTAAACTCAATAGAATAAGATTATAAATGAAAATAGAGTTAAATATGTTTTTGGTCCCTATAAAATTACCAACTTCTATTTTTGGTCCCTATAAAAAAATAGTGTGTTTTGGTCCCTATAAAATATTATGCACGTAGTTTTAGTCCCTACTGGTAAATTAATATGAATTTTTGAATGATTATTTTGCAGATATGTTTAGAATGCTATAAAGAGTTTTTCGAAAAAGAAAAACTCAAAATTTGATTTATAAGTCGAGAGTTTCATTACTTTTATCATTATCTTATAAAATTTAAAAAACTCATATTTAATTCTTCTCATTTTAAAAAATTATATAATTTGGTAAAGAAATATTTTAAAATAATTTGAACATGTATGAAAAAAATTATTTAAAAATTTAAAAGTTTAGGGGTAGTTAAATAATTTTTAAAATTTTAGAAAATAACAACGATTAAAACTGCATGCATAAAATTTTTGTAGGGACTAAATATGTGCTTTTTTTTATAGAGACTAAAAATAAAGTGTGAGATATTTAGAGGGACCAAAAATATATTTATCCTATAAAAATATTAGAGTGTTTAAATAACACTTATATTAAAAAAGATTATGGAAAATATACTTGGATAGTATGTACATGTAAAGAGAAGACCGACAATTATGTGGTAAAAGAGAATAGATCAAATAGAAAAAGTCAAACAACTAAAAAAAAAAAGACTAAGAAAGAAGTTGTTCTAGACTAGGCCGACGTCTGGCCCATAGTCGAGCAGGCCCAAACTCCACCGGGTTGGAAGGCCCAATAAGACCCCATCAACCAACAGTAGAAGGCCCGTCGGACAGAACATCGTCTCCTGTCGGACACAGACCAACAGCCGTCGGGCAGGACCTTCATAGCTGTTCGAGTAGCCTTCTCCTGCCCCACGATCGGGCAGAGCCCAGCCAGCCCGAGAAGCTCCTCAAACCTCCCCACGTTCTCTACGTGTCCCCTACGCGGAGACACATCATCAAGTAACTATTCGTGTCCTGATGATTCGGTCCTCCACCTCCCGGATAGTATGGAACAATTACACTATGGCGGAGACCACGTCCTGGTCTTCACGACGCCACATCAGTCCTAGCAGTTACCAACGTTGAGCCTGATAGCTCAGCCCAACGCGTGGTAACCGTTGGCCCTGCGCTGGGGGCTCAATATAAATACCATCTTCCACTAGAGGGTCAGGTAATTTAATTCTCACTCCTTTTCTCTGTACTTGTTATCACTCTGCTTATCGCTTACTTTGACATCAGAGTGTGTTTCATGTACACCCCCCTCTGTCCGTCAAGTCAACTGTTCAACAGCTCAGTCCATGTTGCAGCCCAACGATCTCTCTGGTCAGATACGATCGGAAGTTATTAAAAAAATCTAAAAATTAATGATTTGAATATGATACTTGATAAGATATTATAACAAAAGTTAATCTATGTAGCCGACTCTCCTAAGATGGATAAGATTTGATGCCAACTCTCCTTATCCGGATAAGATGGATAAGATTTGATTGTTATTGTTGTATGCAAACAACACAATAAAATAAATATTTATATATTTATTCTATTTTATCCTCATTCTCCTCACTAAAGAGACCCTAAAAATATATGATATTTCAAACTTTCAAAAATTTAATTGGACCATTGTTCTTAGATGCATATTTTTTTTGTCTACATTCACACATAAAATTTGCTTATTTATCAAACGCAAACTTTTGAAGTGATGTTGAGGGTAGGGAAAGTTACCTCCTTTTATTTAAGACCAAGGTCAATGGCACATCATATCCCATTCCCAACTGCACAATTATTTCTTGCATAGTGCAGCACTAGTTTAAGGAATGCAATTCTAGTTTTATATGCAGAATGCAACTATTTTGCTCCTCTCCCTAACATGTTACAATCTATGGCCAACTATAAAACAACAATTATGCTTTAGTTCATGGCGAATAAATAATCAAGGCTAAAATACACATGGCGATATCGGTATTCAACTCTATATTGTAATGCTGCTGAATATATACTCAACTAGAGTTGGATGTAACTTAAAGAGTCTCAGGAAAGTAAAAGAAAAGAGTAGCATGAGGATATTATCAACCCTCCACTTTAGGACGCCAACCTTCAATGACATCCTCCGTCAGTGCACGCGTGTTGATGAATGATTCCCTCGAGAAAATATCCTGTATGTTCAACATTGTTAGCTATAGCAAATTTGATAATTGCACAAAAGGGCTTCTGTCATACATTTTTGAGTATTGAGGAAGAAGTACAAAATTACAAAACCCGGCTTGGGCCAAAGTTTCTATATTATGTCCTATGTAATAAAAAAGTTTTCAAAGGCCAAAGTACATTATCGAAAACATATGAATTAAGAGCTCAGAAGAAACTCCAAATTTAGTTTTCCTTGTTGACAAACCATTTTCACTCATTAGCCTATCTTTAAGCATGTACAATGCAGAACATCTTTTGGACATGATTTCCACAAACTTAATCAACAATTCACATTTATAAAACTGCATCATAAATATAGGCTTAAGGAAGTCTTCTCCATTCAATTATAGATTTGAAAATAGCCTAAAAGTACAAGAAAATGATATATATTGTTGATTGGGGAGATTTATCGTGAATGTACCTTCAAGTAAGATTTCAAAAAGTTAAGTGAATCAGGTACTGTCCATTTCTTATAATGCCCTAAAGCAATCTCCAAATGGTATAACTTGGGTCCAAGTGACAGGTCAGCCGCAGATATGTCTTTCCCGTTGATAAAAGGACCCTGTGAGAAGAAGTATTTTGCATAGATTTTAAGTTTATAGGGAAAAAATCTCAGACAAAATGCAGAAAGACAAAAACGGGAAAAAAAGTCGTACATTTTCCTTGAGGTAATCATTGAAGATGTTTAGTTCATTCAGTAATGCTTGTTCTGTTCCATCATTGGGATCTTTGCTCTTGAGAAATCCAATAAATGTAGAAAAGATCTTTGATCCACTATAGACAAAAACAGTCGCATACATTAGATGATCATAGTAAATTTAATATTAGCCGTGTAAACATTCAAGAACCATCATTCATTTTTCAAAAAACTCAAAGTCATGTTGAGGAAATTTATAAGCGAAAGACATACGCTGTAGCCTTTTCTGGTGGAGTCACCAATGGTGGGCTAGGATACTTCTCTTCCAATATTTGTGTGATTACATCTGAATCAGGAACCCACTTCCCGTCAATGTTTATTACAGGAACTTTACCTTCAGGGCTGATTTCAAGGAACCTGAATCACCAAAACAAATTATTACAAAAAAACAAAATACTAACGCAGTATGATGATAGAAGAATTTGTGGACTAAGTGACTCTCAAAGATAGAGGGAAAAAAACTTAGCACGCAGAAATGGACTAGAAGATAACCATTCTGGTTTGTTCCTTAAATCCACCAATTTTGTCTCATAAGGTAAATGTTTTTCCTCCAGGGTCAGCAATACCCTTTGTGTAAAGGGGCCTGAATAGAAAATTCAATAAAGGGTCACTAACCGATTATAGATACTTCATATTTAAGACTCAAACGCAAACATAAGTCTTCTTTGTTTTCTCAAATAGAGAATATATGCATAATCAACTCTGTATAATTCCAAGACAAAGGCTGTTTTGTTGCCATTATCTACATCCTAGAATTAAAACAAAATACAAGAAATTTGGATATCAATAACTTAATTTCAATGTCAATATCAGCTCAAAACTTTGCAAGACATGAGAAAGTACACAATTTTACTTCAATCTTAGTATTGTCAATCGCAAATCGCAGACAATAATAGTGGTTTCTTCGAATTCCACTACACTGGAGTGCTATAGCTTCCATTTGACAGTAGTTTATACTTAATAGCATATTAACAATAGTTTATCAACTATAAACTTAGCAGCTATCAGTCATCAGTTATAAGCTATCAGCTATCAACTATTTTTACCAAACACAACAATAGTTGATTGTTCAAATTCCACTATGCTGTAGCCGCTATTTGAGAATACTGTCTTAAACATATACACACAAACATATGAGCTAATAATCTAAATTCGAGCTTGTATCACCATAATATTAAAATTTCTGATTAAAACAAAATTGACAAATTTAGTGAAAACTGAGAATGCATGTGGACACATTATAAGTCTAGATACATCATGATTTCTGTTCCTCATCTTTATTCCTAAACATTATCATAACCAAGTTACTCTACTCTTTCTATCTAATATCTATACAATAAATATCTCAAATGCAAATTTCATTTCAATCTCAATCAAATAACACAAAAAAGAAGCTTAAAGCTGAAAATAAATTAAAAAGTGAATAGGTAAGTTTTTTTTTTTACAGTCTCCGAGCTTGTTGGGTGTGGTGAGAGAAGCTTTGACAGCGATTTCCAAGGGCTCGGAAGGAGGAACAGAAGACATTGAAATTCTGAGGGGTCTGACGCTGAAATGGTTGTTGAAGCGGCTCGTTGAAACGACGTAGTTTGGACGATAACGAAGGTGGTTGACGGTGGCGGAAAGAGCGCACGCTGAAACTTGAATTCTGACGGTGGACATTGAAAACGGTTACGTTTGGTTGTAGCTTCGAATAGAAGATGAAGCTGATGATGAGGTTGTGTTTTGTTCTAGCAAAGGTTTATGTGTCATCGTACCATGTTTCCACAACATCGCTAATAAAAACAGTATTTATTTTTAAAATAAAATAAAAAATGTAATAAATTGAAAGTTTTTTTTTCTAAAACTTTTTATTCATCGACCATATAAAATTGATGATTAATGCCAATGAGATTAGGGTTTTTATTGGACTTTTTTAACCTTCAATTCTTGATTGTTCTGATAGGGAATTTTATTGTTTTATAGAAATTCCTCGATTGCATTGGAGAAAGTTCTGATATTAAGGGGACGATATAAAATTCAGAGATGATAGTTAAGTAACCAAAGTCTTTTGCTGAAGTAGTCAATAATATTTGTGATATCCCTCTTAGTCAGCTTCCGAAACTTTATGTCAAAGGGGATCGACTAGCCATTACTATCTCGGAGGAGGAATACTTATTGGGTCTTGAAGCTTGTTGTCATACCCTAATTTTTGACCCTAAGATCCCATTTCTTTATCCATCATCTTACATAGCATTTTTAGGTCATAGGGTCTTGTGCGTGTGCTTATCATCACTAACCTGCTTGTGCAGGTGCATTAAATTTCAAATGAAGATAATACTTATTCTCACAATCAGGTATTTCATAGCATGACCAGTTGATCCTGACTTAAGGTCGTCATAGGGTTTCTACTTGATAGGGGATCCACTTCCAGAATTCTTTCTTCATTCTTGGGCCATTCTTGGGTTAATACTTTAAAGATATCTTGGGTGGACTTTCTGGCTATATCTCGTTAAAGTCGTGACCAAATTTGGTTTCTTATGAATCAATGGTACTTTAAGATCAAGATACTAGAGCATGTGATTAATGCTTCATCATTACCTCAACTTAGAATACTTGGAATTAGGTTTATGATTCTTCTCAAGTCATTTCTTCATTAGGGCAAGAAAGGCTTGTTATGAAAATAGATTTGCCTAAGGTGTAAGATACGAGTGATGGTGCAAAATAGGAAGTTGCGGGTTCATTAGAATTAAGGTCTTTTTGCTTTCTCAATTACTTTTGCCTAAAATACAATATAATTTGGATTTGGGATTAAGATACCTACTCAAGTGTGCTTCAAGATTGATTTTGATGGTTTTCCAGAATTTATCCGATGGTTTTCCAGATTTATCCCTCTTTCTGATGGTTTTCCAGATCGAGTCCTTGTTCTGATGTTC
Source organism: Lathyrus sativus (assembly GCA_963859935.3). Taxonomy (NCBI): domain Eukaryota; kingdom Viridiplantae; phylum Streptophyta; class Magnoliopsida; order Fabales; family Fabaceae; genus Lathyrus; species Lathyrus sativus. Next base: position 444,389,420 of record OZ012739.1, on the reverse strand, counting down.
TTCCAGAACTTATCTGATGGTTTTCCAGATATTACCTTTGATTCTGATAGTTTTCCAGAATCTATCCGATGGTTTTCCGGATACGTTTCTCTCTCTGATGTTTTTCCAGTTTGAGCCTTTGTTCTGATTTTATTCCAGAACTTATCTGATGGTTTCCCAGATATTTTCTTTCGATTCTGATGGTTTTCCAGAATCTTTCCAATGGTTTTCCGGATACGTTTCTCTCTCTGACGTTTTTCCAGATTGAGTTTTGGTTCTGATGTTTCTTCCAGAACTCCTTTGTTGCTTATCTGATGTTCTTCCAGATAGGTCTTCAAAACTTGTCCCGTATATTTATTGCTTTCCTAAATGTTTCGGATGTACCTTCAAAGACCTTGTCATCATTTCATGCTCTTATAGATGTTCTCATTTTGTTTCTTTGTCCCAGAGTTTATTCGACGTTTTTCCGAGTATCTCTGGTGTGTTTCAGAGTTCATTCGATGTTCTTCCAAATGTCTCTGAAATTTGTTTCTTTGCCCTCGAGGTTATTCGATGTTTTTCCGAGTATCTCTGGTGGTTGTTTCTCCTTGTATATCTTCCGACGATTCCTGAGGATCCCGCTCGATCTCTTCGTTTAAAGAAATGTCCCGAAAAGCCCAACGCTTGTCGTTTCCCTAATCCTACCGCCGTGAGGATCCTGTGTTGCCGTTCTTTCTAAAGCCACAATTAGTCGTGCTTGCACAGGTTGGCCATTACTTTAGAATTTCCCAGTGCATCGTATTCCCCAGTGGTTTGTTCATCGCGCTTGTCCATGTATCGTCGTGTCATCTGCATCCTTGCATTTATCAATCCAACACGTGTATCATATTAAATTCATGGCATTATCAGCATTATAGCTCATTTCTTTTTGTCCATAGCATCGCATATGACTGCGTCTAAGGGCAAAATTTTCGATCATGTATTTAAATCCCTCCACCGTGATTCCTCGAGTCTACGCTGCTCAAATCATCTGGTGAAGCTATTTAAATAGGAGTAACTGTAATACCCCAAATTTTGCCCCGAGATTATTAGGTTCATTTCGCACGTCATCTCATTCGCATTGCATTTTAACTAACCACTAACATGTTTGTGTAGTTAGTTGACTTTTGCAGAAAAAGTCGCATTTGTGCGCTCTTTGGTTCATGAAGGGTAAGACGGTCATTTGTTTACAGCCGACTGGTCAATTTACGAACTTTGAGCTGTAGTTAGGAAATTTGAGCCGTTTGATATTGTTAATGTGAATCGAGGCTAAGGGGGTTAATTGGAAAGTTAATAATGGAAGGATTTGAGCTGTTCAAATTAAATCGATGCAAGTTATTGAAGTTAGCCAGAGATTATGATCCTTTGAGTTTAATCAGATAGTTTGGATTTATTCGGATAAGTTTATTCATGTGGATTGCCGAAAAGTTTAATCGAAGTTATGTAGGAAACGAGATTAGTCAGATAAATTGGAGGAATTAGGAATTAATAAAAAAAGGTTTTCATTTCAATTTTTATTTCATAGTTTAAATTAATTTCATCAATATTTCATTTTTAAATTCATTTTATTGTTAAATTAATCATATTTCATTTTTTAAATTAATTCCACTTTTAAATCAATCATTGTTTCATTGTTTAAAGAAAAATCAATTTCATTTCTATTTCATTTTTAATTTTAGTCTCATTTCATTTTTAAATAATTCCATTTCATTTTTATTTTTCATTTTTAATTAATTTCATTTTTCTTTAATATTATTTTCATTCCATACATTTTTATGCTAAGTTTTATTTTTATTATTATTTGCATATCAAAATAAAAAATAAAAAAATAAAAAAATTTTAAGAAAATAATAAAGGATTATTATAAATAATAAGAGTTCTTCACAAGAAAAATAAAAAATAAAAAATATACATTTAATTACATTTTACATAAAATAATAAATTCCTAAATTTCTTCCGATTCTCCGACTTTTCCGATTTCTCCGAACCTGTGAAAATAAGCAAAGAAAACAAAAAAATTTAATCGGTCAGTTTGTTTCCGACACCCTCAGAGTAGTATCATCATCGGGTGTGTCGGGAGGGCAACAGATTACTCCGAAGCCGGCTCCCGACTTTATTCGCAACCAAAAGGCCAAAACCCGACAATAAACTGTTCTTTGAGGCAACCAGAGAGAGAGAGAGAGATGAAAAAAAGGATTTTCCAGAAAAGTGGTTTTGAAAAAAGTTGGTTTAAAAAGTGCTTATCCAGAAAAGTGCTTTTCGAAAAAAGCACTTATTTTCAAAAAATGATTTTTCCAAACGCAGCCTTAACGCTGGTTTCTCAGAAAAGGCGAAGCCCACGGATTCAACAAGCCAACGATAACAAAATCACAACAAACTCAAACTCAACAGTAACAATGAGTCAAAAGCATCCAACGAAACCGCAGGAAATACGGCAACAAATCCGCCAAATCACAAACCCAACCCACAAATCAAACATAAACAAATCATATAAATCATAAAAGGGATCAAGATCCGAAAGGGGGAAGAAGGAACCGACGGCGGTGCAAGCTTGGGATTCAGATCAACCCAAAGGGGTTCCGTCATCATCATCCCATTAAAGTAGAAATAAGAAGAGTAATGAAAGAAAATGGCGGTCGAGTTCGAAGAGAAAGAGATCCGTCATTATCCGTTTGGCTCAAACAACGAAGATCATCATCATCATCACCTCGAAAGCATCCCAGACGCGTCAACAATCGGTTACCGAAAACCATCATCCGTCAAGAAACTGCGCCGGAACCGTAAGATTATCTCTTCACTGACCTCATCTTTATGTTTGTTTTTTGGTGTTTTTTAGGTGAAAAAGAGGAAGAACGGACAACATGCAAGCCAAAGAGAGGATGAGAAGCTCAAGCTTCGAGCAACAATGGCGGCAGCCTTTTCAAAGGAAAAAGATGGAACTCTAGAAGCAAATAAGAATCTCACGGACTCATTGTAGTCCTTTATGTTTTTACTTATTTTTCCATTTTTCTTTTCTAATTTATTTAGGTTTTTTATTTTTGTTACTTTTATGAGTTAATAATGGTGATAATAAATATTTGGTCTTAATAAAACTTAATGCAAAATTAGAAGGTGCTTAAATTTAAAAGGTCTAATTGCAAAACCATTTTCACAATTGAAAATTTTACATATTAAAGTTAAACATTTTTATATTAAAATTAAAACTTTCTCAATATTAAAATTTAAATTTTTTTAAAATCAAACATTTTTTATATCAAAATTACACCATTTTAAAAAAAAAAAACATTAAAATTAAAACCTGTTTTAGCATGTTAAAAAAAACATTAAAATATTTTTTTTCCATAAAAAAAACTCCAAGTTAAAACATTTTCTTTTATCAAATCAAGACAAATTTTTTTTTAAGTTCTCCTTTAATTGCAAAATTAACTTCTCCATTAAATAAATTTTCAAAAATAAAACCCTTAGTTTAGCCGTTTCAATTTCTGTCTAACCCTCGTAATTTTTTTGATTGTTTCAGCTTCTTAATCTTTCATTTGTTCGTATTGTCTTTTTTTCTTTTCAATTGTAATCATGCGAGGCCATCGTCGCAGTTATTTATTTTTGCATTTTTGGGATTTGTAATTTACGCGAGTGATCGTCGCGATGCATTCTCTTCTTTACTGCTTTCCTTATTTTCTTACTTTAATTCTGCCGTATGACAACTCTTCGTCATTTGCATCATTTACCGTTAGAGTCCTTCTGAAGGATTAGGTCTAACCGTTTGACCGCCGAGTCAATAACCTTAACGTTTGACCATTTCAAAACCCTAATAACTTAGGTGTCCCGCCGTAGACGAAAAAGCCCTTTACCCTAGCATTAGGTCAAGGAGTCGCCGTACTCCATTTTAGGGTTTCCCGCCGTGGAATACCTATTTTAACCCTTTTCATTTCAATTAACTATTCTCAACGTAGAAATAGGAGTCACCGAACTCCACGTAAGCGCTTTCTTAAGAACACTTACTCCCCGTTGAAACCTTGACCATAGTCAAGATGTTTCTAACCTCCCTTTCGAGGGGAACTATGATTACTCTTATTCCATTCCCTATCTAGGATACATAGGCACAAGATGCGAATCTTGCCGAGTAAACTTAGGACTAACCCTTAGGTCTTTTAGTCACTCTTAACCCTTAGCATATACCCTAAAGAAAATAATAAAGCAAATAGTAAAATTTAAACAAAAGGTTCCTGTAGAGTACTACAGAAGTTTAAGATGCTAATACCTTCCCTAAGCTTAATCAACCCCTTACCTAGATCTCTCCCCGCATTGTTTACAATGCAAAAATTAGGTTTTCCTTCATTTGACCTTTTCCTTTGGATAAATCAAAGTCGGTTGTGAATCAAAAATTTGCGATTCAAACTAATTAATGGTTTGATATCCTATTCTAACCGTAACACACACCATTCACACCAAAGCAAAACAACAGGGCAAAGGCAGTAGCGATACATATTGAAGACGAATTGAGACGGAATCGAAAAGAGCAAGGTGTTAACAACATCAATTGCAACAACACGAAAACATAAGTAGGGAGAAAGTGAATCATACACGAGAAACAGAAACAACACACACACAAACCACCCACATCATCAACAGTTCGCAACATAGAACAAAAAGGAGCAGTGAAGAAGAAGTGATAAAGAGCACAGGAAGAAGAATTTGACCCCTTCCTGTTTGGCTTTGCATCGCTGTAGGTAATTTCTTTCAAATTTGCATTTTTGCCGCTCCACCGTCATTTGAAATTGAGAGTTTGAGAGTGTGATGTGTAGATTTGAAGCGCATAGGGAGAAAGGTGAGGTTGTGTGGGGTTTTGAAGCAAGCTCAGTTGTCGTCGGCGTGAGGCCGTAGTGCGACAAAGTAAATCGTCGACCCTGAGCTTGTGTGGAGTGAGAGATAAAGGAAAACATGAGAGATTGAGAGCAGGTTAGGCCGAGTTTTGCAAGGGTCCTTTATAATACACCCTTCAGAAGTATCTCGGGTGGGCCTTAAGCCTCTGGCCCAAATATGATTTTTTTAACACACCATTTTCAACTGTGCACCCCCCCTCGAATAAGGTTTTTGGGCTTATGAAGAAGATCCCATGAATAATTTCTTTTCACAATCCTGAGTTCACCACTACACCTCAACTGTTTTTAGTTTAGATTTGTTTATTTTATTTTATTTTATTTATCTTTATTCTTTATTTATTTTTTTAATGAATTTTCAATGTTGTTTTATTTTATTAAAATTGTGAGGTTAGTTTTGATTTGAATATTAATCTTGATTAAAATTTTAATTAATTTTGATCTATTTTGATTAGATGTTTATTTTAATTTTATTTAAATTCTTGATCTTGATTTTGATTGAAATTTTAGTAATAGGCATTGGTGTTAATTCTTGATTAGATGTTAATTTTGATATTGGAAAACTTGGATCTTGATGTTGATTGAATTTGGATTTTTTTATTTGGGTGTTAGTTTTGAATAATATTCTTGTCAATTTCTTGTGAAATTCTGATTGATTAAAACTTGTGATCACGAACATCTGTCGATTCAGGTACCACCTCTTTCATTCTCTTTTTCATTTTTGCGTTTATTGTGTCTAAATTTGAATCTATGGTATTTCAGGAGTTGTGATGGTGAAAAGTCATTTTTGAAAAGAGATTTGGTTTTGTGGAGATACATACCGTTTTTGTTTGTGTGCTTCATAGTTTGTAGGATATATATTTTGTTTCATTTGCAGAACTTGTGGTATTATGTGTTCTTTTAGTAAAAAAGATTTCTTTAATGCCATGTGTCACGACCTATTTGGAGAGGTTGATATGTTTTGATTATTTGACAGTAGAGGAAGTGGTCTGCCCTACCCCTCTTTCTAGCTTGTTTTTCTTTCTTTATGGTTATTTTATGATTCGTTTTGATTTATTTCAATTTATATAATGTTATTATTAACTAGTTACTAAAAAATATTGAATGATCAAGAATATTTTGTTAAACTTGTGAAAAGTCCATTTTTGTCATTATTATTAAGTTTTCTTAATTAAACAAATAAGAATAATAAGGGGACAATACATATATTTTAATTAATTAAAGTTTTGATTAGGTTAATTTGGATAAACTTATTGGATAACTTTCCCTTTCAAGCCCGATCTTAGGTCATATAATCAGGATAGTTTTTCGTTTCATTTAAAACTAAAAAAACACTTTTTTTCCCCCTCAAAAATCCAAAAATACTCTAACAACATTTAAAACATTTCAGACCCTTTTGCCACTTTGGTTCGTCAACTTTAAACCCTCTCCCACAAGAGAAATAAACACTAGTCATCTATGTAGTCGAGATATAATTCTCATATCCTATAAAATAGTTGAGGAAGATGTAGATTATTTTCCGCTTGAAAGAGGTATGTGGCATACTCGTCGATTCTATATCCGAGTTGGAGCCCTTCTCTCAATGTGAAGCAAAAACCCGTCTCCCACATGTTTGTGGCGGTTTAAGTTGAGTATTCTCCTTCAGATGACGACTTTTCTCTTCTCCTAGAATCAATCAACAAACCTTCTCCCCCTGTAACCTTGGCCATAATCAAGAGTTCCTCATCCCTTTAGGAGAACTACAAATGCTCTGATTCTATTCCCGTCAGGATACGTAGGCACGAGATGCGATGTCTTGGCGACCATACTTAGGACTAACACCTCAGGTCTCCCTTTACCTTTTCACTCTTCAGCAGACAATTAACAAATAACACAATAAAACAAGAGGTTCCTGTAGAGTACTACAAATACTTAGGATCCTAACACCTTCCCTAGGTATAACCAACCCCTGAACCTTAGATTCTCTTTTTGCTTTGCATTGCATTGCATATTTTGGGTTATTCACTATTTTCCCTTCCCTTGGATAAATTAAAGATCGGTGGTGAATAAAGATCAAGTTAGCATATTTTGAGGCCTAAAACTGTTTTCTCCATTGCAAGTAGCATTGGTATTCTGGTGTGTACTGACTTTGTTTCTTCTAAATTAAACTTTGATTGTTAGTTTGGTCATTTTGTGCGTGTTCTAGTGGATTTGGAGATGTCTAATGAATTGTGATACAAGGTCTTGCTAGAACGAAATGGTTTTGCTTTCTTCGTCGAACTTGAATATGAGAATCTTCTAGAATTTTATTCTAATTGCAACATTATTGGTCACTACTTGTCAAATTGTAAGAGATTGGTTGATGAGGGGGCTAAGGAAATGGCCAATGGAAACAAGAAAAGAAGAGTGGAAGAGAAGGATGGTGAGCATTCCAAAGTCGGCAAGAAGGTGTATGTGCAAGTTCATAAGGTTGTTCAAACTGATAGGGCTGCTATAGAGGTTTTAGATACTCAAGTGGAAGTGGTTAACCTGATTGTCGTAGCTAGGTTTTCTCATTATGAGTAGGTGGCAACATAAGTCCAAGAAACTCAGGTGGATGTTTTTGATCCGGCTGTGTTAACTACTGCTCAATGTGATTTGGTTACTACGACAATAAATCCTACTAATGCCAATGATTTGGTTGAGACAAGGAAAGTAGATTTGGGCAATCAAATTGAAGAAGAGGCACAACCTATCATTGATCTCAGTTGGACCTGTAGGTAAATGATGACAATTTATTGAACATTGTGGATGTGGTTGAGGGTTCATTTGATGAATTCTCTTTTGTCATGAAGGCATAACTTCTATTTAGCATTGTTAATCCTAGCAAGGTTGTTCAAGTTCAAAAGGACCTAGATATCTTAAATGCTTCTTGGGCAAATATGGTTCATAATGAGTCAGAAAGGCAATGAATTGGTGATAGTTTGTCTACTCAAGCCATTGTTGTAGTTGATTAAGATGGTTTCCAACTTGTCTGATCTAAATCTAAGAAAAAGTCTTAAAAAAAATAAAGTTGCAAGGAGCAATTACATTACATGGTCAAGGCCTGTAAGTTGTAACAACTCCCTATTAATTGTCTCTATTGGAATGTGAGAGGTATTGCCAACTCTCCCACAAAATTGGCTCTCAAAAGGCTAATTGTTAACACTAGACCTCAATTTGTTTTTATGTCTAAACATTGGATGAACATAAATGTTTTTCCACTGAGTTGGCTTAATAGGTTAAACCTTAAACTTTTTTCAGTTAAACATATAAATGGCCATATGTGATGTTAATATTTTTCTAGATGTCTTGCACATTGATAATCAGAAAATTTTGTTTACTTTTGACTATGGTGGGAAGCAAATGGGTATGTCCGCTATCTATGCTTCTACTTGTTATATTGTCAGATGGGTTTTGTGGGCTAATTTACATAGTGTTCTTCAGCAACACCAGCTTCCTTGGTGTTGCATTGGTGATTTTAACCTCATTTTAGGGACTCATTGGTACATTGGTCCTCATAGCCTAGCTAGAGGTCCTATGGAGGATTTTGGAAATTAGACGAATGACAATTAACTGTTGCATATCCCAACTAGAGGCATAACATTCACTTAGTCAAATAGTAGAAGTGGTTCCAACCATACGAAAAACGATTAGGTAGATCCATTTGCAATCAATTGTGGATCGATTTGTGTGTCAAACTTGTTTATTCCACATTATCGCAATTGCGAAAAACACCCGGCGGAAAAATAGAAGATTTGTCACCGAACGTTATTTATCCTAAAGAGAGGGAAAAGAAACGATCGAAGAAAACCTGAAGAACAGGAAAATACAAGATCATCGCAACCAAATCTTGGGTTCAAGAGTCGGTTATGCAAGGGGAAGGTATGAGCACCCCTCACATCCGTCATACTCAATGGGATCCATGCTTGTTGTCTAATCAAATGGTGTGTTTTATATAAGCTACTACTAAACAGAAACATAATGAAGAAAAGAAAGAGACTCGATAGGATATCGCCACCCTATGCCTACGTATTCCCTCGTGCAATGGGAAAGTCAAAGTCAACGTAGTTCGGAAAATTACATGTGATGAGGGAAGGTTGCTCGCTAAGATCTCGTTGTCTTGTGCCTACGTATCCTCATCTGGTATGAGAAATCAGAGCAAACATAGTTCGGCTAACTATGAAACCACAGGTTGGTTAAGTGTTTTTTATGAGTGACAATAAGTTCTCATTCCAACAGTTAGGGTCGATGCCTATTTGCGATAGAATGGAAAAGTAACACACTCTTTCTGAAAATGAGTTTAAAACAACAAATCCCGAAGGATGAAAGGGTTTTGCTTTTGTTTGTAAGTTTTAGTGAAGTGAATTAGTTTTCTTTGTGATTCACGTTGCATTGAAGACTATGATATAGGAGCAAATGCGTTGCATATCGCCCACAAGACGTACACTAAACACTCTAGACAAGTGAGAAGAAACCCCTCACTCATCATTTCCCATATGCTTAAGGCTCTTGGCGCACAATGTTCATCATCTTTATTAAGTGTGTTAGCATTATTTTGAGATGAGAAGAGAGAAAGACGCACAGAAGGTCTAAGAGAAACTCGGTCCTAGCGTTGTCATGCAAAGTGGCCCTAAGGTCGAGATGCAAAAAGGAAATTATATCCTAATGCCAACATGCAAAATATGGACCTAAGATTGAGGTTAAAAGAGACTAGACTAATTGTTATCATGCATGGATTACAGCCCTAATGTCTATCCTAATCCCAAAATTAATTGGAAATTAAATTGGAATAGGAATCCTAAGAGAGCATGCAAAGGCAAGGCAAAAAGCAAGAAAACAAGGTAAAAACAACAACTACAACAATGCTTCCTACACAAAATAGCAACAAAATCCAGCAAGGCAGCTCAACAGCATCTAACAGCTACTAATTCAGCACAAAAGTATGTGTATAAGACAAGTAGCAAGCAAGAAATAGCATAGACATCATGCAAATTCAGAATAAGACAGTTGTAGAAAGCAGGGTAGCAAGCATGTTTCAATGCAATCAAGTATGAGCAAACACCAATCATGAACAAATAACATGCAAGAATGGACATGCATCAACAATCAAACAACATTGTTCAATAATATTGCATCATCAAGAACAATCAAGAACAATCAAGAACAACCAAGAACAACCAAGAACAACATGCTTTTCAAATCAATTACGCAATCAAATGAACATGCGACAAACGAAATCAGAAGCAAATGCAAAAATGCATCACATAATCCAGCAAAATGATCATTAACAATGAATCATTAACATGATATAAGCAAGCAAAGCATATGATCATTACATCAATCAAGCAACATGAACATGTTAAGCATTTCAAATGGAAACCAAAAGTCATGTGTCGAAAAATTGAGATCAAACAATCAAGCATGATGAAACAAGTCAAAAATAGTCCACACAAATGTATCATATCAATCCATGAAGGTTAGAGGTGGCAAGAAATCAAAACATGCTTGAAAACAACCAAAAATTACATTCTGGTCCAGTCTTAATCGATTAACCATTTGCTAGTGCAAACTGGTTAATCGATTAACCACTTGAAAAATTCAGAAATTGCACTGGTTAATCGATTAACCAGTTTTATACTGCAACTAGTTAATCGATTAAAACTGCACCAGAAGCATAAAAATAGCAATTCAAAAGCAGTTTCAGCAATTAATTCAATGTGCAATCATCCAAATGATCATGTAATCAATTATGCACGAATTTAACAACAAAAATAAGTGATCAAACATCAGCCAAACTTAATCAAGCATTGAGATCACAAATCACAAAGATCAAAATCACCAAAATCAATCAAAACTTGAAGATCTACATTGTGATTATTCAAATAAGCTCAAAACAAAACTGGACCTAGAATTAACCAACCTTCAAAGCTGAGATTTGCTTTGGTAAGTGTTGATTCACTGCAAATTGATAGATCCAAGCTATAAACCCAATAAATCTTCAAGATCCAAGAGCTTTATTGCAAGAGAAGTGAAGAACAAACCAAAATAAGTCAAAATTGATCTAAGAATCACTTATAAACTTGCTTCTAAAATCAGGTCCAAATCCAAACGAAAATCAAGTGATGAATTAAAGACGATGGAGATGAATGATGAAGGTTTAGCTCTAATGATCCCAATGAAGAATCAAAGAACTCAAGTGAAAAGAGCTTTAATGGAGGTTTTGGAGTGTAGAAAAATTGAGAGAATTTTGAGAGCAAATTCTCAAGAATGAGAGAGTGTGAAATTTGAAATTGGAAATTATAGCGAGGTTTGGAGCAAATTCACTTAAATAGGTGTATCACCCCAAAATTTTCTCATTATTTTTTCTTATATCTTGGCTTACTGTTTCATATCATTTTGCATTGGCATTTGCACATAGCATTGATCTTAGACAGAGGATCAAGGTATCTTATTCAACAATCAAGAGAGGAGCTTCATCTTCAAAGATTAATAAAGGGTTCATGCACAACATTGTGTCAATCTCAAGTCACAAGGTCTTCATCATCATCAAGATATGTCATTACACTCCTTGAATCAAGAACACAAGCATTGACCTTCTCCTCTTACCCTATGGATAACTGATTAGGGTTTTGGTTCAAAGGAGATATGTGGCTAGTTCTTTGGGAAAGACTTGATTCTAAAGGTCAACACACATCTTGAGGATCCTCTACATGGATTATGTGTCATCACAAGCCATCACAAGGGCCACAATCAGTGGAAATGGTCCTAGGGTTCCATATGGTCAACAAAAGTCAACTTTGATTCAATTAGGTCAAAATCTTGAATCTCAAGGTCAATCAAGGGCATGACAGATGTTTTCAAGTGATTTCATGTGTTTGGAACAAGAAGAATAAAGGAGAAACATAAAATCAAGATTTTGATGGAAAATTTTCTAAGTGTAGAAAACCTTAATTCTAGCCATCTTGCAACTTCCATAACTCTCTCATTTTTTATCTAATGAAGGCAAATTTTCTATTAAATTAAAGAGGACACCATGAAATAAAAATTTGTGGAAGGAGGCATGTTCAAAAGACTCATAGTTTGAGAGATATGTTGAGCTAAAGTTGAGAAAATGGAGATTTTGGCATTTCAACACTTAGAAATTTTTCTAAGTATAGAAATTCAGCTTGAAGTACCTACTTTCAAGCCCATCTTTCATGGTGATACAAGCTCCAAATGAATTTTCCTATAACACGAGAGGCGTAGAACGTCCACCAAGCTTTCTTTTGAATACTAGATCATCTCCATTGGACTTGTAGAGCTCAAGTTATGATGCTCCCAAGTTAGGGTTTCAACGATGTCAAGATTGGCAAGTGTCTAGGCAGATTTTTGGACCAAACTTCCAAGGTATTTTTCACTAATTTCTTGATCTCAAATGTATTTTCCCATAAAATGAAAGTTGAAGATCATTCTTCAAGATTTTTATCCATTATTAGAACTTTTCTATTGAATCAAAACTCTTCAAGTTACATGGCTTCAAAGTTGAGGTTTCAATGATGTGAAAAGTCCATGACAGAATTTTTCTAAGTCACCTTGGGCTGATTTTGAGGCATGACTTTTAAACCATTCTTTCATGATCATACAATTTTTCAAGTTGCCATCAACATGAAAATTGTTCACCATAGTTTTGGCTTTGCATTGGTTCAAGAACTCTTGTTTTGCATCCAAAATCACCAAGATATGATCAAAGAAAGTATGGTGTTTGAACATGATTTCAAAGGCATAACTTGCCACAATTTCTTGGCATGATTTTCATGTAGTCTTGCAGCATAATTTCTCTTCATTCCTTGTGCATCAAGCCTCACTTTTTGTGTCACAAATCTTACCTAAAGCAAACCAACATGCCTTGTACTAACCATGCATACCTTTATCATGTTTTTCCATTTCAAGTTAGCTTCCAAAAAAACTTGTGCAATAAGAATTCCATTACACTCTCCATTCTGATTTCTTCCTCTCACCATAAGGACAATCAGAATCACCACATACACCTCACATGAGATCAAACCCGTGCCATGCCCATCATTCACCATTCATCTTCATTTTTTCCAAAATCACCAACCATTCATTTAAAACCTCAGTAAAGGTTTTTAACCACACCATAATCTCAATATAAAAGCCTCTAAACCCTAATGAGAAAGGCAGCCAGCCTCATTGTGTGAAAATCAGAACCAAGGAAGCTTCTTCTCTCTCAAAATTTTCCAATTTCAAACCTCACATTTCTCTCTAAGTTTCCCTCTTTCCTTGCGTTATTCATCATCCTTAAGGTTCTAAAGAGCTTGGACAAAGGATTTCTAGGGTGGTTTGAGCAAGAACTAGGTGCATTGGACACCCTCCACTAGGTATTTTTTTCCAACTCATTTCTCTCATTTTAGATGCATTTTAGGACTCATATTGGTACATCTGAAGTCCTCCAGTGATGGAGGTAATGTTTGCATTTGGTTTGTGTAAGAATGCTAGAGTTTCAGTTTGTGATTCAAATGTTCGTGCTCAAATTTCTTTATGATAAAGCCATTTTAAATGAAAATGAATGCTAGATTCGTGATCCTTGTGATATGCTCTTCAATTTGATGTACAATTTTGTGTGTTTTGGTTAATTTTGCAGCGAGCTCCGGTGAGTCTCGCTGAAGAAGATGACCAGAGCTAGGGCTCTGGCATCTAGGTGTCATTTACATGTGTGGCTAGTCTGACATATTGACTAGGGTGATATGGCTGTGATTTGGCATCTGCGTGGACGCCAGCTCAATTAATGAGCTCCCCACGTGTTTTATTCTTTGTTTGATTCTGAGTCCCTATGTGATAGTGGACTTGAGCCTTTTTCTTTTTGATATTGGCACCCCTTCCTTTTGGGACCATATGCGTTTCAACTAGGAATCAGTTCATTCTGAAATTTCTAGTTCACCCCTCCCCTTTCTTTTATTTTATTTATTATTTTTTTCATTTAAATTTATTTTCAACACCTAAAACCATTCTAAAAATACAAAAAAATATTTTTCAGATGCTTTGACTTGTCAACTTATTTTCATCATTTTTATTTTTATTCTTATTTTATTTTAATATTTCATCTTGATTTAGTTGTGTAGTGTGTTCTATTTGACGTAGTTTGAAACATGGCTCTAATTCTTGATCTTTCCTTTTGACTCTTGGTCTAATTTTTTACATACACTTAGGCACATATATGTAGGGTATTTAGGTGTTGGTTTGATGTCTTAATGATCCACTTTTGCTGGATTTTCATTTGGCTTTATTTGACCCTCAATTCTTGCTCGATTAATTGCTTGCTTTGTCTTGTTTGATTCATTTGATGATGCTTCCTTGCAATTCTTGTTGTGTCACTTTGCCATATGATTCATAGCATAACTGACTTAAGTTTGAGCATTTATTTGCTATTTTTTCTATTTTTGAATGAAGCTTGAAGTGTGTTTGTTTTAACTATGAACTTGTGTATGTCTTGCCATGATCTTTTGAATTTGGTTCTTGGTTGACTCAATGAGTGTGTGATGAACTTTATTGGCTTTTCTCAACATGTCTTAGGTTCTGGTTTCATTGAGTTGAGGTCCATTATATGTTCCTTTTGTTTCATTTGCCTTGCATGACCTTATGCTTCTCACATGAGCAACTTGAGTTTGTGTTTGCTTAACTTTGATATTTCAATTTGTGATCGCCCCTTCTTGATTTTGATTATGGTTTGAAATTTGAATATGATACATCCTATTTGAGTTTGTTTCTAATCATGACGGATTGGTGTTTGATTTTGTATGTTTGAGTGTCTCCTATCTTGGATTGAATTTGTTATTTGTGTTTGTTCTTGAGGCATGTTTTGAGATTAATCTTTGATGATTCCCTTGTGTGTTCATGGGTGAATCTTGCCTTAATAAACATGTTATTATTGCTGACCCTATTTGATTTCATACCCTAATTTCACATGTTTGTTTATTTGAAGTGTGTCTTGCTTGAGATAGTTGTTGTTTGTTTGGATATTGATGAGATGCATGCTTGGCACTATTTGTGTTTCTTTCTTTGATCTTTGAATAAAGTTGACATGATTGATGTTACTACTGCCTTACCTTGTTTTCCATCTCATTTGAATTCATCCCACTTTGTTTGATGATTGATGATTCCTATTGTTGGACATGGAGTCACTTGTGTGTGTTTGGGCACTTTGTCTTGCCACTTTGTTTTAACCTCTAACCTTTGAGTGTGGTTTGATATGTATGCATTCTTGTTTTACTTTGACATGATGTTAATGTGTGCCTTGTATGATTAAGATCAATGCTTGCTTGTGTGCTTGATGTGCCTTTTGAGTTGAACTTCCATGAGTTTTTACTTGGTGTTGCTTATTCTCTTTCATCTCATTCTTCTTTCTTCTTCTTCTTGTCTTGGGTCTTATTTAAGTCTTGAGTTTTTTTTCATTTGTGATTGATTAGTATGGTGTTTACTTGTGTTTGATCACATGATCCCTTAGGATTCCTAGCCTCACTTGATCTCTGATTAAGGTGAGAGTAGGAGAGACATTAAGCTTTCAATCCTTTGCATGATAACAATTACGGTAGTCCCTTCTTGGCCTCAACTTTAGGTCCATCATTTGTATGATAACGTTAGGTAGACTTCTCTTTCATCCTAACCTTAAGACCATCTTGTATGATAACATTAGGGTTTTCAATGTCCCTTTAGTGTTTTCTTTTGTGTTTTCTCATCTCATCTCAAACAATCTTAAGACACTTAATGAAGAATGTTGAACATTGTGCGCCACGAGCCTTAAGTATGTGAGAAATGATGAGTGGGGGGTTTCTCCTCACTTGTCTAGAGTGTTTAGTGTATGCCCCTTGGGAGATATGCGACGCATTCGCTCCTATGTCATAGTCTTTATTGCAACGTGAATCTCAAACAAATTCAATTCACTTCTCTAAAAGACTCTTAAACCAAATTCAAACCATTTTATCCTTCGGGATTTGTTTCAAACTCATTTTTAGAAAATAGTATGTTTACTTTTCTGTTCTACCGCTAACAGTCATTGACCCTAACTGCTGAAATGGGAACTTAGCGTCACTCATAAAAAACACTTAACCAACCAGTGGTTTAGTTACCCGAACTACGTTTGCTCTAATTTCTCATATCAGATGAGGATACGTAGGCATAAGACGGCGATGTCTCGGCGAGAAACCTTCCCTCCATCACCCGTAGTTTTCTGAACTACGTTAATTCTGACTTTCCCATTGCACGAGGGAATATGTAGGCATAGGGCGGCGATGTCACATTGAGTCTCCTTTTCTTTTCCCTCCCCTATTTAACAGTAGCTTTTAGATAACACACCTTTGGATTCGACAACAAGCATGGATCCCGTTGAGTACAACGGATGTGAGAGGTGCTAATACATTCCTCTTGTGTAACCGACTCCCGAATCCAAGATTTGGTTGCGATGACCTCGTCTTCTCCTGTCTCTTAGATTTTCTTTGATCGTTTCCTTTCCATCTCTTTGGGATAAATAACGTTTGGTAGCAACTCTTTTGTTTGTTTCCATCGGCCCCTTTTCGCAGTTGCGATAATAGGCTCTTGGTTAGGAGTAGAACTATGGTTTGGAGTGAGGCTATGAAAATTGTAATGGGATTAGGAATGGAAAATTGGAGGGAAATTGAATTGATTTTGAAAGTTAATTCAAATTTAGAGTGATTCTAGATCCTTCTTCTGGTGTAAAATCAAATTCACAAGTGATCAAAATAGACCCCAAAAGTGGCAGCATTGAAAATGCATGTTACTGGACAAATTTTATTATGGTTAATCGATTAACCATTTGCTAGTGCAAATTGGTTAATCGGTTAACCACTCACAAAATTTGAAAAATAGCGCCATTTGGAGAGAAACTTGCACATTTGCCCATTTTTACCCGTTCTAAGCCTTGTTAAACATCTGAACCTTGCCCTTGGATATTATAACTGTAAGAATGCCTGAGATATCCTGTGACTTGTCTCCTGTACTAAGAATAACGTGCTGAATAAAAATAAAATCGGGCATTCGATTGCTAGGAAAGATAAATGTTGACGTCTCTAACACTCGCTATTTAAACTCTTGCAATAAAAGAGAACCTCGAGCCATAAAAAACCTTGATTCCATGTCTCGAGAACCAATGCCATGATATGCTGAAATGAAAAAATGCAGAGAAACATAAGCCAGTAAATCAAGAAACGATGAGGCAAATTTTAGGGTGCTACAACTGCCCCTATTCAATCGACTTGAACCTGAAAGGATGATAGCAATGACTTTCAAACATTCAAGGTACACAGAGATTGAATACCAAGAGAACCAAAAAATTTGCAACCTGCGGGGGTGAAAGTAGCGGATACCAACCAAAAGTTGGGATGCAACTCGCTGCGGATACCAACCAAAATTTGGAATGAAAACCACTGGATACCAACCAAAAGTTGGGATTACAGACATGTCGACCAAAGGTGACTCTCTGGGGACAAAATCAAACAAGATATACAGGAAGCACACTCAACGGACCTACGACCTAGGGAGAAAAAATACTTCGCTGGGAGAAAAGAGAAGCCTAACTAGACAACTCTACAAGGGATAAACATCAACCAAAGCTAACAATTAAAAGCGGAATGAACAATAGCTACCAACCAAAAGTTGGAATCACCGGAGTACCGACCGAAGGCAATCTCAAGGGGATAAACTAACAACCAACATACCAACCAAAAGTTGGAACAAAGGCTACTCCCTTGGGAACAAACAAACGAGAATACCAAAAATCGGGATAAACAAAGGCTACTAACCAAAAGTTGGAATCACCCGAACACTGACCAAAGGTGATCTAATGGAGAAGAAAACCAACCAAAAGGTGACTTCACCGGGGAGTATACCCACCAAAAGTTGGAATGAAAGGCAAAGGCTACAAACCAAAAGTTGGAATCACCCACAAACTACCAAACAAAAGTTGGAATTCAACGAAGGTATAAACACAAGCTACCAACCAAAAGTTAGAATCACTTGAATACTAAACAAAACTAGATCCATAAATGAAGACTACCAACCAAAAGTTGGGATGACGATTGTGCAAAGAGATAAAATCCAGCCAAAAGTTGGGAAGTAAAGCTACTAACCAAAAGTTAGAATCACCAGAACACCGACCGAAGGCGAACTCTGCGGGGAAAGAAACCAACCCCAACAGTTGAAACCACAAAGGAAGACTACCAACCAAAACTTGGGATCACCAACACGGAAACAGAGACTACCAACCAAAAGTTGGAATCGTCAACAAGGAAACAAAGACTACCAACCAAAAGTTAGAATCGTCAACAAGGAAACAAAGACTACCAACCAAAAGTTAAAATTGTCAACAAGGAAACAAAGACTACCAACCAAAAGTTAGAATCGCCAACAAAGCTATACCAACCAAGAGTTGGAATCAAGCAAAGGCTACCAACCAAAAGTTGGAATCACCAGAATGCCGAACGAAGGCGAACTTACCACAACGAAGACTACCAACCAAAAGTTGGAATCATCAATGGAAGGGAAGACTACCAACCAAAAGTTAGAATCGTCAATAAAGTTATACCAACTAAGAGTTAGAATCAAGCAAAGGCTACCAACCAAAAGTTGGAATCACCGAAACACCGAACGAAGGCGAACTTACCACAACGAAGAATACCAACCAAAATTTAGGATAACGACTCCGCAGAGGCAAAAATAGAGGACTACCAACCAAAAGTTGGGATCACATCCAAGAAAAAACAGACTACCAACCAAAAGTTGGGATAACATCCAAAAAACAACGGACTATCAACCAAAAGTTGGGATCACATCCAAGAAACAACGTACTACCAACCAAAAGTTGGGATAACATCCAAGAAACAACAGACTACCAACCAAAAGTTGGGATCACCCGAACACCGACCGAAGGCGAACACACAAAAATGGAGACTACCAACCAAAAGTTGGGATCATCAACAAAGAAGGCCAACCCAAAGGTCGGGACTAAGATGGGGATTACCAACCAAAAGTTGGAATAGAACACCCAGGATAGGCAGGAAGTAGAATCAACTGACTCACAACCTAAAAAGAATACTCTGACGGGGAAAGAGAGGTTTAAACAAACGACTCTAACGGGGAGAATCAAGTAAAATGAACACATTTGTCAATAATTTCTGCTGAGGATAAAACAAAATATCCTAAATCATGTCATTATCTTCCGGAGAGACGATTGGCAACAAAGATATCAAACCTGGCTTATGCTTCAGATGCATATGTTTGAATATGGCGTAATGCTCCATACAAAATGGAAATGCTACGCATTTGGGAGGATGCTATGCAAAATGAAAATGCAAAGGAACACCACCCGGAGAAGTGCTGAGAAGACCAGCAAACCAACTCTACTGAGGAATACGCCCTGAATGGCATTCTTGAATAAAACTCTGCTGGGGAAAATTCCACTCTGAAGGGGAAAAAGAAAAGTCCACTCAGTGGGGAAATAATGAATAATGCCTGTTGAGAAATTCGCCCTGCTGGGGATAACAAGGAGCATCTGCTGGGGATGCCACCTTACTGGGGACAAATGAAATCTGCTGGGGATGCCACCTTACTGGGGACAAATGAAATCTGCTGAAATTTCCAACTCTGCTAGGAATTAAGAGCAACACCTGTTGAACAATCCACCCTGTTAGGGATATAAGACTCTACTGAGAATTCCATTCTGAGGGGAAATGAAAGCAACATCCGCTGGGAATTCCCTCAGGTGGGAATGTAATAAACGTCTACCGAGAATTCCACTCTGCTGGGAATTAACAAGCTCTACTTAAAACATCTACCCTGAGGGAAATAAGAATACCAACTGTTGGGAGATCATCCCAAAACCTGATTCTGAAAGGTTCCAATGACCATTGGACTTTACTGGAGATATAAACCTTCCGTTGACGTACCTGTCGAGGGAATCAACACCAAACTCTACTTGGAGAGAGAAGCCAAGGAATACCGACCTTGCTGGGGAAAGACGTTAAGAACGTCAATCTCGATGAAGAGGAATCCACTTCTGTTGGTTCCACAACAACACTCTGTGGAGAGAGACAAAATCTCTGTTGTGGGAAGACCAAGGTCAAGTCCCTGCTGGAAAATATCTTGACCACACATCTACATTATCCTACCTGAAGTAGACAACCCTTGAACACTCGCTGAGGAGTACATATCAAACTCGGTTGGAGAATACAAAACTCTAAACTCCTGCTAGGGGAAGAATGATTCACCATACAATGTTGTTAGAACTTCATCGCTGGGGAGAAAAGCTCTACTGGGGAGACAATCACGTCATCCTGCAAACAAACAAAAAGTAATAGGATATTCTACATGCAAAATGGACACCTCAGTCACCATTCATGATACCTATCGTTCAAGTAAATTCATTATTTTCATTATGCTCTATAAATCCTTATGCTTTCACCTGTAATGTTTACCAAAAATATCGGGCGTTTTTGCAAATAAAACAGTAAAAGCAAAAACAGAAACAAAAAGCTCTTTGAGTGAAATGAATACTTTATTGATGAAAGGCTTGTAAATAGGAAAGTTACAATTTGGATGCAATTCCTGAAAAGAGGTAATTGCGCAAAAAGCAAAAGAATATATAAATGTCGGCAATGTGGGATCAGATATCCATCATGTGTTGATTCAGCTATGACCTGTATGTCTTTGACGTCTACCAATGCTTCGCCTTCTGAAAAGACTGATTGAACCGATTCCTTTCCTTAGGAATAACCATGTATCAGGATGAATCATAGATCGAACACATACCATAATCGTTTGCTTTCAAATCCCTAACTTTTTCCTGGATCTCCCTTTCGGGTTTTTAATCCACCGAGATACCCATTTTTGCCAAAGTCGCCTTTTTAGGTTTTTAACTTTACATGTTTATTATTTTTTCTTTTATCCCTAATTTTTGCCGAACTTTTCCTTTTTATGGTTCGCCGGGATGCCCCATTTTTGCCTAGACTTTCTTTTTCTGTCCAACGGGTCTATTTTAAGCAAAGTATTTTTTGACTATGTCTGCGTTCACAGGGGACATAATATCTTCGCCATCCATAGTAGATAGCAATAAGGCTCCACCAGAGAAAACCTTTCTTACCATATATGCACCCATTCAACTTCGTTAAGCTTCACATCAGTCAATATTCTTAAATAAGGAATCTCAACTTCTAATAGTATGACTACTTCCATACCATACACCAGCAAGAAAGGAGTTTCCCCGATTGATGTACACACTGAAGTACGATAATTGTGTAGAGCAAAGGGCAACATATCGTGCCAATCCTTGTAGGTTACAACCATCTTCTGCATAATCTTTTTGATGTTCTTATTTGTTGCCTCAACAACGCCATTCATCTTCGGACGATATGGAGAAGAATTGTGATGTTCATTCTCGAAACTCTGGCACAGTTCCTTCATCATCTTTTGTTCAAATTTGAACCATTATCAATAATGATTCGCTCTGAGATTCCATAATGATAGATGATGTCCTTCTTTATGAATCGGGCGACCACTTGCTTCGTGACATTAGCAAACGAGGTTGCTTCCACCCACTTCGTGAAGTAATAGATGGCAACCAGAATGAAACGATGCCCATTGGAAGCAGTCGACTCAATCTTCCCAATCATATCAATGCCCCACATTGTAAAGGGCCAAGGAGATGTCAACACATTCAAGGGTGTCGGTGGGACATGCACTTTATCAGCATAAATATGGCATTTATGTCATTTTTTGGCGTATTTGAAACAATCAGACTCCATAGTTATCCAATAATACCCAGCTCTCAACAATTTTCTGGCCATTGCATGTCCACCAGCATGAGTACCAAAAGAACCTCATGAACTTCTTCCATTAACACGTCTGCTTCGTATTCGTCAACACAATGCAACAAGACCATGTCAAAGTTTCTCCTGTACAACACATCCTCCTTGTTCAAGTAGAAGTTACTGGCTAGCCTCCTCAGAGTCTTTTTATCTTTTCCGGATGCCCCAGATGAGTACTCCTGAGTCTTGAGAAAATGCTTGATGTCAAAATACCAAGGCTTTCCATCGGATGGCTTTTCCACCACAAACATGAAGGCAGGTCTATTAAGACGCACGATGGTGATCACTAAAGATTCATTCCAGTAATTCACTTTGTACATTAAAGCAAGCGTTGTCAAGGCGTATGCCATCTGATTTTCAGCGCTGGGACATGATAAAACTCAACTCTGTCAAAGAAAGGTAGTAGTCTTCTAACATAGTTCTTATATGGCACCAAGTTGGCCTGACGAGTTTCCCATTCTCCTTTGATCTGATTAACAACTAACACTAAATCACCATATACGTCAAGATTCTTGATCCTCAGATCAATGGCCTCTTCTAAACCCATAATGCATGCTTCATATTCTACTTCATTATTGGTGCAAGAGAAAGTCAATTGGGCAGTGAACGGTATATGAGAACCGCGAGGAGTTGTAATGATTGCCCTGATTCTGTTGTCGTATGAGTTAACAGCTCCGTCGAAAACCAACTTCCACTGAGATCCAATCTTAGGGCCCTCGTCAAGAAAAGGCTCATCGCAGTCCTTCATCTTCAGAAACATAATGTCTTCATCTGGAAATTCAAACTTCATCGGCTGATAATCTTCAATTGGCTGTTCAGCAAGATATTCTGACAAAACACTTCCCTTAATGGCTTTTTGGGAAACATATTGAATATCATGCTCTGTTAAAACCATTTGCTATCGGGCAATCCTTCCGGAGAGTGCTTGCTTTTTAAACACGTACTTAATCGGATCCATCTTTGAAATCAATAGGGTTGTGTGGTTTAACATGTACTGTCTCAAATGCTTAGCAGCCCAAGCGAGGGCACAACATGTTTTTTCCAACATCGAGTACCTCGACTCGCAATAGTGAGACTCTTACTCAGGTAGTAGATGACGTGCTCTTTTCTACCTGTCTCGTCCTATTGACTGAGCACACATCCCATTAAATTCTCAAGAATCGTGAGATACATTATCAGAGGTCTCCCTGTAACTGGAGGCCTGAGTATTGGAGGTTCCTATATATACTATTTTATTTTCTCAAACGCTTTTTGGCAATTTTCATTCCACCTGATTGCTTGATCTCTTCTTAACAATTTGAATATTGGTTGGCAAGTGGCTGTAAGATGAGATATAAAACTTGCAATGTAGTTCAACCTCCCTAGGAAACCCAAACCTCTTTTTCCGTTCTCGGCTCAGGAATTTCTTGAATAACTTTTATTTTTGCAGGATCCACCTCAATACCCCTTTCGCAGATAATGAACCCCAATAGCTTTACAGATCTCACTTCGAGGGTGCACTTGTTAGGATTCAGCCTCAGCTTGAATTTCCTAAGTCTTTCAAACAACTTCAGAAGATTGACTAGATGTCCTTCCTCCGTTTGTGACTTTGCAATCATGTCATCACAGAGACCTCAATCTCTTAATGAATCATATCATGAAAGAGATTCACCATCGCCCGCTGATAGGTTTCCCCATCATTTTTCAATCCAAAGAGCATTGATAACACTAAATCATACTATGTATTTGACTCGGATTGCACATGTTTTTTAGGATTTTATTGCTATTTTCTTATGTTATGCTTTTGTTTTATTTTGTTTTCAGGATTTTGTATTCCCATAGCTCCTCGCGAGGAAATGAAGAAAAACGGGCAAGAAAAACCCGTTTTTGAGGAAATTGTACACATGGCATCCACCATGGCGGGCGCCATAGGGTAGGCCATGAATTGGATAAGAGTCAACTACTGTCGACTGCCATGATCTCCACTTCTTTCCCCATTGATTCATATGGCGGGCGCCATGAGGGTGTGGCGGGTGCCACCCTTGTAGTTTGTTTTCCCTCCCTAAAGAAGTTGGGGGGGGGGGCACTTTGGTCTTTTCATAGATTTTTCTAGACTATAAATAGATGAGTTCTTGATCCTTTCTATGCATCCAAGCTTAGTTATAGAACTCAAGCCATATGTTTTCAGTATTGTAAAGTGATAAAATTCTCACATCAAGGAGTTATCACATTGTTCGATCGAGTCTGTAATCGAGTTTGGAGCACTCTGGTAGAAGTTAATCCTACCGCTATTTTCTTTCCAGTCATTTATTTCCAGTTATACCAGATTTAAAACCTCTTGTTTGGAGCAGGTTTCCATTTACTTTCCCGCATTATTTACTTTCCTGTATTAGTTACTTTCCTGCATTATTTATTTTCTTGCATTATTTATTTCCCGCGTTATTTACTTTCTCGCAATATTTACCTTTCCGCACCATTTACTTTCTCGCAATATTTAACATGTCTATTTACATTTCCATGTCCGGCTAAATTTTAAAGGTTAGAATGTAAGGATCATAGTTAAAGTAGTATTTCATACAAGCTGTCAATATAAATACTTAGGGGTTATTCTAATTTTTAACACTAGTTTTCTTCACTTCATTTCTATTGGGTAAGATCGAAAGCCGTCCAACCTTTGGTTAAACTTGGTTAGTCTTAACTGTTCAAAGGAAGCGAAAGCGCTTTGTCCAGTTAAGTAGGAGTTTTTAATACTTTAGAAAAACGATTTTAAAACTATTTTTGGACGCGTTTATGGGTTTACAGTCCGGTTCGCATGAACCTCCTTTTGTTAAAAGTTCCAAGTCAAAATACTTTTCAACTGAGTCAAGAAACTATATTTCTTAAAAATAGGTTTATTACTTTAACACAATGCACGCCTTTTTATAAGTGACAATAAGAGGGTTCGATTAAGGGATAACTCGATTCTGAATATGCGAAAGCGACAATTCCCGTTAAATTAGTTCTTTTCATAAGTAGAAGACATTACCCCATTAGAAGTTCTATTTACAAGCATTTGGAATACTACCCGGCTGTGTGAATTACATTCAAGCCTGTTGTTTTAAATTGAATTTTATATTTTCGTACTTTACTTTTACTATGCACTCACGAACTCCCAATTGATTTGCCTTAGATAAACATCGTAACAATAGAAATCGATAGATTGACATTTGGTCTCTGTGGGATCGATAATATTTTATATTACTCTGACGTGATTTGTATACTTGCAAATATACCACATCAAGTTTTTGGCGCCGTTGCTGGGGACCAATTACATCAAAATTTCGTACCCTATTGTTACACCGTCTAGACTCACTACAAGAAAATTGGCAAATTGCGACGGTTAATTTTGATAGATTACGACGATTTTAACCGTCGTAATTTGTAAGTTACGACGGTTTCAACCCCGTCGTGGAAACGTGCGTCGCGAGGCCGTATTGCGACGGTTGTGAAAACAGTCGTACAAATCGTCGTTATTTTCACGACGGGTAGCTAACTGTCGTAATCTCCATATTGTGACGGTTTTCAACCGTCTTAACATGCTTAATGATTTTTGTTTTCATTGTTGATTGCGAAAGTATATTGTGGCGGTTTGAACCGCCGCAATTTGCAAATATTTTTTTTAAAAAAAAACTATGGTATATTGTGGCGGTTTGAAGCGCCGCAAGTTGCAAATATTTTTTTTAAAAAAATCTGCACTATGTTTAGGATTCATAATACAGTTATTGTTGAATCTCCTATGTCACACCTTCTTATATGCAATCCTGGAAAATGATCTCATAGCAGTAAGACACAAAAAATCTACCAATAGCAGACCCCAACCAATTAAAAGAGTCCTATTTGTCTAGAAGAGGAGGAGCCTTCTACAGCTTCAGCTTTAAAGCCAAAACTTCCAAGTTCAGCAGTGAAGCAGCAGGAAAAAGAGGGAGTCTTTGGATCGTTGACCAACCAGAATCTGAAGCAATCATAGCCTATTCCGCACTCAAGTTGTGACAATAAGAATGAGGAAAAATAATAATTTGGAGACCCTTAAACATTGGCTTCAAACTACTAATATTTAGCAAAGAGTTTTCTATCTCTTGCAAGCATCAGTGAATAACAATGAAA
Organism: Lathyrus sativus; assembly: GCA_963859935.3. Classification (NCBI taxonomy): domain Eukaryota; kingdom Viridiplantae; phylum Streptophyta; class Magnoliopsida; order Fabales; family Fabaceae; genus Lathyrus; species Lathyrus sativus. The sequence goes on along the minus strand of OZ012739.1, from coordinate 444,363,553 downwards.
AAGTTGTTAATCAGGTAATCAAACAATTAATTTAAATCTAAAATAAATCATAGATTAGGGTTATCAAGATAACTAGGTACAGTTCAAACTTGACTACACTTGATTTTGGAACGGCTTCACTCTCAATAATGCCGAAATTTCCAAGGAAATTATTATTAAGCACAAAATTATTCACCATTCCTCCCTGATGACTAGCGATGTCGACGACCCATTTGCACTTCATATTATAGTGTCCAATTTCTTTTCCAACAAACATTCAATCCTTGCAAAGCTTTAAGAACCTCTACCATTATTTCTCGAGGTTGGGCTCGAGACTAGCACAAGTCAACAAACAGATTAGTTACAGGTAACTATCAAAACAAAAAAGTGTATTAAAACTTCAATATTTCTAATGACAACAGATTAATATCAACAAATAATGACTTTACACCTAATGTGAGAAAAGGAAGCATATATCTAATAACACATTCATTCAACAAATTTGATGATTCATTCTCAAAAGAGACACAAAATCAGTTGAAACAATAAGACATCCAACAATTATTTCATTAAGAGCTAGAAATCATTGCTGGTGATGGTAGAAGAAATTAAATATGCCGAGCAATATAAAACCATTATGGAATCCAGATGCAATATGAAAAAAACCAAACAAGTAAAGCACTGCACCTGAAGCCCAAGGGCCCATTTTCTCTCGGCAGGGAACTGTTGCCTCATTCCTACTCCCTGATAACCTAAAAAATGGTGGCCACCAGCTGGAGAAACAACTTCACCGGAGTTGATACAGTTCAAACCAGGATCCTTAGAAGTCATATTATACAAACAAAACTGGTGAGCTTCTAAAAAGATGTAAATAAAGAAATATAATATCAAGAATAGAAAAACCACAATTTCCATGGTAAGTTTCACAGTATGATTTCAAGCTAGAAAGTTAAACTGCATAAACAACTGTCTTCAAGCTAGAAAGATAAGTTTCATAGTATGATTTACTCGTGCAAATACTGTTTAGAGTATAACCAGCAATTTTGAGACTACTGCATATTTTACATGGGGATACAGTTTAAAAGTAAGTTAAAAATGTGTCCTATCAACTTTAAGATATAACAAGAGTATATATCCCACCCTACAACAAATAACAAGAGAACTACTTTAGAAGCAAAATAAAAACTATCTGCAAAGAGCGTGATTGGTAAATTAATGATAAACATACCGAGAATTGAACCTTCCCCGTGTTTGGGCAGTTCTTCCATCCTACCTACGGTTGAGGAGATAGTAGATGGGGCAGCCACATTATTCAATTTATTTTCTACAACATTAGCAAGGTGAACTGGTTATGTTGTTACTATATCTCATGATAGATATGAAATGAATCAGAGTCTGTTACAATTGGCTTATTTGAACTTATCTATTAACATAAAGCTTGTGAGATTGTTTGGGAGAACTTAATGAAACAACTTATGACATGTCTACAAGCTCTTTTCAGCTTATTTCCCAAAGCTCTATGGTATATAGCATATGATAATAGTTTATAGATTTATATAAGTTCAGCTTGACTTTGTTTTATGTTTCTTTATAGAAATAGCCTATACATAATAACTTATATTATAACCACTTCCAAATAGTGCCAGAGCTTATAAGACTAGTAAAAGTTCTATATGAAGAAAATGGGCTTTAACCATAACTCACCATTATTGAGATGGATATCAGAATGAAGATCAGACTTGATAGGTTCTTCAATTGAGAAAGTTATAACAACTGCATTTGAGATTCATTCTGAGAAACTCCTTCAGATTCTTTGTGAGTGGTTGATGAAGCATCGTGCACATTGTTCTCATCTTTTGAAGCAGATACATTCTTTCGAGGCGGTTGTTTAGGTTTAGCCTTAGGCACAAATCCGACACCTGGTCTAGCTACAAAACAAAACAATATAAAGAATCAACCAAAACGAATGCATGGATTGAAATGAAGAAGAGAGAAAAAAAATTTGATTTGAATTAGCAGTTACCACGTGTAGTAGGAGTAGCATCACAATAACCTAAAAAGTTTATGGCCTACTATATATCATTGGGGTCTACATCTGTGTAGGCAACAAAAGGAGTATAGCCTCTATTACAAGAATCAATCCTCTTCCGGAAAAGCCATTTGTGTAGTATCTCAATAATTTGAACTACTACACTACACTGACTGCATAGTTAATAGTCCCAGCTAGTAGCAAGTAAAGGTTGATGCCAAAAACACTACAGCAGGATGGCCACCACACTAAAATTTTCGATAAAGGTTAAGTAATTTATAACATTAATGCTCAAGATTCAAGGTATGTCATAATTTATAAACATTCATTGGTTTTAAGTTAAGCATTTACAATAATCATGGAAATGATGACTACAAACTGATAAACTCAAAACTAGAGCATGTGAGAGTAGCAATAATGAAGTAGAACTTCGTAAACCCTAAATAAGGTTGAGAGTAATTTGAGAGAACCATAAAATAAAAAGGAACATTACACTCTCAAAAACAGCAAAGCTCAAGATCTCCACAAATAAGAATGCAACGTAGCAAAGAAGTAGCAGCTAGGGGACATCTTTGATCTACTCCTCTATTATCACACCATAATATTGCGCTATTGAGTGAAAACTGACAACTATGAATGTAGCAGCTAAGGAGAATTAAGAAACTAGCTAAGGAGAACTAAGAAACTAGCTAACAACGCTTAAAATAAGCAATAAACCGAGTCTAATCATCACAACTCATAAGCTACTTAAACTTCTCAATCCCAACCACTCTGTCATACCTTCCTGAATCTAACTCACTCTCCCTGAACTAACCAATGCTTAACATCAGAGTCCTTATGAGTCATAATTAATTGGTTTAAGAACCAAACTTCTACAACATTCAACTAGTTCATATAGTTTTTCCCATTGAACTTTTGTTATACTATCAATGAAATACCTAAAAATAAATGCAAATGAAACAAGAACCATCATATGGGAAATCAGATTACAACTTGTTGTGTTCCTGAGTTGGAATTTATAATTCTACTCTTACAGAATTGAAACACACTTTAGCATAATAATGATTCCTAATGCTGCAAACAAAAATAATATGACACGTTTTTGTAACACAAGTTGAAAATAACAGTAGAGTATAATGACAAATGATATCATCGTTTAAAATATATCACATACCCTTTTTTCTATTCCGCCTGCAATATACACAAGAGAGGAGGAGAACAATTGCAACAATAGAAGCTACAAGAATTCCAGCCCTCCTTTTTTTTTATCAAGGGCTCCTTTGATTTTTGTGTAGTAATCTGCTGACAAGAAGAAATGAGTCTAAATAAGTTCTAACTAGTAATGACAGGCTCGTCAAGCATGTTATATGAGAGTGCTAAATAGTTGTCATCTTCAACCAAAGTGACGTTAAAAACTGACAATTCGTTGGATAGGGAAATACAAAGTTACTAAAACAGAGATAGATATAGTTGAATACTATTCAATAAATAAAGTAAAGCATAATTACAACCCAATTGTCCCAAAAATAATATTGGTGAGTTTTCTACTCTAGGAGTTTGACCAAGTATCTCAATATCCATAAATTTTCCCAAGTAAAAATCACGTTTCTTCTCAAAGCTATCAATGGATAACTTCAATTTTGTCATCTGTTATCAACTGATATTATATCTAAGAACTTATAATAATTTATAATTCACTTGACTTTGTTTTTAAGATGATAAAAACAGAACCTGTTGATCATATGCAGGGTTTACAGCAACTACAGGGGCAGAAGGCCTTATGACTCTTACAGCCCCATGAATTTCATGGTGGTTAGTAGTAGCCACATCATTTCTTCAAGAATTATGGGAAGATTGGGCGTGTGTGCAACAGTAGAACCACCCCCCGCCATACAAACCTCCTATACCCTATCCACAAAGACTAAAACAAATCAAGATCAATAACCAATATTAGAAATTCATTAAAGTCATAGAGAAACTTCATGTGGAGATCCCTTTCACAGAAGCTATCACCTAGATACCATCCTATGCAAAGTTCCTCAAGGACATCCTTACCAATAAACGTAGACTTGATGATCCAAAACCTTTGGAATGCAATTCCATTTCCGAAAATAAACTTGGAAAAAAGAAGAAAGATCCTGGAAATTTCTCCATACCTTGTATTTTAGGGAGTCATGTCATCAATAAAGCTTTCCTGGACTTAGGAGCTAGTGTGAGCCTAATGCCTCTGGCAATTTTTGAAAGGTTAAAACTAGGAGAACTGCAGCCTACTAAGATATCTCTTCAGTTAACCGATAGATCCATCAAGTATCCGGTTGGCATATTAGAAAACGTCCCAGTCAGGATCGGTTAGTTATTCATCCCTACTGATTTCATTGTAATGGACATTAAAGAAGATGATGACATCTCAATCCTCCTAGGTAGGCCATTCTTATCAATCGCAAGAGCCCTAATAGATGTTAAGAGAGGAAAGTTGACTTTTGAGGTAGGTGATGAAAAGATATAATTCATTTTGTTGAAATTTCTTATGGCACCAGTATTAGGAGACGCATGTTATGCCATAGACATCATTGATGAATGCGTTAGGGAACTAGATCAAGAAGAACCCATCACACTACCTTCAACCTTCATAAGGGAAGATGATGGACTTATGGAACCCTACATTGATGATAATCTTCACGAATGTTTATCCCTTACCCCCGATCCAATACCATGCCCCAAGAAAACAACTTTAAAACTTAAAGAACTACCCAAGAATCTAAGATATGAGTTCTTGGACAAGGAAATGAACCGTCCAGTTATAGTCAGTGCTACCTTAAACCAAGAAGAAACATACCAGCTCTTACATGTCTTGTGGAAATATCCCTCAGCCTTATGATATAATATCTCTGATCTAAAAAGTATAACCCCATATGTGTGTATGTATTGGATTTTACTTGAGGAAGACTCAAAACCCTCTATAAAACATCAGAGAAGGATAAACCCCATAATGAGTGATGTTGTAAAAAGGGAAGTTTTTAAGTTACTAGAAGCAGGTATAATTTATCAAATCTCAAATAGTAAGTGGGTGAACCCTGTGCATGTAGTACCTAAAAAGGGAGGCATCGCAGTCGTGCAGAACGAGAAAGGCGAACATGTATTAAAACAGATAGAAGGAGGATGACGTATGTGCATAGATTACAGAAAATTAAACAAAGCAACTAGGAAGGACCATTTCCCTTTACCATTTATAGACCAAATGCTAGAACATTTATCCAGACACTCCTATTTTTGTTATCTTGATGGATATTCAGGACTTTTCCAAATTCCTATCCACCCAGAAGATCAAGAAAAAACTACCTTTACATGCCCTTATGGAACCTTTTCCTATAGACGAATGTCTTCCGGCCTCTGTAATGCACCAACTACCTTCCAGCATTGCATGATGGCAATCTTCATTGACTACCTTGATGGAATTATGGAAGTATTCATGGATGATTTCTCGGTATGCGGATTTGATTTCAAAAACTGTCTCGTTAACCTTGAGAAAATCCTGAAAAGATGTGTTGATGTAAACCTGGTGCTAAACTGGGAGAAATGTGACTTTATGGTCACTGAAGGTATAGTTTTAGGACATGTAGTTTTTGAGAGGGGTATTGAAGTAGATAGAGCCAAGATAGAGGTAATAGAAAACCTAAAACCCCCTAAAACCGTCAGAGAAGTCCGAAGTTTTCTTGGACATGCTGGTTTCTACTAGCGTTTTATCAAAGATTTCTCTAAAATAATCAAACCTTTAACTGGCCTCATGATGAAAGATATCGAGTTTAATTTTGATGAAAAATGCCTTGGAGCATTCAACCTTTTAAAACAAGTTCTAATCTCAGCACCCACTATGCAACCCCCAGATTGGGCCGAACCTTTCGAAATCATGTGCGACGCTAGCGATTACGCTGTAGGAGTTGTTCTAGGACAAAGAAAGGATAAGAAATTACATGTTACTTATTATTCTAGTGTAGAACCTTAGATGCTGCTCAGCTTAACTACGTAACCACTGAAAAAGAATTCCTTGCCGTAGTTTTTGCTATGGACAAATTTCGATCCTATCTGGTAGGAGCTAAAATTATAGTTTACACGGATCACGCTGCCATTCGTTACTTATTAAACAAGAAAGATGCCAAACCTAGGTTACTTTGATGGATCCTTTTATTGCAAGAGTTTGATCTAGATATTCGAGACAAGAAAGGCACAGAAAATGTAGTTGCTGATCACCTTTTTAGACTTGAGTACCTAAAACCAGATTTACTACCTATAAATGATGATTTTACCTATGACAGGTTAATAGCTAAGATAGAAGCCATCGAAGAAAATAACCTAGATCCTTATAAGAACCCTGAAAAATCTCTGGCAGTGAGTGGCGTACCTTGGTACGCAAGTTTTGTCAATTAGCTAGCCGCCGATATCATACCCCCTGACCTTAACTATCAATAGAGAAAGAAGTTCTTTAACGATATAAGACAATTTTATTGGGATGAGCCACTTCTTTTCAAAAGAGGTACAGATGGTATTTTTCCTCATTGCGTCCCAGAAGAAGAGGTAAGAAATATCATAGAACACTGCCACTATGCACCCTACGGAGGACACGCTAGCACCTCTAAGACACACGCTAAAATTCTTCGAGCTAGCCTTTTTTGGCCCACAATGTGGCGTGATGTGCATGCTTATGTAGTCAAATGTGACCGGTGCCAGCGCACTGGAAACATCTCCTGGCGTGACGAAATTCCCTTGAGGAACATTCAGGAAGTAGAACTTTTCGATGTTTGGGGCATCGATTTTATGGGACCATTTCCATACTCATTAGGAAATAAATATATCTTAGTAGCTGTTGACTACGTGTCTATGTGGATTGAAGCTATAGCCTCACCCACAAATGACACGCGCGTAGTGATTAAATTGTTTAGGAATTATATATTCCCTATATTCGGAGTACCCCGACTTGTTATAAGCGATGGTGGATCGCACTTTGTATCGAGAATTTTTGATAAATTTTTAAGCAAATATGGAGTTAAGCATAAAATAGAAACACCTTACCATCCACAGACTAACGACCAAGTAGAGGTATCTAATAGGGAGATTAAACAAATCTTATAGAAAACGATTTCAATAACTAGAAAAGATTGGTCTCAGAAGCTATAAGACGCACTATGGGCCTACAGAACCGCCTTTAAAACCCCTATTGGAACAACTCCTTACCAATTGGTCTATGGAAAGTCCTGTCATCTACCCTTTGCAAAAAGTGGATGTTCCTGTGTGTTGCGGTGAAAATTTGATATCAAGCTATTAATTAACTTGAACCGTATTTCTTTTTACAACCGGTCTTTAATTTATCCAAAGGATAGGTCTAAAGAAGGAAAGAACCTTTTGCGCGATGTGACAACAACGCTTTAAGAGATTCGGGGATTCGGGGGTTGGTTATATCTAGGGAAGGTATTAGCACCCTAAATATCTGTAGTACTCTACAGGAACCTTTTGTTTAATTACTTGCTAAGGTGTGAAACATGCATTGGTTTAAGGATTGGGAATTGTGATAAAATGAATAAAAAGGCCTAAGTGGTTTTCTAGGTTTGCTCGCAAAGGTATCGCACCTTCTGCCTACGTATCCTGACTAGGATAGAATCAGAGCGATCGTAGTTCACCTCACAAGGGAAAAGAACACTTGATGACGATCAAAGTTCAAAGGGGAACAAACATGACGATGTTTGTGTGGAGTTTGACAAAACTCCCTAAACTAAATTGTAAAAAGGGGAAGTAAGAAATCATGACGATGATTCTTACACAGAGTTGACGAACTCTTTCCTAGGGTTCTAGTTGAAGAACACTCCTAGTATGGGTGGGTTTCTTAGACTTCAAGCAAAGTCTAAAGGCTTCTAGTCTAGGGTTAATGTGACTTAACAAAGTCAAGGGATAGCAGAGATTTTGGTCCAAGACATTGACAGTCAAGTGGACAGACCTTCCTTTGGAGGAACAGTATTGTCGGCAACTGGACGAAAGCTAACGAGCTTCGTCGCTTGGGGATAAAAATAAAATACAAACATTATACAAAGCAATTATGGTGACAACCAAAGAAAAAGATTAAGGATGAAAAGCAATGATGGCAATCAAAGCAATTGTTCTGGTACGAGAACCGTGACGACAGTTCGCACCTGGAATACCGTTAACAGACAGATGAGATAAATATAAAAATAATTCAAGGTAAAAATTCTAACATGTTGACAAACATATATAGATATGATAACAATCAATTTTCCTGAGAAAACACAAGAGGAAACCTTCTAAATTTCATCTGCAACCAAATAGGGTTAGTACCGTTGACGCGCGGATCGCGCACAATCAAACATGGTGAAAAAATAATCAAACATGGAAAATAAAATTATGACATGAAAGTACACATTAAAATAAACACCATGAAAAAATAACGGGTGAAAAACGATAAAAAATGAGAGAGTTACGAATTTTTGAAGTTTATGTACAAAATAGGAAAAATAATAAAAGGGTTCGACCTCCACCTGGATCGAACCCTGGTCATGATGGTGAAAGGTATAATTGCGCGCATGTTCTTACCGCTGGGGCGGCTGTTACATCCATTAATCAAATGGAAACCATAAATATACATGCTTGGTTTAGTTCCATGGCTGGGCAAAAATACATAATTCACACCAAATACGTTTTATGCCGTATCTCACTAACCGCTTATCGGATCGAGACAAATTTTATATGGATCTTGGGTAGAAAAATGAGAGGAAGAGGATGGTGATGTTAGTTTTTCCAAATTGTTCACCTAGTGAAAAAAACGATGACTGGTGTGTGTGTGTGTTTTTGAATGCATAATGACATGGATACATAATCGAAACCAAATACGTTTTATACCGTATCTCACTAACCGCTCATCGGATCGAGGCAAATTTTATATGAAAATTGGGTAGAAAAATGAGAGGAAGAGGATGGTGGTGTTAGTTTTTCCAAATTGTTTTCTTTTAAAAAATTCAATAGCAGCTGTACCTTAATGTTTATATGATGCATGAACACTTCTATGGTTTTGCAAAACATATCATAACTTCCTCAATTTTTATCCAAATTAAGCAAACTTTATATGTAACTGGCCTAGAAAAATATGAGGAACATGATGGTGGTATTAATTTTCTGAAATTCTCATATTTTTGAAAAAATGACAGCTGCTGTATGTTGATGAAAAGAGGTGCATTTTGACATGAAAGTCAAGTTCTAAACAATTTCAAATCATGGAGATCATGTCCACACACCACATAAATGATATGGAAAGAGTTTATGCAAAAGATGGGACCTATATCATGCTGTGATGAAAAAAAAGCTGTGTAAGTTGCAAAAATGTGCTTTTGTGAACATGTGTATTTTTGAAATGTGAATTTTCAAACAACTTGCTTCTAAAACCAAATGATAGTGCTAACAACTTCTAAATGACTGTTATGAAGTGCTGGAAATGTGATTTTGGTAAAACAACAACTTATGCAAAAAATGGTAATTGAGTTGCTTGATATGCTTTGATGTGCTCATAACTTCAAAAATGGACAAAAATGCTTAAAATGCCAAAATCATGAAAAATGACACAAAAGCCAATGGAGACAAGTTACATACCTCTTGATGACCCTTTTGAATATGCTAGAATAGTTGAGAAAACCAGAGACCTCTTACTTCACTTTCTTGCCTTTGAACTTTTCTTCAACTTTAAGCAACAATGCACTTATGATGCCAAATGAAGAGATAGGGGTTTCCAATGGTTTCTAACAGCTTGGACAGTTGAGAAATGTCATTTGTGAGGTGTTAGAGTGGTTAGAATGCCAAGAATGTGCCTAGGACTAGTTTTGGTGATTTTTGTGGCTTTTGGTCAAAGTATGGTAGGTAGAAGTTTGACTTTTTGATTTTTGAAGTTTCTTGGTGGTTCAAAGTATCATACACCTTCTATATGATATTTAGAAGTTGTGTGGAGGGTGTTTGAGGTATTGGAAATGATAGAAATGAATTTGAGCAATCTTCACTTCATGACCATTTTAGGTGTTTTCATGGATTTTGGTGTTTTTGAGAATTTGAAGCAAGAAGTGGAAATTGTGATAACAGAGATTCTCTATGGTTTCTATCAGATCAATTGTGTGGAATGAGGTGAATGAGCCCTCCTTTTATAGGAAAATAGATTGAGGTGCTTGCTAGGGACCTTTCTTCATCATGAAGCAAACTTGTGATATTTTGGAGCAAACCTTCAAGGGAGGGTTTTCATCATTGGTTCTGATACAAGGCTATTTTGTCAACATTTCCCACTGATTTTTGATGTTTGTAGCAGGCTAGAAACCATAGGGAAGGGCTGGTGCAACTTCACTTTACACCTCATGGTTGGAATTGTCAAACTTGGCAACTTTGCCCACTTGTATGGCAATGAAGTCCAAGCTTTGATTTTGGGCTATTCCTCCACAATTTTCTCTTGTTTCATGCTACACATATCTGATATATCACATACAACAAATTGGATCAAGAAAATTTGGCAAAATTAGTGAAATAAGTCATTCTTGAAAATTGGCCAATGTGGGACTAAAGTGTGAAACCCTCAACTTTGCACCTATGTAACTTTCTGCTCATAACTCCTCTTGAGATGTTCTAGTACAATTTAGAAAGCCCTCACATAGTACTAAAACTTTCATGTTGGCCAGAAATCTTGATTCTATTTGAAACTAGGTGAAAAACCCCCTTGAAGTTGGCTGATTTTAGCTTTTAAGGTGAAAATAACTTAGAAATTTTCTAAGTTATTTTCCCTTCTAGGAATGTTTTTGCTTATATCTCAAAAAGTATGCATTTTCTGGTTGTGGACTAGTATGGGACTTTTGTAGGACTTGTCAAGAGCTTTCAAATGAGACTAGAACCAACTCAATTGGATGTGTGGTTAAGGAGATACGGTTTAGCCCTTTTCAAAACCCTAATTTCCCGATTTCTCGATTACTCTCTCATTCTTGAGCCAATGATCATGAAAATTGATATGCAAGTCCATTATGACATAAGGAACAACTTTGATTCACAACTTAGATTCCAATTCTCAAAATTTGAGGAGTTGACTTTTCGGTCAACCGTACGATCGATCGGTGCCGATCGAGTCGCCTGTTGATATTCTGGACATCCTGGGACTTTGACACTTCTTGAATAGTCTTTAATAGCCTATATTAACTTCATGGACCTCACTCCCACCATTAAAACCTTTTCCAACATCAAAGTCAAACCACAGTTGACTTTCCACTAGTTAAAAACCCTAATCGGGGCCTCCTGACTGCACTGTTCTTGATTCTGAAACGATTTCTTCAAATTGACTTCCCATTTGACTTTGATATTATCTTTGATTTCATTCCATGATTGAATTGGCCCAAATCATTGGTTGATCATTCCTTGATTGTTTTGAATTTGTCGGTGCGAGAACCCTGATTCATCTGTAACTTGACAATAATAAACTTGCACTGATTTAGGGTTAGATAATTCATGATCATGCTTCTAAAAATGATAGTGAGGATCTAAGGGGTCAAAATTTGGGGTACAACAGTTGCCCCTATTTAAATATCTTCACGAGATGACTGAGAGATGACAATTCTCGGAAAATCGTAGTGAAAGGTATTTAAATATAGATAACCAAAAATTTTGTCCCTTAGATCCGATGCCATGCTAAAGGACAAGTTATGATATGCCATGCACTCAAAATGATGTTTTATGATGCTTGAATGCAAACAACATAGACGCAACGATAATGATAAAAGAAACAGTAAACAAACAGTGACAAATACAAGGACTCGACACTGGGGACTCGTACTGAAAAACTAAATTAACAGTTCAGACATGACTGATAGCGTAAGAAGGAAAACTTCACATGGGGAAGAGACAAATCCAATAAAGATGACAATCTTATTGGAACAGAGGTACTCCACCGGGGAGAAGAATTGACTTCTACTGGGGAAAAGGATATACTTTTACTGGGGAAATGGAAAATTAATTTCGTCGGGAAAAGAGAAGCAGACTTCACCGGGGAAGCGAAAGACTGGATACAACCTCACTGGGGATGATCAGATGAGGAGCTTCCTATAGCGAAGAGTTCAAATGGGATCTTCAGGAATGGACTAGAAACAAGACTAATCACACATGGAGGATACTAGTGACGACTAGATCTCCGAGACTTGACTGGGAACATGGATCACTGGGGATACATCCTCAGTTTCTGCAAATAGTTCACACAATGCTGGTAATTAATAGACTTCCTGGGGAATTGGTAACGACCAGAATTCCAAGTAATGCCAGTGACGACTGGTCTTTTAATGGCGGTTGGTGACGACCAAATCAGGGTACCAATGACGATTGGTTTTAAACAATGCCAGTTACGACTGTTCTTTAAAAAAGGTAGTGACGACCATGCTGAGAATACCAATGACAATTGGTTAAGAGAAAGCTAGTGATTACTTTAGCTTTAGCTGAGGTGTTGGTAACGACCAAAACGAAACAGATTCCAATAACGATTGGACTCTCGATGATGATACCAGTTACGACTGGGTTTCAAAGGGAAAAAATTGGTGACAACCACCAAGATACCAATGACAATTGGATTTAGGCAGTGCCAGTGACGACTGGACTTCATGGGGAGAGTTAGTAACAACTAACAAGATACCAATAATAATTGGAACAATACCAATGACGACTGGATTCCCCGGGGAACGGTTGGTAACGACCAAACCAAGAGGCGCTAATGACAATTGGACTTTTATTTAGTGCCAGTGACGACTGGACTTATACGTGGATTTGTTAGTGACGACTAACGAGATACCAATGACGATTGGATTTAGACAATGCCAGTGACGACTGGGCTTTAAAAGGGCATGGATGGTGACAACCAAATGAATATCAACAACAATTGGTTTGGACAAAATGCCAGTTACGACTGGGCTTATACTTGGAAACGAAGTGCGTAATAACTTAGACTTCGCGGGGATTGATAGATGTCACCGACTCGGGGAACAAACGAATCACACTGATCCCATGATGAGGGGTGTACGTAGACTTGGGAAATAGACCCGAAGACCTACTGGGGAATAGAGCCTGTAGGTAGATTTTGCTGAAGTGAATTCAAACAGATGTCCAGAAATACTTCGCTGGGGAAAGAACCTTCATATCATCACAAGAAATCCTGAGGGATAGTCTTCAATCTTTGATAACCATACATGGCCAAAGGACTCTTCGTTGCCCAATTTGCTAGCATTTCATTGGGGAATGTAAATTCTGACTGTGTATCAAAACTCCTGCTACCCTGAGATTTCGGGGGAATTATGATTTCCCTCGAGTATTTCCACAAGTTAAAACATTTTGTAAAATCCTTCCAAGTTATGATTTTATTTTTTCAAAAATTTGGACCTTAATGCTTTCAAAAACAATCGTTGACTAACGAACGGTATTTTGCATAACAAAGAAAATAAGGAACTGATAATTTGCACAAGAAAGAAAGGCTCAAAAGGCTGATTTTATTTACAGGATGAAATTTTGCCAATGACAATATTCCATGGAAATTTTACAAGTAAAATGGCAAAAGTGGATAAGGTTACACTGAATCCTGTGACCTAACTATCCCTAAAGACTAGAATTCTCCAAGATCCTTGCTTCTGACGAGAGCTGTTGAGATGAATCTTTGTTGAGTCTGCAGTGTTGACGCCTTTGTCTGATGCAGCGAAACGCCTTTGTCCCTAATTTTTGCCTGGATTGCCCCTTCGGGTTTTCAATCCACCGGGACGCTCATTTTTGCCTAAGCCGCCCTTTCGGGTTTTCAACTTAGCGAGCTTTTTGATTTCTTTTCTCTTTTTCCTTTCCTTCTCTTTTTTCTTTTCTACCCTAACTTTTGCATAAACCGTTCTTTTGGATTTTCCGGTTTATCGGGTACTTTTTAGGCGTAATATTTCCGAACTGCATCAGAGTTTATCGGGTGTGCGAGTTGTTCTCCGTCCATGGTAGTAAGGATCAGTGAACCTCCGGAGAATACTGTCTTCACAATAAAGGGGCCATCATAATTAGGCATCCACTTCCCTCTTGCGTCTTTGTGAACTGGTAAGATCTTCTTGAGCACAAGTTCTCCTTCGCGGAATTCTCTGATACGAACCTTTTTATCGAACGCCCTCTTGATTCTTTTTTGATACAACTGGCCGTGACACATCGCAGACATGCGCTTTTCATCGATGAGATTCAGCTGATCAAATCTTTCTTTAATCCATTCTGCCTCTTCTAACTTGGTTTCCATGATGACCCTGAGGGATGGTATCTCGACCTCGATGGGAAGAACTGCGTCCATTCCATATACCAGAGAAAAGGGAGTTGCCCCTGTGGAAGTGCGGACGGAGGTTCTGTATCCGTGCAGGGCAAATGGTAGCATTTCATGCCAATCTTTGTAGGTTTTAACCATTTTCTGCAAGATCTTCTTGATGTTTTTATTTGCAGCTTCCACAGCTCCATTCATCTTTGGACGGTAAGGGGAAGAGTTGTGGTGTTCGATTTTGAAGTCATCACATAATTCTTTCATAACTTTGTTGTTCAGATTGGTTCCGTTGTCTGTTATAATTCTGCTTGGGACCCCGTAGCGACAAATGATCTCCTTTTTAATGAAACGAGCCACCACTTGACGTGTAACATTGGTGTAGGATGCAGCTTCAACCCATTTTGTGAAATAGTCGATGGCAACCAGAATGAAACGGTGTCCATTTGAAGCTTTTGGCTCAATTGCCCCAATCATGTCAATCCCCCACATAGAGAAAGGCCATGGCGACGACAATACATTCAACAGTGTTGGAGGCACATGCATTTTGTCCGCGTAGATCTGACATTTGTGACATTTTCTGGCATACTGAATGCAATCGGTTTCTAAAGTTAACCAATAATAACCAGCTCTCAAGATCTTTTTGGACATGGCGTATCCGTTGGCGTGAGTACCAAACATTCCTTCATGAACATCTTTCATTAACAAGTCCGCTTCTCTTTTGTCAACACATCTGAGTAAGACCATATCATGATTTCTTTTGTAAAGTACACTATTGCTGAGGAAGAATTTGGATGCTAATCGCCTTAGTGTTTTCTTGTCAAGTGTCGTAGCATCTGCGGGATATTCTTGCTTCAACAGATAATTCTTTATATCATGATACCAGGGCTTGCCATCGGTTTCTTCTTCAATCATTTGACAGTAAGCAGGCTCTGTCTTGCGTTCAATTTTGATAAGTGTGCCATCGTTGACATCTCTAGTTTTCCACATTGAGGCCAGCATGGCTAAAGCGTCGGCGATGTGATTCTCTGCTCTTGGAACATGTTTAAAGGTGATTTCGTCAAAATACTTGATCGTTTCAATGATATAAGCTCTGTAAGGGATCAGGTTTTCATGTCTTGTCTCCCATTCACCCGTGACTTGGTAGATAACCAATGCTGAGTCTCCACTGACTTCGAGATTTTTGATTTGGAGATCAATGACTGCTTCGAGACCAAGGATACATGCTTCGTATTCAGCAATGTTGTTTGTACAATCAAAGTCTAGTCTGGCTGTAAACGGAGTGTAACCACCTTCAGGATTCATTAAAACTGCGCCTACGCCATGTCCGCTATAATTGGAGGAACCGTCGAACATCATTTTCCACCAATTCTTTGTCTGTTGACCTTTGTCAGAACTTGTTTCTTCACAATCTTTTACTAACATGATATCTTCATCCGGAAAATCAAACTTCAGAGGTTCATAATCTTCGACAGGTTGATCTGCGAGATATTCTGATAACACACTGCCTTTGATAGATTTCTGAGCCACATATTGAATATCATATTCTGATAGTAACATATGCCACCGGGCGAGTCTTCCGGTTTGTGCCGGCTTCTCAAAGATGTACTTTATTGGATCCATTTTCGAGATCAATAAAGTGGTGTGACAAATCATATACTGCCTCAAACGCTTAGCGGCCCATGCTAAAGCACAACAAGTCTTTTCTAGGAGTGAGTATCTGCTTTCACAATCAGTAAATTTCTTGCTCAGATAATAAATGGCATGTTCTTTCCGTCCAGATTTGTCTTATTGACCCAGAACGCAACCCATTGAGTTTTCAAGCACTGTCAAATACATAAAGAGAGGCTTTCCCGGAACGGGTGGTATCAAAATTGGAGGTTCTTGGAGATAACCTTTGATTTTATCGAACGCTGTTTGACAATCAGAATTCCATACGACCGTTTGATCCTTTCGTAAAAACTTGAAGATCGGTTCACAGGTGGGGGTCATATTGGAAATGAACCTGGATATGTAATTCAACCTTCCAAGGAAGCTTCTAACCTGATTTTCGGTCCGCGGAGCTGGCATGTCTTGGATGGCACGGACTTTGTCTGGATCCACTTCAATCCCCTTGTGGCTGACAATAAAACCGAGTAATTTTCCTGATCTGACTCCGAAAGTGCACTTTGAGGGATTCAACCTCAACTGATATTTCCGGAGTCTTTTGAATAACTTCACCAAATGTTCTAGATGGTCTTCTTCATTTTGAGACTTGGCGATCATGTCATCCACATATACTTCTATTTCTTTGTGCATCATGTCGTGGAACAAAGCCACCATAGCTCTTTGATAAGTTGCGCCTGCGTTTCTCAAACCGAATGGCATAACCTTATAACAATAGGTGCCCCATGGAGGGATGAAGGTTGTCTTTTCCATGTCGTCAGGATCCATTTTGATTTGATTGTAACCAGAGAACCCGTCCATAAAGGAAAACACTGCAAACCGAGCTGTATTATCTACCAAAGTATCAATATGTGGTAGAGGGAAGTCGTCCTTTGGACTGGCTTTGTTTAAATCTCGATAATCCACACACATCCTTACCTTTCCATCTTTCTTTGGTACAGGAACAATGTTGGCTACCCATTCTGGATACTTGGCCACTGCAAGGAAGCCTGCATCAATCTGCTTTTTTACCTCATCTCTGATTTTGAGAGCCATGTCGGGTCTGGTTCTTCTGAGTTTCTGTTTAACCGGTGGGCATTCAGGTCGGAGTGGTAACTTGTGAACCACTATGTCTGTATCCAAACCAGGCATATCCTGATAAGACCAAGCAAACACATCTACATATTCTCTTAAGAGTTCCTTTAACTGCTGTTTTACCTCTGCCCCTAGAGCTGTCCCAATTTTGACTTCTTTTTTATCTTCTTCGGTACCAAGGTTGATAACTTCTACCTGTTCCTTATGGGGTTGAAGCTCTGCATCCTCTTTTTGGGCCAGTCTTACCAGTTCATCGGGAATTTCACAGTCTTCATCCTCGTCTTCAGCTTGGTAAATTGGTGAATCAAGGTCAGGAGGAGATGCATGGTCACAGGATTCAATGGGGTTATGGTCATCACTGCATGTTTGAAGGGTTTACTTTATCAAAACACACAATCAACAAAATGCAACACACACAGAGAAAGAGAAAATTGTTTTTGTTTTGGTTTTTTGCAGTGCCATTTTTCTTTCAAAGTAAAAGCAAAAGACGGTAAAGAAACAAACACGAGGATTTTTAGCAAAATAGTCCATTCTCATTGATATTTCTTTGAAAGCATGGGGCCCTTACAAAACGTTCCTATAGCCTTGGGCACGGCTATGGAGATTTTAAAAATAACAAAGAGAAATAACAAATTACTTTAACTTGGGAAAAACTACAGGAACTTCGATAGCCTCCCAGTTGTTCAGAGTAGCTTCGTCATGATACACTAGTGCTTCTATGTCTTCACTTTCAAGATTTCCTTCCACGGCGTTAATTTGAAAACCGCCACTGATAAATATTTCTTGAATAGCCTTTGGCCGGCTGCTGTCATGCCTCGGTTCTTCACTTTGAGTTGGTTTGTAACCCAACCCCTGGCGGTTCGTCTTCGGCTTTACCTCAATGACCTCTCCCCATCCTGCGGGAGTGCCTTCTTCCAGCGTAGCTTTGGCGCCTTGAGCAGATGCGAAAGTTGGACTACTTTTTGCCACCGTCTCCTCTATCATCACTGCGTTTGCTATTTCTAGTGCTTGGAATGATGTCTCTAGTGCATTTTCTTCTGCTTCAATGTACCGGAATGATGAAAGATTACTGACCATTAATTCTTCTTCACCATGAACAATCACCAGCTTATCATTTACCACAAACTTCATTCTCTGGTGTAGGGTAGAAGTTACCGCTCCTGCTTCATGGATCCAAGGACGTCCCAGTAAGCAGCTATAAGCTGGATTTATGTCCATCACCTGAAATACAATGTTAAATTCGTGGGGTCCCACCAAAATTGGTAATTCTACTTCTCCGATGACCGTCCTCCTCGAACCATCAAAGGCTTTTACAATCAATGAGGTTGGTTTCATCTCTGCCCCGGCATAGGCTAGTCTGGACAGTGATCTTGCGGGTAGCACGTTTAACGAGGATCCTGTGTCGACCAGTACTCGTGCCAAAGTATCTTCCTGGCATTTGATGGATATGTGTAGTGCACGATTGTGATCACGTTTTTCTTTAGGTAACTCGGCGTCGCTGAAACTTAAAGTATTGCACGCCGTGATGTTAGCTACTACTGAATCAAATTGCCCAAGCGAAATATCCTTAGTTACGTGTGCTTGTCTCAATACTTTCTGTAATGCTTCCCTGTGAGCTGGAGAATTTATCAAGAGTGATAAGATTGATATTTTTGATGGCGTCTGATGAAGCTGATCTATCACCTTGTAATCACTTCTTCGGATAATCCTCAAAAACTCATCATTTTCTTCTTCTGTGATTGGAGCTTCTTTTTCTTTGATTACCACAGCAGGAATGACTTCCTTTGGAATAGCTACTGATTCTTTTGGCTGATAGATCCGACCGCTGCGGGTCATCTTGCTAGTGCCGGCAATATTGGTCACATCTTTCTGATTATCTGTCTGAACAATCTTTCCCGTTTCTTGGTCTACCACGGTCACATCGTATTTCCACGGAACAGCTTTTGTCTTGTCGTAATGGAACGATCTTGGTTTCTGAACTACGATTGGTCGTGGTTGACCTATAGCAGCTCTGTTGAAAACTGGCCTTGCACCCCTGTTAAACACTGGAACTTTCTCTCTTTTCCTGGATAGGTTGAAAACTGGCTCTATTACAGAAACCTCTTCTTTCCTTTCCTTACCACATACTTGTAACATCCCCTCATTTATCAATCTTTGTATATCTTCCCGTATCCCATTACATCCACTGGAACTAACAGTACATTTTTCACATTGGTTATGAACATCTCCCAACAATCCTGCTTTGGTCAGCTTATCATGTAATGTCTTCAATGGCGTTCTGATTTTTGACACATCATTGATTACTTCTTCATCTGTCTTTTCAATGGCATTGACCCCTCCGTGGTTTGGCAGTGGGTTACTTTTGACGTTAGGTGGTACATCATCAAAGGACAAGATTTTCTTCTCCATCAACTCTCTTACCAGATGTTTTAAGGCAAAGCAACCTTCTAAGTCATGGCCGGCAGCACCTTCATGGAAAGCACAATGGGCATTTGGGTTATAATGTGGAGATGTGGTATCTGGATTAAGTGGTCTTGTCGTGATCAACCCCTGTTGGACCAAAGATGGATATAACTCAGTGTACGTCATTGGTATTTGTGGAAGTGGAGGTTTTGTTGTTGGCCTCCGGTTCTGGTATTGTTTCCTGGGCTGTGGTACCCTCTGCTGCTGATTTTGTTGAAAGGGCGGAGCGTTGGGTGCTCGTTGATGCCCTTGCTGGTTTTGCTGATACATGGGCACTGGTCGCCCTGGTTGATAGTTTGAAGTGGAATGGTTGAATGCTGGGGTCACAGCTGCCACATATTGCTGAGGGGCATACTGTACCGGGTACATGGGTCTTTGTTGATGAAACTGTTGAACATAGTTAGGCTGGATTGGCTGGAAGAAACTTTGTTGAGGCGGTTGATATTGCTGATATGGAGGTCTCATGGTACGGATTCTTCTCCCCATTATGGCATTTGTCTCACCTTCTTTCTTCTTGTGACACCCACTGCTGACCTTCTTAATACTGCTGTTGTTAGAACTGCCGGAGCTGTTGGCTACCTTTCCACTTTTCATCCCCAATTCTACCCTTACTCCCACGGCTACAATGTCTGAAAAACTTGCAGACACACTGCTGATCATTTTCTCATAGAATTCTGGTCTCACTGTGTCAACAAACCAGTCTGTCAGTTCCTTCTCACTTAGGGGTGGCTCTACCTGGGATGCTGTTTCTCTCCACCGCTGAGCGTATTCTTTGAATGACTCTGTGCTTTTCTGGGACATGTTCAACAACTGCCTTCGGTCAGGTACCATATCCATATTATATTTGTAATGTTTCATGAATGCATCTGCCAAATCTTGAAAACTGTGGATTCTGGACTGATCTAGACTTAGATACCATTTTGCTGGAGCTCCTTTCAGACTGTCTTGGAAGCAATGGATCATTAACTTGTCGTCTTCGACGTGTGCTGCCATTCTTCTATAGTACATGATTAAGTGAGTTCGTGGGCAAGTAGCTCCTGAGTACTGATCGAAATTTGGGATTTTGAACTTTGGTGGTATTACTAGTCTAGATACCAAACACATTTCTCTGGCGTCAGTGCCAAAGGTATCATTTCCTTCCATTGCTCGGATCTTTCTCCCTATCATTTCAACACTCTCCCTCAACCTCTCATGTGATTCATTTTCCTCTTCATACCCTTCGGGTCCTTCGTATACCGGTGGTGGATTATGAAAGATGGGGCGTGCTTGAACCTGAACTGTAGCTGGAGTGTAGGTGGGAATAACTTGTGGAATCTCACCTCCCAAGGGAATTGTCTGTTGAGTGACTCTCGGCGGTGGCACAAAGCCTGGAGGTAACCCATAGGTTGGCACATTGGCAATAGTAACAGCTGTCGGGATTGGTTCTGCAGTGATTTCAGAGACAACGGTGGCTTGAGTGTCCAACATTGCACGGATGACTTGTAAGGCTTCCCTGATCTGTCCCATGCCTCCTCGGAGCTCTCCGAGTTCATTGTCGATTATGTCTAAATCTAAGTTCTGTTCTTCCATCCTTAAGCGAGCTTGGGCTCGTGTGTTGTACTGATGGCGAGGTCTCAGTGTGATTCTGAAGACAAGACAGAGGAATGAGACACGACTCAGGAACATGCGTATGCGATGCTTATGAAATGTAGACGTGCAAAATGCAGATTTTTTAAACATTCAAGGGAATAAAAGCTTTATTTGTAAATATTTAAAGAATGCAAATGTAAATGCAAAAGTTTTATGGAACTCAAATTTACCAAAATATCCTTTCATTTCATTGATTTTTCAAAAAGGGTATTACAAAAGATTTTAGTACATCTTACAAGAAGCCCTAATATTACAACTCAATATGCTCTAAAAGAAAATCCTCTCTCTTCTTGATTCTTCTGAGCTCTTCTTCTACCTGTGCTTTCTCAAGGATAAGTTTGTCTACCATAGCTTTCCAAGGGGTTGATTGATGGTTGGAATAAAATGCATCTTCCTGTGCCTTCCTCTTTTTGCTTGCAACTGCTTCCTCTTCTTTCAATTGAAGTTGTTTGCGGAGTTCCTCGTTCTCTTCCATAGCAACCTGATATTTGTACTTCCAGGATACCTCAGTCTGTTGTGACTTCCTCAGAGCGATCTTCAGCTTCTCTTCCTCAGACATGAAAATCAATGGTTGTTCTTCTATTAATACCATAGGCTTTTGTGGAGGATAAGGCATTTTCAACTGAATGGCCCTCTTTCGTACCCATTGGAGATAAGGTTCAAAAGAGATGCAGTTAGGTCTTCCCAAGTCCTCTTTTCCTTTCCTGTGTATATGCCCCCATGCTTTGAGAATTTCATCTTTTAATTCTGAAACTCCTATGAAGAAAATACCTTCTACGTGAGCACTGCTGGGTTTGTCTTTCAGCGGATAACCAAGTTGTCGACGAGCAAGCACGGGGTTATAGCTGATTCCCCCATTTGTACCAAGGAGAGGTATATTCCCGAAGCTTCCACAACTATCAATGATTTTGATCCCATCATAACTACGGCTGTACCAGTCAATATCGGAGTGAGTAAGAGCCATAATCTTTTCAGACCACCATCCTTTGCTCCAAAAAGTATGGGCTTTGGGTAGATGAGAAACGAACCATTTATACAACAACGGAACACAACAGACGATCATTCCTCCTTTGTGAAGATTTCTTTGATGAACAGAGTGGTAAGCATCAGCTAGTAGAGTAGGTACTGAATTTTTCTTCAACAATATTTTGATGGCATTGAGGTCCACAAAGTCGTCAAAGCTCGGAAACAGAAAGATCCCATAAATAAGCAAAGCTAGAATAGCCTCAAAAGCATCCATACTCAAGTGATCGGCATAATACTGAGCCTTTCCAATCAAGAATTTTGCAGTCAGCCCAAAGATCCCTCCTTTAGTAACCATGTTCTTCTGAATGTCTACCAACCCGATACGTGTGGCTTTAGCAATTTCTTCCTTTTTAGGGTCCTTCTCCATGACGGGAAAAGGAGATGCATCAAGGATGGGTAACCCAACTAGACAGGAATACTCTTCAAGTGTCGGCACTAACTGATAATCCGGAAATGTGAAGCAGTGATAAAGTGGATCATAGAACTGGAGTAATGTGGAAAGGAGTCCCAAATCCATTTTCTTCCTTATTTTCAGTAGAGACAACAAATTCCCGTACCTGCTCTTGAATCCTTCTACATCTGTGATCAGAGTGCTTAACCTTTCAATCTCATCTATATTAGGGCTTTTGTAAGTATACTTTATAGTTTTCTTTTTTCCATTGTCCATGATGTTCCTGATATTTTATAAATAAAAGACTCTGAGTTCCATAAAACTTTTATGACATGATGTTTATGGATGCATGAATGCACAAACACAGGTAATCACATATTCACAGATTTACACAAGTAAACAGACAAGGTTTCGGGTTTGGAAAATATGAGCAAGGAGTCAAGGTCTACCCTCCCCAAAGGTATGTACTAAGGTTTCCATAACTGCAGAACAAGGTTCTAAAAGAGTTCCTGGAGTCCCCGACCCATCTTTCGGATATTATCAATTTCCCAAATACTTGGTGGTTGATAATATTCTCAAGAGAGTCTCGTCCAAGTGTAGTATCGCGTATCAACTACTTTGGAATTACTTCCTTATAGTCACCGCACTACATCCTAATAAAGCCATAGTGGGGGAAAAGGTATCTAAAGGTCCTCAGTGTCATGGGCACCTATGTAGAAAGTAGCATTGTTTTCACGAATACTCGATCAACAATACTAACTCTCAAAAAGGGCCTCTACTGAGTGGTGATTTTCTCAAGTCAGCTTGGTCGGGAATCAACTCCCTATAAGCCTTCCTGAATATACCACCTTCCTATCATAAGTACGCTTGAGCACGGGTGTAGTGCCGTCTCACCATTTCAAGTTTCCCAAACCATCAGAGCACAAATATATACAAGTATTCACAGATAGCAATTAGTTAAACAAAATAGGTTGAACCCTCAAAATAAAAGCAAAAGCAAAGTATCCCCAGTGAAGTCGCCATTTCTGTTGCGGTGAAAATTTGATATCAAGCTATTAATTAACTTGAACCGTATTTATTTTTACAACCGGTCTTTAATTTATCCAAAGGATAGGTCTAAAGAAGGAAAGAACCTTTTGCGCGATGTGACAACAACGCTTTAAGAGATTCGGGGATTCGGGGGTTGGTTATATCTAGGGAAGGTATTAGCACCCTAAATATCTGTAGTACTCTACAGGAACCTTTTGTTTAATTACTTGCTAAGGTGTGAAACATGCATTGGTTTAAGGATTGGGAATTGTGATAAAATGAATAAAAAGGCCTAAGTGGTTTTCTAGGTTTGCTCGCAAAGGTATCGCACCTTCTGCCTACGTATCCTGACTAGGATAGAATCAGAGCGATCGTAGTTCACCTCACAAGGGAAAAGAACACTTGATGACGATCAAAGTTCAAAGGGGAACAAACATGACGATGTTTGTGTGGAGTTTGACAAAACTCCCTAAACTAAATTGTAAAAAGGGGAAGTAAGAAATCATGACGATGATTCTTACACAGAGTTGACGAACTCTTTCCTAGGGTTCTAGTTGAAGAACACTCCTAGTATGGGTGGGTTTCTTAGACTTCAAGCAAAGTCTAAAGGCTTCTAGTCTAGGGTTAAGGTGACTTAACAAAGTCAAGGGATAGCAGAGATTTTGGTCCAAGACATTGACAGTCAAGTGGACAGACCTTCCTTTGGAGGAACAGTATTGTCGGCAACTGGACGAAAGCTAACGAGCTTCGTCGCTTGGGGATAAAAATAAAATACAAACATTATACAAAGCAATTATGGTGACAACCAAAGAAAAAGATTAAGGATGAAAAGCAATGATGGCAATCAAAGCAATTGTTCTGGTACGAGAACCGTGACGACAGTTCGCACCTGGAATACCGTTAACAGACAGATGAGATAAATATAAAAATAATTCAAGGTAAAAATTCTAACATATTGACAAACATATATAGATATGATAACAATCAATTTTCCTGAGAAAATACAAGAGGAAACCTTCTAAATTTCATCTGCAACCAAATAGGGTTAGTACCGTTGACGCGCGGATCGCGCACAATCAAACATGGTGAAAAAATAATCAAACATGGAAAATAAAATTATGACATGAAAGTACACATTAAAATAAACACCATGAAAAAAGAACGGGTGAAAAACGATAAAAAATGAGAGAGTTACGAATTTTTGAAGTTTATGTACAAAATAGGAAAAATAATAAAAGGGTTCGACCTCCACCCGGATCGAACCCTGGTCATGATGGTGAAAGGTATAATTGCGCGCATGTTCTTACCGCTGGGGCGGCTGTTACATCCATTAATCAAATGGAAACCATAAATATACATGCTTGGTTTAGTTCCATGGCTGGGCAAAAATACATAATTCACACCAAATACGTTTTATGCCGTATCTCACTAACCGCTTATCGGATCGAGACAAATTTTATATGGATCTTGGGTAGAAAAATGAGAGGAAGAGGATGGTGATGTTAGTTTTTCCAAATTGTTCACCTAGTGAAAAAAACGATGACTGGTGTGTGTGTGTGTTTTTGAATGCATAATGACATGGATACATAATCGAAACCAAATACGTTTTATACCGTATCTCACTAACCGCTCATCGGATCGAGGCAAATTTTATATGAAAATTGGGTAGAAAAATGAGAGGAAGAGGATGGTAGTGTTAGTTTTTCCAAATTGTTTTCTTTTGAAAAATTCAATAGCAGCTGTACCTTAATGTTTATATGATGCATGAACACTTCTATGGTTTTGCAAAACATATCATAACTTCCTCAATTTTTATCCAAATTAAGCAAACTTTATATGTAACTGGCCTAGAAAAATATGAGGAACATGATGGTGGTATTAATTTTCTGAAATTCTCATATTTTTGAAAAAATGACAGCTGCTGTATGTTGATGAAAAGAGGTGCATTTTGACATGAAAGTCAAGTTCTAAACAATTTCAAATCATGGAGATCATGTCCACACACCACATAAATGATATGGAAAGAGTTTATGCAAAAGATGGGACCTATATCATGCTGTGATGAAAAAAAAGCTGTGTAAGTTGCAAAAATGTGCTTTTGTGAACATGTGTATTTTTGAAATGTGAATTTTCAAACAACTTGCTTCTAAAACCAAATGATGGTGCTAACAACTTCTAAATGACTGTTATGAAGTGCTGGAAATGTGATTTTGATAAAACAACAACTTATGCAAAAAATGGTAAT
Source organism: Lathyrus sativus (assembly GCA_963859935.3). Lineage (NCBI taxonomy): Eukaryota > Viridiplantae > Streptophyta > Magnoliopsida > Fabales > Fabaceae > Lathyrus > Lathyrus sativus. Next base: position 444,337,701 of record OZ012739.1, on the reverse strand, counting down.
TGAGTTGCTTGATATGCTTTGATGTGCTCATAACTTCAAAAATGGACAAAAATGCTTAAAATGCCAAAATCATGAAAAATGACACAAAAGCCAATGGAGACAAGTTACATACCTCTTGATGACCCTTTTGAATATGCTAGAATAGTTGAGAAAACCAGAGACCTCTTACTTCACTTTCTTGCCTTTGAACTTTTCTTCAACTTTAAGCAACAATGCACTTATGATGCCAAATGAAGAGATAGGGGTTTCCAATGGTTTCTAACAGCTTGGACAGTTGAGAAATGTCATTTGTGAGGTGTTAGAGTGGTTAGAATGCCAAGAATGTGCCTAGGACTAGTTTTGGTGATTTTTGTGGCTTTTGGTCAAAGTATGGTAGGTAGAAGTTTGACTTTTTGATTTTTGAAGTTTCTTGGTGGTTCAAAGTATCATACACCTTCTATATGATATTTAGAAGTTGTGTGGAGGGTGTTTGAGGTATTGGAAATGATAGAAATGAATTTGAGCAATCTTCACTTCATGACCATTTTAGGTGTTTTCATGGATTTTGGTGTTTTTGAGAATTTGAAGCAAGGAGTGGAAATTGTGATAACAGAGATTCTCTATGGTTTCTATCAGATCAATTGTGTGGAATGAGGTGAATGAGCCCTCCTTTTATAGGAAAATAGATTGAGGTGCTTGCTAGGGACCTTTCTTCATCATGAAGCAAACTTGTGATATTTTGGAGCAAACCTTCAAGGGAGGGTTTTCATCATTGGTTCTGATACAAGGCTATTTTGTCAACATTTCCCACTGATTTTTGATGTTTGTAGCAGGCTAGAAACCATAGGGAAGGGCTGGTGCAACTTCACTTTACACCTCATGGTTGGAATTGTCAAACTTGGCAACTTTGCCCACTTGTATGGCAATGAAGTCCAAGCTTTGATTTTGGGCTATTCCTCCACAATTTTCTCTTGTTTCATGCTACACATATCTGATATATCACATACAACAAATTGGATCAAGAAAATTTGGCAAAATTAGTGAAATAAGTCATTCTTGAAAATTGGCCAATGTGGGACTAAAGTGTGAAACCCTCAACTTTGCACCTATGTAACTTTCTGCTCATAACTCCTCTTGAGATGTTCTAGTACAATTTAGAAAGCCCTCACATAGTACTAAAACTTTCATGTTGGCCAGAAATCTTGATTCTATTTGAAACTAGGTGAAAAACCCCCTTGAAGTTGGCTGATTTTAGCTTTTAAGGTGAAAATAACTTAGAAATTTTCTAAGTTATTTTCCCTTCTAGGAATGTTTTTGCTTATATCTCAAAAAGTATGCATTTTCTGGTTGTGGACTAGTATGGGACTTTTGTAGGACTTGTCAAGAGATTTCAAATGAGACTAGAACCAACTCAATTGGATGTGTGGTTAAGGAGATACGGTTTAGCCCTTTTCAAAACCCTAATTTCCCGATTTCTCGATTACTCTCTCATTCTTGATCCAATGATCATGAAAATTGATATGCAAGTCCATTATGACATAAGGAACAACTTTGATTCACAACTTGGATTCCAATTCTCAAAATTTGAGGAGTTGACTTTTCGGTCAACCGTACGATCGATCGGTGCCGATCGAGTCGCCTGTTGATATTCTGGACATCCTGGGACTTTGACACTTCTTGAATAGTCTTTAATAGCCTATATTAACTTCATGGACCTCACTCCCACCATTAAAACCTTTTCCAACATCAAAGTCAAACCACAGTTGACTTTCCACTAGTTAAAAACCCTAATCGGGGCCTCCTGACTGCACTGTTCTTGATTCTGAAACGATTTCTTCAAATTGACTTCCCATTTGACTTTGATATTATCTTTGATTTCATTCCATGATTGAATTGGCCCAAATCATTGGTTGATCATTCCTTGATTGTTTTGAATTTGTCGGTGCGAGAACCCTGATTCATCTGTAACTTGACAATAATAAACTTGCACTGATTTAGGGTTAGATAATTCATGATCATGCTTCTAAAAATGATAGTGAGGATCTAAGGGGTCAAAATTTGGGGTACAACACTGTGCAACTCCAACCTTTGCAAAACAACCTGTTTGTTGACCCCCATAACACTCCTACTGAGAAAGGAGTGGATGATCCTAGATTCATAGCAATGGAGAAAGAACTTCGTGGTCTCCAAGAACAAGTAAAGATGATGAGAGGAGCTACCGCATCAGGTCTTAGTGCTCATTAAATATGTTTAGTTCCAGGTGTAATTATTCCTCTAAAGTTCAAGATGCCTGTCTTCGAAGTGTACAAAGGTATCGGCTGTCCAAAATACCACTTGACAATGTTTTGTCGAAAGATGACTGCTTATATTGACAACAACAAACTGATGATTCACTGCTTTCAAGAAAGTTTATGTGGGACATCCTTGATGTGGTACATGAAGCTGCAAAGTAACCACATTCAGTCTTGGGAAGACTTAGCTGTTGCTTTTGTGAAGCAATACCATCACAACTTGGGTATAGCCCCAGACAATAAAGATGATAGTGGATCTTCCAGAGAATTCATAGCTCCGGTACCCCATCCTCAACATCAGTATGCAATGCCCACTCAGCGTGAACAACAACCACCTCCTAAGCAAAAGTTGGCTTCTCCAGATCAACCACATAATCCACGACTTCAGAGAAGGTATCAGAGGATGCCTCTGGATACTCCAAGAGAGGTAATTCATCGGTTTGATCCCATCCCTGTGAAATATGCTGAATTGTTTCCCGCTTTAATTCAGAGAGGTCACATCCAAACAAAAGCTCCACCTAAAGTACCTGAGAAACTCCCGTACTAGTACAAAGCTGACAAATTTTGCCCATATCATCAAGGTGCTCCTGGCCACGACATTGAGAGCTGCTATGGTTTGAAGGCAGACGTTCAAGAGTTGGTTAAGAGCGTAATCTTATCCTTCGAGGGTTCTAATCCTGACCCCAACATGGCTCATCCTCCGAGAACATGATCCAAGTTTATCAGAAGGCTACGCATCGGACGATTCTGCAGGCCTCTCCATTTCAAGGCGTAATAAAAGGGCTTGTCTGACCTTTTACTTTGTTTTGTTTTTGTGTTTGTGTTTCTTTGATTAAAAGTATTTTTGGCATGTAAGAACTTGTTATTTTGAATAAGTAATGCAATAAGTGTTTGTCTTGAAGAAATCCATTCGTTTTCACTCAAATTGTTTTTCAAAACAATTTATAATACTGACTTTTACCCAATTTTTCTCACTTTGGTGAAGAATTGGAAGGAGGATGATGAAGTAAAACGCATGATCTTGTTGTATGCTTCGAATAAGAACCCTACTGATGATGTAATGCATTATTTCAACCATCTAGACACCAACATAATTAAACCCTCTTTTTAAGCCTTGAGAAAAGATTTGTTTTTTTTCTCCCAAACCGAAACCTCGTTTTTTGACCTGGGGCAGGGTGATATCAAAAAAATGATGAACAACTTTCAAAAGTTGGGTGGGCACAAATATACTAACCCTTTATTCCTCCGATTTACAAGCCCATATACAACCTTCAAAGTCCTAATTGAAGTAAGGTTTAGTTCGAAAGCATACTCGATGAGATATTGTTTCCTGACTCCTTGAGCTATGCTCAAACTAAATCGGCTTTATAAATAATTTTAATTTATATCCTAACCAGTGATTTCGGTCACCATTTATTGTGATATCTCTTCTTTAAAACTTCAAGACAAACGTGTGTTGCATTACCTGTTTTAGAATTAACTTTTCTGACTTGCTAAAATCGCTTGATATCTTAGAAAGATTACAAACAGACTTTGATGGGCTTGAAGACCTTTCCAACCTGGGGCAAATTATTTTTCAAGAAGTTTGATCCGTACGAGTTTGGCTTCATCTAAAGCACAAATTGGAAGACTCAGTATACCGTCAATCAGGGGCAGTTACGTCGAGATTCGGCGAATCTCTCCGAGAGTTTGAAAACAATGGGGCATTTGGACATCATGTTTTCTATAAAATTCTCTCGAGATGTTTTTCTTAAACCATGTGACTTGGGGCATTTGGAATTTGAAGAGAAGCAGATCCCCAGAGAGCTCAACTCCGTACAACCTTTCAACCTTATCAAGGTGTTACATCCCAAAAAGGTTGATCTCTATTTCCCAAGAGAAATTTTGAAGCCCTAAAGCAGGAGTGTGATCCCATATTTAGTTCTCCGTCTATCCCCAGTGGTACTTCTATCTTTGAAGATTGGTCGAGATGCTTGCTTCGAGATGTTTATTTCATCTTCGATCACCTCTTTCTGTTTGTCTTGTCAGCATAGGCATACGTGTAGCATATAAGTAGACATCATGGCATGTGCATTTGTTTGCATTCTTTGTGTTTATTTTATTCCATCGCTTTGGCTATAGTTATCCCTAGGTGTTTGGGTGTGTATTATCCCTCCAAAATAGATTTGTCGACCCTAGGCAGAAAAAGCACAATGTTTCATTTTCCCCATGGAGTTCAATCCTCACGGAAGATGGTTATTTTAGTACAAATCCCATTTGAGTTCATACCTCAATGGTCGAGTCTTATTTGACAGTTTCTCTTCAGATATTTCCTGAATTGAACTTCGGTCGTTGACAATCACATTATGGACATCTCCAACCTTTTGAACATGGATCAAGTGTGCATTTATTTTGCACCCTATTCCCCAAGAAGAATATTCATGAAGACAGACATTTCTTCAACAATTTTTTCTCGAACATCTACATTTGGACTATAACAATCTCTTTATTTGAGCAACTCGTTTTAATCAGGATCTTATTCAAAACGACAAACGAGAATTTCTACAAGACAGTTCATTTACCCTCAGTGGGTCCCTCAACATTATTGATTCATCAGAGAAGACAGTTACAGACATTTCTCTTCATTTGAGAATTCACATATTTTTACAACAACAAAGGTACTCCCCAGGAATTTATTCCCCAGTGAGTTCATCATACAAGTTTACTTCCAACAGTGACATCTCCCCGAAGAAGTCGAAGAAGTTTATCACAATAGTCTCTCTTTATTTAAGAAGACATACATTACAGTTCAACCGGCTAACATCTCTCCCAAAGATCCCCGGTGAAGCTCGACATCTACAGTCTACAACGACATCTACAGTCTACAATGAAAATCATTCGAACATCTTTTAGTTCCTGGTTAATCTCGGCAGTAGATTCCCAGAAGACCTCGGCAGTAGGTAGTTCCTGGTTAATCTCGGCAGTAGATTCCCAGAAGACCTTGGCAGTAGGTAGTTCCTAGTTAATCTTGGCAGTAGATTCCCAGAAGACCTCAGCAGTAGGTAGTTCCTGGTTAATCTCGGCAGTAGATTCCCAGAAGACCTCGACAGTAGGTGGTTCTATTTCATCTCCTGGTTAATCTCGGCAGTAGATTTCCAGAAGACTTCGTCAGAAGTATTTCTCCAACAGACTTCAACACAAAATCTCGGCAGTAGATTCCTTACAGATTTTAACAGTAGATACTTTGGCAAAAAGTATTCTCAATTACAGTTACAAGTCTCGACAGTAGACTTCTCCAGATGATATCTTGGAATCATCACTTTTTGCCCTACACAGCTAGGTTCCTCCAATGGATTTTCTCACAAGATCTGCACAACATATTTACAGATGCCTTATGATTGCCAATCTTCCCCTATGAGGTCTCCTTTTGTTGACCCTATTCTTCCCGTGTGTCGCGTCCAGTTCATCCCCTGTGACATCATTTCCTTACAGGACTGTTTGTCTTGCATTCTCATATCATTGCACATCATTTGCAGTCAGTGGCTTCTTAAGGACAAACATTCGTGCAATGTTTGTATTTAAGTCCCTTCTATCTCGTCGAGACGAAGATTTCAATCTCCATATCTCCGGATAGAAGTAACTTAAATAGGGGCATCTGTAGCACCCCAATTTTTGACCTTAAGATTCCGCCTCTTTGTGCTTATTTATTGCTTGTTTTATTTTACTTTCATATGTATGTTTATTACGATTAACTAGCTCATGAAGGTACGATGATGTCAAGTGGAGGTGATACTCATTTTCTCATTTTAATTACTTCAAGGCATGACAAGTTGATCTTGACTTAAGGTCCTCCTAGGGTTTCTACTTGATATAGGTGTCGCTACAGCAAAAATAAGGTGTCGGCAAAACAGAAGAGTCGCCACCTTTCGTTATTTATCCCTCAGAACGGGAAAGGAAACGATCGGAAAAACCTGACGAAAGGGTATAAGACAAGGTCATCGCAACCATTGTCTGGGTTCGGGAGTCGGTTACACAAGGGGAAGGTATTAACACCCCTCACGTCCATCGTACTCGATGGGATCCATGCTTGTTGTGTTTACTGGACGGGTTGGTTTTATCTATCTACCTATCAAGGCTGGTCTGAAAAGAAAAGAAAATGACTCGGCAAAGCGTCGCACTTTATGTCTACGTATTCTCATCAGAGAATGAGAAATCAGAGTCAACGTAGTTCGACTAACTACGGGTTATGGGGAAGGTAGCTCGCCAATACATCAGTATTGTGCCTACGTACTCTCAACAGACATGAGAGATCAGAGCTTACGTAGTTCGAGATAATACGGATTATGGGAATTCAGATTCATCTGTTTTTTCGAGAAGGGTTAACAAACAGTTCCAGCAGTTTGGAGTACGCAGCTCGACCCTTGGAGACTTATGCGTTACCGTTTGCGGTAGAACTGGGAGTTAACGACACTCTTTTCTTCAGAAAAGCTTCCTTTGAATTATGGGCCCACGGGGCAAAAAGGTTTGAAGTTTGTTTTCTGTCTTTTACGGAAGAACTGTTTTTTATGGATGTTTGCAACCAATATCGCACTAGAGACTATGACCTGAGAGTGAATGCGTCGCATGTCACCCAAAGGGTGCCATACTAAACATCCAGATTGTTGAAAAGAAACTCTCCAACAATCCTTTCTCAGATAGCTTAAGGCTCGTAACGTACGACATCAGTTAACCTTTATTATTGTATTTTAATTTGTTTGAAGATAAGAAGAGAACGAACAGGTTCAACTAAGGGGAGACTATCAAGTCCTAATGTTGTCATGCCAAGGATTCATCCTATGGTGGAAGTTTGAAACAGGGAACTCCTAGAAGTTATCATGCATAGGTTTCAACCTAAAGTTCTAATAATCACTTCCTTATCAAAGGGAGTGAGATTCCTAAGGGATCATGTCAATGATAAACAGAAACAGATAAAGCATCAGCTTAAACAGTAAACAATAAATGGCTGTAAAATGCATGCAATGCAAGTGAGGGAGGAAATGTGTGTGGGACATCAGCCTCCACAAGCTCATCTCAACCTCAAGCCAGATATGAATAACAGTAATCATACAGAGGAAATAACATGCTATCAAGCAAATCACAAACCACATAGGCAAGGGAGCTGGGCTCTACCGAATACCCGCAAGCAAAGCCATACAGTAACAATACAAGCAGAGGGATCAACTCAACCTCTAGTGCAATCATGCTCCTAGATTAAATCAGTTTAGATATGGACTTATTCTAATGCATCAAGCAAATCAAACAAGTCACATCAATACAGTTGTACAGAAAGAAAACAGACAGTCAAGAAAGCAGATCAACAGATTCCACAGCTTCTCAACAAAGTTCTCCTCTGACAGCAGCTCAGTCCTCAGTCTGCAACTGCTCTTCAAGTCTTTCATCTTCAATAGCAAGTGTTAACTTGCTTCTTCAAGCTTTCAACACATCAAACATAAGTATCAACTTATCCCTCTTCTTCAACTTCAAGCTTCAGCTCTTCAGTAAACTCCACCTTCAGGCCTCAATGCATTAATCACACAAGTATCAGCTTGCTTCTTCCTAAAGCTTCAGCTTCTTCATTCAATCTCCAATGGATTCCCATCACAAGTATCAACTTGTTCTTCTTCTTCTTCAAGATTCAACTCTTTCTTCTTCACAAGTATCAACTTGCTCTTCCCGATCTTCAAGCTTCAGCTCTTTCTTCTTCACAAGTGTCAACTTGTTCTTCTGGCTCTCCAAGCTTCAGCTTCAATGGCAGTATTCAAACACAGAGAAGTAGCAACTTCTAGCCTCTTCAATATTCTAACAAGGAACTCTATCCTCTGGCAAGGGAGAAAGATTCAGCTAACAAGATCCAGGTTTGGATGATAGGCAGCAGAGTGAAGACCAAAGGTCACCACTAAGCATCCTCTCATCAGAGAAAGGAACCCTCAAAGGTTCTACCAACTTGTGAAGAACCACACATCCTACCAAAGGAGGGATGAGGCCTTTACAAGGGGACCTTACATCATAGGGAAGAATGGAAGTGATCAACATCTTCCATGTTTATGAAGGAAGAGAAACCATCTAGAAGCTCTGCCTACAAACCGTAATCTTAACACCTAATCAACACTACACCAAAAGAAGGGAAGATCTTCACATCCAAACTTCTTCAATCATTCCATGGTAGCCCAAGCTTGTCTTCAACATCATCCAAGATCAAGAGAGGCAAAACCCTAATCTAAGGGGAACTAAAGAAGTCATTCTAGTTGAATTAGGGCATTAGAATCATCCAAAGTTAGCACCTAAACTAAAATCAAACAAAAAATAGTAAACTACATTGTAAATTCCTACAAAAATTCATAAGGGGCCCTAATTCAATCATGAATCTACCACATAAAATTCAGAGGTTGAATCATCCACCAAGTTCTAGATATAAAACCTAAATCACAAGGTATTAACCATAAACCCTAAAAATGGATCTCCTAAAGGTTTCAACCTAAAACTACCACTTACATTCATCACAAAAATGTGAGAAAAATCTAGGGGGAACATGCATATCTATGCTAGCTACACACAAAAAATCAAGGCAAGAGTCATCATCAAATGATCAAACCAAATTCAACAATACAAAGCATCAACCATGGTTATTTTAATATCAATTAAAATTCAACAAATGCTAATAAAATAAAAAATGCATGAAATATTAATATTTTTTATCTAAAAAAAACTAGATTCAATCATGAATCCATGAAAAAAAGAATGGAATTATTTGAATCATTTTTCAATTTTTTATGGATTATTCAATAACCATGAATGAAATGAAAAAATAAAATGAAAATAATGAGAAATTAATAAGCGCGTGGAATGAATAGCAACAAAATTCAGTTCATTTCAATGTTGGGCCCAAAAGGGGGGGTGTTGATATCAACCAGTCCAAAGCCCACGCTCCAATTCTCAATTCAGTTCAAATCAAACAAAAGAAAAAAAAGTGCCAAGCGAAGTCTCGAACCCACACACCCCTGGTACACGTAGCGAGGAAGTCAAGCCTGGGATTTTCAACTAATAAAAACGGTGTGTTTTGATGGGAGGGTTACGTGGCGCACCGAGGGGCCTTGGATGAAGGTCTGAGTCAAAGTCCTCTTCAGGAATGGACGTCTCAGATTATGTCTTCTTCATTTCAAATCTCTGCAACCTCTTGCCCTGCGCGCGCGAAGACCACCGCCGGTGGCTTTTCCGGTCACCTTCAAGCAACCCTAACTCTCTGCACACTCAACCATTTCACACGATTCCTTGATGAAAGTTGACCAGAATTCTCTCAGGAATTCAACCATACCACTCATTTCTTCTAAAAACGCAAGAATCCAAGAATAACCATCTCAACCGAAAATTGCATAAACCCTAAATTGTCACTAATCTTCAAATTAGTGATCCAGAAAGCTTCCTACACTAATCTACAATGATTCTAACCTAACAAAACCTAAAGATTATACTTAAATTAAGCTGCACGATGAAAAGTACATACCTGATAAAATCGTGTGAACAGAGTACTCAAACCCTCAAATCAATCCTCAAGAACTCCCAGATTCCTTCACTAGCATCCAATCAACCTTCTGTATGCAAAGAAAAGAGTTGAAACTTGGTAGATTCTTGAATTCAATTCTGAGTTGCAAGCTTCAAACTCCAATGGCCAACTCACGATTCTTCCACAGTTTTGCCTTGAATTTGATCTGGAATCAATCACTAACACAAATGGGAGCTACTGAGATCAAGAACTTGGATTGAAATGGCCTCAATTGATGTAACCGATTTTGATTTGCAATGTGCAAATTCAAAATGCAATCTCACTCTTCTCTCTCAATTCTCACCAACCTTGGCTCTGAATCACCTCATATGCTTATATAGGACATGAATGAATGATCTAGAAAGTTCTGGATCAATCTAATGAGAATTTCAATATCTCATGTCATGGAAAATTCAATCTCATGCCATCCTCATACCAGTTCTGCTAACAGCTTGCATATTACCTCACTCTCATCCAAATTCTCCTCAAAGGAGATTATGAAGGTGTTTGGATGGATTGGAGCATTGGTCTTGCACTTGTGCATAGTTTGGGTTATGTAACTTAAGTCTTAAGTAACAAAATACAACTCCATGATTTTGACCTCAAATGAGAAAAGTGATATTTCCATTGTCTTTAAAATGTCATTTCTGATCAAAATGACATATAGGTTTGTCTCATTTGGTCACCAAATGAAAAATCACAAATTTGGTCCTTTTAATGAACTTTAATTCTTCCTTTTTAAGCCAATTTTGCAAATTTGAGTTACAAGCAATTTCAACCTCTCATGACCACTTGGTTAGACTCAAAACATCATTTTGAACAAGTTTTATGTTGAACATTTTCCCATTTGAAGCTTGCAAATAGGAGTTATGGACTCATGATTGAAATGACCTGTAATCTCCAAATACCCAAAATGCCCTTGACTTATCAAAGCCATAACTTGAGTTCTACAAATCCTATCAAGGACTTCTAGTACTCTCTAGAAAGCTAAGAGGATAAGGAACAACATTCATGTTGACCAAAAGTTCATAGGAATCATCCTTCTAGGGAAAAAGTTTCATGCAAGTTGGGTAACTTTCAAGCTCCAAATTCACATTCCTCAGATGACTTGTAACTTGTCTGAGCCATAACTTGAGTTATACAAATCCTATAAAGGACTTATAGCACTCAAATTAAAGCTAAGATCATGCTCTACAACATTCATGTTGGGGGCAAGATGAGATGTCAATCACATCTTGAGCTAAATTGCCTTGAAAATAAGGGTCAAACTAGGGGATTTTACACTGTCAAGCCTTAGAAACCCTAGCTTGAAACTTCTCAAACTCTTCAATCATGATGAGTTGACCTTGGAATCATCCTTATAACATCTCAATGTATCAATCTATGATCACATGGCTCTTGGATTAGGTCTCAACCTTCTTCAAATCATCAGTTGACTTAGGGTTGACCCAGTCAAACCCTAACTGCACCAATCATGGTTGAGTCTTCTTAAACTTGCACAATGACCTGTCTAGGCATCAAAGTGATCTTCAAAACTTCTCATGAGCTCTCTCAAGACCTCATGTCTAACTTCATGGCTTTAGAATCATCTGATGGATTCCCACAACTCTCAAGTTAGGAGACACACCCTCTTGGTTTCAACCACTCTTTCTGAGGATCTTTCAACTTCTCTGACAAGGATATCAACCCTTGAATACTTGAATAACCTTCTTAACTTACTTCAAACTCTTGTGTAGCCCTTGATTGAAAATCATACCTCTTGATCTCCTGCATACATGTCAATGAAATGCAAATGATAATGCTAATGTGAATGAAATGAAACACAAGCTAGGTAAAGAAGTGTTGGGCAAATTTTGGGGTGCAACAATAGGCTCTGGTTTCAAAATTCTCTCTCCATTCTTGGGCCAATACTTTGAAGATATCTTGGATGAACTTTCTAGTTATGTCTCATTAAGGACAATATTGGGCTTTAGTTTCTTATGGTTCAAGCAAAATTCAAAAGTTCAAATTCATCATTAAAAACTCTAAACTTCAAGAGCAACATTCGCCAACTCGAGTTCATCTCCAATAATCAAGGTTTGGACGGTTAAGGGAGAAGGTCGTGCTTATGGTTTGCATAAAATCCAAGTTACAAGTAATGAGTTATTGATAATTGAGTAGAACATTTGGAACCAAAGTTACAATGGGGCGCATCATTCAAATTTCCCAATATTTGCAAAAGGTAGCCTTTATGTTCATCAAGTTTTGGAGTTCAAGTTACAAAAAGGGCATATAACATTTCCAATCGTCTTGAGTTGTATTGTTCAAATCATTCAAATGCCCAAGATTCCTACATCATAGACTATTACAAGGGGAGTTTTAATTCAAGGAATTTCTTTATGTTATAACCCAAGAAGGTTAAGTTCTATCAAATTCAAAGTCAAAAGAGTGAAAGTTCAAGATCAATGCGAAAGAGAAGATATTTTGAATAGTTGAAATTTATCACCAATTCAAAGTTACAAATATAAGCTAATGTCTTCTATAACTGTACTGGAACTGTTCCATGTTTTGATATTGGTAGTGATTATGAGGATTCTACTCTTTATCGAGGTGGATGGGATTGGCAGAGTGAGAGTGAGAATTGTTACAAAGTGATTAAAGGATCTTGGAAACAAATAGAAGATAAAGCCAATACACCAGGAGGAATAGAACAGTTACGGAAATCATTCAAAATATGCGAGAATAATACAATAAGTGTTGGTGCTTTGAAAAATTGGCTTTGTTCGGCTTTTTACACAGCCATGACAGATTATCCAACACCAACAGATTTCATAACTCCCCTGCCAGCTTATCCGGTCAAAAAGATGTGTGAGGCAATTGATAACATCACAAATGAAGACAACGACGCATCCGATTCGTGATTCCGCAGGTGGTCTTGATTTATACTGCAGATGAGTGTAATATCATGAGGCTGCAAATGAAAGCAATGATTATGGTTCAAGTTTTATCCCAAAGTAAGGTTAATCTGTTTTACCTCAAAAAAAAAGAAAGAAGAAACTCAGGAGCAATGATACCAGTATCACGAATCCGTAGCAGGATATCACTAGCCTATCATCAACAAATCAAAACTCAGAGTCGTATCTGGACCAAACTCGGTTGAACTGCGGTACTGCCAAGATATGCCATCAACGCCAAGCTGCGACTTGTCGCTTTAATCCCTTTTATAACCTGTTAAGAGGAATAAATGGATTCAATAAATCATGCACCGTTGAGCCAATTCAAGCAATAAGCACAGCATGATCAATTCAATTGGAAAACCATGAGTTATGTGGCCGTGGGGAATAACAAAACAGAGCAGGGAATTAAATCATAAATATCAACAACAAGCAATGAATGGAAATATCAAAAGTATGCGGAGTTTTCATTTCAAGCTAACCTAAAGTTACTCTGGAGATGTACAAATGAGAGGGTTTAGGGGGAGCACGAACCATGGATCTGAGGAAGCCTGTAGATAGAATTTGATGTGGACACCAGGTCCATGGCAGTTATCAGAATTATTGCTCAAGGTCTTACATCCATGCGTTTTCATTCCTTATCTTGGCTGGTCTTTGTTCGTGTAATGCGGGAAGAGCAAGTCTGTATTCCTCAATACCTTGGCACCACCACCATTAGAGAAGGGACATCCCACCTGCAAAGTTTAAAAATAAAACCTGTTAGATCAAAGCACTGCAAGAATGTGTGACCATTGTATCGCATAATAATGTAATAAAGCTGAGGGGAATAAACTGGCAGGCTACGTTTACCTCGCCGGTTAAGCAGCAGAAGAGGATTTGTTTTGGAGTAAATTGAAGAAAAGATGAAGTATGTTTTAGTGACGGTGGAGTTGTTAGCGGACTTGAGAAAGGAGATTACCATCAGCATTTTAGCGAGGGTTCAACAATTATGGAAAAGATTGTAGCGGTTGCAATGATTGCCAGGAGGCTTCTACGTGGAGAACCGGACTCTACCATGCAGTCCTTGCCAATTAACAACCGAGATCAGATAGATATTTATATAACATCATCAATTAAGCATGCATTTACAAGGACAAATCAAGTTGTTGAAAGAGTAGATATGTCCCATGAGCATCCCTTGGCATTGCTTGCATAAGAACTCAAGAAGCTGCTAAAAAAAAGATTCATCAGTTCATGCCTGTTTTACAACAGGGACATCCTCAAGCAACTGTCGTAAGCAAGAAATTAAGAGGATTTACCAGAGGGATATCTTGGGGCCCTTTATGATAAAATTGTGAAAAAACGATTTAAGATGAAAGCAGGTCCTTCTGCACCTCAGAGTAAGCAAGAAAATAGCTTTAATAGATTGCTGGAATTGGATGGTATACTCAATCTTGTAAACTGGAAGCAAAACGAGGAAAAAGCAGTGGGAGCAAATGGGCTTCTCATTCGGCATATTCAGGAGCAGTTCAAATCAAGTTCAAGAAAATCAGAATCCGCTTATCATGTTGTCACAGACATGGCTATACTGAGGTTTAGGGTGGAAGTATGTTGGGGTCCTATGCTGGCTGCATCCAGTGTAACACTTGACCAGAGCAACGACAGGGAGATAGGAAACAGAAAAATGTTGATGCTGTCAAGGCAATAATGTCAACTGCCATTGAAGATGGTGATCATCTACAAGAAGCATGGGAACACATACTAACATGTCTTTCACGAATTGAGCATTTGCAATGGTTGGTTGAGAGCGCCCCAAGTGATGCAACCTTCTTCACGTCATCTAATTTTGAAACAAAGGAACTACCGTTGATTCGGTTTCTGAGGAACCAAAGAAGGTTGAAGGAGTGGAGTCAGTGCAGAAGGAAGACATCGTTGAACTCCCGGAAGCTGTTGAAGAGGTTAGGTTGGAAGAAGGTGATGTCAATCTGAATAATAAGGGTGCATTTGCTGATGAAGAAGTTGACTCTAAGCACCATTCAAACAAGAACAGGGATTTTCTTTACCTCCTCCCTCAAGCATATCAAGCATTCTCCAGGTCCCCCGATCATCATCACCAAAAGTACATGAAATAAGAGAGTTTCAGATACGCATCATTTCGAAGAAGACAACCAGAAAAATAGAGACAGAGATTGAAAGGTTTACCCTGCAAACACCTGAGACCGCTGCTCTCCGTCACCGGCTTTTTCGCGAAGGCCTCGCCAAACGCATCAAACAAGAATTCCCCCCTCTGGGCTGTTAACTTCTCTGGGCCCAACTCCTTCAATATTCACACCTGTCAAATATCAAACCCAAATTAGTAATTGCTGGGAGAATAACCGATAGAGGGAATATTCGTGGAATAAATAGAAGATTCGGTTCTCCCAATCAAATCACAAAATCAGAGAGTTAAGACTCATATTATTACAATCACCAGAAAAGGAAAGATTTTAAACTTTCTTCAAACCAAGAAAGGAAACCCTAAATCAACCATCAAATCAACATTCAAGACCGATTTAATGAGATTTCAATCAGAGACCTATAAAAGGAGGCTACATAGAAGAAGAGAAAGGGGGTTCAAAAAAACTTATCATAAGAAACCGAACAGTTACCACAAAGCTTAAATTCGCAAGAGAGGATACTTATCTTTTCTGTGGACGAAGCCACCGCGCGCCGCTGCGACCATCAACCGACGGTAACTCCCTGTTCTTTTCCATATTATTAAACTTTTGATGTTTCTGGTTCTGATTTCAGGTGCGAAGTATGAGAGGAGACGGTGAACGGAAAGAGTTGACCGCGATCGTGAAAGGAGAGAGGGATTGAAGAGATTTGATTTGGGGGGAAAGACAGAAAGAGGGGCTAGGGTTCATGATGTTTTTCATTTGTGTTTTGCAGCTGCAGCTTCCACTTGATTTCTACACACACAATCACTGCACCGTTAATGACTTCTTAATCACCTTTCATTTTTAATCATTTTGACTAATAGCTTTTAATCAACACTCAACCCTTTTAATTAATCACTTAACTAATCTTTTAAAATATAAACTAATAATCTTTATTAAATAAACCAGGTTTATAATTCATATAAATAGCTTTTTTTTTGTTAATCCGATTAATCAACTTTTTTTATATTGATAACTAAACAACTTCTTATTACAATTAGTTAATCCTTTGAAAAAAATAATAATAACTCTTAACCTTTAATAATCAGTTTTTATTTAATTTAATCATTTAGTTTCTTAGGTTTTTTTTTTAATTTTATTTAATTCTATTCCACTATTTTATTTAAATTAAAATAAATCAATCAATCTTTTAATAATTAGGCCCTTTTCTTATAAAAATAATCTCTCTATTAGTCACCTAAAATTATTGTGCTAAATTAATTAAATCTTTTAAAATAATATCTTATTAGATATTTGGTTTACTCAAACTTTTTATAAGTTATATCTAATTGCCATTTTACCTAATTAATGTTAAAACCTTTTTAGGAGTGCATAATAAAAGCGACTTCTTTTTTTTATATTTAATTGGTCACGTCAGATTCATTTTTTTTACAAATAAATCATTTTACCTAAGCTCTAGATAATAAGTAAATCATTATAAATTCTTATTCGACTTTAGACCTTAATTTATAGATAATCCCATCTAAAGTCAACTCATCTTAAAATCAAATTCTCGCTTAAAATCAACTCAAAATCCCCCTTAAAATCGATTCAATTCAAATGAACCAACATTGCAATTCAATCGTGCACACTCACGACACATTCACTCTCACACACTTCAGCGCTTTCATGCGTTTGTGTATGGTTTACTTTCCTTGCCATTTATTCTTCAGCAATTTGATATTATCGCATTTATATTTATCGCATCGCATTACGTCCAAAGGAAAAACCTACAGATGATTCAACAATTGTGTGTAGTGCATATCATTTGCATCATACTCCCGCTCAATCCTTGATCCCATTCAAGTTGATCACCTAAGATAAATCCTACCCCATAGGAAGGACCTTTATCTTACAACTTAGAACAAACAAAATAATACAAATCAACACAATATTCAAACACATTAGAGAAAGATGCCAAATCATCTTAAGCGAGATAGAATCTCCACCCCACATCAATACAGTCAATACCGTAGGAACTTTGCCTTAAGAGAGATAAAGATGTACCTCGTTGATCCCTATCCGAGTACGTAAGCCCTTTTCTTAAGACGATGCAAAGACTATTTTCCTACAACCTGTAGCGGTTATATCTCCCTTAACATGAAGACACATCTCCTCTCCTAAAATCAATCAATCAACTACCCTAAACCCGTAGGAACTTTGACCACAATCAAAGAACTCCTCAAACCCTTTAGGGGAACTACAAGTACTCTGATTCCACTCCCGTAAGGATATGTAGGCATAAGATGCGACATCTTATCGAGTATACTTAGAAATAAACCCCTAGGTCTTTTAACCTTAAGAAGATAAACACTTAGCAATAAACAAACATAAAACAAGAGGTTCCTGTAGAGTACTACAGAAACTTAGGATGCTAGCACCTTCCCTAAGTTTAACCAATCCACGAACCTATAACTCTCTAGCTTGCATTTGCATTGCATTGTGGGAATTTCGATCTTTATCCATTCCTTTGGACAAATCAAAGTTTGGTTGCAAAATGAATTAAAGATTCAAACTAATCAATAGTTTGATATCCGATTTTCACCGCGACAGAAATGGCGACTTCACTGGGGAACTTCTAGTGGGTTTCCCTATCTTATTTTATTTGTTTACTGCTTTATATATCTGTTTACCTACTTAAATGTTTATTTTCTCTTGTTATTATTCTTTTGGGATTATTGTCCTTGAGTGGTGAAATAAAGTTCTACACCCGAACTTGAGAGAAATTAAGATAGGATGGTGATATAGTCGAGGAGGCTTATAGGGAGTTGAATCTCGACTAAGTTAAATCGAGAATCCCGCTCAATTGAGGCCCTCTCGAAATAGTACTGTTGAACGAGTAATCGTGAAGACACTTTCTATTTTCGACCTTGGAGCCTACATAGAAAGAGCAAACTCCTTTCCCAGCATAATATTGGTAGATCCAAATATAATATCATCTACGTAAATTTGACAAATTAACAAGTCTTTCTTAAATGATTTACAAAAGAGAGTTGTGTCCACTTTGCCTCTGATAAAATTCTTTTCCAAAAGAAAATTACTCAGCCTCTCATACCAAGCTCTGGGAGCTTGTTCTAAGCCATAGAGTGATTTCTTAAGTTTGAAAACATGTTCTGGAAATTTTTCATTTTCAAATCCAGGAGGTTGATGAACATAAACTTCCTCTTCTATAATACCATTTAAGAAGGCACTCTTAACATCCATCTAATAAAGAGTGATGTTATGTTGTGCAGCAAAAGAAATGAGTAGGCGTATAGACTCTAACCTGGCCACAGGAGCATAAGTCTCTGTGTAGTCAATTCCTTCTTGCTGACTATACCCTTGAGTAACTAGCCTTGCTTTGTTCCTTACAAATTCTTGCTCATTCAATTTGTTTCTGAAGACCCATTTAGTTCCAATAATATTGAATCCTTTTGGTCTTAGAACCAGATCCCAAACATCTTTTCTGGTGAATTGATTTAGCTCTTCTTGCATAGCAAGTATCCACTCATTATCATTCAGAGCTTCATCCACAGAAGTTGGTTCAATGATAGACACCAACCCAAAAAGTGATGTTCCAGATGATCTAAGGAAAGACCTTGTTCTAATAAGGTCATCTTTCTTTCCAATTATCACATCCTCTGGATGAGAGACCTTGATTCTGGATGATGATCCCTTAACATTTGGTTCTTTAGAAATATTCAAATTGTTCATCTGAGCAGCCAATGGAGTTGCATCTGGCGTTGCTTCTGGTTCTTTCACTTGAGCCTTTTCTGCCTCTGAGTCTTCAGAGTCTGTGAGAATGACTTCTCTATCTGTAGAATTAAAAAGCTGCTTTGGCTTTTGATTTCCAAGCTTATCATCAAATCTAACATGAACTGATTCTTCCACAATCTGTGTCTCAGTATTGTATACTCTGTAGCCTTTAGAGCATTCAGAATACCCAAGCATGAAACACTTTCGTGCTTTAGAATCAAACTTGTTCAGATTCTCTTTAGTGTTTAAGATAAAACATACACATCCAAAAGGATATAAATATGAAATGTTGGGCTTTCTATTCCTCCACAATTCATAGGGAGTCTTCTCCAGAAGAGGTCTTACAGACCCTCTGTTTGAAATATAGCAAGCTGTGTTAATTGCTTCTGCCCAAAAATGTTTTGCCAGATTAGTCTCGTTGATCATGGTTCTGGCCATTTCTTGCAATGCTCTATTTTTCCTCTCTATAACTCCATTCTGTTATGGAGTTCTAGGGCCGGAGAAATCATGTGCAATGCCATTTTCTTTAAAATATTTTTCAAAATATTTGTTTTCAAATTCACCACCATGATCACTTATGACTTTAACAATTTTAAAATCTTTTTCATTCTGGACTTGTTTGCAGGAGTCAAAGAACACAGAATGTGACTCATCCTTGTGTTTTAGGAATTTCACCCATGTCCATCTGCTGTAGTCATCAACAATGACTAATCCATACTTCTTGCCTCTAATGGAAGCAGTTTTCACTGGTCCAAACAGATCAATATGAAGTAATTCTAATGGTCTTAAGGTTGAAACAACATTTTTAGTTTTAAAAGAAGATTTTGAAAATTTTCCTTTTTGACATGCTTCACAAAGAGCATCTGAGTTGAAATTCAACTAAGGAAGTCCTCTGACCAGATTGAGTTTATTAATCTAAGATATACGTCTCATACTAATATGCCCTAATCTTTTGTGCCATACCCATTGCTCATCATTAACAGACAGAAGGCATTTTACATTCTGAACCTTAAGTTCTGAAAGATTGATTTTATAAATGTTGTTCTTCCTCTTCCCATTAAATAGGATTGAGCCATCCTTTTGACTAACAACTTTACAACATTTTTGATTGAAGATTATGTCATAACCATTGTCACTTAATTTACTTATGGACAATAAGTTATGTGCTAATCCTTCAACAAGTAACACATTAGAAATGGAAGGAAGGTTACCATTGGCTATGGTTCCAGAGCCAATTATCTTGCCCTTCTGATTCCCTCCAAACTTGACATCACCTCCAGATCTAAGCTCCAGGCTTTGGAACATAGACCTTCTTCCCGTCATATGACGCGAGCAGCCAGAGTCCAGGTACCAAGATTGGTGTTTTAACTTTGCTGCTAAAGATATCCGCAACAGGTATTATTTTGTCTTTAAGTACCCAGATCTTTTTGGGTCCTTTAGAGTTAGTTGCCTTAAAGTTTTGTCTGAACTTCTGTCTTCTGACAGCAGGTTTGTTCTGACTAACTTTAGGTTTAAACACAGGAATGTTCTGACTAGAACGTGTGTCTTTAATATCATTAAGATGACCAAACTTAAAAGTAGAATACAGAGGAGTATGCTTAATGATTAGTTTATCAACAAATGTTGGATTTAAATCTTTCCCAGAAGAAGATTCATATCCAATACCCTTCCTGTTATTTCTGCTTACACCATAGATCATTGAAGCCATCTTACATCTATCTAGGATTCTTGCCAAAAATCTATGAAAACTATAGTCATATTCTTCTAAAATGTTTTTAGATTTTGACTTAGTTTCAACTTCAGAATCTTGTTGAGCTTTTTCTAATTCATTTTTAATTTTCAAATTGTTTGCTTTGAGCTCAACAACTTCTGATTTTAGAAGATCATTCTTAGATACAAGATTGCTTTCAAGCTTCTTATATTTGAGCTTAATCTTACTATAGTTTTCCAACATTTCAGATAAACTCTCAATAAGCTCTGCTCTAGAAAGTTCAAAAAATACCTCCTTAGAATCTGATTCTGATTCTGATTCTGATTCAAATGTTTCTGCATGGTCTTCTACGTCACCCATGAGTGCCATGTTCGCACATTCTTCATCTGAGTCTGATGAAGATTCAGATGCATCTGAATCATCCCAGGTTGCCACCAGAACTTTCTTTTTATGATCAGACTTCCTTCTTGGCTTCTCCTTCTGAAGCTTTGGGCATTCATTCTTGTAGTGCCCAGGTTCCTTGCATTCATAACAGGCAACCTCTTTCTTTCCAGAACTTTTGTGTCCAGAAGACTCTTTACGTTGATCTGGTTTCTTGAAGTTCTTGAACTTCCTCTGTTTATGCTTCTAGAGTTTGTTGATCCTTCTGGACAACAGGGACAATTCATCTTCTTCTTCAGAAGAATATTCTTCAGAACTTTCTTCTAAAACCTGCAAAGCTTTGGCATATTTGTTAGACTTTAGAGCAATAGACTTACCTTTTTTCTGGGGTTCGTCTTCTTCTAGTTCAATCTCATGACTCCTCAGAGAGCTGATCAGTTCCTCCAGCGTGATCTTGTTCAGATCCTTTGCTAGCTTCAGCGTAGTGACCATTGGTCTCCATCTGATTGGCAAACTTTTGATGATCTTCTTAACATGATCAGCAGTGGAGTAACCCTTGTCCAGAACTTTCAAGCCAGCTGTGAGAATTTGGAATCTAGAGAACATAACTTCTACAGATTTAGATTCCTCCATTTTGAAGGCTTCATATTTCTGGATCAGCGCCAGAGCCTTGGTCTCCTTAACTTGAGAATTCCCTTCATGAGTCATCTTTAAGGATTCAAACATACCAAATGTTGTTTCTCTGTTAGTAATCTTCTCATACTCAGTATGAGATATAACATTTAGTAGTATGGTTCTTGCTTTATGATGATTCTTGAATTCTTTCTTCTGAGCTTCAGTCATAAATTTTCTGTCTATTTTTTTGCCATCCCCATCAGTGGGGTGAACATGGCCATCAATGACTAAATCCCAAAGGTCAGCATCATATCCTAGAAAGAAGCTTTCAATTTTGTCTTTCCAGTAGTCAAACTTATCCCCATCAAATATAGGGGGTTTAGTGCTGATTCTATCTCTGTCCCCATATCTGTTGTTGTTGGATGTTGAAGCTTCAGCCATAATGTATCAACCAAAATATATCAAGAGTTTTCTCAACTGGATCTTTTCTTTTCATGGTGAAGCGAGAGCACTAACAGAACCGGAGCTCTAATGCCAACTGAAGGTGAGAAAAACACTTAGTAGGGGGGGGGGGGGGGGGGTTGAATAAGGGTTTAGAAAAAATATGGCAGTAAAAACAACACAATATTTTTATCCTGGTTCGTTGAACTCAACTAATCCAGTCCACCCTATCAAGGTGATTTACCTTTCTCCACAAGGACTTAATCCACTATATTCAAACAGATTACTATGTCAACCACTAAGAACAACTGTCTTAGTCTTCTCAAGAAATCCTGACCACAACTTGGTCTTCTTAAGGAATCTTTTACAAATAAATGTAAACTAACAAGTGTTTAAGATGCTTCTAATCACAAACTGTGATTTTTACACTTAGATTAAGAACGAACAAAAACTATTCAGCTTTGATTAAGAAAGATTGTATGAGAGTTGTTGAATAATTTGTTCAAGATTCGTTAACCTTGAAGAGATGTTGAAGACGTCCTTTTATAGTGCTGAAAGTCCAATGCTTGAAGACTGTGCAAGTAAAGTAGATGTAGCCTTTTGTCTTCACATGACTTTTTCTTTCTCAGAAGTGGAATGTTCATAGAAAGGACTTTTTCCTGAATCATTGTGTCTATCACAAATAAGGAATAGTTCCGTTGGAGAGGACGTTGAGAATAGTACCAAGTCTATTCACGTGCTGACATCTTTTCAAACGTAAACAACATCAGATCCTCTGATGTGCTTCTTGTTCTTCAGATCAGATTCAATGATATCAAAGTTGCATCAATAGTGCTTTAGCGTGAGTGATCTGATCAGAGCATACTTGTTTATCAGAGCCTCTGTACTTGCAGTGTGAAGTACATTTAGAGTCTTCTGAAACAATGCTTGAAACTCTTCATACAAAATCTTCGACTACGCTTCAGAGTCTTATGTAGCTTCTGCTTCAGAGTCTTCTGGCAGCGCTCAGAGTCTTCTGATCACTTGCTTCTGATGCTTCAGAGCTTTGCATAGAATACTGTTCAGATACATTTTTGCTTCCATAATAATATTTAATTTAATATTTGAAACAAAAACACTAGAACAAAATTAGAGTATATATTTTCTTAATACAAAATTTCATTAGAGTTATCATCAAAACATAGAGATATAATTAAACACCAATATGTGTTCTAACACTCTCCCTTAACTCATTTTCCTTCGACATTTCCTCATGCAACCTCGGATATAAAAGGATGGCAGTTGGACCTGAAAACGGGAGCTTCATTCTACGTACCAAATTGCTGCCAAAAATTCTGTTGAAGCCATTTTCCATTTTTTACTGTTATTTCCTTTTCTTTCCCTGTAGTTCAGATTATTGCCATTTTCATTCTGCACTTTTATTTTACCAAAGTAGAATCCTGCCGACATTATGGAGAACTACTCGAGAATTCAATATCAGTACTACTTGCAGGTTCTTATTAATTGAATACTTATTCTATTTTTGTCAGTATGCATGTTATACCATTTTACTGCTTATGTTTATTTATGTTTGCATTAATCATCATGTCTAGCTAAATCAACTTTATCGGTATGTAATCAAATTAGTATGACGGGATTCGATAATATCCGGTGCGCCTTACCTTTTTACAAACAATTTTCTAGCCGTAGTTTTTAATCTAATTTTATAAGTAACCTTTGTCACGAAAGTGAGAAGCTATTTACAACCGTTTTGCCATGAAAGTGGGAAACTTATTAAGATTCGAACCGGCACGTGAAAGCGTGGGGTTTGAACCGGATAGTAAAAATTAGGCATTAATTTTAAATACAGCGAGAGCGCTTTAGAATTAATCAGAATTTATTTATTTTCAAAAAGTACATTCCGCCTTAAAACTACGACCCAAATCAATAACCAGCGTGAGGCAAGGGTCTTTAAACAAGTATTTTCTCCTGAAAAGTATTTGCAAAAGCTAAAAAGAACTGGTGACTTGTCGAATCCCCGATAATTAAGGCATTACATACCGATATCCCTTATCGATATTTTTTAAACTTATAACTTTTATTCCCTTTTTATTTCATAATTTATCATCTATTTTCTAAAACATTTTCCGCCTTAGCTAAACATAGTAATGACCAACAACACTAGTTTGATTACCTGTCCCTGTGGGATCGATATCTTTATTACTAAGCGATAGACTGTGCACTTGCAGTTAGTACCGTTAGACTTAGAAAGTCACGATCACAGTTACTGTAGCATTCCATTTCTCTTTGAATTTGGATATCTCCAAACACGCACTGCCTAAATCCTTCTTTCTATGTTTCAAAATGCTATCAGTACTCTTTAGATCCTGACCAATTCGCTCATGCACCCTGATCTTCTCAAATATCTCCTTTTCCAGCTTGGTTAAAGATTCTGACTTCATCTTAGCCAAGTAAACAACTTCACCTCTGTCATGTTTCAACTGACTAATCTCGTTTTTCAACTCTTCATTCTCTTTGTGCAGCTCTTCCTTCTCTGTCTAAAGCTTGTTGTATCTCAAGATATCAATCATTGTATGTGGCTCAATGACTAAAAGATACAAGGGTTCCTCAACAAAGAAAGGCAATAGTATCTTCTAAACCCTCTTCTGGATCCATTCCACGTATGGATCATAGGCTCTACAGTCACTCTTCCCTAAAGAAAGCTTCCCCCTCTTGTGGATTTTACCCCACGCATCAACGAATCTCACCAGAATATCAAGGTCAGCTACACCGATAAAGTACAAAGATTCCTATACTTCTTCATCCTTTGGGGGTCCCCACAAAGCATATCCAAGTTGCTTGACAGCGAGAAGAGGGTTGTAGTTGATCCCTCATTTCCTCCCCATCAAAGGCACATTGTGGAAGCTACCACAGCTGAAAATAATCTCTTTACCAAGAAGATATCTACTAAACCAGATGGCATATTTGGTTGTCAAACCTATGAGTCTCTTAGACCATTCAGATGAATTCCCCAAATCCATAAAAGCTCTGGAACAAGGGAGATGATCTATAAACTACTTGTGGAGGAGCGGTGTACAACAAGAAACAATCTTTCCCCTCCTTTTCTCATTCTTGTAATGTACTGAATGAAAAGAATCTCCTAGGAGAGTGGGTACATGATTCTTGGAGACGAAGATACGAAAAGCATCCATATCAACTAAGTCTGGTATGTTGGGAAATAGCACAATGCCATAGATACACAAAGCCAGGATAGCGCTAAAAACCACCCAACAACCTTTTACAACATACTTTCGGGATTTATCCACCAAGAAAGATAAGGTAAAGCCAAAAACTTCATTTCTGCTGACGACGTGATCAACCAACTCAGATGTGCTCAAATAAAAAGCGGCGACCAACTTCCCAAGATCGGGCTCTTCCTCTAATGGCAAGAATGTCACCTCATCTTGGACTGGAACTCCCAAGATGAAAGCAAACTCCTCTAAAGTCGGAACCAACACATAATCTGGGAAGGTGAAACAGCGTAGTAGAGGGTCATAAAACTGTAATAAAGCATGAATGGCTCCTTGATCATAGTTTGTGACCTTATGGACAAGACTCAAAATCCTCCCATAATCCCTTCTAAATACCTCAAGAACGCCAGGATCAGCCATAGTAATCAGACCAACTAAAGGTCCCAACTCAGGTACCGAAAACTTGTATATAATGATCTTTTTCTTCTCAGCCTCCATTTATACAGAAAACCAGGACCAGAATCAAAAGGGAGACAAGAACATGTAAAACACACAAACATGCAATGTTAAATGCAGGATGATTATGCAGATGAAAACACGGGATCAAGGTATCCAATGCTCAAGATTATTGTTGTGTTGTTGACTGAATATAACTAGAACTCCGCTCTGATAAGTGAACCCAGAAAACCAGAATACTAAGGTGATAGAAAATCGGAATGTACAAGTTCAAAAGTCTGCTCTGACAAGAAAACCAGAAAACCAGGTTGGTTGAAGGTCAAAGTTTCCTGCAAAACCCATACCTCTTACATGTAGGTTCTAGTCTTGGACGGTACGACATCTTATGTAGATCATCAGTATCACAGACTCTTAGGTTGAGAAACAATGATACGTTCACCATTTCTGGTTTGGCATCATAGTCAATCAAGGAGGTCTCAACTTACTTCCCAATGAACGGTCTCTAGAGTCATTAGCTTTCTAATTCAACACCCCTTCAACTACCCAAGATGCGCAGGATAGGATATCTCCAAAGAAAACCTCGCCTGGACGCGAATTTCATGTGGAATTTTTATGTGTCAAGATGCCACACAAGTCCACATTACTCCCCACACTAATCCTGTGTGTATACTCAAGCTTGGGTATTAGACTTATCTCTCTTGGAACCACCCATCCAACTGCACAGCAACAACAACATAATATGATATGCAAATGCAAATAATATACAACATATGATATACATAAAAGCAAATAATTGCACAAAAATAAACACCCAAAGATGCATAATAGACAAACACTAGGATTGACTCGCATAGGGAACCAGAGTCCCTAGCAAAGTTGCCAGTTATCGCAACTACGAAAAACACCCGACAGAAAAACAAAAGAGTCGCCACCGAACGTTATTTATCCCAAAGAGAGGGAAAGGAAAAGATCGAAGAAAACCTGAAGAACGGGAAAAGACAAGTTCATCGCAACCAAATCTTGGGTTTGAGAGTCGGTTATGCAAGGGAAAGGTATGAGTACCCCTCATGTCCATTGTACTTAATAGGATCCACTCTTGTTGTCTAATCAAAGGGTGTGTTTTCTATAAGCTACTGCTAATTGGAAACGGAACGAAGAAAATAAAGAGACTCGATAGGACATCGCTGCTCTATGCCTACGTATTCCCTCGTGCAATGGGAAAGTCAGAGTCAACATAGTTCGAAAACTACGGGTGATGGGGGAAGGTTGCTCGTCAAAACATCAACGTCTTATGCCTATGTATCCTCATATGGTGTGAGAAATCAGAGAAAATGTAGTTTGGCTAACTACGAAACCACAGGTTGGTAAAGTGTTTTTTATGAGTGTCGATAAGTTCCCATTCCAGCAATTAGGGTCGATGCCTGTTTGCGATAGAACAGAAAAGAAACATACTCTTTCTGAAAATGAGTTTGAAACAACAGATCCCAAAGGATGAAAAGGTTTGACTTTTGTTTGTGAGTTTTGGTGAAGTGAATTAGTTCACTTTGTAACTCACATTGCACTAAAGACTATGATATAGGAGCGAATGCGTCACATATCATCCACGGGGCATACACTAAACACTCTAGGTAAGTGAGGAGAAACCCCCCACTCATCATTTCCCATATGCTTAAGGCTTATGGTGCACAACGTTCATCGTCTTTATTAGGTGTGTTAGCATTGTTTTGAGATGAGAAGAGAGAAAGACACACGGAAGGTCTAAGGGAAACTCGGTCCTAATGTTGTCATGCAAAGTGGCCCTAAGGTCGGGATGTGAAAAGGAAATTCTATCCTAATGCTAGCATGCAAAAGATGGACCTATGGTTGAGGTTAAAAGGGACTAGCCTACTTGTTATCATGCATGGATTACACCCCTAATGTCTATCATAATCCAAAAATTAATCGGAAATTGAATTGGAATAGGAATCCTAAGAGATCATGCAAAGGCAAGGCAAAAAGCAAGAAAACAAGGTAAAACAACAGTTACAACAACGCTCCTTGCACAAAACAGCATTGAAATCCAGCAAGGCAACACAACAACATTTAACAACTACTAATTCAGCAAAAAGAGGTGTAAAGGGCAGGCAGCAAACAAGCAATAGCATAGACAACATGCAAATTCAAAATAAGGCAGCTGTAAAAAGCAGGGCAACAAGCATGTTTCAATGCAATCAAGTATAAGAAAATACCAATCATGAATAAATAACATGTAAGAACGAACATGCATCAAGAATTAAACATCTCTGTTCAATAATATTGCATCATCAAGAAAAATCAAGAACAACATGCTTTTCAAATCAAATACGCAATCAAACGAACATGCGACAAACGAAATCAGAAGCAAATGCAAACATGCATCACATGATCCAGGAAGATGATCATCAACAATGAATCATTAACATGATATAAGCAAGCAAAGCATATGATCATCACATCAATCAAGCAACATGAACATGTTAAGTATTTCAAACGAAAACCAAAAGTCACGCGTCAAAAAATCGAGATCAAACAATCAAGCATGATGAAACAAGTCAAAAATAGTCCACACAAATGCATCATATTAATCCATGAAGGTTAGAGGTGGGAAGAAATTAAAACATGCTTTAAAACAACCAAAAATTACATTCTGGTCCAGTGTTAATCGATTAACCATTTGCTAGTGCAAACTAGTCAATCAATTAACCACTTGAAAAATTCAGAAATTGCACTGGTTAATCGATTAACCAGTTTTGTACTACAGCTGGTTAATCGATTAACACTACACCAGAAGCAGAAAAACAACAATTGAAAAGCACTTTCAGCAATTAATCCAATGTGCAATCATCCAAATGATCATGTAATCAATTATGCACGAATTTAACACCAAAAATCAGTGATCAAACATCAACCAAACTTAATAAAGCATTGAGATCACAAATCACAAAGATCAAAATCACCAAAATCAATCAAAACTTGAAGATCTACATTGTGATTATTCAAATAAGCTCAAAACAAAATTGGATCTAGAATTAACCAACCTTCAAAGCTGAGATTTGCTTTGGTAAGTGTTGATTAACTGCAAATTGATAGATCCAAGCTAGAAACCCAAGAAATCTTCAAGATCCAAGATCTTTCTTGCAAGATAAGTGAAGAACAAACCAAAATAAGCCAAAATTGATCCAAGAATCACTTATAAACTTGCTTCTAAGATCAAATCCAAATCCAATCGAAAATCAAGTAATGAATTGAAGATGATGGAGATGAATAATGTAGGTTTAGCTCTAGAATTCAATGATCTCAATGAAGAATCAAAGAACTCAAGTGAGAAAAGCTTTAATGGAGGTTTTGGAGTGTAGAAAAATTGAGAGAATTTGGAGAGCAAATTCTCAAGAATGAGAGTGTGAAATCTGAACTTGGAAATTATAGTGAGGTTTGGAGAAAATTCACTTAAATAGGCTCGTGGTTAGGAGTAGAATTATGGTTTGGAGTGAGGTTATGAAAATTGGAATGAGATTAGGAATGGAAAGTTGGAGGGAAATTGAATTGATTTTGAAAGTTAATCCAAATTTAGAGTGATTATAGATCCTTCTTCTGGTGTAAAATCAAATTCACAAGTGATCAAAATAGACCCCAAAAGTGGCAGCATTGAAAATGCACGTTACTGGGCAAAATTTACTATGGCTAATCGATTAACCATTTGCTAGTGCAAATTGGTTAATCGGTTAACCACTCACAAATTTTGAAAAATAGCGCCATTTGGAGGGAAACTTGCACATTCGCCCGTTTTCACCCGTTTTGAGTCTTGTTAAGCCTATGAACCTTGCCTTGGGATATTATAACTGTAAGAATATCTGAGATATCCTATGACTTGTCTCCTGTACTAAGAATAACCTGCTGAAAATAAAATCGGGCATTCAATTGCTGGGCAAATTAAATGATGACGTCTCTGACGCTCGATATTTAAACTCTTGAAATAAAAGAGAACCTCGAGCCATAAAAAATATTGATCCCATGTCTCGGGAACCAATGCCATGATATGCGAAAATGAAAAAATGCAGAGAAACATAAGCCAATAAATCAAGAAACAATGAGGCAAATTTTGGAGTGCTACACACATTGACGAAGACTAGCTTGAATCACTATCTGTTACTCCTTTAGTTCAGCTGTTTGGAAGAAAGATTTATTTCTCAATTCAAGTTTCACCAAATGTGGATTTCTGATTAAGGGTTGTAAGGATGTTTTTGAGTCTTATTGGAATTTGGTTTTCATAGGTTTTCCCATGTTTGTCTTAGCTAAGAAGTTGCGATTTTTGAAATAGAATCTTATAGTGTGGAATAAAAACAGTTTTGATAACGTTCATGACAAAGTCAAGCAGGTGGAAATGGACCTCAAGGCTATACAGAACTTGATTGCAACTTCTGGCCATTCTGACAATCTTGATGGTTTGGAGAAGGAGGCCCAAATCAGCCTTAACAAAGCCCTTAATTTGGAGGAGTTATACTGGAAGGATAAGGCAAGGGTGCAGTGGCATGTATATGGGGATAAGAACACGAGATTTTATCATAGAATGACAAAAATTCAGAACATTTAGAAGGTGATTCACTCTATGAAAATTGGCACTAATACTGTAACCTCCAAGGAGGAGATTGATGCTCATGTTGTGCAGCATTACAACAATTTGTTTAAACAAGTTTCTATTTTTTAGGGCAACAATTTGGTGGAGGAAGTCATTCTCAACTTGGTTAGTGAGCAGACCGATAATCTTTTAACGATAATTTCATTTGAAGATGAAGTTCTTATTGCAATTTTTGGTCTGAATCGTGATAGGGCAACAGGCCCTGATGGATTTAGCCCCATTTTCTTTCAAACTTTTTGGAGTATTATTAAGGATGATGTAATTAACGCGACTCTGCAGTTCTTTAAGGATAGCTGGATAACTTCCAACTTTAATTCTAACACAGTTTTGTTAATTCCTAAAGTCAAGGAAGCAGAGTGGATTGAGCAGTATTGACCTATTGCCTAACAAATTTTAAGTTTAAGATCATTTCTAAAATCTTGGTTGACAGATTGGCTAGGGTGCTTCCTTTCATCATCTCTAACAAGCAGGATGGTTTCATCCAACGGAGAAGCATAAAAGATTGTATTTTTCTCACTTTAGAAGTGGCGAACATTATGCACAAGAAATATCTGGGAGGTAATTTAATGTTGAAGGTAGACATTGCCAAGGCATTCGACACTTTGGATTGGGCTTTCCTTCTAAAAGTTCTTAAGCAATTTGGTTTTAGTGACAAATTTTTTTTATGGATTAAAATTATTCTTGAATTAGCCAAGGTTTCCATACCCATTAATGGTGAGTTGCACATTTTTTTAGCTGTCAGAGAAGTGCCAAACAGGGTGATCCACTCTCCTCGTTATTGTTCTGCATAGCTGAAAACATGCTTAGTATAGGCCTGTCCAAGCTGGTTTTTTCTAATAAAATCAAGTTATTCAAGCTTTTAGGGGTAGCAAGATTCTTTCTCATACTCTGTATATGGACGATATTATGTTTTTTGTCAAAGGTTGCACTAGCTCTCTTGATGCCATTGCTGATCTTTTTTTGGAATACACCTCTTATTCGGTCAGGTTTGCAACCCTTCTAAATCCTTACTGTTTGCTAGTTCAGTTTCTGCTGCTAGACACTATTTTCTTGCTAATAGGATTGGTTTCTTGGTGGGGCATTTACCTTTATCTTATTCAAGAGTCCCCATTTTCAAAGGGAGACCTAAAGCCATCCATTTTCTCCCGGTTATTGATAAAATCAAAGCCAAGCTCACGTATTGGAAGGCCAGTCTATTGACTATTGCCGGTAGGCTTCAATTGGTCAAGTCGGTTGTTCACAACATGCTCTTATGTTCAGTCAAAATCTATTCTTGGCCTGCTAGTTTAATTCATATGGTTGATAAATGGAGTCAGAATTTTATCTGGAGTGCTGGCATTCATAAATGGAAGCTTGTTTCAGTGGCATAGAATCAATATTGTAATGCTTATAATAGTGGTGGCATGGGTTTTAGGTCGCTTAGATATATCAATGATGCAGCGAATTTGGAACAATGTTGGTATACTTTTAATGTGTCGGATATTTGGTGTTCTATTTTGAAGGATAAGGTGTGTAAGAACGAGAGCTTACATTCCTAATGCGACGGAAAATTCTATTTGAAAAATCGGTAACAAGAAGGAAATTAATCTTTGGAAGGACAATTGGTGATGCCGATCATTAGTCTCTATTCTCCAAATTCCTGAAGACAAGCATCACAACTTAAAAGCTTTGTTGAGTGAGATAATTCTTAACAACCGTATTGTTCTGCCTAACAAGTTAGCTTTGTTGCACCTGGAGCTCTCGTCAATGATGGCAAATTTAATTCCTAATGACAAGCTTGAAGACACCCTTAGATGGTGTTATACTGATAATGTAATTCTCACTGCAAAAGATGCTTACAGGCACTACAGTTGTCAGCCTTCAATTTCAGATTCGGGTATGCTCATTTGGAGCTCATTCATCCCCCTTAAACTCTTTGTTTTTTTTTGGAGATTGACTCTTGCTAAACTTCCCACTGATGACAAACTCGCGATTAAAGGCCTCTTCCTTCCCTCCATGTGTAGCCTTTGTGTTAATGGTGAGGAGAACTTGGAACTCTTTTTTTCTCTTGTATTTTTGCAATTGGTTGACACATTTTCTTGATATTCAGCATAATATTTATAGTTTGGAGGATTGCAAAGAGATTATGAACAGTTGTGTTGCTACCCAATTCAAGGCTGTCATTACGGCAACTTTCGTAAACATGGTAAAGGTGATTTGCCTAGCTCACAACTAGGCCTGGTTTCAGGATGTTTTTATTCCTTGGAAATCATCTCGTTATTTTATTTTTTATTTGAATGGTTGTGTTGCTGCCCAATGAAAAGCTGTCATTACGAAAACTTTCATAAACACGGCCAAGAAGAAGTGTTGTCGATGGTCACAACAAAATAAGAAGAAATATTCAAGGATCATTGGTACTTAGACTCGGGCTAATCATTACACATGGCTGAAAGGAGATATTAGTTTGTCAACACCAATCTCTCGATGAAGAACAAGGTAAAATTTGCAAATGACAATACACTAGCTGCTATAGATCTAAACACCTTCCAATAACCCGGATAGGCTTTACACCATACTAACATTCTTTGCCAGCTAGTGTCATTCCAATCATGTTAATTTAGACTAAAATTGTCATTCCAATCATATTTGGGGATGTTTGGGATTGAATTTGTCAACACCAATCTAGACTAACATTGTCATTCCAATCCCAATCCCTTAATGTGTCTGATCAGCTGAGGAGGAAGCTTGATAAAAAGTTAAGTCTAATGATCCTAGTAGGATACCATTCGACTAGAGGTTACAAATTGTTTGATCCCCTGAATAACAATGTCAAGAAGGATTCATTAAGAGTCGTATGTGATGAACCGGCTAGTGAGGCTGATAAGGAAATTCGACCAGAAGGAGGTGGGGTTAGAGCAGGCACAAGTAGACCTTAAAGGACAAGGAACATGTCTGCAAGGCTGCAGGGATGTGTAATCTCATCAGACAATGTCGTGAATGATGAATGTGATGTGGTACCTATAACACCCTACAACCTCGCGCTTATAATTATAAATTAAAACATGTAAAAAACACATAAACACACTTAGGATGTTACTAAACATCAAACACATCTACTCTGTAAAACTTAAATTTAAAATGAAACATTCAACACCTGTCGTCGCATGCTCACCTTCACTTAGGGCATCACCGCATCATAATTATAAAAATAAACATGCTTTGCAAACATATAAGTCTCATGAATATATTTTATTAAACTCAAATGAAATACGATAAAAATCTCCTCAAAACAACATAAGTATCACATATAAGAGAGTATAACATCCAAATTTCCACTAAAAATAAATAGAATAAAAAGACATCGTTCGCCCCACCCAGTGTTACAGATCAGAGCACACACTTCTAAAGACGCAAATGAAAATAAAAAATAACAGCCCCGCGCCATCCTCTACTCTAGCATCTACTTAGATACCTGCTTGGAGTACTGTACTCCAAATAGGAGCACAAACCACAACCACAACAACTAAGGGGGTGAGAAATCACATTAATAAAGTAAGTGGTACATACTGTAAGGTAGAGTATGAACACATATACATATTCTATAAAAATTGCATCACAACATCTCACGAACATATTGCATGCCAAATTGATGTGTATCTAATCTGCAAGTGCACATAGTCGATCAATTTTTTAAAAGATATCGAACCCACATAGATCAGTAATCAATCTTATCGTTATCTATTGGTGTTATGTAAATCTAAGGCTATGAATATCTCGATTAGGGAGAAACTAAAACCAGAATTGAGGGTAAAATAAAACTTAGGGAATCTATCAAATAGGAGAGACCAGAATGTGGATTCTAGTGGACCTCAGGGACTCAATAACTCATTGGCGCAATTATGTGTTAAATCACTTTTCAGCAGAAAAAAAAAATCAATTTAAAAACCTTTATCTCACACTGTCGTGCTATTGACTTGTCTTATATTCTGATACCATAAATGCTTTGCTGTCGCTCACCCATTTAAGTTGGAAGATACTCTATGAAAACCAACAGATCCTAATTAATCCTAAAGACTTGTTGCAGTGTTTAGAATTAATGTCCAATTCTTACTATCCAGCACGAGCCTCACGTTGTCACGCTATTGGCTCAAAAACCTTAATGTTTTCATTGTCGTGCAAAACATTTTTAGATTTAAAATAAAAAACCAAAACCAAAAAAATAATTTATAAAAGGTTACGCCAAATCATTACCGAGTCCCGTCGGAACGACGCTCCTCACATATCCGGATATAACGTACAAATAACTCATGTTATTAAAGTTAAACATATAACTCATAAACATTGTAGATATAATTATTAAGCAAGTTATATTTGGATTCAACAACACAAGCATGCAAACATGATAGTAATAATAAAAACGTATAAAGACTTACAGGAATGAAAAGAATGTGAAAAGTAAATGCGGAAGACTTGAATAAATAGGGAAAAATTCTCGTAAACTAATGGCGGCAAGATTAACAATCCAAGCAATACAAATCCCTCAACAATCAAGTGCACTAACCCCTAGATATGAACGATTAGTGCTTTTAAAGTAAAAATATATGCCTAAACAAATGACTAGCAAAACTAGGATGAAAAAATTCCTAAAAACAAAGTCTTATATAGTGGAATGTTTGTAAACTGAATGAAATCTTGTGGCCTGATGTTGCGGTGGAAATAGGATATCAAACTACTAATTAGTTTGAATCACAATTCTTAATTCACAACCGCTATTTGAATTATCCGAAGGAAAAGGTCAAAAGAGGGAAAACCTATTTTTGCATCATAAACACAATGCGGGGAGAGACCTAGGTAAGGGGTTGGTTAAGCTTAGGGAAGGTACTAGCACCCTAAACTTTTGTAGTACTCTACAGGAACCTTTTGTTTATTGTATGCCTTTTTTATTTTATTATATGCTTGATGTATATATACTGAGCTAAGGGATAGAGTGACCTAAAGACCTAAGGATTAGTCCTAATTTTACTCGGCAAGACGTTGCATCTTGTAACTACATATTCTGACGGGAATGGAATCAGAGTAATTATAGTTTCCCTCGAAAGAGAGGTTAGAAACGTCTTGACTGTGGTCAAGGTTTCAAGGCGAGCAAACGTATCTTAATGACACGATTATGTGGAGTCTCAAAACTCTTATTTCTACGTTGAATGTTGAATGAAATCTAGGGTTAAATTAGGGATTCCGCGGCAGGAAACTGTAAATGAAGTACGACGACTCTTTGACCTAATGCTAGGGTAAAGGGAGATTTCGTCCACGGCGGGACGCCTAGGCTATAGGGTTTTGAAACGGCTGAAACTATGGTTATTGACTCGGCGGTCAAATTGTTGCCTAATTCCTTCGGATGGGATTAACGGTAAAAGCATGCAAACAGAGAAAATATTATATGACAGAAGTTAAAATGCGGAAAGTAAAGAAAGCGCAAAGAAAGCATCGCGGTCATTCGCGTAAATTACAAACCCCAAAGGGGCAAAAGAATAGCGCAATGCGAAAAATAAAAACGCGACCATGGCCTCGCGTAAATTATATCCATGGGACAATACAACGAAAACCATAAACATTACTAGTCGAAACCCGGCAAGAGACGATGAAAGCTAGGTGAACAATTACCAAGGAGGTTAGGAGACTTTTCCTTATTTAAGATACTACCAATGATTTTTAAAGGCTAAAAAAAATAGATTTTTAATTTTTAATGTCAAACAATGAATTTTAATTTAATGCAAAACGAACTTTAATATTTTAATGAAACAAATGAAATTTACTGCACAAGAACGGATATAATATTATAATGAAACAAATGAATTTTTAATGCACAAAAATGAATTTTAATGTTTTAATAAAACAAAAGGAATTTTCATGTACAAAATGAATCTTAATATTTTAATAAACAGAATGAACTTTAATGCACAAAAGGAGTTTTAATATTTTAATAAACAAAATGAATTTTAATGCACAAAAGGAGTTTTAATATTTTAAATGCCGAAAAGTATTTTGATTTTTTTTAATGCAAAAGATAATTAATATTTTTTTTATGTTAAAACTGCATTTTTATTCTAACTGTCAAAATGTTTTTTTTTCTATCATTAAACTTCACTTAAATTTTAACAATCCCTCAAGTCTTTCTCTTTTTTCCATGTGAATTAACTCGTTGTCTAAACTTAACCAAATAATTAATTGGCAATTCACTTAAACTACTACTTACACAAATGATTAAATTACATAAGACATAAAAATAAAATAGAATAATGAATAAATAAATAGAAAATAATGGAAAGGAAAGGGGCATTTGGGCCCAGCACTTGAAACAAAAACCCGTTAGGGTTTCATCAGTGAGCTCCTTCCTCGTGATGAGGCCGCCGACCATTAGAGCTTCCCCGAAGCTTTCCTCTCGTCTTTTCCTCTGCATGTGGCTTATCCCACAAACCTGAAACAAGAACAACAAGACCGTGAGTACTTTGGTACCATGAACTTACTATTTCGGAGTAGATCGTCGGTTGTTGGTTCTTTTCGCCCGATCCCGCTGCTACGATGATGATGCTCAGTTGGCGATGATGCACGGTGTCCTTGCTCGCTGGTGACGCGTCGCTGGCATCGAGATTCTCAGGTCTCCGCCGCTGTTAATCCGGCTTGCTGGTGAGTTCCGTTCTGGCTTTTTATGTTCTTATATTCCGACGGTTGGCGATGATGAAGATCCTGGAGGATCCTCTGAGCTTCTTGACGGCGCTGCCTTTTTTATGTCATGGCCCCTTTCTTCTCTCTGTTAGGGTTTTTCAAATCCTTCTTACGGTAATATTTATATGTCACCCTTTTTTTGTGATTTGTGGGCCGTTTTTCCTTATGGATCCGTGGCGGTTTTGTTGACTCTACGAATTTATCTCATTTCCGTTGAATTTTGATTGCTACGAAATTAACAGAGTTTCCTTGATGGTATCTGTTGAGATCATTTTGCAGACTTTGTGGAAATATTGCCAAGATTTGACCGTTATTCTCTGACAAGGATTTAACTAGGCTTTTTTCGTTGTGATTTTTACAGATGTAATTCGAATACTTGCTGGATTTCAGTTTCTTCAGGAACTGGTTTTTTCTGGTTTATTCATGAACTGGTTTTTCTGGTTTATCCATGAACTGGTTTGAATTTGTTTGACCATTTCTGAACTGGTTTGATGTTGTCTGAATTGGGATTGTTATTCCGGAAGATCGGCGTTACGTTCCAAATTTTAGGCAAACCGTCTTTCGAGAACAATCACCTTTCTCCAACCGGCTTTTCGGATAAGCACTTTTCGGCATAATCCCCTTTTGGCCACACTTCTTTTTACTCTTTTTCTCGGCTGCCCCCAAAAATGAGAACGGATGCTATCGGTTTATAGCCGCAGTCGAGTTTGGAAATGGGAGTTCGGCTGCGGCATCTGTCGTACCCTCCCGACACCCGATGATGTGTAACTGAGGGTGTCCGGACCACCAAAATAATTTTTCCGTTGACAATCTCCTTGCTTTGTTCTTGTTTGTCTATGCAGGTATGAAGAAATACGTCTTGGAGAAATTAGTCGGAAAAGTCGGGCGTGAAGACCACTTGTAGGAAATTAGGACTTTATGATTAAAATGTATTTATTTTCCTTGTGTAAATTGTAATAAAATATAATTATGAATAAATAAAATTCATATTATTTTTATCCAAAATGCTTGTTTAATTATTCTTCCAACCGAATGACTCTCTCTAAAACAATCCGATTAAATTCCAATGAATGCTTACCTCTGGATAAACTCAACCGATTAAAATGTAACCGATTAAATTTAACAAATGAGTTAAATTCTCCCTGTAAATTTAATATGGATAATATTCCAAAATAAATATCTGAATCAACTCCTGTCATCCCAACACATGCTGCTCCACTTTAAAATTGACATGACATTCGACTGTCGTCAAATGTTTTTTTCCAAATTAAATCGTACCTGGTGGTAGAAACGATAATAATCTTGCACGAAGTAAAATAGGAAGGATGCAGAGAAAACCGATTAACAGTGAAAACAAAAATATATTCCGCATGAAAATTCAATTTGCGACTCTGATAAAATACCAAACCGTAAACCAAACTCGGCCAAAAATTTCAATTAAATAAATGTAATAAACCCTGACTTGAGCCAATTTTGTACCACTTTCCTTTTGAGAAATTTAAGTGGCAGGTAGCAGAAGAAACAGAGAAATAAATGCCTGCTGAAACCAAATTCCACAGAACGGATTCTTGCACCGACTTGAACCAAACCAAATGAATATCTCAACTTAACCAACCCATATGACAAAATAAATGTCTCAGAAATCCACTGGTGACAGAGACTCGGCCCATTGACCTAACTATCGTATCTCGAACATCCTGGTGCGAAAATACCGTGAATTTCTGTTTATCTTCAGAGAAAATAAAGAACTCAGAGACAGAGGTTCTGATTACTCAAAAAACCTTGGCAACAACTCATCTTCAAAAACAGTCAGCAAACAATGTGAAAATGACCATTTTGCCCTTTTACAACTAAAGTGTACCAGACGTGGTTCCTGCAAAAGAAAACAAAACTACACAACCCGTTAATAGTTAGCTGATGCGAAAATGAGATGACATGTGACATGAATCGACTAATCTGAGGGTAAAATTTGGGGTATTACAGTTGCCCCTATTTAAATAGCTACACCAGACGATTTGAGTGACAGAGACTCGAGAAATGATGGTGGAGGGATTTAAATATAGATAACCAAAAATTTTGCCCTTAGATGCAGTGATATGCAATGCTATGGACAAAACAGGCGATAATGTTGACAAATGTTATGAATCTAGTATGATGCGTATGATGGAATGGAAAATGAAAAGATGCAGACGACACAACGACACGACGACACAGGGGACGGATGCAACGAACGCACCACACTGGGGAATCTGACGCACTGGGGAAACTGCGCGACACGGAGGATTCTGAAATGATGGCCAATCGGCGCTAGCACGACCAATTGTCACTTTTAGACAAGGAAAGTTAAGAACGAGATCCACAATGGAGATGGCACCGGTGAGACAGCCTCCACTGGGGAATACCGAGAGTAATCGTTCAACAGGTTCAGGCGTGACCGGCTGATACTCTAGAGTAAAAAGTAAAACTAGGATATGCACGATTGTAGGATCGATTAACAAGATGCTGGAGCATTGAGCAAAGAATAACATCCGAGCTTCTGGAACCTCTCCCTCGTGATAGGACTAAACGAAATGTTGGGATCCGTAAAAAAATACAGGGTAAAACCGACTGTATGCCAAAATAAATGGACTTTACTGGGACATGTCCTGATAAGCTTCCTCGGTAGAGAACTGCCACTTATCGTTGGAAGGGACTTATATGCCAAAATGGATAAGCTCTCAAATAAAGAGGTTGTAGCTTATCTGTGAATAATAGATGAAAAATTGATTGATGAGCTCTGTTGGAGGGATTGTCACTCATCTGATAAATAAACTTTTTTCGTATCTAAGGTCGGCGCCCGGAATACAATTCAGATTCTTCTTTTACTAAAGGATAAAATGAACTTCTTTCGTATCTAAGGTCGGTGCCCGGAATACGATTCAGATTCTTCTTTTACTAAAGGATAAAATGAATTTCTTCATACTTCAAGGTCAGCGCTCTGAATACAATTCAGCTCCTTCTTTTACTAAAGGATAAACGAACATCTTCATATTTCAAGGTCGGCGCCCTGAATACAATTCAACTCCTTCTTTTACTAAAGGATAAACGAACATCTTCATATTTCAAGGTCGGCACCCCGATCCTGATTCCGCTCCTTCTTTTACTAAAGGATAAAATTGCTCACGGCGGGACGCTTAAGTATGAGTACGACGAATCAACGTCTTAAAGTTTAGAAAATATATCCACGGCAGGACATCCAAGAATGAGTGCAGCGACTCAATGTCTTAAGGTTTAAATGACATGTCCACGGCGGGACGCCTAAGAATGAGTGTGGCGACTCAGCTTCTCAAGGTTTAAAGTAGATTATAAGCTCCTCGGCTGGGAACTGTCGCTTGTCTGCAAAGGATTGTAAATGCTTTCCTTGAAAGATAGAATAAATGCATGTCCAGGTAGGTTCGATGACCGACGAGATCGAAGTTTGATCTACAATTGGGCTAGAAAGAACTTCCAAACAAGACTCCATTGAGGAAACAAACTCGAATGGGGACTACCTTATCCTAGCGCGGAAAGGTAACTGAAATAACCATCGTCCACGAGGGTTGAACTCTGTGGGGATTAGCTGGAAATAAATAATATTTTATGCTTGGGTTGACGATCTACTTGGAGAGAACGGGCTAACCCAGTTACTTGGCGGTAACAACAAAGGATGATGACAAATAGCAAACAACGTAGATGCTAATGCATATGCCAAAGTGTACGCTAATGTGTATGTTAATGTGTATGACAATGTCATGCGATGAGTATGCGATGTTTAGGCTCATGCATATGCTGACAAAACAAACGAGAGAGGAGACACGAGATGAAATAAACATCTCGATGGGAATACCCGGTGACCTCTGCAACAGTACATCTATCGAGGATAGGAAGAGCTAATAGTAGAACCAAACCTTGCTTCAAAGTTCTAACTTCCCTGGGGAGAAAAATATCGTGACTTCCACATGGGGATATGATACGACTTCACTGGAGAGTATGATGTCCTAACTTCAACTGGGGATCTTTGATCTCTGCATGAGGATACAACGTCATGACTTCACAGGAGGGATCGCTATCATGAACCATAATCAGCCAAAGAAAAACCCTAGGATCAGAGACTTTCGGGGATAAAATAAATATCCGCTTCGTGGGGAAGATGTGGGGCTAGGCAGCTTCATGAATATAACGTAGCAACTTCCTGGAAATAATACCTCGGCTTCTTGGGGATTAGCACGTCCGACTGGGGATCAAGTATATCAAATTTCCCTACAGAGAACTCATCAGACTTGCTGGGGAGAAATCACCAGACATTCTTGGGGAGAATATGGAAGTCTC
This sequence comes from Lathyrus sativus, assembly GCA_963859935.3. Taxonomy (NCBI): domain Eukaryota; kingdom Viridiplantae; phylum Streptophyta; class Magnoliopsida; order Fabales; family Fabaceae; genus Lathyrus; species Lathyrus sativus. Next base: position 444,296,491 of record OZ012739.1, on the reverse strand, counting down.
CTGGGGAATATTCCTGAGGGAGGTAATGCAATTCCACTGAGGAGAAGATGATCCTACCGAGAATGGGTCTTCAAGAACATATATCACTTGGAGGATATCGGGGATATCTCTGCAGTCTTGGGAGTCACTGGGGATTTATTGGATGGATCCCAAAAGTGTTGTCAGCTTAAAGTTTCGCTGGGGACTATCACCGGGAAGATGCTGGTAACGAACAAATGCTTATGCAATAATGAGACTTACCAGGGAGCGAAGAGATCCTTTACAGATTTCCATGAGTCAAAGTAACTTTCATTTCCAAGTCTTTCTTCGAGAAAATAATTTTAAAATTTTTGAAAACACTTTTCACGTTCAAATTTTATTAACAAAAGCAAATTGCATAACAAGATAAAATGGAGATAATGTGAACAAGGAAATTGAATAGCAAAAGGTAAATTTTATTGAAGAATGGTAGCTTGCTAAAGGCATAGCTCCATGGAAATTACAACTTGAAATTGGCAATATGGGAAAGGTCATATTGAATCCACCGACCTACTGACCCTAACGACTAAGACTGCCCACAACCTTGCTTCTGAAGAGAGCGATGGGTTTTGAAATGGATTTCTGTAAATGCGTCTATAATGCTCGGTGTCATCCGACGCAGTGAAATGCCTTGTCCCTAACTTTTGCCTGGACCGCCCTTTCGGGTTTTCAATCCACCGGGACGCTCATTTTTGCCTAAGCCGCCCTTTCGGGTTTTCAACTTCGCGAGCCATATTATTTTTTTTATTATTATTATTATTTTCTTTAGGCATAATATTTTCGGACTGCATCGAAATTCACAGGATGTGCGAACTCTTCTCCATCCATTGTTGTAAGAATTAGCGATCCTCCAGAGAAAACTGTCTTAACAATGAATGGGCCATCGTAATTGGGCATCCATTTCCCGCACATGTCTTTGTGAACTGGCAAGATCTTCTTGAGTATAAGTTCTCTCTATTGAAACTCACGGATTCGGACTTTCTTCTCGAAGGCTCTCTTCATCCGTTTCTGGTATAGCTGACCATGACACATAACTATCAAACGCTTCTCGTTGATGAGATTCAACTGGTCCAACCTATCTTGAACCCACTCGGCTTCATCTAGATTGGCTTCCCTCAATACCCTTAAGGAATGTAGCTCAACTTCAATGGGGAGGACGGCGTCCATTCCATATACTAATGAGAAAGGGGTTGCTCCTGTTGAAGTTCGGACTATAGTTCTGTATCCATGCAAAGCGTACGGTAACATCTCATGCCAATCCTTGTAAGTCTTGACCATCTTTTGTAGGATCTTCTTGATGTTTTTGTTCACAACTTCCACGACTCCATTCATCTTAAGACGGTAGGGTGACGAATTATGGTGCGAAATCTTGAAGTGGTCACACAACTCTTTCATAGTCTTGTTATTCAGATTGGTACCATTGTCGGTTATGATTCGACTCGGAATTCCATAGCGGCAGATAATTTTTCTCTTAAGGAATCGAGCCACGACTTGCTTGGTCACGTTGGCATAGGACGCGGCTTCTACCCATTTGGTGAAGTAATCAATAGCGACTAGAATGAACCGGTGACCGTTAGAAGCTTTCGGCTTAATTTCCCCAATCATGTCAATGCCCCACATTGAGAAAGGCCACGGTGAAGTCAAAACGTTCAACGGTGCCGGAGGTACATGCATTTTGTCGGTATAAATCTGGCACTTGTGACATTTCCTAGCGTATCAGATGCAGTCTGATTCCATAGCTAACCAGTAATATCCAGCCCTCAAGAGTTTCTTAGACATGGCATAACCGTTGGCATGAGTTCCGAACGTCCCTTCATGAATCTCCTGGAGTAAAATGTCCGCTTCACATTTATCAACACATCTAAGAAGAACCATGTCGTGGTTTTGTTTGTATATCACGTCATTGCTGATGAAGAATTTGGATGTCAGTCTTCTCAAAGTCCTTTTGTCAAGATAAGAAGCATCTGCTGGATACTCTTGCGTGAGCAAATAATTCTTGATGTCATGGATCCAAGGCTTTTCATCAGTTTCATCTTCTTCAATCACCAAATAATAGGAGGGTTCAATTCTACGCTCGATTCGAATGAGTGGTGCTTCATTGACAAATTTGACCTTCCACATGGATGCTAGCATGGCTAAGGCGTCAGCAATATAATTCTCAGTCCTCGGAACATGTTCGAACTTGATCTCATCGAAGTATTTAATCAACTCCACAATGTAGGCTTTGTAAGGGACTAGCTTCTCATTCTTGGTTTCCCATTCACCTTTCACTTGATATATAACCAAAGCTGAATCTCCGCTTACTTCAAGAAGTTTGATCCGGAGGTCAACAGCTGCTTCAAAGCCAAGGATGCAGGCTTCATATTCGGAGACATTGTTCGTGCATTCAAACTCTAACCTTGTTGTAAATGGGGTATAGCCACCTTTTGGATTCATCAAAACGGCGCCTATGTCATGCCCACTGTAATTGGAGGAACCATCAAACATCATCTTCCACCAGAGACCCGGTTCGGGACCATCCTCGGGCTCTGGCTCTGGCTCTTCGAGATAATTTACCCACATAATGTCTTCATCTGGAAAGTCAAACTTAAGAGGCTCATAATCTTCGACTGGTTGGTCTGCAAGGTAATCTGACAAGATACTTCCTTTGATAGCTTTCTGAGGTACGCACTAGATGTCATATTCTGATAACAACATGTGCCAACGAGCAAGCCTCCCTGTCTGAGCAGGCTTTTGGAAAATTTACTTTATTGGATCCATCTTTGAAATCAACAAGGTGGTATGACACATCATGTATTTCCTGAGACGCCTAGCAGCCCATGCTAGCGCGCAACAAGTCTTCTCCAAAAGTGAGTATCGGTTCTCACAATTAGTGAACTTCTTGCTTAGATAGTATATTGCGTGTTCCTTTCGTCTGGTCTCATCGTGTTGCCCAAGTACACAACCCATAGACTTCTCAAGAACAGTGAGGTACATAAATAACGGTCTTCCATGAACAGGAGGCATCAAGACAGGAGGCTCTTGTAAGTAGTCCTTAATCTTTTCAAATGCACGCTGACAATCCGGGTTCCAATCAACAGTCTGACCTTTGCAAAGCAACTTGAATATCGGCTCATAAGTAGCAGTCAGGTTAGATATAAACCTGGAGATGTAGTTCAAACATCCAAGAAAACCTCTGACTTGGGTTTCGGTCTGCGGAGCCAGCATGTCTTGAATGGCTCAGACTTTATTAGGGTCTACCTCGATTCCTCGTTGGCTGACAATGAAACCAAGTAGATTTCCAGATCTAACACCAAAAGTACACTTAGCAGGATTTAGTTTCAACTGATACTTTCAGATTCGTTTCAACAGTTTCAACAGATGAATCAAATTCTCCTCTTCGTCATGAGATTTGGCAATGATATCATCCACATACACTTCAATCTCTTTGTGCATCATGTCATGAAATAGAGCCGTCATAGCACGTTGATAGGTTGCCCCTGCGTTCTTCAAACCGAAGGGCATGACTTTGTAATAGAAGGTTCCCCAAGGAGTGGTGAATGTAGTCTTTTCTCTGTCGGCGGGATCCATCTTGATCTGATTATAACCGGAGAAACCATCCATGAAGGAGAAAACCGCAAAAATAGTTGTATTGTCGACAAGTGTGTCAATAAGAGGCAAAGGGAAATCGTCTTTTGGACTAGCCTTGTTCAGATCCCTGTAATCTACACACATTCTGACCTTACCTTCCTTTTGGGCACGGGAACAATGTTGGCAACCCAATCAGGATACTTCACAACTGCGAGGAAACTTGCATCCAACTGTTTCTTAACCTCATCTCGAATCTTCAAAGCCATGTCAGGTCTTGTTCTTTGAAGTTTCTGCTTGACAGGCGGACATTCCGGCTTAAGTGGTAGCTTGTGAACTACAATATCTATGTATAAACCGAGCATGTCTTGATATGACCATGCGAACACGTCAACATAATCCTTCAACAGCTTGACCAATCTCTGCTTGACCTCTGCCCTAAGTACTGCATCAATATTGACCTCTTTCTTGTCTTCATCTGTGCCAAGATTAATCAAATCTACCTGCTCCTTGTGCGGTTGAAGCTCTGTGTACTCGTACTCAACCAATCTCGTCAGTTCCGCGGGTACCTCAAAATCTTCTTCACCCTCATCTTCAGCTTGGTAAATGGGTGAATCCCAATCAGGAGAGACAATAGAGTCATCGGATTCAACAAGGGTTGTAATGTCACTGCATGTTGAAAGGCTTATTTTTATTAAATGTTCAATGAAAATTCTTTTAGCTTGTTTTTGAAAAGATTGCCAATTTCATTTTTAAAAACGAAAAAACACTAATGAAACAAGATGGTGCGGGAACAAAATGCATTTATTAATAATTGTTTGAAATGAAAGGTGGCCATACAAAGTGATCCAATAGCCTTGGGCAGAGCTATGGATTTGAAAACACATATGAAAAATTAAATTACTTTGACAATGGAAAAATGACTGGAATCTCTATAGCCTCCCAGTTGCTCAAAGCTGCATCACTCTTGAACACTAGGTTGTTTGGGTCTTCATCTTCATCACCGTTGCTGATGGCATTAACTTGAAAACCTCTGCTGACAAACACTTCTTGAAAAACCTTCGAACGCCCTTTGACAGATGCAGACACTTTCTCATGAGTTGGTCTATAACCCAACCCGTAGCGGTCAGTCTTCGTCTTGATATTGATTACTTCTCCCCAGCCTTCAGGAATGCCCCTGTCGTTCGTTGATCTGGTACTCTTCAAAGATGCAAAAGATGGATTACTCTGGATTCCTGCAATTTCTTCGACTTCCACTAAAACAACATTAGCAATCTCTAGTGCTTGGAATGAAGTTTCCAAAGCGCCTTCATCAGCCTCAATGTACCGGAATGACGATAATTTTCTAACCATTAAATCCTCCTCACCATGTATAATAACCAGCTTACCATCAACTACAAACTTCATCTTTTGGTGCAAGGTAGAAGTCACTGCCCCAGCGACATGGATCTAAGGTCTTCCAAGCAAACAACTGTAATTGGGATTGATATCCATGACTTGGAAAGTGATATTGAAAACATGTAGACCAATCAGAATTGAAAGATCCACCTCTCCAATCACAGCTCTACGAGAACCATCAAAAGCCTTGATAATCAACGAAGTAGGCTTCACCATATTCTCTTTATAGGCCAACTTGCTAAGAACTCTCTTGGGTAGGACGTTCAAGGATGAACCGGTATCCACAAGCACCATGGCTAAATTATCTTCCTGACACTTCATGGATATATGCAAAGCATGGTTGTGATTTGGACCTTCCTTAGGTAGCTATTCATTACTAAAGCTGAGAGTATTACATGCAGTAATATTGGCGATCACACTATCAAATTGATCGGTAGTAATATCTTGAGCGACATGAGCTTGCGTCAATACTTTCTGCAAAGCAGCTCTATGAGCGGGTGACTTCAGTAACAAAGATAGAATAGAGATCTTTGAAGGAGTCTGATGAAGCTGATCAATAACTTTGTAGTCACTTTTCCTGATGATCCTTAAGAATTCAGCATCTTCATCATTATTGGCTGCCTCTTTATTTTTATCTCTGGCAGGCACAACAGTGTTATTGGTTATCTCTTTAGGTGGAACCTCATCAAAACGGGGAGTGTACACGCGCCCACTATGGGTCATCCTGCTTGCCCCTGCTATATTAGTCACACTTTCACCATCAATCTTCACTTCTTCTCTTGGAATGACCTTCCCGGATTCTTTGTCAATCGCAGTTACATCATACTTCCAAGGTACTGCTTTGGGATCACTGAATGGAAAAGGACTTGGCTTTTGGATAATCAAAGGTTTAGGCTGGTCCACTATTGGAATGACAGGAGTCGGTATACTGAACACTGACATGACAGAATTCGATGCTGGCAGATTAAACACTGGCATCCTACCCCTTGGTTCGGGCAAGTTGAAGGTAGGCTCAATCGCAGCTACTTCTTTCGCCTGGTTGACTACTTGCAGGAAACCATCATCAATCAATCTCTGTACGTCTTTCTGAACCATAGCACAACCTTTATCACATCCTTCACAACTCGTACAACTGGCGTGGGAAACAGATACTAGGCCTGCTTCAAACAGCTTTGCATGGAACGCCTTGAGTGGAGTCTTGATCTGGGCTACATCCAGGATAAAATTCTCTTCAGACGAAGTATCAACGACATTAACAGCCCTATGGCCAGGCAAAGGGTTACTTTTGACATTGGGCGGAGGATCGTTGAATGAAAAAATCTTCTTTTCCATCAGATCCCTCACAAAGTTTTTCAAAGCATAACAGTTCTCCAAATCGTGACCTGGCGCGCCCTCATGAAATAAATAATGAGCGGCAACATTGTAGTTGGCTGGCAAAGGATCCGGAGGTGGTCCCAAACCTCGAGTAGTGACCAAACCTCGTTGCACTAAGTAAGGATACAACTCGGTGAACGTCATTGGAATCGGCGGACAAGTCTTGTATTGTCTCCTTGGAGCATTCTGGCGAGGTGCCTGATTCCTCGGTTGTTGATTTGCCGGAGCGTTGGACGCTTGCTGATAGTTAGGAGGAGGTTGTTGATAAACCGGAGGCGGATACCCAAGAGCCTGCGTCATAGGTTGGTAAGTAGGAGCTTGAGGAGCCTGTTAACTAAAAGATGGTGCAACAGCAGCTACATACGGAGGTGGTGCATACTGAACCGGGTAACCCTGGGGTTGGGCCTACTGTGGCGGATATTGATATTGCCTATTCCTTCTCCTATCTGAAGACACAACATGAGTCTCTCCTTCCTTCTTTTTCTGAGGATTAACGGAAGTCTTCTTGGCTTGGTCCTTCGAACTCGTACTGCTAGAACCACTGGACATCTTTCCATTCTTCATAGCCATTTCAACCTTTACTCCAACATCAACAATATCGACGAAATTCGTGGTTACACTACCCACCATCCTTTCATAGAACTCAGGACGGACCGTGTCAACAAACCAATCTGCTAATTCCTTGTCGGTCAATGGAGGTTCCACCTGGGAAGAAATTTCCCTCCATCGCTGGGCATATTCCTTAAAGGTCTCAGAACTTTTCTGTGTCATACTCAAAAGTTGTCTCCTGTCAGGAGCTAGATCCATATTGTACTTATAGTGCTTAATAAAAGCATCAGACAAATCCTGAAAAGACTTGATGCGAGACTGGTCCAATGTCAAATACCACTTCGGCGAAGCACCTTTCAGAATGTCTTGAAAACAATGAATCATCAACTTGTCATTTTCCACATGGGCAGCCATCCTACAGTAGTACATTATCAAATGGCTTTTCGGACAAGTAGTCCCTTCATAGCAGTCAAAGTTCAGAGTCTTGAACTTTGGCGGAATAACTAGGCCGGAAACCAAACAGATGTCTCTAGCGGCAACACCAAAGATCTGGTCTCCTTCCATCTTTCTTAATCTTTTATCAATAGTAACCACCTCCTCACGGAGCGTATCACGCAGTTGGTATCCTCCATCATCATCATCCAGAATTTCATAAACAGGCTCATTGAGGTAAGGCTGTACGCGAGTGCGGACATTAGCTTGTGTGAAAGTAGGGACCACTTCGGAGGCTCAGAAACCAAAGGCACGGTCTGTTGGCCGTTCTGTATAACGGGCACAGCTTGTTGACCACTTTGTGCAACAGCCATGGTTTGTTGAACTGACGTAACAACAGGCGGATGTATGAAACTCTGCGAAAGACCATAAGGAAACAGATTCTCAATAGAAACAACCGGAGGATCTACGACAGCAGTAGCTTTAATCTCAGAAACCACAGTAGTCTGAGTATCCATCTTTGCATTGATAAGCTGGAGAAATTCCATAATTGTTCCTAAACTCCCTCGAAGGTCTGCTAGTTCGTTGTTAACGCGATCCATCTCTTGAGCGTGTTCTTCCATCCTTCTTCGAGCTCGAGCTCTAGTGTTGTATCGAGTCAGGGTGACGAAACTGGAAGGCGAGAGAACCGAGTATGAGAAAACCGGGAGACACGTGAAATGCAAAATATGATGCAAAATGCAAAATGTGAATGAAAGATTTCATGGAATTCAAGTATTTACGAATATCGCGGAATACCAAAAATTTATTTATTAATTTGAGAAATGGATTACAAATAAATATTCTTAAAAAATCTTAACAAGAAAATAGCTAAATAAAAGCTACGAAAGCCCTAAGGAAGCATAGTCCACAACTTCAACGAGTAGGTGGAGAGTTGGAGGAAAATAAATCCTCGTAGATTCTTCTCTTCTTGTAGGAAAGCACTTCCTCATTCTTTGATTGAAGCTGCTTTTGTAACTCTTCGTTCTCACTAACGATAACCTGATATTTATTTTTCCACGCTTCTGCCTCATGTTGTGCTCTCTTCAAAGCGATTTCCAACTTTTCAGCTTCGGACATGAAATATTGAACAGGTTCCTCTCTTGGAGGTAAAGGATCTTGGCAAGGGTAAGGCATCTTCAGCTCGATGGCTCTTTCCCGGACCCAATGAAGATAAGGTTCCATGGACACACAATTCGGCTTTCCCATACTTTCTTTTCCCTTCTTGTGCAAATGACGCCAAGCGGACACAATCTGATCTTGAAGTTCTTTGTCATCCTTAAAGAAGATTTTCTCCACATGAACACTTTTAGGCGGTTCCTTCAAGGGATATCCTAACTGTCGGTGAGCTAGGACTGGATTGTAGCTGATTCCTCCATTAAAACCAAGTAAAGGTATGTTGGCAAAGTCTCCACAGCTGTCAACAATTAGTACTCCATCATACACATGATTATACCAAACAATGTCCGAGTGTGTCAGCGCCATGACCCTTGGTGACCAAAATCCCTTGTCGAGACTCAAAAAGGACTTGGGCAAGTGCGAAATAAACCACTTGTATAATAAAGGCACACAACAGGTGATCATTCCTCCCCCATGAAAATTTCGGAGATGTATGGAGTGATAAGTGTTACCCAATAACGTTGGTACTGGATTGTTCTTCATGAATATTTTGATGGCGTTAATGTCAACGAATCCTTCAAAACTTGGGAAGAGTAGCATTCAATAAATAAGCAAAGCAAGGATCGTCTCAAAGGTAGGCATGCTTAAGTGATCGGCATAATATTGGGCTTTCTTGATTAAGAAATGTGTAGGTAACCCCACAGTTCTGCCTTTGGCGATCATATTGCCTTTGATGTCAGACACCTTTAAGTATACGGCTTTAGCAATGTCTTCCTCTTTAGGGTCCTCCTCTAAGAAAGGGAACTGGGACTTATCCAAAATAGGTAACTCCACCAACTGAGAGTACTCTTCTAAGGTAGGTAATAGCTGATAATCTGGGAACGTGAAACAATGGTAATCCGGATCATAGAACTGTAGTAACGTAGAAAGAAGCCCATCCTTAACTTGGATTCTCAATAAGGATAACAACCTTCCGTACTTGTCCTTGAACCCTTCTTGATCTTCAACCAAAGCTCCTAGCTTCCTTAGGTCATCCAACTTAAAATTCTTAAAAGAATATTTCAAATTTTTTCTCTTATTATAATCCATGGTATCCTGCGATGTTCATAAATAAAGTTTGAATTCCACGAAATGTGATGCAATGTAATGTTTTATGTATGTAATGCACATAAATACACAAAGTCCTAGGTTAAAGGTATATGAGCGGAAGTCAAGGTCTACCCATCCCACAAAGGTATGTACTATAGGGTTAATTGTACCTGCAGAACAAGGTTCTAAAGAAGTGCCCAAAATCATCAGTCCATCTTTCGGATATTATCAATTTCCCAATTGACTCGGTGGTTGATAATGTTCTCAAGAGAACCTCTTTTGAGTGTAGTACCGCGTTGCAACCATTTTGGAATTACTCCCTCATAGTTCCCACACTACGTCCTAGATAAGGCCAAGGTGGTGTTAAGGTAACTACGGTCCCCAGTATCATAGGCTCCTATCAAATATAGTAAGTGTTTTCACGATTACTCGTTCAACAGAACTACCTTTCAAAAGGACCTCAACTGAGCGGTGATTCTCAAGTCGGCTTGGTCGGGATTCAACTCCCTATAAGCCTCGTCGAATCTATCACCTCCTATAATAAGTTCACTCAAGTCTGGGTGTAGGACTTATCTCACAATAACAGGGTACTCCCTAAGCAAGGCACAATAATATATATAAGAGAATAAATAATGAAAACTATCATACAATAAACAAAATAGGGATAACCCTTAAAAGTTATTGTCCCTAGTGAAGTCGCCATTTTCTGTTGCGGTGGAAATAGGATATCAAACTATTAATTAGTTTGAATCACAATTCTTAATTCACAACCGCTCTTTGATTTATCTGAAGGAAAAGGTCAAAAGAGGGAAAACCTATTTTTGCATCATAAACACAATGCGGGGAGAGACCTAGGTAAGGGGTTGGTTAAGCTTAGGGAAGGTACTAGCACCCTAAACTTTTGTAGTACTCTACAGGACCTTTTGTTTATTGTATGCCTTTTTTATTTTATTATCTGCTTGATGTATATATACTGAGCTAAGGGATAGAGTGACCTAAAGACCTAAGGGTTAGTCCTAATTTTACTCGGCAAAACGTTGCATCTTGTGCCTACATATCCTGACGGGAATGGAATCAGAGTAATTGTAGTTCCCCTCGAAAGGGAGGTTAGAAATGTCTTGACTGTGGTCAAGGTTTCAAGGGGAGTAAACGTATCTTAAGGACACGCTTATGTGGAGTCTCGAAACTCCTATTTCTACGTTGAATGTTGAATGAAATATAGGGTTAAATTAGGGATTCCGCGGCGGGAAACCCTAAACGGTGTACGGCGACTCTTTGACCTAATGCTAGGGTAAATGGAGATTTCGTCCACGGCGGAACGCCTAGGCTATAGGGTTTTGAAACGGCTAAAACTAGGGTTATTGACTCGGCGGTCAAACTGTTGCCTAATTCCTTCGGATGGGATTAACGGTAAAAGCATGCAAACAGAGAAAATATTATATGACAGAAGTTAAAATGCGGAAAGTAAAGAAAGCGCAAAAAAAGCATCGCGGCCGTTCGCGTAAATTACAAACCCCAAAGGGCCAAAAGAATAGTGCAATGCAAAAAATAAAAACGCGACCATGGCCTCGCGTAAATTACATCCATGGAACAATACAACGAAATCCATAAACATTACTAGTCGAAACCCGGAAAGAGACGATGAAAGCTAGGTGAACAATTGCCAAGGAAGTTAGGAGACTTTTCCTTATTAAAGATACTACCAATGATTTTTTACTTTAAAGGCTAAAAAAAATAGATTTTTAATTTTTAATGCTAAACAGTGAATTTTAATTTAATGCAAAACGAACTTTAATATTTTAATGAAACAAATGAAATTTATTGCACAAGAACGGATTTAATATTGTAATGAAACAAATGAATTTTTAATGCACAAAAATGAATTTTAATGTTTTAATAAAACAAAAGGAATTTTCATGTACAAAATGAATTTTAATATTTTAATAAACAGAATAAACTTTAATGCACAAAAGGAGTTTTAATATTTTAATAAACAAAATGAATTTTAATGCAAAAAAGGAGTTTTAATATTTTAAATGCTGAGAAGTATTTTGATATTTTTTAATGCATAAAATAATTATTTTTTTTAATGCTAAAACTGCATTTTTATTCTAAACGTCAAAATATTTTTTTTCTATCATTAAACTTCACTTAAATTTTAACAATCCCTTAAGTCTTTCTCTTTTTTCCATGTGAATTAACTCATTGTGTAAACTTAACCAAATAAGTAATTGGCAATTCCCTTAAAGTTAAACTACTACTTACACAAATGATTAAATTACATAAGACATAAAAATAAAATAGAATAATGAATGAATAAATAGAAAATAATAAAAAGGAAAGGGGCATTTGGACCATCACTTGAAACAAAAACCCGTTAGGGTTTCATCAGTGAGCTCCTTCCTCGTGATGAGGCCGCCGGCCATTAGAGCTTCCCTGAAGCTTTCCTCTCGTCTTTTCCTCTGCATGTGGCTTATCCCACAAACCTGAAAGAAGAACAACAAGACTGTGAGTATTTTGGTACCATGAACTTACTATTTCGGAGTAGATCGCCGGTTGTTGGTTCTTTTCGCCCGATCCCGCTGCTACAATGATGATGCTCGGTTGGCAATGATGCACGGTGACCTTTCCCGCTGGTGACGCGTCGCTGGCGTCGAGATTCTCAGGTCTCCGCCGCCGCTAATCCGGCTTGCTGGTGAGTTCCATTCTGGCTTTTTATGTTCTTATATTCCGACGGTTGGCGATGATGAAGATCCTGAAGGATCCTCTGAGCTTCTTGACGGTGCTGCCTTTTTTATGTCGTGGCCCCCTTCTTCTCTCTGTTAGGGTTTTTCAAATCCTTCTTACGGTAATATTTATATGTCACCCTTTTTCTGTGATTTGTGGGCCGTTTTTCCTTATGGATCCGCGGCGGTTTTGTTGACTCTGCGAATTTATCTCATTTCCGTTGAATTTTGATTGCTACGAAATTAATAGAGTTTCCTTGATGGTATCTGTTGAGATCATTTTGCAGACTTTGTGGAAATATTGCCGAGATTTGACTGGGCTTTTTTGGTTGTGATTTTTGCAGATGTAATTCGGATACTTGCTGGATTTCAGTTTCTTCATGAACTGGTTTTTTCTGGTTTATTCATGAACTGGTTTTTCTAGTTTATCCATGAACTGGTTTGAATTTGTTTGACCATTTCTGAACTGGTTTGATGTTGACTGAATTGGGATTGTTATTCCTGAAGATCGACGTTACGGTCCAAATTTTGGGCAAACCGTCTTTCGAGAATAATTACCTTTCTCCAACCGGCTTTTCGGATAAGCACTTTTCGACATAATCCCCTTTTGGCCACACTTCTTTTTACTCTTTTTCTCGGCTGCCCCAAAAATAAGAACGGATGCTATCGGTTTATAGCCGCGGTCGAGTTTGGAAATGGGAGTTCGGCTGCGGCATCTGTCGTACCCTCCCGACACCCGATGATGTGTAACTGAGGGTGTTCGGACCACCAAAATAATTTTTCCATTGACAATCTGCTTGCTCTGTTCTTGTTTGTCTATGCAGGTATGAAGAAATACGTCTTGGAGAAATTAGTCGGAAAAGTCGGGCGCGAAGACCACTTGTAGGAAATTAGGACTTTATGATTAAAATGTATTTATTTTCCTTGTGTAAATTGTAATAAAATATAATTATGAATAAATAAAATTCATATTATTTTTATCCAAAATGCTTGTTTAATTATTCTTCCAACCGAATGACTCTCTCTAAAACAATCCGATTAAATTCCAATGAATGCTTACCTTCGGATAAACTCAACCGATTAAAATGTAACCGATTAAATTTAACAAACGGATTAAATTCTCCCTGTAAATTTAGTACGAATAATATTCCAAAATAAATATCTGAATCAACTCCTGTCATCCCAACGCATGCTGCTCCACTTTAAAACTGTCATGACATTCGACTGTCGTCAAATGTTTTTTTCCAAATTAAATCGTACCTGGTGGTAGAAACAATAATAGTCTTGCACGAAGTAAAATAGGAAGGAAGCAGAGAAAATCGATTAACAGTGAAAATATAAATATATTATGCATGAAAATTCAATTTGCGCCTCTGATAAAATACCAAACCATAAACCAAACTCGGCCAAAAATTTCAATTAAATAAATGTAATAAACCCTGACTTGAGCCAATTTTGTACCGCTTTCCTTTTGAGAAATTTAAGTGGCAGGTAGCAGAAGAAACAGAGAAATAAATGCCTGCTGAAACCAAATTCCACAGAACGGATTCTTGCACCGAATTGAACCAAACCAAATGGATATCTCAACTTAACCAACCCATATGACAAAATAAATGTCTCAAAAATCCACTGGTGACAGAGACTCGGCCCATTGACATAACTACCGTATCTCGAACATCCTGATGCGAAAATACCGTGAATTTTTGTTTATCTTCAGAGAACATAAAGAACTCAGAGACAGAGGTTTTGATTACTCAAAAAACCTTGGCAACAATTATCTTCAAAAACAGTCAGCAAACAACGTGAAAATGACCATTTTGCCCTTTTACAACTAAAGTGTACCAGACGTGGTTCCTGCAAAACGAAACAAAACTACACAACCCGTTAATAGTTAGCTGATGCGAAAATGAGATGACATGTGACATGAATCGACTAATCCGAGGGTAAAATTTGGGGTATTACACCTGACAGTTGAGGAAGTCATGGGATGAGTTAGAGAGAATTTAGAAGGAGTAGTGGTTGATTCCTTAGGGGCGAGGAACATGGCGAATGCCACCTGCGTGAAAGTAGGAAGACATGGTCGTTGGTACCCATGGTGAACGCCATAGGTCATGGCGAACACCATGAGACCATGTTGTCCTTCAATGGGCTTTGAGTTGTAATTCTTGGGCTTTTCCTCCTTTTTTGATCATTTCTGGCCCTTTTTCTCCTGTACCTTCGTCAACCTAGCTCATACATGCAACATATGAGTAATACACGCGTAACACCATATAAAAGCGTAAAACAAACATAAAACAGACAAAACATGCATGTGAATCAAGAAAACAATTATATGAATTTCTGTGTTATCACAAATCTCAACAGTCACGTACAAAGAAACATCATGCATACAATTCATTTATGCAATGCAAGTCGATGCATATGCATGTGGTACCATATCCTTAAAAGGTTCCTTAGCGAACCGGGTTCATGCTATTTGAACCCTGAATCCACCCTGCTCAACTTCAGGACAAGTCACCCGTCCACCCTACTTGAATTGCAACTTTCCTCTTTCATCAACAACAACATAATGACTGCATGTCAAAATACATCAATGCAACAATAACATAATGTTTAAAGTCCCCTCCCAAAAATAAACAAAGCATGCATTAACCCAACTATACCTCCCTACTCGAACTATTACTCACAAATCACATCAATAACATCATAACACAACAACATCATAATCATCATCAACATCGTACACAACAACATCATAATCACCACCAACATTATACACAACAACATCATAATCACCATTAACATTATACACAACAACATCATAGTCATCATTAACATCATATATAATAACATCATAATCATCATTAATATCATCAACTATCATGCTCACATAACAATACACACTTATCACAACTTAAAACATCATCAATTACACACAATTCTCATCAATTATTCATGTCATTACAATACATTCAACTCTTGAAACCAATACCATTTGATATTAAACCGCGTTAGCTTTTCAACTCTTTAAATCGCGCCTCAATCTGAGTCCTGAAACTTAAGTTACGACAATTTGAGTTGCAAATAGCAACCCTGTGTTGTCATGCTCTCCCAACGAGATAGGGGTTGAGACAAGTTAGTAGTGAAACACCATGTGATCGCCTCGAGAAAACCTAGTGGGACCAGCTCACCCAGGGCTTGCTCGACGAAGCAAAAAGAACCCAAAAATGCAATTTTGCACCGCTGAACCCCTAAAACCTTCTCAAATTCAATCCCAAACATCCCCAAACTTCCAGAAAATTATAGCACATGAATACCACACAATAGCATGTTAATTCACATTAATCTAACAGGTTATTACACTTACTTAACTAAAAAAAATTAGAATTATTCATACTTTAAAAAATCTCAATTTCGCATCAAAACTTAAGAACACAACCTTATAACAATAACATATCATTGCAGTTTAAATAAATGCATATAAAAACATATTCATCATCATATATTCATCAATAATCAAAGGATAAGCAAATCCTATTGGAGGTTGACGACTCCTCTACCATACCCCTCATGTATATGTCCTTTATTAAGGTTACTCTCCCCCTTTACCTTGTGATTCCAACAATAGCAAACAATCTCTATGGTCCCTTCTCCCAAAGCTTTAACTCTCCTCTTGTTCTTCTCTTTTCCCTAGCTCTTTCTCTTTCTTTTTTTGGCCTCTTTTCACTTTTTGTACGTATTAATAAAACTCTTTTCTCTTAACTCTCTTTTTATAATATAAACTTAATTCTCTCATTAGAATATTCCTACCTTATCCTCATCTTTTTCCTTAATTTCTACCTTGTTATCAATATCACTACAAACTCCTATTTTCCCTTAATCTCATTATTTTATTTAAATAATAAAACTAGAGCATTATATTAATTAGTAAAATAATTCTAAATAAAATCTATCAACTTTTAATTTATTTATACAATCTCTCCTCATGGTCATACACACCCCATCACACTTATTTATTTAAATAATTTAATCAAAATACTCTTTATTCTAATTATCAAGATTATAAATAAATTTCTAAATAGTTTCTATCAACTCCAACAAGTCACAACTTATTCTCTACACCTCTATTTATAGGACATACACCTCTACTCTCTTATTTATCAATTCACACACATATAAATCACAAATAATTCACAAATAACTTAACTAAAATGATTTAATAAAAAAATGGGGTGTTACAACTCTCCCCCATTTAAATAATTTTCTCCCTCGAAAATTTTATTAAGCAATAGAGTCGGATATGACTCCCTCATCTGGCCCTCAAGCTTCCAAAACAGAAATATCAGTCAGGGGAATACTATTAATGAACTCGTACCTTAATTAATCAGTCCTCAGTGGTAGCCCTTAAACCAGACATAAAACCTTTCCTCCGAACTTAACTCTTGTGATTCCAATAAACAAACAAACCAATGTCAAAAGAAACAAAGTATCGACAATGTTCATATACACTTATCGCATACGAGGGAACAAACATGCAAAACCTGGTCGGACGGGCCGACCTGCTTTGATACCACTATGTAACACCCTAAAACCCCACACTTATAATTATAAAATAAAACATGTATAAAACATATATTCACACTTAGGATGTTACTCAACATCAAACACATTTGTTCTACAACACTTAAATTTAAAATGAAACATTGAACACCTGTCATCGCATATTCACATTCACTTAAGGTATCATCACATTGGAATTATAAAGATAAATATGCTTTGCAAACATATAAGTCTCATGAATCTATTTTATTAAACTCAAATTAAATATGATAAAAATATCCTCCAAACAACATAAGTATCGCATATAAGAGAGTATAACATCCAATTCTCCATTTAACATAAACAGAATAAAAAGACATCATTCGCCCCACCCAGTGTTATAGATCAGAGAACGTAATTCTAAAGATGAAAATGAAAATAAAAAAGAACATCCTCGTTTCGTGCTCCACTCTAGCAGCTACTCAGTTACCTGCTTGTTTGTACTCCGAAAAGGAGCATAGACCACAACCACAACAACAAAGGGGGTGAAAAATCACATTAATAAAGTGAGCAACACATACAGGTAGAGTATTAATATATATACATATTCTATAATAATTTCATCACAACATCTCATGAACACATTCGCATGCCAAATCTCAACAATCACATTCAAAGCAACATCATGCATACAACTCATTTATGCAATGCAACTCGACGATAAAACTTGACGCATATGCATGTGGTACTATATCATTAAAAGGTTCCTTAGCGAATCGGGTTCACCCTATTCGAACCCCGAATCCACCCTTCTCGAATTGCAACTTTCCTTTTTCATCAACAACAACGACATCATGAATGCATATCAAAATATGTCAATGCAACAACAACAAAATGTTTAAAGTCCCTTTCTGACAATAAACAAAGCATGCATTCACCCAACAATAATGGTCCTCCCTACTCGAACTATTACTCACCAATCGCATCAAAAACATCAATATCATTCTCAACATCATAACACAACAACATCATAATCTTCATCAATATCATACACAAAACCATCATAATCACCATCAACATTATACACAACAACATCATAATCACCATTATACACAACAACATACACAACAGAATCATAATCATCATTAAAATCATCAATTATCATGCTCACACAACAACAAATACTTATCACAAATTACAACATCATCAATATTAAACATTTACATTGTTAACTAATTATAATTAATATTCTCAAGCATCATAACATCATCACAATATAACATCAAAAAATACACACAATTATCATCAATTATTCATGTTATCCCTACATATTCAGCTCCTAAAATTAATTCTATTTGATGGTAGATCACGTTATTTTTCCAACATTTTGAACCGCGTCCCAATCCGAGTATCAAAACTCAAGTTACGATAATTTGAGTCATAAACAACAACCTTTTGCTGTCATGCTCGGCCGGCGAGTTGATATAATATCAACAAATGCACATAATTATAATCAATTATTCATGTCATCCCAACATATTCAGCTCCTAAAATTAATTCCATTTGATGGTAGACCGTGTTATCTTTTCAACGCTTCAAATTGCGTCTCAATCCGAGTACCGAAACTCAAGTTATGACAATTTGAGTCACAAACAACAACCATGTGTTGTCATGCTCAGCTGGTGAGTTATGGGCGAGACAAGTCAGTTGAGAAACATCATGTGCTCGCCTAGCGAGACTAGCTCACCTAGGGATCATTCGGTGAAGCTAATAGAACCAAGAAAGGCGATTCTGCATTGTAGAACCCTCAAAACCTTTCCAAATTCAATCCCAAACATCCACAAACGTCCAAACACTTATAGCACATGAATACCATACAATAGCTTATTAATTCCTATTAATCTAACATGTTATTAGACTAATTTAACTAAAAAAATCAGAATTGCTCATACTTTAAAAATCCTAATGCATTAAAACTTAAGAACACAACCTTATAACAATAACATACAATTGAAATTCAAATCAATGCATATAACAACAGATTCATCATCAAATATTCATCAAGAGTCAATGGATACACAAACCATATTGTAGGTTAAAGACTCCTCTACCCTATCCCTCATGTATATACCTTTTATTAAGGTTATTCTCCTCCCTTACCTCGCGATTCCAGCAAAAGCAAACAATCTCTATGGTCCTTTCTTCCAAAGCTCTAGCCCTCCTTTTGTTCTTCTCTTTACCCCATCTCTTTCTCTCTTTTTGCCTCTTTTCATTTTTTTTACGTATCGATAAAACTCTTTCCTTTTAACTCTCTTTTTAAAATAAATACATAATTCCCTCATTAGAATATTCCTACCTTACCCTCACATTTTTCCTTAATTCCCACTTTGTGCTCAATATATCTACAAACTTTTATTTTCCTTTTATCTCATCATTTTATTTAAATAATAAAACTATAGTATTATTTTAATCAATAAAATAATTCTAAATAAAATCTAACAACTTCTAATTTGTCTATACACTCTCCCCTCACAGTCACACACCCCCATCATACTTATTTATTTAAATAATTTAATTAAAATACTCTTTATTCTAACTATCGAGATTCTAAATAATTTTTAATTAGTTTCTATCAATTCCAACAAGTCAAAACTTATTCTCTACACCTCTATCTATAGGACATACATCATACCCTCTTATTTTTCTATTCAGACACATATAAATCACAAAGAATTCAAAAATAAATTAACTAAAATAAATTAATAAAAACGGGGGTGTTACAGTACCCTATGTTTTCTATGCATATACTGAGTTGATCAATGTAACTGAGGAATTAAAGAACTCAAAGTGTGTTGGGTATGAATATGTAAGTAGAAAAACAGTCTAGAGGGGGGGGGGGGGGATGGTTGAGTAAATCCAATTTAAAATTCAACTACCATTTTCAAAATCAGAGTGTATTAAAAAATAATTTGTGAGCGGAAGGTTTTAAGCGAAAATGTGAAAATTATACTATTCAAATATTGATCAAGTTAACACAGATCATTTCATAAATATCAAAGATTAATATGATGATACACTAAGTGTGGATTGATTCAATTATGTAATTTACAATAAGTGTTTACACAATGATTAAATGAATGGATTTCTAATGTCAATTTGTTTCACAAAAACTTAATCACCAATCTAACTTAACAAGTTATCCAATTCCAACAAAACCTAATGTTTGCATAATAAATCACTACCAACGAATAAAGGATAATTATGATGTAATTGAAATATCTAAGCATGTAAATGCTACGAAATTAAATGCAAGAGTAAGTGGGAGAGAGAGAGAGAGAGAGAGAGAGAGAGAGAGAGAGAGAGAGAGAGAGAGAGAGAGAGAGATGACACTGATATTTATATTGCTTCGGCATTCGTCCTCACATTGTCTACATTCACTCTTCAATGGTTTCCCATTGAAACTTGCATAGTTCCTTGTTATTTGAAAAATATTTCTAAGAGTTCATACAATCACTAATCTATAATACAATTAGAAAATAAAATCTCCTATTTGGATCTTGACTTGCATACAACATACAACGAAACTCTTCTACATAATCTTGACTCAAATAATGATTCTTGAATCTTATAATATCACCAATCTGCTTCAATCCTTCGTGTGTAGTTATCAATCCCTTGATCCTACCAATACCTCGAGTGATGAATTGTCCTAAGATTTGAGAAGAAATCCGCCTTATCCACAGTCTTCCACACAATCACTACTAAGACAATTCTGCAGAGAAGAACCTACTTGTTTTCAATGGAATTTTCACCACCATTAAGAATCGCCTCAATCTTTCTAACAACCTAAAAAATTCAATAAGATCTCTGAGAGTAATTAGTTTCAAGGGCGCACCTCCTTCAATCAATTAAAAATCTCTCGTTATCAAGATCCGAACCAAAATGAAGTTGAAGATGCAAGATTTTTTTTGCAATACTTTGAACACTCAATCTTGTGAAAGGAATCTGATGACAATGGTTTTATAAAAATGTTAGCAGACTGAATTTTAATGTTAGTGTATTAAAAAACAACATCCCTTTTCCCCACATGATCTCTAAGGAAATGGTAATAGATCTCAATATGTTTGGTCCGTGAATATAGTACCAGATTCTTAATGAGGCTTATTACACAAGTACTATTGCACTTAATCGTAACGCAACCAAGTTTGAAATCATAGTCTAATAGTTGTTGCTTTAGCCATAAGACTTGTGCACAACAACTACCAGCTGGTATATATTCATCATTAATGGTAGAAAGAGCAGTGATATGCTGCTTCTTACTGTGCCAAGAAACTAAACAACTTCCAAATAAGTGACAAGTACCACTAGTACTTTTCTATCTGACTTACACCATGTGAAATCAAAATCAGAATAGCCTACTAAGCTACAAGCACTACCTTTAGGATACCAAAGACCATGATGGGAGGTTCCCTTAAAATACCTCAAAATACGAAATTCATGCACAATCTCTCAATATATTTAAGAAGGGAAATTGGCCAAGAGTATACCATTAGCATGCCTTGAATCACAATATTGACTAATAGCATTCTCCCAAAAATAGATAATAAATATGATTTCAAGTGGCAGGCTCCTCATTTAATCTATCTTCTATAGGTTGAAAGTGTGATATTTTATGCCTTCCTTTGAAGATAGGGGCACTAAGATATATTAAAGGAAATTGTCCTTTACAAATATCCATTTTTCTGCAAATAAGATCATGTCTCTAAGAGGTCATTGATCTTGCATAAATTATAGATTTTGAAGAGTTGATTTTTCGACCAGAGCATAGAGCATATCTTTGAAAAAGATCTGAGATATTGTAATATACTATATTTCCTTAAATGCTCGATTGGGTACCTGTTAAAATCAAATGAGTTCCTATGTACTCTATCCTTGGTCAGTTGGAACAATTAAAGCTCCTAAGTACTCTGAATGTTGTCAATTGGGATCAATAAAGTAACTAGTGAACTCTGAAGAGATTAATTATTAATAAAACGGACTGACCAATATTAATATGTTTAAGAGAGGATATTTTGATAACTGTAATATTTGATCAATCAATGTTAGATGACAAATATCAGATGGAGATATTTTATTGTTATATAATATTATATGTATTATATACACACACACACACACACACACACACACACACACACACACACACACACACACACACACACACACACACACGCACGCACACACACACACAATATATATATATATATATATATATATATATATATATATATATATATATATATATATATATATATATATATATATATATATATATATATATATATATATATATTTGTATTATATATTATCCATAGTCAGATTCTGGAGAACACGTATCTGAAGTACCCATGGTCAACACTCTACACCACATGATCAAACAACATTCAAACACTTAAACAACCATGGTATAACAAGATTAAGCATGAAATTCATCATTGTAACATACAATTCACATTTAGGTATATTTTCACACAAAACCTAAATCCTCAATCATACATTTCTTCCAGCCCAAAGATAAATCTAACTATGAAATATATATATATATATATATATATATATATATATATATATATATATATATATATATATATATATATATATATATATATATATATATATATATATATATATATATATATATATATATATATATATATATATATATATATATATATATATATATATATATATATAAAAGGAAAGAAGAAGAAAGTTAGTAAGGAAAAGGAAGAGGAAAAGAGGAGAGAAAGAGGAAGAGAATAGCTCTTGGTGGAAAAAGAGGAAATTCATCAATAACATTCATCTACATCATCAATCTTCTTCATCAAGGTGAGTTTCATAGTTAGATTTATCTTTGGGAGGGAAGAAATGTATGATTGAGGATTTAGGTTTTGTGTGAAAATATACCTAAATGTGAATTGTATGTTACAATGATGAATTTCATGTTTAATCTTGTTATACCATGGTTGTTTAAGTGTTTGGATGTTGTTTGATCATGTGGTGTAGAGTGTTGACCATGGGTACTTCAGATATGTGTTCTCCAGAATCTGAGTTTTGTTTGAGTCGTTGTGCGAGCTCAAGGCGACTTATTCTGCTTGAGACGTTGCGCGAGCTCAAAGCGAGCATCTCGTTGGTTGGTCGCAAAGCGACCATAACCCAATTTTTCTTCTTCGTCGTGGGTTCGCTGTACGAACTGAAAGCGAACAACCTCGCTTTGGGGTCGCTGTGCAAACATAGCAGAATCTGGTTTTTCCCGTTTTTGTTTCCTTCATAACTTTTGTTTCCTGGGTAATTGATTGAATAATATTAAATTGAATGAATATAGAATAATATGTGAAAGTGAAGAAGACACCTAGTGTAGTGATGATTACCATGTGAAGGGTTTGATATTTAGTAAGGAACCTTTGTGCCGAAAGATCTATCTATGTTGTGATCATATTTTAACCAAGAATGTTGGTAGAGTTTATGCTTATGTAGAGCTCCTTTGGGATCTAAACATTAGTACTTTGACAGGAGTTCCCTTAAACGAATGGAATCTACAGGTAAGAGACTTGAGATAAGGGTGGTACGAAGGGAAGTGACGATTCATGTGGGAAGAACCTTGAATTCAAATCCATTCATTTATCCAGTGTGTACGAATGGAGCCTACATGTAAGAGACTTGAGATGGGGGTGGTCCCATGGGAAGTGACGATTTATGTGGGAAGAACCTTGAATCCGAATCCATTTCGTATGTAGAAGTAGATATAAGAATTCATGACCCGTGCTAAATGTTCTAGACATAGGTGAGACGACGGGGAAGTTTACCTAGGTACGGTTTCTGATTAGTAATCATTTGAGTTGATGAACTCAAGGCACATGTTTCCATACATTGCGAATTGTGTGAACTCAAGTCTTATCCCTTTTCCCTTTGACTTGAGATAGAAATTGATTAGAATCCTATAGAGCCGAGTGAACCCATAAGATAGGGGAACTCACTGATATTATCATCTCACCCCATTATTGTTATTGTTTTTCAGGTATTATTTGCAGGTTTAGTTTACAAGTGGAGCTATGCATGGATGTTTCAAGAGAAGCTTAGCTTAGGTTTATTCCATTATGTATTGAGTTGTACAATGAAGGATATTGTACTTAGATGTTAGATTTTTATGTTTGGCACTTTCTATATCTTGTACCACTGTTGTTCTTTCATGTTTTTTTGTGTAAATGGTCAAGTATGTCAATTATGTCATTAGGCACTCATGATGGTGTCAATACCAGATGATAACTCTTTTATGATATTATTATAGATATATGTTTTACAGGGCGTTACAGATATCCCGGACAAAGGCCATGTTTTCTTTGGAGAAGACCATTATGTCATCAACATAGAGGGTGTGAGAGGAGATCATTTGATCTCTAGTAGCATTCATAAGACTAATCTTATTGTCTTTAACTAATTTGGTTAAACCCCTGCTAAGAACATCCTTAACCAAACTAAATAGGATAGGTGATAGAGGATCACCTTGCCTCACCCTTTTCTTGCATTGAAAGTGACCTCTTTGTTGACCATTGATTGAGATTGACACATGTACAAAGTTGAAAATGCTTTTTATCCAGTTACAAAATGTTGTGTTAAACCCAAATTTAAGAAACACCAATAACAGGAAGTTCAAATTGAGAGTGTCAAAAGTCTCGGTAATGTCAACCTTCATGCAATGTTTCCACTGTAAAATTTCCTGTTTAAAAGGTTAGCCACTTCAAATGTTAGAAGAAAACAGTCTTAAATGCTCCTTCCAAGGATGAAAGCCTTTTGCTCTTGGAAAACAATGTGGGGCATAACTGTGGCTAATTTATCTGCAAGGATTTTGGTAATGATTTTATGGTTGTAGTTAGCCTGGGCAATAGGCCTAAACTATTCAGTTTGCACCCTAGATCTTGGGAAAGAGGACTAAGGTATTTGTGTTGTAATTGGGAAAAATCCAGGTTACGTTGGGCTAGAAACGTTAATCTTTCATTCTTACAGTCTCATATTTATAGTTTTATAATAAGGGTGTTTATAGTTCATGAACTGTACTGAACGAAGCCACACTAATGGTTTGGTTCAATTTTTTAATAACCACTTCAATGAAAAACAGTTAACTATTACTATGATTTTAGTTTAGTTTAAAATCGATTTGTATTTATAAATTAGTTTGTATTCAGTTTGCATTGACAAACATATTTTATATTTTAAACTCTTTTAAAATCAATTTTTTTAAAGAGATTTTTTTAGGAGAGAAATGATTTTTAATTGGCTTAATATACCTTTTGGTCGTGTATGTTAACTTATGGATTCATTTTGGTCCATAATTTAAAAAAGGTTCGCATTGATTCCTTAAATTTTCAAAACATATTATTTTAGTCTTTTTATCTAATTAATTACTGAAAATTCAGAAATCATTCGTTAAATCCGTCGCTAATTAAAAGAAAATGACTAACATAATACATTTTAAAAAATTAAGAGATCACAATGGATTTTTTAAGTTAAGAGATTAAAATGAATGTTAAGGTTAACATACGATATCAAAAGAAGTATTAAACATTTTTTTATTTGTAAGGATTTTTTTTTTTTGCTTTTTAAAATTTTTGAATAAAAAACATTTATTTATTTATTTTTAAATTTTCAAGAAATTTTTTTTCCATTTTTTAAAAAATTTTTAGAAAACTTTATTCTTTTAAAATATATAATTTTAAAATTATTATAATTTAAGAAAAAATTTAATTAATACAATTTAAATAAATTTAAATAAATTTTTTTAATAATTTATTAAACAATTAAACTGAATTTTTTTTAATTCAGCGTAATTCAGTTGGGGTATATGATTATAGTCCTTTGTTACTATGTTATTCTTTGAGGGTTACACTCCAAGGTGGTGAATAATTCCGTCATGTTAAAAAATATTCATGCACAACAATAAGAATAATAATCCTAATCAGCTATAGATGCAACTATATATTGATCTCTTTAACAAACTGAAAATTGTAAAATACTCTATCTGATCTTATTTATTAAAAAAAAATTGCTTTTTAATATATTTAGTCTGTTTATTATTCAATATATCTAAAATATAAATTGAGTAAGAGTCTTACTAATCAGCTATAGGCACTTTGAGTTTTTCAGAAAGGTGCTTAATGGCCCATTGTGCTACTCTACCCATATTGAAGCATTTCTAAATAAAAGTCTGTTTAGCTTTTTGCACCCTATTTTTCTTAACATCATATTTTTTTTAATAAAATAATATTTCTATCCCAAAATTTAAAATCTGAACCCAATTACAACTAGTTTTGGTGAATTAATTATCTCTATATTTATTTATACGATCAAGAATAAAAAAAATATGTGTGGTATATTGTGTTATTAAGTTTATAGGTGATGATTTTGATAATTTAATGTTATTTCAAAATACATGACATCGATTCAATATTCCTCTGTCTCAAATTAATTTATTCTAAATTATAAATAATTTTATAATTTAAATATAATGTTTGTTTCTATTATACTTTCTACTATTTATTATTTTCTTTTCTTTTAGTTTTTTATATATAATTATTTATAATTTGGAATGGAGGGGTATATTTTCATTGTAATGATTCTATTTTTTTTTTTCATTTCAATTTTTTTAGCTAGTTTTTTTCTTCATTGTTTCTCTTTGGAAAGTCGTTGTAGTGGCCATTTAATTTTGCTCTTTAATAAAGCTTGTTTGTTTCTTCTTCTTTTTTATAAAAGCTTGTTTATTTCTTTAGAAATGATATCTTTACACTCTACTATACGCCTACATCGTACATATTAATCAAATGTTGTGAAAAACGATGGTTTGAAACAAAGTATAAACATTTTATTTATCGACAAGAAACATACAAAGGTTAGGATTAACGAAAAAACAAAAAGAACAATAAAGATTGCTTATAATTGTTATTATTTACTCTCTCTTTAAATTAGATTATAAGTATTCAAGAATAACAAATAACTTTCACACCCTAATTAGGATTTTTCACACTTAAGATGAGAGACTACTATGCTATTTATAATGGATTTTTTTTAAACAATTATCCATTACAAGCTAACTTAAACAATTAGACATAACAAACAAGTCCAATTCGTCATGCTAACAAATCTAGCATTTTCGACAACTGCATGTTTGACCCTACTTCGACTACAACATACACTACTTCGATAACAACATGTGAACGCCCTTCGACTGCATGCTAAACATCTGTCGAACTGTCAAACCAAGAAGCTACCTTCGATTATACTAGAGTTCGATCCAATATCTCACAAATCTTCATCTTAGAAAAAACTATAACATCAAGGAACAAGTAGTTTTCTTATGCAGCTTTATCAACTGCATATAGTGGAAAAACTTGCAACTAGGCAATGTCTTGGTGATCATATCAACAGCATTTTAATTTGTCAAAGCCCTCAGCACTTGGATTTCTCCATGCTCGATTACCCCTCCGACGAAATGCAGTCTCACATCAATGTGCTTGATTCGTTCATGATAGACTGAATTCTTTGACAGGTGTATTGCACTTTGATTATCACATTTAACAGTGATAACTCGACCTTGAAGTTTCATCTTCTTTGCAAAACCTTCAAGCCACAATGCTTCCTTCGCAGCTTCAGTTAGGGCGATATATTCTGCTTCAGTGGTTTATAAGGCGACAACCTTCTGAAGTGTTGCTTTATAACTAATTGTTGTGTCAAACATAGTGAACACATATCCAGAAATAGATTTTTTGGAATCCATACAACCTGCATAATCAGAGTCAAGATATTCTTCGATTACTGCTTTACTATCTTCACCCAAGGTTCCACCATAAACTAGGACTCTATTCAGAGACCCATTTATGTACCTTAGAATCCAATTCAATTCTTTCCAGTGAACCTTTTCAGGATTTACCATGTACCTGCTTACAAGACTTACTACATATGTTATGCCGGGTCTAGTACAAACCATAACATACATCAAAGAACCCACTATATTAGCATATGTAATGCTATCCATACAAGCTCTTTCAACATCAGTACTGAGACAATGATCTATACTCAACTTGAGTTAAGGGTTTTTCAGAGTCACAACAGGCTTTGAATTCGACATACCAAACTTTTCGAGAATCTTTCGTTGGTATGCCTCTTGAGATAAGTATAATTTCGACTATTTTTTATCTCTTTGGATGTCGATCCCAAGAATCCTGGATACAACTCCTAGATCCTTCATATCGAACTCGATATTGAGTTCAACCTTCACCCTTATTACATCTTTGACGTTGTTGCTTGCTATTAGAATATCATCTACATAAAGCAACAAAATAGCAAATGAATTACCAGGTCAAAATTTGAAGTAAACACAGTGACCAAACTGACTTCTAGTGAAACTTATATGTGCCATGGACTTGTCGAATCTTCTATTCCACTGTCAAGGAGATTGTTTTAGTCCATATAAAGATCTCTTCAGCTTGCACACATAATATTCCTTCATTAGGATTATTTCATCTAGATCACCATACAAGAATGCATTCTTCACATCCATCTGGTTTAGTTCAAGGTCGAACTGTGCCACCGTGGCAAGAAACATTTGAATGGACTTGTGCTTCACAACAGGAGAGAACACATCATTAAAGTCAAAACCTTCTTTTCGAGTGAAACCCCTAGTGACCAATCTTACCTTGTATCTCTTCGATGCCATTCCTTCAATTCCTTCCTTAATTTTGAAAATCCACTTACAGCTGAGTAACTTGGCTCTAGCAGGTATCTTGATCAGTTCTCAGGTGTTATTATCATGAATAAATTTCATCTCATCATCCATGGCCTTCAACCATTTAGTTTTATTTCGACTCCTCATAGCTTCCTTATAGTCTCTAGGTTCTTCGTCTAGAACCTCACTTGCAGAGATTAAGGCATAAGCTATAAGATCTGCATACCCAAGTCTCTGAGGTGGCTTGATGAATCTCATCTACCTATCTCTTGACAATAGGTATTCATCGCCAATTTCGTTAAATTTCTTAGTATCTTTTATTTCTTTTTTAACTTCATCCGGGACACG
This sequence comes from Lathyrus sativus, assembly GCA_963859935.3. Classification (NCBI taxonomy): domain Eukaryota; kingdom Viridiplantae; phylum Streptophyta; class Magnoliopsida; order Fabales; family Fabaceae; genus Lathyrus; species Lathyrus sativus. Next base: position 444,267,517 of record OZ012739.1, on the reverse strand, counting down.
CAATTCAGCATCAACATACACCACCTCAAAAAGAATCTCTCCATGTTCCAGCTCTTCATCAGCATCATCAGTTTTCTTGAATGCCATCTCAGCTTCATTAAAAACTAGCTCTCGATTGGTGATACACCTCTTGTGACTTGGCTCTAGGAACCATAGCCTATAAGCTTTAAATCCTTCAGGGTATCTCGTGAACATTCATTTCAGAGCTCTATATTTGATCTTGTCTTGCCTAATATGAACATAGGCCACACATCCAAATAATCTTAATTTATGGAGATATGGTGGATGTCTCGACCAAACTTCTTCAGGTGTCTTCATACCTAACGCATTCGAAGGACATTTGTTTATCATATATGTTGCTGTCGAAATAGCCTCAGCCTAAAACACCTTCTGCAGTAGTTTTGTGCCTTACAATACCCGAGGCAGCACAAAGGCTGTTGAACGCCTCATTAAAAAATTTAAGCCCATTGTCGGTTCTCAACCTCTTGACCTTTCTGCCAGTCTGATTTTTTACCAGAGTCTTCTAACCTTCAAAATTCTCAAAAGTCTCATCCTTAGTCTTCTGGATGAATACCCATAACTTTCTAGAATAATCATCAACTATGGATGAAAAATACCTTGCACCTGAATGTGACAGATACCTCACAAGCCCCTAAAGACCAGCATGGATAATCAAGGGATCCATGTGTTATTTGTTTGCCTTTATTTAAGTTCACTCTGCAATATTTTCCAAGTACACAAGGTTCACAACATTTCAGTTTTTCTAATTTGTCTCCACCAAGCAGATTTTGTTTCCCCAATTCAATCAGACCCCTTTCACTGGCATGGCCCAATCTCATGTGCCAAATTTATGTCTTCGACAAAGGTTTCGTGGATGCAACATTTGTCGAACCACTTACAACTTCAACTTCAAGGGTATACAAGCCTTGTTTCTTCACGCCTCTCAAGACTTCCTTCGACCCCTTCATGACTCTTAGAATACTTTTCTCTCCTTAAAAAACATATCCCTTGTCAAATTCACCAAGAGAAATCAAATTTCTCTTCAAATCAGGTACATACCTGACTTCAATCAATAGCCTTATTACTCTCATTATGGAGCTTGAATCTCATAAATCCAATACTTGAAATTTTGCAAGCTTTGTTGTTTCTCAGCAGCACTGATCCACCATCTTGATCACACAATTCCTTAAACATGTATTTGTTTGGAGTCATGTGCCAAGTGCAACCTGAATCCATAATCCACTCTTTTCTTGAGTCGCCACTTGAAGCCAGAAGAACATTAGATGATTCGAAGTCATCTTGAACAATGGTTGCATTGCCATTATCCTTACCTCTATGATCCTTCAGGAGTTCAGGGCACACCTTTCTTGTGTGTCCCTTCTTCTTACAGTGATAGCATCGAATACCAGATGCCTCGTCAGTATAAGACTTCTGCTGACTTTTACCTTTCTTCTTGTCGAACTTACCATCCTTTCGCAAGAATTATCTCCTAACAACCAAACCTTCACCAACCTTCAAAGGTTTATGCTTCTTTCATTTGTTCAAGTCCTTAGAATACAAGGATGATTGAACTTCTCCAAAGCTCAGGGGCCTCCTTCCATACATGAGAGTTTCTTTGAAGTGAGCATATGTTCTAGGAAAAATGCACGACAACAACAACAGTGCTTGATCTTTATCATCGATCTTCACATCATTATTTTCAAGATCAAGAATCAGCTTGTTGAACATATCCAACTGGTCAGCCAACACTTTATGTTCACTCATCTTGAATGAATACAAAGCTTGCTTCAGGTATAGTCGATTCACCAGAGATTTGATCATGTACAAACTTTTAAGTTTTAACCATAAACTCGATGTCGTAGTCTCCTTTGATACCTGTCAGAAAGCCTTATCACCCATGCTTAACAATATTGCATTGTGGGCTTTCTCTATTATGGTCATCTTTTTAGTTTTCGTTAATGCATCGTTCATGGATGTCTCTCCCTTTAACGCTTCCAAACAACCTTGCTGAACCAGTAGGGGTTTCATCTTCAAGCGCCACAGACCGAAATCGTTTACTCCGGTGAACTTTTCAATCCCATACTTTGTTGACGACATCTTTCTCCATGCTCACCACACCAATTTGTTGTGAAAAATGATGCCTTGAAACAAAGTATAAACGGTTTGTTTATCAATAAGAAGCATATAAGGGTTAGGGTTAACAGAAAAATAAGAAAAACAACAAAGATTGATTATAACTGTTATTCTTTACTTTCTCTTTAAATCAGATTACAAGTACTCAAGAATAACAAATAACCCTCTCACCCTAATTAGGATTTTCTACACTTAAGATGAGAGACTAGTATGTTATTTAAAATAAAATCTAACATACTAAACTAGTGGGCTTTTTAATAATTACCCATTACAAGCTAACTTAGGGTACAAGCTAACTTAAACAATTGGACATAACAAACAAGCCCATTTTGTCATGCAAAAAAATCTAGCATTTTCGATAACTGCATGCCTGACCCTACTTCGACTACATCATACACTATTTTGACAACAACATGTGAACAACCTTCGATTGCATACTAAACATCTGTCAAACTATCAAACTGAGAAGCTACCTTCAATCATACTAGAGTTCAATCAAATATTTCACATCAAAGATATTGATTTTTTTTTAATTCATTTAATAAATAAGGAGAAACTAGTCATTTCTATTTGGGTGTTAGTTTAACTCAAATAATACACCCTCTCTCTCACTCAGAACTCAAACAACATTTATACTCTCTCAAAACTCACAACAGCGCCTTTTTCAACGATGCACTCTCTAATTTTTCTATAACCGACGATGCTCTCTCTAGACACTCTCACTGATCGATGATGCTTTCTCTTCTCTCATCACTGCTCGATGGTGATGCTCTCTCTTCTCACCAAACGAAAGAACATATTTTCTCTCAAGGGTAGATGTTCTTCTCACCAGCGATGCATTTCCTTTTTATTTTTGTTTAATCTGTTGTTCAAATAGGAAAATTGAAAGAGGATTAAGGTTTAGGATTTATTATTTTTAGGTTAATGTAATAAATTTTACAATCGCAGGTTGTTGTACTGATTATATTTTTATTTGATTTTGTTTTGTTATTAGGTTGAGTGCTTTATTGCTGAAACTATGACATCATCAAAAAATTTAAATGAAACTGAGTAAATAAAAGGAATATGTTTAAATTTTTACTTTTTTTTTTGTTATTCTGGTTAGATTGTTGCATCTTATTTATCAGTGAATTTAATCAAGCTTTTTCATAAATTTAAGGTACGAATGAGGCATAGTTGTATGCTGGTGAATTTGAGCAGCATTAATGAAAAGTTAACATCAGCTCAATGTGCCCACATCAAATGCTCCCCATTCAAATGGGCGTTGTATATTTCTAACTACTCAATCTCATGTGGTTTATTATGGAAGTTAGTAAGTAGATGGGACGTGTGTAGTAGGGGATTTAGGGTTAGGGATATGGTAGTTCCCTTTACTCCAGTTGATGTTTCTTTTGCTCTTGGATTGTCTATTTCACTAATAGTAGAATACGACCAACAATGTCAAACATTAGGTCTATTTAAAGGGTCTGAGGTAACCATTATCAATATTCGCAAACAACTTTGTTGCCACAAGAAAAAATTAGTTAATTTTGCTATACTTTACATATTACTCGCATTTGCAGAGTTTTACTTTCCAAAAAAAAAGAATAAGGTATTTACGGGATTTATTAAGCAATTGGATGATTTGGATTTACTTGATACATATAGTTGATGTTTATAACTTTGTGTTTTATAGTTTATGTAAGTCTTCGGTTGTGTTGAAGGAAGGAAAAAACAAGGCACAAAGACATCTAAACGGGTGTGCTACCATATTGCAGGTAAATAGATTATATAACTTTATAGTTTCATATTCTATTTTGAAATTTACATCTTCTAATATTTGTTATAGATTTGGACGTTCAACCCCTTACCTTTGGGGAAAGCACCTGCTATTTCTAGGTTCTCTTTTCCACGCGTATTAAGTTGGTCGGTTATAAGTTTGCAGACGAAAAATATTGAAAAAATATGGTATGATTTTGTGTGTGTTTGAATTGAGAAAAATAAGTTTTCTTTTGTCATGTGTTTAAATTGAATTTTGTTTCGTTAGATAATTGAAAGAGTGGTTGCAACAGAGGAAGAGCTGAATTATGTCATAGTCAATACTGCGTTGTTTGAACAAGGACAACTATTTATGGATATTAATGATTATCAAATATTGGTGGCTGAGAATAAAGATTTCAAAGAGAGGGTAGCAGTTCTTGAGGATGAAATGAGGATAGGGATGGAAATAGGCCAGGTCAATAACAGGGGCCTACGGGCCTAGCCTACATAGGCTCAGACCAAGCCAAAATTTTTTTAAATAGAAAAAGCCTAGGATTTTTTTATAAGCCTATTTAGGTAAAAGGCTAGGCCTATGGCCATGAAAAAAAATCCTTTTAAGCCTAACAGGTTAACCTATTTAAATAAATATGAATAACTTTTTATTATCATTATGTTATGTTTTATACTTTGAATTAAAATACATAAATAAAAATTGATTATTTTGGAGAACTTATGAAAATAAGATGAAAACACCTTATGAATAATGTTATAAGTTATTTTCATAAGTTATCTTAAAAAAATAGTCTCACAAAACTTATGCTAAAGGGTAAGTTAAAATAAGTCAATGTAAACAAACTTTTAGTCTCATTGGTTTTTTTAGTTTGTTAGTCTATTTAAAATAACAGGCTTTTATGTAGGCTAACAAGCTAACCAGACCTTAGAAAAGAATAGACTTTGGAGGATTTTGAGAATTTGTTTTGGTGGCCACAAAGATGTATCAAGATTTGAAGAATTTGTTTTGGTGGCCGGGTATGAAGAAGGAAATTGCAGAGTTTGTGTATGCTTGTTTGACTTGTCAAAAGTCAAAGATTGAACATCAGAGACTGTCGGGTCTGATGCAACCGTTGAGTATTCCAGAATGGAAATGGGATAGCATTTATATGGATTTTGTGACAGGTTTACCAAAGACTTTGAAGGGATATGATTCGATTTGGGTGATTGTTGATAGATTGACCAAATTGGCTCATTTTATACCGATGAGGATCAATTATTTGTTGCAGAAGCTTGCCGAATTATATATTGATCAGATCGTGAAACTGCATGATATTCCTTCAAGTATTGTATTTGATAGAGATCCGGGATTTACATCGAGGTTCTGGGAGAGTTTGCATACAACTTTGGGTACTAAGTTGAGGTTGAGTTATGCCTATCATCCGCAGACGCATGGATCGAGACGGATCATGGGATAGTCTTTTATCGTTGATTGAGTTTACCTACAATAACAATTACCACTCTAGTATCGGAATGGCACCGTATGAGGCTTTGTATGGTAGGAGATGTAGGACTCCTTTGTGTTGGTATGAGTCAGGAGAGAGTGTTGTACTCGGACCTAAGATTGTGCAAGAGATGACTGAAAAGATCAAGATGATCCAAGAAAAGATGAAAGTATCGCAGATTCGTCAGAAAAGTTACCATGATAAGAGGAGGAAAGCACTGGAATTCCAAGAGGGAGATCATGTGTTTTTGAGAGTTATGCTGGTAGCTGGTGTTGGCCGAGCTTTGAAGTCTCGAAAGCTCACGTCGTGTTTTATTGGTCCGTATCAGATTTCGCAGAGGGTGGGGGAAGTAGCATATCGGATTGCTTTACCGCCATCGCTTACGAATTTGCATGATGTGTTTCATGTGTCTCAGTTGAGGAAGTACATTCCAGATCTGTCACATGTGATTCATATTGATGATGTACAAGTGAGAGATGACTTGACTTTTGAGGCGTTGCCAGTATGGATTGATGGGCGATAAGTGAAGCAACTGCGAGGTAAAAAGATTACCTTGGTAAAGGTATTGTGGGGAGGAACAGCTGGAGAAAGTTGGACTTGGAAGCGTGAAGGTCAGATGAGGGAGTCGTATCCGACTCTATTTCCTTGAGGTAATTTTCGAGGGAAAAAATTCTTTTAAGCGGGGAGAGTTGTAACACCTTAAATTTATTGGAATATTTATTTAATTTATTTAAATATTAATATTAGTATTTTTAGTGATTTTCGGTGGTTAGTGTGAAATATTGAGAATTATGGATTTTGGGTTATTTATTTAAATGATAGTATATAATATGAAATATATTGGTATTATTATTACTTTAAATAAATATAAGTTAACTAAGGGCAAATTGGACAATTAAGGAGGAGTTAGTGAGGGTGAAGTTGGAAAGCCCAATTTTAAGGTCCAAGGTTAGGTTTAACAAAAAGGAATTTTGATGGTATTAGGATTCATTCTTGTTAGACCGTGAAAAGGGAAGAAATTGAGGCCAGAGCTCTGAGGAAGAGGTTTGAGGCAAAAGGTTCACAAAGTTCCCACAAAATCAAGGAGAAGGCTTAGAGTCGGCAATTAAGGTATGGGGAGTATTGCCTTTATTGTTTTCAATGTGTGATTTCAATGTGTTTAAAGTTGATTTAAGGGTTTAAGGGTAGAAGGTTTTGTGAGCATTTGTATTGGTTTTGTCTTTTAAGGTGTAAGAGTGTTAAGGGATTTGAACTGACTGTCTGATAGGTTCGAGGTCGATTTGGGTTTGAGGGAAAGTAGGCCTTCGTGGCCAAAATCTGTTGTTGAGGGCTTAACCCTGTAGGGTAATTAGATAGTGAGTACTCTAATGACCGTGGTGTAGTTGTAATGAAATTATGATGAGTTCTTGTTACTCCATGAGTAAAACATAGCCTAATTGAGTTTTAGGATGTTATTTTGATATAAAAGTGGATCTAGGGTAATGGGGGTTTGTGGTATAGACTTTTTAGTGATAATCTGGGGTGAAAGTGCTCTTAAAAAAAGTGATTTTTGGGGTTCAGAACAGTGTGAGTCGACCGCTAGAACCCCTGGGTCGACCTGAGGTCACCCGAATGCAAAATCATGGAAATTTTAATAGTATGCGTCGACTCATAGCTCAGTGCGTCAACTCATAGCTCAGTGCGTCGACCTTTGAGTTGACTCATAGGTAGAAAAACGCCAGAAACGGTTCCGATCATAACTTTTTAACCGTTAATCCAAATGACAAACTGTTTGAAGTGTTGGAAAGCTAATGAATAGGGCTATAACATAGTATAGATAAGGGAATTGGTTTCTCAATATTTTATATCTAATTATGTTTGAGAAGTCAATTGTGTATATGTTTTATTAATGAATTACGTTCTGGTTCAGTGATGTCTTGATGCTTTGATGCTGTGACTTTCCTGATGAATTACCATCAAGGTAACTGTGATTCCTATGTGATTAATACATGACTGTATAATGAATTCTCATGAGTAATTGTGATGATTTATGATGTTGATTCCATGAGTTTTTGATGATTATATGATGACATGATTATTATGATGATTTTGATGAATGATGATGCACCTAATGAGTTTATTATCAGCATGATATTGACGTGTGCATCATGCATTCATATGCATCCAGACTTCGGTTCAGGACCTCAATTTCGTTGACTTCAGTCCCATTGTGCGGATGTGAGGTATTTTGATATGCTCCGGTTCTTATATATAATCGATCCTATTGATGGGGATATATGGAGGGTTGATGGCCCAGTGTCTATCGAGCTGTGATGATTGGTGTAACACCCTTTTCTACCCCATAAATAATAAGGAAAAATAACACAGATATCAGAGTAATTATTAAATTTCACAAAAAGCCACAAAAAGGGCGTACATTTCCCAATGTCATCAAAATAGGTCACGGCTCCGTAAACAATGGGGTTTTTCCTAAAATACATCAAACCGCATAAAACAGCGGAATTCAAAAGGCATAAGTAAAGGTTTTCCTCATCAAGGAACATAAGCAAAATAACTCAATAGTATATAGTTTAACTCAAAGAATCCAACCCGATGTTACATATCAGAGCAAGACCCTCTAAGTTAACCAAAAGAGCTAACGACCCAAAACTTTAAAAATAACTCCTCGACGACGTCCACGGCTAAACTCGGTCATCTGCACGTTACCCACGTGGAGGTAACATTCAAACAGACATGGTGAGTAAAACAATTAATAAAAATTAATGTATGAAAATCAACATATAAATGGCATCATAATCATATTCAACCTTCATATTCATCAATAGGCCTCGAAGGCCACAACATCATAATTCATACAAAAGGACTCATAAATGCAGATGCAACACAACTCAATGCATGTGGTACCAATCATCACAGCTCGATGGACACTGACCCATCAACCCTCCATAGATCCCCATCAATAGGATCGATTCTACTAGAGAATCGGAGCGCATCAAAATACTTCACATTCATACAATGGGATTGAAGCCAAAGTAATCGAGGTCCTGAACCGAAGTCCGGATGCCCATGAATGCATGGTGCACACGTCAATAATCATCCTCATAATAACAATATAGGTGCATCATCATTCATCATATTCATCATCATCACAATCATTATCATGTCTCATGTCATCATATAATTCATCAAAGTCATGGTAATATCATCATAACACATCATATAAACCATCATGTAATCATATACACATCACATGTTAATCACATAAAAATCATAGTTACCCCCAAGGTAACTCATCACAGAATCAAACACAAGGCATCGCTGCACACGATCAACATACGCGAAACTCTGCTACGTTCGCTGGCATGTTCGCTAGGCGAGTTTCTTTTCTAGGCGAGTCTGGGAACAACCTTGTTCACTAGGCGAACAGTGCGATGATAGCAAATTCCCGCTACGCACCAGAACTTAAAATCACTAAAAAAAACTCTACGATTCACTTTCCCAATGCCCCCAAAACATCCCAAAATCATTCCTAAGATCTTATGGCGATAAAGGCACAAAACCTACGGCTTATTAGGCCAATCCTACATCATATTCATGCCCTAAATCAAAATTTTCCCTCCAATTACACCCTACTCATTAGGATTACTCACTATCCAATATTCATATCCCTATAGGGTCAGACATATAACACTTCAAAGTTTTTGGCCACGAAGGCCTAAGTACACTATTTCTCATATCCATGCTTTAACAGTCAGAAATACTTACCACTAACCACAACCATCAGGGTCCTCACCATCAATTTCCCCTTTTCCCACAATTGATCCAAAATCTCTTAAACCTAAAATCATCCATAATTACATTGTAAGGCACACATGGAAAATCATGAAAAGCTATGCTCCCCATACCTTAGTCGATTCAAAGCCTTCACGATTATCTCCAGGAATCTTCTGCCTCCAATCTTCTCCTAAGAGCTCTCTGGCCATAATACTTTTCACGGTTAACAAATGAATCCTAAGTCCCTTCAGAATTCTATTTTGTCAAACCTAGTCTTGGGCCTCACAATTTGGGTTTTTCCCTTATTACCCTTACTAATTCCTCCAAATGCCCAAATTACCCTTATTTCACTTATATTCATTTTAAATAATAATAATATTAATAAATTAATATTATATACTACTAATCAAATAAATAACCCAAAAATGCACACTTTTCCAATAATCCACAAACTACTGAAAATCACCGAAAAATGAATATTCTTATTTAAACAATTAAATAAAATATTCCAATTAAATTTGGGGTGTTACAATTGGTAGCACATGCATGAGTCTTGTTGCATTTGCATTTATGAGAAAATCTTGAGTAATTTATGATGTTGTGCCCTTTGATGCCCATTGATGAATATGATGATGCAAAATATGAAAATGACGTTGTTTTATATATTAATTTCCTATATTGATTATTATGAATCGTTTTACTCACCCTTCATGTTTGAATGTTGCCTCCATGTGGGTAACGTGCAGATGACCAGGTTTAGCCGTGGATACCGTTGATGATCTTTTTGGAGTTTTGAGTTGTTGGCCTTTTTGGTTAACTTAGAGGATCTTGCTCTGATAGTGTAACATCAGGTTGAGGTCTTTGAGCTAAACCATGTTTTATTTGATTTTTTGTTATTTTGATTATGTTTCTGTACAAGGAAAACTTTGTGTTATGCCTTTTTGAGTTCGACTGCCTTTTGAGCAATTTTTGATAACTTTTTGAAAAAACCTGTTGTTTACGGAGTCTTGACCTATATTTGATTTATTGGGAAATGTACGCCCTTTGAGGTGATTCCTTTTTTTGAGTTTAATATTTTACTCTGATAAATGTGAATATTTTTCCATTAAAATTGCGGGATAGAAAAGGGTGCTACAAATTGTGCGAGCTAGAACTCGCTAGGCGAGCTGAAATATTTTTTTCAGGGCAGTTTAGGTTTCTGAGACACTTGGAAGTGCCAAAAAGGTGACTTCACTGTGCGAGGTAGAGCTCACAGTGCGAGCTTGCGGTGATTGTGAAAGTTACTTATGTACTTTTTATTGCCTTTTTGGATATGATTCTTTTCTTGCAACATCTCTCTAAGACACAAAAACCCTAAGAACTTCATTTCCTAATCCAAGAGGTGATCTTCATAAAATCGAAGCTGGATTCGCATCCATTGTCGATTCTTCAACTTGGATGCACATTCATCTCCTTCCATTTATCGTGAAGCAAGCTACCATGTTTATGGGTGACTAAATCCCTTGTATCAAGGATAAACGTAATCTTCCTTAACTTGTATGTATTTTCTTTGATCTTTTGTATGTGAACAAGGTTAATGATCAATATATGATGAATATTTTTGCTTTTAATATTCTACATTTAATTTGAATCACTATCAAAAGGTATTTTTTAAACCTTGACCTAAGTTATTCATCTATCAATGAACAAACTCTACACATAGATTTATGAGTTGATATTCACTTTGTATCAAGCTTTAGGATTATTGTGTAGATTGTTAGCATGAGACATCATCTAGTAATTAGTACGATAATATTCACAATATCCCTTTAGAGATAAACGGTATTGAGAGGATACATGATTATATTGATCGTAACAAAGTTCACATGCTTGATTAATTGAATACATGCAATATAGGTTGATGAAATCTATTCTTGATATATCTTTTTAAACAAACATCTTTCAAACTTTACTCTTTGCTACAAAACTCTTGTGAAATTTATGATACCAAACAAAACCATTTTAAAACCCTCACTTAATACTTTATAAATTGTAGAACGGCGGTAATATCACGATAATCCCTGCGGAGGCGATAAAACAAATACCCACTTAATATACTTTGAACAATAAACATGATTAATGTTATAAACAAAGTTGGTCAATACAGTTTAGAACACGGTTAATGAACAATCATGAATAAATATATGAAATCAATAAACAGGAAAGAAAGTTGGTTAATAATGTTTAATAAATTGGTTAATTGTGCATATAAATTAGATAATAAACATTTATACACGAGTACATCTTAATAACATTCTTTATTCATCATTCATTATAAACGATATAAAATATGATCCAAAAGAAGAAGATTGATATTATTGGATGAATCTAGAATGATATCTAGAAGTTTACTGAGTTAAATCTACATCTTTATTGCATAATGATGCCAAATAAATTTTTTTTTAAAAATAATTATGCATTTCATTGAGTATGATTGGAGATGTAAAGAAAAGAATAATTGAGTATGTGGTGTGTCTCTTACCAAATTGTAGGAGAAGTATTAATATTACAAATAATAATATAAAATTGTAATAAATGTTATTAAAAAAATCTGCTTACTAAAAGAAAAATCATTATGTCAAGGTGATGAGGCCTAAGACCTGAACAAAACCTTTCCCATCATTCAAAGAAAAAGGGGATAAAGTTATTATTTCTTGTTACTTAAAGAAAAATCATTATGTGAAGGTAATTTGGATTAAGACCTGCAAAAAAGCTTTTTATAGACATAATTAGAAACAAGGACCCAAAGATGTCGAAAGTCACATGCATGAGCATGCATGTGGGGCTTTATTTACGATAGGCAATAACCTGCTATAATAAAGTATACATTGATACTTTCCTATCATTCAATTTCTGTTTGTTTAGTGTAAAGTTGCTTCGACAATAGTAGCATATCTTGGGACCCAAAACTCACGAATTATTCAAAATATAAGAGGGCCTCTTGCCGGTTGGTTTGTACATAGAGAATGTATAAATGGAACATGTGACTTACTATTCATCATTCACATGGGAGAGAGAGGGAGTGAGAGAGAGATCTCTTCCTAAACCTATATTATTATGGATGGTCCCTATTATGAAATGGTGTTAAAATTATTTCCATGTTGCATGCTAGGTTGATTAATTTCACATGATAAAAGTTTAGGTTTATTTATGAGAAAACTATAAATAGTTTGAACATAGAGAGACATAGTGCCGTAATACTAAAGTTTTAACCGTCTTTTAATTGGATTTTGAAAGTTGTAATAGTTGTGATATAGCTACTTGACAATGGCATTGATTTTTTTGACCAATTTGAGTCAAGTTGGATTTCTTAAAAACTTAACTTGGGTTAACACTTAAAGAGTCAATTGTATTCTGAAAACTCTCTTCATGTGACTTTTTTTAAAAGAGTATTTTTCTCTTTCCATTTGAGTATTCGTAATTTTTGAATCTATTGCGAACAAAGAGCATGTGGTTGGCCAATAGGTAATGACAATCTTGTGGAAAAATTTGATAGATTAGGAATAGTGTACTCTTTAATGTTGTATTCCCTGATCCTCGTGCAAGGGCCCAAGAAATCTAGGAGGCTATTGAGGAAGCTAATGGTGTGCTTGAGAGAGGTTCGAATATGGACCTCATAAATGGCAACAGATAACATGCACTACGCTAGAAATGACATTTGACAGCGCATAAAAAGACAGCGCTTTATGAAAAAGCACTGCTAAAGAGTCATGAAAAAAAAATGAAAAAAAAATAGTATACCTTAGACAGCGCTTTTTGGAAAGCGCTGCTAAAGGGGGCCTTAAGAAAGCGCTTTATGAAAAGCGCTGCTAAATGTGTGTCCTAAGAAAACGCTTTTGTAAAGCGTTGTTGTAGGTATAACCTACGAGAGCGCTTTCTAAAAGCGCTGCTAAAGAGGGTGTCTGAGAAAGCGCTTTCTACATAAGCGCTGCTATAGGGGGTATAAAAGAAAGCGCTTTTAAAAGGCGCTGCTAAAGGGCATGCCTAAGGCAAACCTTAGAGAGCGCTTTATAAAAGTGCTGCTAAAGGCCATGCAAAAGCGCTGCTATAGGTTTAAGTAGAATAAATTTAAAAATATCCACTAGAATTTTTCCAGAAACAGAACGGTCATGTATCCTTCTTTCTCCTCTCGCGAACATTTCCCTATTCACCACGACCGATTTCGTCCATTCCCTCCGTCCGACAACCGCCGTCTGTCGCCCTCCTCCGTTCATTCCGTCTGCATTTCATTTCGCTGTCGTTTGTCCATCCGTTTTCGAGAGCCTCCGTCCGTTCATTCTGTAACGCATTTCCGCCATTTTTACGGTATTTGAAGTTTTTCATTTTTCTCGATTATTCTCTTAGTTTTTTTATTTTTCTGAACTAATAGATTTAAACTTTGGATTGAAACTGATTGTTAGTTTATTGGTTGTAAAGTTAGTGAATGTGGTGGTATATTTGAACTTTGGATTGAAACTGATTGTCTATTGGTTGTAAAGTTAGTGTTAAGGATTTCATGAAGAAGTTAGTTTTTGAATTGTAACATTGTTAGAACTATTGCAATTAGTTTTTACAATTAGAAGGAATTACGATAGTGAGAGATTGAAGGTTAGTCGATAGTGAGAGATTGCAACAATTACACGAATGCTGCGAGGAAAGTGAAGTTAGTGTGTAAAAGTTGTACAAATTGAGAATGAATAGAATCAAAAAAGAAAGGAAAAAGTGAGAGAAATAGAATAGTTAGGTTTGTTTTTAACTTATCTATAAATATAAATATAAATATAAATATAAGTAAACATCTTTATGAGTTTGTAAATTTGCAAAAGAAAAAACTCATCATTATCTATAAATATAAATATAAATTTAAGGAAGGGAAAAGTGAAGTTATTGCATATTTTTTTTCATAGTTTGGAAGTTCCTATTTTTTAAGAGAGTAGGCAACATAAATATAAATATAAGGAAACTCTATACCTATCAAAATGGTTAGATCATATGGGTTGGCCAACATGAATCTAAATATAAGTTTGGATATGCTAAAATAGAATAATTCATATGTACGAACTCAAAAAACTCGATAAAATACATGATTTGAGTTTTAAAATTAGAGTTCGACTTTATAAGAGTTTTAGCCTAACTTTAAAATATCACATATCTATTAGAGTTAGTTCGTATGAAATATGAGTAGTCTGTTTGACCCATATAATTAAAAATTCTTAAATTATACTAATATTTATGTCAAGTAGTTCGTATGAAATATGAGTAGTCAGTTTTATGGTATTTTATTTTGTTCTTCATTTTATAGTTCCTTAGTTGTTCCACCATTTTATTTTAATATTATAAGTCTTTATTAAAAGAAATTATCAACTATATAAGAAGTTGTTACATTGTTGCAAGTTTTATCAACAATTGATGTTCCAAGAATTATTTAATGTTGATGATGTTATTAATTTTGTCTGTTATAGGGGTTACCTGTGAAGAGCAAGGTTGTGATCGTTTCTAAGAATCCTACTGTGTAGCTTTCTTAGAAGTTTGTGATTTCTTTACAGGTATTCGTTGTTTTTGTTTAACTTTCTTAGTTTAGTTTAGCCTATTTAATTGGTATGGATAAAAAATGGATGTCTTCTAATCGGATTGTCAAAAGAGTACGAGAACGGGGTATCAAAATTCGTTAAGTTTGTTGTTGAACACGCCAAAGACCCCAGTAGGATCACATGTCCTTGCTTAGGTTGTTGTTATGGGCGTCGGATTGACGTTGTTCAGTTGGAATCTCATTTAATGAGACATGGAATTGATCGAAGTTATACATGTTGGACATTACATGGTGAGATAAGTAACGAGAATGTCGAACCCGGGGATAATACGACCTATGCTTCAAAGGACAATGGCAGGGATACATATGATTGTGATCGAGTCGAAGAGATTGCAGAAGCACTTGAAGAAGATCTTCAGGATTGTCCCAAGATGTTTGAGAGGTTGGTAAGCGATACAGAGAAACCGTTGTATAAAGGTTGCACTACTTTCACAAGATTGCCTGCGGTATTAAAGTTGTACAACTTAAATGCGGGTAATGGATGGTCGGATAAACGTTTCACAGAGTTGTTAGCCCTACTACAAGAGATGCTTCCGGAGGATAATGTTCTTCCCAATCGAACCTATGAAGCTAAAAAAATGTTATGCTCTATTGGCATGAGCTATGATAAGATACATGTTTGTCCAAATGATTGCATTTTGTTTCGAAAAGAATATGCATCATTAAACGAGTGTCCTAAATGCGGTGTATTTCGGTATAAGAAAAAGTTGTCACCAGCAAAAGTCTTATGGTATTTTCCTATAATTCCGAGATTTAGACGCATGTTTCATAGTGAAACAGATGCAAAACACCTGACTTGGCATGTGTCGCTACTGCGAAAATCGACGCCGGCTAGACAGAAGAGTCGCCACCGTGCGTTATTTATCCCAAAGAAGGGAAAGGAAACGCTCAGAGTAAACCTCGCAAAAAACGGGAAAGGTATGGTCATCGCAACCAAAACTTGGATTCGGGAGTCGGTTACGCAAGGGGAAGGTATTAGCACCCCTCACGTCCATCGTACTCGATGGGATCCACGCTTGCTTGTTTGTCTAAAGGATGCAAAAACAATCTATCTAAGGCTGCTAAATCTAAACGGGGGGGAATTGACTCGGTAGAGCGTCGCGCTCTATGCCTACGTATTCTCAAGAGAGAAAGTCAGAGTCAACGTAGTTCGGGAAACTACGGGGGAAGTTTGCTCGCCAAGACTCCGCGTCTTGTGCCTACGTACTCTCAACATGTATGAGAGATCAGAGCAGCCGTAGTTCGGCTAACTATGGGTAATCAAAGGGTGTTCTCGATCACACAGGAAGTGAGAGATTAAGTTGTTTTGGGAGGTATGGGAACCTATGGGAACCTAGAACTACGGTCTGGTCTCAATTGCGCAAGGGCAAGAGAAAGAAGTCAATCGCCAAGAAGCGAAAAAGGTTTGAAACAGGACACACACGCTAAATCCTAAACGTAGGAGTGGATGCGTCGTAAATCACGCAAAGGGTGATGCTAAACATCCAGGTTGAGTGAAAGAACTCTCCCACAACCTTTTCCTTCGTATCTAACGTTCTTACAACACTCGAAAGTTGCGAAAGAAAAAGAAAGTCTGAACACTAAAGGGAAAGGATTCCGCTGGTCTTCGTCTTCGTTCAAATGCAAGCTTCACTGGCTTATTTTTCTCCTTTGATTATTTTGCTTTGATTTTCTCCTTTTAGTCTTTTTGTCATTTCCTTGATGCTTTTATCCTTTTTATGCTTTTCCTCCTTCTTTTACCTGCAAAAGTAAACCTTAAACGCAAAAGTCGTTAGAATTTCTATCAAAAGAAAGTGTGAAGATAAGTCCCCTAAAAACTATACTAAAAGCAAATATTAACCTAAAATTCTCTTTAAAAGAAAACTATAACAAAATTCCTAACCAATGTCTAACCAAACTCCTAGAGAAATCTCTAACAAGAATTTAAAATTCCCTAAAGAGTATTTAACTAAATCTCTATTCTAAAGAAAATAAAAGAAATCTCTAATAAGCACTATTATTGAAATTTCCTAAATGCATTTACACTAAATTTCCTAAAGAAATATTATCTAAACTATAATACTCTAATTAAGACCTATTCTAAGAATTAAAGAAATAGTCTAATTAATAAACTAGAATCTTCTAAAGAATATTAACCCTAAACTATATCCTAATTAAACTATTCTAGGAATTAAAAATCCTTAAAAATATTAAACTAACCTAAAAAAAATCAATTACAATTAAATTGCTATAAAAAGTATTAACAAAAATAGCAAAGAAAAAGAAATATGGGGAGGGGGTATGATTTACAGGGGGTGTTACAATTAGTAAAACAATAGCAGGCCCAGCCCACCAAAAAAAACTCACAAAACGGGAGGGGGTGATTAAACAAAAAACTGAGGTGTTATGTAGTAACACGCGAATGGGCTTGAGGCCCAACGCCCCACACAGCCACGTACCAAACTCTTTCTCACTATCAGAAAAACCAAACCCTAAGTCTCTCTCAAAGTTTCTCCAAACACTGTTCACTCTTACGCCGTCACCCTACTCACTTTCTCTCTCGTTTGAACTCTGAAACAAACTCCGTCTCAACCTTTCTTTCAATCTCAAATATCTCTCCTCGTCTCAACCTTTTGCTTCTTCTTCAAAACTCTTCCCACAATCTTCTTCAACAAAACTCTTTCCTTCTCGTTTCAACCTCTTTTTCCTGAAAAAGAAAGATACGAAGATAATGGAGATAAGCGTTTATGGAAAACAGTTAAAGAACACTGTTGAAGATCTGGAGTTATGGTGGATCGATGGCCGTTAACGAAAGATTGAGGATCTATTGTGTTCGGTGATGAAGCTTTCTGGAGTCGCATGTTAAAGATCCATGAAGCTCGTTGATGGATCTGGAGATTTGTTGACGTTGCTGTGTTCGTGAGGAAGAACGAGGACGATGATGGACTGTGTTGTTGTGAGTTCAGATCCAAGTTTGGTTGTGAAGTTTACGGATCTGTAGTGAATCTGGGCAACAGTGTTCATGGCGTTGAAGAAGATCAATTGGATCTTGATGGAACGGTCTGGGAAATGGAAGAGGGTTTGACGAACACGATCAATCTTGGAAATCTTTGACGAACATGATGGATGAAGATGAGGATTAAAGATCTTGGATCTTGAAAGAACGTTCTTCGCACGTTGAAGATTTGAAGGAATTTCCGGAAAGTGTATGAAGATAAACGAAGTTTGAATGTTCTTCAAGAACTTCTGGAAAGTACGATGAACTTGATGACGAATTCTGGAAACTCAATGAAGAACAAGCGAAGAACACCTATCCAGAACGGTGGAAAATCTTCAAGAACGGATGCTGATCTTGGATGATGTTGATCGGTTGGAGAATCCTATGAATGTTTAGAATTTTTGGAAGCGAAACAGATGAATCTTGGAGGATGTTTTGTGGATCGTAAGATGGAGGTGATGAGTTTGGTGTTTTTTTTTGGTTTTCCGATGAGATTGCCGGTGGTCGGGGTCAGGTTGGAGTTGCCGGCGATTGGGACGCCGGCCATGCATCCGGTGGAGCTGAGGGGATGACAAGTGGCGAGAGGAAGGGTTTGCATGGAAGCCGCGTGGAGGGTGGCGTGGCATCAGGACGAGGAGAGAGATGAGTTGTGAGGTGTCAGGTGGAGGGTGTGTTGTGGAAGTGATGTGTCCTCCTCTCATTTACACGCGTGGCTACGTATATATATGACACCTGGCGCTGGATAAAGAAGACTGGGCCTCCAATCTTTTTGGCCCAACGAAAAATGACATAAAGGACTGAAAAAAGGACTAATTGGACTACCAAATGCTGAAACAGATTAGTGTACTAATGGACAATTAAGTGAACTGAATTAACGTGGATTAGATGGATAATGACTAATTAATACAAGCTGATTAAGACTAAGAGGATTAATGGACTCACTTAAGACTAAAAATTAAACTAATTAAAACCTAATTAATCTAATAATGTCTAATTAACATCTAATATTCTAAGAAAACTAATAAAACTACTTAAAAGAAATCTACAAATTTCTATTTAAAGTTTATTAAAAGAAATCTAAAAATCTATATATAAAACCTATAAAACCTATATTATCTAAAAAACCTGTTAAATTCTAAAAGAAAACCTATTAATTTCTATAAAAAAAAGAAAATCTATTATTATTCTATAAATGATTAAACCTATTTAATATCTAATAAAACCCAGAAAACTCACAATAATCCCAGAGAGAACAAAAATAGTACAAATCAACAAATAGGACCGCGAGAGCGCACCAGAACGTCCGGTAAAAATAAACGGACACCGAAATGTCCCTAAAAACAACAGCACGCGCTGCAAACACCGGGAAGAGCACGACTTCCCAAAAATGCGACTCCGCCTATTTGAAACTGGTTAAAAACACCTGAAATGCGAGAAGAGGGATGTGATCCCGGTAAACTCAATATAACTGGAAAAATGCGCTGTATGCGGTATGCGAATGCGAATGCGAACATGCGTCGAAACATCAACCAAATGCGAGACCCGGTTGGTCAAATTTTGGGGTGCAACAGTTGCCCCTATTCAAGCGACTTGGACCTGAATGGTTGGAGAGCGAACGACTTTCAAACATTCAAAGGTAGAAGACGGTTGAATACTAATAGAACCCTGAAATTTGCCAACCGTGGGAATATACTGCAAAACTGCTTGAGGAACAGCATCCAATGAACTGAAGTTCGGTTGTCACGGCAACAACTGGTCAATTATGTGATAAAATTTCTCTATTTTTTTTTATTTTTTTATTTTTAACATCAATCACTTGTGTGACGCCACAAGTATTGGAATAATGCTTCAGAAAGCAAACACCTTGACTCCCATCTTACTTATGGGATCAAATCTTGGCACTACAAGATATGATTTTTCTGTCGACTCATAGTTCACAGCGAACTTGAGGACAATTCTTCCGGGGAAATTCTGAATCGACTGCCAGACACCTATTCTATCAACAGGCGGCAGCTTCAGAAGTTTGATATATGTCAATCTTTCTTTTTTTAGTGCCGACGTAACAACCAAATATGAAGAAATCACTCCACTGGGGGAGAAGAGAAGCTTAACCAAACAACTCTGCAGGAGAACATACTCGAAAGCCATGAGGTAACCAACCTGGTCTATGTTTCGAAATGCGTATGTCTGATAATGATGCAATGTCCCATACGACATGGAAATGCTATGCGTTTGTTTGAAAGTGCGATGCCCCATACGGCATGGGAATGCTAAGTGTTTGTATAAATGCAAGTATGACGATATATGCAATGTAAATGCAGGCTCGAGCTGTCAGAGA
Organism: Lathyrus sativus; assembly: GCA_963859935.3. Lineage (NCBI taxonomy): Eukaryota > Viridiplantae > Streptophyta > Magnoliopsida > Fabales > Fabaceae > Lathyrus > Lathyrus sativus. The sequence continues at coordinate 444,247,451 of OZ012739.1, read as the reverse complement.
ACACCAGGTTTAAAACCACTTGGCAAAATAAATGTCGAAGGCAATGTCAACTCCAATGAGGGTAGCCTGATATCACAGAATTATCTCAGCAAAATAAATGCTAGAAAAGGGAAGGACGGCCCTGCACGGGGATACTCTTTCTAAACCACTGACGACCTGTACTCCATGAGGATTGACCGAATCGGGGTTGATTGTGCGCAGCACACTGCTGGGAATGCCCCTTCTATCAAGGATATCAATTTTAATCTGCTGAGGATACTCCTGATCCCGCTTTGATACAAGGTAAAATGCAATCTCAACTCTTCCGGGGACCATTCGTGACTTCCATCTGCTGAAGAGGACTAATTCTGACTTAACAACATCCACAAGGAATTCAAACAATAATCGGAGAACTGGTGTTAATCGAACTTCGTATCGAGGAACATGACAACATACGAGTCATTGGGCATTACTGTGTCAGATATTTTTAGGTTTTTGTTTTTCTTTCTGGTTTAGGATGGACATGGATTATGTACAAAACGGAAGATATGGAAAATACTAGACGAGAACTAGCATTCAAAGATAGACTACCAGACGAGAACTGATAGCAAAATAGATTAGGATCTCGGACGAGAATTAATTTGGTTTGAATATCAGACGGGGCTGACTTGATAATAGGCTAAGGAACAAATAACCAGACGAGAACTGGTTGAAAGCTGACGTACACCAGACGAGAACTGGTATAACACATAGGTTAAAAAAAACGGTGACCAGACGAGAATTGGTTACGCGATGACATGCACCAGACGAGAACTGATACAGCAGACAGGAACGGTGACCAGACGAGAACTGGTTACAATAAAATACACCAGACGGGAACTGATGCTTACAATAATATACACCAGACGAGAACTGATGTTTACGGAAAGGTGGGCCAGACGAGAGCTGGTTACCGGTTTGCCAGGCGAGAACTGGACTTTGGAAATAACTGGTTACTGACACGTAACAGGTTTAAACTGTAGGATAACGATCCAACGACGGCAAGGCCTTTTTTCGGAATGTTAAGGTTTTTTTATAAGGGTAATGACACGATTCCCCGATACTCAACTCCGGCTGGGGATGAACAGACTGGCTCGAATAACTTGCCCCAGTGTACTCAACTTGCCCCAATCTAATTCTTGGGAGTATTGCTCTGAACAGCTTGCCACGAGACGACCTCGAGATTACTTGCCCCGGTATCTGTACACAAAAGGGGTTCAACTCCAATTAACCAACTTTCCACATGATTGGTTTCAATATTTCTGAACTGACTTGCCCCTGAATGAGCTGACTTGCCCCTGAATGAGCGTACAAGCGACTTAACCTGATCTGATCACGCACTGGAAGTATCTGCCCTCAAATCACATCATTTTGACTAATTGCCCCTGATTGGCTCTCGAGAAGACTCACTTATGATCAACTGCTTCTCAAGCAAACTGCCCCTGATCAACTGATGCTTCGGGACTTGTCCTCAGACTAACTGATTCTGAACTTACTGGAAGTCAATGCCCCTGATTCACAGGGTTTCAAAGTATACGTCATTCTGATCCAGACTGCTGAATTATTCGATCCTGCTTGACTATTCCCTGTTGGAATCTCTTTCGTGTCAACTACTAACCTGCAATTTAAATTGTCTATTTACGAATGATAATCTTAATGCAGTGTTCATGCAGATTTTTGAAAAAATTTGTGTTGTCACTCATTTATATGTCATGATTGTGAGTGACGAATGAACCAGAGTTCAAACGTAGTGCTGATTTGATCAGTGAAAAATACAACAAGGATATGACTAGCAAATCGTGAAGGAGTCAGGTTACTCAACCTTATCGTAATGCGCTTTCAGAATAAACCCTACCTCAATTAGGTCTTTTAAGGGTTGTATCGTGGTCGGGTTCACGGTTCGTGAAACAAAGGATATTTGGCTCAAATTATAATTTGTACCCACCCCTTCTACGTGATGATCTCCGATCCTAAGGTTCAGTTAACCTGGCACAAGCGCTCGCCTCTTCGAGAGGTATGTTGAATGGTAAGAACCACAGTTAAGGAACTCACAGGAATTTCGGAGTGACAGTTACTCCTTTTCATTTTCGGTGTCTGTATACACGACTTTGTGACTTCACTGGGGTTTTTCTATTGATATCCTTTCTTTTCATTATTTTGATTCCCTAATTTTTGCCTGGACTAACTCTTCAGAGTTCTTTTCGATTTTTGAAGTTCAGCGGGATGCCCTGATTTTTGCCTAAGTATTAGCTTTCCATCTTTTTCTTTCTTTTTACTTAGCAGGCTTTCTTATTTCTTTCTTTTGGAACAAAGTTGTGTGACACTGGTTGCCTTGATTGCTCCGAAAGGATTGTAACCGTCTCACTCCTGATTGGTGAGGTCTAACCACTGTGGTTGACGAGGGACGACCTCTTGAGAGGCATAAACTGTAATTGGTCCTCGAAAGACAACACTCCTCTGTAAGACTTGAATGCTCGGTCAAGCTAACTGACAACTACCCTGCCCCGGGTTAAAATGTGAGGGTTAAAAAGTCCGAAAAACTTCTACTTCCTGGCTCGAAGTGGTTAACAAGGGACTAACTCCTTATACCTCAAGTGTTTGGGGAATTTGAAACAATGCCTTGTACGTCATCGACAAGGTTTTATCTGAAAGCATACGATCATCGGTTATGAGTTTAGTTTCGTCATCCTCCCTCCAATCTTTGCTAATCACAGTGACAAAGTGGAATGGATACAATGCAAGTGTCAGTGCAATGCAATAAATGAGCGACAACGACATGATTAATTCAGAAAAATGCATAGTCACTTTATTAGTATTACCATTCGAAACAAACAATGTTTTAAAAGCAAGTAGTAACTAACAGAAAAGAAACTACAAATGCAAATGGTATAAGTCTGAGGACTGCCAATGCTGAGGGCGCCTGCCTGTCTGGACCACTGGCTTCTGCTGGGGAATACTTTCTGAATCTACGAGCTTAGACAGCTGAGAAGTTGGTATGAACAAACAAAATTCCTTCTCGAAAGGAAATGCAATCTTGGTCAATCAACTGTTGTACTTTTGCCTGAAATGCTTTACAATCTTCAGTTGAATGTCCTGGGGATCCGCCATGGTAACCACACTGAACTTGTGGATTGTACCCAGGAGGGTAAGGTTCTGGCACATGCTTAAGAGCTTTAGGTTCCACCAAAGAATTTTGGATCAAAGATGGTAGCAGTTGGCTATACGGCATAGGCACTGGGTGAGAAGGACCATTCCTTCGTTCCAAATTGTTACGCGGTCTGTTCTGATTTTGACGCTGATTCTGATAACCTCGGCCACGAGTTCGCTGATTTGCAAGGGAAGCGACAGGACGTTCCTGATAAGGTGCCCTAGGCACAGTTGTCTGTCCAGAATAGCGAGGCACAGGAGATACTGATCCAACATATTTCACCAATTCGTCTCGAGAATACCCAACATCTGGCATGATTGCATTGATCACAACTCCTTCTTCATTCTGATAGTCGTGGAGAGATTCAGTTTCACTAGCCTGGCTATTTGAATCAATCTGGATTTTCCCGATTCTTATGGCATACTCAAGGCGTTCTCCCAATCTTACCAAGTCAGAGAAATTTAACGGAAGCCCAAGCAATCTCTCAAAGTACGGACCCTGCAGGGAGTCTACGAACATGCTTGCTAACTCTCGGTCTAGAAGTGGTGGTTGTACTCTGGCAGCAAATTCTCTCCATCTCTGCGCATACTTCCTGATGGATTCATTGTTCTCTTGAGATAATTCTTTCAACTGCATGCGATGAGGAGCCATGTCTAGGTTGTAGTCGTATCGCTTCAGAAAAGCTCTGGCTAAGTCCACCCATGATCGAATCTGACTACTCTCTAACTGCATATACCACCTCAAAGGTGCCCCAGTCAGACTATACTGAAAGAAATGGATCATCAGATTGTCGTTTTGCACAAACGAAGTCATTCTTCGGCAGAACATCACCAAATGTTGCTTCGGACAGCTATCTCCTTGGTACTTCTCAAATCTCGGCACTTTGAACTTATAAGGCAACACCAGGCCAGGAACCAGACACATGTCTGCAGCATTCAGGTTAACAACATCTTTGACCTTCAAAGCTTTAACTCCTTCTTCCAATGCTCGGAGTCTTCTATCAAGTTCAGGAGCTCTTGGGTCTACGGTTCTGGCTACCGGGATATCTCTTCGAGGATTCACCACGGGAAAAGCACCACCTTGATTGTTAACAGAAAGAGGACGCTCATTTCGGACAACAAACTGCTCACGTCGATCTCGGTCCATAACAGGAGGCTGTACAACTTGGTCTACAGTACCATTGCTCACTGGCGGAAAGTCTGCCATAGAATCATACAGAGGGTTGGACGTCACGGTGAACCCTGACAAGGTGTTAGCAGGCTGGAAGTTGCTCTCGGACATAGCTATCAATAACCTTCAACTGACTTCCTTGCTCGATTCGGCTTAAATCTGTTTCAACCCCTTGGTCGTATTCTAACAATCAACAGTTGCTCAGGCCAATCACCGGATAATCACCTTCTGAAATCAAACAACGGCTGGATAAGAACTCTGGCTAGTTGGAGTATGATATGCAATATGATGCAAAGATGCTTATGCAAATGCAACACAATATACAACAAAGACGGGATCACAGCCCCCACACAAGCTCTGAATACTGCTGTACTACTGACGGAGTACGTTCACTCTGAAGAGAATGCCAAAATAACGGGTAGGCTGGAAGTCAAGTTTCCTGCAAAAACCCTCCCACTCACGGGTATGGACCTAAATCTGACAAGGTACGGCATCCTATGCGGTCGTCGGCGTCACAGACTTTCAAGATTGATGATACGATACCCAGAAGGTGTGGCATCATCATATCCTGAAGAGGCCTCACTTAGCCAACTTCCAAATGATCGGTCCCCGGAGTCGACAATCCAACTAACCAACATCCCACTCAACCCAAAGGGTTGAACCGGAAGTCAACCAGAAGAACCTCGTCCGAGCGTAGATTTCGCAGGAAACTAGTACATGCAAAGCACGCACGCCCCCACTACCGTCTACTCTAAGTCTAAGGTGCACTCAAGCCTGGGTCTGGCTTCTCACTCAAAGGAACATCCCCCACCCAACAGCACAACAGCAACAGATAATAGCAAAGCAAAAATAAACACCCAATAGACAAGCAAACAAGCGCTAGGATTGACTCTCTTAGGGGACGTTGGATCCCACATGCGTGGCGAACTATCGCAGTCCCCAGCAGAGTCGCCAGCTGTCGCTACTGCGAAAATCGGCGCCGGCTAGACAGAAGAGTCGCCACCGTGCGTTATTTATCCCAAAGAAGGGAAAGGAAACGCTCAGAGTAAACCTCGCAAAAAACGGGAAAGGTATGGTCATCGCAACCAAAACCTGGATTCGGGAGTCGGTTACGCAAGGGGAAGGTATTAGCACCCCTCACGTCCATCGTACTCGATGGGATCCACGCTTGCTTGTTTGTCTAAAGGATGCAAAAACAATCTATCTAAGGCTGCTAAATCTAAACGGGGGGGAATTGACTCGGTAGAGCATCGCGCTCTATGCCTACGTATTCTCAAGAGAGAAAGTCAGAGTCAACGTAGTTCGGGAAACTACGGGGGAAGTTTGCTCGCCAAGACTCCGCGTCTTGTGCCTACGTACTCTCAACATGTATGAGAGATCAGAGCAGCCGTAGTTCGGCTAACTATGGGTAATCAAAGGGTGTTCTCGATCACACAGGAAGTGAGAGATTAAGTTGTTTTGGGAGGTATGGGAACCTATGGGAACCTAGAACTACGGTTTGGTCTCAATTGCGCAAGGGCAAGAGAAAGAAGTCAATCGCCAAGAAGCGAAAAAGGTTTGAAACATGACACACACGCTAAATCCTAAACGTAGGAGTGGATACGTCGTAAATCACCCAAAGGGTGATGCTAAACATCCAGGTTGAGTGAAAGAACTCTCCCACAACCTTTTCCTTCGTATCTAACGTTCTCACAACACTCGAAAATTGCGAAAGAAAAAGAAAGTCTGAACACTAAAGGGAAAGGATTCCGCTGGTCTTCGTCTTCGTTCAAATGCAAGCTTCACTGGCTTGTTTTTCTCCTTTGATTATTTTGCTTTGATTTTCTCCTTTTAGTCTTTTTGTCATTTCCTTGATGCTTTTATCCTTTTTATGCTTTTCCTCCTTCTTTTACCTGCAAAAGTAAACCTTAAATGCAAAAGTCGTTAGAATTTCTATCAAAAGAAAGTGTGAAGATAAGTCCCCTAAAAACTATACTAAAAGCAAATATTAACCTAAAATTCTCTTTAAAAGAAAACTATAACAAAATTCCTAACCAATGTCTAACCAAACTCCTAGAGAAATCTCTAACAAGAATTTAAAATTCCCTAAAGAGTATTTAACTAAATCTCTATTCTAAAGAAAATAAAAGAAATCTCTAATAAGCACTATTATTGAAATTTCCTAAATGCATTTACACTAAATTTCCTAAAGAAATATTATCTAAACTATAATACTCTAATTAAGACCTATTCTAAGAATTAAAGAAATAGTCTAATTAATAAACTAGAATCTTCTAAAGAATATTAACCCTAAACCATATCCTAATTAAACTATTCTAGGAATTAAAAATCTTTAAAAATATTAAACTAACCTAAAAAAAATCAATTACAATTAAATTGCTATAAAACGTATTAACAAAAATAGCAAAGAAAAAGAAATATGGGGAGGGGGTATGATTTACAGGGGGTGTTACAATTAGTAAAACAATAGCAGGCCCAGCCCACCAAAAAAAACTCACAAAACGGGAGGGGGTGATTAAACAAAAAACGGAGGTGTTATGTAGTAACACGCGAATGGGCTTGAGGCCCAACGCCCCACACAGCCACGTACCAAACTCTTTCTCACTATCAGAAAAACCAAACCCTAAGTCTCTCTCAAAGTTTCTCCAAACACTGTTCACTCTTACGCCATCACCCTACTCACTTTCTCTCTCGTTTGAACTCTGAAACAAACTCCGTCTCAACCTTTCTTTCAATCTCAAATCTCTCTCCTCGTCTCAACCTTTTGCTTCTTCTTCAAAACTCTTCCCACAATCTTCTTCAACAAAACTCTTTCCTTCTCGTTTCAACCTCTTTTTCCTGAAAAAGAAAGATACGAAGATAATGGAGATAAGCGTTTATGGAAAACAGTTAAAGAACACTGTTGAAGATCTGGAGTTATGGTGGATCGATGGCCGTTAACGGAAGATTGAGGATCTATTGTGTTCGGTGATGAAGCTTTCTGGAGTCGCATGTTGAAGATCCGTGAAGCTCGTTGATGGATCTGGAGATTTGTTGACGTTGCTGTGTTCGTGAGGAAGAACGAGGACGATGATGGACTGTGTTGTTGTGATTTCAGATCCAAGTTTGGTTGTGAAGTTTACGGATCTGTAGTGAATCTGGGCAACAGTGTTCATGGCGTTGAAGAAGATCAATTGGATCTTGATGGAACGGTCTGGGAAATGGAAGAGGGTTTGACGAACACGATCGATCTTGGAAATCTTTGACGAACATGAGGATTAAAGATCTTGGATCTTAAAAGAACGTTCTTCGCATGTTGAAGATTTGAAGGAATTTCTGGAAAGTGTATAAAGATGAACGAAGTTTGAATGTTCTTCAAGAACTTCTGGAAAGTACGATGAACTTGATGACGGATTCTGGAAACTCAATGAAGAACAAGCGAAGAACACCTATCCAGAACGGTGGAAAATCTTCAAGAACGGATGCTGATCTTGGATGGTGTTGATCGGTTGGAGAATCCTATGAATGTTTAGAATTTCTGGAAGCGAAACAGATGAATCTTGGAGGACATTCTGTGGATCGTAAGATGAAGGTGATGAGTTTGGTGTTTTTTTTTTGGTTTTCCGGTGAGATTGGCGGTGGTCGGGGTCAGTTGGAGTTGCCGGCGATTGGGGGTTACGGTGGTTGCATGGCCGGCGGCCATGCATCCGGTGGATCTGAGGGGATGACAAGTGGCGAGAGGAAGGGTTTGCATGGAAGCCGCGTGGAGGGTGGCGTGGCATCAGGACGAGGAGAGAGATGAGTTGTGAGGTGTCAGGTGGTGGGTGTGTTGTGGAAGTGATGTGTCCTCCTCTCATTTACACGCGTGGCTACGTATATATATGACACCTGGCGCTGGATAAAGAAGACTGGGCCTCCAATCTTTCTGGCCCAACGAAAAATGACATAAAGGACTGAAAAAAGGACTAATTGGACTACCAAATGCTGAAACAGATTAGTGTACTAATGGACAATTAAGTGAACTGAATTAACGTGGATTAGATGGATAATGACTAATTAATACAAGCTGATTAAGACTAAGAGGATTAATGGACTCACTTAAGACTAAAAATTAAACTAATTAAAACCTAATTAATCTAATAATGTCTAATTAACATCTAATATTCTAAGAAAACTAATAAAACTACTTAAAAGAAATCTACAAATTTCTATTTAAAATTTATTAAAAGAAATCTAAAAATCTATATATAAAACCTATAAAACCTATATTATCTAAAAAACCTGTTAAATTCTAAAAGAAAACCTATTAATTTCTATAAAAAAAAGAAAATCTATTATTATTCTATAAATGATTAAACCTATTTAATATCTAATAAAATCCAGAAAACTCACAATAATCCCAGAGAGAACAAAAATAGTACAAATCAACAAATAGGACCGCGAGAGCGCACCGGAACGTCCGGTAAAAATAAACGGACACCGAAATGTCCCTAAAAACAACAGCACACGCTGCAAACACCGGGAAGAGCACGACTTCCCAAAAATGCGACTCCGCCTATTTGAAACTGGTTAAAAACACCTGAAATGCGAGAAGAGGGCTGTGATCCCGGTAAACTCAATATAACTGGAAAAATGCGCTGTATGCGGTATGCGAATGCGAACATGCGTCAAAACATCAACCAAATGCGAGACCCGGTTGGTAAAATTTTGGGGTGCAACAGCATGCAGATGATAGAATTATAGATGGGAAGTATTGACATCCGGCAGATTCATCACAGTGGATGAAAATTGATAATGAGTATCCTGATTTTGGAGAAGAAGCTAGAAACCTCTGCTTGGCATTATCGACTGATGGAATGAATCTGCATGGTCTGCAAAGTATCTCACATTCCACATGGCCTGTAATTATTATGATTTATAACCTACCTCAATGGCTATGTATGAAGCGTAAGTACATGATGTTATCTATGTTAATTTCTGGCCCTAAAGAACCAGGAGATGACATAGACGTATATTTGACACCTTTAATTGAATAATTAAATAGTTTGTGGGAGAACGGCGTGGAGGTTTATGATGGATATAGGAAAGGAAGTTTCAATTTGAGGGCGATGTTGTTTGACACAATTAATGATTTTCCAGCATACGGAAATCTATCGGGGTATAACATTAAAGGTCAATGTACGTGTCCTATCTGTGAAGAAAACATAGATTGGACGCGATTGGAATTTGGTCAGAAGAATGTCTTTCTTGGTCATCGTAGATTCTTAAATTCTAATCATCACTACCATGGGTGTAGAAAAGCATTCAATGGAAATTCAGAACAACATAGAGCTCCACCTACATTGACCGATGAACAAATTTTTAAAAAGGTGAAAGATGTGAGTACTAAGTTTGGGAAGCCTTTTTCTCATACGATTGTCATGCGTGGGTGGAAGAAGAGGTCAATTTTGTTTGAGTTGCCGTATTGGAAGTCGTTGTATGTAAGACATTTTCTTGATGTTATGAATATTGAAAAAAATGTATTTGAAAGTGTTATTGGTACGTTACTCAATATATAAGGAAAGTCTATGGATGGCCTTAAAGCAAGAAAGGACTTAGTAGCAATGAGAATAAGAAATGAATTAGGACCCTTGAAGAAAGAAAATCGAACGTATCTACCACCTGCTACTTATACTTTATCTAGAAAGGAGAAAAAGATATTGTGTAAGTTTCTGAGTGAAGTTAAAGTTTCAGAAGGATACTCTTCAGATATTAGAATACTTGTTTCTATGAAAGACCTCAAGTTAAAGAGTTTAAAGACACATGATTTCCATGTTATAATGGAATACTTTCTAACAATAGGTAGACATTCTATTTTGCCAAAAAAAGTGAGAAGCGCAATAACTAAATTGTGTTTTTTTCAGGTCTATTTGTAGTAAGGTGATCGATCCTGCGATCTTACCAACATTGCAAAAAGAAATAGTTATTACTTTGTGTGAGCTTGAAATGTATTTTCCTACATCATTTTTTGACATAATGGTACATTTAGTTGTTCATCTTGTGAAAGAGACACAACTGTGTGGACCAGCTTATATGAGATGATGTATCCTATTGAACGTTATATGAAAATATTGAAAGGGTATGTGAAAAATCGAAGTCGACCAGAGGGTTGTATTGTTGAACGATACATTGTTGAAGAAGCGATTAAGTTTTGTATTGAATATTTGTCCAATGTTAAATCCATTGGCCTTCCAAAATCTCATGTTGTTGAAAAAATAGTAGGAAAACAGTTAATTGGAAATAAAGTTGTGACAGTTTCAAGGAATGAACGAGAGCAAGTGCATTTGTATGTTCTGCACAATGACGGTGAGGTTGAGCCGTATGTTGAAATGCACAAGGATGTTCTCCGAGGTTTAAATCTGAATAGAAATGAAAATTGGATAGTACGTGAGCACAATCGAAGTTTTATAACATGGTTCAAGGATCATATTTTTTCAAAGTTTTATTCTGATCCCGCTTTAAGAATAGAAATGAAAATTGGATAGTACGTGAGCACAATCGAAGTTTTTTCAAAGTTTTATAACATGTGTTTTCTTATAGCGCATACGCAATTAATGGATACACATTTTATACCAAAAAACAAGATGATAAAAGTATAATGCAAAATAGTGGTGTCACCGTGCTTGCAGAATCAATGCACATTTCAAGTGTGAAGGACTTAAACCCCAAATATGCAAATTTGTCGTACTTTGGGATTATTGAGCGCATTTAGGTGTTTGATTATGAGAAGTTTCAGATTCCTATCTTTGGATGCAAGTGGGTTGAAAATAATAGTGGCATACGAATGAATAACTCAGGATTTTTTCAAGTGGATCTTAATAAGGTGGGGTACAAAGATGAGCCTTTTATTCTAGCCACGCAAGCTAAACAAGTGTTCTATGTCGCTGATCCGACAAGTACGAAATGGTCTATAGTTTTTTTCCAACAAAGTAATCGATGATAACATTAGAGACAAGGGTGATGTTGATGTTGAGAAGGAATCTTATATTATAGATGATCCAGATGAGAATATTAGAGCAGATGAATCATATATTATAAATGATCATAACGAGGGAATTTGGATCAATCCATTCGTCCGTGTTGTTAAGAGACAAGTAAACCATGTTCCAATGGTAATTGTATATATTACATTGAAATTAATTTAACACAATTTTTTTAATTGACACATTAATCATATTCATTATCTATTTAGGGCATTTCATCTTGTCGACTATATTTATCGTTACCGACTTATCGCATGGTTGGCAAGGGAAAAATGCATAACAATTTAGGAGACTTACTTTACCATAAATCGCTCCCTGCTGGATTTTTGAAAGTATCGGTTGATATTGCGTTAGAGGGGGTGCGTTGCTGCCTATACCAGATGATGTTTCGGACGCAACAGTGGTGGGAGACGCTATATGATCGTTTGTTGCATGGTCGTCAAATCTCATTTTCATAGATGATGAGGTAGGTTGAACACCATTATGAAGTATTCAAATATTTTACAACCCATACATGAAAGTTATTCTTACATTTATATTTACTTATTTACATGATGATCTTAGACTCCTTCAAAATCCAAATCAAAAGAAAAGGGAATTATTGTGCGGGAAACCAATTCAGCTGCATCAAAAAAACAGGTACTATTACAGTTACATGATGATCTTATTATACATTAGTTATTGAATTTATATTACTTTTAGGTTCATGATCAACAGTTGCAACAAGCCAGCAAGGGTAAAATGCCTGAATCTAGCAAGGTGCCCAACAAAAAAAAGGGCGAGGCAAAAAAAGCATATGTTCCTCGATTTAGATTGTGCCTTGAAACATATGTAGGAACGTATTTTCGGTTTTGAATATGCCAAAACAATTGCCAAGGAGGATTTGGACCAGATTTTCCAACATTCTGAATTGGGCATTGGTGTTATACATTCCTATATAAGGTAGTACTCCGATCAATTTTAATTAAATACTTGAACAAATTATTTGCTCATTTAAATGAATATTCTAATGTTGATTATGTTTTCATTTAAGGTTATTGTATGACAAGATGTTGGTCTCGCATGGTTTGACTTCAAGATTCACATTCTTATCTGCTAACTGTATCAAAGCACGGTCAATCGAGCATACTCCAGATGTAATCAGAGATTACATAGTCAAATCATTTATGACCGTAGATACAGAGAAGTTGTACTTGTCGCCATATATCACTGGTCAGGGGTTAGATTTCAATCTAAATTCATTTATTATAATTATTCGTTTTTTTCAATTCTATATAACATTTCCGTCTAAACTTTTGTCTTATTTTACAGTGGACACTGGTTATTGGTCGCGATTAATCTGAAGAAGGAAATAGTGTATTATTTGGATTTAATGGATGATGATCAAACAAAATATCCTGATATGAAGACTATGGTTGATACGTAAGTGATGAGATATATTGTTCTGAATAATTATCTTTATTTATTATGTGAGATTGTTCTAAATATTCGTTTATATTATGTTAGATCTATACAAATATTTTGATCGCAAAGAGAAGCAATATTGCCGAAAAGGAAGGATAACAACATTAGTTGGATCAGAGTGCAGGTATATTTTCACATTTTTGACTGTTATAGTGATTCTACTTGATAAAACTATTTAAACTATATACCCTCACACATGATCGTTTGTTTTTTCCATTTACAGTGTCCTCGTCAGCGCAATGGGATTGATTGCGGATATTTTGTATTGCGTTTTATGAAGAAAATTATTCACTCGGGTCAAATAGATATTTCAATCATGGTATGGATCAATTCATAAGTTATATGATTTATTTTAATAATTAACCGATATTTCATCTGAGTAATAAGTTTTAAAACTAAATCGTGCATGTTCTGTTATATTATGTAGTACTTTGATGAATTCAAGTGTGGTACATACTCGAAAGCAGGATTTGAAGAAATTAAGGAGGAATGGTGTCAATACATTATTGAGTTGAGAATTGTATAAGGTATATGTATCGTCAAATATTGATGTGGTATAATAATATTTCTGGAAGTCGTATCTATGTGTAAAGTTATCGGTTTTGTAATTATATGTAAATTGACTGTATTTGTGAAGTTGTTCTGAGGATCGATTGTGTTGAATTATATAATGTATTTGTGAAGTATGTGAATTACATAATGTAAATTGACTGTGTTTGTGAATTATGTGAATTACAATGATTATGAGCAAAGCGTTGAATTACAATGTATATTTAAGGCCAAAGTGTTGAACTACAATGTATATATAAGGCCAAAGTGTTGAATTAAAGGCTTGAATTATAAGCAGGGAATGTAATTGTTATAAGCAGGTTTATAAAAAAAAAATATAAAAAAAGTGACTATTTAAAAAAATAATTTTTAAAATCGTGAAGAATAGACAATGCTTTTACAAAAAAGCGCTGCTATAAGGGAGCATAGAGAGCGCTCAAAAAAGCGCTGCTATAGGAGGGGAAAGGGGGGAAGAATAGGCAGTGCTTTTAAAAACCGTTGCTAAGGGGGGGGGGGGGGGGAATAGGCAGCGCTTCTGTAAGCGCTACTAAAGGGGGGAAAAAGCGCTGTTAAAAGTGCTTCTAAGGGGGACCTATAGCAGCGCTTTTTCTATAAAAAAGTGATGCCTTTACCTTTAGCAGCGCCACTTTAGGCAACGCTTTTAAGCGCTGCTAAAGGGAAAAAAGTGTTGCTAAAGATCTTATTTGGCATAGTGCTGTTGTGAATTCCTAGGTTGTTTAGTTGGATGCGGGGTGTTTCCTGTATGGTACCATTGCGCTTGGATGTGTCATAAAAGACCCAATTGATAATATCTTTATGGCTGCTTCTAATCATGTTTCTAGCCATGTTAATGCTAGTACGACAAAGATCATTGTTATCCTATGGAGTCTTCAATTGGCTAAGGAGTTGAAGATTGAGTGTTTCACCATTCAGTCGGATGCTCTAGTTTTAGTGGATTGTATTAATGGTGTTGACTTTATTACTACTTTAGATCCTATTTTTAATGATTGTAAAATTCTCTTAGGAAGTTTTATTGATGAAACTCTAATGTATGTTAGTCGTGGCAGTAATTCAGATGCCTAGTATATGGTAGGGGTTGGAAAATCTTTAAGCTTTAGGACTTGGATCGGTCATATCTCCAATCTGGGTGTCCCCTCTTGTGACACCGATTTGGATTTTCGTTAATCTAATTGCTTTCGTTTCATAAAAAACACTTAAAGAGGGTTTGAATAATATAATATAATTTAGACAATTTAAATGCATTGAGATGCCTTTTTATTTCTAATATTTTCTATTTGGATAGAGAAATATTTTATTTTTATTTTTATAAAATTTGTTGTACCATTTTTATGAAAATTTAAAAGTTTTCGGATTAATTTTTGATATCCTCTTAAATATTTTATATCTTGTCAATTGAGACGAATTGAGTTCTTAAATGCTCTATGTTTTGTCAATAGGGACAAGTAAGATAATTAGTGAATTCATATAAGTCTAATTACTATTCAATTTCATTGACCTTTATTAATTTGTAAAATAATGAATATTTTGGTAACATTGATAATTGGTCAATTTCCCTCTAAAAAAATATATCATTTAAGAAGAAAGAAGATAAGTTGGGAGAAGAAGAGAAAGAGAGAAAGAAGAGAAGAAGAGAAGAGGAAAGAGGAAGACTTAGAAGAAGAAAGTTTGGATCAACAAAGAACTCATCTCCATCTCTCATCTTCTTATTGATTCAAGGTGGGTTCCTAGTTAGACAAAACTTTGGTGGAAAAAAAATCCATGAGTGGAAGATTAAGGTTTGTGTATTTTGTTATTGTTTACTGTGAATTTTGGTAAACAACCGCTGGTCTATCAATTTAGGGTAAAATTGAGTAGCTTGCAGGATCAACCATACTAAATCCTAGGACATGTGTTAAGTATGCAAAAAATACTCTAATATGAACTCCATGTTCGACTACGAAATCTTTGTAAAGTAAAAGTAACTTGAAGATTAAAAGCAATATGTAAGAGAAAGCACGTAAGGTTTTGAAGATTAAAGGCAATAACGTAAAAAGTGAAATAATGTAAAGGCTTTGGAAGTAAATGTCGAAAGTCAATGTAGGAATGTAAATGACTTTGAAAGTAAATGCAGTAATGTAAATGACTTTGAAAATGTAAATGACTTTGAAGGTAAATGTGCGGAAAAGTAGATGTCGAAAGCAATTAAAAGACTTTGAAATTAAAAGCTTTAAAGAAAGTGCGGAAGGTTAAAAGCAGGTTAAGGTAAAGTGCAGAACGTTAAATAGCATGAAATGTAAATGAAAATAAAGTTGCAGAAAGGTTTGGAAAGGAAGTTTAAACATAAAAGATGAAGGTTAAAATGCAGAATAAGTAACAGCATGTAAATGGTAAACATAAGTAAATTGCATTAATAAAAAGGGGTTGGTGTTGTATCATGTACATTCTCGCTAACTCGTTTCTCTACACACGGGTACTTTGAGTGGTTTGGAGTGACTAGTACAAGATGAATGAACACACTTATTCTATAAAAAATAACACTTATTTATAATGCTAGCAAATAACTACTACATGTCGGTTATTGTTTCACAATGTGTCCTTTTGGCGCTTTTTCCAACTTCAACTGCTCCCACGTTCGCCCACTATCAATTTGAAACTTAGATACTAAGAGTTCCCTCCAGCCTTAATGGCAACTGCCACGCGTTCCTTCCAACACGATCTTGGTCGAAGGCTTCTCCAACACTTAGAATTTTCTAGAAATTTTGTCAACCTTTCTTCGACTCAGACTTCCTCAAAGCTGTGTCGAAACCTTGTTATGTTTTTTAAAATAACATTCTAACTTGAGATAATTCTGATTTTGCTGGCGCCGAAAATGAGAGCTAACAAATTTCCCCCAAGAAATGTCATTTCGCCAGCCTTGGTAGGAAGGTCATTTTTTCTAACCGTTTCGACGCGTATGAATTTGCATGGCCTTGAGTGAACAATCCACTACCTATTTAATGGATAACTTTTCACTTTCTTTTATCCCACGCTTATGACATCATGTCATCATGATAAATCCTTAAACGCTTTTTCAGCCGTATTTATCATTACTTTGTCTTGAAAACGTATGTTTTGCAGTCTGACCATAACTGCCAACACTCATCATTTCTAAAAAACAAACACGCGTCCCACTATCTGATTAACTTCAATGGGGTATTCAAGCTTTTAGGATTCCTAAACTCCTATAAGCACCTTCCTTCACCATTTTGTGAACTTTTTACACTTCTCATAATCTCAAGCATCCTATCTCTTTTCTTCAGTTTTCTTCACCAAACTCAGGAAAAAAAAAACACCATTTCCTTTTACTTCCTTCAACAATGGCGTCTTCCCAATCTAACGTTCATGAAAAGAAAATCCAAAAGGGTAGAGTCACTCAGTTCAAGCAATCCATTCCTCCCTTTGCAAATATTTTTGGCCCTCAACTAGTGGAAAATCGCCACTGTGTGCTAAAACCCACCACCGAATCAACACGAAGCATCTACTAGTCTCAGGTAATGATTCCTTTAGTTGTTTCAAATAAACCATACGTACTTTCTGGTCCTCTAGCTCAGGTTGGAACCTCTGACAAAAAACTAAGTGAGTTTCTTCTTTCTTATCGGAGATCCAGACCGTTAGGGCAAAAGAGCTTCTCTAGACTAACCAATATTGCTGCTGAAGAACCCCCATTGCCTAAGATTAACCATAGGTATCTTACTGATGGTACTAGGCTAGTGAGAGCCATCAATACCCTTAAGGATTTTGTTCTTTGGATGGCGAAGCTGGAAAAAGTTAAAGTTGATCATTGGAAATCCATAGGGATTTATGTCCTCTTGATGCTGTTGAAGACTAAAATACCATGCTGTTTGAACTTGCTAACAACGTCTTTATACTTTTGGGATAATACCCACTACACCTTCCATCTGCCACGTGGGATGGTTACGACGACCCTTTTCGACATAGCTGCCATTACAGGGCTTCGCCCAGATGGCATCCCCTATCACCCTGACGTAGATGCTGAAGACACCATGAACATCTCGAGCTCCAAACTCACATACACCCTTTTTATCAAACACCACTTCAAACAAAACCAAGAAGACGTCTCTGGCGAAGAGTATATAGCATTTCTCGCTATATGGCTGTCGAGATACGTGTTTTGCACCAAATCCTTACAAGTAGCTAAGAAGTACTTGCCTCTTGCTAACCAACTTCATCACAATAAAGGGGTCTTCTTGAGTGAACTCATTTTGGCGAACCTCTATGAGTCCCTCAGTGAAGGAGATTCTCTAATGAAGCATATGGAGGCCTACGGTTCTGTACATTTGAGTGGTCCTCTTTGACTGCTTCAGTTGTGGCTTAACGCAACTTTTGAAGCTAGCCTTTCCAGAAAAGGGCTAGTTGATGAAACCTCTACTGATATCACAGGGAGGAGCATTGAAGGACCCCTTCTGGTCCAGTTGACTCCTAACGATGATGGTGAAACCCTTAGAGGAGCCTTCACCAGTTATATCATGATGTTTACCAAGCGCCATGAGTTTATTCCTAGCATGGAACCCTTTGCTGAAAGAAAGTATGGCCCTGTGTGGTTCAAGAGGCCATTTCCCAATCCTCATGGGAAGCTTGACAATGAATCTGTTGCTATTTGGGAAGCCTTTTTAATTCCCCGATTCATTGTCAACAGGATAAACTTGGGAAGAGGTATAACAGTCCTGATTGCATATCAACTAAACTCCGTTTCTCGACAGTTTGGGTTGGCTCAGAGTTTTCCTAAATGTTTATGTGAAAAGAAAGGCCAAGTTATTCTTCACACTATTAGCTCCGACGAAGAAACGGTTACCGCTATTTTCGACGACTGGAATCAGAAGAAAGGAGTTCGCTCGCTTGTGTTCTTTGAGCCTTGTTTCCTATTCACTTCCTCATTCCACCACTGGTGGTCGAAGCATTACACTGGACATTTTCTTAATGTGACCACTTTTTCTTCATTGCTTGATCAAGATTTACTTGATGTGCGGGACAAGACGAAGAAGAGTAAGCTCGCTCATATCCAAGAAATCCAAGCTTTCCAGAAATACTTTGAAATTGTCTATCAACCAGATGATCTTAGTCGAACCATTCATGAGGCTGCTATCACTTTAAAGAGAAAATTTCTGCAAAAACTGAATCAATTAAAAATCCCTTCCAACGTTCCTCGTGAGAAACATTATGAGGTAGCTTTTAAACTTTTCCCTCCAAAATTCCCTCGGCTGCCTACTGCTGATTTTGGAGTGGCACTTGCCCTTCCATTTCCAGATTGGTTTATCCGTGGCGAGGATCTAAAACTCCTTCGACAACTGTCTCAACCAAAGGCTCGACGAGTGGTTCTGACTAAGCATACTTTAGACAGTTTCAAAGGACACCTTCATATAGGGATTCAGAATGTTCGTGTCGAATCTGACATATATGAAGATTTGATGCCCTGTACTTATGGTTCTGTAACCACTCATACAATATTTAACTTGTAGTTATTTCCTGTCTTCCAGTTGTGCCTAGGAAAACCCCTTCTACTAGGGCTTCTACTTTCTAAAGTGGCAAGGAACCAGAAGGAAAACAAGTATATTTCACATCTTTTGCCTATGTTCTCACCATGTGGTTCTTCTCTCACACTTGTATTGCCTTTTTCTCTTTCTAGGCTAGGCGAAAACCTCTAACTCCTTCCAAGAAAGGCAAGAAGGACGTGCCAATTGTTTTTGCCTCAGATGCTGATGAGTCTCCTGAGGAGATTCTTACAAAAAAATAGAAGAAAACCTGCAAAGGCATCTGGATCCACTGGCCCACCTCCATCGAAGGTGGCCAAAATTCTTGAGAAGACACCCACTACAAGTGGTGTCGAAAGATAACCTTTCATGGTGACTTTGAAGCCAACTTCTGGTGACCATGGGGGTGACAACTAAAGTCCTGGTGCTGCACTTGCTCAGGTATGCACACCAAAATTTTATTATGTTTACATCTTTTACTCGACTTTCTTAGCCTTATTTTCTTTACTTGTGTTATCAGGCTGATACAATCATCTCCGACCCTCCGCCAGCTTCAGGAAATTCTGCCACCATCCTCCTCAATAGCCAAGATGAGCCAACTTACCATCCGTCTTCTAATATTGGCTCTGGTTTGAGTGAGGTTAACCAACCTGTTCCTGCCGCAGAAAATAATCCTCCCCCAGTTCATACCAATACTCAACACGCTCAGGTTGAAGGTTCTGATTCTGGGAATGATGAGGCTTCTAGTCCACCTACTTTTAACCAAGCTGGACTTATGGTTACTGAAGAAATGGTTGATGAACAGACAAGTATTCCTACAGACCAACCAACCAATGACAATCCCAATCAAGCTGTTTATGAGGAACTAAGGGAACTGCACCCTGAACCAGTTCATTATCAAGATGACCATCCATCTACCAGTGATAGAGATGAGGCAGTTAGGATTGAAGAAGTAGAGGAAGAAGACAAAGAAGAAGGAGAAAGAGAGGAATAAGAACAAGAGGAAGAGGAAGGGGAAGAAGAGGAGGAAGAGGAAGACCAAGAAGGTCCTGAACTCCACCAGACGTCTTCACCTGTGGTGAAGAAAACTTCAGCTCCTATCTTAACTCCTGAAGAGCCTTTGGCGGCACTTAAGTGGTTGAACCCTAGGGAGTATACCGAACAGATCCTTGGGCATAAATGTGGTTTCTCTTCTAGCTCTTCGATCTCTTCTGGTCATCAAGCCTCAGATGACTTTGTTAGTCCTATTCTCCAATCTATCAAGAAGAAATTATTCAAGGGAGATATTCACAACGTCTTGGCTTCAGACCCAACAACCCGTCTCTTTTTAAAGGACTAACTCAAGAAACTTGACCTTAACACTCTTAATCTAGAAATTTCTGGTTTCTTGATTGATTTGACTGTTGTGGTGGATAATTTGTCTTCAGAGATAAAACGACTCCCTTCTATCCAAAAAACTATCATGGACACAACAGGTCGTGAGAGTGCAGCTTGGACTGGTGCACAAGAATCAGAAGCCAAGTTCGAACATGTGGAGGTTGCTCAAAAACAGAGACAAGAAGAGATAACGTCCAATCAAAAAGACATTGATGCATGGAAGTAGCAACTCAAGGAACTTCAAACAAAAATTTCTAATGCTGAAAAACGCAACCTTGAGTTGCAGCACTTCGACGATCCTGAAATAGCCCAAGAGCTGAAGAGAGCCATCGACCTCATTGATGCAACTCAGAGGTTTGAGAAGGAGCTTGCAGCAGCCAGGATTGACAAATCTCTGTGTGAGGCTCGCCTCAGTCATCATATGAAGACTTTTGCTCAACTGAAATCGAAGCTTCCCTTTTGATGTCTTAGTGACCTCTGTTTGTAGTATTATTTTAATCATCATTTATTTCTTGGCCTTTTCAAGCCTTCTATATAATGAAAATTTTCTGCTTTCTGATATTTTTAGTTAATCATTTGCACAATATCACATATTTCGATACGTATTTTTATGGCACATATTATGATGTATTTTATCCATGGCCTTAATTTTGATTCAACTTTGCAATTAAGACCTTCTACCTCTTTTCTAGAAAAACACCACTTTTCTAGTTTCACTTAATGCTCAAACGACATAAGCTTCTAGCTTTAATATAGTATTTAAAGTGTAGCCTTTTTAGGCATACTCCCAAGACCAATCTCTATGCTTTCACCATTTGACTGGCTAATCCATATCAGGTTTTTCCTCTATAAAACCTTTTTTTCTCCTGAACCATGTCTTGCATTCACAGAAGCAAGCATGAATAGCATCTCAGGAAAACCTGTCATTAAGGAACAAGCTGATGCTTCAAAGAAACCTGAGGTGACAGCAAAGGCTAAGGAGGGGCCCAGAAACCTGAAGCCTCTAATGGAGTACCCTTTCGTGCGAATAGGAACGAAACCAGGATGAAGATCCCCAAAAAAGGGCGTCCTCATACCAGCAGTTCTGACGATGAAGCTGATGAAGACTACATGGAGTTCCTCAAGTCCATTGATTTGAGGGATTTTGACTGATCCCTGCTTGAGTTGTGAATTGTTGTATTGATTCCCCTTTTAATTTGTACGCCATGTTAGCCTTATTTGGCCCATTTTTGCTTTTGTGCCTTTTAATGAAATTTACGTTTTTATATGAACTTCTTGCAAGATAGTCCTATATTATTTCAAATATTTTCCATTTACTTTCAAGATTATTTTATCTTTTCCTAATTCTTCAATCTCATAGGCCACATTGGAGAATACTTGTATGATTTGAAATTGACCTTCCCATTTAGGAGACCATTTGCCTAAAGTCCTATCTTTTTGATCCATAGGCAAGATTACTTTCCACACTAGATCTCCATATAAAAAAGATTTAAGCTTGAATTTTTTGTTATAGGATCATTCGACCCTTCTTTTTTGTCTCCTTAATAACTCTAAGGCTTTAAGCCTTTCTTCATCCAAATCCACTAGTTCGTCCATCATCATTGCCCAGTAAGATTCAACAGGGATTTCATGATGTCTTTGGATTCTTACAGATTGCAAACACATCTCAACAGGAAATAGTGCATCATGACCAAAGGTAAGTCCAAATGGCGTAGTATTAGTAGCCTCCTTGGGGGATGTTCGACATGCCCAAAGGATTTGGTCTAACATCTTATTCCAAATTCTAGGCTTCTTTCCCACATGCCTCTTATATAGTCCAATCACCACCTTGTTAGCAGCTTCGACTTGCCCGTTGCTTGAAAAAAATAAGGCGTAGAAGTTAAGAGTTCAAAACCTATTTCTTTGGCAAATTCTTGCATCTTTCGACCAGTAAAAATTAATCCTTGATCTGCTGTAATTGTTTCTGGAATACAAAATATGTAAATAATGTGATTTTGGATGAATTCAATAACATCTTCTTGACCTACATTTACTAATGGTATTGCTTCAATCCATTTGGTAAAATAGTCAATACCAACCAAGATATATCTTTGGTTCTTTGACGATGTTGGTCGAATCTCTCCTACTATATCCAAAGCCCATCCTCTGAAAGGCCATGTTTTCACTATGGAGTGCAACTCACTCGCAGGAATATGTTGTATGCCGGCGTGAATCTGACACTCTTGGCAACCCTTGGCGAGCTCTATGAAATCTTTCAGCATAATAGGTTAATACATGCCCTGTCGAAACAACAACCATTTCATTTTATGGTCAACTTGGTGTGCTCCACAGGCCCTACTATGAACTGTCGAAAGCGCTAAATATGCCTCTGTTTCATTAAGGCATTTCAACAAGACTCCCTCAGGGGTTCTTTTAAACAATTCATTACCCATAAGTATATAACTTAAGGCTTGATACCTGACTCTTTGTTTTGTCGAAGTTGTTAGGTTTTGAATGTATTTGAATATAGGCTTTCCCCAATCTTTATCTGTTAGACCATCTATAACAAAATTTTCAAAATTTTCGCCATCCATAACTTTTCAATCATGCTATACATAGTTTCTGCATCATTTAAAACTCTACTAAGATAATAAATGGCTCTTTCGACTCCATTTTCATCCTCTTGAGCCAACATTCTCCCTAAAGTTCTATCAGATGCAGCTATATACAATCTCATACTTTTATTTCTACAAGGTGGTGACATGATTGGTGGGTGACTTAGGTAATCCTTGAGCTTGTCGAAGGCTTCCTGTTGTGATTGCCCCCACTCAAAATCATCTTTGTTGAAATGAAGCAATGGTGAAAAAGCTTGTGTTTTGCCACTTAGGTTGGATATAAACCTTCTTAAGAAGTTTATCTTGCCCAATAATGACTGCAACTCCTTCTTGGTTGATGGCGCTTTCGCTTCCATTATGACTTTGGTTTTATTTTGATTTATTTCAGTCCCTTTCTTGTGGACCACAAAGCCTAGAAAATATCCTGCCTGTACACAAAAAGCACATTTAAGAGGGGTCATTTTAAAACCAAATTTTCTCATCCTTAAGAAGGACTGTCGAAGATGGTCCGTATGACTCTTCCCAGAGATAGATTTTATAACAATATCATCAATGTAAATTTGCATGAAAGTATTTATAAAATCATGGAAGATAGAATTCATTGCTCTTTGGTAAGTGGCACCAACATTTTTAAGACCAAAAGGCATTACTACCCATTCGTAGGTGCCTAAAGCCCCGGGACATCTAAAAGCAGTTTTAGGAACATCTTCCTCAACAATGAATATTTGGTTGTAACCAGAATATCCATCTAACACGCTAAGATATTCATGTCCTGCTACAGAATCCACTAGCATTTCTTCTACTGGCATTGAATATCCGTCTTTTGGAGTTGCAGGGTTTAAATCTCTAAAATCTATGCAAACTCTTAAAGAACCATTCTTTTTAATAAGATGCACTATATTAGCCAACCATTCGACATACCTAGTAGTGCAAATGAATTTTCAGCAAGCAGTCTTTCGACCTCCTCTTTAATTTTTTACAGTATTTCTGGTGCAAACCCTCTTGGACCTTGCTTGACTGGTTTTTTCCCAGGTGTCATAGGTAGCCTATGCTCGACCAGCTCCCTGCTTAAACTAGGCATATCGTCATAGTCCCAGGCGAAACAGTCTTTGAACTCCTTCAATAACTGAACCACTTCGACCTTTAGTTGGGGGTTCAAATTGGTGCTGATGTATGTAGGCCTCTTGAGTTCCCCCTCACTAAGATCAATTTCTTCTAAAGGATCTTGTGCTAGCATTTTAACATTGTTTGTTGGAGGATCTTTTTCAAACCCCAAAAGCTCATCTTCATAGATGGTGTCGAGCCTTTGGCTTTGCTCTCCAGTTTGGACCTTATTTGGAGGTTTTGGATTGAATTCCTCACCAGGACATTCTTGGTGAAATTCAGAAATGGCTTCGCTAGCCATGTGGTTATTAGCAGCTTCTAGAGCAGCTTGTAATTTTGTTTCAATCACATAGGCCAAAATTTTCTTCAATGCTTCAAATTCAGTCATGGTCACTGAATTCACTTCCCCACCCTGTGGGGTCTACTGGAGGCCCACCCAAATATGGAAGCTTTCCTCCTGGTATCTCACTGTCCTATCTAAACCCTTTGATAGGATACAAGTATAACAAATGGAACGTTGCTTAGTCTGGAGTAAACTCAAACTCTACTAGAGAACATGGAGCAATGTTCGCCAAGTGCTTATCAAATTGCTTCCCATCAACATAATTGACAGGGATTTTAAAGTATCCTTGATCAACTTCAATGTTCTCTACTATACCATATGGCCTCTAAATGGTAATTATTTGATGCATTGGAGAAGGCACAACACCTATGCCATGAATCCACTCTCTTCCCAGGAGTAAATTGTAATTTGCTTTGGTTTCGACAACCATGAAAACTGTGGGTCTAGTAATTGTTCCCACAGTAAGATCAACCTGGATTACTCCCAAAGTGGATCCAAATTTTCCCTCATAGTTCGACAGAACCATGTTGTGGGGTTTGGTATCATCATCACACTTCCCAATCTTACTTAGTAGAAAACGGGGCATCAAAATTTACCTTTACGCCATAATCCACTAGTATTTTTTTGATGGGTACGTTCTCCACTTTTCCAGTGATGTAAAGAGGCTTCAAGTGACCCTTCATAGCATCTGTAGGGCGTTCAAAGAAAGCGTTTTTATCCTCTACACACCCATTGTTCGTTATGTAATATCACACAGGCTTGTGCGTCAGCATTTCCATCTCAGTGTTCTAATCTAAATCTTCTACCTTTGTGACTTGGCCAAATTCTCTAGGCATGACAGATATGATATTCACTATGATGTCTAAGGAGGTTGCTGATTTGCAGTCGAAATTGTCAGTCATGTTCTCATCATCTTTGACTTCTTTTGCTGGCTGGTTCTTTCGAGCTTCAAAAAGCTTTCGCCTTATAGGCATCTTCTCAGATTTTCCACCTTGAATGCCAATATTGGTACTTGCCTCTTCCTGTCTTGGTACCTGAGCTTCTTTGATGGCCTTTCATCTACGTTGTTCTCTACGCCACTGTGACCTGTTCATAGGGTTTTTTCCCTTGTAGTTTTGAGAAATGTACACTGACTTGTTAGTGGTATGATTCTCCTATAGATACTCAAATGAAGAACCCCTCTCCACATTGAATTTTTTCCATTTCTTCTCCCCTCTTCCTTCGACAAGTTTAATCCAACTTCCTATTGGCATGTTCCCAACTGGTTTGAATGTGCTGGGCTTAGCTGGAGTTTTTATCCCTGCCAAGGGTTTTCTGGGATCAAAGTTTCTTGGGCCCTGATTCATTTTCTGCCCTCAGTTTCCATTGGTTTTCTTGATTCCTTCCAGATCATGAGCAGTTTTTTCATAAAAAAATGGCGCTACACCTATGACACAACATTACTCCCGATCCATTCTTTTGGCACCAATGCAGAAAGTCAACAATGGTTTCCTCCTGCTTGGGGTATACCACTTTGCTATGTTCCTCTTGTCTTTATGCTTCACCTATCTCTTCACCCTTTCGATCTGTGATCTCGACCATGTTGACATCAACCTCATCTTTAAGCTTCATTTTAGACAAGTGAGCTTCAAGGTTTTCCGTATTCTTGGACTCTTCACCTTCACCCACCATTTGAGTATTGAACCTTTCAACATCAGGGGATGTGTTAAAGTATTATTCTGTTTCCATGCAGATCCAGTTCTCTAACAAACAACCATCCATTTATATCATCTCTCCTACCAACAACATGTTGTTCTCTAATTCTTTGATGACTTCGACCCTGGGGATATTTCTGCCCATAACTTCAGTGGTGCTGACACTATCCGCACTATCATCAGATTCCTCGCCAACTTCAACCATGTTAATATACACTCAGTAGCGTTTCCTCCCAGCTTTTCTACTGCCACGTCTAGTCTCTTAGCGGCTTTGTCGATCTGAACAAACTTATCAACAGTCTTTTTGGTCACCAACATCAGACTACTACTATCAGTCTTTTCTAGACTATTTGATGTTGGGTTACAACCTTTAGTTATCTTGGCCGTCTCAAGTTTTGTGGGGAAGTTCTCAATGAGTTCCACCATGTTGAATGGAAAGTTAACATTTTCAATGGCTTCGACCATCTGAACTTCTTCAGGCTCTACGTAGTTAGCTTCTACAGTTTGCAATGGGTCAGATTCAATCTTCATTTAAATCTTCCCCTTGTCTCCCAACTTCAGTCTTCCTTCTTGAATGGCGTTTTGCACCAAATTCCTGAAAAGAAAACATTGAGAAGTTTTATGACCCAAGAAATTGTGGTACTTACAAAAGCCTTTTTTTCTTTCTTTGTTCTAAAGAAGGTACTTTAGCACCAGCAGGCACTATTATTTGCCCATCCTTAACTAACAAGTCAAATATTTCGTCACATTTAGTAACGTCGAAAGTGTATATTTTCTTAGGAAATTTGTCATTAGACTCAATGGGGTTTTTTCCATTTGTAGGAGTTAAGACTTTACAAGCATAAGATGGACCTTGCTTTAATTCAGCAACATCAACCTCATGTTCGTAGAAATGAGATGTTTCATCATATATATTATCTACATCTTTATTACATTCAACAAAGGCTACTTTTTACCCCTGCTGAACCTAACTTTCTCTTCCTTTAGTCTCCCTAGTCGTCGAACTCTATCAGCTAGCTGCGCTATATCTCTGAGATATTGGGTATCCAACTTCTTCCTAATGGAATAATCAAGACCCCCTACAGCCATTTCGACCAACTTATGTTCTGGTACTTGTGTAAAACATCTGAATTTAAGAAGTCGAAACCTATTCAGGTAATCATCAATTGGCTCAGTGACTTTACGCTTGATACAAAAAGTGCTTTTAACACAAAAGTGCTTTTAACGTTGGAAGCGAAATGCATTTTACCTCGGCTGCAGTAGCGAGGTAATGAAAAGCATCATAAAAATTAACGACTTATCACCTCGATTTTTTAAACACCGAGGGGTAAATTAATTTGCACATGGGTTCAAACCCCAACAACTGCTTTTTTATTATTTACAAAACTAGCGTCTCATACATCTTATTTTACAATAAAATCGAGAGGTAAGATATATTGTTTCTTTTAATTGAAATTCGTTACATTGTTTACACAGAAAATTAATAAAAATAATTTTTTACAAACTAGAATGTTTATCCAGAATATTACATTATTTACATAGAATGTTAAAATGAAAATTAATTTATCCCTGAAGATTATATGTTGGATCTTCGACTCATTGATATTTGGGCAAGATCAAATGCTCTACCCTGCAGTTATTGTTTCTGATATAAAACAAAAAAAGGGTTAGAAAAATAAATGATTTTATGCACAAATGAGTATTTAAAAACACAAACCTTGAACCTAGATAATTTTCTACACTTGTAATCCATCACAAAGAACTCTTAATGGTAAAAGTTAAAGTGGTGGATGTAGATAGTTTCAAGCGCTTCATTACATTTCTTTATCAATTATAGATATCATAAGGCTTTTATAATGGAAAATTTTTAGGTTTCATGCTGATCACTAATGGTAGTGTCTTGAGCATTGATAATCATGAAATGGACGATAAAGATTTGTTTAAGGATGATGATCAATATCTAAAATTATCACGCTAAACCGAGCTAAACATGATTTTTTAATATAAAAATTACATTGTTTACATAGAATGTTGAAAAACAATAATACATCAAAAGAAGAATTTTTGTGTAAGGAGTTATCTGTTCTAAATTTACACACATTCAATTTCTAGGAGTTATCTGTTATAACCATTGAATGCATCCATCTTTTACAGGAATTATTTGTTTCAAATTTGAAAAAATGTTTTTCTGCACTTGCAATCCATCACATAGAAATTTTTCAACCTTCTAAATACAACAACAACATCAACACCATTTTGTGAGATGTATCCCAAAAGAATTATGTGTTCAAGTTTTGGGCGGCTACATATAAGTTAGGATTAGGATAAAATTTGTTTAACGGGTGCTTTTATAGTAAAATTTAATTATCTTATCCTTTGGTTATTAGAGAAACCTACGAGACATATAATTTAGTTTACAAAAAAATATATATAATAAAAAGAGGTTCCCGGATTGTTCTTTCCCTAAGATTTTTTGAATAACCGGGATAATAAGTTGATTGTCCCTCTCGGTTTTGTTAAAAAACGAGGTAATATGTGGTTTTTAATTCCAAAAAAAAAATCATGACGCGCATTAGAATCATATCACTAGAATATCAATGATCATCCATATTAAAAAAACATAATGTATCTTTTGGATTTTCAAGGGGGCGTTTGAGCTTCTCTGATTGTTTCACTTCCTATTCTCCACTTTATTTAAACATTATTCCTAGTTTCAACGTCTCATTTCCAACTCTTTGTGTCTTCAAACCTAGTTTCAAAGTCTTTTTTTTTTAAAAATGTCTTCAATAACCTTAGATGAATTTTTTTTGTTCGTTATCAATGAAAAGTTTGTTGGTTTCAATGATTTGAAAGACAAAGGTTTTGATATAAGGAAAACTATTTGCAAACAAAAGTTGAATGGTTACTTTAACACTATTCACATACCCATCTACATTAATCTCGTTAAATAGTTCTGGTTAATTGCATCCGTTGGGCCATCTGGTTATGATGTTGAGTCAATCCAGTCCTATGATAATGACTCTCCTATCACAATTACTCAGTCACTTATTGTTTAGACAATATATTGTGAATAGGAAGGTTGTTGTGCTGAACATTATAGATTCAACAAAGTCTACTCAAATCACCTTCACCTAATTTATGCCAACTACAATAACCTCAGTAGTCCTGCTACTCTACTATCAATTGGAAAAGTTTTATATCAACTTCTAGTGTCAAATCTCCGTCCAAAAGAGAAACAACTGGAAACGCTTAATTGGGATGACAAGTTTATCTTGTTATTCCTTATCAAGAATATCAGAGTTAATATTCCTCCTACCATTTTTAACTTCTTAAAGGAAATGATAATCATCTCTAGGGAGGAAAAGACTTTTCTCATACCATATAAAAGAGTTCTTTCTAAACCTTTCTCTCAGTTAGAGGTAGTTAATAGCAATACTATTGGAGTTGAGTTGAATAAGAAATTTGAATATGTGGAATAGTTATTTGTTGTCCTATTTTTAATTAATAAAATATTTCCTTTCATATTATTGTCTATTTGTTTTTATTAATAACAGAAATTTTGAGAATTACTAATTAACAAGAAAAAATGAAAACAAATTAACTAAGAAGAAAAGAGAATATTAGAAGGCGTCATGTGAAAAATCATTAAAAATAACCTTAAACACATTTACATGGATCAAAGTGTGTTCCCTTAAGTCATATTCCCTCGGTTTTCAAAAACTCTGAGGTAATAGGTTTATGGAGAAAATATGACGCTCACTTATATCTATATTACCTCAATTTTAGGGAAAAGGTTGTTTTTATTTAAATCAAACATGTCGCTCCCGGGACCTATACACTCGGTTTTTGGCATGTTCGAGGTGAAAGTTTCGTCATAAAAAATGGTATTTTTCATAGTGAAACAACCTATATATCGACACATATGAGTTAAAGGTCGGCCTATGTAACTCATTTTTAAAGCATGTAGGCTTTGTTTGATGTGTTGACTGCATATGTCGACACATGACCTATACAGGTCGGCACATGCATCGAATAGGTCAACCTATGACTTACATAGGTCAACACCAGCACTGCAAATTTTAAAAAATTTCATCATTTTCTAAATATCTTGCATTCCTTTTACGTGCATAAAGTGGAGTTTTGGTATGATTTTTGGTCAAACAAGAAGTGTGCTCCATTCTCAAGTTATCTAGGTCATTTGGAGGGAAAATGTTGATTAAGTCCCCAATGCTTCATTAGCAAGTTATTAGGTTGTGTGTAAGGATGAGATCATCACCATTTAGAATTTTCTATCGTGTATTGAGGTTTAAGACATGTTTATCAAGATCTATGTTATTGTCCAGAGAGATTTCACAGTGAAGATTTTGTCTCCTCATGTTGCATAGTCAAAGTTCAAGATTGATTCCTCTTTTAGGTTTCATTTATCGAGGATTGATTCAATGTGAATCCTCTTTGTTTCAAATTCAAGAATGATGGCATGCAAGTTCGCTCCTCAGATGTTATGAGTGTTGATCAAAGGTGGAGGAACATTACCATTTTTCATATCCATCCTCATAACAAGTTTTGTCCATTTTGTCAATTATCCATTTTCAGTTCTTTTAAAACTATCTAAATGATGTAGCAAGTACACCTAAGGCACACTTGAAACGTGGCCGACCTATGGGATCCAAAGACAAAAATCCCCGAAAAATAAAAAGAATATAAAAGGTGAATACGATTGAAAGTGATCTTGAAAAGACACTAGATAATAATAAATCCACAATTGAAAAACGTGCTCTTGAAGAAGCACAAGATGATGATAATGAGATCATTGATAATGAAAATGAAAACAAGAATGATCTTGAAATTTCGATTAATTATGTTGATACGGGAACTTTGTGGAACCAAAAAGATATAAATATAGATGACATATTTTCATTCTCCATTGCATGTGAAATTATGAATGAAAATGATGACCCCAAACCAAGAACTATGAATGAATGTCAAAATAGACATGATTCGAAAAATTGGAAGGATGCAATAGATATTGAATTAAACTCTCTTAAAAACTGAAAAGTATTTGGCACCATTACGACTATATCAAAAGATGTGAAACCGGTTGGGTATAAGTGGGCCTTTGTAAGAAAACAAAATCAGAAAAATGAGATTGTCAAATAAACGGCTCGTCTTGTTGCACAAGGTTTTTACCAAAGACCAGAAATCAATTATGAGGTAACTTATTCTCCTATTATGGATGTCATTACTTTTAGTTATTTAATTGGCTTATCAGTATTTAACAATCTTGATATGTATCTTATGGATGTTATTATTACTTATTTGTATGGATCACTTGATATTGATATATACATGAAAAGTCCAGAAGGATTTAAAATGCCCGAGACACCAAAACCTAGAGAAATGTATGCAATTAAGTTGCAAAAGTCATTGTATGGATTAAAACAATCAAGGCGCATGTGGTATAATAGGCTAAGCGAATATTTACTTAAAGAAGACTATGAAAATAATCCTATTTTCCATTGTGCTTTTATAGAAAACAATATCCAGTTTTGTAATAATTGATGTCTATATATATGTTGATTAAATATCATTGGAACTAATAGAGAAATAAAGGAAGTAAGAGATTAGTTAAAGAAATAATTCAAAATGAATGATTTGGGAAAAACAAAGTTCTGCCTTGGTTTACAAATTGAGTATACTAAAAATGGTATATTGGCACATCAGTCAAATTATACATAAAGGGTATTGAAAAAATTTAACATGGACAAAGCAAACTCTTTAACTACTCCAATGATGGGTATAACACTTAACATTAAAAACGATCTATTTAAACCTAAGGAAGGTAATGAAAAGAGCTTGACTCTGAAGTACCATACCTCAGTGCATTTGGACACTCATGTACCTTGCTAACTATACAAGACCTGGTATAACTTTTGTAGTAAATTTACTAGCAAGATTCAGTTCATGTCCTACAAAAAGACATTGGAAATGAATAGAACATATATTTCGATATCTTTGAGGTACATTAGACATTGGTTTGTTTTATTCTAACAATACGAAAGCAATTTTTCTTGGTTATGCAGATGCAGGATATTTGTCAGATCCACATAATGCTAAATCACTAACACTGCAATATCATGAAGATCACAAAAGCAAATACTTGTAGAAACTTCTTCAAATCATGTTGAAGTAATTGTTCTTCATGAAGCAAACAAAGAATGCAGATGATTACGATGAAAGAAGCATCTGGTTTACCCATTGATAATAACTCAACAATTCTGTATGAAGACAATGCTGCATGAGTTACCCATATGAAAGAAGGTTACATTAAAAGTGACAGAACCAAACACATTCTTCCAAAATTCTTCTCATTCACACAAGAACTTGAAAGAAGCAAAGAGGTTAATATTTAATATATCCGTTCATGTGATAATATGACAGATCTCTTCACAAAGGCACTTCCTACATCAATTTTCAAGAAACATGTACAAAATATTGGAATGCGTCAATTTCGAGATCTTTAAGAAGAGCTAAATGTGCTCTATTGAGGGGAAGCATCATGTTGTACTCTTTTTCCCTTATTAAGGTTTTTATCCAAATGAATTTTTTCTAATTAGGTTTTTAACGAGACAATATATGTTCCCATAAGTATCCCCTTGATAAGACTTCAATGAAATACCGTAATAGATATTTCAAAGGGGAAGTGTTATAATAATATTATCATTTAGAAATATCTATCTAAATAGTAATGAAAATTATTGTAGAGACATAACTTGTCAAAGTTAAAATAATAAGTCCAATTATTATATTAGTGTAATAGTTGTATTTCTAGTAGTATGAATACTATCTTTGCCTAATGTAAAATCACATCAAAATTTACTTTGAAAACACAAGCATTCTCCATTTTTCAGTTTTCCCATCTAAGTTTAATAGTTACAACTAATTTAATAACTTACATTAAGTCATATATATATATATATATATATATATATATATATATATATATATATATATATATAGAACATATCCAGTGAAAACTAATATCTATTGTGAAAAACGAAAACTATCAATATTAATGGTCAAATTTAATTAACGTTTAAGATTTAAAAGTTCCACGTTAAGAAGTACTTTATTAAATTATTTTTGTTAAACTTTATATATAAATATTTCATAAAAAGAGATTTTGATCTAAAATAATTTTTTATTGAAATGATTATATTGTTAATATATTAATTATAAAAAGAATATTTTATTAAACATTTTTCTATCACGCTTATATTTTAAATTTTATAAAAAGAGATTTTCGTAAAAATAGTTTTCAATTCAATGTTATTATATTTAATATTAGAAGTTCCAATCATTTTATTATTTTAAAACTTATGATAATTCAAAAAATGGACTATGTACTTTGCGTTAAATTTTGAATTACTAATCACTATTGTAATGATTAAATTAAAATATTTGGAGTCTTGTTTGGTTTTAAAAACCAATTTAGAAAAAATTATTTATCAAAATAAATTATAAAAAAGAAATATAATTATATAAAATTTGAGATAAAGTTAAAATATATTTTTTTTTATAAATCAAATCAATTTTATAAGAGTTAAAAATTTTCAAAGGAAGTTATGACATGATTTTACTAAAATAAATTATATTAAGAAGATCAGTAAACAATCTATACTTTTTATTATTTTAAAATTAATATTATTTTCATATACTTTATTTTAAAATTTTATTTTGTCTTCAAAAATATTTATGGTTTAGATTATTTTAATTTTAGATCAAAATACTAACAGAAATGGTAAATGCTATGAATTAACTTTTGTTAAAATTACACGACCGAATTTTCATTAAGTTAAAGTGTTTTATTTTTTAATTTTAATTAATTAAATTTTGGTTTAAATGTTACATATGAACTAGTTAAATACTAAATAATTTAAATTATATTTTATATTTGTATACTAATTAAATATTAAATATGATTGTAACAAATATTTTAATAATAATATAATCATTGCAATAAAATTATTTTATACAAAAAAATCTTTTTATGGAATTTTTTCAAATTAAGTTTAATAGAAAAAAAATTTAATAAGATGAACTTGATATGAAAACTTTAAATCTTACATATCAATTAAATGTGAGATTAATACTAATAGTTCTCATTTCTCACATATTTATTATATATATATATATATATATATATATATATATATATATATATATATATATATATATATATATATATATATATATATATATATATATATATATATATATATATATATATATATATATATATATATATATATATATATATAGCCATGAGATAGATATGCAAAAACTAATAGTGGATTGGAAAGGTTTCACTGTGAGTCAGGTACTGAGACATAGAGAGCAGAGCACCCATCTTTGATTGTTTCACTACTAATTTTAGCAAAAGTCATTAGGCATTCCCACTATCTATTTCTAGACAACAACAGTTTCAAATATCATATTCATATCATATCAATTAGATAGCTTATCTAATTATACTCAATGCGTGCATGTTTTTCAACCACACACACCCATTGGATTCCACATTGTTCATGTCAGTTGATTGGAATCTTTCCCAAGATATGCACTGAATTCTGATTCATTTCACTGAATTCATTCATCAATCCAACCAAACACATCATGGAGACACTTTTTTTTATTTGCATTTAAATGTTTATTGTACGCATACAAGGAGACCCACACCAAGTTACCCATCATGGACAGTTTTTTTTTGTTTTTTTTATTTGCACGAAAATATTCATCGTTCACACACAAGAAGTTGCTGTTAATAGATCAAATGCATTATTGCTTTCTCAAATTTTGAGCACGAACGATATTGAACCCGAACTAGGTGGGATGGAATAAAGACGATTAATGATTCAGTTCAATCAACAAAACTCAACTGGACCAAAGTTTAAGGAAATGAATCAAACCATTTATTCAACCGGACTTTTTCAATTTTATGCAATTGATTTATTTTTTTCAATATTTGATTCTAAAGAAAATGTATCACAATAAATTAGAGTTTGGTCTAAAAGGTATAAAATCTAATTAAATATTATTTTAATCAGAAATTGAACACGGTATTGTCTGAACTTTCGTTTTTTTACAAGAGTTTTGTTTACCGATTGAGTCAAGAAACTAGTTTATTAATAATGAACAACTTATCATTTATTATTTGGTGAAATCTTTGGTAAATTTTTATTTGGATTTTTTTTCTTCTTTTATGTCTTTAGGTGAAACGTCTCAAACGGGAAAGTAGGATTTAAACAAAATTTGAAAGTGTCGCAACTGCAAAAAATAAGGGTTGGCAAGCAGACAGAAGAGTCGCCATCTAACGTTATTTATCCCAAAGAGAGGGAAAGAAAACGATCGAAGAAAACCTAAGAGAAAGGAAAAGACAAGGTCATCGCAACCAAATCTTGGGTTCGGGAGTCGGTTACGCAAGGCGAAGGTATGAGCAACCCTCACGTCCGTTGTATTAAACAGGATCCACGTTTGTTGTCTAAACTATGGGTGAAAACTATCTAATGTTACTGCTAAACGAGGGGTGAAGAGAAAAAACAGACTCGATAGGACATCGCCGCCTTATGCCTACGTATTCCCTCGTGCAATGGGAAAGTCAGAGTCAATGTAGTTTGGGAAACTACAGGGGAAGGTTGCTCGCCAAGACATCGTCGTCTTGTACCTACGTATTCTCATCTGACATGAGAAATCAGAGCAAACGTAGTTTGGGAAAACAAGGTGGTCTGACAGACGATGCTAACATATGCATTCTAACAGTTAGGTGTATTGTTGCTCGTTCGTTGGAGACTTAGGTGTTACCTATTTGCGGTAGAACGGACGCAACATGTCCTTTGGCTTAAAAGGAATGAAGGACTAAAGGTGGGAAAGAAAGAAAAGTGATCGCTAGGATTATCGCAATCTTTTGCCTACGTATTCTCAACAAATATGAGAAATCAGAGCAGCCGTAGTTCGGCCAACTACGGTTAAGCAAGGTCTCGATCGCACGGGTGCAAGAGTAAAAGGGTCTTAGGCCTGGAACGCATAAACGGAAGGGAACCAGTTTGGTTTGGGACGCACTACGCTAAATCCTAAGACGTAGGAGAGAATGCGTCGCATATCGCCAAAAGGGCATATGCTAAACGCTCTAGACAATGGGAGGAGAGACCTCCCCACTTATCGTTTCCTACGTATCTAACACTTGACTCACAACACTCATCGCGGATACGAGTTCGAAAAGTGGTCTGAAAGTGTAAGGTGAATCGAATCGGGACCAATGTGACGTTAAACCATCGTAGCTCGACTTATGAGGGAAGTTGAACTATAAGAGGTCGCGTAATTGATATCCGTGCTACGAACAAGATAGAGAAATGATATTGAGGATCATTCTCCGATTTAATCGTGTCACACGGACTAAAAAAAAGTGGGATCCCATCTTAATCGCAAAGATTATGTCGATTAATCGAAGATAGTCTATCGCGATCCCAAAGTAAAGAAAATGACCCAAATGGTCATTTTCCATAGATTTGAAATCCGAAAGGTTATCGACTTCGATGATCCGACGCTTACGAATACAAGACTTCATCGATCGAGGAAAGTCAAAATAAAATCAAAAGGAAGAAGAAATGAGGAGAGAAAGAAGGTGGTCTCGGATCCAACATTACTTATCAATAATTTGACTAATAACGGTTTACGGAAGTCTCGTTATCGACCAAAAAGCGACGAAAGTAAATAAAGATGAACAAAAGTCGAAAATGAAAAGTGGTCTCGGATCTATCGTTTTTCATCAATAATTTGACAGAAAAACTTAAAGGTCTCTTCATCGACCCAAATGAGGAGATACGAAAATAAATCCTCAAAAATAAAATAAAAAATCTAAATTTAGAGAAGATATATTAAAGTTCTAAAAGAAACTAAAATTTTTTAAAAATAAATATACATAAAACTCTAAAGGTTTAAATAGAAAATGTTATTAAAAAAACTAATTTATATAATATATTATCAAAACTTTTTTAAAAGACTAAAAAACTAATTACAAAACAAAATATTAACAATTTTAGAAAAAAGAAAGGAGAGTGGTACATTTGAAAATGGTGGGGGGGGGGGGGGGGTGGGGTGGGGTGGGGTGGGGTGGGGGGGGGGGGGGGTTGAAAATAAAAAAACTACATTTAAAAAAAAAGAGCAAACATCCATAGAGTTGTATCAGAGAACCACACGATTCTTCACTCCCAACATCAACACCGTCCCTTGACTTCTGATTTCAACTCCTTCCCCCATTTCTGTTTCTGTTTTGTGTTTATCTGAGATTTCAGATTGAAGAGATTTGAGAGTGGTCTGTGGCGGAGGTTTGAGGGTTGAAGGTGAGGCTGATGGTTTGACTGAGAGGAAATGGGTTAAACAAAGTTTTGTTGTGGGTTCTATATTTGAGGGAGATGGAAGTTATTGGTTTGGGTTGCGGATGAGAAATGGTGGACGGAAGAAGATTGGTTTTGCGGTGGTGTTAGGAGGTAGACAAAAATGGAGTAAAGAAGGAGATGGTTTATGGGTTTAATTTTCTGCAGAAGAAGATGGAAGGAGTGAAGGAGGAAGATGATGAAGTGGGTTTCGAAGGTGTTGTTTCGGTTTCAGATTTTGATTGAAGGAGATGGATGAGTTTCAAAAGCTTCTGTTTGGGTTGAGTGTGAAATGGAAGAAGATATGTGAGGCTCTGAAGGAGGTTAGGGAGGAGGAGTTTCGCGGCGGGTCGGAAAAGTGAGGTGGAGGTTTCGATTGGGAGAGGAAACGGGTCTTGCAATTTCCGGCGGCTAGGGTTTTGTCCAGTTTAGGGTTTCTCGGATTCTCCAAGGAGGGAGAAAGTGAACAATGGGTATATAAACAGAATCATGACACGTGGCACCTGCATTTGATTTTTTTGCATTTTGTTTGATTTCTAGATTAACTAATTATTTGTTGATTAAATGCTGCACTGACTTGCTATTAATTAATGAATTAATAATGATCAAAACTAACTCCTAATTCTAACTAAACCTAATATAATTAAATAATAATCTAACTCTATCTTAAACTAACTAAAATCTAATTAATCCTAATCAAGACTAAAAAACTAATCCTATTAATCAATTAATAAAAATGAACTAGTCCTAATAATAATCTAATCTAACTAATAAAAATCTAAACTAAAACTTAATTAATCTAAATTCTAATTAATAAAAATATAATTCTAAAAACTAATTCTAATCCTATTAATTAATATTCAAACTATTTAAATACTTCTAAAACTATTTCTAAACTATTTCTAAAAATCTAATTTTAACAATCTAATAAAATTCTAATAATAATAATAAAATCTATTACAAAAAAGCTAAATTCTAATTCTATTTAAAAAAAACTAAAACTATTTAAAATTCGATTTCTAAAATCTAATTAAAAATCTAAATTCTAATATTATAAACAATTAAAAATCTATTTCTATTAAAAACAACTATTTCTAATTAGAATAAAAAACTTAAGTTCTAAATCTAAATTCTATATTCTGAAAAAAAAAACTATTTAATTCCTAAATCCTAATAAAATTCTAATAAAAAAAATTCTAAATCTATAAAAAAAATTAAAGTAAAAATAGAAATAAAATGCCAAAAATCACGAAGTAAAAAGTGGGAAAAAACTGGCGAACACCGGAACGCACAAAAATTATCGGCACTGACTGAACCACCAGGAAGATAACAACTTTCGCTCGGTTTTGACATAGAACATATCATTTGAACTGGTTTAAATTGTCTAAAACGCGAACACAGCGGTTGTAATCATGATAAACCCATTTCGGCTGATAACATGGATAATATGTGAGAAATGATCGACCTAAATGATATGCAGATGAATGCGAAGCGAAAGCCAGTCAAAGTTAGAAAACTCGGGGGCAAATTTTGGGGTGCAACAGAAAGGATTAAGTGGAAAAAATAAAAAGATTTTTTAATTAGTTTGTATTACTTAGGAATAAGTGACTTATTATTATGAGTTTAGTTAGAGTCAAATTCTATTAGAGTCATAATAGTCATTAGTTGAGATAGCGAGCATACACGTCCTTTATTTTAACTGAGTCAAATTTGTGTACGTATATTAAAATGGCATTTTGAATTCATTAATAAAATTATCAATCTGGTGCTAATCTTCACATTTGGTATCATAATGATCCCAAAGAGAAAACATGTGCGACAAAGAAACGACACTCACAAAAATTTGTCATTTTGATGGTCATTATGATCATTGGAGTGAACTGATGGAGAATCTTTTGTGAGCAAAACATTTATGGAATCAGGTGGATGATGGCTATACTGAGATAGCAGAAGGAGTTGTTTCAACTGATGCACAACAGAAAAACGTAGAGAATCTCAAGATGAAGGATCATCAGGTAAAACATTACCTATTCCAGGCGATTGATCGGACTATGTTCGAATAGATCTTGGATCGTCAAATATCCAAGATTGTTTGGGATTTAATGAAGAAGTTTGGAGGGAATGAGAAGGTGAAACAATCTCTTCTCAATACTCTAAGGAGAGAATTCAAGGTTCATGTCATGAAGTTGGACGAGAAAATTGTCGATTATTTTACAAGAGTAATGTCAGTTTCCAACAAAATGAGGAGCAATGGAGAAACCATGCCTGACTCAAAGATCATTAATAAGATCCTTTGAATGTTGACAGACAAAATCATATATGTGGTGGTTTCAATTGAGGAATCCAAGGTCGCTGGAAGCATGTCTATTGATGACTTGCAAAGTTCCTTGATTATTCATGAGCAAAAGCTTAAGAAAACCAGTGTTGAAGAGAATGCTCAAGCTCTCAATGTCAGAGGTAGAGGCAGACGTTTTTACAAAGGTCGAGGTAGGGGTGAGGGAGTTTATTCAACAAGGCATTAATTGAGTGCTATAAATTTCACAATTTAGGGCCTTTTCAGCATGAGTGCCCAAAATAAAACAAAGAAGCTCACTACACAGCAATGGAGAAGGAAGATGCAGTTATGCTAATGGCACTTGTGAAACTCCAAGGAACAAAGATAAGTGATGTCTGGTTTGTAGACTCTGGATGCTCAAACCAAATGTATGGTGATCGAGGTATTTTATCAAGTTTTGACACTTCTTTCACTCATACTATCAAGCTTGGGAATAATAAAAAATTAATTGTAAATGGGAAAAAAGTGGTGAAAATTATGCTATAATGAATAAGTTATGTTATAAGTGATATGTATTATGTTCCTGAGTTGAGAAATAATTTACTAAGTGTTGGGCAACTTCAAGAAAAAGGATTATATGTGCTATTTAAAGGAGAATTAAATAAAACATGTAGCACATTTCACCCAATGAAGGGTAAAATATGCGAGGTTGTCATGAGTGCAAATCAAATATATGTTTTATTTAATGAATCTTGTCATAAGAAAGGGGAAGAAAGATGCATTCTAGTTGATGTTTCGGGCAAATCGGAACCGTGGCATCATCGATATGGACATCTCAACTACAAGAATCTTCACACCTTAACCAACAAGGAAATGATCACTGTTTTACCTGAAATTGAGCCAACAAAGGTCACATGCGAAACATGCATGAAAGTGAAGCAACATCGAGTATTATTTTAAAAACAAAGCACATGGAAAGCAACTGAAAGGTTTCAGCTCATCCATTCTAATCTACATGGTCCGATCACCCCTCCATCAAACAAACAAAAGAGGTACCTAATAAGTTTTATTAATGATTTCTACACGAAAGCTTGGATATAATTTGTACTAGAGAAATAAAAAACCTTTTATTACTTTAATTTGTTCAAAACACTTGCGGAAAAGAAATCAGGCATGTTTATCAAGTGCTTAAGAACAGATAGAGGGGATGAATACAGTTCTGGAGAATTCAAAGAACATGGTATCAAAAGGTAGATAGTTACCTCATACACCCCACAACAAAGTGGAGTTGTCGAGTGCCGCTACTCGAAAAATGCAACGATGAGGAGGAGAAAAGAAAGACAGAAGAGTCGCCATCAAACTTTATTTATCCCATGAGGGGAAGGGAAAACATTGAGAAAACCCTAAGAAAGAAACGAATAAGATGGTCTTGCAACCAAGAACGGGTTCGGAAGCCGGTTATGCTAAGGGAAGCTATTAGCACCCCTCGCATCCATCGTACTTGATGGGAACCATTTGTTTGTTGTAGGTGTGAAGATATCTGATAAAAGTTTATTGTTATATAGAGTGTTCCAAGGGATAAAGAGAAAGGTTTAGAAATGGAGAAAGGAGGGATGACGGGGAAAAAAGGACTCGGTAGGACTTCGTGGTCCTAGGGCTATGTATTCTCAACAGATATGAGAAAGTCATAACCAATGTAGTTCGAGAAACTACAGGTGATGGGGGGAAGGTGCTCGCCAAGACATCACCGTCTTGTGCCTACGTATCCTCAACTAGTATGAGAAGTCAAAGCAGTCGCAGTTCGGCTAACTACTGGTGAAAGGTGGAAAAGCGCGCTCGCCAAGACATCGTCGTCTTGTGCCTACATACTCTCATCTGGTATGAGAAATCAGAGCAAACGTAGTTCGGGAAACTATGGAAAAAGGAAAAGGTTGCTCGCAAAGATATCGATGTCTTGTGCCTACGTATTCTCATATGATATGAGAAATCAGAGCAAACGTAGTTCGGGAAAATATGAAAAGAGGAAAAGGGTTCTCGCCAAGACATCGTCGTCTTGTGCCTACGTATTCTCATCTAGTATGAGAAATCAGAGCAAACGTAGTTCGGGAAACTACGGAAAGAGGAAAAGGGCGCTCGCCAAGACATCGCCGTCTTGTGCCTACGTATTCTCATATGGTATGAGAAATTAGAGCAAACATAGTTCGGGAAACTACGGAAAGAGGAAAAGGGCGCTCGCCAAGACATCGCGGTCTTGTGCGTACGTATTCTCATCCGGTATGAGAAATCAAAGAAAACGTAGTTCGGGAAACTGGTAGCCAGTGTTTTTATGGATGATGCTATTGTACGCATTCTAGTAGTTTAGGTGTATCATTGCTCGCTCGTCGGAGACTTAGGCGTTACCCATTTGTGGTAGAACGGACGTAACATATCCTTTTTGAAGAGATTAACTTTCGCCATGCGAGTCAAGGTGTCACGTTTGATTTGTGAGTTTATTTTTAGGGGCGAAATAGATCCTCGGATAGTAACCCCTTACGGGTAGTACCCAATTCTTTATCTCAAAGTTTTGTTATGAAAATGGTGCGGCGAATAGAGTCGCGTCTTTTTATTGAAAGACGAGTATCGAGACCACACACTCTATAGTGAGTATCCTGACGCTCGGAGAGGAAGAAGTCTACACTCAATTCTCTCTCTTTAGTTCAATACAAAGATAACTTCATTCTCTTATTAAAAGTGTTTTGATCTTGAATGGTAAGTGCTTTGCGACAGTGAACCCTAACGGTAATGTCAAACGCTCGGGATAGGAGAAGGCCTACGCCTAACCACTCCACGACCATTCAAGTTTTATTGTGAAAAGAATTTGAAAATGCACTCGGTACGAGAGCGAGGTTTTAGGAGAAAAAAGTTTCGAAAAGAAGTTTTAAAAAGATGTGGAAAAGATAGGAGGTGAATACAAATATATACAAGATATAGATAATATACAGGATATATAACCAACAGTCCACCGATTTAGGTTTTATGGTTTCCATATTGATTAGGTTTTCTGAAAGAAATGAGCAAGTGGAGGGTTAGATGATAGTATGTAATATGACAGTATGGAGTATGAACAATGATGATAATATGAACAAGATAATGGACAAGACAATATCAATGAAAAAAATACGTGCGGGAATATAAAACAATGAAGTATTAACAAAATGTTAAAGTTAGAAGTTAGTAATTAGTGAAATGAAAAGAAAGATCAAAGGGAGTGAGTTCGTCTTAATCATAAACTCGCGTCGATTAACTAAAGATAATCTCTCACGATCCAAAAGTATAGAGAAATGTTCCAAATGATTATTTTCTACAAATTTGAAATAATGAAGATTAGCGACTTCGATAAATCAACATTTACGAATGTAAGACTTCATCGACCGTAAAAAGTAGGTTAAGACCGAAATAAAATCAAAAATGAAATTAAACCTCGTCTTAATTGCAAACTTAATGTTAATTAATTGAAGGGAAACTCTCACGATTCAAAAGTAGAGAAAATGAACCAAATTGTCGTTTTCTTTAGATTTGAAATAATGAAGGTTTCAACATCCTCAAGGATTAACGTTTGACGAATCGAAGACTTCATCGGTTCGAAAACAAAAGTTGAAATGAAGAAGAGACGAGGAGACAAAAAGGTGGCTGGTCTCGGATTTGTCGTTTCCATCAATAATTTGATGTATAACAACTTAGAGGTCTCTTCATCGACCAAAAAAACGATAAACATGAAATAAAACGCATAAGATCGAAAAATGAAAATGAAAACAAAGTTTGGTCTCGGATCTATCGTTTTTCATCAATAATTTGACAGAAAAACTTAGAGGTCTCTTCATCGACCCAAACGAAGTAAAATGAAAATAAAATTCAAAGATAAATAAAACACCAAGATCTAACTTCTAAAAAAATATATTAAAAAAAAACTAAGACATGAAATTAGAAGAAATATTGCAAATTTTAGAACTATTTTTTTAGAAAAAATTATATTAACATTCTAAAACTAAAGAATATATAAAAATCTAAAATGTGTTAGAAAAATATTTAAAAATCTATATAAAAAAAAACTAATTTATATAAATAAAATATATTACATTTTTTAAAAAGAAGGGGGTAAATAATGGAAAATTGGGGGTGAAATGTGAAGTTGAGTCACTTGGGCTCTCAGCCCAGCACCACACAAGGCGGAAGAGAAAAAAACAAATAGGGGGTGTGGATTCTGGAATCAACAGCAACGTTCACAAATGCTAAACGAAACAGTCTCATTTTCACTTCTCTAAAACAAAAACCACATGAAGAAGAACAACTCATCCAAGAAACTCGTGATGGCCATGAGGAGATTAAGAACAATACCCGCAACCTCCTTCACGGACGAGTCTCAAACCTACTCGAATGGCTTCACCTAGCAAATGTAATACCAACAAGACCTTTGTCTACCTTGCATGTCCACTCTGGCTGGCTCAGTGACCGAGCTTGTATCTTTGGCTTTTTATAGAGACCACAAAGAATATACTCATAATCAAGAGCCCATTCAATATAGCTAATCTTGTCTAAGCATGAAAACAATTGCACAACCTTGAAAGAGATGGTATCACAAATGATAATCGACAGCGACGGCCAACAAACGAGCATTGGGAGAGAAAAGAAGGACCGGTTTGCTTGTACGATTCAGTAAACTCCGTTGCAACAACGAGCAAGATTT
This sequence comes from Lathyrus sativus, assembly GCA_963859935.3. Classification (NCBI taxonomy): domain Eukaryota; kingdom Viridiplantae; phylum Streptophyta; class Magnoliopsida; order Fabales; family Fabaceae; genus Lathyrus; species Lathyrus sativus. The sequence continues at coordinate 444,203,034 of OZ012739.1, read as the reverse complement.
GAGGCTTTGGTTTGATGTGTAAAGGGTTTGGAATGATAAAGGTTTGAGGAGGAAATAATGTTTGAGGTGAAGAGGGATTTGGGGTTAATGAGAACGGCGGCGAATTTGAGTGAAGAGAGTTGCGATGGTATCGGTTTAGGAGAGAAGATGGTTGAAGACGGAAAACTACGGCGTATGTCTAGGGTGTCCGATGAATGAAGAAGAAGAATCGTCGATAGGGTTTGGTGGTTGTCTAGGTTTCCAATTGTTGGAGACAATGAATAGTGAGAGAGGGCTTTATACTGCTGCCACGTGTCATTTGCTTGTTGTTTTTGTCTTTTTTTAATTAATTAATTAATTAATTAACTGTACTATTAGTCTAATTAATAATACTCTAATGAAACTAACTATTAATAATCCAACTAATTCTAAACTAATAAAATAATGAAACTTAAATCTATTTTAAACTAATCCTAATTAATAAAAAAAAACCTAGTTCTATAAAAATCTAATTAAGCTCTAAAGCTATTTAACAATTCTAATCATATCCTAAACTCCAAATTAAAATTCTATATTCTAATCTAATATTAAAACTAATTCTATTTCTAAACTAATTCCTAAATTAAAATTTTATTTTCTAAAATCTAAATAAAAGTTAAATTCTAATATTCTAAATAAAAACTTAGATTTTAATCAATTCTATTTTCTAATTAAAAAAAAACTAAATTCTAAATCTAAATAAAACTAAAACTAATTAATTCTATTGCTAAAAACTTAGTAATATATTAACAAATTATAAATATGAAATTATAAAGCAAAAATAAATCACAAAATGTCACGAAATAAAACGAATAAAAAGGGGCAAGCACCGAAATGCAGCAAAATTATCAGCACCGACTGAACCACCAGGAAAAGCATGACCTTCGTTCGGTTTCGACATAAAACTTATCATTTGAACTGGTTTAAACTGTAAAATGTGAACAAAGCGGTTGTAATCCTGATAAATCTCTTCCGGCTGATAACATGGACAATATGCGAGAAATGATCGATTTAGATGATATGCAAATGAATGCGAAACAAAAGTCAGTTAAAGATCAAAAAATGTGAGGGCAAATTTTGGGGTGCAACACCGAGGGCAAGAATCAAACTATTATGAATATGGTTAGGGTTGTTCTAATAGAGAAAAGAGTTCCAAAAATATTCTGGCCAAAAGTTGTACAATGGGAAAACCATGTTATGTTCTTAATAGATCTCCTACATTGGTTGTGAAATACATTACACCCATGGCAAGAATGGACATTGTAAAAGTGAATATTGCCTTGGCTGCACAATGAGGGCGGGGCTCTACCAATTGGATGTAAAATCTGCCTTCTTACATGCAGAGCTAGAGGAAGATGTATTTGTGGAACAACAACAAGGTTATGATATAGAAGGGAAGAAACACATGGTCTACAAGCTACGTAAAGAACTTTATGGATTGAAACAAGCGCCAAGGGCTTGGTTCAGTCACATATAATGTTGTTTCATCTAAGAAGGTTTCAAGAGCAGTTCTAGTGAGAAAACCTTATTTGTTAAGAGAAAGGTAGGTAAAGTTTTGATTGTTAGTATATATGTTGATGATTCGTTATTTACTAATGATGATGAAGATCTACTGAATGAGTTCAAGTGTTCCATGAAGAATGACTTTAACATGACAGATTTAGGAAAAATGAGATATTTCCTTGGAATAAAAGTGACGCAGAGAACAGATGGAATATTTATATGCCAAAAGAAATATGATGTTGAAGTGATTGAAATATTTGGATTGCAATACAACTCTGTTTTCAATCAAATTGTTCTAGGATAAAAAATTAGTCGTGATGAGACTAGTGTGAAAATTAATCCAACCGTATGTAAGAAAATTATGGGCAACCTAATGTATCTCACTGTAACACACCTTGATTTGATGTTTTTGGCAAGTGTCATTAGCAGATTTATGGCAAATCTCACTGAAATACATTTTGCAACATCAAAGAGAATTATGCGGCATTTGAAGGGGATAATAGACTATGGGATCTAGTACAAACATAGAGAAAGAAGTGATCTCATAGCCTATAATGATACTGACTATGCAGGGGATATAGATGATAGCAAAAGCACACCAGGTTATGTCTTTCTACTAAGTGAAAGAGTTGTAGCATGGTTCTAAAGAAAACAACCCATCACAGCTCTTTCGACCACTGAAGCAGAATATGTGACAGCTGCCACATGTGCATGTCAAGCCAGCTGGATGAAAAAAATATTAAAGGAGATAAGCCATGCACAAGCTAAAGAAACGGTGTTGTTATGTGACAACACCTCTACTATCAAGTTATCCAAAAACTCGATCATGCACAAACGATCTAAACATATAAGAGTTCAGTATCATTTTCGGAAAGACTTAACCAAAAAGGGTGTTGTTAAGCTTACTTACTATAACACAGGGTTGAAGCTAACATACATGATGACGAAGTCGTTGAAGTTGGCATCATTTGAAAAGATCTGAGAAGCACTTGGGATGAACACATGTGAACCAAACTCTTCAAAGAAATAAGTTCAAAGGGGGGACTATTAAGTAATTTGTATTGCTTAGGAATAATTGACATATTAATATGAGTTTAGTTAGAGTCAACTTCTATTAGAGTCATAATAGCTATTAGTTGAGATAGTGGACATACATGTCCTTTATTTTAGCATAGTCAATTTTTTTGTAAGCCTATTAAAAGAACATTTTAATTTCATTAATAAAACGACCCGTTTGATGCTAATCTTCACAAGATTGAGGTGAAAGGGGTTTTGGAGAATTAATTTTTATTTAAAAATCAAAGTTCCCTTAATTTAGAGAAATAAACAATTATATTGGAGGAAGAGTTTGGAAGATTTTCAAGGGTTTACACAAATTACACAAATATAATTTTTGTTTTTATAGTATTCCAAAAAAAATATTAATGATAAACTCTATTTTATTATTCTATATTTTTTTTTAATATTAAATAATTGACTTAATTGTAACTATGGTTCCCCTATTTTGTATTTTTTTTTTGTTTTGATTCCTCCATTTTAAAAACCACCATTTTGATCCTTTTTTTATGTTTTGAGTTTGATTTTAGTCCCCTCCCTAATTTGAGACATTTTTTTAATGATGTGGCGCTATCCAAGATGACGTGGCAATGCCAAGTCATTTTAAAATTAATTTGAGATTTTAATTATTGATTAGAATAATTAATTTATTAATATTAATGATAAACTCTATTTTATTATTCTATATTTTTTTTTAATATTAAATAATTGACTTAATTGCAACTATGGTTCCCTATTTTGTATTTTTTTTTTGTTTTGATTCCTCCATTTTAAAAACCACCATTTTGATCCTTTTTTTATGTTTTGAGTTTGATTTTAGTCCCCTCTCTAATTTGAGACATTTTTTTAATGATGTGGCGCTATCCAAGATGACGTGGCAATGCCAAGTCATTTTAAAATTAATTTGAGATTTTAATTATTGATTAGGATAATTAATTTATTAATATTATTTTCATTAATAACTAAATAAATTATTAATTTTTTATTATTAATTAATTAAGCAAACTTTTATGTGAAACACTTTGGGCCTAACCTTTTAGTTCCATGTCTTTGGTCCATTTTTTTAACACACAATTGATTTGTCATGTTTGTGTAAGATATATGAGCACTAATAACATTTGTAATGAAAACAATGTGGGACTCACAATTAAAATTTTCTCCAACTGATTTCTTGCTCTACTGTGTAATAGTTCAATTACACACTTCCTACTTCTTTTTTCCTCCAATAATATTGTACAAAATACATCGTCCTCTCAGAAGGTATTGCAATCATCGATACCCTACCAAAAAGGCATATATTCCATGTTGTAAAAACATAAATATCAAACATAAAGCCTACTCCAGGAGAGGCAAATCACAAATTAAATTTACAAGTTGGAATGACCCAGTAAGAGCAATGAGGTAACAATGCGAGGATAAGTAGCTTCATTAGTATTGAAGGAGAAAAATAGTGGGATAAATGACACTAAAAAAGTAAAATATATTAGGCATTAAACAGACTAAATTTTTATTTACAGTTGAGAGTTTTTATATTATTCTAGTTTATCTCCAAGTGATAAAATGTGAGGATCAATAGTATGGCTACATTGACTTATAATGTGTAATGAACTACATGCTTCACCTAAGTGTGTAATTCTCAAACAATACACAGTGTAAGGCATGTGGAGAGCAGGGCTGTGGCATTACTGCATTGAATTTGATTGCATTGTCTGGACTGTCGGAGCTATAACCACTACTAGCTTCGTGTCTGTAGCTTCAGAATCCCCAGCTCTTTCGCGTATTTCATGGTACTCTTGACAAATGGCACACATATGGCAGCAAAAGTGGGTAACAAAATCCCCACATGGTGTTTCCTTCATAAGACAAAAAGAATATCATTATGCATCACATCATCATAAAGTTTCTTTACATTGTTATCATTATTAACATTTCACAAGTGACGTCGAGATTTTTTAGATTGGAAAATTCATATGAAGTGCTAAGATTTCTTTAGGCAAAGGCCTGTTAAGAAGTGTTTCACAGTACGTTCAAGAGAAACATGCATTCTTTCAAAGTCTGAACTTCCTTTGAACTACTTTTAAGGATTCTGATGCTTATAAAGAGAAATCTTACAAGTATATTTCATTTTTCTATTAAAAAAAATGGCTCGTTCCTATATCTTGAAAGCATGGATAAACTATACTTAAAATCTTGAAAGCAACATTATTTAACTCTATTGCATGACATTAACAGAAGTACTTTCTTTTGTGAAAATTGATGATATAAATATCAAGACAGATCTCATTTTTTTCTCATTTAAGTTTTGGACATTTTAAATTCATTGGTTTCATTTAAGATGTATTTTGTACAATATTATTGGAGGAAAAAAGAAGCGGGAAGTGTGTAATTGAACCATTCCACAGTAGAGTAAGAAATCAGTTGGAGAAAATTCTAATTGTGAGTCCCACATTATTTTCATTACAAATGTTGTTAGTGTTTAGACAAACACAACAAATTAATTGTGTGTTAAAAAAATGGACCTAAGACATAGAACTAAAAGGTTAGACGCAAAGTGTTTCATATAAAATTTTGATTAATTAATTAAATAAAAAATTAATAATAAAAAATTAATAATTTATTTATTTATTAATGAAAATAATATTAATAAATTAATTATCCTAATCAATAACTAAAGTCTCAAATTAATTTTAAAATGACTTGACATTGCCACGTCATCTTGGATAGCGCCACATCATTAAAAAAAATGTCTCAAATTGAAAAGGGGACTAAAATCAAACTCAAAACTTAAAAAATGGATCAAAATGATAGTTTTTAAAATGGAGGAATCAAAACCCAAAAAAATGCAAAATAGGAGGACCATAGTTACAATTAAACCTAAATAATATTCTTATTTTTTAAAAGCATTATATTTTTTGAAACTTTCCCTTTCTTTTTCTTCTAAATTCTCAAACAAAGCCTAACAACTTTATGTAATAATTATATTTTTTTTAGGAACGGTTAAAACAAGTAATGTACTGTTAATTCTAAAGATGAATGTCTGTAATTCAAACGAGAAATATTTTATGTCATTGCATATTTTCCATCTCATGTATTGGTATATTTTCCATCTCATGTATTGGTGTATATACAATTTCTTAGTTCCTCATCATTATTCACACATCTCTTTTTGTTTTACACCCACTGTTTAATCTAGTTTGAGGGTATCGTATCAAGTGGTTCTAATCTTCGCTCGATCGCATTTGTAGGGGTCAAACTATAATTCTCCCTGTCAAATCCAGCACTAATAACCACTGAACCAACTAATAATTGATATCTCTTGCCATTTTTATTAAACCAAAACTTTGCTCTTTTCTTTACTCACCATCAATATTCTTATCTTCTTCTAATGTTTCCATTTAGGGGGTCATCTCCTATTGTTAGGGTGTCTAAGGAACACATGTTGAAGGGTTGATGGAATAACTTAAAGTCTTTTTTTTATTGTGATCTTAACTTGTATATGTCCGACCTTGATCTAAATAAATTATAAGCATGTAAAGTGGTTGAGTTGGATAAAATTAATTCATATCTTCATGTTTGTGAGATCAAATTATTTGTTTTAGCTCAAATAGTTTTCAATAGCCTTCAAACCAATGCTCAAGTCATTCATTGGAGGAAATTTCCTGCTATTTCTGATAGTTCGTAGGTGCTGATTTTGTTAGAGCTGTTGAGTAGGAGCGTAGTGAGATCGTAATTCGGTCCTGAGATTTTCTCTTCTTTGTCTTGAGACAGTTTCTTGGTGTTAAAATTAGAAGTATTGCTTTTCGGTTTTGGTGGGAAGGATTGGCCTGTGTTTCTGTTATTGTTTGTCATGGTATTTAGTTGTTTTTTATTTCAGATAGCAGGCGCGGGAATTGTTTTGTGTTTAGTGGTCCTTGGTGGTTTGCTTTTGCAATATTGTTTCTTCAATTTCATGTAGTTTTCTGGTGCTGGGCTGATTAGGTGCACCTATGTAGATTTGTTTTGGTTCTGGTATGTATGGTATGTATTGTTGTATTGCTGTTAACTGTTACATTGGCATAGCTTATGCCTTCTGTTAATCAATATAATTTTTCATTTGCTGCTTAAAAAAAAAAATTTCTTAGAACAGAAAGTATTTATCAAAAAATATTTTACTTTGAAATTAAATATCTTTTATCTTCTCCGGTCCGATGAAAACTGAGTGTATTTATTACTTTATTATTTAAAAAAATGGAATATTGATTAAAAGTCCCACATTTCAAAATTATTTTCTATTATAAAATTTTCAAATCTTTTTTTTACAATTCATATTGTTTATCAACACTACTACAGAAAAATCATATCACAATGGTTGAAAAAGAAATACCATCACGCAGGTCTACCGGTTGAAAAATGGATACCATCACGCAGGTCCAACCGTTGTGACATAAGGTGTGATTGTATGTATAATAATTTCAAACATCATGGGACTCATTGGAAAAAAGAAGAAAGTTCAAACATCACGCAGGTCCAACCGTTGTGACATAAGGTGTGATTGTATGTATAATACAAGAGGAAAAAAGAAGAAAGTTCAAACATCATGAAATAAGATATTGAAAAATAAAACCTACAGAGGAAACGAACCTGTAAATACTCATTGGCTAAGACTTGTTCTAATGGTTTCATTTTATGGTATTCATATGAGAGAGGCGAGTGACATAGTTGTTAGGGTTTCACTTTGAAAGACGAGTGAAAGAGTTGTTAGGATTTTATTTTGAGAGAGACGACTATTATGTACTGAAGCGATAGATAATTTCGCTTATATATAAATAAATATCACATTTCATCACGGTTGGAAATAAAAATCGTAGTGATATCCATGGTCAATAACGTTTTTTATCACGAGAAATGGCTAATTTTTGGTGATGGGATTTGAACCATTTCACTCCTTGTACTTTTCACTACGGTTGCTACTTCTAATAGTTGTGACATGTCATTTAGTAAATAAAAAAAATACGTCCATGTTAAATATAGTACAACGGTTCACTATGTCCGTCGTAATATTGGTGTTACGAAAGGCTTGTTTTGTAGTAGTGCAACAAACAAACGTTGGAGATGTAATTATGAACAACCTTTATAAAAAACAAAAGTGTTTCCAGTCATCATCTTTCCTCTGAGAGGATTATTTTTTAAATAAGAGTTAAACTTCAATGTCACTTATTGAACAAATGACTCCAAACACAAGAGAGATGTGATTATGTGGTTTGAAAAATAGTGCCCAAATAAAAATCTTTGATAAAAATAGAGTTCAAAACAAGTTTGTAAAAAAAAAGAAAGAAAGAACAGCGAAATAAAGAATATCATAGTAGATAGAAAAAATACAGCAGAAGTAAATAATGACTAAAATGTAAAAAAAGATAAGGGAAGAGAAAGATGAACCAGAGACTTATAGATGTTAGCCTAACCACTTGACTCACTCCTCTCAATAAGAATTCTTTCTTGAGAGTTTCTATTATGATGTGAGTTTTTTTTATAAGTTTTGCCCATGAACCTCCTTACAAAAATATTGGAGGTTTATGATGGATATCCTCCAAACCAACATGAGATTTCAACACCAGAAAAATATCTAACCACATGATTTTTTAACACCGAGATAAGCTCACAAACCAAATATGAGATTTTAATAGACTGATGTCAAAAATCAAACAGAGATTTTACCATCTTCATCTTAAAAACTAAACAATTTGTTTTAATTGGTTTAGTTTAGTAACAAATATACCTTCTCAATATATATATATATATATATATATATATATATATATATATATATATATATATATATATATATATATATATATATATATATATATATATATATATATATATATATAGAGAGAGAGAGAGAGAGAGAGAGAGAGAGAGAGAGAGTATTCAAAATATATTTTCTAGGGTGAATGAAATGAGAAATAAGCCACCTATTTATAAACGACGCGTGATTCAACAACGAAAACAATTCATGGTGTTTTTAATACTCATAATTGATTGTGTATATCACATAATTGATTATGAAATTCAAATATGAAATGTTTTCATATGGCAACATCACTAATCATTTAGAGGACCTAATAATTGATAATCAGGGTTATAAAAGTCATAATCAACCAACCCTAATGGGATAATCGATCTGTAAAAAAATCCTTTAATTGATTATAACAAGTACTTAATCAATTAGTTAGGCATAACAAGTTTTTTTGGTAGTTTTACTAAAATACAATATGCTTTTCGATCTTTCAAAAGTGTGTGTGTGTGTTTGTGTGTGTGTGTGTGTGTGTGTGTGTGTGTGTGTGTGTGTGTGTGTGTGTGTGTGTGTTTGTGTGTGTGATTTGCCTTTAAAACTCAAGATCTAATCTTATATCTTTACAAAATCAAATAAATCGACATGGACAAGGAAATCTTTCGCAAATCTAAAGATTTAAGATCCCTTGCTTGGTAATCCATGGTTTGGGACCTTTTCAAGGACTTTACTTCTTCTATATGATGAGGCTTGATAAGACTTTAGTACAGATACCATCAAAAGAGATTTTATGATCACAAAACTTCACTAACTTCATCGAATGTCGCTTAATATTATGTGTTATCCTCCATAAATATGTTTTGATTTCCAAGCACCAAAACTTGATCATCACATTAAATCAATCCTCCCCTTACAATGTTGTCATTATCAAAGCCAAATAGGTCAACATTAGTCTGTTGCAATTATTATACATACAACCACATAGATTCAAAGAAGGGCCAATAGGAATGTCAATTGTCAAATCATTAGCAACATTTTTTATCGTTAAAAAATTGCTATTTTGTAGCCAACATGTGAGATGACTTCTCTCTAAATTGAACCATTTGTCAAAGACAACTGAAGAATTTTAAAAATATCCCTAAATATGTCACCACAAGTTGATATTTCAAAATTTCCTCTTAAAGCTCCATATGTATTGTAGTTAATCTAATTATAATTAAGAAAACACCAATTAACTTGTATGCTTCCAGGTGCGGGAGGAGGTTGACATTGATACCAAAGCATTTAATGATTTTAAACTCGTGAATTGAAGAGTACATGTTCCCTTGAAAGAATTAAACTTCATATAGAGCAATTGTTTAACATGAAGAATGTCTCTGCCAAAGTAAATGTTATCATTTTGAAACATGATATCATTTAATATGTGGGATAAGTTCCAAATTTACTTTAAAAACATTGATATTTATTAACTTATTTTACAAAAAAGTATTATACAAAAATCCCCAGTTTATCTATGAAAAGTAAGAAAACACATGTTTGGACTTTTCTTGTATGCATTAATCAAAATCATGTAGAAAGTACTGGAAAATACTGATTCAACACGCAAAAACTAAGACAAAGTAAAACCTTGAATAAACAAGGCTTGCTTGGACCTGTATATGTGCTCTAGGTGCATGATGGCATCACCATATGACACAACCAGTTGCAACTACTTCATGGTGAAGCAAGAGTTAACTCGCTAGTCAAAAGGGTGGTGCGTTGGGCGAGAAAAAGTTGCCGATGCCACTTGTAAAACATGAAAACATTACTTGTTGAGGAAGAAATTTTGGCTTGGCATAATTGACAGAAAATGGTAGGTGCACCAAGCATAAGGACGGTACGCCTTGCGAGAGCCCCATAATTTTTCTTAGAATAATAATTTCCATTTCATTGCAAAGGGAGTTTCAGTGGATTGAGGCGGTACAAAATTGGAGTAGGTTCCCTTTGGTATACAATAGTAGACTAAAGAAAGGAAGCATGAAATCGGAATCACTGCTCAAGTGATAAGACATATTACATTTCCAAGACCGACTTCTTGGAGTTACTCGTGGTTAGGCTAATCATGAGTAATCATAGATAAAATCTCTTTGTTGGGGGTTAGATGTAGTCATTGTAAGAATGTACTAAATAGGTTATAACGTTCTATGTAATTTTACTCATGCTTTGATTTTGACGACTCTTTAATATTAATGCTTGTTTTAGCTCTACTACCTAAAATATGTTTTCATCGTGTGACATGATATTGAAAAGTACTTGTCATTACTTGATCTAAGATAATCATTTATTGAATACTATCACCTAGAGACAGGGTTAGGTTCAATATTCACGTGTACTATAATATGGATCAGTGCGGAATTTTGTTACTTTATATTTGTTGGAATTTAATGCTCAGTGTTGGTTAATAGTATGATATATCAGCTATTGGGTAATATACTAATCTCAAGACATTAAGACTGGAAGGAGATATGAATGTGATCAATAGGTGTTAATATTAATAGTTGAGTATAAGAGCATATTAATAACCTATGGATGACATGATAGATACGTAATGATGAAATATACCCTAGAAAATTTTCTCAATGTTAATAATGAAATCTCCATTTTACTTTATTATATTTATTTTTATGTCATTTACTTTTCACGCATCACAGTTCATACATAACCGTTTCCCCACTTAAAATATTAAAAGTTGTTGAAGGGTCTTTAAAACCACTATCTCTATGTATCAAATAATTGTAAAACTTACTTTTGTTATGAATGCATCAATGTGCAAAGTTTTCCAAAGAATTATTATGATGAGAGTCATGAACAAATTCTGAATTTGAGAGCACCAACTTCTACCATCAAGTTTGAATAAGCTTTCGTAACTACTTTTATCAATGTTGATGTTGAAAAACCTCTCCATCCAATGCTAAAAATTTAAAATGTGCATGCATCTAATAAATAAGTGGTATACCAAATCATCTATGCAGCATGCATGGTAGCATAAGAGGTGAGGCTGAAAGGAGAGATTTCGTTGAGAATGAAAGTCATCCATATTTGGGATTGGATGGTCAAATCCTATCTCTTGAAATGGATAAAATGTACATCACATTCAAGTTCATAACTATTTCTTGTTTCATAGATAACAAATGCAATCCTATCATAGTTTCAATTACCTTTGGCAAGTTATAAAGGAAAGGAGTCCAGTATCCTTGGGTCAGCTACATAGTTATGTTTTACGTATGTGTGCATGACATATCTATTAAATGGAACCACTTGTCACCACACCTAGTGATCTTACCGGTGATCAGAAGACGTCGTGGTCTCCAACGTCAGGTGAGGAAAACAGGGGGTGTACCTACAAGGAACACCGATGCTAAACTCAGTTCAGAGTGAAAGAAGACAAGTAAAGAAGTTAATAAATGAATTGAATACCTGACCCTCCATTAGAGGAGGGTATTTATAAAGCCCCCAACACTGGCCCAACAGTCTCCATTATGAGCTGGGTTATTAGGCCCATAATGGATGACTTCTAGGATTCCTACGTGGAGGTAGGGAAAAGTAGCTCCTGCTCATCATCCTGGGTCAACTGCTCCGCATTCTCGGGGAAGTGGAAGACTTGCTTGTTATGAAGGGCAGAACATTTTTGCGGGATATGTGAGATCAGTTGGCCACGTGTCCTCGGGTGAGGAGCACGTGAAGAATGTTCTCTCCAACGACTGTAGTGGATTGAGACTTTGTGTTGGGCATTCTTCGACACATAGCTAGACTAGGTTGTTCCCGACAGTGGGCCAGCCCCAAGCCCAGTGCATAAAAGAATCCCCCTAAGTCGTTGCTCCAAGGCGGGGGAGTAATGACTTAGAGTCAGTTTGTATGTTGAAGAGGGACACAGGAAATCCTCGCGAGGAGAGCGTTTATTCGGATTCGCAATTGCGAGATCGCGAAGCTACACTTGTGAGCATGTTAAAAGTTTTTCATCATGTTTCTGCTTGGGAGATGCCAAGTTGCTCACAAGTTTGCTCCAAAATATCTCTGAGGTTGTGCTTGCGAATGCTGTGAAAACCCGCCAAGGATGTGCTCGCAAATGCGTGCTCGACATCTTGGAGTCTGATAGTCAAGGGGACTTGAAGAGATAAATGCATCATTTATGTCATAACCCAAAATTTGGCCTCCCCTTTTATCTTTTTGCATGAGCATGTGCACTCGCATTTCCGGCACACGCATTAGCATTTTTTCCTGTGGTTTTATTGTAGACATATCTAGAATTTCAGAATGTTTCAAAGCCATATTTAATCACATTCCCACATAGTCATCACAACATCAATAGAACCAAAATACAAGGGTTTCTATGCCTATATATCAAAGCACAAGGTTAAAATGTAGAACCACGGCCAAAGCACTCCATTTCAAGAAAGAAAATTAACTTTTGCCCGATGTAACCGGTTACCTCACCATGTAACTGATTACATCACATGTTCTCAGCCAAAGAAGTCACGTTCTTCCTGAGGTAACTGTGAGGGCAAAGACTCATATACTATACGTGCGTGTTTCGATGATGTCAAAATGCAACCATATGGAAGAATCGATACTTGGATTTATCATCCCCAAGGCATAAGCATACCTTATCTCTTATGTCTCATTTGCTTGCATTTTGTGTCATAAAATTAGCGTTATTTGAGTCAAACATCATTGGTGTATTTTATGTTGCATCTAGAAAAGTCAAAGACATGAAACTAGGCATTTTTACAAAATACAGGTCTTTGAGTCGACCATTCATCTGCTCCGGTCGACTCATAAAAGGTGTCTCTAAAGTGCATTTTCCACGGGTTGGTGCACGTCGACCTACCGCTCGACACATACTGTTATCATTTCTATTTGTCAAAAATTGAAGGGTTTGCATCGACGCATAATCCTGTTTCGGTCGACACATAGACGTTTATTTTGCTGAATTTGTTTTCACATGTTAAGCTCTGGTCGACCAGTGCCTTCTGCATAGGTCGACTATTCATTATTTTTTGCATAATATTTGGTCTGTCTATCATTTTTGAAAAGTGGTTTTGCCAGTTATTGTTAGCATGATATATATAGAAAGTTGCTCATTTCATTTGACAACAATTGAATCAATTGCAAAACAAGAAAAGTGAAAGAGGTGCCATTAGTTCTCATCATCTTCATCTTCTATATTTCATACCACAACAATCACATACAATAATCTTTGTTGTGCATTATGGATTGTTCGAAGTGATAACGTCTGAAGCCGTTGATTGGGAATCTGGTTCGGGTTGAGTTTTTGGCGGGTTTTTCTTGAATAAAACCTTTAGGGTTTTATCCTCCAAGATTCTCTGAATTTATGGGGTTTTTGGTACGAATCTTCTCAACATAAATTCAGATGAGCGAAGGTGATCGAGGAGCGGTGGGTTCCGTCGATCTAGTAACGGTAACTGGGGAATTGTGAAGGAGAGGTTCAGGTTCGATTAGTGAGTGTTTGAGATCAGTTGGGCTGGGGTTTGAAAATGCAAGGTTGTTCAACCAAGGAGCTGTAATCGGAGGTTCAACACAAACTATCGAAGGACTTGATTTGACTCGAATCAAGGGACAAGAAGAGATAACATATTCAACAATAAGGGAGTTTGTTTGTGCATTTTCTATTTTATTCTTGAATAAACGATTCAACAACAGGTTACATTTATATTATACGATCTCAATTCTATTTTTAGAATTGAGGGCAGACGTACCCTGAAGCGAGGACGACGGGGGAACTGCCTCAACAAATCCTTGTGCCTTTTACTTTCTGCATTTTCATTTCGCTTAATATTTGAAGGATTTTTGTACAAACAATTCAATCAAATTTAGGATTGTTTTGAGTAAGTGCTGAATTAATTTTGACTCTAGTACAATAGTTTATTGTACAAGGAAACTAGAGCTACTTACTGAAAGCAAAACTCACTTGGAGTGCTCCGCACGCCAAGTGTTTGATAAATTGTCTGAACCAAAATTCTCGTGTATTGTCCATTTATTTTGTTGGCATTTTGAGGCATTAGAACTAGTCATACCAAGTAGTGATATAAATCAATTGATAGTGTGACTAGCGTGGTGATTCTCTTTGCTCATTATCAATATCCATAGGCTAGACGCATATCTGGTTTTCTAGTAACGGTTCGTTATAGACGGTAATTTTTTCACGGTCGTTTTCGCAAATTAAACAATTTTTTAAAACCAATTTTATTGGTAGCGTCGACTGATTTTTAAATAAGGGATGTATTCAACCCCCCTTCTAGATCCGCCCCATGGTCTAACAAGTGGTATCAGGAGCATCGGTTAACTCCGTGCTTCAAGTATAACTTTGTAGAAAATAGCTAACGAACCTAAATGGGCCTGTAATAGAGCTCCTGTTTTCAATGGAAAAAATTACAGTTACTGGAAAGACTGTATGCAGGTGTGTCGCACCTCGAAAATTCATTTCGAACATACGACCCTCGCGCAAAAGGCGCGGAAATGCGGTTCGACAGAGTCGCCACCGAACTTTATTCTCCCGAATACACGGGAGAGGAAAATATCGAGAAAACCTCATAAACGCGGAAGGAACACGGCCATCGCAACCATATTCCTGGGTTCGGGAGTCGGTTACGTGAGGGGAAGGTATTAACACCCCTCACGTCCGTTGTACTCAACGGGAACCTCTTAATTCGAGTTGTGATGGATGTTAGCTAAACTTAATTCTTCTCTTCTCGCTACTAAATACTAAAAGGATACTATAGGGATAAAGATGCTAGGGGAAAGGGGTTGGTTAGGAGAATGGGGTGCTCGCCAAGGATTGGGGCCCTTGTGCCTACGTATGCTCATCCGGACGAGAATGAGAAATCAGAGCGTCGTAGTTCGACTACGAGAAAGGATGGGGGAAATGGAAGATGGAGGGGATTGTGCTCGCCAAGATCATCGCAATCTTGTGCCTACGTATCTTACATTCAAGAATGAATGAAGAATCAGAGCGTTCGTAGTTCGTGGATACGACTACGAAAGAAACGGGTTTGAATTGGATTTGAAGTGAGTACGGATGACGATTACTCGAAGTTTAAGAAAGACTTCTCGGACCCAAGTAATCGGGAGAGCGAACCAAAGACCTGGAACACTCTCTTTTTCATCATGAAGGAATGATGTGTTTGAAAGGATAAGGTTGAAAGAATGACGATCACTTGAAGCCTAAGAAAGACTTCACAGACCCCAAGTAATCGGGAAAGCGAACCAAAGACTTGGAACACTCTCTTTTCATCGTAAAAGAGGGTTGTTTGAATTTGAAATGGTGTATAAAAGGGTGAGATTAGTCGGATGACGACTACTTGAAGCTTAAGAAAGGCTTCTCGGATCCAGGTAGTCGGGAGAGCGAACCAAAGACTTGGGACACTCTCTTTTTCATCGTAAAAGAAGTTGTTTGAAAGGTGAGTGAAAGGATTAGTAATTGGAGATGGTTGAATATTGTCGAGTTTAATATTATTTAAAGGCGTCAATTGCTCACACACGAATAAGGTAACTCGCATATAAACAACTAAAAGCAAGATCAAAGACTTGAACCTACTCTTTACACCTCGAAAAGAATTGACGAGTTGTTAGTTGATTGATAGTTTGTTTCGAAAATCCGCTTGATGTTGGATCAAGGGTTTGACTCATTATCGCGTACAAAGCGTGTTGAAAATGAAATTGTTTGAAAAAGAGACCGACTTGACTTATGCATCAAGGGTCGATTTGTAATAGGTTGATGGCGAATGCGTATGAGCACTCGACTTACGGGTTGTTTGAAAGTGGCTCAATGATGAATCGAGAATTAGTGTGAAAATAGTTCGATCCGCTCTAGTCCCTATGGGTGCTCCTAGGAGATAAACTAATAATCAAAGAAATGCGAAACATACATCGGAATGAGAGAGGGATACATGTAAATTACACGGGATTGCACGAAATAAAGGGGTCTCATTGTCAGGTAGCCCAAGAGAAAGCCGTGTGTGTGCATTTGTGTCCTAAACTACGCCTTGAGCGAAGTCGGGCACGACTCAAAGTTAGGATACCTGCAAATGACCAAAGATCTAACAGTCCACCAATTTGGCTTTTAGGAGTTTCAATAATTTATTAGGTATTTTCGAATATGGGTGAGTGAGAATGAATAAATATGATAATAATAATAATATAATAAAATAAATATGACAATATGAACAATATGAATAAAATGGATAAAAATCGATAAAAATATAAAATGAAAAGTTTGAAAAAAAGGTTGGTCTCGGGTTTGTTATTTTTCATCAATAATTTGACAGAAAAATAACTTTAGGGTATCGTCATCGACCGAAAAAGAAGGGGAATGGAATTAAATCATTAAAAACTTAGACCAAAACATATTAAGAGTAAGCAATCAATATAAAATAATAAGATTCCCCTTAAAAATAAAATTGATAAATTAAAAAGGAAACAAAAAGATAGGGGGTGCCGACAAATCAAGATGGTGAAAATAGTGGAATCCTTATGGGCCTGAAACCCATTCATCCACACCAATGATGAAGGTCTGGTTATTTTTAAATAAAGGAGGTGTATGTATTAAAACAACATAGGCTCAAGAGCCCTTGTAGTGCACAAAACGGTTTCCAAAACAACATGAGAAGAGTGTGATGAGGAATCTACATGGGCCATGAGCCCAACGACAACCAAAGGCAGAAAAAATGTATCATCAGTTCAAACATATTTTTTAAAGATGGGACGGTCAATAGAAGCAACATGTTAAACAGAAAAAAAAAAAAAGCAAGCCATGAAGAAGGAAGATCGAAAGCTTTGCCCCAACCTTCTTTGCTCACGGTCTCTCTTCGAGTCTCAGGTTCGATTTTGTCTCATTCTTCCTCTTTCCATCTGAGATTTTCGAAACCCTTTCCTCCACTCAATTCTATTTCTGTTTTGATTTGAAAGAAATTGTAGTTTGATTGGAAAAAAAGTGAGATGCGGGTGCGGAAAGTTGTCGAAGATTGAAGGAGCTCAAGGATTTTATGTTCAATGGTTGAGGGAAGAGGCGTTGGTTTGTGGGTTATTAAAAGTTTGAAAACGATGGATATTTGGGTCGATTCGATTTTGCGTTGGTTCAACGAAGAGAGTTTCGAGTTTGGTTATTATTGATGGAACTTGAGTGAAGAAGATTAGAATGAGTTGCGGTGGAGAGCGAAGGAGGTTTCTGGGCTTTTGTTATGTTTGAAGATTCAGAGGTTTTTTTGGTGAGTTAACGGAAATTTGAGGAAGATTGAGTTACGATTGGGAGTAACTTCTGTTTAGGTTGTTGTTGATGATGAATAAAAGGGATTTGAGGTTGAGATGGGAGATTGTTGAGGGTGGTTGTTTTGATGGTTTTCGAACGTTTTGAGAAGAGGAACAAATAGTTTTCGGTTTGTTGAAACTGAAAATCGAGTTTGAATCAGATTAGAAGAAATTTGGAGATAGGAGAAGAGAATTATGGTTGTGTTTTTTTCAGAACAGAGTTGAAGGAGTTGTTTGTTGGAGATGACAGTTGAAGGATGGAAGTTGATTGATTTTTCTGGGATGAGGTTTTTTCGGAGAATAGTTTGCGGTAGGAGATTCTGGGAATCTGAGTATGGTAGAAGGTGAACTGAGGAAGTTTAATGGAGACTGTCACTGTTCTGTTATGAGGAGAATGGTGAAGATGGATGAGGGAGCTGGGGCGGCTGGCACTATAACTAGGGTTTGGAGGCTCATTCTCAGATTAGGGTTTTCTTTTTCTCTTGACAATTTTTGTCTTCTCTTTATATCAGATGGAGAAGGGTAAAAGTGGAAGGGGTAGTATGCTGTGTGGAATAAAGGGTCCTCAGAAAAGATTCCTACTCAATCCCCTATTTTGTCTGTAGTGAGGTAATATCTTCAATTACTTTTCACCGCGGTAACTCCCTCTTTTTGCTTTTACTGTGGTAGTTGGTGTTCAAATTTTATTGTTATTCTGTCTGATGGATAATTTTGTGAAGCAGGCAAGATGTGAGCAACATACTCGTAGCTACCATCGTGTTTTACTTACCTCAGATGCTTGGAGCTTGGCATGATATGATGTTGTTCTTCGTTTTACCGTTGCGGTTCAACAGCTGGAACAAACGTGACAGGTTGAAACGGCACTCATGCCATGGTTTAAATGTAGGTTGGGAGTAATTCACATGGTGAAATCTTGGCTTGCACTTGGAAAGGAAGAGTGATAGCTGTCAACAATTTTGTGCTGCCATTTCATTTGTCGTACAGGTTGATTTTGCTTTTTGTGAAATTGCTTAAGGTCTGTTATCTGATATCAGTACTCCTTGTTTCTGTGAGTTGCAGGTTTTTACGCTGTGAGGCTAGCAGTTTGGTAAATGAAGGCTTGGCTTGCTTGCTGCGAGAGGTGGATGTGCGGCATGTGACGGTTTCACGACGTTATTTTACCGTGGATGGTTTGTGAAGCATCATGACTTACTAGTCTTGGATTTTAACTTGGCAAGTTTGATTATGCAGGAAAGCATGTGGGGTTTGTGTTGATACCGGAGCTAGACCGCATAACGACTTGTAGCGTGTGAAGCCGTGGTTGGACCACAGAATAATTTGCAGTGAGAGCAATGATACGGTAAGTGTTACATGATTCATCATTTTCTGTTACACTTTGAGCTCCCTATGATTGGATAAGATCTTAACTTTCCATGTCTTGTTGTCTTGAAACGAATCTTATTTCAACATGGCCTGAGCATATTTTGCCTGAATATTATTACTTCTGCATTATAGTGCTGACCAGAAAAACGCAGAAGACTTGTGGTCTGATAAATCTTTTTTTCTGTGCCAGGTTTGAAGGTGCGGTAACGTGGAGTTTTTTTCCTTTTTCTGTATGCATTGAGTGATGGTTGGTTTAGGATGGGGTCTGCACTGACTCGGGTGGTGGTTCTTACATCAAGTGATTTTTCCATTTGGTTACAGCAGGTTATGAAATGTAAGGTCTGTGAGGCGGGTCCTTGCGGTACGGAAAGACTCGGTTGATGCAGTCAACTTTAACGGTTTATGAATGTAGTATCATAGGACACTTGTTTCCTTATTCATTTTTGGAAGCTTTTGGTGTGACAAATCGTATAACCTCATAGACAAACTGATTCACAGGTAAATTATCAAGTACAGAACCACGGCCCCTGCCTTGAATCTTAACATGCTTGATGCCCTCTTTTTTTAAAATCTGTCATTGATCTTTTCATGGTCTTGATGTTGTCCAAAATATGGTCACGGTTTTATTTCCATTTTTCTTAACAGGTGAGTTGGGAACTGAAGCAGTTGGATCATGATTCACAATCCGGCGAGCCCTTAGCTGATGATTGAAACACAGTATGCCGTAGTGTTTTGATGACTTCGGTGCATCAAACCCTATCTTCCTCAAATGATGACGGTTCAACATTTTGAGATACCAATACAACCTTAAAAATACCCTCAACGTTTTTTTTGCTAATATACAGCTGTCGTTTTAAGTTGATCTTGGTCTAACACAGGTTTGCGGCTGGTATTTCACCTCATCACTTTTCTTTTCCTTTTCTTCTTCTACTTTGCCGTATTGCTGCCGGTTGAATTCAAGTCACAATTGTTGTTGTTTTTTGCAGGTTTTTTCACGATTAAGAGCGACTTGAAACCTATGCTCAGTGGCTATATTCAAGAGATGCTCCTTCAAAGCAATGGGGTAACGACAGGCAGAGAATATGTCTAAAATCACCCTTGGAAGGTGATGTGGTATTTGTCATTTCTCTCTGGATCCTTATGATATTTTGAGTAGCAAGTTCTTGTTCCCGCAAAATAGCATCCGGCGCGGCAACATCAATGTTAAATTGCAGCAGAGACTGAGAGTACGGCGCAGCTTGTGTGTGAGAGAAAGATACAAACCACTGCGTTTATGCCCGGCGGGCGTGACAAAGGGGCGGCTGAGCTGAGGACAAGTGAATTTAACTACCACCAAAATTCACTTTTACTGCTGTTGAACTGGTGTTCTGTCATTCTTATTGCAGGTTGTATGAGAGTGGGGTTAGCTTGACCTATACTGCCATGAAAACTGGTCATTGCAATACCCGGTACGTGACGACAATACAACACGTTTTGCAAAATCCTCTTGCCTTAGAGTCTGCAGTAACATGAGCCTTTCTCTTTTCTTACAAGACCATAATATTTTGGTATAAAGGGGAAAGTACTTGAAGCCACCTGCATTGGTCACAGAAAAAATGGTTCGGTTACGTCTTGAACTCTTGTTAGGCCTGAGTTTCGACAAGCGTCGCGTGCACACTGTCCGCGACATTTGGGTGCAGGGCAGAATAGAATAGGCTCCAAAAAATATGAAGTCTCGCAACCTTTGTTCTTCTGTAAATGCATCATTGTAATCTTGAACATTAAGAGATAATGAAATTACTGGCTATAACTCCATTATGCTAATGTTGAGAAATTGAAACATATAATTGCAACATTATCATATTTTGTGAAACAACATTCATGGCCTCTCGTAGCCTATGGCAACTTGCCTGTATCCTGGTGATTTCCCCATGTTATTATCTTTTTTCCTTCGGTCCAAATATTTGCTCAAATTTTGATCCCTTGATGGAAAAGCACTAAACATAGCTCGTGGCCCTAAATCATACTCATTTAACTCTTTCGAATAATATAAAACAAGGTTCACCTAAACCGAATTCTAATAACAGTTAGAACTTAGATTGGGATAAAACTTGAGATAAAACTTGGAATAACTTTCAAAACAAGGGCATTTACCCCCTTACCATGCCTATCTCAACATTTGCCACCATTCCTAAAGTGTCTCTCGGTCTCAAATTAATTAAAAGAATCCTTAAGAGTAGATTGAATGATTCTGAGGCCTTTTGGAATCATGATTTTCTTTATCATGCATTTTATCATAAAAACTTGGCATATGACATAATTGACCGTGCTTTGACCAAGAAGATAAGGATGCCTTAATATTATGACTAAATCTTATAAGAAAGAGAATTGGTGGGATAAATTTAGGGTATGACAAGGTGCACATTAATTCCATAGATAGAAAAGTGTGGAATGTTATTCTTAACGGTCCAATTGAAATAACTATGACTGATGAGAATAATATGATTGTGCCTAAGCCTAAAGCACAATGGACTGATAATGATGAGAAGAAATATAATTGCGATTGGAAAGCCAAAAATATTTTGATCTCCTCATTAAGAGTTGATGAATATTATAGGGTTTGTCATTGTTTAACAGCAAAAGCCATGTGGGACTCATTATAAGTTTCCCACGAGGGAACCAATGATGTTAAGCTGGTGAGAATCAATACGCTAACACAAGAGCTCGATCTCTTTTACATGGAGCAAGGGGAAACCATTACGGACATACAAAATAGATTCACTCATCTCATCAATAGATTACATTCACTAGGTAGGCCAGTTGCCAATGATGTTGCTACTAACAAAATTTTGAGATGTCTTAACAGGGAATGGCAATCGAAGGTAACCGCCATCAAAGAAGCTAACAACCTCACAATTTTGGATATCACAACATTGTTTGGAAAGCTGCAAGAGCACGAACAAGTGCTTCTAAGCCTAGAGCAACATGAAAAGAAGGAAAAGAAGGATAAAACAAATAATACTGAAAAGAAGTCTATTGCTCTCAAGACTTCTTCCTCAAAGTCTCAATCTAAGGAGCATAGTGATTACACGTCGAGTAACAACGAAGAGGATGACAAGAGTGAGGACATGGGGCTGTTTGTAAAGCGTTACAACTGCTATGTTAAAAAGAACAACATCCAACACTCCGAGAAGAATCTTGTCAACTTCCGAAAACAATCTAGATACTCTAGAAATGATGACACCAAGGGGAACAAAACAAGAGGGTCATGTTATACTTTCGGAAAGACCGGACACTACAAACTGGATTGTCCCTTGAACAAAAAACGCAAAGAAAAGGAAACAAATAGATCATATAATAAGCAATCAAAGCCAAGGAGAGCGTATATAGCTGGGGAAAGCGATAGAGATTCCTTCGAGGATGAAAGCTCAAGTGATGAAGATGAGTCCATAAATATTTGTGTTTCCGCTCACCAAAAGAATAAGAAGAAATAGGTATGGCATGCTAAATATAAAAATTCTTCTAAAATGTCTCATTTTGAACTACAAGTTGCGTTTAATACTTTGCATTGTGAAGCAAAAGAAGCCTTTAAAAGGCTTGCCTCAAATAATCAAATTTTTGTTCACTTAGAGCAAAAGATTTGAGTGCCTGAAAGGAAACTTGAGGCACTTAAAGCTTCCATAGTGGAAAGTACTAAAGCAGGTTGTGAGGATCTAAGAAGTATAATAGTTAACTTTGGGTGTGACACTTGGTACATTTGGAAAAATGAAGTAAGAAACCTAAATGCCAAACTTAACAAGGCTCTAGAGCCCAAAATACTTTTGCCATCGATAAATCTGATTTTAGAAAGAGTATGGTTAATCCATATCAAAAATACAAATATGTTATAAGAGATCACGATAGCAAAGATAATTCAAAAGTTAATTTTTCTTGTTTATATTGTTGCAAGAAAGGCCATTCCATTGCTAAATGTCGTTTCAGGAGATTTTTGGTTCCTAAAGGCATTTATCAATGGTTGCCAAAATGCGACCATTTTGTCACTCACAACTTAGGACCTAATAAGCCATTGGGTACCTACTCTTGTTAATTGTTTTTCATAGGTACAATGTCTTGAGACCACCGAGAGAAGATGAGTTCTCGATAGTGGCTGCTCAAGACACATGACAGAAGACATATCTCTCTTTATCAACTTCGTAGCAAAGAAGAAGGGGTATGTAACCTATGGAGATAACAATCGCGGTGCAATACTTGGAAAAGGTAGTGTAGGTAACCCTTCTTCCACTATTGTATCTGATGTATTGCTTGTCAAGGGTCTTAAACATAATCTAATTAGCATTAGCCAATTATGCGACAAAGAATACAATATATCATTTTCAAAAGATTGTTGAAAAATTATGCATAATGATGAAATGAAGAGTGTGTTTAATGGCCTAAGAGTAAACAATGTCTATATGCTAGACTTGAATGAAGTATCTTTGACAAGTGACAAATTTCCCATGATAATGAGTGAAGACTCATGGTTATGGCATAGACGTTTAGCACATGTCAACTTTGACTTGCTTAACAAATAGTCTCAAAAGATCTAGTCATAGGTTTGCCCAAAATAAAGTTTACCAAGGATCACCTTTGTGATGCTTGTCAAATGGGAAAGCAAATGAGGATCTCTTTTAAATTTAAAAATATCGTTTCAAATACGAGACCTCTCGAGCTTCTCCATATGGACTAATATGGGCCATATAGAATTAAAAGCCTAGGTGGCAATTATTACGGTTTTGTGATAGTTGATGACTTTTCTAGATTCTGTTGGACTATATTTTTTACTAGCAAGAGTGATACTTTTGATGCCTTTGAAAAATTTGCTAAGCTTTCTCAAAATAAATTAAACACAAATATCATAGCAATTAGGAGTGATCATGGAGGTGAGTTTGAGAATCACTTATTTGAAAAATATTGCGGTAAATACGAAATTGATCACAACTTCTCCGTTCCACGTACTCCTCAATAAAATGGGGTTGTGGAGCGCAAAAATCGCATTTTAGAAGAGTTGGGGAGAACAATGATCAATGAAAGTGGATTACCCAAATATCTTTGGGCCGACGCCATAAGTACGGTGTGTTATGTCTTGAATAGGGAGCTCATCCACCCCATTCTAAACAAAACACTGTATGAACTTTTAAAAGGGCGCAAGCCAAATATATCCCACCTACATGTCTTTGGTTGCAAGTGTTTTATGTTGAATAATGGAAAGGAAAACTTAGGAAAATTTGATTCCAAGGCTAACGAAGGTATCTTCCTCGGATACTCTCAGTCAAGTAAAGCTTATAGAATTTTTAATAAGAGATTACTTACCATTGAAGAGTCTGTACACGTAATAATTGATGAGTCTTATCCGAGATATGTCGGAAAAGGTAGTGTTGTTCATGGTGCAAGTGTATCTTCAAAAGACATACTCAATAGTGTCGAGCTAGGAATTGATCAAGCCAACGTAGTCAAAATTGAGGAGGAGAAAGATGACCTCCATGAGGAAACCGGGGAATTTCATCGGTCTACAAAAGGTGATCTCCCTCCAGCTTGGAAGTCTTCCAAAGACCATCTAATCGACAATATCCTTGGTGATATATCAAAGGGAGTTACGACTCAGTATAAGATAAGTAATTTCTGTTATCACTTCGTTTTCGTTTCATAAATGGAACCTAAAAACCCTAAAGAAGCCTTTCTCGATGAGCACTGGTTTTTATCTATGCAAGAGGAACTCAATCAGTTCAAGAGAAATGAGGTTTGGGACCTTGTCCCTCCTCCGCGTGGTCATCGAGTAATCGGCATCCGATGGGTGTTTAGGAGCAAGTTGGATGAAAATGGGGTAATGACCCGCAATAAGGCACGTTTAGTCACACAAGGGTATAACCAAGAGGAAGGCGTCGGCTATGAAGAAACTTATGTGCCGGTTTCCCGACTCGAGGCTATACGCCTTTTACTTGCCTTCGCTTGTGCGGAAAATTTTAAGCTTTTTCAAATGGATGTAAAAAGTGCATTCCTTAACGGTTATATTAATGAAGAAGTTTATGTTGCACAACCTCTAGGTTTTGAGTCTCATGAATATCCTAATCATGTATACAAGTTAAAACGTGCCTTGTATGGACTCAAACAAGCCCCTAGGGCTTGGTATGAGCGCCTAAGCAAGTTTCTACTTGATCAAGGGTATTCAAGAGGCAAGGTCGACACAACCCTCTTCATGAAGCGTCAAGGAAAACACTTAATCTTGGTGCAAATTTATGTTTATGACATTATATTTGGATCAACTAATATGAAACTCGTAAGAGAGTTTTCTAACCTAATGCAGGGAGAATTCGAGATGAGTATGATGGGGTAACTCACATACTTTCTCAGATTACAAATCAAACAGCTTGAGGAAGGAACGTTTGTAAGTCAAACAAAATGTTGTCTTGAGCTTCTCAAGAGGTTTGACATGGCAAATTCCAAAGCCATTGACACACCGATGCCGACATGTGGTAATCTGAATAAAGATGAAAGTGGTAAGGACGTAGAGGCAAAAATATATCGAGGTATGATCAGCAATCTTCTTTATCTTACCGCCTATAGACTCGATATTATGTTTAGTGTTTGCATGTGCGCTAGATATCAATCTTCTCCTAAGGAATCCCATTTAAAAGCTGTTAAGCGCATACTTCGATACCTTTCGAGTACTCCAAAGTATGGGCTATGGTATTTCAAAGGAAATGATTGTTCCTTGGTTGGATTCTCCGATTCCGATTTTTCCGGGTGCAAATCGGATAGAAAAAGTACTAGTGGTACTTGTCACTTATTTTCAAATTCTTTGGTTAGTTGGCATAGCAAGAAATATGTTTCTGTTGCCTTGTCAACCACCAAAGCGGAATACGTTGCCGCCGGCAATTTTTGCGCTAAAGTCGTATGGCTTAAGCAACAATTGTTAGATTTTAACCTCAAACTTGAGCGTATTCCGATCTTTTGTGACAACACAAGTGCCATTAATCTTACCAAGAATCCCGTGCTGCATTCACGCACTAAACATATCGAAATTCGACACCATTTTCTTAGAGATCATGTGGAGAAAGGAGATGTTGTTTTTGAACACGTTGACACTACAAATCAACTAGCGAATATTTTCACAAAACCGCTTGCTACTGAACCTTTCTTTCATATCCGATGAGAACTTGGTATTCTCAACATTTCAGATCGTGTTTAGTAATAATTCTTGCACATCTTTTATTCATATATGTTTATACCTACTTTGGTCATTGGATATCTAACCAATTGAAGATGTTGTATGTATACGTGTATATTCATCAAGCTACTATCGGCATGAAGGTGATATCTTTCTTCAACTCTCTCTCTCTCTATTCTCATGTTCACAAGATGCATCAAATTTTGTGTTACATTTGTCATATATGTCATATTATATGTATCTTGTCTATTTGAATGCTTGATATTTGTTGTGGCTGGTTATTTATGTATCCTTGTTGCCTATATGATCATAAATATGAAAATATGCTTGTTGTGTCTGCATGAGTCGACCCAAACAGGGTCCGGTCGACTCACAAAAGTGTCCCAAAAATTGAAATTTCGTTCGAGAATGCTCAGGTCGACCTACCGATCGACGCATACCTTTTGAGTTTCGAACCTGTAAACTTTAACACAGTATGCATCGACGCATACAAGGAGCGATCGACGCATCGCACGAAAATTGTCAATTTTTTTTTAAAACCGTTCAAAATTCCCATTATTTCAATTTTTGATGACTCATTAATTGTGTTTCATTACATTTGCATTGAAACTTGACACTACATTACCCCTATACTATATCAATTACATTTGCATTAATTGTCTTTAATCTATTGGTTTCGTGATCATTGGTGTTATCATGTGTGAATAATTGTTAATGTTGTTTTTTACCTGTTGTACATATTTTAATTTGAGTACTTTTTTCTTAACCGATCTCTCTTTCTTTTTGATGTTGTGAAAGGGGGAGAAGAGTGTGCCAAGCTAATAGTGAAACCATGAAGAGTCGCAAATAAAGAAGTCATAAATAAAGGCATTAAGCAAGGGGGAGGATAATGCCGCACATCACACAAGCTGGTTTCACATGTTTTGCCATCACCAAAAAGGGAGAGTATGTGAGGGAAGAGACTCATATACTATACATGCGTGTTTCGATGATGTCAAAATGCAACCATATGGAAGAATCGATACTTGGCTTTATCATCACAAGGCATAAGCATACCTTATCTCTTATGTCTTATTTGCTTGCATGTTGTGTCATCAAATTAGCATTATTTGAGTCAAACATCATTGATGTATTATATGTTGCATCTAGAAGAGTCAAAGACATGAAATTAAGCATTTTACAAAATACAGGTCTTTAAGTCGACCATTCATCTGCTCTGGTCGACTCATAAAAGGTGTCTCTAAAGTGCATTTTCCACAGGTTGGCGCATGTCGACCTACTGGTCGACACATACTATTGTAATTTCTATTAGTCAAAAATTGAAGGCTTTGCATCGACGCATAGTCCTGTTTCGATCGATGCATAGACATTTATTTTGCTAAATTTGTTTTCATATGTTAAGCTCTGGTCGACCGGTGCCTTCTGCATAGGTGTCATACCCTAAATTTGTCCTACCTTTTTGTAATTATTTTCGCTTTTTTGTTCCGTGCCATTTAGACACGTGTCATCTCGCAATTGGTCGTTTTTTTTAAAAATTTATCTTTTGACCGATCAAAAACGTGACACGTGGCCTAACAACCTTTTTTTGTGAACATAGATTTTCTCTTTAGTTTTTTTCTTGTTACTAATAACATTATTTATTTTTTGTTTTTTAGGAGTTTTATTTTATTTTTATATATTGTAAATATTCATTTAATTGTTAATGTAGGTATTATCTTCCTTTTATAGTTATGTAATTAGTATTAAGTGTTAGTGTCATTGTTATTTATTTTACGATTATTGGCTAATTAACCAAGACTGTTAAAATGAAATTTACGGAAGTGATAGAGGCCCAGGTAGTGAGGCCCGTTTGGAGTTTCAGAAGGGTTTTTTGGGGTTTTTGAAGGCAAACGAAAACCCTAATAAAGGGCACTGTTCATCATCCTCCAGGGGACCCTAAAAAAATTTGGATTTCACTGTTCCTCTCCCAAAACGGCGCCGCCCCAAACCCTAGAGTCCTCATCACTCTTCAACTCCCACTTTTCTCAAATCATCATCACTATCACCGGGAACTATTCTTCAACCCTAACCTCCTCTTTTCGCCTTCAATCACATCCTTCATATTCTCCCGTTGTGGAAACTCAATCCCGTTATTCCGCTCTCCCCATTTTCATTATCGCAAAAAAAAACCATTGCCATTGTTCTTCACCTCTTTTAAACTTAAATCATTCATCATATTTAAGCCCGGCCATCATCAAATCCCTTCATCATTTTTTCCTGTCAAAAGCCAACAACGAAGCAACTCGGCGACAATGAGGTGTTGCAATAATGGCGGAAAAAAGGAAATAAACAACGAGGTGTCAGTTACCTTGCAATAGGAATTTCATTCAACACAAGACGATACCCCCGTTCAAACACGATCCAATCTGGTAGCAACTTTCACTTTTCCCCAACAACAACATAGCGAGTAACAAACGGATTGGTACGGTTACCATAACTCTCACGATTCAATGACTTCTTTTTATGGTAGATAGGTTTATGAGTTGTGTAATTGCTTTTGTTCTTACTCCTGTTCATGCTGTTGAAAATCATACTCATCATTTTCTTGCTTTCATCTCATATCTCATTGGTTATGGCTTGAGTGTATACATCATGATTGGGTTTTTGTTATTTCTCTGTTGATTGGTATAGGTGTTGATGGTTAGGAAACCATGTTATACCAATTGATTTTTTTTTTAACCATTGACACACTCGCAGAGGATGTTCTGGTTTGGTGTGATGTTTTTAGTGTGCATTATACAGGTTTCGAATGGGCAAAAAAAAAGAGAGTTGATATGTTACAGGGTTTTGCTTGTTATTTCGCTGTAGATGGTGTTATTTTCCATGACTAGTTCTGTTTGAGTTTTTAAACTGTTATATGGAGTGTGGTTATTACATCAGATATTGATTTGTTTTGATTGTATTAATATTCATGTTAATTTTTTCTGATGAATTTCCTTTAGCTTCGTGTGGATGTTGCAGTTCCAAAGCTGGTGGCTTTCTAAATAAATCGCGGGTTACTTTTGCTGTTTGATTTTTGGCTGACTCTTGTTGGAAGTGATTGTTTCTGTTGGCTCGTATTTCGATTCTATATGCAGGGTTATATTCCAGTCACTTCTATTAGTGCCATCTTCGAGTAGACGATTCCATCATATAAATATTGTATTCTGTATTGCTGTCTGTTGTTAGTTTCTCTGTAGGTCGCGACCCTGTTGAATGGCAGCAATAAATCCCTGGACGCGATAACGGTGATCGGAAGTTGTAATGGTGGAAGTATTGAAAGGGTTTGAAGCCATCATCGATCGAGCTTAATGTTGGTCGCAATGCAGGTGGATAACAATCACTTTAAGTGCTGCTCGATTTGGAAAACGATGGTATTGGTTAGATTATTTGGAATGGCTCGCTAATGTTGATTGATGTTTCGCGGCATTGGTAGGCATCTCATATCCACATGACTTGTTCTTGATATGCCTATACTTTAGAAGACAGGTCCTGAATTATGGCAGTAGCCTCGACATGAGGTTTCGGTTGTGTTTTTGAATTGTTATTTGCCTTGGTATTAGCTTGATAATAGGTCCTAAGTCATTCTTTTGTTTATAAAATTATGTGGTTGCTTGGGATTGGTTTGTATGCAGGTTACAGTATCACCAAGTTTTAAATTGCGCGGTAATAAAACTGAACGGCATAGCAAGCAGCAAGATGGTGTTATCTTTTATACCTTCGATTCAACTTGGTTTTCGTCTATTATTATTTCTCTAAGAGCCCACTATCCTGTTTGGTTTATGATTATTTTGTGCAGGTTGTGAATCCGGTTCAAGGTTTACATCTAAACACGTTCTTGTTGCATCTGACATCGACTTCGCATAAGCCCAGTTCAACCGTAGCGGTAACTCAACGTGTGGCCACGATGTTAATGTCCAAACTGCTGTTGGTTTCGTTTCGGCAGCGAAACACTTTGCGGGACCTGCGGCGGAAATTACAATGCCGATGAGTTTTGGATTGGCTGCGATATATGTGAGAGGTGGTACCATGGAAAATGTGTGAAGATCACTCCTGCAAAAGCTGAGAGCATAAAGCAATACAAGTGCCCCTTCTTACAGCTTGAGAAACTGGACGTTTGCGAGCTGGTGCTTACGGATGTAGAAGCAACACAACAATGTCTGAAGCGTAGCAGGGTCTTTGTATTGTTTGAGACTATCTAAAATGTGAAGTATCAGCAATCTTGCAATTAGAGTTTCAAGTCCAACCACACCAACAACAGAACTTGCATTCAACCTTGTTTCCATATAGATCGTTTTGTTGTCGGTTGTTACTTTCATGTGCAGGTTTTGAATCAGATGCGAGATGGGAATCGGTTATCTGTTTCAGTGTGCAGTAACACGGTCTGAATGATTGCGCATCAAGTTCAAGAGTGACAGGTTCAGAGCCATAGCCATTTCGCTCACGACTTGTAACGACATCAAAAGAAAATGACTCGAAGTTGCGTCGGTATCATTCTATTTACACTTTTCAATTTGAACCTGCTTATTGCTACCTCAGTTTTGCACTTTGTATATGATTGGGCAATTGTTGGATTGATAGACAATGGTTGTATTATGCAGTGTTCAATGTTGGATTGATGAAGGGAATTTCAACCAACGTGCTACTTTTAGCTCTTAGGTTGAGATTGTTTGAACTGATATGCTCTGTTTTTTAAGAAGAACTTTCTATAGAACTAATAAAATGATAAAATCTGGATTGCAATTTCATGCTTTCATGATTAAATTTGGCAGCACTAATGCACTTAGCACTGTGATTTTACATTTCATCTACGGTGCTGCATTTTACGATACAGATTTGAATGTTTGCGAAATAACTTTGTGGCGGTATAGATTGGGATGTATGAATTTTGACACCGTTTTAGGAAGGTATACTGCTGTTTGTTTTTATGCTCTTATGAGCTATTAACTTTACCATTTACTAGGCTTATGGAAAGCCATTGTGTTTATGTTTATTAAATAATAACTGAGATTTTGAATTCAGTTTTAAAAAGTACAGGA
This sequence comes from Lathyrus sativus, assembly GCA_963859935.3. Lineage (NCBI taxonomy): Eukaryota > Viridiplantae > Streptophyta > Magnoliopsida > Fabales > Fabaceae > Lathyrus > Lathyrus sativus. Next base: position 444,171,782 of record OZ012739.1, on the reverse strand, counting down.
AGCCATACTAATATATGAGTTTTGCTTCGGCGTATTTTATTTGCGTTACCGTTAAATATGTTGCGGCTGGCGTTTGATCTATCGCCCGTGTTGGTTTATTGGTCTTAATTGAGTTTTACTATGGCGCTTTGTTCAAACATGATGGATATCAGGTGTTTTTTATTTACACGTCATAATGACGGTGGCTTGTGCCCATGAATCCGACGTTCTCGCCAAAGGTTATGCTGTTATCCCACATCCACTGTTCTGTTCATCTTATTTAGTAATGAGAAGGTGCTTTTTCATTTTGAGCGTTGAGGTTGGTTTCTCTAAATTCGTTTGATTGATTCTTCGGGCAGCTTGCATTCAATATAATCTTTTATAATTTATTTTATTGTTAGTATATTTCATTAAGCATTTCTAAATATCAATAATTATTTTCTTTTAAAATCAAAATCACTTTATATCCAATAGATAATTTGTTTCAAGACAATCCTAAAATGTTTTCTAAAATAAAACCTCCAACTATTTTCAAACTTTAATTTCAAAATTGATATAATTTTTTCTATTCCCATTTCAATATGTTTTGCAATACAAATTATTTTCTTAATTAGACCATTCTCAAAACTAATAATTTTTCTAATCTTTATCCAACTTATTTGTATCAAATCACGAAAGATTAAATCCTTGAAGTCTAGCATTTCTTGGATTTTTGAATGATCATTAGCGAGGTGTACACCTTAAATAATGTATTATTCAACTTTTCGTATTTAACACACTCTTTTTTAACAAAGAAATATCATAGGAATCTAGCATTCTGTGTGATATTTCTGTCGTTCCTTCAAACATTCTCCAAATGAAAAAGGTGTCGTCGAGATCTAGCATTTCGATAATGCCCCAATTAATTGGTTGTGAGGCCTACGTCTCATTTATCAAATAATTGTCATTTCTCTAATTTTCAAATCCAATATCGTATTCTCACCTCTCGTACTACAATTATTTTTCATACCCTCGATTCAATTCTTCAAAATATCTTTCTCGACCGAAAGAAGGAGGTTCTTGGAGTCTAGCATTCCTTGAATTTTCGAGTGAATAATTCTCAAGGCACGCCCTTTGAGTTATTATTCATTCAATCTTTCGACTTTTTTCAAATATCTTTTTCGATTCACACCTCGAAAGAAGGAGGTTCTTGGAGTCTAGCATTCCTTGAATTTTCGAATGAATAGCTCTCGAGGCACGCCCTTTTGAGTTGTTATTCACTCAACCTTTCGACGTTTTCAAACTCAAACATTTTCAAACGTCCTCCTAAGTCGAGTGCTCGTACGCATTCGCAACCATCGACATTTTGCACACACATTCACAATTCCTCGTGGTCTCGATATTAGGGGCACCCTCAGGGACTAATGTCGTTTCTTACAACCCTAACCCTTGACACGTCGTCAAGCCGGTTCCATCTTCAATCAAATCTTCGACACATCGTCGATCCATTTCAAAACAACTTCCTTTTGGCCTCGCATGCCATTCTTCGATTCAATCCTTTCGCAAACTTACGAAAGAGGGATATTCTTAGGATCTAGCATTCTTTGAATATTCGAACGAGTAACTCTTGGGCACGCCCCCGAGTTGTTATTAGTTCATTCTTTCGATTTCAAAACATCCAATTCTTATCTTCAACTTACTCAACTCAATTTCCGAAAGAACTGAGTTCTTGGGATCTCGCATTCCTTGAATTCTTGAATGACAAGCTCTTGAGGCACGCCCTTAGGTTGTTTGTCAGTCACTCTTTCGTCCCCAACTCAACTTCAACCCATTTCAAACCCCATATTTTCGTGGTCGTTACCACGAACTACGAACGCTCTGATTCTTTATTCATTCTTGAATATAAGATACGTAGGCACAAGATTGCGATAATCTTGGCGAGCACACTTCCATCCATCTTCCGTTTCCCCCCATCCTTTCCCGTAGTCGAACTACGACGCTCTGATTTCTCATTCTCGTCCGAATGAGCATACATAGGCACAAGGGCCCCAATCCTTGGCGAGCACCCTATCTTCTAACCACCCATCTCTCCCTTGCGTCTTTAAACCTTTTAAAACCTACCAATTCTACCTTTACTAGCGAGAAGAAAACCAGTGAACTTAAGCAACACTCCCTACAATTACCTTAAGAGGTTCCCGTCGAGTACGACGGACGTGAGGGGTGCTAATACCTTCCCCTCACGTAACCGACTCCCGAACCCGGAACTTGGTTGCGACAGCCCTGTTCCTATCCTTTCGTTTTCAAGAGGTTTTCTCGATATTTTCCTCTCCCGTTTATTCGGGAAAAATAAAGTTCGGTGGCGACTCTGTCGAACCGCATTTCCGCGCCCTTTCGCGCGAGGGTCGTATTTTCGAATGTGATTTTTCGAGGTGCGACAATAGGTCGACCGTTCACTGTTTGCTGCATAATTTTTGGTCTGTCTATCAATTTTGAAAAGTGGTTTTATCAGTTATTTTTGGCATGATATAAATAGAAAGTTGCTCATTTCATTTGACAACAATTGAATCAAATGCAAAATAAGAAAAGTGAAAGAGGTGCCATTAGTTCTCATCATCTTCATCTTTTACATTTCATACCTCAACAATCACACACAATAACCTTTGTTGTGCATTATGGATTGTTCGAAGTGATAACGTCCAAAGCCGTTGGTTGGGAACCCAGTTCCGGTTGTGTTTTTGGTAGGTTTTTCTTGAATAAAACCTTTAGGGTTTTATCCTCCAAGATTCTCTGAATTTGGAGGTTTTTGATACGAATCTTCTCAACCTAAATTCAGCTGAGCGAAGGTGATTGAGGAGCGGTGGGTTCCGTCGATCTAGTAGCGGTAATCGGTGAATTGTGAAGGAGTGGTTTGGATTCGATTAGTGAGTGTTTGAGATCAGTCGGGTTGGGGTTTGAAAATGCAAGGTTGTTCAACACAAACTATCAAATGACTTGATTCGACTCGAATCAAGGGACAAGAAGAGAAAACATCTTCAACAACAAGGGAGTTTGTTTGTGCATTTACTATTCTACTCTTGTATAAATGATTCAACAACAGGTTATATTTAAATTATACAAGCTCAATTATATTATTAGAATTGAGGGAAGACGTACCCCGAAGCAAGGACGGCGGGGGAACTGCCTCAACAAATCCTTGTGCCTTTTACTTTCTGCATTTTCATTTCGCTTAATATTTGAGTGATTTTTGTACAAACAATTCCATCAAATTTAGGACTGTTTTGAGTAAGTGCTGAATTAATTTTGACTCTAGTACAATAGTTTATTATACAAGGAAACTAGAGCTACTTACTCAAAGCAGAACTCACTTGGAGGGCTTCGTACGCCAAGTGTTTGATAAATTGTCTGAACCAAAATTCTTGCGTGTTGTCCATTTATTTTGTTGCCATTTTGAGGCATTGGAACTAGTCATACCAAGTAGTGATATAAATCAATTAATAGTGTGACTAGCGTGGTGATTCTCTTTGCTCATTATCAATATCCATAGGCTAGACAAATATCTGGTTTTCTTGTAACGGTTCTTTATAGACGGTAATTTTTCCACGGCCGCTTCCGCAAATTAAATAATTTTTTAAAACCAATTTTATTGGTAGTGTCGACTGATTTTTTAATAAGGGATACATTCAATCCCATTCTAGATCTGCGTCATCGTCTAACAGTAACCGGTTACCTCACCATGTAACTAGTTACATCTGCTAATTTTTCCAAAATACAATAGTTTCTTCATACAACAACAACTCTCATCTCATTTTTTTGGTCTATATTATTCTAGCATTATGTGAAATATTTTAGACACCTCAAGAAATCACTTGCATTTTCTACCCTACATCATTTTCAATCATGCTCACCATTATTGTGGTGAGAATCGAATATCAAGCTATTAATTAACTTGAATCACAAATCATGAAATTCACCACCAAACTTTAGTTTATCCGAGGAAAGGGGAAAAGAAAGAATAACCCATAAATAAAATGCAAAGTAAAAAAGCAAGGTCTAAAGCTAAGCAAAGAGAGATAAGAGGTACGGGGGTTGGTTATGCCTAGGATAGGTATTTCACATCCTAAACATCTGTAGTACTCTACAGGAACCTCTTGTTAGTATTTGTGTTATTCTAAAGTTGCTTGCTAAGGGAAATGTGCTAAGGTAAAGATCTAAATGATATACAAAGTATGCTCGCGAAAACATCGCATCTCGTGCCTACGTATCCTGACGGGAATGGAATCAAAGCAACAGTAGTTCCCCTCAATAGGGGTGAGGAACTCTTGATTATGGTCAAGGTTCTAAGGGAAAAAGTAAATATCTGCAGTGAGATACCTACATAGAGTGTGGCGACCTTAAACTAAGTTTAAGTTAGCAAGTAATGGAATGTTCACGGAGGGGCGACTAAATAGAGCACGACGAATGCAATCTTAAATTGCATATGTTGATAGAAAGCTAGTTGTTAGTGAGCTCGCCAAGACATCGCATCTTGTGCCTACGTATTCTCATTGATAAATAAGAAATCAGAGCATTCGTAGTTCGTGGAACTACGAGTTGTCAGGTTCTAAGAACCAAGAACAACTAAGACAGGTAAAGAACAAATGGGGGGCATACACAATGACGATAAGTCGGCATACAGTCCCTTCCCTCGGATTAGGTGACATGGTTCAAAAGAAAAGCAACAGATACACGGAAAAGTATCATGTAAATGGAAAGCAAGAATACACAGACATAGTATATAAAAAAGCATCATGTATGGTCAGACAAATAAAATATCACAGATTACACATGAAAAAACATCATGGTAATCAATAGCAAGTAAAATCAATGACATACACGGAAAAACATAGTGTAATTAACAGATAAAGATGTGCGGCAAAGCATCGCATAAAATATAAACATTCACGGCAAAACATCGTGATAAAAAATCCACATACAAACAACCACATACACGGCAAAGCATCGTGTAAATCAAACAGAACATGGAAATAAATCAGACAACAAACATAATTAATCAATTTAAATATAAATATGTAAAAAGATTAACTAATAATTTAATTAATTATATTAAATATAAATATTTAAATTAATTAATAATTACAACATATATTTTTGTATTTTCAAATATTTAACAACTAACTAAAAGATAAGTAATTAAAAATCTCTTTTTTGTCTTTCCAAATAATATACAAATTAAAATAAACTAAATAAATAAATAAAGTAAAAGAACAAAAAAAACCTTGATAAAAATTAGATGAGGAAGTATTGTGTCTAGATGGAGAATGATATTTTATGTGAGGTTAGATGTACCATAAAGAAAAAGAAAATGTAGGAGGTGATTTATTATTGGGAAAATGAAGGTGAGTTATTCATGTCATGGAAGATATTGTGTATGAAAGAGTGATGATAGAACATGATGGATAGTGAATTTTTAGTTTATGTGAAAGTGTGATGAGGAAAAGAACATGAAGTGTGAGGTTTTGTGGTGTGGTTGCTTCCTTTATATAGGTTTGAAAAGAAAAAAGAGTGTATGAGACTTATTTGACTAATTTCTAAAAAGTAAATAATTTATGAGACTTATTTGACAAGTTTTAAAAAAGTAAATAATTTATGAGACTTATTAGATAAGTTTTTAAAAAATAAATAATTTATGAGACTTATTTGGCAAGTTTCTAAAAAGTAAATAAGTTATGAGACTTATTTGGCAAGTTTCTAAAAAGTAAATAATTTATGAGACTTATTTGACAAGTTTCTAAAAGGTAAATAATTTATGAGACTTATTTGACAAATTTCTAAAAAGTAAATAATTTATGAGACTTATTTGACAAGTTCTAAAAAACAATTAAAATTAAAAATAAAAATTAAAAATAAAATTTTAAAAATTAAGTATAAAATAAGAAAAGGTATTAGCTAAAAAAATTGATTAATTAAAAAATATATTATTTAAAAATATAAATAAAAACGGTAAAAAAAACGAATAATTTGACCAGTATCGAAGTGCTAAAAAAAATAAAATGAATACACCAAAATAATCAGCGTAAAATATACTATTCGAAAAAATGCGGCGCTTTGTCAAATTTTGAAATAAATTTTACCCGCTAAAACGACTTAAATTGTCCAAAAAGTTTATTTCACCTGATAAATTGTGTATTATGCAAGATAAAAGACATGATAAACAACACATATGATGTAAAAAGACGTGGGATCTTAGAGCAAAAATTAAGGTGTGACAGATGCCCCTATTTAAGTTTCTTTGCTCCGGAGATGTGAAGATTCAAACTTTCGTCTCGACGAGATAGGAGAGACTTAAATACAAACATGCACAATTTTTGACTCTAAGATACCACAAAATGCTTATGATATGATATGAACGCAAGACAAAAATTCTATGAGGGAAAATGTCCCATGAGATGAATATATACTTGGAAGATGTTGCAACCCTACTAGGGAAAGATTGACAACTTCACGGGGAAAAGTTTCAAGGAGACACAACTTGAGGAATACAATATATTATGGACATCTGCCAAGGTGACAAAGAGTGTCCAGTAGTATTTGAAAAGAGAGGGATCAACCCTAAACAAAGACACAGACATCCGGAAAAGCATCAGATGTTGAAAGTAACACACAGTGAAATAATAGAAACATCCAAAAAGCAAAAGCAAACTTTCTGGAGAAAGAGTCACTGTCATCAGAGGTTTTGTCAGAAGAGCATTGAACAAAACTCTGGAAAAGAACAGTAACAACCATCAAAGACATTCAGAAGAACATTGAATGAAACTTTGGAAAAGAACAAGTATCAGAGATAAACTAGAAATCATCGGAGATATTTAGAATAACATTAAATAAGCTCCGCTGGAGAATCAACAATCTTCATCCATGAATGGAACTGGAAGGAAAAGAGTCACAACATTCAGAAGATCATTGAATGAGGTGAGGAATATTCTAGGAAATACATGAGAGACATTCTAGCAAACATCAGAGGCATTCAGAAAAGCATTGAATTCTCTGGAAAAATTAAAGTCATCAAATACGTTTAGAAAAGCATTAGATGAAGGCAAAGATTCTGAAGATACATCTGAAACATTTAGAAAATCATTAAATGTATGTGTTGCACCCCAAATTTGTCCTACCTTTACATAGTTTCTAGTGCCATTTTATTTTGAATGAATAAAATGGCACAATTGGCAAGAGACCGTGTGTAAGTAGTTGTGAGTGTGAGAGGTCGAGAGTTTGAATCTCACCTTTTTCACTTTTTGTTTTGTTTCTTTTATTTTTATTCTAACTTTTCTATTTTCATTAAAAAAAATAACAAAAATAGTTTTTTTATTATTTAATTATTATTTTCGTATTTTATTTAAATTATTTTTTTAAAAAATTATTTTTTCACTTTTTTTCATATTATTCATAAAAACATCCAAAAATTATAAAATTAAAAATATTAGAAAAGATTTTATTCTTTTTATAATATTTTTAATGTTTAGTAAATAAATAGGGTTTTAAGTTTGTTTTAGTTTTGACTAATTCTTTAAGTTGGGCTTTAAAGTGGACATTAGGTTAGAGTTAACCCTAATTTGTTACCTATATAAACATGAGTTGCATTTGAGAAAAAGGGGAGAAGGACACAAAAGAAAAAAACGGCAGCCGTTACAAATCAATTTCCAGCCTGTTTCAATCCCTTTCAAGCATTCCAACACGTTCCTTGAAGGTTTCTAATTCAATTCCAATACTCACATGAGCCTGAAGCACTCCAAAATCACGAGATCACCATCAACGGTTTGCATTTTTTTCTTTTCAAACTTTGATTATCATGATTCATGCATCATAAACGTTTTATGATTATATATTTGTGTTGGTATGAATGTGTATGAATTTTCTGGGTTGTTTAATTGAAGCTTAAAGGTATGAAACACGAGATTTCATTGTTAGGGTTTGGAGCTTCGAATTAGGATTTTGCAAATTATGAGTAATTGGACAAAACCAAGGGCATAGGCATGCTCAGAAGCTTTATTCCAATTGATCCATGGTCTTAGAACTAATTTATTTTGCGTATTTTGAGATATTTGATTTCAGGTGCTATGGCAATGTTTGAAAACCGTGGGCAAAGGAGTACGGCAACGCGTGAAAAGCATGGGAAAAGGCGTACGGAAACGCGTAAAAACCGTGGGCAAAAGCATGGTCAATGCGCGTTTTCAGGTTTGAATGTTTTGTTTTATAATATTTATTTTATATATTATTAATAACTAATTAGTGTAGCTCAGCTGGCAAGGGATGCACTTTTTTGTTTCCCTTTTCCTTTTCTAATCTTATTTGATATTGTTTGCATTTTTATTTTTTACTTTTAATTGATGTTATCCTTTCCATTCTATTTGTTAAAAAAAAAGGTTTATTAATTCCCTTTTAAAAAAATTAAATAATTATTTTAAATTAATAATAGGTTAAATTTCTTTTATTTAAGCTAACTTTTTTTTTTCTCTTTTAAATTTAAAAGTTAAAATATCTTTTAAAATTAAAACTAATTTTTCTTTTAATAAGAATAAAATTTCCTTTTAAAATTAAGACCAAAATCTTTTTCAAAATTAACCTAAAAACATTTTCTTTAAAAATTCAAATTAACATTTTCAAATTTTAACTAAACTTCTTTTTAAATCAAGAATAAAATTCTTTTTTTTAATAATATTAATGTTAAATAAAACAATAATAAAAGTTCCCAAATTGCATTTTTGCCCTTCTTTACGTATTAATTGTTTCATTATTTGCCATATTTTCGTCTAACTCTTGTTCTCTGTTTTCTCCCTAGATTATATTTAAATTCTGATTAATATTTATTCAGTTTATTTTGTTCCATGGATGTAATTTACGCGAGGCCATGGTCGCGGTTTTATTTTATCTTTCTTTTTTGGGGATTTGTAATTTACGCGAGTGATCGTCGCGACGCTTTCTTTACTTTCCGCATTTTAATTTCTGCCATATAATGATTTGCCATGTTTTGCATGATTTACCGTTATGTTCACCTCCGAAGGAATTAGGTTTAGCCGTTTGACCGCCGAGTCAATAACCCAAATTTTTGACCGTTTCAAACCCTAATAGTTTAAGTGTCCCGCCGTGGACGAAAATGCCCTTTACCCTAGCTTTTAGGTCAAAGAGCCGCCGTGCTCTGCTTTAGGGTTTCCCGCCGTGGAATCCCTAATTTCCACCGTAAATTTTCAATTAACAAATTCAACATAGAAATAGGAGTTTCAAAGACTCCACGTAAGCGTGTCCTTAAGAGATGTTTATTCCCCATTGAAACCTTGACCACAGTCAAGAAGTTTCTAACCTCCCTTTCGAGGGGAACTACAATTACTCTGATTCCATTCCCGTCAGGATATGTAGGCACAAGATGCGACGTCTTGCCGAGTAAACTTAGGACTAACCCTTAGGTCTTTAGGTCACTCTATCCCTTTAGCAATATATTTCAAACAAATAATAAAATAAAAAAAAGCATACAATAAACAAAAGGTTCCTGTAGAGTACTACAGAAGTTTAGGGTGCTAATACCTTCCCTAAGCTTAACCAACCCCTTACCTAGATCTCTCTCCGCATTGTCTTTACGATGCAAAATTAGGTTTTCCTCTTTTGACATTTTCCTTCGGATAAATCAAAGAGCGGTTGTGAACTAAAGATGAGATTCAAATTAATTAATAGTTTGATATCATATTCTAACCGCAACAGAAAATGGCGACTTCACTGAGGATCCTCCTAATTTTTAAGGGTTACCCCTATTTTGTTTATTGTATGATATTTTATTAATTATTTTCATATATCATTGTACCTTGTGGGGATACCTGTTATTGTGAGATAAGTCTTAACCCGGACTTGAGTGACCTTATTATAGGAAGGTGAGATATTCGACAAGGCTTGTCGAGAGTGAGTCCCAACCAAGTCGACTCGAGAATCACCGCTCAGTTGAGACCCTTTCAAAAATGGTTCGGTTGATCGAGTGCAGTCGTGAAAACTTTTACTATTTTCAATTGGAGTCTGTGATACTGGGACCGTAGTACCTTAACACCACCTTGGCCTTATATAGGACGTAGTGCGGGAACTATGTGGGAGTAGTCCTACAATAGTTGCTACGCGATACTACACTCAAAAGAGGTTCTCTTGATAATATTATCGACCTCCGAGTCAGTTGGAAAGTTGATAATATCCGAGGATGGACTGATGACTTTGGGCACCTCTTTAGAACCTTGTTCTGCAGGTACAACTACTCCATAGTACATACCTTTGGGGAAGGGTAGACCTTAACTTCATTCATTGTTCCTCTAACCTAGGACTTTGTTGTTTGTGTGTATTTGTGCATGGCATTCATAAAACATCATTCCTAGTTTCAAGGAATTCATCAGTCCTTTGTGAATTCAAAAGTCCTACATTTCAAAGTTTAAAACCGTTTCCAACTTTCCTAAAAAAGAAATGTTTGCAATCGACCGTTGAAGTTCTTAAAACTATTGCATTGCATTAGCATCATGTCTTGCATGGCATCTGTCCCCGGGTTTCTCATGTCCAGTTGTCTTTATCTTCCAGTGTTCCATTGAGTCGTCAAGCTGATTCCTCGACACAGATATCAGACTAGAGCTAACTATAGACGCTAAATGTCAGAACAAGAGGAACATAATGCGGAGGTCCGAATGGAGATTGATGAGTTGAAAGAAGGCATGACCAGGCTTACTGAGATGCTTCAAGTGTTGATTTCCAGAAGAGAGCCACCTCAGAGGACTGTCATTCAGGAAGTTTCAAGTGTTGATCCACCTCTTGTTTCATTGCCGCCCTTTACTTGGCCTGAGTTTGGTTTACCTCCTAACTACTCTCCACCTGTTGTATCTGCTGCTATGATTGGTCAGGCTGTCAGACCGGTTTTTCTAGCTCCTGTCCTTACCGAGGCCCAACCTGTGGTCCACACGGTTAATCAGACTATCCAAGCTCCCGTTGAGAATCCTCCCTATGAGTACAATGTTGTCGATGTTCAAGAAGAGTTTGTTGAGCCTGAGATCACCCATGAACAGTTTCAGATCATAAACAAGAGACTCCAAGCTGTCGAGGGTACTGATTTCTTCAACGTTGATATCGATAATATGCGCCTAGTTTCTGGTCTTGTTTTGCCTGCCAAGTTCAAGACTCCTGAGTTCGTGAAGTATCAAGGTCATTCATGTCCAAGAGCCCATCTAGTCATGTACTTCCGAAAGATGGCAGCTTACACCAACAATCAGAAGTTGCTCATCCATTGCTTTCAAGATAGTTTGAGTGGTGCTTCTCTTAAATGGTATATGAACTTAGAGCATAACAGTGTCCACTGCTTCCAAGATCTCGTCAACGCTTTTATGAAGCAATACAAAAACAATTTGGATATGGCTCCCGATCGTCGTCAGCTTCAAAGTATGTCTCAGAAGGAAAAAGAGTCGTTCAAGGAGTATGCTCAGTGTTGGAGGGAGTTAGCTTCCCAAGTCGAACCCCCTATAGCAGAGAAGGAACTGACAGGAATATTCACGGATACTTTGTCTCCTTTCTATTGGGAAAAGATGATTGGGAGTGTCTCTTCAAGCTTTACAGATCTGGTGACTATTGGCCAAAGGTTAGAAGAAGGTTTGAAAAATGGGAAGGTATCCAAAGCTGCCGAATCTTCTAATGGTGCAAAGAAATCCTATGGGAATTTCCATAAGAGGAAGGACGAGCAGACCAATGTTGTCATGACTGAATCAAGAAAGCCTCGCCAGGGATCTCAACCTATTGTTGCTCCGCAGCCAGCTCAGAATCCTCAATGTCCAGTTATTAGACAAGACCGGTATCGAAATAGGAATTAATTTGATCCTATTCCCATGACTTACACAGAACTTTATCCTTACCTGGTTCAACAAGGGCTGATCACTACAAGGGCTTTACCACCTCCTCCTAATCCTCCTCCAGCTGGATTTAGGGATGATTTCTAGTGCGCTTTTCATGAGGGGGCCTTAGGCCACGACTTGGAGCATTGTTTTGCACTGAAAGCCAGAGTGCATGAGCTGATGAGAGCAGGGATACTTGATTTTCCAGACAATCCTCCGAACATCCAGAAGAATCCTTTGCCAGGGCATCAGAAGTGAAGCTTCAGGCTGACCTCAGCAGGCTATTTATTTGTTTTAGACATGACAGTTTATCTTTATATTGTTTTAATCACAGACCTTTGTTTCTCATTGTTTGTATTTTCCTTATTTTATTAGATGTTTGCTTCCAAACTATGTTTGTACTTTTATATTGATGAACTGAGCATTGCAACTTTTGATTTAATTCATTTTATCTATTATTTTCATCTCTATGCTTTATCTTTCAAATATTTACTTTTGTCTGAATTTTTGGTATGCAAAGATTGGAGGGAGGATGACGAAAACGTTATACCCATAACTGTTGTCAGTATGCTTTCAATCAAACTTTGTTGACGATGTAAGGCATTGTTTCGATCCCCAAACACTGGAGAAATAAGGAAGTTATCCCCTTGTCACCCCCTTCGAGCTTAGAAGTTGGAGTTCCTTTCTTTACAAAAAAAAACCCGCAATTTTAACCTGGGGATGGGTAGTTCTCAGTTAACTCGGTTATGTGTTCATGCAATATACCTTTCATATAAAGGTCGCACTTACAATTTTCCTTCACACACAACGAACAAGTGTCGAAGATTATTTTTAAGTCAAAAACACCGATGATGGTTCACCGTAATCATTAAACCAGACAGTCATGTTTCAAAAAAAAAAATCAAAAGAAAATGCCCGCTAAGTCAAAATCTATGAAGGAGACTTAGGAAAAACTGGGGCATCCCGCTGACTGTAAAACAGTTCAGGCAAAATTTAGGGATAATACAAAGAGGAGTTTTAAATCTTTACCCTGAAATCCTCAATGTCAAAATGACCAAATATCATAAGGAAGTAGTGGCTGCTTTTCATAGGTCCATTGACTTCTGAACCATCATTGCTACCATCAGTGCAATTCCTAACCTATAGGAACCTGAATGCATAATAGGAGTTAATTGAGCGTAGGACTGGAGACCATCATATAGATTGGGTGGGTATAAATAAATTTTGAGCCTTTATCCTTTGTTTCATAAACCGTGAACCAGGCCACGTTACAACCCTCAAAAGACCTAATTGAAGCAAGGTTATTTTGAAAGTATACTACAACAAGGTTGTGTAACCTGACTCCAAAAGATCTTTGTGAATCATTTATTTTGGTAATAAACTTTTGTTTTAAATTTTGAGCGTCTTGAACCACCGTGTTCTGACCAATGACTTATTTTTCATTTTTCAAAAATAATTTTGATTTCAAAGGTCGCATGAACTTTGCATTACCATGTTTGTATGAATATTTTTGTTTGCAAAATGGCTTACCTCTAAGGAATTTTTAAATAATGAGAAACTTGGTCAAGTGATCCTATCAGGGGCAAGTTCCGCTTACATCCTGTCTAAGAATCAGTTCAAGATTGGTTCAAGGCAAGATCTTCTCAGATTTGGTTTATCCAGAAAATTTTCAAGACTCATACTGGGGTAAACCTTCTGAGGATACATTAAAACAGTCCTATTCACGAATCAGATAAGCTGAAGCAATTATCAGTTTGTCTAATCTAGGGCAGTGTACTGGAAAAATCCCCAAGCAGTTCTTCATCCTTCCTACAAGGACTATCAACATGATACAATTTAATAGAATGACAATGATGTATGGGTTGAGGAATCAATCGTCCAGTTTTGTCATCTCACCAACAGAGTCGAGCCTTGTCATCGACATCTGCATTTGCATGTGATCATATATCATAGCATAATTCTTATACATGTGCATATCATGGGTGTTTTATCCCCATTTGCATTCTTCTCCTGAGGTCGTGTTTTACCCGCGTCTTACCTCATGAACGAATTCCAATCTACTTGGCATCATGGGTGTTTTATCCCCATTCGCATTCTTCTCCCGAGGTCGTGTTTTACTCGCGTCTTACCTCGTGGACGAAGTCCAATTTACCTGGCATCTTGGGTGTTTTATCCCCCATTTTCTTTTTTCTCCCGAGGTCGTGTTTTACTTGCGTCTTACCTCGTGGACGAAGTCCAATTTACCTGGCATCATGGGTGTTTTATCCCCATTTGCATTCTTCTCCTGAGATCGTGTTTTACCCGCGTCCTACCTCGTGGACGAAGTCCAATTTACCTGGCATCACGGGTGTTTTATCCCCATTTTCTTTTTCTCCCGAGGCCGTGTTTTACTCGCGTCTTACCTCGTGGACAAAGTCCAATTTACCTGGCATCATGGGTGTTTTATCCCCATTTGCTTTTTCTCCCGAGGTCATGTTTTATCCAGGTCCTACCTTGTGGTCGAAGTCCAACTTACTTGGCACCTACCAAACAACTTTGTGTCGTGTCTATCTGATGTTCTTCCAGATATGATGTTTTTCTTATCCGATGGTTTTCCGAATATGCCTGTTCCTTTTACGTCCAATATTATTCTCATATATTGTGTTTATACCTTTCATTTAAAGCCATTATTGGATGTCTGGTACCCTGATTTTAATGTCTCTTTCTGATGGTTTTCCAGATTGAGTCTCGTTGTTCTGATGTTCTTCCAGAACTTCGTTGTTACGTATCTGATGGTTTTCCAGATATTTTCCCTTGATTCTGATGGTTTTCCAGAATCTATCCGATGGTTTTTCGGACATGTTTCTCTTTCTGATGGTTTTCCAGATTGAGTATCTTTTATCTGATGGTTTCCCAGACATTTTCCTTCGATTCTGATGGTTTTCCAGGATCTATCCGATGGTTTTCCGGATCTGTTTCTCTTTCTGATGGTTTTCCAGATTGAGTATCTTTTATCTGATGGTTTCCCAGATATTTTCCTTCGATTCTGATGGTTTTCCAGGATCTATCCGATGGTTTTCCGGATCTGTTTCTCTTTCTGACGGTTTTCCAGATTGAGTATCTCTTATCTGATGGTTTTCCAGATATTCTTTTACGATTCTGACGGTATTCCAGAATCTTTCCGATGGTTTTCCGGATAAATTCCTCCTTCTGATGGTTTTCCATATTGAGTCTTTGTTCTGATGTTCTTCCAGAACTCTATCTGACAATTTTCCAGATACCCCTGTGATTCTGATGGTTTTCCAGAATCTTTCCGATGGTTTTCCGGATCTGTTCTCTTTCTGAGGTTTTTCCAGACTGAGTTTTTGTTCTGACGTTCTTCCATAACCCCTTTGTTGCTTATCTGATGTTCTTCCAGATAGGTCTTCAAAACTTGCCCCGTACATTTATTGCTTTCCTAAATGTTTCGGATTTACCTTCAGAAACTTGTCTTCATCTCATGCTCCTATAGATGTCGTCCTTTTGTTTCTGGATATAGCTCAGGGTTTATTTGATGGTTTTCTGAGTAACTCTGGTATGTTTTAGAGTTCATTCGATGTTCTTCCGGATGTCCCTGTAATGTGTTTCTTTGACCCCGAGGTTATTCGATGGTTTTTTCGAGTATCTCTGGTGTTTGTTTCTCTCTGTATAATTTCTGATGATTCCTGAAGATCCCGCTCGATCTCTTCGCTTAAAGGAATGACCCGGAAATTCCAGCACTTGTCGTTTACCTGATCCTACCGCCGTGTGGATCCTGTGTTACTGTTCGTTCTAAAGTGACAATTGTCGCGCTATTCCACTAGTGCGTCGTATTCCCCAGTGTAATTACACGTCGCGCCTGTCCCCTATGTCGTCGTGTCGTCTGCATCCTTGCATTCATCATTCCATCATAAGCATCATATTAGATTCATGGCATTGTCAGCATTATAGTTCGTGTTATTTTGTCCATATCATTGTATATCACTGCATCTAGGGACCAAATTTTCGGTTATCTGTATTTAAATCCCTTTCACCGTGATTTCTCGAGTCTCCGCTGCTCAAATAATCCGGTGAAGCTATTTAAATAGGGGCATCTGTTGCACCCCAAATTTGTCCTACCTTTACATAGTTTCTAGTGCCACTTTATTTCGAATGAATAAAATGACACAATTGGCAAGAGACCGTGTGTAAATAGTTGTGAGTGTGAGAGGTCGAGAGTTCGAATCCCACCTTCTTCACTTTTTGTTTTGTTTCTTTTATTTTTATTCTAACTTTTCTATTTTCATAAAAAAAAATAACAAAAATAGTCTTTTTTTTTATTATTTAATTATTATTTTCGTATTTTATTTAAATTATTTTAAAAAATATATTATTTTTTCACTTTTTTTCATATTATTCATAAAACATCCAAAAATTATAAAATTAAAAATATTAGAAAAGATTTTATTCTTTTTATAATATTTTTAATGTTTAGTAGATAAATAGGGTTTTAAGTTTGTTTTAATTTGTTTTAGTTTTGACTAATTCTTTAAGTTGGGCTTTAAAGTGGGCATTAGGTTAGAGTTAACCCTAATTTGTTACCTATATAAACATGAGTTGCATTTGAGAAAAAGGGGAGAAGGACACAAGAAAAAAACGGCGGCCGTTACAAATCAATTTCCAGCCTGTTTCAATCCCTTCCAAGCATTCCAACACGTTCCTTGAAGGTTTCTAATTCAATTCCAATACTCACATGAGCCTGAAGCACTCCAAAATCACGAGATCACCATCAACGGTTTGCATTTTTTTTCTTTTCAAACTTTGATTATCATGATTCATGCATCATAAACGTTTTATGATTATATATTTGTGTTGGTATGAATGTGTATGACGTTTCTGGGTTGTTTAATTGAAGCTTAAAGGTATGAAACACGAGATTTCATTGTTAGGGTTTGGAGCTTCGAATTGGGGTTTTGCAAATTAGGAGTAATTGGACAAAACCAAGGGCATAGGCGTGCTCAGGAGCTTTATTCCAATTGATCCATGGTCTTAGAACTAATTTATTTTGCGTATTTTGAGATATTTGATTTCAGGTGCTATGGCAACGTTTGAAAACCGTGGGCAAAGGAGTACGGCAACGCGTGAAAAACGTGGGAAAAGGCGTACAAAAACGCGTGAAAACCGTGCGCAAAAGCATGGTCAATGCGCGTTTTCAGGTTTGAATGTTTTGTTTTATAATATTTATTTTATATATTATTAATAACTAATTAGTGTAGCTCAGCTGGCAAGGGAGGAGAGCATGAAAACCAGAAGTCTTGGGTTGGATTTCAGCCACATGCAGTTTTTTGTTTCCCATTTCCTTTTCTAATCTTATTTCATATTGTTTGCATTTTTATTTTTTACTTTTAATTGATGTTATCCTTTCCTTTCTATTTGTTAAAAAAAAAGGTTTATTAATTCCCTTTTTAAAAAAAAATTAAATAATTATTTTAAATTAATATTAGGTTAAATTTCTTTTATTTAAGCTAACTTTTTTTTTCTCTTTTAAATTTAAAAGTTAAAATATCTTTTTAAATTAAAACTAATTTTTCTTTTAATAAGAATAAAATTTCCTTTTAAAATTAAGACCAAAATCTTTTTCAAAATTAACCTATAAACATTTTCTTTAAAAATTCAAATTAACATTTTCAAAATTTAACTAAACTTCTTTTTAAATCAAGAATAAAATTCTTTTTTTTTTAATAATATTAATGTTAAATAAAACAATAATAAAAGTTCCCAAATTGCATTTTCGCCCTTCTTTACGTATTAATTGTTTCATTATTTGCCATATTTTCGTCTAACTCTTGTTCTCTGTTTTCTCCCCAGATTATATTTAAATTCCGATTAATATTTATTCAGTTTATTTTGTTCCATGGATGTAATTTACGCGAGACCATGGTCGCGGTTTTAATTTATCTTTCTTTTTTGGGGATTTGTAATTTACGCGAGTGATCGTCGCGACGCTTTCTTTACTTTCCACATTTTAATTTCTGCCATATAATAATTTGCCATGTTTTGCATGATTTACCGTTATGTTCACCTCCGAAGGAATTAGGTTTAGCCGTTTGACCGCCGAGTCAATAACCCAAAATTTTGACCATTTCAAACCCTAATAGTTTAAGCGTCCCGCCGTGGACGAAAATGCCCTTTACCCTAGCTTTTAGGTCAAAGAGCCGCCGTGCTCTGCTTTAGGGTTTCCCGCCGTGGAATCCCTAATTTCCACTGTAAATTTTCAATTAACAAATTCAACATAGAAATAGGAGTTTCAAAGACTCCACGTAAGCGTGTCCTTAAGAGATGTTTATTCCCCATTGAAACCTTGACCACAGTCAAGAAGTTTCTAACCTCCCTTTCGAGGGGAACTACAATTACTCTGATTCCAGTCCCGTCAGGATATGTAGGCACAAGATGCGACGTCTTGCCGAGTAAACTTAGGACTAACCCTAAGGTCTTTAGGCCACTCTATCCCTTTAGCAATATATTTCAAACAAATAATAAAAAAAAAACATACAATAAACAAAAGGTTCCTGTAGAGTACTACAGAAGTTTAGGGTGCTAACACCTTCCCTAAGCTTAACCAACCCCTTACCTAGATCTCTCCCCGCATTGTCTTTACGATGCAAAATTAGGTTTTCCTCTTTTGACCTTTTCCTTCGAATAAATCAAAGAGTGGTTGTGAACTAAAGATGCGATTCAAATTAATTAATAATTTGATATCATATTCTAACCGCAACAGTATGCGAAAAGATTTTGAAGACATATCTGGAAGAACATCAGATAAGCAACATCATATTTGGAAGAACATCAGATAAACAAGGTCGTATCTGGAAGGACGTCAGATAGACACAAAGGGATTATGGAAGAACATCAGAACAAAAGACACATCTGGAAAAACATCAGACGCAAAGTCGTATCTGGAAGAACATTAGATAGACACAAAAGAGGTTTCTGAAAAAATATAAGAAACAAAGGCTCAATCAGGAAAAACATCATAAGAGAAAAGTCATTTCTGGAAGAACAACAGATACACACAAATGGGATTCTGGAAAAAGATCAGAAGAAAAAGACACATCTGGAAAAACATCAGACGGAAAAAGAGATGAAATTCTGGAAAAGCATCAGAATTGCAAAGGGTATATATCTGAGAACTCACTGGGAGTAAAACAAATTCTGGAAGGGTATCGAAATCACAAAGGAAATATTTGGAAAAACATCAGATAGGTTCCGGGAGAACATAAAAAAAAGACACATCTGCAAAAACATCAGACGGTAAAAAAAATGAAATTCTGGAAAAATATCAGAATTACAAAGGACTATCTAGAAAAACATCAGAAAAGTTCTAGAATAACATCAATACAAAATACTCAATTTGGATAAACATCAGAGATATAAACATATCCGGAAAAACCTCGGATAGATTCTAGAAAAACATCAGAATCAAAGGAAACATCTGGAAAAACATTAGAACAAAGACTCAATCTGGAAAAACATCAGAGAGAGAAACAAGGATGACATCCAAGAATGGAATTGGATGAAAAGATACCAGACATCCAATAATGGCTTTGAATGAAAGGTAAAACAAAATCTGAGAATGGAATCAGATGTAAAAGATGAACAAACATATCCAAAAAAACAGTCGGATAAGAGAGGTCATATCTAGAAGAACGTCAAATAGACACGACAATATTTGTTTGATAGGTGCCAAGTAAGTTGGACTTTGACCACAAGGTGAGATGTTGATAACAACACGACCTATGGAGAATACAAATGAGGATGGAACACTCATGCTATGCATATGTATATGAATTATGCCATGATATATGATCAAATGCAAATGCAAATGCTGACAACAAGGCTCGACTCTTTTGGTGAGAAAACAAGACTGGAACACTGATTCCTCAACATAGATATTACTGCCATTCTTCTAGGAGACTAAAGATGCTACTGCTAAACACATCTCTGCCACACTGGTAAATTTTATCAAATTGATGATCCTTATAGGAAGGATAAAGTGCTACTTGGGGTTTCTTCAAGTAAATTGCCCCAGATTAGCTGATTGTTGTAGATGGACTGATAATTTGTTCAACTTGTTTGATGTTGAAATGAATGATCCACTGTGTGCTTGGAAAGCTTGCGCCAGTCTAAGTCTTGAAATATCTTCTGGATAAACCAATTCTGAGATGAATTTGCACTGAGCAACAAACCTTGAACCGATTCCCAATAGGATGTGAAAAGAACTTGCCCTTGATAGGATCACTTGACCAAGAAAGAGACTGCTTGGCTTAATGATTACGGTGAACCATCATCGGCTTTTTGGCTTGAAAAACATCTTCGACACTTGTTGTTGTGACCGAAGGAAAATAAATTATGGTTGCAACCTTTATATGAAAGGTGTCTCGCATGAACACACAACCAAGTTAACTGGGAACTACCCACCCCAAGGTTAAGATTGCAGGTTTTTATAAAGAAAGAAACTCCAACTTTTAGGCTCAAAGGGGTTGACAAGGGAATAACTTCCTTATTTCTCTAGTGTTCGGGAGTTGAAACAATGCCTTACATCGTCAACAAAGTTTGATTGAAAGCATACCAACAGGATAATATGTTCTCATCATCCTTCCTCAAATATTTGCATGTCAAAAGTTTGAACAAAAGGTGCATATTTTAAAAGATAAAGCATAAATATGCAAATACTGGACAAAATGAATTGAATCAAAAGTTGAAATGCTCATTTCATTAATTGCAAAAGTACAAACATAATTTGAACACAGATAGATAGTAAAAAATAAGGAAAGTGCAAACATAAAGAAACATGGCCTAGTGGCTAATTAGTAATAAGGATGAGCTATCCTATCTGAAACATTGGCTTTTAAGAAGATAATTTGCCAAGGCTACTCTCCTCTGGCAATCAGGACTTGGAGCATCTCGGTGAGCTTAGTCATGCCTGATTTAAGATCGTCGATTTCTATCCTAATCTCTGTCTTGTGTACTTCTTGCTCTGACATCTTACGTCTGTAGTTAGCTCTAGTCTGATATCAGTGTCGAGGAATCAACTTGATGATTCAGAGGCACACTGGAAGATGAAGACAACTGGACATGAGCTGCTGGGCAAACAAAGGTATGCAATGAACCATGCAAAGATGCAAATGCAATACAATGTGATGCAAGACAGGATGCAAAACACACATAGCAGGATCAAAGGTTTAGGATCACAACATGAGGTCTGGGTGAAGAACCAATCACAGGGTGTATACTATGGGTAAAGCACCTGCACAACAGGTTCTAACAAAGTTCCCAGAGTCATGGTAAATCCTTCAGATATTATCAACCAACATGACTACTCATGTGAGTCAAAAATATTCTTAAGATAAACTCGTCTGAGTGTAGTATCGCGTGACAATTATTTCAAGACTACACCCTGATAGTTTCCGCACTACGTCCTAAAAAGGCTTAGTGGGCTAAAAGTGTTACTAAATGTCCTCAGTTTCACGGACTCTCAGGTTAAAATAATTAATGGAATGCATGACTACTCATACATCATCAATCATCTCAAGGAGGTCTCAACTGAGCGTGATTACATCATATGTCAAAATTGTTAGGACTACTCCCAACAGTCAACTATTGATCATATCACATCCTATCATATGTGTCACTCAAGTCCGGGTTAGGACTTATCTCACCACTCTAAGGTCACAACCCTGGACACAAAAAAATCTCAGACACAAACAGATATATTTACAAATACATACAAATATGCAAGCAAGCAAACATATAGAAAACACAAATATAAACAAGGTGGGATTAACCCTCTTAGAGGAGGGTCCCTAGTGAAGTTTCCATTTCTGTTGCGGTGAGAATCGGATATCAAGCTATTAGTTAACTTGAATCACAAATCATGAAATTCACCATCAATCTTTAATTTATCTGAGGAAAGGGGAAAAGAAAGAATAACCCATAAATAAAATGCAAAGAAAAAGTAAGGCCTAAAGCTAAGCAAAGAGAGATCTGAGATACGGGGGTTGGTTATGCCTAATGTAGGTATCTCACATCCTAAACATCTGTAGTACTCTACAGGAACCTCTTGTAAGTATTTGTGTTATGCTAAAGTTGCTTGCTAAGGCAAATGTGCTAAGGTAAAGATCTAAACTATACACAAAGTATGCTCACCAAGACATCGTATTTCATGCCTACTTATCCTGACGGGAATGGAATCAGAGCAACCGTAGTTTCCCTCAATAGGGGTGAGGAACTCTTGACTGTGGTCAAGGTTCCAAGGGAAAAATTAAATATCTGTGATGAGACGCCTACATAGAGTGTGGCGACTCTAAACTAAGGTTAAGTTAGCAAGGAAGGGAATGTTCACGGCAGGACGACTAAATAGAGCACGATGACTACAATCATAAATTGCAAATGTTGACAGAAAGTTAGTTTTTAGTGAGCTCGCCAAGACATTGCATCTTATGCCTACGTATTCTCATTGATAAATGAGAAATCAGAGCGTCCGTAGTTCGTGGAACTTCGAGTTGTCAGGTTCTAAGAACCAAGAACAACTAAGACAGGTAAAGAACAAACTGGGGACATGCACAATGATGATAAGTCGACAGACAGTCCCTTCCCTCGGATTAGGTCACATGGATAAAAAAAGCAACAGATACACAGAAAAGCATCATGTAAATGGCAAGCAAGAATACACAAACACAGTACACAAAAAAGCATCATGTATGGTCAGACAAATAAAATATCACAGATTACACATGGAAAAACATCATGGTAATCAACAACAAGTAAAATCAATGACAGACACGGAAAAACATCGTGTAATTAACATATAAAGATATGCGGCAAAGCATCGCAAAAAATATAAACATTCACGACAAAGCATCATGATATAAAAAAATCCACATACAAACAACCACATACACGGGAAAACATCGTGTAAATCAAACAGAACATGCCCAGAACATGGAAATAAATCAGACAACAAACATAATTAATCAATTTAAATATAAATATTTAAAAAGATTAACTAATAATTCAATTAATCAAATTAAATACAAATATTTAAATTAATTAATAATTACAACATATATTTTTGTATTTTCAAATATTTAACAATTAACTAAAAGATTAGTAATTAAAAATCCCTTTTTTATCTTTCCAAATAATATACAAATTAAAATAAACTAAATAAATAAATAAGTAAAGTCACAGAAAAAAAAAAAAACCTTGATAAAGATTAGATGAGGGAGTATTGTGTCTAGATGGAGCATGATATTTTATGTGAGGTTAGAGGTACCATGAAGAAAAAGAAAATGTAGGAGGTGGTTTATTATTGAGAAAATGAAGGTGAGTTATTCATATCATGGAAGATATTGTGTATGAAAGAGTGATGATAGAATATGGTGGATAATGAGTTTTTAGTTTATGTGAAATTGTGATGAGGAAAAAAGCATGAAGTGTGAGGTTTTGTAGTGTGGTTGCTTCCTTTATATAGGTTAGAAAAGAAAAAAAAGAGTGTATAAGACTTATTTAACAAGTTTTTAAAAAGTAAATAATTTATGAGACTTATTTGACAAGTTTCAAAAAAGTAAATAATTTATGAGACTTATTTGACAAGTTTCTAAAAAATAAATAATTATGTGGAATTGTGATGAGGAAAAGAGCATGAAGTGTGAGGTTTTGTGGTGTGGTTGCTTCCTTTATATAGGTTGGAAAAGAAAAAAGAGTGTATGAGACTTATTTGACAAGTTTCTAAAAAGTAAATAATTTATGAAACTTATTTGACAAGTTTCAAAAAAGTAAATAATTTATGAGACTTATTTTACATGTTTCTTAAAAGTAAATAATTTATGAGACTTATTTGACAAGTTTCTAAAAAGTAAGTAATTTATGAGACTTATTTGACAAGTTTCTAAAAAGTAAATAATTTATGAGACTTATTTGACAAGTTTTTAAAAAGTAAATAATTTATGAGACTTATTTGACAAGTTCTAAAAAAAATTAAAATTAAAAATTAAAATTTAAAAATTAAGTATAAAATAAGAAAAGATATTAACTAAAAAAATTAATTAATTAAAAAATTAATTAAATAAATAAAAACGATAAAAAACGAATAATTGGACCGGTATCGAAGTGCTCAAAAAAATAAAATGAATATACCAAAATGATCAACGTACAATATACCATAGGAAAAATATGGCGCTTTGTCAAATTTTGAAATAAATTTTACCCGCTAAAACGACTTAAACTGTCTAAAAAGTTTATTTCAGCTGATAAATTACGTATTATGCAAGATGAAAGACATGATAAACAACACAGATGATGTAAGAAGACGTGGAATCTTAGAGTAAAAAATTAGGGTGTGACAACCATACACCTACATTTTCAAGCTTGTGAATCCTTTGATCAAGTGGCTTGCATTGGGATTCTACCACCAATTTAACAAAGAATTAACCGAGTTAGACTCCAACTCGGTGAGTTGAGTCTAACTAACTCCAAAGCAAACCTCAGACCAATATCCAAACCTAATCACTTCAAACCTAGCTTCTATATAAACAAGCCTTCACATTGTTACAAAGGACCCTTGACCATTTTCATAATTTTTCACTCTTCACTCTCATTTCTCTCTGAATTTTTTGCAACTCTCTCTATCAATCATCTTTATCTTCTTCACCAAACCTCACTAGAGCTCTTTTCCACCATTAAAGTTTAGAAAACTTCAAATTAATCTTGCTAATCTTTTGAGCTAGACCTCCATTCCACTACATTCCTTCTTTGAGTTCTGCAACTACAATAACTTCTAGTTCAATTCAAGTTTTGGAAATTGATCATTGCAAGAGTTTTGGTGTAACTTTAGATTTGAAGCATTTATCATGTTTTCTCCAATTTTCTTGCTACAAATTGCTCTAGATCTTGGAATTCTCTGGTTTTCTTTACTTTTTTGAATTATATTTTTGCTCAACATTTACCAAGGCAAACCTCAGCCTTGTAGTTGGTAAATTTCTGCTTAATTTGCCACTTTCGAACTATTTCACATTTTCTCAATGTAGCGCTTAATTTCTTTTCCGTTGTTTGAATGATTGTTTTGCATGCTTGTTTTATTGATTTCTAATTGCTATGACATAACATGAATTGTCCATTTACTGTTATGCTCTTTTACCTTGCAATTGTATGAAATAAGTGATTCTGAAAAGTGCTTTTGGAATTTTGTTTTTCCTGTTTTTTCTAAGGTAACCGGTTATGTTAACATGTAACCAGTTACTTCACCCTGTCTGTGCCCCCAGAAGTGCTATTTTTCCTAAGGTAACTGGTTACCACATGAAGTAATCAGTTACCACTAGTACCTTTTTCAAAAATCTTGCTTTTGAGGGCTGTTTTGCATAGTTTTCTTGTGTGGCTTCCCATGCTTATTTGTATTCATGATAATCCTACTGTTCAAGGGCAGAATCTACTTGAAATAATTTTTTCTCGATTATTTTTCAATTTGATCACATTTTTAAAGCATTTTTTTGCAAAATTCTGGTTTGTGTGTTAACATGATTATGATTAGTGATGCATGCTAATTTTGTCTTTGTTAATGCTTGGATATTTCAATTTGATGCATGAAATTTGTTCTTCATTGAGCAAATTTAATCTTGTACAATCATTATTTCACATGTTTGCTTTGATGATTTTCTACTCGCTTGAAAGGTTGGCATGTTCTTTCCCTTTGATCGATTGATGAAACCTTGTTTCGATTGATTAGTCTTCCCCCGCTCTCTTCTTTAGGATCTCTTTAGAGCTTTTCTTTCTTGATTTTATTGAGATGGAGGTCTGCACAACACATAAGAGCACTGTAGAAATTGCGCCATTACTCAATCGGTTTCAACTTCCGCATTATACTTTAGGTGCTAAAGAAGGAATGTGAGTGGCTAATTCATACACTCATTCTAGTTATTTTAGGTAGGGGACGAATGACCTTGTGCTTAGAATACTTGTCTCTATCTCTAGACTATAGTCTCTCCCCATCCTCACTTGAGTTGATCCTTGATCACTCATGGCTTTTCAATATTTCCTTTGATCAATCACCACTTCCTTGGTTCAAGATCAATGTCTTCTTTCCCTCAGTTAACCACAGTCTGCATGTTAACATACTGAGTTTTCTTTGGGTTAATCACCTTCTCTTGTTTAATTACCCGTCTTTTGGTTGATCATAATCCGCATGTTAAAACCAATATTCCTTGGGTTAATCACCTTCTCTTGGTTCATCACTCGTTTTTTTGGTTGATCTTAGTCTGCCTGTTAAAACCAATCTTGCTTGGGTTAATCACCTTCTCTTGGTTGATCATATGTTCTTTGGTTGATACAGTCCACCTATTAAAACCAATCTTTCCTTGGGTTAATCACCTCTTGGTTCATCACCCGTTCTTTTAGTTGATCACAGTCCATCTGTTAAAACTAATACCCTTGTGTGTTAGCAACCTTCTTTTGGTTTGAATACCCACACCTTCAAGTTAGTAACTTTCTCTTGGTTCAAATACCATCTCCTTGTTCAAGTGCTTCCCATCAGTTAATGTATTGAGCCCCTTTTGGGTTAGTAACATTCTCTTAGTTCAAATGCTCTCTCCTCGGTCAAGTACTGCTTGTCAGTTGGTGTACCAAACCCTTTCGGGTTAGAAGCCTTCTCTTAGGTCACAACCTTCGCTTGATCCCACACCCGTCCTCTTGGTTGATCATAGTCCGTCTATTAAAACTAATTTCTCCTCTTTGCTTTCGGTTAACCATTGTTCATCAATTAACATACAAAAATCCCCAGAGAGTCAAACACCTTTTGGTTAAACACTCATTCTTCTGGTTGATCAGCGTCCATCGGTTAAACACTAATTTCCTTCTTCTCTTTCAGGGTCGCCTTCTCACTTTCTTTGATTAACCACTATTTATCAGTTAATATTGTTAGAACAATATTTGGTTCTGCAAGACATCTCTAAGTTTTAATAATAAAAATTAGTGTTTGTGTAAGAACAATTTTGGTATTCTAACATTTATTTTTCTAAAGAATTAACAAACAGGTCTTGACTCTGATAAAGAAAGTTCTGACTCTGATAGAGATCATATTCAACAATTACTCTGGTCTGACCAAAGTCACTTGTGCGCTATAAGAAGCAACTTTGCTTCTGATCTACTCTCACTCAGAAAGATTCTCAGAAGATAATATTTTGTTGTTGCAATGGTCTCTTGGTTTCTGCTTCTAATCATGACTCTGATACTTTACTTCTGAAGGCTTTCTAACTTCTGAAATCATTATCTTCTGAAGACTAAATGGTGCAGACTCTAAAGACAAGGTTATGTTGAACGATGTTATGAAGACTCTAAAGACTTAAGTTACTAGTGACCAAAGGTTTTGAAGACTAAGTGCTTATAGTTCTAAAGACAAGGTTCTGGTGAACAAGTTCTAAAGACTCTGAAGACTAAAGACATTGAAGACCTAGTGATCAACTCTTCTACTCATGCTTCAATCATCTCTATTCAAAAGCCTCTGATATAAAGAAGGGAAGCTCAAATGTTTACGAGGAATAATAGTACATAGTACGTTTCAACGTTTCATTCCACTACCATTCCACTACCCTGATTTAGTGGTACAAAGGACAACTTATGTGTACGATTTTCATCCATGCGTAATAACATTATTTCAAGTCGTCAGCTTCCTAAAGGATATTCCTGATCTGCCCTCTAACGGATCTTTTTCTAGCTATATAAGGACTTGATTACTTGAAGAAAAAAAAGAAGCTTTACAACGATTAATACAAAGGTTACATTTTGATTGAAAGCAATCCATGAAGAACTGAAGCTACAGTAAGAATATAGTTCATATTGTATTAGTGTCTTTAAGACATTTGAGCTATTAATAGTGTTTATATCTGCTTATGTAGAAGCAATTTCATTGTAAACATCTTTGTTCAAACTGTTGTTTGTAACTCCTTAAGGGACCAGTTAGGTCAGAATCCTTAAGAAGAGATGGTTAGTGTTTGTTGTTAGTCACCGGCGGTTGCTTGTGTAGATTGCATTTCCGTAAGAGACCAGTTGGGTCAGAATCCTTAAGAAGAGACAGTTGTTTATGTTGTTAGTCGTCAGCGGTTGCTAGTGCAGCATAATCATTTGATTATAGTGGATTAAGTCCTTATATATAAGGCGAAATCACCTTGGTGGGTGAACTGGATTAGATTGATAGTTTTCAAGTGAACCAGGATATATCGTGTGTCTTTCTTTCTTGATTAGCCTTTTTGTGATCTTTGGTTGAGTTTCATAAAAAGCTCTCATTTTTTAAAACCCAATTAAAACCCCCATTTCTTGTGTTTTCTCACACCTTCAATTGGCATCAGAGCTCCAGTTCTGATTGTGATAAAAATATTTATCAACACTTCACCGTGTTCAGTATCGATCCAATATTTGTGTGAGATATCATGGTGGCACAACTGAAAAAATCACCTGACGGAAAAATAGAAGAGTCGCCACCAAACATTATTTATCCCAATAGAGGGAAAGGAAACGATCAAAGAAAATCTGAAGAAAGGGAGAAGACAAGGTCATCGCAACCAAATCTTGGGTTCGGGAGTCGGTTACGCAAGGGGGAGGTATTGACACCCCCTCACGTTCGTTGTACTCAATACAATCCATGCTTGTTGTCTAATCAAAGGGTGTGTTAGCTAAAAGCTACTGCTAAACGGAAATGGAAAAACGAAAAAGGAGACTTGATAGTACATCACCACCCTTTGCCTACGTATTCCCTCGTGCAATGGGAAATTCAGAGTCAACGTAGTTCGGAAAACTACGGGTGATGGGGGGAAGGTTTAATCGCCAAGACATCATTGTCTAGTGCCTATGTATCTTCATCTGGTATGAGAAATCAGAGCAGTCGTAGTTCAGCTAACGAAGCCACATGTTTCTTAGTGTTTTTTATGAGCAACGTTAAGTTCCCATTCCAGTAGTTAGGGTCGATGCCTGTTTACAGTAGAACAGAAAAATAACACAGTCTTTCTGAAAATGAGTTAGAAACATAAATCCCGAAGAATAAAAAGGTTTGAATTTTGTTTGTGATTTTTAGCGAAGTGAATTATTTTTGTTTGAGATTCACATTGCACTAAAGACTATGATATAGGAACGAATGTGTCGCATATCGCCCCCAGACGGGACGTACGCTAAACACTTTAGACAAACGAGAGGAGACCCCTCACTCATCATTTCCTATATACTTAAGGCTCGTGGCGCATAAAGTTCATCATTTTTATTAAGTGTGTTTGAAGTTGTTTTGAGATGAAAAGAGAGAAAGACGCACGAAAGGTCTAAGGGAAACTTGGTCCTAACATTATCATGCAAAGCGGCCCTAAGGAACGGATGCAAAAGGAAATTTTATACTAATGTTAACTTGCAAAAGATGGACCTAAGGTTGATGTTAAAAGGGACTAACCTACTTGTTATCATGCAAGGGTTACACTCCTAATGTTTGTCCTACTCCAAGCTTAATCAGAAATTAAGTTGAACTATTGATTCCTAAAGAAGCGTGCAAGAAAAAGCCAAAAACAAGATAAGACAAGCAAAAATAGCAGCTACGACAATGCTCAAAGCTTAGAATAGCTATAAAAGACAGCAAGGCAGCACAATAACATTTAACAACTACTAATTCAGCATAAAAAGTAGGTGTAAAATAAAGGCAACAAGCAAGAACACCATACAACATCATGTAAATTCAGAACATAACAGATGTAGAAAATAGGGTAGCAAGCATGCTTCAACACAATCAACATGAACAAGCATCAATTATGAATAAGTACCAATAATAAACAAGTATCAAGAAAAGATGGACATGCATTAATAATCAAACACAAATGTTCAATAAGATTGCATCATCAAGAATTCAACAAGAATAAAATGCTACTCATATCAATTAAACAACTCAATCGATCATGCGAAAAACAAAATCGGAAGCAAATAAGAACATGCATCACAAGTCCAACAAGATAATAATCAGATAATCAAAAATTAACAAGATGCAAATGAGTAAAGCATATGATCATCACAAACATTTAACATGAACATCTTAAGCATATGATCATAACAAATGCATCATATCAATCCATGAAGGTTAAAGGTGAAAAGAAATCAAAACATGCTAAAAAACAACCAAAAAACACATTCTGGTCAAGTGTTAATCGTTTAACCATTTGTAGTGCAAATGTGGTTAATGGATTAACCACATGAAAATGGATGGAAATACATTGGTTAGTTGATTAATCAGTTTTGTAATACAACAGGTTAATCGACTAACATTGTACAAGAAGTAGAAAATCGGCAACTTAAAAGCACTTCCAGCAATTAATCAATTATGCAATCATCCAAATGATCATGTAATCAATTATGCACGAATTCAACACCAAAAATTAGCGATCACACATCAATCAAACTTATTCGGTCATTGAGATCACAAGTCACATAGATCAAATCATCAAAAAATTCAATTAAAATTGAGGATCTATATTTTTATTATCCAAATAAGCTCAAAACAGAAGTGGATCTAGAATTAACCAACCTTCAAAGATGAGAATTAACCAAACTTCAAGATCCAAGAGATATCTTGCAGAGAAGTGAAGAATGAGCAAAATTATGCCAAAGTTGATCCAAGAATCACTTACAAGTTTGCTTCCAAAGCTAGATCTAGATCCAAACAAAAATAAAATGATGAATTGAAGTTGATGGAGATGAATGATGGAGGTTAAGCTCTAGAATTCAAGGACTCGAATGAATAATCAAAGAATTCAAGTGAAAGAGATCTAAGGAAGTTTTGGAGTGTAAGGGAATTTGGAGAAAGTTGAGAGAATTTAAGATCAATATGTAGAGAAATCAGAAAAATGAAGGTTCTTGTGAGACCTTTGTGTCGCACCTCGAAAAATCACATTCGAAAATACGACCCTCGCGCGAAAGGCGCGGAAATTGCGGTTCGACAGAGTCGCCACCGAACTTTATTTTTCCCGAATAAACGGGAGAGGAAAATATCGAGAAAACCTCTTAAAACGAAAGGATAGGAACAGGGCTGTCGCAACCAAGTTCCGGGTTCGGGAGTCGGTTACGTGAGGGGAAGGTATTAGCACCCCTCACGTCCGTCGTACTCGACGGGAACCTCTTAAGGTAAATGTGGGGAGTGTTGTTCAGGTTTACTTGCTTTCTTCTCGTTGTTAAAGGTAGAATTGGTAGGTTAAAAGGTTAAAGACGCAAAGGAGAGATGGGTGTTTAGAAGATAGGGTGCTCGCCAAGGATTGGGGCCCTTGTGCCTACGTATGCTCATTCGGACGAGAATGAGAAATCAGAGCGTCGTAGTTCGACCACAGGAAAGGATGGGGGGAAATGGGAGATGGATAGAAGTGTGCTCGCCAAGATCATCGCAATCTTGTGCCTACGTATCTTATATTCAAGAATGAATAAAGAATCAGAGCGTCCGTAGTTCGTGGTAACAACCACGAAAAGAAAAGATTTGAAAAGGGTTGAAGTTGAGTTGGGAGACGAAAGAGTGACTGACAAACAACCTAAGGGCGTGCCTCAAGAGCTTGTCACTCAAGAATTCAAGGAATGCGAGACTCCAAGAACTCAGTTCTTTCGGGAATTGGTTTGACTGAGTTGAAGATAAGAGTTGGATATTCTGAAAACGAAAGAATGAACTAATAACAACTCGGGGGCGCGCCCGAGAGTTACTCGTTCGAATATTCAAAGAATGCTAGATTCTAAGAATATCCCTCTTTCGTAAGTTTTAAAAAAAAGTGTTTGTGAAAGGATCGAATCGAAGAATGGCATGCGAGGCCAAAAGGGAATTGTTTTGAACTGGTTCGACGACGTGTCGAAGATTTGATTGAAGATGGAACCGGCTTGACGACGTGTCAAGGGTTAAGGTTGTGAGAAACGATATTAGTCCCTGAGGGTGCTCCTAATATCGAGACCACAAGGAAATGTGAAAGAAATGGGTTGCGAATGCGGACGAGCAATCGACTTAGGAGAATATAGAGAACGGTTGAGTTTGAAAAAGTCGAAAGGTTGAGTGAATAACAACCCAAAGGGCGTGTCTCGAGAGCTATTCACTCGAAAATTCAAGGAATGCTAGACTCCAAGAACCTCCTTCTTTCGAAGTGTGAATCGAAAAAAGATATTTAAAAAGGTCGAAAGATTGAATGAATAATAACTCAAAGGGCGTGCCTCGAGAATCATTCACTCGAAAATTCAAGGAATGCTAGACTCCAAGAACCTCCTTCTTTCGAAGTTTGATCGAGAAAATGTTTGAAAAAGATAATTTGAGGTGAAATGAGGTATGAAAATAATTTGAGGTACGAGATGTGAGGACACGAGATTGGATTTGAAAAATGAGAGAAATGACAATTATTTGATAAATGAGACGTAGGCCTCACAACCAATTAATTGGGGTATTATCGAAATGCTGGATCTCGACGACACCTTTTTCATTTGAAGAATGTTTGAAGGAACGACAGAAATATCACACAGAATGCTAGATTCCTATGATATTTCTTTGTTCAAAAAGAGTGTATTAAATACGAAAAGTTGAATAATACATTATTTAAGGTGTACACCTCGCTAATGATCATTCAAAAATCCAAGAAATGCTAGACTTCAAAGATTTAATTTGCTTTGAAAAAGTACTCGAGGTGAGTCGAGGTTTGAACTTAAATTTTAAGCGTGTACACTAGCAAAGTGGGCTAGTCTTCTAAGTGACCAATTAGAAGTAACTGATCAAATAGGTATCACTGTAAGGAAGCCCAGGATTAAGCTTTAAATTGTTGTGTATGGTGATCAAAGGTCGATGGCGAGACCTTGAAAGCACTCGACTTACATGGGTGAAAATGACTCGACTAATCGAGAATTATTTTTTTTTAAAACTGATTTTGAACCATTAAAGCATAAGTGAGAAAATAACTACTACATTTGGAGGGAGAGAATTACCTTATTATCGAAATGGGAGACATAACACGGACGTAAGTGCATACCAACCATATTGACTTGAATTTAGTAAGCTTTTGGACTTGGCTCACTTTACTTACCAAAGCTAAAAGAGAGATAGATTACTTGAACCACTTAATTAGTTTAATCTAATTTAATTATTAAAATTATTTGATTAACTACTAATATAATCAAATAATTAAATTAATTAAAATTGATTAAAAGATTAAATGATTGGAATTCAATCAATTAATTAATTATGTTAATCAAAATTAATTATCTTAATTATTTGATTAACTCAAATAATTTAAGTTAATTAAAATTCATTAACAAAACTAAATAAGAATAACAGTTGACATCAAATTAAATTTTCCTAAAAATATCTTTCAATGATATGTAAAGGTAACATTGAACCGGTCGCCAGAACAAAACCATGACCCAAGACTAGCCACTTGCTACACATCTTACTGCTATGAAACTTCTCTTCAAAAAACTCACATTCACAGCAATGTCAAACTAACTCCAAACAGCTCAATAACACCATCGCTTTGATGCATAAAGAGAAAAGATATGGTCATCTTATGCCAACCCCAAACGATACTTAAGACGTAAAAACCTCGTCTGAAAAAAAACTCGAAAAACAACAATCAAGACAATCCAGTTTAAAAAATAAAAATAAAAACATCTCAAGTTAAAGGTGACTTGTTGTAATTGGAGTTGGAAGCACTGTGTCGACAAGCTGTTCTTGCCGTCGCGGTCGAAGAATCATCTGAAACGAAGATGAAGCATAGTTGAAAGACTAGCGCTGCTGCGACACACAAGAATCATTTCCTCTCTGTTTTGCTACCGTCGATACGAATCGTTGGGTTAACAGGATTCCGATTCAGAGCACACACTCTGCAAGACACCTTCACCGCGAGAAAGAAATGGCATTATACGTCTGCCTGTTGATGCTTGTTGCGCACCTGAGATCTTGTAGTATTGACGGACTCGTGTGAACTTTCTTCTGATTTAAACCAATCTAGACAAAACCACACAAAAGCATTGCCGCTTCCCAGCAAAACAAGGCACTGCTGCCTCCTAGCAAAACGAGGCACTGTTGCCTTAAGGCCTTGTTGTATAAATAGAAACGGGACCCGGAGATGTCGTGATGATAACATGATTGAACCCAGATCCTGAGTCGGGACACCACCTGCATAAAGATCAGCAACGGGCGAAACCAACGTAGTAAACACAAAAACTAGAAAACAGAATTGAATCGGATACGCCGTTTGAGTGGCCATCTGTTTGAATCACATCGTCAAAGCTATGATGAATTACTGCCTCGAGCCATTACAAAAAAGTCGATCTGTGTTGATGTTGCTTATGAAATGAACCAATTGTCGGAGAAGGGGTCGTAACATTGTTGCTTGCTTGCTCGCATTTAAGGACCTCGTCTCTCGAAGATCAAGGAACCAATGGCCATGTCTTCACCATGCTTTAAGTACTGAATGGGTTCAGCTAATGCTTTTACATACTTTAACTTCGCATTCCTGTTGTCAATATTTGACAGGATTGCAGCCTGTGCGGAACCTGTCAAAAGAAAACAAAACACAACAAACGCCTAGTAACAGTTAGGAGAAACAGCTGGCATCATGCGGTGAATGGCGTGATTGATTGCTTTCGTTGAGCCGGTGGTGGGATCAGAGTGAAGATGAATTGTTGTTCCACAGGTTATCAGCAATCATATCGCTTGAAACCCTTTTCGAATGACCGATGATTTGGCGATGTCGCAATTGCATGATGCCTACTGGTGTTTGAACCTGCAACCAAACAGAACACAACCAATAGAAAAACAATACCGAGATTATAGTTGAGCCTCTGTCATAACTCATCCTTCTCATATCTGCATAACCTGAACGATATCTCCTTGCTGCTACTCTCCATCATAGAACTCAAATGCCACTGATTTCAACTGTAGTAAATCCCTTATGACAGGAGCATGATCAACCCCTGCTAACACATCAATAATAGCATATTAACGATTCAAAACATTCCCAAAAATCTCAGCAGTACGATACCTATATCGCG
Organism: Lathyrus sativus; assembly: GCA_963859935.3. NCBI lineage: Eukaryota > Viridiplantae > Streptophyta > Magnoliopsida > Fabales > Fabaceae > Lathyrus > Lathyrus sativus. The sequence goes on along the minus strand of OZ012739.1, from coordinate 444,136,878 downwards.
GGACCTGCAACTGTTCGAATCTCAGTAAGCCACGGGTGCTATCGGAAATAGTGAAACTAGTGGATGTACAAACTGTCGCTACAAACCGAGGATGTCGCATCCTGGTTTATCTGGGACGCAAGCCGTTGTAATTTCCATTGTTGTCCTCTCGCCATAATCGTGGCAAACATTGTTGTTGTTACTGCATCTACAAAGCTAACTGTCCTCTCCTTATATCCACCGACGGGACTTGGAACCTGCATAGCCTGTATCTAAAGCACAAAACCAAACAGATGCCTTTTACGAGCGTAACAGCGGTTAGGAAGAATGGTAAACAAGGTAACATGAGCTCCTAGTAGTCAAGATTCACAACAATCGGCAGAGAGAAGAGAAAAAAAACTATTCATGGTGTATATTCAAGCTATAACAGATGGGATATGAAATGAAAACATGAGAAAGTGGCAAATATGATTTCAACAGTATGGATGCAAGTTCAATATAAAGTTTTAAAAGCCTTCACCAAATCGCAATTTCGTTAGCAAAATCCATAAAACTTTAACACAAATCAATTTCCAGAATAAACTATAAAATGGATTGATGCCATCTGTGAAGGTTGTCCAAACGAATAAGACAGTACAAATCCAAATTCAATAATACAACAAAACAACAATTTATGAAAACGATACGTACATCAACCGTCTGAAACCTATACTCAACCTGCTTGGCAATGCTAACACCTTGTTCTTTAAAACACACATCCATCAACGCCAAGCTGAAGCCTTATTGAACGGTCGGTGTTGCGGATGAGAACGGTCTGGACCGAAAGTATCGGCGAAGCTGTCTGTGCAGTCTTGGAGACGAGGCTGTTACGCCTTTGTTGTCAACGAACTGGGATTGAAAGAGGAACTGAAGACGTCAAACCCGCAACACCTCGCGCGAGTTTTAAACTGTTGTTGTCGCGGTAGTCACGCGTTACAAGCACGGATGGCATCTAAACGATGGGTTTATCACAATAGGAGTTGGTTATCATGTTTGTGTTGCGACGAATACTCGGTGGATCTGAAGTGGTAGTTCCAAATGAGGATTTTGAGCCGTTAGCTTTGGAGTGATAAAGTTAGGTATGCAAATCGCAAACTGGAGAGGAAAGATGATGATGGTTGAAGGTGGTGGCGGCTATTTGACGAAATTGGTGTGGATTTGAAGGGTTTCACGGCGAGAGAAAGGCGACAGGGGGCGGCGCCGGTCCGTTTGCGAGAGGAAGAGGATGGAATAGGTTTTAGGGTGAATTGGAACAGTGAATTAGGGTTCTCCCTTGGGCGGCCGTTTTTTTTTAGGTCTAATGAACAGTAAATGCCCTTCTTTCTTAGGGTTTCCAATAAGATTGTCCTCCCTTTTAAGGACCCCCTCCTCAGCAAACCTAACGGGCTCCCCACAAATGGGCCTGCTCCATCCTAGTTTCCCTATTTTTTACAATTTTCTTACAATCTGCTCCCAAAATTAAAAACAATATTAATGATAAAACAAATTATTAATAATTTAACCTAATAATTACAAATAAAACAAATTAATATTAACAAACAAATAAATATTAACACTTTATAAAAACAAACTAAAGGATAAGGCAACATTAATTATTTAAAAAAACTATTAGTAGTAACATTTTTTATTTAAAAAAACTTAGGAAACTAAAAGAAAGTTTAATATTCACAAAAAAAACCTTAGGCCACATGTCGCGCCCTAATTGGTCATAAAGATAAATTTTTAAAAAAACGCCCAATTTCGGGTGGACACGTGTCTAAATGGCACGAAATAATAAAAATAAATAAAAAAAAAAGAGCGAAAATATTTACAAAAAGGGTAGGACAAATTTAGGGTATGACAGATGCCCCTATCTAATCGGCTTAAACATAGGAAAATGAACTGCATTAGCGTTCATATTCCTGAGGTAGAAGTCAATTAGATATGAAGAAGACCCTGAATTTGTCTGAAAGAAAAAGAGATGCTTGAGAATTGAAAATGCTGGATAATGTAAACCTCTGAGTAAGCTGGCACATGTCGTCATCACCAAAAGGATGATGGGACAAAACACACACGGCTACTGCCATCAAAAGGGTGACAGAGCAAAACACATTCGCAAAATCTGACATTAATGACTATGACAGACCCTTCATCAAAAGGATGACGGAGCGAAGCTCAAACACTATCGCACAATCTATCATCAATGACCATGATAGACCCCCCCATCAAAAGATGACGGAGCAAAACACAAATAAACACATCGCACAATCTATCATTAATGACCATCATAGACCCAACACCAAAAGGATGACGGAGCGAAACACACGCCAAACAATATCGCACAATCTATCATTAATGACCATGATAGACCCCCCACCAAAAGGATGACGGAGCGAAACAAATAAATGATCGCACAATCTGACATCGACGAAATGTCAGACCTACCACCAAAAGGATGGTAGAGCGAAAACACAAAAGAAAACATCGCGCAATCTGATACCGACGAAGTACCAGACCTACTACCAAAAGGACGGTAGAGCGAAAACACAAAAGAAAACATCGCGCAATCTGATACCGACGAAGTACCAGACCTACTACCAAAAGGACGGTAGAGCGAAAACACAAAAGAAAACATCGCGCAATCTGATACCGACGAAGCACCAGACCTACCACCAAAAGGATGGTAGAGCGAAAACATAAAAGAAAACATCGCGCAATCTGATACCGACGAAGCACCAGACCTACCACCAAAAGGATGATAGAGCGAAAACACAAAAGAAAACATCGCGCAATCTGATACCGACGAAGCACCAGACCTACCACCAAAAGGATGATAGAGCGAAAACACAAATAAAACATCGCACAATCTGATACCGACGAAGTATCAGACCTGCCACCAAAAGGATGGTAGAGCGAAAACACAAAAGAAAGCATCGCGCAATCTGATACCGACGAAGTATCAGACCTACCACCAAAAGGATGGTAGAGCGAAACACAAAAGAAAGCATCGCGCAATCTGATACCGACGAAGCACCAGACCTACCACCAAAAGGATGGTAGAGCGAAAACACAAAAGAAAGCATCGCGCAATCTGATACCGACGAAGTATCAGACCTACCACCAAAAGGATGATAGAGCGAAAACACAAAAGAAAACATCGCGCAATCTGATACCGACGAAGTACCAGACCTACTACCAAAAGGACGGTAGAGCGAAAACACAAAAGAAAACATCGCGCAATCTGATACCGACGAAGCACCAGACCTACCACCAAAAGGATGGTAGAGCGAAAACATAAAAGAAAACATCGCGCAATCTGATACCGACGAAGCACCAGACCTACCACCAAAAGGATGGTAGAGCGAAAACATAAAAGAAAACATCGCGCAATCTGACACCGACGAAGTACCAGACCTACCACCAAAAGGATGATAGAGCGAAAACACAAAAGAAAACATCGCGCAATCTGATACCGACGAAGCACCAGACCTACCACCAAAAGGATGATAGAGCGAAAACACAAATAAAACATCGCACAATCTAATACCGACGAAGTATCAGACCTGCCACCAAAAGGATGGTAGAGCGAAAACACAAAAGAAAGCATCGCGCAATCTGATACCGACGAAGTATCAGACCTACCACCAAAAGGATGGTAGAGCGAAACACAAAAGAAAGCATCGCGCAATCTGATACCGACGAAGTATCAGACCTGCCACCAAAAGGATGGTAGAGCGGAAACACAAAAGAAAGCATCGCGCAATCTGATACCGACGAAGTATCAGACCTACCACCAAAAGGATGATAGAGCGAAAACACAAATAAAACATCGCACAATCTGATACCGACGAAGTATCAGACCTGCCACCAAAAGGATGGTAGAGCGGAAACAGAAATAAATGATCACACAATCTGACATCGATGAAATGTCAGACCCACCACCAAAAGGATGGTAGAGCGAAACACAACACACAGGTCGTTATCACCAAAAGGATGATAGGACCACACAAATCTGAAGTTTACCAACACCAAAAGGATGCAGGCTAAGGTGAACTGACGAAGTTCGACTATCACCAAAAGGATGATAGTAAAGCAATTGACAACGGTCACGCTTGCTGGGTACAACTCATTGGGGAACCCCTGAGAGGAAGATTAAATTTGAAATGAGTTGACGGGGTACGCCCACCGTCTTTGCTTGGAGGTTACAGGTTTGTTGAAATGATTTCATGGTTACGCCCATGATCTCTGAAGAAGACGTCCCTGACTGGGCTGAGTTTGTCTTGATGTCTTGTTTTGGTCAAAAAAGGTTGAACCACTTCGTGAGGGACGCTCACGGTTTTGCCGAAGATGCCCCTGCTCGGGCTGGTTCTTGCATTAAACTTCTTGAATTTGCCCAACAAAAGGTTGAATAAATTCGTGGAGAACGCCCACGGTCTTGAATGGTATGCCCCTGATTAGGCTGAATGTTGATTTGTATATTTGATCAACCACGAGGTTGAAATTCGTCATGGGAGACGCCCATGGTCTTGGAAAAGATGCCCCTGACTGGGCTGAATCTTGCTTTGAATAACTTCAAATTTTATGGGAGAAAACCACAATTGCAGAAGATTGCCCCTGACTGGGTTGATGACTGATTTGAAGCTTTTGAAAATCGTGGGGTAAACCCACCATCTTGCGGAAGACGCCCCCTGACTGGGCGATCGATGGTCTTGGAAATCTTCGGGATTGATCCTGGACCTTGACTTGCATATATGAATGCTGGATGATAAATGATATTCTATATGAGTGGATGTGCAAATGCAAATGCTGACGAGCGGAGATGCAAGAGTTGGGGAAGCATGATATGGTTATGTATGCATATGATGCAAGATATTTATGAGGTCGAATGCGATGCGTATGATGCATATGGTTGCAGACAGGTAATTGGAAATGCAGGTGGAGACGTCAGCGTGGTGGACTTTGGGTAGTTGCCAATGCGGATTGGACTTTGGGTGGTGGGAGGGATTGACTTCCTCGACACGCAGTTTGTTGAAGACGTCACGATTGAAGCAGAAGATGATTCTCTGGATGCCCCAAGTCTGGGTACTTGGTGGTTTGTTGTGAATTTCCCTCAGAAAAGGTTGCAACTTTGCTTGATGGTCAGGACGACCTGGTCTTGCCCCAGTCTGAACATGGTAATGGTCTGCCCCAGATTAACCAGTTCTGACATATGGAAGTTGAACTCGGATGACTTGCCCCTGCTCGAGCTGTTGAATGCTTTGCCCCAGCCTGTGGGTTCTGAAATTATCTTGCCACGTGTACGCCACTGAAAGTCAAGTTCCTCCTCGGTTGCCTCTCATTGAGATGTCCTTGAATATCTAGCACTGATTTGCAATTAAAATTGTACATTCATAAATGGTAACAATTAATGCCAAGTTCAATGCAAGTTTTGGAAAAGTGTTATTTATTGAGAGTGTCATGGTAGTGAGACGAATGGACTGCTAGCCCATACGTTGTGCTAATTTGATTGGTGTGAAAGATATATCAAGAGAAATGACACCAATGCTGGTGATTAGAAATCATGTGAGGAGTCAGGTTACGCAACCTTGCGATGATATGCTTTCAGAATGAACCTCGTTTCAATTAGGTCTTTCAAGGGTTGTAACGTGGTCTGGTTCATGGTTATGAAACAAAGGATATTGGGCTCAAAGTATGATTTGTACCCACCCCTTCTTCGTAATGATCTCCAGTCCTACGCTCAGTTAATTCTACACTTGTCTTGACGGTATAAGCTTGAAGGTTCAAGATTTGATCGTCGTGGCAGCCACCTTTATTTTGGTTTTTTGATGGATGTTAGTGCCCCTTGACTTGGGTGGCCACTGAATCCTATTTTGTTTTTTTTGTTGAGGGTTTCGGGGTCCTCTTTTGCTTTGTTTTGATCCCTAACTTTTGCATGGATTGACTTCGTTTGTCAGATCCATCGGGATTGCCTTGATTTTGCCTAAGTCCCCTCTAAGGTGTCTGACTTAGCTGGCTTTTGATTTTTTTGATTTTGTTGTGACTGCCATAGTATGGGTCTTTGATGAACGACCGTCTTCTGAATTTTGCTTATTGATTCGAGTGTGGGATTGGATTAACTGAACACTACCCTGCCCCAGGTTGAGTGTAAAGGTTTGAATATCCGAAGGAAACTGCTACTTCTAGGCTCGAAGTGGTTTACTAGGGATTAACTCCTTATATCTCCGGTGTTTGGGGAATTGAAGTAATGCATGTACATCATTGACGAGATTCTATCTGAAAGCATACCGTTTGCAATTATGGGCATCTCGTTTTCATCATCCTCCCTCAAATCATGCTAAACAACAGTGAATAGAGTGGAGTGAATAAATGTGTCGGTGATAAGTGAAAATGAGTGAATACGACATAACTAATTCAAAACATGCATAAACGATACATTAATGAAAACCAAACACGAATGGCAATTGTTCAAAGCATACAATACTTAAATAAACAAAGACAAAATACAAGAAATGCGAAAGATTAAATGGCAGCATGACGGCCTTCTTCAGAGAATGAACTTGACTTGATTAGATTTGACGTTGGCACTAGTTGGCTGGCGACCTCAGGTTGTTGATGGCACTGAGATACTTCCCATCAAAGGTGAGAGCTTCCTTGTCAATCAGGTCTTGAATTTTGTGCTTGAGAAACCTGCAGTTCTCAATGTTGTGACCTGGAGCGCCCTTATGGAACTCACAATGAGCATTCGCGTCATAATCAGCAGGAAGGGCAGTTGGGGGAGCTAGATCTCTTGGGACGATAGCCTTTTGTTCCATTAATTGAGCAAAGATATCTGCATATGTCATTGGAAGATTATCGAATACTCTCTCCGGCTTCCATGTCCTGTGTTGATTTTGCTGACGCGGTCGTTGAACGGTCTGCTGTTCTGATTCCTTTCCAGTTATGGAGAGGGCTTCGAAGATCTGATCCATCTTCCTGTTGAGGGATTCCAGCTCCTTCCTGATGGCAATTTATTCTTGCCGAATCTGCTCCATTGATCGTCTGGTATTGGCTCTAGCTGCGTACTGGTGTCGAGGAATCGGCTTGATTTACTGGAGAAGAAGGAACGGAGACATAAGATTCTGTTGGAGGACCGGAAATGCAAAATGCACAACATATGAAATGCAATGCAAATGATATGCAGGATGCAATGCAAGATACAAGATCCAGGATCCCAAGATCACAATCAAACAACTCCTGAAGCTGGTAACTGTAACTGATAAGTAACCATAATTCCTGCTCAAAGAAAAGTGACAGGTACAACCTATACGGGAAGGTCTAAACACTCTACCCATAATCCCACTCACGGGATGGTTTCTATGTTTGGTTCCCAGGATCACGGACACTAGTCGTATCAGCGTCACGCAACAGGCTGGCTGCATTACGACGATAATGACGATAAGGTCTCTCCTGAGCGGGGTCCTCATGCTAGGCGCACAAGGAGCGAGTCCTTGGAGGCTAACATTACACGACCACCAATATTGGAACTGGTGCTAACAAAAGGTTCCCAGAATCACGGACCCTTCATTAATCAAGTCGTGCAACAGGCTAGCTGTGTTACAACAAGATCTACGAATAGGTCTCCTCTGGAGGAGCTTTCATGCTAGGCCCACAAGGAGCGAGTCCTCGGAGACTAACACTACTCGACTACCAATTCTAAACTATGTGTTCTCTCTGCTTTTACCAAAGCTCGGGTGTAGAGCTTTACTCATGATGCCATCCCAAAAACCAACAGGCCCAGATAACAAGCACAAATAAAAACCACACGGGAACGAATACAAAAAGAAAACAAATAAAAACAAAACACTCCTCACAAACCAAAAGATAGGCTCGACTCTCTCTTTGCATGGAGCAATGATTTCCCCAGCAGAGTCGCCACCTGTCGCACCTCGAAAAATCACATTCGAAAATACGACCCTCGCGCGAAAGGCGCGGAAATTGCGGTTCGACAGAGTCGCCACCGAACTTTATTTTTCCCGAATAAACGGGAGAGGAAAATATCGAGAAAACCTCTTAAAACGAAAGGATAGGAACAGGGCTGTCGCAATCAAGTTCCGGGTTCGGGAGTCGGTTACATGAGGGGAAGGTATTAGCACCCCTCACGTCCGTCGTACTCGACGGGAACCTCTTAAGGTAAATGTGGGGAGTGTTGTTCAGGTTTACTTGCTTTCTTCTTGTTGTTAAAGGTAGAATTGGTAGGTTAAAAGGTTAAAGACGCAAAGGAGAGATGGGTGTTTAGAAGATAGGGTGCTCGCCAAGGATTGGGGCCCTTGTGCCTACGTATGCTCATTCGGACGAGAATGAGAAATCAGAGCATCGTAGTTCGACCACAGGAAAGGATGGGGGAAAATGGGAGATGGATAGAAGTGTGCTCGCCAAGATCATCGCAATCTTGTGCCTACGTATCTTATATTCAAGAATGAATAAAGAATCAGAGCGTCCGTAGTTCGTGGTAACAACCACGAAAAGAAAAGATTTGAAAAGGGTTGAAGTTGAGTTGGGAGACAAAAGAGTGACTGACAAACAACCTAAGGGCGTGCCTCAAGAGCTTGTCACTCAAGAATTCAAGGAATGCGAGACTCCAAGAACTCAGTTCTTTCGGGAATTGGTTTGACTGAGTTGAAGATAAGAGTTGGATATTCTGAAAACGAAAGAATGAACTAATAACAACTCGGGGGCGCGCCCGAGAGTTACTCGTTCGAATATTCAAAGAATGCTAGATTCTAAGAATATCCCTCTTTCGTAAGTTTTAAAAAAAAGTGTTTGTGAAAGGATCGAATCGAAGAATGGCATGCGAGGCCAAAAGGGAATTGTTTTGAACTGGTTCGACGACGTGTCGAAGATTTGATTGAAGATGGAACCGGCTTGACGACGTGTCAAGGGTTAAGGTTGTGAGAAACGATATTAGTCCCTGAGGGTGCTCCTAATATCGAGACCACAAGGAAATGTGAAAGAAATGGGTTGCGAATGCGGACGAGCAATCGACTTAGGAGAATATAGAGAACGGTTGAGTTTGAAAAAGTCGAAAGGTTGAGTGAATAACAACCCAAAGGGCGTGTCTCGAGAGCTATTCACTCGAAAATTCAAGGAATGCTAGACTCCAAGAACCTCCTTCTTTCGAAGTGTGAATCGAAAAAAGATATTTAAAAAGGTCGAAAGATTGAATGAATAATAACTCAAAGGGCGTGCCTCGAGAATCATTCACTCGAAAATTCAAGGAATGCTAGACTCCAAGAACCTCCTTCTTTCGAAGTTTGATCGAGAAAATGTTTGAAAAAGATAATTTGAGGTGAAATGAGGTATGAAAATAATTTGAGGTACGAGATGTGAGGACACGAGATTGGATTTGAAAAATGAGAGAAATGACAATTATTTGATAAATGAGACGTAGGCCTCACAACCAATTAATTGGGGTATTATCGAAATGCTGGATCTCGACGACACCTTTTTCATTTGAAGAATGTTTGAAGGAACGACAGAAATATCACACAGAATGCTAGATTCCTATGATATTTCTTTGTTCAAAAAGAGTGTATTAAATACGAAAAGTTGAATAATACATTATTTAAGGTGTACACCTCGCTAATGATCATTCAAAAATCCAAGAAATGCTAGACTTCAAAGATTTAATTTGCTTTGAAAAAGTACTCGAGGTGAGTCGAGGTTTGAACTTAAATTTTAAGCGTGTACACTAGCAAAGTGGGCTAGTCTTCTAAGTGACCAATTAGAAGTAACTGATCAAATAGGTATCACTGTAAGGAAGCCCAGGATTAAGCTTTAAATTGTTGTGTATGGTGATCAAAGGTCGATGGCGAGACCTTGAAAGCACTCGACTTACATGGGTGAAAATGACTCGACTAATCGAGAATTATTTTTTTTTAAAACTGATTTTGAACCATTAAAGCATAAGTGAGAAAATAACTACTACATTTGGAGGGAGAGAATTACCTTATTATCGAAATGGGAGACATAACACGGACGTAAGTGCATACCAACCATATTGACTTGAATTTAGTAAGCTTTTGGACTTGGCTCACTTTACTTACCAAAGCTAAAAGAGAGATAGATTACTTGAACCACTTAATTAGTTTAATCTAATTTAATTATTAAAATTATTTGATTAACTACTAATATAATCAAATAATTAAATTAATTAAAATTGATTAAAAGATTAAATGATTGGAATTCAATCAATTAATTAATTATGTTAATCAAAATTAATTATCTTAATTATTTGATTAACTCAAATAATTTAAGTTAATTAAAATTCATTAACAAAACTAAATAAGAATAACAGTTGACATCAAATTAAATTTTCCTAAAAATATCTTTCAATGATATGTAAAGGTAACATTGAACCGGTCGCCAGAACAAAACCATGACCCAAGACTAGCCACTTGCTACACATCTTACTGCTATGAAACTTCTCTTCAAAAAACTCACATTCACAGCAATGTCAAACTAACTCCAAACAGCTCAATAACACCATCGCTTTGATGCATAAAGAGAAAAGATATGGTCATCTTATGCCAACCCCAAACGATACTTAAGACGTAAAAACCTCGTCTGAAAAAAAACTCGAAAAACAACAATCAAGACAATCCAGTTTAAAAAATAAAAATAAAAACATCTCAAGTTAAAGGTGACTTGTTGTAATTGGAGTTGGAAGCACTGTGTCGACAAGCTGTTCTTGCCGTCGCGGTCGAAGAATCATCTGAAACGAAGATGAAGCATAGTTGAAAGACTAGCGCTGCTGCGACACACAAGAATCATTTCCTCTCTGTTTTGCTACCGTCGATACGAATCGTTGGGTTAACAGGATTCCGATTCAGAGCACACACTCTGCAAGACACCTTCACCGCGAGAAAGAAATGGCGTTATACGTCTGCCTGTTGATGCTTGTTGCGCACCTGAGATCTTGTAGTATTGACGGACTCGTGTGAACTTTCTTCTGATTTAAACCAATCTAGACAAAACCACACAAAAGCATTGCCGCTTCCCAGCAAAACAAGGCACTGCTGCCTCCTAGCAAAACGAGGCACTGTTGCCTTAAGGCCTTGTTGTATAAATAGAAACGGGACCCGGAGATGTCGTGATGATAACATGATTGAACCCAGATCCTGAGTCGGGACACCACCTGCATAAAGATCAGCAACGGGCGAAACCAACGTAGTAAACACAAAAACTAGAAAACAGAATTGAATCGGATACGCCGTTTGAGTGGCCATCTGTTTGAATCACATCGTCAAAGCTATGATGAATTACTGCCTCGAGCCATTACAGAAAAGCCGATCTGTGTTGATGTTGCTTATGAAATGAACCAATTGTCGGAGAAGGGGTCGTAACATTGTTACTTGCTTGCTCGCATTTAAGGACCTCGTCTCTCGAAGATCAAGGAACCAATGGCCATGTCTTCACCATGCTTTAAGTACTGAATGGGTTCAGCTAATGCTTTTACATACTTTAACTTCGCATTTCTGTTGTCAATATTTGACAGGATTGCAGCCTGTGCGGAACCTGTCAAAAGAAAACAAAACACAACAAACGCCTAGTAACAGTTAGGAGAAACAGCTGGCATCATGCGGTGAATGGCGTGATTGATTGCTTTCGTTGAGCCGGTGGTGGGATCAGAGTGAAGATGAATTGTTGTTCCACAGGTTATCAGCAATCATATCGCTTGAAACCCTTTTCGAATGACCGATGATTTGGCGATGTCGCAATTGCATGATGCCTACTGGTGTTTGAACCTGCAACCAAACAGAACACAACCAATAGAAAAACAATACCGAGATTATAGTTGAGCCTCTGTCATAACTCATCCTTCTCATATCTGCATAACCTGAACGATATCTCCTTGCTGCTACTCTCCATCATAGAACTCAAATGCCACTGATTTCAACTGTAGTAAATCCCTTATGACAGGAGCATGATCAACCCCTGCTAACACATCAATAATAGCATATTAACGATTCAAAACATTCCCAAAAATCTCAGCAGTACGATACCTATATCGCGGGACCTGCAACTGTTCGAATCTCAGTAAGCCACGGGTGCTATCGGAAATAGTGAAACTAGTGGATGTACAAACTGTCGCTACAAACCGAGGATGTCGCATCCTGGTTTATCTGGGACGCAAGCCGTTGTAATTTCCATTGTTGTCCTCTCGCCATAATCGTGGCAAACATTGTTGTTGTTACTGCATCTACAAAGCTAACTGTCCTCTCCTTATATCCACCGACGGGACTTGGAACCTGCATAGCCTGTATCTAAAGCACAAAACCAAACAGATGCCTTTTACGAGCGTAACAGCGGTTAGGAAGAATGGTAAACAAGGTAACATGAGCTCCTAGTAGTCAAGATTCACAACAATCGGCAGAGAGAAGAGAAAAAAAACTATTCATGGTGTATATTCAAGCTATAACAGATGGGATATGAAATGAAAACATGAGAAAGTGGCAAATATGATTTCAACAGTATGGATGCAAGTTTAATATAAAGTTTTAAAAGCCTTCACCAAATCGCAATTTCGTTAGCAAAATCCATAAAACTTTAACACAAATCAATTTCCAGAATAAACTATAAAATGGATTGATGCCATCTGTGAAGGTTATCCAAACGAATAAGACAGTACAAATCCAAATTCAATAATACAACAAAACAACAATTTATGAAAACGATACGTACATCAACCGTCTGAAACCTATACTCAACCTGCTTGGCAATGCTAACACCTTGTTCTTTAAAACACACATCCATCAACGCCAAGCTGAAGCCTTATTGAACGGTCGGTGTTGCGGATGAGAACGGTCTGGACCGAAAGTATCGGCGAAGCTGTCTGTGCAGTCTTGGAGACGAGGCTGTTACGCCTTTGTTGTCAACGAACTGGGATTGAAAGAGGAACTGAAGACGTCAAACCCGCAACACCTCGCGCGAGTTTTAAACTGTTGTTGTCGCGGTAGTCACGCGTTACAAGCACGGATGGCATCTAAACGATGGGTTTATCACAATAGGAGTTGGTTATCATGTTTGTGTTGCGACGAATACTCGGTGGATCTGAAGTGGTAGTTCCAAATGAGGATTTTGAGCCGTTAGCTTTGGAGTGATAAAGTTAGGTATGCAAATCGCAAACTGGAGAGGAAAGATGATGATGGTTGAAGGTGGTGGCGGCTATTTGACGAAATTGGTGTGGATTTGAAGGGTTTCACGGCGAGAGAAAGGCGACAGGGGGCGGCGCCGGTCCGTTTGCGAGAGGAAGAGGATGGAATAGGTTTTAGGGTGAATTGGAACAGTGAATTAGGGTTCTCCCTTGGGCGGCCGTTTTTTTTTAGGTCTAATGAACAGTAAATGCCCTTCTTTCTTAGGGTTTCCAATAAGATTGTCCTCCCTTTTAAGGACCCCCTCCTCAGCAAACCTAACGGGCTCCCCACAAATGGGCCTGCTCCATCCTAGTTTCCCTATTTTTTACAATTTTCTTACAATATGCTCCCAAAATTAAAAACAATATTAATGATAAAACAAATTATTAATAATTTAACCTAATAATTACAAATAAAACAAATTAATATTAACAAACAAATAAATATTAACACTTTATAAAAACAAACTAAAGGATAAGGCAACATTAATTATTTAAAAAAACTATTAGTAGTAACATTTTTTATTTAAAAAAACTTAGGAAACTAAAAGAAAGTTTAATATTCACAAAAAAAACCTTAGGCCACATGTCGCGCCCTAATTGGTCATAAAGATAAATTTTTAAAAAAACGCCCAATTTCGGGTGGACACGTGTCTAAATGGCACGAAATAATAAAAATAAATAAAAAAAAAGAGCGAAAATATTTACAAAAAGGGTAGGACAAATTTAGGGTATGACAGATGCCCCTATCTAATCGGCTTAAACATAGGAAAATGAACTGCATTAGCGTTCATATTCCTGAGGTAGAAGTCAATTAGATATGAAGAAGACCCTGAATTTGTCTGAAAGAAAAAGAGATGCTTGAGAATTGAAAATGCTGGATAATGTAAACCTCTGAGTAAGCTGGCACATGTCGTCATCACCAAAAGGATGATGGGACAAAACACACACGGCTACTGCCATCAAAAGGGTGACAGAGCAAAACACATTCGCAAAATCTGACATTAATGACTATGACAGACCCTTCATCAAAAGGATGACGGAGCGAAGCTCAAACACTATCGCACAATCTATCATCAATGACCATGATAGACCCCCCCATCAAAAGATGACGGAGCAAAACACAAATAAACACATCGCACAATCTATCATTAATGACCATCATAGACCCAACACCAAAAGGATGACGGAGCGAAACACACGCCAAACAATATCGCACAATCTATCATTAATGACCATGATAGACCCCCCACCAAAAGGATGACGGAGCGAAACAAATAAATGATCGCACAATCTGACATCGACGAAATGTCAGACCTACCACCAAAAGGATGGTAGAGCGAAAACACAAAAGAAAACATCGCGCAATCTGATACCGACGAAGTACCAGACCTACTACCAAAAGGACGGTAGAGCGAAAACACAAAAGAAAACATCGCGCAATCTGATACCGACGAAGTACCAGACCTACTACCAAAAGGACGGTAGAGCGAAAACACAAAAGAAAACATCGCGCAATCTGATACCGACGAAGCACCAGACCTACCACCAAAAGGATGGTAGAGCGAAAACATAAAAGAAAACATCGCGCAATCTGATACCGACGAAGCACCAGACCTACCACCAAAAGGATGATAGAGCGAAAACACAAAAGAAAACATCGCGCAATCTGATACCGACGAAGCACCAGACCTACCACCAAAAGGATGATAGAGCGAAAACACAAATAAAACATCGCACAATCTGATACCGACGAAGTATCAGACCTGCCACCAAAAGGATGGTAGAGCGAAAACACAAAAGAAAGCATCGTGCAATCTGATACCGACGAAGTATCAGACCTACCACCAAAAGGATGGTAGAGCGAAACACAAAAGAAAGCATCGCGCAATCTGATACCGACGAAGCACCAGACCTACCACCAAAAGGATGGTAGAGCGAAAACACAAAAGAAAGCATCGCGCAATCTGATACCGACGAAGTATCAGACCTACCACCAAAAGGATGATAGAGCGAAAACACAAAAGAAAACATCGCGCCATCTGATACCGACGAAGTACCAGACCTACTACCAAAAGGACGGTAGAGCGAAAACACAAAAGAAAACATCGCGCAATCTGATACCGACGAAGCACCAGACCTACCACCAAAAGGATGGTAGAGCGAAAACATAAAAGAAAACATCGCGCAATCTGATACCGACGAAGCACCAGACCTACCACCAAAAGGATGGTAGAGCGAAAACATAAAAGAAAACATCGCGCAATCTGACACCGACGAAGTACCAGACCTACCACCAAAAGGATGATAGAGCGAAAACACAAAAGAAAACATCGCGCAATCTGATACCGACGAAGCACCAGACCTACCACCAAAAGGATGATAGAGCGAAAACACAAATAAAACATCGCACAATCTAATACCGACGAAGTATCAGACCTGCCACCAAAAGGATGGTAGAGCGAAAACACAAAAGAAAGCATCGCGCAATCTGATACCGACGAAGTATCAGACCTACCACCAAAAGGATGGTAGAGCGAAACACAAAAGAAAGCATCGCGCAATCTGATACCGACGAAGTATCAGACCTGCCACCAAAAGGATGGTAGAGCGGAAACACAAAAGAAAGCATCGCGCAATCTGATACCGACGAAGTATCAGACCTACCACCAAAAGGATGATAGAGCGAAAACACAAATAAAACATCGCACAATCTGATACCGACGAAGTATCAGACCTGCCACCAAAAGGATGGTAGAGCGGAAACAGAAATAAATGATCACACAATCTGACATCGATGAAATGTCAGACCCACCACCAAAAGGATGGTAGAGCGAAACACAACACACAGGTCGTTATCACCAAAAGGATGATAGGACCACACAAATCTGAAGTTTACCAACACCAAAAGGATGCAGGCTAAGGTGAACTGACGAAGTTCGACTATCACCAAAAGGATGATAGTAAAGCAATTGACAACGGTCACGCTTGCTGGGTACAACTCATTGGGGAACCCCTGAGAGGAAGATTAAATTTGAAATGAGTTGACGGGGTACGCCCACCGTCTTTGCTTGGAGGTTACAGGTTTGTTGAAATGATTTCATGGTTACGCCCATGATCTCTGAAGAAGACGTCCCTGACTGGGCTGAGTTTGTCTTGATGTCTTGTTTTGGTCAAAAAAGGTTGAACCACTTCGTGAGGGACGCTCACGGTTTTGCCGAAGATGCCCCTGCTCGGGCTGGTTCTTGCATTAAACTTCTTGAATTTGCCCAACAAAAGGTTGAATAAATTCGTGGAGAACGCCCACGGTCTTGAATGGTATGCCCCTGATTAGGCTGAATGTTGATTTGTATATTTGATCAACCACGAGGTTGAAATTCGTCATGGGAGACGCCCATGGTCTTGGAAAAGATGCCCCTGACTGGGCTGAATCTTGCTTTGAATAACTTCAAATTTTATGGGAGAAAACCACAATTGCAGAAGATTGCCCCTGACTGGGTTGATGACTGCTTTGAAGCTTTTGAAAATCGTGGGGTAAACCCACCATCTTGCGGAAGACGCCCCCTGACTGGGCGATCGATGGTCTTGGAAATCTTCGGGATTGATCCTGGACCTTGACTTGCATATATGAATGCTGGATGATAAATGATATTCTATATGAGTGGATGTGCAAATGCAAATGCTGACGAGCGGAGATGCAAGAGTTGGGGAAGCATGATATGGTTATGTATGCATATGATGCAAGATATTTATGAGGTCGAATGTGATGCGTATGATGCATATGGTTGCAGACAGGTAATTGGAAATGCAGGTGGAGACGTCAGCGTGGTGGACTTTGGGTAGTTGCCAATGCGGATTGGACTTTGGGTGGTGGGAGGGATTGACTTCCTCGACACGCAGTTTGTTGAAGACGTCACGATTGAAGCAGAAGATGATTCTCTGGATGCCCCAAGTCTGGGTACTTGGTGGTTTGTTGTGAATTTCCCTCAGAAAAGGTTGCAACTTTGCTTGATGGTCAGGACGACCTGGTCTTGCCCCAGTCTGAACATGGTAATGGTCTGCCCCAGATTAACCAGTTCTGACATATGGAAGTTGAACTCGGATGACTTGCCCCTGCTCGAGCTGTTGAATGCTTTGCCCCAGCCTGTGGGTTCTGAAATTATCTTGCCACGTGTACGCCACTGAAAGTCAAGTTCCTCCTCGGTTGCCTCTCATTGAGATGTCCTTGAATATCTAGCACTGATTTGCAATTAAAATTGTACATTCATAAATGGTAACAATTAATGCCAAGTTCAATGCAAGTTTTGGAAAAGTGTTATTTATTGAGAGTGTCATGGTAGTGAGACGAATGGACTGCTAGCCCATACGTTGTGCTAATTTGATTGGTGTGAAAGATATATCAAGAGAAATGACACCAATGCTGGTGATTAGAAATCATGTGAGGAGTCAGGTTACGCAACCTTGCGATGATATGCTTTCAGAATGAACCTCGTTTCAATTAGGTCTTTCAAGGGTTGTAACGTGGTCTGGTTCATGGTTATGAAACAAAGGATATTGGGCTCAAAGTATGATTTGTACCCACCCCTTCTTCGTAATGATCTCCAGTCCTACGCTCAGTTAATTCTACACTTGTCTTGACGGTATAAGCTTGAAGGTTCAAGATTTGATCGTCGTGGCAGCCACCTTTATTTTGGTTTTTTGATGGATGTTAGTGCCCCTTGACTTGGGTGGCCACTGAATCCTATTTTGTTTTTTTTGTTGAGGGTTTCGGGGTCCTCTTTTGCTTTGTTTTGATCCCTAACTTTTGCATGGATTGACTTCGTTTGTCAGATCCATCGGGATTGCCTTGATTTTGCCTAAGTCCCCTCTAAGGTGTCTGACTTAGCTGGCTTTTGATTTTTTTGATTTTGTTGTGACTGCCATAGTATGGGTCTTTGATGAACGACCGTCTTCTGAATTTTGCTTATTGATTCGAGTGTGGGATTGGATTAACTGAACACTACCCTGCCCCAGGTTGAGTGTAAAGGTTTGAATATCCGAAGGAAACTGCTACTTCTAGGCTCGAAGTGGTTTACTAGGGATTAACTCCTTATATCTCCGGTGTTTGGGGAATTGAAGTAATGCATGTACATCATTGACGAGATTCTATCTGAAAGCATACCGTTTGCAATTATGGGCATCTCGTTTTCATCATCCTCCCTCAAATCATGCTAAACAACAGTGAATAGAGTGGAGTGAATAAATGTGTCGGTGATAAGTGAAAATGAGTGAATACGACATAACTAATTCAAAACATGCATAAACGATACATTAATGAAAACCAAACACGAATGGCAATTGTTCAAAGCATACAATACTTAAATAAACAAAGACAAAATACAAGAAATGCGAAAGATTAAATGGCAGCATGACGGCCTTCTTCAGAGAATGAACTTGACTTGATTAGATTTGACGTTGGCACTAGTTGGCTGGCGACCTCAGGTTGTTGATGGCACTGAGATACTTCCCATCAAAGGTGAGAGCTTCCTTGTCAATCAGGTCTTGAATTTTGTGCTTGAGAAACCTGCAGTTCTCAATGTTGTGACCTGGAGCGCCCTTATGGAACTCACAATGAGCATTCGCGTCATAATCAGCAGGAAGGGCAGTTGGGGGAGCTAGATCTCTTGGGACGATAGCCTTTTGTTCCATTAATTGAGCAAAGATATCTGCATATGTCATTGGAAGATTATCGAATACTCTCTCCGGCTTCCATGTCCTGTGTTGATTTTGCTGACGCGGTCGTTGAACGGTCTGCTGTTCTGATTCCTTTCCAGTTATGGAGAGGGCTTCGAAGATCTGATCCATCTTCCTGTTGAGGGATTCCAGCTCCTTCCTGATGGCAATTTATTCTTGCCGAATCTGCTCCATTGATCGTCTGGTATTGGCTCTAGCTGCGTACTGGTGTCGAGGAATCGGCTTGATTTACTGGAGAAGAAGGAACGGAGACATAAGATTCTGTTGGAGGACCGGAAATGCAAAATGCACAACATATGAAATGCAATGCAAATGATATGCAGGATGCAATGCAAGATACAAGATCCAGGATCCCAAGATCACAATCAAACAACTCCTGAAGCTGGTAACTGTAACTGATAAGTAACCATAATTCCTGCTCAAAGAAAAGTGACAGGTACAACCTATACGGGAAGGTCTAAACACTCTACCCATAATCCCACTCACGGGATGGTTTCTATGTTTGGTTCCCAGGATCACGGACACTAGTCGTATCAGCGTCACGCAACAGGCTGGCTGCATTACGACGATAATGACGATAAGGTCTCTCCTGAGCGGGGTCCTCATGCTAGGCGCACAAGGAGCGAGTCCTTGGAGGCTAACATTACACGACCACCAATATTGGAACTGGTGCTAACAAAAGGTTCCCAGAATCACGGACCCTTCATTAATCAAGTCGTGCAACAGGCTAGCTGTGTTACAACAAGATCTACGAATAGGTCTCCTCTGGAGGAGCTTTCATGCTAGGCCCACAAGGAGCGAGTCCTCGGAGACTAACACTACTCGACTACCAATTCTAAACTATGTGTTCTCTCTGCTTTTACCAAAGCTCGGGTGTAGAGCTTTACTCATGATGCCATCCCAAAAACCAACAGGCCCAGATAACAAGCACAAATAAAAACCACACGGGAACGAATACAAAAAGAAAACAAATAAAAACAAAACACTCCTCACAAACCAAAAGATAGGAATCCTCATCACGCTTCAAGGTCTGTATGCCCTGAATAGGTCTCAGTTTCTTCTTTTACTTGAAAAGGGTAAAATAAACCTCCCTGCACTTCAAGGTTTGTGTGCAATGAAAATAAGCTTCTCGAGAGAGATGGCCACTTGTTGCTAGTCATGATGAAGATAGGATAAGCTTCTCAGGCGAGAACTGCCGCTTATTGGGGAATAAAGATATAATGGTAAGCATATCGGATGAGAACTTCCGCTTATCGGTGTTGTAAAGGGTAATGATAAGCTTCTCGGATGAGAACTGCCGCTTATCGGTGTTGAAAGATATAATGATAAGCTTCTTAGATAAGAAAAGCCGCTTACTGGTGTTGTAAAAGGTGGTGATAAGCTTCTCGGATGAGAACTGCTGCTTACCGGTATTTTAAAAGGTAGTGATAAGCTTCTCAGGTGAGAACTGCCGCTTATCTGTATTGTAAAAGGTAGTGATAAGCTTATCGGATGAGAACTTCTGCTTACCAGTTTTGTAAAAGGTAGAGATGAGCTTCTCGAATGAGAACTGCCGCTTACTGGTATTGTAAAAGGTTATTCTTGGAAGATAGTGCAAAATAAATGCACATCCAGGTAGGTTCTGTGACCGACAGGACTGAAGTTCAATCTAGAATCGAGCTAGAAAGAATCTGTCAAACAAGACTCCATTGAGGAAATGAACTCAAATGGGAATTATCTTATCCTAGCATGGAAATATAACTGAAATACCATCGTCCACGAGGGTTGAACTCTATGGGGAAACTAGAAGGAGTAGGTATTTTATTCCTAGGGTTGGCGATCTATTTGGAAAGAACAGACAAACCCAATTACTCGGCGGTAACCATAACCAAAGTAACGACAAAAGACGATGAGGATAGAAAACATGTAGATGTTAATGTGTATGTCAATGCGCATGAAATGAAAAGCCAATGAGCATGTAATGCTTAGGGTTACGTATATGCTGACAACACAGACGAGAGGAGACATGAGATGAAATAAACATCCCGACGGGGATATCCGGCAACCTCTGCAAAAGTACATCTATCAAGGGATAGGAAAAGTTGATGGCGAAACTAAATCTTGCTTTAAAGTTCCAAATTTTTTAGGGAGAAAACAAAATTCCACTTAGGGATAAGATATCATGACTTCACTGGAGGGATTGCCATCATGAATCTGAATTTTGATCAAAGAAGATCTATTCATGGGGAGAGTCGTCTTAGGAGTAGAGACTTCCAGGGATAAAATAAATATTCACTTCATGGGGAAGATGTGGAGCTAAGCAGGTTCATGGAGAAAGTGTAACAACTTCCAGGTAAAAGTACATCAACTTCCTGGGGAAAGTACATCATCTTTCCTAAGGAAAGTATCTCGACTTATTGGGGGAGAATGTGGCAATCTCATGGGGAAAATTTCCTGAGGAAAGTACGATAGCTTCGGTGAGGAAAAGATGATTCCACTAAGAGTGGGTCCTCAAATAATAAGTGTTACTTGGAAGATACTATGGGATCTCTGCAGTCTTGAAAATCACTGGAGATTACCGGATTGGTCCAAAAAGTGTTGTCAGCTTATGTTTCACTGAGGACTTGCACTGAGGCAAAGGTTTACAAATACTTCTACAACGATGAGGCTTACTGAGGAATGAAGACCGCCTGAAGTAAAATTCATCAGGTGCATGAAGAATGTTGTGAAAAAATGTAGTTTAGATCTTGATGGACCTAGTAATAGTCACCATTTTGAAAATGTAATGCCCCAGAGTACATGCTTTATAAGACAGAATCATCTCAAGAGGATTTTACAAAGAACATGGAGTCCAATTGCCCCACTGTTTTCAAACTCTTAGAGAGACTTGTTGGATCTCGACATAACTGGCCTGGATCGACAGTGTTATAACCGAGTCTTCAAGAAATAGCTCATAAGAGCGTTGGACTTGCATCGGTAAGCAATTCAGAAACCGCCTGCCCCTGTTTAACAGAATCTTATTGATGTCTATATGCACCTTTCTAAGATATCAGGCAAAATCAACACGCATGAAATGCTAATCCTGAAATTGTTAATGTAACATATATATTTGTCTTAAAGCTTTTTTGAAAAGATACCATGAAAACTTGTGACTGAAATCACTAGTTAGGATATGAATTTACTTTATAAATCAACATTAAATTGAGCACAACTCGTAGGTTTCAGGAAATGTTATCTTGTCGAGTATGCTTTCAAAATGAACTCTACTTCAATTAGGTCTTTTAAAGGTTGGATCATGGCTTGGTTCACGGTTTAAGAAACAAATGATAAAGGTTCAAGGTTTATTTGTACCCACCCATTCTTCGTGATATTCTCCGATCCTATATTCAGTTAACTAGATACGAGCACTCATCTCTCAAGCGGATTTGATATGGTCGAGAACACATTAAGGCTTTGGACATGGCAGTCACTCCCCTATTTTCTTTGGTGTTTGATCATACGACTTTGATCTTTATTGGGGATTCTTTATTGTAATTCCTCGTTTTTTTGGCTTTTCGCATTTTTGTTCTCTAACTTTTGCCTTGACGAAGTCTTTTGAATTTGACTTTGGTCCAGCGGGATGCCTCAGTTTTGCCTAATTCTCCTTCATAGGTTTTGACTTAGTGGGCTCTTTCTTTTTCATTCATTTTTTTTGAACAAGTCGTGTGACCCTTTTTAAAGCTGGTGACTGCTTCACTCTTTAGGTAGTCGAGGGATAGTCATCGTGTTTGTTTTGCTTCCAGCCTCCTAATATGTTAAGGATGAAATGGATTCTCGAGTGTTTACTCCTCCTTTTTAAGAGTCTGAATGTTTGATCAGCTTAACCGAAAACTACCCTGACCCAGGTTAAAGTCGAAGGTTTTTATTTGGAAAAGAAAACTCCTACTTCAAGGCTCAAAAGGGTTAAAGATGGGTTATCTTCCTTATGTCTCCAGTGTTTAGGATTTGAAACAATGCCTTACATCATCAGCAGGGTTTCATTCAAAAGCATACGACAAGAAATCTGGCGTTTTCGGTTCATCATCCTCCTCCCAATTCTTTATCAAAGCAAGAGATTGGGTAAAGTTCGCATTATAAAACATGAAAAATAATTTTATGAGTGAATACGAATGGATTTCTTCAAGACAAACATATGCACTGCATTAGTTATTCAAAACAAACAAGTTCATACATGCTAACTACGCTTTTGTAATCAAAGAAACAAAATACATATAAGAAAACAAAATGATTGTCTGACAATTCCTTCTAAAAGAGTTTATTATGTCTTTGTATTCGAGACCGGCACAGTAGTAGTGGTTTCCTTAGCCGAAAGCTCATTGAAATTAGGAGTATGAATACGACCATTGTGTGTCATCTTGCTTTCACCAGCTATGTTTGTCACATCCTCCTTATCCGTCTTCAATTATTCCTTCGGAATAACTTTCCCAGATTCTTTGTCAATCATGGTCGCATCATCTTGAGGATCACTGAAATGAAATGGACTAGGCTTCTGAGTAACTACCGGCTTCGGCTGATTCGCTGTATGAGTAACTGGCTTATATATGTTGAAAACAAGCTTTGTAGAGCTTGATCTTGGCAAACGGAAAACCCTGAGAGGAGTCCTGATCTGAGAAACGTCAAGAATAAGGATTTCATCAGATGAATCATCAATAGCATTAACAACTCCATGGTTAGGCAGAGGGTTGTACTTGACATTTGGCTGAGGATCATCAAAAGACAAAGTCTTCTTTTCCAACAGATCTCTGACAAGGTGCTTGAGAGCATAGCAGCTTTCTAAATCATGGTCTGGCGCACCCTCATGAAATAAACAATGATTGGTGGCGTTGTAATTGGCAGGTAGAGGATTTGGGGGTGGACCCAAAGCTCTAGTGGTAATCAGACCTTGTTGCACTAATGAAGGGTACAACTCGGTAAAAGTCATCGGAATAGGAGGACATGGCTTGTACGGTCTCTTATTTGGCCCATTCTGACGAGGTGCCTGATTCTTAGGTTGTTGATAAGTAGGAGCATTGGGCACTCGTCGATAGTTTGCAGGAGCTTGTGCAGGCTGATAGACAGGAGGTTGTTGATAGACCGGAGGTTGATAAACAGGAGCCGATTGCACAGGCTGATAAGTAGGAGCTTGTTGATTGAGAGCGGATGTAACAATAGCTACATAAGGTTGTTGAGCATATTGAACCAGATAACCTTGTTATTGAACACAATTTTGCAGATGTTGCCAAGGTTGATGAGCAACTATTTTACGGTAGTACGTGATCAAGTGACTCTTTGGGCGTGTAGCTCCTTGATAATGTTCCAAGTTCGGAGTTTTGAATTTTGGAGGAATAACTTGCTGAACTGGTCGAGCAATAGGAACCGTAGAAGGAGGCTGCACAAAACCAGGTGGAAGACCAAAAGGAAGTAGACTTGCAGTAGTAACAGATGGTTGAGGGTCCACGATTGTACCGATAATCTCATAGACAACAGTGGGCTGAGTATCCATCTTTGCATTGATGACCTGTAGCATTTCCATAATTCGCCCCACACTTCCCCGAAGATCTTCGAGTTCATTGTTAATATGATCAAACTCTTGATTTTGTTCTGCCATCTTTTTCCGAGCTCGGGCTCTAGTGTTGTATTGATGCAGAGGACTCAGGGTGACAGAACTGGAAGGCGAGAGAACCAAGAATGAGAAACCGGGAGACAAATGCAATGCAAAACATGATGCTAAAATGTCGAATGCAGATGAAAGATTTCATGGAATTCAAGTATTTATGAATATCACAGGATACCGAAGAAAGCTTTATTTATTAATTTTGAAAATGGATTACGAGTAAATAGTCTTAAAAAAAATTCTTGACATAATAGCTAAATAAAAGCTAAAAAAGTCCTAAGGAATCTTTAAGTTCTGCCCATTGATCTGCTCTTCTAGCTGGGCCTTGTCGAGGATGAGCCTGTCTATAATCAACTTCAAAGGGTAGACTGAGGGTTGGAGGAAAATAAATCCTCCTGGGCTTTTCTCTTCTTGTAAGAAAGTGATTCTTCATTCTTCGCCTGAAGTTGCTTCTGAAGTTCCACATTCTCCCTGACAACAACCTGATACTTATTTTTCCATGCTTCTGACTCGTGTTGTGCTTTTCTCAAAGCGGTCTTCAACTCTTCAGCTTCAGACATGAACACCAGAACAGGTTCCCTTCTCGGAGGCAACAGATCTTGACGAGGATAAGGCATCTTCAGCTTGATTTCTTTCTCTCTGACCCAATGAAGATATGGCTCCAAAGACAAACAATTAAGCTTTCCCAAACTTTCTTTCCCTTTCTTATGTCAGTGACACCAAGCAGACACGATCTTATCTTGAAGTTCTTTATCGTCCTTGAAGAAAATTCTCTCCACATGAACACTCTTGGGTGGTTCCTTCAACGGATATCCTAACTGTCGGCGAGCTAGAACAGGATTGTAACCGATTCCTCCATTAAAACCAAGTAAGGGCATGTTGACAAAGTCTCCACAACCATCAATGATTAATATGCCATCATAGACACGGTTATACGAATCAATGTCCGAGTGAGTTAGAGCCATAATCCTCTGTGACCAGCGTCCTTTATTGAGATCCCAAAAAGAAACAGACTTGGGCAAGTGCGAAATAAACCACTTATATAATAAAGCCACACAGCAAGTAATCATCCCTCCACCATGAAAGTTTCGGAGATGCACGGAATGGTAAACGTTAGCCAATAAAGTCGGTACTAGATTATTCTTCATGAATATTTTAATGGCGTTAAGATCAATAAAACCTTCGAAACTCAGGAAAAGTAACACCCCATAAATAAGCAAGGCGAAGATTGCCTCAAATGTATTCATAATCATATGATCGGCATAATATTGGGCTTTCTTGATTAAGAAGTTCATGGGTAACCCAAAAGTTCCACCTTTGGTAATCTTAATGCCCTTGAGTCGGATAAATTCAAACATATGGCTCTAGCAATGTCTTGCTCTTTAGGGTTCTTCTCCAAGAAAGGGAAAGGAGATTCATCCAGAATAGGTAAACCAACCAAGTGAGAGTACTCTTCTAAAGTAGGCAAGAGCTGATAATCTGGGAAAGTAAAGCAGTGGTAATCCGGATCATAGAACTGTAACAAAGTAGAAAGAAGTCCCTCGTCCAGTTGGAGTCTCAACAAAGATAACAA
Source organism: Lathyrus sativus (assembly GCA_963859935.3). Classification (NCBI taxonomy): domain Eukaryota; kingdom Viridiplantae; phylum Streptophyta; class Magnoliopsida; order Fabales; family Fabaceae; genus Lathyrus; species Lathyrus sativus. Next base: position 444,110,793 of record OZ012739.1, on the reverse strand, counting down.
TTTCCCATACTTATTTCTGAATCCCTCTTGATCTTGAACCAAAGCTCCTAACTTCCTTTCGTCATCCAACTTAAGACTCTTAAAAGAATATTTCAAAGTGTTTTTCCTATTGTAATCCATGATATCCTGCAATGTTCATAAGTAAAGGTTGAATTCCATGAAATCTAATGCAATATGATGCTTTATGGATGCAATGCATAAACACACACAGGAAAGCAAAAAACCTAGGTTAGAGGAATATGAATGGAGTCTAAGTCTACCCATCCTAAAAGGTATGTACTATGGGTTAATTATACCTGTAGAACAAAGTTCTAAAGAGGTGCCCAAAGTCATCAGTCCATCTTTCAGATATTATCAATTTCCCGACTGACTCGATGGTTAATGATATTCTCAAGAGAACCTCTTTTGAGTGTAGTATCACGTAGCAACTATTTTGGGAATACTCCCTCAAAGTCCTCGCACTACGTCCTAGATAAGGCCAAAGTGGGGTTAAAGGTAACTACGGTCCCCAGTATCACAGACCTAGTTGAAAATAGTAAGTGTTTTCACGAATACTCGTTCAACAGTACTAATTTTCAAGAAGGCCTCAACTGAGCGGTGATTCTCAATTCAGCTTGGTTGGGACTCACTCCTTATAAGTCTCGTCGAATATATCACCTTTCTATAAAAAAGTGCACTTAAGTCCGGGTGTAGGACTTATCTCATAACAAAGATACCCCAAGCAAGGTACAACAGATATATACAAGCAGATGATAAACCAAAAAGCAAGCATAAAGACAAGATAGGGATAACCCTCAAAAGATAGGATGTTCCCCAGTGAAGTCGTCATTTTCTGTTGCGGTGAGAATAGGATATCAAATTATTAATTAATTTTAATCACAATCTTTAGTTCACAACAGGTCTTTGATTTATCTGAAGGGAAGGTTAAAGAAAGGGAAAAACCTGTTTTGCATCGTAAACACAATGCGGGGAAATATCTATGGTTCGGGGGTTGGTTAAACTTAGGGAAGGTATTAGCATCCTAAACTTCTGTAGTACTCTACAGGAACCTCTTGTTTTAAAATGTTATTGCTAAAGTTATCTGCTTAAGGTATGCTAAGGGTTAAAGTTTAAAGAGAAAGACCTAAGGGTTAGTCCTAAGTTTACTCGCCAAGACTCGCATCTTGTACCTATGTATCCATGGTAGGGTATGGAATCAGAGTAATTGTAGTTCTCCTCATAGAGGAAGGAAGAGAAACTTCTCGACGGTGGCCAAGGTTTCAAGGGGAATAAGCGTTCATAAGGAAGCGCTTACGTGGAGTATGACAACTCCTACTTCTACGTTGAAAAGTTGAATTGAAAATGTGAGGTAGTAAGTGTTCCACGGCGGAAGACTTACATGGAGTGCGGTGACTCCTTATCCCAAGGCTAGGGTAAAGGGTAAAACTGTCCACGACGGGACACCTAAAAGTATAAGTACGGCGACACTCAAAGTCTTATTAAAGGTGAAAGATGGACGAGGGTTAAGGACTATTGACACGACGGTCAAACAACTAGACATTTCCTTCGGATAAATTAATAATTTATAACGATGTCAGAATAATATACAAATGAATAATAATGGGATAAGAATCAACGGTATCGTTAGATAATTTACAACCATAAAACTAAATACAAAAACAGAAGATTTGTGAACATGAACAAATGAGAATAATGTTAGGAATAATATAAAAGTTAGATAGAAACCACGTTAATCGGAAAGAGGTTAAGACTTTATGCTATTAACTTAAAAATTAAGAATTTTGGGTTAGGGTTAGATTGAAAATGTGATTAAAAAAGGACTAGAGTTAAATTAAGAAAAATGTTTAAATTTTTACAAAATGTTAAAATTTTAGATAAAAAGCTGAAAAATTTAAAATAAAAAGTTAGAGTTTTTACTAAAAAAAAAACTTATAAAATTTGATTTTAAAAGAATATTAGAATTTCAACTTAACATAAATATTAGAATGAAAATGTTAGAGTCTTAATTTAAAAAAGAGGTGAGTTAGAGTTTTAATTTTTTTTAAAAAGTAGAGTGTTAGAATTATTTTAAAAACAGTTAGAATTTATTTTTAGAACTTTAATTTTTAAAAGAAAGATTTAATATTAATTGAAAAAAATTTAGCCTTTAATTAATTAAAAAAAATTTTATCTACTTAAAGAAGTGTTAGATTTTTTTAAAAAATATTTTTAATAAAAAAGGTAAATTTTACTACCAAAGTGATATATTTAAATTAAACACATTAATTAATTAGACTAGAAATATAAAAAAGGACAGTTAGAAAAAAAGTAATTAATAAAAAAATTAGTTTTAATTTTCTAAAAAAGGTCTTTTATTATATTTTTTTTAAGGTCAACTCTTGTTAAAAAAACTGTTTTAAATAAAAAAAACTAAACAAAAAAAAATAAAAAAAAAATAAAAAATAAAAAGAAAAATAAATGGGTCGGGCTAGGTCACCAACCCCAGACCCGACCCGGTCTACTATGAGATAAAAAAGGGGCTGAGCATTTTTATGGTTTGAAAACCCCTATTTGCAGCAGCGGCGGTAGACCCCTTTGGGAGGGTTTGCTGCATTTTTCCGTCTTTCCTCTTTTCCCCATTCTCTCTGTCTCATCTTCTTAACCCTCTCTATCCCTCTCACGACATGTTCTTCCCCTTCTTCCGACCTCTTTTCCGACCCCTTTTTCCGGCCTTTTCATTTGTTTCTCTGTAAAAAAAAAAAAAATCATGTTAGAAATTGCTCACCCTTTGGAGTTGTAACGATTTTATGATGATGGGTGTTGAGTGGCTTCCATTCGAGTTCTGGCCAGTGATGTTATAAACTCAGGCCGTGGGTTTTTGTTTTTGATTTTCCGTGGGTCTCCTTGATGGTTTTACGGTCGTCCTGATGGTGATGCTCGTCTGTGATTTTGATCTTATCCACGATTTTTGGATTTTTGTTTTATCCTGATGGTGGATGACTTTTCTAGGTTTTTTCACAGTTGTTGCTGAATGACTGGTGATGATAATGATTTTAGGGTTTGTGTTTTTTTTCGGCCCCCTCTATGGTTTTTTTGTGATGGATTTATATTGTTTTTCAATCTCTTGTTTTGGGCTTGGATCCGATTGTGCTTTTATGTTTTTTTTCTTGATGATAATATCTGAGATTTGATGAACTTCCATGTTGGATTTGGTTTCCAAACTTTGTTGATTTGATTCATTAGATTTTTTAGATTTGAATTGATCTTCAGATTTTCTGGATGATTGATTAAATTTGGATATTACTTTTTCACTTTGTTTTTTGGATCTGTGATTCTTGATGGTGAAATCTAGATTCGGTTTGTTGGACCGTTTCTGATCTGGATTTTGGATTAAGGACCCGTTTGGCTGCAAAATCATTTTTCACAAAAAGCTCTCTCTCTCTCTCTCTCTCTCTCTCTCTCTCTCTCTCTCTCTCTCTCTCTCTCTCTTTCTCTCTCTCGGAAAATTTGAACAGAAACTTGCCGAATTTTGGCTTTGAGGTCAGAAATGAAACCGTGAGGTTTTGGTGGCATTGACTTGTTGCCCCTCCTGGACCCGATGATGAAATTTTTCTGAGGGTCCGAAAAATAAAAATAAAAATAACTTTTTCGATTAAACTGTCCTCTGACCAATTGACATTTTTTGTATCTGACGTGTCTTGTTTTGCAGGTTTTGGGTCGTTTGGAACTAGAGACTTGAAGGCTCTGCAGCTGAAGACTTAGTCTTAAAAAAATTAGGAATTAGCATTTTAGGACTTGATTTGTAATTCTCAAAAATTTAAAACTCATGAACATTGTTGTAATCGGAAATTGTACGAAAGTTGAAAAATAATAAATCCAATTTCGTAGCAAACATGATTTTTTATTCCGCATTTAAATTTCAAGTCATGTCTCGAATAATCTTGACTTTTGTAACCTGAATTGGATCCACTGATACTCGCGACAAAACCAAACTGATATTTATTATAAACCCAATGCAAACAATAATTCCATTGTGCCTTTAAAAATTAACTTGTAACCAGTAGAGAAAAAATGAATGCTTGCACTTGTTTAGATAACTTTCTTGGAACAATTCTTGCACTGATTCAATCCCAATCCATCAGACTTTAAAATCCTCAGATCAAACAACTCAAATCAATTAGTAACCCATATTTCATATGACAGCTAGCAATCCAATTTTTGACTCTTGAGGAACTGTACCGAGGAATCTGACGGTAATACTGTCATAGAAATCCAACCCATTCTTGAACCAAAGTCGCATAATTCAGGGATAGAAAACCCTAATCGCTTGAGGAATCCTCTGAGAATAATTTGGCTTTGTAATAATCAACAGACTAACGATACGACTGCACTTCATGATTTAAAGGCATTCAGTAATATTTTCCGACTTTTTCCACATGCCTGCAAAATGAACAATCTGAGGAAACCGGTTAGCGGTTAGTCACAACAAAATACAGAATAAACTGAAATGCAAAATGATCAGTGATCTAAGGGTAAATTTTGTGGTATGACAAATACAAACAAGAAAAGTTAACTTTTGTATCACTTTTTCTATCATGATTCTTTACAACATATGTGTATTTTTTATATGGATTAACCATACTCTTTCTAAAATGAGCTTTATCAATGGCAAAGTTAATTTTGGATTCTAGAGTCTTGTTAAGTTTGGCCTTGAGATTTATAACCTCATTTTGACAAATGTAACAAGTATCACACCCGAAGTTAACAACTCTCTTTCTTATTTCCTCACAATCTATTTTTGTACCTTCCACTATGGAAGCCTTTAATGCCTCTAGTTCCTTTTTGAAATCACGAATCTTTTGCTCTAGGTGAGAAGATTTGTTTATTTGAGGCAAGCCTTTTAAAGGCTTCTTTTGCTTCAAAATGAGACAATTTAGAGGAATTATCATATTTCGCATGTCGTACCTTTTTCTTTTTGTTCTTTTGATGAGCGGAAAGGAAAAGATTGACGGATTCGTCTTTGTCACTAGAGTTGTCATCCTCGGATGAATCGCTATCGCTTTCCCAAGCAACATACGCTCTCATTGGCTTAACTTGCTTCTTATGTGACTGACTTGTTTCCTTTCCTTTGTCCTTTTTCATCAAGGGACAATTTGACTTGTAATGTCCGATCTTTCTGCAGTTATAACACGACCCTTTTGTTTTACTCCCTTTGTTGTCGTCATTTTTGAAGTATCTTGATTGTTTTCGAAAGTTGACAAGATTTTTCTTAGAATGTTGGATACCGTTCTTTTTTACATAGCGATTGTATCGCTTCACAAACATCCCCATATCCTGACTCTTTTTATCATCTTCGTCATCATCGTAGTGTAATCACTAAGCTCTCTTGTGTGGGACTTTGAGCAAGAAGTCTTGAGAGCGATAGACTTCTTTTCAATATTTTTCGTTTTCTCCTTCCTTTTCTTTTTGTCATATTGCTCTAGACTAAGAAGCACTTGTTCGTGTTGTTGAGGCTTTCCAAACAATGTTGTAAGGTCCAAAATCATGAGATTGTTTACTTGTTTTATGGCGGTTACCTTTGGTTGCCATTCCCTGTTAAGACATCTCAAGATTTTGTTAGTAGCAACATTATTGGTAACTGGCCTACTGAGTGAGTATAGTCTATTGATGAGATGAGTAAATCTCTTTTGAATACCAGCAATGGTTTCCCCTTGCTCCATGTGAAAGAGATCAAACTCTTGCATTAAGATATTGATTCTCGCTAGTTTAACATCATTGGTTCCCTCATGGGAAACTTCCAATGAGTCCCACATAGCCTTTACAGTCAAAAAATGAGAAACCATATAGTATTCTTCAACTCTAAAAGAGGAGATCAGAATATTTTTGGCTTTCCAATCGTAATTATACTTCTTCTCATTATCATCATTCCATTGTGCTTCAAGCTTAGGCACAATCCTGTTATTTTCATTGGTCATGGTCATTTCCATAGGACCTTCAAAATAACATTCCATACCTTCCTGTCAATGGAGTTTATATGCACACACATACAGTCTTTCCAATAACTATAGTTTTCTCCATTAAAAACGAGTGCTCTATTATAAGCCCATTTAGGTTCGTTATCCATTTTCTACTAAGTTATACTTGAAGCACGAAATGAACTGGTGCTCCTGATACCACTTGTTAGACGATGGCGCAGATCTAGAAGGGGGGTTGAATAGATCGCTTGCTTAAAAAGAGTCGGCGCTACCAAAAATGGTTTTTAAAATTTGTTTAATAGCGGAAGCTGCCGAGGAACTATACTCGTCTAAAACGAACGGTTACTAGAAAATCGAATATGCGTTAAGCCTATGGAATCAGATAAACGAGATATGAGAATCACTATGTTAATCACACTATCAATTTGATTCAGCTCATTATACGGTGTGACTAGTTCCAATGCCTTAAAATATTAACACTATGAAAAGACAGCACACAAGGCTTTTAGTTCACACAATTTATCAAACACTTGGAGTGCGGAGCACTACAAGTGAGTTCTATTTTGAGAGTTAAGTGCTCAAGTTCCCTCTTACAATCAATGATCATACTAGGTTCAAAATTAGTTTAACACAAGTCAAACTAGACCTAGATTGATATGATCATTTTTACTAAAAACACAAATTTTAAGCAATATAAACGTAACAAAAAAGACACAACGATTTGTTGAGGCAGTTCCCTCGCCGTCCTTGCTCGGGGTACGTCTGCCCTCAATTCTAACAGTAGAATTGAGACCTGTTAATAGATAGATATAACCTGTTGGTCAAAGTTTATACAAGAAGAAAATAGCTATCAAACAAACAAACATTATTTTCGTTGTAGATCCTATTTCTTCTTGCCCCTTGATTCAAGTTGAATCAAGTACTTCGACAACTCTGAATAAACCTCCGATTGCGGCACTCTCTTTGAACAACCTTCAATCTTCAAAATCTGGCCTGGATGATTTCAATCACCCGCGTGTCGAACCCGGAACTCCCACTCACAATCCTCCGTTTACCGTTACTAAATCGATAGAACCTCCAGCTCTTCGATTACCTTCACTCTGCTGAATATGTGATGAGACGAATCGTGCAAAAACCTCCAAAATATGAGAATCTTGGAGGACAAAACCCTAGCATTTTTATTTAAGAAAAACCTATCGATTTCTCAATCCAAACCAGATAAACCAATCTTCGACTTTGGATGTTATCACCTCGAACATGCACAATGCACAACAAAGATGATTATGTGTAATTATTGTGAAATGCTATAAAGAGAATGGAGATGATGAGAACCAAATCGACATCTATTTCACTTTTCTTGTTTTTCTCGATATTATGAAATGAAAGAGCAACTGGACTTATATACCAAACATAACTGACATAACAAACAAAACCAATTCATAAAGATAGTTGACATAATAGAAATTTGACACAAAACAACGAGCGGTCAACCTATGTAGTAGAGGGGGTCGACCTGAGCAGACCCGAATGTAAAATTGTGCAGAAAATAGAACCATGCGTCGACCGGAGCAAGGCATGCATCGACGCATAACATGCATTTTTATCCAAATGAAAATTCTTACAGTATGAGTCAACCGGAGGGTCGACATGAGCACTCCTGAAGCAAATGCACAAAAGTGACTTGTAGTGTGAGTCGACCGGAACAGGTCTTTGGTCGACTCAAAGCCCTGAAACCATCAAAAATGCCTATTTTCATATTTTTCGACACTTTTGATGAAACCTATGGTATAGAAAACGACACCAACTAAGTCAACCTCATATGGCACACATATTTGACAATCTATATGCAACAACCATGATATTTTATACGAGCATTTGAATTATGAGAAGCAAGACATGCAAATGCGACATGGTGATAACGTCCAACATATATTCTTCTATGGAGCTGGGTTTTGACATCATCGAAACGAGCACATCTATATATGAGGTTTTTCCCTCACAGGATCAACCCCATGATGAGACTTGGAAAAATAAGAAGACAAAAAGCTTTTGCTCCCGTCCCAGGTTCCCTATCGTTTTCTGCAACAAGTTTCATCTAATTGGCAATAATTGTTATAATATCTACACTCTTCCTTTTTAGGATGAAATAAAAGAGTTGTGTGGCATCCATGGTGAAGGTAGAGGTGTGGATCCTTGGCTTGATATTGTGTAAAATCAATATGAGTATCACCTAAGCCTTTGGGGTCAAGTCGTCTCATCGATAATGAATTCGTACACCAGATGCATTCCATTGCACACTTTGCCCTTCCATCAGAATCAGGTTGGATATTACAGTAACATATGGGGAAGTGTTCAAGGATATTTGGTAATGACATGCTTGACCTTCTGGCATGACTAAAGTGTTTCCAAGTTACTCATTAATAATGTACATGTTGAAATGGATGGTTTGTCCCCTAATTATGATGGAAAATGTGAAAGGATTGCCCTCTGATAAAAGAGCATTCACATATAATTCTCGAACCATGTCATAGTTCAAATGTTTAGGAGGAGCAATGAGCACATCCCGTATTTGGTCTCTCATTTCCATGTCAATACTACGGTAATCTCCTTGAGGGTTAATCTCAAACCTCCTTTTAGACCAAATCTTTCAAGTTTCCAACTCACGAAACCTTACTTGTTTTTTAGGTCCTACAAATCTCAAGTTGCCAAATGATTGTTGTGTCCTTGATGAGCCAGTGTCGGTAGTTTTCCATTTTTTAGAAGCAACACTCCTCTTGAGAGCCATACCTGAAATCATGAACACATATACAATGGTCTTGTTAAGGCAATGGGAATTCTACAACAGGCTCAGTTTCCTTAGCGAAATGTTGCCCGCTTAGCAAACTGGCATGACTGTGGAACCGAGTTCTGACATAATCTCATCCTTCCTTTTTTTTATTCAATAATCTCCAAGAGTAAAGATGCAAGTTTAACATATACAAATCCATACAAACAGATCAAAGGTTTGCAACAATTGTCAAAATAACCCTAGGTTAAGAAAAAAACCCAAGTTGTGACCAAAATTTTTAATCAACCCTAGATTCAAACATACTCAGAATTGTGAACAAAGAAATCTCATGGCATGAGCAAACCCATAGTGATGAACAATGTTACCATTCATTTGACAATTTGAAATGATAAAAACAAATAGCAAAAACATGTGAACGAAAGAAGATATAGCAGGAACACACAATAGGTATGTATAAATGAAAGAAGGTAAAGCAGAAAATTTATAACATATGCATAGCATACCTGAGTGCAGAGAATTGAGAGAGAAAGAGAGAAATTTCTTAATGCAAATGAAGTTGAAAGTGAGTTTGTGAGAAATGTGAAAAGTTTGGTTTTTGAGAGTGAGACAAAAATAAAAGATTCAAAATTCCTTCTGAGTGCAGAAAACGAATTAAGAGGAAGGTAAGTGAGTGGGTGGGGCGATATTAATGATCATAAATACAAGTTTGACTGAAAGAATTTTGTTTAGTGAAATAAGTTCGCTTAGTGAACCGGCTTTCCAAAAACTTCGCTTAGAGGACCAAGCAAAAACAAGTTTTCTGCAGAATTGATCTCTGCTGCAATTAGGCCTTGTACATACCCCCCAAATGATACCTAAAATAAATAAATTAATTAAGGAAACTCATAAAGTTGGGTTGTCTCCCAACAAGCGCTTGTTTGACTTCATTATCTCGACATTTGTCTTTGTTTTTCATGGTTCGTGCAAGGGAATTGTAATGGTGAGTCGGCCAACTTCACCACCTAGGTAAATTTTCACCCTTTGGCCATTAATATTCCATGTTGCTTGAGATAAAGGGTTCTCTAATTCAAGTTCCTCATAGGTTTTCACCTCTTTGATTCTAAACGGTTTAGACCGCTTTAATTTTAACTTTCTCTAAAACAACCTCAATCGAGAATTGAATAGCAACACCATTTCTGCAGCCTTGAATTCCTTAGGAAGGATCTTGCTATCATGATGCCTTTTTACTCTTTCATTGTAAAGCTTTGAGGATTCATATGCTTGCAACCTCAATTCATCAAGTTTATTCAATTGCACCTTTATCTTTATATCGGCTTGGTTTTGATCAAAATTCAAAATTTTCAATGCCTAAAAAGCCATGTGTTTTAATTCCACGGTAAGTTGTAAGCCTTTCCGTACACCATTTGAAAAGGTGTGAGGTGTATTGGTGACTTGTATGCAGTACGATCAACCCAGAGTGCTTCGTCTAGTTTCAATGACCAGTCCTTTCTTGATGTGAACTATTTTTTCCAAGGTCCTCTTAACTTCATGATTGGACACTTCTGCTTGACCATTTTTTTGAGGATGATACAATGTCACAACCTTGTGTTTAACACCATAATGCTCAAGGGCTTTAGCTAGTTTTGCATTACAGAAATGGGATCCACCGTCACTGATTAACATTTTTGGTGTTCCAAACCGTGTGAAAAATTTCTCTTCAAGAACTTGATCACCTTTTTTCTCTCAGCTTTTGGTGATACTATTGCTTCCACCCATTTTGGCACGTAATCTACCACCACCAAGATGTACTTGTTTGACAATGATGAAGGAAATGGTCCAAAAAAATCAATACCAAAGCAGTCAAAAACCTCTACTTCCAACATGTTTTGTAAAGGAATTTCGTTTCTATTGGATATTCCTCTAGCCCTTTAGCAATTGTCACAATTCTTGGCACACTCATAAGTGTCCTTTAATAATGATGGTCAATAAAACCATGATTGTAAGACTTTTACAACTGTCATTTCTCCATTGTAATGACCAACATAAGGAGAATTATGGAAATGCCAAGAGATGCTCCTAGCCTCTTCCTTAGTCACACACCTTCTCAACAACCCATCAGCTCCTATTTTAAACAAGTATGGGTAATCCCATACATAATGAATAAAATCACGTAGGAACTTTTTCTTTTGTTACCAGTTGAAATCTTTAAGAATCAAACCATTTATGCCTTGTAATTTGTGAGATATGCAAACCATGATCTTTCTTGAATCATAAGCAACTTCTCGTTTGGAAACTCTTCAAGGAATTCCCGTTATTGTTTGGTGATTTTAGGATTTACCAGCCTTGATATATGGTCTGCTACTAAGTTTTCTGTTCCTTGATTGTCTCGGATTTCCAGATCGAATTCTTATAGCATAAGCATCCATCTAATTATTCTAGGCTTGGAATCTGCTTTGGTGATCAATTATTTGATCACTGCATTGACAGTATAACAAACAATCTTTGAACCTATGAGGTAAGATCGAAATTCTTCCAATGCATACACTACGGAAATCAATTCCTTTTCCGATGTTGCATAGTTAACTTGCACGTCATTTAGAACCTTTCTTGCATAGTATATAGAATGAAAAAATTTGGTCTTTCTCTGGCCTAAAACATCACCAACCGCATAATCACTAGCATCACACATGAGTTTAAAATCAAGTGTCCAATCGGGTGCAATGACTATGGGTGCAATGATCAATTTTTCTTTCAAAATTTCAAAAGCATATAAGAAATCATTATCAAAAGTAAATAACATGTCTTTGTTGTGTTAATTTCTTAATGGCTTTTCAATTTTGGAGAAATCCTTGATGAATCTCCAGTACAATTTGGCATGGCCAAGGAATCTCCAAACCCATTTGACATTAGTTGGGTGGGGAAGCTTCTCAATTGCATCCACTTTGGCTTTATCCTCTTCAATTCATCTAGCTAAAATTTTGTGCCCAAGTACAATACCTTTCGTAACTATAAAGTTATACTTCTTCCAATTTAGCACCAAATTTGTTTCCACACGCTGCTTCAGTACGATGTCCAAGTTGCTCAAGCATAATTCAAATGTTTCACTGACACGGAGGAATAATCAATGAATACCTTAATGCATTTTTCAATTGAATCTAGAAAATGTCTTGTATACAGTGTTGAAATGTTGTTGGCGGATTACATAAGCTAAATGGCACACGTCTGTATGTAAAGACACCAAAAGGACAAGTGAAAGTTGTTTTCTCATGATCTTCGGGATTAACACTAATTTGATTGTATCCTGAATATCCATCCAAGAAACAATACAAATGTTGTCCGATAATCTCTCCAACATTTGTTCCATGAATGGTAATGGGAAATGATCTTTCCTTGTGACTTGATAAAGCCATCAATAATCGATGCACATCCCCCAACTCATTTTTGTCATTCGTTATCACCGTCATCCCTCCCTTCTTTGGAACTACTTGGACGAAACTCCCCCAAGCACTATCCGAAATGGGATATATCATGCTAGCTTCTAGTAACTTCACAACCTTTTTCCGTACCACTTCTTTCATTGTTAGGTATGAACGCTGCTAAGGTTGAGCGACTGGTTTGAAGTTTTCTTCCATCATGATCTTGTGCATACAATACAATGGACTAATACCTTGCAATTCTAATAGAACCCAACTGCTTCCTTTTTATTTTCCTTGAGAACATTAATGAGCTTCTTTTCTTCATGGCTGGACAAGGAGTTGCTAATGATAACAGGTTTGTTACCATCTTCCTCGCTCAGATCCTTATAGGGACCTTGGCAATGTTGAAGAGACTGATGGGATCATCTTTTTATGTTTGCTAGCTACAGACTTATGGGCTAGCTTCTTCAGTAATTCTAGATAGTTGGTGATGGAGAGTCGATGCATGTCTATATACCACCTCATGATTGCATCTCTGAAGATGCTAGAGAAGAGCTTTCATTTCAAGGAGCCAACGGCTCCAATGATGACAAATTGTATCTTAATGGAGGTGACATGTTCATATATGTTGTTGTTCCCATAAAACTTAAATAATAAAGGCGATTTAAAGTTCTAAAAAATGGACGCCTCCCATATCTCATCTAAGAGAGGTTGAGTATCTAGAATTTCCACCTCGTCTATAAAGTTTATCCCTTGTTGGCACTGATGTATATGGAGAGTGTTATCCTTCAGAGCTTGGTTCTAGCGGCGGAGATCAGCCATGGAGGCATGCATGTCAACCATGGCATTTTCCTCATTGTTACATTCCTCGCTAGCTAGAGTTATTGTCTTTTTGTTCACCGTGATGGAAAGAGAAGATGAACATGGGACATCAATCCAAAGGAAAGTTATGATGGTGGCCCATGTCAATTTTATCGAGCTCCAATTGTACTTGTTAAAAGTACAATATGTGACAACCCCTTACGATTAAGGGCTTCTAGAGGCTTTAGGGTTGTTGTGGGGTTGTAAAGCAAACTTACGAAAGGGGGGAGGCTTTATGCATGTAGTTTTATGTGAATGTTAGATGCCCTTCTCAACTTCAGTGTTAAAACGTCTATAACGATATTGGACTTGGATATAAGGTCTCTTAGAAATGACAATCAATATCAAAAGAATATGGTAGTGTGTGATTAATTCCTATTTATTTAGGAAATCGTGGATCTTCCCCACGACTTCTTCCATCTCGTTATGACCAAGAAGACATCATTTTCCATTATCACATGCTTTTGGCGAATCACAAATAAAAGCACGACTCATCCAAAAAATGGACGCTTGATCCAACAAATGGACAACCGTGGAGATGTTGTGGATGGGATGTCGTGCCACATTGCATCTTGTAGCCCCGTACAAACATGCCAATACAAGTCTAATAATTAGAATTTTTAATTCATATAGAGTTTTTATATTTTTTTAAACAATTTTTGTGAGTTTATTCAAAAATAATAGAAGATTTTTAAATCCGTTCGCTACAAGCAAAACAAATTATTAGTTCATTTTGACATTTAGTAACTTATATATGTTTTGGAAAATATTTTAACAGAAGAAAATTTACGTAGTTTTTCAAAAAAAGCTATTTCTTATAAAATATATTTTAAAAAATAATTTATAAAATTTTATCATCCAACAATAGCCATAGCAAGAGCTCAAATACTTAAATATTTTTTATTAAAATAATTAAGTTAATTTTTTTAAAATTTCTCTTTTAATTATTTTTACCAAAATTATGTAACATTATATAGATTATTTAACAAAATTGCAAAAATCTGTCAGTAAACTCTTTAATCTCAACTTCATAAATTACAAGTGCTCAAAACTCTTAACAAGAAAGTCACTATGTTTGAACATAAAATTGTTGGTCCTTATACTGTACACTTTCATTGTTCATTCATCTGAACCAGTTGGGCACACCACCTAGGCATGCCTAACTTTGAGGTTGCGTCAAGCAACAATAAGCCACAACCCTTGGGTCAATGCCCTGTAGTATATTCTTATGATAATATTATTAAATTAATGAATATTCTTTTTCCTATAAAATTAATAAATATACATCTCCCTATCCAACCATGCAATATTTATATATGTAGGTACTATATGTTTAGATCTTAAATCATTTTCAAAGTGATCACATCGAACACGTCGATTTATGTTTAATTATACGTTCAATTATTATTATTCTAAATTAATATTAATATCCACAATAATTAAGAGAGTGTGATCATGAATAGAGATTAGGACATGTCATTATTTAAGTCTTAATATCACTTGGTAGAATGTGTCTTGTTTTTATGATTTGTTGCCGGCGCAAACTATTAAGAGACAGTAACCTTAGGTTTAACAATGTTTAATAGTATTTCATGTACTTGAGATTGGTGAGTTTGAATTAAATATATATTTTAGATATTTAAATTTATTACAACTTGGTTTCACGTAAAGGTGAAAGAGAGTATCAACAGGATTTGGAACTTTATCAGCAACCAAAGGAATCTCGTGGAGTTTATTTGAACGAGGAAGAATTGCAGTTACTCCAGCTAGGATCTAATGACAAACAAAAGATTAGAAAAATGTATTTGTGATAAGATATATAATATTTATAGTACTCCCTCCCACCATATAAACTAGAATTGATAATTTAACACCTACCTAGAATTTTCTTTTATTAATAATAATATGTACAGTAAAATAAGAATGGTTATTTTATATTTAATTATATATTTTAAATATTGATGTATTTTTTTCTAATAGTGCCAAAAAATTTATCTTTAAAAATAAATAAATAAAATGTGATAGATCTATATCTAAGTTGGATGTTGCTAGCAATAACAATTTAAAATAGGGTTAGGGTAATTATGTTGATGTGTTTTTATTTCTATAAACTAGTTATGTGCATTGTTTTTTAGTTTTTATTTATAAAAATAATCTAATTAATAAATTTTTATTTGATTGTTTAAAAATTGAATTATCTAATTGATGAAACGGATAAAAAGAAAAAAAATTAAAAGTAAAATTGAAGAAAAAAGTTACACTAAAACTTTATATATTTTTATATAGAAGTACAGATATTTACAAATTTTCAAGTATTTAATTAAGTAAATAATAATTAAATTGTAAATAAATTATTTATATAAATTGAAAAGTAAAAAAAACACCTTAAATTTTTTATTCTCTTTATTTAGTATAGAATAGAATAGATAAATTGGAGAATAATAATTTGGAAATGATATATATATTATTAATTTAATTAAATAATAGAGTTTATTAATATGAAATAGAGACTATTAGCTATACACATAGATCATCTTCTCATATATATATATATATATATATATATATATATATATATATATATATATATATATATATATATATATATATATATATATATATATATATATATATATATATATATATATATATATATATATATATATATATATATATATAATAAAGAAATTTTATACGGTTGTTTGATAAAAAAGTATTAGTTTATTAAATATATCAATATGTTTTGATAGAATGAAAGTTGTTTATTGAATGATAGTGTAAAATTATTATTTTTTAATTAAAATTAATTAAAATTATTAATTAAGTTATCTTTTGTTTTTCTATTTATAAAAATATGTAGAAAAAGTTACACACATAAAAAAAATTAACAGCGTGCCATGATGCATGGGTTATGTTGTTGTTAAATTATGAGATGATAGTGACTATCTTAGACATGGAGTATTGGTGTTTATTGCTTTAATATATTTTATGGGTATGATTTTTCTGGTAATCGTATTATATTATTGATTTGATTAGCATAGTTATTTTATTAATTGTAGATAACAACCACTAATTAGAATATGACTCCGGCGCACTTGGTATGATTTGACCTCAAACCGGCCAATTGATATTAAAGCTCAAATGATCCATTAATTTTCTTTAGACATACTCTATTCGTCATTGAGTTCCATTTATATAGATTAAACAAAGTTATAAATATATAAATAAAAGATAGAGTATCTTTTTTATTTTGAAGGAAGAGTATCGCAATTTTGAAATAAACTTAATTAAATTTTTTCTTCTTAAATTTACCCTCCCATGATATATGTTATGGAGGTTAGTGTTAAAAAATTTTAGTCACAAATATAATATAATATTGCTTGGGTTAAGATTATTATTTAATTAGTTAAAATTATATAATCTAATTAATATTAAGTATGTGGTTAAAATTATAAATGTCATAAAATATAAGATTATTGTATAGATACCGTAAGTTAATATATAATTTGATGAGGGGGCAAATTATAATAATGAAAATTAAGAAATAACCCTAAGGTTATTTATAGGGGTTATGGTTCCAATTTGTAAAGAACGTGAAAACGGCTCATCAGAAGAAAAAAAATTGTTTCATTCTCATTCAGAGGAGATTCAAGGAGGCATAAGAAAACTCTACAAATTGAAAGATCAAATACCCGCAAACCTTAAGTGATTCCCAATAGAAAACTCGGGTACGCTTCCGCTTTTATTCTTTGATTGAATTCTGATATGAGTTTAAGGGATACAAGTTAATGGTATATCGACTCATATGGATTATTTTAGAGTTTTGTTCTTGATTTCTATATCGATAGAAATTATAAGGATATGAACAGATCTCACAAGTGGCATCAGAGTTACTCATATCTGATTCAATTCGAATTTGGGAATTTTTAACATTAGGGTTCTAAATTTAAAACTATTTTTTATCTCTCTTTTTGTATAAAGTTGACTTCTTTTTATACTATTATTCATGTATTCGGTTATTCATGTTATTCATGTGTTCATTGAATAAAGAATTATGCCTAATCGTCTAGGGTTTATACGGTTCAATTTTTATTGCAAAGGTTTTGCATGAGGATTTGGAATTTTTTGCAAATAGTCTAGGGTTTATACAATTCAATTTTTATTTATTAGTTGATGTGAGATATCTTGAGATGAGTCATGTCTTTATTTGATCATTCGGTTTTTCTTATATGAATATATTTATAGTGTTTATTATGTTCTATTTTCCAGCTACAATTGCTTCAATATCTACTAATATGAATAAGGTTTGGATCCTTAATGGGATAAACTTTAAGGATTAAAATGAGAACATGCAAATTGCTCTTGGCTGCATGAATCATGACTTGCGATAGGGATGAAGTAAACACCTTCTCCTACGAAATCTAGTACCTCTAAATAGAGGAAAAATTATGAGAAGTGGGATCGCTCCAATCGCGTGAGTCATAGTTTGGTCTGTTCTAAGGTCAATTTAACTTTTATGCCTGGAAACATTTGGTGGTTAGACTCTGGTGCAACTACTAACATCAATGTTTTAATGAAAGGTTACCTGAACTACCGAAAGCCAAATGATATTGAAAGGTACATCTATGTGGGAGATGGCAAGTCGGTGGAGGTGGATGTTATAAGACATTTTAGATTATTGACATGTACCGCATTTTATTTGCGTTTGAAAGACACTTTTGTGGTTCTGTCATTTAGACGAAATTTAATTTCAGTTTCTTATTTGGACAAATCAGGTTATTTTTGTTCATTTAGAAACAATATGTTCAAGTTGTCTTTGAATTCGGATATTATTGAAACTTGTTCACTTATGGGTCATAATAATTTATATTTGCTTGACACAATAGCTACCTATGGCAAATCCTTGAATGTGGAATCACGTGGTACTAAGCGTAACATTGATGTTAACAATTCAAGAGCACTATGGCACCAACGCTTAGGTCACATCTCTAAAAATAGAGTTGAGCGACTAGTGTCTGGTGGAATTTTGGATTCCATTGACTTCACAAACTTTGATGTTTGTGTTGAGTGCGTTAAAGGTAAACAGACTAAAACAAAGAAATTTGGTGCATATAGAGCTACAAATGTCTTAGAATTAATACATACAGACATTTGTGGACCATTTCCAACACCTTCTAGGAATGGTCAAAAATATTTTATATCATTCATAGACGATTATTCTAGATATGTGTACATATTTCTTATACATAAAAAGTCTCATCCAATGGATGTATTCAAATCGTTTAAGGCTGAAGTTGAGAATCAAATCAACAAAAGAATTAAGAAAGTTAAATCTGACAGTGGTGGTGAATATTACGGTAGATATGACGAATCAGGTGAACAACATCCAGGGCCTTTTTCCAAATACCTGGAGGAATGTGGAATCGTCTCACAGTACACCATGCAAGGATCTTCTAACATGAATGGT